>CM073477.1:52177500-57177500 GCA_037074505.1 Albizia julibrissin | reverse complement strand
AGACTTATTTTTTAATTTGAATTAAATTGATAATTTGGATTTGATTTGTGCTTAAATGTTTATTGGAATTTTTGTTCACAAACTCTTGATTGGCAATTAATTTATTAATTGAGTTCTCGTTATTACTTTAATTGTTAATTTGGATTTAACCTCTTAATTGTTTAATTATGTTGGTTAATTGTCGAATTGTTTAATTAGGCAATTGTGAACATGATTTCCAAAACTATCTTGAATTATTTTGACTATTTTTAATGGATTTAATTAACTAGCACTTCCTTTATTATGAGTTTTCTAGTGGAATAAGTATTATTGAACTTGAAGGTTTCTCATGTTTCAAGTAGGTAATTAAATTTATTAATTTTAACCCTTCATCAACCTCCTTTGGTCTGATTAATTAATTTGGTCTAAGAAAGTTAACTCCATGTGAATCCTAAGTTGTTCCCTTTATCATCATAACTGAACTAAACCTTCGTTGTTTGTCTTACTTTTTCTTAATATTTTTGTTTAGCATTTTAATTCCTCTTTTCCAAAAACCCCCCAAAAAATTACATTTGCATTCATTTAGGTTTGTTTTATTATCATATAGGTCCTAGAGGCATTTACGTTTTTCATTTAGGTAGCAGAGTCTTACATTTTAGTTTAGGTTCATTCCATTGCATTTTTCATCACCTAAATTCAATTTTAAAGAAAACTCATAGATTGCTCCTTGGGAGAATGACCTAGGTTGCCACTATATTGCATTATTAGTTGGTCCTAGTTTAATTGATTGCTTTAGCGACAAAAGCACGACATCAATTTTGGCACCGTTGCCGGGGAGCAATGGTTAGACTTTAGGTTTGAGTTTTTTTGGTAATTTCTTAGATAGTTGTTTATTGCACGACTCAATCTTATCTTTAAAAAAAATGAACTTGTTCTTATGATGGCTTGGAATGATTCACCTTATGGAAATTTTTCTTACTCTTCTTTGTCTTATCATTATGACTATGGTGTTGAGCAGATACATGATTCATATTCAAATGTCTATAATCCTAGATGGCATGATCACTCAAATCTTGGATATGTCAATCAAGTTTTTCCCATTCAAGAAGAAGATTCAAAGCTTGAGGATAAGCTTGAAACTATGATGAATGTTTTTATGGATATGCTAGACAAGAGAAACAGAAAACAAAAAGAAAGGGGGTTGCAATGTAGACAAGGACTTCAGGCTCTACATACTCAAATTGAGGAGTTGTCAAATGCAATTGGCAATTTGCAGAATGAAGAATTAGAAGTTCAGATTGAATTTTTATGTATTAATGTACTTTCACCTTCTAATGATTTATTCCCTTTTTCTTCCACTACTTCAAATGATGGGATGATTGGTACATTAGCTGAGTATACATGCGCTAATGTTGTTTCTGAATTGACTAGTTATATTGACTTCAATTATTTTGAATCTTCTAATACATGTATTGATACTTCTTCTAATGCCTCTAATCCTACCGATTCTAATGATGAAGTAAATGAAGAAATTATTGTTGAATCTCTCGAAAATATTAATTTTAAAGATACATCGCTTAACACTAATCATGATGATGCTTTGAATGATAAAAATAATATCTCTATTGATGTTATTGATACCAATAATGCTCTTGATATGACCATTGTTAGTGGGGATACTATTGAGGATAAATGTGAGGGAAGTCTTGATTTGGATAGGCATTTTAATGGTAAGAGCATATTGCATCATGATGTTTCATACGTGGAATTTGTCTTGAGTGATAATTTGAGCAAGCATAGTGAGACCAATTTGAATGATCACTTGGTTAACTCTTTAGAGAATTTGACTCTTACTGAGGAGAGTCATATTGATTTTATGGTTTATTCAAAGTACATGGAAGTTCCAACACTTTCTGTTAATCAATTTTTTTGGGATCTTCCTTTATTCTTGATAAATCCAATTTTATTCATTATATCTATATGGGACGAGATACTGCTTGGTGCTATGATTTTATGCAATTACATGGATTGATTCCTCTCATCCAAACACTTTATATACTTGAGCTGGAACGTTATCTGCGGATCTTAAAAATGGAGATGTTTGCTGAATATCAAAAGAGGACATCACTAGTGCTTTCATGTGACCTACAACCAGACAAAGGAGATATGCCAATTATGCTACTTCTTTTGGATCTTCAAGCTTCTGATAGTCTGGTCGTATTCCTTCCTTCCTCTTTTACTTGCATTGCTTGTTGTTATTGGTTAGACATATCTTTTAAATTAAGGGCAATGCATGATTTAAGTGTGGAGAATGGATTCTGTTCTTACATTTGGTTTTTGTTCTTTGTTTTTAAAATGAGGAAAAGAAAAATATTTTGGTTTTTACTTTGGTTTTTGTTCCTTATTTTCAAGAAAAGAAAGAAATTTTTTGAGTGTTAAAATTGCAAGTTCCAAGTGACTTTAGTATGATGCATTCTTGATTTGAAAAGTGATTGATCTTGTTTTGAGTTAATAGACTAAGTGACGATAAAATTGACTTTGGTGGATTTAGGCTAATGATCATATACCTAGTGAGATTTTGAACCTAATACATTTTTTTTCAGTGTGCACCCCTATCTCTTTACTTGATCTAGAACTTGACTTGAATCTTATTTGAAGCCATATTTTAGGCATGTGTATTCATAAAGATGATAAAGGCATTCATTTCATTTTAATCAGATAAGCCAAAAAGCCTACCCTTATTATGTATATATCCTTTATTCAGCCCCTTTGAGCCTATATTTTTTTTTTCATTTTTCCTACACTCATAGTAGTAAAAAAAAGCCCCTACCCTTTTGAATGTCTTATGAGTTGAAGAGTAATGCATTTTATTTTATTTGGGTGGAATAACATATATAAAATCAGAAATTGGGTCGAAAAAGAGAGAGAGAGATGCAATAAGATTCCGCTCTACTGATTTAAGCTGTGCCTAGTAACCGGGGGTCTTCATCACAAATGTTGATCTTCACATCAAATGGCTAGTAGGAGTCATGAGTGTGCTAGTAGCATCTTTGTGCTATTGAGTTACAAAAGCTCGAGTAATTGGACTTTTGTATCACTAATATAAGGGTTCGTGTCAAAAGAGTATATATATAACAACCCAAGAAAGTTTAAGGAAAAAAAAGAGAGAAAGAAAAAAAATAGAAAATAAAAAGAGAAAATAAAAAAATAACTCAGTCTAGGTTCGATTTAGTCTCTTGCACCCTATATTCTCTATTACATTATTCTCTTTGTCTTCTAAGATATTCAACTTTGCTTTCCAAAAAACCATATCCATTTTTTTCTTACCTAGCCCCATTACAACCTAATAAAAGTCCTTTTGATTTATGCTTGCATTGCTTTGTTAGTGGTGGAGAACTTATATTCTTGTCAAGCCTATGGAAAGAGTATCGAATAGGATGGATTTGAGTGTAAACACAAGCCTATAAACTTTTGAGTGATAAGTGACATACATATTATCTTTGGTGAGGGATTGCTAGCTTAGGTTCCCCTTTGTCAAGTAAATTGCCATGAAGTTTATTTTCTTCAGTCATGAGAAAATCACTTGGATAAGAGAGATGCTGAAATACTTTAGTTTACTTTTTGCTTGTGATTGAAACATTCATCTTTTTAAGCTTTTGTTTTGTTATTCTCCCTTGGTCTTGATTTGTTTTGCCCAGGAGTGCAAATGATAAATGCGGGGGAGTTAATAAATCCTAAATTTAATATATTTTATCCCACTTTTTTCATTTATTTTGGGGACTATTTTAGGCTAATTTGGATTTATTAGATAATATTTAGATTATTAGGAAATTTTAAGAAATAAAATAAAATTCAAATAAAATATGATATTATTAGTTAAATTATTGATATTTTAATTAATATCTTATAACTAGAAAAAATATTTTCAATTATATTATAGATCATGATTTTATTTGATTTTTGCAGGGCAAGGAAAAGCATATTAAAAGATCCTACGGTGCAGAATTTTTCTTGAAAACTAAAAGAAAATCTAATGATTAGATTTTATTGGGCTATTTAAATTTTAGTGGCACAAATTTAGACCCTAAGGTTCTCCCTTCCTCCTATTAATTAACCTAATTGCTTTATTATAAAAACACACGTACGGACAGCTTCCGATTCGGCGCACTATTGCTC
Source organism: Albizia julibrissin (assembly GCA_037074505.1). Taxonomy (NCBI): domain Eukaryota; kingdom Viridiplantae; phylum Streptophyta; class Magnoliopsida; order Fabales; family Fabaceae; genus Albizia; species Albizia julibrissin. Next base: position 57,173,345 of record CM073477.1, on the reverse strand, counting down.
AATCACACGCACTCACGGACGGAGCTGGGAAGCACATGAAATATCCATTGATTCATCTCTTCCCACCATCCATGCCTTGCGCCACGTGCCCCTTGGTGCAAGGATTGATCCCAACATCAATCTTTTTTCTCCTTGAACAATTACTTAATGCGATGGTAATCTATAAGGAGATTGAAGGAGAACAATTCACGGTAGCTTAAGTTTTTTTGGGACACAATTTGGGATGAGTATAGAAAAAGTTAAAACTTGAGAGCTTACACTTGAACACTATAAGGGAGTGTCTTTCTTTTTTATTAATTTGATTCAATACTTGAGATTATTTGGTTTTAGATAATTTTGAGTTGTTTTATTGAGAACAATCTAATTTTAGATTATAGACTTATTTTTTAATTTGAATTAAATTGATAATTTAGATTTGATTTGTACTTAAATGTTTATTGGAATTTTTGTTCGCAAACCCTCGATTGGAAATTAATTTATTAATTGAGTTCTCGTTATTAGTTTAATTGTTAATTTGGGTTTAACCTCTTGATTGTTTAATTAAGTTGGTTAATTGTCGAATTGTTTAATTAGGCAATTGTGAACATGATTTCCAAAACTATCTTGAATTATTTTGACTATTTTTAATGGATTTAATTAACTAACACTTCATTTATTATGAGTTTTCTAGTGGAATAAGTATTATGAACTTGAAGGTTTCTCATATTTCAAGTAGGTAATTAAATTTATTAATTACAACCCTTCATCAACCTCCATTTGGTCTGATTAATTAATTTGGGCTAAAAAAGTTAACTCCATGTGAATCATAAGTTGTTCCCTTTATCATCATAACTGAACTAAACTTTTGTTATTTGTTTTACTTTTTCTTAATATTTTTGTTTAGCATTTTAATTCCTCTTTTCCAAAACCCCCCCAAAAAATTACATTTGCATTCATTTAGGTTAGTTTTATTGTCATATAGGTCCTAGAGGCATTTACGTTTTTCATTTAGGTAGCAGAGTCTTACATTTTAATTTTGGGTTCATTTCATTGCACTTTTCATCACCTAAATTCAATTTTAAAGAAAATTCATAAATTTCTCCTTAAAAGAATGATCTAAATTGTCACTATATTATATTATTAATTAGTCCTAATTTAATTTATTGCTTTAATGACAAAACAACTACATCAATTTAAATCAGGTTCAATGAATATAAGCTGGCCTTTTAAGGCAATATCGTCATTTGCTCACCACTTTTGTTTATATGATATATAGATTCTAGGTGAGGGACATATAAGGCAATATCGTCGTCTCTTTTTTAGGATAAGTTTTAATTTTTAGGATAAGTTTTAATAATTGAACTAGAACTTAGTTTGACTTTCTGGCCTTGGTTATTACTGGAAAAAAAAATCTAAGCAATTTGTGTTTAAATATTTAACAGGCATACGGAGAGAATCTATTTTTGTTTTGTATGGGACAACTATATCAATCGTCATTGATACTCTCATGATGTCCTTGTCAGAACAAGATTTATCCCTCGTTGGATTCACAAATTAGTAAGTAGTATGGAGCATTCTATTTGGATCTCGATTTTAATTAGCTGTCAATCATCAGTGATACTCTCATTATGTCCTTATCAGAACAGGATTTATCCCTCGTTGGATTCACAAATTAGTAAGTAGTATGGAGCATTATATTTGGATCTCTTGATTTTAATTAGGTGTAATGCTTGATTATATATATGTTTAAATTAGTAATCTCTTTGTCTTCAATCCTACATATCTAACAGGATTGCTTCACTTGCAGATTATGGATTTATTACCATGATCTTTATTTAAGGCTACATATAAACACTTAAAATTACTTCCTTGAACGGAGTCCTGAACCTTTTTCTGGTTTAATTGTCCTGTACTGTTGTTTCCCAAATAAAAGCATAAAAGCTCCAAGGTGCTAAACAAATCAGCTGATGAGATTACTAGGAATCTCAGTGTTACATCATCTAATGTGTTGTCATTTTGTGGGACTTTAAGTTAATTTTGAGAGCCTTTTAGGAGTAGCCTTTTGAGATTACTAGGGATCTCAGTGTTACATCATCTAATGTGTTGTCATTTTGTGGGACTTTAAGTTAATTTTTGAGAGCCTTTTAGGAGTAGCCATGTAAAAGAAAAATACTCAGGTGGGGAAACAATTGGATTGTTATTCTGTCATTTGATAACTTGCGTTGCTGTAGCTTTGGGTTTTGTGTTTCTTTTTCTGAAGTCATATTATATTTAGCCTTTTGTTATTAATAATATAACAGTAAAGAGTGAAATTGATTAGACGTGTTATTTTTCTTTAGCATGAGAATGATTGAAATAACTGAAGAAGTCGGGTTCAAACTTAACTAACGCACTAGATTTATAATAATGCCTTCAATTAATTAGTTTCTGTTTTAATATATTTGGCCCAAATTGTTTTTCTGTATTCAGACAATGCTGAGGAAAAGGAAATATATGTTGATTTTGCTCAATCCTTTTTCCTGTCATTGAAGGTTTCATTTCCCTTGTGTTGACAAAGATATCAAGGTACGCTTTCTCTGTGGCTCTTAAATAAATTCAATTTTGTGTTATATTCTGTCTTTACTTTATTAATTTCTTGCTTTAAATATCTTTTATACCGTTCATTCTTTTATAAAGATCTAAACTTCATTGTGCACACAACTAGTATTGGTTGGAAGGAGTGAGCAAACTTGTTTTAGTTTGTTCTTGAATTTTAAGTGGTAAGACCTATATTTAGAAGTTCCACAGGATTTTGTCGTGGTACAACATCAGTGTTAACCATATTCTTCTATGCTTTGCCAGATGATATTTAACTTATATCTCTTAGAAGTTCCGTGACATTTAGTGTTGGGCTGGAACCATCTTGAAGGGAAGATGAATCCGATTGGGCCAACAATGATGAGAAGATGCATAGCTTGACACTACGTTTTAACCTAAAACTTTAAGCTAATGAGTTTTAGGTCATTCTACTTATATGCCAATTTTTCAACTCAACTCTATTTGATGAGACTATTTCTCACAAGTCAAGTTCACTCATATTTGATAGATCAACAATCTCTCCAAAATGGGAGGGAAATCTAATTGGGTAAGCAATAACACGATGATACATATAAGTGGGATTGGTACCACATGTTAATCCAAAACTTTAAGATGGTGAGTTTTTGAGTCTTAAGACTGCACAAAGACCAGACCAGACCGGGTTCAACCATAACTTAAGATCTGGTCTGAAATTTCCCTGGGTTAGACTTTGTTGCCGGTAAGTTGGGTCCAGTCTAGGACAAGCCCGATGGTAGACTAGATCGGGTTTGATCCCTCGAGTTAAAGACTGGTTTACCAAACCAGTTATTAAAACAAAAAGTTGAATGTCCCTTGAACACCTTCTGCATAAAGATTGGTCTACCAGACCAGTTATTTAAACAAAATGTTGAATGTCACTTGAACACCTTCTACATCCCACCAAAACTCTCATCATCATAGTAATCTTCTTCTTTGTCTTCATTTTTCTTGCCCCTTCCAATTTCAAAAACAATAGTGAAGAAGGCTTAAGAGACAGAAGAAGTAGAAGGAAGTGTCGACAATCAACAAAAGCACTTTATAGTAACATATCAAAATATTTTCACAATGCAGATCCAACAAAGCGCACAAAAAAAAATAAGAAGGTGAATCTTCAGCCTCAATAGATGTGGGGGTCTTCGTCCTCAGCTTAGCAAATCTAGAAGATGTCGTCGGCGAACACTCAGACCTTGAACACATCTGCTATCTACTCGTCTTCACCCCCTCTGTAACACTGTCTTCTCCCTCAATCCCACTCACACCCACTTTTATTTTTGAATTCACACTTGAAAATCAACCAAAAAAAAAGAAAAGAAAAGAAGAGGGAACCGGGGAAAGATAGAGTCAAGGAGGAAGGACACATGTGCACAAGTAGATTGAAGAGGGTAAGAGGAAAAGGAGTTCAAGATGGGACAGGGAGGCGGAGTCACTGCATGAAAGATCGAAGAAGAGGAAGAGTCAGATCAAGGAAAAAGAGTTGTAGAGAATTTAACTTTTTTTTTTTAAATCCAACTAAAATTTTTTGCCTTCATTCACTTTCCCTCCCTTCTCCTCTCGTACCAAACCGAGCAGGATTAATTTTGCCACTATTTGATGAGGTAAGCTATTGTTAATGGGAGTGAGATAAGCGACATTTTGGGTGGGTTTAGTAGTCAAATCAAGGAGGTGTGATGTTCATTTCCTTCAGTATTTGTGATGCAATACTGAAGGAACAAGCTGTCTCTTCAACTTCGAAGAGTCTTTTTAAATTCCAACTACACCAATCATCAGAGCACAAGCTAAAAAATTTTAAGGAAACATTGATTGGACTTGTTCAATAGATTTTTGCAAAACAAATGGCAATTTGATGAATAAATCTGAATAAAAATACTGATCACATCCTTAATTTTATTTGGGCTAAAAATGGAACTGTTAATCAAATTTTGCGTTTGGGGCTTCAAACTAAAGAGTTTGGATTGGTACTACAAATTTGAAGACTTATTTAAGTCTAAATACTCATATTTTGGGCTTTAAATGCTGTGATTATGTTTTATGAATTTTATTTTTATGAAAATTACTATCAATTGGCATATTTGAATTGAGTCCCCTTGTTCATTGAATTAAAGTCTTAGTTTTTCTTTAAAGTTTGTATTTAATATTTTAAGTCTCTAGGTTGCCTTTAATGCAATTATGTCAGATTTGTGAATGTATCCTTCAAATATTTTGTGACACTTATTTTATAATTTGACTTCAGACTTGATTTTGAGAATGAAAATTCACATTTATGCATTTTCTGAGTTGAAAGCATATTCTCTTTATGTTTTTTCCACTGAACTAATAGACTTATAAGGACCTAATCAACTTTATGATGTCTTCTAACACTTTCAGTCCTTATTTTTTAATACTCAAGGGTTCAAATGGATCACCAGATTTTTGTTTAGCTTTCTTTACTTTTATTGGTTTTGGGTTCATGGGACATTTCCCTTGTGGGTTTGTGCCGCCATCTTGATATTAGAGCTTTGGATATAAACACTAGGGGTGGGCATGGGCAGGGCTGGGCAGGGCGAAACCCCTGCCCGATGCCCAGCCCGATCGATGAATGGGCTACATTTTGCAGCCCGATGCCCAGCCCAGCCCGGTAAAAGCCCCTAACCATATCGGGCTGGGCAAGGGTGGGCTGGGCAGGGCGAGCCCCCCGCCCAAGTGGTGACGCCCTGTCCTTAATAATTCTATCTAAATTTCATACACATTCCTGTAGACTATAATTATCATATATCTTAACTTTAGCCTAATATAAACTTCAAATATATTCGATGATTCCACATCTTGGGATATTTTAAATTAAGTCTACAACTTAAGTCTTAAAATTTAAAAACTACATGTCTTAACAAATATGCATACTTCAAGAATTAAACAACATCCATAATCCATTATAAATAAGGCAACAAAAAGATTATAATTTAAGCTATGAAGTCCAAGTGGTCTGCAACTTTGCATAGATGCCCCCAAAGTTGATCCAATGATGAAGCATCTGGAAAAAAAAGAAGCAACTATAATTTAATATATGACAAAGTAAAAAGAAAAGAAGAAATCTACTTATAAATTTTAAAAGTTGAAACTTACCTATAACCCATACAGCCATACTTGCAAAATGACCCTTCAATCACCATTAGCAATTACATCCTCCCCTCCTAGAGTAGCATCTAGGAAAAACAATGAAAGAACAATTACATTAAAAATTATGAAGTAATGTGTGTGTACAAATTCTAGAGCATTAAAATAAAAGTTTACTTGCAAGCTGAATGATATTTTCTGTCTCATCAAAATTATCGAACTCGCGAAGCTTGTCTACAATTTCTGAGATAGATTGGCCAGCTTGTAGCCAATTTTGGCTACAAATTAGTGCTTCTGTCATTTTAGGAGACAAAGAGCTCCTATAATGATCAACCACACGTCCTCCTGTGCTAAATGCAGATTCAGAAGCCACTGTAGATACCGGCATAGCCAATACATCTCGTGCCATGTGGGAGAGAATTTTATATTTTTCAGAATTAGTTTTCCACCATGACAGTATGTCAAACTCAGACTGAGAAGGAATTTCATCTCTTGAGTCAGTTGCAATATATCTATCTAACTCAGTTTGAGGATCTGTGGAGGTTCTAATTTTTATAGATTCTAACCATTTATGACCCGGATCCTCTTCTTCTTCGTCATCAAAAGAAGGCAATGAAGTTCCACTTGCTGTACTTGTGGAGACATTCCCTGATTCAATAGAAACCCCAGCAGAGTACTCATCAAACAATCGATACAGGCAATCTTTCACCCTATCTTTCATAAGTGAGCAAATTTCAGGGTCAATGTAAAGAACATCAAACATATGATTAACATAGGCTAGTTTATATCTAGGATCTAAAATTACAGCCACAAAGAGCAATGGATTCATATTAGTTGCTTGACCCCAATACTTGTCAAACTTCACCTGCATGCTAGTGCTCATCTCTCCCAAGAAGTTATTGGCATTATTCACTATATTCTTCTGCAACATTTTCTGAACACGAGCAATCTGGGTGAAACATTCATTTGATGTTACAGTAAGGGAACTTGAAAATTTCAATGTAATGTCATAAAAGACCTTCAAGAATTTGATGAAGACTCGAGCATTATCCCAATCATTAACAATCGGACCATAAAAGTTATCTTGGTCACGCCTAGCACCACCAGAACCAGAAGCATCACGCTCACGCCTAGAGGGAGAATTAAAGAATGAAATATAATCAGCATCTTCATCACGCATACGATCAAATACTTTTTGAAACTTCATGGCAGCTTCCAACATCAGGTATGTTGAATTCCATCGAGTGGTTACATCAAGGCAAACAAGACTTTTGGTGTCTATTTTCTCAGCTTCTGCCCAAGTTTTGAATTTCAAAAACCGTGAAGGAGAAGAACGAACATATCTAATGGCACTTCGAATTGCTTCAAAACTATCTTTCATTTCTCTAATACCTTCATTGACAACCAGATTAAGGACATGTGCGCAACACCTTAACTGTAGATAATCACCTTCACAAACTAAGCCCTTCCAACTCTTCAACCGCCTTTTAAGATATCCCAAAGCTGTGTCATTGGATGAGGCATTATCCACAGTCAAGGTGAATACCTTCTCAATCCCCCAATCCAACAAGCATTGCTCAATAACCCTCCCTATAGTATCTCCTCTATGATTTTCAATCATAACAAAGTTCAAAATCCTCTTGTGCAAGTTCCATTCATCATCTATAAAATGTGCTGTTAAACACAGGTAGTTGAAATTTTGACTCGATGTCCAACAGTCTGTGGTGAGACAAACACGTTTAGCACTTTGCTTCAACAATTTCTTCAAAACCTTAACTTCTCCAAGATGTAACTGCCACACGTCCCTTCCAATTGTTCTTCTTGAAGGGATTGGAAAGCGAGGTTCGAACACATTTAACAATTTCTTAAAGATAGGTTTCTCCACAATTCTAAATGGTTGCTCAGCACATACAATAAATTCTGCTAAAACTCTCCTGCATCGCTTCTCATCATATACATGTGCAGCTAAAGATCTCCCTTGCCCAGAAGTCCCACCAGAAAAAAGATTTAACATAGCTTGGCTTTTATCTTTAGTAGCCTTGTGTGGGTTCTTCAGACACTTTGGGATATGTCTTAACATGGAATGTGTGCCATGGCGATTTGGATCAGCTCTATACTTAGTATCGCAATACTTACAAGCTGCAAAGTGCTCCCCATTAGTTTCTTCTTTTGGCAACCTGATAAAGTATTCCCACACCTCTGATGTGTGCTTGGGTTCTCTTTCTTTTCTCTTTGTACCCCTACTTTCAAAATCTGTCAATGTTTGTGTAGGACCATTAGAAGTAGGTGCTGCAGCAATAGGGTTAGGGGAAGGAGTTTCACTAGGTCCATTAGAATTAGGAGTTGGCATTTGAATAGGTCCTGCAGAAGTTGGTGTTTGAATAGGGGTCAAAGCACCTTTAGATATTCCTTCAAGGAAGGGCGATGAATTAGAACCTTGATCATTCATTTAACCTGTAATTAAATGATAAACTGTTAAAATAAACCCAAGAATATATTATTCAAATTCAATTTTTTAAACATTCAAATAATCTTAAAAAGATGTGCACCCAATTCATGAATTATATAAAAATGTTGGTAAATAAGAGAAGTTGGGTCTGTTCTCAGCTCAAAATGAGAATATGGAAATCTATAAATTGAACAAAGTACAGCCAATGGAGGATATGCCTTTATGGTTGCAGTGAGATTCACAGTTTCAGAAGAATACAAAATCATAAGTTAACTGCCCAAAAGCTGAAACACTTGCAAATACACTAATCCCCTAACTGCCCAAAATCATTGTTGCGGGCTCAAGGACGTGAAGGATGCAAATCTTCTTTCCCCCAGAATTTTATATAGCCCATATCAGGTTTAATTTGCAACTTTTCACATCTTTAGCCACAGCAACATAATCGGAAACTGCTATAATCGGAAACTGCTATATTCCCCTCAAATCAACAACTGCTATAATCAACAACTGCTATAATCGAAAACTCACAGTCACATCGACTTTTTCTCAGCCTAAATTTAATACAGGACAAATAATTATCTCTGAAAACTAAATCATCAAAACAGCTCAAACTCATCAAAGAATCCAAAAATTAACTGGTTCCTCTCGAAAGGCACAGCAAGCACAAGAAAAGGAAACCCGATTGTCTCTCTGCGTCATTGGCAAACATCTCTAACAACTTTTAATGTAATGTTGGACTTTTATTGGATCACTAACAACTTGCTAACAACAACAATAATGGATCATAGGAGAACAGTGAAGAACAAACCTGAAAGAGTCAGTCAGCGAGACGGAGCTGGAGAGTGGAGACAGAGACAAAAACGAAGAAGCTTCAGAGCGACGGAGCCAGAGACGAGAGACAAAGTCCACGAGGTGAGAGGCGAGAGGCGAGAGACGGGAGACGAGAGACGAGAGAGACAGATTCAGAATCAGAATCGCTGGGCAAAGAAGCTTCAGAGAGGGAATGGCCGAAGAGCTGAGCGAGACAGAGACAGTAGGCGAGACGGAGCTGGAGAGTGGAGACAGAGACAAAAACGAAGAAGCTTCAGAGCGACGGAGCCAGAGACGAGAGACAAAGTCCACGAGGCGAGAGGCGAGAGGCGAGAGGCGAGAGACGGGAGACGAGAGACGAGAGAGACAGATTCAGAATCGGAATCGCTGGGCAAAGAACTTCAGAGAGGGAATGGCCGAAGAGCTGAGCGAGACAGAGACAGTAGGCGCGCGGCTAGGGCAACTGAATGGGAATTGGGGAAATTGAAATTGAGTGGGAAACTGGGAATGGCCGTATTTTTGCCTATTTTGAGTGGGAACTTCGCATATGGGAATGGAAAATAAGAGGTGAATAATAATAATAATAATAATAATAATAATAATATAACCGGGCTGGGCCAAACGGGCAGGGCAGGGTACCCTGCCCGATGCCCGGCCCTGCCCAGTTATTAGCCCAGCCCAAAACTGCCCAAATTTTTTCGGGCTCCTTTTTTCAGGGCTGGGCTGGGCCATTTTTTGATGGGCCCGGGCGGGCTTATTGGGCAACCGGGCCGCATGCTCACCCCTAATAAACACTGGTCATATCCTTTTGTGGGTAGAGACCCACAAGGGAAAGATCACACAAACCCCAACCAATTTGAAGTATACTCATCTCAAGAAATCTAAAAAAAGATCTAATAATCCCTTGAACCCTTGAGCTTGAAAGAACAAAGATATAGTGATCCCTTGAGCTTAGAAGAACAAAGACTCAAAGTGCTAAAAGTTGATCAAGTCCTGATAAATTTGTTAGTTTAATGAAAAATCATAGAGAGAATACACTCAACTCAAAAAGTGCAGAAATGTAATTTTTCACTTTCAAAATTAAGTTTGAAGTTTGATTATAAAATGAGGGTTATAAAATTGCATTAAATGCAACCAAGAGAGTCAAAATATTAAATACTAACTTGAAAAAACTAAGACTTTAAGTCAATGAACTAAGGGACTCAAAAGTCAAATTTGCCAACTAACAACAATTTTCATAAAAATAAAATCCACAAATTATAATTAGCATTTAAAGATCAAAATGTGGTTATCTATGTCTAAATAAGTCCTCCCATGTGTATTTTTTTGGCCAAACTGTTTAATTTAAAGTCTCTAAACCCAAAATTTGATTAGCGGCTCCATTTTCAACCTAAATATAAGTAAGAACATGATCATTTTTATTTAGATTTATTGAACCAATTTTCCATTTGCTTTGCAAAAGTCTTTTGCACTAGTCTAACAAATACTTCCTTAAATCTTATCCTGTAATCTTGTGATTAGTCTAGTTAAAATTTGTAAAGGCTCATTTGATGTTGAAGAGTCATCACTTGAAATTGAAGAAACTGGCTGTAGCTTATGCATCACATCAGTTTGTAACATCCATGACCAAATAACCCAACAAAATGTTACGAAGTAACCAAAGATTAAAACATAATTACTAAATAAATAAAATTAGGGCAGTCTCAATCCACTCTACTAAAGCAACCAAGTCAAGGAAAAGTTGAGTAAAAAAAACCTTGATCAGAAATGAGAAAACAAATTAGATAGAAGGCAAAAGAGAAGGAAAACTGAAAACGAACAATTGAAAATTCATAGCTTTCATCTAGCAAAGATGATGACTGACAACTTGCAAGCGAACAAACCACCACAACCGACGTGAACATGCTGGAAGTTGTGAAAAATGATTGATTTTGAAAAGAAGAGAATGTGTAAACCTCATATAGGGTCTGTTTAGCAAGAGGGAAATAGAGGGGAGGGAAAATTTTTATGAGTTGGTTTTGAAAAAATTAGAAAAGTAGGGTTATAAAATTTTAATAGAGATAAGATACATACAAAATAAAAGAGTAAGAAAAATTAATTAAAAATTTTCAATCCCATTTCTCTAATTTTTTTTTTTTAAATTCAAGTCATAAAAACTTCCTCTCCCCTCCCCTTCCCTCCAAATCCCTCATTCCAAAAGTGATTTTAGGGTAAAAATGAGAGAAGTGATCAACAAAGAATGAGCACGAAGTGATTGACATCGTTTATATATACTCTCCTGCAATTTCATCGCAAACTATAAATCGCGCCACAATACTGGCATTCAGGAACAAGCCAACCCTGATGGGTTGTCTCATTTAATGTTCGTCAACACGACAGGGAGCACAGGATGAAGATATATATACTACTTCTGACTTTAATACAAGATCTCATTTATAATACAACTTACGCTACAAACAAGTTCTTATATTAAGCACACAGTGGTATTTTCTGTCATCCATCTTTGACGAGATTCATCACCACCTCAAAAGTTACCAATCACGATTCCAACTGTCATTTGGGTACTTAGGCGTCTATAACGCAACATGTCTATCACAGACGGACAAGTGGCTAACTAATTAATTATTCGAGTGAGAGTTCATCAATCAGGGAGAATGAAGAAGAGCATCAGTTCCAAATTTCTTCTGTTTCTGATGATCATAAACATGACCATATTACAGTTCAAGGTTTTTGCATACTCATGGCAGAATAATATCAATCACCAGACCAAGCCGTCGCACAACATGAACAACAACAACAACAACAACACTAGTTTAGTTGAAGATCATGTTGTGGATGAAATCAGTTTCTTTGTTGATGATCCTCTCATAGATGTCTCACTTTCAGGTTACGCCGGTAAGGTTTTCATGACCAAGGATGGAAGCAAAACTGGTGTTCAATGCCCTCCAGGCAGACCATACACTAGCTGCCTTCGTGACCAGAAAGTTGATTCAACAAAAGAAAAATGTAACCAGTATAACAAGGATTCCAGCTGCTAGCAACCCTAGTTATACATATAACCATTTTCCGTTTAATTGGTTTCTCGTACGTACGTGTTCGAGTGAATTAGTTATGTCTCTTTCTTTCTTTGAAGATTTCGCAGCACTATGTGATTAAGTTTGGAATGCCTTTTAAGCGGATGTTTCATAGTGTTTGTATCATTAATTGTATCATTAATGCCTTTTAAATTTAGCTGCTTTAAGTTATCCATAATTATATCACGGTGTATATTATTAAACACACACACAGCACAAGTTTCGCTATTTATATCCATTGATGATAAGTGATTACATTGTTCTGTGTCTCTTTTTTGGGCTAGAAATAGAATGTTATTAAAATAAACTAAGATAGCATGAAAGAAGTCCCAAAACAAAACATAACAAACAAAAAAGCCAAAATCCAACCAAAATAACCCTAAACCCAAATAGCGCTGTCATAAAAAACTCTAACCCTAAATCAAAGTCAAAGAACCACATGAGCCATTGTTACAATTACCACTTGTACAAGAGAACTATGATTAATTAAATATTAGAATAAGATATTCTAATCAACTTTCTGTTTTACTTAAATTACATAGATCTCTCATCTATTTTGAAAACATAAATTTTAGTCAAATCCATTGATACCCTTACAGAATATTCTAAAAAAATTATTTAAGTATACTTTTTAATTAAAAACCATATTAGAATCCCCTCATTATATTAAATCCTTAATTTATATTTTAACATTTATGTGTTAATGACCTATTTCATGTTTTTACTAAATTTTAAAAATTATGTAATTTTTTATTTGAAAAATATTAACAATTTCATCAATAATTAATTTTCGTAATTTTTAAGAAACATATGTTTAAGAAAACATATTTAAAAAATTTGAATTATGATATATTAATATAAGGTTTTCAAAATTATATCAATTTATATTTTAATTAAAATGCGCACGCATGCGCATGATTGCAAAACATTTTATCCAACATCTGTATTTAAAAGATCACATCATAAGTAAGTTGTAATAAAATAAATAAGATTAGACATGTAAATTTAATTTATTGAAAAATAAAAAAATTATAAAGATTTAGAGGTACAAATACACATAAACTTTTTTTAAGAGTGTACCATCACCATAAACTTCTTTTATGTATAAAAGTAATCCTGAACTTAAAAAAAAGAAGCAAAAGTGACATTACTGTTAAAAATAACTAACGGTTATTTACTCCCATATAGAAATACCAAATTATCCTTGACTTTTATCAAAAGTAAAAAATGTCCATAAATTTTTATCAAAAGTGTACCGATCACTACAAACTTTTTTTGAATATAAAAATAACTATAAACTTCAAAAAAATACGGGCCAAAAGTGACGATTCTCTTGTTGGGTTCAAATGTCATCTTTTGATTGTTCTAAGTCTAGGAAAAGAGCACCCCGACTCGTCCACCATAATTTTTCCAAACCAAAAATTGAAAACCCATCATCATCAATATCGAATCTTTCTAAGTTATTAAAATTCATCATCAAATTCAGTCACAAATTAAACCAGAGCAATCAATCTTACTATATTGATTAAGATAAAATGACTTAATCAACACAAATATCTCAAAGATTGAAAAAACTAGGGGAAAAAAAACAAAACCTTCAACACAAGCACCTGACCCGATTTCTTCTTCCCCATCATTTGGGTTTAGTGAAGAAGATAGTAGAAAAATGAAGAGATCGATGGCGCCGTAAATGGAATTGTTGAGATCAACAGTGCTGTGAACAAAGTTGCCGAGATTAAAGAACAACTAAAAGAGGTGAAAAGCGAGAGTTGGATTTGGTGAAGATGAGGAAGAGGAAGTCAAACCCTCACCATACTTGATTCGTTGCCATCATTGGTGGAGAACGCTAACGCCGGCTCCGGCGCCACTATTTTCTGAGAAGAAATTGGGGTTGTCGACTGTTGAGAAGGGGGAGTCTAAGAGATGGATGAAAGGGATAAAGGAATGGGAATTAAGAAATTTAGCCATTTTTATTTTATTTTTAATAATGTGATGCCTACTAAGAATCATAGCAGATGTTAGCATGGGGTCCCAAATCTTAGCCAAAGTGTCACTTTTGCTCTTTTTTTTTTTCAGTTGATGATTATTTTTTATAAAAAAGTTTATGGTATTAGGTGCACTTTTAAAAGAAATTTATAGGTATTTTTGTTTCTTAACCATTTTTTAGTTGGGGATAATTTAATACTTTTACACATGAGTAAACGGTTGTTAGTTAATTTTAATGGTAGTGTCACTTTGCCCTCTTTTTGAAAGTTTATAGTTACTTTTGTAATAAAAAAAGGGTTTATGATGGTGAGTGCACTTTTGATAAAAGTTTAATGGTAATTTTGCCCCTTAACCCAAATTATAATTATAAAATTAATTAACTTTACAATTTGGTAATTAATTTAACTATATGACAAAAACTTTAAAGGATATGAGATAAAAATATCCATAAACTTTTTAAAAAAAGTACACTTACCATCATAAAAAAAATTTTAAACGTAAAAATAACCCTAAACTCTCTAAAAATAGTGCAAAAGTACCATTACCGTTAAAATAAGAAAAAGTTTGTTATCATTTGTGTGGACTCTGCACTATTTTAAAAAAATAAAAGGCCTAATTTCCTTAATTTCCTATACTACCCCCCGTCCCCTCTCTCTCAAACTCTCCCTTCCTCCCCTTCTTCGACTACTCATTTCTTCTTATCTCCTGGCGGAGGTGTCGTCGTCCAGCACTAACGGCATTGTCGCATCTCGATGAGAAGAGGATGGTGACGTCCATTTGGACGCAGCAAGATCGAGAGGGTGGAGGAGAGAAGAGAAGGTGGCGACCTCCATCCCGTCGCCTCTGCTTCTCCACTCGTTCAGTGTTGTTAATTTTTCAAAGTTGCCTTTTATGCCAACCGTGGAGATAGGAGGTCTCAGCTCTTTCAACAGCCAGAAGTCATTGCAAGCAGTGTCGAAGAATTTTCCTCAAGTGCACAGCCTGTGGTCAAACAACTTCGGAAACTTCCCAAGAGAATTAAGAAAACTATTGCAGGAAGAGATTGGAGATTTTGTTGTTTGTTGTATTTGAAGTTGCCTTGTTCGAACTCTTGAAGTCTTCCGCTAGGCAATAAAACCCAAAAGGCGAAGGTGAAACACCACAGTCTAGCCATGAGTTTGATAGGTTCAAGGTTGGAGATTTGCTGATGAACAGAAGATGAATATAAGACGTTCAGAGGAGACTTTTTTTTTTTTTCCCTTTTAAGTTAGATGTATTTTAGTATTTTTATATTGGAGTTAACTGCTAGTTAGTTTTAATAAAAGAGTCATTTTTGCTCCTTTTTTTTAAATTTATGGTTACTTTAACACCTAAAATTTTTTTATAGTGATAGGTGTACTTTTAATAAAAGTTTATGGGTATTTTTGCCTTAAAGTATATATTTTGTTAAGAGTGTAGGATGATGTATTTAGAGAGTCCAAGTGTACACTGTCGTAAACAAGTAATATAGAAGTAAGTAGAGTATCGTTCCCACGAGAATTGATCACTAAGTATCAAAATTGATAATCTCAATACTATTTAATCAATCGATTAATTGATAATTGCGAATACAAGATAAAAATGATTAGATGTGAATGCAATTGATGTGGAGGCAAATATGAGAAAAATACCCTAGGGATCAGATTTCACTTAGCAAATTTTGGATTGAATCACCTATCTATTCTAGTCTAATTTATTCCACATGATTCATTGTCGAGTTTCCATAATTTAATTACTAACCTAATCCATTATATTCCTCTATGAATTTAAGCAATTAATCATGCATTAATATTTATGGAACCCATTAAAACTACACAACCCATATAAATATATTCATATTTCATATACAAATTATGATTTTAATTATAAGATCTATACACATGCATCTCCTTCCGGTCTCAACATAAATATTAAAATCATTCAAAAGGTGGCCAATCAATTGAAAGCATTAAAAACAATAATTAAAACTCAATCATAAAGAAAAAATTAAAACTAGATTTAATAAGTTAAGATTCAATCCGTCATTAATAAGCTACATCATCACCCTAGGAAAAGGAAAATTTAGCTCATAATGAAATTAGAAAAAAACTAAAATAAATTGAAGACATCATAAACATTGTATAAAAATTTATTATTAAAGTCTAAAACATAAAGATACAACTACAAGATGCATGAAAATGGAAAATCTAACCTTCTATATAGGAGGTGAAACCTTTCATGTAAGTGACAACCAATATCATTCATAAAGAGTGACTACCTAAGCCTTTCATATAGAAGGTAAAACCATCCATATATAAGGCATACAAAAAGTAACAAAATGCATGAAATAAATTCTATGATAAAAACTCCCCCCTTTCTCTCTCTTCCTTCTCTCCTCCTTCCTCCTTCTTTTGTGATGTCCAAAACCTCTATTTATAGGCTTTAGAATCAGGTGCTACAGTACTATAAACAGTGAACCGCGTTTTGCTACAGTAAAGCTGCATTTACTACAGTAACCACCACAACTTTCTACAGTGCTTCGCGTCTGCTATAGTGCCCCATATGAATAGTGAATGGATACAGTACCTTCTCTTAATGCCTTCTCAAAATCTTCTTAATACAGTGTTGTACGTGGTTGTAAAAAAAATCATTATTTATTTATCAATTACACCCAAATTCATTACATTAAGCTCAAATATCGTCCATAAAATCATTATATAAAGAAAAATAAATATGCAAATATTTTACTTATCATATGTATATATATGTATATATGTAATTAGGATAAAGATATGTGATTAAATTATTAAAAATGTAGCCTAGTGCATAAGGCTCTCACCAGGTAGGTTTGAGAGGGCTAGATGTGAGTAGCCTTACCCGCACAATTGGTTAAGTAAATGAGGGTCAATGATTTGATTCAATGGTCAAGTAAAGGTTGGCCGATATGTGGTGAATGAAAGTTAAATCTCAAAATTAGAATGAAGGTTTATGCAATATATATTTTAATTTTAGGTTAAGGTGCTTAAATAATCTGTAACTTTTTTGAAAAGTGTAAAAGTAATCATAAACTATTTTTTGGAGTAAAAGAAGTCATAAACATTGTAAAAGAGGGTAAAAGTAATCATAACATTAACATTTGTTAACGTCTGTTAATATGGGTTTTTTAATGAAATGTTAAAGTACTAAAATAGCTATTAGCTTATACCAAAAGTGTAAAAATAATCATAAACTTTTCCTGAAAGCAAAAGTAATTAAAAATAACTTCTTAAATATTAATTTATAATTTTTTCTTTGATTTTTATATTATGAATGTTTTATCAATTTGGGGACTAAAATGACAAAAGTCAAAGAAAAAACTATGAATTAATGTTTAAGAAATCATCTATTTTCTAATCTAACGAAAATGAAGAAGTGAAAGAAACTTGTCACTTCAACTCCTAAAGCTAAAATCTCCAACATGAATGGCTGGCTTTAAAAGTATCGTCATTGCTAACTTAAGATAAAAGAATTCCAAGGGGGGATATCTGAGAGGAAAACTAGGGCAATGGAAGATCACATATGCTTATGGTGAGATTGAGAAAATCCACATTACCCCTTATCATCTCATAATTAAAATCCACTTATCATCCAACCCTACTATATGCATATGTGATCATTGGGATTTCAGTTTTCCTCTCAGATATCCTGCCTTAGAATCTTCTCATCATTGGTTATGGGATTACTTCAACATTAATAATGACAATACTCTTAAAGCTAGTGATTCATGTTAGGGATTTTAACTTTTGGAGTTGGGGCGACAAATTTCTTTTGCTTCATTATTCTTATTAAAAAAAATGACTTCTTGAATATTAATTCATAAATTTTGTCATTTTAATCCCCAAATTGATAAAACACTCATAATATAAAAGGCAAACAAAAACTTATGAATTAATGTTCAAGAAGTCACTTTTTAGTTACTTTTAAATTCAAAAAAAGTTTATAGTTATTTTTGTACTTTTGGTATAAATTAATTACTATTTTAGCATCTAAACATTTCATTAAAATACTCACATTAACAGATGTTAACCTCATAGTTACTTTTGCCCTTTTTTATAATGTTTATAGTTATTTTTGTCCCAAAAAATAGTTTATGATTATTTTTGCATTTCTCAGAAAAATTAAACGTCATTTAAGTACATTAACCCTTTAATTTTAAAGAACGTATATATAAATTTTGAAATTAGAAGGAAGGTGTATGTAATAATTTAAAGTATGATTAATATAACTTTTGGTCCCTGAAGTTTGCTTTAATTTTGGTTTTGGTTCCTCAAATTTGAAATCGGTGGTTTTGGTCCCTGAAATTTAACCCAATTTTGATTTTGATCATTTAAGTTTGAAATATGTGGTTTTGGTCCCTGAAGTTTGGCCGATTTTGGCTTTAGTCCCTCAAGTTTGAAAAGGACTTGATATTTTACCCTAAAATTGAGGGACTAAAACCAAAATCAACAAAATTTGAAAGACTAAAACTAAAATTGGACCAAACTTCAGAGGCCAAAAATTATATTAACCCTTTAGAATAAATAAATAGATAGGAGGTTGATATATTTTAGGTAGTCTAAATATTAATACTCTTAAACACATTTTGTTGGTTGGGGAGCAATAATTAAATATAACATTATACCTTGAAGGCAAAAAATATATATACCACATTATGCCTTTTTATTATACTTGCCCTATCTTATTTCATCTACTGCCTCATTATCATTTTTATTAATTTATCATCGCCGCCACACACGCACATTTCACCCCATTTTTAGACCCAAAAAATCTGTTTGATTATTTACTTCTTGATGTTTATGAATGTTTCTTTACTTCATCATACATTTATAATCATTTAGTTTTTAATATAAGATCTAATTTATAATTCAATTTTTTTAATTAGAATAAATCTTATATTAAAGATTAAATGTAGTATTATTGTTTAAAATTATACATTTACTTGATAAGCTAGTCTTTGGTTTAACGTTTATTCATATTGTGTATGTATCGAAGGGAGATATATATATATATATATATATATATATATATATATATATATATATATATATAATGTAAGTAATAAATTTTAAACAATAACCAAAAATCAAGTCACTGTTTTTTTCGTTCGTTTTTATAAATTTTATGTTTTTACCTTTGTCTGGGCATATTTTCGGCATAATAAGAACTGGTGACAAATAAAGTTCTCGTATTAGTAGAATCTGAACTTAAGAATTTATAAATTATAAGTCAACTCCTTATACATAAGCGGACTCCACCCCAATTTACATTGTTCTCGTAACATTTGCCAATGATTAAATATGTAGCTATGTATTAATAAGGGAAAAAGGCATCTCCATTTTCCTTACTTTCAATTTCTCTCTATTTTTTTATTTACACCGTTAGATCAACTCTGACAGTTTAGATTCAATAGGAATACTTTGAGGAGGAAAATTATTAATTTGATAGATAAAGTAGACTAATATTAGGATCAAATCAAATCCAACTAGCTCTTATATTAAGAACTAAGAGTAATGCCTAATTTAATTATTATGGTTTTGTCATAATAAGCATAATTTTTCATCTTATTTTTTTTATATTAATATTTTATTTCATATATTATTATTTATTGGGCTATTTTTACATCAGTGCATTAGAATTTGATTAAAGAATATGTTTTAAAGTTAATGTTTGAGTGTCATGTTGGTGAAGAGTGAAAATATTTTGCCACGTGTTCGAACCTAACATACTTAAAGTTGTCAAACTCATAAGTTTAAACAAACTCATATCATGAATTCAAATCATAAACTCATAAGAATTTTTTTTTCGCATTAAATAGGTATTAATTGTGTGTAATTAAATAATTAAAATATAAAAAATGACAACAATTTTTTTGGATAAAAAAATTATAACAATTTAATTTAAATATATTTTAAATCCAAATAATTGAAATTAAATCCATAGACATTCATAATTTATCATACTTAAAAAAATAAATTTCTATAAAACTCATATAAATTCACATAGAATGATCAAATAAAAAAAACTAACATTAAGAATGAGTTAACAAATTTGTAAACTAGAAATATAAAAATGATAAACTCGGTGTGTAAACTCGTTAGTTTAACTGATTTTATAATTAGCAAAAGTTTACTATTGATTTGACATGATTTTGTAAGATAGAAAAATAAAAACAGTAAATTCAAGTAATCAACTTATGAGTTTACAACAATGAACATGCTCTATAAACATTAGAAAAAATATTTTTTGAAAAGTGTAACCCATTGTCTACATATTAATTATAATCAATCCAACTTTTTATATTCTACAAATTAATCAAGAGGAACTTATATCACAACCTACAGAGAGGAGGACATATATATTTATGATTATTAAAAATGTACAGTATATACAAGGTATGAACGGATCCAAAGAATTTTCAAAGTCACTGTCATTATGAATTTATCTTACTGTATTTACACACATTTTCTTTTATATAATTAATTGGGTCAAATTTGATAATTATCGGACTCAATTTAAACAAATTTCAAGGTATTATTTACATTCACTCGAGACCTGTGCTTAAATGCCTAAAACCTCTTTCACTAACACTAACTAACGTATGTTGATATATACAATCACATATATTGTTGGCAATACACACACACGGGGATATATATTAGGTATTTATAAGTGTAATTTACATAAAGTAAAACAAAATTCTTTTTATATACTTATCAGGATGCTTGTTTGTTTTGGCTTATTATTATGATTCAAAAGCACTTATGAACTTATACATATAAGTCGAGACATAACTCACCATATAACTTACTTTATATTCTATAAATCACGATTGAAAAATATTTCTGAAGTCTCCATCGTTATTCCAAACACCCAATTACTTCGTATACGTGTGTGCTTTCTCAATTATATTATAATAGGGCAAAAAATGAAAAAATAAATGTCTAGATGGAAAAAAAAGGGGGGAAATTAAAAAAAATACTTTTTAAACTTCAAAATCCCATTGACAAAGTCGTTAATGGGATTAATAAGAATAGTAATACAATTAACAAATTATTTTATTATTAAATCACCTATTTGAGATTTTAAAATTTAAATGGTATTTGTTTAGAATTTTCCCAAAAAAAAGAGCATGTCTTTACACAAAAATAAGAAATTCTCCGACATGCATTCAATTAGCTTGTTTGGGATGGCTTAGTCTATGTTTTGTTAGGTGATTGGAAAGTTCAAAAGTATTTGTGTAGGTAAGTCGAGATAATACTCATCTCATATACTAACCTTATATATCGTAAATCACAATTGAAAATATACTTTTGAAAGCTCCAATCGTTAATCCATAAGTAGTTTATAAGTGCTTTTTACATAAATCGAGATAAACTCATCTTACATGTTTACTTCGTATATTGTAAATCATGATTGAAAAACTGATTTTATGAGTTTCAATCACTATTCTAACAAACAATATATTAAAATATCAGTGAGGTGCTTCAATCAAAAGTGACGAGGTTAACACTTGTGGATGTGGTTTTCTTCTTTCTCTGTTTTTTTTAAATGGACCTGTGGTTGTAGGTTTTTTTTTTTTTTTTTGGTTAATAAAATGATCAATTTTATATGAACATAAGAGATACAGCTAGTGTCAAAAGAGAAGGGTCTAGGGAACATGATTAGAATGAAGTTAACTGATGTAGTTAGCTTTTTATTCTCTCATAGATAATAAAATATTACATGAAGTGTTGTATTAGATTTTATAAAGTATTTATAAAAATACCAATAAGTGTTTCGCCTAGTGGGATGAGCTTTGGCCCGTTAAAACATGTCTAAATTTCAAATCATTCTCAATGTATAAAAAGTTTTTGGGAGAAGGTAATGATTGAATCTGACCATACAACATATTTTTGCACCAAAAATATCATGACCATGGTACTACAACAAAAATATCAAAAAATAAAAAAATATTTTTGTACCAAAAAATTAAAAACAACTTTCTACTACCCAAAAACAAATATCATTAACATCGTACTACAACCACAAAAAATCAAATAAAATCAAACCGACACTCAATCTGTGGCAAATGTTCTAGACGTTTCATGATTTGAACGTGCATGTGATCACGGGGCCACCCTACAACATCTTAATTGCTGCAAAAAGGCTTTCCCTCTAAAATATGAAAACTAAAAGGAAATAATTACAGTTTTTAATAACATAAATTTATACATTTAAATTTTAATACCATTGTGTTATATTTTTCATTCCATAATGTTAGAATATTTTAAAATAAGAAGATGTGTTTTTTTGTAAAATCATATTTTTATAAATTAAAAAATTTATATAAAGACTTGTGTAAAAAGTTATATCACTAAAAGTCACTTAGGTTAAGTCTCTTTAATTCATAAAGATACAAATAAAAAGTTATAACCAAATGTTTGGTAAAAATATCAAATGTTGAAAGATTGGGTTATATTTATAAGAAAACTTTACATAATATAAAGGTATAATTCTTCATATGATTGTTTATAATAATCAACTTATGGGAATTATAAATTTAACAAATTGTTATAACTTTTAATTGAAAATATGTTTCTTTAAAAGGCACCATTTTAAGACATCATTTCATGATCTATAAATATTTATCACTATTAATCCATTCAGACAATAAATATCACACCACATAATAATAAAAGATCAAATTTATTACCTTTATATTTAAATCCACATAAAGATGGAGTTAAATTATCACTTTATAAAAGTCATTATTTTAACTTGAATAGTGAGAATATAATCCATACTCAAAAATCTTTAATATGTCCTATAAAAAATTCGTCAGTCAATTTTATCAATTTAAATTGTTATTCAAATTGTTTTTGATAAAATAAGTATGCAGGTAAATTAAATCTAAAAAAAAGTGACGTTAAAAACATTCAACATTACTTCCTTTTTTATCTTCTACATCTGACTCGTCGAGAGAATCGGTCCAACCAACAAAAAACATCAAATAATAGGGTTTAAGGTACACAAATAAAGGGTGGTTAGTTTTTGTTTTTGTGGGCCTCACACTTATGACGTGTCAGTTCCTTCTCCTCTCACGGTCATATAAAACTACCCTAACGGATTAGCGTTTTTGCGTTAAAACATATATACATATAATACAGTATTATTCACACACACGTGTATTTGTGCCATTTAACCCAATAATTAACACCAAAAATATTTCTGCGTCCCCTGTTTCCTGAAACCACGCTACTGTTTCGTTTTATTCAAACCACAATGCTATTGTTTAAGTGCAAATTATATACTTAGAGAAATAAATTGGTTATAAGTAAAATAAAAGGTAAAAAAAATATAAATATCGTACTCTACTTTATATACATACTTAAGGGCTAAGGCAATTCCAGTACATTTCATAAAGACAAAAAAAAAACCTTTAAACTTAATTAATTCTATTATAAAATTTAATAATTTTTTAATTTTATCCATATCTAATATACATTATAATATATATATATACATATAAAAAATTTAATAATACATCTTATAAATAGGATTGTTTTTTAAAAAAAAAGAAACCTTATAAATAGGACACGGAAACAGCACAGTCCAAAATATCATTTCAAACAATAATTACTCCCTCCTACAAGAATCTTAAATTCTCAACTAACCAACCAACTTCACTATGCATTGAATGAGTTAGGTCAAAAGTGAATAAATGGTCAGTCTTTATAAGAGCAGACCAAAGTGAATAGAATTGCCACACATAGACACAACAGAGTTGAAAGAAAGTGCTGAGCCAGAGAGAGAGAGAGAGAGAGAGAGAGAGTTGAGGAAAGTCATGATCAGGATGAAGAAAATGAAGAATTGCATCTCCAAAGTGCTTCTCATTCTGCTGATAACAACGGTGACCATATCAGAGAAAAAGGTTGTTTTTGTATATTCATGGCAAAATGTGAATCACCAGGCCAAGCCCTCCCTCAACAACAACAACAACAACAACAACCTCAGCTTTGTTGTGGTGGAAGATCATATGGAGATGATGAGTTTCTTGGGTCATCCTGTGGTAGTGTCACTTAGTTTGGATTTCAAAAGCAGAGTATTGCCTACCCAAAATAGATATAGAGCAGCTGTTCAATGCCCTCCAAAGACAAGATACACTAGCTGCTTTCAACAGAAACAATTTAATCCCAAGCTCCAACGTTGTAACCCTTATAACAGAGATGGGAGGTGCATTGCCTGACCACCGATTTGATATTTCAAAATTTCATTTTTATGTTCAGTGTTGTATCTATCAGAACAATAATGGTATGTTAGTATGCATGTAGTTTTATGTTTTGTAGACAGTGTTACTTGTATTTTGTGTTTAATTATTAATGTATGTCATTACTATTTAAGCTTCATAAGTGTTTTTTAATCGTGATTTACGGTCTACGAGGTAGCTTTTACAGTCTACAAGGTACTTTTACAATCTACGAGGTAAATATGTGAAAGAGATTTATCTCAATTTATATGAATCGGGCTTATATAATAAGCCCGATTAACTTAAATGAATCCAAACAAACTTTATTGTTGTTCCTTACACGAATGGTATCAGATTAAGCTCAATAGAAATGTGTGAAGCGAGCTCTGATCTCTATGACTGTTTGGAAGAGATGAAATTTAATTTAATGGCTGTAGATATCCCCAACTACAATCACGGTGTGATCTGGTGTGATCTCGGGGATCGAGCTCCGTTAGGAAAATAAAAGACATGAAATTGAGAAAGTTGTGTACATTTCTGTCTTATAATTTTCATTACTATAATATATATACAATTAGATGTTAGTAGCCGAGGGTCAGCTAAATACATCGATTTTATTGTACTCCATAAAAAATCGGTTCTTTAAATATATTATTAACTAATAGATCACTTTTTAACTGTGCTAATCATTCAGTGTAATTTTTTAAGAAAAAAAGGGAATCAGGGTTTGGATTTTCTCCACTTGGCTTCCCCTCCATTTCCTATTTTAACCACCATGCATTGAAATTTTGAATGATCTAGATAGAGGATTTTATAAAATTATTAATGAAATATTAAATTATTAACAAATAAATATATATCAAACTACTAAATGTTAGTTGGTACTTAGTACAGTTTATAATTGTAACAAATAAACATTTAAAGTTTATTTTATACAACATTACATATGGTTGGCTCAACTTTTTATCTAACAGATAAGGCGGGGAAGTGAAAAGAAAGGGGATCGAGTTGAGAGAATCCAATTATGGGAGAAAGGGGGAATGCAAACACCAATAAAATTTACTTTTATTTCCACCTATTTTTATTTCTATCTTTTTTTAATAATATTTAATGAAATTTTTTTGTCACAATAAATTTTAAATTTAAGAAAATTAAAATGTATGAATACTCATTAATTTTGGAGTTCACTTCCTCTTAACAAGAAATAGTTTTTTATCAGCTGCCCTGTATATACTGGCTTATCATCAGGAACAATAATGAGTTAATGGTTTATATAAAGAATCATTAGTGATTATCTGTATCAACAAGAATAACATCAATCTTGCGTTACCACCAGTTGGCGATCAATTGTGTGTAATCTGGCAAGATATACAATATACACTATTGCAAAAATCACTTTTTAGATCGGATAAAAAAGACATTTTAGACCGGTTCTGGATCAGGTCTTGATACAGCCGGTCTAAAACGTATCTAACTTTTTAGACCGATTAAAAAACCGGTCTAAACTATAAACTTTTAAGACCGGTTGTATCACAACCGGTCTTAAAGTCTGACAAACAAAACCTTTAAAAAGAAATTTCAGGTTTAAAATATACTTTTAAGACCGGTTCTTAACCGGTCTTAAAAGTATATGATTTTAAGAACGGTTTAGAAAAAAATCGGTCTTAATGTTATATTTAAGACTGGTTATTATGAAAACCGGTCTTAAATTGATATTTAAGACTGGTTATCTTGAGAACCGGTCTTAAAGGCTAGAATTTTAAGACCGGTTCTCACTTTAGCCGGTCTTAAATATTACTTGAAGACCGGTTCTTATGAGAACCGGTCTAATTTTTTTTTTAGTGTTATTTGTTTCAATCTACCCAGGCCAATAAGTCATATTCAACGACAATCCACTCTCCATATACACAAGCAAAACACATGTATATATATATTCCCAATCAGAAGCAGTGACAACATCATTTTTATTTCCAAAAACACTTGGTATTTCTCAGAATCAATTCAGCCTAAAGCATCATGTTATCCTATATATGCAAACTTGCTCCAAATTTAGAATCATGAAGCCTAAAATCCTTATTAGTTCCCCTTTCCCTCTTTTGTTAAATATAACCTTAGTTATCCTAATTGGTATGAAGCTATAAATGTCATTCTCTTCAAGGCAACAACACTTGACCCTTACAACCATCCACCCTCAACAATCACAGAATAAACATTATGAATAAAAATCATTCAAAACAAACACATTCAATTCCAATGACTACCAATAACACATGATCAACTTATTCAATTCTCAACAACAGTACAATATTAACAATTTATAATCATCAGGCATTTTGAACCACAATGAACCACAACATAACAATGATAGCAGGAAAATCTCAACATTGTGTGCACTTTCAATCCCAAAGCTTATAAAGAAAAGAAGCAGAAGAAATATTTCTCATTATATGGAAAAAATTCCTAAGCTTTATAGAGAAATGAAAAAAATGGAAGAAAATTTACAATAGTGATCTCATACCTGTATCGACAGCTAATTAGTATCACTAATATCTAAGAAATTGTCCTGAGCAGAGATATAAACCAAGTTAATATATATGAAAACCATAAGTATTATTATAACAACATAGGATCTGATTCAAAAACTTACTAATCTTGTAAAAGCTCATAGATGAATTCATCACAACAATTACGGATGACATCAATATCTTCTTCATGAAAGGGATCAGCAAGATCAAACATCTGTATGTGTAAGACTGAAGCCAAACAAAACATTAACTTACTAACTTAAAAACAATAAAGTAATACAAAATTTTTGAAATATACATTTATTATCTCCTTGGTAAAATCAGTTGTGCCTAGGCTGATAATATTGTAAATTTGCCTCAAAATATAAAGACCACATAAGTTGGAGCCCGGTGGTTGCCTACGGCTCTGAAAAAGAACATGATATCATCAAAGCAAACATAAAAGCATAGCTTATGGAACACATCTTAAAGAAAACAAATATGTACTAACCTTTGGTGTGATCCATGTAGGGTCTTTTAAATCACGAACATGCCTACCGCATTTAGCGTGTAGGAATGTCTGCATAGCCCTATCATCAAAATCACAAAGATTACTTATTCTGCACACAAAAGGTAATAATGCAAGAAAACTTACGAGTTCATGGTCTTCTTTAAGTCACTCCCCGGTTTAAAGTGCAGGGAGCATAGAAGGATGACTGTGTAACTAGCCTTACACAGAATAACCAATTGCCAATGATCATTTAAAAAAAGAGACGAATGTTAAGCAAATATAAAGCATTATATGTGTTTTGGAATATAAATTTGATGTTTCTTACCCATGCACATAAGGAACCAAGAAACAGGTAGTTTCTGTTTCACTGAGCCTCTCTGATAAATATATATGTTTGATGGCAGAAGTGGTCCCTTTCTCTTGGACTTGAACTGGGCACATGAATTCAAATTTATCCCTTTGGCCAGAGGAGACCAACCTACGATTCATGTACCTACAATTTTTTTGAAGTTCCTCCTGTGAGATATACAAATAACACATATGAGTAATGAAACATGTTTACCGAGACTTACAACAATTATACTTACAATTTTTTCACCGACTATACGAGACTGTTCACTCGTATAGGATCCACCACTCTTTCAGTGAGCATGCAAACACAACTCTTCACATCGTATCGGAGATGGTGAAGATAACAGAACAGAAGGATCGGATTGAGATGCTTCTTCCAATATTCTCCATTTGGCAGCCAACAAGTCTTTCTCAGCCTTTGCGTATCCCCCACGAGACATTGTGTGGGGGCAATCATTCTTCCTGCCACTCTCTTGTGCTTTTTGCCTTCTTGCCTGTGAATAAGAAATAGGAAAAAATGTTACAAACAGTTAAGACAAATGATAAGTAAATAAAGTACAAAATAAGTAAACTCACCAAAGCCTCTAGAGTAATCCGAAGCCTAAAAAACTCTTACCATGTCGCTTTATCGATGTATGAATGCTTGCTGCAAGAAGTAGGACGAAGTTTACCAGCTGGCAGCTCGATATGCACGTAATTGTTGGCCAGATTTGTTTTAAACTTTCTCCAACGCTCACAACAATACGTCATAGTCTTGTTATACAAGATCTTACTCTGAGGAACGTCGTATGTGAGCTGTTATTCATGAATCAAAGGAGTTAGTGACAATAATGAAACAAATTTGATAATCATTACATACAGAGGGAACTTTATACCTGAATAGTATCCCAAATATGCTGCTTAACTTTTTTGTTGACATTCCTTTACTCCTCTATCAATATGCTAGGCTTATTCCGTGCGAGGAGGCCGACACAACTCCTATATCAACTTGCATTGGGCCCGATCGATTTCCAATATTGATCGAACTGAATCGGTATCTTCTCACCGGCCGACGGACTCAGGGAAACATCCCTCAACCGTGTGGCCGTCCTGCCCCTCCGTCCGGGCTGGTGACTCGACTCACCTTCACTCTGTTTCTGATTGACACTAGGAGGCTCGCTGTGCTGAGCACTATGTGACACCTGATCCTCTGCTGTAGGATACACCGGGTCTGTCATTGTACTGTTCAGACAAATTGTTAAGTTAGTAAGTTATAAAATAACTATATATATAATTTACATATAACTTATAATGATAATTACTTTAAATAGATAGCTAACTTTTAAAGTACATTTATAAAGAGATATCCTCCCATATCCCTTCACGATGATCATTTCTTGTGTCGTGTTCATTATCAGCTTCATCTTCTTCGTTCAATGCAGGAAGACCACTGGAAAAAGAAGAAGTCTCAAGAAGATCATAATTTGAATGAATTTCTTCTTTAATATCAACGACCCTTTTTCCTTAGAAAGCTACAGACCACATTTTATTTGCCTGATCGGTAATATAGAACACTTTTTTCACTTGATCTGCCATAATGAAAGGTTCATCTCCAAAACTTTTGTTGTTCAGATCAACTAATGTAAACCCTAACTTATCGATCTTCACACAATTATTGACATCAACCTACTTACATTTGAAAATGGGAAATTTAATTTTAACATAGTCAACCATCTAAATCTCGTCAATGACCCCATAATAAGGTATGACTGCCAATGTAGGGTTCTTATCTTTTGAACTAGAGAAGTGTATAGATTCAACCACTAACATAACACCACTGTTCTGAACAGTACTCCTATCATCCAGGGACTTCGTGTAAAAGGTATAACCATTGATCATAAACGAAGTCCAACTTATGACATCAAACTCAGGACCACGTGCTAGCCATTTAATTGTATCAGAAACACATTCTTCTCCGTCAACCTTATGTTTAAACCAATATGCAAAAGTTCTGGTATGCTCCCTAATTAACCTTTGTTCAGTCATTTGACTGTTCACTTTCCGTACAATTTCTTTATGAGCATTTATGTAATCTTGAACTGTATCAACATTATTCAAAATGTACAAGTGGACTTGTAAATCATCAGGATCCACACTTTTAACTGTAGCCCCGCGCCTACCCCCTTCTTCATCATGTCGTTTAGGAAGGCCGATATGTCCTACATTTGACAAATAATGTTGACAAAATTCCATGGCTTCTTCAGAAACATATTTCTGAACAATAGATGCTTCAGGCCGGTTAGGGTTCTTCACATATCCTTTTAGGATTTTTATAGTTCTTTCAATTGGGTACATCCATCGAAAATAGATAGGCCCACACAATTTTATCTCCCTCATTAGATGAACAACTAGATGTACCATGATGTCAAAAAAGGAAGGAAGAAAAAGCTTCTCAAGATGGCACAAGATCAGGTATCCTTCATTTTCCAATTTCTCCAATCTTTCCATCTCAATGACTTTACTACAAATCGCATTGAAGAAGAAACAAAGTCTGGTCAATATGTGTTGAAGATCATATTTGACAATGCCTCGAATAGCCACTGGGAGTAGTTGTTACATCAAGACATGACAATCATGAGACTTCAGCCCTATTAACTTCAAGTCTTTCATCGACACAAGCTTCTTAAAATTTAAAGAATATCTTGAGGGAACTTTGATGCCATGTAAACACTCACAAAAACTTCTTTTCTTATCCTTAGACAAAGTATGAGAAGCTAGAGGACAAAAAGTTCTCTTATTATATGGCCTCGGATGTAAGTCTGCTCGTATTCCCATTTCTTGCAAATCTAATATTGTCTTAACGCCATCCTTAGAACTACCTTGTATGTTGAGTAGTGTCCCAACATACTATCACACACGTTTTTCTCCACATGCATGAAATCAATACAGTGTCTCACATCAAGATTCTGCCAATATGGAAGGTTAAAGAAAACATACCTCTTTTTCCATATATTTTTTTCATTTCGACTCTTTGAAGTCTTACTGAAGATGACATTGATATTTTTTACCTTTTCATACACTTTCTCCCCAGTCAATACCTCTGGAGCATCTTCAAACTCTTGGCCACCAAAAAATGCTTTCTTTAATCTGCGATATGGGTTCGATGTTGAAGTTGATAGTAGCATGTGCCTTCTTCACAAATCGGACATGCTTTGTGGCCTTTAACGCTATATCCTGACAAGTTTCCATAAGCAGGGAAGTCGTTTATAGTACAAAAGATCAAGGCTCGCATTTTAAACATCTCTTTCTTGTTCGCGTCAAAAACATCAACACCTTCGTCCCATAACTCTTTCAAGTCTTCGATCAGGGGTTCTAAGTAAACATTTATGTCATTTCTGGGTTGTTTTGGTCCCAAAATTAACATAGACAATATGATGTACTTTCATTTCATACATAACAAAAGAGATAAGTCGTAAATTACCAACAGAACAGGCCATGAACTATGTATACTGCTTAGGCTACCGTAAGGATTCATGCTATACATGCTAAGCCCAAGCCTTAGGTTCCTAGGCTCTTTGCCGAAGTTAGGAAATAATTGATCAATTTTCTTCCATTGAGAAGAATCAGCTAGATGTTGAAGCTTTCCATCGGAAATCCTCTCATCCGCATGCCATCTCAAATTTTTGGCATCAATTTCATTAGCAAACAGTCGTTTAAACCTCAGTATGATTGGAAGATACCACAACACTTTTGCAGGGGCCTTATTTGATTTGTACCTGGGGTTTCACATATCGGACACTGCTCTTTCTCTTCATGCTCTTTTCTGTACAATATACAATCATTAGGACATGCATGGATCTTTTTATACTTCATCCCTAGTGGACACAATATTTTCTTAGCATCATAGTATCGACAAGGCAATACGTTATCATCTGGAAGCATGTCCTTAAAGGCCTCAAGTACTTTTGAAAAACTCTTGTCGCTCCATCCGTGTTGTGCTTTCAAGCTTACCAATTTCAATACAGCTTTCAAAAATTGGTATTTTTTGCACCCCGGGTACAGCGGCTTCTCAGCATCACTGCACATATTACCATATGCATATGATTGCTCAAAAGCCTCTTCTCCTACATCATGAATAATATCCTCTATCCGAACATTCAGATCCATGTCATTATCATCAAAGGCGACTCCCCCTTGTTGAGCTGCACTTAGAATTTCTATTTCTTCACCATGTCATACCTATACTATATAACTCTTACAAAATCCTTCACAAATTAAATGTGTGTATATATCTGCAGCACTTAGTCGTTTCTCATTCAGACATTTTACACAAGGATAATAGAACATCACACTATCATCATTACCAGAATTTCTTCTAGAAAATTCTAAAAAATCCCTCACCCCATTATCATATTCAACACTAGTCCGTTTAGCGTTTATCCAACTACGATCCATATATGGCAACACCTTTTTTTCTTCTCTTCTGTATATTAACTTTCCTAGAAAAGGAAGAAGTATGATGAGAGTATGAAATCATTACACTCATCAATTTATCTAATTTAACAGAATTCTTCATCAGAATTCCTCATAAGATATAATTACAGTCTGTTCTATTTTCTTCAAGTAATTTTTCTCCATTCACATAGTTGTTATTTCTATTTAAGAGACCACTGCATTTACATCTGATTTTGAAAACATAAACAGCGAAATTTATAGACTCAAGAAAGAAAATGATTCAACAGATTCAAAACATGTTCAAGGGACCACTTCAACAAATTCAACAGAAAGAAATTGATAAACAACACAATTACATCTTCAAAATATTCAACAGAAAGAAATTGATATGAAAAACGCAAAAGGCCAAGCAATTGTGATTGAACAAATTCATAACATCCAAATTTGTAAATCATAGACCACAACATCAAACAATTGTTTCCTATCCAGTAATAAAACTACAAGCCGGTGCCAACATTTATACGAAGAGTTCTTCAAAATCATTTCTGTAATTAAAAATCAATTTCACTAAATTTTACTATTTATACGAAGAATTAACTGAGACAAGAAGACATTACTCTTACCTGGTTGTAGTGACCTTGGATCGTGGCTTGAGGAGCAGGAGGAGTTGCGATTGCAATAGATGGAGAACACACCGGAGATAATGGTGGTTTCATGGATACGGGCCAGGGGATGAACGGAAAATGGAAAAGGAGGGGCGGCGGTGGTATTTTAAAACCAGTGGGTTGAACGGAAAATGGAGAAGGAGGGGCGGCGGCGGTATTTAAAAACCACTGGGTTGAACGAAAAATGGAGAAGGGAGGGGCGGCAGTGACGGCGGCCGGAGCCGAGGCTGAAATATGACCGGAGAAGATGGAGAAATATGACCGGAGAAGAAGCGCAGGGCTGAAATGGAGCATTCGCGGCTGTGGAAGGACTGAAAGGGATACGAAATGAACGCAGGCTAGGTTTGAATACCGTAATTTTAAGACCCGTTATTTAAATAACCGGTCTTAAAATTTTAAGACCAGTTATTTAAACAACCGGTCTTAAAAGTTATCTAATTAAGACCGCTTATCAAATAACCGGTCTTAAAGGTCCTAACTTTAACACCGATTATTTAAATAACCGGTCTAAAAAAATTCATTTTAAGACCGGTTATCAGTATAACCGGTCTTAAAACGCCGTGGATTTTTTATTTACTTTTTAATTAGATATTTAAGACCGGTCTTAAAATAATGACTTTTAAGACCGATTATATAAATAACCGGTCTTAAAAATAAAGGGATTTTTTAATTCATTTAATTACTTTGCTTTTGAGACCGGTTGTTTAGAAAACCGGTGTAAATAATATTTTTAAGACCGGTTATAACCGGTCTAAAAAGTTTCTTTTAATTACAAAATTGCCACCGCGTGTTTCTTTTAGACCTTATCCGTAATAACTGGTCTAAATGATGTGGTCTAAAAAGGCTATTTTGCACTAGTGATAATGTTGAGAAAGTTCACCCAAATCAAGAGAGATATTTACAAGCTATAAGACTATAACGTCATCTAAACTCTGTCTAATAAAAATAGAATAACTCAGATTATCTTAATCCTAGTTTGCTGATGACTTATGAAAGATTTAAATTTTTTCCTGTTTTTAAGAAAAAACGTTTAATTTGAAAAATAATAAAACAAAATGATCAACTAATATTTTTCTTAAAAACAAAATAAAATTTAAATTTTTTTCCCAATAAGTCATTAGCCCTATTTCACTAGAAAAATATTGGTTGATCATGAATACCTACATACTTCAAATGATGTGGTACTTTGAAGTATGTAGGTATTCCAAATCACTACTTTTATAGCCCTATTTCATAATCTTATAAACCTTTACTTATATCATTTTTATATGTAACTTTTATTAGGGATAAGCATGGACTAGACTATATTAGGTTTGACATCAGCCCGAGGTCTGGCCTAGAGAAGACCTCAGGCTGTATAAGGCAGCCTGAGGTCTAGTCTGGTCCAGTACTAATCCAAGGCCAGATTGGACCAAACCGAGTCTAGTAGACTTCCTGGACTGGTCTTGGCAATCCATGATCTAAATTTAATTTTTTTAATCTTTGTGTTTCCCTCTTTGTAAGGTAAAATTTGAACCTATTAAATAAAATTAGGACTATAAAAATACCTATAATAATATAAAATGCGTCATATAAAATTAAAACATCATAAATCTATAAGAATATTCAAAAACATTCAACAACAATAAAAAAAATATGTTGGAAAAAATATTTAAACATGATCAATACAATTATGATAATAAAAATACCTATAATCATATAAAATCGTCATAAAAAAATAAAAATTAATTATAAATCCTTAAAAAACTCCAACAACGTTAAATTAAAAAATAAAAATTAACATATAAATTATAAGAATATTTTAAAAA
Source organism: Albizia julibrissin (assembly GCA_037074505.1). Taxonomy (NCBI): domain Eukaryota; kingdom Viridiplantae; phylum Streptophyta; class Magnoliopsida; order Fabales; family Fabaceae; genus Albizia; species Albizia julibrissin. Next base: position 57,138,828 of record CM073477.1, on the reverse strand, counting down.
AATTTGACCTAGACATCAAATCATTCCAAGTGGTCTAGAACCCAGTCCAGCCTAATTAATCAGTCTGGTTCATTTTGATCCAATTTCATTATATTATTTATTTGAACTGGACCAAACCATATCGAACCAACTTAGATTTTATTAGACTGGACTGAACCATCAGATTTTTGCCCAACCCTAACTTTTAGTATGTAATCTTTTATTGTTATTAATATCCTTTTGATTTTAATTAAAAAAAGAACAGAAATAGTAAATTGGTCCGTGAACCTCCCAGGTAACTCTACCCACTTATTCATGCATTCAAGGAGTTAGGTCAAAAGTCAACAGCTACCAATTTGGCACTTGTGGTTATCTATTTATGCTTACGGTTATGTAAAAAAAAAAAAGAATAAATCATAAAAGGGCGGGATCTTTTTTACACGTAGTTATACTTTTCATCAATTTTAAATTTAGTATTTTTATGTTTTTTCCTAATTAAATGCTTTAAGTTTACTCTGTTAGTACTATTAACTCTTGTATAAGTGTTAACAATACTAATAGAATAAAGTTACATAAACTAATGATGTTAATAGAGTAAAATTAATAACTTAATTAAGAAAAAATGCATTGGTACCAAATTAAAATTGAGTGAAAGTATAGGTACCTAATAATAAAATTACCATAATTTTTATTAAACATTTTAAATTATTTTAAAATAAAAACTCATATGGATAAATTTAATACTTTAAATGAAAGAGAAACTACACAATGTTAAAGTATTAAATCTTTAAAAAATCATAAAAAATTGAAAACAATATTGCCCATAAAATATTAAAATGTCACCAATTTTATGTAGAATCTAATGATCAAAAGAGGAAAAAAAATAGAAACATCCGGGAAACCCCCATTTTTTGGAAAAAGAATATCTCCATTTTTTTCTCACTCCATTGAATGTCTCAATCATTGAATTAAGTTTTACTGGTTGGGATTTAATGTTATAATTAATGTTATATTAGTATTTTTATATAACATTAAATCTCAACTATTGAAACTTGATCCAATGATAAAGACATTCAATAGAGATGAATCAATAATAACATTCTTCTCAACCATGTTATGGGGATAGCAGGGGCGCACATCAGACACCTGGCCATGTCATTTCATCATGGTAAGGTTTGGCTTCCTCTCCCAGTGATTCAAGAAATATTGGGGCCATTGTCTCCCACAACCTCAGCTTTCTCAAACTATAATCACAAGATCAAAAGGTTGAGTCCAACTTTATCTAGTACTACTGTTTCTCAAGTATTATCAATTGATGGTTGGTCTATCATCTTATATAAGAAGAAACATGATAGAAATTTGTGTATATAAAAAAAATGAACATGATAGAAATTGCTACTGTCAGTTAGTTGTTTGCAGGCGTGCAGTTCACCATTACGGCAATTCTTCTGGAAAAAGCAAAATGCTTATTCAAATCTCTTAATAATTAAATGCTTCCTATCAGCTCTTTCTTCTATCTTCACAATTTTGGGTTTCATTCTTTTAGAAGTGACACTTAGGAAATTAATCATACCAGTTATGAAGCTGCCATTAGGAATGCTGTTTGGTTTGACATTTCTTCCATACTGAAGGCTTTCTCAAGTTTCTCTTTGCGTTTAGCACAAAATCTCCTTTTCTTTTGTCTTACTGAATTGAATCCTTATTTTATTTATTTCTCTTCTTTGGAGAGCTCTCATTTTACTTTTAATATAACATTTTGTCTTATAATTTTTTTTTAAAAAAAAAGTGTAGGTTGCACTGTGCCGTCAAATGACCATCAATCGCCTTATCAAAATAGGTGGGGTTTGATCAATTTATAGGAAAAGATGAATGAGTTTATTTTGAAGATCTTTCAAAATATTCAATAGTGGGTTAAGCAAACTCACAAATTTAAATAATTTTTTTTAAAATTCTAAATTTGTTGGTGAGAAATATGTAATTATTTATATAAATACTTTGAGTCTTGAAACATTATATGGTCTGGTGAGCTCCCATAACTCAATTTACTTAAACTTTTATCTATAAAAAAATAAAAGTAAACAGATTTATTGAAAATAGAATTATATCATGTACTTTATGATTCAAGCATATTGTGGTAAATATCATAGTTTTGAATTGACCATAAAAAATCCTAGTTCTGAAAATAAAAGATAGAAATACTTAAAGAAAAATCTAAGATTACTCTATAGTCTCTACTGGTCCAAATGGTGCGTTTTCTTGTTTAGCACTCAATTCTTATCAGGGTGAGTCCGGCTCCTCTCTTTTACCTAAATCTACACCATTTTAGATGCTAAAAAGGGAGGTTAGGCCTATTTTCTTTGTTTCAAAAATAACAATAACTATCTGAAGTATTTTTTTTGGTAGTATTTAGTATGTTAAAATAATTTTTGATGCATTGATCACCTTTAAATATTTTTTCAGTAATAATTATTGTCTAGTAAACTACACTCTAGAGTATTATCATAAATTAATTTTTAGCTCACTCAACATCTTAAATAATTTTTTTAATAGCACTCAGTATCTTAAAATAAATTTTTTTGAAAAAAAATCCCCTGAAATATATTTTTCATCAACACTCTGCATCTTAAGTTTAGATTTCTCATTGCAATTAGAAAAATATTTTAAGGTGTTAGATGAAAAAAATTATTTTAGAATACTAGATGTCAATAAAAAATATTTTAGTGTGTTAAATATTATTTTTTAAAAAAAATTGGCCCAACCTCCCTTTTTTACATTAAAAATGGTGTAGATTTGAGTAAAAAAGAGGAAAGGGATATGTATAACATCCTAATTTTTATTTTTAAAATTTAAATAATTTTAGAAAAAAAATAAATCCATGGTGAATGAAATCTTACCATGAAATTAAATAAATAAAGAGGATTATTCAAAATAAAATTTATGAAAGTGAAAGAGGAAAAGAAACTAGATAGAAAAAAAGGGGGGAAAAAGATATAAAGGGATCAAAGTCCATTAACATTTAAAAGAATGAACAACATCAGGTGGGGCCACAGCCCCATTTCAATATATATTTATAAAATGCATAACACAAAGTACGCATCAATTCAAACCGGAGGGGTGAGAGAGTGATGCTCTGACCTTCATACTCACTATTTATTTATAATTTATTATTGGAGAATAGTTTTTATGATTTATAAAAAAAAATATGTAAAAATTTTTTTATCTTAATTTATAAAAAAAAAGAATTTTTAAAACCAATGTTTGGGACTTACTCAAACATTCATATTTTTAAGTTAGGTTTTATCTTTTTGAGATCATTTAGTTACTTAAAACTACTTCTATTCACTGAAGTATCTTTATGAATATTGTTCCACTTAACTAGCTCTTGTTAATGAGTATATATTTTAGGTGATTAGAGAAAATTTTTGGGTTAAAGTTTAGAGCAAGTGTTGAGTTTTAACCATATATGGCTATAGGATTGTAGAGTTATTTTAGTAGTCAATTTCTATGGGGTTAGATTTAGTTATTGGTTTTCTTGAGGATTTAAAAATTTAATTTGTATTTAAAAATTTTAGGGTTTTTGACATATATTATATTTTCACCTATTAAAATTGAGTTAAATAATTGACCTGAGATTGTTGAAGGTATTATTGAATTTTTGATGGTTTAGGTTTGAGATTTAAGCTTAAAATTTAAAAGTTGGAATTTTAATGGAGTCTTAAATTTGAGAATTTTGGGATTTTGTTAAAGAAAACTATTTGAGAGTTGTTCAAGATTGAATTGAGTGATTTCAATGATTAGAGAAGATATAAATTGATGTTTAAATAGTTAATTAAGGTTTATGAGAGACTTGAGAATTTCTCTTTACTTGAAAATTTCAAACTTTAACCATTCTTATAATTCAATATGGTGGTATATATATTTATAAATCATGAATATGTATATCTATTATTATTAATTATCCAAATAACTGTTTGAGTTATTAATGAGGTAATGGGAGACTAAAAGTAGATTGGGATAATTGTTGATCAAGAATTGAGAGTTGGGGTTCTATTAAGACTAAGAGTCCATATTTGTTATTTCTAACCATTTAATTAGCTGTAAACTAATTGTGGTGATAATATGTATTGTGTAGATTGAATTGTGACTTGTTTGTGTTTAGCCTATGCTTTGATTTGTGGTAATATCTCCTTGTTTAGTGAGAGATAACTACTTTCCACTTGTTATGTGTGTTGGTATGTTGTTTATAAGTATTTTTTTGAAAATATTATATATATAGTAAAAATTAGAAAATATTAAAACTTGAGCAAATCTCGAATCTGATTCAACAAATCTGATTTCAAAATACTTGCTAAAGTTTAGGAATGTGAAATGGTAAATGTTCAAGTAGATCGTGATACAACAAGCTTCTAAATATTATGAGAAAATTATATTAATTTTAATATATATAATATAGCGTAATTAGAATTATTTTCACTGCAATAAAAACAATATAAAAAATTTCGCATTTTACCTCATCATTTTTTCATGCTCTATACTTTTCTCTAGTGTTTTTCTTAGTTTTTATCTTCAAACCAACGATCATCATCAGAAATTAGACATTGCTTTTGCTTGCAATTCTTTTTTTTAGATAATCTGAAGATCTTGAGTCTCAACTAGTGAGCTCTTATTATATAAAGAAACTATAAATGTTAATTAAAAAAATGAAAGCTTACCTAAGCAAGAATCACGATAGGAAGAGGATGCAGAGTGAAAATCCATATTAGTGGTGGACGGAACTTGCGACGGCAAAGCAAAACCTATGGAATGAAGAGTATAGGACCCTGGCTACTGGAGAAGCTCAAAAATATTTAAGAAGGAGTTGGAAAAGTTATGTCAGATAATTTTTCTTTTTTTTAGAATATTGTCTCTTTATATTTGATATATTTCAGAATCTCACATTTTCATATAAAAGAATAATTAACAATTATTAGTAAATAACTGTAATGTATTTTTCATTGTATTAATTAATATATTAATAAAGAATATATTAATATATTGTTACATTACTTAACGGTTCTTTATGAATAACCATAATGTATTATCAAATAATTTTTTTATATTACAGGATACCTAACGATCCTTTATAAGAACTATAATATATTATCAAATAATTGTTTTTAACAATCACACCTTTTTATATTAAATAATAAGGTTAATGTGTAAATTTGCCCTGAAAGTTTTTGTTGAGGAATAATGTTGCCCAGAAGTTTTTTTAGGTTTAATATTACCTCAGAAGTTTCAAAATATAGCAATGTTGCCTTATACAGTTTAAAAACTAATGTTGACCGTTAAAAAAGTCATGTTGACCATTAACTTTTTTACAATAAGGGGCAATATTACTCTATTTTAACCCTTCTGAGGTAATATCGAACCTAAAAAAATTCCGAAGTAACATTTATCCTCAGTGAAAACTTTCAGGACAAATTTGGACGTTAACCCTAGATAATACTTAATGGTTTTATGTGAAGAACCATAATGTATTGTCAAATAAATTTTTTGTAGAATCCCGCCTCCTTATATTTGACATTTTTTAGAATCCCGCCTTATTATATATAACAGTTATCATTTTTTACCGTTAAATAATCTTAAAGAATATATAATGGTTCTTTGTGAAGAACTGCCTAGTATTATGAAATAAACTCTTTTAAAATCATGTCTTTTTATATATGACAATTTTCATTGATAACTATTAAGTATTCTTAAAGAATACACAACTGTTCTTTATAAAGAATCATTAAATATTGTTAAATAAAATTTTTTTAGAGTTCCACATTTCCTGCCTCTTTACGATATTAATAGATATTATAAATGAGAATAATATCTTAGCATATTATATTTATCTTAAAAGTATAAATATCAGATATTATTAGATATAATATCTAATAATATCTTATATTCATGATCATACTTTACAGTTAATTATTATAACCATTATGTATTTGTTTTTATTGATATAATGTTAGAAGACAAATCATTTGTAAATGTTACATGACGGTTGTTTCATAAGAATCATCATATTTGTCACTAAATAATTGACAGTTATTAACTACAACAATTATTTTGTGTTTCCACGAATTATGTCTTTCAATACATGATGGTGAGTATACTTAACCATTATGTTTTAATATTATATATTCTTGTGCAACTTACGCCTCAACTTCTATGATGTTTATTTGTTGTAACCATTATTTATTGAATATTATATATACCTAAATATGTAGTAGTTGATTGAATAAAAGATTACTAGTGGTTTATTAATATAAATATATATATTTAATAGGGATAAAAAAGAAAAAAAATTTTAATTTTGAAACATAAAAAAAAAAGTTACTTACGTTAAGGACCATTTTTAAGAAAGAAAAATTTATTTATAAATAAAAAAGGAGGGAGTAAAAATCATGAGTAAATTTTATGTTAACTTATCGGTTTGACCATAATCACTATTACCAAATTACATAATGCAGCTTGATTTGTCTAATGATCTTTTAATTTGAATCGTATTATTTAATTGTTAGATTCATTTTTTCAGGATTGTACCTTTTATTAATGTTGTTATAAATAATGTGTGTATGTCGGTTTGTGCGCTAAAGGAAGAAGGTGCTAAAATGATCTTGAACCTTTATTAAAAGTATAACAATAACTATAAATTATTTTTTTGGAGCAAAAGTAATCTTAAATTTTTAAAATTGAGGCAAAACCGTAAAACCTAACTAACTTTCATCTATTATAATACAAAAATTAATATTTTGACCCTTAAAGTTTTGACTAACTTATAACTTAGTCTCTACAATTTGTAATTATGTGGCAAAAAATGTTAAAATACTATAAAAAAAGTGCTTAGTTGGATTTTACATAAATTAAAAAATAAAAAGTATCGTTTCCGTCCCCACGAACTCATATCCCCTTTCGCCTTTGTTTTTTAGAAACCTCATTACTAGTGTAAATTTTTTTTTTATTGGTGGAATTTTCAACAAGGTTCGGTCCTGTTCCCTGATAGAGCGAACAAAAATGGGAATGCACATTTTAGTGTTGACTCTACCTTTGCTATAAATATTGTTCTTAAAATCAGACAGTCATGTGAGACAAATTTTTAACATTGGACGATATTTCACTACTATGAAGAATTCTTGATTTGAATAACTATGTGATTAAGTAAATTTTTCAAGAAAGATATTTTAAACTCAATAATTATGAAAAAAATCCCCAAATAAATTTTAAAATATATAACAAATGTTACCCGGTGAGGTTTTTGGAAAATAGAGGCAAAGTGGAATGTGAGTTGGTGGGACATGGACGCTATTTTTTATTTTTTAATTTATGTATATAAAATCCACTTAAACAATTCTTAATAGTATTTTAATATTTTTTTTCTGCATAGGATGACTTAGAAATATCAGGGATTGAGTTATAAATAAGTCAAAATTTTATAGGTTAAAAGATTAATTTTCCCCATTGTAATGGATGGAAGTTAGTTGGTTTAACGGTTTTACCCCAATTTTAAAAGTTTATGATTATTTTTTCTCTAAAAAATAATTTATAGTTACTGTTGCAATTTTTATAAAAATTTGAAAAGGTTATTTTAGCATCTTAAGCCAATGAAGAAATCTCATATTGTTCAAGATTTAAATTCCATAATATATAATAAAATGTGAGTTTGAACTAGTAAAAATGTTAAAAAGAGGAGTCTTTAAAATGACAATTGAAGACAACTATTAGAATTTTTATGTGTTTTAATTGGTAGGATCTAATAACATTTAAATAGTTTTATTAATTTAACCATTTATTAATATTTGTTTTGTAACTACTATTCATTAAGCTATCTGTTTTTTTTTTTTGGGTGAAATCATTAAATCACCTTTAATTACTATCATAGCTATCCAACGGTCACATGTTTGTTACCTATAAAAGGTAATGTTTGGTGCATGTATAGTTTGTGAGCATCGAATGTCAGTGTATCAAGGTCAGGTGACACTGAGTTATATGCCCAAGGTCCTATCGTCTCTCTTCTTCAAAGTTACACTGTTATCTGATACTCTATCACCTTGCTTTTTTAGCATGATTAATCTCGAGACGTGCCACTTCCTGATTTATTGGGGGTTGTAGAATATATCCTAAGGAGAATATTTTCACACATGAATCAAACCATATGTTTATTGTTTCTATAAGTGCTACTACCAACGATTTGTACTATGTAAGATTACTGCCAACATGTGTGCATATAAGTAGAAAGAGAGAATTTAAAAAAAAAATTACATTCTCTTTACTTTTTTAACAGATAGGCCAGCTATAAACACTTGAAATTTATAGCTGATAGGATAGGATGGAAGTCTCAAATTATGTTTTCTAATTTTTTGGGTGGGGGAGGGGAAATGAGTGATAATATAAAGGGAGAATCATTGTCATGTCTCAAGAAAGAAATGATGTAATTATTAAAAAAAATCTCAATAATAAATGAGTATCATAGATCTATTGTTATTTTATGCACATAAATTTGTTATTACCTGCCACTCACTTACTGTGACACTTTTTTGAGATTATATTGCCTTTTTGGCATAGTTAAGAAAACCGGATCGGTCTGGCCGATTCAACCATGAAACTAGCGAACTGGTTATCTAACCAATTCGGTCCAACCAGTTTGACCGGTTTAATGCTTATTCATATTTTCACAATTTCAAAAATTCATATCCAATTTTACATATTTCCAAAATTACAAATGAAGACTTTATAGAAAGTTTGAGATGTCTATTTTCTAATGTAAAAAGAATCATTCAAAAATATTATCATTTGATCCTCAAAAAGCTTAGAGATATAATTTCCAATCATTGTCCTTAATGTTTTCTAAGTCTCAAATATTCAAATTCCACCTCTTTATACCTCAATCTCATCAATAATTAAATTTTACCTTAATATTAAATTTGGATGTTACAGTTGAGAAATTGAGTATTGCAATTAATAACTAGCTCAGTTTGGCATTGTTTAAGTTCACTTCTTCATCAATTTGGCCATGTTAGATTCGCTTAACTCTGATCTAACCTACCAGCCCTTAACATACTATCCCAACTGATTTAGTATATAGTCTAGATTTAATAATCTTGGTTTTTAGGGACCTCATAATCATTCTTTCTAATATAGATCTAACTCGATAAGGGGATCACTACTATGTTACTTTTTCCTTCCAATTTCATTTTCTTTCAATTTAATACAATTAAACGTACACACGCGTAGATAGATGTTAATGTCAAACTCGAATGTGAAACCTCATCCAAATGTGACAAGAACTGTTGCTGTTGGGACATCCATTGACTTTTCCTTCTCATTTCAACTTCAAATACATCCTCTAAGCTTCACTTTTATTTATGCGGGCAAAAAAATAAAAAAACAAGAAAGCTTCACTTTTATTTATGAATATAACCGGACCTCGAATTTGGACTCTAACTTTTGGCTCCTGAGATTCGGCATATATCTTCAATGTGATATTTAAGAATGCCTTGGGCTGAGTATAGTGTAGTGGTTTGATATGTTCACTTGAGTCTGACCAAAAAAAGTCCAGACCAGTTCCAAAAAAATAGCTTAAAACAAGTTTGGGCATTTTTAGGCAAGACTTATTGTCGGGCATGTCCGAGCATTGGGCAAGGGGTGAAGCCCTGTCCATTTGGCCTTGCCCAAAAATATATATAATTTTATTTAAAATATATATTATTCAATATATAATTACAAATTTTTTTCCTTACTTTTAGTGGATCATAGATGTTATTTAATTATTGTCAAAATATGAATGTTGAGCTAAGGCCTTTGGCAATATTTTGAATTTCATGAATTAAGTTGTAGACTTATTTGCATATAATAATGCCTTTGTTTTTTTTACTCATTACCTTATCATTTTTTATTTCTTTGTTTGTTGTTGAGATTATGATGTAATCAAGCTTTGGCCTCTTTATTAGCATACAGCCGCATCAGTTTGGCAAAATAAATTATGAATAATGCCTATTTTTTTATGAATAATATATTAAAATATTATTAAATAGATGTTCATCTCCTTAATATTTCTCCCATCTTCCTATTATCTCTCTCAATTTATTTTCTACGATTATGTAATCTCATTTATTTTAGGTTATAGAGTTATGTCTATAAATAGGAGACATATGTGATGTATTATACATATCTTGAGAAGTGAATAAGAATTAATCCCTTCCTCCTCCTCTTCTCATATTCTCTCTTATCTTTCTCTTTATTTATAACACGTTATCAGTACGAAGCTGCAGTCAGGGTATGATACTTTTAATATCTCTTTATTTAAATTATTCTCCACTATTTTATTTTCTTCTACTCCCATGTGACCTGAAGTCACCATTTTTCAATGAAACATGAAGTTTCAATCGATATCTTTTTGTTCCTCTCATGATGACTTGATGTCATCATATTTGCAATCTCCCTGAAGGATTACCTCGGATTACCTCATATCTATACCTTAATTATTTATTTATATTATAGTATTATTGGGTTAATTAAGGGATAGAAGGAGAATATATTTTTCTCCAATGACCTATTACCTACTTCATTTAGATTCGAAGAACAAAAAAAAAATTGTAGCCTTTATTTGCGTTAAAATATTTGAATTTTATTCTTAATTGACTCATTTTTTTCTTTTCGTATGATTTTATTTTTTTTAATTTTGAGATTATATGGCTAGAAGCCATATAACTTTATCATTGATGAAATAGGCAGAAGTCATATAATTTTAATTTTACATTTTGAATTATTTGGCCAAAAGCCATATAATTTTTATTTCTTTACTCTTATTCAATAGCCAGAAGCCCTAGTTTCTTTCTTTTGTTTTTTTTCCAAAAGCCATATAATGTTATTCATCCTGAAGATAAAAGGCCAGAAGCCATATAATTTTATTTATCTTGAAGATAAAATGCCAAAAAACCATATAATTTTATTTGTCTTGAAGATCAAATACCAGAAGCCATATAAATTTTATCCTCTATATTATTAAATGGCCAGAAGCCATATAATTTTTATTTTCTATTTTGTGATTATATAGCTAGAAGCTATATAAATTTTATCTTATTAAAAGGCTAGAACCTATAATTTTAAATTTTAGATTAAATAGCCCGAAGCCATCTTTTAATTTTTTTTAGATTAAATGGCCATAAGTCATATAATTTTAATTTCTCACCTTAGAATTAATTGGCCTGAAGCCATGAGTACTAAATGGCTTGAAGCTATAAAGTTTTAATTTTGTTGTAAGATTTTACTTTATGAATTATTTCTTATTTTTACAAATTTCATGTTATTATCATTTGTATTATTATATTATGTTTTTACATTTCATAATTTAAGAATTTCCTTTTATTGTATTAGCCTGAATTATGTTAAATCTTGCAAAATTTGAATTCGTGGCTCTTGTCATTACTAGAAAGAGCTATTTATCTTGCTTAATCCATGATTTTTCTACATCACAATTTATATGAAGGTCTTAAAACTAAATATATGACCATAAAAACCTATTTATTCTTCGTAACAATTTTATAGAAAGGTATGACCATCAGAAGATGGTTATCCTTACAAAGGTTTATTATGAATAAATGCATCTAATTTGCTCCTGCAGTAGCAATACCATAAACGAAGTTTAAGAAATATGTTGAATTAATTTTCTTGCCTCCATGTAGCCAAACAAAACAATAAACTTTTGTTAAAAAATCATGAATTCTGTCCAACAGGCTTGATGACATTCCCAAAAGTGAATGTAGTGATGAATAAATCTAATTGTGGCCATAGACATTGGCGTAGCCGTGGTCATAATCGTGGCGGTTTAAATTCCTACTTGAAGAGGGGAAATATTGAAACAAGTTATGTTGATAAAGCTGATAATTCTAAGTAAGGTGACATGAACAGTACCCATTTATGTGTTGCTGATTTCTTAATATAAATTATCTTCATCTATTTGAACTACTATAATTTTGTGTATTTAAAGTTCTACTATAATGTGTATTTCCCTTTTTAATTATATTTTCTTTTATTTTCATGTTTCTTTAAATGAAGAATGAGTTTTGTTGACAGAAGTCTTAAAGATTTATGTCTCATCGATAATGCAACATCTCACACCATACTTAAAAATAATAAATATTTTTTCTTTCTTGATAATGCAAGAGGAAAATGTTCATACTATATTTGGTAGTATAAATTTGATTGAAAGCTCTCAAAGATATAATATTTTGTTACCTGAAAGAACAAAATTATGCATTGATAATTTATTTTATTCTACCAAGTCTAAAAGAAACTTGTTGAGTGTTAAAGATATCCGCAGAAATGGATATCATATAGAAACAACAGCTAAAAATAATTAGGAATATCTTACTATCACAAATATAGTTTCTAGTAGAAAATGCACATTAGAAAGTTTTCCTTCCTTTTCTTCTGGCTTATATTATGCATTTATAAGCACAATTGAAACACATGCTATTGAAAACCAGAAGTTTACCAATGCAGACCAGAAGTCTACCAATGCAAACCAGCAGTTTGCCAATGTAAACCAGAAATTTATTAATGAATTTAATATTTGGCATGACCGGTTAGGCCATCTCGGGTCAATCATGATGCGACAAATAATTAAGAATTCATGTGGATATATCCTAAAATGTAAACAAATACCACAATCCTATAATCTCTCATGTGTTGCATGTTCTAAGATAAAATTAATTATTCGAACTTCATCAAGTAAAGTAGAGAGTGAGTCACTCACATTTCTAGAACGTATACATGGAGAAATTTGTAGGCTAATACACCCACCAGCAGACTATTTAGGCACTATATGATTTTAATTGATGCATCAACTAAATGGTCACATGTTTGCTTATTATCTTCTCGCAACCTGGTGTTTACGAGATTACTTGCTCAATTGATTAGATTAAGAGAACATAACTTTGATTACCCTATCAAGAAAATATGTCTTGATAATACTGGTGAATTTACTTCACAAGCATTTAATGAATATTGCACATCCCTTAAAATTGATGTTGAACATCATGTTGCTCATGTTCTTACACAAAATGGACTTGCAGAATCATTAATTAAATGTTTATAATTAATCGCAAGACTATTACTTATGAGATCAAATCTCCCAGTTTTTGTTTGGGGACATGCAATTTTACATGTAGCAACATTGATTCGTATCAGGCCAACAAGTTATTTAAAAGTCTCCCCTATACAAATGATTTTTGGTCAGGAACCTAATATTTCCCATCCAAGGATTTTTAGATGTGTTGTATATACTCCAATTACTCCGCCACAACTACCAAGATGGGTCCTCAAAGAAGAATGAAAATATATATTGGATATGAATCTCCTTCAATTATCAAATATCTAAAACTATCTACCGGAGATATGTTTATGGCTCGATTTTCCAATTATCATTTTGACAAAGTATCTTTTCCAACATTAGGGGGAGAAAATAAACAGTTGGGAAAAAAATTAGTTGGAATGAATTATCATTATCTTACCTTGATCCTTGTACAAAAGAATATGAACTAGATGTTCAAAAGATAGTTCATTTATAGAGTTTGCCTAATCAATTACCAAACGCATTTACTGACTCAAAGAAAGTAATAAAATCACATGTCACAGCTACTAACGCTCCTATCAAAATAGATATCCCTGTTAGACAACCTATTGTAACTAAATCTAAAGCACGCATGAAGCATGTCAGGCCCATCGGTTCCAAAAATAAAAATCCTTGAAAGAAAAAAGGAGCTAAAAGTATAGATGGTCAAGTTGATGACAATCAAAAAAGATTAGTTGCTCCAGAAGAGCCATTGGACAACACCAATGTCCTAATTCTAAAGGATACTCAGGTACCTGAAATATGTGAAAATAATGAGATCTCAATAAATTTTGTTATGAAGGAATACGATGGGATTGAAATAAAGTCAACGTTGACAATATATTTGCCTACAATGTAGCAGTTGATGTAATAAATGATAATGAGGGTCACAAGCTAGTCAATTAGTGGGTGCAAACAAAGAAATGATTGGCCAAGATGGAAAGACCCAGTTGAGGCATAGTTAAAATCATTAGAAAAAGGAGAACAAAAAGTTTTTAGACCTGTGGTTCTTACACTTGAAGATGTAAATCTGGTTGGATATAAATGGGTTTTTGTGAGAAAGAGAAATGAAAAAGGTGAAATCACAATATATAAGGCATGTCTTGTTGTCCAAGGGTTTACACAAAGACCTGGTATAGATTTTGAAGAAACATACTCACCGATGGTGAATGCAACTACATTTAGATATTTGATTAGCCTAGCAGTAAGTAAATGGCTTAATCTGTGTCTAATGAATGTCGTTATAACCTATTTATATGGCTTATTTGACAATTATATTTATATTAAATTTCCTGAAGGACTTAAGTTGTCATATGCATACAATTCAAGTTTTCGAGAACGATACTCAATAAAGTTAAATAAGTCCTTGTATGGATTGAAGCAATCTGGGCATATATGGTATAATTGACTTAGTGAATATTTATCAAATGAAGGATATTAAAATGATCCAATATGCCTATGCATATTTACTAAAAGATCTGAAAATAATTTTGCTATAATTTCCATTTATGTTGATGATATAAATATCATTGGAACTCCTAAGGAGCTTGAAAAGGTAATTAATTTCTTAAAAAAAGAATTTGAAATTAAGGACTTAGGAAAAACAAAAATTTTCCTTGGATTGTAAATTGAGTATTTGAAAAATGGAATCTTTCTATATCAAGAAGCTTACACATAAAAAGTCCTAAAGTGTTTTTACCAATGTTTTGGAATCCAGACCGGATCGAAAACTGGCAAACTGGCCTAAAAATCGGTCCGAGTTAAGGGGAAAACCCGGGTTCTGAGTTGACCTGGGTCAACTCGACCTGACCCAGCAGAGTTGACCGAGTTACAGAGTTTTTTTTAAACGTCGATTAAAGAATGAAGAGAGAATAGTCGATGGTGTCGTCATTTACTGAGAGAGATAGAGAGAGAGAATGGATGACTGCTCCCTTGTTCAATGTCCCTGGTTCTGTGCAATGAAGATGATGAATAGTACCACTTGTGGCTGCCTCCTTCTTTGTTGACAATGGCAGCAGCTGCTTCTCCCCTTCTTTGTGATTGCGTTCTCTCTCTCCCTCTATGGTTTAAATGCGTTCCAAGGATGACTCCACAGTCCACAATGAAGCCCCCACCTCCTTCCTTTTTTTTCTATCACTCCTACGCCTCTGCTCCTTACCGTCCTTCATGGAACCATTTATTTAATGAAAGTAAATGAATGATAGAATGAGTGAAGGGTAAAAGGGGTCCCAAGTTTTTTAAATTTGTGTCTTCCTTTTTTGTAAAAAAGATCTATAGGACCCAATTCCTACTAAATCCAAAGGTGCCAAATCAAATCTTGTTAGATATGATTTTCAATCCATGTACTGTCAAAAGAGAATGAAATAAATATTATATAATAAATTTTGGAGACTTAACTTCCCCAGTTTGACTCTAATCTGACCCACTGACTCTTGACCTAGTACCCCGACCGGTTTGGTAGCCGATCCAGGTTTCAAAACCTTGGTTTTTATATGGATAAATCACATCCACTATGTACTCCGATGGTAGTAAGATCTTTGGAAGTTGATAAGGACCCTTTTAGACCTTAAGAAATTAGCAAAGAAGGTGATGAAGAACTACTTGGTCCAGAAGTACCATATCTTAGTGTAATTGGAGCATTAATGTGTCTTACTAATCACACTCGACTCAACATATCATTTGCTGTGAACTTATTAGCAAGATATGGTTCTTTACTAACAATAAGACATTGGAATTAAGTTAAACACATTCTTTATTATCTTAAAGGCACAATGGATATAGGGTTATTCTACTCAAATATACCCAAGCATGAACTTTTTGGCTATGCAGATGTTGGTTTTTTATCTGATCCACATAATGGTAAATCACAACTAGGGTATTTATTCATAAGTGGTGGCACAACCATTTCATGGAGATCTATGAAACAAACTATATTAGCCACATCATCTTATCATACAGAAATTATAACAATGTATGAAGCAAGTCGAGAATGTATATGGTTAAAATCAATAATACGTCAAATAAGAACCACTTATGGTTTATCTTCTAGTAAAATGACCCCAAAAATCATATATGAGCATAATATTGCATGTATTTCCCAACTAAAGGAATGATACATCAAGGGGGATAAAACGAAACATATTTCACCAAAATTCTTCTTCATTCGTGACCTTCAAAAGGGTGGTGAAATTGATAGCCAGCAAATTGTTCTAGTAAAAATCTAGTAGATTTATTTGCCAAGTCACTTCCTAGTATAACCTTTGAAAAGCTAGTTTGTGGCATCGGACTTTGCAAACTCAGAGATATCAATTGATGTTGTAAAGAAAGGGAGTTGATACACGCTATACTCTTTTTCCATTGTCTATGGTTTTTCCCACTGGGTTTTTCATACAAGATTTTTAATGAGGCAGCACTATTAAGTATATCACTAAAAAGTGTACTCTTTTTCTTTTACTAAGTTTTAATCATACTGGGTTTTTCTTAGTTGAAGTTTTTTTAGGCACATGTTTAGTCATGGACATCCAAGAAGGAGTGTTATGAATAATATATTAAAATATTATTAAATGTATGTCAATCTCCCTAATATTTATCCCATCTTCCTATTATCTCTCTCCATTTATTTTCTACGGTTAAGTAATCTCATTTATTCTAGGTTATAGAGTTATGCCTATAAATAGGAGGCATATGTGATGTAATGTACATACCTTGAGAAGTGAATAAGAATTATTCTCCTCCTCCTCCTCCTCTTCTCACATTCTCTCTTATCTTTCTCTTTATTTATAACACTATTGTATTTTTTTATGATTAAATTTTAGGAAAGGGGTTATTATAGAATTATGGAATGATGATATTTGGACTTGGGCAGGAAAGCACGCCCTGCCCTGCCCAGCCTGCAATTGCGCAGTCCAAAACTACCAGGATTTTTACTGGGCAAGGTCGGACACTGAGCTGCATTTTGTAGCCCATTCATCTTTCAGGCCAGGTATCAGATATAGGTCATGCCCTGCCCTACCCATGGCCACCCCTAAGAATTCCTAGGGATTTTATATTCAGCTTTTTTTGGGAAAAAAAGGCATATTTAAAGATTTCTTATGATTGGAAGGTTGATTTATATGTCTTCATGTATGCAACTCGTTTTATATATATTTCAGAAAAATAATTATGGTTCTAATTTGTAGTTATACTTATTTGGCAAAAAAAAATTGTAGTTATATTTAATTTTCAATTTTGTTTCTTGAAATTTATAGTTTTTCAAAATTTTTTAAATTTTATAATTGACTTCTAATTGTTTTATATTTATAATTTTTATTAGTTTCATATTAACATGTTACATTATTTGTTGAATTTTCTCCTTACGGTTAACTATATATAGAAGCAACTATTTGGATTTCATGTAGATGGGCCTCTTTGGAGTGTGAAAATGGGCGGCCCACTCCTTTGGAGGATTGATAGGGCACTCACAAGTTTTTGATGCTCGATAGCATATAGTGTATTGGAAGTGGCCAGTACTCAGCAACATCAAGAGCTTTTGAAGACTTGTTTTGGCATCCTAAGGATGTGTTTAGTTTAGTAACTGTTGTTTTTTTTTCTATTTCTATAGACAAAAATGAAAAAGAAGCTTGTGGTGATGGAAGTGGGTTTAATATTAAGGATATAGCAAGGCAAATTTTTGAAGCTCAAGATGAGAAGAAAACTTCATATTTTAAGGTAAAAATCTTTAAATATTTCACCTTAAAATAGAAAGTTCTCTCCACATTTTAAACTCGCTTTCATTCCCAGAAGCTTCTTTTTCATTTCTCTTTATGACAATATAATATAGACACAATTACTAAACTAATTTTTTTTATGGAATAATCACTTAAATTTAAAGCTAATGTAATAAATAATCACCTGTGCTACTTAAGTTTTGTTCTTCAATTTTTTCCTTGCTCAAGTTTAATTCTTCAATTTTATTTTTATCTATCCTTTTAATAGTTGCAATTTCATTTTCTTTCCCAAGAACTATTTCTCCAAGTTCCTTTAGTATTTGAGGAAGAATCCCTACAAATGCAATTGTTACCACCCTCAAAATTACATGTTATATCGAACATTGAAACTTAAAAAAAATATATTGTCATTGTACTATCATAAAGTTTGTCACACTCGTTTATAATTTTTTAGCCTTCTTAACTAGATCAACTAATTTATTTTTTTGACATCCTCTTTCGCATTTTTAAAATATGTTTTAGCACAATGACTAGCCTTTCTTCCTAAGGTTTGGTATCAGAGCCAGCACTAGTTTTGATACCGTGCAAGCTCTGATACCAGGGCCACAAAGTTATGGGAGATTAATGCACCTATGTAATATTTGGGTTAAAAGAATTGTGGTGTGCCTCTACTACCAGCTTAAGCTTTTAGCATAATGGTTGGTGGCTCACTTCTAAGGTTTGGTATTAGAACCAGCACAAGTTTTGATACTATGCAGGCTTTAATACTAAACCCATAAAGTTGTAGGAGATTTGGGTACCTGTGTCCGATAGGGGTTAAAGAAATTGGGGGTGCTTATGCTACCAGCTTAAGCTCTTAGCACGATAGTTAACGCTTCACTTCTAAAGTTTGTTATTAGAGTCAACATGAGCTTTAATACTGTGCATGTTTTGTTACTAATCCCAACAAGTCGTAAGAGATTGGGGGACCTGTGTTTGATCTGGGTTAAAGAAAATGGGGTGTGTTTTTGCTACCAGCTTTAGCTCTTAGCACGATGGTTGACGCTTCACTTCTAAAGTTATGTATCAAAGTCAGTATGAGTTTTGATACTATGCAGACTCTGATACCAAGCTCAAAAAGTCATAAAAGATTAGGGGACCTAGGTCTAATTCGGATTAAAGGAATTGAGATGCATCTTTACTACCAGCTTAAACTTTTAGCACGATGGTTTGCGATTCATTCCTGAGGTTTGGTATCAAAGCCAACACGAGTTCTAATACCATGCAGGCTCTAATACTAAACTCATGTAGTTTCTGATACCAAACCTGAAGAATGAAGTGCCTACAATCGTATTAAAAGTTTAAGCTGGTAACAAAGGCACACTCAGAAAACTATGTAGAACGTTCTCTCCGCATATTGAACTTCAAAATGCTTTCTTGTTATGTGCTTAATATTAAATCCACTCCCATCCCATAAGATTCTTTTTCATTTCTCTTAATGGCAATATAATATAGAAACAATTACTAACCTAATGCTTTTTATGAAGAGTCACTCAAATTTAAAACTAATGTAATGTACAATCACATGTGTCATTTAAGTTTTGTTCTTCAATTTTTTTCACTTAAGTTTAATTCTTCAATTTTCTTTTTATCTTTCCTTTTAGTAGTTGAAACTCCAATTTCCTTTTCAATATTTGTTTCTCCTAGTTCCTTTAGTATTTAAGGAAGAATACCTACAAAATAAGTTTGTTACCACTCTAAAAATTACATGTCATATCGAATATTGAAAATTAAAAAAATAAATTTTGTTATTGTACCATCATTATATTTGTTACACTTATCTACCAATTTATCAGCCTTCTTAACTAGATCAACTAATTTACTTTTTTTTGCATACTCTTTCACATTTTTAAAATATGTTTTAGCATGATGACTAGCATTTCTTTCTAAGGTTTGGTATCAGAGCCAGCACGAGTTTTGATACCATGTAAGCTCTAATACTAGGCTCATAAAGTCATTAGAGATTGGTGGACCTATGTAATATTTAGGTTAAAGGAATTACGGTATGTCTTTACTACCAGCTTAAGTTTTTAACGTAATAGTTGACACTTCGCTCCTAAGATTTAGTATTAGAACCAGCACGCGTTCTAATACCGTGCAGGCTCTAATACTAAGCCCACAAAGTCATAAGAGATTTAGGGATCAGTATCTAATTTGGATTAAAGGAATTGGGATGCACATCTACTACCAGCTTAGGCTTTTAGCATGTTGGTTGGTGATTCATTCATAAGGTTTAGTATCAAAGCTAGCACGAGATTTGATATTGTACAAGCTCTGATACCAAACCCTTATAGTCTCTGATACCAAACCTTAGGAAGGAAGTGTTGGAATTTTGGTCTAACTTCCATGGGTTATGAATAAGAAGTAGGTTGGAAGAGAAGAGGGAAAAGGAAGGAGAAAATAGTGTGTGGATAAAAGTCCCACATTGGACAAATCAAGAGAAATAAGAGTATATATAAGACTCAACTTCTCACCTCTAAAATAGGCCCTTAGGCCAATCTACTTTTGTGGAGGAGTGAAGACGTACATGGGCCTTGGTCCACCATACACACGCGCGCGCCGCTGTCGTCGTCCGTCCGTCCGGCCAGCCGGCTCGGCTCGGTTCGGTCGGTCATCTCCATCGGTCCGGTCCGCATGTGTGTGAGATTAAAAATGATAATAATAATTTTTTTATTAAATTATTTTTTAGTTTGTCCGAACAATCCCTGAACTTTTATTTAATTCCTTTTTTACCCTTCCGTAATTCTCCCAACAGTGCGGCTGTAGCGAAACATTGTGACCGAACTGGTACTTCTATTTCGGTGCGTCCATCGGCTTTGTTCTGATGTGCCTGTTCATACAACGCACCAGTTCGCTAGCAAGAGTCACTATTCGCTTCTGTTCGCTCCGTTCTGGTATGTCTATTTGCAAGACGCACCAGTTCGCCCGTAAGAGTCGAGTCCATCTGATCAATTTTCTTCATCTATAAATAGGACGTGCTAGTGACAGGAAAAAAAACTTAAACTCGAAACACTCCTCTCTCATATACTGCATAGTACATTCTGCAATCATCTCATAACCTGTGCGATTCTGAAAGCAATCTCATTGTGTTCGTTCGGGCTTCTGATTGATAGTGTCATCATTCTGAAGACGCAATCCGTTCTATCCTGGGAGACAATTGTTTGAGAACATTGGGCATCCGTATAGAGGGAACAAATTGTCTTAAGGAGACAACGTACGTTGGGTTCGGATTTTATCATCATTCATTATCATTTTCGGCAGTCTTGTGAGTTTTTCTATAGTATACATAACTGTTATGTATTTACAGATTATGCCATTTATAGTTATACAGATTCTTATTGAATTTTCTACTTTATAAGTACTTGGGAACAACAATCTTAAGACAATTTGTATTGGTTTATTCTATTGGCATTTGAATCAGCTAAAGTTAATTCATACCATTGGTGTCTAGGAAAGTGACTTAATTTAGTGGTTATTTAATTAGTCACCATTGCAGTAGCACGGAGAGACTCCCACTTTATTTACACTTACCTAGCCAATTGATATAATAAACAAAGCTGGTTTCATGTACTGGTAGAAGCGTGATTATAGCTTTCACTTGATTATGTTGAATTTGTGTTTAGTATCTTTAATTTTGATTATTATACTGTTCTTAGATTAATCTGTGTGATTAATCAAAGTTTCTGTTTGAGTAGTAGAAATGACAAGTTCGAGTACAAACTTGATGAACCCAATTGGTTCTGCTCCAATGCATGGTGAGAAACCAGAAAAGTTCAATGGGAATGATTTCAAGAGATGACAACAGAAAATATTTTTCTACTTAACTACCTTGAACTTGGCATGGTTTATTACTGAAGAAGCTCCGAAATTGGAAGAAGGACAACCATTAAACAAGGAAAATGTTGCTGCAATTGATGCTTGGAAGCATTCTGATTTCCTATGCAGAAATTATATTCTCAATGGTCTAGACAATACGTTATATACTGTATATAGTACTTTGGAGACAACCAAGGAATTATAGGAAAGTCTAGACAAGAAGTACATAACTGAAGATGCTTGCTTAAAGAAATTTATAGTTGGCAGATTTTTGGATTTCAAAATGCTTGACTCTAAATCTGTGGTAAGTCAAGTTGAAGAACTTCAATTGATTGTGCATGAAATTCACGCTAAAGAGATGTCTCTTAGTGAGTCTTTCCAAGTTACTGCATTTATAGAAAAATTGCCACCATCTTGGAGGGATTTCAAGACATATCTTAAACATAAGCGCAAGGAGATGTCACTTGAAGATCTAATTATAAGATTGAGAACAGAAGAAGATAACAAGATTTCTAAAAATAAATTTGGCAGCAATCATGTAGTTTCAAAGGCTAATATTGTTGAAGATAGTCCGAAGCCCAAGAAACGGAAACGCTTTAATGAGGGATCATCGAAGCAAGCCCAAAGCAAAAGCCAGAAATTCAAAGGCAATTGTTATAACTGTGGGAAGCCTGGCCATTGTGCTAAGGATTGTAAGAAGGCAAATGATCACAAAAAGAAGAATAACACTTAAGCCAACATGGTTGAAATTGCTATTGACATGATTGACAACATGAATCTTTCGGCAGCTGTGATAGAATGTAACTTGGTTGGAAATACTAAGGAGTGGTGGGTGGACACTGGTGCCACTAGGCATGTGTGTGCCAACAGATGGATGTTCTCTTCTTACACCCCTGCGAAGAAAGATGAACAACTTTACATGGATAATTCTTCTACTTCAAAGGTGGAAGGTGTTGGGAAGGTGGCCTTAAAGATGACTTCAGAAAAAGTCGTGACACTTAATGATGTGCTTCATGTACCTGACATTCACAAGAATTTAGTGTCTGGATCCCTCTTAAGCAAGAATAGTTTTAAGCTTGTATTTGTTTCTGATAAGTTTGTACTTTCTAAGAATGATATGTATGTAGGAAATGGTTACCTTAGTGAGGGCCTTTTCAAACTTAATGTAATGACTGTAACCAATGATGATGTTATCAATAATAATATTGCTTCTATTTATGTGCTTGAGTCTTCTAATTTATGGGATCAAAGATTAGGACATGTTAATTTAAGATCAATTAAAAGCTTAATTCATTTAGATTTATTGTCTAAAGTTGATTGTTCAAATAATGATAAATGTCAAGTATGCATTGAATCAAAATTTTCTAAGTTACCATTTCCTCCTGTTGAAAGATCAACTGAGTTATTAGATTTAATACATACTGATATATGTGATATGAAATTTGTACCATCTAGGGGTAATAAGAAATATTTTATTACATTTATTGATGATTGCAGTAGATATTGTTATGTGTATTTGCTCAATAGTAAAGACGAGGCTGTTATTGCTATTAGACAATACAAAAATGAAGTTGAAAATCAACTTAATAAGAAAATTAAAGTTATAAGGAGTGATCGTGGGGGAGAATATGATGGCCCTTTCGAGGAATTATGTATAGAATCTAGTATTATACACCAGACGTCTGCTCCTTATGCTTCGCAATCAAATGTGATTGCAGAAAGGAAAAATCAGACATTGAAAGAAATGATGAATGCAATGTTGATTACGTCCAGTTTACCACAGAATTTGTGGGGGGAAGCCATTTTAACTGCTAATTTTCTTGTTAACAGAGTACCCCACAAAAAGATACAAAGCATACCTTATGAAATATGGAAAGGAAAGAAACCTTCCTTGAAATATTTGAAAGTGTGGGGGTGCTTGGCTAAGGTTGCAATTCCTAAACCCGAAAGGTTGAGAATTGGACCTAAGACAGTGGACTGTGTGTTCATTGGCTATGCACTTAATAGTAGTGCATATCGGTTTTTGGTTTATAAGTCTGATGTATCAGATGTCTGTGTTAATATAGTTATTGAGTCAAGGGATGCTACGTTCTTTGAGAATGTATTTCTGTATAACAAAGGAAATGAGGCAAGTGGTCGTAATAATGGCAATACTGTGATACCATGGGATGCTACGACTAATGAGGGTTCTGTTGAAGAGGAACCTAGACGTAGTAAAAGGCAAAGGATCGCCACATCCTTTGGGCCTGATTTTCTGACTTTTTTGTTAGAAAATAAGCCTCAAACATATGAAGAGGCTATGGGCTCTCCTGAAGCACCATTCTGAGAAGAGGCTATCAATAGTGAAGTTGAATCCATTCTGTCAAACCATACCTGGGAATTGGTTGACCTTCCTCCTGGCAATAAGCCTCTAGGAACTAAGTGGATCTTCAAAAAGAAGATGAAAGCAGATGGCAATATTGATAAGTACAAAGCTAGGCTAGTAGTAAAAGGCTACAGACAACGTGAAGGCCTAGACTACTTTGATACCTATTCACCTGTTACAAGGATTACATCCATTAAGATGTTAATCGCATTAGCAGCATTGAATGGGTTGGAAATACATCAAATGGATGTTAAGACAGCTTTCTTGAATGGTGACTTAGAAGAAGAAATCTATATAGAACAACCTGAGGGATTTGTTGTTTCAAGATTTGTTGTTTCAAGACAAGAACGGAAAGTATGTCGATTGATAAAGTCCCTTTATGGACTTAAGCAAGCCCCAAAACAATGGCATGCAAAATTTGATGAAGTTATGTTATCAAATGGCTTTAGCATTAATGAATGTGACAAGTGTGTCTATATTCGAAATACTGAAAACGGGTTAGCCATAGTCTGTCTTTATGTAGATGGCATGTTGATAATGGGTAGTAATAATCAAATGATTAAAGCTACTAAGCGATTGCTTACAAGTAAGTTCGACATGAAAGATATGGGTCTAGCAGATGTTATTTTGGGAATTAAAATCCATAGAACATCGGAAGGGTTGGCTTTGTCACAAACACATTATATTACGAAAATTCTAGAGAAATTCAAGAGTTTAAACATAGTTCCTGTAAAGAACCCTATAGACCCTAGTTTCCGTTTGTTGAAAAATACTGGCAAAGCTGTAAAACAAAAAGAGTATGCTCAAGTGCTAGGCAGTCTTATGTATGTTATGAACTTCACTAGACCTGATATTGCCTACGCTATAAGCATGTTGAGTCGCTTTACTAGTAATCTAAACGAGTATCATTAGAACGCTATGGTAAGAGTTTTGGGTTACTTGAAGCACACTTAAAACTTTGCTTTACATTACGAGAAGTATCTTGCAGTGCTAGAAGGGTATTGTGATGCAAATTGGATCACCAGCTCTAATGACACAAGATCCACAAGTGGATATGTGTTCACCCTTGGTGAGGGTGCTGTGTCTTGAAAGTCATCCAAGCAGACTTGCATTGCAAGATCAACTATGGAAGCAGAATTTATTGCTTTAGATAAAGCTGGTGAGGAAGCCGAGTGGATTCGTAATTTTCTTGAGAAATTCCTAATTGGCCAAAGTCGGTACCGGTAGTGTGTATACACTGTGATAGTTAAGCAACTATTGGAAGGGCCAAGAATGTCATGTATAACGGTAAGTCTAGACATATACGTCGAAGACATGATACCGTTAGAAAATTACTCTCTAATGGAATCATCTCGATTGATTATGTGAAATCAAAAGAGAATATAGCGAATCCATTGACTAAAGGGATTCCTAGAGAGTTGATTAGAAATTTGTCGAAAGGAATGGGTTTAAGGCCGATCAATTGTTGATTATTGCGGTAACTCTACTTAGATGAATGGAGACCCCACAAACTAGGTTTAAAGAGACAACTAAGTGATAATCGGCTGTAAACACTATAGAGTTTTAAACTCATACTCATTCCTATGACAAGACAATGTATATATATATAAGGGTAAGTATTTAGGCTTTTAATAGTTTCTTAATCTGATGTGTTCAGATGATGTATATTGACTTACATCACAAGGAATCACCTATATGAGTGTGAAGTGGGGTCGCTTCTATGAGAATTTAAAACGGCCAATTCTCTAGAACACTCACAGAACCAGGCAGGTGTCCAGGGCCAAAATGGGCACAACATGAGGACCAATGATGCTAGAGGAGCAATTGTGTGACTCCTATTGTCTTGGTATACATTAAAGATTGACGGTTCAAGACAACACGTCCACCGATTGACCGAGTATATCCGATAGGTTTTTACTAGAGAAGGTTCAAAGGTGACCCCTACCTATCTCGATGCAGTTGCTTCTCGTAGAAGAATCGCACTTTTCATACATGTTCATTTGCATTTGGTTATTATGGACTAACTTCTTATCCATGTGGGGGATTGTTGTAATTTTGGTCTAACTTCCATGGGTAATGAATAAGAAGTAGGTTGGAAGAGAAGAGGGAAAAGGAAGGAGAAAATAATATATGGATAAAAGTCTCACATTGGACAAATCAAGAGAAATAATAGTGTATATAAGACTCAACTTCTCACCTCTAAAATGGGCCCTTGGGCCAATCTACTTTTGTGGAGGAGTGATGACGTACATGGCCCTTGGTCCACCACACGCGCGCACGCGCCACCACCGTCGGTCTGGTCCGCACGTGTGTGAGATTAAAAAATAATAATAATAATTTTTTATTAAATTATTTTTTAGTTTGTCCGAACAATCCCTGAACTTTTGTTTAATTCCTTTTTTACCCCTCCGTAATTCTCCAACAGTGCGGCTGTAGCGAAACACTGTGACCAAACTGGTACTTCTATTTCGGTGCGTCCGTCAGCTTCATTCTGATGTGTCTGTTCGTACAACGCATCAATTTGCCAGTAAGAGTCACCATTCGCTTCTGTTCGCTCCGTTCTGGTATGTCTATTCGCAAGACGCACTAGTTTGCTCGCAAGAGTCGAGTCCATCTGATCAATTTCCTTCATCTATAAATAGGACGTGCTAGTGACAGGAAAAAAAACTCAAACTCGAAACACTCCTCTCTTATATACTGCATAGTATATTCTGCAATCATCCCATAACCTGTGCGATTCTGAAAGCAATCTCATTGTGTTCGTTCGGGCTTCTGATTGATAGTGCCATCATTCTGAAGACGCAATCTGTTCTATCTTGGGAGACAATTGTTCGAGAACCTTGGGCATCCGTATAGAGGGAACAAATTGTCTTAAGGAGACAACGTACATTGGGCTCAGATTTTATCATCATTCATTATCATTTTCGGCAGTCTTGTGAGTTTTTCTATAGTGTACATAACTGTTCTGTATTTATAGATTATGTCATTTATAGTTATACAGATTCTTATTGAATTTTCTACTTTGTAAGTACTTGGGAACAACAGGAAGCGCCTACAATCGTACTAAAAGCTTAAGCTAGTAGCAGAGATATACCCAAGAAACTATGAAATTTTTGGCATTAGGCTTATGTAACAACATATATTTATCCCTATCAAACTGATTTAAAGCACTGGCATCATTAAAGGTAAAACATTCATTAAAATAATTATATGATAGGTTTTAAAATGAATGGATTATAACTATATATATTTTCAAAGTCATGTTATGAAAAATACGCTTTAGCTAATAACCAACATATGCATATGGTAAGGATCATATCGCACCAATTTTCACAACACATGAGGGAATTTTCCCTATCATCTAAAGCATCAGTACCATGAAAAAATATTATTAATACATTAGAATCCTCACTTTTAAATTGTTTATTATTCATAGAATTAAGACCTCTTGAATGACATGTTGAAGCTATTATCCGTTGTACCTCTTCGACAAATTTCTTGTCACTGTCACCATTTTCTGCATAATAACTAAGTGATTTTGCTCTATGAATTGAAGTTTCTATAACATGAGAAAGAAACAACTATTAGCTTTAGAATCTTACTTTCAAAACATTCATTAAAAGATAGAAGATTTAAGTGTATATGCATACTTTCAAAGTCATGTCGTCCAAGATATGCTTCAGCTAGTAATATGTGTATTAGCATTGTAAGGTTTTTATTATCAAATTCTGCACAGTGAAGAAGTGTCTTCTCCCTATCATTCGAAGCCTCTGTACGATGAAAAATAAACATGATTAGGCCTCTACTTTTAGCTTAAGCTTTTAACACGATGATTGGCACTTCGTTCCAAGAGTTTGGTATCAGAGCCAGGACGAGTTCATATACTAGGCCCACAAAGTTCTAGGAAATTAGTGGACCCGTGTTTGATCTAAATTAAAGAAGTTGGGGTGCCCTTGTACTAGCATCTTAATCTTTTAGCACGATGGTTGGTGCTTCGTTCCTAAGGCTTGGTATTAGAGCCAGCATGAGTTCTAATATTGTGCAGGCTCTGATACTAAACCCGTGCAGACTCTGATATCAAGCCTTAGGAACGAAGCATCAACCATCATGCTAAAAAGATTAAGCTACTAGTACAAGGGCACCCCAACTTCTTTAACTTAGATTAAACACGGGTCCACCAATCTCCTAGGACTTTGTGGGCCTAGTATCAGAACTCGTCCTGGCTCTGATACCAAACTTTAAGAACGAAATGTCAATCAGCATATTAAAAGCTTAAGTTGAAAGTAAAGGCCTAATCATGTTTATTTTTCATGGTACAAAGGCTTCAGATGATGGGGAGATGACAATTCTTCACTGTGCATAATTTGATAATAAGAACCTTACAATGCTTATACACATATTACTAGCTAAAGCCTATATGGGATAATAAGACTTTGAAAGTATGCATATACACTTAAATCTTCTATCTTTTAATGAATGTTTTGAAAGTAAGATTCTAAAGCTAATAGTTGTTTCTTTACTAACTAGAGCCTATCTTAAATGTTCTAATACTGTCACGCTCTGATATCAAACCCTTGCAGGCTCTGATACCAAACCTTAGGAACGAAGTGTCAATTATCGTGTTAAAAGATTAAGCTCGTAGTAGAATTACACCCATTTCCTTTAACCCAGATTAGACACGAGTCCCCAATCACCGCAAACTATGAAGCTGAAAAGTTGGATTGAAAAATTGAAATCAAAACTAAAAAATTTGCAAAATCACCTTGAAATGTTTGGACGAGTAAAAGTGGGTAATTGCATAATCACCTAAAATGTTTTGAAGGGTAAGAGCGGTTGGTAGAGAAACAAAGGGAAGAGTCATCAAAGTGGAAATGAAGCTTTGTAGAAATGGTTTTTGTTGAAGCTTGGAGAGGAAGTTTCTGAAAGAGTTGTCTTCGCTACTCTATTGCTATAGCAAAGCAAAGTTGGTGTAGGCATGTAGCAGGCCTTTTGACGTTGTCCTACTAATTCATTTCCAATAATACCTTTACACCAATTCAATATGATTTTAGAATGCTTCTTAGTTTCTCAGTCTTGTATTTTCTTTTTCCTTTCTCATAGTTACAAAACTAAAAGAAAAAATAGGCTAGTATGTGATGGGCTTGATTGTAATTAGGTCTTATTTTAGAAACAACCGAGCAAATTTTAAAACAAAATAAATTTTTTTCCATGATTATACGCATTTCCTCCCCAATTACATGCATATGCAAAGAAACAAAATCCTGTCATCACTCAAATAAGACGTGGTTTTAAAAATCCTAAAAAAGAAAGACTTGTTTTGTTTTATAAAAAATATATGATCTTTCAAAAATAAAAGTTTTTTACTTTGATTTTGTATTGTATTATTTATTTACCAAAGGGTTAAGGTGCAAAAATATCTATATACTTTTTCTAAAAGTGCATATAATACCATAAATTTTACTTAAGTGTAAAAATGACATATTCGTTAAAGTTAACTTAGACCGTTACTTTTTATGAAGTGTGTTTCACATTATTATTTTTTAAATAATTATTTTAAAAGAAAACACCCGCTCTCTCTTTCCCCACTCTCTTCAACCTCCGTCCTCTCCTCTCCCTCTCTCTTATACACTATTTATGGTCAAAGAGAAACTGTAAATATCAATGTTAAATGGGAAAATTGCCCATTAAATATCTGTTTGAATAATTAATTACTTTATGCTCCCGGAAATTTGAAAGAAGGCATGAGATCCTTTAATGGTACTTTTTATGTATGAAAACATATAGTATTAAACTCATGAAGCATCGGATAATTAATTTTTGGTTGGCAAAAAAAAGGATAATTAATTTTTGGAAAAAGTACTTATGAAATTTTTCCAAGGTAAATTAATTCATAGGTACAATAAAATGTATAATTATAAAAATTAAATTATTTATTTAAAATACGTATAAGTAATTATAAATTTTAAAAAATTAATTTTAAAAGTTAACGATTAGCAATGAAAATTATAAATTTCAAACTAGAAAAATAAATTAAATATCAAATAAATTTTAGTCATTTAAGTCTAACATTATTAATTTTTATCAAAAAATATTTTAAATATTTACAAAATATTCTTAAAATATTTTTTATTAAATTTATTTTTTTAAAAAAATAATGATTGACACAATAAACATCATTTAAAAATAAATATTTCAAGATTAAAATAATAAGAAAAAGATTGTAAAAAAGACAAATAAATATTACTTGAACTTCAAAATCCTAAATCAGTGATTTCTCAAAAATTTAAGTTGTCAATTGCTATACTCTTTTGGTTAATTACAATACTCTTATTATCAATAAAATTAATTTAAGATTTTGAAATTCAAATGATATTTAAATTTCTTTTTTTCAAAAATATTATATTAAACCAAAAATAAAGTCTTACCTTCTTCTATCATAAGTATTGCAGTGTTCCTTTACCGGCTGCGTGTTAATTTATTTAATACTTAATGCCGATTTATTTTAACTTTTATAATTGTTTTTACAGTTTTTAAAATAAGTATGTGATGGATATTGAGATAAAAGTATTTAAAAAATTGTGCTTCTAGGTTTTCTACGCAAGCACTTTAATCTAGCACTTCTTTTTCTGTTTCTTTTTTTTTTTTTTTTTTGGCCAGCACTTTTGATCAGGTAATTATAGTATTAAACCCACACTTCAATTTATATTCCCCACTAAATCCGACTGAGAATTTGTCGTTTATTTTTACTTTCCGCTCCAAAAGCCTCATTCTCTGAGTCAGTCTTGTGTGCCCATACTGTCTCTTTCTTCTTCAACTGGGTCGTTGATTTAAGCGTTGACTGAGTAGTCGTAGTACGGCGAACCATACGATGGTTAATATCAGAATCGGGGGCTCCAGAAAATGTGATTACTATGAAGGTTTTCTATCGCCGATGACCTATGATAAGGTATGGGGTTTTTTTCTGCAACGTTTGTTGTTCTCCGTATGCTTTTGTCTGTGGGTTTGATGGATATTACTGGTTCTTAATTTTGTTTATTTTGCTTTTGATTTCACTCGGTGTGGATGATGGGTTTGTTTTGGGGACCTTGCTTGTCTTGTTTGCTTTGTTGATTGTAGAGAAGTGACTGATTGGGTGAATCATATTCAATGAAGACCCCTTTTTTGGTTTTGTTGTACAATATGGTATACCTTGATATAGAAAATTATCTCCTCCTTCATAATAGGCCTATTCAACTAATCTCTAGGTCCTAGAATATCTCCATGGTGATGGTTTGAGCTAATCCATGTTGGCAGTTTGAAATCCTATTGGTATGTGAATAACTGAATAACAAATGGATAAATTACAAGAGTGATAACAAAATGACGGCAATATTTCAGTTTGTATTGAAAAATTTTCAAGCCGTAAATTATCTTCCAAAGACTGCTGCAGTAATTTCTTATGTAAATCATAAAAAATTAAGAGTAGAGATATTTGACTCTGTTTGGAGATAACTGGAAATACTAGATGCATAAATGTATGATGCTCAATGGCTCATGTGCATATCTTTGGTCTCGAGTTTATTATACAGTTCTATGTTCTTTTTTCTTTTTAATATATCTGTCTTCATGTCATGCCTTCGTTTTTTATGCTTCAAAAAGTGCACTAGACAATATAATAAGGATGAACACCATTGTTTCTCTCAAGTTTTCTGTTTGTGTAAAACACTATAGTAACCATATAACTTTTGAACCTGCAATTAGCCTTAAAGAAAATCATGTTGCATTTGCAACAAATGATCATCCAACAAAATATTTGCATGCTTTGTGATGACATTACTCTTTATCAGATCGTTTCTGGTCATCTACAAATAATATCTTTCTCTTC
This sequence comes from Albizia julibrissin, assembly GCA_037074505.1. Lineage (NCBI taxonomy): Eukaryota > Viridiplantae > Streptophyta > Magnoliopsida > Fabales > Fabaceae > Albizia > Albizia julibrissin. Next base: position 57,106,915 of record CM073477.1, on the reverse strand, counting down.
CTTCCAAAAATACTAGAAAAGAATAAGTGAAACAGCTGTTATCACTTACTATCTTGAGTGTTCAATTTTGCCAGTACTAGCTGGTTGAAGTATTGGATTAACTTTGTGCCAACTTTTTGACAGCGAACCACTCTAGCATGAGTCTCCTGCTAGATTATTTCCTTGTTTGAATGTCAAGAGAGATCAAATAATGGTTCGTGGAACTGATTTAGTTACCTTTGGGGTCTCTGCTGTTTTGGCCTTTGGAATTTTGATAGCTTGTCTCATATTTTTGGTCATAAAGTGGCATAAGAAGCGCGCTCATCTTAGACGTTGTGCAAATGAGCGTAGCGTAACAACACTTCCAATACGCACAAATGGATTAGAAACAAGCACTGAATTTAGTGCTTCTCTTACAAGCTCCATAGCTGCACCAATGTCAGAAAATCTTCATAAAGATTCCCATTTCTCTTGGTGGAAACGTCCAAAGAAAGATCAATTTGCATCCTCATCAGGCACTCTTAGATACTCATTCAAGTATGCATATTTTTTTTATGAGCACTAAATTTAATCCCTCTTTCTGTTGGTATGTAGATGTGTTAAAAATTTTAATTACGTTGCTGATGTATAAAGAGAAAAATATATAATTAATAATATCAAAATATATAGAATATTTTTATACGAGGAATTGACATGTCTGTGTTGTCTTCATAACTAAGCTTCTTAATATCTTAGGGCATCACCTGCCTTTCTATATTGGTTTACATTGCAAATTAGTTTTTTTTAATATATATATATATATATATATATAAAAAGAGAAAGTAGGGCAAGTTATCAACGGTGGACAATTTTTTTTTTTTTTGTAATGGTATATTTAAAAGTAAACTTCCCCCTTCCAGAGATATTCAGAAGGCAACACAAAATTTCACAACTATCTTGGGACAAGGATCATTTGGAACAGTTCATAAAGCAACAATGCCTACTGGTGAGGTGGTAGCTGTGAAGGTGCTCAGTTCTGATTCCAAACAAGGGGAGAAAGAATTCCAAACAGAGGTATGAACAAAAGCTTCTTGACATTAGTGTTTCTTTTCTTTTTCTCTGTACTGATTTGTATGGTGTTGGAAGAGACTTCTTTAATTATCATTAGAGGTCGCTGTTGTTTCATTTTGTTAGGACTGGCGAAGTTAGTTTTTGTTTCAGCATCTCAAGGAAGTCTGAATTGTAATTGCTCACAAATTAGGCTGGTTGGATTTTTCATGATCCAGTAAGATGTTATTGCAGGTACTTTTGCTCGGAAGACTGCATCATCGGAATCTTGTAAATTTGTTAGGATATTGTGTAGATAAAGGACAACGTATTTTGATTTATGAGTTTATGAGCAATGGAAGTCTAGAAAGGCTTATACATGGTGAGCAGAACTTCTCTTTCATGTTAATCTTATATTAACTAGTTTATTTTCCCCTTGCTATGTGTGAAGAATAAATAATCCGGCATTATGAGATCTGTGAGACAAATAAGTTTTGTATTGCTTGGATACATGTCAAACAATGCTGTGACACGGCAATCCCCAAATATTAGGTAAAATGATCTGCAAAGCAATAATTATAATGAGAGACTAAAAATCCTGGATTGATGAGTTAATAGATAGGAAGTTCTTTCCCCCTTTTTTTCACTTTACATGAATAACTTGAAAAATATATTTTAACATTTTTTTATGTTGTAGATTTTTTTAAACAAAACAATTACAGGCAATGATTATTAGTTATATAATTGATTTTCCTCCCTTTCCGCTATCTGAGACATACAAGAGTAGAATTTTTCTCTGATTTGTTTTTTCACAGATGCTAAATTGTCTCTAAGGTGAAAATTTCATACTCTGCATGCATCTAGGTGAAGAAGAGGTGTTAAGTTGGGATGAAAGGCTGCAAATTTCTGTTGATATTTCACATGGAATTGAGTACCTTCATGAAGGAGTATGTTCACTGCTATCTTTTATGTTATGCTATTTGAAAATGCATTTGGTTAATATGAAAATGCATGGAACAGGCAGTCCCGCCCGTCATACACCGTGATTTGAAATCTGCCAATATATTGTTAGATCACTCAATGCGAGCCAAGGTAAGCCTGTTTCGTGTAAAATTTATTTCTGATACTACAAATGGCAATGTATTTTCTTAAATTAGTGTATGAGATTAAATCGAGCAAAAAATCCTTCCCTAACATTATTAAATCTATCTGTATCAGAAGAAACTTCACAATGACTTGCTTTTTTGTAGATTTTATCAAAAACAAATTCTTAACCAATATCAATTAAGCAATTAGTATACATGTGCTGCATGCAATGGCAATCATTTTCCCGGCATTTGACATTATTCAGTAGTTGATAACAACATTGCAAATTTGTTATAATCTTTGAGCATTGAAGTCCTTTATGCTTTTATGTATGTTACATGAGACTGTATGCTGGTCTTGTATTAACAATCCTTACTGTTTTCACTCAATTTGTTAGAATGAATTATATATATATATATATTCACTTTAATCAATTTAAGGTATTCAAAATGCTTTTTTATCTCTTTAGTCAGTTCAAGCACAGTATTGTATGAGATCTATTTGCTAATTTTTAGATGAGTTCTCATGTCAATTATCTTCAAATTGCTGGTATTTCATTATTCAGGTGGCTGATTTTGGGCTCTCAAAGGAGGAAATCTTTGATGGGCGAAAATCTGGCTTGAAAGGTACATATGGGTACATGGATCCATCATACATCTCCACTGCCAAGTTCACAATGAAAAGTGACATTTACAGTTTCGGCATCATCATTTTCGAGCTCATCACTGCCATTCACCCCCAACAGAATTTGATGGAATACATTAACCTTGTAAGCTATCCTCCCTTTGGAAAATTTTTAAGGTTCATTGTGGCACTTTCTTTGCTCTACACCCTTTCCACCTTATGCTTTCTTCTAATGGTCTCTTTGTTTCGGTGGAAACTGTTTTTTTGATTCCTGAAACTCCTAGTAAGCATTGAGACTCTAACCTAGTTTGGTATTACCTTTTGTCCTTAGTATAAGAGCTAGATAACTAATTTGCGGATATTAAGAAAATAAATTTGGGTTATTTGTAATAAAGGGTGTTTGTTTCACTAAAACACCCTCTTTAATCATGTGCATTGGATCTACCTATAAAAGCCTCCTTAATATGTGCAACCAATAGGGATATTTTGGGAAAAATTATAAATTTTGGAGACAGAGTGGATTGATGTCTTATATTTAGGACCAAAGTAGATCCCCGGTCAACTTATATTAGAGACCGGAAGGAGTATAAATTTTTGGATAGAAATACAACAATGCATCAATATTGAAAGAACTTTACTATAATGATTCAGATATGCGGGGCAAGATTGAAAATGCACCTAATTATAAGGGAATCAAATCAGGGGTTTTCTAAAAACAGCACACTCAAGAATGAAATAAGCAAACCCTATATTCACTCTTTTTTTTTTTTTGGTTTGATTTGAAGGCTGCAATGGATCATGATGGTGTAGATGGAATACTTGACAAGAAACTGGTGGGAAAATGCAACATTGAAGAAGTGAGGAAGCTTGCTAAGATTGGACACAAGTGCTTACACAAATCACCCAAGAAACGTCCTTCAATTGGTGAGGTTTCACAGGCTGTATCCAGCATCAGACAGAGACCCCTTTTAAAAGAAAACACCATGTCTTTTGCTGGCTCGAGCTTTTCCAGAGCTTTGAGTCGAATTGAGGATCAACAGGTTGAGTTAAGTAGGATGGCCACCATGGCCCACTAGTCAAATATAAACCAATGTAAAGTATAAATTTTTTGGTAAATTATACCACATGACAGGCAAAGTTTGCCTAATTCCCCACTTTCTAATGCCCCTTCAAATGTCCCAACTTTGCAAATGTTTTTTTTTTTTTGTTGGTTGCCTGTTTCTGTATATTATTAGATTCTACATAAAATTAATAGCAGTTTGATATGTTATGAACAAAAATCTGGGGGGGGGGGAAATTACTGATACTCCTATCCTGCTTATAATCTTAGGTTGTTAGCAAATGTCCTCTAATTAAGCGAGGAAGTGTGCCACTGTGCCTCCAAGAACACTGATGTGGCCATTGACACTGATCAAGTGATTATAGGAAATGTAAGCAGAGAGTAGCACATAAAAGCAATCCCATAGGATTGTCTGTTGATATCCAATGAAACAACCAATCTTCAGCTTCATGAAAAGGCCCAACTAGTAACCAACGCTCCGAGTTATTCAATATATCAGAGCAACAGAGTTCCAAAAATCACTATATAACAAGGTTGTAAAATTCGAATTGGTGACTGAATTAGTAGGGGTATTGAGTCAAGGGTCAGTGGGTCAGATCGGAGTTAAATTGGGGCTAACTCGAGACTAGACCGATGAGAAATTAAAGATTTTAGGATTATTTATATGAAATTCTGAATAAAAATAAAATTAAAAAAAACCGGTCAAACAGCACAAAACCCGATCTAATTGGGGTTAACCACCAGATCACTGGTCGGACCACCAGTTAGCCGATTTCCGACTCAAACCCGCCAATCCGATCTGATTTTCAAAACTTGGCTATATAATAATGGTGTATGTGACCTTGGGTGGTCCCCATTAGGGATAGTGTGTTGGTCCGCAAAAAAAAAAAAAGGGGGGGGCAAAAAAGAAGCACGACAACAAGGCCAAGCTTACAACGAGTGTGTATGATCAAATACAACAAAAACCACCTCATATTTAACGTTCTCCCTTTAAAAAAAATAAATCAATAATTTTAATGTATGTTTGGATTGACGGTAATAAAAGTAGTTTTTTTTTAGTTTAAATTTTTAAAACTTAGGGTAAAAGTTATTTAGTGTAATGTAATTTATGTTTAGATTAGCGGTGGTAGAAGTAGTTTTTTTTAAACTGAAACTTGTTTGGAAGATAATTTGAAAAAAAAAAATTTAGCTGAAAAATAGCGACAAAGAACATGAATCTTTAAATAATGCATATATATTATATGTATATATTATGATAATTTAAGAGAAAATTTAAATTTAAAATTATGTAAAATAACAAATAATTTATTATTGAAAAAACTTGAAAAAAAATTTAATTAAATATATTTAATGGAGGAAAATGTATATAAACTTTTCTCTAGTATGACACTAACTACTTTTAAAATTAAAACTTGTTTGCATAATTAATAAAAAAAATAAGTTTAGATGTAAAATGATTGAAAAAGACATGAATTTACAGAATATCAGTATTCTCTGTGTATAAAAAATTGTGAGATCATTCTTACCAATTAAATTTTTAATAATAAAATATTCCCTTTTGGATACATTTATAAATATCAATTATTGAGCTTATTGGAATAATGTTATCTTTTCTTATATAAGGTTACCGGCCTTTTAAAATAATTTTATCTTCTTTTCTATTAAATGAAGATGGAACCCACGGTGGTGCATAAAATTATCATCTTTTTTCCTTTTCTACTATGCGTCACTCTCCTCCCTCCAATGTGTTACTAGCGTTTTATCCTTCACGGTGCAAATGTAAAAGCTACAAATTCCAGTTTCTCATCCACAGTAGCTTTTAAATTTGAAACGCATCTCGCCCATTGCTAATCCAAACATCACAATGAAGCTTCAATAAGTGCAACATATTTTTTTGATCATTTTGTAGCCATTTGGTGTTATTTTATTGAAAATTTCATATGTTGCGATGTTATTATGTTAATAATTAGACTTACTAGGAATTTATTTCATATATATATATATATATATATATATATATATATATATATATATTTTGGATATGTGTATATAATTGTTTTTTTATTAAATGTTTATTTAACCAGTATGTCACCAATTCGACCACCATTATTAATCGGTTGGACCATAAGAACCTGAAATAATTGGCAATTTTAATTTAGGAAAATCACACTCAAGTTTAAGGACCAGAGAAAGTATTAACAAAGTTTCAATATAGATTTTTCTATATAAAAAAAAGTCTCAATATAAAATTCTCTATTAAAAAAATCCCTAAAAACCTTAGTAATATAAATGAGTTTATCAATAGTCATTTTATAACTTATCAATATAATCATATGTACTTATCAACGGAAGCTATTTAGTTAACATGGATGGGCTTGCCAATAATCACTCTATAACTTATCAATATAATAGCATACACTTCTCAATAGGAGCTGGTTTAGTTAATATAGATTAGCTTATCAATTGTCACTCTTTGAATTATTAATATAATCACATACACTTATTAACGAAAAACATATTTAGTTAACATATATAAACTTGTCAATATAGTCACATACACTTATCAATAAGATAAATTCACATTTAGAATCTATTTCACTAAGGTCCCTAAAGACTTTTTTAATAGAGGATTTTATATTGAAACTTTTTTTATATAAGAATTCATACCAAGATTTTTTTTGATATTTTTTTTAGTCCTTGAGACATGAGTGAGATTTTCCCTTTTAATTTGACATTGTTCCGGCTTTTAAAACATGTAAAAAAAAGTAAAATGAATTTACCCGGACTCCTGGCGCTTGGCTTCCTTCATGCATTACGTGGCCTAGGAGAAGTGGGCATAGTCCCAGGCCAACTTTCCAACTGGTTTGGCCAACAAGACTTTGATGTTAAATAAAATCAGGCATGAAGGGAGCAATATAGTTTAGAGTAAATGACGGAATTTGATATTATAATATTATGATTATATTATTTAAATATTTTTTATTTTAAATGTTAGTTGGAGATACTGATGTTATAATATTTTTCATTAGGATACTCATAATTCTAACACACACACACATATATATATATATATGTATGTATTATGCTTCTAATCTATTAATAAAAGTTGTGTAATTCATTCTCATTTTAATATTTTATAAGACAGAATAGGGAATGAATATATCCGTTGATCTCATTTTATTTCTTCTTCATTTAATGTATATATCAATAAATCAAGTTTAAATAATTGAGATATAATATTATTTAATGTTATATTTTATCTTATAATAATACTTGTATATAGTATCAAATGCTAATCATTGTTGCCAAACTCACTTTACCATTTTTAAGTTTTCATATTACAAAATCGTGTCGAATTACTCTTAAACTCATTATAGTTGTAAATTTGGTCAAATTCGCAAATTCACACAGTGAGTTTGCTGTTTTTACGTTTCTAGCTTATAAAATCGTGTTAACTCGCTCTTAAATCCATGCTAACTTTTTGATTTGATCATGCTCAATGACTGTATGTATGAATTATTTACACTATTAATACATATTTATTGATAAAAGAAAACTCTCATGAGCTTACAATTTGAGTCTACGATACAATTTTACGTCATTATTATGAGTTTATTTAAACTCGTAAGTTTTACAATATTGATACTAACTATTAAAACTTAATCTAATGATAAAAACATGTAGAGAAAATAGATAGAGATTAATGGGACATTTCTCTCGACATAAACTGGTTGATACTGAATCAAAGTGCTTATCGTATTCCTAATAAGTATAATATTCCTAATCCAAACGTAGTCAAACCCATTTGTGATTAAAGTGATATGCTTTCGGTTTTATATTAGATATGTTGAATAACAAAGATAAATAATAAAGTGATTCAGCTGATGGCTTGATTTCATTATTTTAGTGCTGGCAAAAAAATAAAAGATTTCATTATGTTAGACATTATAATTTTTTTAAAATATCACTTTCATACTAATTTAATAATTTTTCGAACTCTAATTCCCTCTATAAGTAATGTGTTTGTTTGGAATAGTAATTAAAGTCTTCAAAAGTGACTTCTCAATCGTGATATACAGTATATGAAGTATATAAAAAAAGATTTGTCTCAATTCACATAAATAAATACTTTTAAGGGAAAATCCTATATAAAGCTACCTAAAATAGAAAAATTCTAAATCAAGTTAGTAAATTCAACAAATTCTTAATTGAGTCATTAACACAATTTATGATTTAAAATATGAAAATTTCTTTAATGCCGTCTTCTCTATTCTCGCTTCATTTAAAAGAGTTTTATTGCTCTATGATTTTATTGCTCTATATATTATAATTTTCTAAATTAGAAGAAGTTTTTTTATATTTTAAAAGGGTCATCAAGAATAATTTAAATAAAAAAAGGAAAGCCTACACATATCATGACAGTATCATTAATATTAGTTAAATGATTGAATGATTTAGTTGAAAAATCAATTAATTGATATTAATGATGCAAAACAAGAAAAAAATAGGGAGAATTCTAAAAAAATACCATTTAAACTTCAAAATCCTAAATAGGTGATTTAACAATACAATGATTTATTAATTGCATTACCATTTTTGTTAATCTCATTAACGAATTTATTAACAGGATTTTAAAATTTAAATGATATTTTTTTGACATTCTCCTAAAAAATAAACTTGAGTTTTTTTTTAAAACTTCCGTTTGTAAAAATAAATTAAAATAAATATAACTTTTACCACTATTATTCAAAACAGATTCAAATAAGTACAACGTTGACCGGTGAATGTTACTCTCGTGCTATTCTTTTTGGACACACATTTTTTTTTTAAAGAAAAATAGATACATCCGTTTGAAAGAAAACAGTCAAAATAAGCAATAAATTCAAGCATTTGGGAAATGAAAAAGCAATAAATTTCATATCTAATTCTCCAACCATCCTCATTTAGGACTTCTGCAGGCTAGTCCCACCTTCTACCTGTGACTTTTACCCCAGCCTTCTTTATAGAAGTAAGGTAGTGAAAATTGAACTGAATATTGAATCAGTTGAGATATTATATTAGGAGTCATTGGTTTAGATCGGAGTTAATTTGAGAGTCAGATCTGGGTCAATTAAAAAAAATATAATTTAAATGTTTATGTATATCATTCAAAAAATTACATAAGAGTTTTTTTCAACCAATAGTCCAAAAGTATTCCACAATTCTTTTAAAGCTCCTTACAAATCAAAAAAATTCAGTGAAATAATTTTTAAAAAAACTAAAATGATGCCGTTTTGGGTATTAAAAAAAAAAAAGAGGGACCATGACCCCCAGGGTCAACCGAGTTGGTTCACCCCTGGTTTTTTACCCCAATCAAACCGGTATGACGTCCGGTTCATCGGTTTCTTATATGAACCAACTTATCCGATCCGGTTTTTAATGCTATACACAAAACACAAATATTGATAACTTTTAGGTCCACAACTTATACAAAAAATAATTAAAAAAAATTGGGAGTTCAAAATAAATGGGGATAATAGCTCGTGACTAATAAAAGTGACGAAATTAAGAACACATTCTAAAAGATGTTTTAAATATACATAACTCAAAGGGAAGATACATTAGTTTTAAGTTTTTATATATAGTTATTTTCTCATTGAATCTCAAATAAATAAATTTTGTAATTTTTCAATAATGCTTTCTATCAAATTATCAAGAAAAATTAATTATAGGTTGATGAGAAATATTGTTTCAAATTATATAAATGTTTTATATATCATGAATAATATTAAGTCCCTCCAAATTATATTGCTAAAAATACTATGAACTGTGATTTTACTCTAAAAATTAAATTAAAAAAATTTAATACATAAAAATAAATTTAGAAAATGTCTTTTAGAGACATATCTCTATTTGAACTTATAATGTTAAAATCTAATTTAGTCATAAATTTTAAAAAATTATAAATGATAAGAATATTTTCTATTCTTTTTTTTACCTTTTTGTTTAAAAAAAGTCACAGGAGTTATAATGGTAAACATCTGTTATCCATTGGAAAAGTTGCTTTTTCTGATAAAAGATGAGGTTCAAAAAGAATCATCAAATTCAAAAACCCCTTTTCCTTAATGATGTTTATAATCTGCATAACCCACCCACCCTACCAGTCCACCACCACTAATACATAAGACAAAGTGGGCCCCATCTCTAATCTCCGTCACGTGCCAAATGGCCCTCTTCACGTGACTCGTCCGATGATCATGGTAAACATGGAAAATTGCTAGTTGCAATTGGATGGTACCATCTTTGGCAAGGGCTGTTTGATATGAGAGATTTGGAGGGGAGGAAAGGGGAGGGGGGAGAAATTTTTTATGACTTGAATTTAAAAAAATTGAAAAAGTGTGGTTAAAAGTTTTTAGTTAATTTTTTTTTACTTGTTTATTTTTCATCTTATCTTTATTAAAATTTTATAACCCCACTTCTCCAATTGTTTAAAATATAACTCATAAAAATTTTTCCTCCCCTCCCTTCCTTTTCATTTCCCTCCTTCCAAACCGACCCAAGGGAACTTAGATGGTCCCAACAGCTTATATGTCCCCAATATCTTTATTTATTTTTTGAGCAAACCCCAATATCTTTAATTATTCATTTATCCCAAAAATAGTTGTCTCCCCCCCCCCCAAGTTACTTCCTCTCTCTTATCAAGGCAACTAGATAAGGTCTATTTTTTTTATACAAATTTAAATAGAAAAAATCATATTTAGGTCCTATCTAAAAAAAAAATAAAAAATTGGTTTTATAAAGTTGTCAATTACACACCTAAACTTATTAATTCACACTTCTGAAGTTGTTAATGAATCTATTTTTTTTATTTTCTTTTAAATAGAACCAGAATATAATTCTTCCATTTAAATATATCTTTTGAATTGTTAAAATTAAACTATTAAAATTCATATCAAGAGAGTCTCACAATCGTTTATAACTTGCATTAATTGAAGACCAAGATAGCCAGCTACCCATTAAAAAAAATGAAAAATTTCATTATTTTTTTGATATTATCATTGGCATTCGATTTAAGATTTGTGACTATCCTTTTCAACACAAATATCTCTCTTTTTTTTTTGTAAAAAATGTTACTAGTATAAACAAAAAGTTACAAAAACATTTTTTTAAACAAAGTGTAGATAACATTGTTGTCAAACCCTCGAGTTAACTTTCTTAATTTTTTGTTTTCACGTCTCTAGCTTACTAAAATTGAGTCTAGTCGTTGGTAAATTCGTGCAAGTTAAAACTCAACTAAACTCATGGATTGATATACTGAGTTTACCGTTTTTACATTTCTAACTTACGAAACCGCTTTAACTCATCCTTTAACATGTGTTACCTTTTTCATTTTGGTCATGCTCAGTTGATTTATATACGAATTACATAGAAATTTCTTTATTAAATATGATAAATTATGAATGTTGATAGATTTAATTTCAATTATTTGGATTTAAAATATATTTAAATCAAATTGTTGTTATTTTTTTATATTTTAATTATACACTATAAGTATTTATTCAATGATAAAAGTAAACTCTTATGAATTCATGATTTGAATTCACATCACTATCATTAGTTTGTTTAAACTCGTGAGTTTTACAATCTTTGGAAATAGCGTTGATTTTTTGTTTGAGTTTTACTAGAATTAAAAGGACTTCTTTGAAAACTTCAAAAAAAGATTGTGTATATTTGTAAAAAAAGAGGAATCATAATAGCTTGGACAAAATTTAAAACAAAATTTGTATAATTTATTTTCACTTAAGAAATTATGTGATTCAAAAATAGAAGAAAAGTGTATAAAATGTAAAGAATATTTAAGACATGTTTATATTCATTTTGAAAATAAAAAGCATTTATTTAGTTTTCAACAAAATAAAACAATTCATATATTTCACTCATATGTCTATTAAGAGATTTACGAGATTTAAATTTAAGATTAACTTTTTTTGCCAGCAAATTAAGATTAACTTTTTAAAAATTCACTTTTTCGATGTATTGCCACTCGCTTTCCCTTTCTGCTAGGGTTTCCTTCCCTCTTCTACTAGGGTTCTTATCGGCTCCGTCAAATGCCGTCTTCTTCTCCTCAGAGGGTTTCTTATCCTCTTTCGGTGGAGGTCTTCAAGTGCGTCCCTGTGGTGTGGCCTCCGCCTATTCTGATTGTGCATGTGTTATCCGAAGGTGAAAAGAAGGGAAGCAGTAGGGATCAACGTGTGGCGGCTTGTGATCCCCGAAATGTTATGGCAACATCCGATGCTGATCTCCGATGAGTGCCTCCAGGGCTTTCGGTGATGATTTATAGGTTGAGGTGGGGGTATTTCAGAATCGAGATTGGAAGGTCAACACTGGCGGAGAAATTGCTGAATTATTGGGTGATGACTGATTCTCCTTGTCGGGGTGGACATTTCTGTGGATTGGTTCGGTGGTGTCCTTGTGTCGTGGTTTTCTAATGTTCTGGGAGTAAGGACAAGCTTTGGCGTCAGCGAGTAGGGGGATTGAGGGATGCGAAGCAGGGAGGTTTGGAACACTCGGAATAGGGTGGTGGCCTCCGATACTGATCTTCGATGGGGCCACCTGGGTTCTCGTTGATGATTGACAAGTTGCTGTGGGGATTTGTTGGTTTCATTGTCAGTATGAGGATTTTGGTAGTGAAATTGGTGTGAACATCTTGGGGCATTGTCGCTGATCAGGGTAAGCCAAAGGCAGAGAAGGTGAGGAGTTCAAATATGATAATGCGTACAGCCACTGATGCTAAAGTTTGTAATCTCGTCAAGACTCAACACCTCTCTACTAATGATTTTTTCAAATCTTGTTCTGAGAATGACATTGTTAAACTTCTTGCTGTTGAAGTCATTATGTGTAGTGATGTTGTTTGTGTAGAAGGGTTGATTCCAGAAGTTTGGTTTATTTGTTGTTCTTGGGGGGATTTTCATAACTATACTCGGATTAGCACATACCATAAGATATTTTTTTATAACCCAACTATCACTATCTTGTTTGATCTGGTGAGCACGGTCTTTGGGTGGGCAAGAGGTGGAGTGAATTGTTATAGCTAGTTTAAGGTATTTCTTTGGGGAGGGATGTTAGCTTGTTTGTTGCTCGAAGTGGTAAGGAATGGTAAATTGTTATTCAATTTAGGATCATCAACTTGTTCTTGTTCAGGAGGTTTTTGTGTGCTGTTCATTATTGGCTCACAAATGCGCCTGTTGAGTGTTTATGTTAACACTGTTCATTTCCAGGCTAGATACGAGACAATTCAATGTATATGGCCTTACTGTTCATCTTTGGACTTGAGTTGTGATTCTCTCGTTTATTATTACTTTAACCATAATTTTTATGTTATGATGATGGATGTTGGTTTCTTTAAGGATATTCAGGACTCAAGGATTTTGATCAGGAACCATCCTTCCGTATGTGTTCCTATAGAAGCAGATTTGGTGGTTGAACAAATTCCCAAAGCTTCATTAGATAGGTCTCGCCCCGTGGTTTGGGTATCTCGACCTTCAATATCGTTGTTGACCTTGTTGGAGTTTTATTCCTTTTATCTAATTTTATGTTCTTGCAGGAAGCTACTGTTTATATTTATTAGTTTGTTTGCTACTTGTTTGGATCTTTCATGTTGTTTAGCTATTTCTGTCTCTTCTTCTAAGATATTGTACTATATATAATTGCAATATAATTAGTTTTCTTTTTTAGAAAAAAAAAAGATTAACTTTTTAAATCAATAATCCCCTCCTTCCATTTTTATCGTTGTCTTCACACCAATTATTATATGTTTATCCCAAGAAAAAAATGTGCCCTGCTCTTACGACAAAGTACCAACATAAGGTTTAAATTAGAAAAACTTACAATATATTTATATTAAAATGTTTAAGTAAGACCACAAGTAGGAAGCGAAGCATGACACGACAGTAAGGTTTTCTTAAATAGTATGGCCTACAATACATCCAGTCTGCTATATGAGGTATTTTTCAATGTGCTCTCTATTTGTTTTTTTCTTTTTTTTTTTTTGGAGAATTTAGTAGTAGTTTTAAATATTACTAAATATTTCAGATCCAAGCCCTGACAGAATCTCTCTTTCCTTTTCTTATTAAAATCTTATCCCCACCATGTAATAAAAAACTAAATGGTTTAAATTTAATGTTTTATAAAACCATTATTAAATTTATTTGTTTTTATTCAATGTGCTAATTATATTTTATAAAATATTAAGTGTATGTTTGGATTAGCGGTAAAAACAACTTTTCTAATGTGATTTACGATACACGAGGTAAATTTGTGAGCAAATTTTTATTTCGATTTGCATTAACGAATTTTTCACCACTAACCCAAACAGATTATAAATCTAAAAAATAATTTATAAAAAAAAGACAGAAATTAATAACTTTTAAGAGGATTTTAGATCCAACTACTTTTTTTGGGTCACAATAAAGCAAGCACATCTTCTCATTTTCTTTCTGTTTCTTTTCTTCTCATTATCTCGTCTTAACCTTTAAATAAAAAATGAATGATTTATATTTAATATTTTATAAAAATATTATTATTATATTTTATAAATTAATTTTTTTATTACAGAAATTAACTGTATAAATCAAATTTTAATAATTTAAATTTTAGCTGGACTCATAATGTAAAGAGTAGAAATAAATATGATGATAAAGTTTAATATAGTAAGTAAAGACTTATTTGGAATGTCGATTAGAGTCTTCAAAAATAATTTTTTAATCATGATTTACTGTATATAAATAAATATATGAGAGGAGTTTTATCTTAAGTTATATAAATATGCTCAGAAAGAGCAGCTTTACACAAGAGAGATTATGAAATATCCCTATTAAATCCAATTGATATCAAAATTGAAATCATGATTATTCTTTAGTACCTTCAATTTTTCTTTTTAATTACACAGGTGCATTGTGGTATTTGAACAATATTTAGAAATTCTTAATTAGGTTTTGGCCTCATTAAGAATTTATTAAAAATGTATGCCTGAATTTAAATTTTGGTATATTGTGGGATTTAATTAAAAATTTTCCTAATTTTAATATATTTATTGGCACGCATTAATGAGTTATGGCTTCTATTTAAGATATGTTGACAAATTTGGGAACTGAGAAAAGAAAAAACATGAGAAAGAAATAGGGTGATATTTGCCTGGACTACGACTTCTACAGACGAAGACCATTACGCTTGTTCCATCACGTGGTACCTGAATCTCTTGTATAGAATTTCCTAATTTCTACTGACCTTTCTCTGTTTCCTTCTTCTTTAGGCTCTGAGAAGCTCACATATGGTCCTCAGTCCCCACACAGAGAGGTAGAGAAAGAGAGAGAGTGATGAAAGGAGAAGGGAAGATGAAGTCGAAGATGAAGTGGATTGCTTTGGTGGGGCTTGTTCTTTCTGCTTTCTCCATCTTCGTTCATTTTCTGCTTGCGAGATTTACCGAGGACGGCATTGCAGATTATCAGTCCTCAATTACGATATTCTCTTGGAGACCTATCTTTGAGAATCCGGATTTCTCCTCGCAGGTAATAATACATTGCGCTGCTGGTGGTTCTCGCTGAGATCTCAATTTGTTCGTTGTTGACTTCGTTGACGAAGTGTCCTCTTTTTTTTCTACGGGCAAGAAATTGCTATTCTCAAAAGCGACAAGGTGCTGTTGCATTCAGTGTCATTTTCCAAAACACGGGGTTTTGTTTTTTGAGCTTCTACTTATCGCATCTTTATCTGGATCTTTTGAAATATTCAGTGAACAGTGAAAAACATTTTTCTTTGTTGTTCAATGGGAGAAGCTCAGCTTAATATTTGTTCTTTGCTCTAGATCTGCTTCTTCGTGGTTCTTCAATTTTTTATGTAATTTTGAATAGTATTGAGTCCCCTGCAAATAGAGTTAGCTTTACTTGCGTGCATTCTCTGTAGTGCTTCACTAATTGATTAATGTGCGCTGTATTTCTAATGCTTTACTCATAACTCTGAGCTGCAGAGTAAGTCATATAGAAGACTTTGGGGTTCTGTGAAGCGGCTTGAATCTTTTCATCCTGATGCAAATCCCAGAGGACATTATGCTGGTTGGTTCTAATTATTGTGCTTTATTCAAATTCCAGAGGATTTTAATGATGATCAGACATTATCTTCTGGCCATACTTGTGAACTAAAAATCTGATTTTTTTTCCCAGTTCTTTTTGTGGCCTAAAAGGCTATTTGCTCAATTGGAAATTCCAAGTTTCCAGTTTTAAAAATATGATCGTGTAGGAAAAACAAAGTATAATCTTGGGAACTAGAATAGATTCGTGAGTTTCTATGTCTTACTTAGTGTCTTCTTGGTACCACGCGTAGGTTTTTGTCAAATATTTCCGCCAAATTCCTTGGCACCAGTACATATGTTGCTAATTATTCATGATTTACATTCAATCTATTATCTTAGTCTTATTGGTCTTGGATTTTGCTTATTTAAAATACCGTCTTCATCCGTTTGTGACATTTACTTCTATGTAAATTGTACAATGTCTGGTAGCATATGCAGTAAGCCTAAATATTTTCTGTCGGATACTGTTAATTTTTTCTGTAATCTCTCTGATCATATTCTATCTCTTGCAGATCCTAGTTCAGAAAGTAATGGATTTATCTTTGTCCGGATACAGGGTGGTTTCCATGAGATCAGGAACTCGGTGAGGAATTGTGTTTCAGCTAATTTGTTCTTTTTGATTTCATACCATATTGAATCAATCATGTAGTGCTATCTATTTCTTTCAGATATGTGATGTGGTTGTGGTTTCTCGACTTCTTAATGCTACCTTAGCAATTCCTGAGATCCAATCGACAACAAGCAGCAAGGGAATAAGGTTCCTACCCTTGTAACACATTGCTAAAACTATTTGACTTGGTCTAATTCATTTAGATTAATTAATTTTCCCACCTTTGTTTTTCTTCCAAAAATTTACATATGCAGCTCTCAGTTCAAAAGTTTTGCTTATCTTTATAATGAAGATCAATTTGTACTAACACTAGCAAAAGATGTCAATGTCGTCAAAACTCTTCCAAAAAATCTTAAAGGTGCAAGGAGAAAGAAGGAGATCCCATCATTTAAAGTTCCTCGTTCGGCAACACCATATTTTTATTTGCACAATGTTCTCCCTGTATTAAAGAAGCATTCAGTGGTGGAACTAGTCGTATCTGATGGTGGATGCTTGCAGGTGAAGACTGTTTGTGTTTCAACTATTATAACCCAACCTTTTATTTAGTCTTAACTCCTTTCTTACCTGGATTAAATTTTTGGAAGTAACTAGTCAGAAACAGAACATTGTTAAAGGATTTTGCTTTTCTTTTGATCCTAGTTGGTGTTTGGTGCCTGAGTATCCTAATTTCCCAAGACATTGGAAACCTATCTATAAAACATATGAGCTTGACATTTAAAAAATCCCCGATATTAGGACACAACACAACTTTTTAAATTTATGTTAGCTCTATCCTAACATTTTATAAATAGGTTTTTATACAGATGGAATATTAAATTTTTCATATACTAAACAGTATCTAGGATTTTATGTTTTGCTTTATAAATTTCTGAATCTGAGCTTCCTGCAAAAAGCTTAATGACTGATATTGTCGTGGCTGTGATAATTGTTCATTGTGCTTTATGTCATTTTTTCTCCTTATTGCTTTCTCTTGTCATTTTTATACTCAGACATCAAATGTCTTGAACTTGTTCTAGTTTTGGTTAATACAGATGACATGTAAAAATAATGAAGTAGCTTATTGCTTTTCTCAACAAGTTTGGTAGCTTTTTCTTTATTCAGATTCTTTACATGTAGTCTGTGGTAATAAATCATAACAAATCATCATAAGACTACAAAAGTAATGGTTGAAATTTACACTCTTTGCTGTATTGTTTCTGAACACATCTATTTGTATTTGTTGATTCTTTCTTACTTAGCGTTTTATTGATGTTTCACATTGCAGTCCAATATTGATTCTAAATATTTAATCTCTAAGCTTTTCTTAGGCCATTCTTCCTCCCCGTTTTGAAGAATATCAAAGGCTGAGATGTCGTGTTGCTTTTCATGCCCTTCAGTTTCGACAGGAAGTTCAAGAACTTGCCACCAAGATTTTACAGAGGCAAGACTGATATTCACTGTTCCCTATCTCATACATTTCTTCTTCTCATTTGTTTCGTTGCAGCTCTTAATATTTGGATTGCATCTGATATAAATAGGTTACGTGCTCCTGGTCAGCCATTTATTGCCTACGACCCTGGCATGACAAGAGAAGCTTTAGCATATCATGGTTGTGCTGAACTCTTCCAGGTATATTATTCAAACGTTAGAATATTTTTTGCTGACTATCTTTGAACCTTTCTCAGCATTTCATATCTTCTCTATGCCTTTAAATTCTTCCCAAGGATGTTCATACTGAACTCATCCAACACAAAAGATATCGGATGATAAAACGAGGGATCGTGAAGGGGAAGCTTAAAGTAAACTCAGCTGAAGCAAGATTGAGTGGTTCTTGCCCTTTAATGCCAGAAGAGGTAAGAGAACATGCTCTTCCAATTTCTGGCCGGTAAAATTTGTCCATGTTGATGAAATGGCTGGATATAATATCCTAACTTCATGATTATTGATTTCGAATTTTCGATTAAGTGTAGGAATGTGTAAGATCTATAATATTTATTCATGTAATGTTCAGTTCAACTAATAAGTGAGCCATATGAACTGAACTTGAAATTGAGCAAAGCTCTAACTAATTCAAACATGTAGCTCAGGTAATCTATGTGTGTATTCAAATAAGTCATATATAAGCTGAGCCCAGTCTAACTCAGTTTAAAGAAGCACAATTATGCATTTTTATGTTGATCGAGTTTTTTAGTCACATATTTGTTGTGTAAAATTATTAGCTTGTTTTATTCTTAAATGATTATTTCTTGAACTAAACAAGCCTGATGTTCATAGATGATTAGAGCTGTGCCTAAGCAATTTACTGACTACTTTAATCCATGCACAACTCTAATTAAGTCCATATTTAAAAGAAAGGACATGTGTTAAGGAATCTATTTTGAAATTTAAATTTGTTGCAGATTGGTATTCTCCTCCGAGCTTATGGATACTCACGAGACACTATTATATATGTTTCTGGAGGAGAAATCTTTGGTGGTCAGAGGACATTGATTGCTCTTCATGCAATGTTTGAAAACGTTGTTGATAGGACTTCTCTCAGCACTCCAAGAGAAATGAGTCATCTCTATGGCCAAGAGATTAATCTTGTTAATAATCCTCCTGGGCCACCACCAGCAATTGAAAAAGAAACTAAGCAAGATGCTTGGAAGACTGCTGGTCCACGCCCTCGCCCGCTGCCTCCCCCTCCAGCTAGGCCCAAGTCATATAACATTGAAGGTTGGTGGGGATGGGTTGCTGAGAGCGATGATGAACCTAATAGTACTGTCATGGAGTTGCGAACCAATGCCCATAAATTACTATGGGAAGCTATTGACTATGTGGTTTGTGTTGAAGCTGATGCTTTTATTTCTGGATTTGAACGTGATGGTAAGGGACAGCCAAATTTTGCTAGCTCAGTGATGGGGCACAGGCTTTATCAATCAGCTGCATTAAAGACATATAGACCTGACAGGTAAATACCTCAGCCATGTGTGGAAGCTTATTTGCTTTCCACATTAAGCCTTGACATGTTTTCATTGCTAGTATTTGTCATTAAAAATCTAGGAGAAATTATATTTCATCCCTTTGAACTAAGGCATGGTAGAAGAACCAATACTTGGATTTTAAAATTTAAACAAACAACCACCTAAATTTTTTACCAAAATGAAAAACTTAATCCTAGTCAATTCTTTAGATCCAGAAATAAACTTTTTGCCAGTTTAAACATTACTTTAAGCCAAGCTTTGTTATTGTAATCAAAATCATGTGGCTTCTTGCTGTTAATTTTAATTGGGGTTTAATGTTTTCATCCAAAGTGTAAGGATTGTTATGTTATATTTTGAAGGTCATGTATCAATTTTGTACTTCAAATTTAGTTTTTTTCTAGAATTATGACAATGTGATTCAAAATAGCAGTGTTGGGTGATAAAGTATTGCTAGCAAAATGATGACTAAAGTTCAATCTCTTATAATGCAATTGTGGCAAAAACAAAGCTCTTATGACCCATGTTGAAACTTGATGATAATTTACTATTCTTCATACTTTTCTATCACGCGTCTGCTGGTGCAGAAAGGAGGCTGCCAGACTTATAGAAGAAATTCGTGACAACATGTATCAAGCAAATCATACTTGGCTAAAATCCGTCCGTAGGCATTTGAGGAAAATATTAGTTGATGAACTTATGGAAGCATCGAAAAAATTGAAACAGTCATCCTTTCTCTCTCATCCAGTCCCTGAGTGTTCTTGCATGAGATATACTTCCTTGGATAGATCAACAACAAATGCTTCTAGTACATCTACCTCATCGCAACTTTTGACTGCTCTTGGTGGCATTCCATATCGGTGTCCTGTCTGGATGAACACTGATTCTGTTTCACAATTCAAAGAGAAGGAAAATGAAGATGATCTAGACGATGACGATTCATCATCATCTGGGTTGTTCTTTGGGCAAAACAGGGGAAACCATGAGGGTGATGCAGAAGTAAACAACAAAGACGAAAATCAGCTTGAAGACCAAGAAGAACTTGACGGTGGGGACCGATGACATCAAGATAATGAATTCACATTGCTGCATTTAATCTATACAAGTGATTGTTGCATCAAATTATGGCTCCATGTGTTCAATTCTGTGTGATCACATAAAAGTTCAGATCAAATCCTCATTATTTATACATTCATACTTCTGGAGAGAAAGTGATGCAGAAGTATGTGGCGAAATGGGAGATTCACATGGTGTGTTTTATACCATCATATCATTTCTCTTTCTGAATGCAGCAATATGCATTGACCTTTGTGAATACGGAGAATCCACATCCAAACGATTCACATGAAGTGGTTCTGAAACTCAGCAATGCTGCTCAGGGTAACGACTGCCTTATCGGTTAACTTGAGCAGTAAGCATCCTGCAGTTTTTAACTCAAATCCTCCCTGTCAAAATTCTGACCCTTTGGACCCATGTCAATTTTGATGTACGCCTAGTTTCATCTTAGGAGACATGCTAATAGGTTAGCTTTTTATTCTTTGCTGGGAAAACTGAACTGGTTCTCCTGGCACATAGATTATGCTAATGTATTTAACTTGTGTAGTTGTGGAAGTGTACTGAAAATTTGTACCTGATTATGCAAGCAAGTTCAGCCACTTCAACTTGCTATGGTAAGAAGTTCATGTATAAATGGCTTTTGGGACATTGGATAAACATGTCCGACTATTTAGTGTCTTGATATGTTTGATAGTATTTGATTTTTTGACCAATGCATCCCTCAGGCAAGAGTTGGGACTTATTTTTTTGGGTTGTTGTTTTACATTTTATTGAAGGTATTTTGTTAAAGCTAACAAGACAAAATTAAAATATGTGACATCACAGGTTTCTGAAGATTAGATTTCTACTAGTTATCGCTTAATGTGATTTGTTTCTTTGTTTTTTTAAGGGGCATAAAAAGGCATTGCATATCTACAAAATCATTTTTTAATTCTCTCTCTCTCTCTCTCTCTCTCTCTCTCTCTCTCTCTCTCTCTCTCTCTCTCTTTAAATGAAAGGGTCATAAATTTTGATATTCTAGATGGTAGGAATGAGGAGTGTGGATAGAAGTTAAGATTTCAAACTCATATAATATATTAATTTTTTTATCCATCCTCATTAAAAATTTTAACAATTAACAATGTTTAATATTCTCAGTTTAGAGTTTGTGCTTTTTTTTTAATGGAAAATTTCATATAAGGAGCTTGGAAATTACAAAAGAATAGAGAGATATTTCTAATATATATAATGCCAGAGAAGGTACCAGATTCAAAATGAGATTTTATAATTGGAGGAAAAAGGAAAAAATGAGGGGAAAAAACATGAATTCACTTTAATTATTAAAAGAGAGTTCCTAACCACCTCGTCGAAGACTTCGCTAGCGGCTGGGCCATGGTGCTGAAACTCTAAGGGTTTGTTTGGTTTGAGGGGAGAGGAGGGATTTTAGTTCCCTCCCTTTGATTGGGAAGATTAAGAATTTAGGAGAGGAGGGGAAATTTTTTGAAATTTTCCCCTCCCTCCCCTCAAAACCTCTCCCCCCCCAAATTGGGGGGATTTTGGGGGGGGGGAGCTTTAAAAAAAAACTTATTGGACAAAAATGCCCCTCATATTTTAATGATATTCCAGAAATGCCCTTCTCATTTTAATTCCTAAATATTATTAAATTTTTAATATGAAAATATTTAATTATAGTTGATTATAATTTATAAAATAAAAATTTTATTTATATTTAAAATTTATTATATATTTAAAATTTTAGTTGATTAAAAATTTTATTTATAATATAAGGGTAAAGTTGTCCATGTGAAAATAATTTCCCTCCCCTCCCCTCCTGAACCAAACAAGGTAACATTAAAATCCCTCTCCTCCCCTCCCCTCTAATCAATCCAAACAAGGTAATATTAAAATCCCTCCCCTCCCCTCCCTCCGTCAAACCAAACAGACCCTAACGGGAATAATTATTTTGGCAAGTGGTGGAGGTGGGATCACTTGCATGCCAAAAACATAATAAGCAAAAAAAAAAAAAGTTAACTAATTAATTTTACTTACAACTTATTCATAAGTTTTATTAAGACATTCCCTACATTTCATTAGATCTTACTAACTTTTGTTTACTAAGTAACAAATCCACAATTTTAAAATGAAAGTTGGTAATACCTAATGAAATGTTGGTAATGCCTATACAAAACTTGTAAATGACTTAAAAATGTGGATTTATTACTTGATATATGAAAGTTGGTATGACCTAATGTAATGTGGAGAATGTCTTAGTAAAACTTGCAAATGACCTGAAAATATGGATTTCTTACTTAGTAAACGAAAGTTGGTAAAATCTAATGAGATATGGGGATTACCTTAACAAAACTTATAAATAATATGAAATTATGGATTTGTTATTTGGTAAACAAATAAAACTTGATAAAATTTGGGGAATGCTTTAATAAAACTTGAGAATAACTTTAAAGTGTGGATTTGTTACTTAATTGAAAGATAGTAATAATTAATGACATATGAGAAATGTTTTAACAAAACTTATAAATAACATGAAAGTGTGGATTTATCATTTAGTAAATGAAAATTAGTAATATTTAATAAAATATGTAGAATACTTTGATAAAACTTATTTTTAATAAAATTAGTAATAATTATGTATTGAAAGAAATTGGTGGCCTAATTGCCACCAAGGTTTTGGCATGCAAGTGGGGTAGGATCAAATCGCACCTCCATCACATCAATTGTCAAAATAATTATTCTCGCAGGTAAGGTCTCTAGGGAGGTGGTCGGGAACTCTTTTTAAATAATCAAGGGGCATTTCTTCTTTTTTCCTTCAATTTTGTCATTTTCCTCCAATTAAAAAAAATATATCTCATTTTGGGATTTGATTACTCCTCCTGACATTATGAATAGAGTACTTTATATCATTTTATAATTTCCAAGTTCCCCATATGAGATTTTCCTTTTTTTTACAAGTGATTTTGAGAAAAAAATTTACTTGAGTTTTTTTAAATTACAAATTTAATTTCTTATATAATGTGGTATGCTCAAAAAAGTATATAATTGAATGGCATTAAAAATAATTAATTCTTAACTATGACCTAACTGCAAATCATACATTACTCATTGGCTGCCCATGAATGAAATTAATGAAATTATTGACAAGTATTGACATTTTAATTTAGGTAGTTCTCATTAAGAAAGTTTTCAATCTTTATCGTCAATTTCTTAATTTATTACTCTTTCCTCCGGTTCTACATATAAGATATAATTGATTTTTTTTTAAAATTAATAAAACTAAATAAGTTATTTAGTTATATCATATATTAGTATCATTAGATTATATATCAGTTTATAAGTTAAGTAAAATAGTTTAGAGAAAAAATGATAAATATAAATATTTTAAAATAATTTAATTAATTTTTTTAATATTTTTTTTAAAAATTAGCTCTGTCTTATAAAAAAAAAAGAGGGAGTAATTTCTCAAGGAAACCAGTGCGCACGCAACCAAACCTCACTTACAGTGCGTACTTTAGCACCTGCCGCTTCTTACAGGCGACAAATTACATCACCAATTCATCGTCATTTTAGGGCTTCCTTCTCTGATTCTGTCATCCAACTGTACATAATACAAACTCGACCCGTCAACCCGTCGGAGCCCCTCATTGCCGGCGAAATCTCCTCCTCCTCCTCCATTTCTCTCTACAATCTCCCTCTGTTCCTGAATCTTGATTTTCTCGCGAGAAGTCTTCGGTTTCCAATCCTTTCTCTGTCGTGTGTAGCAGAGGAGATGGCTCGGTCTGCGAGGGGCCAGCAAGAAGAATTGGAAGACGACGAAGAAGATCATCTGACTGGAAATGGCTCTTCTTCGTCCAAAGGTTTGCGTCCCTCCCTGACGCTTTGGCTTGTCTACGTGTTGCTCTCTTTTTATGGTATTCTGGGAATTGGGTTATAGTAGTAAAGGGTTTGGGTGCTGGAAATTTTCTTAATTGAATTCTGGGATTTGATAATTATGTCTTGACCGGCAGTGAAGGTGGATGAAGCGACTAGAGAGCAGCGGGTTAACGCGCATCGTTCTAAGCATTCAGAAACTGAGCAGCGTAGAAGGAGCAAGATAAATGAAAGGCAAGCTAAATGACTAGCTATGGTTGACTAGTAAACTATGTTTCGTCAATGCCTGTTTTTTTGTGCCCATGCCTTAACTGGTACTGATGCGTGTCTCTATATTAGTATCTGCCTAGTGCATTTGTGAAACTACGGGATAAAATTTGTTTTCCGTTCGGATTTATTTTATTAGCAGTGGCCAGTGGGTACAAACGTACATCACCAACTGTTACAGGGAAATGACTTCAAATTATTATGACAGCCATTTCCCAGTGACGGTATCCTCGTACTTTCCATTTACCCTTGCAACTCCCTGTGCAATGCCTATACCAACTGGCTTAGTATTGATTAGCTTCTGACTTTTGTTTAACAGTTTTCTGGCCGCTGATTCTCCATGATAGTCAAAATAGAAGACATAATTTCAATTTAGTTTTGTACAATTCTATGTTCTGATTTTACTTTTGGATGCAAATATCATAATTCCTTGTGCAAGATTTGAGCAATAAAATGCATGATTTGCTGAAAATTGTGTTGCTGCACTCTCCGCATTTTAATATATATATATTTTTCATTTGACGGGTTTTTTTATTTTCCTATCAAAGATTGCTTCTAAGTAGTTGGCAGGCAGTTTTGATATGAATATCAAACAGGTTTTCTAAGGTGCCTAATTAAAATGTTGACTTTTAAATTTCCCTTTGAATGTTTCTTGGGCCATTCTGATATGAGATTGATGATTAAATTATTAATAGCAATGAGAGTTTTCATTTTTATACCTGAAAATAATTAAATTTGTGAGCCAGATTTCAGATTCTGAGAGACCTCATTCCTCAAAATGATCAAAAAAGGGATAAGGCTTCTTTCTTGTTGGAGGTATTTCATTGAGTCATGAATTTCTTATTATCATATGATTCTGTTTTGATGAGCTAAATCAAGGAATTCGGCTTTTCTTTATGCAGGTTATTGAGTATGTTCAATTTTTACAGGAGAAAATACAAATGTATGAGCAATCTTACCAAGGGTGGAATCAAGAGCCAATGAAATTAATTCCTTGGGTAAAATTCTTTGGATTGATGTTGGGCATGCATGCATGTACCTGCTTCTCTGCATTTTGCACCTTTGTTTTATGGAATGTTTTGGCAATTGCATGATTATGTCTCTGTTCTGATACTGATGTTGGTTTGTCCAAAGCACCTTTCTTTATTGTGCTAATTTTTTTGTTCTTGCTCAAATCTTGGAGACAATAGATCCCTTTATGTGTTGACATTGGTCAAATGGAGTGCACTGGGGGGTGTGATGTGTGTGTGTGATTCTAGGAGCCACTCTGGTGTACAGAAGAATGTTTTAAGTTAGCCAGGTGGCTTTTCAATTTTGGAACCATGGTTGTTACGGCGCTTTACAGATTCTCTTGCATTTTAGGTCAGGGGTATGAGGAAGGATCAACCCTGAGCGTGGGCTGCACCTTATATGGCTAATTTTGCCTGAGGTTCATTTAGATAGAGATATAGATATATTCCCCATTTCGTGGGATAATGCTTGTTGTTGTTGATTTCAGATAGATTATGATATCTAGAGAATGATTTGGAGAGATTAGGATATATGTTCAGATGGGAATAATTCCTATGAATAAGAGGCAATAGTGCACCTAACTTTTTACTTGATTTCTAATAATATTTGTGCTCTTCAGGTTGCTTCTTTGCTCTTATTATCTCTCTTCCTCTCTCGCTCTCTCTCACATCTAAATATCATCACATCAAGTCTTCCCATTCATCATGGCTGTATTTTAATCTTATATTTTCAGCTAGCCTATTTAAGCTTTTCAGTGCATTTGATGCAAGATACACTAGAGCTTCTTTTTTTTTTTTTTTTTTTTGCGGATTATGATATAGCTTCTTATGAATTGATTGAAAGGAATATACACTGTGCGATATATTTTTAAATAGTAAATGAAAGATATCTTAAGGAATAAATTTTGACATTTTGGCCCTCAGGTACACTTGTTCTCAATGTGGTCCTCCAAATTTGAACCCTCTCAGTTTCCATAATGATTTCCCCTTCAAGTTAAGGTCATTATTGGGAAGTTGACAGAATTCAACATGTAACTTAACAGCATGGACACATACTGGTCAAATTATTATCTAGCAACCCCTTAATGCGAGAAAGAACAGTAGTAGAAATACAACCACAATAAAATATTTCAATCTTCATCCTTTCTGCACTTTCTCCTATATTTTTCCTTCATCTCCATGACTTTTTATTTCTGTCCTCCATCTATCTGCTTTACCCATCTTTTTTTTTTTTTTTGGCTTGGGGCAGATCTAGTTCCAGTATGCATATTTTAGTAAATTCAGAGATGATAAAGCGTTCGTTGTCATAATTTATTATGAATAGGTGCTGATGAATATTATTATAAACACAGACAAAACTTAGGTCCATTTGCATATATCTATTAGATCCAATTCAAAAATCAAATTTTGTCACGTGTGATGTTTGTTATTAATGATACTTAAACAAAATTTTGAAATACTCTCCATGTGAATTTTTGTTATGAGATAAAATCCATGTGCTAAGATTTGATTAGAGAATTGGACCTAATGTATATAAGTAAATGAAACTAAGTTTTTCCATTTAAACAATTATTCTGTTTTTTTTTGGATAAAGTTTAAACAATTATTCTAAATCTTACTTGTTAGAACTCTCAACTTTTTTGTCAGAGAAATCATCGTGGACCTACAGATAATGTAATATCACAGGCTATACAAAATGGTTCTGGTCATGAGAACAATGATGATGTCTCTCCGTCATTGCCCTTGAATGCACAGAATACAATGGAATCTGACTTGTCATCAACAATCATTCATAAGGCTTCCCCCCTTGCTTTAACTTCTGATGCAGTTCCCTTGGGTATGCAAATGCGATTGGACATGTTTGATCTGACAGTGAACAGTGGCATTCCAGCCCAACATTTACATGAAGCAGTATCTAACACTGAGAACATGCCTTCCCATAGTCAGCCTCAGGTGTGTCTTGGCGAACCTAATGAGGGTGCATATGATTTTCAAAATAATACATTGAAGGAACAGGATGAACTGGGATATGAAAGTGAATCAGTTAGCATCTCAAGAGCCTATTCTCAGGGGTGAGTTTCTCTTGTGAGTTTACGTTAGTTCTTCATTTGATTCCCAAGGGTTGGCGTTAAACTAAAACTCACATAATCAGTGAATGGCTATAACTGTTTTAGAAGCTGGCATTGGATGTCATAGCTTGTTTTGAATTGCTTTTATGAATCGGGCTTATTATATAAGCCCGATTCACGTAAATCGAGATAAATCTCCTCCACATATTTATCTCGTAGACCGTAAAAGCACCTCGTAGACCGTAAAAGCAACCTCGTAGACTGTAAAAATTACTTTGTATTCTGTGAATCACAATTCATAAGCACTTATGAACCTTCCATAAGCTAATCCAAACGAGATAGTTCATTTACTAGTAAAAGCATTTCCTAATGCCCACCCTACCTTGTATAAAATGTGTGTACCATTTTTGGGCTTAAACAATTATTGCTTACAAAATTCCACACGTTGTCTGCTAACTAATGGCCTCACCTGCCTGAGACATGGAGTTTTGTTCTGTAAAACAAATGTAAGGCTTATTAATTGCTGACTTTGTAATTTGTCAGAATCATGCTTGCTTGAATTGTCAAATTGGATAATGTAGTCTGACTGATAGTGATTGAAGGTTTTGTTGAAGTTGTAATGAGTGTTAATTGTAGTGTGATAACTTGGTTTCTGAGATACATTTACAATTTCTTTCTGCGTGTAGTATTCTGAAATCTTGCTTCTTGACATTCAAATCATTAAGCTTAGTAGTTAAGGTTGATGCCAAGTGGATTGGCTGGATGCATGCCGTGATAACTGTATAGATTAAGATTCTAGGAATGCGTCCTAATATGTATCATTATGTATCTGTGGTTACAATGCATGTAGGTGCCATTAGGCTTCTTTTTGCTGTTGACTAAAATAATTAGTATGTTCATTACTCTTTTGCAAAAGTTCCTTTTGGTACTGGATTTCACTCATGTCATTAAGTGGGGTTTTTGTGCTCAACAGCATATTGGACACTTTTGTGCAATCATTGCGGTCTTCAGGTGTGGATTTATCTGAGGCCAACGTTTCAGTACAAATTGATGTAGGAAGACGATCAATTGCCTCGACATCCTGCTCAAAGGTTTGTCAAAATTTCGGATTGCAATGTCTGAGAATTTCCTTTCACATCATTACTACACCTATAGTATTCAGTTACTAGCTGCCACTTTAGATAATTTATGAAAAAGGGCAGAAAGATGGAAAAACTTCCACTGTATACCCTTGTTTTCAGCCAATGGATCATGTCAACCCATTATGTTTTCACTGTTATCAGTCGTAAGAATGCGAATCCCGTGTTGCTTAATAAGTTTTAACCTTTAAATTCATCTTGATAGTGGGCAATGTTGTTTGTTCAGGGTCACGAGAACCAATTTGTGAACACCCCATCAATGCCTTGTTCAGGAGTTGATTACTACAGTGAAGATTCTGAACAAGCTCTTAAGAGGCTCAGAACAGAAGAGAGTTAGATTTCTTGGCCTTTTTTTGTAGTCATCAATTTTATTTTGTTTCTACAGGCACTGGAAAGCAGGGTTGGGTGGGGTGGTTCATTTTTTGGCATGCTAGATAGATCCAAGATAAAATGTACATTTCATTTTCTGGTTTGGAAACATGGTCATTCTGGAATAAAATGATTCATGTTTATTCCTCTTATTTTCCCATTCCATGGCACAATGTATTTATTTATCTTTGTGCTAAAATAATCCATCCTCCATTGCAGCCTGATGTTCCTTAACCATTTTTGCATTTTTTATGTGTGCCAACTTCTTACAGTTTCCTGATACGGGTGGGTGGGACCTAAAACGTCAACCTGGTATGATCACACGTTTCAATGGAATTAGGTTCATGTCTGAGAATCTTAGGTTTGGTTCCCTGTTACATGATTGAATGAAAGTTGGACACTTTCAAGTAAAGCTTCATGACTCTTCTCTGTTAGATATATCTGTACTATTTATTTGAAGCTAGAGGTAAGCCGCAATTATGGTTTTTGCTAAGTTTTTACCGCTGTATGTAGCTTTTTAACTCTTGGCCTATGAAGAGCTCTCGTTTCTCTGAAACATTTGAAGCAGGGGGAAAATAATCGTACATCAATTCGATCTTCTATAAAACCATCAAATCCCAATATTTAAACTATCAAAGTCAAATTACCCCCATTGTTATTGTAGTTTTAAACTATATTAATATATGTAAGCTCTCGTCAATACTAATTATTGTGGACCTCCTAACTAACGCATGTTCCTCTTCAATCTTCATCATCCCGTTTCTTCTGATTTCTAATCAATTCTGGATTATTATTACAAGGGTGGCTCTGATTTAACTTTGAGGAATTGTCACAACAAAATTATATTTTGCGTAGTTAAATAATCTTTAAAGAAAATTTATTTTAATGTTTCAGACAAATAAAACTCTTTGTTCCGTCCATAAGTCTAAACCCCTATTAAAAGAAGCCAAAAAAAAAATGAATATAATAACTATTCAAATGACTATATTAGTGAATTATTGGGCCCAATAGTGATATAAATAAAAAAAATGAATATAATAACTATTCAAATGACTATATTTGTGAATTATTGGGCCCAATAGTGATATAAATAAGTGGGAAGGTTTAATTTTACCTATAAGTATTTTTTGAAAGAGTTACCTGCACTATAAATATTGTTTGAGTGCAAAAATACTCATAAATTTTAAAAAGTAGACTAATAATGTTAATTCCGTTAATTTTGTTTGATGACGTTAATTTTTTGTTTATGTGGGCCTCACCTATTTTTTAATGGAAAAATAACGCCGTCAAATAAAATTAATAGAATTGGCATTATTAGTCTACTTTTTAAAGTTTATGGGTATTTTTATACCCAAATAATATTACAGTATTGATAACTTTTTCAAAAAATATTTATGATTAGAATTACACCTTTATCCTATAAATAATGAGTAGTGCGACCATTTAGAAACTAAAAGAAATGGTGACTCCAGAAAATGAATTATTGGGCTTTGAGGTAATATGAATAAGCCAGCAAATGGATTATTCGGCTTTTTACCCTTCTTATTGGTTCTTTCTTTCTGTGTTTAAATAAATTTAATTCTATCTAAACTAGACTATAAATATACAGTGAGTTATATTGTTCATAACTTATTATTAACATTTTTAAATTCATTTAACTATTTTTTTTAGGCTAAAGAAGCAGTTTTAGTAACTAACTCTGTTGAGAGGGGGCATCTGACACCATAAATCATTTTTGAGTGTGAAAATGCATATAAACCTTACAAAAGATAACATTTTTAACACAACCGGCGCTAATGGACGTTATTTGGGTTCCATGAACTGTACAAGTGTCAATATGGACGTTATATGTGTTGGAATTTTGAACTTAAATTCCATGGGTTATGAATAAGAAGTAGGTTGGAAGAGAAGAGGAAAAAGGAAGGAGAAAATAGTGTGTGGATAAAAGTCCCACATTGAACAAATCAAGAGAAATAAGAGTGTATATAAGACTCAACTTCTCACATCTAAAATAGGCCCTTTGGGCCAATCCACTTTTGTGGAGGAGTGAGGACGTACATGGGCCTTGGTCTACCAAACGCGCGCGCTGCCTTCGGTCCGGTCCACGTGTGTGTGAGATTTTAAAATAATTTTTTATTAAATAATTTTTTAGTTTGTCCGAACAATCCTTAAACTTTTGTTTAATTCCTTTTTTACCCCTCCGTGATTCTCCAAACAGTGCGGCTGTAGCGAAACACTGTGACCGAACTGGTGCTTCTGTTTTGGTGCGTTCGTCGGCTTCGTTCTAATGTGTCTGTTCGTACGACGCACCAGTTCGTAGAAAAGAGTCACCATTCGCTTCTGTTCGCTCCGTTATGGTATATCTATTCGCACGACGCACCGGTTCACCGCAAGAGTTGAGTCCATCTGATCAATTTCCGTCAGCTATAAATAGGACGTGTTAGTGACAGGAAAAATCACTCTCAATCTCGAAATACTCCTCTCTTCTCATATACTGCATAGTGCATTCTGCAATTATCTCAATCTGTGTGATTCTGAAAGCAATCTCATTGTGTTCGTTCGGGCTTCTGATTGATAGTGCCATCATTCTGAAGACACAATCCGTTCTATCCTGGGAGACAATTATTCGAGAACCTTGGGCATCCGTATAGAGGGAACAAATTGTTGGAATTTTGAACTTAAATTCCATGGGTTATGAATAAGAAGTCGGTTGGAAGAAAAGAGGGAAAAGGAAGGAGAAAATAGTGTGTGGATAAAAGTCCCACATTGGACAAATCAAGAGAAATAAGAGTGTATATAAGACTCAACTTCTCACCTCTAAAATGAGCCCTTAGGCCAATCTACTTTTGTGGAAGAGGGAGGACATACATGGGCCTTGGTCCACCACACACGCGTGCGCGCCACCGCCGGTCCGGTCCGGTCTGGTCCGCGCATGTGTGAGATTTAAAAATAATTTTTTATTAAATTATTTTTTAGTTTGTCCGAACAATCCTTAAACTTTTGTTTAATTCCTTTTTTACCCCTCCGTGATTCTCCAAACAGTGCGGCTGTAGCGAAACGCTGTGACTTAACTGGTGCTTTCGTTTTGGTGCGTCCGTCGGCTTCGTTCTGATGTGTCTGTTCGTATGACGCACCAGTTCGCAGCAAAGAGTCACGCTTCTGTTCGCTCCGTTCTGGTATGTCTGTTCGCACGACGCACCGGTTCACCGCAAGAGTTGAGTCCATTTGATCAATTTCCGTCAGCTATAAATAGGACGTGCTAGTGATAGGAAAAACCACTCTCAATCTCGAAATATTCCTCTCTTCTCATATACTGCATAGTGCATTATGCAATCATCTCAATCTGTGTGATTCTGAAAGCAATCTCATTGTGTTCGTTCGGGCTTCTTATTGATAGTGCCATCATTCTGAAGACGCAATCCGTTATATCCTGGGAGACAATTGTTTGAGAACCTTGGGCGCATCCGTATAGAGGGAACAAATTGTCTTAAGGAGACAACGTACGTTGGGCTCGGATTTTTTCAAAGTTCATTATTATTTTCGTCAGTCTTGTGTGTTTTTATATAGTATACATAATTATTCTATGTTTACAAATTACGCCATCTTAGTTATACATATTCTTATTGAATTTTCTACTTTATAAGTACTTGGGAACAACAATATGGGTCTCATGAATTGTACAAGTGTCAATTTTTTTATGCATACGATCGTTTTGACCCAACACCTCGCATCATAAGATCTTCCTCACCCTTACCGTGACTCCATTAATGTCTACAAAGCAAGGTTGGTGGTTGTGAAATAACTCCATCCTCCTCCATTAAAGAAGTCGATGGGAGATAAAAGTGAGGGTTGTGGATTCGAAGGCTAGAAGGGGGTCGGGACGCTATCGAAGGTGTAGAGTGGAGGTTGAAGGCACCGACCAGAGATCGAAACATAAAAGGGAAGAAGTAGTCAGATCGGTTGACTCGAAAGAGCAGTGGACTTTGACGATGCTTTTTTTGATGAATGCCGCCATCATAGTCACACAAACACTCACTACCAGAAGGAGCACCAACTTTATATAGCAAGAACCCTTAGCTCTGGTATAAAGATATTTGGCAATATAAGCAGATCTACAATCATCCGGGACACAAGTCCCAAGTTTTCCCAAGGTCTCAACACAACTCTTGCATTCATCAAACAAACATCTACAAATTTGTATACCAACACATGAGCCTCTTCCTTTTGGACGAGCCTCTTTGCACCTCCCAAAACAACTTGCATCACATGTTCCCAAATCCTCATAGCATTTTTCCCCATTCACCTTCACCATTAATACATTAATACTTGAAGGAGAAATAGGAGCATTGGACATACGTTTTCCCTTTCATGATGCCGCCATCATATAAACCCAAACGATGGCTTCTCCATTTTCGTCCCAGAACTAACCTTTACTGTTTTCGATTACTTCTCCGCAAGGCCCTTGATTTTCTTTGGCTTTGTTTGAGTAAAACCCTGGCATCAACTTCTTTTTATTTTATTAAGTTGTATTTTTATATCTGCCTTTTGCTTATCTACCATTTTTGAATTCGGTATTTTGATATGTTTTCATGTCAGCAATCTATCATTGCCATGTCAGATCCAATTTGGTCGAACTTTTTTCTCTCTCAACTTTAAATTTGGTCAACATTAACATAGTTAGGCCATGTGTTAAAAATGCCCTTCTTTTTAAAGTTTATGCATTTTAACACCAAAAAAAAAAATTTATGGTGCTAGATATTCCTTTTAGCAAAAATTGTTGTTAAAATTGCATTTTTGCCTTTTTTTCTACAGGGACATATATCCTCCCACTAAATATATGCACCTCGATCTCAATCAGGATATGAACTTTGATTCGTTACATTATAAAGGAGTAACCCCTAAGACACAATCCTCGCTTGTCTCTTCATTGTGCTTGTACTTTGACATATGTTGGATTGAACAAGAATTTCACAATATCAATTGATGCACGATTAAGTTATGAAATTAGTCCTTAACAAGTATTAACAACTTTATATATATATATATATATTAAAGATGTTAGTTAAAATTAATTATTTTTTGCAAAATCTTAAAAATTTTCTCAATAAAATTCACCAATTAAAAAGATTGTTTAATTTTTAAGTAATTAGTTAAAGAATTTAGTTAGTTAGAGAATATTAAGTCAAAGGATAGTTAGGAGAAAAATTAATACTTCTAAAAACTTTACAAATACACTTATAAATGTGGTCCAAAACTTTTCCTCTTCTTGTCCTAATTATATGAGTTAATTAGGAGGTTGACATACATCCTAAATATAAGATCATTGTTCATTTTATCTGTAATTTTTATTTTTTTCTAAAACTAATTTAATTAACTTATAAATTAATATATAACATATTTTAGGGAGATTAAGTCATATTTTTTATAATTAAATAATATATAACTTTCTTAATCTATCTAAATTAGTTAAGTAGCTCTTATATTAAAGACACAAAAGGAGTAATAGTCAACCAAAATCAATTAGTTGACAAGAAAAACCAAAAACTAATTTAACATTCCCACTTGGAATTGGAGCACCAAACAAGGTAGGTATTAAAGTTAAAAGAGGATTAGGGAGATTTGCATTAATGAATTGTAACACCTTATTCTCATAGCCCAAGATAAGTAGAGATGAGTAGTGAAATCAGCTGTGGAATCAGGATTTGAACCCAGACTACCCAAGCCTCACAATAGTTCATGAATCTCCCAAACTCAACTTAGGACTTGAACCTAGAGTTGAGCTGAGTTTTTCAAAGGGTAGAATACTTTAAAACATTTTCACTAGATTTACTACATCACCAATACCTTATCAGCTCTTAAA
This sequence comes from Albizia julibrissin, assembly GCA_037074505.1. Taxonomy (NCBI): domain Eukaryota; kingdom Viridiplantae; phylum Streptophyta; class Magnoliopsida; order Fabales; family Fabaceae; genus Albizia; species Albizia julibrissin. The sequence goes on along the minus strand of CM073477.1, from coordinate 57,071,854 downwards.
TCTATAAAATCAGAGTATGCGGGTGTTTACTTTAAATAAACTAAGAGTTGCTCTCCTTTATTTAAACTAGAGTGGTTCTCTGCCGATCCATTCATACATTCATATACATATACATCAAATGTATAATCATATAAACACTACCAAAACATTTACATCAAATACAAAGGTAGTGCCTTGCATTACGATTTTCACTTCACCTCCATATCTCCTTCATGCATCTTTCTATGCATCCTTCACCTGTCTAAAATGGATGGTTGGGAGGAGTGAGATTCAAGAGAATCTCAGTAGCAAACATTACCACTATGCATGCAAGATATATATAAATGCATGACATGCTTGCCTACACTATTTCATGCCAATATAATGACATGTTGCATGCTCGATGTTATGACATACATATGGTCATTGCACAAATATAACATAGTTTCAACCAATCATACATGTTCCACACAAATAGGAAAAGCAGTCACATAATCAATGCAAGATGTACGTATCACATACATGCAGAAAATGTAAGTTCACACTACCTTTTACTTGATGTTCTCCTCATGCACCTTGATCTTCCAACCATTACTTCTTCTTTAACACTTCATGACCCTAGATAAGAATGACATTATTAGAGCCATGAAGGGTGAATGCCCAATGGCTACATTAGCCTCAAAGGCTCACATTTACCCTTGGAGTTCTAATCAATTACATTTGGCCAGTTTCTTACTCAAATTCGCATGGTAATCAAACTACCAGCATTTTTAACCAAACTTTGGAAAATCATAATTAATTCTATAGAACTTCAATTGAGGTGGTTCAAAGCTCCATTTGATCCTATTTAAGTATAATTTCAAGTAAAAATATCATTTTCTGGAAAATACCAACACAAAATTTCGGAAAACATCACTGTTCTAGATTTGTTTCCAGAAAACAGGGCCAAACTTCAACAATTCATATCTCCCAACATACTTGTCCAAAAATTACAAAATACCTATCAAATTAAAGCTCTGTCTCTACTTTAAATATGAAAAGTTTCAAAATTTTTGGACAAGGGTTGACCTCTCAACTATCACGCACAAGAACACTATTCCAGACAGGGCAGATTATCAACATGAATACCCAAACTTCATAAATTTCTAAATTCATATACAAGCATCTAAAAATCATGAACACTTGCATACCTACACAATTTTGCCTCCTAAAGCCAATGGAAGCATCAAAATCATCAAATTCCAACTCCTCTTCCACAACAACACAACACAGAAAAATCAAAGTTCTCAGGAAGAGTTTGTCGGTCTCGTGTTTTCTTTGGCTTAATTACTTCATTTCTACTTCTAATCAAATGATTAGCTATTTAGATATCCGTTGGACATCGTTTAGCCATTAAAAACATCCTTTAAAACCTGACATGAACAGTACTCAACTTCTCTATACTCATCCAATTGACAAATCAATCGGATAAAAAGGAAGCTTACGCTTACCTCTACCCGTTTCCGCAAACAGTTCGGAATTCCGGCCGGTGAGACAGCGCCAACTACCTCCAAATGAGAATCCGAAACAGTATAAATGAAGCTCGCGATGAGTAGAAGAAGTTTCCTAAGGGGCACTTTGAGAGAGGATGCCGATTCGGTAATTTTTTTGCGCCTTAAAATTTCTCTATCCTCATTTCTCCATTTTTGTTCTGCACTCTTTCTCTCTCTTCTTTCTGATTTCTGCGTGAAAATGGTGAGGAAGATGATGAATTAATGGTTAAAAGAATTAACTATCACATTTTGCCACATGTCAAGCTATGATTGGCCCAAAATTTAAATTTTCGTACTTAATTGCAAAACTGACAGAATTTTCATGGAACTTTGAAAATTCATATCTAATTGTACAAATGTCCAATGGAGTGATTTCAAAGGCTACACGACCCTTATTGAGTCTATTTTTAAGAAAAAAATATAACCTTTGGTCAATTGGGAGCTCACTTTTCCCAGAATTTTAATCTTTGAATGCTGTCCTAGAAAATAATTAATTTCGCTAGGCTAATTTTAAAAATTCATTTCTCTTTATGTACAACTCCAAATGACTTATATGACCTATCAAATTAAATCTTGATAAGTCTACTTTAATTTTGGAAAGTTTCATAATTTTTTACCATCATTTACCCATCGAACAATGTCACTAGGATGTTTGGATAAACTTTTATGAATTGGGCTTATTATATAAGCTCGATTCACATAAATTGAGACAAATCTCCTCCACATATTTATCTCGTAGACCGTAAAAGCACCTCGTAGACCGTAAAAGTTATTTCGTATTCCGTGAATCATAATTCATAAGCACTTATGCAGCTTCCATAAGTTAATTCAAACGATCTCGTGTTCCACTTTACTACATTATGTGTGATTTCTAATCGCTTTATTTTGTTATTCCCCTAAGGATATAAAGAAAATTTTAGGGAATTTAAACATGCCTCATAGGGACATTTGCTAAACCGGGGCTTAACAGTCTACTTGATCCAGGCTTAATCTCAAGCCTTTTGTTCTAAAATTCGGGATATTCCATAAACTGTGGAGCATAAAAGGAGTAAGAAGATAGAAGCAGTAACAAATAAATTATAAAGCACCATACAAACTTTTACTTATTTTATTATTTTGGCAATGTATGACATCAAAATTTAGAAGTAAACTCTTATAATATTAATATTTTAATATTTACAAGGTAATTAAACTTCGTAGGTTAATCTTCTTAAAATTACTAGTAAACCTCTAAAAAAAATTAGGAAAAAAGATAGAAAAAGAATTTTGAAATTACAAAATCTCAAATCAAGTTTGTTATCATGAGTTGATAAGAGAATAACGAAACTTGATAAGCAATTCATAAATCATTTTTTGAGAAATACCTAATTTGAAATTTTACAATTTTAAAATTCTTTTTTTATTTTTTTCCTAAAAAAATTCATATTTGTATGTCAATCTCTTGGTACAAATCAACCTCATCTATTTACAAATGGATTTATATAACTTTTAAATTAATATACCTTGAAGCATGCTGCAACCCCACTTTGTTATGCAGATGTTCGCGTGTGTGTGTGCGCGTGTTCGTTGGATTGAATGAGAATTTAATTAACAACATTTAAAGATGCAAGGTCAGTAATGAAATTAATGGCTAAAATTAGGACAATAGACACAGTAGTTGTCCTATTATATAGTACGATGATAGATATATGGTAGTAATTAATGTATGTGCGTAGAGTCGGGAAATCGGGCTGAGCTCGTTGGACCGGCTATTTTAACCTCTTTTAAATCACGGGCCAGGCTTAAAAAATGGAGCCTCAAAAGGAAGTCGGGTCTAAAAAGGCTAGCTTTGTAGGGCTGATTCTGTAGGGTATAGGGCAGACCCGTTAGGCCTTTTAGTTTTATTTTTTGTTTTAATTTTATTGCCCCTCCTACTCATGCCCTTGCTGACTCCTCCCTAAGAATCTTAAAATTGCTAAATTACATATGATGGTAATTTACTAATTCTTGATATTTTTACCCTTTAAGCAGAGTCTACTATTTAAAGTGAAGTACAATCAAAATTCCTTAAAATTGATGATAACAGTGAAGAAGATAAACATGATAGTTGTCATAATCATGTTGCTTAGAGTGTTTAACTTTTTATTTTCTTATGCTTTGTATGAGACTATAAGTTACTTGTAGACAGTATTTTTTACTTTTGATTATGAATTAATAACTGTATTTATTTTATTGTATGAGGCGTATAGACGTATAGTTAAATTTTGTGAAAATGGCTCCCGACTTGACCCTGATGCTCTCAGGCCGGACTTTGAAAAACAATAATTTTTCTTTCCCCGAGCTTTGTAGGGCCGGCCCTTTTAGGCCATGACCCGTCAAAAGTCGGCCTTGTGGGGTCAGACCAGCCTTGATTCCCACCTCTATACATGCGCTTGAATATTGAGATAGAGTCACATTATAATTGGAGCCCCAAACAAATTAAATATATGAGCGTGCATTAGTGGTTTTCCAAATAAACTTGCATTAGTCAAACAATTAAATCAATTCAACAACAATCCCACTTAAAGAGCACCAAACGAGAGAGAGAGACAGAGAGATCCCCCCACCCCAACCTTAAAGAGAGTTTAGTGATATTTGCATTAATAACTAATAAATCACCAAGTAAAGAGGGGAAATAAACAGTGACAAACCACCAAATTAAGTTCATCATGGATGTACCCTTAAACACACACACACACACACATATATGGCATTTCTTAGTTGGATCCGTGAAATATACTTCTCTAGTTTTTAATATAAGATATATTTATCTAATTTAATTAAATTAAGGAAGTTATTTGAGTTAGTTAATATAATATGTATTTTCTAAAACACCCTACTCATCTTTTTTAATTCTCTCATTCCCTTTCATCCTTAATTATTACTGAGGGAGCATCAGTAGGGGTAAATTAGAAAAATAATAACAAATATAGAAACTATGTCTTATATTTAGGATACGATTAACTTCCCCAATATATCTTATATTAATGAGTGGAGGGAATAAGTGTAAGGATTTAATTATATTGGTTATCGATCAAAGTTTTTACATCTTGTTACCGTCAGTATGCTCTTTATTTTTTTTTAAGAAAAATAAGAAAAGAGAAGCTTTAATTTATTTCAACTAACTTGACTAATAGCATAAAAGCTGCGCTCTCTTTTAAGCCATGAGTTCGATCTTGTTTGTTAGGTCATTAGTGTCTACTCCTCTATATAAATTAAAAAAAAATGAAAAGTTTTATAAACCATACTTTTATATCTGCAACCATACCATGTTTGAAATAAGCGACTGGTGACTCTCTATAAATCTCAATAATTTTAATAGCTTGATAAAAACGTGCAGATCGTGAACCATTAGTTTTGGTGATATCATTCTCCATCATCTGTCACAGGTAACACTAATCATAATGTTTCCATCTTTATTTCCTGGCCATCTCTCTCTCTCTCTATATATATATGTATATGTATATAAACACATCTCTCTGTAAATTAAGAGTATATAGCGCAGTAAAACAAAAGAGTTGAGAGAGTTGAAGAGAATGAAGAAACCATGCAATATGGCCAAAATGCTTGTCTTTCTAATCACGACGATGAGCTTCTTATTCATTAGCCTGGAGGGTTTTGGAGATCCATGGAAGAGTATTCATCAGGAGGCCAACAAGTCATCATCATGGTACAGCAACAACATTAATTACATCGAAGATCTTATGATGAAGGCAAGTTTCTCCGTCGGAGATGCCGATGATCTCATTGACGTCTCTCTAACGAGTATGAAAATGGAGGACACCGTCACGGCCGGAACCCTAGATGAAAAAAAAGCAGCAGTTTCATGTCCTCTTAAAAGATACATCAGTACTAGCTGCCTCCCCCCACCTAAGTCTCCCTCAACTAAGCCAAACTGTAACTCATATAACAGAGTGTGCTAATAAAGCCTAAGGATCATGTCATATTCCTACCACTTTGTCCTTGTTTTTTTGATCATGTGTATTTCAGCAAAGTATGCTTCTTCATCTTCTTTGTTATGAAAAATCATTTACTTTTATTTAATTTTTAATTTAGTAGCTATGCATTTTTCTCTCTTGATTAAATCCTTTAATTTTGCTTAGCAGTTAGCACCGCTAACTCATATAAGGGGTAACAATGCTAACAAAACAAAGTTACAAGGGCTAACAGAACTAACATGGTAAAATTAAATGATTTAAATAAGAGGGATAACACGCCGGTATCAAAGTAGAAATTAAGGAAAAGCACATAAGTACCTATAAAATGGTTTTCTTTGTTTTTTCTTTAAAAAAAATTAGAACAGACTGATGAGGTCATATACGTGTGGTCGAACCCACAATTTCTCACTTACATGAGTTCTTCCATGAAAGGCCATGAGGCCATTGGTAAATTATGCTTCTTCTATATATAATTATAATGTTGCAGTACTATTATGTATATTCAAGCATGAATCTTATTTATGCAGAAAATATCCACACAGTTTTTCTCATTCTATATATATATATCTCTTAAATTAGCTAGTTTGGAGTCATGTTGATCAATTAATTATCACTGCATCATTGTGCTTTTCGTTGAGAAAATTAATTTATAATGAGTCCTCAAAGTTTACTTTAGCTTTTTAGTGCGGTTAAGGGGAAAGACCCCCCAAAAGTTTTCTCCAATCGGCATTGAGTGTGTAGAAATTTTTGAGAAGGTAACTTTACCCCAACAGTTTCAAAAAAGGGGGCAATGTTGCCCTTCCCTTAAATCCATAATGGTCAATGGTTAGTTGACCAACATAAAGCTGAGGTGGCATTGCTAAATAATATATTTTGCCACATATCATGCCACGTCATCTTCACAAAAAAAAAAAAAACAAAACAAAAGAAACTTCTCCTTCTCCACCATCATCGGCATCCATGAATAAGCAAGAAAAAACTCTTCATTACTAGCAAGAACCATCCAACAAACCCTACCCTCTTCATTCTTACTCTCACCGGCAACAACTAGCACCACCTTACTGGAAACAATCCAAATCAAAACCAGAATATTGAAATTGAATTCCAAAAATCAGATATAGTTTAAATCAAGTCAAAAAATTGGAAATTCAGTTGCCAGAAAATAAAGAAAAATGGAAAACCCAATCACCTCGAGAAAAAGAAAAAAACGGGAAGCCTTTAAAGATTCTGCAGACGACGATGGCGGAGATCCAGTAGAATTCTCATGGAGGACATAATCAGAAACTTGTAACTAAGAAATCTCACTCCAGAAACTTGCGATGGCGGGGGCAGCTCTCATCACCGATTCTCATGGAGGACATAATCAGAAACTTGGAGTGATCAGGTAGAATTCATTCCGGTTGCAAGTGTTGGGATTGGAAGGCACAACGGAAGAATTTAAAATTAATTGTAAAAGTATTTCCAATCCCAATTGTGGATCTATTAACAGTGTTTAAACCGAATAGTTAGAATCATACCTTTACTTTTTTTGCCTTTTCGAGCTCTAGGAGGCAACATCTCAAATCAATTCCCTCTATTGGTATTCACACAAACATAATCCAACACTGACAGCGTGCTAGCTCCTCCAATGCTTCTCTAGGGTTTTTTTCTTGCGACTCTCTATTTTTTCTTCTTTCCTAGGGTTCTGTAGCCCTGCGTTTTTATAATTGATGAGGGCTATATTGGATCTTCCAAATTAATCTTAATTAATTTTGAAATCCGTATTATATTAAATAAATTTGATTTAATTAAATCTGTCCAACATATTAAATCTAACCTATTTATTTAATCTGAATAAATAGTTAACAGATTTAATTTATCTTTATAGATTAAATATGAGATATGATATCTTTATCAACGTTAGTTATTTAATCTATCAAATAAATTAAATATGAACCTAACACTATATAATAATAATATGATTATTTTCTTATATATATATATATATATATAAATTCGTCTACCCTAAATTAAATATTGTATTCATTGAATCTTATACACATCTTAGATTCAATGAATTTGGATATTATAACTCGTGTTGGACTATTCTTGTGTGCAACCTTATAGGCCCATACAAAGTTGACAGTGGGCCAATAACTGTACTAGCCTACAAGTTATAAACGGCCTCTAACAAGACATTGCGACTACCCAATTGATATGAGGATCGTTAATACGATACAACCTATCATAAACCATGTACTACTACATAAAACACTTTTAACGTCCTTTTTTTTAGCCCTTTTAACGTCCAAAAAAAGAGGGACGCCTATACCAGGGACGTAAAAAAGTCAGGATACGGCGTCCTTTAAAAAATGGACGTCTAAACTTTAGACGTCCCTTTTTTAAAAATGGACGTCTAAAGTTATTTTTTTAATAAAAAAAAACTTGCTTATATTTTTCATTGCCTAATAATGATAACATACAGAAACAAGATCGAACAATTTTTTATAAACCAAAATATCCTTACAGATTAATATTGGTGAAGGATGATAAATCAAAATGAATCTACAATGAAGATAAATCTAAATCTTAACACAACAAAATACATATACAATAATCTCAGTTTAAAACTTAGCCTATAAAAAGAAAAATTAGTTATCCATACCTTTTGGCCACAGTAGGAGAGGGAGGATGGAGGCCAACGGCGGGAGAAGGAGGGAGGAGGAACCAACAACATCAAAGATCGAGGAAGAACAATGGCGACGAGCTTCAACAATGGAGAGGAAGACGGTAGATGATGGTGATGGAGATAGAAGAGGACGACTTTAAAAAAAAACAACGATAATAAAAGGGAGTAAGAGAGAGAGTTATGGTGGAAAATGAGCTTCAAGAGAGTGATGTCAGTATCAATTTGACTGATATACGTTACCTTTAGACGTCCCTTTTTAAATTTGGGACGTCTAAAGTAAAAAAAAATTGACTTTAGACGTCCCTTTTTCAAAAAGGGACGTCTAAAGTCTAAAAAAAAATTAAAAAAATTAATTTTTTTTACTTTAGGTGTCCCTAAAAAAGGGACGCCTAAAGTTACTTGATTCTTACCCATAATTACAAAAATGCCATCGTCTTTATTTTTTACTTCCCTTTTTAAAAAAGGGGCGTCTTTTAGGGACGTAAAATCTACATTTTGTAGTAGACGTATGTCTATTTCGACCAGGGATGAGGCATAGATAGTATCATCATCCTATTCTTGACCATTACTTTCTCGATTCTTGAGTAGTCTAACAATAGAAATGGATACTCATTTTCATCGTAGTATGGCCATACATTTCTCAAACTCACTCATCTAGGGGCCCTGTAATATCTCTCTACTAATGTGAGGGAAAAATTCCATTTTGACCATTCACATTCATTTGCATGAAAACCACTAAACCCAATCGTAGCCTTTATCATCACTCGGTCAAAGGTGATTTTTGACTAGATCAAAGATTGGTGACTCTCATGTAGGAATCCATGATAATCTCAGGTCAAAGGGTATTGTGTTGTGGTTATACATGAGATAAACTTATTACTTAATCCATGCAGCTTTCTCATAAAGGGTCGATCCAGCACCTTGTACTTTTACAAGTACTTAAGACTTTGATCGTATCTCCATACCTTATCAAAGTCATAATAGTCTTATTTCATCATTTCTCTCGTATAAATGACCAACTAGGGACATTTAGGACAATCTTTATGATTTATCCAAGTACACAGTTATCATAATAAACATGCAAATAATATGACAACAAAATTAAGAAATTCATTTAAATATCAATATTCAAAGTACAATGATTGGCCCTTAAAACACAATTTCCTACAACAAGGCTGCAGCTTTTTGATTGGGTGATGGCGAGAGAGAAATTACAGAGCCAGGTACACAATCGAATAATAGCAAACCTGATCAATTTAATACTTCAATGACCTTTATTCTTATCTTCCTCCCAAGCCACAAAAGCCAAAATTTTAGTAAGAAATATATGCAAATCGAAACCCTAGCAACCAAATCTACACTGAGACTAATCTTATCAAGTTCTCAAGCCCCAAATGACGGATCAATCCCACAGATGAATACTTCTACAAAATCGCAAGCCACCAATATTGTCAATGTTATTGGACCAAGGTCGGCAACGACCACGTGGCCATCTGACGTTGAAGGTGGGTGGGTGTCATCATTCCTCATCAGAGTTCACTCTAAAGGCAAAGAGAAGACTTCATCAATGGTGTTAGATTTCATCGAGGGAGAAGGAGGAAGATAAGGGCAGTGGTAGAGGGGGTGGAGAGTGAAAATTGGTGGAAGAAGAGGTCTCACTATCATGGTTGCCGCTGCCCTTGGGTTAGTCTTGCCTACGGCGTTTCCTACCCATGGGTTAGTCTCGACTGCGGCGGCGGGTTAGGGCTCAGCCTCATTGTCGAGGGAGAGGAAGAGAAGGTGAGGAAAAGGTTTGGGATGATGAGGTGGGTGATGAGTTATTATACTGAGAGCCACGTAATTTGCCAGTAATGCATTTTTGGGTCAGACTTCCTAATTTAAAAGTCAAAGTTAAGGTTCCATCCCTTTAGGATAAAATTGCCCTGTTTTTAAGTTTCTAGGGCAATATTACTCTTTCAAAAACTTCCAAACACCTATGCTCCTTCCTAAAAGCTTTCAAGACATTTTTGCCTTTTAACCATTTTTAATAAGAAAAATTGTAATTCATCTTTATATATGTATGTATGTATATGCTACTCCCTCTAGTTCTTTTTATAAGAACCTAACATTTAAATTGTCTTGGTCTTTTTTATAAGAGTCTGACAAGAGTTGTTTGAACATTTAATGGATTTTTTTTTTCATTTTTACCCTTCATTAATTACATGTATTGTATTAATTAAAATGTTGATGATGTTTATGTTTACTTTATTTCTTTCTCTTACTTGGATATTATAAATAAGGGTATACTTAGAAAACAAAGTTTATTTCAGACATACTTATTATTTTAATCAACTTTAACTTTGGCAAAAAAAAAAAAAAAAAACTAACTCTAACAATTTTCTTAAACCATGTAATTGAGCTCTTATAAATAGGCATGGAAAGAGTATCAGCCATTCAGCGCTTGTATCTTTATTCCTTATCATATGACGTGAACCAGTGAATGTGTTAGTTAATTACTGATCACATGTGACAAATTAAATACTCGTTTCAATGCCTAATTATCAGAGTGAAGTGGATTAAATGGGTAATTTTGTTTTATTTCATCTATTTCCATAAAAACCAAATGAAATTGATTAAAAAAAAAAGAAAAGCTTTAGAAAGAGTGCCATCAATTCAAGTCAGACAGAACCCTATTGTCACACTATTTTTTAAAAAATGAAAGGACAAACACTAATAACTTAAAGTTATAAGTGGGATTAAACCTGTAACCTCATACTTATACAGAGCTTTCATACCATTAGGTTATAAAGCCATCGTACCATATCATTTTATTTTTGTGCTTTGCATTAAGAAACTTTCACAAAAGATCTCAAAACTGTTTGGTCAAAAAATTAATATGGAAGAGTCACATCTTATTGTTTTCACATAATTAATGCTTAGCTTGTAGTTTTAATGATCTGAATTTCAAAGAGTAGAAAGGGAAACTGACAATTTAGAATTTTGTAAGATCATTAATTCTTATACGTACTGTTTTAGAAATATAGTGCAGAGACAGAGGATTATTTATCCCCCTTAAAGAGAAGCTTAATCAATTAAAACTGATGAGTTTGACAAGCTATGTCTGCAATGCAAAATATAGGTTGCATGTTGAAATATTTTGGATTGACATAAGAATTTAACAACGGTAAATTAAATAATGATGCAAAGGTCAATTAATGAGAAATTAATTAACAGATAAAATTAGGACTACAGACACATAGTACTGATACTAATCCACACACATTTGGATGTTGATACCTAATATCTACACGCGCGCGCGCACTTGTTAAATGTGCGGCTTCCAAAACTTGCATAATTGTAATAGTGCTGCGAAATCAGTTCATCAATCCCACTCAAAGAGCACCAAACGAGGAAGATAATTAAAGAATTTTAGTGAGGAATGATAAAGCATCAAGTAAAGAGAGAAAAAGAACGGTAAATAAATGATAAAAACACCATACATTATTCTAGTTATTGTCTTATATGTTTTCCTTATTTAAATTGAATTGAAAAGAGTTAAAAATGAACTTAATGGTAATACCCGGTTATTCTAATTATTTTTGGCATCTCTTTTATATTATGGGTATCTATTAAGAAATCATAGAATTATGATCAAGTTCAAATTAAATCCTCTACACAAAATTGATGGCATATTATATGGTGCTTTTGGGCTTTGGAGAGATATTGAAAGGGGAAAAAACATAAAAAGTATTATTAGAAGATATGGACTCCTTTACAACCACATTGTTTTTAAAATGAAGAAACAGTGAGAAGTTTAAGTTATTTCAGCTACACTAAAAATAATTAAAGTTTAGGGGTAATATAACTTTTGGTCCTTGAAATTTGGTCGGATTTTGGTTTTAGTCCTTTAAGTTTGAAATAAGTGGTTTTGGTATCTGAAGTTTGGCCTCATTTTGATTTTGGTCCCTCAAGTTTGAAATTAGTGGTTTTAGTCCCTGAAGTTTGGCTCGATTTTGGTTTTGATCCCTCAAGTTTACTCTATTTTGGTTTTAGTCCTTCAAGTTTAGGGTTACATATCAAGTCATTTTCAAACTTGAGAGACCAAAACCAAAATCAAGCAAAACTTCAGGGACTAAAACCACCGATTTCAAACTTGAGGAACCAAAACCAAAATCGGGCCAAACTTCAGGGACCAAAAGCACCTATTTCAAATTTGAGGGACTAAAATCAAAATTTGACCAAATTTCAGGGGTCAAAAGTTATATTAACCCTAAAGTTTATTTACCTTACTTTTTTACTTAGAAAAAATTGAATAGTGTGGAAACTAGTTTTGAAAAAAGGAGTGGTTGAACCTTTTTTTTTGTTTAAAAAAATGATATATAGTATTTTTTTGGATATATCTAGTATCTTAAAATATTTTTTAAGTAGCATGCAATATCCTAAAATAATTTTTATACTTTTAAGTTTTAACCCTTTAAAATATTTTTTCAGTTGTACCCAGTGTGTTAGGAGACTAAGTACAATTTTACTGTTAATGTATTTTTCTTAGCAGTAATGAGCACCCAAAACTTAAGATATTGGTTTATTGATTTCCATCCACTCTAAAACATATTTCCAGTAGCACAAAATATTTTAAAGTAATTTTTAGAGCTGAAAAAGTAAATTAAGGGTAAATTGTAATTAATATGCTAACATACTAGATACAATTGAAAAAATATTGTAAGGGTTAAAAGTACTAAAAATTATTTTAGGATAATGCATGCTACTTAAAAAATATTTTAAGATATTAGATACGTTTATAAAAATATTTTAAAATACTAGATACCATTTAAAAAAAAAAGGTTCAGCCCTTCCTTTTCTCAAAACTACTCCAAAATGGTGTAGTTTCAAGAAAATGACAGGCAACGGACGCTAGCCAGATCCTCCAAGATAATCCATTTATAATTAAATAAACTCATGTAGACACAAAATAAACTCATAGCATTTTAAATTAATTTTATAATATTTCATATAAACTTATGTGTAATTAACTTTTAAGAAAGAAAAACATTGAACTAGTAGAGCCACATACCACTTGAAAAGTTAACATGGTGTACACTTTCTGTGATCATTCTCTAACTCGCACAATTAACCATTAATAACAAGGATAAAGTAGCATTTAACATTTTGATATTATTTTTCTGGTGTGTCCAATACACCTTGATGTTATTTTTCAGTTGCACTCAGCACTCTAATTTTATTTATAATTTAGGGTGTTAGATGCACGATAAATAAGGTTATACGAGGTGTTTGAAGCACTAAAAAAATATAATATCAGGGTGCATGTTAAGTGTGATAAAAACACTAGTGCAAAATAGCATTTTTAGACCGGTTATTGTGGATAAGGTCTAAAAGAAACACGCGGTGGTAATTCCGTAATTAAAAGCAATGTTTTAGAATGGTTGTCTAAAAAACCGGTCTAAAAAAATCTTATTTAGACCGGTTATACAAACAACAGGTCTCAAAAATAAATTAAGACCGGTTGTTTAAATAACCGGTCTTAAAAGTCAATAATTTAAGACCGGTTATTTAAACAACCGGTCTGAAAACAAATTATTAAAATGAATAAAAAAATCACGATATTATTAAGACCGGTTTTTTAAATAATCGGTCTTAAAAGACAATAATTTAAGATCGGTTATTTAAACAACCGGTCTGAAAAACAAATTATTAAAATGAATAAAAAAATCACTTTATTATTAAGATCGGTTATGTAAATAACCGGTCTTAAAAGTACTTTTAAGACCGGTTATCTAAATAACCAGTCTTAAAAGTCTGATATTCAAACCTAGATCGGCCGCGAAAGTTCATTTCATCAGTTACGTTTCACTTCCCCCTCTGCTTCCACCGCCGCGAACTGCTCAAGTCCAACGCAGTAGGTGATATTCCGCCGTATTCTCCTGCCACCCTTCCAGTCGCCGCCACCACTTCCACCTTCTTTCCCATATTCTGTTGTCGGCTTTTGAAACTCCCTCCTTCTCCGTTCGTACTTGCCGTTGCTGCGAAGAAGTCACCGTGAGTACCATCGTGAAGGGCGGCTGAGCATCTTATTTCTCCAGCCTTTATCTCACTCCGGCGTGTTTTCCAGCCACTGCTGCCCCTCTCCTCCTGTGCCTCAAGCCACGGTCCAAGTTACTTCAAACAGGTAATGTCCCCTGTCTCAATACTCCGTATAAATAGACATTGTGTATTCACTGTCTGTCCAAGAATATAATCTGTCTATAATTGAACTAGAAATTAAAATAGAAATGGAGAAAAAATGACATTTACTCTGATGGAAATTAATTGGTGAAGCTTAATTAACGGTGTCCTGAACTTGTGTGATTTGATTATTTGAGGATCATGGTACTGATAATTGCTAGTTTTCATAGTCTCTGGATTGCTTAAGTTATTGTGTCAAATTTCCTGGCATGTATGCTTATGAATGGCTGATTAGAAAATTGTTACATAATATTCAGTTAGTTTTGAAACTAAATTTGAGAGGTGATTTGAGGTTTAAACTAAAGCAATTCTTGTGTATGTGGTCTAATTTAAGTCCTGAAATTGCTAGTGTATATTGATACATTTTCCATATTACTTGAAGAAAATGGAACAGACTGCAATTATATCTTATGCGGAATTCTAATGAAGAATTCTGTTAAACTAGATAAATTGATGAGTGTAACATTTTCATACTCTCATCATACTCCTGCCTTTTTCAGGGCAGTTAATATACAGAAGAGAAGAAAAAAAGGTGTTGAAATATATGGATCGTAGTTGGATAAACGCTAAACGGACTAGTGTTGAATATGATAATGGGGTGAGGGATTTTTTAGAATTTGTTAGAAGAAATTATGGTAATGGTGATAGTGGGATGTTCTATTGTCCTTGTGTAGAATGTCTGAATGAGAAGCGACTTAGTGCTGCAGATATATATACACATATAATTTGTGAAGGATTTTGTAAGAGTTATACAGTATGGGTATGGCATGGTGAAGAAATAGAAATTCCAAGTGTAACTCAACAAGGGGGGTCGCCTTTGATGATAATGATACGGTTCTGAATGACCGGATAGAAGATATTATTCGTGATGTTGGAGAAGAGGCTTTTGAGCAATCATATGTATATGGTAATATGTGCAGTGATTCTGAGAAGCCGCTATACCCGGGGTGCACAAAATACCAATTGTTGAAAGCTGTATTGAAATTGGTAAGCTTGAAAGCACGGCATGGATGGAGCGACAAGAGTTTTTCAGAAGCACTTGAAGCCTTCAAGGACATGATTCCAGATGATAACGTGCTGCCTTGCCGATACTATGATGCGAAGAAAATACTGTGTCCACTAGGGATGAAGTATAAAAAGATCCATGCATGCTCTAATGATTGTATATTGTACAGAAAAGAGCATACAGAGAAAGAGCAGTGTCCGATATGTGAAACCCCCAGATACAAATCAAATAAGGCCCCTGCAAAAGTGTTGTGGTATCTTCCTATCATACCGAGGTTCAAACGGCTGTTTGCTAATGAAATTGATGCTAAAAATTTGAGATGGCATGCATATGAGAGGATTTCTGATGGAAAGCTTTGACATCCAGCTGATTCTTCTCAGTGGAAGAAAATTGATCAGTTGTTTCCTGACTTCGGCAAAGAGCCTAGGAATCTTAGGCTCGGGCTTAGCACGGATGGCATGAATCCTTACGGTAGCCTAAGCAGTATACATAATTCATGGCCTGTTCTATTGGTAATTTACAACTTATCTCCTTTGTTATGTATGAAACGAAAGTACATCATGTTGTCTATGTTGATTTTGGGACCAAAACAACCCGGAAATGACATAGATGTTTACTTAGAACCCCTGATCGAAGACTTGAAAGAGTTGTGGGACGAAGGTGTCGACGTTTTTGACGCGAACAAGAAGGAGATGTTTAAAATGCGAGCCTTGATCTTTTGTACTATAAATGACTTCCCTGCTTATGGAAACTTGTCAGGATATAGCGTTAAAGGCCACAAAGCTTGTCCTATTTGTGAAGAAGGCACATGCTACCATCAACTTCAACATGGAAGAAAGACTGTTTATCTTGGTCATAGGAGATTCCTTAGACGGGGCCACCCATATCGCAGATTAAAGAAGGCATTTTTTGGTGGCCAAGAGTTTGAAGATGCTCCAGAGGCTTTGATTGGGGAGAAAGTGTATGAAAAGGTCAAAAATATCAATGTCATCTTCGGTAAGACTTCAAAGAGTCGAAATGAAAAAAATATATGAAAAAAAGGTATGTTTTCTTTAACTTTCCATATTAGCAGAATCTTGATGCCAGACACTGTATTGATTTCATGCATGTGGAGAAAAACGTGTGTGATAGTATTGTTGGGACACTACTCAACATACAAGGAAGTTCTAAGGATGGCGTTAAGGCAAGATTAGATTTACAAGAAATGGGAATACGGGCAGACTTACATCCGAGGCCACATGGTAAGAGAACTTTTTATCCTCCAGCTTCTCATACTTTGTCCAAGGATGAGAAACGAAGTTTTTGTGAGTGTTTACATGGCATCAAAGTTCCCTCAGGGTATTCTTCAAATTTTAAGAAGCTTGTGTCTATGAAAGACTTGAAGTTAGTAGGGCTGAAGTCTCATGATTGTCATGTCTTGATGCAACAACTACTCCCAGTGGCTATTCGAGGCATCGCCGAATATGATCTTCAATACATATTGACCAGATTTTGTTTCTTCTTCAATGCGATTTGTAGTAAAGTCATTGAGACAGAAAGGTTGGATGAATTGGAAGATGAAGGTTACCTGATCTTGTGCCAGCTTGAGAAGCTTTTTGTTCCTTCCTTTTTTGACATCATGGTACATCTAGTTGTTCATCTAATGAGGGAGATACAATTGTGTGGGCCTATCTATTTTCGATGGATGTACCCAATTGAAAGAACTATGAAAATCCTAAAAGGACATGTGAAGAACCCTAACCGGCCTGAAGCTTCTATTGTTCATAAATATGTTTCTGAAGAAGCCATGAAATTCTGTCAACATTATTTGGCAAATGTAGGACATATCGGCCTTCCTAAATGACATGATGAAGAAGGGGGTAGGTGCGGGGCTACCGTCAAGAGTGTAGATCCTGATGAATTACAACAAGTCCACTTGTACATTTTGAATAATGTTGATGCAGTTTAAGATTACATAAATGCTCATAAAGAAATTGTACGGAAAGCGAACAGTCGATTGACTGAACAAAGGTTAATTAGGGAGCATACCAGGACCTTTGCACATTGGTTTAAACATAAGGTTGACGGAGAAGAATGTGTTTCTGATACAATTAAATGGCTAGCACGTGGTCCTGAGTTTGATGTCATAAGTTGGACTTCGTTTGTGATTAATGGGTATACCTTTTACACAAAGTCCCTGGATGATAGGAGCACTGTTCAGAACAGCGGTGTTATGTTAGTAGCTGAATCTATGCACTTCTCTAGTTCAAAAGATAAGAACCCTACATTGGCAGCCATACCTTATTATGGGGTTATTGACGAGATTTGGGTGGTTGACTATGTTAAAATTAAATTTCTCATTTTCAAATGTAAGTGGGTTGATGTCAATAATGGAGTAAGGATCGATAAGTCAGGGTTTACATTAGTTGATCTGAACAACAAAAGTTTTGGAGATGAACCTTTCATTATGGCCGATCAAGCGAAACAAGTGTTCTATATTATTGATCAAGCAAATAAAATGTGGTCTGTAGCTCTCCAAGGAAAAAGGGTCATCGATATTGAAGAGGAAAGTCGTTCAAATCATGATCTTCTCGAGACCCCTTCTTTTTCTAGGGGTCTTCCTGCATTGAACGAAGAAGATGAAGCTGATAATGAACACGGCACAAGAAATGATCATCGTGAAGGGATATAGGAGGATATCTCTTTATAAATCTACTTTAAATGTTAGCTATCTATTTAAAGTCATTATCGTTATAACTTATATGCAGATTATATATATAGTTATTTACAATATTATCAGCCTAGGCACGACTGACTTTACCGAGGAGGTAATAAATGTATATTTCAAATATTTTGTATTACTTTATTGTTTTTAAGTTAGTAAGTTAATGTTTTGTTTGGCTTCGGTGTTACACATACAGATGTTTGATCTTGCTAATCCCTTTCCTGAAGAAGATATTAATTTCATCCGCAATTGTTGTGCTGAATTCATTTATGAGCTTTTACAAGATTAGTAAGTTTTTGAATCCGATTTATGTTGTTCTAATAATACTTATGGTTTTTATATATATATAACTTGGTTTATATCTCTGTTTAGGACAAATTCTTGGATATTGGCGATACTAGTTGGCTGTTGATTCAGGCAGGGGATCATTATTGTAAATTTTCCTCCACTTTTTTCATTTCTCTGTAAAGCTTAGGAATTTTTTTTATAATGTTCAATCTTTGATTGTTGAGAGTCGATGATTGTAAGGGCCAATTGTTTCTGGAAATAAAAATGTTGTTGTCACTGCTTCTGATTGTCAATATATACATATATGCATGTGTATGTAATGTGGCACATGGGGGATGTTGTTGAATATGGCTTATTGGCCTAGGTAAGATTGAAACAAATAAAACGAAAAAAAAACAAAACAAAATTTTTAGACTGGTTCTAAGAATAACCGGTCTTAAATATAAAATATTACACTTTAAGACCGGTTCTAAGAATAACCGGTCTTAAATATATATTTAAGACCGGTTATTCTTAGAACCGGTCTTAAATAAGTAAACTTTAAAGACTGGTTCTCTTAATAACCGGTCTTAAATATATATTTAAGACCGGTTTTCTTAGAACCGGTCTTAAATTGTTATTTTTTTTCTACTTATTAAACTTTAAGACGGTTGTTGTAGAACCGGTCTTAAAAGTTCATATTTAAGACCAGTTTTTTAACCGGTCTAAAAAGTTTAATACTCTTTAGACCGGCTGTATCAAGACCTGTTCCAGAACCGGTTTAAAATATCGTTTTTAACCGGTCTTAAAAGTGATTTTTGTACCGGTGAAATAAGATTAAGATTTTGAATATAACTTAGAAATAAAATCAAGGTGTTCATGTTACTTTACTCTCATAATAATATCACCATCTTTATTATTCTCTCCGGTCTTTAATATAGATATATTTGAGGAATTGATTTTGATTATAAATATATGATATATTTTTCATATTTGTCAATCTTTTCTTAATTTATCCCTATTGATGCTCTATCAACAATAATCAAGGAAGAGAGAGAAGGAATGAATTAAGGAAGATGATTAGGATGTTTTAGAAAATACATGTCATACGAACTAATTTCTTTAATCTAATCGATCAAATTAGATAAATATGTTTTGTATTAAGTAACTGAGACAATATTTTTTTTTTGGGGGGGGGTATAGATCTCCCTATAGAGACGTATTTGCAAGGTGAGATTAGAAATTAATAGGCAAAGTGAGACTTCAATACATAATCAATCAAGAGGATGAAGAAATGCATCACCAATATGCTTGTCTTTGTAATGACGGCGATGACCATGTTGTTTTGGCTCGAGGGTTTTGCAGAGCTGTCAGTTTCTTATTCATGGAAGAATAATACTCCTATTGAGCAGGCCAAGACGACCACGACACAATAGCATCAACGTGATGATGAGTAGTAGTTATGTGGAAGATACAGTGGAGGCAAGTTTCTCCTCCTCCTCGAACGAGTCGTTGATACTCTCATAGCCATATCTCTACTTGCGCTGGACGCAAATAAAGAAGCTGTTCAATGCCTTGAAGCCAAACCAAAGCCATATATTAAGTGATTGTTTGGGAAACCGGCCAGAAAAAAACATTTATTTTAAACACTTTTCTACGAGTTGAGACAAAACTTCTCTCATATACTTATTTTGTAAATCGTAAAAGTACTTTTAAAAAACTAGAACAAATTGTCACTAAATGCCTGGCACAAAACCAAGTTGTGGCCCTTACACAAGAGGCTGTTATAAGTCCCAGTGGCAGTGATGATACCTCGGAGTGAACTGTGCTTTTATTATATGGTATATTTGTCCCACATACGTACGTTATCGACTTCTTCAAAACCCATATAGCTCCTACGTGCTTGCAAGTTTCTATATAAATCACATCCATTTCTCTAGTGAATTATAGCTTCTTTTCTACTATATATGATTTTGCAGCACTGTGTATTCAAGTTTGGATCCTTCTTATGCTGATCATGTCCACTTTCTATCGTTCTATCTCTTAAATTTAGCAACTTGGAGTCATATATGTTTCAATCTTATACATGTTTGTGTGTGTGAGTTTTTTATAAGGTTATTTGACTAAGTTAGATTTGCGAATTGGATTCGGATAATTAACTCTCCCAAAGGTGTTTTCTGCATTCACATACACTTAAACTTGAGACCTCATATTTAAGTGATCAAAGCCCCTTCCACCAGGATAAACGCCTATTGATTGTGTTTATGTGTGTATCAGATTATACAAGTTATATGGAAATATATCCATATACTTTAGCTTGGTTATAAAGTTCATGTTTATATTTTTAATCACTAAATTAATGAATATAAGGGTAATGGTGTCAACTAGGCTGTAATATATCAAGTTAATTATTAACGTCCAAACTTATGTCTGAGTGATTGCAAATTGTTGAAAACCAGTGTATATTATGGAAGATATTAGGATAAATGTGTGATAAAGTACTTCTGTAATTGTAATTGTAGTATCATGACTGTGTAATTGTCATATGTAATTGACTCTGTAGGTACAGGTTTATAGTTAGGATAGTTGGGCTCTTAAACCCATTAAGACCCATTAAGTGTGATTTAGTTTGTATAAATATATGGCAGACCTGGATATACAGTGTGAATATTATGTCGTACCCAATTATGCAAACGACTATATATTTGTGAATTATTGAGCCCAATAGTGATATAAATAAAGTGTAGTACGACCATTTAGAAACTAAAAGGAATGAGGAGTGCAGAAAATGAATTACTGGGCTTGGAAGTAAAATGAATAAGCCAGCAAATGGGTATTTGGCTTTTCCCCCCTTCTTATTGTTGTTCTTTCTTTCTGTTCTTAAATAAATCTAATTCTATCTAAACTAGAGACTATAAATATATGGTGAATTATATTATTCATAACTTATAATTAACATTTTTAGACTTCATATACATATTATATGCAAGCATGTTTAGTTATAACATACTAAACATAAAAAGTGCAGTATTTAACTATGTACATATGTACATCACGTTGATAAAAAACCAATTTTTTTTAGGATAAATATGCAGTTTTAACAATTAACTTTGCTAAAAGGGGTATTTCGCACTATAAGCTTTTTTTTGGATTCTAAAATGCACATAAACTTTACAATGGAGGCATTTTTAACACAACTATTATGTCGATACTAATGGACGTTATGTGGGTCTTATGAACTATACATGTGTCAATTTTTTTATGCATTTGACCGTTTTGATCCAACACCTTAGCACCTTAAAATCTTTCTCACCTTTGCTTTGACACCATTATGCCCCGTTTGATATGATGGAAGAGTTTTCAGAAAATTAGAAGTGGAAATAGAAGTAGAATTGGAAATGGAGATGGAGATGGAAGTGGGGTTTAAAAGTATGTTTGGTATGACGGTGGAAGTGAGATATGATTTTTAATCAAAATATATATTTGTAATATGAAAATACTAAAATACCCTCTAATAAAAAAAGCCTCTTCCACCTAAAGACCATATTCATCATTGAGGACTACCGCTAACAAAAAGACGGAGGATCGCCGCCGTCACCGCCGCCGCCTCCGCCATCACCCTTGTGGTGGAAGATCATAGTTGCCAGTGGAGGGAAGAAGAAAGGGTGGGAGGGTAGTAGGGTACATAAGCCAAAGGAAGTGGAGGTGGAACTCACTTCCATGTGGTGAGTAGTGGAATTCACTTCCATCATTTTTTATAAAAGTGACTTCTATGGTACCAAACAAACAAAATGGTGGAACTCACTTCCACTTCCACTTCTATCCCATTAGTTCATTCTTACCAAACGAGGCATTAATGTCTACAAAACAAGGTTGGTGGCTGTGAAATAACTCCATCCTCTTCTATTAGGGTCTGTTTGGCAGGAGGAAAATGGAAGGGAAGGGAAGGGAGGGGAGGAAAAATTTGTATGAGTTAGATTTTAAAAAATTAGAAATGTGGGGTTATAAAATTTTAATAAAGATAAGATGTAAAATAAATGAGTAAAAACTTCTAACCGCACTTCTCCAATTGTTTTAAATCCAAGTCATAAAATTTTTTTCTCCCCTTCTTTCTCTTCCAAATCTCTTGTACCAAACAAGCTTTTAAAGAAGTTGATAGGAGATAAAAGTGAGGGTTGTGGATTCGAAGGCTAGAAGCAAGGCGGGGCGTGATCAAAGGTGTAGAGCGAAGGTTAAAGGCACCGAATAGAGATCAAAACGTAGAAGGGAAGAAGTAATCAGATCGATCGGCTCGAAGGAGCAGTGGACTTTGACGATGCTTTTTTTGATGAATACCGCCATCATAGTCACACAAATAGTCACTATCAGAAGGAGCACCAACTTTATATAGCAAGAACCCTTAGCTTTGGTATAAAGATATTTGGCAATATAAGCAGATCTACAATTATCCAAGACACAAGTCCCAAGTTTTCCTAAGGTCTCAACGCAACTCTTGCATTCATCAAACAAACATCTGTAAATTTGTATACCAACACATGAGCCTCTTCCTTTTGGACGATCCTCTTTGCACCTCCCAATACAACCTACATCACATGTTCCCAAATCCTCATAGCATTTTTCCCCATTCACCTTCACCATTAATACACTAATACTCGAAGGAGAAATAGGAGCAGTGGACATACGTTTTCCCTTTCATGATGCCGCCATCATAAACCCAAGCGATCGCTTTTCCATTTTCGTCCCAGAACTAACCTTCATTGTTTTCGATTTCTTCTCCGCAAGGCCCTTTATTTTCTTTGACTTTGTTTGAGAAAAACCTTGGCAGCAACTTCTTTTAATTTTATTAAGTTGTATTTTTGTATCCGCCTTTTGCTTTTCTACCTTTTTTAATTCAGTACTTTGATATGTTTTCACGTCAGCAATCTACCATTGCCATATCAAATCCAATTTAATCAAACTTTTCTCCCTCTCAACATTAAATCAGGTCAATATTAATCTACCATTGCCATGTCAGATCCAAGTTAGTAAAACTTTTCTCTCTCTCAACATTAAATCAGGTCAATATTAACGGAGTTAGGCCATGTGTTAAAAATACCCCATTTTATAAAATTTATGTGCATTTTAGCACCCGAAAATAGTTTATTGTGTCAAATGTAACACCCTACTTTTATACCGTACAAAACAGTTGAAAACATGGCTTGATGTCACATGAGAGACCAAAAACAGTTCTTAATCCATTTGGGATCCCAACTTCACTACAGGGTCCGATCCTATAGTTAAGTGGGTTTTTAAAAGATATTTCAAAACATTTTAGTTGTGGTCTCATTTTCATTTTTCAAATTGTTTTAATTCATTCAGGTCTATTTCCATTTATTAATATCAGAGTACTTACTGAAGTTCTTAGCGGATAATCATAATAAGTTCGCTACTAAAAGGGTCCACCTAGTATTGTCACCCGGTACTAGATAACTTACATCAATTACATACAACCTTCCAGGTTTACAGTTGGTGTATTCCTACCACCATGAATACTAAGTTTACCAAAATACCATTCAGTATTATATACAGATCCAAAAGTTAGATAACCAACAGAAAATAAATTCTAGGTCTTCACTTCTACCCGTCCGTGGCTATCTTCTTCCCATGAGAACTACTTGCCCGTGCTGCAGGTTAGTTATTGGAAAAAGGGTGAGATTCAAAAGAATCCCAGTAGTAACAAATAGCACTCATATAAAATGCATACGAAGAAACATGCCATAACAGCTACCACATACCAAACAATTCAATATTCATTTAACATTCAGAGATATGTTCATTCAATAAATAATTATATTCAAGGACGTACCGTCCCTTCCCACAGCGCTGGGTATTCTATTGGGCCAAAGCCCTTCTCATCTGAATGCTTAAAGGGCAATCCGGCCCGATTCATGTTCACAGTTCAAATATGTATAATGACAATAATATGCATGAAGCAAGATACATAGAATATGAGGGAGAAGTTACTACCTTAACCTTTCCAATATTATGAGGTGTGTTACCACTTCCTTGGTCGTCCCGGACAGATATCGAATCCTATATGTGGAAATTCATGAATGGACAGGTTATTACTTAGCCTAATACATTTATAAATCACTTTCTAATGTTGGTTATCATTAGGGTTATTATGGTAACTTTACCAAGTCAACCAATGAGTTAAAATGGTCAAATTATCACAAGGGACTAATTTCTACCCTTGGTGTACAAAGAAATTACAATAAGCCATTATATTTTACATTTTTCGCATAGGCACAAATGCTGGCAGATTTGATCTACTAACTTTAAAAATTCATATCTCTTTGTAAAAATGTCCAATTGGAGTGGTTCTAAAGCTTATGTGACCCTTATTAAGTCTAGTTTCATGGAAAAATACTTAACTTAGCCAATTGGACGCACAGAAATCCATAATTTCTAGTTATTGGACATTGTTCCAGAATTCTTTAGTTTTACATGACCAAACTTCAAAAATGTGTAAATCCCAGAATACACATCCAATTAATCCTTATGACCTATCAAATTAAAGGTCTATGTCTCTACTTTCATACTGGAAATTTTCAGAATTTTTGGACAAGATTTACACCTTGAATTATCACGCACAACATCTACTGTTACACAGGGCAGATTACATAACATGTTCATGCACACTTCCAAAATTTCCAATTTGATATAGGAACATCCAAAATTCATGAACACTTGCATACCTACACAATTTTGCCTTCTAAAGCCAATGGAAATATCAAAATTATCAAATTCCAACTCTTTCACCACGTCATGCACAGGGAAGAAATGTGACAAATAAGCCAACAATTACCCAACTTGCAATTTAAGTCTCATACTAGTTTTATAAGCCTTCCAAACATCATAAAACACCATGAACACAACCAAAATACCATGAATCTTCATAATCATAACTTGACCAAAAATAGGGCAGATTTCACATGGGAAAAATCCTCAACCAACCAACACAATCCATAGTTCAAAATGAAGCTAAATCTCACCTCTTGCTCCTCCTTAGGTTCTTTCTTTGTTTCTTGAACCTGTGCTTTTGCAAGATGGCTAAAAACACCTCCTCTAGAAATTCTAAAACCATATATTTGAAGCTCTTAGAGAGGAGAACAACTTTTATGAAGGCCTCAAGAGCCATGGAGGTGGTTTGGAAGGTGAAAATAGAGCTAGAAGCTCTTACCTTGAAGTTGTCTTCCTCTTTCTCTTTCCTTAAGCTTTTTGGACGAATTTGGAGTTGTGTGAGGGAGTGTTTGATGAGTTTAATTCACTCTTCTTCAACTTCCAAATCACTTGGCCGTATAACACCAAAAGGAGAAAATAAATATGCCATGTGTCACATTTTTATGGAGTCTTGAAAAGTTACATGGTTAATTAACCAACCTTAGTTAGCCTCCTTAGTCAAGCTTTCTCTTTCCTCTTCTCTTGTGCAGCTGATTGTAAATGAGGATAAGAAGATGAAGAATGAAGACTTAATGAATTAAAGCCTCTCCCTTTTACATTCCAAGTGTCCAAGCCATTTTTGTTGACTTTCTTGTATAAAAGATGAAGCCATTAATTGATTCATCTCTCCCATTATTCTTGGATGAGATTATAGCATGAAGGGAGGAAATTTAATTTGCTTTTCAAATGTTAATCTTGACCCTTCATCTTGCCTTCCAATTGAGTTTTTGGTCATTCTAGATTTTAGGCGAAAATTAGATAATTTATCGATAACTAATCGGACTAAAATCATCATACAATTTCTTGGGATAATTCTTTCATTAATTTTACTATCCATTAGTACACTTAGTCCTTGAGTACTTTTTGGGATATTACAATTCTCCCCCCGTTCATTAAATTTCGTCCTCGAAATTTGTTACACATCTCGAGGCATAAACTCAGGGTAACGCCTTTTCATGTCTTCTTCTGCTTCCCAAGTTGCTTCCCTTGAGGAGAGTCCCTTCCAGACCACTTTCACAAATGGAATGCTTCGGTTTCTGAGCCGTTTTTCTTGTCGATCAATGATTCGTTCCGGCTCTACCACAAAAGTGGAATTCTCTTGCACATCAATATCTTCGTATTCGATAATGTGCTCGGGGTCTGGTTGGTACTTCTTCAATTGTGAGACATGGAATACGTCATGGAGTCTGCTCAAGTTCGGGGGCAGGGCTATTTTGTATGCCACTGGTCCAATTCTTGCAAGAATTTCAAATGGACCAATGTAGCGTGGGCTAAGCTTCCTTCTTTTAATTGCTCTACCGATTCCAGTGACTGGAGATACTTTCAGAAATATATGATCACCAACTTCAAATTCTAGAGGTCTTCTCCTTTTATCAGCATAGCTTTTCTGTCTACTCTGTGCTGCTAGGAGCCTCTTTCTTATAATCTTAATCTGTTCTGTGGTCTGATCAACTAGATCTGGCCCATACAACCTTCTCTAAGATAATTCTGTCCAGCAAAGGGGTGTTTGGCACTTCCTCCCATACAGTGCTTCATACGGTGCCATCTGGATGCTCGAATGATAGGTGTTGTTGTAAGCAAATTCTGCGAGTGGAAGGAAATTATCCCAATTCCCCTTGAAGTCTAATACACACGCCCGTAACATATCTTTCAGCGTCTGTATGGTTCTTTCTGACTGTCCATCCGTTTGGGGATGATAAGCTGTACTGAATCTTAACTTTGTGCCCAGAGCTTCATGTAGAGCGGTCCAGAACCTAGATGTAAATCGAGGATCTCTATCAGAAATAATACTCTTTGGTATACCATGGAGTCTAATTATCTTCCTTATGTAAATTTCTGCCAACTTCTCAGGAGAATAACTAGTATTGATAGGGAGAAAATGTGCCAACTTAGTAAGACGATCGACAATTACCCAAATCGCATCATGGCTTTGGATTCTAGGTAACCCTACTACCAAATCCATGGTAACGCTCTCCCACTTCCATTCAGGAATTTCTGGGTTTTGAAGAAGTCCTGGTGGTCGTTGATGTTCGATCTTCACTTTTTGGCAGGTGAGACATCGAGCCACGTATTTGGTTACGTCACTCTTTAGTCCTGGCCACCAGTATTCAGACTTTAAATTTTGATACATTTTGACCACTCCTGGATGAAGTGTATATCTGCTCTTATGTGCCTCATCTAGAATTTTCCGCCTCAGATCAGCTTGTGGAGGTACATATATTCGCTTCTTATACCGGACCAATACGCTAGGCGAAAGATCATGATCATGAGTTTTACCCCGTGTGATCATATCTCGAATAGATGTGGCATGTTCATCTTTCATCTGAGCTTCTTCAATTTCTGTTCTCAGATTGTTTTCCTCCTGGCTAACACTAAAGTTAGCAATAAAGACTTCATTGGGCACGTTCATATTCATGAATACTTGGTTTGACAAGTTCAGGTCTCGAAATTCTTCTAGCAATTTCTGTTCTCGTACCATCATATATGCCACCTGTATCGCTTTTCTACTTAGAGCATCTGCAACAACATTTGCTTTCCCTGGATGATATTTAATCTCCAAGTTGTAATCTTTCAGCAACTCCATCCATCTACGCTGTCTCATATTCAATTCTTTCTGTTCATGAAGATACTTGAGACTCTTGTGGTCATAGTATAATTCTACAGTAGTACCATACAGGTAATGCCACCATATCTTCAAAGCAAAGACGATTGCTGCAAGTTCCAGATCATGAGTGGGGTAATTCAATTCATGAGGCTTTAGCTGTCGAGAGGCGTACGCTACTACTCTGCCCTGTTGCATCAGGACACATCCCAATCCCTGTTTACTAGCATCGCTATACACCACGTAGGTTTCACTAGGATCTGGGATAATCAATACCGGTGCGGATGTTAACCTCTCCCTCAGCTGTATGAAGCTCTTCTCACATTTCTCATCCCACACAAATGATTGGTTCTTTCTCGTGAGCTTTGTCAATGGTAAGGCAATTTGGAAAAAATTCAGTATAAACCTGCGATAGTACCCAGCAAGACCCAGAAAACTGCGTATCTCAGCCATATTTTCTGGTCTCTTCCAGTTCAGCACTGCTTCTACTTTACTAGGATCTACAGAAACCCCTTCTTGTGAGATAACATGGCCTAAGAATTTGACCTCTGTAAGCCAAAACTCACATTTACTCAATTTGGCGTAGAGTTGCTTTTCTCTCAGAATATTCAATACTATTCTCAGATGATTCTCATGCTTTTCTCTACTCTTTGAGTATATCAGAATGTCATCGATGAAGACTACCACGAACTGATCTAGGTATTGACAAAAGATCCGATTCATATAGTCCATAAACACGGCAGGTGCATTGGTTAGACCAAACGGCATCACCAAGAATTCATAGTGCCCATATATGGTTCTAAAGGCTGTTTTTGAAACATCATCTGCTTTGACTCGCAGCTGATGATAGCCTGATCTCAGATCAATCTTAGAGAATATACTAGAACCAGACAACTGATCAAGTAGATCATCAATCCTAGGGAGTGGATATTTATTCTTGATGGTTACCTTGTTCAGCTCTCGGTAATCGATGCATAACCGCAGGCTTCCATCTTTCTTCTTAACAAATAATACTGGAGCTCCCCATGGTGAAACACTGGGTCGTATGAACCCTTTCTCCAGTAGTTCCTCTATTTGCTTCTTTAATTCCGCCATTTCATTCGGTGCCATTCTGTAAGGTGCTTTGGATATCGATCCAGCTCCTGGCACAATTTCAATAGCAAATTTGACTTCCCGTTCTGGAGACAATCCGCTAATGTCTTCTGGAAATACCTCAGGAAATTCATTTACTATCGGTATATTCTCAAGTATGGTTTCCACTTCTGTCTGTGCGGAGAAAAATACCATATATCCTTGGCATCCTCTTTCCAGACATTTCTCAGCTTCAGCTACTGAGAGGAAATTCAAGTTCATACTTGTATTCCTATTCTTTTGCGGATCAGGATACATAAGCCTTCTATTACCGCAGTCCAATAGCACATTGTTTGCCGTCAGCCAATTCAAACCCAATATGACTTTGAGATTATGAAGTGGCAGACAAATTAAATCTACCATAGACTCATGTCCCATAACATTTACAATACAATTCAAACATGCATTAGTAGTAATTGTCTTACCACCAACAGGTGTTGAGACAATCAAATCATACGGTAGTTTATAGGTACTCAGTCTTAAGTATCTAGCACAATCACATGCAATGAAAGAATGACTAGCACCTGAGTCAAACAATGCTTGCAAAGTATTACCATAGAGGAGGATAGTACCTTGGATCATTTCTGGGGACTTTCGGGCCTCCTCATGGGTCATAGCAAAAACTCTGCCTTGATTTTAGGGTCTGGGCTCCGCTGGTCGGTGTGGACAATCTTTGATAAAGTGTCCAGGCTTCTTACAAGCATGACAAATCAGTTGCCCATCACAAGACCTACCATGGTGTGTCCTACCGCATCGAGAACAGGGTTGCAGTGTTTGGGGACCTTGGTAGCCTTTCTTCTCCGCTTTGAAGGATTTCTTATTGTCTTCTCGGGGTTTGAACCCTTGCCATTTCCTCTTCTGAGAAGAGTTCCCTCGACTTGACTCACTACGGCTGTTGGCATTCTTCATCGCATGCAAGTCTTTCAGATTATTCTCAGTGATCTGACATTCCTCCACTGCCTTGTTGAATTCTTCAAACTGTCGTGAGACCAGCCTGTCCTTGATCTCATACTTTAATCCCCTTATCAGCATGTCTGAACTCCATTGCTCACTATCTTGGTTGCTGGCGTAGGAAGAATATCGAGATAGACGAATGAATCGAGCCAAGTAGTCATCAAAGGTCTCCTCACTGCCCTATTGAATTGCCAAGAACTCTGATTCCTTAGCAATCCTGACCGACCTAGGGAAATACTTCTCATTAAACTTTTCTTGGAACACTTCCCAAGTGACAGGAATGTTCCGAGCTTGTAAAATCATTTCTGTGTTCTTCCACCATCTATCTGCATCCCCTTGCAACATGTATATTGCCATTGGTGCCTTTTTCTCAGTAAGGCACTCCAGTACTCGGAAGATCTTTTCCAACCTCAGCATCCAATTCTCAGCATCTTCTGGGTTAAACCTTCCCTTGAATACTGAAAACTGGTGTTTATTGAGTTCAGTAATCCAATACTGTAGTGTCTCTCTAGCAGGTGGTATCTGGTTATTTTGAGGTACGTGAGGCTGGGGTACATGAGGCTGGCCCTCAGGCTGTGGAAGTTCCTCCTCTGATTCACTCTCTTCATTTTCGCTTTCTTCCTGATCACTATCTTCAGTTTTAGAATGCACCCTATCTTCATTTTGTTTGGCCTTTACTTCCTGAAGCTCTTTTCGAAGTTCCAGTATCATAGCCTGTTGTTCTCTCAATATGCCTAGTACTTGTTGTATAGGATCAGGTGGATTCTGGGGCATTTCTAACTCTATTGCAACATCTGGGGTTGCTAGTCTATTTCTCAGGCGAACCATGATTTCTTTTCACTATCACAGAGAAAAGATTGTACCATTAATATCATATTGCTATGTATATACATATATATATATATATACATATATATATATATATATATATATATTCCTTATACCTAAGTATCCATGTCAAGAAAGGAACATACATATATGAGTTTGAATAGTTATATACATAACAACAGTGGCTTTACATTTACATTCGTAACTCAGGATTGGAGGTAGAATCATAAACCAACTTAATCTCTGGAGCCCTAAAGCTAGTCATTGAGCCGTTACCATGTACTACCTTTCCTACCCCTGGGTTACTATCCAAAAGTCAGTATACCTACTTAACCATAATTCTAACTTAAAGCCAGAAACTTCTGCTCTGATACCAAAAATGTAACACCCTACTTTTATACCGTACAAAACAGTTGAAAACATGGCTGATGCCACATGAGAGACCAAAAACAGTTCTTAATCCATTTGGGATCCCAACTTCACTACAGGGTCCGATCCTATAGTTAAGTGAGTTTTTAAAAGATATTTCAAAACATTTTAGTTGTGGTCTCATTTTCATTTTTCAAATTGTTTTAATTCATTCGGGTCTATTTCCATTTCTTAATATCAGAGTACTTACTGAAGTTCTTAGCGGATAATCATAATAAGTTCGCTACTAAAAGGGTCCACCTAGTATTGTCACCCGGTACTAGATAACTTACATCAATTACATACAACCTTCCAGGTTTACAGTTGGTGTATTCCTACCACCATGAGTACTAAGTTTACCACAATACCATTCAGTATTATATACAGATCCAAAAGTTAGATAACCAACAGAAAATAAATTCTAGGTCTTCACTTCTACCCGTCCGTGGCTATCTTCTTCCCATGAGAACTACTTGCCCGTGCTGCAGGTTAGTTATTGGAAAAAGGGTGAGATTCAAAAGAATCCCAGTAGTAACAAATAGCACTCATATAAAATGCATACGAAGAAACATGCCATAACAGCCACCACATACCAAACAATTCAATATTCATTTAACATTCAGAGATATGTTCATTCAATAAATAATTCTATTCAAGGACGTACCGTCCCTTCCCACAGTGCTGGGTATTCTATTGGGCCAAAGCCCTTCTCATCTGAATGCTTAAAGGGCAATCCGGCCCGATTCATGTTCACAGTTCAAATATGTATAATGACAATAATATGCATGAAGCAAGATACATAGAATATGAGGGAGAAGTTACTACCTTAACCTTTCCAATATTATGAGGTGTGTTACCACTTCCTTGGTCGTCCCGGACAGATATCGAATCCTATATGTGGAAATTCATGAATGGACGGGTTATTACTTAGCCTAATACATTTATAAATCACTTTCTAATGTTGGTTATCATTAGGGTTATTATGGTAACTTTACCAAGTCAACCAATGAGTTAAAATGGTCAAATTATCACAAGGGACTAATTTCTACCCTTGGTGTACAAAGAAATTACAATATGCCATTATATTTTACATTTTTCGCATAGGCACAAATGCTGGCAGATTTGATCTACTAACTTTAAAAATTCATATCTCTTTGTAAAAATGTCCAATTGGTCACCGATCGAAGTTTTTGCATCTTGTTACCATCAGTTTGCTCTTCATTTTTTTTAAGAAAAATAAGAAAAGAGAGGCTTTAAGTTATTTCAACTAACTTGACTAATAGCATAAAAGCTCTCTGATCTTGTTTGTTAGGTCATTAATTAGTGTCTGCTCATCTATATAAATGAAAAAAAAATGAAAAGTTTATGGTTTTATATACCATACTTTTAAATTTAGAATATATTTGCATCCACCATGCTTGAAATAAGCCACTGGTGAATCTCTATAAATCTCAATAATTTTAATAGCTTGATAAAAAATTTATAATGTTTTAAAATAAAAACGTGCTTGTAATTAACCTTTTTTTTCAATTAAAAAAAAAATAAGTATCGTGAACCATTACTATCCATTAGTTTTGGTGATATCATTCTCCATCATCTTTCACAAGCTAAGGTAACCATAATTATTATGTTTCCATCTTTATTTTCTAGCCATCTTCTCTCTCTCTCTCTCTATATATATATATATAAACACATCTCTCTGTAAATTAAGAGTATATAGCGCAGTAAAACAAATGAGTTGAGAGAATTGAAGAGAATGAAGAAACTATGCAATATGGCCAAAATGCTTCTCTTTATAATCACAACGATGAGCATCTTATTCCTTAGCCTGGAGGGTTTTGGAGATCCGTGGAAGACTATTCATCAGGAGGCCAACAAGTCATCATCATGGTACAGTAACGACATTAATTACATAGAAGATCTTATGATGAAGGCCACAAGTTTCTCTGTCGGAGATGCCGATGATCTCATTGCCATCTCTCTAACGAGTATGAAAATGGAGGACACCGTCACGGCCGGAATCCTAAATGAAAAAAAAGAAGCAGTTTCATGTCCTCCAAGCGAAAGATACAGTGGCTGCCTCCCCCCTAGAAAACCTCCCTCACATAAACCACGGTGTGGCCCATATAACAGAGAGTGCTAAACCTAAGGATATTCTTCTCTCTCTCTCTCACACACATTCCTCCGACTTTGTCTTTTTTTTTTTAATTATTATTGTTATCATCCAGTATTCAGTTTGTGGTTTATGGTTGGTCCTTCTAATATAAATGTCTCATTTGAGATTCAAACTCAAGATCCACAGGAATCTAGTAAGACCTTACATTGTTAAACTGATTCTATATTAGTACTTTGTCTTCATTTTGATCTTACGTATTCTAGTGATTATGTTGCTTCTTCTTTTTTGTTTTTTTTAATTTTTAGAAAATTAATATTTTGGTTCTTATATTTTTGATTGGATTAAAACTTAATTTCTATACTTTAACTCGGTGCCACTCAATCCCTATAATTTAGACTCAATTGTTACTTTATCCCTCAACTTTAACTCAGTGTCAATCCCTATCATTTTAACCAGTTTATAATTTGGTCTCTAAATTATAGAAATTAAGTTATATTGAATCAAAATTATAGGGACTTAGTTGCACTTAGTTAAAATATAGGGATTGAGTTATAATCAGGTAAATTTTTTTCTTTGTTTTGTTTGTTTGTTTGTTTGTTTTTTTTTTGTTTTTAAGTTTAGAGGGAAAGACACTGGCGGCCTGATCATGTTATTATAAGTACAATTGACCTTACAATTTCCCACTTTCAAAAAAGATTTCATGCCACGAGGTCAACAAAGCCATCGTTGAATTATGCTTCTTATATAATTATGATCTTGCAGTACTATTATGTATATTTAAGTATGAATATTATTTATGCAGAAAATGTAACATCCCAAAAATTTAATGCAAGGATTAAATTATAGAAATTAGATAGTAAGCTCAATTTTGGAACCTACAAAATTTAAGAAAACTTAAATTTGACAAAGGGAAAAATTAGGACCTAGTGTGTGTAATTAATAGGATAAAAATATACCTATATGTATAAAAAAAAATTGACTAACACAAGAGACACATACACACATAACAACTTTCTTCTTTGGATGCATGAGAAGACACGTACAGCCCCCATGTCACTCCTTCTCTTCTCTTCTTTCTCTCCTCATTTGCAACCTAACATACACGTACATGCATGACTCATTCCCTTTCTTTTCTCTCATTTGGCCAACACATACATACAGCACACATAAGGACAGCACATAAGCATACACGTTCAGCCTCCCCAAGATAAATAAACACCTCTCACCTCTTCATTTCATCCAACAAGTTCAGCAAAGAAAAACACAGAAAACACAGCAGAAAAACTGAGAGAGAGAGAGGAAGAACAAGCTCCAAATCTCACACACAACATCATAAACATGTTTAGGTAAGTTTCTTCTACTTTAACCTTGGATTTCCATTGGATTTGTGGTTGTTTTCTGGGTTGCATGTGAGTTTTATCAAATCTGTTTTGGTCGCCGGAAAACAGAGGTTTTATCGGAAACTTTCAGAAGCTCAAACGGAGGCTACATATGGATTTTTCATCTGGTTCTTTTTGATATGGAAATTTTAGGATGTGTAGTATGAAATAAAATCAAGAAGAACTCAATTTGGTGTCAAAACGAATAAGTTATCAATTTTTGAAGTTAGACTGTCCAAAACTGATGTTCATCAGCGTCAGTCAGTTTCGTGTGGCTTTATGACCAACCCAATCACATCCATTATTTACGAAAATTTACAGGTAGATAGTAGACATAACAATATTTAAAATTAGTGGTAGAATGCATCATTTGGATATCTGTAGAGAGAGTTATGATTTTTGAAAGATGGGTTTAGAAACAGGTGAAATCCTGAACGTCCAGACTCTAGTAGTTGATTTCGTGGTGTTTTTGAATTATGTAATCTTTTCCAATGGCTATGAAAATTTCCAGAATTGAAGTACATAGTCGTAGCTTTAATTTGGTATATATTTTGTGTTAATTGGATTAGTATACTAAGAGATATGAATTTTTGAAGTCAGTTGCTCTCAAAATGTATTTCTGGAAAACAGTTTGTTTGTGTCGAACGTTTGGAACATCAAAACTTGCCAAAAAATTATGAAACTTTCCATATTTAAAGTAGACATCCATAGCTTTAATTTGACGGGTAGAAAATAATTTTTGGACAAATATATTAGGAGATATATATTTTTAAAGTCATGCTATGTTTCTGGAGACTAATCTGAAATAGGGGTATTTCGGGAAATTCTGGGAGTAATATGGTAAATCTGGGTAGATTTTGATATTTTTCCATGAAACTATATTTCAATAGATTCATGTAGGCTTTAGACCCAGTCAATATCGATTTTTCTAGAATTAGTTATGATATTTCAAAGTTAATTGAAAAATCTGCCAATTTGCTGAAGAATAGTAAAATTACACTATGCAAAATTATATAGTGTATAAGCCACTAAAACTGAGATAATCAGCAGATTATGATTAAAGATAGTAGTAATACAAGTAATAACCAATTACTTGTTAATTTTAATTTATAGGAACTAGTAAAAGCCCGAGCCGAAGAAAAAGTTTTGGATAAACAGTTGGACTGGAAAAGGACCCAGGTAGTAATTCTTTCTCTCATGCAATATGTGATTATTTATATGATGTGTATTCCATTTTCTGTAACATGACAGTGCCTGTGGCACAACACGCGAATAAGCCAGGGTCTAAACATATCGTTTGACCATGGACACGAGTTTAGCCGGGGTTGCAAACAGTCGTTTGGCCTTGGACAGTATGCATACAACATGAGTTAGCATTTTACATATCATGGTGCATTGCATATTTATTTATCGCATTTTATATGATTGATTGTATATTACTACTGAGATTCATTCGAATCTCACCCTTTTCCAACATCTAAAAATATTCCAGCAAAGGACAGCGGCTCTAAGGGCAAAACCGTAATTACTGGCGATTGAAGGTCCGGTCCCAGCCAGGAGTTACATCTGATTATCTTTAGTTGTAGAATTTATTTCTTTTGTACTCTGTATGTATTTTTCAACCTATATGTGGATTTTCTGTAATATCAGTAAGTACTTATTATCAGTATAGTTTCACTATTTCTGTTTGCCATCTGAACGACGCATTTATTAAATAGCGAATATCAGAATATTAAGGGGTTTGACAATTTTGGTATCAGAGCTATGCAGTTCTGGCAATATCAGAATAGTATACTGATATAAGTATGTGAAATTTACCTTTTCCTCATTTTTGATATAGTGAATCATAAAGATGGCAATAATAAGAGGCGGTAGAGGTCGAGGTAGAGGTCGCGGCAGAGGCCGGGGCAGAGGAAGACACGGAAATATTAGTGAAGAACCAAACACTAGACCCGACCCAATACAACAACTGATGGGGATGATGCTGGAGCAACAGAATGCTTTGAACGAACTTCGAAATGAAGTGAGGGAAAGACAACAAAAACGAAATGCTGATGAAGAAGCCCATAATGATAATCCTGATGGACAGGACAGAGGTCATCTACAGCCTCCTGTGCTTGAGCCGGTGGTGCCTGAAGCTCCGATTGTTGAAGCTGAGAGTATGCAGACTTGGGTAACCCGAATGAAACAACATCAATTGACTGTTTTCACAGGAAAGTTTGATCCGGAAGATGCAGAGAACTGGCTATTCCGTTTGGAGAAAATATTCAGAATCTTGGAGTGCCCTGACAACATTAAAGCCCGTCTAGCCATCTATAAGCTGGAGGGAGAAGCTGATCGCTGGTGGGAAAGCATTGAAGCAATCCTGCAAGAAAGGAACATTCCTCTGACATAGGAAGTGTTTCAAGAGAAATTTAATGAGAAATATTTTCCTCGATCAGTGAGACTGGCCAAAGAAACTGAGTTCCTGGCTATTCAGCAGGGTGATAAGGAAAGTTTTGATGACTACCTGACCAGATTTACTCGTCTATCCCGATACTCTTCCTACTCAAAAGTCTGTAATAACGAAGGATTGAGTTCGGATATGATGATACGTGGATTGAAGTCAGAGCTAAAAGAAAAATTTGTTTCCAAACATTTCAAACAATTTAACAAGGCAGTTGAAAGAGTGTCGAATTACTGAACACAACCTGCTAGAGTTACAAAGCCACAGGAGTACTAGTAATAAAAATACTTTTGGTGGTGGAAATTCTTTTCAGAAGCGCCAATATCAAGGTGGTTCTTCAAGCGGCAGTAATAAGAAACCTAATCAGTTTGACAGTCGAGGCAGTCAAAGACCCCCTGGGAACAGAATGTGCAGACACTGTGGTAAGCCCTATCATTATGGTCAGACTTGTAGCCAAGCAAAGCAAGTGTCAACACCAACAGGACAGGTTATTTGCTATAACTGCCACAAGCCAGGGCATTATGCCAAGGATTGTCGACAGAGACCTGAACCTAGAGATCCGAGGCAGCAAATGCAGGGTAGAGTTTTTGCATTGACACAAGAAGAGGCCCGAAAATCACCAGAGCTGATTAAAGGTATAATTTCTCTTAATGGCAATCTAGTACAAGCATTGTTTGATTCAGGAGCTAGTCATTCATTTATTGCATATGATTGTGTAATACGACTAGGCTTAAGCATGTATAGGTTACCATATGACTTGACGGTATCCACGCCTACGGGTAACGGGTTCGTCACCACAGAAGTTTGTTTAAATTGTATAGTTAATGTTGAGGGGCTTGAGTCTACAGTAGACTTGATTTGTTCGCCATTGAAACAACTCGAAGTCATTCTCGAAATCAACTGGCTAACTGCAAATAATGTATTGTTAGACTGTGGAAGGAAAAGGGTCATTTACCCTAATCCACTAGTTAAACCCAACACGGAAATCAACCTGAACTTTCTCTCCACAGTTGAGGCTGAGAAATGTTTACGTAAAGGCTGTCAGGGATATATAGTGTTTTTCTCTATGCAATCAGAGGCTGGAATAGCATTAGAGAGTATCCCTATTGTAAATGAATTTTTAGATGTATTTCCAGAGGATATTAGTGGATTACCCCCAGACAGGGAAGTGGAGTTTACAATTGATACTAAGCTTGGAGCAGAACCGATATCAAAAGCCCCATACAGAATGGCACCAAGTGAGATGGCGGAATTGAAAAAGCAGATTGAAGAACTGCTAGAGAAAGGGTTCATCAGACCCAGTGTTTCGCCATGGGGAGCTCCAGTGCTTTTCGTGAAAAAGAAAGATGGAAGCCTACGACTCTGTATTGATTACAGAGAGTTAAACAAGGTGACTGTTAAAAACAAATATCCGCTTCCTAGAATTGATGACTTGCTTGATCAACTATCGGGAGCTTGTGTGTTCTCAAAGATTGACCTGAGATCAGGCTATCACCAACTCAGAGTAAAGGCAGAAGATGTGTCAAAGACTGCTTTCAGAACAAGATATGTTCATTACGAGTTTCTGGTAATGCCATTTGGGTTGACCAATGCACCGGCAGTATTTATGGACTACATGAATCGAATTTTTCGTCCACACTTGGACCAATTCGTGGTAGTCTTTATTGATGACATTCTGATATACTCCCAAAGTAAAGCAGAACATGAATACCACTTGAGAGTTGTATTAAACACGTTGAGAAGTAAGCAACTCTATGCCAAGCTAAGCAAATGTGAGTTTTGGCTTTCAGAAGTGAAATTTCTGGGTCATGTAGTCTCACAGCAAGGGGTCTCAGTGGATCCAAACAAGGTAGAAGCAGTACTGAACTGGAAGAGGCCAGAAACTGTATTTGAGATACGTAGTTTTCTGGGTCTTGCAGGTTATTACAGGCGATTTATACAAAATTTCTCCAGAATAGCTTTGCCATTGACAAAGTTAACACGAAAAACTCAACCTTTTGTGTGGGACAACAGTTGTGAGAAGAGCTTCATAGAGCTGAAACAGAAATTAACAACAGCACCAGTGCTAACAATCTCAGATCCACAGTTGACCTTTGTTGTCTACACAGATGCCTGTGGGCATGGATTGATATGTGTTTTGATGCAACAAGGCCGAGTAGTGGTATATGCATCTCATCAGCTGAAGCCTCACGAACAAAAATATCCTACACATGATCTTGAGTTAGCGGCAATTGTATTTGCACTAAAAATCTGGAGACATTATCTCTATGGGGTGACTGTAGAGTTGTATTGTGACCACAAGAGCTTAAAGTATTTATACGATCAGAAAGAGCTCAATATGTGGCAGCGCAGGTGGATGGAGTTACTTAAAGACTATAATCTGGAGATCAAGTATCATCCAGGCAAGGCTAATGTAGTAGCAGATGCATTGAGTCGTAAAACAATACAGGTAGCAGCCCTGATGATTCATGAGCAAAAGCTGATTGAAGATTTTAGGGATCTTAATCTGTCTAACCAGATCATGATTAACAGCAGTAATATCAGTCAGATTGAGAATGATCTAAGAGCAGTTATAGAAGAAGCTCAGATGCAAGATAAACACGCACAGTCTATTAGAGACATGATTACAAAGGGAGACACTCAGGAATATGACTTGTCACCAAGTGGGTTAGTCAGATACAAGAAGCGAATATATGTTCCACCACAACCTGAGTTGAAAAGACAAATCATGGAAGAAGCACACAAGAGTAAATATACTCTGCATCCAGGAGCAACTAAGATGTACCACAATTTGAAATCCACATATTGGTGGCCAGGCATGAAAAAGGATGTGACAAGGTTTGTTGCTTGTTGCCTTACATGTCAGAAAGTCAAAGCTGAGCACCAACGACCTTCAGGACTACTGCAAAACCCTGCAATTCCTGAGTGGAAATGGGAGAGCATTACTATGGATTTCGTGACAGAATTACCAAAAGTCCGAAACCATGATGCCATCTGGGTGATTGTAGATCGATTCACGAAGACAGCTCATTTTCTCCCAATCAGCATTCACTACTCTCCCGATAAACTTGCAGATATTTATATCAAGGAGATAGTGCGTTTACATGGTACACCAAAGAACATCATATCTGATAGAGATCCTCGGTTCACTTCCAAATTTTGGAAGGCGGTACACGAGGCTTTGGGTACTAAGCTCCGATTCAGTACGGCCTATCATCCTCAGACAGACGGACAAACTGAGAGAACAATTCAGACATTAGAAGATATGCTCAGAGCATGCGTGATTAATTTCAAGGGTAGTTGGGACCAATTCCTTCCTTTGGCGGAATTCGCATACAATAACAGTTATCATTCGAGCATTCAAATGGCTCCCTATGAAGCGTTGTATGGAAGGAAGTGTCAATCACCCTTATGCTGGGCAGAATTATCCGAGAGGCAGATGTACGGGCCAGATATTGTTGATCAAACAACAGAGCAAATAAAGTTGATTAAGCAGAGGTTACTAGCTGCACAAAGTCGACAGAAGAGCTATGCTGACAAAAGGCGAAGACCACTTGAGTTTCAAGTTGGAGACCACATATTTATGAAAGTTTCGCCTACTACTGGCATTGGTAGGGCGTTAAAGGTGAAAAAGCTTAGCCCAAGGTATATTGGTCCTTTCGAGATCTTGTCTAAGATTGGGCCAGTAGCGTATCAAATAGCTTTACCCCCAAGTTTGAGTAGACTACATGATGTCTTCCATGTCTCACAGCTGAAGAAATATCAACCTGATCCAGAACATGTGATTGAATATGAAGAGGTTGACATGCGAGATGATTTGACGTTTGAGGTCACATCAGACCGAATCATTGATCGACAGGAGAAACAATTAAGACATAGGAGTATTCCATTCATCAAAGTAGTATGGAAGGGGTTATCTCCTAGAGAAGCAACTTGGGAAGCTAAAGAAGACATGAAGAGACGATACCCAGAATTTATGTCTTCATATATGTAACAAATTTCGAGGACGAAATTAATTTTTACGGGGGGAGAATTGTAACATCCCAAAAATTTAATACAAGGATTAAATTATAGAAATTAGATAGTAAGCTCAATTTTGGAACCTACAAAATTTAAGGAAACTTAAATTTGACAAAGGGAAAAATTAGGACCTAGTGTGTGTAATTAATAGGATAAAAATATACCTATATGTATAAAAAAAAAATTGACTAACACAAGAGACACATACACACATAACAACTTTCTTCTTTGGATGCATGAGAAGACACGTACAGCCCCCATGTCACTCCTTCTCTTCTCTTCTTTCTCTCCTCATTTGCAACCTAACATACACGTACATGCATGACTCATTCCCTTTCTTTTCTCTCATTTGGCCAACACATACATACAGCACACATAAGGACAGCACATAAGCATACACGTTCAGCCTCCCCAAGATAAATAAACACCTCTCACCTCTTCATTTCATCCAACAAGTTCAGCAAAGAAAAACACAGAAAACACAGCAGAAAAACTGAGAGAGAGAGAGGAAGAACAAACTCCAAATCTCACACACAACATCATAAACATGTTTAGGTAAGTTTCTTCTACTTTAACCTTGGATTTCCATTGGATTTGTGGTTGTTTTCTGGGTTGCATGTGAGTTTTATCAAATCTGTTTTGGTCGCCGGAAAACAGAGGTTTTATCGGAAACTTTCAGAAGCTCAAATGGAGGCTACATATGGATTTTTCATCTGGTTCTTTTTGATATGGAAATTTTAGGATGTGTAGTATGAAATAAAATCAAGAAGACCTCAATTTGGTGTCAAAACGAATAAGTTATCAATTTTTGAAGTTAGACTGTCCAAAACTGATGTTCATCAGCGTCAGTCAGTTTCGTGTGGCTTTATGACCAACCCAATCACATCCATTATTTACGAAAATTTACAGGTAGATAGTAGACATAACAATATTTAAAATTAGTGGTAGAATGCATCATTTGGATATCTGTAGAGAGAGTTATGATTTTTGAAAGATGGGTTTAGAAACAGGTGAAATCCTGAACGTCCAGACTCTAGTAGTTGATTTCGTTGTGTTTTTGAATTATGTAATATTTTCCAATGGCTATGAAAATTTCCAGAATTGAAGTACATAGTCTTAGCTTTAATTTTGTATATAGTTTGTGTTAATTGGATTAGTATACTAAGAGATATGAATTTTTGAAGTCAGTTGCTCTCAAAATGTATTTCTGGAAAACAGTTTGTTTGTGTCGAACGTTTGGAACATCAAAACTTGCCAAAAAATTATGAAACTTTCTAGATTTAAAGTAGACATCCATAGCTTTAATTTGACGGGTAGAACATAATTTTTGGACAAATATATTAGGAGATATATATTTTTAAAGTCATGCTATGTTTCTGGAGACTAATCTGGAATAGGGGTATTTCGGGAAATTCTGGGAGTAATATGGTAAATCTGGGTAGATTTTGATATTTTTCCATGAAACTATATTTCAATAGATTCATGTAGGCTTTGGACCCAGTCAATTTCTATTTTTCTAG
This sequence comes from Albizia julibrissin, assembly GCA_037074505.1. Classification (NCBI taxonomy): domain Eukaryota; kingdom Viridiplantae; phylum Streptophyta; class Magnoliopsida; order Fabales; family Fabaceae; genus Albizia; species Albizia julibrissin. The sequence continues at coordinate 57,029,138 of CM073477.1, read as the reverse complement.
AATTAGTTATGATTTTTCAAAGTTAATTAAAAAATCTGCCAATTTGCTGAAGAATAGTAAAATTACACTATGCAAAATTATATAGTGTATAAGCCACTAAAACTGAGATAATCAGCAGATTATGATTAAAAATAGTAGTAATACAAGTAATAACCAATTACTTGTTAATTTTAATTTATAGGAACTAGTAAAAGCCCGAGCCGAAGAAAAAGTTTTGGATAAACAGTTGGACTGGAAAAGGACCCAGGTAGTAATTCTTTCTCTCATGCAATATGTGATTATTTATATGATGTGTATTCCATTTTCTGTAACATGACAGTGCCTGTGGCACAACACGCGAATAAGCCAGGGTCTAAACATATCGTTTGACCATGGACACGAGTTTAGCCGGGGTTGCAAACAGTCGTTTGGCCTTGGACAGTATGCATACAACATGAGTTAGCATTTTACATATCATGGTGCATTGCATATTTATTTATCGCATTTTATATGATTGATTGTATATTACTACTGAGATTCATTCGAATCTCACCCTTTTCCAACATCTAAAAATATTCCAGCAAAGGACAACGGCTCTAAGGGCAAAACCGTAATTACTGGCGATTGAAGGTCCGGTCCCAGCCAGGAGTTACATTTGATTATCTTTAGTTGTAGAATTTATTTCTTTTGTACTCTGTATGTATTTTTCAACCTATATGTGGATTTTCTGTAATATTAGTAAGTACTTATTATCAGTATAGTTTCACTATTTCTGTTTGCCATCTGAATAACGCATTTATTAAATAGCGAATATCAGAATATTAAGGGGTTTGACAGAAAATGTCCACACAGTTTCTCTCAATATTCTATATATCTATCGCTCAAATTAGATACTTCGGAGTCATGTTGATCAATTAATGATCACTGGCTCACTGCATCATTGTGTTTTTTCTTTGAGAAAATTAATTTATAATGAGTCCTCAAAGTTTAATTTCTAGTAAGTCCTTATCGTTTAAAAAATTATAAATTCTCACCCACACCCATATATGTACGTATATGTGTATGTGTGCATACGCGCACACATGCATGCTTTATCCTATGTCGTGTGAATGTGGTAATTAATAATTGGCTAAATTATACAAAATCCTAAATTTTAAATCAGTTACATATAATCCTCTGATATTTTAAAGTTCATATTTAACCCTTTGACAATTTTTTTATTATAAGCACTTTGTTGTTAACTGACCATTATCTTTTTAATAGAAATTGTAAGGTTACATTAATAGGTGACATGTGACTTCCTATACAAATTGCTAATTTTACAAAATCCCCTGAATTTTGATTAGTTATAAATAACCCTCTGAACTTTGATCGGTTACAAATAATAATCCTAACATTTCAAAATTTAAATTTAACTCTGATAAAAATTTGATTTATAATATTAAATCCAATGTCATTAATTTTTCATCATAATAATTTTATTCAGATTTTATTATCATTTATCAATTGAAATAGCATTTTTTTAAATGGAAAAAACTAGAAGAATAACATTTAAGAAAATAAAAATAAAAAGTTTCATATTTTTTCTTGAATAAGAGGTTCAACATTTTATTTTTATAATTTTTTAATTATTATTTTTCTATTTTTTTCCATAAAAAAGCTATTTAAATTGATAAATGATAGTAAAAATCTTAATAAAATTATTAAGATGATACAAGTAATGACACGTGATTTAATATTATAAATCAAATGTTTAAGGGAATTAAATTTAAATTTTGAAATATCAGGGGGTTATTTATAACCAATCAAATTTCAAAAGATTATTTGTAATTGATTAATGTTCATGTCGGTTATCTGTAACTAATCAAAGTTCAGATAGTTTTGTAAAATTAGCAATTTACATAGGATGCCATGTGTCACATGTTAATTTAACTTGACACATTCCGTTAAGAATATAACAGTCAGTTAACAACATATATAGTGCTTGTAATAAAAAAAAAAAAAAGGTAAGAGGGGTTGGGTTAAATCTAAACCTTGACACGTCATGGGTTATATGTAACTCAACAAAAATTTAAAAAGTTTTGTATAATTTAGCTATAATAACTCATCCCACATGAAAAATTAAATACTGGTTTCAATGCGTAATTACCAATGTGGCGCGGATAAATGTGTAATTTTGTTTTATTTCCTTTTTTTTAAAAAAAGAAAAGCTTTATAAAAGGGTGCAGTCAATTGAAGTCAGACTAAACCCTATTATCCACATTATTTAAAAAAAAATTAAAAAGACATGCATTACTGGTATGAGATTATAAGTAGAATTTGAACAGACAACTTGTTCTCACTTATAGAGAACTTTCATATCATTAAGCAATAAGACAATTAGAATATCGAAGGATATTTTTTGTGCTTTTTCATGAAGCAACTATCGCAAGCGAGCTCAAGGCTGGTTGCTTGGAAAAAATAACAAGCAATAGCCACATCTTGTTTTCACATAATTATTACTTGTTGTATATCGATATTGATCATAGAATAGGTAACGATCACTGAGTTTTAAATAGTAGAAAGAGAAAATGACAATTTAGAATTTTGTTAGACATTAATTTTCAAACCCTTTAATATTCTGATATACGCTATATAATAAATGTGTCGTTCAGATGGCAAACAGAAATAGTGAAACTATACTGATAATAAGTACTTACTGATAATACAGAAAATCCTCATCTAGGTTGAAAAATACATACAGAGTACAAAAGAAATAAATTCCACAACTAAAGATAATCAGATGTAACTCCCGACTATGACTGGACCTTCCTCTGCCAGTAATTACGGTTTTACCCTTAGAGCCGCTGTCCTTTGCTGGAATATTTTTACATGTTGAAAAAGGGTGAGATTCGAATGAATCTCAGTAGTAATGTACAATCAATCATATAAAATGCGATAAATAAATATGCAATGCACCATGATATGTAAAATTCTAACTCATGTTGTATGCATACTGTCCAAGGCCAAACGACTGTTTGCAACCCCGGCTAAACTCGTGTCCATGGTCAAACGATATGTTTAGACCCTGGCTTATTCGCGTGTTATGCCACAGGCACTGTCATGTTACAGAAAATGGAATACACAACATATAAATAATCATATAGTGCATGAGAGAAAGAATTACTACCTGGGTCCTTTTCCAGTCCAACTGTTTATCCAAAACTTTTTCTCCGGCTCGGGCTATTACAAATCCTATAAATTAAAATTAACAAGTAATAGTTATTACTTGTATTACTACTGCCTTTAATCACATTCTTCTGATTATCTCAGTTTCAGTGGCTTATACACTATATAATTTTGCATAGTGTAATTTTTCTATTCTTCAACAAATTGACAGATTTTTCAGTTAACTTTGAAAAATCATAACTAATTCTAGAAAAATAGAAATTGACTGGGTCCAAAGCCTACATGAAGCTATTGAAATATATTTTCATGGAAAAATATCAAACTCTACCCAGATTTACCATACTACTCCCAGAATTTCCCGAAATACCCCTATTCCAGATTAGTCTCCAGAAACATAGCATGACTTTGAAAATCTATATCTCCTAATATACTTGTCCAAACATTATGTTCTACCCGTAAAATTAAAGCTATGGATGTCTAATTTAAATCTGGAAAGTTTCATAATTGTTTGGTAAGGTTTGGTTTTCCAAACGTTCGACACAAACAAACTGTTTTCCAGAAACACAGTTTGAGAGCAACTGACTTCAAAAATTCATATCTCTTAGTATACTAATCTAATTAACACAAACTATATACCAAATTAAATATAAGACTATGTACTTAAATTATGGAAAATTTCATGGCCATTGGGAAAGATTACATAATTCAAAAACACCACGAAATCAACTACTAGAATCTGGACGTTCAGGATTTCACCTGTTTCTAAACCCATCTTTCAAAAATCATAACTCTCTCTATAGATATCCAAATGATGCATTCTACCACTAATTTTAAAGCTTGTTATGTGTACTATCTCCCTGTAAATTTTCGTAAATAATGGATGTGATTTGGTTGTTCATAAATCCACACGAAACTGACTGACTCTGATGAACATCAGTTTTGGACAGTCTAACTTCAAAAATTGATAACTTGTTCGTTTTGACAGCAAATTGAGCTCTTCTTGATTCTATTTCATACTACACATCCTAAAATTTCCATATAAAAAAGAACCAGATGAAAAATCTATCTGTAGTCTCTGTTTGAGCTTCTGAAAGTTTCCGATAAATCCTCTGTTTTCCGGCGACCAAAACAGAGTTGATAAAACTGATATGTAGCCATGCTTTTGGACTCAAATCTCAAAGATTTTGACTCTACATACTCCTAAACATGTTCTTGGGGTTTAGGGACGTGATTTCAGAATCAAAAACATCACAAATATCACCCAAAATCGTCACAAAATCACTGGTTTCGGTGACAGCAACTTTCCGACGAATTTTCTGAATTCCAGCAGAAGAACAACCCCAAAAAGCTACTGAAAACAGCCTCAAATCTACTGGAAAAGGAAGATAAGGATGCATGAAACTCACCTATATTATCTTATGGTGCTGCATGTGAGTTTTGAAGCTTCTTCCTCCTTCCTCCCTCTCTCTCTCTCTATTTTCTGCTGTTATGTTTTCTGTTTCTTTTTTTTTTCTTCAAAGCTCTCTCTCTTTGCAGCTGAACGAAAATGAGAGTTGGAGGAGTTTGTGAGCTGTACGTATGTGCTGTATGCTTGGTCAAATGGGAAGAGAATGAGTAGGTAAGTGTCATTGTCTTGAAGGTGTATGTGTAGGTATGTGTGTGGTACATGTGTGTGTTTGTTGTGATGGGAAGGAGTGACAATGCATGGATGGTTTTATACGTGTGTGTGCTGTCAAGTGTGGGTGTGTGTGTGTTTTTATACACATATAGGTATAATTTTATCCTATTAATTACACACACTAGTTCCTAATTTTTCCCTTTGTCAAATTTAAGTTTCCTTAAATTTTGTAGGTTCCATAAATTAGCTTACTATCTAATTTCCATAATTTAATCCTTGCATTAAATTTTTGGGATGTTACATTAATACGTATGTATTGTTGTCCACATATTCCATGTACGTTGTCTTTACCACTTTCTTTTATACACACACACACACACACACACACACACACACACACACACACACACACACACACACACACACACTGTTATGGTGAGATATATACTACAAATAAAGATAGAGGATTATAATCTAAGGCGATGATGTAAATTTAGCAATGAATAATTTTGTTATAAGTATTTATAAGACTTAACTATTTTTATGTGCAAAAGTATATATAAACAATTTATTTGGGAGTAGATATAACAATGCCATTAAAGAGACTTAGGCTATGTTTGGTTGGAGGTTTTTCTAGGTTAGATGAGGGTAGGGGAAGATTGAAGATAAGAAAATGTATGTTTGGTTAGAAGGATGGATGAGAGAATTTTTTGTCTTGTAGTGATCACCTCTCCTCCTTTGTAAAACCTCCAGATTTGAGGTTTTTTCTATGGGAGAGAAAATTTGTGTCCCATTGTAACTAAATTGCCCATGATAATTTTTCAATATTCCAACACTACCCTCGCCACTATAAACACTTGAGGATATGTTGAGAGCTTGCGCTATCGAGCTTCCATGTAGTTGGGACAAGCACTTGCCATTGGCAGAATTTGCGTACAATAATAGCTACCACTCCAGTATTCATATGGCACCTTTTGAAGCTTTATATGGTCAAAAGTGCAGGTCACCGTTGTGTTGGACCGAATTGAGTGAGAGAACTATTATAGGACCAAATCTGGTAGACTAAACATCACGAAAGATTGAAATGATCCGGTAGAAATTGTTGATAGCTTAGAGCCGACAGAAGAGTTATGCGGATCGTCAAAGAAGACCATTGGAATTTAGTGTGGGAGATCATGTTTTTTTGAAGGTTTCTCCTATTACGGGTATTAGGAGGTCTATTAAAGCAAAGAAGTTGACTCCACGATTCATTGGCCCATTTGAAATTTTGGAGCAGATTGGACCGGTTGCCTATCGGATCGCCTTGCCTCCGCACTTATCTAATGTGCATGATGTGTTCCATGTGTCACAGCTAAAGAAGTATCATCCAGATCCGTCTCATATCATTGAGCTTGAAGAGGTTGAGTTAAGAGAGAATTTGACGTATGTGACCGAACTAGAAAGAATTTTAGATGTAAAGGACAAGCAGTTACAGAATAGAACAATTCGTCTCCTAAAAGTTTTCTGAAAGGGAATGTTTCCTGGTGATGCTACCTGGGAAATTGAAGAGCGCGACGTGATTTTCCTCATTTGTTTACTCAGGTATATACGTGGTATTTATGTTATATTATATTGAGATTGAATTGGTGTAATGTTGTGTAAGAATTATGTGTTTTGAATTTTGGGGACAAAGTTTCATTTAGGTGGGGAGAATTGTAATATCCAAATAAAAAAAATTAATTAATTAAATTATTATTATAATATTATATTATATTTTATTTTATATATATTATATTATATATGCATACTCGTGTTGCATGCATAATATATATATATATATATATATATATATATATGTGTATATATGTATATGTATATGTATATGTATACATATACATATGTATATATATGTATATGTATACATATACATATACATATATACATATATATATGTATACATATATATATGTATATATATATATATGAAGGGGGAGCAATCGTCCCTCTTCATTTCCTTTAAAACCGCACAAGAGGTACGTTCTCTTGTGCGGTTTTGTGAGAGAGAAAAGTGAGAGAAAGAGGGAGAGAACGGGAAGAGAATAAGGAGCTTATTTAATATTTTCTGATGTAAGTTATTTATCTTATAAGATTATTTAGATAGCTAAAATAACTTCTTTTCAGCAAATTTCTTTCATGAAAATTATTCCATGTATTTTTATCTCTCTAATAAGGATTATATTATATTGATTAGAGAAATATTTTAACATTAGCATTCTGGACAAGCTTGAGTTTTGTTAGTATAAGGTTATAAAATGTAGAGAATAATTAATAGTTAATTTTAATCGGTTTATTTTTCTTATTTAGTTTATATAATATTTTATAATGAATTTTCTATATAATTAGTCTATAAATAATTATATATAGGACTTTTTAACCGATTAAATGTGGGTTAAAAGTTTTATTTGAATTAATGAAGATATTACTGAAATTTTAATTGGTTTAGTTTTGAAATTTGTATAACTAAATTATTATTTATGAAATTCGTAAGACTAAATTATCATTTATGAAATTTGTAAGACTAAATTGTCATTTATAAAATTGGTAGTACTAAAATGTCATTTCTGAAATTCATAGGACTAAACTGTCATTTCTGATATTTGAAGGACTAATCGATCATTTTTGAAATTTAAATCCCAAACTGTTATTTACAGTTTTTTTATAATATATTATTATTAAAATTTGTATATAAGTTATAATATTGATTATGAGGAATTTTGGAGAGTTATTAATGGGTAGTAAATTGATTATAGTAGATTGATTTTGACGTTTATTTGAGCTCTTAGATTAGGAGCAGTGTGATAATAAATAACTTTGGCGAGAGGTAACCACTTTTCTCTTGTTGTGCATGTTTGTATGATGTTTGTGAGTGATTTTAATTATGCAGATTTATAAATTTGGCTGCTGATATGTGATGTGATTTTAGAAAATATGTTATTAATGAAATTGTCTTGTGGGACTTATTTTCATTGAGAAAATGACTAGCAATATTATATTATATGAGTTGGTATTTATTTATGAGATTGGAAAAATCCTTTTTGATAATTATGAAATGATAATGACATGTCATAAACACATAATATGGATAGGAGAGGGGATGATGGATGTGGAACTAATGGGAGGTTACTCAAAGAGAAAATAAGGAGGTGAATTCTTGTACAAAAGAGGAAATAAGGTGGTGGACATCCAGGTATACACTGGTTAGTCTTTTAGCCCATTTGTATTCCGTAGGGCTATGACACCCTACTAATGTATTTAGAGGGGGAACCCATGGTCCGGTCTTGTGCTCTGTAGATTTTAGCCGATCCATATTACTTAATCGGTGAGCTTATTGAGTTAGTTACCAGTCATATGGGTGAGTACTAGCCCATGGGTTCAGTCAGAGGAAATAAGGGAGGAAAGAAAATAAATTATTGTGTATTAACTCTTGTACACTTATATGGTAACTATGAGAATGAGAATATGATATTGTGAATTATTATGAAATTATTCGTATGGACAAGTGATATTTTAATAATGTTATACTTTTATAACTGTCCCACTTGGCACCTCACGGGCACATACTTGTATGCCCGATGAGATGGATTGCTGGTTACTGAGGCTTTTATCTCACCCCGTTGATTTAACATTTTTTAGGAAATAGTTGTCGTACGGGTCCATCAGGGAAGACTTCGGAAGCTTAAACTATTTCTGATAAAAGTAGTACTTCCATCTTTTAATATATGTAGGATTATTGTATAATGCCACATTAGGGCTTATTTTGCATACTCTGATCTATTTCTGAGAACCTGATATATTAAATATATATTTTTAATTGCTTCTGATGATGTTAAAAGGTATGTATAGCTTATGATGTGTTCTAAACTTGTGGATCCACAATTTGATCTGATAAGGATATTTTAATATATGATGAGATACTATTTAGCAAGGAAAAAGAGTTTTATTTTCCATGGTAAATTTTATAAACCATGGTAGAGTTTTCAAACGGTTAGTTGAACTTTTTTTTTCTACCATGGTTAATTTTTTAAAAGATGAGCTGTAATCTTTTCTACCATGGTAGACTTTTGAAGAATTGAGTTATAATAATAGGATTTTACAGTATTAAGGAAAGTATTTTACACTTTCTAAATTAGAATTTTCTTTATATTCAATGATGTTTTCTTCAAAATGATGATGATAGTGAAAAAATGGGATAATTTTTGTTGAATTAGAATTGAAATGAGGATCCCAAAGCTCTTGTTGCTCTAAACTTCCACTAGGACAAAAAGGATAATAAAAACAAGTTTGGTGCCTAGTGAAATCATCTCTCACATAATGATTGGTAGTGGTATATGGACAATGCTCATATGAATGACTCTCTCCATAATAAACACAAGAAAATTAATTATATTGAGAATAATCAATATTTTCAATCCAACCAGCATTTATATTTTCATGTTTCATTCCATCCACATGCATTCCTTGTAAAGAACAAAGATAGCACAATCCTCGGCAATGGCGCCAAAAAGTTGATGCTATTGAACTTTTAAATAAGTACCTCAAATGTATGGGCCGTGGAAATAGTATAGTAGCAAATCAATGTCATCCCATAGAGATTTAAGTAAACTAGTAATTAGGCATTAAATTTCTCATGTTCAGTTAAGTTGAACAAATCAAGAAAGAAACTAATTTGAAAATCAATTTAAACAAATGTAAGAGTCCTAAATTTAATATTTTGTTTGAAATTTCAATAGAGAAAAACAACATAGAGTGGCTAATCCCTTTTTCAAGGTTAGAGCATGTATTTACCCAAATTAAATGCACTTAATGTTAATTTATTAATCTAGAGTTTAAATGGATATAAGTATCTTCCAATTACTAATACTTCTCTCTCAAATTAAAATTGTTATTATTAACTAATTTACTTAAGATGCAATACATGTCAAATTTCACTCTAATATGATTATATGGGTCCAATAGGTATATTCATATCCTATTGGCAAATTAGAATAAATTCTAATATCACATTACTTAATCTTATGGTCCAATTAAGATCCCTCTTTCAAGGCTAATTTAAATTCCCCAATTCACATTTAGTGGTGATCAAGCACTAAATAGACAAAATAATACAAGATTAAGTAAACTAAAATAACAATAAGCACAATTAATTGGTTCATACATGCTCAAATCCCCAATTTAATTCATAACTACACTAGATTAAACAACAATTAGCTACATATGTCTTCAATCCAATACATCACAGCAGCAAATCAGTCCAAAAGCCATCAAAATATATAACAATAAAAAGGAATAAGAAAACACACAGCTACTGTTCACAGATAATGAATATTCATGTTCAACGTCCTCTGTTCTATTAGCTTTTACTCTGGTTCATGATGTTGAAACTGTGAGTCTGTTTCAAACTGTGATGACAGCGCCACTCTGCTCTCTTAGACTCCTCTCTTCTTTTCCAACCACCCCTCTGTTTTGCTTTCCAAAAACGGTGGTGAAGAAGCTGAACAATGGTTGCGCTCTGCTCTAGTTCTCTGGCTTTGCTGCTGCAATGATGATGATGAACAGTGGAGAAAACGGCCGCCTCCCAACTCCGGTCCCAGCTTCTCTCGAAACTCCAGACCTTTTGCGGTGCTGTGTTCTTACTGTCTCTCAACGCTGAAGCTCAGACTTGAGAATGGTGAGATGACTCGATGATGATGGAGGTCGCCGGCATTAATGGAAAATGGAATGGCGCCAGTGACCTTGGTGGAAGGGATGAAGATTGAAGGTCTCTCAAGGTTCTCCTTTGTCGTGATGCTTCCTTCATTCAGCTCCTCTCCAACTGTGGATCTCTCCTTCTGAGCTGTTGAAGATAACAACTGATCGAGACAGCCCACTGTTGGATACTGTTTATCCGTGACTCTCAGCCGCCAAGCATACTCAGCTTTCTATCGTATTCCCCCTCCTGTTTAGTGATGGTGAAGATCCTCCATCCCTCTGAACTTGTGGCTGCTCTCTGTTTTTTTTCTGTCAATCCCCAAAATCCCGCCGCTACTGTTGCTTTTTCTTTTTCTTCAAATCAGCGACCTCCTACAATCCTCCTCAGCGTCTCCTCTGAATACCTACTGAGTCCCTTGGTCAAAACGTGCGTTTTGACTAAGGGAGTTAAATGAAAACATATAAAACCTTTGAGGAGGGATTAAAATGAAAACTTCTGAAATATTTTAGAGCTCATTCAAAATTTTTAAAAATATAATTTTTTTTTCCAAAACAGTGACTCATTATTATCTTGAATTAAATTATTTCTATTTTATATTAAAACCATAATATTTAAACTAAAATCCCTAAAATGATTCACCAAATTGATTAGCTTCTAAAATCTCTTAAAAATCTTTCAAAATTTATTAAGATAACTCTCTAAATATCTTTAAAATACACTTTAAATATATTAAAAATGAAGAGTTATCAAGAATTTTATGATGAATTTGATGTAATGGGTGCTTGATTTTATCCATCAATAGCAGTATTATTTTCTGCCATTTCTTATTTAAACTTGATCATTACATCTTCTCACCAGGTTGGACGTTGATACAGAATTCTCGAAACACAATCAAACTCGAAGAATCATGATCGTTACCTGCAGCCAGTGAAACGTTAAAGTCTTTAAGAAGGGTGAAGGGACCTGATTTAACAGAGAAGAGTGAGGAATAAGGATCAAAGTTGGAGTAAGAAGATGGATAAAAGTGAAGATGAAGGAATTTGGGACCTTCCGTGAACAGAAACGAGTATGTGAATTCAGAGCGAGAAAGGCGTGCGGTGGTGTAAAGGACATAATTAATTGTGTAAGGTATGTTGAGTGGAGATGTATTGTTGGACATTGAAGACGAGAGAGGATTTTCGATTACCGAGTTGAGATAATCCTCACTCGCCATCCGATTACCGAGTCGAACAGAGGTGGAGAAGCCACAGTTAACAAAGATATTTTCTATGGCTTTGTATGGGTAGCATGTGTAATCGGCGTCGACTGTGACCATTCGTACGTTGAAGAGATAGCAATATCTTGACCAAAATAATGATGCCCATCATCTTCATCGTGCTACTGGTTTAGTCTGTTACTTTTTTTCGTTTTTTAAATTTGCCATGAAATGTTTGGATGCTTTTATAATAAGATGGGCCACATTGCGATTTACTCACCATCTCAAATATATATATATATATATATATATATATATATATATATATATTCAAAAACAGCGCCAACATCAGTTTTTAAAAAAATCACAGAAGAATATACTAACATTTTTAAAATGACCAATCAGACAATTCAATATAGAAAAGAGAAATACTTGCATACTCTAAGAGTGATACCTTATTTATACTCTAACTAAATAAAATATAATGACCTATCTTATTTTAATGCTACATGACAAATAAGTCATATAGAGAAATTCAAATTTTATAATTTTTAAAAACATAAACTTTATGATTTAGAAAAACAAAAGACATCATTCCCTCCCATCAGTTGTTGTTTTTAAAAATCATAAAATTTGAATTTTTTTATATAACTCAACTACCATGTAGTGTTAAAATAAGATGTGTTGTTAAATTTTAATTAGTCATAATACAGATAAGATAACACTTCTAGAATATGTAAGTATTTTTCTATAAAAAAAAACTAAGAATCAGTCTACTTGCATAAATTTGGAATTTTGAAATGTTGTAAAAAGATGTCACTACCGCTCATGCCCTCACTTTTTTGAGGGAAAAACATTTTCTTTCTCCTCCCCAACCATCTTTTATTTTTATAACTATTAGATCAATATTTGAATGGTTTAAATTTGATCTTTTATAAAGTTATTACTAAAATGTTAACTTATAAAAAAAATAATTAATTAAATTTAAATCATTAAATTTTGATATGAATAATTTAACATTACAATAAAATTAATATTTTATGTAAAAATAAATCCAAACCATTCAATGTGGGTCTTACATGGGATGGAAAGGAAAAATGAGGGGAATTCCAGTCAACAACCCGGGTGGCAGCTATTTGGTCGCTGAGGATAGAGCAGTCAACACGCAAGAAACAAAGAAGATGTGAACATACATGTATATCTGACCAAGTCTCCTACATATGTGGTTGTTTAGGTTAGCGATATAAGTTATTTTTTTAATATAATTTATAATGTAAGAGGTAAATATATAAGATAAATTTTATCTTAATATATATAAATGTACTTCTTAAATACTGACTCATACAAACACTATATTATTTCCATTTTAAAAAATAACAGTTGGACATCTGCCTCCTTTTACGACTAATCTGAGAACATTATTACGTTGAATGATGACTAAGAACTACTCACTCCTAAATTTAATAAATATAAGATATATTTATCTAATTTGATTAGATTAAGAAAATTAGTTAAGTTAGTTAATATATCATGTATTTTTTAAAATACCCTAGTCATCTCTATTAAATCTTTTTTTCCTTTATTATTATTGAGAGAACATCAATAGAAGTCAATTAGAAAAAAAATAAAAAAAATAAAAATTATATCTTATATTTAAAATCAAGACCAACTCTTAAATATATTTTATATTAAGAACTTGTTGGAGGAAGAACTAAAAACTAATGATAGATATCATAAAAGTGAGTTTTACCTCTACCAAGGTTTTTCTTACACGCATGACGAATAATTAAATACTTGACAACTTACTGAAAAGAAGAAACCCATTATTAGTAAACTGTGTTGAACTTTTTTATCTGTTCATTGCTTATATTATTATTATAAATTATATATTTGTCTATTTAATTTAAAAAGTTGTTACTAAGAATATTAAAATAATTTATATTAGTTTCTCTTTTATTTATTGGACTCTCATGCAATAGAATTGATTTATTTGTTATTCAATGAGAATAACTTAGGTTTTTTAATAATAAATTGATTTAAGACTCAAAAATGATTCCAAGGGGACTTCCTCATGTGATTCTTGGAAAAGTCCCCTCTCGTAGAAGTACTCAAAAGGCCAATAATTTTTTGGCCTAATGGCATGACATACACTCATCCTTAATTAGGACTCTGGCATGATAGATTTAATTTATTTACTAAAACGTATTTGATATAATTCTAAAAAAAGAAAAGAAAAACTACTAAAATTCAATCGTATTCATATTTTTTAATATATATGAAAAATCATTCTTGAGGTACCTTTAGTTTCCTTCAATTTTTAATTTAGTATATGTGTGTTTTTTTTCTCTCTCTATTAGATTTTACTCTTTTAGTACTGTTAGCCCCTGTAACTTTGCTATGTTAACATTGTTAGCCCCAGTATAAAAGTTAATTATGCTAACAGATTAAAATTAAAGGATTTAATAATGAGAGAAAAACAAAAAAATACCAAATTAAAAATTAAAGGAAACTCCATGTAGTTTAAGAATGGTTTTCCCTAAATATACACATAAACCTTGAAGTTGTTAGAAAGACTTGGAATACGTGGGAAGCTAGCTGACCTGAGAAAGAGTACGCCAGTAACAAATGAAAGCAAACTCCAAGTGGTTCGTTGTGAGTGATCGATTTATGTCAACCCCTTTCGAGATTGATGATTTCAGGGAGATCGATGACAGCAACGTGGACTGTTCGACTCATTTGAATATCGAAAAGACACAGAATTGAGCAAGAATTGAACAAAGCAAAACAATGATGTCTTGAGGAAAAATATGCCTCTTTTGTGTGATTGAGAAATTGCCTGGAAGATGCGATCGTTTTTGCAATATAGTTATGCTTTAAATTATCAATGGGCAGCTATAGTGAATAAAAAAAAAACATACGACAAGTCTCAGTTTTTTTCCTACGGTTACTTAACTAGATCGGATTTTATGAAATGATAAATATAAATCGTTAAAATTTCAATGGAAAAAGAAGAAATCAATGATATGCCAATTGTGAGCTAAAATTTCTTATTAGTTAGAGAATAAAAAAGAAGGAAGGGGATGGAAAGGGAAAAGAAGGGGAATTCCAGTGGACAACCCTGGCGGCAACTATTCGGCCGCTGAGATTTGACACCAACATTTTCTTTCTCACTCTAACCTTTTCCTCTTCAATCTTCATATCCGTTTGGTTGAGGATAGAGTAGTCACCACGCAAGAAATAGAGAAGATGTGAACATACATGGATATCTGACCCAAGTCCCCATATTTGGTATGTTTGGATAGTCTTTATAAGTATTTTTCAATTATGATTTACGGAATACGAGGTAGTTTTTATGGTCTACGAGATATATTTTACGGTCTACGAAGTAAATATGTGGAGAAGTTTTATCTCGATTTACGTGAATCAGGCTTATAAAATAAGCTAAGCTTAACAAGGCTATTGTTTCCATTTTGAGAAAAGTAACGTTGGACTTCTGCCTCCTTTTACGACTAATATGAGAAATTATTACGTTGAATGATGGCTAAGAACTACTCCTTCCTATTCTTAATTAATATAAAATATATTTATTTAATTTGATTAGGTTAAAAAAATTAATTAAGTTAGTTAATATGACATGTATTTTTTAAAATACCATATTTATCTTCCTTAATTAATTCCCTCTTCTTTTTTATTATTTTTGAGAGAGCATTAATATAAGTAAATTAGAAAAGATTAATAAATATAAAAATCAGTCTTATATTTAGGATTAAGACCAACTTTTTAAATATATCTTATTGAAGGCACAAGTATGCTTCTATTAAAGATAATTATCTTCAAGTCACTGTTAGATAATATTGACACATCTCCTATCCTAACGAGAATTTAAAGATGTGAGAGTTTTAATTGAAAGGGATAAGGTGAGCTGACACAGGATTGAATTGGGCCAGGAAGGTTTCAGAATAAAATAAGCTTTCTTTATTTTTGCTGAATCTATGGGTTCGATCGAACCCTCACTTGTAACCAAAACAATCGTGCCCATTTATATCATCATTATCATCAAAGATTTTGTTCGGATAAGCGATGAAATGATTTATAAATGTTTATATATGTAAATTGAGATATACTTCTTATTTTATATATCTTAAATCATAATTGAAAAACTGATTTTGAAGACTCCAATTGCTATTTCAAACGAACACTAATATATTAGATCCCTGAACTCAATAGAGTTTGTGCATGTCTCCCAGTTTAAAGAGCATTTACAAAAATACTTACATATCTTACTAATAAGAATTTTACATTGGTAGGATTTGAACTTATAATATAATCTTATGAGTATGAGCCAATCTCAGGACCAACCTTATTACCTATTATATTAGAATTTTTTTTTTCTGACTTGATTTGGTGATGGAATCTAATACCCATCTTATTATAAAGCCCCCATGGAAAGTTATTATATTAGGGTTTTTTTTTTCTTACTTGACTTGGTGATGAATCTAATGCCCATCTTATTATAAAGCCCGCATGGAAAGTTGTTATATTAGGGTTTTTTTTTCCTGACTTGACTGGGTGATGGAATCTAATGCCCATCTTATTATAAAGTCCCCATATGAAAAGCCTAAAGAACGAAAAGAAATATCAAACTATCAGGAGCACAATAAAGGAAGATGGGCATCATTATTTTGCTGGTGATGATCTTGTCACTCCACCGCATATCCATGTCGGACGGCAATAACCCCACCTATGCATATAAAGCCATAGAAAACATCTTTGTTAACTGTGGCTCCTCTACCTCTGTTCAAGTCGGTAATCGGATGGCGAGTCCTGATAATATCAACTCTTCACAATTTTCTCTTATTCAAAATCCTCTCTCGTCCTCAATTCAGGCCAACACATCTTCACGCAGCATAATTTCAACAGTAAACTACGTCCTTTACACCACCGCACGCCTTTCTCACTCTGAATTCACTTACTCATTTCTGGTCACTGAAGGTCCCAAGTTTGTTCGTCTTCACTTTTACCCATCTTCATACTCCAACTTTGGTCGCTATTCCTCACTCTTCTCTGTTAAATCAGGTCCCTTCACCCTTCTTCAAGACTTTAACGCTTCATTCATTGCAGACAACGATCATGATTCCAGAATGATTGTGTTCCGAGAATTCTGTGTCAACGTCCAACCTGGTGAGCAGAGGCTGAATGTTACCTTCATACCCAACACCACCACCAGGACGGACGCTTACGCTTTTATTAACGCGATCGAGGTTGTTTCTATGCCACTTTATCTTTATTACACTAAACCAAGTGACCTAGGTTTTCAACTTATTGGTCATAGCTCTTTCTACCAATTCCAAGCAACATGGCTCTGGAGATGATGTACAGAATCAATGTTGGGGGGCGTCAAATCCCTCCTGATCAAGACACAGGAATGTTCCGTAATTGGGACGATGACAAGAAGTACTTGATTCAATCTCCCACAAGTGGTCTTCCAGTTTATTTTGTCGGTGAAGAACTTAAATACACAAAAATTCCCAATTACACTGCACCAGACGGGTATATCTAACTGGTCGTCTTAGCCATGTTGCGAACGAGACTTCGGTGGTGTATAACGTGACATGGGAGTTTGAAGTAGACTTGGAGTTCATCTACATGGTAAGGCTCCACTTTTGTGAGATTTATCCATTTATTCAGCAGACTAGCCAAATTGTTTTTGAGATCTTCATTGCTGATGAATTGGCTGAGCGTCATGCTGATGTGTTATTGTGGGCTAGAGATTATCTAACTCCTTACTATAACGACTACGCAGTGTGGATGTTGAGCAATGATCAAAACTTGAAGAAACTCAATCTTTCCATTAAGATACAACCATATGCTGATGGACAAATAAGCCAATACCGTGACGTGATATTGAACGCAATTGAGATATTCAAAATAAGTGATGCCAATTCCAATCTCGGGGGTCCCAATCCTGATCCACGTCTAAAGCCATACTCACCACACATCAACTCCCAAAACCCTAGAAGCTCAAACAAAACAACAATGATTTTAATCGTTGTTGGAACGACTTCAGCACTCATTGTGCTATCTATCATTTTTCTCATCATCAGGAAACTCAGAACCAGGATACAGCTCTCCACAGCCACGTCGGAAAGATCTAAGAGTAAACACGGCTTATCATCACTACCATCCGATTTGTGTCGATACTTTTCAATCGCAGAGATGAAAGCAGCCACAAATAATTTTGACGATGTCTTCATAATAGGAGTTGGAGGTTTCGGTAATGTGTATAAAGGCTACGTTGACAACAATACAGTACAAGTCGCAATCAAACGGCTCAAACCCGGTTCGCAACAAGGGGCTCAGGAGTTCATAACTGAGATTGCGATGCTCTCCCAACTTCGTCATGTTCATTTGGTGTCCCTCATCGGATATTGCAATGATGAAAATGAGATGATCCTTGTTTACGAGTTCGTGGCGCGTGGGACTCTTAGCGACCATCTCTATGGCTCTCATTTTAAAGAACCACTTTCATGGAAGCAAAGATTGGAGATAAGCCTAGGGGCAGCACGTGGACTGCACTACCTTCACACAGGAGCCAGCCATAATATCATTCATCGAGACGTGAAGAGCACGAACATCTTGGTGGATGAGAAATGGGTAGCAAAGGTTTCTGATTTTGGACTGTCCAAAGTGGGACCCACCGGAGTGTCGCGGTCTCACATAAGCACGGTTGTGAAAGGGAGTGTGGGGTACTTGGACTAGGGGTGTTCATGGGCAGGGCTGGGCAGGGCGAAGGTTTGGCCCGATGCCCTGCCCGAAAGATCACTGGGCTGCATTTTGCAGCCCGATGCCTGGCCCTGCCCAATACAAGCCCTAATATTTTCGGGCTGGGCATTGTGGGCTTCACCCTACCCAACATTTATCATCCATTGAACCTGTAATTTTAGGAAATATTAGAATTGGAAGATAAATACAACAAGGTCTCAAGATAAAAAAAGATTGAAAAAATATAATGACTTTTACAGCTGAACAAGGTCTCTAAGTAAAAAAGAAAAAAAAATTGGGCCTACTCGATAGCCACAAACGGAGGAAAATCACAAGCTTTACATTTTATACAACAGAGAAATACTAAAAACAAAAACCCCGATCTTAACAGAACTAAGCTCAGGAAAAAAAAGAAAATTAGACGAAGAAAAATCATAAGTTTTAGAGAAATAAAAGCAGAACCAAGCTCAGGAAAAAAAAATTAGAACCTGGAAGTGGCAATCTTTAGAGTTCAGTCAGTAAATAAGGTGACTAGAATGAACAGCAGTAGCAACTGGAATCTGAAAGTGTTGAGCTGTTGAACTAGTTCATAGTTGAGGACTTGAGACGATGAGAACTGAAGCTCGACTTGCAGTTGCAGCTGCAGCTGCTACGGGAAAGTGCAAGAATTGAGAAAGCAAGATGGGTTGATTAATTTAATACCTACATAATTGCTTTTAATGCTTTATGTCTCCATTGTCTTGTGCCGTGCATTACGTAAATCTTGTCTACCACTACAAAAGCTAATGGCTAATAATATATATATATATATATATATATTAATACTTGCATCACATGTACACATATATTAATATATATAAATAGTTGGTAATATTTATATATATATTATATCTATACCCGGCAAGGCCAAATGGGCAGGGCTGAATATCCTGCCCAATGCCCGGCCCTGCCCAAAAAAATGCCCAGCCCGATTGTGCCTAATTTTTTTAGGGCGGCTTTTTTCTGGGCAGGGCAGGGCTATTTTTCTTCGGGCTCGGGTGGGCATACCGGGCACTCGGGCTTGATGAACACCTCTAACTTGGACCCAGAATACTACAAGCGTCAACGCTTGACTCCAAAGTCTGACGTGTACTCATTTGGAGTGGTGCTCTTGGAAGTATTGTGTGGAAGACGACCTTTGATACGTACTGCGGAGAAGCGAAAGGCAAATTTAGTGGACTGGTTTAGAAGATGCCATCATGAAGGAGTGATTCACGAGGTGGTGGACCCGTTTGTGATAGAAAGTATAACGCCAGAGTGCTTGAAAGCGCTCAGTGAGATGATTTCAAGTTGTTTGGCTGATGATGGCAATGAACGACCATCAATGAATGAAGTGGTGTGGGGCTTAGAGTTTGTGATGAAGCTGCAAGAGGAGAGCTTGGAGGGCCCAGTTATGGATGAGGTTAGTGGGACCCAAAAAGAGGAAGAAGAAGAGACATTGATGGAGAAAGGGGTTTGGAAGATGAACAACTGATATGAGATTCATATGTCAATAATTGAGATTCACTTCTCAGGACGAATCCTACATGCCTATTAACAAGAATAGACTCTGTTACAATCCTAAATCCTACATATGTTTATGTGTGTATTTCAATTTTAATTCTTTTGTATTAACTAATTTTGAAAATTAAAAAATTTAGTTAAATTAGTTATTTATAATAAATGAGTGTTTTTTCCTTAAAATATTATCTTTAATCATGTTTATTAGAATTACTCTATGATATAATCAATAAAATATTTTAAAGAAAATAATAAATTTAAGAGATAAATTAGATTGACGAACTATTACGTTCGGATGAAAAAGATACTTTGATAAAGGAAGGGGTTAAAGATGAGGAATTGAAATGAGATTCAAAAGGCAACTATTAAAGATTCGCTTCTTAGCATGAATCCTAAGTGCTTATGGAAAATCACTGAGTTTTTTTTTTTTAAAAAAATGTAATCACATTAAAAACCCTAAAAACATAGCAAATAAACAATATAATTTTATTGACATTTCTTACACCAAAGCTAATTATTTCATACCGCTCACTTGTGAGTACTTTTTGGTGCCTACTTTCATTTATTGGAATCTCACAATGATTTTCCCATCTATTAATAAAAACCAACTTTCGTCATTATATAACACTCACTTGTGAGCACTTTTTTGTGCCTACTTTTATTCATTATAATCTCACAATGATTTTCCCATCTATTAATAAAAACCAACTCTGTTACGTACAATCCTTAATGCTACATGTGTGTGTGTCAATCTTAATTCTTGATTATATATGCACTCAATACACATATTCTAATTTTGAAAAAAAAAACACATATTCTAAGAAAATAAAGAAACTATGTGTGTGTATTTAAGTTTTTCACCGTAAAAAATAAACAATTAAGACAATATAGGGATGAGCTAGTTTCAATTATTTCTTATAATCTCCCCGACCCTATGGCTGTTTGAAAATAAAGAGGAGAGGACGTACCGAGTCTAGTACTAGGTTAAATCACCAAAGCTCATTGCTAGAGTCTAAAACACGGTGGTACAGTAGATGCATCACACACAGAAAAAGATGAAGGGAGAGATAGCCGAAAAACTTGTATTTAGGACAAAACAATTCTTCCGCAATGGACTTACATATATAAACTATGAATACACACACACATATATATATATATATATATTTGTGCCGCCTGGTGCAATGAGTTAATGTCTGTATAGTTTAGTAATTGGACCTTTGGCCTATAGTTGATTGTATAGGGTTATTGATGTATAAATAGGTAGCTACTTTTCTCTGGGGTTTCCCATTAGCATGGTGCCAGAGTGGGTTTGGATCTTGGATTGTCCTCTTCGGGTCAATTTTGCACGTCATTTGGTTTTCTTGACCCGTCACACTTGTTCTTGAAGTCCTGTCTCTTTTCACTGCTCGAGTTTTTCTACGGTTTTTTTGTTTGGTCTGTTTAGTTTTACGGAGGAAAAGTGAGGAATTTTTATATTATTTTATTTAAAGTGATAAGAGGGAAGGAGAGGGAAAATATTTTAAGATTACTTTATTTAGTTTGAGAAAGAAAGAAAAAAATATTTTAATCTAAACAATTTTATCTTTTTATTTAATTTTTTAAAATTATATGCAATATTTAATAAAATATATTATAAATATAAAATTATAATTTAATAATTATAAAAATTAAATAAATATAACTATAATTATACTAATAAATATCTAAAATTATATTTTATATGATTTACTTATTATATATATCCAAATGATCATACTTATAAATTATCATAAAATATAATAGATATTTTTATCCAACTAAAAAAATTCTTTTTAACCTCTTATCCAAATCCCGCCAAATTAAACGAAAGGTATTTAGGTATTGAGGAGAGGTTCAAAAAATTTATATTGCCTCCTTCTTGCCGATCAGGGGAAGGGAGGGACCAAAAATCACTCCACTCCCCATCATTCCCCTCCCCTGCCCGCCCTCAAACCAAAACAGAGCCTTCATCTCGCCGTGATTTTTCACTCTTTCCCAATAAACGGCGTTCTCCACGGCGACCTCATCTGATTACTCACTCGAGCACTTGTTTTGTCCATCAGTTTCAAGCTTCTTCTTCGGTTGCCTTGACTCAGTATCTTGGTTGTCTTCGTGATTTGCTAGTTCCTTCTCTGGTTGCTGCGACTCTGCTCCTCAGTATCTTGGGTGTCATGATTTGCTCTTCTTCAAGCAAGATCTCACATTGTGATTCCTTGATCCCGCTCGTCACAAGGTTTCTGGATGCATTTCTGAAATATTTTATTTCTGGTATTGTGTTAATTACGCCTATGCTTCAACGTTTCTCGAGCGTTTTCAAAAGATTTCTGGTATTGTGTCGATTACGCCTCTGCTTCAACGTTTCTCGCTGTGTTTCTGTAAGATTTCTGTATTGTGTTCAACTCCCCATTGTTTCGGCAGTCTCGGTCTTCAATCTTCTGACTTTGTCCACAAATCCTTGTTTTTGCTTCCGACATTAAACATGGCCGATTCAGGTGATGGTTCATTGTAGTCCCTTCATTGTAATCACCCTCTTTACCTCCATCCGGCAGACACCCAAACAACGACCTTGGTTCATCAAGTACTTGTAGGAGCCGAAAATTACTCTACTTGGAGCAGGGCAATGAAGCTTGCCTTACATGCTAAAAACAAACTTAGTTTAATTGATGTTACTTGCACACGTGACAAGCAGGATGAGAAGTTGAAGGATCTATAGGACCAGTGTAATTCAGTAGTGATGTCAAGGCTTATCAATTCAGTGGACAAGAGTATTGCTTCTGGTATTGTGTTTTCTCTTAACTCCCATTTGGTCTGGCTTGATTTAAAGGAAAGATTTGACAAAATTGATGGTGCAAAAATTTATTCTATGCACCATGCTATCAACTTACTTGTTCAAGGAAATTCTTCCGTCTCTGTATACTATACTAAATTGAAAGAGTTGTGGCATGAATATCCTACCTTAGTTCCAATACCAAGATGCAAGTGAAGCTCCGCTGTAGAATACTCCAAAGTGGTTCAAGAACAAATGTTTGTTTCAATTCCTCATGGGATTGAATGATAATTTTCAACACAAAAGGAGCCAAATCCTCCTCATGAGTCCCTTACCTACTCCAAATCAGGCGTACTCAATGGTTATTCAGGAAGAGACTGAACGTCTTGGTACCTCCCCAAGACTCTTCTATCATGGTTGCTAATTTGGCAGAGGAGGCATAGGACGTGAAAGAGGGAGAGGCAGATGTCGATCTTTCGATATTTTCTCTTATTGTAATAGGAGAGGTCATTGTCGTGATAATTGCTACCAAGTTATTGGTTTTCTTGGCAACACAACACCCTCCAAACCGAGGAAGCAGGAGGAAGATCAAGCCAATCAGACCATAGACCACCTACTTCCTAAGTCCTCTAGAGGCTTTATTGGGGATCCAAATTCTGCACAGGCTCCAATTTTCACTCAAGATTAATATAGGAAAATATTAGAACTGCTGAAGCGTGACTCGGATCCTAAAGAGGTTGCAGTTAGCGTCTAGATAGCAACTCCAGGTTTCCAGGCTAACATTTCTAATAATGAGTGGATTTTAGATTCAGGGGCTAGCTGTCATATAATGAGTAGTTTACTTCATTTGGACAAATATCAACCCAATTTAGGACCACCTAAATGGGTTAGAGTTCCTAATGGTTAAAGAATCAAAGTTACTCATTTTGGTGAAATACAGATAACTAAACATATTAAGCTGAAAAATGTTTTATATGCTAAGGAATTTTGTTATAATCTCATCTCTATGGCAAAATTGATGTTGGATTGTGCATGTGTAGTTTCCTTTTTTCCTCACTATTATGTGTTGCAGAATATAAGGAATGGAATGAACAAAGTGATTAGTAGAATTTCATCTGGTCTATACCTTCTTAAGAAAAGAAATATCTCTAGTAATGTTGTTGATACATATAATGTTCAAACTGATTTGATGTGGAACTATAGAATGGGGCACGTCCCTCTTAAGAAATATGATTCATGCTAGGAAACATTCTACCTCTACAAGTGGCAATGATAATAGTAAATGTGATGTTTGCATTCAGACTAAGCATACAAAATTACCATTTCCTTCTAACTTTCCTCAAAGTATTTGTCTTTTTCAAATATTGCATATGGATGTGTGGGGTCCATATCGCACCCCTACACATCAAGGATACAGATTTTTCTTAACTATTGTTGATGATTACTCAAAAGATACTTGGATATTTTTTATGAAACAGAAATATGAGGCTGTCCATTTTATACAAACATTTATTGCTCATATTGAAAATCAATTTTATGCAAAGGTGAAAATTATACGAACAGATAATGGAAAAGAGTTTGTCAATCACACCATGCATGAGTTTGTTAATTCAAAAGGCATCATGCACCAAACTTGTTGTCCTAGCACTTTTAAACAAAATGGAGTTGTAGAAAGGAAACATATGAATCTTTTGGAGGTTGCTATAAGCATTATGTTTCACTCACACACACCAATCAGATTTTGGGGGGAAGCAGTCCAAACCGCTGCTTACCTACTTAACCATTTGACTCCCTATGAGAAGATTCATAGTAACCCTTCTATTTTAACTCACTTGAGGGTATTTGGTTGTTTATCTTTTGCCGCTAATATGAATTCTAGTGGTAAATTTGCATGCAAGTCTGATCCATGCATATTTTTAGGATGCATATCTACTCAAAAGGGATAATTGTTATATAATATCAAAACTAAGTCCCTAATAGTAAGTAGACATGTCATATTTATAGAGGATAGGTTTCCTTTTAAAGATATGCATGATGATGGTGGCAACCAAAGTACTAAGTTACCACCAGATCCGTTCGTTTAGTCTCTTGTATGATTCTCCATCTATCCCTCTTAATACGCTGAGTTGAAGGTCAAGACAGACCTTTGGGTGAGCCGGTACATTCAAGATTATTCTAATCTACCTCGTATTAATGATCAGCATAATCACAATAATTCTAGGCCAGCTAAGGGGAGACGGCCACCATCTCATCTTGCTGATTATCACTGTGAGTATTTGCCTTCTTCTAATCAAAATGAGGTAGAGTATGAATCTGATTTGATGAACTCAAATGCTTTATTTGAGTCTGTTGGTTGGTTACGATGACCTATCTCATTTATATGAAACTTTTATAACATCCATTGATAAAGAATTAGAACCACAAACGTATGACGAGGCAGCAAAGGACCTAAAGCGAGATCAATGCTTTGGAGGCCAATAGGACTTGGAAAATTGTTCCTCTCCCGAAAGGTAAGAAACCCATCGGTTGTAAGTAGGTTTATAAGGTAAAAAAGCATAAAACGGATGAAGTCGTGGACAAATTTAAGGCTCATTTAGTGGCTAAGCGTTATAGCCAAAATGAAAGAATTGACTTTTATGATACATTTTCCCCTGTAGTAAAAATAGTTACTATTAGAATGTCGCTGTGAATAATTGGTCTATTTGTCAAATGGATGTAGATTTTAGTATGTTTGGAATAGCCTGTGGAAGCTCCATAAGTGCTTATAAATCGTGATTTACGGAATACGAAGTAGCTTTTACAGTTTACGAGGTAGCTTTTACGTCTATGAGGTACTTTTACGGTCTACAAGGTAAATATGTTGAGGAGATTTATCTCGATTTACGTAAATCGGGCTTATATAATAAGCCCGATTCAACTAACCTCATCCAAACGAGCGTGTTTTTACATAAAGATCTCTATGAAGAGGTCTATATGTTTATTCCACAGGGTTCAAACAAAAGAGGGGGAGTGACTTCAAAGTATGTAATTGGAAAAATCATTATATAGACTCAAACAAGTCTCAAGGAAATGAAAAGAAAAGTTGACCCAATCGTTGATTAAGGGAGGTTTTATCCAAAGCAAATGTGACTATGCTTTATTTCAAAGGTGTACTAAATCTAATGTAGTATTCATTCTTGCATATGTTGATGATTTAATGATTACAGGAAATAATATTAGTGATATTATTGATATGACACGATATCTACATAGTGAGTTCAAAATTAAGAACCTTAGTCCTTTAAAATATTTCTTAGGCCTTGAAGTGTTAAGATTTAACGAAGGGGTATTCCTTAATCAAAGGAAGTATGCCACTGAATTTATTGATCAAACAGGTTTGGATGAGGCTAACACATAAGAGGTTGCTGCTCATTTTGAGCAAAATCTCAAATTTACGGTAGAGGAGACCAAACATGATCATTTTCTTCATGATCCTAGGCCATACAAGAGAAATGCAGTTGTTAGGAGATGCAAAAAATCTTTTGTTCTCTAATCTTGATCAAAACAATTTAATATAATGGAGTTCGACTTGATTATCTGTACACTTTAATCGAATTGGATTAATTCTTAATATCATGATTATTTTTCTATTTGAGAGATGTAAAAAATTTTTGCTATCTAAAGTCATTTGATCAAATCAATTTAATATAATCAACTTGGACTTAATTATCTCTGCACAACAAATTATCAAGTAAGTCCATATAACACAGGTGGACTGAAGATTTTAATGATATCATAAGATTTTTTAAAAGTTTGTGTTGTGTATGACGTAAGAGAGATTTCCCCTATATTGGAGTGATTGGCCTAATTGGGCATTGTCTTGGGCTGAGGTTCAATATATAACGCCCAATTAGACAAATTAATAAAAGGCTCAGATGCTTAATGATTCAATCTCACATTGTAATGACTAACAAGTAATAATGAAGCTTAAGCTGCAAAATTATCTCAAAAATATAATTGAACAATACCCTCTCTGATTGACATATTGTTTTCTTTAGGGTTGCATAGGTGATTAATGTTGAAAATTTATCTTAAAAATATAGGATGGGAGAATGATAGCGTGAATTTAGTTTTTATTCATCATTATATTCATTTCAAAACTATTTTTTTTTTAAAATACAACACGATATTAATTAAACATTTAAAATCTGATCTAGACTATATACGCATTATTAAGATAATACAAACTGTGTGTGTGTATTGGTTTTTTTTTGGGGGGGGGACATTTTTGACAATTGGTCAAAAACAAAAAGAGAGAGAGAGAGAACATGTTTGACATAAAAAGCATTATTCAAGCATAATTACATGGTGCTGAAAAAGTCTATAGTATAAAAAAGAAGCATGGACATGTTCCCTGGAACATGTTCATACGAGAAACAAATTAAACAGAAAATTGAAATATCTGTGAAACAAAGTAGAGGATTAGGGATACACACACGTACTCTCTCTCTCTCTCTCTCTCACGCAGAGATTATATATACATACATGCGTATCTATCTGCCTCCCTTTCTCTCCCTCTGTGGGTGTGCACACACACACATATATATATGTATGTATGTATATATTTGTGATTAGGGCCGGCCAGGAAAAGATGGTGTTCCCCCCGCACAAAAGCAAAAAATAATCTTCAAGCATGTAATTAAGTTTTAAAATGTACTTTTGTCCTTAAACAATTCTCACATGAGCATAGGTATACTACACTATCATCAAGTGGTGTAACCTTCGAACTTAGGGGGAAAAACATTGTACATGTATGTGGATCCCACACCACTTAGTTAACGTAGGTTTGCTCCTTTTTAACGGCAAGAACAACATTGCAACACTTTTAAAAAAAAATAAAAAAATTTGAGGGTAACATTGCATAAATTGAAAGTTCAGAAAGTCCAATGCTCATGCGAAAATGGTTTAGAGGTAAAAACACTACTCCTTTCATAATTAACGATGATACATATAATGTACAACAACCCGGACTATATATGTTTTTTAAATCGTTTAATTTCTACACCTGCATGTTTGTACGAAAGAAACAAATTAAACAAAGTTTACATTAATTAACTCCTATAACTGCCTGTGATTCATCAAAACTAAACCAGAAAACAAAGCCTATATCTATTATATATCTAGGTCAAACTCATAGTTACTAGTTTACTTAATAGGGGCAAAACTGTGAGCCTAACTACACACATATATTGATATATCTAGCAGGCCATCACTATATCACACACACACACACAAATCTGATCAATTTCTTGGTTCGTTATTGTTGATAGGTAGCTTGCGGTGAGCCATTCGATTGTAATCCATGTGTATGGAGTCCATATAACCTCTTCTTCAGCCTGGAAACTCCTCTTGGCTTTTTCTTCGTCTTTTTGAGTACTAGGTCGTTCATGATGTGCTTGATGATGAGGTTGATCTTCAGAGATTTGTGAATAGTTTGAGTTCGTAATACTCTTGTAGCTCTGATCATCCTTCTTCTGTTCATGTTTGAAACAAAAAATTAGCTATATATATAATTTTAGTGGCTTACACACACACATGATCACAAGAATTTTTTTTTTGGGATAATCTTTTTGGTCACATGGTGTCCGACCCTTTTTATGGATATTATTAGGCATCGAGTAACCAACTAATTTGGATCAAGGCTTTGCGATCAAGATGTCTCTCCTCAAAGCTCTTTTTTGATATATGATCACTAGATACTGATGAAGAAGATTTTATTTGTTAAATTTTTCGGAAAGGAAAAAAAAAAACTAACCTGATCGTTTCCTTCTGGTAAGCGTCCCATAGACTTGTTCACAGCATCGGTATTCTCAGCCGCAGAATATAGGACCACACAAAAGTGATTATTAGCCTTACAATCTAAAAAACATAACTAACACACTTATAATTAATCAATCAGACACAAATAACCATAAAATTTTCAAATCCAATATGTCATAAGATTTAATAAAAATTAACTTCTCATTGCCGAAAATCAAGAATTTTCTGGTACAAGCACGCAGATATTACACACACACACACACACAAGCATGATATATAATACTGAAGAACAAGTAGTTTAAAAACAATTGATATATAGTATTTTAAAATATTTTTTTGGACATATCTAGTATCTTAAAATATTTTTTAAGTAGCATGCAATATCCTAAAATAATTTTTATACTTTTAAATTTTAACCCTTTAAAATATTTTTTCAGTTGTACCCAGTGTGTTAGCAAACTTATTGCAATTTTACCCTTAATTTATTTTTTCAGCTCCAAAAATTACTTTAAAATATTTTGTGCTACAATAATTTTTAGTGCTTTTAACCGTTTAAAATATTTTTTCATTTTTACTCAGTGTTTTAGGAGACTAACTACAATTTTACTGTTAATGTATTTTTCTTAGTAGTAATGAGCATCCAAAACTTAGGATATTGGTTTATTGATTTCCATCCACTCTAAAACATTTTTCCAGTAGCACAAAATATTTTAAAGTAATTTTTAGAGTTGAAAAAATAAATGAAGGGTAAAATTACAATTAATCTGCTAACACAATAGATACAACTAAAAAAATATTTTAAAGGGTTAAAAGTAATAAAAATTATTTTAGGATAATGCATGCTACTTAAAAAATATTTTAAGATATTCGATACGTCTAGAAAAATATTATAAAATACTATATACTATTTTTTTAAGGAAAAAAAAATATCAACCCCTCATTTTTTCAAAACTACTCTAAAACGGTATAGTTTCAAGAAAATGACAGGCAGTGGACGCTACCCAGATCCTCCAAGATAATCCATTTATAATTAAATAAACTCATGCAGACACAAAATAAACTCATAGCATTTTAAATTAATTTTATAATATTTCATATAAACTTATGTGTAATTAACTTTTAAGAAAGAAAAATATTGAACTAGTAGAGCTACATACCACTTGAAAAGTTAACATGGTGTACACTTTCTGTGATCATTCTCCAACTCGCACAATTAACCATTAATAACAAGGATAAAGTAGCATTTAACATTTTGATATTATTTTTCTGGTGTGTCCAATACATCTTGATGTTATTTTTCTGTTGCATTCAACACTCTAATTTTATTTATGATTTAGGGTGTTAGATGCACTATAAATAAAGTTATATGGGGTGTTTGAAGCACTAAAAAAAATATAATATCAAGGTGCACGTTAAGTGTGCTAAAAATAAGATCAAGATTTTCAATATAACTTGGAAATAATATCAATGTGCTCGATGTTACTTTACTCTCATAATAATATCACCATCTTTATTATTCTCTTTGGTCTTTAATATAGATATATTTGAGGAATTGATTTTGGTTTTAAATATATGATATATTTTTCATATTTATCAATTTTTTCTTAATTTATCCCTATTGATGCTCTATCAACAATAATCAAGGAGGAGAGAGAAGAAAGGAATTAAGAAAGATGATTAGGGTGCTTTAGAAAATACATATCATACGAACTAAGGGCTCATTTGGTTCGATCCCATTACACCCTGCAGTGCAATGCAATGCGATACAATGGTAATGCAATGCAATATTAATTACAGGGTTAGTGTTTGGTTTGATTTTTAAATAAGGTGTAATGAATTATTATTTTAACAATTATTTAAAATTAATATATTACACAAAGTCTATTTTACCCTTAGTATAATCTTTGTAAAAAGAAAGTTAAGAGTTAGGTGGAGGAGGAGGAGGTAGTGGCGACGGTGTCGAGTAGTAGGTGGCTGCAGTGACGGAGGAGGAGGAGGTAGTGGCGGGAGGAGGAAGAGGAGGTAGTGGCAGCGATAGCAGGTGGCGGCGGCGGCAGAAGAGAAGGAGGAGGAGGTAGTGGCAACGGTGGAGGAGGAAGAGGTAGTGGTGGCAGGAACGGAGAAGGAGGAGGTAGTGGCAACGGTGGCGGGTGGCGGCAGAGAAGGAGGAGGTAGTGGCGGCGGGGGGTGTTGGCGAGGGAGGAGGAGGAGGTAGTAGTGGTAGGGCCGGGCGGTGGCGGAGGAGGATGAGGTAGTAGCGGCGGTGCCGGGTGACAGCAGCGATAGAGGAGGAGGAGGAGGTAGTGGTGGTGGTGGAGGAGGAAGAGATGGTGGCGGCAACGACAGAGGAGGAGGAGAAAGAAGTGGCGGCGGTGGTGGAGGAGGAGGTGGTGGCGGTGGCGGCAGGTGGCAGCGGCGGTAGCGATTATATCGATGTGGTTAACTGAAAATATATAAGTAAAATAAAGAGAAGTAAAACTAAAGAGTAAATTGGACTTTTCTAACTATGCAATGGGATGGTGATGAGGATTCATAGAGGGGGAGGTATGAATGAGGATTACCAATTTTTTAGTAATCATCATTACCATGGTAAACCCTATTACCATGCTCAAGAGCAACCAAACACTCTTCTCATGGTAATGCAATCATAGGGTTGAACCAAACGGACTCTAACTATTTTAATCTAATCGATTAAATTAGATAAATATGTTTTGTATTAAGTAACTGAGGCAGCATATATATATATATATATATATATATATATATATATATTAGGGTGTGGGTGGGGGGTAATGATCTCCCTACAGAGACGTATTTGCAAGGTGAGATTAGAAATTAATAGGCTAAGTGAGACTTCAATACATAATCAATCAAGAGGATGAAGAAATGCATCACCAATATGCTTGTCTTTTTAATGACAGCGATGACCATGTTGTTTGGGCTCGAGGGTTTTGCAGAGCTGTCAGCTTCTTATTCATGCAAGAATAATACTCCTATTGAGCTGGCCAAAAAGACGATCACGACACAATAGCATCAACATGATGACGAGTAGTAGTTATGTGGAAGATACAGTGGAGGCAAGTTTCTCCTCCTCCTCCTCGAACGAGTCGTTGATCCTCTCATAGCCATATCCCTGCTTGCCCTGCACGCAAATAAAGAAGCTGTTCAATGCCTTGAAGCCAAACCAAAGCCATATATTTAGTGATTGTTTGGGAAACCAGAAAAAAACATTTTATTTTAAGCAATTTTTTATGAATTGAGATAAAACTTCTCTCATATATTTATTTTATAGATCGTAAAAGCATTTTTAAAAAGTTAGAAACAATTGTCACTAAATGCCAGGCACAAAACCAAGTTGTGGCCCTTACACAAGAGGCTGTTATAAGTCCCAGTGGCAGTGATGATACCTCGGAGTGAACTGTGCTTTTATTATATGGTATATTTGTCCCACGTACGTACGTTATCGACTTCTTCAAAACCCATATAACTCCTACGTGCTTGCAAGTTTCTATATAAATCACATCCATTTCTCTAGTGAATTATAGCTTCTTTTCTACTATATATGATTTTGCAGCACTGTGTATTCAAGTTTGGATCCTTCTTATGCTGATCATGTCCACTTTCTATCGTTCTATCTCTTAAATTTAGCAACTGGGAGTCATATATGTCTCAATCTTATACATGTTTGTGTGTGTGATTTTTTTATAAGATTATTTGTCTAAGTTAGATTTGCGAATTGGATTCGGGTAATTAACTCTCCCAAATGTGTTCTCTGCATTCACATACACTTAAACTTGAGACCTCATATTTAAGTGATCAAAGCCCCTTCCACCAGGATAAACGGCTATTGGTTGTATTTATGTGTGTATCAGATTATACAAGTTATATGGAAATATATCCATATACTTTAGCTTGGTTATAAAGTTCATGTTTATATTTG
Organism: Albizia julibrissin; assembly: GCA_037074505.1. Lineage (NCBI taxonomy): Eukaryota > Viridiplantae > Streptophyta > Magnoliopsida > Fabales > Fabaceae > Albizia > Albizia julibrissin. Next base: position 56,996,622 of record CM073477.1, on the reverse strand, counting down.
TAATCACTAAATTAATGAATATAAGGGTAATGGTGTCAACTAGGCTGTAATATATCAAGTTAATTATTAACGTCCAAACTTATGTCTGAGTGATTGTAAATTGTTGAAAACCAGTGTATATTATGGAAGATATTAGGATAAATGTGTGATGAAGTACTTCTGTAATTGTAATTGTAGTATCATGACTGTGTAATTGTCATATGTAATTGACTCTGTAGGTACAGGTTTATAGTTAGGATAGTTGGGCTCTTAAACCCATTAAGACCCATTAGGTGTGATTTAGTTTGTATAAATTTATGGCAGGCCTGGATATACAGTGTGAATATATGTTGAACCCAATTATGCAAATGACTATATATTTGTGAATTATTGAGCCCAATAGTGATATAAATAAAGTGTAGTACAACCATTTAGAAACTAAAAGGAATGAGAAGTACAGAAAATAAATTACTGGGCTTGGAAGTAAAATGAATAAGCCAGCAAATGGGTTATTTGGCTTTTTTCCCCTTCTTATTGTTGTTCTTTCTTTCTGTTCGTAAATAAATCTAATTCTATCTTAACCAGAGACTATAAATATATGGTGAATTTTATTATTCATAACTTATAATTAACATTTTTAGACTTCATATACATATTATATGCAAGCATGTTTAGTTATAACATACTAAACATAAAAAGTGTGGTATTTAACTATGTACATATGTACATCACGTTGATAAAAAACCAATTTTTTTTAGGACAAATGTGCAGTTTTAATAATTAACTTTGTTAAAAGGGGTATTTCGCATTATAAACTTTTTTTTTGGATTCTAAAATGCACATAAACTTTACAATGGAGGCATTTTTAACACAACTATTATGTCAATACTAATGGACATTATGTGGGTCTCGTGAACTATACATGTGTCAATTTTTTTATGCATTTGACCGTTTTGATCCAACACCTTAACACCTTAAAATCTTTCTCACCTTGCTTTGACACCATTAATGTCTACAAAACAAGGTTGGTGGCTGTGAAATAACTCCATCATCTTCTATTAGGGCCTGTTTGGCAGGAGGAAAATGGGAAAGAAGGGAAGGGAGGGGGAGGAAAAATTTGTATGAGTTAGATTTTAAAAAATTGGAGATGTGGGGTTATAAAATTTTAATAAATATTAGATGTAAAATAAAGGAGTAAAAACTTCTAACCGCACTTCTCCAATTGTTTTAAATCCAAGTCATAAAAATTTTCTCTCCCCTCCCTTCTCTTCCAAATCCCTTATGCCAAACAAGCTCCTAAAAAGTCCATAGGAGATAAAAGTGAGGGTTGTGGATTCGAAGGCTAGAAGGGGGCGGGGCGTGATCAAAACGTAGAAGGGAAGAAGTAATCAGATCAATTGGCTCAAAGGAGCAGTTGACTTTGACGATGCTTTTTTTGATGAGTACCACCATCATAGTCACACAAACAGTTACTACCAGAAGGAGCACCAACTTTAAATAGCAAGAGCCCTTAGCTCTGATATAAAGATATTTGGCAATACAAGCATATCTACAATCATCCGGGACACAAGTCCCAAGTTTTCCCAAGGTCTCAATGCAATCTTGCATTCATCAAACAAACATCTGCAAATTTGTATACCAACACATGAGCCTCTTCCTTCTGGACGAGCCTCTTTGCACCTCCCAATACAACCTACATCACATGTTCCCAAATCCTCATAGCATTTTTCCCCATTCACCTTCACCATTAATACACTAATACTCGAAGGAGAAATAGGAGCAGTGGACATACGTTTTCCCTTTCATGATGCCGCCATCATAAACCCAAGCGATCGCTTTTCCATTTTCGTCCCAGAACTAACCTTCATTGTTTTCGATTTCTTCTCCGCAAGGCCCTTTATTTTCTTTGACTTTGTTTGAGAAAAACCTTGGCAGCAACTTCTTTTAATTTTATTAAGTTGTATTTTTGTATCCGCCTTTTGCTTTTCTACCTTTTTTAATTCAGTACTTTGATATGTTTTCACGTCAGCAATCTACCATTGCCATATCAAATCCAATTTAATCAAACTTTTCTCTCTCTCAACATTAAATCAGGTCAATATTAATCTACCATTGCCATATCAGATCCAAGTTAGTAAAACTTTTCTCTCTCTCAACATTAAATCAGGTCAATATTAATCTACCATTGCCATGTCATATCCAATTTAGTTAAACTTTTCTTTCTCTCAACATTAAGTCAGGTCAATATTAACAGAGTTAGGCCATGTGTTAAAAATGCCCCATTTTATAAAGTTTATGTGCATTTTAGCACCGAAAATAGTTTATGGTGTCAAATATCCCTTTAAGCAAAATTTGTTGTTAAAATTACACATTTGCCCTTCTTTTTATGGGAACATTAACATATATCCTCCACTAAATGTATGCACCTCAATCTCAGTCTGAATATAAACTTTGATTCACTACATTATAAAAAACACAACCCCACACTAATCTCTTCATTGCGCTTGTGCTTTGACATGTTGGATTGAACAAGAATTTCACAATATCAATTGATGCAGGATTAAGTTATGAAATTACTCCTTAACAAGTATTAATAACAACTTTATGCATGTTAGTTAAAATCAATTACTTTTTTGTAACATTTTAAAAATTTTCTCAATAAAATTCACCAATTAAAAAGATTGTTTAATTTTTAAGTAATTAGTTAAATAATTTAGTTAGTTAGATAATATTAAGTGAAAGGATAGTTAGGAGAAAAACTAATACTTCTAAAAACTTTACAAATATACTTATAAATGTGGTCCAAAACTTGTACTCTTCTTATCCTAATTATATTAGTTAGTTAGGAGGTTGACCTTCATCCTAAATATACGGTCGTTGTTCATTTTATTTGTAATATTTATTATTTTTTAAAATTAGTTTAGTAATTTATAAATTAATATATAACATAGTCTAGGGAGATTAGGTCATATTTGTTATAATTAAATAATATATGAATTTTTTAATCCACCAAAACTAGTTAAATAACTTTTATATTAAGAATACATAAGGAGCATTAGTCAACCCAAAATCAATTAGTTGGCAAGAAAAACCCAAAATTAATTTAAAATTCCCACTTGGAATTGGAGCACCAAACAAGGAAGGTATTAAAGTTAAAGAGGATTAGGGAGATTTGATTGTGGAGCATAAGAGGAGTAAGGAGATAGAAGCAGTAACAAATAAATTATAAAAGCACCATACAAGCTTTTACTTATTTTATTATTTTGGGAATGTATGACATCAAAATTTAGAAGTAACTCTTATAATATTAATATTTTAATATTTACAAGGTAATTAAACTTCGCAGGTTAATCTTCTTAAAATTACTAGTAAATCTAAAAGAAAAAAGAGAAAATGATAGAAAAAGAATTTTCAAATTGCAAAATCCCAAATCAGGTTTATTACCAAGAGTTGATAAGGGAATAACGAAACTTGATAAGCAATTCACAATTTATTTTTTTAATAAATACCTCATTTAGAATTTTACAATTTAAAAATTCTTTTTCTGTATTTTTCTAAGAAATTAATATTTGTAAGTCAATCTCTTATCGGAGCACTATGCTTTCAAGTTTGAATCCTTTTTGTTATGCAGAAGATGTTCGTGTGTGTGTGTGTGTTGGATTGAATGAGAATTTAATTAACAACATTTAGAGATGCAAGCTCAGTAATGAAATTAATGGCTAAAATTAGGACAATAGACACAGTAGTTGTCCTCTTATATAATACTGATAGATATATGGTACTAATTAATGTATGTGCGCTTGGATATTGATACAGGGTCACATTATTATTGGAGCCCCAAACAAATTAAATACATGAGCGTGCAGTGGTGTGGCTTTCCAAATAAACTTGCATTAGTTAAACAATTAAATCAATTAAAAAACAATCCCACTTTTTGGCAAAAAAAAAATCCCACTTATAATTAATGAGCACCGAGAGAGAGAGAGAGAGAGAGAGAGAGAGAGAGAGAGAGAGAGAGAGAGAGAGAGAGAGAGAGAGAGAGAGAGAGTTATTTATTGACCTTAAAGAGAGTTAGTGATATTTGCATTAATAACTAATAAATCATCAAGTAAAAAGGGGAAATAAACAGTGATAAACCACCAAATTAAGCTCATCATGGCTGTACCCTTTTTATATATATATATATATATATCGGCATTTCTTAATCGTACTTGTGCATTAAGTATAAGGATTTAATTGATCACCGATCGAAGTTTTTGCATCTTGTTACCATCAGTTTGCTCTTCATTTTTTTTAAGAAAAAAAAAAAGAAAAGAGAGGCTTTAAGTTATTTCAACTAACTTGACTAATAGCATAAAAGCTCTCTTATAAGTGGTAAGCCATGAATTTGATCTTGTTTGTTAGGTCATTAATTAGTGTCTGCTCATCTATATAAATGAAAAGTTTATAGTTTTATACACCATACTTTTAAATTTAGAATATATTTGCAACCACCATGCTTGAAATAAGTCACTGGTGAATCTCTATAAATCTCAATAATTTTAATAGCTTGATAAAAAATTTATAATGTTTTAAAATAAAAATGTGCTTGTAATTAACCTTTTTTTTCAATTAAAAAAAAGTATCGTGAACCATTACTATCCATTAGTTTTGGTGATATCATTCTCCATCATCTGTCACAAGGTAACCATAATTATTATGTTTCCATCTTTATTTTCTGGCCATCTTCTCTCTCTCTCTCTCTCTCTCTCTCTATATATATATATATATATATATATATATATATATAAACACATCTCTCTGTAAATTAAGAGTATATAGCGCAGTAAAACAAATGAGTTGAGAGAATTGAAGAGAATGAAGAAACTATGCAATATGGCCAAGATGCTTCTCTTTCTAATCACAACGATTAGCTTCTTATTCCTTAGCCTGGAGGGTTTTGGAGATCCATGGAAGAGTATTCATCAGGAGGCCAACAAGTCATCATCATGGTACAGTAACGACATTAATTACATAGAAGATCTTATGATGAAGGCCACAAGTTTCTCTGTCGGAGATGCCGATGATCTCATTGCCATCTCTCTAACGAGTATGAAAATGGAGGACACCGTCACGGCCGGAACCCTAAATGAAAAAAAAGAAGCAGTTTCATGTCCTCCAAACGAAAGATACAGTGGCTGCCTCCCCCCTAGAAAACCTCCCTCACATAAACCACGGTGTGGCCCATATAACAGAGAGTGCTAAACCTAAGGATATTCTTGTCTCTCTGTCTCACACACACATTCCTCCGACTTTGTCTTTTTGTTTAAAATTTTTTTTTATTGTTATCATCTAGTATTCAATTTGGCGGTTGTGGCTGACCCTTATACTATAAGTGTCTCATTTGAGATTCAAACTCGAGATCCACAGGAATCTAGTAGAACTTTACATTGTTAGACTAATTCTATATTAGTACTTTATCCGTATTTTGATCTTACGTATTCTAGTGATTATGTTGTTTCTTCTTTTTTGTGTTTTTTAATTTTTAGAAATTAATATTTTGGTTTTTACATTTTTGATTGGATTATAACTCAATTTCTATACTTTAACTCGATGTCACTCAATCCCTATAATTTAGACTCAGTTATTACTTGTGAAAATTAGTGCGAAACTTTAGGAATTCAAACGTTATGTGATCCTAGTACTTCGGTCTCTTTATTAGTTTATTTTATTTTATTGATATTTCAATTTCTTTATTTAATCTTATTTAAATAAAATTCCTGAGTCAGTTACGTGAGGCTTGTTCACGTTGTCATCTGTGAGTCTTGTTTTTCTGAGTTGTTTCCTATTATTTTGCTTTATTTTTTATTTATTTATTTGGTTAATGGGGAGTGTGGGAAAGATGTCAGGGTAGTTGGAGAAAAATATGGGAAGAAGGATCGTGGCTCTAGATTATATATGGGATCATATTGTAATCAGATTTTTTGAGATAGATATCCAGATACACATTCCCAAAATATTCTCTCCAATTTATCTGTACGTTTTTATTTTAATCATTATTCCCTTTATTATTTTTGTTTTATGGTATCAAAGCCAGGTTTTTGGGAATTCTATTGTCCATTGAAATGGAGATCTCAAATGGAGGAAACGTACAAAACGGGATGGAGAAGCTTGTGGGTAACAACTACAAGTATTGGAGGATGTGTATGGAAGCGTATCTTCAAGGTCAGGACTTATGGGAATTGGTTGTTGGTGCTGATACAATTCCTCCCGATATTCCTGAGAATGCCGAGTCACGACGAAAGTGGAAGATCAAATGTGGGAAAGCTCTTTTTGCTTTGAGGACATCTATCAGCAAAGAGTTCATTGATCATGTTCGTGACATTTCTTCTCCAAAGCACGTTTGGGAAACACTGGAAAGGCTCTTCACCAAGAAGAATATAGCAAGATTGCAGTTGTTGGAGAACGAGTTGGCAATGCTAAAGCAAGAAGGTATGTCGATTTCAGAATACTTTTTACGTATAAAGAGTATTTGTGCTGAAATTTCAGAGATAGATGCCGATGAAAAGATTAGTGAAGCTCGTCTACGTCGCTATCTTATTCGTGGTCTAAATAAGGAGTATGGGCCTTTTGTCACTTCTATACAAGGGTGGTCGAATCAACCTTCTGTTGAGGAATTAGAGAATTTACTCTCTAATCAAGAAGCCTTGGCAAAACAGATGGCGAAGAGTTTTGAAACTGATGATGTTCTCTACTCAAAGGGAAAGCCAAACACAAAAAACGTGTCCAGGAGCAAGAAGGAAGAAGAAGATTCAAATTCAGAAGAAGATGGCAGCTCACACACTAAGAAGCCCATCATATGCTTTAGATGCGGGATGACTGGGCATATAAAGAGGAATTGTCGGGTGAAGCTTTCCAAGGCCAATGTTGCATGCACAAGCGAGGGAGATGATCAACTTAACTGGGATCATTGCTTTACCGTTGAAGCTATTGAACAAAAGTCAACCCAAGCCTTTGTTAATTATGCTTACAACAAGAAGAATGAGTGGATCATTGATTCAGGTTGTTCTCACCACGTAACGGGGAATGAGACCTTATTTTCAGAAGTGCATAAACACCATGGAGACCGAGTTATTGTCACTGCTGATAACTCTACTCATCCAGTAGCAAAAGAAGGCATTGTGACGATTGATGTAGCAAATGATATAAGCACAAAAAGTGTCAAGCTGCATGATGTTTACCATGTTCCAGGTTTGACTAAAAATCTAGTTTCAGTTCCTCAAATTACTGATTCTGGAAAGTATGTATTATTTGGCCCAAATGATGTGAAGGTGGTTGATAATGTGAAAGAAATATCTGCTGATGTTATTTTTTCTGGTGAGAAGAAAGGCTCTTTGTTTGTAATGTCAGCAGGTGAAGCTTATGTGAAAAAGACAAGCCAAACTGATAATGCTGTTATTTGGCATGCTCAGTTGGGTCATGTTGGCTATCACTTGAAAGATAAGAGTGAAGTGTTATCAAAGTTTGTGGAATTCAAAGATGCCATTGAAAAGGAGTTTGGAAAGAAGATAAAATGTCTCTGGAGTGACAATGGTGGAGAATACATGTCAAACGACTTCTTCAAATATTGTGATAATAACAACATTCTTCGTCAAATGACTTGTCCGGATACTCCACAGCAGAATGGGGTTGCAGAAAGAAAACTTGGGCATCTTGCCTCAGTTTGTCTTTCATGGCTGCATGACAAGAATCTTCCTCGGGATCTTTGGGCAGAAGCAATTCAATGTGCATGTCATGTAACAAATAGATTGCCACCTTGGCCAGGTACACATAAATCTCCTTTTGAAATTCTGTATGGTGAAAAGCCTATTGTAAATTACTTTCGAGTGTTTGGTTCTGTATGCTATGTTCATATTCCTAAGAATCATAGGACCAAGCTTGACCCAAAAGCAAAGAAGTGTGTATTTGTTGGCTATGACTCCTACAGGAAGGGTTGGAGATGCATGGATCCCGAGACAAAGAAGTACACTACTTCTAGAGATGTGGTGTTTGATGAGGTGTCATCACCATTCTCTACTCAAAAATTCGTTGCCCTTAATGATGACCAAGACAACTTGGACCTCTTGTTTCCTGAAGCAAATGTGCAAGCACCTAGTGGTAGAGAGGCAGAAGTTGAGCCACCAATTGAGGATAGAGAAGATGGTGAAAAACAAGTTGTGAAGCGGTCATCAAGAGAGAAAAGACAGCCAAACTACCTCAAAGATTATTAGGTAGAACTTAACACTTGTTCGGTAACCGCATGTTTCTTTGCAGGGTCTTTAACTGCAGAAGAACCAGCAAGTTATGAGGAAGCAAAGGGCTGTCCAAATTGGGAAACAGCAATGCAGGAAGAGATTGATGCTTTGGACAAAAATGAGACATGGGATTTAGTACCTAAACCAGTAAATTGTGATCCGGTCACTTGCAAATGGGTCTATCGATTGAAAAAGAATTCTGATGGCACTATTAATAGGTTTAAAGCTCGTCTGGTTGCTCGTGGTTTCTCTCAAAATTATGGATTAGACTATGAAGAAACTTTTAGTCCGGTGGCAAAGATGGTGACAGTGAGGACTATTATCTCACTTGCTACTTTTAAAAGTTAGAAATTGTGGCAACTTGATGTAAAGAACGCATTTCTTTACAGAGAGTTGGATTGTGAAATATTCATGGAGCAACCCCTTGGCTTTGTTTCTCATCAATTTCCAAATCATGTTTGTCATTTGAAGAAAGCACTTTATGGCTTAAAGCAAGCTCCACGAGCCTGGTATGGTAAAGTTTCTCAATATCTTACTTTCTGTGGATTTAGAGTTTCTGATTCAGATTTCAGTTTATTTATAAAATCAGAATCAAATGTGGATCTTTTGGTATTATTATATGTCGATGATATGATAATAACTGGAGACATTGAATCATAAATTTCTAACTTAAGGGATGACTTGTATGTTCGGTTTGATATGAAAAATTTGGGGGAGATTGGTTGTTTTCTTGGTTTAGAAGTTGAAAAATCATCTCAAGGGTATTTTGTATCTCAAGAAGCATATGCAAAAAGTCTCTTAAAACGTTTCAGCATGGGGGAGTCAAAAGAAAAGGCCACCCCGATGGAGCCAAATCTAAAGCTGAGGAAAGATCAAGGCAAGCCATTAAAGGATGAGAAGAAGTTTAGACAACTTGTTGGAAGTTTAATTTATCTAACCATCACAAGACCTGAAATTTCATATGTTGTTGGTATTGTTTCTCAATTTATGCAGAATCCAAGAAGTTCTCACTTGGAAGCAGCAAAAAGAATTTTGAGTTATGTGAAAGGAACTATTGGTTATGGTCTTTTATACAAGAGGTGTGACAGCTTTGTGTTGAGTGGTTTTACTGATGCAGATTGGGCTGGAGATACAAATGACCGTCACTCAACTTCAGGTTATTGCTTCAACATAAGCTCAGCAGTAGTTTCTTGGTACAGCAAGAAACAAGATGTCGTTGCCTTATCTAGCACTGAAGCTGAGTATGTGGCAGCAACCATGGCAGCACAAGAGTGCACTTGGTTAAAGAGATTAATCGGGAACATGCTATGTGAAGTTGACTATGCTGTGCAGATTAAATGTGATAATGAAAGTGCCATCAAGCTTGCATCAAATCCTGTTTTTCATGCTAGGAAAAAACACATAGAGGTGCATCATCATTATATTCGTGAGAAGGTTTTGAGTGAAGAGATTGAGTTAACTTGTGTTCGAACCAGTGCTCAAGTGGCTGATATATTCACTAAGGCTTTGGTGAAACCTAAGTTTCAAGCTCTTCGGGATGCTCTCGGAATTGTGGATCAGAAGTTCACAGGGGGAGTGTGAAAATTAGTGCGAAACTTTAGGAATTCAAACGTTATGTGATCCTAGTACTTCGGTCTCTTTATTAGTTTATTTTATTTTATTGATATTTCAGTTTCTTTATTTAATCTTATTTAAATAAAATTCCTGAGTCAGTTACGTGAGGCTTGTTCACGTTGTCATATGTGAGTCTTGTTTTTCTGAGTTGTTTCCTATTATTTTGCTTTATTTTTTATTTATTTATTTGGTTAATGGGGAGTGTGGGAAAGATGTCAGGGTAGTTGGAGAAAAATATGGGAAGAAGGATCGTGGCTCTAGATTATATATGGGATCATATTGTAATCAGATTTTTTGAGATAGATATCCAGATACACATTCCCAAAATATTCTCTCCAATTTATCTGTACGTTTTTATTTTAATCATTATTCCCTTTATTATTTATCCCTCAACTTTAACTTAGTGTCAATCCCTATCATTTTAACCCTTTTATAATTTGGTCTCTAAATTATAGGAATTGAGTTATATTGAATCAAAATTATAGGGACTAAGTTGCACTTAATTAAAATATAGGGATTGAGTTATAATCAAGTAAATTTCTTTCTTTGTTTTATTTGTTTTTTGTTTTTTGTTTTGGTTTTTAAGTTTAGAGGGAAAGTCACTGGCCTGATTATGTTATTATAAGTGCAATTGACCTTACAATTTCCCACTTTCAAAAAAGCTTTCTTGCCACGAGGTCAACAAAGCCATCGTTGAATTATGCTTCTTCTATAATTATGATCTTGCAGTACTATTATGTATATTTAAGTATGAATATTGTTTATGCAGAAAATGTCCACACAGTTTCTCTCAATATTCTATATGTCTATCGCTCAAATTAGATACTTCGTAGTCATGTTGATCAATTAATGATCACTGGCTCACTGCATCATTGTGTTTTTTCTTTGAGAAAATTAATTTATAATGAGTTCTCAAAGTTTACTTTAATTTCTAGTAAGTCCTTATCGTTTAAAAAATTATAAATTCTCACCCACACACATATATGTACGTATATGTGTATGCGCGTGCGCACATACATATGCATGCTTTAACCTATGTCGTGTGAATGTGGTAATTAAGAACTTAATTAATAACTAGCTAAATTATACAAAATCTTAAATTTTAAATTAGTTACATATAATCCTCTGATATTTCAAAGTTTATATTTAATCCCTTAACATTTTTTATTATAAGCACCTTATTGTTAACCGATGATTAACTTTTTAATAGAAATTGTAAGGTTACATTAATAGGTGACATATGACTTCCTATACAAATTGCTAATTTTACAAAATCCCCCTAAATTTTGAGTAGTTATAAATAACCCTCTGACCTTTGATCGGTTACAAATAATAATCCTAACATTTCAAAATTTAAATTTAACTCCTATAAAAATTTTATTTATAATATTAAATCCCGTATCATTACTTTTCCATCATAATAATTTTATTAGGATTTTTATTATCATTTATCAATTGAAATAGCATTTTTAAATGGAAAAAACTAGAAGAATAACATTTAAGAAAATAAAAATAAAAAGTTGTATATTTTTTCTTGAATAAGAGATTCAGCATTTTATTTTTATATTTTGTAATTATTATTTTTCTCCATAAAAAAGCTGATTAAATTGATAAATGATAGTAAAAATCTTAATAAAATTATTAAGATGATACAAGTAATGACACACGGTTTAATATTATAAATTAAATTTTTAAGGGAGTTAAATTTAAATTTTAGAATATCAGGGAGTTATTTATAACCAATCAAAGTTCAAAAGGTTATTTGTAATTGATTAATGTTCGTGTCGGTTATCTGTAACTAATCAAAGTTCAGATAGTTTTGTAAAATTAGCAATTTACATAGGATGTCATTTGTCACATGTTAATCTGACTTAACACATTCCGTTAAGAATATAACAGTCAGTTAACAACATATATAGTGCTTGTAATAAAAATAAAAAAAAGATAAGAGGGGTTGGGTTAAATTTAAACCTTGACACGTAAGGGTTATATGTAACTCACCAAAAATTTAAAAAGTTTTGTATAATTTAGCTATAATAACTCATCCCACATGAAAAATTAAATACTGGTTTCAACGCGTAATTACCAATGTGGCACGGATAAATGTGTAATTTTGTTTTATTTCCTTTATTTCCGTAATTTTTTTTTAAAAGAAAAGCTTTATAAAGGGTGCAGTCAATTCAAGTCAGACTAAACCCTATTATCCACACTATTTTTTTAAAAAAAAAATTAAAGAGACATGTATTACCAGATTATAAGTAGAATTTGAAATGACAACTTGTTTTTTCTTATAGAGAGCTTTCATGTCATTAAATTATAAGACAATTACAATATTGAAGTATATTTTTTGTGCTTTTTCATGAAGCAACTATCGCAAGCGAGCTCAAGAATGGTTGCTTGGAAAAAATAACATGCAATAGCCACATCTTGTTTTCACAGAATTATTACTTGTTGTATATCAATATTGATCATAGAATAGGTAACGATCACTGAGTTTCAAAGAGTAGAAAGAGAAAATGACAATTTAGAATTTTGTTAGACATTAATACGTATGTATTGTTGTCCACATATTCCATGTACGTTGTCTTTACCACTTTCTTCCATAAAAAAAATATACGTACACTGTTATGGTCAGATACATACTGCAAATAAAGATAGAGGTTTATAGTCTAGGATGATGTTGTAAATTTAGTAATGAACAATTTCGTTATAAGTATCTATAAGACTTAACTATTTTTGGTGTAAAAATATATATAAACAATTTATTTGGGAGCAGATATAACAATGTCGTTAAAGAGACTTAAGCTATATTTGGTTGGAGGCTTTAGGGGAAGATTGAAGATAAAAAATGTATGTTTGGTTAGAAGGATGGATGGGAGAATTTTTTGTCTTGTAGTGATCACCTCTCCTCCTTTATAAAACCTCCAGATTTGAGGTTTTTTCTAGGAGAGAGAAAATTTGTGTCCCATTGTAACTAAATTGCCCATGGTAATTTTTCAATATTCCAATGCTACCCTCGCCACTATAAACCCTTTTCCCCTCTGCCATTCATCCTTTTCTCCCATTCCAAGCTCATCTCCTTTGCAAGTTTGGTAGTTTAGCATCGTTTTCGGCCGCTCCTCCAGTTGCCGCTGTCGTCGCCTCTTGCTCTTGAAGCCACTGTCGGTTGCTTGTTGAAGCTCACTGCTGGTCCATTTCTCCTGTAGATTGCGTCATCTCCTCCAAGCTCATTTCCTCTTTCGTTCAGGTAAGATTACTGCCTTCTTGTTCATCCATTATAGCGATTTACTTTTTCCCCAGTGAGCGATTTACTTTGTCAGTACAATATAAAATGCTCTGTTACTACCTCCCCTGATTTCTTGTTCCCTCCCTTGAAATGATTTATTGTTTAATATATCGTTGTTGTTGGTGAACTCCTCTAAAATATGTAATCCGAGTCACGTCCACAGACGCTGACCTTAAGAGTTATTCCACAACCACCGGCTAATTGGAAGCGGCACTCTCTAGGATAAAATGGACTCTTCCTGCAGACACAGGGTCAAACAGAATAGCAAAAAACATAGAGCAACTATGAGGCAAAGAGAACACAGACGACGGAGAGGAAGAGGGCTCGAGATTTCTGAGCTTGGATGCTTGAACTTCTCGCAGGCTGTGCCTTTTATAGGCTCCTCATGTATCTGAACGTTGGACAAAAAATTCAATGGCCATAACCATAATTTAACCAGTAGTTTCTAAACATTTGAATGTCATAATCACAATTTTATTAAGCAGCTTCGAAATCTAGATTCAATGGCATAGACATTAGTCATGATGGCCAATAGCGCAAAATAAAATGTGGTTTATGACCTCTGTAACCGAAATGTTCAAGTCTCAAAATTCAAATGCCTCAAACTGGGTATTTCTGATAAGCCATTTTCATAAATAAATTTTAGATATTTCCAAAAAAAACATTTAATAAAAAAAGGCCCAGTTTGTATTTAATTCGTGCACCGGGAGAGGGGGATTACCGGATTTTAACTGTGTTTTCCTCTTAGTGGCCCGTTGTTGTGCGCGTGAGCCCACTCTTCTTCTTGACCCATCTATTAGCCTAATTTCATAAGGTGTAATATATACTCTTGTGTCCTCTCTCTCCCAAGCAATGTGTGACTTGTTCCTATTTGACACTCCTACTTGCAAGTTTAAAAACTCCAACAATCCCCCATATATGTCAAAAGGAACGCCTTTAGCTTAGTTGGACACATGGGTATAATCATTGTATCTAATGGTCCTTAGGACTATGAACTAGACCTAGACTAATAACGTTTAGTATATAGAGATGTCAGTGGTCCTATAGACTATGAACTCACACCTCTTAGGCGTATACTAGAGGCATTAGTAATCAAATTGTACCCCCCACATTTTGCTGTTAATGCGATTTTGCATGTTAAACTACCATGCGCGTGCCTGGTGCATAACTAATGCCCTAGAGATTTTGCCAATGTCTCATAGGAGCGGCCCCACTCCACATTCGTAGAGGTGATTTTATGAAATGTACCTATAAAGAGAACACCGTTCAGTAGAATTATGAAATCATTAAGAGCTTTGCTCATCCTCACCAAATGCATTCTAGCTCATTCTCAGCATCATAGGAAGGGACTGACAAATTACTTTAGTGCTAGCAGAACTAATACATGACTTGTTCTTACCCATTGAACCTCCTTTATGGGATCACCAATCATAGAGGTTGGGTTGCCATAACTGTTAATTTCGTATCGACTAAGTCACATTCCCCTCGATGAATCAAAGATTTGTTTCCTTCCCAGGCGTTTTGTAAGCAGATCCATAAGGTTTATTGTTGACCTTACATAATCAATTGAGATTACACCATCTTTTAGCATTTACCTTATTATATTATGTCTCAATCGAATATGTTTGCTTTTACTATTAAAGGTTTTATTTTTAGCCGTAGCTGTTGCAATGTAAAGACACTAATGGTGTTGATTTTCCACCCAGTGGGATATTTGCTAAGAAGTTTTTCAACCACTCAGCCTCAGTGCCAGTTAACTCCATAGCAATAAACTCAGAATCCCTTGAGGAACTGGTTAAAATAGTTTGTTTGATTGACTTCCACGTTATAGCACCACCACTAAGAGTGAAAACATAGCCACTAGTGGATTTGCTCTCCTTTGAATTCGAGATTTAGTTGGCATCACTGTATCCTTCTAATACAGCAGGAAATCACTATAATGAATACCATAATTTATGGTACCTCTCAGGTATCTTAATACCCTTACCAAAGCCTGCCAGTGCTTATTGCATGGACAATCAGTATATTTGCTCAATCTACACATAATACATGCTATGTCTGGCCTGGTATAGTTCATTAAATGCAATAGACTCCCAATTATCTGTGCATATTTAGATTGAGCAATTGGATCTCTACTATTTTTCTTTAAATGCACATTAGGATCATAAGGAGTATTCATAGGAGACTCATCAAAGAGTTCAAACTTTCTCAAAATTTTCTCAACATAATGTTCTTGGGAAAGTATGATACCATTATCATTCCATATGATCTTTACACCCAAAATCACTTTTGCCTCACCCAAATCTTTCATGTCAAAATTAGAAGACAGAAAATGTTTCTTCTCAAGCACAACACCTATGCTAGAACCAAATATAAGTATGTCATCTACATACATATAACTAATTACACAATCATCATTTACAAGTTTTGTATAAACACATCTTTCTACCTCAACGGTAGAGAAACCGCCATTTACCAAAGCTTGATCATGTTTTTCATGCCATTGTTTAGACACTTGTTTCAAACCATACAATGATTTAACAAGTTTACAAACTTTGTTTTCTTGCCCAGGAACAATAGAGCCTTCAAGTTGCTGTATATAAATCTCCTCTTCTAAATCACCATTTAAAAAAGTTGTTTTAACATCCATTTGATGAATGAAATTTTTTTGAATAGAAGCTAAGGCAATTAGGATTCTAACAGAGAAATCCTAGTTACAGGAGATAAGGTGTCAAAATAATCAACATTTTCTGTTTGAGTATACCTTTTGGCTACAAACCTAGCTTTGTATTTATCAATAGTTCCATCAGGAAAATACTTTTTCCTAAAAACCCATTTACAACCAATAGGTTTTGCTCCTAGAGGCACGCAAGTCTACCAAAACCCACGTTTTATTTTAATTTAAAGAATCACTTTTAGCTTTTATTGCTTCTTTCTAAAAAGATTCATCCGGAGAAGAAATAACTTCATAAAAATTTGTTAGTTCATCTTGCACCAAGTAAGTATAAAAATCATCTCCGAAAGATGTATGTTTTCTTTGTCTTATACTTCTCCTTAAATCTTCAACTAACACTTCATTTAAATTTTGTTCAGAACAAGAAGAAGAATTTTCAACTCTTGTAAGAATATGCTCAACCTTCAAAGGAAATATTTGTTCAAAAAACTTCATATCTTTTATTTCAATGATTGTGTTATGATCTAAAACATTGCTTTTCAAAACCAGAAAATGATAAGCAGCACTTTGTTGAGCATATCCAAAAACATGCAGTCAAAAGTTTTAGAATCAATTTTCCTCTTTTTAACATCAGGTAGTAAAACTTTAGCAAGACACCCCCACACTTTCAAATTTGAAGATTAGGCAAAAACTCTTTCCATAATTCATGAGGCGTTTCCTTCGTTTTCTTGTTAGGTATTCTATTTTGTAGAAAACAAGCAGATAACAAAGCTTCACCCCACAAGTTGTTAGGTGTTGCAGAACTTAAAAGTAATGCATTCATCATTTATTTTAAAGTTCTATTTTTCCTTTCTGCAACACCATTAGACTTAGGTGAATAAGGAGGAGTTACCTAATGTATTATACCTTCTTTTTTACAAAAATCATTTAGTAATAAATATTCCCCTCCTCTATCTGATCTAACAGTTTAATCTTTCTATTTAACTGGTTTTCAACTTCTGCTTTGTATAAAAGAAACTTGTCAAAAGATTCATTTTTATTTCTCAAGAAATATACTTTAGTATATCTTGAAAAATCATCAATAAAGGTGATATAGTACCTCTTACCTCCTCTGGTTTCAATTTGTTTTAAATCACCTAAATCGGTATAAATTAAAGACAGCAACTCAATTTCTCTTTGTGTAGAAAAATGTGTTCTTTTAGTTAATTTAGTTTCTACTCAAACTTCGCATTTACTTTGAAAATCATTTTTAGTTTTAGAAATTAGCCATATATTTTGTAGCCTCTTAATATAAGATTTATTAACATGTCCTAATCTAGTATGCCACACATCATAAGAATTAACCAAGTAAGTAGAAGAAGATGCATTCTCATTCATTTAAAAAATACTTAGAACAAATAGTCCCTTATCACAATAGCTCTTTCCAATAAGAACTTTGTTCTTAGTTATGACAATCTTGTCAGATTCAAAACAGACCCTAACCCTAGCTTTTCCAAGTAGCGCCAAAAAAACTAAGTTAGCTTTGACTTTAGGTACATACAGCATGTCATTCAATGCCAAGGTCTTTCCAGATGTGAGCTTCAACATCACTCTCCCTTTTCTATAAACCTTAGCAATTCGGGAGTTAGCCAGATAAATGTGGTCTTCCCCTTCTTTAAAGGAGGTAAACATCTCTTTGTTTGCATAGATGTGCTTGGTAGCTCCTGAGTCTACTACCTATTTCTTCACATCATAGACAAGAAGAGCTTGTGACACTACAACAACAATGATTTCTTCACCACTACTATAATCTCCTTTAACCAAATTCACATTTGGCTTGGGAGGATTTCCACCATTTTGAGAGTTATCTCCCTTAGCCCTTTTCCTGCATTACGTTGCATAATGACTTGGTTTTCCACAGACAAAACAATTGCTCGTCTTCTTCTTAAGGTTAGTATTCTTAGGCTTGTAATAAGGATTTTTATTTTTATTCCTTTTGTTTTTAGAGTCGTACCTCTTATTGTGTGGCTTTTCCTCAACTAAGTTTACTTTAGCAGCCATTTCTTTGCCCTTTGCAGCTTGTATCACTTTTCGGTTGGTATCTTCAATGATGATATGAGTGATAAGATCATTCAGGGAAAGTTGTTTCTTTTTGTGTTTCAGCTGTTGCTTGTAGTTATTCCATGAATATGGTAGCTTTTTGATTAGTACACTAGCCACGAACTCATCTGGCAGATTAATCTTCTGAGCTCAAAGAGCTTCATTCAACTTGTGGTACTCGTTGATCTGGAGCTTGATGTCTTTGTCATATGTTATCTCCCATTTGTAAAATTTCCTATCATAAACTTCTGATAGCCAGCATCCTCAACAATATACTTGTAAGTGATTCCCATATCTCATTCACTTCTTTATAAACTTGAAACATATTGAACATATTATTAGATAAAGTAGTAATGAGAGTATGTCTTCAAACCTTGTTAGCATAGGCCCAAGCATCCTTCTGGACTTGGTTAGCATCTGGGGATATTGCAGGTTGTGTAAGTGTATCAGCAACTCCATGCAAGTCAAGGATAGTGTAGACACATTCCAGCCAGCATTTGAAGTTCTTACCTTCAAATTGCTTTATCCTTGAAATATCTGGAAATTTTCTGGGATGGGCACTAATATCAGAATAGAACAAACACCAGTGTTGTTAGCTTTGGAAGCAGTAGCATTGTTAGTGGGGCACCAGTTGTAGAACCAGTAGGAGGAACAAAAGCCATATTAGCTCTTAAGATTATTGGAGAACTCCTGTAAAATCTGTAATCTGAGTCACATCCATGGACGCTGACCTTAAGAGCTATTCCGTAACCACTGGCTAATTGGAAGCGGTACTACCCAGGATAAAATGGACTCTTCGTACAGACATAGGGTGAAACAGAATAGTAAAAAACATAGAGCAACTATAAGGCAAAAAGAATAGAGAGGCCAGAGAGGAAGATAACTCGAGATTTATGAGCTGGGATGCTTGAACTTCTTACAGGCTATGCCTTTTATAGGCTCCCCATGCATTTGAACGTTGGACAAAAAATTCAATGTACATAACCATAATTTAATCAGCAATTTCTAAACATTTGAATGTCATAATCATGATTTTATTAAGCAGTTTTGAAATATGCATTTAATGGCATGAACGTTAGTTATGATGGCCAATCAAGCAAAATAAAATATGGTTTATAACCTCTGTAACCAAAATGTTCAAGTCTTAAAATTCAAATGCCTCAAACTGGGTATTTCCTATAAGCCATTTTCACAAATAAATTTTATATTTTCCATAAAAGACATTTAATAAAAAGGTAACCGGTCCGTATTTAATTCGCTCACCAGGGGGATTGCCAGATTTCAACTGCGTTTGCCTCCTAGTAGCCCGTTGTTGTACGCGCGAGCCCAATATTTCTTTTGGCCCATCCATTAGCCCAATTTCATAAGGAGTAATATATACTCTTGTGTTCTCTCTCTTCCATGCAATGTGGGACTTGTTCCTATATGATACACCCACTTGCAAGTTTAGAAACTCTAACAATCGTGTTGTTGATATTGGCTGATGATGATATTTTTTATTTATCCTCACGTAATTATTGTATTGTTGTTGTTATTGTTATTTATTTTGGTATTTCATAACTTGAAATAGGAGATTCTTATGTTTGGATTAGAAGAAGAATTAAAATTTAAAATTTTCCAATCCCAATCGTGGATCAATCAACGACATTTAAATCAAGTAGTATGAATCATACCTTTTATATATTTTTCCTTTTCGATTTTAAAGAGCTAACACTTTATATTAGCTCCTTCTACCGATATCCACATGAGTACGACTTCAACCCAGGCAGTGTGCTAGTGCCTCCAATTCCTCTCTAGGGTCTTTCTTTTCTTACGACTCTCTAGGTTTTCATCATCTATAGAATTATCTAGCCCTTCCCTTTTATAACTAATAAGGGCCATATATGATCTTTAAAATTAATCTTAATTAATTTTAAAATCCATATTATATCAATTAACACTTAATTTTTTTGATGAATTAATTAAATAAATTCAGTTTAATTAAATCTGTCCAACAACTTTAATTTAACTTATTTATTTAATCTAAATAATGTCAAACCCCTTAATATTCTGATATTCGCTATATAATAAATGCGTAGTTCATATGACATACAGAAATAGTGAAACTATACTGATATTAAGTACTTACTGATATTAGCCTTGCCTTATCCTTAGCCGGCTCAATGCATCTGCTACTACATTAGCCTTGCCTGGATGATATTTGATCTCCAGATTATAGTCTTTAAGTAACTCCATCCACCTGCACTGCCGCATATTGAGCTCTTTCTGATCATATAAATACTTTAAGGTCTTGTGGTCACAGTACAACTCTACAGTCACCCATAGAGATAATGTCTCCAGATTTTTAGTGTAAATACAATTGCCGCTAACTCAAGATCATGTGTAGGATATTTTTGTTCGTGAGGCTTCAGCTGACGAGATGCATATGCCACTACTCGGCCTTGTTGCATCAAAACACATCCCAATCCATGCCCACAGGCATCTGTGTAGACAACAAAGGTCAACTGTGGATCTGGGATTGTTAGCACTGGTGCTGTTGTTAATTTCTGTTTCAGCTCTGTCAAGCTCTTCTCATAACTGTTATCCCATACAAAAGGTTGAGTTTTTCGTGTTAACTTTGTCAATGACAAAGCTATTATGGAGAAATTTTATATAAATCGCCTGTAATAACCTGCAAAACCCAGAAAACTACGTATCTCAAATACAGTTTCTGGTCTCTTCCAGTTCAGTACTGCTTCCACCTTGTTTGGATCCACTGAGACCCCTTGCTGTGAGACTACATGACCCAGAAATTTCACTTCTGAAAGCCAAAACTCACATTTGCTTAGCTTGGCATAGAGTTGTTTACTTCTCAACGTGTTTAGTACAACTCTTAAGTGGTGTTCATGCTCTGCTTTGCTTTGGGAGTATACCAGAATGTCATCAATAAAGACTACCATAAATTGGTCCAAGTATGGATGAAAAATTCAATTTATGTAGTCCATGAATACTGCCGGTGCATTGGTCAGCCCAAATGACATTACCAGAAACTCGTAATGACCATATCGTGTTCTGAAAGCAGTCTTCGACACATCATCTGCCTTCACTCTAAGTTGGTGATAGCCTGATCTTAGGTCAATCTTTGAGAACACACAAGCTCCCGATAGTTGATCAAGCAAGTCATCAATTCTAGGAAGCGGGTATTTATTTTTAACAGTCACCTTGTTTAACTCCCTGTAATCAATACAGAGTCGTAGGCTTCCATCTTTCTTTTTCACAAAAAGCACTGGAGCTCCCCATGGCGAAACACTGGGTCTGATGAACCCTTTCTCTAGCAGTTCTTCAATCTGCTTTTTCAATTCTGCCATCTCACTTGGTGCCATTTTGTATGGGGCTTTTGATATCGGTTCTGCTCCGGCTTAGTGTCAATTGTAAACTCCACTTCCCTGTCTGGGGGTAATCCACTGATATTCTCTAGAAACACATCTGAAAATTCATTTACAATAGGGATACTCTCTAATGCTGTTCCAGCCTCTGATTGCATGGAGAAAAATACTATATATCCCTGACAACCTTTATGTAAACATTTCTCAGCCTCAGCTGTGGAGAGAAAGTTCAGGTTGATTTCCGTGTTGGGTAGTGTGTACAAGGACGACAAGGTGTGTAACTTGTTTTTCTCTGTTTGTCACTACTTAGGGTTTTCTCAAATCCTCTCTTCCTCTCTCTCCTCCTCTCTTTTCTGTGCTTGTCTTCTAAAACCCTCATATCTTTATTTAGATTTGGGGTTTTTGTTTTCTCTTATCATTCTTATATTTATATTATTGTTCAAGTTCCCTTTCTTATCTCTGTTGGACGTAGATCTTGTCATTTCTTATGGCCACCGTTTCCACAAATCGTATCCTTGAATTGATTTGTGATTCAGTTGTTCTAAGTATGAAATTTTTGTATGTTGTTGTGTTTTTTCTTGCTTGATCTATTTGGATCGGACTTGTTCAGTGTATAAGGATTGCAAGAATTTAAAGATTGGAGCCTGAGGTATTTTTCTACTACTAGGTAAGAGAGAAATAAATGCTAATTTGGTGTTTCGTCTTTGTATCTTTTCCGATTCTTTTAATTTGTTTCTGTGTATTTCTCTAATTCATGCGTCAAAGATTGGAGCCTGAGGCATTTGAAGAACTCGTTGTCTTCTGGGTTTTAGTGAGTATGTTATGTACTAGGAAGAGGATGCTCTGTGTAGTTGGCAGCTAAAGATTGGAGCCTGAGGCATTTGAAGAACTCGTTGTCTTCTGGGCTTTAGTGAGTATGTTTTGTACTAGGAAGAGGATGCTCTGTGTGGTTGGCAGCTATTTAGCATGCACTACTGAGTCTTGAAAAACAAACTTGAGTTGCAGGATGCTTTTACTTATTTTACAATTACATGTCTCTTAGTGTTTTTCATCCTGCTGATCCCTTGGAAAAGAAAATTGATTGTAAGACTTCAATAGTCACATAGTAGTTGTTTCCTTTATATGATCCAATTCAATACTAAATATTAATCAATATCTATTATCTCTTCTGGTTTGCTTGCAATTGCTTTTAAATTGTATGACTTGAGGCAAACATGATATATTGAGCGGGAAGAAGTAAGTATCTTGAGATTTCATGGTTTGGAAGATGTTGTTAAGTTTGTATGGTTATTATGGGTTAATTAATAATATGCATAATTAAACTTGTGTTATTGGTTATAGTAATCTTTTTGCATAGCGTTAATTTGATTTGACAAATTTAGTGGAGAAATGTGTTAATTTCTTTGTTATATCAATAAAATATTCTGTCTAACGTAAAAGTCATTGTAAGGTCATGCTCATCTGAAATATCATATATCTTATGACCCTTGTCTTCCCTTTCCATTACATTAATTGCTCTGCGACCCTAACATTTTCCAAGTTAGGCAAATGATAATGGCCACAATGTCAGAATGTGGAACACAACTAAAAGACGGTATTCTGGAAGCTATTCTTGACAAGGAAATTTTTTTTTTCTTTCTTTGTTTTCCCCTACTTTGATTGGAGTTTTGATTCTTACATTGATGTTCTTTATCAAACTTTTAAAGATGTTGATGCTGACAAGGATGTGGTAAGATTAGTAAAGAAGAATGGAAGGAATATGTTGTTCGAAACCTAACACTATTGAATTACATGACTCTTCCCTGTCTGAAGTAATTTACTTTCATCCTTTGCCTCTCCTACATTTATTTTAGTTTCCTAGGTAGGTAATACCTTTAAGACAAGTGAGAGAAGTTTAATATTGTAACAACCCCGCTTCCTGCAACCTGGCCTAAGAGCGATCTGGCACAAACTCCCCGCAACCTGGCCTAACTTAGCTCAATGGTACCAGGATTGGTTAGCACTTGGTAATAGCACTAGTACAAAATCATGGATTTAGACCTACTTTTTACACCTGACGAAACAGGTCACATGTAGAAAGTGTGACCGGTGGCATTTTAGTAAATAAATTATGATTTTAGGACTTTCTACACGTGTTGAATTGACAACACGTGTAGAAAAGTCCACTTAAAAATTTTTTCCATTAAAAAAATGAAATTAATTTAATTCAAAAAATATTTAATTTACTTAAACAAAAAAAATATAACGAAGAAGAATTTATTTTTTTTAAAATAAATTCAAGTTTTCTACACCGGTTGAATTAAAACCGGTGTAGAAAGTCATCTAAATCTACACCGGTTAAATTAGAACCGGTGTAGAATAAGCATTTAATTTTTTAATATAAAATAAGTCAGCATATTCTACACCGGTTGTAAAATAACCGGTGTAGAATATGTTACTTTCTACACCGGTTCAAATACAACCGGTGTAGAAAATATTTTCTACACCGGTTGTATTTGAACCGGTGTAGAAAGTTGGTTTCTACACCGGTTGTAAAATAACCGGTGTAGAAACTCACTTTCTACACCGGTTGTGTTTTGAACCGGTGTAGAAAGTAAGTTTCTACACCGGTTATTTTACAACCGGTGTAGTATCCCCGTAAATTTAACCCTGCGCGCTACTTTCTCATCATTTTCTTTTGCCGCCAGTTAGCTCCAATTCCTCCCTCCCTCTCACGCTCATCTACCAACCCATTACCCACACTCTGCCGCGAGAGTTCAGGCTAATCTCTCCGTCGCCGCCGTCAGTGTCTGTGTTCTGTATTGCCGTCGTCAGCGTCTGTGTTCTGTATCGCCGCCGTAAGCGTTTTCCTAACCTTAAAATGACGCTAGATATACTCTGAATTTGTAGCCTTCTGAGTTAGTGTTGCTTTGTGAGTCTGAGCTTTCTTTTCCTCTCCATCTCCAGTCTCTATTCAGATTTTGGAGATCCGACTTCTGACGGTTCGTTGCTGTTTCCCATTTCAGAATTTTCAGCCAGGTGATCCTCGTTTTGTGGCTTGTAATTTTTTTTCGGCAAATCTTTTCCCGTAAAATCTATGGTTTCTATACTGATATGAAGAAGATTGGAACGCTAGGCTTGAGTGCATTTTCTGTACTGATAGTCTGATATGAAGAAAAATCAAACTTTAAGGATCAAGCCATTTTATGTTGCATTTGTATAGTATATCAAATCTCTGGCCTATGTTGAAATCTCTGCCTTTTTTGAAGTATAGTTGCTTAGATTGTTTTGTTATGCTGTTATAGTCTATATATATATATGTATAGGGACAGAGGCAGGTATATTATTAGTATCAGTTGATCTCATATGTGATGGGATAAAAAGAATAGCAGACAAAAGCTAAGGAGCAACCTTCGAGACTGTTTTTTTAATAAACAGGCATAATGCCACTATATTATTCAACTCAACATGTTTTCTGGGATAAAAATATAGCTTCGGGCTCTTCAATTAATCTTTAATTTGTTCAAAACTTGAAACAAAAACACTCAACCCCAAACTCTTTTTCTTGTTCTTCCCAAAATCTCTTATTAAAGGCAGATCCAGCTAGCTTTAGAGATTCTCATTTACCCACTGCAAGTACTCCCCAATAAAAACAATTACATATTACATTTGTTTAATTACAAATACTTATACTACATTCCTTTGATTCGAATATGTATTTATATACTACTATATATCCTCTTAAAAAGAAGGCTCAAAAGGATATATCCCTAAAATTCCCTCCATGGCCCCCAGAATTATATTGTTGTTGTTGTTATGTTATTATACACACACACACGGGATGGATGGATCATGTGAAGTCTGATTAAGAGTTAACATCAACAAACTGATATATCTGAATCTGACTCATCACTTTATCTTCTCATCATTCATGGTTGGATTCTGAAAAAAAAAATTGGATTTTGGTTAAGTTTGATGACTTGCTTGCTGGTTGGACACAAACACACAAGTGGTTTCACTCTGCATGTGCTTTGCTTCCTTTTTGACTAGATTATGTTTCTTACTCCAACACAACCTATTAATAAAATTACTTGTAGCCTTCCTCCTTTGCTTTTCTATTCCCACACGTGTTGTAGCTAATAGACACCAACCTCTTGATTTTGGTTAAGTTTGATGACTTGCTTGCTGGTTGGACACAAACACACAAGTGGTTTCACTTGGCATGTGCTTTGCTTCCTCTTTTGTTTATTCGAACTAGAGAGACCCTTGTGTTCTTATCTCTGTAATTTTATTCCTCCTTCATTCCATATCTTTCAATAGTCCTCCTATAATTTGAACACAAAATTTTAAACAAATTCATTTTGTGTTGAAGTTTATTTGCACATATGGATCGTAGCTGGATCTATGCTAGACGAACTAGTGATGAGTACGATAATGGGGTGAAGAATTTTTTGGAATTTTCTATAAGAAATGCTGGTGGTGATAAATCTGGGAAGTTTTATTGTCCTTGTGTAAATTGCTTAAATTTGAGGCGACTATGTGTCGGAGAAATAAGAGAGCATTTGATTTGTGATGGGTTCTTGAAGAGTTATACACGATGGGTATGGCATGGTGAATTAGTAGAAGAGCTTAGTGCATCTAAAGAGGTGGAAGTTGATGTGGACATGGATGATCGACTAGAGGACATGATTCGTGATATTGGCGAAGAGGCCTTTAAGCGATCACATGAGTATGATAACTTGTCTAGTCATACAGAAAAGCCTTTATACCCAGGATGTACAAAATTCAAGTTGTTGTCAGCTGTGGTGAGATTGGTCCACTTGAAAGCAAGGAATGGGTGGAGTGACAAGAGTTTTACAGAATTGCTTGAGTTGCTGACAGATATGCTTCCAGAAGGTAATGAATTACCCAACCGTTACTATGAGGCAAAGAAAATGTTGTGTCCCTTGGGTCTGCAGTACAAAAAGATACATGCCTTTCCTAACGATTGTATATTATATAGAGAAGAGTTCGAAGGGGAGCATAAGTGTCCAAAATGTGGTGCTTCACGGTACAAATTAAAAGGGAATTGTGATACAGACTTTGTCGAGACTACTAAAGGCCCTCCTGCGAAGGTGTTATGGTATCTTCCAGTGAAACCAAGGTTTAAGCGATTATTTGCTAATATGAATGATGCAAAGAACTTAAGGTGGCATGCAGATGAGAGAATATCGGATAGGAAGCTTCGCCATCCAGCCGATTCTCCTCAATGGAAGAAAATTGATGAGATGTTTCCTGAGTTTGGAAATGAGCCAAGAAACCTCAGGCTTGGGATATCTTCTGATGGCATGAATCCTTATGGCAGTCTTAGCAGTACTCATAGTTCATGGCCTGTTTTGTTAGTGATTTACAACTTGTCTCCTCGTCTGTGCATGAAACGTAAGTATATTATGTTGTCTATGGTGATTTCGGGTCCAAAGCAGCCAGGAAATGACATTGATGTTTACCTAGCCCCTTTGATCGAAGACTTGAAAGAGTTGTGGGAGATAGGTATGGATGTGTTTGACGCGAATCGAAAAGAGGTGTTCAATATGCGTGCCATGATCTTCTGTACCATAAACGACTTCCCTGCATATGGAAACCTATCTGGGTATAGTGTTAAGGGACACAAAGCATGTCCAATTTGTGAAGCAGGCACATGCCACCATCAACTTAAGCATGGAAAGAAGACAGTCTACCTTGGCCACCGGAGATTTCTCAGACAAAATCACCCTTATCGTAGATTAAAGAAAGCTTTTTATGGCCATCAAGAGTATAGAGATGCTCCAGTGCCATTGACTGGAGAGCAAGTTTATCAACGGGTGAAAGACATCAATGTTATCTTTGGAAAGACGCAGAAGAGTGCAGCTGATAAAAATATATGGAAAAAGAAGTCCATATTTTTTGATCTTCCATATTGGCAAAGTCTTGATGTGCGGCACTGTATTGATGTGATGCATGTCGAGAAAAATGTGTGTGATAGTATTATTGGGACACTTCTCAATATAAAGGGCAAGACAAAGGACGGTGTCAATGCAAGATTAGACTTGATTGAAATGGGAATACGAGATGAGTTACATCCACAGCCACAAGGTCAGCAGACTTATTTACCTCCAGCCTCTCATACCTTGTCGAAGCTTGAGAGAAGAAGCTTTTGTGATTGTTTACATGGTGTCAAAGTGCCTCAATGGTATTCTTCAAATGTTAAAAAGCTTGTGTCGATGAAAGATTTGAAATTAGTGGGCTTAAAATCTCATGATTGCCACATCTTGATGCAACAACTACTTCCCGTGGCTATTCGGGGCATATTGCCAGATGATTTGAGACATACTATAACTAGACTGTGCTTCTTCTTCCATGCCATCTGCAACAAAGTGATTGACCCCGATAAATTAGATGAACTAGAAAAGGATGCTGCTATTATCTTGTGCCAGCTTGAGATGCTCTTCCTTCCTTCATTTTTTGATATCATGACACATCTAATTGTTCATTTAGTGAGAGAGATCAGGTTGTGCGGCCCTGTTTATCTACGATGGATGTACCCAGTTGAGAGATACATGAAAATTCTTAAAGGGTATGTGAAGAATCCATACAGGCCTGAAGCTTCCATGGTTGAAAGATATATTGCCGAAGAAGCTATTGAGTTTTGTTCCAACTACTTGTCAAACAAAGAAGCTATTGGGCTCCCTAAATCTCGTCATGAGGACAGATTATTAGGTAAGGGTACACGTGGGGTAACAGTGAAAACTAATATCGATCATGATGCAGTGTTACAAGCACACTTATACATTTTGAATAACACCGATGAAGTTCAAGATTATATATTTATGCACAAAGAAATTATAAGGGCACAACATGGTCGCATGACTGAGCAAAGGTTATTGCTTGAGCATAACAAGACTTTCCCACAATGGTTCAAAAAACAAGTAGCCAATGATAATAGTGTTTCTCAAACTATAAAATGGTTGGCACTGGGTCCTAACTTTAATGTCATATGTTGGAGTGGATATGATGTCAATGGGTATTCCTTCTATACGAAATCCCTGGATGACAAGAGTACTGTTCAAAACAGTGGAGTTATGGTTGTGGCTGAATCCATGCATTTTTCCAGTTCAAAAGACAAAAAGCCAAAGTTAGCAGCTATGCCTTATTTTAGGGTTATTGAAGATATTTGGGAGGTTGACTATACTAAATTTAGAGTCCCAATATTCAAATGCAAGTGGATTGAAAATAACTGTGTTGAAGTGGATAAGTATGGATTTACATTAGTTGATCTTAATAAATTAAAGTACAGTGAGGAGCCCTTTATTTTAGCAGCCCACGCAAAACAAATGTTTTATGTAATTGATCCAACAAATAAAAGTCGCTCCGTTGTTCTCCAAGGAAAAACTGTAGTTCACAGTGATGATAATAAGGAATTAAATTCTGATGTTTCTGAGACTCCATGTTTCTCGTCAGGGTTGCCTGAATTAAATGAAGATGAAGTAGATGACATACATGCCACAAGAACTGACCACCATGAAGGGATATGGGAGAATATATTTGCTCCTATTTGACGGACTTTAATCAAAAGTTAGTAATCGTATTTCGTTGCTTATGTATCTTGGATTTTCAATTACTTACCTTATTTCATTGTCAAACATGAACATGGAGAGGGATTCCCCCAATATTGATGATACTCATTCTGGGAAAAGAAAGGGTAGACGTGGCACGACCCTGAAAGAATTGACCAAGAGTCGCGCGGATGACCAGAAAATACCGATTGAATTTGATAGGCAATGGAGACCAATCGGGCCTACCTAGAGCAAGTTTATTAGCTTTGTTGCCCTCCAACCACGTAGCAAGCCTAGCATAACGATTAAGGATTGGAATCAAGTGGATGAATCTGTCAAGGATCAGATTTGGAATACTATAGCGGTACAATACTATACACCTATTAACTTTTGTAACTATTACATTTATTCATGTTACTAACTAATATAATGACTTCACAGCTTACTTACGACGTTCCTCCCAGTCAAGTCTTAAAGGATAAATTGTTATCATATTGCGCGGAGCGTTGGACGGCCTTCAAGACCTCGCTAACTAAAAGATTTGTGCATGTCGAGGTTGCAGAGGGTAAGAATCCTCCTAATCCTTGTTCGGAGTATACATTTCTTGATGAAGATACATGGAAAGAATTTTACAGGATGAGGACTACACCAGAAGCCTTGGTTAGTTTTTATTCACTTTAATTAGTTACTTACTTTATTCTCATTTAATTTTATCGATTAATGATTTGTTGGTTTCTTATTAAAAGATAAAAAGGGATAAAGCTATAACGAGTGGTAGAAAGAATGATTGCCCCCACAGATTGTCTCGTGGGGGTTATGAAAAGCTCGAAGAAGAAATGATGAAGGAGAAACAGAAGAGGCGACAAGAAGAGGCTCAGTTGGATCCATCTACCATTATATCTCCACCATCTCCAATATCGCGTGAAGAAAAGTGGAGGGCCGCACGTCGAAGAAAGACTGGAGAGTATATGAGCGAGAAGGCACGCGTGATTGGTGAAAGAATTGTAAGTAATTTAACGTCAATCCTTATTATTTTCTTTGTTGTATAGTTACATTTTTAATTATGTTTGTTATTTATATACTATAGGATCAACTTCAACTAGAACGTGCTCAGGGAGCCTTCATTCCACGGGGAAGGGATGATGTCTTGACGGTTGCCACGGGGACTCCAGACCATGGTGGTCGTGTTAGGGGCATTGGTCGAGGAGTAGGCATAAGAGACTACTTTGGATCAAATACACGTTATGCCACCACGGGAATGGTCACTAAGCAAGAGATGGAATTGATGCTAGAGAATGAAAGGAAGCAGATGCACGTGATTTTAGAGAATGAAAGGAAGCAGATGCACGTGATTTTAGAGAATGAAAGGAAGGAAACGGCCGCCCAGATGTTACAATTAAAGGAAGAAATGATGAGCATCCTAAGCTCACGACAAGACACAACTATCCATCCGACTCATTCTCCTGCAGTTCAAAGTACAAATGGGAGTTGTGTTCTTGGCCGTATATCAGAGGATTCTGGAGTCCAAAAAGATGGTGAACCTTATGAATTATATTTGGAGGACCCTGATAGACGCTTAGTAGCACTTGGCGCAATACACAACTTGGGGCCAACCGTCCACCACGAGCGAATGCAAGATGACGAAGTGAGAGTGGTGATTGGAGAGGCAAAAATTCCAGATGCCCCTGTTCCATTTCCGAATGATGAGGTGAAGATTGTGGGTCAAGCCCTCAAAACTTTCCTTCGGTGGCCAAAGAGACTAGTCCGAGTAGTTCCTGCTGCAGTTCGCACTGAAGTATGAAATTATTTGTCTTCTTGATATGTTTCAATTTTTTCATATTGTTAATTTATAACTTGCAATTATTACTAACTCTATAAATTTTTGTTTATTTAGCAAATTACCCCATCCAATGAAGTAGTTCCACAATGCCATCCCCAACCGCAAACCCAAAACCAGGTGAAACCGCTTCAACGTCTGTGTATGCTGGCGTTTGACGGATCCTTCTCAACTGAAGTATTGACGATGGATCCAGACGTTGTGGGTAAGAGGGACATGTTTGTGCATATCGAGCAGGAGGATATAGCTAGGATTTTAACGAAGGATCAGATTACCATACCGCAAGTTCACTTGTTTATGATGTGGGTATATTTTTAATAATATTACTAAGTATTCAACTTTTGATTCTGACATGCATGCTTTAACTATTGTAGGTACCTCCATCGCCTTTATACCTTATCAGGGAATGGTGTCAAGTTTGGATTCCTTTGCCCGATTCACATCCAGAAAAAAGGGAACACTTCCACCATAAGAGAGTCATACCTTCGGCAGAGGCTCTGTGAAGATGGAAAAGAGTGCTACCTAGCACCATATGTTAACGAGTAAGAAAAAGTTTGTAATTGATACCTTGTTTTTGTACATATATATAATTCATACCTCTTTTTGCAGCACTCATTGGCAATTAGTGGTTCTATGCCCAGAGCAGAATGTCGTTGTTCTTTTATGTTCATTACATTATAATCCGGGAAAGGATTTGAAGAAAACGATGGACACGTAAGTATACTTTGACGATGACTTTTTATTTGCAATATGTAAGTTTTTTAGATAATGTACCCTATTTTATATATTTTCTACAGGGCAATGGAAATGTATCAAAGAGTGGTTAAGAAAAAGCATACACACCAGCTTAGGGAGACTATCTGGTTACAACCAAAGGTAAATAGTTTCAATCTATCCTTCTATGAATATAGTTATCTTGTTCACATATATATATATATTTAATATAATAAAATGCATGTTCTTCTATAGTGCCGTCGTCAAAAGGGGAATAAGGCTTGTGGATATTATGTGATGAGGCACATGTTAAACATCATCCTCTTGGGTAGTACAGAATTTACAGAAGAGGTAATTGTATTTAATTATATTTGTTTTATTAAGTTCATTTCGTTGTTATTAAATTGATGCATATGATTTTTTATTTTCAAATCTGTAGATGTTTGACATTACGGATGCATTTTCTGAAGAGGACATTGATGATGTTCGCACACGTTGGGCAACTTATTTTTTAGAGATCACAAACTTGTGAGTGTAATGTTAAACCTGTAAAGTTAATAACTACTATTTGGTATTGGACATGTTGAATTGTATTGTCACTACTTGGTATTGAGTTTGACTTTAATTGTACAATTTCATTGTAAAAATGAAGCCAAGTTTATGTATCTTCATAAGCCTACCATGAGTATTTTGGATGGAATTTGATATTTCACAGACATTAGTTTCGTTGTAAATTGTTTTTAAAAATAATTATTTTTTTTTCAAAAATGAGTTTCTACACCTGATGTAAGAGGTCAAGTGTAGAAAGTCTGGACTTTCTACACGTGACCTCTAAAGTCAGGTGTAGAAAGGCTGAAATGGGGACTTTCTACACCTGATATAAGAGGTCACGTGTAGAAAGTCTCCATTTTTTCAGACTTTCTACACCTGATGTAAGAGGTCAAGTGTAGAAAGTCTAGACTTTCTACACGTGACCTCTAAAGTCAGGTGTAGAAAGTCTTCCTTTTCAGACTTTCTACACCTGATATAAGAGGTCACGTGTAGAAAGTGTGACTTTCTACACGTGATATACGACACATGTAGAAAGTCTGGAATTTCTACACCTACTGTTTCTACACGTGTTTTATGTCAGGTGTAAAAAGTCGTTTCCGTCACATGTAAAAAGCATTTTCTGCACTAGTGTAGCCTCATGCCTCGTGTTCGATCCCTGGGGGGTTCCTTTAGGGGATATCCTGGGTAGGCTCCAGGAGAGTTCTGCCGCACTCTGGCCAGGTTGTGAGGAGTATGGCCATTACAGATATGGGGCTTGAAAGTTTAATACCTTTTGGTGCTTGAAAGTTAAATCCTTTGAAGATGTTCCCAAAACCTAGAAACTTTTGTAGTTCTATTTTTGTCAACTCTGGAAGCATAATTTGGTTTCCATAATCTATATCGTCTTGACCATTATGTCGAAAAGCCTCTTCTAACTTAGCAGCACATGATATATGTATAAAGCTTAGTTGTAGAAGCATTTTAAGCATAGCAACAGAGAAAAGGCTTTTCAACTTGTTGCACTTCTCAATCCTCAGCTCAATTAGTTTTGGAAAGCACACATCTATATTGGATAGACTTACAAGTTCTACATTCTCTGCCATAATTTCTTCTAGTTCCTCACAGTTGCATATACTTATGAGTGTGAACTCTGGTTTATAACTTGTGAACATTAAAGAC
Organism: Albizia julibrissin; assembly: GCA_037074505.1. Taxonomy (NCBI): domain Eukaryota; kingdom Viridiplantae; phylum Streptophyta; class Magnoliopsida; order Fabales; family Fabaceae; genus Albizia; species Albizia julibrissin. The sequence goes on along the minus strand of CM073477.1, from coordinate 56,963,541 downwards.
TCTAGAAATTAGTATAATTTGTTGCTTATAATTTATACCAAGTTAATTCATCCTTAATTAAACCTTATCATGTGCTAACGTCTCCATTTGGTTTTCAGAATCTCTCCCAGCTTGCATCTATCAACTATGATCTTCTCACCAAGGGATATAGAGGCGACCCATCTACCAATTCTAGCTCATAACCATCCCTATCATCTTCACCTCTGGCCTGAGGATTCTAGTTCACATTTTTCTGTGGTATAGATGGATTCTAAACTACCAATTGTCATATTGGACAATGTGATGCAACTGGCAATTGAAGGCTGCAAAGCAGTTGCAAACTACATGAGAGAAATAAGAACCTATGTTCACATTGCAATTGATCATCGAAACACATATTAGCTTATATTGTTTTCCTTGCTTAGCTTATCTAATTTCTTTGTTGGTTCACAGATTTTGCTAGAGAACACTAATGAGTTAGAGTATTGGTGTGGTGTGTAGCTCTCTACATGAGAGATTTTGTTTTGTTTTTTTGGGTCCTTTCATTGGATAACATTTCAACACTTGAATGGTAAATATTTGGTCATGTACCTATCAAGACTTGTTTAAGTTGTCTTTTCAGCATTTTTATCTCAACTTGGTATTGGACTTAACTTTGATTGTATAAATTTTATTGTAAAAGTTGATATAGCTTTGTTAATATTTTGGATTAGAATTTACAAAAAATTTGATATTTCATATTAGTTTTGTTGTAATTATTTTTATTTGTTAGGTGTTTGGTTATTTGTTATCATGTAAATGGTTTGTAGAATAATAAATAAGTAATTTTTTTTTCAAAAAATGAGTTTTTACACTTGACTAACATGGAGAGGTGTAAAAAGTCTCACTTTCTGCACCTGACGTGAGAGGTCACGTGTAGAAAGTCCACTTTCTACACGTGACATATCAAGTCAGGTACAGAAAGTGGGACTTTCTACACCTGACGTCTCACATCAGGTGTAGAAAGTCTCACTTTGTACACCTGACTTGATATGTCAGGTGTAGAAAGTGGAGTTTCTACACGTATTCAAGTACACGTGTAGAAAGTCCGAACTTTTTATACCTGTTCTTTCTACACTTGTCGTACGTCAAGTGTAAAAAGTTATTTTCGTCACATGTAAAATATTTTTTCTGTACTAGTGTAGATGTTGGCTTCATGCTATCTAGTAGATTGATTACACCTTATAGAGGAGTCTGTTATCACTTGAACGAATATTTAGAAAGAAACCCCTCCCAAAAACTATAAAGTATACAATGGAATCTGACTTGTCATCAACATTCATTCATAAGGCTGCCCCCCTTGCTATTAACTTCTGATGCGGTTCCCTTGGGTATGCAAATGCAATTGGACATGTTTGATCTGACTGTGAACAGTGGTATTCCAGCCCAACATTTACATGAAGCAGTATCTAACACTGAGAACATGCCTTCCCATAGTCAGCCTCAGGTGTGTCTTGGCGAACCTAAGGAGGGTGCAGGCGATTTTCAAAATAATACATTGAAGGAACAGGACAAACTGGGATATGAAAGTGAATCAGTTAGCATCTCAAGAGCCTATTCTCAGGGGTGAGTTTCTCTTGTGAGTTTACGTTAGTTCTTCATTTGATTCCCAAGAGTTGGCGTTAAACTAAAACTCACATAATCAGTGAATGGCTATAACTGTTCTAGAAGCTGGCTTTGGATGTGCATATAGTTCATTTACTAGTAAAAGCATTTCCCTATGCCCACCCTACCTTGTATAAAATATGTGTGTAACCATTTTTGGGCTTAAACAATTATTGCTTACAAAATTCCACACGTTGTCTGCAAACTAGTGGCCTCAGCTGCCTGAGACATGAAGTTTTGCTCTGTAAAACAAATGTAAGGCTTATTAATTGCTGACTCTGTAATTTCTCAGAATCATACTTGTTTGAATTGTCAAATTGGATAATGTAGTCTGACTGATAGTGACTGAAGGTTTTGTTGAAGCTAGAGGTAAGCCGCAATTATGGTTTTTGCTGTGAGTTTTTACCGCTGTATGTAGCTTTTTAACTCTTGGCCTATGAAGAGCTCTCGTTTCTCTGAAACATTTGAAGCAGGGAAAAAAATCGTACATCAATTCGATCTTCTACAAAACCATCAAATCCCAATATTTAAACTATCAAAGTCATATTACCCGCATTGTTATTGTGGTTTTAAACTATATTAATATATGTAAGCTCTCGTCAATACTAAGAGGCTATTTGGAATAGCTTATGAAAATTTTATAAGTGCTTATGAATTGTAATTTACAGTCTACGAGGTAACTTTTACGGTCTACGAGGTAGCTTTTACGGTCTACGAAGTGCTTTCACGGTCTACGAGATAAATATGTGGAGGAGATTTATCTCGATTTACGTGAATCGGGCTTATATGATAAGCCTGATTCAAAAAAGCTATCACAAACAGCCCCTTAATTGTTGTGGGCCTCCTAACTAACGCATTTTCCTCTTCAATCTTCATCACACCGTTTCTTCTGATTTCTAATCAATTTTGGATTATTATTACAAGGGTGGCTCTAATTTAACTTTGAGGAATTGTCACAACAAAATTATATTTTACGTAGTTAAATAATCTTCAAAGCAAGGTTATGAAACCCAGACCGGATACTGAACCGGTCAAGATACTGGGTTAAGGGTCAGTGATGAGTGAAATCGGAGTCAAACGGTAGCTAAACCAGGGTCAAATTGGTGAGAAATTGAAGATTTTAGGCTTATTAATATGAAATTTTAAAGAAAAATAAAAAAATTGATTTTTTTTAAAAAGAAAATACTGGATCAGACAATTTACCGGCCGATTGGCCGGTTTCCGATCCGGACTAGCTTGTTTTTTATCCTAATTGACCGGTCGATCCGGGTTTTATAACATTGCTTTAAAGACAATTTATTTTGATGTTTAAGACAAACAAAACTCGCTTTATTCCACCCATAAGTCTAATCCCCTCCTAAAAGATGCCAAAAAATGAATATAATAACTTTTTTGCTACACAGGGTATCCACTAGAACAAGCCCGATAATTAATCCATCGGGTATTATCGAGCCTAAGATGGGGCGACCCCTTCTGTTAACACATAGAAATCGATAGTATTTGACCACATTTTCTTCTCTTTTCACTTACTTTTGTGTATAAATTGGGCATATGAAAAGAGTCAATTGAAGAAAATGTACATATTAGAGTAACAAGCCAAAGTTGAAGATATTCTTGTGTAGAGCTATATATTTGTGTGTTTTAATTCAAAGAAAAAAATGAGAATGTATCCTCTCTTTTGTAAGAGGATAGAGACAAATTGGGAAGATTTTGAAGGACAAAAAAACGATGCTTGTAGCAGCAAAGATCAAAGAAAGTTCAAGGAGGAAGTGTCAAGCTGTTGGCTTTAGCCAACAATACATATGCTAAAGCAAATGAAGATCTAAACTCACTGTGTGATATGCTTCAACCAATGATGTGTGTGCCGAAGCAGATCGGGTCAAAACTTACTATGTCATATGCTTCAGCACTTGACCCTTAGTTGAAGCCAACAGAAATCAGAACTTATTGTGGCATATGCTTCAACACACGACAAACAGTACAACCTTGCGTTTTACTTGCTGAAACGCAGGAGGGGGCTTTTTAAGGAAGGATTAGGCCGAAAATAGGTCATTCTATAGTTTTTAAGTGTTCTTTGGAGCTTTGTGTAACATCCTAAAAATTTAATGCAAGGATTAATTTATGGAAACTAGATAATAAGCCAAATTATGAAACCTACAAAATTTAAGGAATTTTAAATTAGACAAAGGGAAAAAAATTAAGGCCTGGTGTGTGTAATTAATAGGATAAAAATATACCTATATGTGTATAAAAACACACATACCCACACTTGGCAGCACACATACAGCTCCACCTTGCATTACAATTCCCTCCCATCATTAGCAAATACACGTCCCATACATACAATCACACATACACCCACCTCTCCATGCATATCACCTTTGAAAGCAAAACCACACATGTACACACCTACCTATTCTTCATTTTTCAATCTTCATTTGACAGCACACACATGTACAACCCCCACCCTTGCATTATGACTCATTTCCATCATTAACAAACATATGTACCACACACATACTCACACCTACACCCTCATCATTTCTCTCTTCTCATTTGGCCAACACACATATATGTCCAACACCTAATTAACCAATAAATAAAACATTCTCTTTCCTTTCCATTCACTTCATCATCAGTTCTTCGTTCAACCAAACAGCTGGAGAAATAGAGAAAGAAAACAGAGAAACAAAGAAACGAAACAGAAAAATAGAGAGAGAGAGATGAAGGAAGAAGAGAAACAAGGAAGCTTCAAACTTCCCATACAGCATCATAAACGTGTTTAGGTAATTTTTCTCTATTTTTACCTTGGATTTCTATAGGATTTCAGTAGTTTTGCTGGGTTGTTTTGCTGCTGGAATCAAGAGAAGTCACTGAAAACGTTTTGTCACCGTAAAATACCAAAACCAGTGCTTGTGTGTCGATTTCACATGGGATTTTTAGCCTCTTTGCTTCTATAATCACATCCCCAAACACAATAAACATGTTTAAGAGTATGTAGAGTCAAAATCTTTGAGATTGGAGTGAAAAACCATGGTTGCTTGTGAGTTTTCTCAACTCTGTTTTACTCATTGGAAAATAGAGCTTCTGCTGAAAAGTTCTAGAAGCTTAAACAGAGGCTATAGATAGATTTTTTTCCTGGTCTTTTTTCTATAGAAATTTTAGGATGTGTAGTATGAAATAGAATCAAGAAGAGCACAATTTGGAGTCAAAATGAATGAGTTATTAATTTTTGAAGTTAGACTGTCAAAACTGTCATTTTTCAGAGTCAATCAGTTTTATGTAGCATTACAAATAAAGGTAGAACGCATCATTTGGATATCTATAGAGGGAGTTATGATTTTTGAAAATTTGGTTTAGAAACAGGTGCAATCTAGAAGTCCAGATTCTGGCAGTTGATTTTGTGGTATTTTTTAGCAATGAAATCTTTTCCAATGGCCATGAAAATTTCCAAAAATAAATTAAATATTCTAAGATTTAATTTTATATATAATTTGTAATATTTGGATTAGTATACTTAGAGATATGAATTTTTGAAGTTAGTTGCTACGAGACTATGTTTTTGAAAGTCAAATTGGTTTTCACGTGATTTTGGAAAATCAAACCTTCACAAAAAATTATGAAACTTTCCAGATCTAAAGAAGACATTCAGAGCTTTAATTTTATATGTGGATCACAATTTTTGGACGATTACATTAAGTGTTATGTATTTTCAAAGTTGTACTCTGTTTCTGGAGTGTAATCTGGAATAGTTGTATTTTGTGAACTTCTAGGAGCAATATGGTAAAACTGGGTAGATTTTGATATTTTTCCATGAAAATATATTTCAAGAGCTTTATTTAGGATTTGGACCCAGCCAATTTGGATTTTTTTTAGAATTAATTATGATTTTTCAAAGTTAACTGAAAAATCTGCCAATTTGCTGAAGAATAGTAAAATTGCACTATGCAAAATTGTATTGTATAGAAGCCACTGAAATTGAGATAACTAGCATAATATAATTAAAGGCACTAGTAATACAAATAATAACAAATTACTTGTTAACTTCAATTTATAGGAATTGGTAATAGCCCGAGCAGAAGAAAAAGTTTTGGATAAACAGCCAGACTGAAAAAGGACCCAGGTAGTAATTCTTTCTTGCATGTATTATGTGATTATCTATATGTTGAATACGTCATTTTCTGTAACATGAGCTAGTGTTTTGGACCCACTGTATTATGTATTATGTTGCATAGTAGACCAGGGTGCAAACATGTCGTTTGACCTTGGGTAAGTGCACATATATTTTTTATCATCTTACATGATATGGCATTGCATATTTATTTTTGCATTCTATATGTCAGATTGTATGTTACTACTAAGATGCATTCGAATCTCATCCTTTTTCAATATATAAAAATATTCCAACAGAAGATAGCGGCTCTAAGGGTGAAACTGTAATTACCGGTGACTGAGGTCTAGTTCAAGTGAGACTGCAGCTGGTTATCTTTAGTTTCAAATTTTATTTCTTTTGGACTCTGTATATATTTTTCAAATCCTATGAAGATTCCTGTAACGTAAACAAGTTCTTATAATCAGTATATTTTCGCTATTTCTGTATGCTATATGAACTATGAATTTATTATTATGCAAATATCGAATTGTTAAGGAGTTTGACACTTTGGGTGCTAAGGTTTTGGTTTTTTGGAAGAGTATTGAGTTAGGTTGAGATTAGAAGACATTTTGGGCTTCAAATCTTGGTTTTTCTCATTCTTCTTGTCTTTCTTTGCTTGATTATGATTATGGTTGTAATTATTTCATATAGTTGTAGCTATTTTATGATTATATTTAGTAAAATTCTTCACTCTAGGGTTATTTTGAGCCTTTGTATGGATTAACACTTGATTATTTCTCTCTTTTAGTTGTTAATGATATATATGTGTTGATTTTATCATTTTCCTAATGCTTCTAAATGTTTGGCCACCATTTAGATTGGGTTGTTCATTTGGATTTGACTTGAGAAAACTAATCCATATGTAGAATTGGATAAAATCATGCTAGACTTGAAATTTAGGGATTCAATGGATAGTTTGTTAGTAACATAGAGATATAGTTACTAGCCTAGCATTGTTAAATTGAGGTTGTGGCTAAATAAATATTCTTTCTTAATTGTAGTAAGAGATTGTGCATATTAAGTGAGGATATAAATTTAGTGTTGACTTGAGAAAGCGTAACCAAATGCTTTTGAGCCTTGGACTAACACATATTACTATTGAAAACATTAATGGAGAGGAAATTCATCAAGTTTTATGAAGTACAAAGAGGATAAATAACCCTAGGCTTCATCTAATATTTAAAATCAAAAAATCCATTTTTACTTAGTAATTGTTAGTCTTAGAAATATTTTAAAATTTCTCTTTCACCCCAACAACATGTTTTGGCTCAATTTGATTAGATTGATTGAGTTTATTGTTTGACCACTTTGTTACTCAAATCTTCATGGGAACGATATTTACTTATCACTTTATTATTTGACGTGATCCGTGCACTTACGGTAACGAACACCTTCCAAGTGAATTTTTTCCATACACGTTATTCCAAGGATTGAATTCAGGACTAAAACATTTAAAGGAACACAAGCCCCTTATCATTTATGCCAACCCAAATTGTTGAAGTAATATGAATAAGCCAGCAAATATTCTTGGGAATTATTCAAATGAAGTAGTATGAATAAGCCAGCAAATGAAGTAATATAATAACTATTCAAATGACCATATTTGTGAATTATTGGGCCCATTAGGGATATAAATAAAGAGTAGTACGACCATTTAGAAACTAAAGGAAATGGTGAGTACAGAAATAGTGATATAAATTAGCCTCTTCCTTTTGGATGGGCCTCTTTTTGCACCTCCCAAAATAACTTGCATCACATGTTACCAAATCCTCATAGCATTTTTCCCCACTCACCTTCAACATTAATGTATTAATACTCGAAGGAGAAATAGGAGCGCAGTGGACATACGTTTTCCCTTTCATGATGCCGCCATCATAAACCCAAACTGTCGCTTCTTCATTTTCGTCCCAGAACCAACCTTCACTATTTTCAATTTCTCCTCAGCAAGGCCGTTGATTTTCTTTGACTTTCTTTGAGTAAAACCCTGGCAGCAACTTCTTTTAATTTTATTTAGCTGTATTTTTATATATGCCTTTTGCTTTTCTACCTTTTTTTAATTCAGTATTTTCATATGTTTTCATGTCAGCAATCTATCATTGCCATGTCACATCTAATTTGGTCAAATTTTTCTCTCTCTCAACTTTAAATCTAGTCAACATTAACAGAGTTTAGACATATGTTAAAAATGTCCTCTTTTATAAAATTTATGTGCATTTTAACCCCCAAAAAAAATTCATGGTACTTGATATTCCTTTAAGTAAAAATTTTTGTTAAAATTGCATCTTTACCTTTTTTCTATAGGAACATATATCCTCCCACTAAATATATGAACCTCAATCTTAGTCAGGATATGAACTTTGATTTATTAGATTATAAAGGGCTAGCCCCTAAAACACAACACTCATTAATCTCTTAATTGTGCGTGTACTTTGACATATGTTGGATTGTACAAGAATTTCACAATATCAATTGATGCATGATGAAGTTATGAAATTAGTCCTTAGCAAGTATTAACAACTTTATATATATTAAAGATGTTAGTTAAAATTAATTACTTTTTTGTAAAATTTTAAAAATTTTCTCAATAAATTTCACCAATTAAAAAGATTGTTTAAGTTTTAAGTAATTAGTTAAAGAATTTAGTTAGTTAGAGAATATTGAGTCAAAGGATAGTTAGGAGAAAAATTAATACTTCTAAAAACTTTACAAAATAATACACTTATAAATGTGGTCCAAAACTTGTACTTTTCTTGTCCTAATTATACGAGCTAATTAGGAGGTTGACATACATTCTAAATATATGATTGTTGTTCATTTTATCTGTAATATTTATTATTTTCTAAACTAATTTACTTAACTTATAAATTAATATATAACATATTCTAAAAAGATTAGTTCATATTTGTTATAATTAAATAATATATGGCTTTCTTAATCTACCTAAATCAATTAAGTTGCTTTTATATTAAGGATATAAAAAGAGTAGTAGTCAACCAAAATCAATTAGTTGGCAAGAAAAAACCCAAAACTAATTTAACATTCCCACTTAGAATTGGAGCACCAAACGAGGAAGGTATTAAAGTTAAAAGAGGATTAGGTAGATTTGCATTAATAAATTGTGGAGCATAAGCGGAGTAAGGATATAGAAGATGTAACAAATAAATTATAAAGCACCATACAAACTTTTACTTATTTTATTATTTTGGGAATGCATGACATCAAAATTTAGAAGTTAACTCTTATAATATTAATATTTACAAGGTAATTAAACTTCGCAGGTTAATCTTCTTAAAATTACTAGTAAATCTCCAAAAAAAATTAGGAAAAAAATAGAAAAAGAATTTTGAAATTGCAAAATCTCAAATCAAATTTGTTACCAAGAGTTAATAAGAGAATAACGAAATTTAGTAAGCAATTCACAACTCATTTTTTAAGAAACACTTGATTTGAAATTTTGCAATTTTAAAGTTCTTTTATTTTTTATCTTTTTCCTAACAAAATTAATATTTGTTAGTCAATCTCTTAGTACAAATCAACCTCATCTATTTACAAATGAATTTATATAACTTTTAAATTAATATACCTTGAAGCATGCTGCAACCCCACTTTGTTATGCAGAAGATGTTCATATGTGTGTGTGTTGGATTGAATGAGAATTTAAGGGTTAATATAATTTTTGATTCGTGAAGTTTGCCCTAATTTTATGAAGTTTGAAATTGGTGGTTTTGGTCCCTGAAGTTTGGCTCCATTTTGTTTTTAGTCTTTTAAGTTTGAAATCAATAGTTTTGGTTACTGAAGTTTGGCCCAATTTTAGTTTTGGTTTATCAAATTTACTCCGTTTATAACTGTTGGTCCCTCAAGTTTAGAGTAACATATCAAGTTCTTTTCAAACTTGAAAGACCAAAACCAAAATTGGGCCAAACTTTAAGGACTAAAACCACCGATTTCAAACTTAAGGGACCAAAATCAAAATCAGGCCAAAAGTTATATTAACCCAGAATTTAATTAAAACCATTTAAAGATGCAAGGTGAGTAATGAAATTAATGGCTAAAATTAGGACAATCGACACAGTAGTTGTCCTCTTATATAATACTAATAGATATATGGGACTAATTAATGTATATGCGCTGGATATTGAAATAGGGTCACATTATTATTGGAGCCCCAAACAAATTAAATATATGAGCATGCAGTAGTGTGGCTTTACAAATAAATTTGCATTAGTCAAACAAATAAATCAATTCAACAGCAATCCCACTTAAAGAGCAGCAAACGAGAGAGAGAGAGAGAGAGGTTTTTTTTTTTTTCTTTCACCTTAATGAGAGTTGATGATATTTGCATTAATTAATAACTAATAAATCATCAAGTAAAGAGGGGAAATAAACAGTGATAAACCATCAAATTAAGTTCATCATGGCTACACACACATTGGCATTTGTTAATTGTATCCGTGAGATACTCCTCCGTTTTTTTAATATAAGATATATTTACCTAATTTAATTAAATTAATAAAGTTAGTTATGTTAGTTAATATAACATGTATTTTCTAAAACATTCTATTCATCTTCTTTAATTTTCTCATTCCCTCTTCTCTTTAATTATTGTCGTGAGAGCATCAATAGAGAGTAAATTAAAAAAAATATAAAATATAAAAATTATATTTTATATTTAGGATAAAATCAACTTCCTATATATATATATTATATTAAAGACTAGAGGGAGTAAATGTTAGTATTTAATTATATTGGTCATGGATCTAAGTTTTTTACATCTTGTTACCATCAGTATGGCCTTCATTTTTTTAAGAAAAAAAAGAAAAGAAAAGAGAAGCTTTGAGTTATTTCAACTACCTTGACTAATAGCATAAACGCTCTCTTATAAGTGGTAAGCCACGGATTACTTTTTTTTTTTTTGGCCTTCAGGTAAGCAATGAGTTCGATCTTGTTTGTAAGGTCATTAGTGACTACTCTTCTATATAATTTTTTTTTTAAAAAAATGAAAAGTTTATACACCATACTTTTAAATTTAGAATATATCTGCAACCATACCATGTTTGAAATAAGCCACCGGTGAATCTCTATAAATCTCAATAATTTTAATATATTGATAAAATGTTTATAATGTTTTAAAATAAAAACGTGCAGTGCTTGTAATTAACCTTTTTTTTCAAAAAAAAAAAAAAGTGTCGTGAATCATTCGTTTTGGTGATATCATTCTCCATCATCTGTCACAGGTAACACTAATCATAATGTTTCCATCTCTATTTCCTGGCCATCTCTCTCTCTCTCTCTCTCTATATATATATATATATATATATATTATATATATATATATAAACACACATCTCTCTTTAAATTAAGAGTAGCGCAGTAAAACAAAAGAGCTGAGAGAGTTGAAGAGAATGAAGAAATTATGCAATATGGCCAAAATGCTTCTCTTTCTAATCACAACGATGAGCTTCTTAGTCCTTAGCCTTGAGGGTTTTGAAGATCCATGGAAGAGTATTCATCAGGAGGCCAACAAATCATCATCATGGTACAGTAACAACATTAATTACATCGAAGATCTTATGATGAAGGCAAGTTTCTCCGTTGGAGACGCCGATGATCTCATTGCCGTCTCTCTAACGAGTATGAAAATGGAGGACACCGTCACGGCCGGAACCCTAAATGAAAAGAAAGCAGCAGTTCCATGTCGTCCAAAAGAACGATACAGTAGCTGCCTTTCCAAGTCACCTCCCTCAACTAAGCCAAACTGTAACCCATATAACAGAGAGTGCTAATAAAGCCTAAGGATCATGTTATATTCCTACCACTTTGTCCTTGTTTTTTTGATCATGCGTATTTCAGCAAAGTATGCTTCTTCATCTTCTTTGTTATGAAAAATCATTTACTTTTATTTAATTTTTAACTTAATAGCTATGTATTTTTCTGTCTTGATTCAATCCTTTAACGTTGTCTTAGCAGTTAGCACCGCTAGCTCATGTAAGGGATAACATTGTAACAAAGTAAAGTTATAAGGGTTAACAAAGTAAATCATTTGCAAGTTTGGAGTCATGTTGATCAATTAATTATCACTGCATCATTGTGTTTTTCTTTTGAGAAAATTAATTTATAATGAGTACTCAAAGTTTACAGTAGTTTTTAGTAAGGTTAAGGGCAGAGACGCCCAAGAAGTTTTCTCCAATAAGCATTGATTGAGTTTCTAGAAATTTTCAGGGTAATTTTATCTTTAAAGGTAATGTGGCCCTTCTCTTAAATCCATAACGGACCAACATAAAACTGAGGTGGCATTGCTAAATAATATATTTTGCCACATATCACGCCACATGCCACATCATCTTCACACAAAAAACCAAAAGAAACTTCTCCCTCTCCACCATCATCGGCATCCATGAATAAGCAAGAAAAACCTCTTCATTCCTAGCAAGAACCATCCAACAACCCTACCCTCTTCACTCTTACTCTCACCGGCGACAACCAGCACCACCTTACTGGAAACAATCCAAATCAAAATCAGAATATTAAAATTGAATTGGAAAAATCATAGTTTAAATCAAGTCAAAAAATTGAAAAATCAGTTGCCGGAAAATAAAGAAAAATGGAAAACCCAACCACCTGGAGAAAAAGAAAAAAACGGTAAGCCTTCAAAGCTTCTGCAGACGACGATGGCGGAGATCCGGTAGAATTCTCATGGAAGACATAATCAGAAATTTGTAACTAAGAAATCTCACTCTAGAAATTTGCGATGGCGGGGGCAGCTCTCATCGCCGAATCTCATGTAGGACATAATCGGAAACTTGGAGTGATCCGGTAGAATTCTGGTTGCAAGGTTGCAGCTTTTTTGGTTGGGTGATGGCGAGAGAGAAATTACAGAGCCAGGTCCACAATCGAACAACAGGAAACCTGATCAATTTCATACTTCAATGACCTTTGTTCTTATCTTCCTCCCAAGCCACAAAAGCCAAAATTTTAGTAAGAAATATTTGCAAATCGAAACCCTAGCAACCAAATCTACACCGAGACTAATCTTATAAGTTTTGCAAGCCCCAGATGACGCATCAATCCCACAGATGAATACTTCCACAGAATCGCAAGCCACCAATAATGTCGATGTTATTGGGCCAAGGTCGGCAACAACCACGGGGCCATCTGACGTTGAAGGTGGGTGGGTGTCGTCATTCCTCATCAGAGTTCACTCTTAAGCGAAAGAGAAGACTTGATCAATGGGGTTAGATTTCATCGAGGGAGAGAGAGGAAGATATGGGCGGTGGCAGAGGGGGTGGAGAGTGAAAATTGATGGAAGAAGAGGTCTCATCACTATCATGGTTGTTATACTGAGTGCCACGTAATTGTGAGGAGAAGTGAGGAGAAGGTCTGGGATGATGAGGTGGGTGATGAGTTATTATGCTGAGTGCCACGTAATTGGCCAGCAATGCATTTTTGGGTCAGACTTCCCAATGTAACAGTCAAAGTTAAGGTTTCATCCCTCTATGACAAAATTGCCCTGTTTTAAAGCTTTCTGGGAAATATTGCCCCTTAAATGACACCTGACACACCTTGATAAAACTTTCAGAACATTTTTTGTCTATTAACCCTTTTTTGTTAGAAAAATTATAATTCATTTATATATATGTATGTATGTATATGCTACTCCCTCCAATTTTTTTTATAAGAGTCTAACATTTAAATTATCTTGATCTTTTTATAAGAGTTCGATAAGAGTCGTCTGAACATTTAATGATTTTTTTTCTATTTTTACTCTTCATTAATTATATGTATTACATTAATTAAAATATTGATGATGTTTATATTTACTTTATTTTTTTCTCTTACTTGCGTATCATAAATAAGGGCAAACTTAAAAAATAAAGTTTATTTTAGACATACTTATTATTTTAACTAACTTTAACTTTGGCCAAAAAAAAAAACAAATAACTTTAACTATTTTCTTAAACCATGTAGTTCAATTATTAAACTCTTATAAATAAGATCAGAGGGACTATCACCCACCCAGTGCTTATACCTTTATTCCTTATCATATGATGGTGAATGTGTTAATTAATTACCGATCACACATGACAAATTAAATACTCGTTTCAATGCTTAATTACCAAGTGGAGTGGATTAAATGGGTAATTTTGTTTTATTTCATCTACTTCCATAAAACCAAATGAAACTGATTTAAAAAAAGAAGAAAAACTTTAGAAAGAGTGCGGTTAATTCAACTCAGACAGAACCCCATTGTCACACTATTTTTTAAAAAAATTAGAAAATAAATACTAATAACCTAATATTACAAGCAAGATTAAACCTATGATCTCATCCATATACAGACCCCTCATGCCATGAGGTTATAAAGCCATCATACCATATCATTTTATTTTTGCGCTTTGCATTAAGAAACTTTGACAAAAGATCTCAAAACTGTTTGGTCAGAAAATTAATATGGAAGAGCCACATCTTATTGTTTTCACATAATTAATGCTTGTAGTTTTAATTATCTGAGTTTCCAAGAGTAGAAAGGGAAACTGACAATTTAGAATTTTGTAAGATCATTAATTCTTATACGTACTGTTTTAGTCATATAGTGCAGAGACAGAGGATTATTTATCCACCTTAAAGAGAAGCTTAATCAATTAAAACTGATGAGTTTGTCAAGCTATGTCTGCAATGCAAAATATAGGTTGTATGTTGAAATATTTTGTATTGACATAAGAATTTAACAACGGTAAATTAAATTATGATGCAAAGGTCAATTAATGAGAAATTAATTAATAGATAAAATTAGGACTACGGACACTTAGTAATGATTCTAACCCACACACATTTGGATGTCGACACCTAATATCTACACGCGGACTTGTTAAATGTGCGGCTTCCAAAAGTTGCATAATTGTATTAGTGCTGCAAAATCAATTCAACAATCCCACTCAGAGCACCAAACGTGGAAGATAGTTGAAGAGAGTTTAGTGAGGAGTGATAAAGCATCAAGTAAAGAGAGAAAAAGAACGGTAAATAAATGATAAAAACACCATACAATATTCTAGTTATTGTATTATTTGTTTTCCTTATTTAAATTGAATTGAAAAGAGTTAAAAATGAACTTAAGGGTAGTACCCGGTTATTCTAATTATTTTTGGCATCTCTTTTATATTATGATCAAGTTCAAATTAAATCCTCTACACAAAAATTGATGGCATATTATATGGTGCTTTTGGCTTTGGAGAGATATTTAAAGGGGGAAAAACATAAAAAGTATTATTAGAAGATATGGACTCCTTTACAACCACATTGTTTTTAAAATAAAGAAACAGTGAGAAGCTTAAGTTATTTCAGCTACATTAAAAATAATTAAATTTTATTTACCTTACTTTTTTACTTAGAAAAAATTGAATAGTGTGGACTCCAAGTTTTTGGTGCATTCCAAGATAGGCCATTTATAATTAAATAAACTCATGCAGACACAAAATAAACTCATAGCATTTTAAATTAATTTTATATTATTTCATATAAACTTATGTGTAATTAACTTTTAAGAAAGAAAAACATTGAACTAGTAGAGCCACATACCACTTGAAAACTTAATGGTGTACTCTTTCTATGGTCATTCTCCAACTCGCACAATTAACCATTAATAACAAGGATAAAGTAGCATTTAACATTTTGAAATTATTTTTCTGGTGTGTCCAATACATCTTGATGTTATTTTTCAGTTGCATTCAGTATCCTAATTTTATTTATGATTTAGGGTATTAGATCCACTATAAATAACGTTATATGGGGTGTTTGAAGTACTAAAAAACATAACATCAGCGTGCATGACAAGTGTACTAAAAATAAGATCAGGATTTTGAATATAACTTAGAAATAATATCAAGCTGCTCAATGTTACTTTATTCTAATAATAATATCACCATCTTTTACTCTCTCCGGTATTTAATATAGATATATTTAAAGAGTTGATTTTGGTTCTAAATATAAGATATATTTTTCATATTATCAATCTTTTCTTAATTTATCCCTATTGATGTTCTGTCAATAATAATCAAGAAGGAGAGAGAAGAAATGAATTAAGGAAATTAAATAAAATGTTTTAGAAAATACATGTCATACTAACTAATTTCTTTAATCTAATCGATCAAATTAAATAAATATGTTTTATATTAAGTAACTGAGGCAATATCATTTTTTTTGTTTGGTATGGGTGGGGGACGACGTATAGATCTCCCTATAGAGACGTATTTGCAAGGTGAGATTAGAAATTAAGAGGCAAAGTGAGAGTTCAATGCATAATCAATCAAGAGGATGAAGAAATGCATTACCAAGATGCTTGTCTTTGTAATAACCGCGATGACCATGTTGCCTCGGCTCGAGGGTTTTGCAGAGCTGTCAGCTTCTTATTCATGGAAGAATAATACCCCTATTGAGCAGGCCAAGACGACCACGATACAATAGTATCAACATGATGATGAGTAGTAGTTATGTGGAAGATACAGTGGAGGCAAGTTTCTCCTCCTCCTCGAACGAGTCATTGATCCTCTCATAGCCATATCTCTGCTTGCCCTGGACGCAAATAAAGAAGCTGTTCAATGCCTTGAAGCCAAACCAAAGCCATATATTAAGTGCTTGTTTGGAAAACCCAGAAAAGAACATTTTATTTTAAGCACTTTTCTACAAGTCGAGATAAAATTTCTCTCACATACTTATTTTATGGGTGTTTGGAATAACAATTGGAATTGTTAAAAATACTTTTCAATCGTGATTTACGGTATATGAGGTAAATATGTGAGAGGAATTTTGTTTCGACTTATATAAATCACACTTATAAAATAATTTTAAACTATCTCAAACAAACTTTTTACAAATTGTAAAAACACTTTTAAAAAGTTAGAACAAACTTTGACTAAATGCCAGGTACAAAACCAAGTTATGGCCCTTACACAAGAGGCTGTTATAAGTCCCAGTGGCGGTGATGATACCTCGGAGTCAACTGTGCTTTTAGTATATGGTATATTTGTCCCACATACGTACGTTATCGACTTCTTCAAAACCCATATAGCTCCTACGTGCTTGCAAGTTTCTATATAAATCACATCCATTTCTCTAGTGAATTATAGCTTCTTTTCTACTATTTATGATTTTGCAGCACTGTGTATTCAAGTTTGGATCCTTCTTATGCTGATCATGTCCACTTTCTATCGTTCTATCTCTTAAATTTTGCAACTTGGAGTCATACATGTCTCAATCATAAACATGTTTGTGTGTGATTTTTTTTTTTATAAGGTTATTTGACTAAGTCAGATTCGTGAATTGGATTCGGGTAATTAACTCTCCCAAAAGTGTTTCTGCTATCACATACACTTAAACTTGAGACCTCATGTTTAAGTGATCAAAACCCCTTCCACCAGGATAACGCCTATTGGTTGTGTTTATGTGTGTATCAGATTATACAAGTGATATGGAATTATATCCATATACTTTAGCTTGGTCATAAAGTTCATGTTTATATTTTTAATCACTAGATTAATGAATATAAGGGTAATGGTGTCAACTAGGCTGTAATATATCAAGTTAATTATTAACGTCCAAACTTATGTCTGAGTGATTGTAAATTGTTGAAAACCAGTGTATATTATGGAAGATATTAGGATAAATGTGTGATAAAGTACTTCTGTAATTGTAATTGTAGTATCATGTCTGTGTAATTGTCATATGTAATTGACTCCGTAGGTACAGGTTTAGAGTTTGGATAGTTGGGCTCTTAAACCCATCAAGACCCATTAGGTGTGATGTAGTTTGTATAAATATATGGCAGACCTGGATATACAGTGTGAATATTATGTTGTACCCAATTATGCAAATGACTACATATTTGTGAATTATTGGGCCCAATAGTGATATAAATAAAGTGTAGTATGACCATTTAGAAACTAATGAGTATTTGTTTACATCTCGACGTGCGGTTTTAAAAACTATTTTTTACAAATCGACATAAAACCTTTTTTATATATTTACTTCGTAAGTCATAAAAGTTATTCTTTAAAAACTAATCCAAACACAAACTAAAAGGAACGAGGGGTACAGAAAATGAATTACTGGGATTTGAAGTAAAATGAATAAACCAGAAAGTGGGTTATTTGGGTTTTTTCCCTTGTTCTTTCTTTCTGTTCTTAAATAAATCTAATTCTATCTAAACTAGAGACTATAAATATATGGTGAATTATATTATTCATAACTTATAATTAATATTTTTAGACTTCGTATGCATATTATATGCTAGCATGTTTAGTTATAACATACAAAACATAAAAAGTGCAGTAGTATTTAACTATGTACATATGTACATGACATTGATAAAAACCAATTTTTTTTTCTTTAGGACAAATGTGCTGTTTTAACAATTAATTTTGTTGAACGAGGCATAAACTTTTTCTGGGTTCTTAAATGTACATAAAACTTTACAATAAGGGGGCATTTTTTATACAACCGTTATGTTGACATTAATGGATGTTATGTGAGTCCCATGAACTATACAGGTGTAAATTTTTTTATGCATATGTTCGATTTGACCTATCACCTCAGCACCATAAGATCTTCCTCACCCTTGCTCGGACACCATTAATGTCTTCCCATGAACTATTAAAGAAGTCGATGGGAGATAAAAGTGAGGGTTGTGGATTCGAAGGCTAGTAGGGGGTGCGGCGCGATCAAAGCAGATCTACAATCATCCGGAACACAAGTCCCAAGTTGTCCCAAGGTCTCAACGCAACTCTTGCATTCATCAAAAACACATTTACAAATCTGTATACCAACGCATGAGCCTCTTTGCACCTCCCAGAACAACTTGCATCACATGTTCCAAAATCCTCATAGCATTTTTCCCCACTCTCCTTCACCATTAATACATTAATACTTGAAGGAGAAATAGGAGCAGTGGACATACGTTTTCCCTTTCATGATGCCGCCATCATAAACCCAAACGATCGCTTCTCCATTTTCGTCCCAGAACTAACCTTCACTGTTTTTGATTTCTTCTCCGCACGGCCCTTTATTTTCTTTGACTTGTTGGGAAACACCTAAATTGCGGTTTCAAAAATTATTTTTTGTAAATCGAGATAAAACTCTTCTTACATATTTATCGTAAAATTATTCTCCAAAAACTAATCCAAACACACCCAATTTGAGTAAAACCTTGACAGCAACTTATTCTAATTTTATTAAGTTGTATTTTCGTATGTGCCTTTTTGCTTTCTACCCTTTTTAATTCAGTACTTTGATATGTTTTTCCGTCAGCAATCTACCATTGCCATGCCAGATGCAATTTAGTCAAACTTTTTTCTCTCTCAACATTAAATCTAGTCAATATTAACGGAGTTAGGCCACGTGTTAAAAATACCTCTTATGAAGTTTATGTGCATTTTAGTTTCTAAAAAAGGTTCATGGTGCCGGATGGCGGATGCCCTTTTTAACAAAGTTTGTTGTTAAAATTACACATTTGCCCTTCTTTTATAGGAACATATATATCCTCCACTAAATGTATGCACCTCGATCTCAATTTGAATGTGAACTTTGATTCGCTACATTGTAAAGGACTTGCCCCTAAGACACAACCCCTACACTAGTCTCTTCATTGTGTTTGTACTCTGACATATGTTGGATTGAACAAGAATTTCACAATATCAATTGATGTAGGATTAAGTTATGAAATTACTCCTTAACAAGAATTAACAACTTTATGTATATTAAAGATGTTAGTTAAAATTAATTACTTTTTTGTAAAATTTTAAAAATTTCTTAATAAAATTCACCAATTAAAAAGATTGTTTAAATAATTAGTTAAAGATCTGTTAAAAAAAATTAATTAGTTAAAGAATTTAGTTAGTTAGATAATATTAAGTCAAAGGATAGTTAGGAGAAAAATTAATACCTCTAAAAACTTTACAAATACACTTATAAATGTGGCCCAAAACTTGTACTCTTCTTATCTTAATTATATGAGCTAGTTAGGAGGTTGCCTTTCAGCCTAAATATAAGGTCGTTGTTCATTTTACTTGTAGTATTTATTATTTTTTTAAAACTAATTTACTTAACTTATAAATTAGTATATAATACACCACTACAAAAAAGAACCTGGATTTAGTAGCGGTTAAAAATGTTTATTTATAGTGGCTTCTACCGCTGCAAACAACATTGGTAACAGTTAAGTAAACCGCTACAAAAACCACTATTACAAGTAATTTTGTAGCAGTTAAATGTAACCGTTACTTAGGAGAAAAAAACCGTTACTAATACAGTAGCAGTTACAACTAACCGCTACAATAGTCAAATGATGGCTAAACCATTTTGTGACAATTTAGTAACGGTTAAATAACCACTACAAATTTATACCAAATATTGGTAGCGGTTATTCTATAACCGCTACCAATTTCAAAATGCGGATATTTAAGAATGGTTCCAAAAAATTTGTAGCAGTTCAATAACCGCTACTAATATTTGGTAATAGCGGGAATTGAAAATTTTTTGAATTTGTTTGGTAGCGATTATATAATCGCTACTAATGTAACCGCTACTAAATAAAATTCTAAAAGAGACGCCAAACAATTTAAACAATTTTTCAATTTCTCCGTTAACGTTGTAGCGGTGTAAATAACCGCTACAAATTATTGTGAAAAATTTAAAAAATTATCCAATAATATACTTTAATTATTATGGTATCATGTTCATTAGTTATATAACTAAATTAAACATAGTTATTATTTAAAAAAATTAATTAGACTGAATTACTGGGTAATGAAAAAGATTAAACTAAGTTACATAAATATAAAATTTATATGCATAATAATGAGAAAATGTAGGTAATATTATGAATTTGTAGGTAATATGTACTTGTTTTTTTATCCCCTAGATATGGATCGTTTTGTAAAGAACGTTTTTGAGGAATAGTCCCTAATGTCTGGAAAAAAAAGTAGTAAATATTATAAGAAGGGAAAAAAAAGAAGAGATGAAAGAATTGATAAAAAAAATTACCATGTATGATGATCACATTACTTAAATCTTGATCTCTTGGAAAAAAAATTCCTAGATGCGAAAAATGAGAGAGAAGAAGAAAGTAAAGAAATGGAGATGTATATGAAAAGAGTTGGTGTGGAGGTATTTATAGGGATATGCATGACTCTTGTAGCAGTTAATATCACGGTATTTGTAGTGGTTAATATGTTATGTTTGTAGTGGTTTATTATTTGTAGCGGTTTCATTTTATTTTGTAGTAGTTATGTAACCGCTACAACTGTGATTCAATTTTTTTTATATAATAAATATCAAAATTTTAAAAAAACAAAATCATAGTTCCACTTAATCATTCTTCTTCGTCATCCCTACAAAAATTTTGTGAAAGAAATATTAGTATGGTATTGTTGTGTAGAAAATAGTAAATTTAAATTATGTGAGCTTATAAAAACTCACATAACTATAGGTAAATTATCATCACTTTCAGGGAAGAAGTTTTTGAAATTGGCGGGATGGAATGGCTCACTCTCGTAGGTGATGTTGTTACTATCACCCATATTGTAATGGTCTCAAGGCTTTAAGTGAACTACCATGTTCCAATCCTTGTACCTCTTGTCCTGGACATAATAAACTTGGTATGGCTTTGAGGCAAGAATATAGGGTTCATCATCTTCAGATTGACCGGTGTGAATTCGATGAGAGAAATTTACTGATGTGATGACTAAATCGTCTGTTGTAAGTCCCCAGAAGTGGTCGTATTTGCCCACAAACACTTGAAAAGCGTAATAGTGAAATGACCTTAGTAATTTAGTTCAACAACATTAACAAGCTTTCCATAGTAAGGGACACCTCCGAATTGCATGTTACCATCATTGCTGCTCGCATAACTCCTTGTCTCAAAGGTGCCAAAAACACCCGAATTTTGAGTTTGCAATCTTTGATCTCGTGATACTGTGTAAAACATGAAACCATTGACATTGTATGATGTAAACGTTTTTGCATGGTCAAGCGGGCCGATTGAGAGTGCTCTGAACTTTGGTTTGTGCGGGTTGTGTTCATTTAATATTCTGCACGCAAACCAGGCCGAAAATTCTCTGTGGACCTTTTTGTCAACTTCAGAGGATGTTTGTGTTCGAATCCTTAGTTGACTCTTCACATGACTTATGAATTCCCAGCAATTAATCATGGGAAGATAATCATGAAATGTAAATAAAAAATATAAGGATAGTTGTAGAATAATATATGAGTGTACGATTCTTACCGAAGGAAGGGTTTAACTTGAGTGCAATTAATCAAAACATGCCTATGTGCCTGCAACTTCTCAGTTGATGTTAGTTTGAAATTCTTACTTCCTCAACTGCTTTACCAACATGAGGGATTAACAACTCTGTTGATATTGTTGGCTCAGGTTCAGGACAATCATCGACACGAGGCGGTCGGTTGAAAGACATCTTAATGTCATTAAAGTACCTTGAGTAGAAATACAGGAATTCATCCCCTATATAACCTTCAGCAATAAAACCTTCTAGCCACACTTTATTTCTTACGTAAGATTTCAATTTACCAAGAAACTTGTAAAGTAAAGAGGGAAATATGATACTAAATGGTGAAATGGGCTAGTAGCAAATTTAGAAAGTAATGAAAATGCACATATGTAAATACAGTACCTCTTAATAGGATACATCCATTGATATTGAACTGGGCCAGCGAGCTTTGTTTCATGAATAAAGTAGACTGTCAAGTAAACCATTACAGTGAAAAAGGAGGGAGGAAAGATCATCTCCAAATAACAAAGCGTAAGAATGATTTTGGATTGCACTGATCGAGTTCATCAACGATCAAAGCCTTAGAATGCAACTTTCAAAAGAAGGAGGTCAGCTCCACCAAAATAATGGACACATTGGGAGGAAGTGCATTCTTTATAGCTAGCGGAAGTAACTGTTGCATAAGAACATGTGAGTCATGACTCTTCAGGCCAGCAACCTTTCGTGCCTGCATGTCAATACATCGTGAAATGTTGCTTGAATGGCCATCATGAACTTTTATTTTCTTCAACGTGGCAAGGAAGACTTCCTTGTTCGGTTTTATAAGGGTGAACTTTGCCGGTTGAAATTTGTCATACTCATCAGGCCATGCATCTTCACGAACTCTCATGGCTCATAAATCTTTCCTCGCTTGAAGATGATCTTTTTGACTTGCCAGGTTCGTTAAGTAGCGTGTATAGCATATTGTAGCTTACATTGTTTTCAATGTGCATGCAAGACTGTGACAAAGTAAATTATTTTTCTAATACGGAAGAGTGAAGAAGATACTTATCTTCCGCTATTGCTGAGGTGCAAAAGCCAAAGTATTCCTCCTACTTTTTGGCCCTGTTATTATGGAATCGTCGCTTTTTCCAAACTCAAATTCAACATTCTCAAGCTGCTGTAAGATGTCTAAACCGGTTAAAGTCTGAGGAGGTCCTCTTTTTTTTCGTTTTCCTATTGAAACGATTCTGTTGCAATTTAAACATGTGCTTACCATCAAGAAACCTCAGATGACCCATGAAGCACTACTTTCGACTGTAGGGAAGGCGTATTGCTTCGGAGTCAAAATTACAAACTGGACATGTCATCCCAGTATGAACATTCCACCTGGATAACGTTCCAAGCCCAGGAAAGTCGCTTATGGTCCACATCAAAGCTGCACACAAGTTGAAAAGTGACTTCTCGTATGCATCATATGTCTCGATCTCAACCTGCCATCGGTCCAACAATTCCGCAATAAGCGGTTAGAGATAGATATCGATGTCATTACCCGGTGCTTTTTTGCCTGGGATTATCATAGACAAGATGAATGAGCTTTGTTTCATAGACATCCAAGGGGCAAGTTGTAGGGAACTAAGATTATTGGCCAAATACTGTAAGTTGTACTAAGATTCCCAAAGGGATTAAAATCATCGGTCCCCAAAGTAAGCCAAACATTTCTAGGGTCCACCGCGAAAGATGGAAATTTAGCATCAAATGCTTTCCAGGCTTCTGCATCCCGTGGATGTCTTAATTTATCATCTTCATTCTTATCAACATCATGTCACCTCCTGTGCTCAGCTGTTTTAGAGGACATAAACAATCTTTATAACCTAGGCTTTAAAGGAAAGAACCTTAGAATCTTTGCAGGTTTCTTCTTCTGCCTTTTCCCCTTCTGAATTGTTTTATACCTCGATGTGTGACATTGTTTGCAATCCTCCCTGCTGCTTTATCTCCCCAATAAAGCATACAATCGTTGGGACATGCATCAATTTTCTGGTAATTCAATCACAATCTGTTAATAATCTTATTGGCCTCGTAGAACAATGTTGGAATCTCTGTGTCGGGGAACGCATCTTGTAATAATTCTAGCAACATGGACATTGTCTTATCTGTGATTCCACACAAACACTTGAGGGTAAAAAAATTATTTTGAGTATTTTTGACAACCTTGATACAGAGGACGATTTGTGTCATCCATGAGGGTGAAAAAATCTGGACCTGCTTTATTTCTAAAAAACACAGGCTCTAAACCCTACACTTCTTCGTTAAAGTTGTTGTCCTAAAAATCGAACGCATCACGCACAGCATCATTAACAGGATCATGTACATTTACTTGAACTCCTACTTGTGAACTTTAAGGAAGAGCATCATCGTATCTCATATCAACCTTCTCACCATGAACTCTCTAAAACGTATACTCTTCCGGAAAAGGCTTCACAAGCAAATATTCCTTAACAACTCCTCGTGTATGCCACATCTTGAACTTGCATCTCTGACACGGATATATGATCTTTCCTTTATAGCTGGCGTGAGAGTAAGCAAAATCCAAGAAGTTGTTTAATCTGTCTAAATAAGTTGGAGAATTGCATGACAACTTGATTCATGATTTATCCATAGCTAGATGAGAAAATTTAGCCAATAAGATAAGTGAAAAACAAATGACGTCTGACAAGATACTTATATTGAATTTTTACAATGAAAAAAAATTAGTAGCGGTTTAATAAATCGCTACGTAAACCGTTACTCATACAAACTTTGTAGCGGTTTAAACTTCATAACTGCTACTAATTGATGTTACTATTAGTGGGACTGACACATTCAAAATTCAAATGCGTGAGAAATTGTAGCGGTTACGACTCTCTAACCGCTACAAATTCATGTGACAGTTGGTGGGAATACCAAATTCAAAATTCAAATATTTTCACACTTTTTAGTGGTTAAAAAATTATAAACTGGTACAAACAATGTAAATATTTGGTAGTGGTTATGGGTATATAACTGCTACAAATTAATGTGACTGTTAGCGGGAATAAAATGTTCAAAATTCAAATTTGCCCAAATTTGTAGTGGTTACTGGTTATGAACCACTACAAATGGATGTAACCGTTGGCGGGATTGTTAGTTTCAAAAAACCACTACAAATGGATGTAAACCACTACTAATATATATATATATATATATATATATATATATATATATATATATATATATATATATATATATTTTCAAAATTTCTTTTTCAAATGACATTTAATAACATAACTAACAAAATTTAAAAAACTTTATAAAAACAAAATTAAATTAATCCTAAATAAAAAAACTAACTATCTGGAGCATTCAAAAAACTAACTATCTGGAGCATTATAGGCATATCCTCTCTCAAGGGGGCACCATTACCAGTCTTTCCATCAGGTCTTGTCTCAGGGGCGGGGAGAGGACGGGGCTGGGTAGAGTCAACAACATCATCATCAGATAGAGGATGAGCGGGTTGTACCACAAATCTCGGGATCGGAGGGGGGACCTTTGGGTACGCCTCATCAGAGAACAGGCGACTCCATGCCTTGTCGAGCATGGAGTTCATGATATCCTGCTACTGCATCTGCTGCGCGTAGATGTAATCGTCCTGCTCCTGCATCTGTCTCACAACCTCCGACCGAATCTCCTTAACGGTCTCCTCCAAAGGTCCTGCCTCAGAGTTGCTATTCCTTCCATACACCATGCTAGGTCGATGCCTAATCCCATCCCCCTTACACGGCCAGGGTGCTCGATCGGTCTCAAAGTAGCCTTCAATGGCATCGTGGGGTCCACAGACCCCTGAGACTCCTGGATCTGTATTTCTCTCAGTTCAGCCTAAGACTGCTGAATCCTTGCCTGCAATTTTATGCAAAAGTTATTATAATTATTATTATTACCAACAATAAATTAGTTGTTTTAAGCAATTAATTAACAATAATTCTAATTATTATACTTACAATGGCCTCCTTTGCCTGCTAAGATGTCAGAGTCTCGTCCCGGTGCTTGTATGTCACCGTGAATAACTCTTCGTAATCGGTCGGGCGATTCTCCTCTTGAGCCTTGCGCTCCTAAACGATGGAAACATAAAATTACTATTATAAATATTTAATTGAAATTGAATTATTGATATTAATGTAAAATTAACTGAAATTGTAACAACATACCAATTCGCTGTAGGTCACAATAAATGTTTTTGATCTAGCCGTGTGATGGATCAACTGCTGAGCGCAGCTCATCGTGTTTCTCTAAGAAAGAGACTATAGACATTGCTCAAATAATAATTATTAGAAAACATTAAAATAACAAAAAAAGGTCAAATAATAGTTATTAAAAAAAATTACCTGCCCCTCCTGACTCCTCCTGTACTGGACAAAACCCGCCCAATCATTTAGTGGGACGCCATCCGTGATGTCCTCGATCAGCTACTCTAGAGGAATCGTCCTATCCCTATCCTTGATGTGGTAAAGATGATTCCTCTTATTCTTCCAGCCGTCTCCCAACTTCATTAGTGCATACCTCTCAAAGCTCTCTTGTATGGCAAACCTACCCTGAAATACAATTAAATACAAAAATTTAAATACGATTATTTTGAAAATATAAAATTTAAAAATAATAATTACTAATAGTTAATTACAAATCATTTAGTATAATTAAATGTAATTATTAATTACCTTAACCTCCTATTCCCACGCGCAATCCTTCAGGCCTTTCGGAACTTGCTTCCACATCCTGAAGTGAATGGGGAACCACATCCACTTTGAGCCCAGGTTGTTTAGGTAGCGGTTGAATAAGTGACTCCCAATCTTGACGGGCTGGTCCGTGGGCTTATTCCACGGAACCACAACTCATAATCTCTGGTCCATGCTTTTTAGACCAGTCACGTCCAGCCTCCTTATGGAAATGTTCCCCTGCACATCTGCACAATTACCATATATTTTACTTAAATTTAAATTCACATTTCACTAAATTGTATTTAAACAAAAATTAAATAACAAAATTACATTTACCTCCCACTTGCACCTCAAACCTGGTCGACCGGGAAGATGACCGTCATGGGTAGTCCTGGTCCGGCCTGACCTCCTCATCTAAGAACTACTATAAGTTACTGAAAGGAATTTGATCGAAGTTGAACATCTCCTCATTCTCATCCTTATAATTACTGACCCTGATCTCACCTCCCTCTCCCTTATGATGGACCTGTGGTGTGATCCTTTCCTGTAGGGTCGTCGGCTGTGGCTGTAGTGGGGCCCCCTCATGTGGTGCTGTCTGCTGTGGTTGTAATAGGGCCCCCTCCTGTAGTTGCTTTGGGCCTATCTGTAGTCATGCGGCCCCACTCTCTCTGCGTTTACCCCTACCACGACCCCTTCCTTCTCTGCTACTGCTACCACGCATAAATGATCTAGGGGGTAGTATAACCTCCTTCCCCCTTCCACTCTCTCCTGAAGCCATATGTAGAAATGTAAAATTTTGAGAAAAACTTGTCAGAAAGCAAAATGGCAAAATGAGAGAAAGGAAGGAGAAGGCGGTTTATATAGAGCTCAAATTTGTAGCGGTTTTATAACAAACCGTTACAAAAAGTGAAACATTTTTAGCGGTTATTTTTATATAACCACTACAATAACTGCTAAACTGTCTCATAATGAATTATGGTTAATAAATGCATTCAAATATTTGTAGTGGTTATTAGAGAAACCGCTACAATCACCTTTAAACTCTCACTTCGTGAATTATGGTTAATAAATGCAGTCAAATATTTGTAGCGGTTACAAGATAAACCGCTACAATAACCGTTAAATTCTAATTTGTGAATTGTGGATAATAAATGCAGTTAAATATTGGTAGCGGTTATGTAATATAACCACTACAAATGTGTCCGTTCATATTTTGTAGCAGTTAAAATAACTAACCGCTACTAAGTATTACAAGTCAAACATTTTAAATTACTGTTTTAACCATCTGTAGCGGTTTATCTAATAACCGCTACTAAATGTCAGGTAAGAGAAAAGAAGTTGTAGCATGAAGGAAACAATTGGTTTGAAAGTAGTTGCCACCTACATGAAAAAACGTAAATGGCATGTGCTTGGTATCATATTATTTAACATGATGCCAATCACAAGCCATTTCCCTTCTTTCAGGGGTTGGTAGCTTCTTTGAAACCAATTGTTGGCTTCGTGCTATAAATTCTTTCCTTGACGTCTTTGATTCTGTACATGGCTATTTATATACATACAATTGGTAGCGGTTCTTGATGTAACCGTGATAAAGCTTACCATTTGTGGTGGTTTACTATTTAACTGCCACAGAGTAATGTCTATTTCAATTCTGTGGTGGTTAATTTAATAATAATCGCTACCAATTAACCGTCACAAAATGCATGCTGAATCTGTAGCTGTTTGTTGATAAGTGACCATTACTATGTGATGGCCAAAGTATGCGTGTCAGCTTCGCACTATTGGGCACCACTCTGGCACCATCTTTATAGCGGTTATGTCAATAGTAACCGCTACAAAGTACCCACGACAATAGGCGTGCCACCTTCACGCCATTTGGTGTGACGCTGGCACCATATTTATCGCGGTTATTGTAGACATAACCGCTACAAAATACCATCAACAATAGGCGTGCCACCTTGGCGCCATTTGGCACGAAGCTGGCACCATATTTGTCATGGTTATTGTCGACATAACCACTACAAAGTGTACATAAAAGGGCTACAAATTTCATTATATGATGAGCGGATGCTTACTATTGCAAATTGGTAGTGGTTTTGCCTTTAACCGCTACAAATTCTTATATTTGTAGCGGTTTATTTCAACCGTTTCAAATTAATCTCTACTAATTGTCATTTTTTTTGTAGTATACTCTAGAGAGATTATGTCATATTTGTTATAATTAAATAATATATGACTTTTTTAATCTACCCAAATTAGTTAAATAGCTCTTATATTAAGAATATAGAAGTAGTATTAGTCAACCAAAATCAATTAGTTGGCAAGAAAAACCCAAAATTAATTTAACATTCCCACTTGGAATTGGAGCACCAAACAAGGAAAGTATAAAGTTAAAGAGGATTAAGGAGATTTGCATTAGTAAATTGTGGAGCATAAGAGGAGTAAGGAGATAGAAGCAGTAACAAATAAATTATAAAGCACCATACAAACTTTTCCTTATTTTATTATTTTGGGAATGTATGACATCAAAATTTAGAAGTATGTAACTCTTATAATATTAATATTTTAATATTTACAAGGTGATTAAGCTTCACAGGTTAATCTACTTAAAATTATTAGTAAATCTAAAAAAAAGAGAAAAAGATATAAAAAACACTTTAACATTGCAAAATCCCAATCATGTTTGTTACTAAGAGTTGATAAGGGAATAATGAAACTTGATAAGCATTTCACAACTCATTTTTTGAGAAATACTTGATTTAGAATTTTACAATTTCAAAGTTCTTTTTCTTCTAGAAAATTGATATTTGTAAGTCAATCTCTTCCTACAAATCAACCTCATCTATTTACATAAATTAATATACCTTGAAGCATGCTGCAACCTCACGTGGATCGGAGCACTATGCTTTCAAGTTTAAATCCTTTTTGTTATGCAGAAGATGTTCATGTGTGTGTGGGTGTGTTGGATTGAATGAGAATTTAATTAATAACATTTAGAGATGCAAGCTCAGTAATGAAATTAATGTTTAAAATTAGGACAATAGACACAGTAGTTGTCCTCTTATATAATACTAATAGATATATGGTACTAATTAATGTATGTGCGCTTGGATATTGATACAGGGTCACATTATTATTGGAGCCCCAAACAAATCAAATATATGAGCGTGCAGTGGTGTGGCTTTCCAAATAAACTTGCATTAGTCAAACAATTAAGGGTGTGTTTGGTTGGGAGATTGCGAGGCCCAAAAATGCTTATATTTGTAAGTCGAGATAACAGTCATCTCACATACTTACCTCGTATATCATAAATCATGATTAAAAAACTGTTTTTGAAGGTTTCAATCGCTAATCCAAACAAGCAATTTAAATCAATTCCACAACAATCCCTCTTTTGGGGGGAGGGGAATCCTACTTAATGAGCGCTCGCGCCCAGAGAGAGAGAGAGAGAGTTATTTATTTAACCTTAAAGAGAGTTAGTGATATTTGCATTAATAACTAATAAATCATCAAGTAAAGAGGGGAAATAAACAGTGATAAACCACCAAATTAAGCTCATCATGGTTGTACCCTTTATATATATATATATATATATATATATATATATATATATATATATATATTGGCATTTCTACTTAATTGTACATGTGCATTAAGTATTAGGATTTAATTGGTCATCGATCCAAGTTTTTGCATCTTGTTACCATCAGTTTGCTCTTCATTTTTTTTAAGAAAAATAAGAAAAGAGAGGCTTTAAGTTATTTCAACTAACTTGACTAATAGCATAAAAGCTCTCTTATAAGTGGTAAACCATAAATTTGATCTTGTTTGTTAGATCATTAATTAGTGTCTGCTCCTCTATATAAATGAAATAAATGAAAAGTTTATAGTTTTATACACCATACTTTTAAATTTATAATATATTTGCAACCACCATGCTTGAAATAAGCCACTGGTGAATCTAATGTCTTAAAATAAAAACGTGCTTGTAATTAGCCTTTTTTTCAATTAAAAAAAGAGAGTATCGTGAACCATTACTATCCATTAGTTTTGGTGATATCATTCTCCATCATCTGTCACAAGGTAACCATAATTATTATGTTTCCATCTTGATTTTCTGGCCATCTTCTCTCTCTCTCTAAAACAAAAAGAGTTGAGAGAACTGAAGAGAATGAAGAAACTATGCAATATGGCCAAAATGCTTCTCCTTCTAATCACAACGATGAGCTTCTTATTCCTTAGCCTGGAGGGTTTTGGAGATCCATGGAAGAGTATTCATCAGGAGGCCAACAAGTCATCATCATGGTACAGTAACGACATTAATTACATAGAAGATTCTATGATGAAGGCCACAAGTTTCTCTGTCAGAGATGCCGATGATCTCATTGCCGTCTCTTTGGCGAGTATGAAAATGGAGGAACCGTCATGGCTGAAACCCTAAATGAAAAAAAGAAGCAGTTTCATATCCTCTAAACGAAAGATATAGTGGCTGTCTCCCCTAGAACTGGGAATCAGGGTTGGCTCGGCCCTATCCCTTGAAGGTCCAGGTCCTAAAAGGGCCTTCCCTACAGGGCCTGAGAGCATGAGGGCTAAGGCCGGAAGCTATTTTCACAAGATTTAACTACACGTCTACACGCTTCATGCAATAAAATACATACAGCTACTAATTTATAATCAAAGGTAAAAAAAATAATGTCTACAAATAACTCACAGTCTTGTACAAAGTATAAGATGACAAGAAGTTAAACACTCTAAGCAATATGAGTATGATGACTATCATTTTCATCTTCTTCGTCACTATCATCAATTTCAAAGAAATTCAATTGTGTTTCACTTTAAGTAGTATGGTCTGCTTGAAGGGTAAAAATATTAAGAATTTCTTCTCTAACATCATAAATACATCCATAATCTTTATTTGTAACAAATAATAAACTAAAATGATAAATAACTCTATAAAAAATATAAAATACAAATAAATTAGTAAATTACCCTCATATGTGAAACCTTGGAGTAAATAAGAAATATATAATGTATTTTTCTTATAAAATAAGAAATATCTTTTATAAATTTTTAATTTTAGGATTCTTAATACAAGATATTCTTATGAAATTTAATTCTAAAAAAGGTAATAATAACTAAATATTTGCAACATCATCAATAAAACATAAAAAATCAATAATATTATTGTCATATAAATAATTTTAAAAAATAAAAAATATATATATAAGGGCCTAAAGGGCAGGTCCGTGGCCCTACAGGGCCGGCCCTTTTAGGCCCGCTTTCAGTTTTGAGGATAAGATCTTAAGCCCAGCCCTTGTAAATTCAGGGCCTAAAAGGGCCGGCCCGACAGGCTCGGTCCATTTTCCTTGCTCTACCTCCCCCCTAGAAAACCTCCCTCACATAAGCCACGGTGTGGTGGAGAGTGCTAAAACTAAGGATATTCTTGTCTCTCTCTCACACTGTTATATCCTTAAGTTTAGTACTCTTTGTTACTTTTTGTGGCATTTACTAAGCCAAGTGCCATATAAAGTCTATAGCAGTTGTAGCACTTTTTTGAGCAAGCGCCACAGCTGCTACTTTAATTTTTTTTAAAAAAAACACAAGCAAGCGCCACCTAAGGCCTCCAAACAGCTATGACGCTTCCTTAAAGAAGCACCACAGTATACCAATTTTTTTTAAAAAATAAAAATAAGCAAGTGCCACCTAAGGCCCCCATACAGCTGTGGGCTTCCTTAAAGAAGCACCACAGTATAACAATTTTTTTTCAAAAAAAAATAAAAATAAAATTTTAGAAGAAGCTACAAAAAGTGCACCACTATTCCCCATATTTGTAGTAGTGGAAGAATTGCATCTTCAAAGTGCTTCTCATTCTGCTGATAACAACGATGACCATATCAGAGAAAAAGGTTGTTTTTGCAGATTCATGGCAAAATGTGAATCACCAGGCTAAGCCCTCCCTCAACATGAACAACAACAACCACCACCTTAGCTTTGTAATGGTGGAAGATCATATGGAGGTGACCAGTTTCTTGGGGGGATCCTATATTAATGTCACTTAGTTTGGATTTCAGCAGCAAAGTATTGCCTTCCTAAAATAGATTTCCATACTCATATCAAACGCATTTTTAAACCTCATTTTCACACTACAAAAAAATTAGCGACGGAATTTAGAGACATAATTTTTCCGTCTCTAAATTAGCGATGGAATTACATTCCGTCGCTAAATTCCTTCACTAAAAATTAGCGACGGAATTTAGAGATGGAATTTTTTCGTCGCTAATTAGAGATGGAATTTCCGTCACTAAATTCCGTCACTAAATATTAGCGACAGAATTTAGAGACAGAATTTTCGTCGCTAATTAGAGACGGAATTACATTCCGTCACTAAATTCTGTCACTAATTTCCGTCACTAAAAATTAGCGACGGAATTTAGAGACAGAATTTTTCTTTCTCTAATTAGCGACTTCCGTCGCTAATAGATAAATTTTTTAATAATTCGTTTTTTTCAAAATTATAATTTTTTAAATAATTTAAATTTTAAATTATTTTAAATTTATAATATAATATTAAAATAAATAAATAAAAATTATTAATTCATATTTATTTTTGAAATTAAAATCATAATATAATATATTTTAATTTTTAATAATATATTATATACAAATAAAATGCAAATTTTATAAATACAAACAAAAAGATAAAATATAAAATAAAATAAATAAATAAAGATATTAATAATAAAAATTTAGGTAGAATATTTACATAAAATAAAATAAGAAAAATAAATTAAAATATTCAATAATATATAAAATTTTGTATTTCTATTTTTTTTGCAAACAATATATGTGTGTGTGTGTGTGTGTGTGTGTATTTGTGTGTGTGTGTGAATGTGTGTGTTTGTGTCTATATATTTATATGATTTTGCATTTAACTTTTACATGTTTTTCTTAGCTCAACTGACAAAGGCACTAGCACACTCGTGAGAGGTCATGGCTTTGAATCCTAACTTAGTCACAAAATGCAACCAATTTGTGACTTGTCACACGTGGCGCGCAGTGGAGGGTGACACGTGGCGCGTGGTGGAGGGTGACACGTGGCGAGCGGTGGAGGATGACACATGGCAGCTTATCGGAACATGTGGCGGCTGGAGGAAATGTGGCAGTGGCTGAATGGTGTACATGTGACGACCGCCGGCGAGGGACATGTGGAGGCTTGTGTTCTAGACATATGGAAATTTAAATTATATATAAACAAAATATTTAGCAACGGATTAGAGACGGAAAATTCCATCGCTAATTAGAGACAGAATTTAGGGACGGAATTTACGTCGTTAATTAGAGACGGAAAAATTCGGTCTCTAATTAGCGACGGAATTCAAAATTCCTTCACTAATCAATTAGTAACGGTCTTTTTAGAGACATAACAAATCGCTAATATGATTCCGTCTCTAATCCATCGCTAATTTCTGTCTCTAAATTGATTAGTGACGGAAATTTCGTCTCTAAATTTCGTTGCTAATTTACTATTTTTTTGTAGTGTCATTTTCATATCCATTTCCATCATAATCAATTCCAGCATACCAAACAGGCCCTAAAAAAATATGGAATGCAAAATGGAGAATATGAAACGCAGAAGAGAAATCATACCTTAAAATAAAGAAAACAGAGCACACTGAGGAATGCGACCTAACTAGGGCTTTAAAACAAAAAAGTGAGTTAGGAAAATCGAAGAATCTCATGCCGCTGTCGGACTGAAGTTCAAAGAAAATAGTGAAAGATGTAGTTTGCCTGAAAGTGACTGTTGACAGTCGAAAATGTCAACTGGAGTTGTGGGGTTCCAAGAATGATGGGTAACGTTCGACCAAAGACAAGCATGTAAAGTGTAATAATTTAAGAATGCTGAAAAGGCACGAGATATTGATATTTTAAAAGACTTGATGAAACTTGTTTACAGCTATAAGTTTAAAATCATTATGAAATATAACCTTTTCTTACAGTTCTTAATTTACAACCGTAACAAACATGTGAACAAAAGTGCACGGTTTTAAATTTGAATCGTTTAGTTTTGTAATCGGTGATTGTTTTTTCTTAATAACCGTTAGATATTAGATTGATATTTTAAAAAGTGACGGATTTTACATAATAACCATTATTTATTTGATTTTTTAATAATTTTTGAATTTGATTATTCAACCCTATATTACGAACAAAAAATAAAAAAAAATGAGAGTATGAACAAACAAACAAATAATAATAAAAAGTTCTAAGGAAGAAGGATCTGCTGCATTATCAGATTCAAATTTTTCAAACATTTAAATAGAAAAGGTTTCGTGGATTATCTTACTACCAAACACGTCCTTTAGTATTATACTGAAGATAATTTCTTGATAATTAAATAGAAGCAGAATGGAAAGGGTTTTGTAAGTTATCTAGCAAAACATGTTCTTTGGAATGTAAAGGGTTACGCTATAGAGTCAAGCATGTCCTTATTAGGCCATGAACATAAGTAACGGTTATTTAGTAATAACCGTAAACATTCTTTGAATCAGTAATAGTGGCTTACTAATTACCATGAAGTGATATTTGCTTTTTTAAAAATATTTTTGGGCTAACAATTAATTTTTTATATTCAAAAAATAAAAAAAGTAGTAATAGATTTTAGACATCACCACTACTGTTGTTCTCCTCCTCCTACCCCTCCCCCTCTCTCGGCAAATCATTGACGTTTGAGGAAGGAGATGAAGGGTCTAACTGAAAGTGATCATATACAATCTGATTGTGATGAAAGATGAGGTTCAACTTCCTATTTAGACTGTAGGCGTGGGTAGCAAGACGCCTTATGAAGCGATCAAGGCTAGCTAACGTCTACAGCAAAGCCTCCTTTGAGAAGGAGGTAGAAGAGGTGGAGGAGGTGGTGGTGATGGTGGTGGAGGAGGAGGGTAATGGTGAGTATATGGAGGAGGCGGAGGAGGGTGAATGAAAAAGAGCTCTCTGGTGTTCGACTATGATGAGTAAGAGAAGGATGAGGTTATAAAAATGTGCTTTTTTTTAGAAAAGTACCAAGAACAAAAGGAATAGGCCAACATAAATAGAATTGAATACTTTGCTTTAAAGTATTTAATTTAGAAGAACTAGTACTTGGTGTCGGATCAAACAAGGTTATGAAAAAGTGCTTTTTAGATTTGTTCTCTACATGGTGGTTGTTCATTATGAAATATCATTTTTGTCATTCATTCTTTACAGCCAATAGATATAACCGTTATGTTTGTATTTTCGTTGAAATAACGTTGGAAGAGGAATCATTTGTAAGTATTAAATGTTTAAGAACTATCATTTTTGTAACTACAAAAATGACGGTTATTAACTACAACAATTATTTTTATGTTTTCACAAATTTTGCCTTCTAATACATAACCGTGCGCATAATTAACCTTTTTTTTACCATGATAACTAATCATTACTTTAAAGTATTGTATATTCTTGTGCAACTTTCGCTTTGACATACATAAAGTTTATTCAATGGACCGTTATTTATTAGGCGTTATATATACCAAATATGTAGTGGTGCATGCACTTGACATTGGGAAGTGTGCGGGTATGATTAGAAATAAATAATCGGGAAAGTTGTAGTGGGGTTACAAATAAGGAATATAATTAGTAAAAGAATTTCACAACAAGTAAGTAACATTGTATAACACATTTTGGTACAGAAAATGATAAAAGGAATACTGCCGAATTGATGTGAAACATGCTTTTTAGTAATTGAATTTATTCTTTGGACTTCATAATATTTTTCTCTAAATAATATTAATTTACATATATTAATGAAGTTAGCAATTTGTAATAAATGTACGGTAGTTTCCTAAAATACTTCATTTAATCATTTGTATCAGAAAAAATCCTTGTCAATGAAAATCCATTTAATACATGTAAGAATTATTAGGAAAAAATTATAAATTTGATAGACTAAGTGGGTTGAGGTCTTATATGCATTTAAGATTAAAACAAATTCCTCAACTAACTCCTACATTATTTACATTTTACAAGAGGGAATACATACATACATACATACATACATACATACATACATACATACATACATACATACATATAATCGAATTACTTGAACACTACTGCACTAGGTGTAATATCCTAAAAATCTGTCCAAAGGTTAAATAAAAAAATAAAAAGAGTAACTAATGGCAAATTAGATGATATTGCCATAATCAAAGGCAAAAGGGACATCTACCATTTGATCTTGAGGTTAAAATTGGAAATCAAAATGAAGGGCTAAGATTTATTCTTAAAAAAAATAATAAATAGATTTCAAGAGACAAATTGGATGACAACTTTATCTTATTTTGTTGAAACATGTTGGCCATGATAAGAAAAAGAAGGAGATTCCACCTAATCATACCCACTCACTCAACAACTCCACATTATCTTATCTCATGACCAATCTAACACCATAATAATCTAGTAATTAATCACTTCCTTACATCTCCAAGGAACCATGCGTACAGCAGCTGAAGGTAAGTGAGAGCAATTGAAAAAAAAAATAGAGAAAGAGAGAGAGAAGGTGAAGGTTTTGGAAAAACAAAGGAACAAGAAGTAGAGGTAAGAACTTCTCTCTTGATTTCCAATCTCTTGCTCACATTTCTAGCTCTTGGAGTTTTCATAAACATTATTCCTCTTGATGAGAGCTACATTTCTATGGTTTTTGTTTCTTGAGAGGAGATGTTTGTAGCTGTCTAAGTTGTGTGGAAATTGGAGAAGTCAAGTTAGGTTGATAGCAAAATCAAGAGGTAAGCATAAGCTTTGATTTGAACTAAGTATTTTGGATTCTAACTAAATTTTTATAGAGATGTTATATTACCCTATTGTTTTTGTAAAATTATAATCTTAAGAGATAGTGATTAAGCACATGAAAAATTATGATAAAAGAGGCTTAAGTATAGCATGAAAAAAATCTAGAAAATTTTATGAAAGGAAGTTACAAAATTACTATTTTTCTATATGATATATTTCAGCCTTGGATGGTTCATAGAGAAGAAATTGGTTATTTCCAAATTTGAGGTTAAATATGGATTCTTTAAGAAAATTTGTGTGGGAATACATGTGATTATGATTTTTGGATGATTGTGTATAAGTTTGGAACTTCTAGTAATTAAGAAGAGATGTTGTTTTGTTAGTTTTTCTGGAACTAGTTTTGTTGTAAAATAATTTTCGTTAGGAAAACATGGTCCAAAATTCATGAAACTTTCCATAATTGAAATAGACATGATAAGCTTTAAATTGATATATAATATGTGCCATTTGGGTATGTAAATTGTGAGATATGAATTTTTGAACATAGATTTTGAATCTGGAACGTTTTCTGGTACAGATAGTGTTTGATGACATTTTGGGAATTTTTTCACTGTAATTTTTATATGGTAATATTTTTCCATGAAAATATACTTACAGAGGGTTACATAGGATTTTGAACCATTCCATTTGGAGTTCTAGAGAATTAGTTATGAATTTTAGAAGTTAAGGTATCAAATCTGGAATGATTTTCTGGCAGTATAGGAAAACCTTAAAACTGGGAATTATTCAGAGATAAGAGACAATGAAACATATTTTTATCTGAAAATAGACTTAATGAGTGACACATGAAATTTGGAAGCACCTTAATTGGATATTTTTAGATCAAGATATGAATTTTCAAAGATTATTAAAAATTCTGCCAGAATTGACTAATAGTGCATAAATAAAAAAATAAGGGTATTTTTGAAATAGTTGGAACTCTAAAATTCAAGTTAAATACTTAGAGTTGGTATGAGCCCATTAAATACCTATTAGGTCTAATGTATTAACTATAATAATAACCTATCAAAGTACCTTGAAATACTAAATATTTGAAACAAGTAATAATTCGGCCGTCCGTGAATAATAAATTATAGGATTTGACATTTGCCCGGGACGCCCAAGAGACTGAGAACAGGAAAAAAATTTGGAAAGACCGTCAGGTAGTATCTTATCTCTTATATCATATGTGATGCTATGTATATGCACTGTATCATCTGTATATGTGTGGGACAGATAGTCCATAGGCGGTAAGACCTGTAAGTACAAATTGCACCGGGAGTTGCCCGGGGGCGTCTTAAGCCAGGTAGGCTTGAGACAGAAAGCCCGTGACTACATCTTGTATGGGGCAGAGGCCCTGAGCAGCCATATTATGAATCTCAAGCGCTGTGAGTCTATGATAAGGGACTGATTATGCCCTTTTTATTTGCTGCATTCCTGTAAGTTGTA
Source organism: Albizia julibrissin (assembly GCA_037074505.1). Lineage (NCBI taxonomy): Eukaryota > Viridiplantae > Streptophyta > Magnoliopsida > Fabales > Fabaceae > Albizia > Albizia julibrissin. The sequence goes on along the minus strand of CM073477.1, from coordinate 56,924,485 downwards.
CAGTTTGATGATTTGTTTTACATACTTAGTATTTTTGCATATTATATGAGTGATTTGTGTACTACTAAGATTTTTTTGAATCTCACCCCTTTTTCAACAAATGACATACAGCAAAGGCGTCCAGTCCCAAGGGCAAGAAGGTAATACAGACGAATGAAGAAAATGCGGATTAATTATGGACTATTTGGTTATCATTTTATCTTGGATGACTGTAAAATATTTATAACTACCAGAAGTATCGGTATTAGTACTAGTACCTGCGACATAGACCGTATAAGTTGTAATCAGTACGTTAGACTTTCGGTAACGCGATAGTATCCAAAAGCGATAATTGAACTAGAATCGAGTAACCAACTACCAAAAGCCCATAAGTTAACCACCACTACGCGGACTATTGATAGAGAATACTCTGCATTTTAAATAAATGATTTTGAAACTGATAAGGATAATGAATTTGCAAATTAGAATGAGACCATACATATTTATTCTAAAAAGTTTTTGAAATCCCTACAAAAATATAAGATAGAACCTTACTTTAAAGTTAGAATTTTAAAATTGTTGTGGTCTCAGGTTCGAAATCATTATACATTTAACTCATTTAAAGACTTGGAAAATTAATGTGTTACACTAGCTAAATTTGCAATTTGATGGTTAAGAAAGGGATCGATCACATGATCCAATGTATATCTTTTAGGAGAATTACTACGAAATCTAAAAAAAAGATTTAATTATAAAAAAATTCTAACAATAATTGAACTGTGATAACAAATTTGGAACTGATGCTTTTCTTCATTCTCCTTGATTGATGATGATCGATGAACTCTCACTGAAATGATAAATTAGTTAGCCACTTGCAAGTTGGATTTCTGTGATAGACATATCGCTTTATGTACGCCTAGGTACCCAAACCCAAATGATAAAAAGTTGGAATCGTGACTGCAACTTTTGAGGTGGTGATGAATCGTGAAAGATGAATATGATAGAAAATTGGGGAAATTATTATGAATCATTGAGCGCCCATGTGCCAAGGGTCCCAGAAAATGAATTTAATTACTAAAATGTCTTAATTATAAGTGAGTTAGATTTGTCATTTCTTAGATTTCTAAATTGCTTCTGTTTATGATGATCATAAACATGACCATATTACAGTTCATTTAACTCATTTAAAGATTTAGAAAATTAATGTGTTACACTAGGTAAATTTACAATTTGATGGTTAAGAAAGGAATCGATCACATGATCCAATGTATATCTTTTAGGGAGAATTACTACGAAATCTTAAAAAAAGATTTAATTATCAAAAAATTCTAACAATAATTGAACTGTGATAACAAATTAAAATCTAAAAAATGACAAATCTAACTCACTTATAATTAAGACATTTTAGTAATTAAATTCATTTTCTGGGACCCTCGGCACATGGGCGCGATTCATAATAATTTCCCCAATTTTCTATCATATCCATCTTTGACGATTCATCACCACCTCAAAAGTCGCAGTCACGATTCCAACTTTTTATCATTTGGGTTTGGGTACCTAGACGTACATAAAGCGATATGTCTATCACATAAATCCAACTTGCAAGTGGCTAACTAATTTATCATTTCAGTGAGAGTTCATCGATCATCATCAATCAAGGAGAATGAAGAAAAGCATCAGTTCCAAATTGCTTCTGTTTATGATGATCATAAACATGACCATATTACAGTTCAAGGTTTTTGCATACTCATGGCAGAAGAATATCAATCACCAGACCAAGCCGTCGCACAACATGAACAACAGCAACAACAACATCAGTTTAGTTGAAGATCATGTTGTGGATGAGACCAGTTTCTTTGTTGATGATCCTCTCATAGATGTCTCACTTTCAAATTACGCCAGTAAGATTTTCATGACCAAGGATGGAAGCAAACCTGGTGTTCAATGCCCTCGAGGAAGACGATACACTAGCTGTCTTCGTAACAAGATCGTTGATTCAACAAAAGAAAATTGTAACCAGTATAACAAGGATTCCAGCTGCTAGCAACCTTAGTTATACATATAACCATTTTCCGCTTAATTGGTTTCTCGTACGTACGTGTTCGAGTGCATTAATTATGTCTCTTTCTTTCTTTCAAGATTTCGCAGCACTATGTAATTAAGTCTGGAATGCCTTTTAAGCAGATGTTTCATAGTGTTTGTATCATTAATTGTATCTGTTAAATTAAATTTAGCTGCTTGAAGTTATCCATAATTATATCACGGTGTATATTATCACACACACACACACACAGCGCACAAGTTTCGCTATTGATATCCATTGATGATAAGTGATTACGCTGTCCGATAAGTCATGAACACTATTTTGTGCTTCTTTTGTTTTTTGTTTTTTTTGCTAGAAATCGAATGTTATTAAAATAAACTAAAAATCGCAGGAAAGAAGGTAAAACAAAACATAACAAACAAAAAGTCAAAACCCAACCAAAATAACGTTAAAACCAAAGAGCGCTGCCATCAAAAACTCTAACCCTAAATCAAAGTCAGAGAATTACAAAATCTGATGATCGCAAGGCTTTGAAGCTGATGCAAAATCTGATTACAGAAGGCCAGTGGGATTGCTGTGGGGTCTACTTGGAAAGCATATTATGCTCTCCTAGTTTTGTGGTCAAGCCTTTGGATCATACCCAGATGATCTGATTACACAAGGTGGGATTGAAGTTGATGCAGAGATTGATGAAGGTAATCGTAGTAGATCAGATTCTACATTAGATCATCGTGAAGAGGAAGATCAAAATGCTGAAGAAACCATAGAAACCCACAGGGTGTCCAATGTTGATCAACCTTGTGAGCAAAAAACTGGGGAAATTGTAACTTGATTGCGTTGCAGGTGGCGGCAAGGAGAGACAAGAAAGAGGAGTGTTTTCTTTTCTTTTCTTTTTTTTTTAATGATAAAATCACCATTTAACCCTTATGTAAAAAATATATAATTAGTATAAAATTAGTAGATTATATAGGATGTCATATATTATATTATATAGGATGATATGTATCTTATATCAATCTGACATTACAATTCTCATTAAAAATTAACAATGAATTAAGGACAGGGGCTTTTAATAAAAAAAATAAAAAATTAAAGATTAAATTTAATTTTAAAATATCATGTTACACAGAACTCACTCAATATTCATACTTATTTTTTATAATTTAACGACAAGGGGCTCTTAATAAAAAGAAGTAAGCGATGCCCACTGGCATACAAAACTCCTAGGCAATGATGATTCCCACACGCAACAAAGATGCCATTCCAAGCACATCTTCCAATGCAACTCCAATCATTTATCTTAACATATAATTTTTAATTTATCTGGACATATAATTTTATAGACACGGCATTATTTAACGAAATAGGATTCCCCAGCCCACTAAAATATCATCAAGTGCTTTCCAACAGAAGGGGGGAAAATATCTGAGGTATTACATACAGGAAATTAGGAGTGGTAATTTGGGTCGGGCTAACAGCCGGTTAGCCCGGCTAAATAAACGGGCTCGGGCTTGAAAGTCCAAGCCCGTTTATTATTAGCCCGACAGTTAAACGGGCCGGCCCGTTTAACTATTTAAAAAAATAAAAAAATTATTTTTTATATATTTTTCAAATAAGTTAGATCTCAATGTTTTCATTTCTTAGTGATGTTGTGTTTAAAGACTTCCTATTTTTTTTATTTGACACTTTTTTCATATTATATCTATTTATTTTACTATTATTAACTTTTAAAAAAATGTATTCACATGTTTTTGTGATGTAAGTAGACAAAAAAAAGAAGGTAAGAACAAAATTGGTTTTGTAGCATGAATATATAAAAGAAAATAAGTGTGACATGAATGGATAAAAGAGAAAGGGAGTAAAATTTTTTTTAAAAAAATAAATTAAAAAAAAAATAAAAGAGACGGGCTAACGGGCTGGCATTTCGCCAGCCCGTTTATAAACGGGCTAAACGGGTTTGGGCCCGTTTAGCCCGTTAGCCCAACAGACCAGCCCGATGGGCCCGGGCTGGCCCGTTTTCCCAGTATACAGGCAATATACAAATGATCCACCAGAGAAACAGAGTTTAAAGAAATGTTCTTCTCAAATGATCCACTGGCCTTCTGTAATCAGATTTTGCATCAGCTTCAAAGCCTTGCGATCATCTGCCATCATCTGTACGCTATTGTTACAATCACCACTTGAAAAAAGAATAATATTTCAAAAGAAGACTATGATTAATTAAATATTAAAATAAAATATTCTAACAACCCTTCTATTTTATCTTAATTATATAGATTCCTCCTTTTTTTTTTTTGAAAACATACATTTTATTTCAATCCATTAATATTATTACAAAATATTCTAAAAAAAATCTTCAAGTATATTTTTTTAATTAAAAAACATATTGAAATAAATCTTGTTTACTAATTTACCCCTCATTAAGTAAATTTTATTTGAAAAATATTAACAACTTCATCAAAAATTTGAGTAATTTTTTAAGAAACATATGTTTAAGCAAATGCATTTAAATTTAAAATTTTTGAATTATAATATATTAATATAAGCATCTCAAAATCATATCAATTTATAATTTAATTAAAATGCGCACGCGCACATGATTGCAAAACATTTTATCCTGCGTATGTATTTAAAAGATCACATCATAAGTAGGTTGTAATAAATAAACAAGATTAGACATGTAAATTTAATTTATAAAAAAAATTATAACTATAAAATTAATTAACTTTATAATTTGGTAATTGATTTCACTGTATGACAAAATGTTCATATATATATGTATGTATGTATGTATGTATGTATGTATGTATGTATATTAATTATGATAAAGATATGTGATTAAATTATTAAAAATGTGTCCCAGTCCATAAGGCTCTCACTAGTGAAGCCTAAGGAGGGTTAAATGTGCATAGCCTTACCCCTACAATCGATTAAGTAAATGACGGGTCAATGATTTAATTTAATGGTTAACTAAATGTTAGCCAATATAGATAGATGTAAGTTAAATCTCAAAATTAGAAGAGATATTTATGCTACAAATATTTTAATTTTAAAGGACGTCTGTATAAATTTTGAAAATAAAAGAAAGGTGTATGTAATAATTTAGAATAAATAGATAGGAGGCTGTTATATTTTACTCTAAATATTAAGTACTCACATAGACTCACACACACATTCCTCCGACTTTGTCCTTTTTTTTTATATATATTATCATCCAGTATTTGGTTTGGGGTTTGTGACCCGCCCTTCCAATATAAATGTCTCATTTGAGATTCAAACTTGAGATTCACAGGGATTTAGTAGGGCCTTAAACTACTAGATCAATTCTATGTTAGTACTTTATCCTTATTTTGATCTTACGTATTCCAGTGATTTTGTTGTTTCATCTTTTTTGTGTTTTTTTAGAAAATTAATATTTTGGTCCTTATATTTTTGATTGGATTATAAATCAATTCCTATACTTTAACTCGGTACCACTCAATCCCTATAATTTAGACTTAGTTGTTACTTTGTCCCTCAACTTTAACTCAATCCCTATCATTTTAACCCTTTTATAATTTGGTCTCTAAATTATTAGGGTTGAGTTATACTGAATTAAAATTATAGGGACTAAGTTGCACCTAATTAAAGTATATGATTAAGTTATAATCAAGTAAATTTCTTTCTTTGTTTTGTTTGTTTGTTTTGGTTTTTAAGTTTAGAGGGAACGACACTGGCAGCCTGATCATATTATTATAAGTGCAATTGACCTTACAATTTCCCATTTTCAAAAAAGCTTTCATGCCACGAGGTCAACAAAGCCATCGTTGAATTATGCTGCTTCTATAATTATGATCTTGCAGTACTATTATGTATATTTAAGTATGTATTATAAAAATGTTGATAATAAGAGAGTAGAAGAGAGAAATTCTAGAGAGATAAATTAGAGAGATAATATTATTCACTTGTACACCTGAATACAGGACCCAGGGTCCCTATTTATAGAAAAATTTCGACGTTACGGTACCCATGCTATAGTAAAATCCGTGTTGCTACAGTAACTGTCCTCGTATGCTACAGTGAATCCCGTGAAGCTACAGTGATGAACAGTACCGTACAGTTTTGCTACAGTGATGCACAATATTTTTCATCTTATAGATCATGCTGATTGGGAGAGTAAATTATCCTGGATATGAACTAATGGACATCCACATAATTGATATTCATAACACTCCCCTTGGAAGTCCATTTTGAATGTGCCTCGTTAAGAACTTTAACTAGGAAAAACCCAGTGGGATAAAAACCTAGTCAAAGAAAAGAGTACATCATTCATTGATACACTGTCCAGTGCTGCCTCATTAAAAACCTTTCTAGGAAAACCCAGTGGGACAAAACCTAGATAAGGGAAAAAGAGTACAGCGTGTATCGACTGCCCCTCTTGACAACATCAGTTGATATCTCTTAATCTCCGAAGGCCAATGTCATAGATAAGTTTTTCAAAGATTGTACCTGGAAGTGACTTTGTGAATAAATCTGCTAGATTTTCACTTAAACAAATTTGCTGGACATCTATTTCACCATCCTTTTGAAGGTCACGAGTAAAGAAGAATTTTGGTGAAATATGATTCGTTCTGTCTCCCTTGATATAGCCTTCTTTAAGTTGAGTAATGCATGCAGTATTATCTTCATATAGAACTGTTGGTGCCATGTTGCCTAAAGATAAATAACAATTTGTTCGTATATGATGTATTACTGATCTCAACCACACACATTCTCGACTTACTTCATGTATTGCTAGAATTTCTGCATGGTTTGATGATGTGACTGATATAATCTGTTTCATTGATCGCCATGAAATAGTTGTACCTCCACATGTGAACAGATAGCCTGTTTGTGATTTACCATCATGTGGATCGGATAAAAATCCACCATCTGCATAACCTACCAGTTCATGCTTAGATACGTTTGAGTAGTATAACCCCATATCCATAGTGCCTCTTAGATAACAAAAAATATGTTTTACTCCATTCTAATGTCTTCGTGTTGGTGAAGAACTATATCTTGCTAATAAATTAACAGCAAATGATATATCAGGACGTGTATGATTAGCAAGATACATTAGTGCTCCAATGGCACAAAGGTATGATACTTCTTGACCAATTAGTTCTTCATCACCTTCTTCACTCATTTTCCGAGGTCGAAATGGATCTTTATCCGGCTCCAAAGACCTTACAATCATTGGGGTACATAATGGGTGAGATTTATCCATATAAAATCTCTTTAGGACCTTTCCTGTATAAGTTTCTTGATATACAAAGATCTCATTTTTAAGATACTCAATCTGTATTCCAAGACAAAATTTTGTTCTTCCCAAATCCTTCATCTCAAATTCTTTCTTCAAACAATGAATTGCCTTTTGGAGCTCTTCAGGAGTTTCAATAATGTTGATATCATCAACATAAACAACAATTATAGCAAATTCACTATTAGATCTTTTTATAAAAATGCATGAGCATATTGGATCATTTTTGAATCCTTCTTTCAACCAATATTTATTAAGACAATTATACCACATGCGTCCTGATTGCTTCAGGCCATACAGGGACTTATTTAATTTAATTGAATATTGTTCTCGAAAACTTGAATTAGATACTTCTGGCACCTTAAGTCCTTCAGGGACTTTCATATAAATATCATTATCAAGTGACCCATATAAATAGGCAGTCACGACATCCATTAGATGCAAATCAAGCCCTTCTTTTACTGCTAGGCTAATTAAATAACGAAAAGTAGTCGCATCCACTACAGGTGAATACGTTTCTTCAAAATCAATGCCAGGTCTTTGTGTAAAGCCTTGGGCTACAAGACGTGCCTTATATCTTGTTATTTCGCCCTTTTTATTTCTTTTTCATACAAAGACCCATTTGCATCCAACTGGTTTTACATCTTCAGGTGTAAGGACTACAGGTCCTAATACTTTTCGTTTTTCCAATGATTTTAATTCGGCATTAATGACATCTTTCCATAGGAGCCAATCTTTTCTTTGTTGGCACTCGCTAATGGATTTTGGCTCGTGATCCTCATTATTATTCATTACATCATTTGCTACATGATAAGCAAATGTGTCGTCAACGTTGACATCATTTCGATCCCATCGGATTCCATTCACAACATAATTTATTGAGATCTCATTATTTTCACATATATCAGGTACCTGGGTCTCTCCTGAGACTACAACATTCTCTTCTAGAGATATCTCTACTAGAGATAATAACTCTTCAAGAGATGGCTCTTCTGGAGCTATTAACTTTTCTTGATTATCCTCAATTTGACCATCTATATTCTTTGCTCCTTTTCTTTTTGAGGATTTCTATCTTTGGAACTGATGGGTCTGCCACACTTCAGGCGTGCTTTAGATTCATTCATAGTAGATTGTCCTTCAGGGACATCAATTTTAACAGGAGCATTAGCAGCTGGTATATGTGACTTTGTCACTTTCTTTAGGTCAGTAAATGCTTCTAGCATTTGATTAGCTAAATTTTGTAAATGAATTATCTTTTGAACTTCCAGTTTATACTGATTTGTACGAGGATCAAAATGAGCCAATGATAATTCATTCTAGCTAATTTCTTTATCCAACTGCTTGTTTTCTCCCCCTAATGTTGGGAAAAGTGATTCATCAAAATGACAATCGGCAAATCGTGCCATAAATAAATCTCCCGTAGATGGTTCTAAATATTTTATGATTGAAGGAGATTCATACCAAACATATATTCCCATCCTTCTTTGAGGAGCCATTTTAGTGCGTTGTGGTGGTGCTACTGGCACATATACCGCACACCCAAAAGTCCTTATATGCGAAATATTAGGTTCCTGACCAAAAACCATTTGTAAGGGGGAAACCTTTAAGTAACTTGTTGGCCTAATGCGAATTAACATTGATGCATGCAAAATGGCATGGCCCCAAGCAGAAATTGGGAGATTAGATTTTATAAGTAAAGGTCTTGCAATTAGTTGCAACCTTTTAATCAATGATTCTGTAAGTCCATTTTGTGTATGAACATGAGCTACAGGATGTTCAACATCAATTCCAAGGGACATACAATATTCATTAAAATCTTTTGAAGTAAATTCACCAGCATTATCAAGACGTATTTTCTTGATAGGATAATCAGGGTAATGTGCTCTTAATTTAATCAATTGAGCAAGTAATCTTGCAAACGCCAGGTTGCAAGAAGATAATAAACACACATGTGACCATTTAGTTGATGCATCAATTAAAACCATATAATATCTAAATGGTCCACATGATAGGTGTATTGGCCCACAAATATCTCCCTTTATCCGTTTTAGAAATGTGAGAGACTCACTTTCTACTTTGCTTGGTGAGGGGAGAATAAATAATTTTCCCTTGGAATATGCAGCACATGAGAAATCATGGGATTGTGGTATTTGTTTACACTTCAGGGTATGTCCACATGAATTCTCAACTATTTTTCGCATCATAATTGAACCGAGATGGCATCTGTATTGGTGAACTTATGGTTCTCAATAACATATATTTCAATTGTATTTATAAATGTATAATACAAACCAGAAGAAAAAGTAGGAAAATTTTCTAATATGCATTTTCTACCATCAACAATTTTTTTCATAATAAGATATTCCTGATTATTTTTAGTTATTGTTTCTACATGATATCCATTTCTGCGGATATCTTTGAAACTCAACAGGTTTCTTCCAGACTTGGTAGAATAAATTGCATTATCAATACATAATTTTGTTCCTTCAGGTAACAAAATATTAGCTCTTCCGGAGCCTTCAATCAAATTTATACTATCAGATATAGTCTGAACATTGGCTTTTTGCATTATCAAGCAAGAAAAATATTTATTATTTCTGAATATAGTATTGGTTGTTGCGGAATCAACGAGACATAAATCTTCAAGATTGATGCCAATAGGATCCATTCTTCATTAAATAAAACATAAAAACATAATTAAAATAAATACATTCAATAAAAGTAACATAAAAGTTCAAATAGATAAATAATTATGCTAAGAAATCAGCAACGTCCAAATAAGTAAAATCCATGTCTCATGCTCAGAATTCTCAGATTGATCCATATGATTTACTTCAGTTGTTGATCTTTTACCATTATTTTTTATTGATTCTTGGTAAAGTTCAACTAGGTGTCTTGGTGTACGACAGGTACGAGACCAATGACCCTTGCCACCACAACGATAACATGTATTTTCAGTATTTTGATTTTGCCCACTATTTTCCTTTTTGTGGTTCTTATTATTATTTCCCCACTTCTGGTAGGAACTTGAACCACCACGACCTTGACCACGACCACGACCACGGATGTAGCCGCGTCCACGTCCACGTCCACGACCACAAACAGATTCATTGGTTACTACATTCACTTCTGGGAATGGAGTCGAGCCAGTTGGACGGGATTCATGGTTTTTTAATAAAAGCTCATTATTATGTTCAACTATAAGGAGGCAAGAAATTAATTCTGTATATTTCTTGAATCCTTTTTCTCGGTATTGCTGCTGCAAGAGCAAATTTGATGCATGAAATGTGGAGAATGTTTTTTCAAACATATCATTATCAGTAACATTTTCTCCACATAATTTTAATTGAGAAGTTATTTTGAACATGACCGAGTTATATTCACTTACAGGTTTAAAATCTTGCAACCTCAAATGTATCCAGTCATAACGAGCTTTTAGGAGGATAACCATCTTCAAGTGATCATACCAATCTTTCAGATTGTTCCAAAGAACAAGTGGGTCTTTCACTGTTAAATATTCAATTTTCAAACTTTCATGTAAATGGTGACGTAGAAAGATCATGGATTTGGCTTTATTCTGATTGGATTCCTGATTCCCTTCTTTTATTGTGTTTTCCAGACCATGAGCATTTAGGTGGATTTCCGCATCCAGCATCCAAGACAAAAAAATTTTTCCGGTAATATCCAAAGCTACAAATTCAAGTTTTGCAAAATTTGACATGGTTCTCACTATTTAAAGAAATAAAAAAAATAATTAAAATATGTAAAGACAAGAAATAAATTAATAAAGCAAAGTAAGAAAATTGAAAATTTTATGGCTTCGGGCCATTCAGTTCTTATGGCTTCAGGCCAATTAATCTCATGATAAGGAATTAAATATATACGACATCTGATCATTTATCTTCAGGATAAATAAAAGTTATACATAGCTTCTGGCTGTGATATATATGGCTTCTAGCCATATAATAAGGAATCATATAGATATGGCTTCTGGCCATATAATAGGAGATCATAGGAATATAGTATATGACTTCTGGCCATATAATAAAAATTCAAATAATATGACTTCTGGTCATATAATTTCAGGAATTGGATGTGGATGGCTTCTGGCCATAATCATAATAATAATATAAATGAACTTATAATGATATATATAAGATATAATAACAATAATGATCTCCAATCCTAGCCATGAAACCCGATGTTCATAACAATCGGTAAAGATATATTTCTTAATTCCATATAGTGGCTCAGATTATCCCAGATCTATGAAATAAAGATATTATAAAATAAAGTATAAATTATCAAAGAAATTATAAGAATATCATACCTTTGGCAGAGCTTCGTGTTGATAACGTGTTATAAAAATGTTGATAATAAGAGAGTAGAAGAGAGAAATTCTAGAGAGATAAATTAGAGAGATATTATCATTCACTTGTACACCTGAATACAGGACCCATGATCCCTATTTATAGAAAAATTTCGACGTTACAGTACCCATGCTATAGTAAAATCCGTGTTGCTACAGTAACTGTCCTCGTGTGCTACAGTGAATCCCGTGAAGCTACAGTAATGAACAGTACCTACAGTGTTTTGCTATAGTGATACACAGTATTTTTCATCTTATAGATCATGCTGATTGGGAGAGTAAATTATCCTGGATATAAACTAATGGACATCCACATAATTGATATTCATAACAGTATGAATATTATTTATGCAGAAAATGTCCACAGTTTCTCTCAATATTCTATATATCTATCGCTCAAATTAGATACTTTAGAGTCATGTTGATCAATTAATGATCATTGGCTCACTGCATCACTGTGTTTTTTCTTTGAGAAAATTAATTTATAATGAGTCCTCAAAGTTTACTTTAATTTCTAATAAGTCCTTATAGTTTAAAAAATTATAAATTCTCACCCACACATATATGTACGTATATGTGTATGTGTGCCTATACACACACATGTGCATGCTTTATCCTATTTCGTAAAGAGGTGATTGTGGTAATTAATAACTTAATTAATAACTGACTAAATTATACAAAATTCTAAATTTTAGATCAGTGACATATAATCCTCTGATATTTCAAAGTTTATATTTAACCCCTTGACATTTTTTTTATTATAAGCACCCTGTTGTTAATTGAGCGTTATCTTTTTAATAGAAATTGTAAGGTTACATTACTAGGTGACATGTGACTTCCTATGCAAATTGCTAATTTTATAAAATCTCCCTGAATTTTGATTAGTTATAAATAACCCTTTGAAATTTGATCGGTTACAAATAATAATCCTAACATTTCAAAATTTAAATTTAACTCCTATAAAAATTTGATTTATAATGTTAAACCACGTGTCATTACTTTTTCATCATAATAATTTTATTAAGATTTTTATTATCATTTATCAATTGAAATAGCATTTTTTAAATGGAAAAAACTAGAATAATAACATTTAATAAAATAAAAATAAAAATTTTCATATTTTTTCTTGAATAAGAGGTTCAAAATTTTATTTTTATATTTTTTAATTATTAATTTTCTATTTTTTCCATAAAAAACCTATTTAAATTGACAAATGATAGTAAAAATCTTAATAAAATTATTAAGATGATACAAGTAATTTCATATGGTTTAATATTATAAATCAAAATTTTAAGGGAGTTAAATTTAAATTTTGAAATATCAGGGGGTTATTTGTAATCAATCAAAATTCAGAAGGTTATTTGTAATTGATTAATATTCATATCGGTTATCTGTAACTAATAAAAGTTTAGATAGTTTTGTAAAATTAGCAATTTATATAGGATGTCATGTGTCACATGTTAATCTGACCTGATACATTCCGTTAAGAATATAACAGTTAGTTAACAACATATATAGTGCTTGTAATAAAAAAATAAAAGGTAAGAGGGGTTGGGTTAAATTTAAACCTTGACACGCCAGGGGTTATATGTAACTTACAAAAAATTTAAAAAGTTTTGTATAATTTAGCTATAATAACTGATCCCACGTGAAAAATTAAATATTGGTTTCAATGCGTAATTACCAAAGTGACGCGGATAATGTGTAATTTTGTTTTATTTCCTTTATTTCCATAATTTTTTTTTAAAAAAGAAAAGCTCTATAAAAGGGTGCAGTACGTCAATTCAAGTCAGACTAAACCCTATTATCCACACTATTTAAAAAAAATTAAAGAGATATGCATTAACAGTTTGAGATTATAAGTAGAATTTGAATAGACAACTTGTTTCCACCTGTAGAGAGATTTCATCAAAGTATATTTTTTGTGCTTTTTCATGAAGCAACTATCACAAGCGAGCTCAAGGCTGGTTGCTTGGAAAAAATAACATGCAATAGCCACATCTTGTTTTCACAGAATTATTACTTGTTGTATATCGATATTGATCTTAGAATAGGTAACGATCACTGAGTTTCAAAGAGTAAAAAGAGAGAATGACAATTTAGAATTTTGTTAGACATTAATACGTATGTATTGTTGTCCACATATTCCATGTACGTTGTCTTTACCACTTTCTTCCATAAAAAAAATATATGTACACTGTCATGGTCAGATATATACTGTAAATAAAGATAGAGGATTATAATCTAGGATGATGATGTAAATTTAGTAATGAACAATTTTGTTATAAGTATCTATAAGACTTAACTATTTTTAGGTGCAAAAATATATATAAACAATTTATTTGGGAGCAGATATAACAATGATGTTAAAGAGACTTAGGCTATGTTTGGTTTGAGACTTTTCTAGGTTAGATGAGGGTACGGGAGGGTTAGTTGAAGATAAAAAATGTATGGTTGGTTAGAAGGACGAATGGGATAATTTTTTGTCTTGTAGTGATCACCTCTCCTCCTTTGCAAAACCTCCAGATTTGAGGTTTTTTCTAGGAGAAAGAAAATTTGTGTCTCATTGTGATTAAGTAGCCCATGGTAATTTTTCAATATTCCAACACTACCCTTGCCACTATAAACCAATTTTCTCTCTGCCATTCGTCCTTTTCTCCCGTTCCAAGCTCATCTCCTTCGCGAGTTCGGTAGTTTAGCATCGTCTCCGGCCGCTCCTTCAGTTGCCGCTGTCGCCTCCTCTTGCTCTTGAAGCTAAGCCACCATCAGTTGCTTGTTGAAGCTCATTGCCCGTCCATTTCTCCTGTAGATTGTGTCATCTCCTCCAAGCTCACTGCCTCCTTCATTTAGTTAAGATTAATGCCTTCTTGTTCATCCATTTTGGCGATTTACTTTTTCCCCAGTGAGCGATTTACTCTGTCAGTAAGATATAAAATGCTTTGTCACTACCTCCCCCGATTTCTTGTTCCCTCCCTTGAAACGATTTATTGTTCAATATCTTATCTTGTTGTTGATATTGGTTGATGATGATATTTATTATTCATCCTCACATAATTATTGTATTTTTGTTGTTATTGTTATTTATTTTGGTATTTCATAACTTGAAATGGGAGATTCTTATGTTAGGATTGGAAGGCACAACGGAAGAATTAAAATTTAAAATTTTCCAATATCAATTGTGGATCAATCAACGACATTTACATCAAGTATATAAATCGTACCTTTTATGTGTTTTGCCTTTTCAATCTTAAAGAGCTAACACTTCATATTAGCTCCTTCTACCAATATCCATATGGATACGACTCCAACACGAACAGTGTGCTAGCGCCTCCAATAATGTCTCTCTATGATGTTTCTTTTCTTACGACTCTCTAGGTTTTCATCATCTATAGAATTATCTAGCCCTTCCCTTTTATAACTAATAAGGGCCATATATGATTTTCAAAATTAATCTTAATTAATTTTGAAATCTATATTATATCAATTAACACTTAATTGTTTTGATGAATTAATTAAATAAATTCAGTTTAATTAAATCTGTCCAACAACTTTAATTTAACTTATTTATTTAATCCAAATAAAGAGCCAATAGAAATAGATTTAATTTATCTTTATAAATTAAATCTAAGATATTATATCTCTATCGATGTTAGTTATTAAATAAAATTAAATTTAAAACTAAAATTACATAATAATATTATTATTATTTTTCTTTTCTAAATTTTATATCATATATTATATATATATATATATATATATATATATATATATATATATATATATATATATATATATATATATATATATATCGTTCACCTGAATCTTAGACATATTTTAGATTTAATGAATCTGTATATTATAGACCATGTTGGGTTATTCTTGTGTGTGACCCTGTAGACTCATACGAAGTTGGCAGTTGGCCAATAACTGTACTAACCAACAAGTCACAAGCAGCCTCTAGCAAGACATTACAACTACCCAATTTATATGAGGATTGTTAACACGATGCAACTTGTCATATAACCATATCACGTCCCTTTTGTCATATGATATTTCGGCCAAGGATGATGCATGGATAATGTCATCCTCTTATTCCTGACCATTACTTTTCCGATTCCTGAGTAGTCTGGCAATAGAAATGGAAACTCTTTTCCATCGTAGTATGACCATACATTTCTCAGACTTACTCATCGAGGAGCCCAATAATATCTCTATACTAATATGAGGAATAAATTTCATCTTGACCATTCACATTCCTCTTCATGAAAACTACCAAGCCTGATTGTAGTCTTTATCATTACCCCGTCAAATGTGACTTTTGACTGGATCAAAGCTTAGCGACTCTCATGTAGGAATCCATGATGATCTCAGGTCAAAGGGCATAGTGACGTGGTTATACATGAGATACGCTTATGACTTGATCCATATAGCTTTCTCATAGCA
Source organism: Albizia julibrissin (assembly GCA_037074505.1). NCBI lineage: Eukaryota > Viridiplantae > Streptophyta > Magnoliopsida > Fabales > Fabaceae > Albizia > Albizia julibrissin. The sequence goes on along the minus strand of CM073477.1, from coordinate 56,908,369 downwards.
AGTCGGTCTAGCACTTTATACTCTTACAAGTGCCTAAGACTTTATGATTCTTATCTCCATACATTATCAAAGTCACACTGATCTTATTTCATCTTTGTTCCCGTATAGGTGACCGACCAAAGACGTGTAGGACAATTATTATGATTTATCCAAGGATACAGTTATCACAGTAAATATACATGCGAATAAGATGATAACAAAATAGAGAAATTCATTAAATAACAATGTTCAAAATACATGATTGGCCCTTAGGGCACAATTTCCAACATCTTAGTCCTTGATCTGATTGTTTAATCAGATTATTTTGGTATTTCATAACTTGAAATGGGAGATTCTTAGTCCTCAATATGATTGTTCAATATCTATTTATTTTGGTATTTTATAACTTGAAATGGGAGATTCTTAGTCCTCAATCTGATTGTTCAATATCTTCCCTAGCTGTATTTACATTACCTGTAAGAGATTTAACCATCATTATGAATTGACTTTGAGTAGGTTCTTAATTTGGTGCCACACATCTCCCTCCTATTATAACCAACAAAGCCCTTTTCAATGTGTAGCATGTGAGCAACTCAATTCTTGTTATTCTCCTTTCTCATTCGCCACCCTCCAACTTATTCAAATAGGTTAATAGTATTAGTTCGTAATGAAGATGCAATACACAGTTGTTAATGTAAGATGTGGGAAAAGTCCCACATCGAAAAATTGTGAAGGAGGGGAGGCCATTTTTGAGTATAAATAGGAGGCCTCCCTCCCTCCTTCAAATCATCCCTCAACTTTCCTTCTTCCTTCTATAAGGCATTTTGTATTTCCTCTTCTCTTATAGTATTTCACTTATAAATTGTTTAGAGTGAAATTAGATTCTGGTATTTTCCTTATTGTTGTCTTATTTATTGTTTATTAGCTGCTATTAGATATAGTAGTTGTGATTTATTATATTATTAAATTACTTCTAGAAACTTTGTTTTCTAGTATTGTGATTTTCTAGTATAATCGGTTACGCTCTATCCCGCTTTCGCAACAATTGGTATCAAAGCCAAGGTTCTGTCTGAGTATGCTCTGTGGTTGCAGTATAATCTGAACTTCCACATCAGAAAAGAATTACCTTGAGGTTTTGCATTTGCAGCTATTAAAAAATATTTGGAGCAGAAATGGCGGACAAAAAGGTTGAAGAATCCACATCAAGTGTCAACAATTCGTCGTCGGCATCTTCGCTTCTGACGAGAATTATGCCCAATGCGAAGTTTGCAGTTGAAATTTTTGACGGATCGGGACATTTTGGGATGTTGCAGAGAGAGGTTCTTGATGTCCTTTTTACACAACAATTAGATTTTGCTCTTGAAGAAAGGAAACCAGATAAAATGGAGGAGGAAGATTGGAGGATCATCAATCGTGTTGCTTGTGGTACTATTCGATCGTTTCTTTCCAGAGAACAGAAGTATCCATACACAAAGGAAACTTCTACTTGTAGATTGTAGAAGGCATTAGAGGATAAATTCCTGAAGAAAAGCAGTCAAAATAAGCTTCACATGAAGAAAAGATTGTTTCGCTTCACTTATGTTCCTAGTACCACATTGAATGATCATATCACCAGCTTCAACAAGTTGGTAACAGATTTACAGAATTTGGACGTGACTTTTGAAGATGAAGATCTGGCCTTGATGTTATTGGGATCACTTCCTGATGAGTACGAGCACCTGGAGACTACTCTACTTCACGGCAAAGAGGAAGTATCTCTCAGAGATGTTTGTTCTGCGCTATACAGCTATGAACAAAGAAAGAGGGATAAACAAAGAGGCGGAGAAGCAGAAGCACTAGTCACAAGAGGGCGTGCTGAAAATCAATCGAGATCAAGGAAAGGGAGATCCAAATCGAGGTCCAGACCTAGTAAGGATGAATGTGCCTTTTGTCGAGAAAAGGGCCACTGGAAGAAGGATTGTCCAAAGTTGAAGAACAAAGCCAACTAGAACAATGGGAAGGCTGCTATGGATTCAAATGTTGCTGATTATGATGATGAAAATTTAAATTTTTCATTATCTACAACGACGTCGTCAAAAGCGTCAGGCATATGGTTATTGGATTCAGCTTGCAGTCATCATATGTGTCCCAACCGAGACTGGTTCACTGATTTCCAAGAAGGAGGATGTGGAGTTGTCCACACCGCAAATAACACTTCACTTACCGCATATGGCATTGGTTCAGTTTGATTGAGGAACCATGACGGATTGATCAGAACATTGACAGATGTTCGATATGTACCAGATTTGAAGAAAAATCTTATTTATGTGGGAACTCTAGATTCAAAGGGGTTCAAGATTACTGCAGAAAATGGAGTGATGAAGATACTTTCTGGTGCACTGGTGGTAATGAAGGGTATTCGGAAGAGCAATAATACGTATCACTATCAAGGTAGTACGGTTATTGGAATAGCAGCAGTGACATCCAGTCATGAGAATGAGGTAGAAGCAACAAGGTTGTGGCATATGCGCTTGGGACATGCTGGAGGAAAATCTTTAAAAACTCTTTCAGATCAAGGGTTGTTAAAAGGATTAAAGCATTGCATTTTGGAGTTTTGTGAGCACTTTGTGAAGGGAAAGCAGACAAGGGTTAAGTTCAGAACAGCTATCCATAATACAAAAGGTATTTTGGATTATGTTCACTCTGATGTTTGGGGTCCTTCCAAAACACCATCATTGGGAGGAAAACATTATTTTGTAACCTTTGTTGATGATTTTTCCCGAAGAGTTTGGGTGTATACGATGAACACTAAGGATGAAGTATTGGGAATTTTTCTCAAATGGAAGGCGATGATAGAAACACAAACAGGCAGGAGGATCAAATGTCTTCGTACAGATAACGGAGGAGAATACAGGAATGATCCTTTCCAGAAGTTTTGTGAGGATGATGGCATCGTCAGACACTTCACTGTCAGAAATACACCACAGCAGAATGGAGTGGCAGAACGCATGAACCGGACTTTGCTGGAGAAGGTTCGGTGTATGTTGTCCAATGCTGGCTTGGGCAAAGAATTTTGGGCTGAGACAATTACATATGCGAGCCACCTCATTAATCGTCTACCATCTACTGCAATTGGTGGTAAAACACCATTGGAACAATGGTATGGTAAACCTGCTACAGATTATAATCCTTTGCATGTATTTGGCTCAATTGCATACTATCATGTGAAAGAATCAAAACTGGATCCGAGAGCAAAGAAAGCCATTTTCTTGGGGATCACTTCTGGAGTCAAAGGATATCGCTTATGGTGTCTAGAGACAAAGAAGATTGTATTCAGTAGGGATGTTACCTTTGATGAATCTGCCATGGTAAGAAAGGTAGCAGCTGTAGATACCCAGCAAGATGATAGTGTTTTAAAGCAGGTGGAGTTTGAAGGAAAGATGATTTTTCCAATACAAGGAGCAGACGGGGAAACAAGACAAGACTTTCCTGAGGTAGAAGAAGAGCCAGTTGATAGGGAGGTTTCAACTCATGGACCTCAACAGCAACGTGAATCAATAGCAACCAGCAAGCCAAAACGAACAATAAGAAACCCTACTCGTTTTGAAGACATGGTGGCTTGTGCAACCTCAATTGCAGCTGATGACATTCCTTCAACTTATAAATGGGCTATCCAGAGCTCAGAAAAGGAAAAGTGGAGGAATGCCATGAATGAAGAAATGCAGTCCCTTCATCAGAATGGTACGTGGAAATTGGCCAAACTCCCCAAGGGTAAGAAGGCAATTGGTTGCAAATGGGTATATGCAAAGAAAGAAGGGTTTCCTAACCAAGGTGATGTGCGCCATAAAGCAAGATTGGTAGCTAAAGGCTATGCTCAGAAGGAGGGAATTGATTACAATGAGGTATTTTCTCCGGTTGTGAAACATTCCTCTATTAGAATTTTGTTGGCTTTGGTAGCACAATTAGATTTGGAACTAGTTCAGATGGATGTAAAAACTGCATTTTTAAATGGAGACCTGGAGGATGAAATCTACATGACTCAGCCGGAAGGATTCAGAGGTTCTGGAAAGGAGAATATGGTGTGCAAACTTGAAAAATCGTTATACGGATTGAAACAATCTTCGAGGCAATGGTATAAACGATTTGACAAGTTTATTTTGTGACATAAGTACAGAAGAAGTAGATACGATCATTGTGTCTATTTGCGGAAGCTTGAAGATGGATCCTTTATATATCTCCTTTTATATGTTGATGATATGTTGATAGCTTCAAAAAATCAGGCAGAAATTGAGAAGTTGAAGGTTCAACTAAAAGGGGAATTTGAGATGAATGATTTAGGCGAGGCAAGGAAAATTCTCGGCATGGAGATAACAAGAGATAGAGAATCAAAGAAACTCTTTTTATCTCAGAAGGAGTATTTGAAGAGGGTGCTAAATCGTTTTGGTATGAATGAGAGAACGAAGTCGGTTAGCACTCCACTCGCCCCTCATTTTAAGCTCAGTGCTGATATGTCGCCAAAGGATGAAGATGAACGAGAGTATATGTCAAAGGTACCATATGCAAATGTCGTTGGTAGCTTGATGTATGCAATGGTTTGTACAATAGCTGACATTTCACAAGCTGTTGGAGTTGTGAGTAGGTATATGCATGATCCAGTGAAGGAGCATTGGCAAGTTGTGAAATGGATTCTACGGTATATTTGTAATACAATAGATGTTGGTTTGGTGTTTGAGCAGGAAGGTGATCGATCTTTAGTTGGGTATTGTGACTCATATTTTGCGGGTGATTTGGACAAGCGAAGGTCAACTACTGGTTATGTGTTTACTTTTGCAAGAGCACCAGTTAGTTGGAAGTCAACTTTGAAGCCAAATTGCTTCCTTTACAGCCTCTGTAATTGCCATGTACTCGGCCTCTGTGGTAGACAAAGAAACTGTTGACTGCAAAGTTGACTTCCAACTAACTGGTGCTCTTGCAAAAGTAAACACATAACCAGTAGTTGACCTTCGCTTGTCCAAATCACCCGTAAAATCTGAGTCACCCAACTAAAGATTGATCACCTTCCTGCTCAAACACCAAACCAATATCTACTGTATTACAAATATACCGTAGAATCCATTTCACAGCTTGCCAATGCTCCTTCCCTTGATCATGCATATACCTACTCACAACTCCAACAGCTTGTGAAATGTCAGGTCTTGTACAAACCATTGCATACATCAAGCTACCAACGGTATTTGCATATGGTACCCTTGACATATACTCTCGTTCATCTTCATCCTTTGGCGACATATCAGCACTGAGCTTAAAATGAGGGGCGAGTGGAGTGCTAACCGACTTCGTTCTCTCATTCATACCAAAACGATTTAGCACCCTCTTCAAATACTCCTTCTGAGATAAAAAGAGTTTCTTTGATTCTCTATCTCTTGTTATCTCCATGCCGAGAATTTTCCTTGCCTCGCCTAAATCCTTCATCTCAAATTCCCCGTTTAGTTGAACCTTCAGCTTCTCAATTTCTGCCTGATTTTTTGAAGCTATCAACATATCATTAACATATAAAAGGAGATATATAAAGGATCCATCTTCAAGCTTCCGCAAATAGACACAATGATCGTACCTACTTCTTCTGTACTTATGTCGCAACATAAACTTGTCAAATCGTTTATACCATTGCCTCGAAGATTGTTTCAATCCGTATAACGATTTTTCAAGTTTACACACCATATTCTCCTTTCCAGCAACTCTAAATCCTTCCGGCTGACTCATGTAGATTTCCTCCAGCAAGTCTCCATTTAAAAATGCAGTTTTTACATCCATCTGAACTAGTTCCAAATCTAACTGTGCTACCAAAGCCAACAAAATTCTAATAGAGGAATGTTTCAAAATCGGAGAAAATACCTCATTGTAATCAATTCCCTCCTTCTGAGCATAGCCTTTAGCTACCAATCTTGCTTTATGGCGCACATCACCTTGGTTAGGAAATCCTTCTTTCTTTGGTAGCACAGTTAGATTTGGAACTAGTTTAGATGGATGTAAAAACTGCATTTTTAAATGGAGACTTGGAGGTGGAAATCTACATGACTCAGCCGGAAGGATTCAGAGTTGCTGGAAAGGAGAATATGGTGTGGAAACTTGAAAAATCGTTATACGGATTGAAACAATCTTCGAGGCAATGGTATAAACGATTTGACAAGTTTATGTTGCGACATAAGTACAGAAGAAGTAGATACGATCATTGTGTCTATTTGCGGAAGCTTGAAGATGGATCCTTTATATATCTCCTTTTATATGTTGATGATATGTTGATAGCTTCAAAAAATCAGGCAGAAATTGAGAAGCTGAAGGTTCAACTAAAAGGGGAATTTGAGATGAATGATTTAGGCGAGGCAAGGAAAATTCTCGGCATGGAGATAACAAGAGATAGAGAATCAAAGAAACTCTTTTTATCTCAGAAGGAGTATTTGAAGAGGGTGCTAAATCGTTTTGGTATGAATGAGAGAACGAAGTCGGTTAGCACTCCACTCGCCCCTCATTTTAAGCTCAGTGCTGATATGTCGCCAAAGGATGAAGATGAACGAGAGTATATGTCAAGGGTACCATATGCAAATGGCGTTGGTAGCTTGATGTATGCAATGGTTTGTACAAGACCTGACATTTCACAAGCTGTTGGAGTTGTGAGTAGGTATATGCATGATCCAGGGAAGGAGCATTGGCAAGCTGTAAAATGGATTCTACGGTATATTTGTAATACAGTAGATGTTGGTTTGGTGTTTGAGCAGGAAGGTGATCGATCTTTAGTTGGGTATTGTGACTCAGATTTTGCGGGTGATTTGGACAAGCGAAGGTCAACTACTGGTTATGTGTTTACTTTTACAAGAGCACCAGTTAGTTGGAAGTCAACTTTGCAGTCAACGGTTGCTTTGTCTACCACAGAGGCAGAGTACATGACAATTACAGAGGCTGTAAAGGAAGCAATTTGGCTTCAAGGATTGCTTGGAGAACTTGGTGTTGGTCAAGAAAGCATCATTGTTTATTGTGACAGCTAAAGTGCTATTCAATTAGCAAAGAACCAAGTTTACCATGCAAGGACGAAGCACATTGATGTTCGATATTACTTCATACGAGAAATTTTGGAAGAAGGTGGAGTCATGATACAAAAGATACGGACAACTGAGAATCCTGCTGATATGCTAACAAAAGTGGTGACTTCTGTCAAATTTCAACATTGTTTGGATCTAATCAACATTGTTGAACATTGATTATTGAATTGTTAGCATAATTTTGTAATTAGGAAACATTAAGAATATGAGAATTTTCCCAAGGTGGAGATTTGTAAGATGTGGGAAAAGTCCCAACTCAAAAAATTGTGAAGGAGGGGAGGCCATTTTTGAGTATAAATAGGAGGCCTCCCTCCCTCCTTCAAATCATCCCTCAACTTGCCTTCTTCCTTCTATAAGGCATTTTGTATTTCCTCTTCTCTTATAGTATTTCACTTATAAATTGTTTAGAGTGAAATTAGATTCTGGTATTTTCCTTATTGTTGTCTTATTTATTGTTTATTAGCTGCTATTAGATATAGTAGTTGTGATTTATTATATTATTAAATTACTTCTAGAAACTTTGTTTTCTAGTATTGTGATTTTCTAGTATAATCGGTTACGCTCTATCCCGCTTTCGCAACAGTTAAGTATTCGAGTTAAAGGTTTTAAAGGTAAAATATAGTTATCAATATGGCCTAAGGAATTGGGAGTAGTTATTGGGTGGTTTACGGGTTAAAGTGATAATTACATCAACATTAATTCATTAAAATAATTAAGATGAAAATGTTGGAAGATGTGGTCATGGTCATCTTTTCATGTATTGTATGTGATTAAAGTACCAGCAAAACGTGAGTTTGAGTCTACATTGATTGTTATTTACAAGTGCTGACAAGTGGAGGGTTTGTAGTTCAAGTTTAAGTCTGTTTGTTTTAGAATAAGTTTGATGTGTGTATTGTGGATGTTGCTATGTGCTGTTCATAGGATTAGAATTTTTAATTATAAGCTTTTTGATATGTCTCAAGTCGTCTAGTATTAATTTGATGCATGTTGACTTGGTGTGTTTGATGCAATTAGAATTTCAAAAGAATTTAGTCTTGCGTCGTTGATAGCTAGATTTGCGTCAAAAAGCTATAGCACTACTTACATGTGTTTTTGTCTACCTAGTTATTCAGAGGAGCCATAAAAGAAGAATAAGTTATAACATGAGTTTTGAAAGGGAAAGGGTACATGAAGAAATAATGAGTCGAATAAGTACTAATGAAAGGAGCCGCAATATTATCTGTATGACTTTAGAGCTTTCCTAACATTATGTGCTTTGCTAGAAAGAGAGGGGGGATTAAAAGTCACAAGACGGTCTACTGTGGAAGAACAAGTGGCAAAAACTCTATATATTATTCTATAGAGCAAAAAATAGTGTAGTAAGTTTCTTCTTTCGACGATCTGGTGAGACAATTAATTGTCATCTTCATAATATGTTAAGATCTATCATTGAAGTAGGAGATAAGTTTGTTAGATAAGTTTGTTGTACAACCTAATGGGGCAACAGTCCCTCCTAAAATTCATGCAAATGATAGGTTCTACCCCTTTTCTAAGGATTGTGTTGGTGCCATAGATGGAACACATATGTGTGAAAGTATCTGCTAAGGATGCTTCTCTATATTGTGGCAGGAAAGACTTCTCCATACAAAATGTGTTAGCAGCTTGCTCGTTTGATTTAAAATTAACTTATGTGCTCACTAGATGGGAAGACATGGCATTTGATTTTTAGGATTATTAAAAATGCATTAGCACGAGAAGATAAACTCAAAATTCTTGAAGGTAAATATTACCTTGTGGATGCTGGCTTCATGCTATCTAGTGGATTGATTACACCTTATAGAGGAGTCTGTTATCACTTGAGCAAATATTTAGAAAGAAACCCCCCTCCCAAAAACTATAAAGAATACAATGGAATCTGACTTGTCATCAACAATCATTCATAAGGCTGCCCCCCTTGCTTTAACTTCTGATGCGGTTCCCTTGGGTATGCAAATGCGATTGGACATGTTTGATCTGACTGTGAACAGTGGCATTCCAGCCCTTACATGAAGCAGTATCAAACACTGAGAACATGCCTTCCCATAGTCAGCCTCAGATGTGTCTTGGCGAACCTAAGGAGGGTGCATATGATTTTCAAAATAATACATTGAAGGAACAGGACGAACTGGGATATGAAAGTGAATCAGTTAGCATCTCAAGAGCCTATTCTCAGGGGTGAGTTTCTCTTGTGAGTTTACGTTAGTTCTTCATTTGATTCCAAAGAGTTGGCGTTAAACTAAAACTCACATAATCAGTGAATGGCTATAACTGTTCTAGAAGCTGGCATTGGATGTGCATATAGTTCATTTACTAGTAAAAGCATTTCCCAATGCCCACCTGACCTTGTATAAAATATGTGTGTACCATTTTTGGGCTTAAACAATTATTGCTTACAAAATTCCACACGGTGTCTGCAAGCTAATGGCCTCACCTGCCTGAGACATGGAGTTTTGTTCTGTAAAACAAATGTAAGGCTTATTAATTACTGACTTTGTAATTTCTCAGAATCATACTTGTTTGAATTGTCAAAGTGGATAATGTAGTCTGACTGATAGTGACTGAAGGTTTTGTTGAAGTTGTAATGAGTGTTAATTGTAGTGTGATAACTTGGTTTCTGAGATACATTTACAATTTCTTTCTGCGTGTAGTATTCTGAAATCTTGCTTCTTGACATTCAAACCATTAAGTTTAGTAGTTAAGGTTGATGCCAAGTGGCTTGGCAGGATGCATGCCGTGATAACTGTATAGATTAAGATTCTAGGAATGCGTCCTAATATGTATCATTATGTATCTGTGGTTACAATGCATGTAGGTGCCATTAGGCTTCTTTTTGCTGTTGACTAAAATAATCAGTATGTTCGTTACTCTTTTGCAAAAGTTCCTTTTGGTACTGGATTTCACTCATGTCATTGTTAAGTGGGGTTTTTGTGCTCAACAGCATATTGGACACTTTTGTGCAATCATTGCGGTCTTCAGGTGTGGATTTATCTGAGGCCAGCGTTTCAGTACAAATTGATGTAGGAAGACGATCAATTGCCTCGACATCCTGCTCAAAGGTTTGTCAAAATTTCGGATTGCGATGTCTGAGAATTTCCTTTCACATCATTACTACACCTATGGTATTCAGTTACTAGCTGCGACTTTAGATAATTTATGAAAAAGGGCAGAAAGATGGAAAAACTTCCACTGTATACCCTTGTTTTCAGCCAATGGATCATGTCAACCCATTATGTTTTCACTGTTATCAGTCGTAAGAATGCGAATCCCGTGTTGCTTAATAAGTTTTAACCTTTAAATTCATCTTGATAGTGGGCAATGTTGTTTGTTCAGGGTCACGAGAACCAATTTGTGAACACCCCATCAATGCCTTGTTCAGGAGTTGATTACTACAGTGAAGATTCTGAACAAGCTCTTAAGAGGCTCAGAACAGAAGAGAGTTAGATTTCTTGGCCTTTTTTTGTAGTCATCAATTTTATTTTGTTTCTACAGGCACTGGAAAGCAGGGTTGGGTGGGGTGGTTCATTTTTTGGCATGCTAGATAGATCCAAGATAAAATGTACATTTCATTTTCTGGTTTGGAAACATGGTCATTCTGGAATAAAATGATTCATGTTTATTCCTCTTATTTTCCCATTCCATGGCACAATGTATTTATTTATCTTTGTGCTAAAATAACCCATCCTCCATTGCAGCGTGATGTTCCTTAACCATTTTTGCATTTTTTATGTGCGCCAACTTCTTACAGTTTCCTGATACGGGTGGGTGGGACCTAAAACGTCAACCTGGTATGATCACACGTTTCAATGGAATTAGGTTCATATCTGAGAATCTTAGGTTTGGTTCCCTGTTACATGATTGAATGAAAGTTGGACACTTTCAAGTAAAGCTTCATGACTCTTCTCTGTTAGATATATCTGTACTATTTATTTGAAGCTAGAGGTAAGCCGCAATTATGGTTTTTGCTAAGTTTTTACCGCTGTATGTAGCTTTTTAACTCTTGGCCTATGAAGAGCTATCGTTTCTCTGAAACATTTGAAGCAGGGGGAAAATAATCGTACATCAATTCGATCTTCTATAAAACCATCAAATCCCAATATTTAAACTATCAAAGTCAAATTACCCCCATTATTATTGTAGTTTTAAACTATATTAATATATGTAAGCTCTCGTCAATACTAATTATTGTGGACCTCCTAACTAACGCATGTTCCTCTTCAATCTTCATCATCCCGTTTCTTCTGATTTCTAATCAATTCTGGATTATTATTACAAGGGTGGCTCTGATTTAACTTTGAGGAATTGTCACAACAAAATTATATTTTACGTAGTTAAATAATCTTTAAAGACAATTTATTTTAATGTTTCAGACAAATAAAACTCTCTTTATTCCGCCCGTAAGTCTAATCCCCTATTAAAAGAAGCCAAAAAAATGAATATAATAACTATTCAAATGACTATATTTGTGAATTATTGGGCCCAATAGTGATATAAATAACGAGTAGTACGACCATTTAGAAACTAAAAGAAATGGTGAGTACAGAAAATGATTTTTTGGGCTTTGAAGTAAAATGAATAAGCCAGCAAATGGGTTATCGGCTTTCCCCACTTTATTGGTTTTTTCTTTGTGTTTAAATAAATTTAATTCTTGTATAAAAAAAATAAATAAATAAATTTAATTCTATCTAAACTAGACTATAAATATACGGTGAGTTATATTATTCATACTTATTATTAACATTTTTAAATTCATATACATATTATATGCAAGCATGTTTAGTTATAACATACTAAACATAAAAAATGCAGTATTTAACTATTTTTTTTAGGACAAAGATGCAGTTTTAGCAACTAACGGAGTATCTAACACCATAAAATTTTTTTTTTGTATTAAAATATATATGAACTTTATAAAAGAGGACATTTTTAACACAACCATTACGCTGGCATTAGTGAACATTATGTGGGTCCCATGAACGGTATAAGTGTCAATTTTTTTATGCATATGATCGTTTTGACCCAACACCTTAGCACCATAAGATCTTCCTCACCCTACTCCATTTATGTCTACAAAACAAGGTTGGTGGCTGTGAAAAAACTCCATCCTCCTCCATTAAAGAAGTCGATGGGAGATAAAAGTGAGGGTTGTGACTTGTGGATTCAAAGGCAAGAAGGGGGTCGGAACTGCTATCGAAGGTGTAGAGTGGAGGTTGAAGGCACCGAACAGAGATCGAGACATAAAAGGGAAGAAGTAGTCAGATCGGTCAACTCAAAGGAGCCACGGACTTTGACGATGCTTTTTTTTTTTTTTATGAATGCCGCCACCATAGTCACACAAACAGTCACTATATGAAGGAGCACCAACTTTATAGCAAGAACCGTTGGCCCTAGTACAAGGTTGTTTGGCAATACAAGTAGATCTACAATCATTTGGGGCACAAGTCCCAAGTTGTCCCAAGGTCTCAACGCAACTCTTGCATTCATCAAACAAAAATCTACAAATCTGTATACCAACACATGAGCCTCTTTGCACCTCCCAAAACAACTTGCATCACATGTTCCCAAATCCTCATAGCATTTTTCCCCCACTCACCTACTTCACCATTAATACATTAATACTTGAAGGAGAAATAGGAGCATTGGACATACGTTTTCCCTTTCTTGATGCCGCCATCATAAACCCAAACGGTCGCTTCTCCATTTTCGTCCCAGACCTAACCTTCACTATTTTCAATTTCTTCTCAGCAGGGCCCTTGATTTTCTTTGACTTTGTTTGAATAAAACCCTGGCAGCAACTTCTTTTAATTTTATTAAGTTGTATTTTTATATCCGCCTTTTGCTTTTCTACCATTTTTGAATTCAGTATTTTGATATGTTTTCATGTCAACAATCTGTCATTGCCATGTCAAATCCAATTTGGACAGACTTTTCTCTCTCTCAACTTTAAATCTGGTCAACATTAATAGAGCTAGGCCATGTGTTAAAAATGTCTTCTTTATAAAGTTTATTTGTATTTTAACACCCAAAAAAAATTTATGATGCTAGATGCTCCTCTCAGCAAAGTTTATTGTTAAAATTGCATAGTTACCCTTTTTCTATAGGAACATATATCCTCCCACTAAATGTATGCACCTTGATATGAACTTTAATTCACACTATTGTAAAGGATCAGCTCCTAAGACACAACCCTCACTAGTCTCTTCATTGTGCTTGTACTTTGACATATGTTGGAATGAAAAGGGGAGAGGAGAGAAAAGGAGAGGAAAAGGATGGAAATGGTAATGGAGAGAAGCCAATTCCAACATTAATTCCTTTTTTAAAAAATTTTCTCAATAAAATTCACCAATTAAAAAGATTGTTTAAGTTTTAAGTAATTAGTTAAAGAATTTAGTTAGTTAGAGAATATTAAGTCAAACCATAGTTAGGAGAAAAATTAATACTTCTAAAAACTTTTCACATACACTTATAAATGTGGTCCAAAACTTGTACTCTTCTTATCTTAATTATAAGAGTTAATTAGGAGGTTGACATACATCCTAAATATAAAATCGTTGTTCATTTTATTTGTAATATTTATTATTTTCTAAAAATAATTTATTTAACTTATAAATTAATATATAACATATTTTAGGAAGATTAGGTCATATTTATTATAATTAAATAATATATAGCTTTCTTAATCTACCCAAATTAATTAAGTAACTCTTACATTAATGACACAAGGAGGAGTAGTCAACCAAAATCAATTAGCTGGCAAGAAAAACCCAAAACTAATTTAACATTCCCACTTGGAATTGGAGCACCAAACAAGGAAGGCATTAAAGTTAAAAGAGGATTAGGGAGATTTGCATTAATAAATTGTGGAGTATAAGAGGAGTAAGGAGATAGAAGCAGAAACAAATGAATTATAAAGCACCATACAAACTTTTACTTATTTTATTATTTTGGGAATGTATGACATCAAAATTTAGAAGTTAACTCTTATAATATTAATATTTTAATATTTACAAGGTAATTAAACTTCGCAGTTTAATCTTCTTAAAATTACTAGTAAATCTTCAAAAAAAATTAAGAAAAAAGACAGAAAAATAATTTTAAAATTATAAAATCCTAAATCAAGTACTTGATAAGGAATTCATTACTCAATTTTTGAAAAACTCCTTATTTAAAATTTTGCAATTTCTTCTTCTTCTTTTTTATCTTTTTCCTAAAAAAATTAATATTTGTAAGTCAATCTCTTGGCACAAATCAACCTCATCTATTTACAAATGAATTTACATAACTTTTAAATTAATATACCTTGAGCTTGTTGGTTATCACTTATTTGAATCGGGCTTATTATATAAGCCCGATTCACGTAAATCGAGATAAATCTCCTCCACATATTTATCTCGTAGACCGTGAAAGCACTTCGTAGACCGTAAAAGCACCTCGTAGACCGTAAAAGTTACTTCGTATTCCATAAATTACAATTCATAAGCACTTATGAAATTTTCAACCGCTATTCCAAACAAGCACCTTGAAGCATACTGCAACCCCGTTTTGTTATGCAGAAGATGTTCATGTGTGAGTGTGTGTTGGATTGAATGAGAATTTAATTAACAACATTTAAAGATGTAAGGTCAGTAATGAAATTAATGGCTAAAATTAGGACAACCGACACAGTAGTTGTCCTCTTATATAATACTAATAGATATATGGTACTAATTAATGTATGTGCGCTTGGATATTGAGATAGGGTCACATTATTATTGAAGCCCCAACAAAATTAAATATATGAGCATGCAGTAGCAGTGTTTTCTGACCCAGACGGTCGAGCCGGTCCGACCATCGATCGGAGGTAAGTGTGGCTCGTCTTCTTACTTTGGACCGTCTTCGCAGTTGAGCCGAGTTAGACCGCCACGAACCAGCTTTTAAACTGGAAATCGTTTAAAAGCTGGAAGCCGGAACGAGTAAAACAAAACCAGCCGGTTCTAGAGTGGGAGGAAAAATCAGAGACGGAGACATGCAGATAAATAGAGAAGACCGAAGATGAAAGAAGAAAATCAAGAAAGAGGAGAACCTACAAAGATCAACTCATAAGCTTCATATCTAGTTTTTTATCCGCCAAAAACTTCAACTTTAGATCTAGATTTTTATCCACCGAAAACTTCTTTTCTCTTGGAGTTTTGATGCAGTGATGAAAAGGGAAGGCTGAGATGACGTAGATGATGAACTCTCAGTTTTCTAAAGGGCAGTCGCAGATCAGTGGAAGAACAAGGAGATGGAATGAAGTTTTAACTTTTAAGGCTTTGTTTGGTTGGGGGTTTTTGGAGGGGAGGTTAGGTGAGGGGAGGGTTGTAGATTAAAAATGGGTGTTTTGTTGGAGGTAGGGGAGGGGAGGGGAGGGGAGGATTTTTGTCTTTTAGTGGTCACCTCCCCTCTCATATTAAACCTTTAAATTTGGGGTTTTTGCTAGGGGAGAGAATATTTGAGTCCAACTATGACTAAATTGCCCATAGCAATTTTCTAATATTCCAACTCTACCCTCGCCTCTAAAATTCCTTTTTCCATCCGCCATTCTGTTTCTTCATCCACTCCTCCCGCTCGAAATCCCTTTTTCCCTCGTCTCCTTCGCGCCTTCGGTAGTTGAGCGTCGTCTCCGGCCGCTCCTCGAGCTGCCGCCGCCGCCTACTTCTGCAGCCACCATCAGTTGCTCGTCGAAGGTCGCTGCTAGTCCATTTGTCCTTTAGATCGCGTCGACTCCTTTGTGATTTTGCTCCTCCAGCGTCTTCTGGGGACCCTCCTCTAGTCGCCGCCGCCTGCTCCGTGGGTTGCTCGTCCAAGGCCTGCTCCGTCGGTTACTCCTTCATTCAGATAAGATTAATGTCTGTCATGATTTTTCTGGTAAAGAAAAAGATGCTTTCTTTCTTTGTGGAAATTTCTGGCTAGCAAATATATTTTTGGCTCTTATGCTGTGATATAAATTCGATATTCTATTTGTTTGCTGTGGTTTTGAGAAACTGAGTTGAAGCTCGACCAAAGCATCGGTAATATTGTTGCCACTCGTCTCTCCTGTTTTCATACACTGAAAGATAAGGAAAAGAAAGGAAGTTTGCAGTTTTGAAATTATATTATTGGCAAGAATTCAATTTTTGTTTTTGTTTTGTTTAATACTTCGTTGAATTCATTGTTTGGAGCAAATCAGATTTTCAATTATATATCGTCTGCATTGTTTCTTTGAGTTTGTAAGAGTGCTAAACTATTGACTTGTTTGGAGCTTACTAGTGCACAACATACTTCTCCAACTTGGTACTTGAACTTGCTTGCTCACATCTATCCAGTGCACTAGTATATCTGATTTGTGAGTTTTGAACTTGCTTGTTATTTGTGACTTGTATATCTGATTTGGGTTGCATTCATGCTTTCTGCTGCATATATAACTCTTAGATGTTGTTCAAGCCTTATGTTTGACATATTTATTCTGGCTATGCATTTGTTTGTGTTTTCCTGTCCTGGTGAATAATCTATCTTGAACGTGACTCTGGATTTTTGGGTATAAGCTTTTCATTTGGTATTTATTTGCATATTATTGTTTCTTGAGCACTCTGCTTTAATTTCTTTGAAAGTGATTTTAGCTTTATCCTCTAGTTTCTTGTGGGTAACTTGCGTATATGGATGATTTTGCAGACTAAATTATTATTCTTCATGGATTTTGTTATTGTTATATTTTTTTTTTCCCAAGTGAAAGAGGACCATATATTTTATGAGAAAGTTCTATTTGGATCTGTTTCATTGTTTGATGCTTATTATGTTCAATGCAAGTGACAAATATCTAGCATTATTAAGACGAGGTATTTCTCATATGTGATTTACTGATTATAAGTAGATATGCTCATTCACTTTATTTTCCTTCAGTCGTTTTGGAAAATTTTTTGAGATTCAATTCAATAAGCATGGCAAGATATCTGGCACAACCATTAGAACATATCTCCTAGAGAAATCTCGTGTTTTCCAAATCTCTGATCCTGAGCGTAACTATCACTGTTTTTACCTTCTCTGTGCAGCTCCGCCTGAGGTAGGATTACTGAGCTTGATCATCATGTGTTTTCTTGTCCTGGTGAATAATCTATCTTGAACGTGACTCTGGATTTTTGGGTCAGATGAATATAAATCTCATTCTGAATTGGGGAAATATTCTCGTGTGCTAAATTCAAAAACTTTTCCATATCTTCACTGATCCTTAACTGATTTCTGCTATAATTCACTTGCTGAAATTTAGCCATTTGTTAACTGATCCTTAACTGATTTCTGCTATAATTCACTACACCAGATTCCTGCCCAGGTGAGATTGCTTCTGTTGTATGTCTGTCTCTTTGACACTACATAATAGACACTCCTCTTTCTAAGACCATTGAATTTGGATTGTGTCAGATAAAAGAGATTATTATCAAGTTTCGAGGTTTGATAGAGGATGGGAATTTGGAAGAACTGTCACCAAGTTTGAGTGAGCTGGAGAGGTTGGTGGATATACAGAAAGGGTATATAGTGCAGCTGGAGACAGAGCAAATGGATCTTCTGAGCAAACCATTTAACTTCAAAATTCAATCTGAATCAGTATAATTGTCTAACTAAATATTTCACAAACCATTTAACAAAACTTAAAAAATTTGTTTTCTAATTTTTTATGAACTGCCATTTTTATTATTTTAAAAACTTTAAAAAATTTTGCAACTCAGAAAAAATAAGACTCAAAATAGAATAATATTTCACAACCTTCTGTACAGGTGTTGCTTTATATATGTTCCATGGGTATTGAAAAAATGTTTTCCCCCCACTTTGTATCCTCAAAATAGAGGGAAAGAGATGACAAGTTTGTAAAATAAGTGTATATAAATGTTAGAATAATTATTTTACAAATAACAATTTGATAAATAATAATTATTAATAAATATATTGTTAAAAAATAAAAAAAATGTCTAGAGGGGTATTTTTGTCTATTTATAATTAACTCTTCTCCCCTCCCCTCCTGAACCAAACAAGAAACCTCTCCTCCCCTCCCCTCCCCTCCCCTTTTTTTGAACCAAACAAAATTATAACATCCCCTAACCTAACTTAAATAAACCTCCCCTTCCCTCCACTCCCCTCCCCTCGAACCAAACAGAGCCTAAGAGAAGAAAATAAGGACTTCTATTTGAGTTTTGAAAGTGATGGTGACAAGTCCAGTCCAGCGCATCGAAAAGATGAAAAAGCAGGGAAATTGGGAGAAGTGCTTCTTTGAATGTGTATCAAAGAAACTTATCCCACCGGGGATACAAATCTGAAGAATTTGCTTTTTTCTTTTACCTGATTTAAAAATTTGCTCTGGATAGCGTGATACCTGGATATTAGGATTAGTAGAGGCATATTTTTATATGATTACTATAAATTATAATTGCTTGTTCAATTATTATTTATTATTTTTAAATTATAAAGTATTTGTCTATTTTGAAAGTTACTATTTTATCTCGTTCATTTGCATTTTTTATCTCATTTTTATTAACTAATAGTGTATACCCACATATACATATACATATACATATACATATACATATACATATACATATATATATATATATATATATATATATATATATATATATATATATATATCATTGTATGTATATAATATTATTTTGATTTAGTTCCAATTGTTTAAACTATGATGTGCTAATTTTTTTGATATGACATTCGACTTGACTTTTAAAATATTGTGCAGTAGTGTGGCTTTCCAAATAAACTTGCATTAGTCAAACAATTAGTCAATTCAACAGCAATCCCACTTAAAGAGCACCAAACGAACATACATATATACAAAGAACAAAAATCGGATCGGTCAATGAACCGGTCACAGCACTGCTTTAAGGGTTAATGGTTTAATCGGGGTCGGATCGATGGTCAAATCGGTCATATTAAAATATTATAATTTATTAATGGTAATATATATATTAATATATTTTTAAATTTACATAGATTAAAATAAAGATCTTTAGGTAAAAAATGCTTAAAATATATTAGTATTAGTTATGATGCCTATATTTATATAAAAACATCTCCTTTCCTATAATTAATTAATTATTATATCCTCTCAAAATCATTTTTTTTAGATTTATTCTTTTTTTACTTACTTTTCTCTTCATCTTGGTCTTCAAACTTTCATTTTTCCCTAAAAAATAATGCCCAATAGTAGATAGAAGAATAAAAAAATGTATTTTATTTAAAAAAAAAAAAGGCAAACCGGTCGAACCACCGGTTTTGACCGGTTTGAACCGGTTCGAACCGGTTCACCGGTTTTTACCATGAACCGGACCGGGTCACCGGCCGGACCGGTCCGGTTTTTTTTTCAATGCATATATATATATATATATATATATATATATATATATATATATATATATTCCAACCTTAAAGAGAGTTAGTGATATTTGCATTAATAACTAATAAATCATCAAGTAAAGAGGGGAAATAAACAGTGATAAACCACCAAATTAAGTTCATCATGGATGTACCCTTTTATATATATATATAGGCATTTCTTAGTTGTATCTGTGAAATATTTTTTCAGTTTTTAATATAAGACATACATATCTAATTTGATTAAATTAAAGAATTATTTGATTTAGTTAATATAACATGTATTTTCTAAAACACCCTACTCATCTTCTTTAATTCTCTTATTTCCTCTCATCCTTAATTATTATTGAGGAAGTATCAATAGGGGTAAATTAGGAAAATAATGAAAAATATAGAAACTATATCCTATGTTTAGGATAAAATCAACTCTCTAAATATCTCTTATATTAAGGACTGAAAAGAGTAAGTGTTAGGATTTAATTATATTGGTCATCCATTAAAGTTTTTACATCTTGTTACCGTCAGTATGCATGCTCTTCATTTCTTTTAAGAAAAATAAGAAAAGAGAAGCTTTAATTTATTTCAACTAACTTGACTAATAGCATAAAAGCTCTCTTATTAGTGGTAAGTCAAGAGTATAATCTTTTTTGTTCGGTCATTAGTGCCTACTCCTCTATATAATTTTTTTTTAAAAAAGAAAAGTTTATACACAATACTTTTAAATTTAGAAATAAGCCACTGGTGAATCTCTATAAATCTCCCTAATTTGGGTAAATGGTTTTAAAATATCTTGGGGACAAATTAATTGTTAAATGCTATTATGCGTGCAAACAGCCATCCGTCGTGTGCAATAGATCTTCCGTATGTGCATAAATCTTTCCTGTGAATGTACAAACATCTTTCGTTGTGTGCAAAATATCTGCCGTCATGTGCAACAGATCTTCCATACTAGCATTTAACAATTAATTTGCTCCCAAGGTATTTTTAAACAATTCTCCCTAATTTTAATAGCTTGATAAAAAGTTTATAATGTTTTAAAATAAAAACGTGCAGATCGTGAACCATTAGTTTTGGTGATATCATTCTCATCATCTGTCACTGGTAACACTAATCATAAAGTTTCCATCTTTATTTCCTGGCCATCTCTCTCTCTCTCTCTCTCTCTCTATATATATATATATAAACACACATCTCTCTTTAAATTAAGAGTAGCGCTAGCGCAGTAGAACAAAAGAGTTGAGAGGGTTGAAGAGAATGAAGAAATCATGCAATATATGGCCAAAATGCTTCTCTTTCTAATCACAACGATGAGCTTCTTATTCCTTAGCCTGGAGGGTTTTGAAGATCCATGGAAGACTATTCATCAGGAGGCCAACTGTAATATCCCGAATTTTGGGACTAAAGGCATAAGATTAAGCCTATATCAAGTGGACTGCTAGACCCTGGTTTAGCAAATGTCCCTATGAGGTATGTTTAAATTCTCCAAAATTTCTTTATATCATTGGATATTAAAAGAAATTATATTGATGAGCTAAAGAGCTCGGGGAATAACAAAATAAAGCGATTAGAAGTCACACATAATATAGTAAAGTGGAACACAAAGTAATTTTGCCACTGGTGAAATTTCCGGTGTGGCAGTGGTGATTGTGTGATATCTTTCGATAGGTAAATGATGGTTAAAAATTATGAAACTTTCCAGAATGAAAGTAGACTTATCAAGCTTTAATTTGATAGGTCATATGAGTCATTTGGAGTTGTACACAAAGAGAAATGAATTTTTGAAGTTAGCCCAGTAAAATTAATTATTTTCTGGGACAACATTCAAAGATTAAAAGTTTGGAAAGTGTGAGATTCCAATTGGTCAAATTTTATATTTTTCCTTAAACCTAGACTCAATAAGGGTCGCATAGCCTTTGGAATCACTCCAATTGGACATTTGTACAATTAGATATGAATTTTCGAAGTTAATGCAAAATCTGCAGAATTTGGTATTTTGTGCGAAAATTCATTATTTGGGCCAATAAGATTGCGACACGTGGCAGATGAGTTGGCTGATGCACTTAACCATTCTTCATCATCTTCAATCAGCCATTTTTCCCCGTGAAAGAACCAGAAATGAGAGAGAGAAGGAGTTGAGCATAAATGGAAGGAGAGGAGAGAGAGAAAATTATATTCGCCGAAACTCTGCCGAAACGGCGTCCTCTCTTAAAATACCATTCAGGAAACTTCTTCTACTCATCGAGATCTTCATTCCTACAGTTTTAAATTTTCATTTGGAGGTGT
Source organism: Albizia julibrissin (assembly GCA_037074505.1). Taxonomy (NCBI): domain Eukaryota; kingdom Viridiplantae; phylum Streptophyta; class Magnoliopsida; order Fabales; family Fabaceae; genus Albizia; species Albizia julibrissin. The sequence goes on along the minus strand of CM073477.1, from coordinate 56,886,644 downwards.
TTGGTGCCGTCTCTCTGACCGGAGTGTTGCCAGAATTCCGAACCGTTTGTGGAAACGGGTAGAGGTAAGCGTAAGCTTCCTTTTTAACCGATTGGTTTGTCGTTTGGATGAGTATAGATGAAGTTGGGTACTATTCATTGATGGTTTAAAATAGTATTTTCAATGGCTAAATCATGTCTAATGAGTGTTTAAATAGCTAATCATTTGATTAGGAGTAGCAAGGAGGTGATTAAGCCAAAGAAAATGAGAAACCGACAAACTCTTTCTGAGAACTATAAATTCCTATTTCTGTTCTGGATTTCTCATAGATAAGGAGTAGAAATTTGTTAATTTTGATACTTCCATTGGCTTTAGAAGGCAAAATTGTGTAGGTATACAAGTGTTCATGATTTTTGGATGCTTGTATATAAATTTGGGAATTTATAAAGCCTATGTGTTCATAGTGTTGATTTGCCTTGTCTGAAGCACTGTTACTGTGCGTGATAATTCAAGGAACAAACCTTGTCTGAAAATTCCGAAACTTTCCAGATGAAAATTAGACACAAAGACCTTTAATTTGATAGGTCATAATGCTAAATTGGATTTGTGTGCTAGAAGTTCTATATTTTTGAAGTTAGGTTATGGAAAACTGGAATTTTCTGGAATAGTATGTTTGTGCATGATGTTTCAGGGACCAAAACTTATCCAACAATTCTCAAAATTTCCAGAATTAAATTAGAGACATATAGCTTTAATATGATGGGTATTTTGTAATTTTTGGACAAGTATATTGGGAGATATGTATTTTTGAATGTCTGTCCTGTTTTCTGGAAGAACATCTGAAACAGTTGGTGTTTGGAAAACTTCTGGGAATGGTATGGTGACGGCGTTTAAAATCGAGTATTTTTATGTAAAACTACACTTAAATGGCTTCAAATAGAGGTTTGAACCACCTCAATTGGAGTTCTATAGAATTAATTATGATTTTTCGAAGTTTAGTCAAAAATGCTGGTAGATTGAGTACCATGCGAATTTGAGTAAGAAATTGGTCAAATATAATTGGAATGAACTCCAAGGGTGAAAGTAAGCCTATAGGGCTAATGTGGGTCATTGGGTATTCACTTTTCATGGCTCTAATGATGTTATCACTTGCCTAGGGCCATGAAGTGATAAAGAAGGAGCAATGGTTGGCGGATCAATGGACAAAAAGAGAAGGACATAAAGTCCGAGAGGTAGTGAACTTACCTTTTCTGCATGTATGTGATATGTATGTCTTGCATTGATTATGTGACTGCTTTGCCTATTTGTGTGGAACATGTATGATTGGTTGAAGCTCTTTTATATTTGTGCAATGGCCATATGTATGTCATAACATCGAGCATGCAGCATGTCATTATGTTGGCATGAAATAGTGTAGGCAAGCATGTCATGCATTCATATATATCTGACATGCATAGTGGTAATGTTTGCTACTGAGATTCTCTCGAATCTCACTCCTCCCAAACAACCATTCAGACAGGTGAGCATTGGAAACGTGCTGAAAACAGAAAAGAGGTATGCACGAAGAGGACTGTTGCTGGTTGTTTGAAGGTCTATAAATATTGTGTAAACCCCTGGTGGAGAAATTTTTGTATTATAATCAAGCAATATTATATTAATATTATCAGTATATTCATGCTATTCCTGTGTACCCACTGAACTATGCATTGCTACTCTGAGTAAGATCAGTAATAAGAGATATATGAGGCGGACCTTTACACCAACAAGTCATCATCATGGTATAATAACAACATTAATTAGATCGAAGATCTTATGATGAAGGCCACAAGTTTCTCTGTCGAAGATCCCGATGATCTCACTGCTGTCTCTCTGGCGAGTATGAAAATGGAGGACACGGCCGGAACCCTAAATGAAAAAAAAAGCAGCAATTCCATGTCTTCCAAAAGAAACATATAGTAGCTGCCTCCACTCTAACCCACCTCCCTCAACTAAGCCAACCTGTAACCCATATAACAGAGGGTGCTATAAAGCCTAAGGATCATGTCATATTCCTACCACTTTGTCCTTGTTTTTTCGATCATACGTAGTCCAGCAAATTACGCTTCTTCATCTTCTTTGTTATGAAAAATCATTTACTTTTATTTAATTTTTAATTTGATAGTTATGTATTTTTCTCTCTCGATTAAATCTTTTAATTTTGCTCTGTTTGTACTGCTGGCTCACGTAAGGGGTTGACAGTACTAACAAAGCAAAGTTACAAGGGCTAACAGAGTTAACATGGAAAGTTACAAGGGCTAACAGAGTTAACATGGTAAAATGAAATGATTTAATTAAGAGGGAAAATACACCTGGTATCAAATTAAAAATTGAGGAAAAGCATATAAGTAACTACAAAATGATTTTCTTCCTTTTTTTTCCTTTAAAAAAAATAGAACAAATGATGAGGTCATATAAATGTAATCGAAGCTACAATTTCTCACTTTCTCACTTACATGAGTGCTTTCATGCCTGGCCATGATGCCATTGGTAAATTATTCTTCTTCTATATATGATTATGATGTTGCAGTACTATTATGTATATTCAAGTATGAATCAGACAGTTTTTCTCATTCTATATATATATATAGCTTAAATTAGCTAGTTTGGAGTCATGTTGATCAATTAATTATCACTGCATAATTGTGTTTTTTTCTTTGAGAAAATTAATTTATAATGAGTCCTCAAAGGTTACTTTAGTTTTTAGTAAGTCCTTATCGTTTAAAAAATTGTAATTCTTCTATATATGCATGTATGTATATGCTACTCCCTATGGTCCTTTTTATAGGAGTCCAAAATCTGAATTGTATTGGTCATTTTTATAAAAATTTGATAAGAGTTGTTTGAACATTTAATGAGTTTTTTTTTTCATTTTTACCTCTCATTAATTACATGTATTGCGTTAATTAAAGTGTTGATAATGCTTATGTTTACTTTATTTATCTCTCTTACTTGTCCCTTATAATAAATAAGGACATACTTAAAAACGAAATTTATTTAAGATATATTTATTATTTTTAGCTAATTTAAACTATTTTTTAAACCACGTAATTAGGTTATTAAACTCTTGTTAACATGATAAGAGGGAGTATCAGCCATTCAGCCCTTTTATCTTTATTCCTTATCATATGACGTAAAGCGGTGAAAGTGTTAATTAATTACTGGTCACGCATGACAAATTAAATACTGGTTTCCATGCCTAATTACCAAAGTGGAGTGGATATATGGGTAATTTTGTTTTATTTCATCTATTTCCATAACGCCCCATCAAATTGACCAAAAAAAAAAAAAGAAAAAAGACATATAAAGACCATGTCAACTTCCAAAACCTAAAAAAGTCCATTAACACATGCAAAGGATAGACAGGGGTTGTGGTGAGAATCTGAGTTTTTCATGCTTGGGAGAAAAGACCAAAAAATTCTAATTTCTCAATCCTTTTACATATATTGTCCGTACATATTAATTTTGTCAAAACCATTACTATTTTAGTTAATCTCATTCTAAAACTCTTTATCAATCATTTTATACATTTTGTCAATACTTATTGATTTTGTCAAAATCATTACGGATTTCGTCAAGATCACTATTCATTTCTTCAATCTCATACTTGTGAATTTTGTCAAAACCATTACGAATTTTGTCAAAATTATTACTTTTTTAATTAATCTCATTACTCAATTAGTCATAACACAAAACTTTTTGTGAATCCTCTTACATATTTTGTCAATACTGATTGATTTTGTCAAAACCATTGTGAATTTTGTCAACACTCCAATTCATTTCGTCAATCACATTACTCTATTGATTATAATTCAAAACTTTTTGTCAGTCCTTTTACACATATTGTTAGTACCTAATTTTGTCAAAACCATTACAGATTTTATCAAAATCATTACTCTTTTAGTCAATCCTGTAAGAATTAGTTCAATTTCAAAACTATCAAAGAGGACAATGGGCGTTCACTTGGTGAATCAATTACCACTGCAACAAGAAAAAACAAAATACGAAGGAGAAATGTAGAAAAAAAAGATAGGATGCTTAAAAACAACAAATTTTATTGACATCACGAAGCTTCAGCTTCCTAATAACATGATGGTCCTTAAGGAATGAGAAAGACAAAAAGGGAATGAGAGAAAGGGAAGGCGTTGAGAACAAAGAGGAAGAAGGGATGAGAGTTTACCGCCGCCACCATCTGAAATCTCGTATTCACCATTAGATATGCCAAGAACACTACTAGAGGTCACAAAGCACTACTATCGAAAGGCACTGTCCATTCTCCCGTCCATTCTCACCACCACCGACAGAAATCTAAGCTGAGGGGATGCTAAAATTTTTGAACGAAGAAAAGTGAGAGCGAATGAAATTGGAGAGGGAGACAGTCTTTGATGTCACCCCTACCGCTACCGGTGATTTCACCACCACCGCTGTCGGTTTCTCTCTCCACCATTGCCACAAACATAATAACAAGTCAATCAATCATCTACCAGCCACAACTCATTCTTGTACAAAAACAAAACACCCTTCCAGACCAAAAAAACAAAATTTTAGGATTTCTTCTGGGTTTGGAGCTAGCCATTGGGTTAGACGATTCTCTCAAGGACTGACTTCTCTAGAAACCAATACCGTAAAACCTTTCCCAAATCTCCTTCTTCAGTTGTTACAGCTCCTTATCTACCTCCGGCGACAACTCCAAAGACGACAGGTCTAGGATGCAGCGACGAGTAGCGATAATCTACTCCAGAGACTGAATCTCGGTGTCATATCAGCCATACGAGCAGTGACGCCGCCTCGGCAGCAACATCTACTTCTGACGCTTGATGAAAGCTACAGAGGCGGAGACATTGACGAAGCTGTAGAGGGGAGAGAGAATTTAGATTTTCAAGGAGGAGAAGGAAAATCACTAGAGAAAAATGTTTATATTATGAAGGGCATTTTGGTAAAAACATATAAATTTCAAAATCCCAGATTCTTACCGCATCACCTTTCTATCATTTTCATGTGTTAACAGAATTTTTTAGGATTTTTTAAATTTAAGTGATATTTATTTATCATTTTCCTAAAGAAAAGCTTTAGAAAAGAGTGCAATCAATTTAAGTCCGACAAAACCCTATTATTACACTATTTTTTAAAAAAATTAAAGGACAAAAACTAATAGCTTAAGATCACAAACATGATTAAACCTATAATCTCATACTTATACTACTTATACTGGGCTTCGATGCCATTAGGTTATAAAACCATCTTACCATATCAGTTTATTTTTGCGCTTTGCGCTGAGCAACTTTCACAAAAGATCTCAAAGCTGTTTGGTCAGAAAATTAATATGGAAGAGCCACATCTTATAGTTTTCACATAATTAATGCTTGTAGTATATTGATATTGATCATAGAATTGGTAATGATCTGAGTTTCAAAGAGTAGAAAGGGAAACTGACAATTTAGAATTTTGTAAGATCATTAATTCTTATACGTACTGTTTTGGTCATATAGTGCAGAGACAGAGGATAATTTATCCACCTTAAAGAGAAGCTTAATAAATTAAAACTGATGAGTTTGACAAGCTATGTCTACAATGCAAAATATAGGTTGTATGTTGAAATATTTTGGATTGACTTAAGAATTTAACAACGTTAAATTAAATTACGATGCAAAGGTCAATTAATAAGAAATTAATTAATAGATAAAATTACGACTACAGACACATAGCACTGATTCTAATCCACACACATTTGGATGTTGACACCAAATATCTACGCGCGCGTGCGCGCACTTGTTAAATGTGCGGCTTCCAAAACTTGCATAATCGTATTAGTGCTGCAAAATCAATTCAACAATCCCACTCAAAGAGCACCAAACGAGGAAGATAGTTAAAGATAGTTTTAGTGAGGAATGATAAAGCATCCAGTAAAGAGAGAAAAAGAACGGTAAACAAATGATAAAAACACCATACATTATTCTAGTTATTGTATTATATGTTTTCCTTATTTAAATTGAATTGAAAAGTGTTAAAAATGAACTTAAGGGTAATACCCGGTAATTCTAATTATTTGGGCATCTGTTTTATATTATGGGTGTCTATTAAGAAATCATAGAACTATGATCAAGTTCAAATTAAATCCTCTACACAAAATTGATGGCATATTATATGGTGCATTTGGGCTTTGGAGAGATATTGAAAGGAAAAAAAAAAACATAAAAGTATTATTAGAAGATATGGACTCCTTTACAACCACATCGCTTCTAAAATAAATAAACAGTGAGAAGCTTGAAGCTTGAGTTATTTCAGCTACACTAAGACAATTAAAGTTTATTTACCTTACTTTTTTACTAAGAAAAAATTGTATAGTGTGGACTCCAAGTTTTACGTGCATTCCAAGATAAGCCCCTTATAATTAAATAAACTCAGACACACACACACAAATCTATAATTTCATAGCATTTTAAATAATTTTTATAATATTTCATAAAAACTTATGTGTAAGTAACTTTAAGAAAGAAAAACATTGAACTTGTAGAGCCACATACCACTTGAAAAGTTAACATGGTGTCCTCTTTCTGTGATCATTCTCCAACTCGCACAATTAACCATTAATAACAAGGATAAAGTAGCATTTAACATTTTGATATTATTTTTCTGGTTTGTCCCATACACCTTGATATTATTTTTCTGGTTGCATTTAGCACCCTAATCTTATTTATGATTTAGGGTACCCGATGCACTATAAATAAGGTTATATGGGGTGTTTGAAGCATTGAAAAAACAAAACATCAGGGTGCACAATAAATATGCTAAAAATAAGATTAGGATTTTGAATATAACTTAGAAATAATATCAAAGTGCTCAATGTTACTTTACTCTAATAATAATGTTACCATCTTTATTACTTTCTCCGGTCATTAATATAGATATATTTGATGAGTTGATTTTGATTCTAAATATAAGATATATTTTTCATATTTGTTAATCTTTTTTTTTTAATTTACCCCTGTTGATACTCTGTCAATAATAATTAAGGAGAAGAGTGAATGAGAGAATTAAGGAAGATGATTAGGGTGTTCTAGTAAATACAGGACATATTAACTAAATTTTTTAATCTAATCAAATTAGGTAAGTATTACTTATATTAAGTACTTAAGGCAGAATCATTTTTTTGGTGTGGGTGGGGGCGATGTATAGATCTCCCTATAAAGAGGCGTATTTGCAAGGTGAGAGTTCAATACATAATCAATCAAGAAGATGAAGAAATGCATCACCAAGATGCTTGTCTTTGTAATAACGGCGATGACCATGTTGTTTCGGCTCGAGGGTTTTGCAGAGCTGTCAGCTTCTTATTCATGGAAGAATAATACTCCTATTGAGCAGGCCAAGACGACCACGACACAATAGCATCAACGTGATGATGAGTAGTAGTTATGTGGAAGATACAGTGGAGGCAAGTTTTTCCTCCTCCTCGAATGAGTCGTTGATACTCTCATAGCTATATCTCTACTTGCGCTGGACGCAAATAAAGAAGCTGTTCAATGCCTTGAAGCCAAACCAAAGCCATATATTAAGTGTTTGTTTGGAAACCCAGAAAAAAGCATTTTATTTTAAGCACTTTTCTATAAATTGAGATAAAACTCTTCTAACATACTTATTCTGTAAATCATAAAAACACTTTTAAAAAGCTAGAACAAACTGTCACTAAATGCCAGGCACAAAACCAAGTTGTGGCCCTTACACAAGAGGCTGTTATAAGTCCCAGTGGCAGTGATGATACCTCGGAGTGAACTGTGCTTTTATTATCTGGTATATTTGTCCCACGTACGTACGTACGTTATCGACTTCTTCAAAACCCATAGCTCCTACGTGCTTGCAAGTTTCTATATAAATCACATCCATTTCTCTAGTGAATTATAGCCTCTTTTCTACTATATATGATTTTGCAGCACTGTGTATTCAACTTTGGATCCTTCTTATGCTGATCATGTCCACTTTCTATCGTTCTATCTCTTAAGTTTAGCAACTTGGAGTCATATATGTCTCAATCATATACATGTTTGTGTGTGTGATTTTTTTTATAAGGTTATTTGACTAAGTTAGATTCACGGATTGGATTTGTGTAATTAACTCTTGCAAAGGTGTTCTCTTCTCTGCATTCACATATACTTAAACTTAAGACTTCATATTTGAGCGATCAAAGCCCCTTTCATAAGAAAAAACGCCTATTGGTTGTGTTTATGTGCTTATCAGATTTGGAACTATATCCATATACTTTAGCTTGGTTATAAAGTTCATGTTTATATTTTTAATCACTAAATTAATGAATATAAGGGTAATGGTGTCAACTAGGCTGTAATATATCAAGTTAATTATTAAAGTCCAAACTTATGTCTGAGTGATTGTAAATTGTTGAAAACCAGTGTATATTATGGAAGATATTAGGATAAATGTGTGATAAAGTACTTCTGTAATTGTAATTGTAGTATTATGTCTGTGTAATTGTCATATGTAGTTGACTCTGTAGGTACAGGTTTAGAGTTAGGATAGTTGGGCTCTTAAACCGATTAAGACCCATTAGGTGTGATTTAGTATGTATAAATATATGGCAGGCCTGGATATACAGTGCAAATATTATATTGTACCCAATTATGCAAATGATGTTATAAAAATGTTGATAATAAGAGAGTAGAAGAGAGAAATTCTAGAGAGATAAATTAGAGAGATATTCTCATTCACTTGTACATCAAAATACATAACCCAGGACCCCTATTTATAGAAATTTTTCAGTGCTACAGTAACTTTTCCGTGTTGCTACAGTGATTCCGTGATGCTACAGTAACATCCCCCGTGTGCTACAGTAATGCTACAGTGATGAACAGTATTTGCTACAGTGATGAACAGTATGAACAGTATTTGCTACAGTGATGAACAGTGATATTTAAACTTACATATCATGTTGACTGGAAGAACAGGTTGGCCTGGATATGAGCTAATGGACATCCACATAATTAATATTCATAACACTCCCCCTTGGATGTCTATTATGAATGTGCCTCATTAAAAACTTTAACTAGGAAAAACCCAGTGGGATAAAAACCTAGCCAAAGAAAAGAGTACATCATTCATTGATACACTGTTCAGTGCTGCCTCATTAAAAACCTTTCTAGGAAAACCCAGTGGGACAAAACCTAGATAAGGAAAAAGAGTACAGCATGTATTGACTCCCCCTCTTAACATTATCAATTGATATCTCTGAATCTCCGAAGGCCAATGTCATAGACAAGTTTTTCAAAAATTGTACCTGGAAGTGACTTTGTGAATAAATCTGCTAGATTTTCACTTGAACTAATTTGCTGGACATATATTTCACCATCCTTTTGAAGGTCACGAGTAAAGAAGAATTTTGGTGAAATATGCTTCGTTCTGTCTCCCTTGATATAGCCTTCTTTAAGTTGGGTAATGCATGCAGTATTATCCTCATATAGAACTATTGGTATCATTTTGCCCAAAGATAAATGACAAGTTGTTCGTATATGATGTATTACTGACCTCAACCATACACATTCTCGACTTGCTTCATGTATTGCTAGAATTTCTGCATGGTTTGATGATGTGGCTGATATAGTCTGTTTCATTGATTGCCATGAAATAGCTGTACCTCCACATGTAAACAGATAGCCTGTTTGTGATTTACCATCATGTGGATCTGATAAAAATCCAGCATCTGCATAACCTACCAGTTCATGCTTAGATACGTTTGAGTAGTATAACCCCATATCCATAGTGCCTCTTAGATAACGAAAAATATGTTTTATTCCATTCCAATGCCTTCGTGTTGGTGAAAAACTAAATCTTGCTAATAAATTAACAGCAAAGGATATATCAGGACGTGTATGATTAGCAAGATACATTAGTGCTCCAATAGCACTAAGATATGGTACTTCTGGACCAAGTAGTTCTTCATCACCTTCTTCGCTGATTATTTGCGGTCGGAATGGATCTTTATCTGGCTTTAGAGACCTTACAATCATTGGTGTGCACAATGGATGAGATTTATCCATATAAAATCTCTTTAGGACCCTTTTTGTATAAGTTTCTTGATATACAAAGATCCCATTTTTGAGATACTCAATCTGTAATCCAAGACAGAATTTTGTTCTTCCCAAATTCTTCATCTCAAATTCTTTTTTCAAACAATGAATTGCCTTTTGGAGCTCTTCAGGAGTTCCAATAATATTGATATCATCAACATAAACAGCAATTATAGCAAATTCACTATTAGATCCTTTTATAAAAATGCATGGGCATATTGGATCATTTTTGAATCCTTCTTTCAACAGATATTCATTAAGACGATTATACCACATGCGCCCTGATTGCTTCAGGCCATACAGGGACTTATTTAACTTAATTGAATATTGTTCTCGAAAACTTGAATTAGATGCTTCTGGCACCTTAAGTCCTTCAGGGACTTTCATATAAATTTCATTGTCAAGTGACCCATATAAATAGGCAGTCACGACATCCATTAAATGCAGATCAAGCCCTTCTTTTACGGCTAGGCTAATTAAATAACGAAAAGTAGTTGCATCCACTACAGGTGAATACGTTTCTTCAAAATCAATGCCAGGTCTTTGTGTAAAGCCTTGGGCTACAAGACGTGCCTTATATCTTATTATTTCACCCTTTTCATTTCTCTTTCGTACAAAAACCCATTTGCATCCAACTGGTTTTGCATCTTCAGGTGTAAGAACTACAGGTCCTAACACTTTTCGTTTTTCCAATGATTTCAATTCTGCATTAATGGCATCTTTCCATAGGAACCAATCTTTTCTTTGTTGGCACTCGCTAATGGATTTTGGCTCATGATCCTCAATATTATTCATTACATCTTTTGCTATATGATAACCAAAAATGTCGTCAACGTTGACTTCATTTCGATCCCATTGGATTCCATTCATAACATAATTTATTGAGATCTCATTATTTTCACATATATCAGATACCTGGGTCTCTTCTGGGACTATAACATTCTCTTCTAGAGATATCTCTACTGGAGATAATAACTCTTCAGGAGATTGTTCTTCTGGAGCTATTAAATTTTCTTGATTATCCTCAATTTGACCATCTATATTCTTTACTCCTTTTCTTTTTCGAGGATTTCTATCTTTGGAACCGATGGGTCTGCCACGCTTCAGGCGTGCTTTAGATTCATTCATAGTAGATTGTCCTTCAGGGACATCAATTTTTACAGGAGCATTAGCAGCTGGGATATGTGACTTTGTCACTTTCTTAGGGTCAGTAAATGCTTCTGGCATTTGATTAGCTAAATTCTGTAAATGAATTATCTTTTGAACTTCCAGTTCACATTGATTTGTACGAGGATCAAAATGAGCCAATGATAATTCATTCCAGCTAATTTCCTTACCCAGCTGCTTATTCTCTCCCCCTAATGTTGGGAAAAGTGATTCATCAAAATGACAATCGGCAAATCGTGCCGTAAATAAATCTCCCGTAGATGGTTCTAAATATTTTATGATTGAAGGAGATTCATACCCAACATATATTCCCATCCTTCTTTGAGGACCCATTTTAGTGCGTTGTGGTGGTGATACTGGCACATATACCGCACACCCAAAAGTTCTTATATGGGAAATATTAGGTTCCTGACCAAAAACCATTTGTAAGGGGGAAACCTTTAAGTAACTTGTTGGTCTGATGCGAATTAATATTGATGCATGCAAAATGGCATGGCCCCAAGCAGAAATTGAGAGATTAGATTTCATAAGTAAAGGTCTTGCAATTAGTTGCAACCTTTTAATCAATGATTCTGCAAGTCCATTTTGTGTATGAACATGAGCTACAGGATGTTCAACATCAATTCCAAGGGACATACAATATTCATTAAAAGCTTTTGAAGTAAATTCACCAGCATTATCAAGACGTATTTTCTTGATAGGATGATCAGGGTAATGTGCTCTTAATCTAATTAATTGAGCAAGTAATCTCGCAAACGCCAGGTTGCGAGAAGATAATAAACACACATGTGACCATTTAGTTGATGCATCAATTAAAACCATATAATATCTAAATGGTCCACATGATGGGTGTATTGGCCCACAAATATCTCCCTGTATCCGTTCTAGAAATGTGAGAGACTCACTTTCTACTTTGCTTGGTGAGGGGCGAATAATTAATTTTCCCTTGGAACATGCAGTACATGAGAAATCATGGGATTGTGGTATTTGTTTACACTTCAGGGTATGTCCACATGAATTCTCAATTATTTGTCGCATCATAATTGAACCAGGATGGCCTAACCGGTCATGCCAAACATTAAATTCATTTGTAAACTTCTGGTTTACATTAGTAGATTTCTGGTCTGTATTAGTGAACTTCTGGTTCTCAATAACATGTGTTTCAATTGTGTTTATAAATGTATAATATAAACCAGAAGAAAAAGCAGGACACTTTTCTAATATGCATTTTCTACCAGCAACTATTTTTGTAACAACAAGATATTCTTTATTATTTTTAGTTGTTGTTTCTATATGATATCCATTTCTGCGGATATCTTTGAAACTTAATAAGTTTCTTCCAGACTTGGTAGAATAAATTGCATTATCAATGCATAATTTTGTTCCTTCAGGTAATAGAATATTAGCTCTTCCGGAGCCTTCAATCAAATTTATACTACCAGATATAGTCTGAATATTAGCCTTTTGCATTACCAAGGAAGAAAAATATTTATCATTTCTGAGTATGGTGTTGGTTGTTGCGCTATCAACGAGACATAAATCTTCAGGATTGATGCCGGTAATATTCATTCTTCATTAAAAGAAATATAAAAACATAATTAAGATAAATACATTCGATAAAAATAACATAAAATTCAAATACATAAATAATTATGCTAAGAAATCAGCAACATCCAAATAACTAAAATCCATGTCTCCATGCTCAGAATTCTCAGCCTGATCCACATGATTTACTTCAGTTGTAGATCCTTTACCATTATTTTTAATTGATTCTTGGTAAAGTTCAACTAGCTGTCTTGGTGTACGGCAGGTACGAGACCAATGACCCTTGACACCACAACGATAACATGAACTTTCAGTATTTTTATTTTGCCCACTATTTTCTCTTTTGTGGTTCTTATTATTATTTCCCCACTTTTGGTAGAAATTTAAACCACCACGACCTCGACCACGACCACGACCACGGATGTAGCCGCGTCCGCGTCCACATCCACGTCCATGTCCACGGCCAGAAACAGATTCATTGGTTACTACATTCGCTTCTGGGAATGGAGTCGAGCCAGTTGGACGGGATTCATGGTTTTTTAATAAAAGCTCATTATTCTGTTCAGCTACAAGGAGGCAAGAAATTAATTCTGTATATTTTTTAAATCCTTTTTCTCGGTATTGCTGTTGCAGGAGCAAATTTGAGGCATGAAATGTGGAGAATGTTTTTTCAAGCATATCATTATCAGTAACATTTTCTCCACATAAATTTAATTGAGAAGTTATATTGAACATAGCCGAGTTATATTCACTTACAGATTTAAAATCTTGCAACCTTAAATGTATCCAGTCATAACGAGCCTTTGGGAGGATAACCATCTTCAGGTGATCATACCTATCTTTCAGATTGTTCCAAAGAACAAGTGGGTCTTTCACTGTTAAATATTGAATTTTTAAACTCTCATGTAAATGGTGGCGTAGAAAAATCATGGATTTGGCCTTTTCCTGATTGGATGTATGATTCCCTTCTTTAATTGTATCTTCTAGACCATGGGCATTTAAGTGGATTTCCGCATCCAGCATCCAAGATAAATAATTTTTCCCAGTAATATCCAAAGCCACAAATTCAAGTTTTGCAAGATTTGACATGGTTCACACTATTAAAGAAATAAACGAGAATAATTAAAATATGAAATGTAAAAATGCAATAATATATAAAGACAAGAAATAAATTAATAAGGCAAGGTAAGAAAATTATTATGGTTTCAGGCCATTCAGTTCTTATGGCTTCAGGCCAATTAATCTCATGATAAGAAATTAAATATATATAGCATATGACTTTTTATCTTCAGGATAAATAAAAGTTATACATAGCTTCTGGCTGTGATATATATGGCTTCTAGTCATATAATAAGGAATAATATAGATATGGCATCTGGCCATATAATAGGAGATCATAGAGATATAGCTTCTGGCCATATCATAAAAATTCAAATAATATGACTACTGGTCATATAATTTCAGAAATTGGATGTAGATGGCTTCTGGCCATAATCATAATAATAATATAAATAAACTTGTAAATGATATATATCAGATATAACAACAATAGTGATCTCCAATCCTAGCCATGGAACCCGATGTTCACAACAATCGGTAAAGATATATTTCTTAATTCCATATAATGGCTCAGACTATCCCAGATCTATGAAATAAAGATATTATAAAATAAAGTATAAATTATCAAAGAAATTATAAGAATATCATACCTTTGGCAAAGCTTCGTGCTGATAACGTGTTATAAAAATGTTGATAATAAGAGAGTAGAAGAGAGAAATTCTAGAGAGATAAATTAGAGAGATATTCTCATTCACTTGTACATTAAAATACATAACCCATGACCCCTATTTATAGAAATTTTTCAGTGCTACAGTAACTTTTCCGTGTTGCTACAGTGATTCCGTGATGCTACAGTAACATCCCCCCGTGTGCTACAGTGATGAACAGTATTTGCTACAGTGATGAACAGTATGAACAGTTTTTGCTACAGTGATGAACAGTGATATTTAATCTTACATATCATGTTGACTGGAAGAACAGGTTGGCCTGGATATGAGCTAATAGATATCCACATAATTAATATTCATAACAAATGACTATATATTTGTGAATTATCGGCCCCAACAGTGATATAAATAAAGTGTAGTACGACCATTTGGAAACTAAAAGGAATAAGAAGTACAGAAAATGAATTACTGGGCTTTGAAGTAAAATGAATAAGTTGGCAAATGGGTTATTGGGCTTTTCCCCCCTTCTTATTTTGTTCTTTCTTTCTGGTCTTAAATAAATCTAATTCTATCTAAACTACAGACTATAAATATATAGTGAATTATATTATTCATAAATTATTATTAACATTTTTAGACTTCACATGCATATTATATGCAAGCATGTTTAGTTATAATATACAAAACATAAAAAGTGCAGTATTTAATTATGTACATATGCACATGACATTGATAAAAACCAATTTTTTTAAGGACAAATGTGTAGTTTTAACAATTAACTTTACTAAACTAAACATCATAAACTTTTTTTAAATTCTTAAATGCACATAAACTTTATAATAAGGGAGTATTTTTAACAGAACCGTTATATTGACATTAATGGACGTTATGTGGGTTCCATGAACTATACAAGTGTCAATTTTTTTATGCATTTGACCGTTTTGATCCAACACCTTAGCACCATAAGATCTTTCTCACCCCATTAATGTCTACCAAACAAGATTGGTGGCTGTGAAATAACTCTATCCTCCTCCATTAAAGAAATTGATTGGAGATAAAAGTGAGGGTTGTGGATTCGAAGGCTAGAAGGGGATGGGGCGCGATCAAAGGTGCAGAGCGAAGGTTGAAGACGCTGAACAGAGATCGAAACGTAGAAGGGAAGAAGTGATCAGATCGATCGACTCAAAGGAGCAATAGACTTTTACAATGCTTTTTTTATGAATGCAACCATCATAGTTACACAAACAGTCACTACCAGAAGGAGCACCAACTTTATATAACAAGAACCCTTAGCTCTGATATAAAGATATTTGGCAATACAAGCAGATCTACAATCATCCAGGACACAAGTCCCAAGTTTTCCCAAGCTCTCAATGCAATCTTGCATTCATAAAACAAACATCTGCAAATTTGTATAACAACACATGAGCCTCTTCCTTTTGGATGAGCCTCTTTGCCCCTCCTAAAACAACCTACATCACATTTTCCCAAATCCTCATAGCATTTTTCCCCACTCACCTTCACCATTAATACATTAATACTTAAAGGAGAAATAGGAGCAGTGGACATACGTTTTCCCTTTCATAGTGCCGTCATCATAAACCCAAACGGTCGCTTCTTCATTTTCGTCCCAGACCTAACCTTCACTATATTTTCAATTTCTTCTCAGCAAGGCCCTTTATTTTCTTTGACTTTGTTTGAGAAAAACCTTGGCAGCAACTTCTTTTAATTTTATTAAGTTGTATTTTCGTATCTGCCTTTTGCTTTTCTACCTTTTTTAATTCAGTACTTTGATATGTTTTTACGCCAGCAATCTACCATTGCCATGTCAAATCCAATTTTGTCAAACTTTTTTCTCAACATTAAATCCAGTCAATGTTAACAGAGTTAGGCCATGTATTAAAAATTTCCTCTTTTATAAAGTTCATGTGCATTTTAGCATATAAAAAAAAAATTTATGATGCCAAATACCCTTTTTAGTAAAGTTTGTTATTAAAATTACACATTTACACTTCTTTTATGGGAATATATATCCTCCACTAAATGTGTGCACCTCGATCTCAATCTAGATATGAACTTTGATTCACTGTATTGTAAATGATTTGCCCCTAAGACACAACCCCCACACTAGTTTCTTCATTGTGCTTGTACTTTGACATATGTTGGATGGAACAAGAATTTGACAATATCAATTGATGCAGGATTAAGTTATGAAATTACTCCTTAACAAGTATTAACAACTATATGTATATTAAAGATATTAGTTAAAATTAATTACTTTTTTTGTAAAATTTTAAAAATTTTCTCAATAAAATTCACCAATTAAAAAGATTGTTTAAGTAATTAGTTAAAGAATTTAGTTAGTTAGATAATATTAGGTCAAAGGATAGTTAGGAGAAAAATTAATACTTCTAAAAACTTTACAAATATACTTATAAATGTGGTCCAAAACTTGTACTCTTCTTATTCTAATTATGTGAGCTAGTTAGGAGGTTGACTTTCATCCTAAATATAAGGTCTTTGTCATTTTATTTGTAGTATTTATTATTTTTCTAAAACTAATTTACTTAACTTAATTATAAATTAATATATAACATACTCTAGGGAGATTAGGTCATATTTTTTATAATTAAATAATATATGACTTTCTTAATCTATCCAAATTAGTTAAATAACTCTTATATTAATTAAGAATACAGAAAGAGCATTAGTCAACCAAAATCAATTAGTTGGCAAGAAAAACCCAAAATTAATTCAACATTCCCACTTGGAATTGGAGCACCAAACAAGGAAGGTATTAAAGTTAAAGAGGATTAGGGAGATTTGCATCAATCAATTGTGGAGCATAAGAGGAGTAAGGAGATAGAAGCAGTAACAAATAAATTATAAAGCAAAATTTAGAAGTAACTCTTACTTATTTTACTTATTTTATTATTTTGGGAATGTATGACATCAAAATTTAGAAGTAACTCTTATAATATTAATATTTTAATATTTACAAGGTAATTAAACTTCACAGGTTAATCTTCTTAAAATTACTAGTAAATCTCCAAAAAAAAAAAAGAAAGAGAAAAAGATAGAAAAAGAACTTTAAAATTGCAAAATCCTAAATCAGGTTTGTTACCAAAAATTGATAAAGGAATAACGAAACTTGATAAGTAACTAACAACTTATTTTTTGAGAAATACCTGATTTGAAATTTTATAATTTTAAAGTTATTTTTTTTATCTTTTTCCTAAAAAAATTAATATTTGTAAGTCAATCTCGTAGTACAAATCAACCTCATCTATTTACAAATGAATTTATATAACTTTTAAATTAATATACCTTGAAGCATGCTGCAACCCCACTTGGATCGGAGCACTATGCTTTCAAGTCTGAATCCTTTTTGTTATGCAGAAGATGTTCATGTGTGTGTGTGTTAGATTGAATGAGAATTAACAACATTAAAAGATGCAAGATCAGTAATGAAATTAATGGCTAAAATTAGGACAATAGACACAGTAGTTGTCCTCTTATATAATACTAATAGATATATGGTACTAATTAATGTACATGCGCTTGGATATTGAGATAGGGTCACATTATTATTGGAGCCCCAAACAAATTAAATATATGAGCCTGCAGTAGTGTGGCTTTCCAAATAAACTTGCATTAGTCAAACAATTAAATCAATTCAACAACAATCCCACTTAATGAGCGCGCGCACAGAGAGAGAGAGAGTTTTTTTTTTTTTACCTTAAAGAGAGTTAGTGATATTTGCATTAATAACTAATAAATCATTAAAGAGGGGAAATAAACAGTGATAAACCACCAAATTAAGTTCTTAATGGATGGACCCTTTTATTTATATATATATATATATATATATATATATATATATATATATATATATATATATATATATATATATATTGGCATTTCTTAGTTGTATCCGTGAAATACTCCTCCGATTTTTAGTATAAGACATATGTACCTAATTTGATTAAATTAAGAAAGTTATTTGAGTTAGTTAATATAATATGTATTTTCTAAAATACCTACTCATCTTATTTAATTCTCTCATCCCTCTTTTCTTTAATTATTATATTGTTAAGGGAGTATCAATACAGGTAAATTAGAAAAATGATGAAAAATATAGAAATTATATTTTATATTTAGGATAAAATCAATTCTCTAAATATATCTTATACTAAAAAATAGAGTAAATAAGTGTTAGGATTTATTATATTGGTCATCGATCAAAATTTTTACATCTTGTTACTGTCAGTATGCTCTTCATTTTAAAAAATAAAAAATAAAAAATAAAAAAAGAGAAGCTTTAATTTATTTAAATTAACTTGACTAATGGCATAAAAGCCCTCTTATGTGTGTGTTTGGATGAAGAAAAAAAGTGTTTTTTTGGAAGGAAACCATGGTTTTGCAAAATAAATCCCAAACATTGATTAAAAAGTCAGAATCCCCTTTTTGACTAAAATCATGGTTTTGAAAAAAAATCTATGGTAGCTTCTGAAACCGTGGTTTGAGAAGTTATTTTCTGCCAATCGAGATAAAACTCCTTTCATATATACTTATTTCGTAAATCATAAAAATTATTCTCCAAAGAGTAATCCAAGCACACTAAATTAATTTCAATTTACATTTTAATTTTATTAAAATTAAAATTTTTATAGTTTCAAGAAAAAAGCTTAATGATATTTGGATTGTTAAATTTTATTATACAGTATCTAAGAAACACTGATTTGGATACAAACGAATATATCATAATAGGTTAAATAAGACAATTTTAAAATTTTAATGCTCCCTCCTATCCTTAATTTAAGATATATTTATCTAATTTGATTATATTAAAAAAATTAGTTAAGTTAATTAATACCACATGTAGACAAATTTATTTCATTTATCGTATTTATTATGAAATTTAATATTAAATAATACATAAATTATATTTTTATCTATTATATGTAATTATCATAAAAGCTAATGTCTTTTTTAGTAATTTGACTATAAAAAAGTGATTCTGATTACAATACTCAAACACTGTCATTTTATAAAAATCACTTTTTTTTTTCTAAAATCTATTCTCTAAAATCACTTTTATTACTTTTTCTCCGGAAGCTATTCTTCAAAAATTAATCTAAATATACTCATAAGTGAAAAACAATAAGTTCGATCTTGTTTGTAAGGTCATTAGTGCATATTCCTCTATATAAATTAAAAAAAATGAGAAGTTTACACACCATACTTTTAAATTTAGAATATATCTGCAATCATACCATGTTTGAAATAAGCCACTGGTGAATCTCTATAAATCTCAATAATTTTAATAGCTTGATAAAAAGTTTAAAATGTTTTAAAATAAAAACGTGCAGATCGTGAACCATTAGTTTTGGTGATATCATTCTCCATCATCTGTCACAGGTAACACTAATCATAATGTTTCCATCTTTATTTCCTGGTCATCTCTCTCTCTCTCTCTCTTTCAATATATATATAAACACACATCTCTCTTTAAATTAAGAGTAAGAGTTGGGAGCGTTGAAGAGAATGAAGAAACCATGCTATATGGCCAAAATGCTTCTCTTTCTAATCACAACGATGAGCTTTTTATTCCTTAGCCTGGAGGGTTTTGAAGATCCATGGAAAACTATTCATCAGGAGGCCAACAAGTCATCATCATGGTACAGTAACAACATTAATTAGATCGAAGATCTTATGATGAAGGCCACAAGTTTCTCTGTCGGAGATGCCGATGATCTCACTGCCGTCTCTCTGGCGAGTATGAAAATGGAGGACACCGTCACGGCCGGAACCCTAAATGAAAAAAAAGAAGCAGTTTCATGTCCTCCAAACGAAAGATACAGTGGCTGCCTCCCCCCTAGAAAACCTCCCTCACATAAGCCACGGTGTGGCCCATATAACAGAGTGCTAAACCTAAGGATATTCATGTCACTCTCTCACACGCACACTCCTCCGACTTGGTCCTTTTATTTAAAAAAATATTATCATCCAATATTTATTTTGAGGTTTGTGATTGCCCCTCTCGATATAAGTATATTTTTTGAGATTCAAACTCAAAACCAGAGGGATTTAGTGGAGTCTTACATTGTTAGGAAAATTCTATATTAGTACTTTGTCCTTATTTTGATCTTATGACGTATACCAGTGATTATTATATGTTGTTTCTTCTTTTTTGTATTTTATTAGAAAATTAATATTTTGGTTCTTATAGTTTTGATTGGATTATAACTCAATCTCTATACTTTAACTCAGTGCTACTCAGTCCCTATAATTTAGACTCAGTTGTTACTTAGTCTCTTAACTTTAACTCACTGTAACTTAATCTCTATCATTTTAACCTTTTTGTAATTTGGTCTCTAAATTATAAGAATTGAGTTGTATTGAGTTAAAATTATAGGGACCAAGTTGCACCTAGTTAAAGTATAGGGACTGAGTTATAATTAAGTAAATTTCTTTCTTTTGTTTTTGTTTTTTTTTTGTTTTTAAGTTTAGAGGGAAGGAAAGACACTTGCAGCGTGATCATGTTATTATAAGTGCCATTGACCTTACAATTTCCCACTTTCAAAAAAGATTTCATGCCACGAGGTCAACAAAGCCATCGTTGAATTATGCTTCTTCTATAATTATGATCTTGCAGTACTATTATGTATATTTAAGTATGAATATTTTTTATGCAGAAACTGTCCACACAGTTTCTCTCAATATTCTATATATCTATCGCTCAAATTAGATATTTTGGAGTCATGTTGATCAATTAATGATCACTGGGTCACTGCATCATTGTGTTTTTTCTTTGAGAAAATTAATTTATAACGAGTCCTCAAAGTTTACTTTAATTTCTTGTAAGTCCTTATCGTTTAAAAAATTATAAATTCTCTCACACACATGTATGTATGTGTATATGTGTGCATACACACACACACATGCTTTATCCTATGTCGTAAAGCGGTGAATGTGGTAATTAATCATTGGCTAAATTATACAAAACTCTGTATTTTAGATCAGCTGCATATAACCCCCTAATATTTTAAAGTTTAAATTTAACTCATTGATCTTTTTTTTTATTATAAGCACCCTACTGTTAACATACCGTTATTTTTTTAATGGAAATTGTTAGGTTATATTAATAGGTGACATATGGCTTCCTATACAAATTGCTAATTTTACAAAATCCCCTTTAACTTTGATTAGTTATAAACAACCATTTGAACTTTGATTCGTTACAAATAATCATCCTGATATTTCAAAATTTAAATTTAACTCCTATAAAATTTTGATTTATAATATTAAACCACGTGTCATCATAATAATTTTATTAATATTTTTATTATCATTTATCAACTGAAATAAAATTTTTTAAATGGAAAAAACTAGAAGAATAATATTTAAAAGAATAAAAATAAAACATTGCATATATATTTTTTGAATAAGAGGTTCAAAATTTTATTTTTATATTTTTTAATTATTATTTTTCTAATTTTTCCATAAAAAAGCTATTTAAATTGACAAATGATAGTAAAAATATTAATAAAATTATTAAGATGATACAATTAATGACACGTGATTTAATATTATAAATAAAATTTTTAAAAAAGTTAAATTTAAATTTTTAAATATCAGGGGTTATTTGTAACCGGTCAAAATTTAAGAGGTTATCTGTAATTTATTAATATTCAGGTTGGTTATTTGTAACTAATTAAAGTTTAGATGGTTCGGTAAACTTAACAATTTACATAGAATATCATGTATCACATGTTAATATGACCTGTCACATTCCGTTAAGAATATATATAACAGTCAGTTAACAATATTGTTGTTGTAATAAAAAAAATAAAAGATAAGAGGGGTTGGGTTAAATTTAAATTTTAAAACGTCAAAGGGTTATATGTTAGTGATTTAAAATTAGAACATTTTGTATAATTTAGCTATAATAACTGATCCCACGGGAAAAATTAAATGCTGGTTTCAATGCCTAATTACGAAAGTGGCGCGAATAAATGTGTAATTTTGTTTTATTTCCATAATTTAAAAAAAAAGAAAAAGAAAAGCTTCATAAAAGGGTGCAGTCAATTCAAGTCAGCTGAACCCTATTATCCACACTACTTTTTTTAAAAAAAAAAATTAAAGAGACATGCATTAACAGCATGCACATGAGATTATAAGTAGAATTTGAACGGACAACTTGTTCCCATCTGGAGAGAACTTTCATATTACTAAGTTATAAGATCATTAAAATATTGAAGTACATTTTTTGTGCTTTTTCATTAAGCAACTATCACAAGCGAGCTCAAGGCTGGTTGTGTAACATTTCAAAATTTATTTAAAGGCTAAGGATTGATTTATGGAAATTAGATAGTAAGCCAAATTATGGAATCTATGAAATATAAGGAATCTTAAATTAGACAAAGAGAAAAATTAATACATAGTGTGTGTAACTAATAGGATAAAAATATACCTATATATATTATATTAAAACAAAACACATACACCCTTTTCCCACACATCACACGCCATGCACACACACACAATTATCTAATTAAATAACACACACACACTACCCACATGGCACACACGTACACATTTTTAATTATTAAAAACAACACCCTCTCTCTCACTCTCTTAATCACACGGAAGCGCGCACACACACTCCTCATTTTCCATTTTTCATTCATTCAACACATTCAAAAGAAAGAGAAAAATATAGGAAAAGAGAGAGTGAGTGATAGAGAGAAAGCAAAAGAAACATAAGAGTGATCGTTGCTACAAGAGGAAGGAAGAAGTGATTACAAATTCTACATACAACTCCATATCCTAATATAGGTGAGTTTACTTCCCATATTCTTAACTCTTTCTAGTTAATTTGAGGCTATTTTTGGGTAGTTTGGGAAGCATAAGAATCTAGTATAATGAATCATTGTCTTGTGAGGTCTTGTTTTGGGCAAAATAATGCATAAGGAAGGAACGAGAATCTGATAAATTTGAGGTTTCCAATGAATTCTATACGAAAAATTATATGGGAATATATGAGATTATGATTTTTGGATGATTATATATAAGTCTAGAATTTTTAGAAAATAAAAGGAGTTGTTGTTCGGTTAGTTTCTCTGAAATCATATTGGTTGTAAAATATATTTCGGTAACCAAACCTGGTCCGAAAATTATGAAAGTTTTCAGAAGGAAAGTAGACATCTTAAGCTTTAATTTAATATATAATATGTATCATTTGGTTTATAAATAGTGAGATATGAATTTTTAAAGTTAGATGATGAATCTGGAACATTTTCTGGTACATATGGAGTTTGACGAAATTATGGAAATTATGTGGCTATAATATATAAATGGTAATATTTTTCCTGCAAATATACTTAAATATGATCATATAGGATTTTGAACCATCCCATTTGGAGTTCTAGATATTTAGTTATGAATTTTATAAGTTAAGCTATTGCAATTGGAAAGATTTTCTGGCAGTGCGAGAAACATTTAAAACTGGGAATTATTCATGGATGGGTGGTAGTTAAACATATTTTTATATTAAAATAGACTTCATAAGTGACGCATAAAATTTGGAACCACCTTAATTGGATATTTCTAGGCCAAGATATGAATTTTCAAAGATTATTGAAAATTTTGACAGAATTGAGTAATAGTGCAAAAATAAAAAAATAAGGGTATTTTTGAAATAATTGGGACTCTAAGGGTCAAGTTAAATACTAGAGTTGGTATGAGTCCATTAAATACCTATTGAACCTAAGGTATTAGTTATAATGATAACCTACCAAAGTGTCTAATTTTGGATCAAGTAATAATTCACCCGTCCGTAAATTATAAATTATAGGATTTGACATTTACCCGGGACGCCTAAAAGACTGAGAACAGGAACCAAATTTGGAAAGACTGTCAGGTAGTACTTTATCTCTTATATCATATGTGATGTCATGTATGTGTACCATATCATCTGTATATATGTGCGGGACAGATAGTCCATAGGCGGTAAGACCCGTAAGTACAAGTTACACCGGGAGTTACCCGGGGGCTTCTTAAGCCAGGTAGGTTTGAGGCAGAAAGCCCGTGACTGTACCTTGTATGGGGCAGAGGCCCTGGGCAGCCAGATTGTGAATCTCAAGCGCTGTGAGTCTGTGATAGGGGACCGGTTAGGCCATTTATGTGCTGCATTTCTGTAAGTTGTGTTGTTTGATGATTTGTTTTACATGCTTAGTGTTTTCATATTATATGAGTGATCTGTGTATTACTGAGATTCTTTTGAATCTCACCCCTTTTTCAACAAATGATATACAACAAAGGCGTCCAGCTCTAAGGGCAAGAAGGTAATATAGACGGACGAAGAAGAGGCAGATAAATTATAGACTGTTTGGTTATCATTTTATTTTAGATGACTGTAAAATATTTGTAAGTAGTAGTAGTAGTAGTAGCGATAGTAGTATTAGTACTTGCGATGCAGACTGTATGTGTTGTAATTCGTACGCTAGACTTTCGATAACTTATTAGTATTCAGAAACCCATAAGTTAACCATCACGACGCGAGCTATAGATAGAAAATGCCCTGTATTTTAAATAAATAATTTTGAAACTGATAAAGATAATGACTTTACAAACAAAAATTTAGACCATATATATTTATTTTAAAAAGTTTTTAAAAATCCTATACAAATATAAGATTAAACTCTGTTTTAAATTAGGACTTTAAATTGTTTTGGTCTCAGGTTTGAAACCATTATATATTTAAACTAATCTAAAGGCTTTAGAAATTAAGGTGTTATATTTTTGGTATCAGAGCATAAGGTTCTGACATTATCAGAATAGTATGCTGATATATGACTATGTGAAATTTACCTTTTCCTCATTTTAATATAGTGAAATATAAAGATGGCAATTATAAGAGGTGGTAGAGCTAGCGGCAGAGGCCGAGGTAGAGGTAGACACAGAAATGATAATCTGGAATCAAATGCTAGACCTGATCTTATGCAACAAATGCTTGGCATGCTTACTGAACAGCGAGCCATGATACAAGAACTTAGGGAAGAGCTCCAGGAAGTAAAAGCTAAGCAGAATGAAGATAGAGGGCATTCAGTAAATAATGAAACAATTCAAGAGGAAACAGAGAATGAGGAAGAATCGACCCAACCTGAGGAGTCATAACCACCAATAACACCGAATCAAGAATCTCATGGGAAACTATTCTGTGAGGAACGAAACAAACAGTATTGGTTTACAGAGTTCGGTAAACACCAATCCTTGTTATTCAACGCGAAATTTGATCCTCAAGAAGCTGAAAACTGGATAATCAGGCTGGAGAAAATTTTTGAAATATTGGAGTGTTCTTCTGAGATAAAGGCACGACTAGCGGTGTACAAACTAGAGGGGGATGCAGACCAATGGTGGAGGAATATAGTTATGATGTTGCGAACCCAGAATATTCCTATGACTTGGGACCTATTTCAGGAGAAGTTTAATGAAAAATACTTCCCCAGATCTGTGAGAATCAAAAAAGAAACAGAGTTCTTATCTATCCGACAGGGTGAAGAGGAGACCTTCGATGAATATCTCTCTCGATTCACTTACTTGTCCCGTTACTCCTCTTACATGCGAAACAAAGAAGGTGAGCAGTGGAGCTCAGATCTACTGATTAGAGGGTTGAAGCGTTACCTGAAAGATCAGTTAGCCGCCCGATAATTCGAAAATTTTAACAAAGCAGTAGAAGAATGCCGGATCACAGAGTACAACCTGCGAGATTGAAATCCAGCTAAGAATACCAGTAAGCACAGTGGGCCTAGTCAGGGTAGTTTTCCTCATAAACGGAAGGGTCAGGGATCATCATTCAGGGGAAATGATAAGAGACCTTATCGGCCATATAACCGTGGAAATCAGGGGCCCTTTACAGCTCCAACATGTTCTCGATGTGGTAAGGTATATCCTGGTAGAACGTGTGATAGACAGATAATCTGTTACATCTGTCATCAACCGGGTCACTTTGCTAGTGAATGTAAACAGCAGCCAGTGGAGCCCAGGCCCAAGACTCAAGGGAGAGTATTTACGATGACCCACGAGGAGGCCCAGAAATCTCCAGAGATGATCCAAGGTACAATCCTTCTTAATGGTACAACATTACAAGCCTTATTTGATTCTGGTGCTAGTCATTCGTTTATTTCCTCTGAGTGTGCTAAAGAGTTAGGGCTAAATGTGCATAAATTACCGTATGATCTGGTTGTATCTACACCGATGGGTGCTAGAGCTATTACTTCATATGCTTGTTTGAATTGTATTATAAATGTAGCGGGGCGGGAGTCAGTGATAGATTTGATCTATCTACCACTCCACAAACTGGAAGTTATCCTAGGCATTGACTGGTTAACGGCGAACAACATTTTGCTGGACTGTGGTAACAAGAGAATTGAATATCTTGAACCACATAAAGGCAATGATGCTAGCATTAACCTGAATTTTCTCTCCGTAGCTGAAGCTGAGAAATGTCTGAGAAAAGGGTGTCAGGGGTATCTAATATTATTCTCGGTTCAGGCAGAATCTGATGTGATGATTAAGCGTATAACTGTTGTGAATGAATTCCCTGAGGTATTTCCAGAAGACATTAGTGGATTACCTCCAGAAAGAGAAGTTGAGTTTGCCATTAAGATTATGCCGGGTACTGGATCTATTTCCAAAGCTCCTTACCAAATGGCACCAAATGAAATGGCAGAACTGAAGAAGCAAATTGAAGAATTACTAGAGAAAGGGTTTATAGGACCCAGTGTTTCACCATGGGGAGCTCCAATATTGTTGTTAAGAAGAAGGACGGGAGCCTACGGTTATGTATTGATTACCGGGATCTGAATAAGGTGACCATCAAGAACAAATATCCACTCCCCAGGATTGATGATCTTCTCGATCAACTATATGGTTTTAGCGTATTCTCAAAGATTGATTTGAGATCGGGCTACCATCAGTTGCAAATAAGAGCTGAGGATGTACCGAAGATAGCTTTTAGAACCAGATATGGATACTATGAGTTCTTGGTGATGCCTTTCGGACTGACCAACGCACCTGCTGTGTTTATGGATTACATGAACCGAATTTTTTGTCAATATCTGGATTAGTTCGTGGTAGTCTTCATTGACGACATCCTAATATACTCTAAGAGTAAAGAGGAACATGAAGAGCATTTGAGAATAGTCTGAGAATTCTGAGAGAAAAGAAACTCTTTGCCAAACTGAGTAAATGTGAATTCTGGCTTTCAGAAGTTAAATTTATGGCTATGTAATTTCACAAGAAGGAGTCTCTGTGGATCCTAGTAAGGTGGAGGCAGTACTAAACTGGAAGAGGCCAGAAAATGTAACAAATATACACAGTTTTCTGGGTCTTGCTGGTTATTACCAGAGATTTATTCAAAATTTCTCCAGGATCGCCATGCCGTTGACAAAGCTCACGAGAAAGAATCAAACATATGTGTGGGATGCCAGATGTGAGAGGAGCTTCACGGAGCTGAAGGAGAGGTTGACATCCGCGCAGTACTGATTATTCCACATCCCAGTGAGCCCTATGTGGTTTACAGTGATGCTAGTAAGCAGGGATTGAGATGTGTCCTTATGCAGTAGGGCAGAGTGGTGGCGTATGCCTCTTGACAGCTGAAGCCTCACGAGAAGAACTATCCCACTCATGATTTGGAGCTTGCGACAATCGTGTTTGCATTGAAAATATGGTGACACTACCTGTATGGTAGTACTGTAGAGTTGTACTTGATAAGTAAAATATTTGCATATTCATTTTCCCTTATATGATGATTTTGTGGACTATATTTGAGCTGAATGTAATCAATTTGGGTGTAATTAATAAATAAATAATGATTTTCTTGCAGCCATGGATAGTACCGGATTAAAAAGAATTAAAGAAGGCATTTAAGGAAAAGTTACTATTCACGTGGTACACTGTTCATGCGGACTGTTCACTGTGCACTGTAGCAGTTTCACTGTAGCGGACGGTGTGGTCGGTTACTGTAGCAAATCACTGTAGCAAAATCACTGTAGCAGTCCGAAAATGAAGCCTATAAATAGAGCTTCTTGGCACCCTAAAATGGAGAGGAAGAAGGAGGAAGGAAGAGAGAGAGAGAGAGAGTTTCTATTTTAGAGAGAGAGTTGTTATTTTTAGAATTTATTTCTTGCATTTTTTTTTACTTCTTGCATTTTTTTTACTTCTTGCATGCCTCCTACATTGATGGTTTTACCTCCTATATGGAAGGCCTAGGTAGTCCTCCTTTATGGATGGTATAGGTTGCCACCTACATGGATGGTTTTACCTCCTATATGGTAGGCTAGATTTTCCATTTTCATGCATCTTGTAGTAGTATTTTTATGTTTTTGTAATTAATTTTTATGCAATATTTATGATGTTTGGAATATATTTTGGTTTTGTTTTTAATTTTATTATGAGCTAAATTTTCCTTTTCCTAGGGTGATGACGTAGCTTACTAATGACGGATTGAATCTTAACTTATTAAATCTAGTTTTAATTTTTCCTTCATGATTGAGTTTTAATTATTGCTCTTAATGCTTACAATTGATTGGCCACCTTTTGGATGATTTTAATATGCATGTTGAGACCGGAAGGAGATACATGTGTGTGGATCCTATAATTAAAACCATAATTTGCATATGAAATATGAATATATTCATATGGGTTATGTAGTCTTAATTGAGTTCCATAAATCTTAATGCATGATTGATTGCTTAAATTCATATAGGAATATATTGGGTTAGCAATTAATTATAGAATTACTTGACCTTGGAAGAGGCTAGTAATTAAAATAGGGAAACTCGACTATCAATCATGTGGAATAAATTGGACTAGAATAGATAAGTGATTCAATCCAGAATTTATTAAGTGAAATCTAATCCCTAGGACTTTTTCTCATATTTGTCTTTATATCACTTGTATTCATATTTCATCATTTCTATCTTGCAATCTCAATCATAACTAATCAACCGACTAAATAGAATTAAGATTACCAATTTTGGTACTTAGTGATCAATCCTCGTGGGAACGATACTCTACTCACTTTTATATTACTTGATTACGACAGTGTACACTTGCACTTCTAAATACACCATCCTACACTCGTAACAAGTTTTTGGCGCCGTTGCCGGGGATTGTCATTAATATCAATACCAAGTAATTTTAATACTAATTTGGTCTTCATATTACATTTTTTTTTGTGTTTCTTTTCTTTCTTTTCAGGTTTTTGCTTAGTATATGACTAGATCGAAGAAGACTGAATTACAACCTTGTGATTCTGAGATCGAGAGAACTTGTCGAAGAAATCTGAGAGTTCGAAAGCAGTCTACTTCAATTAATTCAATGGCAAATCTGGAAGGAGAAGCGGAAGATACCAAAACACTTCGTGATTATGCAACACCAACAGTCATGGAGACAACTTCTGGAATCAGAAAACCACCAGTAGCAGCCAACAATTTTGAAATCAAGCCTGCAATTATCCAGATGGTGCAAGCCAATCAGTTCGGTGGTTTATCAACAGAAGATCCCAACACACATATAGCCAGCTTCCTAGAAATATGCGACACATTCAAGCATAATGGTGTTACTGATGATGCCATTAGACTTAGACTTTTCCCTTTCTCACTCAGGGATAAGGCTAAGAGCTGGTTACATTCTCTACCAGTGGGAAGCATAACTACATGGGATGCCTTGGCACAGAAATTTTTGGCAAAATACTTTCCGTCAGGAAAAACTGCAAAATTGAGGAATGAAATTACCTCATTTTCCCAGCATGAACTAGAAAGCCTTTATGAAGCCTGGGAAAGATACAAGGAGTTGCTAAGGAGATGTCCTCATCATGGGTTACCAGATTGGTGGATGTTACGAGTGTAGAATGGTGTATTTAGAAGTGCAAGTGTACACTGTCGTAATCAAGTAATAAAGAAGTGAGTAGAGTATCGTTCCCACGAGGATTGATCACTAAGTACCAAAATTGGTAATTTTAATTCTATTTAGTTGGTTGATTAGTTGTGATTGAGATTGCAAGATAGAAATGATGAAATATGAATACAAGTTATATAAAGACAAATATGAGTAAAAGCCCTAGGGATTAGATTTCACTTAATAAATTCCGGATTGAATCACTTATCTATTCTAGTCCAATTTATTTCACATGATTGATAGTCGAGTTTCCCTATTTTAATTACTAGCCTCTTCCAAGGTCAAGTAATTCTATAATTAATTGCTAACCCAATATATTCCTATATGAATTTAAGCAATCAATCATGCATTAAGATTTATGGAACTCAATTAAGACTACATAACCCATATGAATATATTCCTATTTCATATACAAATTATGGTTTTAATTATAGGATCCACACACATGTATCTCCTTCCGGTCTCAACATGCATATTAAAATCATCCAAAAGGTGGCCAATCAATTGTAAGCATTAAGAGCAATAATTAAAACTCAATCATGAAGGAAAAATTAAAACTAGATTTAATAAGTTAAGATTCAATCCGTCATTAATAAGCTACGTCATCACCCTAAGAAAAGGAAAATTTAGCTCATGATAAAATTAAAAACAAAACCAAAATATATTCCAAACATCATAAATATTGCATAAAAATTAATTACAAAAACATAAAAATACTACTACAAGATGCATGAAAATGGAAAATCTAGCCTACCATATAGGAGGTAAAACCATCCATGTAGGTGGCAACATATACCATCCATGAAGGAGGACTACCTAGGCCTTCCATATAGGAGGTAAAACCATCCATGTAGGAGGCATGCAAGAAGTAAAAAAAATGCAAGAAATAAATTCTAAAAATAACAACTCTCTCTCTAAAATAGAAACTCTCTCTCTCTTCCTTCCTCCTTCTTCCTCTCCATTTTAGGGTGCCAAGAAGCTCTATTTATAGGCTTCATTTTCGGACTGCTACAGTGATTTGCTACAGTAACCGACCACACCGTCCACTACAGTGAAACTGCTACAGTAACCGACCACACCCGTCTGCTACAGTGAAACTGCTACAGTGCACAGTGAACAGTACCGCATGAACAGTGTACAATGAATAGTACCACGTGAATAGTACTTTTCCTTAAATGCCTTCTTTAATTCTTTTTAATCCGGTACTATCCATGGCTGCAAGAAAACATTATTTATTTATTAATTACACCCAAATTGATTACATTCAGCTCAAATATAGTCCACAAAATCATCATATAAGGGAAAATGAATATGCAAATATTTTACTTATCAGTGGACACTGCAAACATTCTACAATGGGATGACACATACCACCAGAATTCTTGTAGATGCTGCAGCTGGAGGATCTTTAATGGGAAAAAATCTTGATGATGCCTACAATTTACTTGAGGAGATGGCAGCAAATGCATATCAATGGCCTTCTGAACGTCATAATTCAAAGAAGGTACTTGGAGTGCACGAGCTGGATATCCTTACAACTTTATCTTCTCAAGTTGCATCTATATCCAAGCAAGTGAGCTCATTGACTAGTCAAGCAAATGCAATCAGTACTCCTCATGAAACCTGTGACCGATATGGAGGACCTCATATGAGTACACAAAGTCAAGATGGACAGTCATCCATACCTTCTCAGTCGGAGCAAGCTCATTATATCGGAAATCAAAGAAATGACCCATTCTCAAACACTTATAATCCAGGTTGGCGGAATCATCCAAACTTTGGCTGGAGGAATAATCAAAATGTGTTCAAGCCGCAAGGGAACTACCAGCAACAAGCTCTTCAACCACCAAATCCACCACAGCAAAAAGTGAATGTGGAAGATGCATTGGCTCAACTAACCATGAATACATCTCAATTCATGGCTAGGACTGATGCAACACTCAGAAGCCACGAAGCCTCAATAAAGAACTTGGAGATCCAAATGGGCCAAATTGCAAATATGCTGAATTCCAGACAACCAGGTACTCTTCCAAGTGATACTGAGAAAAACCCAATAGAGCATGTGAAGGCTATTGCATTAAGGAGTGGGAAAGAATTGAAGGATCCTATAATTCTACATAAGAATGACGGAGAAAAAAAAGAAAGTGAACCAGAAAAAAAGGAGGAAGCACAGAAACCTCAAGAAGATGATGTGGTACCAGGAAGAATCAGCTTTCCAGATAACCCTCCTCCATATGTACCACCAATTCCATACCCTCAGAGACTTGTGAAGGCAAAGCTAGACAAGCAGTTTAAAAAGTTTCTGGAGGTTTTCAAAAAGTTACATATCAACATCCCTTTTACAGACGCTCTTGCCCAAATGCCCAGTTATGCAAAATTCATGAAGGACATTCTCTCAAATAAGCGTAAGCTGGAGGAATTTGAGACAGTTGCACTTACTGAGGAGTGCAGTGCCATTCTGCAAAAGAAACTACCACCAAAGCTGAAAGATCCAGGAAGCTTTTGCATACCTTGCACCATAGGTCAATGTAACTTTGAAAAAGCACTTTGTGACCTGGGAGCAAGTGTAAATCTCATGCCCTTATCTGTCTACAGAAAACTTGGTCTTGGAGAGGTGAAGCCTACCACAGTTTCACTACTTCTTGCTGATCGATCAATTAAACATCCGAGGGGTGTCTTAGAAGATGTTCTGGTGAAGGTGGACAAACTCATATTTCCAGCTGATTTCATCATACTTGACATGGAAGAAGACCAAGAAATTCCTATCATTCTTGGGAGGCCATTCCTAGCAACTGGGAGAACTTTAATAGATGTGCAACAGGGAAAGTTGACTTTACGAGCTCAAGATGACCAAGTATCTTTTAACATTTTTAAGGCTTGGTCATGTCCAAATGAAGGTGACACCTGTTACAGAGTAGAAACAATGACCAGCTGCACAAAAGACGTGGTGAATAAAAGCTGCATGAATCAACCACTCTCATTGGGAATAGTAGATGTTTCAAAATCAACTAATCCTGAAGTGCACAAAGAATATTGGGCAATAAAAGCCTTAAATTCCGACTTAAAGGCAGCTGGTAAGAAGAGACTTCTCCAACTCAATGAGCTTGAAAAATCCAGACAACAAGCTTATGAGAATGCCAAGTTATACAAGGAGAAGACAAAAATGTGGCATGACAGAAGAATTATGAGGAGAGAGTTCACACCGGGACAAAAAGTGCTGTTGTATAACTCAAGGCTAAAGCTCTTTCCGGGAAAGCTGAGATCAAGGTGGTCAGGACCTTTTACTGTGGTTCAAACATGGCCATATGGAGCAGTGGAGATTCAAGATGGTGATCGACAATTCAAAGTAAACGAGCAAAGGCTGAAAGAATATAATGATGGTGCACTCAACACTTTGAAAACTGTCATCACTTTGGAGGAAACAACAGGTAAGTCCTAATTTTTTTAAAAAAAAATAAAAAATAAAAAAAAATTTATTGGTTTGGTCTTTGTCTAGCTAAAGACGTTAAAGAAGGGCGGCTATTTGGGAGGCAACCCAAAACTTCTTTTCCTTAATCTTTCATTTTTCTTTCTTACGTACTGAAGCACACAAAACTGCATCTTTAAATTTTAATCTCATCATGGAGGAAATTATTGTAAAGCTTAAGAACAGGTTCCCTACTCTTCCCAAAGATGTGCTTAGGAAGATCTATAGCTGTCGACTTGAAAGAATGAAGACATTCAAGCGTTTGGGCCTTCCTGAGGATGTCCGCTGGATTATTGAAGCTAAGGTACGTTTAATAGGTGAGATTCATGATTCATTTATTAAACCTATGCCAGGTATGGGAAGAAGCTCTTACTCCAAAAAGAGAAGAGCTAAAAGAATGAAGGTTTGTCCTAAATGTGCAAGGTGGAATTGTGATCAGCGCTGTAGGATCAAAGGTATGGTTTCTATAAATCGAGAAGACAAAATCCAATTTATAAAGGATGGACTGAGTAAGGAGTCATTGGATGATATCATTCAGACTCTTGAGACGCATCCTAGTGGCGATGTTCATCATGTTCTTCTTGATTTATTAGACATATTCAACAAAGAAAAAGAGCGCTACCGTCTTGGGAATCTGACGTTAAAAGACCCTGTTTGCCAGTTTATAAGAAAACTGGATGGGAAGCAAATCCTCGATTCATAGAAAGCGTTTAAGCCGTTACTGGACGTAAAACCAGAGGAAGATGTGAGCCACAATCACAACTACTGTACATAATCTTGCTTTTGTCAATCTGTCTTATCTTTTTCAGTAACTTTTGACTTTCTTTACTCACTTTATTTACTTTCTTGGCATAATGGCCCACTGGTCATTCGTGTCAGAAATTTTTTTCAAATTTTTTTGAAAACTGTGTGATTTGCATGATTTTGTTGTCGCTGTTTTTGTAATATAAATATGTAATCTTCCATTTGTAAAAAAACACAAAATGTCTGAGAGAGAAAAAGAGAGGAGTGGTATCACTCTAAAATGCAGTTTTAAATCTATATGCATTTTTGGTGAAACTGACTCAGGAAAGGATGGAGAGTTTATACCTGCAGCACAGGAACTGGGACGTGCACTAGCCGCTAGGAAAATCAACTTTGTCTACGGGAGAGGTCTCGAGGGTCTGAAGTTAAGTATGGCTATTCCTGCAACCATTAATGGTAGCACGGGTTTGTGTGTAAGGATAAAGGAGTTAGAACATCAATTCTTCTTCTTAGGCCAAGAATTAGAGGTTTCAAGTCTGCCTGAACGAATGGGACGTATGTTTTACCGTGCTGATGCTTTTATCGCTCTACCCGGTGGTTTTGAAACGTTGGATAGGATCTCTAGCATTGCTTATTGGGCTAAACTGAACTTTCATAAAAAACCATTAGGATTGTTAAATGTTAATGGTTTTTACGATAACCTGTTGTCTTTTCTTGATCATGCTGTGGAAACAGGATTCATACCCCAAGCGACTCGTCATTCCATCATTTCTGCACCAACTGCTGATCAACTACTAGATAAACTGCAAACCTATGAACCTCAACCAGATCTATTAGTAAAAGAAAAAGGTGGGCAATCTTCAGACAGCAGTCAAAAGCAGAATCCAGATACCACTCTCCGGTTGTAACTTTCTTTTATCTTATGGTTTTACTCTCAGCATTTTGGTTTAATTTATTGTGTGTTTAGGTTGTTCAAAAAAAAAAACTTTCTTTAATCTTTAGAAGACATTGAGGACAATGTCTGATTTAGGTTGGGGGAGGATTATAAAAAAAAAAGCATAGTTTCTCCATTAGATAGTTAGTTAGTAAAACCATTAGATGCATGGGGTATGCATAGATGGCAGAGTAAAGAGTTATTCTTAACTCTTGAGACGCATCTTATTAGTTGTAATTTTTTTTTTGTTATTTCATCTTTAAAAAAAAAAAAAAAAAGAGGTTCAACCTAAAAAAAAAAAAAATTATTTAAGTGCTTTTCAATGATTTTAAGAAGTATATAAGTTTGAAGCATGGATCAATTGAGTTTAGAGATTTTATAGCATGATTGAATAACTGATTGTTGAATTTGGTGATGAATTTTGAGATTGAATGAGCTGAATTTGAAAGTCCCTAACCGTGAGCCTTTTAGCCTATATAATCAATAATGATTATCTTTCCTGTGTGTGATAATTCACCTATTAAGTTGTCACTCTAGAACTTGCTTTAAATCTAGTTGAAATTACATGTCACATGCACATTCAAAAATGATAAAGGCATTCATTTTGTTTAGCCAGAGCCAAATAGCCAACCTTGCAATTATACCATTGATAAGCCCCTTTGAGCCTAATTGATTATTTATTCTTAACCCATTAATATGTGTTTTAATGATTTATCAAGTGCTTTCACTGAATTCGAAAGATTAACAGAGCATTTGAAATTTTTGTGAAATGGGCTTTTGACAAGTGTGGGGGTCTATATATCATCAACTACAAAAGTGCAGAAGTTGTTTAAAAAAAAAAAGAGAAAAAAAAGAAGAAAAAATAAAAATAAAAATAAAAAATAAAAAATAAAAAAAAAATAAATTATGGGTTGTTGGGATGAGATAAGCCAGGTTTATTCATAAGATGACCCATTTTTCAATTGTTCTATTTACTTAGTAAAAATAGCCCTTCATATCACTTTTTACATTCCTTTCACCTTAACCCCATTACAACCTTTAATAAGTCCTTTTGATTTGAATTATGCATGTGAATTAGGTAGTGGAGATTGAGATTTTTGGCAAGCTTATGGTAGTGCAATTTTTTCAGGTGAATTTGAGCGAAACACTTACCCTAAAACACTTGAGAGATTGAGAGAATGAGCGACAATTATGAATTCGGTTCATTTATTTTCAAATGAAGTTACCAGTTTATACTTTTATTGATTCAAGAATACTATGATCTCTTTATTCTTTAATTGTGTCCTTGTTTATGACTTGACACTTCTGATTTTGTTGGAACCACTTATTAGTTACTCTTTCTTGTCCGAGGACGTCCAAGAGCTAAGTGTGGGGGAATTTGATAAGTAAAATATTTGCATATTCATTTTCCCTTATATGATGATTTTGTGGACTATATTTGAGCTGAATGTAATCAATTTGGGTGTAATTAATAAACAAATAATGATTTTCTTGCAGCCATGGATAGTACCGGATTAAAAAGAATTAAAGAAGGCATTTAAGGAAAAGTTACTATTCACGTGGTACACTGTTCATGCGGACTGTTCATTGTGCACTGTAGCAGTTTCACTGTAGCGGACGGTGTGGTCGGTTACTGTAGCAATGCGGGTTACTGTAGCGGACGGTGTGGTCGGTTACTGTAGCAAATCACTGTAGCAAAATCACTGTAGCAGTCCGAAAATGAAGCCTATAAATAGAGCTTCTTGGCACCCTAAAATGGAGAGGAAGAAGTAGGAAGGAAGAGAGAGAGAGAGTTTCTATTTTAGAGAGAGAGTTGTTATTTTTAGAATTTATTTCTTGCATTTTTTTTTACTTCTTGCATTTTTTTTACTTCTTGCATGCCTCCTACATTGATGGTTTTACCTCCTATATGGAAGGCCTAGATAGTCCTCCTTTATGGATGGTATAGGTTGCCACCTACATGGATGGTTTTACCTCCTATATGGTAGGCTAGATTTTCCATTTTCATGCATCTTGTAGTAGTATTTTTATGTTTTTGTAATTAATTTTTATGCAATATTTATGATGTTTGGAATATATTTTGGTTTTGTTTTTAATTTTATTATGAGCTAAATTTTCCTTTTCCTAGGGTGATGACGTAGCTTACTAATGACGGATTGAATCTTAACTTATTAAATCTAGTTTTAATTTTTCCTTCATGATTGAGTTTTAATTATTGCTCTTAATGCTTACAATTGATTGGCCACCTTTTGGATGATTTTAATATGCATGTTGAGACCGGAAGGAGATACATGTGTGTGGATCCTATAATTAAAACCATAATTTGCATATGAAATAGGAATATATTCATATGGGTTATGTAGTCTTAATTGAGTTCCATAAATCTTAATGCATGATTGATTGCTTAAATTCATATAGGAATATATTGGGTTAGCAATTAATTATAGAATTACTTGACCTTGGAAGAGGCTAGTAATTAAAATAGGGAAACTCGACTATCAATCATGTGGAATAAATTGGACTAGAATAGATAAGTGATTCAATCCAGAATTTATTAAGTGAAATCTAATCCCTAGGACTTTTTCTCATATTTGTCTTTATATCACTTGTATTCATATTTCATCATTTCTATCTTGCAATCTCAATCATAACTAATCAACCGACTAAATAGAATTAAGATTACCAATTTTGGTACTTAGTGATCAATCCTCGTGGGAACGATACTCTACTCACTTTTATATTACTTGATTACGACAGTGTACACTTGCACTTCTAAATACACCATCCTACACTCGTAACAGTACTGTGACCACAAGAGCCTCAAGTATCTACATGATCAAAAAGAATTGAATATGAGACAACGTCGCTGGATGGATTTGTTAAAAGATTATAATCTAGAGATTAAATATCATCCAGGAAAGGCAAATATTGTTGCTGATGCCTTGAGTAGAAAAGCGGTGCAAGTAGCAGTCATGATGGTCCGAGAACAGAAATTGTTAGAGGAATTCAGGGATCTAAATTTGATAAATCAAGTATTCCTGAATGCATACAAACCGAATGAAGTACTGCTAGCTAATTTTAGTGTTAGCCAGGAAGAAAGCAATCTGAGAGCAGAAATTGAAGAAGCTCAAATGCAAGATGAACGAGCCCAGTTATTCCGAGGGATGATTGAAAAAAGGTGAAACCCAAGATCACGATCTTTTGCCAAGTGGATTGGTTAGATACAATCAGCGAATATATGTACCACCAAAGGCTGATCTGAGGCGGAAAATCCTGGATGAGGCACACAAGAGTCGTTACACCCTTCACCCAGGAATGATCACAATTTGAAATCTATGTACTGGTGGCCAGGGCTAAAAAACGATGTGACCAAATATGTGGCCCGATGTCTCACTTGTTAGAAGGTGAAGATTGAACATCAGAGACCACTAGGACTTCTACAGAGTTCAGAAATTCCAGAATGGAAGTGGGAAAGTGTCACCATGGATCTAGTGATGGGTTTACCCAAAATTAGAAACTATGATGCCATTTGGGTAATTGTCGACCGTTTCACCAAGACGGCACATTTCATACCCATTAATGTCAGATATTCCCCAGAGAAGTTAGCAGAAATATATATACAGGAGATAATCAGACTCCATGGTACACCGAAGAGCATTATCTCCGACCGATATCCTAGATTTACATCAAGATTCTGGAAAGCTCTACATGAAGCTCTACGTACGAAGCTGAAATTCAGTACGGCCTATCATCCACAGATGGATGGACAGTCAGAAAGAACCATACAGACACTAGAAGATATGTTAAGAGCATGTATATGGATTTCAAGGGAAGTTGGGATCATTTCCTTCCACTCGCTGAATTCGCTTACAATAATAGCTATCATGCGAGTATTCAAATGGTTCCTTATGAAGCATTGTATGGTAGGAAGTGCCAATCACCCCTATGCTAGACAGAATTGAATGAACTAAGACTATATGGGCCGGATCTGGTAGATCAAACCACAGAGAAAATCAGGACTATAAAAAAGAGGCTCCTAACAACGCAAAGTAGACAGAAAAGCTATGCTGATAAAAGGAGAAGATCTCTAGAGTTTAAAGTGGGAGATCATGTATTTTTGAAGGTATCTCCTGTTACCGGAATCGGTAGGGCAATCAAAAGGAAAATGCTTAGCCCACGTTACATTGGTCCATTTGAAATATTGGCAATAATTGGGCCAGTAGCATATCGAATAGCCTTACCCCCAAACTTGAGTAGACTGCACGATATGTTTCATGCCTCACAGTTGAAGAAGTACCAATCAGACCCTGAACATATTATGGAATATGAAAAGGTGGATATGCGAGATGATCTCACTTATAAGGCTGAGCCAGAACAAATCATTGACAGACAAGAAAAACAACTCAGACATCGAAGCATACCATTTGTAAAGGTGGTGTGGAAGGGACTGTCTCCAAGGGAAGTAACTTGGGAAGTTGAAAAGAATCTGAAGAAATGTTACCCGGAGTTTATATATCAAGAAGTGTAACAAATTTCGAGGACGAAATTTAATTTACGGGGGGAGAATTGTAACATCCCAAAATTTATTCAAAGGCTAAGGATTGATTTATGGGAATTAGATAGTAAGCCAAATTATGGAATCTATGAAATATAAGGAATCTTAAATTAGACAAAGAGAAAAAATTAATACATAGTGTGTGTAATTAATATGATAAAAATATACCTATATATATTATATTAAAACAAAACACATACACCCTTTTCCCACACATCACACGCCATGCACACATACACAATTATCTAATTAAATAACACACACACACACTACCCACATGGCACACGCGTACACATTTTTAATTACTAAAAACAAAACCCTCTCTCTCACTCTCTTAATCACACGGAAGCGCACACACACACTCCTCATTTTCCATTTTTCATTCATTCAACACATTCAAAAGAAAGAGAAAAATATAGGAAAAGAGAGAGTGAGTGATAGAGAGAAAGCAAAAGAAACATAAGAGTGATCGGTGCTACGAGAGGAAGGAAGAAGGGATTACAAATTCTACATACAACTCCATATCCTAATATAGGTGATTTTCCTTCCCATATTCTTAACTCTTTCTAGTTAATTTGAGGCTATTTTTGGGTAGTTTGGGAAGCATAAGAATCAAGTATAATGAATCATTGTCTTGTGAGGTCTTGTTTTGGCCAAAATAATGCATAAGGAAGGAATGAGAATTTTATAAATTTGAGGTTTCCAATGAATTCTATACGAAAAATTATATGGGAATATATGAGATTATGATTTTTGGATGATTATATATAAGTCTAGAATTTTTAGAAAATAAAAGGAGTTGCTGTTCGGTTAGTTTCTCTGAAATCATATTGGTTTTAAAATATATTTCGGTAACCAAAGCTGGTTCGAAAATTATGAAAGTTTTCATAAGGAAAGTAAACATCTTAAGCTTTAATTTGATATATAATATGTATCATTTGGGTTTATAAATAGTGAGATATGAATTTTTAAAGTTAGATGATGAATCTGGAACGTTTTCTAGTACAGATGGGGTTTGACGAAATTATGGAAATTATGTGGCTATAATATATAAATGGTAATATTTTTCCCTGAAAATATACTTAAATAGGATCATATAGGATTTTTAACCATCCCATTGGGAGTTCTAGATATTTAGTTATGAATTTTAGAAATTAAGCTATTGCAATTGGAAAGATTTTTTGGCAGTGCGAGAAAACTTTAAAACTGGGAATTATTCATTTTTGGGTGGTAGTTAAACTATTTTTATATTAAAATATACTTCATAAGTGACGCATAGAATTTGGAACCACCTTAATTGGATATTTCTAGGTCAAGATATGAATTGTCAAAGATTATTGAAAATTTTGATAGAATTGAGTAATAGTGCAAAAATAAAAAATAAGGGTATTTTTGAAATAATTGGGACTCTAAGGGTCAAGTTAAATACTAGAGTTGGTATGAGTCCATTAAATACCAATTGGACCTAAGGTATTAGTTATAATGATAACCTACCAAAGTGTCTTATTTTGGATCAAGTAATAATTCGCCCGTCCGTAAATTATAAATTATAGGATTTGACATTTGCCTGGGACGCCTAAGAGACTGAGAACAGGAACCAAATTTGGAAAGACTGTCAGGTAGTACTTTATCTCTTATATCATATGTGATGTCATGTATGTGTACCATATCATCTGTATATATGTGCGGGACAGATAGTCCATAGGCGGTATGACCCGTAAGTACAAGTTACACCAGGAGTTACCTAGGGGCGTCTTAAGCCAGGTAGGTTTGAGGCAGAAAGCCCGTGACTGTACCTTGTATGGGGCAGAGGCCCTGGGCAGCCAGATTGTGAATCTCAAGCGCTGTGAGTCTGTGATAGGGGACCGGTTAGGCCATTTATGTGCTGCATTTCTGTAAGTTGTGTTGTTTGATGATTTGTTTTACATGCTTAGTGTTTGCATATTATATGAGTGATCTTTGTATTACTGAGATTCTTTTGAATCTCACCCCTTTTTCAACAAATGATATACAACAAAGGCGTCCAGCTCTAAGGGCAAGAAGGTAATATAGACGGACGAAGAAGAGGCAGATAAATTATAGACTGTTTGGTTATCATTTTATTTTAGATGACTGTAAAATATTTGTAAGTAGTAGTAGTAGTAGTAGCGATAGTAGTATTAGTACTTGCGATGCAGACTGTATGTGTTGTAATTCGTACGCTAGACTTTCGATAACGTATTAGTATTTAGAAACCCATAAGTTAACCATCACGACGCGAGCTATAGATAGAAAATGCCATGTATTTTAAATAAATGATTTTGAAACTGATAAAGATAATGAATTTACAAACTAAAATTTAGACCATACATATTTATTTTAAAAAGTTTTTGAAAATCCTATACAAATATAAGATTAAACTCTGTTTTAAATTAGGACTTTAAATTGTTTTGGTCTCAGGTTTGAAACCATTATATATTTAAACTAATCTAAAGGCTTTAGAAATTAAGGTGTTACAGGTTGCTTGGAAAAAATAATATGCAATAGCCACATCTTGTTTTCACAGAATTATTACTTGTATCGATATTGATCATAGAATAGGTAACGATCACTGAGTTTCAAAGAGTAGAAAGAGAAAATGGCAATTTAGAATTTTGTTAGACCCTTAATACGCATGTATTGTTGTCCACATATTCCATGTACGTTGTCTTTACCACTTTCTTCCATACAAAAAAAAATATACATACTGTTATAGTCAAATATATACTGCAAATAAAGACAGAGGATTATAATTTAGGGTGATGATGTAAATTTAGTAATGAATAATTTTGTTATGAGTATCTATAAGACTTAATTATTTTTGTGTGTAAAAATAGATATAAACAATTTATTTAAGAGCAGATATAACAATGCCGTTAAAGAAACTTAGGGCCTGTTTGGTTCAAACGGAGGGGAGGGGAGGGGAGGGGAGGATAGGGGGTCATCTTGTTTGGTTTGATTGGAGGGGGAGGAAGATGAATGTTTTTTAATGATGCTTTGTTTGGTTGTAGAGGGGAGGGGATTTAAGATAATAACTATTTTACCATTTTACCCTTATATATTAACTTACATTTTTTATGCTTATA
This sequence comes from Albizia julibrissin, assembly GCA_037074505.1. NCBI lineage: Eukaryota > Viridiplantae > Streptophyta > Magnoliopsida > Fabales > Fabaceae > Albizia > Albizia julibrissin. Next base: position 56,843,348 of record CM073477.1, on the reverse strand, counting down.
TAAATAATTTAAATTAGTTTTTCTGAAATGAAATTTTTTTAAATTAGTTTACACCTCAATATAAATTACCAAAATTCAAATATATTTTTACCAAGTGGACACAAATTTATTTTAATTCATACTATTAGATTAACTAAAACAATTATTTGTTAAAAAATACTCGTTTATGTATTCCTTCCTTTCCAGTACTCGTTTATATATATATATATATATATATATATATATATATATATATATATATATATATATATAATTTTTAAAAGCAACCAATATTATTATAACCGATGATGATGCTGTTGACTCTACCTAGCCCCGTCCTCTGCCCGCCCCTGAGACAGGACATGCTGGCCAGACTGTTGACGGTGCCGCCATTGAGACAGGACATGCTGGCCAAACTGCTGATGGTACCCCTACTAAGACAGGGCTTGACCATGACGCTCCAACTAGTTAGCTTCATTTATTTAGGATTTTTTCTTTTCTTTTTAAAAATTGTCCAAAATGTTTGAATTAATTTAATTATGTTATCACAAAGTTTGTTATGTTTTGTTAATTAGGTTATTTAATTTCGTTTGAAAAATCAATTTCTAAAAAAAATAAACAAATAACTAAACATTAGTTACGGTTAAAATTTCGTTTGAAAAATTAATTTCTAAAAAAAATAAATAACCCAACATTTGTAGCGATTTTGTGGTATTAATCGCTAACAAGTTATATAAAATTTAGATTTTTGAATCTGATGTTCCCGTCAACGGTCAAATATTTTGTAGCGGTTACATGTAAAAACCGCTACCAATACTCACACCACTTTTAGCGGTTTATGCTTTGTAACCGCTAAAACCCGCCAATGGTCATATGACATGAATTTGTAGCAGTTTAATATTATTAACCACTACAACAGTTTACAGATACAAAATTTGAATGTTGTGAATCTGACATACCTGCCAACTGTCAAATATATTTTGTGATGATTATTTGTAGCGGTTAAAGACTATTAACCGCTAGTAGTTGTGAAAATATTTGAATTTTGAATCTAGAGAAATCCTGCCAACGGTTATATGACATGAATTAGTAATGGTTTAATGAACCACTACTAATTTTTGAACATTGTGAAACTTCAATTTAGAGCCTGTTTGGAATCCCATTTGCCACCCAAAAAGCCTATTTAGCATGTAAAAGCCTATTTGCCTTAAAAATTAGTGTTTAGAAAATCATTGAAAAGCAATGGGCTTTTAGATGTAAAAGAGCTTTTTCTCAAAAGCTCTCACACACAGATTTTAAAAAAAAGCCACTTCTCCCACCGCCAATCCAAATACAAATCACATTTTCAATCTAGCTTTTTTTCAATTGGGCTTTTGTAAAAGCCCCATTAAAAAAAGCCACTTCTCTATCGAGTTCCCAAATAATCCCTTAAGCATCTTATGACGTCTCATTTGTAATTTCACTCATTTTGTTTGCTAAATTCTTTCCTCTAGCCATGGATAAATCATGGATCAAGTTGTCACGCAATTCTCTAGCTTATTTAGACGGATTAAACAAGTTTTTGGATTTCGCTTACTCTCACGCCAGCTGTAATGGAAAGATCGTATGTCCGTGTTAGAGATGAAAGTTCAAGAAGTGGCATACACGAGAAGTTGTTAAGGAACATTTGCTTGTGAAGCCTTTCCTGGAAGAATATACGTTCTGGAGAGTTCATGGTGAGAAGGCTGATATGAGATACGATGATGCTCTTCCTTAAAGTTCACAAGTAAGAGTTCAAGTAATGAACATGATCCTTTTAATGATGTTGTCCGTGATGCGTTTGGTTTTTAGGACGAAAACTTCAACGAAGAAGTGCAGGGTTCAAAGTCTGTGTTTTTGAGAAATGAAGCAACGCGGGATTTTTTCACCCTCATGGATGTCGCAGATCGTCCTCTATATCATGGTTGTCAAAAATACTCCAAATTATCTTTCTTAATCAAATTGTATCATATCAAGTGCTTGTATGGAATCATAGATAAGGTAATGTCGATGTTGATGGAATTATTGGAAGATGCGTTCCCCGATGCGGAGATCCCAACATCGTTCTATGAGGCCAAGAAGATTATTAATAGATTGAGATTGAACTACCAGAAAATTGATGCATGTCCCAACGATTGTATATTGTATTGGGGAGAAGAAGCCAGTAGGAAGGATTGCAAGCAATGTCACACATCGTGGTACAAGACAATTTGGAAGGGGAAAATACAGAAGAAGAAACATGCAAAGATTCTAAGGTACTTTCCTTTAAAGCCTCAGTTACAAAGATCGTTTATGTTGTCGAAAACAGCTGTGCACATGAGATGGCATGATGTTGATAAGAATGAAGATGGAAAATTATGACATTCACGGGATGCAGAAGCCTGGAAAACATTTGACACTGAATTCCCATCTTTTGCGGCTGACCCTAGAAATGTTCGGTTTGCTTTGGCCACCGACGGTTTTAATCCCTTTGGGAATCTTAGTACAACTTATAGTATTTGGACAGTAGTCTTAGTTCCCTACAACTTGCCCCCTGGATGTATATGAAACAAAGCTCCTTCATCTTGTCTATGATAATCCCAGGCAAAAAAGCACCGGGTAATGACATCGATGTCTATCTCCAACCGCTTATTGCGGAATTGCTGGACTTGTGGCAGGTCGGGATCAAGACATATGACGCATATGGGAAGTCACTATTTAACTTGCGTGCAGCCTTGATGTGGACCATAAGCAACTTTCATGGGTTAGGAACGTTATCTGGGTGGAGTGTGCTTATGGGGACGGCGTGTCCACTTTGTAATTTTAACTCCGACGTAGTCCGCCTTCCTCATAGTTGAAAGTGGTGCTTCATAGGTCATCAGAGGTTTCTCAATGGTAGGCACAAGTTTAGATTGCAAGGGAATCGTTTCAATAGGGAAACGGAAAAAAGAGGACCTTCTCAGACTTTAATCGGTGTAGACATCTTACAACAGCTTCAAGACGTTAAATTTGAGTTTGGAAAAAGCGTCGATTCAACAACAGCAGGGCCAAAGAGTAGGAGGACTACTTCGGCTTCTGCACCTCAACAATGGTGGAAGATAAGTATCTTCTTCACTCTTCCATATTGGAAAACTAATTTACTTCGCCACAGTCTTAATGTTAAGCACATTGAGAAAATGTATGCGACAATGTGTTATACACATTGCTTAACGAACCTGACAAATCAAAAGATCATCTTCAAGCGAGGAAAGATTTACGGGCCATGCGAGTTCGTGAAGATGTGTGGCCTGATGAGCATGACAAATTTCAACTGGAAAAGTTTACCCTCATAAAACCGAACAAGGAAGTCTTCCTCACCACGTTGAAGAAAATAAAAGTTCTTGATGGCTATTCAAGTAACATTTCACGATGTATTGACATGTAGGCACGAAAGGTTGCTGGCTTAAAGAGTCATGACTCAACTGTTCTTGCACAACAGTTACTTCTGCTGGCTATAAAGAATATGCTTCCTCTAGATGTGTCCATCGTTTTAGTCGAGCTGTGCTCCTTCTTTTGGAAGTTGTGTTCTAAGGTTTTGATCGTTGAAGAGCTCGATCAGTTGCATTCCAAAATCATTGTTACCCTTTATCATTTGGAGATGCTCTTTCATCCCTTATTTTTTACTGTGATGGTCTACCTGACAGTCCATATTGTTCATGAAACAAAGATCGCTGGCCCTGTATAATATCGATGGATGTATCCGATTGAGAGGTACTATATTTACATATGTGCATCATCATTACTTTTTAAATTTTCTACTCTCCCATTTCACCATTTAGTATCATATTTCTCTCTTTACTTTACAGGTTTCTTGGCAAATTAAAATCTTACGTAAGGAATAAGGCGTGGCTAGAAGGTTCTATAGCTGAAGGTTATACAGGAGATGAAGTCTTGTATTTCTACTCAAGGTACTTTGATGACATTGAGACAGCTTTCAACCGACCATCTCGTGTCGACGATTGTCTTGAACATGAGCCAACAATATCGACAGAGTTCTTAATCCCTCATGTTTGTAAATCAGTTGGAGGAAGTAAGAACTTCAAACTAACATCAACTGAGAAGTTGCAGGCACATAGACATGTGTTGATTAATTACACTCAAGTTGAACCCTTCCTTCAATAAGAATCGTACACTCATATATTATATACAACTATCCTTACATTTTTAATTTAGATTTCATGATCATCTTCCTATGATTAATTGTAGGGAATTCAGAAGTCATGTGAAGCGTCAACTAAGGATTTGAACACAAACATCCTCCAAAATTGACAAAAAGGTCTACAAAGAATTCCCCGCCTGATTTGCGCGTAGAATATTAAATGACCACAACCTGCACTCGCCCGACTTCAAAGCCCTTGTAATCGGCCCGCTTGACCATGAAAAAATGTTTACAGCATACAATGTCATTGGTTTCAAGTTTTGCATGGTATCACGAGATCAATAATTTCAAACTCAAAATTCAGGTGTTTTTGGCACCTTTGGGACAAGGAGTTACGCAAGCAGCAATGACGACAACATGCAGTTCGGAGGTGTCCCTTACTATAGAAAGATTGTGGATGTCGTTGAACTAAATTACCAAGGTTATTTCACTGTTACGCTTTTCAAATGTTTGTGGGAAAATACGACCACATCCCGTGGACTCACAACAGATGATTTAAGTATCACATCAGTAAACTTCTCTCGTCTAATTCCCACCGGTCAATCTGAAGATGATGAGCCTTATATTCTTGCCTCAGAGGCACACCAAGTTTATTATGTCCAGGACGAGAGGTACAGGGATTGAAATATGGTGGTTCACTTAAAATCTCGAGACCTTTATGACATAGGTGATGGTGACAACATCACCTACAAGAGTGTCATTCTGTCCCACCAATTTTGAAAACTTCTTCCCTGAAGGCGATGATGATTTACCTATATTTAGGTGAGATTTTATAAGTTTACATTATTTAAATTTAATATTTTCTACACAAAAATATCATACTAATACTTCTTTGACAAAATTTTTGTAGGGATGGCGAACAAGAATGATTAAGTTGAACTATGATTTTGTTTTCTCAAACTTGATATGTATTACATTTTCTTAAAAAAATTGAATCACATTTGTAGCGGTTATATAACCGCTACAAAGTAAAGAAACCGCTACAAATTGACAAATTAACCGCTACATATAACAATAAACTGCTACAAAACTAAACCGCTACAACACATGACATATTAATCGCTACCAAACATAACCGCTGCAAAATTCCGTCGCTAAATAGAGACGAAAAAATTCCGTCGCTAAATTCCGTCTCTAATTAGAGACGGAATTGACTAGTTAGCAACGGAATTTTCTGTCTCTAATCCGTCGCTAATTATTTTTTATATATATAATTTAAATTGCCACATGTCTACAACACGATCCTTCACATGTCCCTCGCCGGCGGTCGCCACGTGTACCAATCAGCCACCACCACTTTGCCTCTGGCCGCCACGTGTCACAAGTAACAAATTGGTTGCATACATTCACACATACATTCACACACACACACACACACACACACACATACATACATACATACATACATACATACATACATATATCACTTGCAAACAAAAATAGAAATACAAAATTTTGTATATTATTGAATATTTTTAATTTAGTTTTCTTATTTTATTTTATGTAAATATTCTACCTAAATTTTTATTATTAATATCTTTTTTATTTATTTTATTTTATATTTTATCTTTTTGTTTGTATTTATAAAATTTGCATTTTATTTGTACATAATATATTATTAAAAATTAAAATATATTATATTATAATTTTAATTTCAAAAATAAATATGAATTAATAATTTTTATTTATTTTATTTTAATATTATATTATAAATTTAAAATAATTTAAAATTTAAATTATTTAAAAAATTATAATTTTGGAAAAAAATTAAATTATTAAAAAATTTAGCTATTAGAGACGGAATTAGCGATGGAAATTCCATCGCTAATTTAGAGATCCGTCACAAATTTTTAGTGACGGAAATTAGTGACAGAATTTAGCGACGGAATGTAATTCAGTCTCTAATTAGCGACGGAAAAATTCCGTCTCTAAATTCCGTCGCTAATATTTAGGAACGGAATTTAGTGACGGAAATTCTGTCTCTAATTAGCGACGAAAAAATTCCATCTTTAAATTTCGTCGCTAATTTTTAGCGACGGAAATTAGTGACAGAATTTAGCGACGGAATGTAATTTTGTCTCTAATTTAGAGACGGAAAAATTCCGTCTCTAAATTCCGTCGCTAATTTTAATGACATAATTTATGAGGGATTAGGGATGGATTAGCGACGGAATGAAATTCCGTCGCTAATCCTATATTTTTTTTGTAGTGGTTTTGGCTCCAAAGTCATTCCAAACACATTATTAGCCTACACAAATAGTTAATTTTGCCTACTTTATGTATAGATATGTTGACAAATAAAGAATCACAATTGACTATTTCAGTATACATATTTACAATTTTAGACTCCCTTGTCAATAACTGATGCATAATTTTTTGTAACCACACATATCAGGCGTCATTAACTATTTAGATATAAAAAATAACAATTTAAGAATCATAATTAACAACTTCAATATCCATATATTGACAACTTGAGTTCCCCAAATACCAACAACCTTGTAGGTAATATTTTGAAATTACATATGTCAAGCGTCATTGACTGCTTAGATATACAAAATAACAAATTACAAATTGCAATTTACAACTTCGGTATATTGACAACTTGAGTTCCTTAAATGCCGTAAGATGTCATTGATTTCTTAGGTATAGAGAATAACAACTTAAAAATCGCAATTAACGACTTTAATATCTATTGTGACAACTTCAACTCTCCAAATACCAACAACCTTATGGATAATATTTTGAAGCCTCACATATCAAGCGTCATTGACTACTTAGATATACATAATACAATTTATGGATCGTAATTAACAATTTTAGTATCTATATTAATAACTTGAATTTTCCAAATGTCGTCGGACATTTTACTTTGTGTTTTCAAAATTTAATTAGAGGCAGATTAGTCATTTGGAAAAATTTGCTAGTCTCATATTTCTCTCTCAAGTCTGACTTGGGATTTGTGCTATTGGACTCCCTGACTTGTATTTTCCCTATTTTAAACGAACTTTTTGGAATTTTTCCTTTTCAATAAAATTTTTTATTTTAATATTAAAAAAAACTTATGAGTAATTAACTTTAAGAAAAAAAAAACCTTGAAAATGTAAAGCCACGTGTCGCTTCACAAGTTAACGTGGTGTCCTCTTTCTGTGATTTATTTTTTAGTAGCAACTAATAATATGGTGCATTCAACACTCTGATATTATTTTTTAATATTATTCTTTAGTTATATGCAGCACAAGAATATAATTTATGGCTAATGGTGCAATATGCACTCTAAATAAGTGCCGTTTTTGGTTTTTTTTGGGGGGGTTGATATCTCTGTAAAGAGACGTATTTGTAAACTGAGATTAGATATTAAGAGGCAAAGTGATATCCATAATCAACCAAGAGAATGAAGAAATGCATCTCCAAGATGCCTGTCTTTGTAATTATGGCGACGAACTTGTTGCTTAGGCTCGAGGGTTTTGCAGAGCTGCAGCTTCTTATTCATGGCGGAATAATACTCATATTAAGCAAGGCAAGACGACGTCGTCTTCGTCATTGACAAGCAATTGCATCAAGATGATAGTTATGGGGAAGATGCTATAGAGGCAAGTTTCTCCCCCTCCTCTCATATCCATATATATCTCTGCATGCCCTGAACGCAAAGCCAAACACAAGCCATATAATGATTTCCCCCACCGACATCACTGGACACAAAACAAAATTATGGCGCGGTGACAGTAATACCTTGTGCTTAATCGTTACTACATCTGACCTTAATATAAAGCCCATATTATCTTGCGGGAGGATTAAAATAACTAAATAAATTACTTTAATGTATTTATATTTATCGATTTTCTTTAAGTAAATTTGTATAACTTATAAATTGATATATAATTTGATGATACGTAATATATACTATAATTAAATAATTTCTTTAGCTTCTTTCAATTTTTCAAAAAATCAGTTGGATCTTATATTAAGGACTGGATGGAGTATGATTTGTCCCACATATGTACTCATCCTGTCCAAAATATAAGAGGTTGAGAGCGTAATTAATGACTTGCTCACTTTTACCCTTTGATATATATATATATATATATATATATATATATATATATATATATATGATAAATGAATATTTAAAAATTACATTCTTTCAAAAGGGTAAAATAAGCTAATTTTATCAATTCAAGATACATTAAATGATTTAACTAACATTTTTTATTCGTGTGAATTAATTAAGGTTTAAGATATAATTTTAACAATGAAATTTTTTGCCACAAGTATCTAGCTTAATTAAGTTTTGAGGTGGGTAGATACAATCATCTAAAAATAATACAATTTTAGCAATTATGTTAAATATGCCCAAATGTCTATCTCTTTTTTGTTTTTTATGTAAGACTCACTTATTCTATCTTCATCTTTATATATCACTACGGACGTTTGGACTAATTTATTAGAATTGCTAAAATTATATCATTTTTTAAAATATTGTGTTTACTTTTACACCCTTCACAATTTAATTGTGCCAGACGCTCATGACGAAACATTTCATTATTAAAATTGCACCCTAACATATTAATTAATAATATCTTATATTTTAAATTGGAGGGAGTACATTATCAACTTCTTCAAAACCTAGCTCCTAATTGCACTTTCTTCACAAATCACATCCATTTTTCCAGTGAATTGTAGCTTCTTTTCTATAATTTTGCAGCTCTGTGAATTCAAGTTTGAATCCTTATTATATATGCACATCATGTCTACTTTGTATCTTTCTATCTTTTAAATTTAGCAATTTGGAGTCTTATGTCTCAATCATATTACGTGTGTGATAGATTTATACGAGTTATATCATACAATAATACATAGACTTTAGTACGGCTATTAAGTTAATGCTTACATTTTTAATCACTCAATTGATGAATATAAGGGTAATGTTACTAAGGCTATAATATCTTAAGTTAATTATTAACAACACCCAAACTTATGTCTGAGTGATTGTATGTAAATTGTTGAAAACCAGTGCGTATAAATTATAAAAGTTTTTGCGCTTTACTATAAATGCCAAAAGACTGAATTCTTACATTCAAAAGATCAATTGGTTAAATAATTCTTTGAGGGAGAAAGAGAGACCATCAAAATATGGGAATAACAAAATGGTGCTTCAAAATAGCTTAAATCCATTGAAGTTCTTCGAGATTATCTTAGAATAATTAAGTTTTTTGTGAAATGAATAATTGTCCTCATATCAAATAAATTCCCTCCACTGCCAACTATCGGTGGCTAGAGAATTTTCGGGCAAGGGTTTATCATTGGGTGAAATTTGATCCCACCATCTTTTGGTTCCTAAAGTTTATATGACCCAAGGCTTAATTTCTGTCCTAGACGATCCTAATCCGTCTTCCAAATATCTGTCCCAAATTCAATTTAATTATGTTTCGCCTTTTCATTTAAGAAAGACGCTCAAATAATTCCCAATCATGGTCTTTGAGGATCCAATCACCCATATAATATACAAAAGAACTCTAAGCCCATTTGGTTTAATCGCATTACATGCTTACAATGGTAATCATGATTGTATTATCAAGATAAAAGTGTTTGGTTATTCTTTGGCATGGTGATAGGGTTTGCCATGGTAATGATGATTACCGAAAAATTGGGAGTCATCATTCATACCTCTCCCCCTATGAATATTCATTACCACCCCATTGCCTGGTTGACAATGTTTAATTTACCCTTTAGTTTCATTTGTCTTTATTTCACTTGTCTCATTTCACCTGTCACACCATGCCACAACTATAGCCACCACTACCTCCTTCTCCCCCACCGCCGTCACTGACACCCCCGCCACCACCACCTCCAACATAGTGGCCATCGCTACTACCTCCTCATTCTCCTACACTGCCGCCGCCACCGTCGTCACCTCCACCATTATGGTCATTGCAACTACTTCCTCCTCCTCTTCCACCTCCACTATTGCCAGTCATTGCAACCTGCACTATTGTCACTGCCGCCTCCTCTGCCATCGTCTCTACCCCCTAGGCCGCCACTACCTCCTCCTCAACAATTACCACTATCGCTACCACCCCCTGCCGCCACTATCTCCAATATTGCCATTGTTGCCACCACTACCTCTTCCTCCACCACCGTTGTCGTCGCCGCTACCCCCCACTGCTGCCACCTCCACTGTTGCTACCACCGCCACCACTTCCTCCTCCTCCATAGTTGTAGTTGTCATCACCTGTCATAGCCACTACTATTGTCACCTCTATTACCACAACCATTGGCATCAGACGATCCTCGGTGAGATACGTGACGATTATTATGAGGCAACGCAATTGCTCTTAACTATTTTTCTACAAATACTACTACAAAAGAGGAATTTAGTGGCGCCACTTTTATGACACTGCTTTTAAAGAAGTGCCATAGATAATTGTTTTTTTTAAAAAATATTTAAAAACTATGACGCTTCTTATTATAAATGTCAAAGCTAGTGTTAGACTTATGTGGCACTTGTATAAACAAGCGCCATACAAGGTCTTTATTTTTTAGAAAAAATCAAGGACTTGTATGGTGCTTACTTGATCCAGCGCTATACAAGATGCCATTATGACTTTGGATATTTCAAAGCCACAGTGACTTTATTCAAAGTCACAAGGGGCCATGGAAGGCGCTTGATAGGCCTTGAATTAATTTAAGACTACTGATTCAAGGCCACAGTGGCCTTGAATAATTCAATAGCCACCTTAGAAGGCGCTTGGAGTACCTTTAAATTAATTCAAGGGGCCGTCTTAGAAGGCGCTTGGAAGCCAAGCACCTTATAAGGCCATGGCCTTTAAATTAAGGCACTTGGTAAGCAAGAACCTTCTAAGGCCCTTTTTTAAAAAAATTTTTTAATGAAAGGAAGGCAAACATTAAAGCTTCCCTGAAGCCTTGTATGGCACACTACTACAGATTAGGGATTTAACGTCACTAAAAGACGTCCCTTCTTTAAAAAGGGAAGTAAAAACTGGATGCGGTGACATTTATGTAAATAAAGAGAAACTTTTTCCTCTTTAGGTGTCCTAAAAACTAAAAGGGATGTGTAAAGAGATCTTTAGGCGTCCCTTCTTGTAGAAGGGACACCTAAAGATCTGCCTTTAGGCGTCCCTTCTCTAGAAGGGACACCTAAAGGCTGCATGTCAGCCACGTGGCTGACATGCAGCAGCCTTTAGGCATCCCTTCTAGAGAAGGGATGCCTAAAGTTCTACCTTTAGGCGTCCCTTCTCAGCCACGTGGCTGACATGCAGCAAACAATATGCGTCCTTTCTGTAAGAAGGGACGCCTATTGTATACATTTAGGCCTCCCTTCTCCAAGAAGGGATGCCTAAAGGTTTCCCTTTCCCTCCATATTCTTCATTTCCCTCCATAGCAGCATCTTCGTTCTCTCACGGTCACAAGACATTGCCCTCCTCCCTCTCTCAAAAAACCCAGCTGCAGGAACTTAGCCTCCTCCATAGCAGCATTTTTGTTCAATCTCCTTCCTCCCAAGATTCTTAAGGCGCTATCCCCCTCCTCGATCTGTCTCTCTCGCGTCGTATCCATCCCTCTCTCAGCGTGTCCACCACAAGACCAGCAGCGTCAGTAAACCTCCGTCCTAAGCTCCAAGGTACAGCACGCCCCTCCCTTATCTTTATTTAGGCAGCCATTATTTTCTCTGCTGCTCATTGTCAAGGATTTTGCATTGGTTTTTTTTTTTTTTGTAGAGTTGGATTTTTTTATGGGTTATTTAAGGGCCTGAAATGTCACTTATGTGTTCGTGCCATAGATTTTTGCTTCTCCTATTACATTTAGAAAAGACATATAATATTTATAATATATGATATTTATTGTTGTACTTGGGCTAGCAGGTTACATCTAAACTAAGAAAGACACTTGTGTCTTTTTATGGCTTTTGCACATGACACACACACACACACACACACACACACATATATATATATATATGTAGATAATTATAAAATATTTTGTAAGTGAAAAATATGTTGGAATTTGTTGAAAAGTGACTATTAAAAAATTATAAAACTCATTACTTGTTTAGCTCTGAAGTATATATGTAATAGAATGAAAAATGAATGAGATTAAAATGTAATAATTAATTATTTCAAATGTGAAATGCCATATATGTCTGGAAATAAAAATATTTTTGAGAAATAATTGTTGTGTAATAATAATAGTAATAATATATAAGTATAAATTTTTTAACATGTCTTTTTGAATTTTTTAGTTTAATGATGAAAAATTAGTGGATTGTATTTTTTATGTTTAAAATAGTTATAACAGGAAATCTCATTGTTGTCAATTATTCTAAACTTTAGCGTTATTGAGAATGGCTTAGGTAAAAAATGGATCATAGTTGAATGAATGCTTTGAGAACTAGTGAAGAATATGAGAATGGGGTGGAAGAGTTTATTGAATTTGCTAGAAGGAATGCTCCAACAAAAAATGTGAAGTATTTTTGTCCTTGTGTGAATTGTTTAAACGAGAGTCGACGGGATGTTGATGATATAAGGGATCACCTACTTTGTGATGGAATAAATCTTCTATACACAAGGTGGATATGGCATGGTGAGGAAGTAACTGATTGTCCGTCGCACAAGAAGGAAGGAGTGGATGTTATAGAGCAAGATAGAATGGAGAAAATGATTCACGATTTCGAGGTTGAATCCTTCGCCCAGGCACATGAATTTGACAGCCTGCAGAGTGATGCGGAGACACTATTATACCCTGGGAGTAAGTACACACGACTAACAGGAACATTGCATTTGGTGAATTTAAAGGCAACTTGTGGATAGACCGATAGTAGTTTTACATTATTACTGGAATTATTGTGTGAGATGTTTCCAGAAGATAATGTACTTCCAAACCGTATGTATGAGGCAAAGAAAATCTTGTCTACGATGGGCATGGAGTACAAAAAGATACATGCTTGCCCTAATGACTGTGTATTGTACAGAAAAGAGTATGCAGGTCTTAGTGAGTGTCCTAAGTGTAAAACGTCACGATATAAAGTGAAGAAAGACGGTGGTTGTAGAGAAGGGACAACAAGTAAAAGGCAACCTTCGAAGGTGTTATGGTATCTTCCAATAATACCACGGTTTAAGCGTTTGTTTGCGACTACAACAAAAGCAAAGAAGTTGAGATGGCATTCTGATGAGAGAATTTGTGACGGAAAATATCTTCCGCACCCGGCCGACTCTCCACAGTGGAAGAAGATAGATGAAATGTTCCCTCAATTTGGCAGCGAGCCGAGAAACCTTCGGCTTGGACTTTGTACAAATGGAATAAATCCGTATGGAACTCTTACTAGTACACATAGTTTGTGGCCAGTTCTCCTTGTAATATACAACCTACCTCCCTGGCTATGTATGAAGCGTAAGTACATTATGCTTTCTATGATGATCTCTGGACCAAAATAGCCAGGGAATGACATCGATGTGTATTTGACTCCTTTGATTGAGGACTTGAAGAAGTTGTGGGAGGAAGGTATGGATGTGTTCGATGCTTATAAGAAGGAGTCTTTCAAGTTGCATGCAATGATTTTTACCACGATAAACGACTTCCCCGTATACGGAAATTTGTCAGGGTATAGTGTGAAGGGTCATAAATCATGCCCAATCTGTGAAGGAGACACACACTTCCGACAACTTAAGCATTGCAAAAAAATAGTGTACCTTGGCCATAGGAGGTTTCTTCATCGATTCCACCCATATCGTAGGCTGAGAAAGCGTTTTGATGGCTTACCAGAGCATGGAGTTGTACCAAGGGCATTAACCGGGGAGGAAGTTTATAGTCGGGTAGAACGTGTCAATGTGACCTTTGGTAAAAATCAAAGGACTGCGGGTGAGAAGAACATATAGAAGAAGAGGTCAATTTTATTTGATCATCCGTATTGGCATTGTCTTGATATAAGACACAATATTGATGTGATGCATGTGGAGAAAAACGTGTGTGACAGCCTTGTAAGTACATTTTTGCACATCCCAGGGAAGACCAATGATGGAATGAGCGTGAGACTTGACCTTGTTGATATGGGAATAAGAGATCGGTTGCATCCACAACTAAGAGATGATGGTAGGAGGGCATATATGGAGCCAGCTGCGCATACGCTATCAAAAGCGGAGAAAAGAAGTTTGTGTGGGTGTCTGCATGAAATTAAGGTCCCACAGGGCTACTCTTCTAATGTTAGCAGGTGTGTGTCAATGGACGATTTGAAGTTAGTGGGAATGAAGTCCCATGACTATCACGTGTTAATGCAACAATTGTTACCAGTAGCCATTAAAGGCATTATGAAAGATAAAGTGTGAACTACTATAACCAAATTGTGTGTTTTCTTTAATGCTATCTGTAATAAAGTCATCGACACAGAGAAGTTGGATGAACTAGAAAATGAGGGTTATATAATTCTGTCCCAACTAGAGATGCATTTTCCTCCATCATTTTTTGATATAATGGTGCATTTGGTAGTTCATTTAGTAAGGGAGGTAAGGTTTTGCGGTCCAGTTTACTTGAGGTGGATGTACCCTTTCGAGCAATACATGAAGATCTTAAAAGGGTATTCTAAAAATCCTTATCGACCTGAAGCCTCAATAGTTGAGCGATATGTAGTTGAAGAGGCAATGGACTTTTGTAAAGATTATCTATCTAGTAAAAAGGAACAGTCTCGGCATGAAAACAGGAGAAGCAAGGAAACACGAGGACTTAAAGTGAAGGCTGCGGATCGTAAAGAGGTGTTACAAGCACACTTGTATATCTTGAATAATATGGAAGAAGTTCAGCCATACATAGATGAGCACAAAAAGACTTTGAAGAACTTGAATCCAAAGAAGAGTGACATGCAAATAGCTATTGAGCAAAACAAGACATTCGTTAAGTGGTTTGAGGAGAAGGTTTCGCATGAGACCGGTGTGTTTGAGACAATCAACTGGCTAGCTTGGGGGCCTTCATTTCAGGTTGTTACTTGGACTGGTTATGACATAAATGGGTATTCTTTCTACACAAAAGAGCAAGATGACAGAAGTACCATGCAAAATAGTGGGGTGATGGTTAAAGCTGAAGCTATGCACTTTTCCAGTTCGAAAGACAAAAACCTCATATGTGCATCAATGGCTTATTATGGAGTTATAGAAGAAATATGGGAGATGACCTACAACAAGTTCAAAGTTGCTTTATTCAAATGTAAGTGGGTTAGCAATGCTGCTGTGGTAATAGATCCACAATTTGGATTTGTCTCAGTCGATCTTCGAAGAGTTGGTTATAGAGATGAGCCCTTCATTCTAGCAAGCCAGGCGAAGCAAGTGTTTTATGTCACAGATCCTGCAAATAAAAATATGTCCATTGTACTTCAAAGCAAAAAACAAAAGTATGGTGATCCAACATTCAACCTTGACGACACACCACCTTTGACAACAAATCCACCTACAGGAAGTGAGGTCGAGTTGGTAGATGATGAAGATTATTCTGCAAGAAATGATCATTGTGAAGGAATATGGGAAATAGTATAAAGTAAGACCTTTAACTATATAAAACTGTATTCTGTCCTATGTGCTTTTTTCCCTTAATGTAGTTTATACAGATACCTGCAATCTACTTACCTCTCTGACAATGATTTTTTTGTGTCCAGGAATATGTCAAGTTCTAGTGACTCAGGGAGCGACAACGAGCAGCATGATGGAAGGCAAGAAGAGCCACCCGCTCCGAGAAGAATAAGGGGTGCCACGAAGATGACTGTATTGGCGAAGCACCACTACAATGAACAGGAGAGGGTTCACATAGACTTTGATGCCAACATGAATCCAGAGGATCCTGAGGAAGACCACTTCATTAGTTATCTTGGTTTTTTGGGTCGAAGCAAAGTCCGAATCATCTATGATAGTTGGAGGCAGGTTCCCAAAAAAATGAAAGCCATGATATGGCAACAGATTTTGGTACATAACTTTCGATACATTTTATGTATTTAGATCTTTCTTCCTATTCAAGTTTAATTGTCTCCATTTTTACAGCAAACGTTCGATGTTCCTGACACCACAGACATGTACAACCACTGGATGGGAGAGGTTCGTTTGCGCTGGAAGGATTTTAAAAATAAGCTCTCCAAGAAGTACATTAGAGGTGACAAGAGACATCTGGATCCTTGTAAGGAATATTCATATCTATCTCCAGAGGATTAGAGGTTGTTTGTAGCAAAATGAAAAGCTCTTGAATTTTTGGTAAATTTTTTGTCTTCAATATGAAAATTTTTACTTTCAATATAGTTAATGCACCAATGACTTGTTTTTCCTTTTCTCCCTTAAACAGGAATTAAGTGCGGCGAACACACAGAGGCAAGAAGCAAATAAGTACCAGCATTGCATGTCTCGGGGTGGTTACAGGAAGCTGGAGCGGACGATGATGGCAGAAGAGCTAGAAAAAATGAAGGAAGCTGCGAAATCGGATCCTTCCGTTGTTGTACAAGTGCCAGCTCCTCCTCCGCGTCACAAAAAATGGAAAGCAGGGAGGATTAAGATTGGCAAATATATAAATCCGACTATTGCTGAGGTTGCCTCGAGGATTGTAAGTAGAATAGCACAAGTAATTAATTGTGAAATTCTTTCACATTTCTAGCATTTAATTTTCGTTCATAATGAATTGTATGCTACAGGACAAACTCGAAGAGCAGAGTAGCCAAGGTTCGTTCACTCCTAGTGGACGGATGGATATATTGGCAATGGCGATTGGGAAGGCTGAATAACCCAGCCGTGTTAGAGGGGAGACGAGGGGAGTTGGTATTACGAAGTATTTTGGTAAAGCCTTGATATTTTCTTCACAAGCTGAACCCAGTCAACAGTTTGTGGCTAAGCTTCGCGATCAAATATGAGAAGAGCTCCGAGATGAGCTAATAACAGAACTACGTGGTGAAATGAAATCGTGGTTTGATTTTCATCAAACGAAGGGTACTAGGGTTAGAAACCAGGAATCCCCGGCCTTCCCCAGCACTAAAGGAAGTCACCACCCGCCGAATGAATCCCTTGTACAGCCTTCCCACACTCCGCAACTCGTTGCCGAGGCTTTCTATAATCCAGAACCCCTTGTCCAGTCTTCCCACACTCCATAACTTGTTGCCACTCCTTTCCATAGTCTTGTCCAGCCTTCCCATAGTACAGAACCCTGTGGCCAGCCTTCTCACATAACAGAACCATTGGGTCAACCTTCTACTACTCCGGAGTCGGGTGAATCGTGTATCCTCTATTTGGATGCCCCCATGATTCGTGTTGTAGCCAATGCTCTCGTTTACATACAAGCTACCACCCACCATCATAATCAAATTCCACAGTATTTACGTAGGGTGACAGTGACACGTGTTCATGAGGGGGAAGAAGGTGCATTCATCCCTATCCCTGACGTTGAGATTGCCACGCTGGGTCAGGCAATTGGAGCTTTCATCCTTTGGCCTCAATATCTTATTGGCACGTTGGTAACCCCACCAATGGTAGGAATTATATTCATATCACTTGACAGTTATTGGCATCATTGTAATATAATTGGTTTTGTTTGCTATGGTTATAAGAGGAGCAAGATGCAGTGAAATGACCCTTTCTAGCACGGCTGCAACAGATTTATAAAGGTATTCGCCAAATCGACTTCAATATGCCTCCAGGGATTGTGGGTACAGAATTGATGTATCCCTACACGATCGACAATAAAGATCTTAAGGAGTTTTTGCATTTGGAGGAGATAGATGCAGGATGGGTCAAACTTGCCATTTGGTTAGTTTTTCTTTTCTAAGTTCAAGATTTCATAAGTTCAATAATTCATTGGTCATTTTATTTCTATTTTAGGTCCTTCTACCACATATGCATCGATATGGAAAGACAAAATTTATACGGATTCTTGTGTCCGGAAAATACGACATCGGATAAAAATGATGTGGCAAAAAGGACGCATTATGTAGGCTTCACAATGGCAGCAACCAAATTGCGATGTTATCTAGCGCCAATTGTTCAAGGGTATGTAGTTGTATTTTTATTTTTTGGGATGTTTGAGAAATAATTTTCTTCTAACCTAAACTTCATTTTAATCTGTATATTGTTGTAGTTACCATTGGAGCCTGTGTGTTGTTTGCTCACGCCTAAATGAAATCTATTGGTTTGATTCCTTGACAAAAAAACCCGACAAGGACACAAAATCCGTCTTCAACACGTTAGTTATTTCTTTTTTATTAATTAAAGAAATGTCTGATTTAAATAAATTGTTCTAACTTAAAATGTTTTACATTTTAATGGTAGCGTGACCCAAACATATAGAATGCTTGGCAGGTCACGTGAGGGTAGAGTTGTTCGCAAGCCAAAGTGATTATATCCCAAAGTATGTGGTTCCAATATAATTTAAGTTCTTTTATTTAGGGTTGTTTTAAAAATGATGTATGTTATTTATTTTAACCAATTGCTTTTTATTTATAGTGCCCTCAACAGCCAGGTGGTACTGAATGTGGCTATTATGTTCTACTTTACATGTATAATATCATTCAAAGTGGCGTTATAAGTGATTTTCAACAGGTAATCAAATGATAATATTTTGGGTCTATGTATTTTAATTGAATTGCTAAACAATCCTTTAATTTCATTGATTTCGTATAATCATATTTTCTAATTTACAGATCTTTGATAATGATGCTGCTTACTTATATGAAGATATTAATTTGATTAGAGACTTGTTGGCTGGGAGGATTCTTCAACACGTTGATTTGTAGAAGTTTATGGTTTCTTATACATTTACTTAGTAGTTGTTTATTAGTGGACAACATTTCTGTCAACACTGTAGTGTATGAATGTTTCATTAGAGGTGGATGTTGTGTTTTGTTAATTATATACTGCGTGATGTATGTTTCCTTATTGTGTAAGGAGACTATATTGCTGTTTGCTTTCAGAATGGCCAGAAACAATTCAAATAGCACCATAGTTTTTAAAAAAAACCTTTAGGCGTCCCTTACGCTAAAAGGGACGCTTAATGTGAACTTTAGGCGTCCCTTTTAAGGCAAAGGGATGCCTAAAGTCCATAATTTAAAAAAAATCTAAACGGGGACTTTAGGCGTCCCTTTTCACAAAAGGGACGCCTAAATTTAGAAGGGACGCCTAAACCCTTACTTTTACACGTCCCTTTACAAAGAACGTCTAAAGTCCAAATTTACTACGTCGCTGACATACGCGTCCCCCCATAAAAGGACGTTAAAAGTCCCAGAAAAAGGACGTTGAAAGTGTTTTTTCTAGTAGTGGCACTTGTTTGAGAAAGTGTCATACAATGCTTACTTTTTGAAAATAATTTGCCCAACCCGTCACATATGTTCTTCTTCGCACGTCCTCAGTTTCTCATTTCCCAGAATCTTATCCTAAATTTCTACTCTATTGGTTCCCACTCCTTATCCTTTCATCCCCAATCACCACCTTTCCTTATCATTATTATTCCCACTCCCCTCTTGCTATATAATACAATCCGCACTCCTTCTCTTTGTTTTGAAGTTATATGGCGCCATTGTCTCCACTACTCCCTCCTCTCTTTTACTGTAGCAAGTAGAAGTTTCCTTGGTCCCTCCACTTCCATTGCAGTACAAAGCTTAGCCTCTCACGTGTTTTTTTCCTTCTTGTCTCAACCTCATACAGAAGATTTCTAGCTTGTAAAGTTTTTTTTAATACAGAAGCTTAAGTCTGTACATTTTCTTCTTTTTTTTTTAAAGTTAACATCTGTTATAAATTTTATGTGTTTATTCACTTAAAATTAGTTATACATTACAATTATTGTAATTGAATACATTTAGTAGTGATTTTATGAATTAGTTATTTGTTTCGAGTTATTTCATTCTGATTTGGTTGGATTCTGGTTTGGTTTTATTCATTTTGTTGTGGATTTTGACTATAAATATAGAGAGTTTCACTAGGAAAAGGAAACAATTACGCAATTTGTTTTTTGAAAAAAGACTTCTTATGGCGTTTCTTTGGGAAAGTGCCATAGGAAGTCATATTACTTCCTGGGAAAGCGCTATAGGAAACTATTTTTTAAAAAAGAAACAAGCTATGGCGCTTCTATAAATTTAAGAAGCACCATAGATTTCTTTTATAGTGCTGGAAGCTATGACGCTTCCCAAACGCTATAGTATTCTTAAAAATAAGTGCCACTTTTCTTTTCTTTTTTTTAGTAGTGAAAGATTATATTAAGGGTAAAATAGACTTTGTGTGATATATTAATTTTAAATAATTTTTCATCTTGCTTAAAAATCAAATCAAACACTAGCCATGTAATTAATATTATATTGTATTATCATTACATCGTATTGCACTACACTGCAGAGTATAATGAGATCGAACTAAACGGACCCTCTAGATATTTGATATCTTTATATTTGAATAGGATCTTAATTCCATCCACGTTAGATATTTTACAACTAAAATAATCCCTCTACTAGAAATTAAATGAGCTGAATGTTGAAGCTAGATGGGGTTTAAACTTGCATAATTGAAGTCAGCAAACTTGTGGTCCAGCGAAAGTCTAACCGCCAAACATTAATCATGCTTAAACATAGTCATGTGCACTCCACCAACCATGACTATTTCCAATAAATTTGTGTCTGATTTTGACTCTTATTTTCCTTAGATATTTTGGCCCAAATATGAGTGTGAGAGTGAGAATAATTTGGCTCCCAAAATATGGAATTAAAACTTGTGTTTGATTCAGGATAATTTTTTTTTCCCGGCCTTGGATTCGGGATAATTCACCCACTTAATTACCCCACCTATATAAACCTTGAATTATCACTTACAATTTTCATTTCCCTCCTAATTTTATTTAAAATTAAGCTCTATCATTGTCCTAAAGGAAATTTTTTGATTTAAGTATTAACTTGGGTTAGTGGAAAAGACTACAAAAGGATATACTGAATTCATAGGGCCACCAAAAACTTTGATTACTAAGTAACCTATCCCTATCTCAAATTAAATTCTTTTTAACTCCAATAAACCCTTAAATAGTTATTGACTACTTACTTTTATTTTCAATAGAGGCTCAATTAACGTTAAAATCCATCTTATGTTAATGCATGCATGCGTCGCTTCTCACAAAATTAGGGCTTAATTAGAGTTTAAAGGAAATAATAAATTCTATTTTTGATAAGCTTAGATGAGTTGGGTTCTTAGGGCTCACAATGCCTCCAGACTTGGCGCTTATAAAAATATTTATAAATTGACTACCCATAAGGTCCTTCCATTGATGGGATTTAAACTATAATTATAGTTATAAGTCAATCCCTTTACCGGAAATAATAAATTCTCATTTAATAAAATATTGTAAAATCTTTTTTTTTATTTCACCATAGTTCTTTTCAAAATACTGTTATTTGGTGTCTTAAGAATACTTTTAGGACTAATTTATGATAATCAAGGTGTTCCTTAATCCACACCAGTAAATAAAAAGGTTCTTAAGACTAGTTAAAATAAGCCTCTTAGACCGGACTTGGTTGGGTCTTTTAGAAAGTCTGTCACTTTCAAGAGCACAATTACACCCAGTCTAAAAATACTTTTTTTCACATGGGGTATGCCCTACTACTTTTAAAGTGTCTGAAACTTCTTGTCAATATGAGCTGGAAAAGAATATGAGGGAAACTCGCACTCTCACGCATTGTCTCTTTGATTCTATTTCCAATCGAATGGGGCATCATTACTTTGTTTTCTTATTTTTAACACATCTACATATATACATACACATTAATTTCACTCAAATTACAAAGGCATATATATGCCTTCCATTTTTACTAGAAACAAAATTTGTGTTTATTTGGGGAAAAAAGATATCTATGTAGTTTTTTATATTTTTTTAAAAAAATGCAAAATTATATTTGTGTGATTTACATTTTTTGTATTGAGAGAAGCCTGGATAAGATTTTCAAAAATAATTTTTCTTGGCATGCATCTCTCTCTCTATATATGAAGATTAAAGACCCGTACTCTCTCTGCAGATTAAGAGCAAAGCGGGCAACAAAAGAAGCAGAACAAGAGAATGAAGAAGAAATTAAGCCATATGGCCAAAATGCTTATCTTTGTAATCACAACGATGAGCTTGTTGCTTAACCTCGAGGGTTTTGCAGAGGCAGCTTATGATTATTCATCGCCGATGAATAACAATAATCAGGAAGAGGCTGAGACGACTTCGTTTTGGTCGTCGTCATGGACAAACAATAGCATCAATCACTACATGAATAGTTATGTGAAAGATCCTATTATAGAGACAAGTCTCGCCTTCGTTCCTCAAACACATCCCCTTATTCCAGGTAAACAAGCTGTTCAATGCCCTCCACGCAAAACATATACTGGCTGCCTTCCTCCGCCGAATCTATCAGATAGAAAACAAAAGTGTGGGGTTTATACAAAAGGCTGCCATGAATGATGGATCCCGGCGATACCTCGGAGTTTGTGCTTATTTGTTATGATCTGTGTCCCACACGTACGACGATGTCATCCGCTTCTTCAAAACCTAGCTCCTAGCTACCCCAGTTTCTTCACAAATCACATCCATTTTCCAGTGAATTGTAGCTTCTTTTGTGATTTATTTAATTTGTAGCACTGTGTATTCAAGTTTGAATCCTACCTTCTTATGCACATCATGTCCGCTTTGTATCGTTCTATCTCTTTAATTTAGCAACTTGTTGGAGTCATGTTTCAGTATCCATATGCGGTTATTAAGATGATGCTTTTTGATGTATCCTTATGTTAGAGTAAAGAGAATAATCTTGTTTGAAGCAATGCGAGGTGAATAGAAGCAAGGCTGTAAATTAAGGTGTGTTTGGTTTGATGAGAGGAGAGAGGATAACCTTATTTGGTTTTGTTAAAGGGGAGGTGTTTTAGAGGTCTGTTTGGTATGAGGGGAGGGGAGGGGAATTTGGGGATTTTACTCCCCTCCCATTGTTTGGATAACTAAGAATTTTAGGAGGGGAGGGAAAATTTTCTAAAATTCTCCCTCCCCTCCCCTCCAAAAGTGGGGGAATTTGGAGGGAAGGGTTAATGTTTGAACTCAAATTGACTAATATGTCCATGCCATTTTAAAATATTCTCACAATACCCTTCTCATTATTTTATTACAAAATTATAATTTTTTATAGTCAATGCCATTTATAATTATATTTATTTAATTTTTATAATTATAAAATTATAATTTTATGTATTAAATTCCTTATATAATTATATTTTATTAAATATGTTAGAAAGTTATTAATTACAAATTAAATGAAATAAGAGCAAAGTTGTCCATATAAAAATATTTCTCCTCCCTTCCCCTCCTATACCAAACATGATACTATTAAAATTCCTCCTCTCCCCTCTCTTTTTGTCAACCCAAACAAGGTAAAACAAAATCCCTCTCAAACCATCCCCTCCCCTCCCCTCCATCGAGCCAAACATAGCCTAAAAGATTAATTTATCATTCTACCTTGATATATTAGAGTATATTTTTTTATTTATATATTATATAAAGTAATTTATACCTTAATTCAAATTGCATAATTTATTAAAATTCATTTTCATCCCAACATGGTGTTAATATGTTACAAAAAAATTTATGCAAAGATATTTTTAATTTAATTATTACTAGATAATATAATAATATATTTTAAAAATCAAATAAACAAAAGTTATGAGGGAAAAATAGTCAAGAAATTTTTATTTTTCTTTTAAATTAATTTTCCCTTTGTGTCTAGAAGGAGTGAGGCGTTTAGTTTTATTTTTTCTTGTGAGTATCAAAGGAATATCACAAAAATATGAAGGCACAAAAGTCGAAAATTATCTTTATTTTTATTTTAAATTAATTTTCCCTTCATTTCTGAAATGAGTGAGGAGTTTATTTTTATTTTTTCTCTAGAGCATTAATAGAATATTACAAAATAATGAAGGCAAAATATTCAAGAATTTTGTCTCCTTTTCGAAACCCCCAATTTGGAGAGCCAAAATGGTTTTGGCTCGGTGCTCCCCTCCTCTTTAAAATTTTAATACTCTCCTCCCATCCAACCAAACACACCCTAAGCGTGGGCATTTTTTTCAAAAGGAATTCAAATTTTGGTTCACCATCTTAAGAGACTAATATCTTTCACTAGACCAATCTTGTGGCTATAAAATGAGAAAATTTCAAAAAAATACAGTCAAAATTAATAAAAGACAAAATGATATATCAATTCCTGAAATCCCAAATTAGAGCAATAGTAGAAATCTAGGATTTGAAATATTGAGCAAAAGACATTAATGACCTCAGTTGAGTTTTAAAAAACAAATGGTCGGAATCATGTTTTGAAGGGGGCGATAAGGTGGTTAGCGCGACGAGATTGAAAGGGAACAACGGTCTCTTCGGCAAGCTTTGGCGAAGCGATGTGGAGGAAAGTAATAGTTGAATGGCCAATAACACCACCACCCTCTCTATTAACAACACCAGCTTTTACATTAACGACTTCACTTTCTTGTTAACAACTTTGGAAGCAAAAGGGGGATAGTAACAAGTTGGATGTCCAATTACAACACCTCTCTCTCTATTAACAACACAAGCTTCCACATTAACGACTTCACTTTTTTGTTTAACAACTACAAAGGAAAAATGGAGATAGTAATAAGTTGGGAGGCCAATAACACTATCTCCCTCTCTATTAACAACACCAGCTTCTACATTAATGATTTAACTTTCTTATTTAACAATTTCGGAGCCAAAAGGGGGATAGTAACAAGTTGGAGGTTTAATTACAACACCTCTTTCTCTATTAACAATACAAGCTTCCGCATTAATGACTTCACTTTCTTGTTTAACAACTATGAAGGCAAAATGGGGATAGTAACAAGTTGGAAGGCCAATAACAACACATTCCTCTCTATTAACAAAACAAGCTTCTACATTAATGACTTTCCTTTATTGTTTAACAACTTCGGAGGCAAAAGGGGGATAGTAACAAGTTGGATATCCTATAACAACATCTCTCGCTCTATTAACAATAACAACTTTTACATTAACGATGTGCCTTTCTTGTTTAACAACTTCGTATGTAAATATGCCAAATTTACAAGTTGGGAAGGTGAATAACAACACTTTCCTCTATTAATAACACTTTCTCCTACAATAACAATGTCAATTTCTTGGTTAACAACTTCGGAGGCACAAGTTTGAAAATAACAAGTTGAAGGGCCAATAACAACACGTGTATCTATATTAACAACACGATATTCAATATTAATGACTTGGGATTTTGCTTTCAAAACTTGGCATTAGACAATCCAAGACATGCCTAGCAAAAAGTGTGAAACTAACAAGTTGGAGGGCATAACAACACATGTCTCTATATTAATAACATAATATTTAACATTAACGACATGACTTTTTGCTTTCACAACTTGCTATAGTCATCAGATGTTGTGTGACAACAATCTGCAAAATTACATTTACTTATAACCTAAAACCAAAAAATGTGTGACAGAGACTCTTTTACACATTGACATATTTAATGGTAAGGGAATATTAACAGTGCAGTAGCACATAATGTTTCCTTGTCACTAACATTGCAGTACATAAGATATTGTGAATACAGTAATTATAAAAGGGATTAGGCATATGACAGCAACACATCCCCCAAAAATTACAAAATTGATTAGGTATATGACAGCAATCCAACATGGAAATAACAAAATAGTTCCTTTAAAGATGATGACCCTTTATTACATGTCATTTTGCATGCCAACCTGTAAAAAAAAA
The DNA here is from genome assembly GCA_037074505.1 of Albizia julibrissin. Lineage (NCBI taxonomy): Eukaryota > Viridiplantae > Streptophyta > Magnoliopsida > Fabales > Fabaceae > Albizia > Albizia julibrissin. The sequence continues at coordinate 56,817,403 of CM073477.1, read as the reverse complement.
AGAACAAAAAATTATACCACTCTAGATAATGTTTGTTCAGTAAGTTTGTGACACAATGTTTATTAAACCAAATAACTTCCCGTATCATCACCCACCACCTACCATTAACAACAACTCTATATATTTTAGCATCTCCATCTTCATTGTTAACAACACCCCCATATCATCACCCTACATCTGCTATTAACAACAACACAATTTATTTTATCATCTTCATCTTCACTAATAACACCCCCCAATATCATCCCCCTGCGTCTACTATTAGCACTAACACAATATTTTTTCATATCTCTATCTTCACCAATAACAATACCTTCCCCAACATTACTATCGATGGACGGCCGAAGTTTATACTGACGCAACACCCATCAGTGTTCAACCCTTAATTAGTTGCGAACAAAAAAAAGGGATAATCTTCAACAATAATGCAGTAAAACACAATGAAATTGATCACACAACCATCAGTATTGTTCCATTACCTTAAAGCTGCTACTTTTTCTCCATTCTCACCTAAGAGCCCCCTTACCCATAAAACAAAACCTTCGATATGATAAACCCCAATCACAAACTACAACCAATTTTCCATACAGATTGAAGAATCACAAGAAAAAAATGATTTATATCCCAAATTTCCTTACCCGTGGCAAGCTCGTTAAAGACACCATCGTTCCCTTCCTATTCTTCACTCGGCCACCAACCACCTACTACCATCGCCCACCTTCCAAATCAAAACACTGTCGACCAAACTCGTGTTCTCTCTTCGCTGACCCGCAGTTCCCTTCCTCTTCTTCCATCGCCCATACGGTCCTTCCCTTCCAATCTCACCGCGCCAACCACCTCATTACCCCTTTTAGAAAATCAAAACACTATTTCAGCCATTTGTTTCTTTAAACTCAATTGAGGGTATTATCATCTTTCGCTCAAGATTTCAAATCCTAGATTCCTACTATTACCCTGATTTGGAATTTCAGGAATTGACTGCACCATTTTGTCCTTTGTTAATTTTAACTGTATTTTTCTGAAATTTTCCCTTATAAAATTCATGCTTTTAATCACTAAATTGATGAATATAGGGTAATGGTGTTAAGTAGGCTATAATATGAAATTAAATGTTGGGTTAGAGGGCATTTTTACTCAGGAATTTAAGTTTTTTGCGATAAAGCATTGGGCGCCTAAAAATATCTTTTTTTAGCAATGTCGCTCGGAAGTTGTAACATTGTAGCAAGTGTGTGTGTATGTATTCTTATTTTCATATTTATATTATCCTTTTACAGTTAAAGGATATGTGACAAAAACTCTTGGAGTAATAGTATGTGATCTATGGATGATCTATAATAAAAGCATTTGAGAATATTGTGGGATTTTTTATTAATTGATTTTCTTTTAAAATTCAAAAAATTATAAGATAGTATTCTATTATGAGAGTGGCTAAGTGATTAATTGCTTTTAAATTGTATAATGTTTATCTATATATAATTTATTGAATTTAAATAATATAAATATAATTTTTTTATTTAATATTATTATCTTGTTATTATTAATGATTATATTGTGTTTTATATAATAAATATTAATAGTAAACTTAAATAAAAAGATAATAAAAAATAAATATATATAAGAAAACAAAAAAGGAATTATATTACTATTATTAAAAAAGAACTGTTATGTATGTTTTTAGTACATTACAGTTCAGAACTATTATATATCTACACTGAGAAGGCGAACATATATAATGCCTTCATGAATCATCATATATGTGTGATTTTGTAGTAGTGTTTGCCCTAAGTGAACTTATCATAACTTGTTTCTTTATATTTTAAATATAATACCCCAAATTGTTTTCTAAAATTTATAAATATAATTTTTTTCAAGCTATTTCTATCAATTGCACGTATTAACAAGGTACGGTTTTCATTATCGAGCATAATGATTAAAGTGGTTATTTTAATAAAATTAATACACATGTATTACAAATAAACTAAGTTAACTAATTTTATTAATATTTATAAATTATTTTTTTACTTCCTATATTTAGAATAAGAGGGAGTATAATGGAAAACTCAAGGAGCTGGCCAGTGTCTATACTGCAGTCAAAGAATTTATCCATATAATGGGAATGGAACGAACCATATGTTCAAGTTCTCTCATATATTTTCCTTATTTTTCTTTTTCTTCTCAAAATCTTATATCCATCCTTAAATAAAAATAAATAAATGGTTTAAAATTAATATTTTACAAAATTATTATAAACATAAATTTATAAACCTAAACAGTTAAAACTATTAAATTTAAACCATTCATTTTTTATCTAAAGGTGCAGATGAGATCTTGAGAAGAAAAAGAAATGCCACCACCAACCATGGAACTAGTTTCAATGCTCATTGCAATGATGAGCACCAAGAGCTCATTGCCTTTGTAGACCGTTAGATATAATTTAAATTATTCAAATTGAATTTATTTTAGCCTTACTTCTTTCAAAAAAAAATTCTAATGTGTACAAAATTTAAAATAAAGATATGATAAAATATGTGTTTCTAATTGTCATATATAATTGTGATTGTAGTCTTGTAGTTGTAATTGTAATAGGTTTCTGACTGTAATAGTTGTACATGGGTTAGTGGGCCTGAGGCCAAATAGGACTTATAGTAGATATTATAAATACATGGGTCTTGCTTTGATCCAGCTTTTGTAGAATTCTTTTATTTCAATAAAATAAGTGAGCAGGGTGCTTGCTGCTCTTTTCCACGTTTGGATCCTAATTTCCCATATGGTACCAGAGCCATAAGACTAACCTTCCACCAGGCTGTTTTTCAAGAACTCTACCGTCTATTTCATCTCTCTCGGCCAAAAGAAGGCTTAAGATTTCAAGATTGGCACGCCCCACCCGTACCCACCTTTCACTCGCATTCTTAACCCGCCCCCTCACTGGTATTCCTGATCTTTTGCCCTAGGTCTCTGCCAACTTCGTGATCTCTGTCATCTCTCTCTTTCATCTTTATGGTCTGTGTTTCATTTCTAATGTCTGACACCAAATTTTCCTCCTCCTCGTCTTCCGTCGTCGATGGTCTTAGCTTCAATCATCTTCTCTACCTTCATCCTTAGGAGACACAAGGGATCATGATTGTACAACATGTTCTTATCAGCAGCAACAATTACCTCATGTAGAGTCAGGCGATGAGGATTGCTTTGCATGGGAAGCCTAAATTGGGGTTCGTAGATGAGATATGCGCCAAAGAGTCACAGGCCAAAGAACTTCATGAGCAATGGGAATGATGCAATGTCGTCGTCCTCTCTTGGATTCTCAATTCCCTTTTGAAAGACCTCATCAACAGCATCATTTTCTATTCCCAAGAACATCTAGTCTGGAAGGATCTTCAAGAAAGGTTTGATAAAATTATTGGTTCTCGCCTATTTTATATGCACTGTGAGTTAAGCTGTCTCTGGCAAGATACGTTGTTGGTCTCTTAGTATTATACCAAGATGAAAGAACTTTGGGAGGACCAATCAACATTGTTTCATATTCCTTCCTGTCAATGTGAAACCTCATGAGTGTACGCCGACATAGTTTAGCACCAGAAAATTTTACAGTTTCTTCTTAGGTTAAATGATTCCTTCAGTGGGGAACATAGCCAAATCCTCTTAATGAGCCCCTTACTTCTGTCAATCAAGCCTATGCAATGCTAACCGAAGATGAGGCCCAAAGGTCCCTTACCTCCCCTGCTCAAAACAGCCTTATTGAGGGCGTGGCCATTGCTGCTCATGGAAGAGGCCATAGCTGGGGATGTGGTAGATCAGGTTTTGAGATAGAGTGTACACTCTATGGTAAACGCGATCACCACAAAGATAGTTTTTGGGAACTCGTTGGATTTCCCATTGATAAAGACTACAATAAGAACAAAAGTACTCGTGTGGTGGCGGCTGCTCAAACAATGTCTGACGCTGTGCCTGAAGCTGAAAAACGTGCTCAAGTATCTTAAACAGCGTCCCCAACCTTCACCCAAGATCGGTATAAATGGCATTTGGATATGCTCAAAAGCGATTTTGAGGCAACAATCCATACTCTCACCGGTACTGAACTAGGTTTGCATTTCTTTAACTCAAATATAATAAATAGGTACTGGATTCTGGCGCCACTTCACATATCACAAGTAACCTTATCTTGTTTGAAACGTATAGGGTTAATAATAGTAATATTAAATCTATTAAAATCCCCAATGGCGATAGAATCTCAATTACCCATATCGGTAATGTTATACTTTCTGCTGAAATTTACTTGACTAATGTTTTATATGCTGCTCAGTTACAATTTAATCTCATATATGTGCCCCGATTAACTAAAGAGTTGAATAGTAAAGTGGTCTTTTATCCTAATCATTGTTTAGTGCAGGCCCTTCTAAATGGCAAGAAGAAGGGGATTGGTAAAATTGAAGATGGATTGTACACATTGAGCTTTCCTAAATGTTTTATTGATGTAAACAATTTGAATACTAAAATTCACTCTTCTGCTGATTTGTTGCTTTTACATAAATTATTAATTACGACATCTGCCCTTTGTAACAGATAAACATACTTCTTTCAATAAAAAGTGTCATATTTACATCCAATCAAAGCAACCTCGTCTTCCATTTACTTCTAGATATGTATTAAATCTGCATTATGTTTTGAATTACTTCATATGGATGTTTGGGCCCCTATAGGACCCTTACACATCAAGGTCACCAATACTTCCTAACTATCATTGATAATCTTTCTAGGAGTACATAGACTTTCTTAATGAAGTCTAAAGCTAACACTATTAGATGTATTCAAGACTTTGTTGCATATATTTTCACACAGTTTGCTTTACCTATTAAGAGGATTAGGACTGATAATGGTTCTGAATTTGTTAACCTAGAATTGTAAAACTATCTGAACGATAAAGGTATTATTCATGAAACTTCTTGTCCTTATACTCCACAGCAGAATGATATTGTGGAACGTAAGCATCCTACTTTATTACAAATTGCTAGAAGTCTTATGATACAGTCAGGGGTGCCTCTTAAATTTTAGGGGGAATGTATTCGTATGGCTGCCTTCATTGTCAATAAAGTACCATCTAAGATTCTAGGATTTAAGAAACTTTTATGAGAAGGTTTATGGGCATGTACCTAGTTATGAACATCTTAGAACATTTGGATCTCCAGCATATGCAACTAATTTGAATGTTTCAGATAAGTTTCAGCCTCGTAGCACCCCTTATGTGTTCTTAAGGTATCCTAATAACCAGAAGGGCCTTGTCCTCTTAGAACAAGGAACAGACCGAGTATTTGTTAGCCGACATGTACCATTTTCATAAACCAAATTCCTCTTTCTAGATGAATAAGGCTCACTTAGAGGGGGAGAGCTGTCAAAAGAGTTGAGAGACATGTTTCTTTTTGAAGATACACACCCTAGGACACAACAACTAATCCCTAGTGGAACTCAGAACATATCTGATCCTGATGCTTCTAACAGGGAAAAACTATTTCTGGTGGTTCAGCTTCTGTCCAGGGGGCTTCTAATTGTCATGAAGAGGGTCATGTTCCACCTGTGTGGGTAGATAGAGAGTGTAGGCCCCCTATTTGGGTAAAGGATTATGTGTGCAACCTAATTACTAAAGAATCCTATGAAACTCATCTCCTTTATCCTATCGAAAATTATATTTCTTATGATAACATTTTAGGTTCTCATATGTGTTTCCTTTATCAAATAGACTCTATTTTAGAACCGAAAACTTATCAAGAAGCTGCAAAAAAGGTTGCGTAAGTAAAAGCAATGAATCTTGAGATGAAATCACTTGAAAGGAACAAAACTTGGGATCGAGTCCCTCTGCCTGATGGTAAGAAACCCATTGGATGTAAGTAGGTATATAAAATAAAATATAAATCAAATGGGAAATTGACAAATATAAAGCCCGGCTAGTTGCAAAGGGGTATAATCAAAAAGAGGGGGTGGACTATTTAAAACGTTCTCACCCGTTATTAAAATGATTTTTGTTCGTATGACTCTGAAACTTGCTGCCTTATATAATATATACCATATAGATATGCATAATGCTTTCTTGCAGGGTGATTTAGAAGAATAAGTCTACATGACTATTCCTCAAGGCTTTCAAAGTAAGGGGGAGAACCTTGTATGCAGACTTCGAAAGTTCTTATATGGGCTTAAGCAGACTTCTCGACAATGGAACTATAAGTTGACTATGGCTTTAGTTGTATGAGGTTTCATTTAAAGTAAGTATGACTACTCACTATTTTGTAGAAAATACAATGATGATAGTATGGTTTTGATTCTGGTTTATGTGGATGACTTACTTATTATTGGGAATGCGGAGCACATGATAAGTGAAGTAAAGGATTTTTTACACAATAGCTTTAAGATTAAAGACTTAGGCTTAATGAAATATTTTCTTAGCATTAAAATGGTTAGATCTGATCAAGGGATTGTTATGTCCCAAAGAAAATATGTATTAGACTTGCTAGTTGATTTAGGAACACCGGTAGAAAAATGACTTTTTAGATCGGTTTTAGATAAGGTCTTAATACAGTCGGTCTAAAAAGTGTGATGTTTTTTAGACCGGTTATGCAACCGGTCTAAAAGACACACTTTTTAGACCGGTTGTTTGGAGAACCAGTCTAAAAAGTGCGCATTTTATACTAATGAACCAGCAAAAAAAATAGACACTTTTTAGACCGGTTCTCCAAACAACCGATCCAAAAAGTGTCTATTTTTTTTTCTGGTTCATTAATTTCGTTAGCATACCAATTGATTGGTCAGATCTCAAGAAACTAATATTGAAAAAACAGAAAACAAGTATAACAAAATTTAGTCAAACACAACATCAATTAACTGCTGACATTAGCTTAGATAACAACATATACCTACAAAAAACAAGAATCGACAGATGAATTACTGAGAACACTTACCAGTTGGCCGAATCAACCTTGGTTCACCATATATTGTCGTAAAAACAAAAGATTGTTTTGTTCCCTATCATGAATAACCTGACAAAACAAAATCATATTTCAAAATGTAGAAGAGCACCACAAAAACATATTATCAGCAAGCATCATTGAGAAAACAGGTTCACATACCTGATACTTCTGCTTTGTTGTAGGTTTCAAAGGATAGTCTATAGCATATCTGAAATAATATTAGGAAATGAGTTAGAAAAGAAAGTAATTAGATCTCAAGTTGAAAGAATATTTTTAATTAAGTAGAGCCTTGAGATAGAGAATTCAAATTAAAGAGTTAGAAAACAAGAGAACAAATGAACTAACCAAGTGACCTCTGTGTCAACATCGGCGATGTTCAAGAACGGAGAGAGACGTGGAAAAGAGAAGCAGTCAAGGCACGAATGAGGGGTTTACAAGAAACTTGATAAATATCATATTTCAAAGTTGAAATTAGGTGCGCAAGAGAAGATTTGAAATATTAAGACGGACTTTTAAGACCGGTTATTTGGAGAATCGGTCTAAGAAAGACTTTTTAGACCGGTTCTCCAAACAACCGGTTTAAAAAGTGTGACTTTTAGACCGGTTATTAGTAACAACCGGTCTAAAAAGTTTTCAATTTTTTTTAATTTTTAATTAATTTTATATTTTTAGATCGGTTGTTTAGATAACCGGTCTAAATAATATCTTTTAGACAGCATATTTTAAGAACCGGTCTTAAAAGTTCTTTATAATTACGAAACTGCCACCGATCATATTTTTTAGACTTTATCCGTAACAACCGGTCTAAATGTTATGGTCTAAAAAGAGTATTTTGTACTAGTGGAATGAGTGCTTGTAGACCTCTTAGAATGTCAATGTCACAAAATTTAAAATTGATTGGTTACCGTGAGGGTAAGGACAAGCCAACAGACTTATTGAAACATCCCAATAGGTATAGAAGGCTGATTGGAAGGTTAATTTACTTGACAGTGACTCATCTTGACTTGTGTTTTTTTGTCCAAGTATTAAGCCAATTCATGCAGCAGCCTTTGAAGGTGCACATGTCAACAGCATTAAATGTGGTGCGCTATCTAAAACAAAGTCCGGGCATGGGAATCCTAATCAGTTCCCGAGGTGATACTGCCATAAGTTGCTATTGTGACTCAAATTGGGGTGCTTGCAACATGACAAGGTGATATGTGACAGGATATCTACTTAAGGTTGGAGGTTTGTTGGTCCACTGGAAAACAAAGAAATAGTCTACGATATCACATTTATCTGTTGAGGTTGAATATAGGGCTCTTGCTTTAGCAAACTCAGAAGTAGTGTAGCTTGAAGGAGTGTTGAAGGAGTTAGGTAAACCACAATCACAACTGATAGATGTACATTATGATAGCAAAGCTGCAATACATATTGCAACCCATCCAGTGTTTCACGAGTGAACTAAACACATCGATATAGTCTGCCATTTTGTTCATGTCAAGGTTTAATCAAAACTGATTAGGCTAGTGCATGTTAATGCAGCTGCTCAGGAAGCTGATATTTTGACCAAGGCAGTCACTAAAGCATCACTGAATAGGATCCTATGCAAATTGAGAGCAGTGGATGTTTTCTGCCCCCAACTTGAGGAGGAGTGATAAAATATGCGTTTATAATTGTCGTATATAATTGTGATTGTAGTCTTATAGTTGTAATTATAACAGGTTTCTGATTGTAATGGTTGTACATGGGTTAGTAGGCCTGAGGCCCAATAGGACTTATAGTAGATATTATAAATACATGGGTCATGCTTTGATCTAGCTTTTGTAGAATTCTTTTATTTCAATAAAATAAGTGAGTAAGGTGCTTACTGCTCTTTTTGATGTTTGGATCTTGATTTCCAACAAGATAATATCTTAATTATCAGTTTTTTTATAAAAAAAAAGGCTTTTTTATTTAAAAATCGTTAGTTAAAAATCTTAAAATCTAAACCATTCAATTTCTATTTAAACTATATAGATCTCATCACAACGTTTAGCTTTGGGTCATCTTAAAACTGATTCCCTCAAACCACACCTTCCTTGTCACTTGGGCTGAGGAAAGGTTCATCTATGTGGGTTCATGCTCTCAACAAGTGGCAAAGAAGCCTTATTTTAATTAGAGGACGTCTCTCTCTGTTTTTTTTGTTTTTTCTATTTTTAAGCCCTCAACCAACTCCTAGGGTCGCATCTAAAGCAATTGCACATTTGAACGAACAACGGTTAGTTTCCTTCATCAAACTCCACATGGAGGTGGTAGTTGATTAAGGATACACTAATATAACAATCTAAACAATACACCTAAAGCCTTTGTTCCAACACAAGTGTAGTTGGAGGAACGGCCATGATTTTTGCAACTAAAGCCACAAAACCAACTAGTATTAAACTTATCTATAATGACCCCTCAATATCCATTTTTGCCATCCCTAAAAACTGAGCCATCCACTTTCTAGTTTAACATAATCTCCCTATGGAATATTAGAGGCTTGCTGCAATCTGGGCTTGTTTGCATAAATGTTACATCTTTCAAAGCAGATCCTTCTCCAAATTTGCTCTGAAAAAAGTTGTCGTGTGTATTCGTTTTAAGATTTACTTGATCAGATCTTTTTCACAAGATAAGTATTAGCTGGATTAGGGATAAGATTGTTCATTTATATAATATATTTAATTAGGTTATTTCTGCGAAGGACTTGGGGCCCAAAAAAAAAATCAGGCAAAAAATTATTTATGCTAAGGACAAAAAAACCCTCTCTGCCTATAAGTCAAGGTTTTGAAATATGAATCGGGCACAGAATTCATCGGAGTATTAGATTAAGGGTCAATGAGTCAGATTGAGTCAAACCGAAATTAAACCGAGGCCAAACCGGTGAGAAATTAAAGATTTAAAGTTTATTAATATGAAATTCTAAAGAAAAATAAAAAAAATTGATTTTTTTAAAAAATAAAAAAATACCGGTAAAGACCAATTTACCAACTAGTTTTCGGTCTGGACTGGCCGGTTCGGTATGAGTTTAAAAACCCTGCTATAAGTAGGATCAAAGGAGTATATATTAAATAGAGGAAAAATTCAGAAGTTATTAAATTTTAAGATAAATTTAATAAGTTTTAAATTTTTTTCTTAATTCCGATTAAACTTATTAAGAGCATCTTATAAATAACACCACATAAGTATTTAGTATCGCAGGAGTACATTAAATTGATGTTGCATGGTATCAGAATTTAGCGATGCAAAGTCAATTTATGGAATTAAGAATTGCTAAACTTAGGACCACTGCGTGTTCCACTTGTATTTGGATGTTGACACTCGTGAAGTTTTCTAGGTGCTCTAATTTTTTCCGCATTAGAAATTGTCTGATCATATCTAACATGTTTCATATAAAAAAAAATAGATATATCCCCTCCTATTGAATGCAATCCTATTCAATGCTTAACTAGGCACTTGTTCAAACAGAAATTCAAACATCAGTTTATCATAGCGGAACTAGTTAGTTTATTCTAATAGACATAACCTTTATTGACATGTTTAGATGAGCTTAAAATTATTTTATAAGTAATTTTTACGTAAATCAAAACAAAACTCATCTCACATACTTATCTCGTAAAAAAAAATTTTAAAGGTTTCAATCACTATTCAAAACACTCATCATATTTGATATGTATGTGTTGGATGATGTGTGGTCATACATCATATTGGAGGCCCAATAAAATAAGTGGATAGTCCCAAAAAGGCAAGTCCTCGATCAAATTCAATTCAATAATCCTAGTCAGAGAGCCCCAAATGAGCAATTGACCTAAAGGGAGTGAGAGTTTGATAGATTTTTATTAATAATTAATAAATGTAAAGTCCATAAATATTTTCATAATTTTGTAATTATTACTCAATAATTTTTATCTATTTTCAATACTTTTTAAAAAGTAAGGATACAAATTCTTTTTTTTTTTTTGTCTATAAATTCCATCGTGTCCAGGTTAGAGAAGTTAGATGTTAATCATTCCTGAGGGTCCTCCACAAACATCCCAACAACCCCATTGTTCAAGTCTTCCCTCTTAATGTTTAGTCTAATTCCAAAAACACAGTGACAAAGATAGTGGACCATTTGGTGAACAGATTTCCCTGTTATTATTATAAGCTTCTCTGTAAGTGGAGCATTTGTTGCCATCAGAGTAAACTAATGAAAAAATGCTATGCCATTAGAAATAAATGAATAGAAACACTGTACCTTTCACTAATGGTGAAGATTTGACATCACTTTTTATTGCTTTACACAAAATATCTCTCCCTCAAAGACCTGAAATTTTGATAAATGTTACCTAAATGATGCCAATGATGCTTATGTGGAATAAGCAGGCAGAGTTCAATTTCTTGTTTCACAACCTTTCTTGTAAAGAACCATGACCTTCTTTCATGTAATATATATAGGCATTAATATTATTGTTGGTCTCTATAATTTGATCGAATTTTGATTTTGGTCACTATAATTTTATAAAAACTTGTTTTGAGTTTAAATATAGAGATCAAAACCAAAATTTGTTAAAAGTATAGAGACAAGTTGGTAAACTTTGACCAAATTCTTATAAAATTATAGGGATCAAAACTAAAATTCGGTCTATTTATAAGTACTAACAATAGTAATAACCCTATATATAAATATATACCAATTGCCACAGCTTTGAACGGATTAAACCATGTACATAAATCCACAGTTGCATTATCATCATGTGCTTCTCAATGGTTCATCATCAAACATTGGTAAGCATTCTTGTGGATTGGCGTAAAAGTAGTCTTCTTCTTTCGGTTTTTCTGGTATGACCACTCTTGTTTTGGGACCTCCCATTTGAGAGGCATGAATTTCCTTTACAATAGAAGAAAACTCATCCCAGCTTAATGAGCCAGTGGTGTACTGATCTATTAAATTCACTAGCAGCTTCCTTTTCAGTAGTATGGTCTTCTTGAATCCTAGGAATCTGCGCATTCCGAGGCACAAAATCAAATAAGTAACATTTGAATCTCATAATACATAGCTTTGAGGTCAAGAAAAGGGAAAACCGATGGAAAATCCCCTTTTAAAAATTTTATTGGGTAGAAAGACTTGATTGCGAGTTTTGGTATTTTCTGTATATGAACTCCTATAGAGTACTAATGCTTTCTATATATAAGAACTTACCAGATCCTTCTAACCAATAAAATTTCTAAATAAGCACTTTTGACCAGTTTTCCCTAAAAAAATTATACGAGTAGTTTAGGTATTAACAGGGAAAAATTTGTAAAATGCTAGTGGATCAAAGTTTGTTGGAATGTTATGCAGTCATGATCTTCATTCATCATGTAATAGGATTGACCAAAGTGAAAATACACTTCAAACACACTCAAATCTACTATATACTTTAGGCAGATATACAAGTCCTAAGTTCATTGAACATTCACATATATCTTTCATGGACCAAGCATAAAGGGCACAAGTGGAAGCATAACAGCACCTGCGATGGCCTTCGACCACTTTAGCCATGTTCCCATCATAAGTAGGAATGAATATATCGCTCTTGAGTGATGCTAGATAATCCAGAGCAGCCATTTGGGAGGTATGATTTTGGAAATACTGCAAATCTGAAGGCTCCAATAGAGTTTCCTTCTTCACCTGTCACAATGTAGAGAAAGTCTTGGTGACAAAAGATACACTTGTGACGTTTATGTTTCTGCTTCTTTCGACTTACCAGATTAGGAAATGCTGCACGTAAATTTTCCATCCTTCTCTCTCCACCATATATATCTCCAGCAGCAATATAAATTTGAGTATCGTGATCTATACCTAACGCTGTCAATGTTAGAGCAGTTTCCTCAGGTGTCAAAGGGCAAAAACCTTCTTTCCTCTTCACTTCAGAATTAATTACTTTCTCCTTCCACCAGTCTTTAGAATATCTATGAAGCACAAGGTTATATTATTACATCAGATGGATACCAAGGAAACAAAATAGATATTAAACTGTGTAAACATATATTCAGCTCAGGGGTACTGGAGTTATTTGCAAGGTTAACAGATTGGAGCTGAATCCGAAAAGAAAGTGTAGATTACCTCATTTCTGTGAGTTCCTTCACCTCACTGCTGTCACATCCCTGAGTACAGCCAGAAAAGGCCAACATGTCCATCTCATATCTAAGATGAAGTACAAGGAAAGGTCCCTTTTCCCTCAAAATTCTGACAATCCTTCTACCAAGTAGCTCTATCTGAGGGGTAAACCTCAGGGCATTAAAATTTACTCGGCATCGCAGCTTTTGAATCTCTAGAGGTAGTCCATTGTTCGCTATGCGAGTGTCGGTTCTGTTCAAATGCAATACCTTGTGTTTCAGCAATAGGGGAAGGATCTGTGACAAACATTCAGAAGAATCAGAGACCTTGATGCAAACCCAACTGAATCTATGAATCTGATAAAATCCTGTATCCAGAGGAAGGGGAAAAAAACTACCTGATGTTCATAGTATGATATATTAGACCAGCTAACAGGTGACAATGAATAATGTTGTTTTTCATCAACTCTTTTCTTGAGCCGAGGCGGTAGTTCCCTTAAAATTCGAACCTCATCTCTTAAAGAAGTAATGAAATGATCTACGTCAAATATGTCTTCAAAGTCACTGCAAAATAATGGAGAAAAATACATGAGGTCATTCCAAACAAGAAATCAGGATAGTCCTAAAAATAGCAAGCAATTAAGTGCAAACCTTGGGTCAGCCCAGAAGGAGGTTTTATCAAGCTCTGGAACTATGAGAGTTGCATTCAAGTGTCTAGCAATGGTGACCATGTCACATATCTGCAGAAGAAAACCAAAAATGAAATTATAGCTTTTAAGTAAGTGAATCAAATTAGAGCAGAAAACACATGGATATAGTAAGATGGTCACAACAAAGGGAAAGTATGTTCAGCACTCACTGCTGCTCGCATTTGATTGAGTCCTCCATTGCAAGAAACCATAAGATAACCATTGTTCTTATAAATCCCTGATGACGAGAATCAATAAATTCAGTACAATGTTCATCAAAGTTTAGAAAAGCATAAACGGCGAAGCCCTGGTTTCTCAGGGGAGGGAAGGTGTACTGTGCAATCTTCAATAAGAAAAAAAAAATGTAAGATCAATTGGTCATCATGCATAACAGAAAAGCATCGAGTCCTTAAGTATGAAATTGTATCAGGAACGAAGAAGGGCGTGCAAAGATGCTATATGGAAATCCCAATTCATTAGACAAAAGATTAAAACTACCACCAAATCAGAAAAGGTTTTCCTAATTGTTAAGAATAGATGGAAGGTTCGATTCCTTTGTAAGAACTCTAGTATGAAAACTCTGAATTCACCAACTCCAAACACAGAATATTTCCAGAAAAATAAAAATCATCTGGGAAGGGAAACTGGGAGAAAAAGGCTGCAACAAGCAACAAACCAGATCATGCATTTCTTCTTCGCGAAGCTCATTGTTAATTAATAGCTTACAAGATAAACATGAGCCAACAACCCCAGAACTTACTTTTTGGTGGAAGCGCAGCCTTGGCTGAAACGAGAGATTTCTCTTTCTCTATCCATAAATTTCTGGAATTTCTGGAAGGCAATTCAGCCATGGCTGAAACTTGAGACCTGTCTTCACCTATCTTTACGGGAGGAGATAAATCAGTGTGGCTAAAATAGCAAGGCATGTCCTTCAACAATCTTGACGGCGCCCACAAGTCACACAGTGCCATAAGCTGAACAACACAACTCCATAATATCACAGTTGTAATTGTCCTCAACATCCAAACCTTAATTCGAGGCCTTATAATCAATCTCTTGGGCCTTTCAATTTTTCCTGCGCCCAAAATCTTGAGCTGCATTTCCATGTCTTCAATGTCATTATTACTGCGATTGCTTAGTTTCTCATCACCGTTTTTCGCCCATCGGAGCACCATTAGTGAAAGTGATCACTCGATTCACTCACCCACTTACGTGAGAGAGTTTACCTTCTCAAACAATTCTAAGAATCCTTGAAATTAGCAATGATCATTAAATACCGAGAAACTACACATTTATATTCTTTCCGGCTAAAATAAATGTTAATAAAAGAAAACTTATTTATTATAAATATATTCTAATACTCGAAAACACTTCCCCAGCCCACTAAACAAGCGATGTATTTGCATAACGAAGCACACGAACGAAAATTCACAACCACCATTATTTTCATAACCCCAAGTACTAAAACATTGGCAATGCAGCTTCTGTCAATGCCTTCAGGACTAAATCTAGACCGCACCAAGCATCCAAATTAGGCATTAAAAAACCACAGAGAGAAATTGATGCGTTTCGAATTGAAAAATCGCTCCACGACTGGTGAAATTGAAATGACTCCAAAAGAGGAAAAAGATTTTTGGGGAGAGATTGATGCTCACAAGCACCAATACTTCAAACAACATTCAGGTTTTATGTATATTGAGTTTTGACTTATGCAAGTAAGGATGGATTCAGTAACAAATGGAATGGCTGGAAAGTCGGGACAATGGACGAGCAAGAAGAAAGATGAAGGTAATACAGAAGATTCTGACGGGAATTGTGGGGAAGGTTGAGGAGCGAGAGGGTAGAGAGTGAGAGAGAAGAAGAGGAATAAGAAGGAAGAGTGAGAAATGTAAGAGAAAGCCAACAATCAAGGCGGTAGCGATGGATTTACAGAGAGAAGAGAGGTGATGTGGCCTCAAAGATGGAAGTAGTAGACAGAGTGAGAAATATAACAGAGAAAGCCAACAATCAAGGCGGTAGCGATGGATATTTACAGAGAGAAAAGAGGTGATGTGGCCTCAAAGATCGAAGCAGTTTAAAATGACAGACGGACCCTT
Organism: Albizia julibrissin; assembly: GCA_037074505.1. Classification (NCBI taxonomy): domain Eukaryota; kingdom Viridiplantae; phylum Streptophyta; class Magnoliopsida; order Fabales; family Fabaceae; genus Albizia; species Albizia julibrissin. The sequence goes on along the minus strand of CM073477.1, from coordinate 56,801,584 downwards.
TCATCTCTCAACTGAAACATGCTTTTGTTATTCACTCTTTCATTATCCATGGATAGAAAAATAATTAATTTTGTTAATATAAAATTTATAAAAATACTTTTGATCAAATATAGAAGGGTTAATAACCAAGTTCATCAGAGAATATTTATTAGGATGAAACTGAGGTCCTCTTAGATGAAAGCTCTGCATTCTTTGTGATTCTTATGATCTTGTTCTCCTTATTTTACTCTTTCCATCTGATTAATTAACTTGTTCCTTGTTTTGCTGGATTGGGTTTTTTTTTTTATTTCATAATATTACTTGGTTTACTGTGGAAATTAGTAATCTTGTGGATAGTCAAGATGGTTCAAAATTTTTATCATAATAGTGTGTTTCTTTAGGGATAGTTTTACAAGTAGCTTTGTAATTATTTTGAAACACATGTTTAAGGAAAAATATTTCTTTTTACTAATATAAGTAAGAAAACATATATCTTCTGTTTGGTGAAAAAAAAGGCTAGTTATTTATATTAATTAATATGTAAAGACAAAACTTAAATGCTAGGTTAAGTTATATATATGTGCATTAGGTCGAATTTTTCAATTACACTTGTTATTTTTGTTGTTATTAGTCATTAATGTGTATATGTATACTTGTAAATTTATTTATCTATGAACACATTTGTAACTTTTTGTATCAATTATTACAATATAAATTAGGATTTCTAAATCTTCACATGGTTGGATACTTGTTATTTTATGACTGTTGTTAAAATGATATGTACACTTGTAATTCACCTATGAACACATTTGTAAATTTTTGTATCAATCATTATGAGATAAATTAGGATTTATAAATCTTCATATGTATGAACAAATGTTATTTTATAATTGTTAGTTGTTAAAATTAGGGTTTTTAATTTTCATATTAAAACTTATTATTTTGTTATTATTAGTTGTTTATATATATACGCACTACTAAATTTATGTATGAGTAAGTTTTATCCCTATATAATTAGTATATTATTATAGCTGTATGGATAAAAACAAAAGCTTAGTTAGTTATGTAAATAAAGAAAGGATTTGAATTTGATTAGTTGTAACTAATTAAGATTCAGATGGAAAAGCATAACTAATAATAGAAGATTAAGGTTATGGTTATTGAAGTGATTTGGTAACCTGTTATTTGTAGATTCTCTGTTGCGATTAAATAGTGAGGTGGGTGAAACAAAACCGTTGGGTATAATTGATAAAAATATACACATTTATATAAATTAATACTATTAATCATAATTGTAAGATATTTTTATATAAGACACTCTTTTGGTGGGAGAGAAAATGTGTTTTTTTAAAAAAAAAATGGTCATTTTATTAATTTTAAGAATTAATACGTGACATGCAGCAAAAAAATTAATTTTAAAATGATTTATACTTTTTACCTTTCATGTGTATGATTACTCTGGTCCGTCAATGTCTATGGTTGTAATTAACTTTTTTTTTTTTCACAAGATTACATGCTAAGTGTGATATGCGAAATTAATTAGTGCATTTTTTTAAAAAAAATTGGTCTAAAAATTCCTAAAACCCACTAATTATGGTAAGAAAAAAAAAAGCATGCCAGTTTGTGACTTAGTGATGTCAACTCTCAGTCGTGGCCTGATCTAATTAGCCATATTTTGGATAATTTCATTTTAACACGTTTCCTGAATTTTTAATAACTTTATTATAAAAACAATCATTTGAAGTTGAAAAATAAATTATACAAAAAAATAAAAGGAAAACATAAAGTTCAACATCAAATGCAAGAGAATTTGAAAGGCATTCGCCACTAAGCTCTGAATTTTTCATTTAAGAAAAGTGGTTAAGAGCTTAATTATGGCAATTAGTGAAAGTGGGATGATCTATAATTTCCACTGTGTCCATATCATGTTTGTTGGTATGAAAATTAATTAGAATACATTGAATAATTAACTTCCTTTTTTTAAAAAACAAAAAATAGGTCTGTCCTTTTTATTAAAACCAAAATTAATTATAATTAACACATTGAATAATTAACTGCTTTTTAACAGGTAGTCTTTCCTTTACTTGAAACGAAAATGCTACTTTCATTTGTTTAATTTAAGAGTAAAATATTCATATAAACCTTCTTTAAAATTAAAATATATGTTACATAAGTCTCTATTATATTTTTAATATTCATTTTTCATCTATTCAATTGTTAGTGGATCATTAAGTTTGACTTTCAAATTTTTTTTTAACCAAAATACTCCCTTTAACATAAGAATTATTTAAACATTTATATTTGTCAAAAAAATTATACAACCAAAAAATAATTCTAATATATATTTTCAAAATTTTGATATGTTAAAAATTTTATTATTTTTTATGATATTATAAAATTTTATGTTTTGAATTTCTCATCATATATATTGGAATGTGTTCATTTTGGGTTTTTTTAAAAGATAAAAACATATTTCAGACACGTATTTTCACTATTATAAAGTAGGGAAAATCCTAAAAAAATACGATTTAAACTTCAAAATCTCAAATAGGTGATTTAACAATAAAATGTCTTGTTAATTGCATTACAATTCTTGTTAATCTCATTAACGTATTTGTCAACGGGATTTTGAAGTTCAAATGGTATTTTTCTGTCTTTCTCCCTATAAAGTATAACTAATATAAATTAAAGATATTATATAAATAATTCATCACGACGGCTATTGATTTTTTTCCTGAAGCTTGCAATGTTCAAAAATAAATTAGGGATTTGATATGATGGAAATCAAATCAGTAAATAAATTTTTTTTAATATAAATTTTGATTAAAAAATATTTTTTAGAATATTTTTTTAAATATTCTTATTGGAGTTAACATTTTAAATTTATGTATATGTTTTTAAAATAGAAGAGAGATTCATGTAATTAGAGTAAAATAGAATGGTGGCCTGTGTATATCACTGTTAATTTAAACTGGAATTGTCCCCTGCATGATAGGGTATTCAATTTTTTACAAGTATTTGGTATATTTCTTGCTTAATTTTTTATTAACAAATATTTAAATACTAAAACAAAGATATGTCTACTATCAGATTAATAAAATCATCTTAGAACAATTTTTTTGGGCTCAATTTTTAATCTTCTCAAATATAACTATTAAATAATAAATATTTAATTTTGTGATGTAATATAAACGCAGTAACTTGTTATAATTAAAGAGGTGAAGCACAGGTTATACTAAAAAAAAAAAAAAGAGGTGAAACACAAAAGTGCTAATTTTTTTATTTTTTTAATATCAAATGGTTTTTTTCCCAATCAATAACAAATGGTTTTGAAAAACTATATTTGACCATAATTAATTCAGATTAAATTGGGTTAGAGGGTTAGACCACAGGAACGCAGAAATATTTGACCATATATATATTTTTTGTTCAAAGAACAAACTTTTTATATTAAACTCAAACTCAAAATCAAATTAAATAGAATATAGTTTTCACATGGTATTTCTCCTGATCTTAAATGTTGGAACTAATTAAGATTTATTTTTATTTTAGATGCAAAACCCGATCTACTTTTTTTTCTTAAATTTATAATTTGTTTTTCAAATTATCCCTGCGGATGGCATGGGGTTTTCATTAAGCAATAGTTCCAATATAAATTATTAAAGAGAAAAATCATTTTAAAAAATCATTACATTTTTTTAAAATAATCTATTTATAATGTTTTAATTTTTTTAAATTAATTATTTAATTCTTATATTGAACGTGTGTGAGATTACCTCTGTTTAACGGCTAAGCGAAAATCAAAGTTTCAAGGAGTTTTCAGTTCATTCTGTTAAAAAAAAAAAGGAGTTTTCAGTTCCGACTTGAGCGTTGCGAGGGAGTGTACAAGTTTGTTGTAATTTAGGAAAGTGACAAATTTCCGTGAGTTCCAAGTGCGCCTTATTTTATTTTGAAAAAAATTGCCATAAAATACGATATTTGCTCAAAGGGACCTAAGGTATAGAGGTCTTCAATCTTCATTATTTGATTAAGAGTGAAAAATTAAAATGCTCTTATTAGATCAAAAAGAAGGACTGAAATTTGATTCAAAGTTATATTCCGTGAACTTGAAGAGTGAAGGGAGGCGGAGGTCGATAGAAATGAACGAGAGTGGGTCTTTAGGGCAGCGGCGGAATGTGGGGCTTTGTAGGGGTGCTGAGTATGGGTATGTGCGGCGGCGGCGGGGTGTGGGTGCTTTAGTCTTTGCAGTATTAGGGAAGACTTATTGAATCCAAGGGCATTTTAGTCATTCACTCTTAACCAAAGAATGACAGGTCAGTACCTCTGTACCTCAAGTCCCTTTCAGTAAATATTATTCTAATTAGGTATTTTATGACAATTTTCTCTTTTACTTTTCCTCCTCTTAAAATAGCATGTGATCTTTTATTCTTTACGGAATCTGCAAAATATTTTTGGAAGTAAAATATATTAAAATGAATAAATAAAGAGTAATAAAATGAAGGTTACAGAATTAGCCAATCAATTTATTTGCTAAAGTAGTTTATTTCTATCTCAGTTTTCAACATTTAAAATTTTAGTATTGATACTTTTTTATTAATGAAATTAATTATGCTAAAAATTAAGATTAAATGATTAAAAAAATACTTTACAATAGAAGTATTAAGGAGCCAAAAAGAAACACTAAGTGGGTTCAAGAACTAAATGTATACTTTTTGCTTCTTTATACTTACATTAAGTTACTCATAACTATTATATTAAGTTCTGTAATCACACATAATCATATGTCTTTATTTTTTCTTCATATGGATTTATGGTAAATGATATTAATTAAAAAATAACATACATGGTCACATGTGATTAAAGAACTTGATGAAATTGATATAAGAAACTTAACTTAATTATTTTCTTTTTATACACTCCATCCGATCCTAAATATAATAACCAATTGACTTTTATTATGAGATTAAGGAAACTAAATAAATTACTTAATTATAATATATGTTGTGTATCATTAGAATATATACTAGTTTATAAATCAGACTAATTAATTTAAAAAATTGATAAATATAAATATTTTAAAATAATTTATTTAACTTCATTAATCTCTTTTAAAAAAAATCAACAGCATTTAGTAGTATTCTTTTTTAATTATATCATAACGGACAACTTAACACGTACTCATATAGTACCTCGCTCATTCTTCACCTGGATTTAGCCCAAATAGGTTACTCAAATAGGTCATTCCAAATGGGGAGCCAATCAGATTAATGTTATAGTTGTTTCCTGAAATTTTATATATATATTGACTAAAGTCTGAATTTAGTTCTTTATATTTATATCAAGTTTTATTTTAATCACTTGAGTTAAAAAAATAGCATTTTAGTTTTTCAATCTCAACTCAATTAGTCTCATTCAACAAAAAATATTGACTCATTAAGTCATTTTATTTCAATACTAACTAGCCTCCACATAAACCCAATTTTTTAAGCAAATTCATATTTTAATAATAATAGTAGTAGTAGTAGTAATTTTCAATTTTTAATCAATTTTTTCATCTGCCCTGTCTTTATCTCTCTTGATGAATGAAAGTTTAGGTGAGTTAGATTTCAGGGTTTCACCACGGTTAGGACATATCTCTAGGCTCAAAGAGCATTTATAGAGATAACCTTATATTGTGATAGAATTTAAACTCACAGCCTTATAATTATAAGCCAACTCTTTTACTAACCTAACCAACCTTTGTTGGCTCATCTACACTCTTTTTCCTTATTGGAAACCTACCACTAATGCCTTTTTCCTGGATTGGACTGGTTTACTGGCTTGTTCACCGGTTTTCAGTCCAAGCTAGCCGGTCCGGTCTAAGTCTAAGAATATGGGTGCTAATAGATTTTTAGAGCCACTACTAGAAAAAAAAAACTTTTAAAATCCCTTTTTTGGGACTTTTAACTTCCTTTTATGGGGGACACGTATGCCAACGACGTAATAAATTTGGATTTTAGATGTCCTGTAGAAAGGGACGTTAAAGTGAGGCTTTAGGCGTCCCTTCTTTGAGAAGGGAGGCCTAAACCCAGAACTTTAAGCGTCCTTTTTGTGAAAAGGGATATCTAAAGCCCTTACTTTAGGCGTTTAAAAGTTTTTTTTAAAATTATTGACTTTAGGCATCCCTTTGTATTAAAAGGGACGCCTAAAGTGGACATTAGGCGTCCCTTATCCTAGAAATGACGCCTAAAGTTTTTTTTTAAAAAAAGGATGTTATTTGTATTGTTTCTGCCCATACTGAAAGCGAACAACAAAGTCTCCTTACACAGTAAGGAAACATATAGCAAGCAGTATATAATTAACTCCTACAACATCCAGCAGTAAGGAAACATTCATGCACAATGTTGTCAGAAATGTTGTCCACTAAACAACTACTAAGTAAACATAGGAAACCATAAACTTTTACAGATCTAGGTGTTGAAGAAGCCGCACAGCCAACAAGTCTTTGACCAAATTAATGTCTTCATATAAGTAGGCAGCATCATTATCAAAGATCTGCAAATTCGAAAATACGATTAGATAAAATCATTAAAGTTAAAAAATTGTTTAGCAATTCAATTAAAATACATCCAAAATATTATCATTTGATTACCTGTTGAAAATCACTTGTAACGCCGCTTTGAATGATATTATACATGTAAAGGATAACATAGTAGCCACATTCAGTACCTCATGGCTGTTGAGGGCACTATAAATCAAAAGCAATTGGTTAAAATCAATAACATACATAATTTCTAAAACAACCCTAAATAAAAGAACTTAAATTGGAACCACATACTTGGGGATAGTACCACTTTGGCTTGCGAATAACTTTACCCTCACGTGACCCGGCAAGCATTCTATATGTTTGGGTCGCGCTACCATTAAAATGTAAAACAACAAAAATTAGAACAATTTATTTAAGTCAAGAATCAATTTAATAAAAAAGAAATAACTTAAGTGTTGAAGATAGATTTTGTGTCCTTGTCAGGGTTTTTTCTCAAGGAATCAAACCAATAGATTTCGTTGATGCGCGGGCAAACAACACACAAGCTCCAATGGTAACTACAATAATACACAGATTAAAATAAACTTTAGATTAGAAGAAAATTATTTCTTAAACATCCCAAAAAATAAAAATACAACTACATATCCTTGAACAATTGGCGCTAGATAACATCGCAATTTGGTCGCTGCCATTGTGAAGCCCACATAATGCGTTCTTTGTTGCACATCATTTTTATCCGATGTCGTATTTTCCGGACACAAGAATCCATATAAAGTGTGTCTTTCCATATCGATGCATAAGAGGTAGAAGAACCTAAAATAGAAATAAAATGACCAATGAATTATTGAACTTATGAATTATTGAACTTAGGAAAGAAAAACTAACCAAATGGCAAGTTTGACCCATACTGCATCTATCTCCTCCAAATGCAGAAACTCCCTAAGATCTTTGTTGTCAACCGTGTAGGGATACGTCAATTCTTTGCCCACAATCCCTGGAGGCATATTCAAGTCGATTTGGAGAATATCTTTGTAAATATGTTGCAGCCATGCTAAAAAGGGTCATTTCATCTCATATTGCTCATCCTATTACCATAACATACAAAACCAATTATATTATAATGATGCCAATAAATGTCAAGTGATATGAATATAGTTTCTACCATTGGTAGGGTTTCCAACGTGCCAATAAGATATTAAGGCCAACGGATGAAAGCTCCAATTGCCTGACCCAGCGTGGCAACTTCAATGTCAGGGATAGAGATGGTTGCACCTTCTTTCCCCTCATGAACACATGTCACTGTCACCCTACGTAAATACTATGGAATTTGATTATGATGGTAGGTGGTAGCTTGTGTGTAAACGAGAGCAACGACAACAACATGAATCATGGGGGCATCCAAAATAGAGGATACACGATTCGCCCTACTCCAGAGTGGTAGAAGGCTGGCCCAGTGGTTCTGTAGTGTGAGAAGGCTGGCCTAGGGGTTTCAGGGTCTGAGAAGGCTGGCCACAGGGTTCCGAAGTATGGGAAGGCTAGACAAGACTGTGGACAAGGGGTTCCGGATTGTGGAAAGCCTCGCCAACGAGTTGCGGAGTGTGGGAAGGCTGTCCAAGGGATTCCTCCGGCGGGTTGTGACTTCCTTTAGTGCTGAGGAAGGGCGGGGATTCATAGGTTCTAACCCTAGTACTGTCCATTTTAGAATTAAACAATGATTTCATTTCACCACGTAGTTCTGCCAATAGCTCGTCTCGAAGCTGATCACGAAGATTAGACACAAACTCTTTATTGGGTTCAGCTTGTGATGCTATTTGTGAGGCTTTGGCAAAATGCTTCACGATACCAACTCCCATGGGCTCCCTTCTAACACAACCGAGGTATTCAGCCTTCCCAATCATCGTTGCCAATATGTCCATCAGTCCACTAGGAGTAAACAAACCTTGGCTACTCTGTTCTCCGAGTTCGTCCTGTAGCATACAATTCGTTATGAACGAAAATTAAACGCTGGAAATGTGAAAGCTTGGCTACTCTATATTTTTCCAATGCTTAAGTTGTCAGAAGTGTGTGTCTTCTTCACAGATTGGGCATGCTTTATGACCCTTCACACTATATCCTAACAAATTTCCGTATGCGGGGAAGTCGTTTATAGTGGTAAAAATCATTGCATGCAACTTGAAAGACTTCTTCTTATAATCATCGAACACATCCGCACCTTCCTCCCACAACTTCTTCAAGTCCTCAATCAAAGGCGCCAAGTACACATTGATGTCATTCACTGGCTGTTTTGGTCCAGAGATCATCATAGAAAGCATAACATACTTGCGCTTCATACATAGCCAGGGAGGTAAGTTGTATATTATAAAGAGAATTGGCCATGAACTATGTGTACTAGTAAGAGTTCCGTACGGATTGATTCCATCTGTACAAAGTCCAAGCTGAAGGTTTATCGGCTCGCTGCCAAATTGAGGGAACATTTCATCTATCTTCTTCCATTGTGGAGAGTCGGCCGGGTGCCGAAGATATTTTCCGTCACAAATTCTCTCATCAGAATGCCATCTCAACTTCTTCGCTTTTGTTGCAGTCGCAAACAAACGCTTAAACCGTGGTATTATCGGAGGATACTATAACACCTTCGAAGGTTGCCTTTTAGTTATTGTCCTTTCTCTACAACCACTGTCTTTCTTCACTTTGTATCATGATGTTTTACACTTAGGACACTCACTAAGACCTGCATACTCCTTTCTGTACAATACGCAGTCATTAGGGCAAGCCTGTATCTTTTTGTACTCCATGCCCATCGTAGACAAGATTTTCTTAGCCTCATACATACGGTTTGGAAGTACATTATCTTCTGGAAACATATCACACAATAATTCCAGCAGTAATGCAAAACTACTATCGGTACATCCATAAGTTACCTTTAAGTTCACCAAATGCAATGTTTATGTCAATCGTGTGTACTTACTCCCAGGGTATAATGGTGTATCCGCATCACTCCGCAGGCTGTCATATTCATGTGCCTGGGTGAAGGATTCAACCTCGGCATCGTGAATCAGTTTCTCCATTCTATCTTGATCTATGACATCCACTCCCTCCTTCTTGTGCGACGAACAATCAGTTACTTCCTTACCATGCCATATCCACCTTGTGTATCAAAGATTTATTCCATCACAAAGTAGGTGATCCCTTATATCATTAACATCCCGCCGACTCTCATTTAAACAATTGACACAAGGACAAAAATACTTTCCATTTTTTGTTGGAGCATTCATTCTAACAAATTCAATAAACTCTTCCACCCCATTCTCATATTCTTCACTAGTTCTCAAAGCATTCATCCAACTATGATCCATTTTTTACCTAAGCGACTCTCAATAACGCTAAAGTTTAGAATAATTGACAACAATGGGATTTCCTTTTATAACTTTTTTCAAAAAAAAATCGGCAGCATTTCCTCTTAAATTTAAGACATCCCAAAATTTGAATAACAAACCAGTTCAACTAAATGTAAAATAGAACAAGCTATCTGAGACAATTTAGAACACTATCAACAATACTATCCACTAATTTTTCATCATTAAACTAAAAAATTCAAAAGGAAGTGTTAAAAAATTTAGACTTATATTATTATTATTATTATTATGACACAACAATTATTTTAACTTTGTAGTGAACTATATCAAGAGACATATAATGGAATCAAAATTATCATTCTACTAAAGATGAGTTTTTGTGTGTGCATATATATATAACTTTGAGAGTATTTTTCATATAAAATAATTAATCTCAATAAAATCCATGAAGACATAATTATGCATATTGATAATTATAAGCACTTGTACATGTTCAGTATTACAAAACTGAAATAGGAGAAGCAAAAATCCATACGACATCAAGACATAATTGCTGATATTTGTTCATATTCCAAACAGACCCTTAAATAACCATAAAAAAATCTCAGTCTATACACAAAAAAAAAAACCAATGCAAAATTCATGCCAATGACAAACATAGAAAATAATGGCTGCAGCGTCAAAGATAAAGGGAGGGGGAGGCGTGAGTTGTACCTTGGAGGAGGTTCATTGAAGCCTTATGGTGGAGACGGTGAGAGAGGGATGGATACGAACAACTAGCGTGCACAGCTATATACCATGGTGAGGTCGAGGTGGATGAGCTTTATGAGAGAGGAAGGAGGAGGAGGCCGTCGCTATAGCAGCTGAGTTTTTTGAGAGAGGGAGGACGACGGACTTACTCGTGACCATGAGAGGAGAGAATGAAAATTATTAAATGCTAGAGGGAAATGAAGGAAATCTCTGGAGAGAAAACGAAAAGGTAAAGGAGACACCTTTAGGCGTCCCTTCTCTAAGAATGGACGCCTAAAGGGACATCCTTAGGCGTCCCTTCTACAAGGAGGGACGCCTAATATACTCTTTACACATCCTTTTTCGTTCTTAGGACACCTAAAGGGACAAAAATTTTCTTTATTTACTTAAATGTCACCGCGACCAGTTTTTACTTCCCCTTTTTAGAAAGGGACATCTTTTAGTGACGTTAAATCCCTAATCTGTAGTAGTGAGCTTTCCAGCAAGTTGGGCACTAGCAATTTTCATGCACCAACTTGAGGGGGAGTGAAAGCAATATATCTCAAAAAATATCACGGGATTTCATATTATAATATAATGGTAATATTATGATTTTATTATTAACTAACATTGTAAATATTAGTATGGAGATATGATTGTTATAATATTCTTTATTAGGGTACACATGCTAATAGGGTACACATGTATTAGCATTATATATATGTCTCTAATAAATCAATGAAAAACGTGTAATTCATTCTCATTTACATATTTCACAGATAGCACGATTGGATTAAGCTATGGGGGGGGGGAGAAAATCACAAGGAGAGCTAATAAGTACAAATTACAAACTAATGGAGATGCAAATACTGTGCTTCGCATTTTTCATTTAGACTTCCGCTTAATGGAGTTACTTGGAAGTGAAAATGAAGTCATATCCCTCTAATCTTTTTTATAAGATAAAAATTACTTAATTTGTGTTACATCCTAAATATTCATTCATAAAATTTAAGTAATTAATCTCATGAAAGAATTATTTAGCAGTAAATAGAATTTATCAAATAATGATTTAAATAAAGAAAATAGATCTAAAATAAATTAGAATATCAAAGTTTAATGAAATTAAATAAAAATATAATTGAGCATTTATTATCATTATTATTAATTTTTTTAAGAAATATATAAAATAAACAAGGTTATACAGTTTAAATAAAGTATTCAAGATATGTCCACACTCACACTCACACATATATAAGTGAATAAATAATAAATAAAGAAGAATGAGAAATCTCAACTAAATAAGAAAAAGAGAGAGTTAAGCTTATATATAGGAGTAGTGAGGTAGATTTAAAGTGCAATAATAATTCTATTTTTGAATACAATCAGGACAGCCTCAATAAAATGTCCATTTCTCTTTTGTTAACTTTTAAATTTGGTCAGCTAATTGAAAACATCCTATCTTTCAATTTCAATGGTTAGACTAGGAGTTAGTTAAAAAATCCAACATGGCCAAGTTTTGGAAAAATTAGAGCCATGTATGTATATGGGATGATATCAATTGAAAATTATCTTGATAGAAACTTAGAGAACTAAATATATACTTTTAATCAAATTATTTTTACGTCAATTCAAATCATTTCTAATTTAATATACAAAGGATGTTGTACGTTTAGCTACAATGTTACGTTCTTCAATTCTAATTTAGTTGATTTTATTCTAACAAGATTATACAGTGTTAAGGGGATTTATAATCGCTTAGTCATCAAAGTTGAAAATGATATGTTGATTGTGGTAATTTAACACACAGCGATAGTGGGAGAGTGTGAAATTCCATTAGAAGTTAATGGAGCCACAAAGTGAGTGTTTGGAAAGTGGAGGCAGGCATAGTTGAAATTCTTGGATGCCTTTATTATCTTGTAGTTGACTTCAACAATTCATGGACGGTCATAGTGATGATGGTACGTAGTTTTAAATTTAGACTAAATGACATGTATTAAAATTTAATTCAAGCTGGTCAATCACATCAGTGAATTGGTTCTTTGGCTCATTTGATTAGAAGTTTTAAATTAATCGTCTGGGTTTGATTTTATATTTCTTTTCCTCCGCAGTCGAGCCTAAAACCAAGTTGGTTTAAGTTTTAAAGAAAAAACAATAATCTCCCATCACATTTGTGTTTGAATATTAGATTATCAACATAGAGTTAGTCTAACAGTGTAAGGTCTCACTAGATCCTTCTGAATCTCAATTTCAAGTCCCAAAGAAAACATTTGCGTTGAGAGGAGAAGTCATAACCCCGAACTGGATATTATATGACAATATTTAAAAAAAACTATTTTATTGGATTATGTGTGATTCATATATTAATATTTTAATACTTTTTTTATTGGATTGATGCCCTTTTATTTATATATAAATATTTTTATAATTTAATTAAAATATATTAGTTTTTTTATAGGTTAAAATATATTATTCTTGTTTAACCGGATTTAGCTATAGTTGAACTATTAGCCCTTGAATTAGCCTCCACCTTCTGATTTTCAGTATCTTGCTAAATTACTTATTTTTTTTTTATACAAAACTTATCACAAAATTACAAATGATAAAAATGATTAAATTATTCTAGGAGTGGGCACTCATATCATGGAATTTTTATTTAAATCTTATTTATTTAGTGTGAACATTCATAAAACTACTAGCATCTTTTAGATATTTCATATTGGGCAATTCAATATTTAGTTTTTATTATATATTTGTACAAGTAGTACCATGAAATTATTTAATCTAAAAGAAATTAATGTATTGATTGCTCATAATTACGTATAAAGTAAATAAAATTGAAAGGGTATACTCTATCAATGATAACCTCAGCATGATATCGTTTCAATCTTACTAAGGGGGAGAAAATAAATCGAGCCCAGTTAAACAAAACTCTTGACTGGATGGGTTGAGACACTACACTAATCTGATTAATACCATGGTCCGAATTATTCCCTCTAATTTTAAATATAAGACAAAATTAATTTTTTTAGAGAGATTAAAGAAATTAAATAAGTCACTTAATCATATCATATATAATAATTAGATTATATATCAATTTATATGTTAGGCAAAATAATTTAAAAAAAAATGATGAATATAAATATTTTAAAGTAATTTAATTAATTTTTTTAATATCTCTAAACATTATCTTATATTTACGATAAGAGGGAGTATTATGTTTGTAATTATATGTAATATTTTACACATCACATATTATGAAGCATAGTAGTAACATTAGGAGTCATAATTCATTCATAATCAGCTTAAAAAATCCAGTTCGAAGTAAAATATTGCAACACATTTATTTAAATTAACCAATTTATTTCATTTTCTTAATTTACCCAAATTATTAAGTAACTCATAATAAAATAGATTATGAGTAACTCGTGCAAAAATGAGTAAAGCTGTAACGAAGCATTTTCATAGCCAAAACTGCCATTTTTATTCCCACAAGCTTTATGTTCAAAAGAACACAAGTAACGACACATTCGTGTTTTACAATGGTCGGTTACAAAGATATATGAATCATCAATTCATGAGAATATATTTAGGATTTTCCAGCATTAATGGCAGCCTGAACAAAATCATCACAGTGGGTGAAACCACCAGACAAGACATCGGCGAGAACGCCGCCTATGTCGAAGGCTTCCTGCAGATCACTAGCAGAATTCATGTCGTCCAGCCATGACAGCATCTCCTTGGAGAATCCCAGCAGCTCTTTCACATTCAACAGCCGCTCCTTCATCACCACTTCCCAACTTTCCAAGTTCCCACTCTCTTCCTCTCCTTCTGTTGCTGCTGCTGCTGACGATGTCGTCCCTTCTGTTCTTATGGTCGTCGGACCAGCCGGTTTCTTCACTTTAAAGAATTGTTGTAGCTGCTCAATCAAGCCTGTGTAAACCAGCATAGGTCGGGTGATAGATAAAAGATCCTCATTCTGCCCTGTTTCCATGCTACTTCCGGATGATTCCACTCTCTCGGGTGTAGCAGAACCAGATGAAGCCCGTGCCGAGGAGCGAGAATGAGTGTGCTGCATGTATGCATGGTAAATACCACGCTGCAAGAAAGCACGGCGGTGATTCAACCAGGAGTCGTAAGACTCTGAGAGGAGTGAGTTCACCATCATGAATTGGACAGTTTCTTCTGCCCCTGTTGTAGGTTGTGGTCCCGGTGGAGTAGAGGGTCTGGAATCTGATGTTGAAGAAGTTATGTATGCCGAAACGCCCCTAGCCATGGTACGGCGCGGGGAAGGACTTCCCTGATCAAGGAGATGACGTGCCATTTGAATCATGAAAGGAAGAAACCGAGAGTTACTTTCCCGTCCCCCACCTCGGCAGTCCACACTGAACGATGCCCCAGTGGCAAACCGAGCAAGCATCTACAAGGAGGGAAGAACACCAAAGGTGAAGAGACAGATTATAATACAAGGCATATAAACTTCCAAGTTTCAAAATCTTCTCTCAGACTCAAAAATTCTTAAATCAAGTTTCATTTTGGTATTAAATTCAAATTATCCAGGGACAAAATGGACAAAGCAGCTGGGCAACATACCAGAACAATGTCGTAGGTTAAAAGGCGGAGCCTGATTCCATCTGCACGTCCGAGCGCATTCAGGTTATCCCAGTACTGGTCAACATAGCGAATATACTGTGCCAGTGGAACAGATGGACCTCTAACAGGGAACAAAGAATTGCATAGAGATTCGTTATTTCTAAGTTTGGCCCCCTCCCACTCTTTCTTGGGGTTCTTCAAGGCAGCATCTGCTCTTTTGGCCTCCTGATGGCACTGGAAATGAATAATATTGAAGTAACTTACAGTAGTGTAAACACATTCTCCACGGGGATTTCCCGATGCACCTACTCCTAGATTCACACGCTTGCTGTAAGAGTAAACACCCAGCAAATCGGTGGGTCGTAAACTGTATCCCTCCCGGCATACCATGCAAGCCAATCCATCCTCCTCCTCCTGCACATCTTCCAAGCCTTCAAGGACCGGCCTAGAGACGACAATCCTCTCACCTCCATCTGATGAAAGTTCCTGGCGCATTCCAAGCCCCTGCATCAAACAGAAAAGGAAATAAGAAATCAGTTTCCACTAGAGTGTAAAGCATTATAACAAGTTCTTTGTTAAGAGCCAATGTATCTATGACTCACTGTAGGCACCCAGGCCAGTAAACCAATTGTAAACAGGAGGTTCAATATACAGTACCTGAAGCAATTCCTCTCTCTTCCGAAGAGCCCTGCGCCTCATTTCATCCTTTGTTGCATGTCGCAACTTGATTACTTTCTCTCCCAAGAATCCATCTCCTTTTCCTTCCTTGTTAGATAGTGTGTCCAACAAGTTTTCAGCCCTTGCTCCAATCTCGTTCTCTCCGGGGACACCTTCCAGGGCATGCAGCAAAGGCAAGGCACCTTCTTCATCAATACACCTTTGAGTCGGGAGATGCCCCATTGACAAACCTCTCAGCATAGACAGTATAAGAGGCACAGATGGCAATTTTAGGCCTGATGCCCATTCAGCACTAGTCTTAAAGCCAGCCTGCCCTGTATTGCCAAAACTATTCTTCAGATGTCTTATCGCAGTTCCAGTTACACCCTTTTCTAGGATTATATCCTTCAATCTCTCTCCACAGGAACTTGTCTTCAGTGACTCCGAAACCCTGACAAAGTTCTCCAGTGTAAACCTCTGCTTTGAAGCTTGCTGAGCAATGCTCTCATCTTTCACGTCGTCCAATTGGTTCTGCAAATGATCAAATGCGCCCCAATCTTGCAAGTAAGGGCTAAAATGTTGGATGAGAGCATCCATTGCAGCAGGTTCAGCATATGTCAAATAGGGCAATATTCGAGCAACCATCTCTGTGTTTCTCTGCTGTTTGTTTGATTTTTTGATGCCCAATGGATGTGACAATCTCTCCAAGAACATTAGAACTATTTTCTTGGCCTGTTCACCCGTTCCTGCTTCTTCACTAGTGACAGTAAGAGCACCTTGAGTGATGCTAATATTGTCACTTTCATTTGCTTCTAATGTCAGGCTTTCAACAATCAAAAGTATCCCTTCGGCTGGCTCCATGGCATCAACAGAGAAGGCCCTCCTAGCTGTCTCAAGCAATAAACCCAAGGCTCCCAGCTTCAACAATGCCCGTCTGTTTTCTCTTATCTTGCAACAGTACATTAGCAGATTAAGAACTGCAACCAACTGCTCCTTGTTGGACTTAAAATCATCTCGTAGACGCTGCTGCACATCATTCAAAAGTGAGATAACTTCACAGCAGGTTGGACTAGGACTTGAAAACACAAAAAACAAAGTAAACAAAATCATTCTATCATTGGATAATTTTTTTTTTTGGCAATGCTGCAATTTTCTATGTAACAATCAGAGTGAAAATAGGACAAGATGATAGAAGAACATTCAATTTTGAGACAAATTCCTCGATGGCATGGCTTATAGAACACATGATATCATATGATTTGACCATTCATCACCTAAGAATCAAGTATAACATTTTTGAAAAGAGTCGTCACTCTTGAAATTTCAAGCAGACCCTAATCCATGCTTTAAGTATGAGTTAAACACACTATACATAAATTTTGATTATATTACAATTCCTACCAATACAATCCCTTCCGCCAAAGCCGAATTGTCTAATTGTAATTCTAATTTTAAAATGCAGCTACAGAACAACATATTCTGCAAACCTGAATCATGCCCAACAGTATCTCCAATCCGCCACACTCACGAACAGCACCTGCTATGGCAAACTCAACCTCTGGATCCTGAGATTCCTCTCTATCTTCCTCTAATTCTTTAATCATAGGTTCAGTAGCTTCACCATCCAATCCCTGGCAATCATATATAAACAACGGTTCACATTCAAAACCAAAATTCTTCACAAATGAGCTAAATCAAATGTTCATTAATAGTAACAAACCTGAAGTCGATAAGTCACATTCATAGGTGGGCAGTCTCTGGAATTGGCAACTGCATTTGTTGACAATAAGGTAGAACTAGCCACACCATTTGAAGATTGATTTGATTTCTTCCACACTTGCTCATAAACTTGTGCAATGCTCAAATCAAGAGAAATGATGTTGCCAGCAATTAGCAGCTCCATTCCATAATCATCCTCAAGGAGACCTAAAAGATCCAACTGATGGCAGATCTTATTCTTAACATCACGCATCAATGGACCAATTTCAGCACTTGAATACGGATTCTTAGTCATTGATCCCCTAATAAACTCTTCTTGTGTATGAGCCTTGTTCAAAACCAACAAATATACAGGCTCTGGTTTCGAGGGGCAGATCAGATTGCAGAGTTGTTCTAAGATAAACTGCAAATGCGAGTATTACAAGAAAATTAGCAATGGTAACAATTAAAAATTCACACACACACACACACACTGTTTATAAAGTCCAGAAACTGGTTACCAGAACAGTTTATGATAAAGAGCAGCAGATCAAAGTATCTAACAACAGAATTATACTAGATAATTATTAGATAGAGAATTGCTAACGCTGAGTCTAGAAAATAAAAGAAAACAAAACAGTTGGATGTCCCAAAAAAATTCAAATAAATCATCCTTACCAAACAAGTACGTCCCTTCCTCTCCTCTCCATGTATTTGCAAACCATTTATGCAGGCCCCAATAAACTGCCGCTTGTTTTCACTGCTTTCCAGCAATAGACTATCTAAAAGATCCTTCAGAAGCCTATTGCAATCGCTGATCAACTTTGTCTTTTGTACTATCAAGCCACGAATTACAATAAGTGCTTCAAGCACTTCAGAAAGTAAGTTGTCCCGCATGAATCTGACACAAAAGTTTGTATTTTATAAGATGATGAAAAAATATTATTGAACACGAGTAAAATAATTCAAGCAGCATATCTATACCTGGATCTGACGTTTGGAACTTCTAAAAATTTACCAAGAAGTTCTATGAGCTTGTGAAGGATAAATCCCTGAGATATATCTATGTGCAGACTTCTTTCCAAAGACTCCACATTATTAACTTCTTGAGTAATTAGAGTGCAGATTGTCCGCAGGCATCCCCGAACAGTCAAGAATAAACGAGCATCTTCTGAATCTATCATCTTAAACAGCAGCTCAAAATATTCTGCAGCACTTTCACCGGCAGGAAGTGTTGCAGGTAATAGAGAGATGAGTAAGTTTAGCAACCTAAATCGCCTGGATGAACTTTGAGCACAAAGTAAGTTTATCAGCATACACATCTCTGACCTAATAGATTGAGAACAAGCACTTAAAACAAGTTCTTTAACCCATGATCCCAACTCAAATGCTGACAAGTCACTTTTGGCTGTCTTACAAACACGACGCTTCCATCTCAAAGCATATTTAAGGGCTAGGTAATCAAGTTTTTGGGGTCGCGACCTTTGACCAGCAGCTTTGACAGCCTGAGACACTTTGTATTGCCTTCTAACAAAATCAATATAGGAAGCGCCCCTCTCCCACTCTGAATAGCTCAATAATTGAATATCCTGAGTTTTAGGTGTCGCATCCCAATTTCTTTCTGACGAGTCTGGAAATGACTTAGTCCCACTGACATTTGACAAAAACCCAGATGCATTTGTATTACTTTCATCCTTTGTCTGCACTTGAGACTTCCCAAGGCCTTGCTCTTTCTCTGGCGTATCAGGTTTTGGAGGTGTACATGCCTGAGATATAATTCTCAGGCAAGGAAGAATAACATGCTCGGATATGGCAGGATGCTTGGCACCTAACTTAATGGAAGAGAACAACAACTGAAACACAATACGTAATCTTGATTCCCATAATTCATCAGCCAAAGAACACACCTCAGAAAGTAATAGCATCTCTTCACGTGTAGTGACAGCAATATCCATGGAGCGATGATGCTCAAGGCAGTACATAACCTTCTTTTGTATCAAACTGTTCAACTCAGTAATTGCATTTACATCACCCTCTGATAGAGAACAAAGCACTGCTCTTGCTTGGACACGGGCAGCTTTGGGACCTTGATGAATATTATTTTCAAATAACTCAGACAAAATGCCAGATGAAACAAGTTGCTTCTTGGAATTTGGATGCCTTGCCAAAACTTGTAATACTTCTAGACATTGTGTTACAAAAGTAGTCGCACAGCCATAACAATTATTTGGTGATCTTGAAACCACAAATCTTGAAGCCGCACCATTATCAGAATGCTTCTGGTGCAAATAGTTCATCAGCACCTTCCGCAGCCCCTGGAGTGTCTGCACACTTTTGCTCACAGAATCAAAAGCTGCTTTGCACTTCTCACCATACAGGACTCCAAGAAGAGCAATTTTTCGATTGATTTTACAAGAAGGTCCAGGTATAGATACCATCATTTGTTGCACAGAGTCCTTCTGTTGTGAGTCCATATCATTCTCACCAATGCTTGAAACAATTTTAAGCAAGGGCTTCTTGAAGCCCAAGAGTTGTTGGTATCGCCTATGAGCATTCTCTGACTCAGATTCTATGGCTGCCAATCCCCTCTTCATATCTTCATCATTTTCCATATTATCAAATGTGAAACTTGGCTTTGCCATGAAGTTGAACTCAAACCGCCCATATTTGCTGTACCCACACTCATTACAAAGAAAAGAATCCAAATTCTCATAATTGATGTTGCGGCATTGCCTGCATTGATATGCATTTTCATGGCAATTGCTACATATTCCATGCTTATCAGTGACTGGACGACTACATCGAGGGCACTGCAAAGGTTCAAGAGACAATGCCTGAAGATTTTCATAGAATGAATCCAGTTCAATCATGAAGTTACAAGCAGTGATAGGAATGGGGAATTCAACTTTAAGTTCAGTCTGATTAAAAGCAAGATGGCAACTTTTTGCACGCTTCCACAAAGACCAGTTATTTTTTAACTCTGACAAGTCAGCAACTGGTCGATTATTGTAGTACAGGTTCAGAACCTTAACTGACTTTGACTTTCTGGCATCATGAACATTCATTGTCACAGTCTGGATTGTGTAACTCCCAGTGCATTTCACTATAATACGGTTGTCAGTGAACTTTGTTTCAGATTTTAGAGTGTCTAGCTTCATCCTGCTGTAAGGCACTTCAGGGGAGCTGCAGGCAACACAAGGTTCACTCTCAAGATAATATCCATCGAATTCCACTAAGCCACTTAATGTATTATATATACGGGAATTTGGATGATTCGCTAACAGCTCATTCTGCGAATGGAGCGTCTCAGAGAGGCACCTAATCACTTCAGGGGTCAAGCATCTGTCCACAAGTTCAGAAATCTGGTTCTTTGAGCCCATATCAGGGGATTTTCCAAGCAACCAAGTTACAAGTTCTGTGTACTCCACAATATTCTGGCCATACATCGGTAGGAACTTAACTTTCTGCAAGAGAGCCGTTAGCAAGATTTCCTTAAATGGCTGCTTAGCATGATGCCAGACACCATAAAGAACTAATTTAGCCTCAGCACGAACAGTACTGGAATTCCACTCCAAAAGAAAGCAGTCTATAAACTGCTTTGAGATATCACCACCTTTGTCAGTGAAGACATCTGCTGCTGCCTCCATATCTAAATAGGACTTCTCCAAACCAGACTCAGCCCCATCTTCACCTTTCTTTTTCTTCTTTATTTCCTGAGATAGGGCACCTGATTTATTTGAGCCTGTGTCTCCAGATTCTGTTTTCTGGGAAACAAGGCTAATATCTTTTCCAGCATAGAAGGCCAAATTCAGAAGTTTAAGAGTCTGAATAACAGATTCCTCTCCAAGATAAAACACCCCATCCACAAGGAAGGGCAGAATGTCTCCATGCCTTAAACAATATTTTTGCCAATTCCGCGGACGTGCAGCTGCTACTTCAGCCATAGTAGAAAGGCACTTCACAATCTTTACACTTCTCTCATATGGAATCGAATTTTGAAAACCACCAGACTTCTTTACATGCTTATAAAGTCTCTTCACTTCACTAGAGAACTGCCAAGAGTCCCGGACACTGTAATAATGAGACTTGCTACCACATAGATGCAGGAAAAGCCTTCTGGCATATCTTCTAACAAAATTTGTATGAGGATTATTAATGTAACTGCAGAGAACATCTTGATATCCATCTAACTTCAAATCCTTCCCATGTGACATCTTATAGACCTTTTCTTTTTCCCCACTTTTATCATGCTTTTCTGGCCGAACAAGGGTATAAACAAGCCGGAATGTATTCTCAAGCAACAGCCTGTGGTAGTCCATAAATATATCTGTTCGATGCGCTTTGGCATATGAATCAGAAAAAAAGGGCAAAAAATTTCCAGCAGGTAAGTCTCTACGTACTGTTAGTAGTGCCCCACACCCAGGCCCAGCATTAAAATTAAGTGTGCTTTCACTATTAGCAGGTGACTTGAAAACATTCACTAGTTGCTGCAATATATCCATCAAATAATTTACAAAAGATTGCTGCCTAAGAGAATCACAAGCTCGATGCAGCTGCAATGCAAAGTCAGTCTTATCATGGTCATCTGCCAAAGGCTTGGCAGCCCCTGTAGCGGGTAATGGAAGCTGGATGACATTTTTATCATGTGTGTCAACAGTTCCACTCTGCCTCAGCACAGAATTATCACTACCAGGCTGATGCCAATTTCTAAGCATCAACGTGAAGAACATGAAAACAAGGATTGCAACTTCCCCAAATAATGAACGGGTTTTTGCCACAAATGGTTTGTTAAGATTAATCTCATCTAAAAACCATTTGATCAGCTTCTCTAAATCTAAGCTATCAGGCTTTGAGCTGTCTATAAAAGGTCCACCCACCGCAGATGACAATCTGTAGAAAAGCTGCATAACAGGAATTGCCCGCACTCCTGAAGTTGTATCCATCCATCCTTTCAATTGTTCAAGAAGCTCAGAAAGAAGTAAGGAATTTACAGCCCGTTTCGAAGCAGAAATTGAGACAGGATCAGTCAATGAAGCACCAAATTCTCCTGAATCATTAGGTTCCAAGACATGAATTGATGGAGAAGAATTCCGCATGCTGCCATCAGCCGAAATAGGCAACAAGTTAGGGTCACTAACATCAAGAGGTGTGAAGTGAAATTCATTGCCATCTCCCACTGAATCAACTTCAATTGGAATTGCTGTCATAGGATGATCTCTAGAGTGTGGTGGAGGGAGTCGGTCTGCATCAAGTACTTCATAGCATGCCTCACACAAGTCAAAATCAGGACAAACAGTACAATGCCACCTTCTCCTTAATATAGGTACGGTAGAGCAACCATCACAGCAGTATTGAACAGACGAAGTAATAGAGTCTTCTTCAATCATGACTTGGTTATTTCCACCACTAGCATCAGCAGCCCCAGAAATAGACACAGCACTCTCAACAGCATCATCTGTAGCTAACATGGTCTGCTTTGGAAAAGGGACCTGGAGCAATCTTGAAGATATAGCCAAACTGGAAAACAAAAACAAGTAAATGTAAATACTATTTTTGGCAGAAAATATATCTTAATTCAGGGAAAGAAGTATGGAAAATACCTGCTGGCAGTCTGAACAGCCTCATTGGAAGAAAATAAAAGTTTCTTAAGTAATGCAGCAGCAGGTGCCATAGAGCGTTGTGGTACATCCTTTCCATGTAAAGCCAAGCATTCAGCATAGCAATAAATTAGTTCAACAGCAGACATGACTATGTTGTTCATAGTTTGTGTATCAGGCTGCTCAAAGTCCAAAATTCCCCACAGAACTTGCATAAGTGCATCCACCACCTCAGAACCTACTCCAAGAGAAGCAGCTTATATCAAATCAAAATGGTTGCTTTTTCCAAAGATAATTCCACAGACAGATTAATCAATTGAATTCATCTCATACTCCTGCACCTCAATCTTTGAAAAGATATATTTTAAGATGAAGGATGCAAAGAATTAATACAATAACCAGAAGCCACAAGATTAAGAGAGAAAATGACAAACCCACAATTATTAGCGATCCAACTCCCACCACTTGGTGCAAAAGCACAATTAAAAAAAAAATGAAGTCACAATTGATTATTAAACAAAATCTTCATAAAGGGAAAGGAGTCCATAAAGAATAACCAAGTCCAACTTAACTTGGAATTTACCCTCATGTGAGAGATGAAGTAAGAATCTCATAATGATAGAAAAATGATGATGATGAAATTTCACTAAAAATATAAGCCATAGGAATTGAAAAGGAAATCTCAGTCCTTGTGTACATAAGAGAAAATCAGAAAAATGTAGTAAATACCATTTGTCTCCAGAAAAGTTGCTAAATTGGAACGCCGTTGCAATGCAATTTTACAAACTGCCCGCATCTGGGCAGTGAACTCTTCAATGATCCAACTTCCAGTACTACCACCTGTCCCAAGCCTTGATGATAGTATTGAGGCTGATTTCACCACCCCAAGAAGCCGCATGGTATCCTTAACCTAATGTGAGAACACTCCAGTGAGTCATAATAAACATTGCATCGATGTGATAAATGGACGTCATGCACAAATCAAACTTGGCATAATATAGGAAAGAGTTATAACAGATTACTTGATGGTATATCTCTTTCTTAGTAAAAACAGCCTGTAAGACACGACAAGCAGAAGCCTGCAGTACTGGTTCGCGGTCCATCTCAAATATTATTTCAAGTAAATACTTGCACTTGAGTTTGCTGAGCTCAGCTCTTGCTTCCTCAGGCCTGGAGCACCCTTGCTGCTTACATAATGAATAGAACTTAGTAATAAGCTTAAGTCCATCAGCTATTGCCTGCTCCTGAATAGGTGCAGATTGCATTGATCGGCACTTCTTTCCAGACCCAGACACAGAGGAATTCAGACCAAGTGCCCTAGCTTCCATATCCAAAACAGCATCCATTTTCTCTTTCCAACCGAACTCATCTTTCGCTCGTCCATAAACTTCAAGGGAATCTATCCTGGGAAGTGTTGCACCATTGAAGGTTGGCCCCACAGAGATTGTAAGTTCTTCATCAGCAAGGAGTGACTCAGCAACAGTAAATGGAATATCATACCATGACCGCATTCCTTCATCTAATTTTATAACCCTCTGGAAAATAGAAATACTTGAAGGTATGTGGCTTGCTGATGTATTTCCCACATGAACTCGAAAGCCAACCATGACTATATCAGGGTTTGAATTGAAGACAGATATCTGTAGAAGAGCACAAAAGAAAAAGAATTATGGAGGGAGGAAATTTAATCAAGCACTTCACATAGGTTCATATATTGCAACCAAACCCATAAAGACAATTTCAAATTTAAACAAGAGCTTAACACAACTACTATTTTACCTAAGCATCAACACTGCGCTAATATTAAATTTAGTACCTATATGCAAAGCAAAGAATATAAGTAATCAAATTAATATTTGGCTTGTTTGGTTGGGTTTATGCTTATTCATAAGCCCGATTTACGTAAATCAAGATAAAACTCCTCCACATATTTACTATGTAGACCGTAAAAGCTACCTCGTATTCTGTAAATCACAATTGAAAAGCACTTATGAAGGCTATCCAAACATATTAATTAACTGCAGAGGGCGAGCTAAGTTCAAGGAATATTTGTTTTCAAAATACAGGACCAACTGGTGAAGGTTCTAGCAAAAAACTTCCTAAGAATGTTGCATTCCCTGGATTAGAAGATCCCAGGAAACATCCCCCACCCATCTTCATACCTCAAGTTCATTCTACAAGGGTGGAATGCTGCATTCCCATCAGGGCCCAGAGGGAAGATTCTAAAAATTTTAAAAGACTATTTTTTCCATCCCTGCCCTAATACTCTCATCAAAATAATAAATAAAATTAAAATTAAACTTAAAAATTAACAAATAAAACTCAACAATAAAAAAATGAAAACAAAAATTCAAATAATCACATATACATCTTAAAAGAAAAACAATAAGATATAGAAATTTAAAAGAAAATAAATAGTGAAACAATAAATGGTGAATACTAATACTAAAATATACTCAAATAGAAGTTATAATTACCGATATTATTATTATTATCATTATTATCATCATCAAGTATAATTACAACAACAACACAAAAATGTAAAAGTAACATAACGTGCACAACTTTGACGGGATTTTTGAAAACTTGACAAGAATTTAGAGAAGCGGGCATTTATCTAATAACTAGAACAATACTGATACCTGTGGTGATGATACACAAACCTCCTAAAGCACTAAATCTCTATTCCATACTCAAGAAGAGGGGGCAGGGGAAGACAATTTAGCATATACTGAAGATTTGAAACAGCAGCAAAGCAAAACCTAATGAACAGTCACTTCCAACGAATACCTTAAAACCTGCCGGGCTGGGACTTTCAAGAAAACCATCCTCATTTACTAAATTCTGTTTTGCTCCTTCAGAATCACCATTTCTGATGGCATCACCACCCAATTTCACATCTGACGTAATGCAAACAGTTTTCTCAAAGAAATCAAGAGGAAATTCAGGATTTGTACCAGCATAGGCTTTACTGAGGATAGTAGATCCTAATTTCTTAACTTTCTCTGATGCTGCACTCATACCAGCATCAATGCCCAGAGGGACATGTGAGTATATTTGAAGGCTACCATCATCATGCAAAACAAGACAGTGTATTTTATCCTTTGATAGTGGTTTGTAAGCTGTCATCCCAGCTATAGCTGATGTTGAACCCACTGGATGCCGCATGCTCTGTGCAAGTATTTCACGTTCCCCCATTGACACAGCAAGTGCAGAATTTGATTTACCACTTGATATGCAGACAAATAAGCCACTACCAGCCACCAATTCTTTCCAATGATGTACTGCAGCTGGCCGTAGGTTCCCATCTTGTTCCTCATATATAGAAGACATATCAACTAGAGAGGCAGCATCAGAACTCAATCGTCCAATCACCGTGGTACCATCTTGAAATGATATAAAAAGTAGCTTATAAGTTGAAGAGAAGTACAATGATGAACCCTTTGCATGAATTCCTTTACCCTGAAGCTTAACAATTTCATTCAATGGCATGGCCCCAACATTCCCTTTGACAGATAATTCCAATCTGAACATGGAACCATTTTCTGCAAGGACAATAAGAAACATTCTTCCCTGGGGGGCCAGATAAAGAGTAGCATCAACAATCATATCATCAGGCAAAGTGAAGTAGTGCATGGGACTGATATTGTCCAGGGACAGGTCATATATTTTGACAAATCTGTTAGTCACAACCATTAACTGAACCTGTGAGCCTGGGACCCAATCCACACGTCTAATATATGCACCCTGCAAAGCTAATTCAACAGCAAGTCGGTCAATCACTTCACCACGAGGATTTAATGTGAGAACCTGGCAATCTTCATAACCCGCTACCATGAGATAATTCTCCACCACAGGGTTGAAAGCAAGTTGTACAATTTCAAAGCGAACAACGTTTTTAGAAAGTGGTTTTACATTGGTCTTGTCCGCCGTGACAGGTGCAATGGTTGCTTGTCCAATTAACTGACCAACATCAAATATGGCAACCTTGTCACCTTCACCAACAGCAAGTCGACCTCGTTGGCTAACACTGAGCAATGACTTGACAAGAGAACCACTTGCTAAATGTGATTTAAGCTCCTTGGCATTTGAATAATCAACCTTTATCTTAAGATCTAATGATCCGCTTTTATATGCTTTCTTCAATTGCAAGAGATCCACACCATAAGAAAGCACCTTATCTTCACCCAACATTATTTTTTTATCCTTTACATGGTCAGAGTCTCTTCTATTAATTATAGATGGCATCAATGACGTGCAAAGATTAAGTACTCTACTCTCAATATCAAGTTCCTCCAATAATGGTGGAATCCCATCTTGAAGCTCTTTTGGGATAGACAATTTGAGAGAGTTATCTACATCTGAACAGATGTCCTCTTCAGAATCTGAATCACTATCTGGCAGCTGATCCCCATCCTCTGAAAAGGGTAAAAATGATTGAAAAGTATTAGTGCTTCTAACAGGTGCACTGCTACTTCCAGTGAATTTCCGAGGTTTCAAACATTGACAGTTACTACCTCTAACACCCCCAGCACCACAGTCACAAAAGAACCGGCTTGAGCGGGAATAAACAACACGATGGCCCCGATGACAAACCTTAGCACAAACAGAACAACAGCCTTTCGATACTGTCAGGTCACATGTATAGCAAAAGTACCAATGCTGTTCCATAAAATTACTTCCACTAGATGTAAATGTGCAGACTTTAGAGGCAAGCACCCTTTCACTGTTAGCATCTTCATCCTCATCTTTATCTATGCTAACAACCTCACCATCAGACGTTGCATCATCCTCATCATCATCAACAGATGTTGCGTCACATTCAAGAGAGGCTGATCCCCCTTCCTGATTGGCAGAAAGAACAAATGTCTCAGAGTTCTTCCTGGATCCTCCTGGTCCAGTAACATGGCCAGCCCCAACAGAAGTGCCTGAAGAACATTTGCTAGTCGTTCTTTGTGGGGAGATTTTACCAGAACCACAATCACTCAATACATTCTCAATGAAACCAAATAGAAACTTCAGCCCTGGAAGCAAATGTTCATTGCCCACCAACTTCTCCATCAGAATTACTGTCCTTGTCAGCAACAATTTTATCAAGTGTTCTCCTTTTGAAATTTGAACAATGAAATTGAAATATGACTTGGCAGCATGTATATCAAATTGTAAGAAAGCAGTATCAAGAGACAGCAATGCAGAATCAAAGATGTGGTGCACCAGTTCTTTTGATTGGTCAGAGGATGATAATACAAGACAAAGAATAAAATTCATTGTTGATTCCCTAAGGGAATTGGAGCACCCCTTGGCACTGCTGGCCCCAACTCCCGAATCCATTAAGCTGCCCAAAAGCCTCGTCTCCAACCATTTGGCTAAGTTATGTGTATCTTTATCCAGAAATTTTCTTTGCATCCTCCTTCTGAGATCAGGAAACGATTCACTAGATAAAAGATCCACAAAGAAACCAAGAACCTTCACATTAACTGATTCAGAGTAACAGCTATCTAGAGAGTCAATCAGAACCAAACAACCACCAGGATGCAACTGCAAAAGCCTGTTCATCTGCCCTGACACAATTTCAACACCAAGATAAAACTGGAATATAGCAGATTTTGATGGGTCTTTTCTGAGGCTACTCAGAATGTCAATTATCTTGCTGATCATCCATTCATCAACTATGCCATCACTAACTCCTCCAGCATTGATGTCCCTCAGAAACCCTTCCATTTGCTTCATCAGAATTAAATTTGCATGAGTTGAACTTTCCATTTCTGCACTTAAGTTGTGATAGATAGAGTCACACTTCTCACGAATACTTTCAAACATCCTATCAAACTTGATATTCATTACCATGTCAAGAATTTGTTGAAGGACTTCAATCTCCAAGTTATTCCCCCAAACATCTTGTATTTTAAGCAACCCATCAAGAATAGAGATCATTCCCCTTATACTAAGAATAGAAGAAAGCATAGTTGCACTATAGGTAGAAAGATGAAAAGGAAAACCATGCAACCAGCACTCTGATGAAGTTGAAGATAGCATTCCTGGGGCTCTTCTCTGAACAGAAGTATCCAGCCTTGATAGAACACTAAGAACAGACTCCAGCTCACTTAGGTTGGAGCCACTCCTCTGCAGAAGCTCATCCTGCAAGCACTTATCAATTTCAGTATGTTTGAGAAGCAAGATTGGTGAAAACCCAGGAGCCAACTTCTGCTTGTAACTAAGGGTAGCAAGAAAAGCTTTCTGATGAATCTTCACATATTTGTTCAGAAAGGATGAGAACAGGCCCACAAGTGATGCAAAGTGCCCAGCTTCAATCATGGAAGAAATCATGCTTCCAGCAAGTTTAACATTATTTTGATCCCCAAAAGGACTTTCGGTCCAGATAAGATCGTCTTTAGAAAGTGCATTGTCTTTACAATACCTCCATACGCCAACATTAATGAATGAAAGCACCAGAGAAAGCCACATCCCATTTCTGAGGAAATCCCAACCTAATTCATCAATGTCTTCTGGTAGGGATCCAGCATCTAAATGTTGAAGCAAGCTCAGCATAACATCTGGAAAAGTAGTGCACTTTTCAATAGCCTCATGATGGCCTAAAAGTGAATGACTGAAGTGGAAAAAATGCAACATGTCAGATAAATCCAGAGAGAAATCCCCACTCCAAGGAATTATTTTTTGGTCTGCTTCAGAGCCAACAAAAGGAATATCCCAACAAAGACTGAAAAGATATCTTTCAACAACTAGATCTTCCAATGCTGATGCCTTTTTGCCTTTCCAAAATCCCAAAACTTGTGAAAAGACCATATATATGTCATTCCAATTCAGGCTTAAGCTGTCAATAGCCAAGTCATCCCTCGCAAGTGAAGGAGACCCTGAAGCATCAATCATTTGATCAGTCAAGCTACTAAGAACAGCTTCCTCTCCATGGCATTTACCCATAATACTTTTTAATGCATTGGATGACCAAGATGACAAGTGATCACTCACATGATATGGTATAGATGACCCAGACAATGGGGCTTCCCTTAACTTAGAACGCACATCTAAAAGCAATGGTGTTGGACACGTATGTTGGTGAATTATCATATGACGAAGAATTAAGATCAACCTTGAAACCACTAAAGCCCAGCAAGTTAACTGTGCGCTGGTCAAATCCAATGCTGCTTCAGAAACTTCTTTAAGTTTTGAGAAGATTAGGTTTGCCAAAACTGCTTTTTCCTCCCCAGCTGACAAGTGGAATGCCATAAGAACTATCTCATTGTGAAACAATGAGGGAAGGGTGCCAATAAAATCCATGACGCTTGGACATTTTATACATACAGATTTTGCCTTGTCAACAATGAAGGAAACATATGCCTGATAAATTTTGGTTCTCAACAGACTATCAACAGATCCTGCCCGAGAAAACAATGTGTGAGCCAGCAAAGTCAGGGTCCTATCATTGTAACTAAAGGCACCATTCTCTACAGTAAGGATTTTCTCCACAAGGTAGATTTCAAGTGAATCAACCAAAGCACGGTGTGTAAGAAGGTTGTTCAAAAGATCAAAGCACAATTCATGAATTTGTCCAATCTTCTTGTCTCCATGCAAAGGAGTAAAACTATGAGACATATTATCTTCAGAACTGTCATGACAATTGAGTAGGGAAAGCAAAATGTCGACATGTCTTGTGCAGATTTTGCTGCATCCATCCTCATAAAGAGAATGATGCCATTCAGGAGAGAAGACAGATGTTTTAAGAAAGTACAAAAGCTCTGTAGCAGCTTGAAATGGCATATTATGAAAGCTGAAGCTAGAACCAGCAGCAGCAGGTGGCTGTTCACATCCATCGGCTGATCCAACAGAACGCCCAGTCTCACAGAAAAGGTCACCAAAAATAGCCTCATCCTCATGACATAAAGCATTTTCAACATCAGATGAGCAACTAAATTTTGCAGAATTAGATGACCTTTCCATTTTTGACCAGAGTTTTACTCCTTCAGAATGAAGAAATAAAACAAGTTGCATCAAATTGTCCACCCACTGGCTTGATGCAGGAAATATTAATCTCAGAAGCTCTTCATTTGTGCATTTCTTTAGCAAAGAAACAGTCTCATTATGAACAATGCATGAGGATAAATCACTCAGTATAGCATTGGAACTACCAGTCAGTTCTGCATCAAAATCTATCCACTCAAGAAAAACCTGATGCCCTTGTCTCTTCATATCATCAATGAGTTTCAGTGTATAAATGACACAGCGGGGGAAGTAAGCTAATGGAATCTTCAAATTTGAAGCAGACTTGTCATATCTCCATACAGAAGAATCTAAACTTTCCATTATAGATGCTACAATACAAGCTTGAGCATTCTGAGGAACATTACTATTGTTGAAAATAACTTGAACAATGTGAAGGAATTCTTCAACAACCAGTAGAATGATGCCCTCAAAACTTCCCTCGGTAATAGCATGCATAGACACAAACTCAAATTCAACTCTAAACAAGCTAGACAAAGCATCAGCAAATGAAGCAACTGCCTTCACCAACGAGGCATCGTATTCAACACATGGAACATCCTTATTAAGACTTCCAAGTAACTTGAAAATCCTCAAAGTGAATGAAAGTCTCTTTCGGAAGCTTACACCCGCTACCCTCTCATCAAACGCATCTTTGACTTTTACAAGTTTATTGCACAACAAAATTAAACGAGGAATGTATTTCCCATGGGCAACTGCCCATTGCTGGGATATAAAGACCAATTTACTGCAATCTTGACAATAAGTAGATCCTTGCCTATCAGGCAGCACACGCTCAGTAGCTAATGTCTTTAGAAGCCAATCCAAGGTTTTCCCTTCCTTTGAGAATCTCAAGCCTTATTGCATACAAAAAGAACTTGGTTAGGTTAAAAGAAAAGGAATGAAAAATGGTAAGTTTGTATTTTAAATGAACGCAATACCTTCAAGATGGTGTTTCATGTGGTCGTCCACAAAATCACAAGAAGCATCAACCACTACTGGCAACATATCTACAAATGCGGTTGCAGACCTAGGTAGCAACATGTCCCCTGCCTTATCCATTTCATCTACCAATGCTATCTCTAAAAGATGAACCAGGTTGTTCTGGAGTATCCAACATATATCAGGAATTAATACGGATAAACCACCAAAATATAGCACAGGTCAACAAACTAAGTAAAGTCTTCAAATATTTCTTGTGTAGTGACCAGAAAATTAAAAATTCAACATTTATAAGAAATTAAGAAGATTTATGGATGAACGTCCATACAAGAATATGTAGCTGGGGACCACCTGAACTCTGGGCTCTCTCTCCCCCTGTCTAAGTTTACACCCCTTTCTACCTATATCATACCATTGTTCCTTCAAAAAAGGAAAGAAAGAAAGAAAGATATTCTTCATATCTATCCCCAAGGCCCAAGCTATCCTAACCACATAAAAGTATGTACACTACTCTCAAGTTGTCTTAAACAAAGCAATGCACATCATATTCAAGTCTGTTTTAGACGAGAATCATCTAAAGGGCCCATTTTTCTCCCTGTCATTGCAAGAAATCAGAATCATCTTCAACTAAGAAATTTAAAGAAAGGGATAAAATTGTCCATGACATGTATTGCAATTGAGAAAAATAATATCCACGTAATAGTCTTCCTTCAAGACAAAATTGTCAATATAAACCTATTATAGCTAGGTCGGTGAGAAGAACCGATTAGGACACAACTAGTAGTCCCCCATGCATCGCACAGGGAATCCAAACTGTCTTCAGAAAAAACAATAACCAGACTACTATTTTTATAGTATATTGATATGATTTTTACATCAATGAACAATAACAGGCCAATAAAGAAAAAGTACTCAACAATTCTGTTTTCAAATGTTAATTATATTGAAGTTGACAATTCCAGAAGTCAGTGATGAAGGAAGTAAGTAAAACACCTTGAAATATGGTTCTCCATTGAGATTGATATTGTATAAATCTTACGAAGGATCCATAATGAAACTCAAATCCATAAATTAACCAATCCAAAATTATGAATCCCTTGTCTATTCTACTGTTTGTGAATCTAAATTAACATCAGCGTGCAGCTAGCTTTTATCGAACAACGGGATAATAACTTTTGAAATAATGTAAGATAGGTTCTGTTCCCCCAAAAAAAAAATGCATCATTTTACATGTAGGTGACAATTTGATGTTTATTATTTTCCTTTTTCTGTTAACTAATTTCTGCTGATGATTTAATTGATCATGCTATGAATTTTATTTGTTTGGCTTCTCTTTAATCAAAATATTTCTCTATCCACGGGAGAAAAACCTTTTGAATCCATCAGATACTAAATGTTAGTCCATTAAATTTATGCAGCAGTCAAACTAATTTACCATGGTATTGATCTGGCTTCAACACAAAAACAGAACAACTATTACTAGGTGACAGTTTCTAAAATTCATCATTATTGAATACCATTACTACTATAGTTGGACAAACAAATAGTACCCAAAAAATGCTAATTCAGAAACAGCTATCTATAATCCCACCATATCACATCTTTTTCTCTCAAAATGACGTAGCCTTAGCCAGAGATACAGGCATCCAGGCAGTCAAGAAATTACACTTACACAAAAAATTATCGAGGAATGTCTCTAATCTGCCAATATAACTACAAGATTATACGCTAACCATTGCTCACTTTCAAGACTAGAACAGAATGTTATACAATTATACAATGAATTCTTGTTTCAACAAACATAGAAGCTTTCGTCAACAGAGTATGAAACATGATTTCCAAGAGAAGGAAAATGAAATCAATCAAATTAAACTTCATCAAATAACTACTCGAAATTTGGTAAACTGTGCAGGACTAATCTAGTTTAATTTTGAACTTCTTGAAACAAGAGAAAGAATAAATGAAAAAGGAACTCATTAGAACCTAGCCTAGAAAGAGTGTAACAGAAACATACCTGAATCCCAAGATCATCGTCGTTGCACCCAAAAGCTTCCATGTAACAAACGGCGAATTCTATCGACTGTTGCACAATTGCAACAAGTATTGCTTCCGCTTTCTCCACTATCATGCAATAATGACAAACAAAACAGAAATCAAGATAGGTAAAAGCTCAATTTTGAAAAGTATGCTTCAGGAAAAATAGTTATAATTGAATTTCTTCCAACCCAAAAAACTCTTCATCATACCATAACAGGTCAAAACAATCAAGAACCAAAAAAAGGACCACACCAACTTGAAATTTTCCATCATCTGCTAGATATTTCCTACACCTCCGTTCCAAAACTAAAACCTAACTGCTAGCAAAACATGTGAGATAAAAGGACCGTAGAGAAGTCCACACAACAAGCATATGTCTACCAGAATAGAAAGAAATGATCATTGAAGTACCTGACAAAGATCGAGAAGCTGAAGCAATCGCGTACGCAAACAAAGAAATTGCCTGAATCTGCGAATCGTTCCACAATTGGAGGCCCAACCTTCCATCTCCAATCACCTCGACGCCGCGCTTGAGAATCGAGTAGAAAGATTTAAGTCCTAACCTGATCGCATCGTCGGAGCGTAGCTTCTGTACAAGATCGTCTGACGACAAAGGCTTACTATCAACATAGAGAGCTTCTGCAAGTTTCTTGAGGTTCTCATCCATGACGATGCAAATCAAGAAGACGAGAGGTACAGAGTGGCGGTGCCACTGAAGGAAGAAGGAAAGAGAAAAATGGGAGGGAGGAGAGAGAATAGACTTGTTAGTGAGAGTCACTGAGGAAGGAGGAGGAGGGTGTTTATGGTATTTAAAATGGAGATGGAAAACTGTAGGAAGTCGGTGGTGGGAACTGGGAAGTAAAGAATCTTAAGGCAAAGGTGTGTTAGAACAAATTTTCCAAGGACAAATTGGCTACTATTGTGTAATTGTGGTGGTGTTTGCTTTCTTTTTCTTGTTTAGAAAGAAAACTGGAATCTTCTTTACCTTTATTTGGGGCTTTTTGATTTTGGTTTGTAGTAATCTTTTCTTTTCTGGGGGTGATCTAGATAACCTTCATTAATGCCATGAAATATAAGTATAAGATTTATAATAAATTTATTATTTACATTTATAGGTTTTTTTGCGAGCAAATATAATAAACTTCATTGATTAATAAATTGTCCATACAAACACTGAACAAAAATAACACTATAGCGATGCCAAAACAAACAAACTAAAGCATAAACAATTTCCATATAGGAACTTAAACTATCCGTTATCAAAATCGGTCTTCCAAAATCCGCATCAAGAAACTTCCGCAAACAAGCTAGATGTCTCCGCACGGATCTGGTTTCAATCCGTTGCAATGCAGGGTTGATCTTTTTCTTTTTTAAATGGTTTTTAGTATTTTTTTTTTTTATAAGTATCTAGTATCTTATTTTAAAATAATTTTTTATATTTTAATTTCTTAAAATATATTTTCAGTTGTACCTAATATTTTACTATACTGATTGTAATTTTATCCTTAATTATTTTTTCAGCTCCAAAAATTACTTTAAAATATTTTTTAGTGTTTTTAATCCTTTAAAATATTTTTTCAATTGTACCTCGTGTCTTAGAAAATTGACTACAATTTTACCATTAATATATTTTTTTAGTAGTAACAAGCACTCAAATCTTAGGAGACTGATTTATTGATTTTCACCCGTCTAAAATATTTTTTTCCAATAGCACCTAATATATTAAAGTAACTTGCAATCAGGATGGTAAGACACTGGGTATAACTGAAAAAAATATTTTAAGGGATTAAAGTATAAAAAATTATTTTAAAATATTACATACTATTTAAAAAATATTTTAAGATACTAAATACTTTTAAAAAAATACTTCAAAAATACTAAAAACCATTCATTTAAAAAAAAAATAACCCCATCACTTTACAATAAAACTACACCAAACGGTGTAGTTTTAAGCAAAGATTTAACAGCACACCACATTGCAACGGACTGAAGTCAGATCCGTCTCGGCACCCAGTTATCAACGCAGGACACCTTCACATTACTGAGGAGTTTAGGTTTGAAAGAAGTTGGGTCAAGACCCTCCGCTATAAAATTTATAGTAAATAATAATAGTTATTTTGGCCAAAAAAATAGTAAATAATAGTTATTAAATATATAAGTTAAATAATTAATTTATAAATATTAAAAAATTATTAAATTTTTTATTTTTAATAAATTTGTGTTATTTTTTTAATACTACATTTAATTATTATCCTTATCAATGAATATCCCATTTAATATATGAAATTAATAAAGATAATTCAAGAAAGTAACCAAAAAAAGATAATTTAAGGGAAAAATTTATAAATTTTGAAAGAGAAAATGAATTGAGATTTTACATTTAAGAACAAAAAAAATTACTCAGTGAGCTGCTGCATTTTGAAAATTGGAGTGAATATTATATACACTCTTTTTGTCTTAAATATAGGACTACCTAATTACAGAGTTTATTTTAGTAGTTATTTGGAATCACTTTTAAAATCTCTAAAAATGCTTATTCATGTAAATCTAAAACAAAACTCATCTCACATACTTACCTCGTATACTGTAAATCATAATTGAAAAGTTATTTTTAAAAACTTCAATCTTATTCTAAATAAACCTTTTTAGTCTTAAATATAAGATATTAATTCAGTTATTCTCTCATATTTTTTTCTAAACTAATTTATCTAATCAAGTTGTATTTATTATAATTTAGGTAACTTATTTAGTTTATCTAATCTACCTGAATTAATTAAATAATAGCTGTTAGATTAAGAATTTTTAATAATAAATGCAAGTGGAAAACATGTCATATTCACAAGCATTATCCACGTATGGGCTTAGGCTTAATTCGTTGAAAACTCATTTTCTTATAATATGACCTTTAATTTGAGAAGCCCGTTTTTTAACATATTTACAATAGGAAATTTGCCAATTTTTTAAAATAGGAAATTACAGCTTATCATATTTTTTTTTAATAATAAACAAAATGATAATATGAGAAAATCATAAAAAGTTTTAAAGTACTGATAAAGAAATGGTTAAAAGCTCTTTTTATCCCGAAAGTATTCATTGAGGGCCAATTCTCCGAAAGTATTCCGATGACCAATTTTACCTGGAAGTGTCAAATTTAAAGTAAATTTGCACTTACCGGTATCCCCGTTAAGTTTGATTGTTAGTTGACCAATTTGCTCCAAAGTGAAAATTTTCAGGATAATTTTATCGTCCATGTCATTTTTGGTAAGATACAAATTTTCCCTTTTTGTTTTACTTTTGGAGTAAATTTGCCACTAATGTGGTCAACTAACGGTCAAACTTAATAAGAATAATGGTCAGAGTAAAATTGATCATCATAAAACTTTTAGGGAAAAATTAACCCCTGATGAATTTTTGTTCTAAAAATGACCTTTAAGCCATAAAAAAATTGGGCAAGAATAAAGTAGAATACAATGATGAAACAAAGAAGGCCACATAATTCCAATATGAATAATATTAGAGAAATTCGTTAATAGAGCGAGAGTATCCTGTTTAATAATATATGTTTAGGAATTGGCTTTCTTCCTGTACCTCCTTTGCTTTAATGACGTCATTTTGTGTGTAAAATAAAATCTCAGTCGTCCATATGTTTTTGATCCAGACCGTTGGTTCCAAGGAAGATTTGCCCCGAGTTTTGCTGCTTCAACGAATTAAAAGGGGAACTCAGCGACAGAGATAAATTTGCAAAGAATCATAGTACAATCTCCCTCTTCGTGTGGCTTCTTCCATTCTAGTAGGTTGTCCCTCGCATTCACTCTCTATTTTGGTATTCTGGCCTTTTTTCAGCATCCATATGACCTTCATTTTTTTTCATCTCAAATCAAAGTTTTCATTTTACCTGATCAATGGGTCTCTGCTATGCCTACAAAGATTATTTTGTCAAATATGATAAAACATTCGATCTAGAACACAGGTAACTAAGCTGATAATCATTAATGCATCATTTTCCTTTTCAACTAGAAGTCTTAAACTCTTATATAGCCTGCTATTGCTAAGGTAAATTTTGTGATGTTTTCTCTTAGCAGTCACAGAGAAAAATTGATAAATGCACATGATATAGCTTCTGTTCTATTTTTTTTCTCAAAACAGTTATAAATGCAGCTCGTCCTCAGGTTTTTTCCCTTTCCTTTCTTTTGTGTATATCTCCTTGACATGAACGTGTTCTTATATTTTTCTCTGTGTGTGTCTCCTTTTTCCCAAATTAGGCGCATATTGAAGGAAGTGAACTGCACAAAAAGTCTAAGTTCAACATTCTCCCACTTGAACAAGGGGGCATTCAGCTTGCAATTATGCAGCAACCTGAGGTCTGATGGCACATGGATGATCCAACATTTCTTTTCCTGTTCTCTATTTTCCTTCCTTCTATTGTTGGTTCCTGCTCCAGTCCTGTTTCAAGGTCCCTTTAATTTGAAAATTTTGTTTTCTCCTTTAGTTCAGTGTCCATTTTTATGACAATGTGTTTTCAAATGCAACATGTTGGAGATAATTTTGCCCATTCTTTTGGTGGTTACTTGTCATGACTATCCCTTTCTTTAAGAGCTTTTTTTCTTAATGCTTGGTTTCTTGCTAAAGACTTCAATGATAAATTATGTACCGTTGAAGTTTGCTCTAGCCTTCTGGAGTAGTACAGTAGTTTAGTTCCTTGATCGATTGGATGTTAGTTGCTCATCGTGTGATTGGGTTCATATTGCTTGTGATGCTGTGAAGGGCATGCCATTTTTTTAAAGAAAGGGAAAAGGGGATGCCATTGCTGTTTATTTTCCTATTGGGTCTTTGTTTAAAGAAATAGTCATTTTGTCGGTTGCCAACCATTTGACCAGTTTTATGATACAACTTCATGGTTGGGAATTCAAGTTCCCCATTCAGTTTATTTTCCTATCAGAGCCTCGCACTTCCCTCCACTCTCTTCCTGTCTTTTTTTTTTCCCTCTCCACCAAGGTATGGGATGCTTTAGGTATCACCCTTTGGGTGTCAACATTGGAAGCATGGGATTTTAGTGTATAGTTTTTATGGATCTTGGTTTCTACAATTTCACAAGCTAGCTTTTAATCTTAGAGTATAGCTCTCCCAAAGTCCATATCAACTAGCACGCGGTAAAAAGCCGCCTCTTTATAGCCTGTAGATCTTTTTGTATGTCTTGGCATTTAAAATTAAGATGTTGCATCTTTTGTTTTGGTTCTCTGGTTGCATTCTAATTCTGTTCTCTCTCTCTCTTTGTGCGTTTGCAGAAACTCCCTCCCTTTAATCATGTTGTCAAATGATGTTTTAAGTTCCACTTGTTCAAGTAGTTTCTTTTTCTTGGGGGAAAACATATAGCACACTTGGCAAATGATGGGATTTCTAAGTCCAAGATGTCCAGCCAAAGGCCATTCAATGGAAGGAAATGGACTAATATTCTTCTTGCCGCCAATATCTTGTGAGTATTAGCTCATTTGGTTGAATGGTTATTGTTTGTAAACAAAATTTATATGTCCATTTTGCGCATATAGCTGGCAATAGCAACTCCACTGTGGATTATTGTTTTTAATTTTATTATTGTAATTTCTTAGCAGCTTATCTAGTACACTTGTTTTTACTAAATTTACATAGAAGTTATTCTAGTGACTTATTGTTATAAACCATTATCTCAAAGTTTATATTGCACAGTTGAGAAGAAAAGAAAGAATTGGATGAGAAATGATTACATCAATTGGAAATCAAAGATCTCAGCTTAAATCTGAGCTTCTAGGTTATTCACTATAAGAGAAGCTCAGCAATTTAGCCAGCTGAAACTACAACAATTGAGAAGATATGAGAAGTCAGATGAACAAAATGAAGACTTTATATACAAAATGAGCATGCTTGACCAAAATAGTGAGCAAACCAAAGGAAGTATAAAATGAGCGTAATTGAGCAAAATAGAAACCAGCCCAAAGGACAAAATAAGGTGGAATGAAGACTTCATGCATAAGGATCTAAGTCAATCATTGAATCTGTATTTGTAACACAATGTAACTTTGTAGTGTTAGTGAATATATATTGATAATCTTAAATTTGTTCACTATTGTAAGATGAAACAATACTATATAGAGAATTTCATATTTCAATATAAGAGACCAAATTGTTTTCTTTCATTATCGTTATTCTTTATGCTTAACAACATTATATGTTTGGCTAAAATCCAGCGCTTCAAGCGATGTGAAGTCACAATCAAATGGCGCCTGCAAAAAATAAAATAAAATAAATCTCAATATATAAAACAAACTAGTTGAGTATGTTATTCAGCATCATATGACATACTATCAATAAATTTGTAAGTCATTTGACTTGATTGAAAGTTATCCAACATCATGTTATTATGTTGTATTACAGTTGATGTCTCAGATTTTTGAAGTTGATTATGGTGTCCTTAAAACATATTTTGAAAGAAACATTAAATATGCAATAAACAATAAGCATCTTTGAAAAAAATAAAAAAGATAAAAGTATAACTGTGAAGCTTGATGAGGCTTTTGTTATTCTTCTTCTTCGACTGGTTTCAAGACAACTCTTTCTTCGTTTACTTATCTTTTTACCATATCTCTTTTTGAAGGCAACAATTTTCCCACCACCATTATTGCCATCATGATTCCCCACACCATTGTTATCACCTTTACCATCATCTACTATGTATTTTATATGAAGCTTATTCACCTTTTTACTTAGTTACAAGACAGCCTCATGAATAAGCGAGAATGCCTCTGAACTTTCTGATGCATCATTAGTTAATTTAACAAGTAAGGGGCATAATTGTCTATATCGATTTGATCTTTGTTGTTTATGATTAACTTCAATCTGTTTCCCCTTAATATCGTACACTACAACATATCGTGCTTCTCTTGTCCACCTTTTTACTATATATTTCTGAGGGAGTAATTTAACATCACATTCATTTAATACCCTCAATGCATGACAACATAATATGCCAACTCATTCAAACTTTTTGCAACTACAAGTTATTGTCTCCGTTGAAGGATCAAATGTCAAACTATGCTCTCGTTTGCTTCCATCCATAATGATCATGTAATCAAACATGATGATACTATCCTCCACATCCATAATGATTTTTCTTTCTTTCCTCTCTTTTATACATGTAGCATCGTGTAGATCACATTGTTGTTGGAAAAAGTTAAAAATAGGTCGAGTATATACATCAGAAAGCTGACGAAGCATACTTAAACTCTGCAATATCAACCTTGGCAACTTGTCAAGTGCCTCAAAATCACTTTTCAATTCGTTATAGCGCTTATCCTCTAGAACTTGTTCAAATTGTTGGATGAATTGATTAATATCTAATTTAGCATTGGTGCAACTTTTGATAGATGCATTGACACTTTCGCTAATTTGTGTGATTCCCATGCCAAGTATCCTTGAGTTTTTCATATAGCATACTGCCCATTACTCTTTTATTTGGTACATTGACATCAACCACGAGTTTTTTTGCCATATCTTGTTATGATGATAATGTTTTCCAAGCTTCTTCAAACTCGACTTCATCCCAACAATGATACATGCAATAGTTCAAATCACTAACCATTGAGCTTGGAAGGTGCTTCATTGCATTTTTTGAAATATGCCAAGTGCACAAGGCATACTTTACCTCCGGCATCACTTCTTATAATGCACGTGACATGGTTGCATCTTGATCGGTGAACATAGTTAGTGGCCTTGCATTTTTTTGTGCACACAGAAAAGTCTCAAAGAGCCATTTGAAACTTTCAACAGTCTCATCATATAACAATGCCACTCCAAATATTACCCCTCCTTTGTAATGGTTAAAGCCAGAGAAGATTGCAAGAGGTCTATAGTCACGATTTGTGCAATAAGTTGTATCAAGTGAAATTACTTCACCAAAGCAAGCATAGTCGATCAATATGCGTGCATCAGCCCAAAATACATTTGTCACTTGCTCATCTGAATCCATTTGGTGAGCATGAAAAAAAGATGAATTTTCTGCTAATTGACGCTCAAAATATCTAAATATACATCCAGCTTCCCCATATTTCATGGCTCGTTACCTTCTTGAATTAAGATAATTCTTCACATCACCTCTTGTATATCCCGAATTGGTTTGACCTCCTGCATGTTGGCTTTGTAAATTAAATGCTGATTTTTGACTAATCCTAGCCCTTTCAGCATTTTCTAATTCATATTGTTGAGCTGGCGTTAATCCTCGAAATGATGCAAACAGATGAACAGCTTCAGGAGGTTGAAGAGGATGATTATGATCAAGGAAAACTTCATTTATTTTGTACTTTCCATTTACTTCTTTAACTTTCATTCTTTCTTTGCAATATGTTCTTGTCTCTTCTCTAGGCTTTCTTCGTTTTCATATCACGAATGTCTAGTTTCTTCACCCCTTCTTTACGACAAACATATAGATAAGAGGAATATTTTGACTTATCTTTTTTGCTCTTGTTAAACCTCTGTTTTCGAACACTAAAACCAATTCCTCTGCCATATGCCCTCCAAAATTCTCATACTTCTTCTATATTGTTAAATTCAAGATCAAGTCTATGAGTCAAATTTATATCCATCTGCAAAATTGAAAAATATGTACCTAATATAAATATAAACTCAGTGAAAATATAAAAATTATGATCTCAAAAGCAACACACACATATACACACACACACACAAATAGAAACATAGAAATATATCAAGAACATAAAATATATGAACATGAAATTAAAATAAAAATATAAAAATATATTAACAACATAGAAAAATACAAATAGAAATATATTAACAACACATCATACTAATAAAAATCAAAATCAAAATAGAAATATATCAACAACATATACAAATATTAACATTACACACACACACACACAAAATCAGCAAACTAAACGAAACTAATAAAAAAAATTTATATCTACAATAGGAATATATATAAATACACACACATAGAAGAAAATAGGGAGTCAGCAAAATGAAGTTAATTTTCTCATTTATCCATAACTATATATGTATCCATATTCCTAAACACACACAGGAAAAAAAAAATCCAGTACCATCGAGTTTTAAGAGTATCAAGTTACATTATAAAAAAAACATAAATGTAAAAACTATATAAGAAATATCAAAAAATCTATAGGTATTTAATAAAAGATTATTTTTTTACTCATCAATTTTTGATATCCCGTACCTGTTGTTCCTTGTCTCTAAAACTTTTTCCCACCTCCTTCTTTGATTTCCTCTACAATCTTTTCCCGCACAGCTACAGACACTTCAGACAGAAGAAAGTCATATTGGCACCAAAAATAGGGATGTGTTTTGCATCTACTGGGTGGAAAAAGAGAAAGGCAATATATATTAAACGGATGGGTTATATTGACTAATAAATTCGACGGTTCAGATTAAGTCTTCAAAACGGCGTCATTTCAATTAGTTGCCCCTCATCATCGTCCATGCAATTTGAC
Source organism: Albizia julibrissin (assembly GCA_037074505.1). NCBI lineage: Eukaryota > Viridiplantae > Streptophyta > Magnoliopsida > Fabales > Fabaceae > Albizia > Albizia julibrissin. Next base: position 56,757,981 of record CM073477.1, on the reverse strand, counting down.
AAACAAACGGTCCAGATTTTATTTCCCACACAAAACGGCATCGTTTTAAGCAAAAGAGGGCAACTGATTTTAACGGGTATAGGAGGAAAGCTGGACCCATATGGTTAAGTGTTGATCAACTAGTTTAGTTTAATATTATTGCTTTTTAATGGAAAAAAAGCTCTAACTTGCTTCTTCCATATGCTGCTGAGAAGCCCAAACTATGATCTAACTGAGAGAAACATCTAGTGTTTGTTTAGAATAACGATTAAAACTTTTAAAAACAACTTTTTAATAATAATTTACAATATACAAGGTAAACATGTGAAAATAAGTTTTATCTCGATTTACGTAAATAAATACTTTCAGAGATCCCAAACAAGTAAATAAGCATTTTAGTAAGATCTGAGTGTTACCATCACTTTGTTTCCTCTACAAAGGAATTGTTGTAAAGACAAACTATGAAGACATAATAAGAAATAGTAGGATACACGTCTATTTCGTTTTTGCCTCTTCATCAACACTTTGTTTCCTCTATAAAGGAATTGTTGCAAAGACAAACTATGAAGACATAATAAGAAATAGTAGGGTATATGTCTATTCTCGTGCTCTCTGTGTATAAAAGTATATCAAGTCTTTGGCTAATAAAATTTCTAAACAAGAACTTTTGACATATTTTCCCATTAAAGTTTTTACTTTTTAAGGATCACGTGTAGTAATTTAGAAAATTGGGGGAAAATCCCCCATTCATTAAAAATTTTATTGATAAAAATGACCTAAATTAAAGTACCTTCCGGTAGTTTGCATATACAAAATTTGCATAGTATAGGTATTCAAGTTCTTCTCACCAATAAGATTTTCAATAGAAATTTTCCCTAATTTCCTATGTAATTTCTACCATATGTACTCCCCAATTGAATGCAATACTTCAACCCAGAGACAAATAACTTTGAAGCAAAGGTGTAAACTTGAAAGTTATATTACACTTTATATAATAACTGAACTACTTTTTTAAAAAAATAGAATTATATAGCTCAACTGAGTCAGCATCAGGCAGGGGTTAAAAAAATAAAAAATCAGCAACAAAGTGACAAACTGAGGGCTCGTTGTATAATAATAAACTATACCTTCATAAAATTTCTCTGACAATATGGGAACTAATTTATTGGGCGTTTCTACTGCATAATGTTCTCCAGAGAATTACCAGTAGTCGCCGCAAGAACATACCCCATCTTTAAAGTGATGAATTCGATTGACATCTCTAACAAGAATCTCTCTATTAGCGAACTTTGAAACAAACTTTGTAACAGAATGACAGTCTTCACATAATCTCAAATTCTTAGTGATCCTAATGGTTTCACCCTTAGCAGTATTGATGAGTCCAAAAGCAACAGCAAGCTTTTCGCTATGTCCCAATATAACTTTCTCCTTCTCTTCTTCATCAAGATCATAAAGAACAACTTTTGTCTGTGGGACATAACCCTGCTCCTTCATCTCTTTCGACAATTTCTGTAGTAAAGCATGCAGTTGCTCATGTTGCGGGTTGCTCCCATCAACAGAGACAAATGAATATATTGTCCTTTTAACTTCAATCCAACTGCAGCCTGGAATCTTTTGCAACCCACGAGCTTCCAAAAGCTCTTTTACTCTCTTTACTTCAGTCCACATCTTAGCTTCGGCATATATGTCAGTTAAAAGAACATAGTTGCCAGCATTCCAAGGCTCCAACTCAAAAAGAGCTTTGCTTGCTCTCTCTGCATATTTGACATTACAATGAATTCTACAAGATCCAAGGAGGGAGCCCCAGACCTTGGGTCCTGGTTCAATGCGCAAATCTTCTATAATTCTGATTGCTTCATCCAACCGGTTTGCTCGGCCAAGAAGATCCACCATACAAGCATAATGCTCCATACTTGGATGAATTCCATACTTACTTATCATTGACTCAAATAAAATCTTCCCCTCCTCGACAAGGCCTGCATGGCTGCAAGCTCCCAAAATACTTATAAATGATATGGGACTTGGTGAAATTCCTTGGTTGGTCATCTTTTCAAAAATCCTAATAGCCCTCCTTCCAAAACCGTGCATCCCATAATTTGAAATCAAAGAATTCCATGAAACAACATCACGCTTTCTCATCTGATCAAATACATGTTGCCCCAATTCAAGCTTACCACATCTTCCATACATTGTTATAAGGGCGCTAAGAACAGGCAGGATTGAATCAAGACCCCTTCTAAGAATATACCCATGAATCAGCTTTCCTAGTTCCAAAGCAGCAAGAGCTGCACAAGCTTGAAGCACACTCACCATTGTCACAGAGTTTGGAACTGAATCATGTTCCTCACCAATCATTTGTTGAAACCGCTCCAAAGCCTTCACGGGCATGCCATTTTTTGCATAACATGCAATCATAGCACTCCATGAGACTGAGTTCTTGAAAGGCATAGCATTGAACACAGAACTTGCATTTGACACACAACCAAACCTAGCATACATATCCAGCAGAGTTGTCATAACATGAACTCGAGCTTCATGGCCATGTCGGAGAATATGGGCATGAATCTCCTTACCCTTCTGGAGAGGAAAGATTGTTGACTCTGAATTAACACAAGCTTTGAGCACGTAAGTATATGTGTACCTATCTGATGGGATCCCACTCCAATTCATCTTACTATACCAATACAGAACCTCCTCACCAAGACCTAACATTGCTAGTGCACGGATGAGTGCATTCCAGACATATATGGTTCTTTCTCGAGTTTTATCAAATACCCAGCGTGCATGGTCAATAGACCCTAGCTCAGCATACATATTGATAAGTTTGGTGGCTAAAAATGGGTCTTGGTCAAAGCAACTGTCAATGAGGTGGCGATGAACATCAAGGCCATCAGAAAGTGAGTTCTGGTGGGCACAAGAGTATATCAAAATCTCGTATGTTTGCTGAGATGGATTGGGCTCCTTAAAAAGGACCTGGAGGGCTTGCTTGAGGCTTCCTTGTTTACATAATGATTGAATCAATCGGTTGTTGTTCTTGCTGCCTTCTGTAGTTTTAGCTGAAGGGGAGATAAAACAGACAGGTGGACTTGAATAGCAAGGCCGAGAAGGGCTATAGTAGAGATGATTACTGAAGTGAACTTGCCTAACACTGTATGGACTTTGAAGCCCCCACATGAGAAACAATTTCAATGCACTCGTTCTCCAGTAAAGGCTCCTCAGGCTCCTGTACAAGTATATTTTATTGTGGTGTCTAATTGTATCGTCAGCAACAGAACAGAAACAACCAAAGTTAACCCATTCCTGTAATAAGATTAGGCAAAATTACCAAAAATCCAAGATAAAATTTATCATCCCTTGCAACCTTGCAAGCGAAGTTTTTTCATCAATTTTGTTCACCAAAAAAAAAAAACAGAGAGAGAGAGAGAGAGACCTCAGGGTACATATAACAGAAGAAGCAGGAAGCTCAAACAGAACATAACAGCCAATGAAATATTTTCCAGAAAGCAATTAGAATCTACCGCCATTACCTCGGGAATAACAGATATTGTCACTGGCTTATTTATCTATTTTCATCGATATAGAGACCATTATTACTCTGCAAATGTAGGATAGACCAAAAGCGAGGGATTCATCATCTCGTTCACTTCAACGGAGTCCAAAAGCAGCCTCGGTATAGCTGAAAAGATTCAGGCAAGAATAAAACCAAATGAAAACGAATGACACGGTCGGAAGAAAAAACTAAAAAGGGGCGTTGAATATTGAAAGCAAGCATATGAAAATTTCATGGGCTTATACGGAGTTAGCTTAACAGTAGAAGTTTAATCCGGAAATGGAAAATCACAAGAAGATAAAAGATAAACATTAGGAAGAGTAGAAGAAGAAGAAAAAAGAAATTAGGGTTTAACATAACCTGGTAAAAGAGAAGGGGAAGCGCAAAGCGCAGCTGATTCACTCTCTGTGATGCTGCCGGCAGCAGCAAGGGCAACCATGGTGAAGAGCGGAAAACTGCGTTTCTTTCTTTCTTTTAAAAAAGCCACAAGGAAGGGGAAAAAAACTTATATAATGTTATAAAAAATATGGATAATCAGAGAGAATAAGAGATTAAGAAGAGAGAAATTAGAGAGAGAAATCAGAGGAAAATTCTCATTCAGTTGTGTGTACAAAATTCTCAGCCCAAGGCTCCTATTTATAGGCAAAAAACGCGTATGAATAGTGAAATACGCGTATGAACAGTATGCTACAGTAAACCGCATATGCTACAATGCTGCTACAGTAAAACGCGTATGAACAGTACCTATACAGTAAAATGCTACAGTGATGAATAGTGACATCTGATCTTATATGCGTGGCTGACTGGGAGAGTAAATTAGCTTAGATGAGGGTTAATGGACATCCACATAATCAATATTCATAACACTCCCCCTTGGATGTTCATTATGAATGTGCCTCGTTAAAAACTTTAATTAGGAAAAACCCAGTGGGATAAAAACCTAGTCAAAGAAAAGAGTACATCATTCATTGATACACTGTCCAGTACTGCCTCATTAAAAACCTTTCTAGGAAAACCCAGTGGGACAAAACCTAGATAAGGGAAAAAGAGTACAGCGTGTATCGACTCCCCCTCTTCACAACATCAATTGATATCTCTAAATCTCCGAAGGCCAATGTCATAGACAAGTTTTTCAAAGATTGTACCTGGAAGTGACTTTGTGAATAAATCTGCTAGATTTTCACTTGAACAAATTTGCTGGACATCTATTTCACCATCCTTTTGAAGGTCACGAGTAAAGAAGAATTTTGGTGAAATATGCTTCGTTCTGTCTCCCTTGATATAGCCTTCTTTAAGTTGAGTAATGCATGCAGTATTATCTTCATATAGAACTGTTGGTGCCATTTTGCCCAAAGATAAATGACAAGTTGTTCGTATATAGTGTATTACTGACCTCAACCATATACATTCTCGACTTGCTTCATGTATTGCTAGAATTTCTGCATGGTTTGATGATGTAGCTGATATAGTCTGTTTCATTGATCGCCATGAAATAGCTGTACCTCCACATGTGAACAAATAGCCGGTTTGTGATTTACTTTCGTGTGGATCAGATAAGAATCCAGCATCTGCATATCCTACCAGTTCATGCTTAGATACATTTGAGTAGTATAACCCCATGTCTATAGTATCTCTGAGGTAACGAAAAATATGTTTTATTCCATTCCAATGCCTTCGTGTTGGTGAAGAACTATATCTTGCTAATAAATTAACAGCAAAGGATATATCAGGACGTGTGTGATTAGCAAGATACATTAGTGCTCCAATAGCACTAAGATATGGTACTTCTGGACCAAGTAGTTCTTCATCACCTTCTTCGTTGATTACTCGTGGTCGGAATGGATCTTTATCTGGCATTAGAGACATTACAATCATTGGTGTGCACAACGGATGAGATTTATCCATATAAAATCTCTTTAGGACCTTTTTTGTATAAGTTTCTTGATATATAAAGATCTCATTTTTTAGATACTCAATCTGTAATCCAAGACAGAATTTTGTTCTTCCCAAATCCTTCATCTCAAATTCTTTCTTCAAACAATGAATTGCCTTTTGAAGCTCTTCAGGAGTTCCAATAATGTTGATATCATCAACATAAACAGCAATTATAGCAAATTCACTGTTAGATCTTTTTATAAAAATACATGGGCATATTGGATCGTTTTTGTATCCTTCTTTCAACAGATATTCATTAAGACGATTATACCACATGCGCCCTGATTGCTTCAGGCCATACAGGGATTTATTTAATTTAATTGAGTATTGTTCTCGAGAATTTGAATTAGATGCTTCTGGCACCTTAAGTCCTTCAGGGACTTTCATATAAATATCATTGTCAAGTGACCCATATAAATAGGCAGTCACGACATCCATTAAATGCAGATTAAGCCCTTCTTTTACTGCTAGGCTAATTAAATAACGAAAAGTAGTCGCATCCACTACAGGTGAATACGTTTCTTCAAAATCAATGCCGGGTCTTTGTGTAAAGCCTTGGGCTACAAGACGTGCCTTATATCTTGTTATTTCGCCCTTTTCATTTCTTTTTCGTACAAAAACCCATTTGCATCCAACTGGTTTTACATCTTCTGGTGTAAGGACTACAGGTCCTAATACTTTTCGTTTTTCTAATGATTTTAATTCTGCATTAATAGCATCTTTCCATAGAAGCCAATCTTTTCTTTGTTGGCACTTGCTAATGGATTTTGGCTCATGATCCTCAATATTATTCATTACATCTTTTGCTATATGATAAGCAAAAATTTCGTCAACGTTGACTTCATTTCGATCCCATCGGATTCCATTCATAACATAATTTATTGAGATCTCATTATTTTCACATATATCAGGTACCTGGGTCTCTTCTGGGACTACAATATTCTCTTCTAGAGATATCTCTGTTGGAGATAATAACTCTTCAGGAGATGGCTCTTCTGGAGCTATTAAATTTTCTTGATTATCCTCAATTTGACCATCTATATTCTTTGCTCCTTTTCTTTTTCAAGGATTTCTATCTTTGGAACCGATGGGTCTGCCACGCTTCAGGCGTGCTTTAGATTCATTTATAGTGGATTGTCCTTCAGGGACATCAATTTTAATAGGAGCATTAGCAGCTGGGATATGTGACTTTGTCACTTTCTTAGGGTCAGTAAATGCTTCTGGCATTTGATTAGCTAAATTCTGTAAATGAATTGTCTTTTGAACTTCCAGTTCACATTGATTTGTACGAGGATCAAAATGAGCCAATGATAATTCATTCCAGCTAATTTCCTTACCCAGCTGCTTATTCTCTCCCCCTAATGTTGGGAAATGTGATTCATCAAAATGACAATCGGCAAATCGTGCCGTAAATAAGTCTCCCGTAGATGGTTCTAAATATTTTATGATTGAAGGAGATTCATACCCAACATATATTCCCATCCTTCTTTGAGGACCCATTTTAGTGCGTTGTGGTGGTGCTACTGGCACATATACCGCACACCCAAAAGTCCTTATATGGGAAATATTAGGTTCCTGACTAAAAACCATTTGTAAAGGGGAAATCTTTAAATAACTTGTTGGCCTGATGCGAATTAACATTGATGCATGCAAAATGGCATGGCCCCAAGTAGAAATTGGGAGATTAGATTTCATAAGTAAAGGTCTTGCAATTAGTTGCAACCTTTTAATCAATGATTCTGCAAGTCCATTCTGTGTATGAACATGAGCTACAGGATGTTCAATATCAATTCCAAGGGACATACAATATTCATTAAAAGCTTTTGAAGTAAATTCACCAGCATTATCAAGACGTATTTTCTTGATAGGATAATCAGGGTAATATACTCTTAATCTAATCAATTGAGCAAGTAATCTCGCAAACGCCAGGTTACGAGAAGATAATAAACACACATGTGACCATTTAGTTGATGCATCAATTAAAACCATATAGTACCTAAATGGTCCACATGGTGGGTGTATTGGCCTACAAATATCTCCATGTATCCGTTCTAGAAATGTGAGAGACTCACTCTCTACTTTGCTTGGTGAGGGGCGAATAATTAATTTTCCCTTGGAACATGCAACACATGAGAAATCATGGGATTGTGGTATTTTTTTACACTTCAGGGTATGTCCACATGAATTCTCAATTATTTGTCGCATCATAATTGAACCGGGATGGCCTAACCGGTCATGCCAAACATTAAATTCATTAGTGAACTTCTGGTTTACATTAGTAGACTTCTGGTCTATATTAGTGAACTTCTGGTTCTCAATAACATGTGTTTCAATTGTGTTTATAAATGTATAATATAAGCCAGAAGAAAAAGAAGGACACTTTTCTAATATGCATTTTCTACCAGCAACTATTTTTGTAACAACAAGATATTCTTTATTATTTTTAGTTGTTGTTTCTATATGATATCCATTTCTGCGGATATCTTTGAAACTTAATAAGTTTCTTCCAGACTTGGTAGAATAAATTGCATTATCAATGCATAATTTTGTTCCTTCAGGTAATAGAATATTAGCTCTTCCGGAGCCTTCAATCAAATTTATACTACCAGATATAGTCTGAACATTAGCTTTTTGCATTACCAAGGAAGAAAAATATTTATCATTTCTGAGTATGGTGTTGGTTGTTGCGCTATCAACGAGACATAAATCTTCAGGATTGATGCCAGTAAGTTTCATTCTTCATTAAAAGAAATATAAAAACATAATTAAGATAAATACATTCGATAAAAGTAACATAAAAATTCAAATATATAAATAATTATGCTAAGAAATCAGCAACATCCAAATAACTAAAATCCATGTCTCCATGCTCAGAATTCTCAGCCCGATCCACATGATTTACTTCAGTTGTAGATCCTTTACCATTATTTTTAATTGATTCTTGGTAAAGTTCAACTAGCTGTCTTGGTATACGGCAGGTACGAGACCAATGACCCTTGACACCACAACGATAACATGAACTTTCAGTATTTTTATTTTGCCCACTATTTTCTCTTTTGTGGTTCTTATTATTATTTCCCCACTTTTGGTAGAAATTTAAACCACCACGACCTCGACCACAACCACGACCACGGATGTAGCTGCGTCCACGTCCACGTCCATGTCCACGTCCATGTCCACGGCCAGAAACAGATTCATTGGTTACTACATTCGCTTATGGGAATGGAGTCGAGCCAGTTGGACGGGATTCATGATTTTTTAATAAAAGCTCATTATTCTGTTCAGCTACAAGGAGGCAAGAAATTAATTCTGTATATTTTTTAAATCCTTTTTCTCGGTATTGCTGTTGCAGGAGTAAATTTGAGGCATGAAATGTGGAGAATGTTTTTTCAAGCATATCATTATCAGTAACATTTTCTCCACATAAATTTAATTGAGAAGTTATGTTGAACATAGCCGAGTTATATTCACTTACAGATTTAAAATCTTGCAACCTTAAATGTATCCAGTCATAACGAGCTTTTGGGAGGATAACCATCTTCAGGTGATCATACCTATCTTTCAGATTGTTCCAAAGAACAAGTGGGTCTTTCACTGTTAAATATTGAATTTTTAAACTTTCATGTAAATGGTGGCGTAGAAAAATCATGGATTTGGCCTTTTCCTGATTGGATGCATGATTCCATTCTTTAATTGTATCTTCTAGACCATGGGCATTTAAGTGGATTTCAGCATCCAGCATCCAAGATAAATAATTTTTCCCAGTAATATCCAAAGCCACAAATTCAAGTTTTGCAAGATTTGACATGGTTCACACTATTAAAGAAATAAACGAGAATAATTAAAATATGAAATGTAAAAATGCAATAATATATAAAGACAAGAAATAAATTAATAAAGCAAGGTAAGAAAATTATGGCTTCAGGCCATTCAGTTCTTATGGCTTCAGGCCAATTAATCTCATGATAATAAATTAAATATATATGGCATATGACTTTTTATCTTCAGGATAAATAAAAGTTGTACATAGCTTCTGGCTTCTATTCATATAATAAGGAATCATATAGATATGGATTCTGACCATATAATAGGAGATCATAGAGATATAGCTTCTGGCCATATCATAAATATTCAAATAATATGACTTCTGGTCATATAATTTCAAAAATTGGATGTAGATGGCTTCTGGCCATAATAATAATAATAATAATAATATAAATAAACTTGTAAATGATATATATAAGATATAACAACAATAGTGATCTCCAATCCTAGCCATGGAACCCGATGTTCACAACAATCGGTAAAGATATATTTTTTAATTCCATATAATGGCTCAGACTATCCCAGATCTATGAAATAAAGATATTATAAAATAAAGTATAAATTATCAAAGAAATTATAAGAATATCATACCTTTGGCAGAGCTTCGTGCTGATAACGTGTTATAAAAAATATGGATAATCAGAGAGAATAAGAGATTAAGAAGAGAGAAATTAGAGAGAGAAATCACAGGGAAATTCTCATTCAGTTGTGTGTACAAAATTCTCAGCCCAAGGCTCCTATTTATAGGCAAAAAACGTGTATGAATAGTAACTGCTACAGTAAAAAGCGTATGCTACATTGCTGCTACAGTAAAACGCGTATGAACAGTACCTATACAGTAAAATGCTACAGTGATGAATAGTGACATCTGATCTTATATGCGTGGCTGACTGAGAGAGTAAATTAGCTTAGATGAGGGTTTATGGACATCCACATAATCAATATTCATAACATATAATTTATTAATAGGGAAATTTTAGAAAAATACGCTGAAATATACAAAATGATAGATTGAGTTCTAAAATTATAAAATCTCATATTAATATAATGTCAGTATAGTGAAAGGATATGAGATTATGAAATCTCAGTGAAAAGGCATCTCTGTCCTAGAGCATCATCTTGTTCTCTCTCTCTCAGTTAGAAATAACAACACTTGTCTTTTTTTTTAGCAACACCATATTTTATATTAACAACTCAAATTTCTTCTTTCACAACTTCGTATCTCAAAAACAAACACATGCCTAAAGATAACTTTGAAATTCACTAGTTTAAGGGGCCAATAACAACACATATCTCTTTATTAACAACATCATATTTTACATTAACAACTCCATTTTCTTTTTTCACAACTTCGTATATCAAAAATCAACACATGTCCAAGGATAAGTTTGAAATTCACAAGTTTCAAGGACTAAAAACAACATCTATCTTTATATTAATAACACCATATTTTACATTAATAACTTTATTTTCTTCTTTCACAACTTCGTATCTCAAAAATCAACACATGTTAGGAATAAGTTTGAAATTAACAAGTTTCACTTGCTAATAACAAAACATGTATTTATATTAACAATATCATCTTTTACATTAACAACTCCATTTTCTTCTTTCACATCTTCGTATCTCAAAAGCCAATACATGTAAGAGATAAATTTGAAATTAACAAGTTTTAGGGCCAATAACAACACATGTCTCTATATTAATAACACCATATTTTACATTAAGAACTTCATTTTCTTATTTCACAACTTCGTATTTCAATTTCAAACTTATCTCTAAGAATGTGTTGGTTTTTGAGATACAAAGTTGTAAAATAAGAAAGTGGAATTGTTAATGTAAAATATGATATTGTTAATAAAGATATAGATGTTGTTATTCCAATTTGAGAGAAAGAGAGAAGAAGATGAAGGGTTCAAAGGTAAGGGTAGAGGTGTCTTGTCGCCGAGATTTCATAATACCAGATTCCTCTATTATACTGACATAAGATTTTATAATTTCACAGCTCTGATTTATCATTTTATATATTCCAATGTATTTTTTTTAGAATGTTCCCTTATTAATACTAACTCTTTTACCCGTTAACTAGACTTTTATGATATTATGAATTTTTTTCCGACTAATTTGGATTTCAAAATGACGTGCATTTGCAACATTCTCACTCAAAGAAGCCTGAGTTATATAATCTTTGCATGTTCATATTTCCTTTTATTTCTTGTGTTTGGGGAAAAATTTTGTTTTTTAAGCTCTTTTTAACAAAACTCCTATGATGTATTTATCTTGAATATGATAAAAACACTTCCAAAAAAATCAAAACAGATAAAAGTGATAACTTTAAGAAGTATAAATGATATGTGTTGGCTGGCTCAATAAAGTGATAACTTTAGAATGTATCGTACGAATATTTTTAAAGAAGGATACGGAATGATTTTTTTTCCAGATATTTGTGGGCTAGTAATGTCTCTTCCTGGCTGATATTTTGTGCGCCCGCACGCCGTTAGCAAACAAAACTAGATAAAGAAATAAAAATCTTTTGGCCCAACAAAAAAAATCAAAACCCAATAGACTCCTCTTTTTGGGTAGAAAACCCATGTAAGCCTAGTAATGGTGGAGATAACACCTCACCTAGCCATCTTACTCCTAATAAAATCATGCTCCAAGGTTCATTTGAGTTGGAAATAATAACAATATGTATCTTTATTTCAAAATACAATTCATGGGATCAATATTTATATGTTCTTATGTTTATATATAATATAAATATTTTAATATTTTATATTATTAATAAATCATATATCGTATGATTCATTTCTCAAGTTCTATATAGCACGTGAGATCCATCATAATTAAATACGAATTAGTGGCACTCTTTTTATACAAACCAGGAAAAGTGGATAAAAAAGAGACTTCTCATCTCATAATGAAAGGAATAGAATCATAAGAAGTGATTAATTTGTTGTAAGTTTGTGTGTTAAAATGCATAAATCTCATACAACTTAAGGGTTTGTTTGGTATGAGGGACTTGGAAGGGAATGGAGGGAAGCAAAAATTTTTCTAAGTTGAATTTATAAAAATTGGAAAAGTTGGGTCACAAAATTTGAATAAAGAAAATATGTAAGATAAAAGAGTAAGAAAAATTAATTAAAAATTGTTAATCCTACTTCTTTCATTTTCTTAAATCCAACTTAGCAAAATTTTCCCTACACTTACTTTCTCTTCCCTCCCCTTATACCAAACAAGCCCTAAGAGTGTTAAAGCCCAAATACATACATACATATATATAATAACTTGTGATTTTGGGTTAGTAGATAGGCTATATGGAGAATGAGCTTGTACATATGACAAGAAGACAGTAAATGCAATTGAAATTTGGAAATGCCCCAAGTCTACACGGTTAAGCTTTCGATCAATCCTCTCCTCTCCATCTACTTCTTGCTGGGTTTATTTTTACATAGGGCCTGCTTGGTTCGATTCTATTACACCCTGTAGTGCAGTGCAATATGATGTAATGATAATGCAATGCAATATTAATTACAAGGCTAGTGTTTGATTTGATTTTTAAGTAAGGTGCAATGAGTTATTATTTTAAAAATTATTTAAAATTAATATATCACACAAAGTCTATTTTACCTTTACTATAATCTTTGTAAAAAAAATAGTTAAGAGCCATCGCGCTACCTCATCATAACTGTCACGCTATCTTGCCGAGGATCGTCAAATAGCGATAGTTGTGGTGGTGGAGGATGGTAACAGTGTTGCTGTGGCGGCAGCGAAAGGTGGTGATAGCAACAACAGTGGAGGAGGAGGAGGAGGTAGATGTGGCGATGACAGGGGTGGCGACGGTGGAGGTAGAAAAGGAGGAGGTAGCGGAGTTGGTGGCGACAATAGTGGAGGAGGAGGTCATGGTGGCTACTGGTGGCAACAGCGGTAAAGGAAAAGGTTGTGATGGCGGGCGGCAGCAATAATGAACATAGTGGTTATGAGGTTTGGCCGAGGAGAAGGAGGTCATGGTGGCGATAGCAATGATGGAGGTGTCGACAGTGGTGGTGAAAGAGAAGGTAGTAGTGGCGGAGGGGGATGGAATAGGAGGAGGTGGCAACGGCGGCAATGGTGAAGGGTAGCGGGGGTGGAGGTGGAGGAGGAGGAGGTAGTGTAGGCGACGGAGGGTGGCGGTGGAGGAGGAGGAGATGGCGGGGGTGGCAAAGGAGAAGGTAGTGGTGGTGGTGGCAAGTGGAAGTGACAGCGGTGGAGGAGGAGGAGGAGGTAGTGACGTGATGTAGCTAAGTGAAAAGAAATAAGTAAAATAAAGAGAAGTGAAATTAAAGAGTAAATTAGACTTTTTTAACCATACAATAGGATGATAATGAGGATTTATAGGAGGAGGTATGAATGATAATTACCAATTTTTTGGTAGTCATCATTACCATGATAAACCCTATTATCATGCTAAAAAGCAACCAAACAGTCTTATCTTATAATGCAATCATTATTACCATTGTAGGCATACAATGGGGGTTGAACCAAATGGGCTCATAGTATTTTGCTATAGCTCGTTTAGTTATGTTACATACTTAAGCCAGCATGATTTATGTAGGTTTTGCCAACATTAATTTGTGAATGAATAATAACTCAAAAATCATTTTCCTTCATGTGGCCAAATTTAAAGGCTCTAAAATAAGAAGCTACTAAAACAAAATCTGGTGGAGTTACCAATGCGGATTGGTGCAAATGGTAAGGGACTTGCTTCCCTTAAATGCTCTAATTCAGAGTTTGATCATTGGGGCGGTGTATATTGTAAAATTCTTTCCTTAAAACAATAATTAACCAAATGTTTAATAAAACAATTTGCCAAAACATTCTCATATACCCAGTTGGGCTTTGAACTTCACCAGATTCAACATAGCTATTTACTAACCAATTCAAACTATTTAACTGAATAATATGTCATCATATATTAAAATATCTATATCATATCAAATTGTGGATTCACAAGTTCAAAACACGTCATAAGGTCTCTAAGCCATCCAACATCATCAAGAGTAATTAAAAATATATAGTTAATGAATCAAATCTCTAAAATAGATCAGAGTATGCAGATGAGCCATAACGTGACAATATACAATAATCCAACATATATTAAAAAGATGGAAGCATTGTTTTTAATAGAAGTAGCTTAAGTTTCTGGAGTCTTCCCTGATGGACCCGCACGACAACTGTCACCTGGAAAAATGTTAAATCAACGGGGTGAGATAAAAGCCTCAGTAACCAGCAATCCATCCATCGGGCATACAAATAAGTGCTTGTGAGGTGCCAAGTGGGATAATTATAAAAGTATAGCATTATTAAAATATCACTTGTCCATATGTATGAATGCATAATAATTCACAAATATTATAATCTCATTATCATATTTATCACATGAATGTACAAGAATCAATATACAAGAATTTATTCTCTGTCCCTTATTTCATCTCCGCCTTATTTCCTCTGACTGAACTCATATGTTAGTACTCACCCATATGACTGGTAGCTTAACTCAACAAGCTCACCGATCAAGTGATATAGATCGGCCAAAGTCCACAGAGTACAAGACCGGACCATGTGTTCCCCCTCTAAATACATTAATGGAGTGTCAATGACCTACTAAATACAAATGGGCCACATGACTAACCAGTGTACACCTGAAAATTCACCACCTTATTTTTTTTTTATACAAGAATTCACTCACTTATTTCCTTTTTAAGTAACCTCCCATTAAATCCACATCCACTATTCCCTCTCATATCAATATAACATGTCATTATCAATTCACAATTATCAAAGGATCTTTCCAATCTCATAAATAAATATGAGTTCATATAATATAATATCACTAATCATTTTCTTTATGAAAATAAGTCTCACAAGACAATTTTCATTAAAAACATATTTTCCAAAATCCACATCACATATTAGCAGCCAAATTTATAAATCTATGTAATTAAAAAATCACTCACAGACATCATACAAGCATGCACAACAAGAGGAAAGTGGTTACCTCTCGCTCGAGCCAATTATTACCACACTGCTAATCTAAGAGCTCAAACACATGCCAAAAATCAATCTATCACAATCAATTTACTACTCTTTAAAACTACGCATAATCAAAATGATAACTTATACAAAAATTATATTATTATAATAAAAACTAAAAATAACAATTTGGGGTTTAAATTTTAAAAATGAATGTTTAGTCCTTCAAATATTAGAAATGACAGTTTAGACCTACTAATTTTAGAAATGACATTTTAGTTCTAAAAATTTCATAAATGATAGTTTAAACCTTCAAATTTCAGAAATAACATTTTAGACTTATAAATTTCAGAAATAACATTTTAGACCTATGAATTTCAAAACTAAGCCAATTAAAATTTCAGTAATATCTTCATTAACTCAAATAAAGTTTTTAACCCACATTTGATTGGTTAAAAAGTCCTATATTGAATTATTTATAGACTGATTATGTGAAAAATTAATTATAAAATCTTATACCAACTAAATAATAAAAGTAAACCAATCAAAATTCACTAAAAATCATTATTTACATTCCTATAGTCATATACTGAAAAAAAATAAAAATAAAATGTTAATGTTAATCCTAAAATATTCTCTAATCAATATGAAATTACTGTCATTAAAAAGGAAAAATTATTTAGAACATTTTTTATGAATTTTTTTTATTAAAAGTAATTTTAAGTACCTTATTAATCCCAAAAATCTGAAAAAGCTACCAGCACGCCCCTCCTCTTCTGTACCTTCTCGTGCATTCATTAGCATTTCAGGGTGGGGTGTTTATATTATCCCACGCCTAATGGTGGTGTGTTACACTATTTTTTTAAATAATAATTGAACGCTGCATGCCACTGCCTGTGCTCCCTCCACTTTTAATTGTTAGTGCTAACAATATTATATATATATATATTAATTATTTAAAATAAAAACATCAAGATGTTATATGTATGGAGAAAATTCGTTTGGGAGAGTCACCTCTATTTTGAGCCCTACAGTACCTGAGGGATTGAGCTCGCTTCGGTGGATACCATGTGTAGAAAAAAAAATCTGGCGAAGTTCATTTCATTTACAATGGTATTGGCCTTGATTAAAAAAAAATATTTCAATTACAACTTAATTATAAAATTAAGAGTTAAAGGGTTATTTTGTTCCATAAATTGTTACAAATGGGCAAGTTTATCTCAGAAGTGTTAAATCTGGAGCAATTTTACCTTGGCCATTATTCTAGTTAAATTTAACCATTAGTTGACCAAATATGCTAAATTGACAGTTTACATGTCATTCATATCATTTTTGTTTTGAGTTTTAGGTGCAAATTTATGCCAGAAGTTTCACTTAAGAGTAATGTTACCTCAAAAATTTCTAAATCGTAACAATTTCACCATGACTGTTATTTAGGTTAAGTTTATATGTTATTTTACCAAATATGCTTATTTGGCAAGTTTATGTGTCATTCGTTTAATTT
Source organism: Albizia julibrissin (assembly GCA_037074505.1). Classification (NCBI taxonomy): domain Eukaryota; kingdom Viridiplantae; phylum Streptophyta; class Magnoliopsida; order Fabales; family Fabaceae; genus Albizia; species Albizia julibrissin. Next base: position 56,741,176 of record CM073477.1, on the reverse strand, counting down.
TTTTTCAAAGTTAGACTTAAAAATAAGTAAATATATATATATTTTTTAAAAATGCACCACATCTAAAAGATTAGAGACAATAAAAAAGGTGAAAATATCTTGTGTCGTAAAGAGAAATTCAAATAGCTATTTGTCTATCTTTGTGTCGTTGGGGTACGGCAGCATAGATTTTTCAATGGCCTTGTTATTGGCAATTTTTCCTAGTGTGTCATGCATCCAGTGTTAAATCTTTTTTTTCATTACTCTCTAACGATTGTAAGCTCCTCCTTCATATGTAATTTATTCTTCAATGTTGTTCACGCTGTTATCTCAACATATTCGGTCACATAATAATCAACTTAACATATATAATTGTCAAGGCGATATTATTACAATTTAGAAATTTTCAGAATAGCATCACTCCTAAGCAAAAACTTTTAGAAGTAAATTTACACCTTAACAAAAATGACGTTGACGACACGTGGATTGTTAGCTCATCATATTTGATCAACTAACAGTAAGACTTAATAAGATAATGGGCACATGGAAAAATTACTTCACATTTAATACTTCTAATATAAAATTACCCCCAAAAAATTTCTGATATAAAATTATTCTTTTGTGATGACTTCCATAACAAAATAGTCTTTTAATCCTAAAATTCATATAAAATAATAATTTATAAACTATTGGATCCCATCAATGATTTTCTTTCTTCTTTTAATAAACTTCGATAACAGAAAGAAAAGCTCTCGCACCCAAATTGGGCGAATTTATGAATGAGCCAACCATAGTTTGATAGTCGTATTTTATAGGGAGAATTGCTAAAAAATATCTTGTAAGTAAATTAATTGCTCATTACTACTATTGCACACGGTGGGTGATATGTTGCACACGAATGATGATATTTTGCATATGAGGGATGATGTTTGTACTTTCACAGGGATGCTGATTGCACACGTGGATGCTGATTGCACATTATAGATACTTACTTACACATTGATACCATTTAGTAATTAATTTACTTAAAAAGTATTTTTTAACCATTTCCCTTATTTTATATTGATTGATGATTGATTATCTTATTTTTATATTTTGTGAAATAAATGTCCACCACACAATGATTTGGCTCTCCCGCTCAACGAACCCATCTCCTCCACATCGTTTAGCTCATCAGCTTCTTATTTGCAGCGCGGCTTTTGCCGACGGTTCACATCCAATACGATCACGCAACGTCACCTACGTACTCTCATGGTGGCGCCATCTTTACAGACGCCACTTTCGATTCTGTATCTGCCGATTCTTCCACCGGAAACGCCGTTGCTGGCTGCGATTGCTTTTCCTTCTCGGTATTAATCTTCTTCTCGGTATTTGCCATCCCTTTTCCTTTCTTAAATTTATTGGTTAGCTGCCGAACAATATGTTATATGAGTTTTAGGACAAAAGATTGTGTGGCTAAGGATTATATCTGTATCCTTATATCCTTGCTATTAGTCTCTTTGGTTCCAAATTTAAATATAACAAGTAGACAAGTTTTCCTTTTCTTTTGATCAATGGGACAAGTTTTCCTTTAAAGCATGACGATTGAATAGTGTAATGGAAGAATCATATACTCGCCTGAAAAATAGACACTTCTCATGGCCGAGAAACTTAATAGTAAAGGTATAAAGAAACTTTTTATCAAAAATAAAATAAAATAAAAATATATATTAAAGAACTACATTTAAGTCTCTTGCTTGTATAAAAGGTGTTTGTATAAATATAGACGCAACACAGTGGTACTATATGATCCATGTAGCCGACTCCACTCAACTAGTGGAATTATGGCTTTATTGTTGTTGTTGTTGTTTGCTTGTATAAAAGGTAGTTATATATATCATAGTTCACCGCTGCTGGAGTACCAAAAAGGAACTTCTGTATTTGCTTCTCATTTAGCTCCATGATTTTCTGCTTTCTTGAATGATTTGAGTAGTTGCTGGCTTGCATTGAAGAAAGGGAATTCTTTTCATTCATTTTACTTATAGTTTTATGTCTAGCACAATGAAGCAAGAGACCATTGCATATACTTAATTTCTTAGATAAATTCTAACTCTGAATATGCTTTTTGAGCGATATGGTCTTGATCAGTGATTATTCCTTCGATGATGTCTTCATATCTTGCATAATCAAATAAGCAATTAGGTTATTATGCTTTTACATACTTAACATCATAGATAAATTCAAATCTTAAATATGCTCTATATGGTCTTGATGATTGCCAAAAATACTGTTAGATTTTGTAATTGAAACTACAGATTTGAGCTTTCTAAGTGCCCTAGGGCTAACATATGACAGATTAATGTTGAAGGAGTACGAGTTCTGCTTTAATTCACTTTTAATTTCTGTTTTTTTGGAGTTAAAAGCAATAAATCCATTAATCGAAAAGGCCAGATTGCATGTAGGATTGAGAGTTTAGTTGCCTTGCTGATGATTGAGCTTTGTCGTTAAATATTTGTGGTCATCACTTGTGAGAGTGATAGGGACCAAGGTAGTATGAGCTGTCAAAGTCCCACATCGAGTAGTATGGGTTGCAGACCGGAGAGGGCTACCGACGGAGGGTTCTGATCGGCAAGGAGGCTGAGTGAAGTGTCGTCGAGTGAAGCCACCGAAACGTCAGCTTTCCGGGGAAAGTGTATTGATAGAGACCAAAGTAGTATGGGCTGCCAAAGTCCCATATCGAGTAATATGAGCTGGTTGATAGGGTACTTAAGTGCCTTGACTCTCCTCTTCAAGGTGCTTGGTTGCCTATCAGAGAGGTTGGTTCTATCCTTAGACACTCGATGAGTAAATTTGTTATCATTATTATTGTTATTTCTAAACGTTTGGCCCACCTAATTTGCCCAAAATGTTGTTCATTCTTCAGGAAACTTTCCTTTGTAACATTATCAGGAGCTTTGTTGCTCATAATAAAAATTAGCTTAAACTTTATTAAATTACCATATCCCAAGCCTCTCAAAAAGACCATAAATGTTGTTATTGACAATGACAACTTAGTAAGACTGAACAACAAAATGATCCGTTTTCAATTCTGAATTTTTTGGGGGGTTTGAATTTAATTTCGATCCTTCTGATTGAAGCATGAGATGTTACCTATTTATGTGTACGATGAGTTTATGAGCTTTGCAATATTCAGTATGTCAGAAACAAAAGTGTCCATTCGAAGAAAAATTCAGGGAAAACAAACACATAAATAGTAAGATTTTACATGATTGAAACTGTAGCATGTTGACATACCCAAACTTATTTATTACCAATACAATAATAATGATATCTCGATATTTTTCAGTAATAGACACTCTACATATTGCAGACACATGCCCATATATCGCTGATTATATGATAACTATATTAGGATTTACACAATGAAAGGAAATAACTTCTTAATGTGGAAGGAATTGTTTGGAGGATTATAAGTAGGTTCTATTTGATCAAGGAAGAGCCATTCTTAAGTAGGTTCAGTCTATAAAAGATAGATAAACCAAACTAATTAGGAAGAGACGTGTAAACAATTCAACAATGCTAGTGGGGTGCATTCTTTATATGTTTACATACTTCTACTCATCTTTTATAGATTGAATCTGCATGAGAATCTCTCATCAAGGAGAAGTAGTCCTTGAAGAAGAAGCAGGGGGGTTACCAGGGCTACGAGGTGGGAATAATGGAGGGAAAGGAAATGGAAAGATTGGTGCTGGAGGAGGAGGCGGCGGCGGCGGATATGGTGTTAAGCCAGGTATTGGTGGAATAGGAAGCAATGGTATTGGTGGAAAAGGAAGCAATGGTGGTGGTCTTGATGGTGGGGATGGTGGGGGTTGAAATGGGTTAGGGATGAGTGGTGCTGGGCTTGCCGGTGGTGGCTGAAATGGGTTTGGGATGAGTGGTGCTGGGCTTGCTGGTGGAGGCTGAAATGGGTTTGGGATGAGTGGTGCTGGGCTTGCTGGCGGAGGCTGAAATGGGTTTGGGATGAGTGGTGGTGGGCTTGGTGGCTGAAATGGGTTTGGGATGAGTGGTGGGCTTGGTGGCTGAAATGGGTTAGGGATTAAGGGTGGTGGCTGAAATGGGTTTGGGATCAAGGGTGGTGGCTGAAATGGGTTTGGGATCAAGGGTGGAGGCAAAAATGGGATAGGAGGAAAGAACAAATCAGGGTGAGCTACCTTCTCATCTGTAGACTGAGGTTTCTTGGTCTCTTGAGCATGTTTTGGGATTGGTGGTATTGGAATTCCTATGACAGGTACAGGAGATAGAGGAGGAAGTTGTGGCAATGGTGGAAGCTCAGGTACTTCAGGAAGAGGAGGAAGAGTTGGAAGACCAATGGGGGTGGTTGGATTCTGAAGTGGAGGAGGAAGCAAGTTTGGAGGAAGCCCAGTTTTTACAGAATCAAATTTCTTTGAGTTATGAACACTACTTGGGTTGTGGTTACAAAGATCTGGTTGTTGAAGGGGCTTGAATGAGAAAAACCCAGCTGAGAATGTGTGTTCTCTTTGGTTTCTTGATTTGAGATTGAGTGAAGAAGTAGTTCCTGCTGAGGCCACTGAACAGTGAGGCTCATTGCTTTTTATTAGTTTTACCGTACACCCTTTGATTCTCCTCACACGTTTACTCACTGAAAATGGGAGCTCAATTCTGAATTCTCCATGCTCATTAGTCCTCACTTCTTTCCAGAATCCTGGCTTTGAATCCCCATTTTTGCATTCTACAGCAACTGATGCACCTGCACAAGCGAACACAAATATTAGGTAGCCATTTCTTGCTTGGCTTGAGCCAATCCAAAAGGGTAATACTTACTAAGAGGGAGAACCTCAATTATTCAATATTAACATGGAACACAATCACACAAGGATATGTCTGAATTTAGGAGAATAGATGTGATGAAAAACGGAAAAAGCAACTTTAAGTTGGACACTTTCTTTTATTTGGATTCATATGAACAATTCCCCTTCATTTTTCATAAATTGTCCTCAATCAATATATTTTACAGAGCCAAACAAAATTTGTTAGCTTTAAATCCAACTCAAACAAAATACATTTCCTATACAGAATGAAAAGTTCAAAGGAAGAGAGTTAATCTTGCAGCAAGAAAGCTAAGAAGCTGAAATTTCACCTGCAATGAAGTGGCTGTTCCTGGAGAAATCATGCTGGAAACAAGTGTCACAGTAGACAGTGCCTACAACAACTGGGGTAAGAAGCTTCTTTTCATGGCTGGCCTCTGAGAAGCTACTAAATGTGAGATTGAGAATGAGAACTACTAGGAACCAAGACATTTCTTCCTTCAGTCTACTGAAAACTCTGCCTATGAGGAAAGAAAGGTTGAACACTATGCTTTCATATAAATAGTGAAAGACTACTTGTTCTTCAATATTGCATTCCCTTATCTTTTCTTTGTCCTTTCTTGCTTTATGTGACGGGCTATTTATGCCAATCATGCAAAGTTAGCCACAGATTCTGATGGAATGGTTTGAAAAATGACAAATGCTACAGTTGGGGTCCCTGCTGGTTCACGAGACCAAGAAATAGGCCACATATTCTGTAAGTTCATGAGACAAGGCTGATGATGACAAAAAGACAAAGGACACAATATTTTATATTGCGATTCCTATCATATTTGTCTCTTAAAAATTAAAAATATTTCATCAATCTATTTCATGTCTCCTTAACCAAGTTTAGGTGAAAATTAAAATACTGCCTTGTTTAAAAAATATTGGCTAAAATCTTGATTGGAAGTTTTTAAGGCATGAATTGATAGTAGGGGCCAATATAACTAATGGAATGTATCATTAAAGTTTTGTTTGCTTAAGTTTTATTACTTATGACATTTAGGAAGTTAATTTGCACATGGTGTAAAAAAAGAATTTAAGTGGGTAAATAATTACCAACTTATTATGCCATATTAGAGAAACGACAAACTAATTGGGATTACTTGCACAAATTTAAAAACGTAAAATTTAGATAAGTTTTGTGTAACTGAGTCAAGTTGAAATAATGTCTTGTATTAAATATTGACTAAAATTATGATAACAAACTTTGAGAGAATGAATTGATCATGATACTAATAGTAGGCTGTGATTAACTTTTTATCAGACTTTATAACATGAACCAACTTAAATAGTTTACTTTATTGACTTTGTATGTTAGGTTCACACCGGAAGCAGACAGCAAAACGATGTTGGTGGCATATGATACGCGTCCATCTGAAGTCAGTTACCACGTGTAAGCACCATGTGAAACTGATATGCATTCGAGGATTTTGTATTCATGTGCTGGTAACAGTTTTTGCTTTCATGTGAGTATTTTGTTTTTGAATTGGATTTGTAGTCAAGTTTATTGGGGTTGCAGTGGATAGAGAAGAACAACAGTCTTGGGAAAAATGATAATTGGGCTAAAACTTAGGGATGTTAATGGCAAAATATATTAAAATTTGAATTTTTTTTTCCCAACAGTTTGTGGCCCATGGTGGTCTTGCTGCTCAATGAAAGGTCTTGCACCTCAATATATACATATTTGACTTTTGATCCCTTGCCGATAGGATGCGGTAATAGTTATCCTCTTGGAATGTTTTTTCCCACTCTTTTTTCATAGCTTTGATATCGTCTCATCTATTTGTTTACAGGTGGCCGTTTTATCACCTTAATTAATAACTTATTGATTCAAATTGATTTTTAATCTACTAGTTTTCTATCACTTTTGGTCAGGTTTGGATTGGTTTTCGATTTTGCCCTCAATGTGGACACTAAACCAATTCCTAATATAATTTTTCAAACATTGAAAAATACCTAGTCCTACGGACAAAATTATTTTTACCAAGTAAAATTAAAGTTTAAAACATTAGAATGATTAGGGTGATTTGAATGTCTTTTCTATTTTTCAAATGACAAGACATGAAGGTTAAATATTACTTCCTCTAAGGGAGTTAATGTATAATATATTTAGAGAATTCATCTTGATCTTAAATATAAGATATAATTTTTATAATTTTTAATATTTTTTTAATTACTCCCTAAAAAATAATCAAAAAGGAGAGGAAATGAGGGAATTAAGGAAGATGGTTTGAGTGTTTTTGAAAATATATGTCATATTAACTAACTTAAACTAATTTTTTTAATCTAATCAAATTAGGTAAATATGTTTTATATTAAGGACATGAGTAAAATATTTGTTGTTTTTTACACTTTATCTTGAGATTTGGTTTTTGATACAACTTAAAAACATCATTTGATCCATATAGCCGACCCCACTTAATGAGATTAAGGCTCAGTTGTTATTTTTATAGGTGAGTCAACTCCTTAAGCCATGGTATATTAGCCTATGTACCCATTTAACCTATCTTAAATAACACATTTATATATTTGATGGAGCCTGCAACTTAAACTCTATTATTGTAAGGGAATGTGGGAGAAGTTGATGGAATCGAGGTGTAGGACAAACAATATTAGTTGTTCCAAAAAATTAATCTTTGAAATTATTTTTTTAAAAAATTCGAACATCAAAGCTTAGATATTATAGAGATTATTCAAGTTGTCTGAAAATTTTAAAGAAATTTATTCAAATAAGCAGAAAATGTTAAAGCTTTGTTTTTTTATTGATGGCTTCTGACATGCAGAACTGTTTTAGAAGGTTCCCAAGAGAATCATTTTTGTTTGTTTTTTCATTTTCTAGTTCATAACATGTTAGGCGGCTAACTTTAGTTTGCAAGACTCACATGACACAGTTTAAAATTCGCATTGGGTCTGTCTTTTAGTGTGTATAACTATTATAGGGGGACATCACAGAAAAAAAATCTGTAAATTAGAAAATCTTAAATCAAATTTGTTACTTAAAATTGATAAAATAATGATTATATTTAATAAGCAATTTACAACTCATTTTATGAGAAATAATTAATTTGGGATTTTACAATTTACAGGTTTTGTTTGTCATTTTCCCTATCATAAAAAAGTATTTTTAGCAGGCACCTAACATTAATATTATTCATTGTATTCTTATTATCATTAATGACATTGTTGAACAATTTTATATTTTTTATTTCAAGATCTTAATTTTTATCCATTTATGCCCAACATTTTGTGCATGAAAACGTTTTTTTTTTAAATCATGATTTCTGTAAGACAGACAGGTCACAATTTTTTTTCTTTTTAATTTTTTTTCTTCATATTTTAAGATTTATGTTGAATAATATTTTATTTGATATTATCATCCAGTTCAGAGTTTATGGCTGTCCTTTTATTTATTCAGATCTTGCGATTATTTAACGTTTGTTTGCTTGAATCAAAATCTTTATAAATTTAGAATGAGCTTGTGGCCTTCTCCTTTTATAATCATATTAAATCCCTCTAAGCAGTTAAAAAAGGTCCAACTCCAGAGTATTAATAGTAAAAATCAAATTTAGAATCTTCTAATATTTACTTCGTCAAAGTGACGAAGCATTATTCATATTTACTAGTTCAGCATGCATATGAGAAGACACCAAAAAATTGCATAGAATCTTTTCTTTTATTGCAGGATTTTTTAGGTAACTGGTAAATATTTTTATCAAAATTCTTAAACCTTAATTATTCTACTTTGAGGGGTTTTCAAAACCCTGGCTCACATTAATTTTTCTAGATGAAAAAAAAAAAATTGCCCATGGAAAAGGGTTTAATTTTAGTCTCATGGAACGTCGTTGTCGAAATCAAGTAAGTCACTTTCTTCACTTCACGGGTTCACTGAAGTCTTTGTTTGTTTTTTTTTTTTTTGGGGTCAAAAACTACAGTCTTTGTTCACGGACGACGGTTTCGCATGTTTAATCAAAGAGAGTTTATCAAGTTATCAACAATTAATCTTTTTCTCTTTTCCAACTATCAATAATTAATCTAAAATAAGAAGTGGGGTTCATATTATTGACTAATATTTCTTCTTTTCTTTTCAGATTCCTCCAGACAGCTCATTCCTTAAGCCAATTCATGAGCCTTTGATAAGGCTTCCCCCCCCCCCCTTTGGATACAATTATTTTCTATTCAATGATATTGAGTCAAATTGGAACATTATTGAACTTGACAGTGGTCATTCTGGGAAAAATATTTTCTGCATTCAATAATTTATGTACAAGCGATCATAACTTTTTGCCCCCTAGAATCAATGCGTGTTGGTTAATAATACTCTTTTATAGTGATAAGTTTGTTAAGAGTTTTTATTTGTGTGCCATCTACGAGTAACTTTTTTTTCTAGAAATTAATTCTATTTTGTTTTTATCATTTTCAACTCCTCTATATTATTTATCACTATAACGTATTTATTATAATTGACTCAATTAAGCTTGTGATTTTAATCATTACAATCAATTTTTAGTCTAGTCATTGTGTTTTATGTCTCTGACATAAGGTCTTTACAATTTCTTGTCATTCCCAATATTATCCACCAAGTCAATGACCTATATGACACTATCCATGAAGCATACACATGTGATATAGCATGCACTTCGCGAGATATTGGTGCTACTTACATTTTCTTCATTCCCTAGTTCCTCCTAGAAGTATTCAAGAAATTTTAATGGAATCATTTATAATTTTTGCCCTTGTATTTCAATTTTTATAATGCCAATTTTTTTTTTACTTCTATTATGACATAACGAAGTCTTGTGAAAAGAGGTAAAATGAGTCCGAGGAGAAACATTCAATAAAATTGTTGAGTATAGCCTTTTAGTTAACAATCCATATAAAGATTTGGTTATTGATAGAACATAGTAATACTGTGAGATTTATATAGTCAACTCTCTTTAGTAGAATAAAACAAGTTATTATTGGTATTAGTGCCCCATATAACATTGTGATAATCGTATTTATATGGCTAATCAAGTCTTTACCAAACTTTATCGAGCTCTACAAGTATTGTTCTACTTGTATATGCTTATTGATCAATTACATTACCATAATAAAAAGCCTCATCTAACAAATAAGGTCAGCTTTATAAAGGTTCAGTTTACGTTGACAGTTGAGAACCCAATACAATCCTCATCCTATATCCTATTGATCAAGTGTTATATGCAAAAATGGCATCTAGTTTATATAAAAACTTGATCAAATTTCTATCCAAATATTCAAATTCTCATAAGTTGTTTGGGATAGTAAGATATGTTTCTAAACTATTTTAGCCTTCAAGCATAGGATCAAATGAAAGAGAATGTTTTGAGGCACATGGTTTTGCAAGATTGAAACACAAGATGATTGGATGAAGTACAGATGGATAGATAAGTCGATTTCGGTGTTTGGATGTATCGAAAAACAGCTTTCAAGCTTAGTCACTGAGAATATGACTTGAATGAGATCCTATGCTGATCTAAAGTGATTCCGTGAAAAATACGAGGTTTAAGATTTCATAGATACCACATAAAACTAGAAACATTGATAATAGACAACAATATATCGTCGTGTAATATTTATCATTTCTTTATTTAACAATATATTATATTTCCACTAATTTAAAACAAAAACAAAAAATAATTATATATATCTGTTATTGATTATTATTTTTTATTTTATTCTATTCTTTTTCCGCTTTATCGAACATATCTTAAATAAGTACTGATGTTCGTGCATTGCATAAAGTTCATATCTATGTGATGCCTTAATTCAGTTATATAAAGTCGGTTATAGGTCTGTGCACTTATACATGGCTTTTTTAATCTTGCTCACTCATATTTTTCTAAGAGCATACAATGTTAAAAGAGAAAGAAAATTTCTTAAAGACTTTGAAATTCTTTAAATTTAAATTAATATTTTTGCACTCAAGTTTAAAAGCCTATCATGAATCACAATGCAAAAACATAATTTAAACAAATTAGAACCAAATTAGGAATACAAAAAAATTAGAAAATAATCATCAATAAATTATATTTATTGACTAACAGATCCAAATGTATTTATTATATATGTTTTTTGGTAAAAAAATAATTTTAAATTATGATAACTCATTGATTTATAAAGATAAAGCAAAATTCAACTATGAAGGATTATAAAAACCAAGGTACTGAAAAACCGGATCGGATATTGCATCAGTCAAGGCACTAGGTCAAGGGTCAGTGGTTCAAATCGGGGTCAACCCAGGGGTCAGACCAGGGTCAATTAAAAAAAATATAATTTAAATGTTCATGTATACCATTTAAAAAACAACATAAGAGATTTTTTTCAACCAATAACCGAACCTAATATTCACAAAAGTATCATTAAGTACATAAGGATTTTTCTCCAACCAGTGCAAAACAGCTAAAGTATTCCACAATCCTTTTAAATCTCATTGCAAATAAAAAATTTTCAGAAAAATAATTTTATAAAAAGCCAAAACGATATCATTTGGAGTATAAAAAAGTTAAAAAGGGGGGAACCGTGACCCGCCGGTTCACTCCAGGTTACACTTGGTTGATCGGGTCAATTCACCCCTGCTTCTCTGACCCCAACTGGACTAGTCCGGCATCGGGTTCACTGATTTTCGGTCTGAACTGGTCGGTCTAATCTAATTTTAAATACTATGATAAAATCAAAATGGTGTTACTTAACGGAATTGACTATGTTACTTAAAAACAAAATAGAATTTAACAGTGTTAGTATGAGTATTATATAATATATAGATGCTGAGTCATTTACACGCTATGATGCACAGATAGGAAATGTGAACAATATGTATCCAATAAGTCAATACTTTTTGTTTTTGAAAAATATCAAAATATAGGATATGATACCTCTAGAACACACACACACACAATTTAGAAAACAAAAAAAAAATATAAATTTGTAATTTAAGAAATAGTTAATATCCTATTTGGTTTTTAAAATTTACAATCATTTTTAGTTTAGTTCCTGAAGTTTCACACATGCAGTTTTGATTCCTTAAATTAACTTCGTTTCAAAATCCTTGAAGTTATAAAAGGATTTGGAGTCAAAGTTAACACTGTCAATTAAACTTAAGTAGCTCTAACACAGTTAAAACTGCATAAAATATTTTAGCAATGCTGGTGCACATACGTTTAATTAATAGTGTTAACTCTAGCTTTAGGTCCTCCTAAAACTTCTAAGACTAATGTTTTGAAATGGAATAAACTTGAGTAACCAATATCACATATTTAAAATTTCAGAAACCAAAATCAAAATAACTATAAATTACAAGTTTACAACCACCAAAAACAGTATTAACCAATAGAAAATATCCAAACTAGTATACTAATATGTAGTCCTTTAATACTAATACCAAGCAAAACAAAATCCTTCAACATACTTTTACTCTATCAATACCTGATTGCCTATTGACCAGGAAGAAAAGATAATAGCAAATAAATTAATTAATTTTGAAAAAATAAGAACCTACTTTCAAAGAAAACTAATCTTTTACTTTTTAAAGCAAATGATAAAATATAAAAATAATTAAGAATAAAAAATAGAACATCACACTCTTGAATAAAATTTAATTTCTTAGAACAATGCCCTGAAATATCGACTATGCACTTAGAAGTATTGGATATATAATGAAAACTAAAAATATTTTTAGGGAAAATTAAAATAAAGGACCTAGAGAAAATCATATTAATTATAAAGGATCATAAAAATTGTAATTACTTATAAGGACCAAACATTATAACAAATTAAAAATTACTAAATTGTCTTTAGCTAAACTTTCTCCATTATCTTTTGTATTTATAATTAAAAAATAACTAAAATGAAAACTAAATCCACCCACCGTTCACATGTCACAGGATTGTATCTTTTTTTTTTCACAAGTTTCATATTCATATAATCAATATATTATTTAATTAACAACGATTAAACTAATTTAATGTTTTTTCACTATGTCCCATATTCATTTAATCAATATATTATTTAATTATTTAGATATAATAAATTATTTAGAATTTTATTAAAATTAAATGAATTTTCCTAACAAACATAAATTTTCTTCTAAAAAAATAAAATGGTATATAATTTCCTATAATAAATTATAAAAGACCATGAGTTTCATTAAAATTATATAAATTTTTTTATTAAAAATTTTGTTGATTTTTTAGAACTTGTAATTATGACAAAATTAAAGAACGTGTAATTTTTTTCCATAGATATCTAGTTGTCAAAAATGAAAAATTGGGAAAACCTTTTTTTTTAATGTAGTGAAATTTAGAATTTTGTATTAATTTTAAAAATAGAATATAGAAGAGAATGCAAAAGATTTCATAATCAGCATTAAAATTTTTTCAATTTTATAATTTTGTATTTATTCCTTCTAAATAATTATAATTTTTATAATCCTTATCAATAAATACTTTTTCCTCCATGTCTTTCATTCTAATTTTTCCTATTTTTTAATTACAAATTAATATTCCGATTCTCTCTCTACAAATACATACCGAAGAAGTATTGGTGCGTATCAGTATATACCGACACTAATGCGTCAGGCAATTTGAAGTATCAGTGTTCCATAGTATACACGTGAGTGAATTAAAACTCTGAAATAACTGGCCACACTACTTGAGTAAATTCTTTAAATAAACATTAAACTATAATTAATTTTTCACAAAGCTTTAGTTTGCACTCCTCTGTCACAATCAATATTTACCATTTAAAGAGACCATCAGACCAGAAAGGGGGGAATGCACCAATACAAATTAAAATAGGTGAATGATAATTTGTTAAAAATTAACATGTTGACTGAACTATTCATTTTTTTTAATCATCACGAAAACAACCACATGATGCCAGTGAAAACTGACTATACTAACGTAACGAACCTATTAAGAAGGAAAACAAAAGTCATCTCATGCCCATAAAGTTATTAAACAGAAACAACAGTTAATATACTGAACAAGATTTTAGCAACCAAACAATCAATAATACAAACAAGCTCTACAGCCACATGACCTTGCCTTCTTGGACATTAGTGAGATCCACTGAAAAACAAAACAACCCAATCGAACACCTAACATCTAAAATGACGTATGATAGACGAAATGATTATGAAAAAAAAAACATATAATAATAATAAGAAGAAGAACTGTACAAATCAAATCATTAAGGTAAAAAGGATTTTCCCCCCTCTCTATGCAGCTATCATCAAGACTACAACAGACCAACAGCCACTTTCCCCTTTCCTTTTAAAAAAAAAACTGAAATCGGATATCTTCAGCCAATATCACACTACCTTGATATTCATGATTGTTTACCCAAGTGGGAGATGCATCAAGAATGTGACCCGAGGAGAGGCTTTTTTTGAAGTGAAGGCACAGATAAGTTTAACTCACAATAGCTCCTTATCATAAAATGCAAGAAGCTGCTTCACATGATTGTGCCAGGCAGCTACGTTTTGACCATCAATCAGAACCCAGTCAACCACAGTTGATGCTGGTTGCTCCCACCACTCATCAAGCTGCAGTAGCAGTTACAATTCAAAATTTTAGACAGAAATCTTGGAAATAATCATGAATAAATATACAAATAAGAATATCATAAGAGAAAATCTTATGAACCTAAGCCACTCTCAAGTAACCTGAGTTTTGTATGAATGCATTTTCTCCGTTAGACTTCAAGGGGCATTAGTCAAAATCAAATGCTTAGCGGAGGTTGTTGTCTGATCTGAATATATATCTATAAATCTTAGGGACAGTTTGATACGTGTTAGATGTTACCAGTAGGCTTTAGTGAGGTTATATGTGTGACAAGGAATAAAGAAACAATTAACTGTATATAGTTGTCAGTGTAGTTAGCAAGCGTGAATAGTTAAGAGAGGAGAATACTATACATAGTTGTACCTTAACCTATTGAAGTGTGAGTGAGACATTTTCTTCTGATTTCTTCTATCATTTTAGGTATCAGATTAGAACTGACTCTGCCTCAAGGCATCGCCAAGGACAAGATCACGTGAGAATCAGACTTCAAATAGTGGTTTGAAGAGAATATGGCACTGCTGGAGAGCACTTGATTGAAGCTGGAAAAGAACTCAACTAACATGAATGATTTGGAGCAATCCGTACACTGCATTAAAAATGCTACGGTTGAGGTCCCATCAAAGGTATCAATTATAGCGACAGTGAATATGATGGACTTCCCGGCACAAAGATTGGACAGATCTCAAATAACAATTGAGGACCTATTGCATTGCTTGGATCAACAACACCAATTCCTGAGTTTGATTCATTCAATGGTTTACAAGGAACTCAAAAGACATATGGAATCCCTGAAGTTGGACAAGATGAATTTTTGTGGGTTTTATGGATGCTGCCAGTTCTTCAAAGTTGACGACACAACTGTTACTGGTGAATTAAGCTTTTGAGTATCCATCTCAAATAGAAAGCACTGACATGACACATCAACTTAATGAAGAAACATCATTCCGCAGAGCTGATTAGGTACAGACAACTTGAGGCTTGGTTTGTTAGCATAAGGAAGGGCAATGTGAAGATCAAAATTATGAATCTTGGTGACAAGATGGTTCAGTTGAGGATAATAATGGTATGTCTGATTAGTTTCTAATGGAAGTGGATGTTCCAGAGGACGTTGCCATTCACCATTACATCAAAGGCTTCAGGAAGGACATCCAGAAAAGCATATTGATGTCAAGTCAGCTATAACAATAGACACGATGCACATGACAAGAGCTCAAGAGGACTATATTAAGGAGTTACACACCAATGCACTAGTCAGCAGACGTTATTTGCTGTTTCCTTCTTCACAATCCCTGTTTGCATCCAATGTTGACCTAGAAGTAAATTCAATTCTTCTTTCATTGAAGATGACATTGAAATCTGTTGGCATCCCACGTTCAAAGAAGATGCAGACCAGTGTTCTTGGAATGCATCTGCTGTGGCTTCCACTAGCAGTAGCACCTCCAAGTCTACAATTCACATCACGGAAGGAAACGGAGGATAAGAGGGATTATGTTATTGGTGCTCCGAGAAGTATACTAGGGGCCACAAGTTTGTAAGGAATCCAAGCAATTCGTGCTTGTGGCTCAAGATGAACCTGAACAAGAGTTCATGATGCCATGGAAGAAACTAAAGCTGGTCTGGTTCAACTTTCCACTGATCCTTCTATGGCCACAGTAAATGCCAAGGCTGGAGCTTCAAAACTAAAGGTCCTAGATCAAATCAAGAAGCAGCCAATCACTGTCTTAATTGACATGTGGCAGTATGCACAACATCATGCATGTATCTTAAACGCCTTGAGCTTGGCATGTTACAGGAAATAGGCTCTAAATGACTGTAGCACATCGAGAGCAGTTAGCACATGTTAAGATATGGAGGGGCTTGAAATGATGGTGGATGGTCATTAATTTAACATTGATTTCCTGGTTATGCCTCTTGCCAGATTACTCTACCATCACTTCTTTAGTTCCCTCCTCCATCCTTGTAGACAAGGAGGTTTTTTGGAGGGAAGAGTATATGATACAAGTTAGATGCATCGGTAGGCTTTACTAGTTAACTGCTATAATTATAGTAAGGAATAAAGAAATAACCAGAGTTTTAGTTAGCAGTGGTGGGTAGTTAGAGAGGGGAATACTATACATAGTTGTAACCTTGCCTATTGAAGCGAGAATAAGACATTTTCTTTTGATTTCTTCTACCACAGTTGTAGTCTGAACAAGAATTTCTTTGATTAGAAAAAGAAAATGCAGTAGAATAGGAAGGATAGCCAGTAAGAAATGGTGAGAACAGATATTTGGCATATGGTAAGTGATTTGGCTTCTGGCAGCACGTGCCACTGAATTGGGGTTTCTTTATCAAGGTGGATAACGTGGCTGTTATCTTGGTTTAAATTATTAAAAAATTATTGTACATAGGATACGTTTCCTCGGCATTTCTAAGAAAAAATTACAGTAGTTATAGGGGCAGTCACTCACCAAACCCCAGACGTATTTGCATTCTTCCAAGCTTTTCTGAGCATTCAAAACTGCGGTCTTAAGTTCAGGCAACCATTTATCCATGACAGTTTTCTCTTGTTCAGCAGCCAAATTCAAAGAAAAACTCGTTGTCCTGCAGCATGATATTAAATGTAGTAAGAATGGACGCTTTTGACAAATTCCCAAGGCTGTAGAAGATTATTTTAAAAAAAATGATATGAACCTTTTAGTTTTGCTGAAATCTTAACATTATTTAGTTAATTAACAGACGCAGACAGTAAGGGAAAATTAAGAGAAAGATGAGCAAAAAGCAGTTCACCCTGGCACAGATCTCTCTCTCTCTCTACACACACACACACACACACAGACATGCATTCATGAATGCATGCATTTCTTAGATTAAAATAACTGTTCGACATCAAGTTAGAATCACGGGAGATAGTCAATTCAAGTTCAAAGCAAACAGAAGGTCAAGACAAAAGGAAATATGAATATAGAAATCTTGCCGCAAGAAAAATTTCGTTCCACAAATTGGAGGTGAAAGTAGTATACTCAAATGGAAGAATGGTTGAGGCCCATGTTACCTAGGCCCAACATGTACTCCACAACCTGAATATGAGATCCGTGTATGGAGTCCTTGGATAAAATGAATTAGAAACAGACTTACCTTTCATATTCCTGCTGAACTCGATAAGCATGGTTTAATAGTGCATGACCACTTTCTATGAGATCCTGTCGGATATGGACGAGATTAATAGCCTTTAACAAGTCTTCCAGCACGCTAGCTTCAGAACTTCGAAGTTTTAAACAAAACTCCAAGGACTCCAGCACGGATGCTAGACCAGCATCTGAACCCCCTAAACCTATCCAACCAACACCAAAACATGTAACGTATCACGACAGCTTTTAACACATGTAAATGCAACACAACAAAATGTGTCATATTATTCCAAATTCAAGAAAATGAAATAATACAAACCAGAAGCACCATACATTTGAAACTCAAGTAGAAGTATATCTTTCATTTTGCTTGGCTTCATTCTACCACTACCTTCCATTATAATCATATTAAATTTTCTCCTACAACAAAAGCTTTAGAATCCCAAATCAACTAATTGGTTTTCCTCCTCCCCAATCATAATTATTCAAGTTATAACCTTCCAAGATGTTCCAAAATCCTCCACCTTTCATTTTTTACGTTCACCTATTTGGAGGATTTGGGATTACTATCCATTTATTATTTGAACATACCATTATATAGCATCCTTTGTAAGGACTTATCCCACCTCCACTAGATGTATAGTGTCACATAGGATTGCTGTTAAAGAGCCTCCAAGCATAAAAGCCTAAATAATCCATTATCTTTACCACCTCTGTTCGATATATAGTTTTTTTCTGGTCAGACCTACACTCCGCCAGATTTCTAGCATTTTCAGTATGGGCTCCACCTCCATCAGAAGGAAAACCCCAAACTTAAGAAAATAACAGTGCTACCCAGTCCCCTTTTATATCAATAAAAAAGACTCCCTCGAAACTTCCATGAACCAAATATCAAAGACAAGGAAGAAACAAAACCCTTTCCCGTAAGTTATTCAGCTATTGAGGCACCATGAGAAATTTTGTCATTCCTTTGCAATAAAACGCACCAACTTACAGCGAAGCTGAACACTACATATTGTAGCCACCTTTATTTCTCCACAAATGAGTTATACTGGATCAATACAAATTGATCAAAAATTTCTGGTCAAACCCAAATCTGGCAAAGAATTCCGAACAACATGTTCCAAAGCAAAGTAAAAAGACTACAAAGTAATAAGCAAGAACCTTAGCTATTATACCATGTAGCAGAGCCTACCCATTGATATGGCTTCTGATCAACAAATGCTACTTGAGTTTCAAATAAAGAATTATATACTCACCAGCAGGATACTGGAGGGCAGCTGATACTCTACAGATTGATGGAATTGCTGAAGGATCTCGGGCGCCAGCTCTTGTTGTTAAAATAGCTGCATTCATCTCAGCATTCGCAACTGCTTCCTGTCCACCAGTACCAGTGGTGCCCATGGCCTCTAGGAGTGCCTGAAGAAGAATCATTTCAGAAATAATTAGTTGAGATACAACTAATTACATGACTTCATTGATATTTAATGCAAGTCTCACGGAAGCCCTCAAAGGTGATAGCAACATAAAGCAACTTCACTTATCAAACACCAGCTAATAATTCCATTTCTTCATAGCTAATGTGAGTAAATCATGCACAAGAAATATATTGGCTTTTGGAGCAATTTAAACCTGTGGGGAAGAAGGAAGCATGTAAAGGCTATTATCTGGACTTCGATAAAAAGCAGACACTTCTTTCTCAATAAGATCCTTTGCCTTATTTGAAATCTCAACAACAACAGCACACGCTGGAATTATAGTGCTTGATGCATACTCCCTTGCAGCTAATGGCTGCTGACTCCAAAATGAAGCAGCATCCTGCAATAAAAAGATGAAAGAAGAATATCAATTATAGTTCTTTATAATTATTTACGATAAAAATTAATAAACAACAACAAGAATTAGGAAGCAGTTTTACTTAATAAAAGTGAATAGAATCAAGGAAAATGTAGGGACAAATTTAATTGGCTTCTCAAATACTCAGCCTTTACACATATTTGAAATCTTTTTGATAAATAAAGAAATTGTAATCAAAGAGAGTTCAAATTATTGAGGAAAATAAATCTGAAAATCAGATAAAAAAATATAACAATGTAACAAAATCCCTAAGAAGCTAATAAGATTAGAAGAGCTGTCAAATCTCTTTGCATATTAGAAACAAAGGTTTCCCTGGATAAACCATAGACTGACCATCAAAGAGTAGTCACTAGTCATATATAGACAATTTTATTCCATAGCATGTTTAAAAGGTGAAGATATGCTCTTGAAGGTACAGGCACTCCTTCTTAACAAGACAGACCATAGATTCCCATAAACTGCATACTGCCACAAAGTATTGTTATCCTGCTCACTGCAGACTCCTATAAGATGTTTTGGCGATATTGGCCTCAAGTAATAGGACACATCTGACTATCTCACTGAGAAGTTTATTCCAAGGGTAACTCACTGATGGACAGAGAAGAAATAATGGAGCAAAGTTTCTGGCTCAGATGTGAACATAACAAATCCGTCAGGGGAAAGAGCCCCAGGGGGCTATCAAAGCAGCCACATGTCAAAAGTGTTTATCCTATTGAGAATCATTGTCCAAACAAAGGATTTTACCTTTGAAGGAGCTTTGGATTTCCAAATTGGCTTATCAAGAACAAATCCTTATCTTTTAAGAGAATGAATAAGAAACTGAAAATAAGATTAGTCAAAGAAAATGCCAAAAGGATTAAGATTCTAAACTCTCATCATGACTTCAAGAATTAACAAAATCAATTCAAGAAAAAGAGACTGAAGCTTACTACTTTAGTTATCATTCAAGATTCCTACAGAATGGAGATTCCAAGATTGATTGGCATTAAGAGTCATAGAGAACATTTGACGGTTATGCATGGTATAAAATAGATAAAGTGAAGAATGAGCTTCAAAAAAGGGAATTTCCTACCCCAGTATCTTTAAGCGATCACATAATTTTAGAGAAAGAAGTGGCATAAGGGAGGCATATCCTTGTGAAATAAATTTCCAAGGACTTGCACAATTCACATTTGCTGCAATGTCGGCATCCCACCCATTTAGGTTTAAGCTACACTAACTTCAAATAATCGTATGCCATACAACAGTTACCTCCAAAGGGAAATGACTCAGCCATTTAGTTGACAGGGCCATGCCTTTAGATATAAAATTTCAAGGACCCAAGCCCCCTTCATTCTTAGGCCTGCAACATACTCCACTATTAACTAGGTTAACTTTGTTATCTCCCTTATCACACTAGCTGATACATAACATGGGCTACACTTGCTGGAATTTCAAGTAGTAGTTCTTTTATACAAATTTAAAATTCACATGTCATATGAATGCAACAATGCTAAATGGATGAATCTATTATCAGACATAATAAACTAGAGATAATCTAAGGATACAAAAGAGGGTTGTCATGATAGAATGTAACGGATGCCTCATTTATATTTCAGTATTACTAACACTAAAACAAGAAACACTAGAATAATGGATGGAACCTACCGTATTGGCCTTTAGCAGCGCTGTGTATATCATCTCAAGTTCTGATCTACGAGCATCAAACTCTTCAATCTTTTTCCACTTTTTTTTCAGAGAATCTTCAGCTTCTTTCCTCTCAGCACACAATTTATTCAACCGTAACACTTCAGACATTAGGGTATTTAAGCTTGCTTTCAAACCAGCCACTTCTCTTTCCTTCACCCAAACATCCAACTAAATACCAGAAGACAAAAGAAGAAAAGGTAGAAGTGTAAGTAACTAATTCATCATAGACATACAAATCCTAATAAAATCACCTGGTTTCCAGGATATTGGAATTGATTGTGAAAGTCAACTTTCAGAATCTTTTTCATAAGCACAGTACAGAAAATCATAACCTGCTACATGCGAGCATACATTACCAGAAAAGTTCTCAACCCCATCTCAATCTCAAGTATAAAAACATAGGCAAAAGTGATCAACCAAAGGCATGCCAAAACCTTCATTAAGAAACTTAATCTACTGTTCATTAGATAGAAATTTGTAACAGAAAGATATACATGAATAAAAGGGATGTTATTACTAATTATTAAAAATCTCAAATTAGTATGAAAAAATTGCAATATTTGTTTAATTACTGATTATTAATTTCCTTTAGGGGAAAACCTCAAATTGCCGAAGACTGCCAATGTTCTGCGAGGTGCTTCCAAGACCAACTAAATTGCCCCCATGAAGACGTTTTATGAGCTTTTGACATAGGTCCCTAGCTTCTGCAGCCTTGTTCAGTGCATCTTCAGTAGCCAAAAATTGCTGAACATGAGCTTTCTGTAAACACATACGTGTGACATGAATTGACTGCCTCCACAAGTTGAAGCAGAACTTAAAACAAACAAATTATGATGGGCAAGGTTTATTTTCCACGTAGACTCAAGTTAATGGACAGTTCATAAATTGGCTTAGTTACAATTAACTATAATGAGTGAAAAGTTGTATGAAAATATCAAAACATGTTGGTACAGCCATTTTTAACTTGAGGAGAAACAACATAGTAACATGACTATACAAATACAACAGCAGAAGAAGCTCAAGGCCCTTTAAATAGAAAAGATAATTGGAACAGTAGGAGCAAGATTAAGAGTGTGTTTGGATATAGTTTTTGAGAATAGTTTCTGGAGAAAAAGTGAAAAAAGTGATTTTTTTAATAGATTATGAGAAAAATAGATTATGGGAAAAAAATGATTTTGATAAAATGAGTATGTTTAGGTATTGGGTTAAGAATGACTTTTTTTTAGTGGTCAAATTACCAAGAAGGACATTAGTTTTTGTGATAATTACATATAAAAGGATAGGATTATATTTTATGTATTATTTAAGGATTAAGGTGCAAATTTAATAACCAAACTTTTCTTGAGGGATGTCTGGTACAAATAAATTTTGAAAAGTGAAAAAATAACAAAACAATAAAAAATTAAAAATAGTGCATCTTAACCCAATAACATTAAATTTTTTAATAAATACTAAAAATGAAATAAATTTGTCTATATGTGATATTAATTAACTTAATTAATTTATTTACTATAATCAAATTAGATAAATAGGTCTTATATTAAGGATATAAGAAAATTTTAAAATTCTAAAAAAACAAAAGAATAGATGGGGGAGAGAGAGAATTTTGAAATCTGAAAAAAAAAAAACAGGAGAGAGAGAGGGTGGGTCCCACACATATGAAAAACAATAAAAAAACGCCCAACATAAAGGACAAATGAGAGAGGGGGCGTGGGGCCCACCATACAAAAGCAAGATGCTCAAAAGTATAGATTTTCATGAAACCATGGTTTGGGAAGGGGAAACCATGGTTTCACATCCAAACCAACTTCTGGGAAAAAATCTGGTGTTTGGCAAATTTTGCCTCAAACCATGGTTTTATTGAAAAAGTGCTTTTTTTAAAGAGTGTCAAACACACACTAAAGGGCAAATTAACTCCACCAACATAGAGTTGGTCTAACGGTGTATGGCTCTACTAGATCCCTCTGAATCTTGAGTTCAAGTCTCAGAGAGGTCACTTGTGTTGGGAGGGGCAGCCACGAACTCTAAATCGAATACCGAATGATAATATCAAAAAAAATTAACTCCTTAACTTGTAACACCTCTTTAGAAAGATAAAAATGTTAATTCAAGAAAGAAGACCTGTCTCTCAAGAAGTTGATTTTGGCTTCCTCCTGAAGGTACATCAACTCCAATTTTTTCATTTCCGCCAAGTTGATACTGTAATGGAGAGCTCCCATCAGGAGAGGAAACATCCATGACTATGTTATTTTCATATTTATACCTGATTGAGAAATGCAAGTGTGGAACATAATCAATACAGCAATTAAAATTATTTCAGACTAGATAAATACAACAGAACATTCCTAAAAAGCATAGAAGTATTCCATATTCCGCACATAATATTGTACTGCATGGCAGTGTAGAACCCAAGGGATAGAACAACAGAAATTCTGACGATAAATTCTAAAAGTTTAAGCAATGTTAATTACGAAAAAAAAATGTAACAAACAATATTAAAAAGTCCTATATATATAAATGTGGACTGCAGAAGTTCCAAGTCAAACTTCACTAAAATACTGATAACTGATAAATGTAAATAATCCAAAGTAACTTGATAATTATTATCCTGAATTTTTTACGATCATAATTTACACACTATAATAAAGTAAAACGATAATCTTTAAGAAAAATCAATCATTAAAGTCCCCTGATATCCCAAAAAAACAATAAATATCCTTATCATTATAAACTCAAACTATCTATCCTATCTCATTCCTCATTAAGAGGTTGGACTGTGAATGTCAGGAATGGAAAGGGGACCGCATTTCATAGTGTTGCACGCTTTAGTTTGCTGTGTGAGTTGCCACTCCAGCCTGACTAACTTTTAAGAGAGTTACAATACAATGACTAATGAATTTGTAGAAGTTTCAAAGTTCAAAGATTAGAACCACAGAGGCTTAACAAGATCACCAACACAACATGAAGAGAAAACATAAAAATATTTTGATACCTCAAGGTCTCTGCATCTGCTCTTACATCAATCTTGTCTATTTCTCTAGAAATCAGACTTTTAATTCGATATGTGTATGCAGTAAGTGCTTGAAGCAATAGAGGAGGGCTCTTTAGGCAATTCATGATAACAGACCCAACCTCATCTGAAATTTCTCCATCAAAATCAAATCCCAACTTAGCTGCTTCTAATTGAGGATTCAAGTGAATGCCACAACCTTCGTAAGCAGGAAAAGTGTTCCTTATTTTTTCAATCATGTAAGAGGCAAGAGATTCACAAGCCTTTCTGATATTCCTTTCCCTTGTAGTTTCAATGAGAATGACATCATCTGAAGATTTACCACCCTTAACAGTAGAATAAACAGCTTCCTTTTCACTTTTGGTACTAAAACTATTGACCGTTTCAATAGAAGAATCAACACCTGACCTTTGAGCATCCCTTGCTTGATTTACAAAGTGACAAAGACGTTTATGGTATTCAGCAAATATTTTTGCCGCTTCATCACACTGTCGATCGTATGCCTCTAACATAACTTGCTTGTGCCTGCACAGTGGGTTTAAACACCACATGAATCATGCCAAGCCAATCATATTAATCTTATACTCTATTTTCTTTTCTTTCTTTCAAACATCTCATTAGCAAAGATGTATATATTTTACTGGAACCAATTCCTAGCTTACTCAAGTCTGGCATCACAACATAGATGAAGATATATAATTTCAGAAGTCCATCCTACCAAGCCATGAGATGATGCCTAAACTCGTAATACTCCAATTATATTAAAAACATGGATACTAATTTGAGTTTGTTAAAACTAGGTTTAACAAGATTTTAAGGAGAGAGAAATAAATGGTAAATCACCTAGTACTTAACCATAAAGCCACATTCTTGGCAAGTTATGAAAAATCTCAAACCTGTAATTCGCCCGCTCATCAAGCATTCTCTTCCGCTCAGCCTCCTCCCTTGAAACCTCCAGCATCCTAGCTCTCAAATCCTTCCTCTGCCTCCTCACAATATTTCTCAACCTTTCAACCTCTTTCTCAGCCAAATCTCGCTCTTGAAGCGCAGCCTCTCGAGTCTCCGCCGCACTCGAACTCTCTCCCAATAGTTTCTCCTTTTTCCTCCCTTTACTCCTACCCTCTTCTTTTCCGGCACTAACCAAACTGCTAACACTACCACCATGATCCGCATCACCATGAACCGCTATGTTTCTCCGAATATTCTCCACAGTCTTCTCCGACTTCACCCGTGTCATCAAGAAATTCCAAACCGGAATCATGTTCCCACGGCAAATCTTCCGAAACGACTCAACCGATGGCAAATGCGATTTACTTGAGGCGCCATACTGAGCCAAGGGTCTATACCCCATTTCCATCTGAAGCCATTCCAGTATTGCCTCCGGTTGAGCCACTGAGCTCGACGAGCTCTGCATTTCAAGTCGGGATTTAAAGCTCGGAAGAAATTGTAGGTTCCGAGACTAACCTATCATTGACTCCAATTCACCCAAAGTTAACTTTCCTGAACCTCATTCGATATAAGAGGAAGAAAGAACATTTTCAGTATAAAACAGTAACGAGCGAGCACTTCGAGAGTAGCCAGATAATCGGTTTCTCTAATTTTTTTTCCTTTCAAAACTGAAAGACAATGTAGAGTGTCGGAGTATGTGAGCGACCAGAAAGAGAAAGGGAAGAAGAATCGCAGATCTGACAAAAGCGGAGGTTAATGGCCGGCCAAGCAAAGCAAAACTGCAAAACACTCTGAATCCTCTCGCTCGCTTGGTCGCTATACCGCTCCGTCCAAACAAGAGAGGCGCTGCTTCGTTTTTTGAGTTTGAAATTGAAATTCTGGAAAGAAATATGCGATTTTATATTTAGAATATATATGGATTCATTTATATACATTCACATATATGTATATGTATTTATTTATTTATTTAGTCCTTATATTTTACTTCTTTCTATCTTACTTCTGCACACCAAACGGAGATAACATTAGATTTGTGAATTGAATTGTTGGATTAAACTTGATGATTTAGGGCTTGTTTGATTGTTTCTGTGATCTTAAAACAGTTCTGTAAAAATAACTTTTTGGAACAAGTTTTAAAAAAGAAATTTAAAAAATCCACCTGTTTTAATATTTTGAAAAACATATTTAAAATGGTGGAATAAAAGGTTAAACCATGGTTTGTGTACAATATTATTTGCTTCTTTACTAATTTTGCAGAACATAAAGTATCAAAACATAAAAAAGATGTTCTAGTTTTCTTGTCTTTCTTTGATAACTTTTATTTTTAGTTTTTTGTTTTCTGAGAACATGTAAATAAAAGCATATTTTCAAAAAAAAAATTTAGAACAAAAAATATTCTGAAAACATGAAATTAATGGGCTTTTATATTTGATTGCGTTAAAATTTAAAAGTACTTATAGATTAATTTACAATATTAAAATTTGATCAGAATAAATTTTAAATTATAACGAAGAGCAACCAAGTCACCCGATGCTGTAGCTAGGACCAGGTAGTTGGGGCTTTTGTTTCCTGTTTTGATTTTTTTTTCCAGCTTATAAAAAATTTATGCTCTCAAAATTGTACCGTCCTTTACATTTTTGTTGAGAATCCTCTTAGACAGTTAGTTGCACGGGGGAGTGTGCACAACCAGGAATCAACTATTCACCACCAACAAATGAAAGAAGATCAAGTCAGAGTGTCAGTTGAAGAGGTTATCATTGCAGGCGCATCTATCCTTATCCCTTCATCTTGTGGTCAATCCAATGTTGTTATAATAATACTTGTGGTTTTCATATCTAACTTGGTTTATATCTTTGTGTAGGACAATTTTTGGGATATGGGTGACACAGGTTGGTTGTTGATACAGGCATGGGATGTGAAGGATTGACCACTGTACTTTTTCTTCCCTTTGTTTCATTTTTCTGTAAAACTGAAGAATTTTCTACACATACTGAAAAATTTGTCTTCCCCTTGCTTTTCTTTAAGTGCCCGTTTGGTTCAAGGAATCGGAGGTAATATAATGTAATGTAATGATGATTACGTGAATTCATTTGATTCATCATTAGGGAAAGATAATGCATAAGCATAAAACCGTTTGGTTGGATTACATGGAACAAGAGAATACATGATAATAATACATGAAAAGACAAAATTACTCTTGCCTACATATATGTGCATAATGATTTGAAATTATCTATTATTTCACCAAGTATGTATAATAACCCTATCTACTCTTATAATAATCAATTAATAAACAAAATTACTCCTCAGTCATGTGTAAAACAAAAATTTTATTAACTTAATAACCCATATAAGATGAATCCTCCTCACGTATATAATAATAAATTAAAGTATAATACATGTTTATTAATATTTTTCTTAATTGTGTGTATTATATAACAAGAAGTATAATTTTATATAAATTGAAACTGAGCCAATAAGCCAATATATAAATCCATGCATAAGAACCAATAAAAATTAGATCATGCATTTAGAAATTTAAATCACAAGAATTGTTGAGATGATGTCTACATTGTCCAAAATAGAAATAAAAGGAAGCAATTAAAAGTGCTACATAGCTATTCCAAAAAGGTACGTACCCAAAAACCCATTTTATCGACATTATCCAAAATAGAAATTAAAAAAGCAAATAAAGTTGCTGCATAGCTATTCCAGAAGGCTGCGCACCCAATCACCCATTTCATTTTCAAGGATTATTGAGAATGCAACCACTAGTGAAGGAGACTCGGTAATTTTTACATGAGCCTTGTTTATCTCACCCCACGTGAGACCTTGTATTCTCATAAGTTGTCTATATATTTCCTTAGCCCTGTTTAAGTCAATAGGACCAATTCTTCTTGAATCCTTCCGCATTTATGCAAATTCCCTACATAAATTGGCAGAAGATTCCTTTAATGCTTCAGCAAGCAACTCTGCAGCATTATGACTACTCCTTTTCTTCCATTTTGCTGATGAATGAACATCACTTAGTTGCGAAGACTGTTGGTCAGATACAACAAAATTTGTATTTGTATTTAGTACTTCTTCAGCATTGACTTTAGCTTCAACTCTAACATCTTCTTCATCATCCTCACCTAGAGATACAGGCACCTCTGCTCCCGTTCCTGTCGCACGATCCTTAGACCAAACATATGATAGCTCTTCAAAATGGGGTAAACATCTATTTCTAAAATTTCCAGCATCTTTATTAACCTGAAAAGTAAAAATAAATAGAATGACATAATAATTTAAGCATCATTATTAGTAAAATTAATAACAACTTATAACACACCATTACCTTCACATATTCAGCCCAAACATGATCTTCAGCTGTCACACACTTCTTGTCTGGATCCCATCCAAAACCAGAAGTGTTTATATTTTGCACCATATCATATACAATCCGCCAATTCTTCTTAAATATTCTCAACCTATAATTAATATGAGGATTAGCTTTTAAGCCACAACCTGGAAGCTTCACCTCAAGCATCTCCTCTAGCTTTTTTAAACACCCTATGCTAAACCCAGTATCTGCGACAAACTGTTCCTGGGTTTTTAGTTGTACCAAGCATTCAACTAACAAGCTATCTTCTTGATTGCTCCAGACATGCTTACTTCCTTTACTATTATCCTTTTGCATTTCCATTCTATGCATAAGACAACTTAAAAATAAATAAATAAATAAAGACCAATAATAGTCATACAATTAGACCGGAGGAGTAGAACACAAGTAATGCAAGTGTAAGATAGAGTTAAACAACATATAAATAATAAAAGCCATCAAAATCATAGTAGCAAATAGAGTCAAACAATACATAATCAATGAGCCATAGATAACATAGTCATATAAATACGTATTCAAACATCAAGAAGGCACGTCCTACGCAGACGATTATTTACAAACATTATCTATTAGTCCTACGAGCCCTAAAAGCATTAAAAATTTCATTAGCCATATTCTCCCGAAAAGCATTCCAAGCATTTGATGGTTCCATGGTTAATATGGGATTATTGTCCTCCTGAGGATTTGGTTGGTCTATTGAGTCAAATTCAGCCACAATAGGGTCATCATCCATATTGTCTTGCATAATGAAATTATGCAATAGACAACAAGCAACTATATATCTGTTTTGAGTACGAATGGGGTAATATGATGGGCTCCTCAATATTGCCCATCCCATTTTTAAGACCCTGAATGCCCGTTCAATGACATTCCTAGCAGATGAATGTCTCATGTTAAAACACTCTTGCGGAGATTTTGGATTCTTCCATTACGCCACTTACTTAAGTGGTATCATTGTCCTTTATAGGGGCAAGGAAGCCTTCACAATTTGTGTATCCCGCATCAACCAAATAATAATTCCCTATACATAACATATTACTACTATTAAAACACATGAAGTATATCAAATTATATAAAATAAAGCTTAAATTCATACCTTGAGGTACTTTGAAACCATTTGGTCTTATGATAGCATCCCTCAACACTTTGCTATATGCTGTAGACCCTTCCCAGCTAGGAAAGACAAATAAAATTCACATTTTGGAGTGCAAACCCCAAGAACATTCGTAGTTATGTCACCCTTTCTATTCCGGTACCTACCCTTTATTTCTGCAGGAACTTGAATCTTTATGTGAGTTCTGTCAAGTGCACCAAGGCAGCCCTACATTTATTCATCAATAGGTAAAATTTAAAAACAAAAACTTTACTTGAAAATAGGGACGCATGGGATTTATGTTTACCTTGAACCACTTCCACCTCTTATCAATTGAATCTTTAAGAATTGGCTTGGGTTTTTTAAATAGCTCACTTTGGAGGCGGACAACTACTTTTAAAACTATCTTAAAATACTGACTTACGGTTTCTTCTGACTTTCCAAACTCAAACTGAATAACTCTATTTTTGACATGGTGAGCAAGTATATGCAAAAAGATTGCAACTTGCTCATCTACTAACATATGTCGAGTTGGTTTAAGACCAAATATAGTCTCTAACATGCTATAAAGTCGAAAAAATGTAGCTCTATACATCCTAGTTTGGTTGAAACAAGTTACATCACTACCATACAACATCTCCCTAAGGTGCCTTATTTTCTTGTGGAAATTAAGGCTGTAAGACTGGCCTTGTATGTGTCTAGTGCCATATATAGTCACACTAAACATCATATCATGAAACATTTTTTTAATAGCATAAATAATCATTAAGTAGTCTGACATTGAATGAAGAATGATTTGTTGTTGCTCTTCATCCATATTTAACTGTACCCAAATACCAAAAAAAAGAATGTAAATAAATAAGCAATGCCTAACCATGGCATATGTAAACCACAATCTTAATCACCAAAAATTAAATACACAATCGAATTACTTGATGATTAAACCAAATTAATTTAGTGCCTAAATTTCACCATCAAGAATCAGTACATTAACAAAAAAAAAATTACCCCATAGTCTAATTGTGAAAGCTACATTGATTCATAGGATTGTTCACTTAGTACAGTGAGTAGCAGTTTAATAAAGAAAAAACAAAGATAAATACAATTAAGTATTAACTATGGAAGAAAAAACAACAAAAAACGTGCCATAATAAGGACAAACAAGTTCTACTTTTCAAATGCTACCATATTCACGTCAATAACAATATTCAAATTCAAACTCCAATCAACATTTCATTATTCGAGTTCTACTTCGCAATAAAGACCACTCTCTCTTTCTTGCTCCCCAATTTTCAGACTCATGCACACAGAAAAAATTCATACAAACCCAAATAAAAAAACACACTACACATTTAACATAGCGGCTAATTTGCAGCTCCTCAGGTACTGACTTTCCTGCTTCCAATTTATTTTAACCACCATATGGCTAGATATTATCAAACATTATTAGCATCAAGAACAACGATCCTCCCATAAATAGAATAAAAAATTGACCCTACAAGGAATATTATTATATGTATATATTACCTGCTTTTCATATCCAAGTCAAACAGTATATTGGGTTCAATCAAACCTAAGGTCAAGTTTCATCTCCTGTACTGCTTCTTTTCATATTATGATAGACACAGTGAGAAAGATTGACATAGATCAAGGAAATTCAAAGCCCCAAACTATATGGGTCGCATCCACAGAAAATACAAACATACATTTTTTACAGACATCATAGGATATTATATGATATATTAATATATCTTATCTTCGTTGTTTCTACGCTACCTAGTTAGTCTAAAGGAAAATATGATCGTGATCGTGTATTATTCTCCTTCCACATATGATTCAGATTAGTCTAGTGCTGTGTAGATTAATTCAGAATCATTAAATATAATTGATATATAGTGAGAGATCGAGTAACACGCATTCAAATTCTCTTTTCTTCAAAACTGGCGTGTAGAACTCAATCACCTTCTAACCTTTCTCTTTACCCCAGTCCACATGATAAAGCAGTTATGAAGATGTAATGAACAACAACCCACAAAAAAAATAATCTAAGAATCTTTATATACCAAGAAAGGATTTACCTCACGATAAAGCAGCGACGGAGATGATCAAGTGGTGGCAACTTTAGTTTGTCGGTGGCAACAAGCTTTGCCAAAGACTATAGTAGTGATGAAGGTGAGCGGCAACGTGTGTTTTCTTCACGGACAAAATAAAGTAAGTATGGTAGATAAGTAGGGTTATTTTTTGGGTAACATGGTTAATTTTAAAAGTTATAATGGTAATATTTTCTTTTCCACTTGATTACAGGATGCCTGCATCCTGATTAATGAGTCATAACAGTGTAATCCTGATTACATTATTGGATGTAATCAGGATTACAAATGTAATCCTATTTACATTACAATAAGCCCAACCAAACACTGTAATCAGTCTATTGTAACAGGATTACATGTAATCCTCACCCATGTAATTGAACCAAACGTACCATAAAAGTTTTTTTTATTGAAAATGCACAAAGTTTTGATTTTGCTTTTGTCATTGTTAAATTGTGGTTCATTGTTATATTGGTAGATTCAAATTGTGTTTTAAAATGTTTGATGATGATAATGTGTTGATATTGTTGCTGAGAATTGAATGTGTTATAAATAGTCATTGGAATTGAATGTATCAATTTTCAATGCTTTTTATTGATGTTGCTTCTGTGAAATGTGGGTTGTAGTAATGCTGTTGTTATTGCTTCTGATTATGTGTGATATATATGTATTGTTGCTTGTACGGAAAGGGGATTGTCATTGAAATTTCTTGCTGGCTTGGTTAAGGTTGAAATAAGAATAAGATTTAAAAAATGGTACTTTTAAGACTGTTTGTGGCCACAACCGGTCTTAAAAGTCTTACTTTTAAGACATGTTTTGGTTAACAAGTCTTAATTTCAGACTTTTAACCGGTCTTAAAAGTGTGGCTTTTTAGATCAGTTTTTAAACTGATCTAAAAAGTAACAAACTTTTTAGACCGGTTGTATCAAGACCTGTTCCAGAACCAGTCTAATAAGTGTTTTTTACAATAGTGACTATTCCTTTAACTTCAATTTTTGGGTTTTCAATCCAACCATTCTAAAATCAAAACCACACCTTGACCCCAAGCAATTTTGCCCAAGGAATCCATTGGAAACCTCAAATTTTGCAAAATCATATTCCTTCCTCCAGTTCTGGTTTTGGCTGAAACTTAGGGTTCTTAGGCCAAAACTTCAGTTTTTGATTCTAATGCTTTCAGGACCAATTTCTCACCACTATCCCACACAGTTTTTCATCCTAAACCTATTGGAAGCATCAAACTTAAAAAAATCACACTCCTTTATATGATTCAGGGTCTGGATGAAATCATGGCAGCAACCTAACTCCAAATTTAACCAATCAAAACTCAAGATATACGACTTAAATCGGGGCTTAGGTTTACCTCTTGTCAATGCTACAACCTGTTCTTGACTTCAACAGCACCTCCACCTTGTGGACCATAGCAAACACCGCTGATCAAAAATCCAAAATCGTAGGATTGAAGCCCACACCGAGTAGAAGAAGATTTGTGAAAGTTTTGTTGGCCAGAAATAGCATTATGAGGTTAGAATTAGCTTTGGAACTCCGAAAATTTCACTATACATCCACCTTCTCTCCTCTTTCATTTTTCTTGCATTGTTCTCATTTTCCCCTCTTTTTCTTATGGGCTGCATGAAATTTTAAGGCTTGGAGGGTGATGAATTAGTCTTATGACATGTGTCATAAGTGCTAAAATATCTTAGGGTGCCCGACGCTCCTTTTTGCCCGATCTCGAAGTCAGGGACCGACGAGTTGTCTTGACTAAAGGGTTAGGTGGCGCCTTTTCCATGGTGCCAATACATAAAGCATAAAATCACTTTATGGATTCATGGCTCATGTTGACCATGTGTCCCTTATGTGAGACCCAATCTCTTTCTTGGCCATCCACTTTATCAGGGGAAGGGAAGAGTTTGATTTCTCATTGAGAATGGATCATTGATGCCAAGGTCAACATTGGTAAAACTTTCGGTGGATACGTCATACATGAGACCTAGTACAATTAGACTACGAGCTTTTGATGGAAGACGCAGAAAGGTGATCGGGTTATTTTCCCTGACCATTATTCTAGGTGGCATCTTATGAGAGTGCCAATACAAAAGCCACTTTATGAAAGTATTAGGTGGCATCCTCTTATTAAGCCAACCTAAAAGTAACTTTTCAAAACGCTACTTTATTATTAATGCTGCTTTATACAGAATCACTCGGTTTTGTGCCATGTGTCCCTGAAGGTTCAAGATCTTGCCAAGTGTCCGTGTAAGCCCTCAAATGGCACCACATGGCCTCTGGCTTGGGGAATTATTGACTATCTACTTGTAGGCCCTATATGGCACCACAAGCCAGTGTATTTTTCTAAAACACAAGGTATACCAGTGTATTCTTAAAAAACGTAAGGCATACCAGTCCACCCTGAGAACATCATATGCCCTCACGTATTGGTGTACTTTACTCGATTAACTTGTCCCATACTCCGTGACATAGTTGGGTGGCATCTTTCTACTAACCAGATGGCACCGTATATATGTCATGTGCACATCTACACCGACCCTTAATCATACTGCCTACAAATATCGAGCCCTCTGCTCGATGGGGTCAAATCCATAGTCCCTAAGAGTCTTTCTATCTCTTATCATTATTGGAACTCTTCTCAAACCGGGCTTAGTTGTCTGCCTGTATAGGTTTATTCTCAAGTTTCTAGGCCCAAAATTGAGGATATTACATCACACTCCTTGCTTTTCTTCTTTGTCCCCTTTTGTCAAGTTTACGTGTAATATCTAATATGCTTTACTATTTGCATTATTTTCTGCTTCACTAAACATGTATATACTTTATGAGAGCTTTTGTCAACATCAATATATCTTCTCTTCCAATAAATGGATTAAGCTATTGTACAAAACATCACTATCATTTCTCATGGTACAAGCAAGAACTGCTTACTTACTCAAAAGATTAACATATAATCCTCTATAGGATTTATGATTGATATGCTTTTACTTAACTAAGTGTTTACTCTTCTTTTATAAATGTGTCGTGTTCTTACTGTCATTTAATTTGTAAATCGTTTTTTCACAATATATTTCAACTAATTTGTTGTTGCCATGTCATCTGCACATGGTCATAATTGCTTTTCCACCATTCTCAGCCCATCGAAATTAGATAATGTACCTTCCTAGTTCCATTTGCTTTTCGTAAGGCAATAACATATCTCATGCATTTGTTTTTTATTTATTATTCCACCTGAATGTCAACGACTTACATATTCATGGTCCACTTAAATAATTTCTTTTTTTTTAATATCACATCACATCAGATCTGAATTAATCTGTATAAAACAAAATTATTACTATGGAATTTTGAAGTCAATATATTATTTATCCATATTTCTTACTTTTGTTAAACCTTCATACTCATCTATTGCTTGACCATGAAAATATGTATACTTTATAAATATTGGCTTATATGTTATTAGCCTAATTCAAATTTATACATTGAAGTGCCATTTACAATGACACTAAAGTACTCTGAGTTCCCTCATTACTATACCTTTGTCAAAAAGATAAGAACATGGAAGTTAAGAGAGAGAGGATTTTAAGTAGAGAGGCTGGCAAATGCATCACCATCCCAAGGTAAACTATATTTTTTGCACCTAATGCTAATGAAAGTCAAGTACCGAAGAGCTATGAAGATATTCGGTCAATTGATGGTATTATATACAAACTTACCGAGAAGCATGTTAAGTAATAGGTTTGTTGGATGTTGACCAAGAATTTATTAATGCAATAAAGGAAGCTTCATGATGGACATCAAGTCATTATCTTAAGAGGTTATTTATTAGCATGCTTTTATCGCACTGTTTGCCAGATCATGTCCTAATTTAGGAAGCAATTAAGCTGCATCGTTTGAAAGATCTTTTATACATTGGTCCTGCTCATCAATATTATATAGGTCAGTTCTTTTTTCTTCACTTTAACAACCATAACAATAAGTCATAACAATTAAGTAGCTACTATTCATGCATCTTTAACATTAACTAATTTCATTAACTAACTAAATCATATAATTATTATTCAATTGAAATCTTAATCATTAGTAACTACTCCTTTTCTATGCATAAATGTAGTAAGTGATGCTCTCCATGCTTTTATTTTAACTCTTTCACCTACAGATCCGATTTGAAATACATTACCCATTTAATACTACCGATCATTCACTAACTCTATATAATTTTTTTTTCAAATATAATTTTGATCAGGAAAGACAAGTTGTATGCTTGGTTGAAATTGAGAAGTTATTGATTAGCAATATGAATTCTCTATGGGATTTTGCACCTATGTCAACTCCTGCAACTACAACCTACTTGGACACAGATAACCATTTAATTGCTGAAGTATTGAATTTCAACAGGCAGGAGTATAGTATACAAGCCATGAAGTTAATTGGCTCGCTCACAATAGAACAATAAACAATTTTCTAGATGATTATCCAGTCTCTCCATTTAGGTATTGGAGGATTCTTTCTTGTTCATGGTTTTGGAGGGACTAAGAGAACAATCTTGTGGACACACTTACATGGTAGTTGGGGCTAGTAGCAACATCATCCTAAATGTTCCATTAAGTGGTATTGCCACTACCTT
This sequence comes from Albizia julibrissin, assembly GCA_037074505.1. NCBI lineage: Eukaryota > Viridiplantae > Streptophyta > Magnoliopsida > Fabales > Fabaceae > Albizia > Albizia julibrissin. Next base: position 56,704,960 of record CM073477.1, on the reverse strand, counting down.
GCTACCTCATGACCAAACAACTCATTCACATTTCCATATACTACTACAAATAAATGAGGACTCATGTCCAACATTTTGCAAAACTCCCTGCAAGTTGAACTATTAAAGATGACAAAGCTAATAATATGGGATGAGGCACTAATGGTGAATAAATTTTGTATTGAGACGCTTGATCACACTTTGAAAGATATCATGAAGTGCTCATTACCATTTAATTTTGTTGACCAAGTTAATGATTGCACCTTATCAAAGATAGAAGGATATTTTGTTGAATATTTTAGTTTGGGTTCAATATCCAAAATTGGCTAAGACTCTTCCTATTTTGGAGAAATATATGACACATAATTTTTGAATTCTGTCAATTGTTCTAGTATACCTCCTCATATGTTAAGATTGAAGGTTGGGATGCCGGTTATGCTATTAAGGAATAATGACCGGACAATAGGATTATGTGATGGGATAGGGCTATGGATTACATTCCTTGGAAAGCATTTTGTGAAGGCAATAGTACTAAATGGTACTAGTGTAGGTTAGGAGGTGCTCATTTATAGGATGGATATGAATCCATCATAGTTTAAGCTTCCCTTCTTAGTGAACAAAAGACAGTTCTATATTAGTTTTTCATTTACAATTACCATAAAAAAAAGCCAAGGCCAATCGATAACTAATGTTGGCCTCTTCCTACCAAATACTGTTTTCTCACATGGGTAGTTCTATGTTGCAATTTTAAGGGTCAAGACAATAGGTGGACTCAAGATGCATATTCTTGACTCAAACAAAAAGTCAACCAACAAAATAAGGAATGTTGTTTATTTTGAAGCTTTTATAAAATGTGATTTGATGTAAGTCAAAGATTCTTAGCACATATAGTTTAGTTCTCTTATATTTAGTGACTATCCAATATGTTCATGAGGCAAGTGTTTGTTCATATGTTTGTCAAATATTATCAATGAAATGATGAATATTACATAACACATCGAGGGACTCCAACAACTACACTAACCTTTGCACATAAAAAAACTTGTATGTCAATTTTGTGCATGTTTGGATTAGCGTTAGAAGCTGCTTTTCCAACGTGATTTATGGTATACGAGGTAAGTTTGTGAAAGGAATTTTGTCTCGACTTGCATGAATGTGCTTTCCCACCGCCAACCCAAACATGCCCAATTCATCTATAGGATAAGCCCATTCACATTGAAACTCCTACATTGCAGCTAATCTCTGTTTGGTAAACACACAAATTTTCTTTGTTCACATGTTCAAGCCAGATAACGACATTTACAAAACATTTTGTTTCTTTCAATGCAGGATGGTTTGAAACGTTGTCATCTAAAAAAAAATTCAAAATATTTATTATTATCACAAATCTTAGAATATATCTTCCAACAGAAGTACCTCTTGTAAGGAATTGGAACTAAATGCAATGTATATCTTACTTCTAAAACGTTAACATATACTTCAGTTCCTCTTAATTAAAGAGTATCCAAATCCATAAATAAGGGATGGTTGAAACACTAACATTTAGCCATATCAGACCTTGGATGTCACGTGTTCACACCAGTTAACCACTTCTAGATATATAGCAAATCATCTCATCAAAGTAGATGGTTTGAAATAATTTTAGCTCAACCAAAGTTACAAAATATTTATCACCTTCTGTTGGAAAATGGGTTGGTCCACCCTTAATGGATTAAGCCTAAGCCTAAGATGTTGGGATAATAATATAAATTTTGGGTTAATACATGTAATATTCCCAATTACTAAGAGTTATATTTTTAACCGATAGATTATAACTCTTCGGGAGATAATGTTTCGCCGATATGTTATGTCTTTCCATCGGAAAGATATATTGTTTCCTTGAAGAAAAGACACGTCGGTAGAGAGGATGAGACACGAAGAACGCTATAAATAAGCATAAAGGGTTCAGTTAAAATAAGTAATCTGGAATACATAAATTTTTAGAATATTAGTCCCTAATACTTCTACTACATTTTCTCTCTTCTTCTTCCTGTCTTGTGGTGTATTTGCTGTGCGTCATAATCGCTTCTGTCACTGTGATCCGATTAAGCGTGGGCATTAAAGTTTAACGATCGCACACCAGGTACGCCCAAATATTCTTACACAGTATCAGAGCTAGGTTTTCTTGTAGCCTGTATAATATGATATTATTTGTGGTCACGTATATATGCATGGGTGGGGGCACTTATTGTTAGTTGTTCTTGAGAGATTAACATAATAATATCTAAATCTAATGCTTTTACTGGGTTTTCTCTTGAGTTTGAAAGTGTGTATCTATGAATAAGGACCAGTTTGAAATTGTGTTTTATATGTAGATATCTCAATCATGGGTATGATGTTCTTATATGTCTATATCTCTCATGTAAATATTTTACATATGTGTGTATTAAGCATGATTACATTCTGTCCTTATTTTCTGAGTCTTATAATCATTTGAATATGTTTTCTAGACATAAAAAGAATATGCTAGAACCTTAGAATCAGAAAACATAGAAAGAGAATATATTGATGAGACAGAAAAACTCATAATATTTGTTATTTTGAAAAATTGGTATTTTTAAAGTATATTTAGGCTTTAAAATTAGTCACATTAAGTAGATCTCGAAAAAATGAAGAAAACGACACCAAGAACGTAAAAAATGGATGTCGGACGAAGGAGATACGAAGGAGAGAAGTTTCAAGTTCGACGGACATTACCCTTCTCTCCGTCCAGGTTGGGTCTGACCTGGCGGGAGGTTGAAGATGACCTCCTACCCCAAAACGACGTCGTTTCCTTTTGAATTAAAAAAACTATGTTGGAAATCATGGGCCAAAAAAAAAATTCCAAGGCCCAATAGGAGAGGTCCATATAAAAAACAGATATTTTATTTTTTTGTTAAAAAAAACAAGAAGAAAGCCATGTGGCACGTGAGGCCACGTGGAGGCTATAGTTCGACAGATCGCGGCAAGTGGAATCCACTAGACTGGCGCATGTCGCCGAATAGTCCCTGGAAGGCGGCGCGTGTCATACATGCACCACCAGTGAGAGTGGATTTTTTTTTCTGACTTGTTTTGGTGCGTAAGGGCGTGTGCAGTGTCTAAATGAGATGCCATTTATTCCTAAAAATCCCTAATTCAATATCTTTAATATGATATACTTTATGAGTATTTTGGAAACTAATGGATATATATTTATGACGTTTTAAATGTGTTTATTAATGTTTAAACCATTTTGCAACTTTTAAAATTTATTTATTGATTCTTTTCATGTTTGAATGTGTTACAAACATATTTTTCTTGTAGATGATTATTTTATCTTACTTTAATGTTAAGATGAAGTATGTTATAATTAATATTTTTTTTATTGATTACTCAATAATTATATGTTTTTTGATAAGTGGGAGTCTTTTAGAAGATGTTATTTTTAAGAAATTAGAATTGTAAAAGTATTTATATAATTCTTAACAGAGTTTAGTAATGTTATTAATATTTGTGTGATGGGAGATACAAACATATACTCCTGATCATGAATTTAATAGTATTATTTTTTTCTGGTTAAGAATAATATAAATGCAAGACATTGTATACTATGTTGTGTTATAGATGAGATATACTATAGTTCGATTTGTTTAGAGATGTGATAAATGTGAAATGGATTTGTCACATAATCGGACAACTAAGAATATCATTGCTGAGTTAAATAAAGGGGATAAATTAAATGGTGATAATTGAGATATCTGGCATAGAAATGTGCAATATATTTTGAAAGAACAAGAGACAATTGAGCCTCTAACAACAGTTGTAGTCCAACCTGCTGCTGGGAATATGACCCAACATAGGAGAGACCAAGAGGTCTATGAGGCTTGAAAAAAGAAGAATAACATTGCTAAGCACAATGGCCGATGACCTCATGTGCGAATATGAAAAAAATAACATAGCGCAAGCCATATAGGCAGCACTAAAAAACAGGTTTGGTAGCACGTCCACCACTAAGCTTAGACGGTTAACTATTAAGTTTGACACATTTAAGCTTAGGCCAAACACTTCTATGAAACAACATCTAAGAGAGATGACAAATATGATTAGAGAATTAAAGGAAGTTGGGCATACCTTGTCTGTTGAACAACAAGTTCAGGCAGTGATAAGATCATTGACATCCAATTTGGAGCACATGAAGGTCAATCTAACTCATAATGAAAACATCAAGAATTTCAGTGATGTGGCCAAACACCTGGAACTTGAGGATGAACGCTTGGAGGCATATAAGTCCTCTGGTCATGCCTATTATACTGAGGGTGTAGGTCCTTCTAATACAAAACCTGATTTTAAGAAGGGAAAGAAATCCAAAAAGAATGGAAAGAAAGAAGGGACCGAATTTATAAAAGGTAAAAAGGAATTCAAGAAGAAAGGAAAAAAGGGAGGGAAGAAGAAGAAAAATGACTTAAAGAAAGTCAAATGTTTTGCCTGCTAAAAGATGAGTCATTTTGCACGAGATTGGCCTGAGCAAAATGAGGATGAGAAGGTACTAGTAAATTATGTGAATTCACATGTTTCTTATGTTTCAAGTACTGTTTTTTTTAACAAACAATGTTTGTTCTTCTTAGATTTTGGACTCAGGTTCAACAGACCACGTGACTAGGGATCGATGATTCTATGTAGAATATCGTCGATTGCCAGATAGATGTAAGTGGCTTTATGTAGGCAATAATGCAAAGATCGAAGTTAAAGGAATTGGAACTTGCAAATTAACTTTACGAAATGGAAAGACATTATTCCTTCATGAAGTGTTTTATGCTCCTGAAATTCGACGGAATTTAGTTTCTGTTAAATGTCTTGTAAATTATGGGTTTAATGTAAACTTTCATGATAAAATAGCAAACATATTTCATAATTTTGTATTTTATAGCTTAACTTTCCTTACAAAAAAGTTATTTGTAATGGATATAATTGATGATTATAATATACATGATTGTTTTGCTACTTCTTTTGATACAACTGTTGTAACACCTTAATTTCTAAAGCCTTTGGATTAATTTAAATATATAATGGTTTCAAACTTGAGACCAAAACAATTTAAATTCCCAATTTAAGATAGAGTTTAATCTTATATTTGTATAGGATTTTCAAAAACTTTTTAAAATAAATATGTATGGTCTAAATTTTAGTTTGTAAATTCATTGTCTTTATCAGTTTAAAAATCTTTTATTTAAAATACATGGCATTTTCTATCTATAACTCGCATCGTGATGGTTAACTTATAGGTTTCTGGATACCAGTATGTTATCGAAAGTCTAGCGTACAGATTACAACTTATATAGTCTGCGTCGCAAGTACTAGTACTACTATCGCTACTATTACTACTTATAAATATTTTACAGTCATTCAAAATAAAATGATAACCAACAGTCCATAATTTATTTGCATCTTCTTCGTCCGTCTATATTACCTTCTTGCCCTTAGAGATGGACGCATTTGCTGTATATCATTTGTTGAAAAAGGGGTGAGATTCAAAAGAATCTCAGTAGTACACGAATCACTCATATAATATGCAAATACTAAGCATGTAAAACAAATCATCAAACAACACAACTTACAGAAATGCAGCACATAAAAGGGCCTAACCGGTCCCTTATCACAGACTCACAGCGCTTAAGATTCACAATCTGGCTGCCCAGGGTCTCTGCCCCATACAAGGTATAGTAACGGGCTTTCTGTCTCAAGCCTACCTGGCTTAAGACGCCCCCGGGTAACTCCCAGTGCAACTTGTACTTACGGGTCTTACTGCCTATGGACTATTTGTCCCACACATATACAGATGATATGGTACACATACATGACATCACATATGATATAAGAGATAAGGTACTACCTGACAGTCTTTCCAAATTTGGTTCGTGTTATCAGTCTCTTAGGCGTCCTGGGCAAATGTCAAATCCTATAATTTATAATTTACGGACGGGCGAATTATTACTTATTCCAAAATAATTTAAGACACTTTGGTAGGTTATCATTATAGCTAATACTTTAAATCCAGTAGGTATTTAATGGACTCATACCAACTCTAAGTATTTAACTTGACCCTTAAAGTCCTAATTATTTCAAAACTACCCTTACTTTTTATTTTTGCACTATTACTCAATTCTGACAGAATTTTCAATAATCTTTGAAAATTCATATCTTGGCCTAGAAATATCCAATTAAGGTGGTTTCAAATTCTATGTGTCACTTATGAATTCTATTTTAATATAAAAATACGTTTAACTACCACCTATCCATGAATAATTCCCAATTTTAAATTTTTCTCGCACTGCCAAAAAATCTTCCCAGTTTCAATAGCTTAACTTCTAAAATTCATAACTAAATATCTAGAACTCCAAATGGGATGGTTAAAAATCATATATGATCCTATTTAAGTATATTTTCAGGGAAAAATATTATCATTTATAAATTATAGCCAAAAAATTTCCATAATTTCATCAAACCTCGTCTGTACCATAAAACGTTCCAGATTCATCATCTAACTTTAAAAATTCATATATCACTATTTATAAACCCAAATGATACATATTATATATCAAATTAAAGCTTAAGATGTATAATTTCCTTCTAGAAACTTTCATAATTTTCGGACCAGGTTTGGTTACCGAATTTTATTTTACAACCAATATGATTTCAGAGAAACTAACCGAACAACAACTCCTCTTATTTTCTAAAAATTATAGACTTATATATAATCATCCAAAAATCATAATCTCATGTATTCTCATATAATTTTTTGTATAGAATTCATTGGAAACCTCAAATTTATCAAATTCTCATTCATTCCTTATGCACTATTTTGGCCAAAACAAGACCTCACAAGACAATGATTCGTTATACTAGATTTTTATGCTTCCCAAACTACCCAAAAATAGCCTCAAATCAACTATAAAGAGTTAAAAATATGTAAAGGGAACTCACCTATATTAGGATATTAAGTTGTATATAGAATTTGTAATCACCTCTTCCTTCCTCTAGTAGCACCGATCACTCTTACGTATCTCTCTTTCTCTATTATGTGTCTCTTGCTCTCTCTCTTTTTCACTCACTCTCTCTTTTCTTTCTTTTTTGGATGTTGGCTGAGGAAAATGAGAAGTGTGTGTGTGCGCTTCCGTGTGATTAAGAGAGTGAGAGAGAGGGTGTTGTTTTTTTTAGTAATTAAAAATGTGTATGTGTGTGCCATGTGGGTAGTGTGTGTGTGTTATTTAATTAGATAATTGTGTGTGTGTGCATGGCGTGTGATGTATGGGAAGAGGGTGTGTGTGTTTTGTTTTAATATAATATATATAGGTATATTTTTATCCTATTAATTACACACACTATGTATTAATTTTTCTCTTTGTCTAATTTAATATTCCTCATATTTCATAGGTTTCATAATTTGGCTTACTATCTAACTCCCATAAATTAATCCTTAGCCTTTGAATAAATTTTGGTATGTTACAACTATTGACATGACTATTTGGCATGCTAGACTAGGACATATTAATCAAAATAGAATGATTAAACTAGCAAAAGAAGATTTGTTAGGTTCCATATCCAATATGGAAATATCTTTATGTGAAAATTGTCTAGTAGGCAAGGCAACTAAAAAAACCTTTCGGTAAGGGAACAAGATCAGAACAACCATTGCAATTAATCCATTCTGACATATGCAGTCCTATGAGCATGAGGGCAAGGCACGGAGCTTGGTATTTTATTACTTTTATTGATGACTATTCATGATACGGTTATGTCTACTTGATTTCACATAAGTTTGAGGCTCTTGAGTGCTTTAGACGATACATAAATGAAGTAGAAAATCAAATAAACAATAAAATTAAAGTGTTACGTACTGATCGAGGTCGTGAGTATTTGTATGATCAATTTAAAGAGCTTTGTAAAGAAAAGGAGATAATTAGGCAGCTAACTATCCCTGGCACTCCACAGCAGAACGGAGTTGCTTCTAGACATAGTTATGTCAATGATGACACAAGAAAACCTACCAATTTCATATTGAGGTAATGTTCTAATGACAACTACCTTCATACTTAACCGTCTGCCCTCAAAATCAGTCACTTCAACATCTTATGAGTTATGGATAAAACGCAAGTCAGATTTAAGTATCCTTAGACTATGGGGATCGGCTGTATACATCTATAATGATTCTCATAAATATGGGAAGTTAGGTCGTAGAGGAAAGAAGTGTATCTTTATAAGATACTCTGAATAATCCAAAGGATATGTCTTTATAGGTGAAAATGAATATGGAACAGTGACTGAACTTAAATTTAGAGATGCTACATTTCTTGAAAACAAATTCCCTAGCAGAGGAGAAATTGACCGTACTGTATCTCTTTATGAGACACATGAACAAACAAGTATAAAACATATTGATAAGCAAGAATCATCCCAGAATGCTAATATAAGTGGGAGCTCAGAAAAATCAACACAAAGACCTAAACAAAAGAAAAGACATAGACATGAAACTTCCACAAGAAAGAGTAACATGGAAAATATATCTAAGAGACGCTTCCAAATAGAAAGTGAAGCACTTATTGTTACTCCTGATGAGGATGATGAACCACGTTCAGTACAAGAAGCCTTATCAAGTTCTGCCAAGGATGAATGGAAAAAGGCAATGGAAGAAGAAATAAACTCAATGATAAAGAATCAAGTTTGGGAATTGATTGACCTACCAAAAGGGCGAAAAGCTATTGGGAACAAGTGGGTTCTCAAAATAAAAAGAAACGTGGATGGGTTAATTGATAAGTATAAAGCACGATTAGTTGCAAATGGGTATACACAGCAAGAAGGTATAGATTATGAAGATACTTTCTCACCTATGGTACGCTTTAATTCTATAAGAATTATTTTAGCAATAGTAAATAGTTTAGACTTAGAGTTACATCAAATGGATGTTAAAACTACATTTCTAAACGGTGATCTGGATGAAGAAATATATATGGAGCAACCATTAGGTTTCATTGAAAAAGGAAAAGAGAACAAGGTTTGTAAACTCAAAAGGTCTATTTATGGACTAAAACAATCATCCAGACAGTGATATTTGAGGTTTCATAAAGCGATAACCTCATATGATTTCCAAATGATTGAAGAGGACTACTGTGTTTATATTAAGCATTTTGAGGGTAATTTTGTGATATTATCCCTATATATAGACAATATACTATTAGCTGGAAATAATCTGAATTCGGTTATAGCTATTAAAGAATGGCTTTTGTCAAATTTTGAGATGAAAGACATGGGTGAATTAGAGTATATACTTTGAGTTAAGATCCAAATAGATCGTTCAAAAAGAATTATATCTCTTTCACAAGAAAATTACATTAAAAAGATTCTTGAACGATTCAATATGAGTAATTGTAATCCCTTGGATACCCCCAGTGTCTTCTGGAGTAACCTTAAGCCATGATATGTGTCCCAAAACTGAGTCAGATCAAAAGAAAATGATGAAAGTTCCATATGTAAGTGCTGTTGGTAGTCTAATGTACACAATGATGTGTACAAGGCCACATATTTGCTTTGCAGTAGGATTGGTAAGTAGGTTCCAATCCAATCCGGGTGAACATAACTGGAAAGCAGTAAAGAGGATCTTGAGATACTTAAAAGGTACATCCAACTATGCACTATGCTACGAAGGAAGCGATCTATGCTTAGTTGGGTACTCCGATGTTGATCTAGGCGAAGATGAGGAAGAGCGAAGATCGACTTTAGGTTAGGCTTTCTTGTTGAAAAATGGTGCCATATGTTGGAGTAGTAAGAAGCAAACATGCATTGCTTTACATTCGATGGAAGCTGAGTTTGTAGCATGTACCACAGCATTACAAGAGGTTTTATGGTTGAAAAGGTTTATTGAACACCTTGGTTTTGGCAATGAGAGTACTAATCCAATATTAGTGCACTGTGATAATACCGCAGCCATAACCTATACTAAAGATCCCAAGTATCATAGTAAAACAAAGCATTTAGATATTAAGTATAATTTTGTAAGAGATTATATAGCACATAAAATTGTTCCTATATAACATATTTCGACCAAAAGTATGGTCGTTGATCTCCTAACCAAACCAATTGCCAAGGAGACATTTGAAAAACATGTAAAGGCACTTGGTCTACGCAAAATATAAAATTGCAAACTTCATGAAATAGATTTGTGATTAATTGAAGTATTTAATTATCATTATTGATTTTTTATGTTTGTATACAATGTCTAGTGCATCGTACATGCTTGTGAGGTTGGCTCTCTCACATGAGCAATCGCCTTTGACACTTAGGAAGAGTGTGCAAAGATGAGACAATTGTGTTCACTAGTAAAGCGCTAGAATGTGCTGATATGGTATAGAAGAAACACAAACTATGTTGCCTCGACAATAGTATAGCGTTTCGAGATAAGATCCATAAAAGATAATATAAGTATGGATCGAATCATGGACATCCACTTCCATGATGCCTGTAGCCAAACATCAAATTCTTCAACATTGACATCTAATTAGGGTCGAAGAATTTGGGTTTAGATATTAGGATTTTCTAAACTTAAGTCTGTACAATGTTAATAATAGAATACAAAATGATGTACGCTTTTATGATGTAAGAGTAACACTGTAGCATGCGATTCATACCGTATGCACTGGAGAACCGCAAATAGGAAACAAGTAAGGAGATCATAGCTTAATTGTTGTGTGAGTCCTAGGAATTTTCTAATCCTTCCATGATATCCTTTGACTTTGACAGTATCACGAAAGTATGCTTCAGCGACTGCTACTTTAGCGTATCTCTTATGATCATGATAGATACGATCTATGGTATTATGTTAGAAAAGCGGTTGATGTATATTGGAGTGGGTGAAAGAAAGATTACTTGGAATATACACAAATATGTTAGTGTTTGAGACATGTCCTTTATGATATTATTGTTAATAATTTCATAAGTGTGGACACTAAGTATATGAGAAAGGCAATCTGAGTTTTATGCTGACTCGAAAGGGATTAGATTAGCCATGTGAAAGTGTATATAAGTAAATCTAGGATATCTGAGGCACAATTTTAAAATCGAGCTACACAAAGAAGGTTGTCTTGTGCTAGTCTCTGTATAAGAGATTTCTAGTACAGACACCTATATGTAGATGTCATGCCTACGCGATCACGGCAAAGCACTAAGAATGAAAGAAGGAAGGAGAAGAGATGTAACTAATACACCAAGTGTGAGTGAGAGATGTTGGAAAATGGGTTGGTCCACCCTTGATGGATAAGGCTCAAGCCCAAGATATTGGAGCAATAATATAAATAATATAAATTTTGGGTTAATACATGTAATATTCCCCAATTACTAAGAGTTATATTTTTAACCGATAGATTATAACTCTTCGGGAGATAATGTTTCGCCGATATGTTATTTCTCTCCATTGGAAAGATATATTGTTTCCTTAAAGAAAAGACACGTCGGTAGAAAGGATGATATACGAAGAACGCTATAAATAAGCGTAAAGAGTTCAGTTAAAACGAGTAATCTGGGATACATAAATTTCTAGAATATTAGTCTCTAATACTTCTACTACATTTTCTCTCTTCTTCTTCTTGTTTTGTGGTGTATTTGCTATGCGTCATAATCGTTTCCGTTACTGTGATCCGATTAAGCGTGAACACTAAAGTTTAACGATCGCACACCAGGTACACCTAAATATTTTTATACCTTCAAATAGCTTGGAATATATCTTCAACTATACAAGGTAAATCTTGTATGCCTTTTGAACTAAATGCAACATTTACCTTACTTTTAAAAAGTTTACATGCATTTCATTCCCTGTATATATAAAATGGGTTTTCAAGATCCATAAAAGGGGTGGTCAAAGAACTCATCTTTGGAAAGATTAGAGCTTGCATGTCATATGTATGCATTGGTTAACCACTTTTAGAAATATATGAGAGGAGTGTTATTTCGACTTACGTACATAAACATCTTTAGATCTCTAAATTGTCTAACCAAACACACACAATCTTATATTAAACCCCAGCAACAACTGGAAAATGAGTACTTTTTTTTCTTCATGGAAAACGATTTTAAGTAAACAAATGGAACCATATGTGTCAACCATTACAACCACACATCCAGATAATTGATTCCATTTTTAAAAAACTATTCTACTCTTTTATTCTTTAATATAATTATATTACACTTTATATAATAATTATTTTATACTGTCTGATCAACGTCAATTCACTCACTCTTTATAATCTTTCAATACTCATTTAAGTTGCAAACTACATTATTTATTTATATTGATATAATCGACAAACTCAATAAATGTAATTTTCATAATATATATATCACATTGATATCATTCACTTAAAAATCAGTTAACTGTACTTCAAATGTAACTTAATTGAAGATAACTAATTATTGGGTGAAGTATTACACGTGATGTGGTCAGAATCAAGATATGTCGATAAATAACATCAAAATTTGTGGTTAACTTTTTATTCAATGACATTATTTCCTAAATCAACCTTAATCAATATGTTATAATTACAACCGCAAACTCTACATCTGCCTTTTTTTAATTATTCATACACATATTCTTGCATACCTCTCAACGAATAACTAAATATTTGAATTAAAGATTGCCTTTAAAATCTAGCTCACTGAATTTCATTCTAGCTATAAAACTACGTGATATCTTAAACTAATAATCTCCATTTTGTTAACTTGTGACGCATTTCATTACATTTGGCCAACATTATTTACTTTCCAAATCTCACACCTATCATAAATTTTTATTTCACTTTAAAATCATAGGGTCTGTTCATCACATGAGGGAATCCGTCTAGTTGTTATAACAAAGTTGCAATTAGCACATCCTCTTGGTCATATAACATAGCAAAAGTGAGCTTACTCACAGTTGAAAATTAATATTTTAAGAGTAAAATTGCCACCATAGATTACTTTAAGATTCTAAAACTAAGAAAATACTTTAAGGTGGGGCAACTTAACTCATTAATTAACAATGATTTATAGTAGGAAGCATAGTTTAGTGAGAAATATACCCTCTTCAGTTCTATTTATAAGCAATTTTTTCCTTAATCACGTAAAACTAACGAGTAGTTAAAAGTAATAAGTGTGTCAAAAATGTTATTTTTTTTTCATATATGTCTCTACTATTTATGAAAATAGGGGGAGAATGTATAAAAGTATAAAAGATTGTAAAATACATTTTTCCAATATTTTGTTGACTTTATTCACCTAGTGAGTTCTCTTTTTCTCTCTTAAATATAACTATTGGTATGTGTGATAATTAATTATAAATAATATATATTTAATAAAGATAAAAAAAATAAATTTATATTTTCAGATATAAAATAAAAATTATTTATAAAAAAAATCAACCTATAAAAAAGAGGAGGGGGGGGGGGAGTATTTGTTTATTCTTTGTAAGAGGCTACCAGACCACCATGTATTGCATTCTACGCGGGCACAACGATAGAAATCCTATACCTAGTGTCCTAACGGGACTCGTGTATTTGTCAAAATTTATGGTTGTATACTGTATATGTATATATGCACAGTGCTGCAACTTGTGCCATCATTGAATTTTAGCAAAAGTGGCATTTGTTTATTCTTTGTGAGAGGCTACCAGACCACCATGTATTGCATTCTACGCGGGCACAACGATAGAAATCCTATACCTAAAGACGGTTTGGATAAATTTTTGTGAATCGGGTTTATTATATAAACCTGATTTATGTAAATTGAGATAAATATTTTTTATATATTTGTCTCGTTAACCGTAAAGACACCTCGTAAATCGTAAAACCTCATAGACCGTAAAAGTTATTTCGTATTTCGTGAATCACAATTTATAAACACTTATAGAATTTTCATAAATTAATCTAAACAGTGTCTTAACGGGACTCGTGTATTTGTCAAAATTTATGGTTGTATACTGTATATGTATATATGCACAGTGCTGCAACTTGTACCATCATTGAAATTTAGCAAAAGTGGCAGTGGCCATGGCTTTCGCTTTCAGGCTTCTTTATATATGAAGGTTTCACCATTCATTCACTCACCAACCCAAAGCCCCTCAATAGCAGAAAGAGATGGTGAGAGAGGACTTCAATTTCACTGAATTTATTGCTATTCTTGCCCATTAATCCCAAAATCCCGACACGCGTCTATGTTCCAATGATGTGAATTCAATTCAATTGACTGGATTTCGAAGTGTTTCTTTGTTGCTCTGTTGTGTTCTCTCCACCGAAGATCAAACTGAATCTTTTTCTCCAATCTCCATCTCTAACATCTCTCTCTCTCTCCCCAACTGAGGTACTTTTTTTTTTTTTTTCAAATATCTCAGTCTCACAGTTCGGTTTCTCGCTTCCGATGGTGATTTTAAATGTGATCACCCGAATGGTTGTGTTGATTTTTTCGTTGGGTTTGGTCGATCTTACTTCTTTGATGGAAAAGTTAAAGTGTCGAAGTGGACAAATCGGATGCGATGTTTTTTCCCCCTAATTTCCCCGTAATTTTGCATACATGGGATGAACATGCTTTGCCTGTTCATTTGTCTGTCGACGTATTGTGTGAATCATCGGTCATGAGGAGCCATCAGAGGGACAATCAATGATTTTTACTGTTAGTTGATGCATCTTCATGGTTCACCAGTGAAGTAGAGAATCAATTTTCCCAAAATTTGAAGGAAACTGTGTAATTGAGTTGTCGGTTGTGGTAAAAGACTCCACAACTTCTGGGTAATTTTAGAGAATTTATTTTCTATTTTCTATTCTTGTTCTTTTTAATACTCGTATCTTGTCTTCTTTTGATAATAATTTTTTAGCTGTATCCTCGACTTACATTACACCCCCAATTTTCTAACGAAGTATATGTTGCTTTATCCCCCGATTAAAACCTGCATTGCTCGATACTAGTCTTTGGTGCTTCAAAAGTAAATCTAAGTTCTGAATGACAGCTGCTATAACTTTTCCCGTCTGCTTCACTGAGCATTTGTATGCAATTGTGCCTTCTCTTTCAGGTGAGGGAGATAAAATAGGCTGCTAATTCATAGTACGTGGGCATCTGGAATGGAAGAGGGAGGGTCCTGGTTTGCGGAGGCGGTGGGACTTCTGCAAATTTAGAATCCCCTCTCCTAATTTCTCAAATCTCGCTGCTGTTGGAGGCTCTTTCTTAACTCCTGCATGGAGCACCAACTATATTTGTTGATAAGTTGAGCAGTGGGAAATTTTTTAAGTTAAGGAAGAGGCCGAGGCTGGCACAATGGGTTCTGTTTGTGGCTGTTTGAGTGTTGAGAATCTTGAAGATTATGTAAATCCAAATAGTTCTGTATATAGAAATTGCATGTGCTTCAGTTGCTTCATACATAACTTTTTGAATGTGGTATGTCTTTTAATCCTAGCCTCCTTTTCCCTTTTCTTTTCCTGGCTGATACAACGGAAATTCTCAGTTCTCGTGTTTCAAAATTTGAATTTGATGTCTTCCCTAATGACTTGATCATGCATCGTTTTTTTCTGTATCTCTATGGAGTAGAATGCCTGCTCGTCATATTTTCTCTAGGAGCATGCCTCAGGTTGTTGTGAGCATTGGTGCACATTGTACATCCTTATTTTCATTTGTCTTTAACAAGCAAAGACCATTGTACTTGCAGGTAGATTGCTGGTATTCTTTCACTTCACAAGTCATAAAAATATGCGTACCCATCATGCTTTTCCATGTGCCACATATAAGCGTCTATGCTAATGAAGAATTGTTGTTAAAGTGAGCCTTTATTTAATGTTTCCTGTAAGCCTATTGTAGGAGGGATAAGTTTGCCATATGAGGTTCTAGTGCTTTTTAGGTTGTCCTATTATAGTCACAAATCAAGTCAGTAAGAGACATTGTATGTATATTGCTTTTTGGCTAATTTTCTCAGTTTGCGAGAGCATTTTGGTAATCTGTAGTATCAATAACCACTGACATTGATTTTGTCTCATTTTCATATGAAAAGGATATGTTAAATCCTAAATCATAGATCTATCTTTCATGGTGAGGTATTATTCATTGATGAGAGCTACAACTTCTCTATATGAATATAACATTTTTCCATACTTCCACTTTCAGTATACTACAATATTTCGTAGGCGCGAAATGCATTCTATTTCTTCATCTATTCAGGGGGCAGCATCTATGACTTCTACGGCATCACTAGATAATTCATTATCAGACATGTACCGTGCCCCTCCACGGCCCTTGCCATATGATGCAGACTCCAGGCATTTTCTCTCACAACGTGATGGACTAGTTTCAAGACGGGAGAAGAGTTCAAGTCATTCAAATGAGGAATCACATCCTCTACGAAGTGATCTAGATGTGGATTCAGAATCTTTGAATATGGGAGACAAATGGAATGATTGTGCCTGTGAAAATGGATCAAAGGAGTACCTTACTAAGTCTTCACTAAGACTCTCATCAGCAAAATATTCAACCGGAGCTGGGGCGGTCTATGCATCATTAGAAGATGAGGATATTTGCCCAACATGCCTTGAAGGTAGAGATATTAAATCTGGAATTTTAGTTTGAAGCCTCATATGATGATAACGTCAAACGTTTTGGTGCTGTCTTGAGAAAACTGAATGTTTGGACTTTGCTTGGTATTTTCTTATACTTGTGTTGGTTGATGTATGGAAAACTCATTCTTACTTGCGACTCTAATCTCTGTCATGTAATTTAATTTGTTCTCAATTCATAAAAGTCTTGAAAAGGTTAGATGTTTCATTCAGTAAAGTAGGCTTATTGTTTTCAGAAAATGAGATATGATTCTCTCAATGGCTTTGTTTTGGTCTTCCATTAGTTGATTTTAAAGGAGGAAAATAATAACATTTTACTATTGAAGCAGCATTGACTTATAATTTAACCTTCGCTTAAGAAACTCAGGAAGCCACAAGGGCTTCAAATTAGTATTCAACTTCATGACATATGGTCCTTATTGCAACGAATAGGTTGTTGATGATGGCAAATTCTTTATTAAGATAATGAGACCTTTTGAAGATTCTGATGGTTCAGCAATATTTCTTTTGCTTGCAGAATATACTCGAGAGAATCCAAAGATAATGACAAAATGCTCTCACCATTTTCATCTTGGCTGCATCTATGAGTGGATGGAGAGAAGTGAAAGCTGTCCAGTGTGTGGGAAGGTACTTTTCCTCCTTTTGGTCACTGAATATTTTCTTGCTGTAATTATTGGTATTTCACCAGCAAGAAGCATAGAATGGACTAAGGATTGTCAAACTGTATGCTCAACGATCTTTCTTCATAAATATTTTTTACATAAAAAGAAGTCTTGATGTGGGAGAAACTTGTAGAAGGGGAGGATTAGGCACCCTTCTTTAGAAACTAAAGAAAGAATGGTGCAGAAAAGTAGAAAACCAAAAACCAGGCTAATTTGATGTGCAGCAATTAAATAATATATAATTTTGTTTTTAAGTTCCTGTGGTCTCTTGAAAGCTAGGCACGAATATCAAAGGGACATGTTTTTTGTTTTTTTTAAATAAATTCACAAGTGTACATTTAGGACTTTACATGATCAATTTTTACTTATATTTGCCTTTTCTCTTAATCTACTTTTTCCCCGTACTTTTTAATTGCCATTGGTACTGTATCAACAGTTTTGTGTGTTGATTCACTTATGACTAAATTTAGAATTTTTAGGAATCATATTAGTTTGGTGATTTCCACATTTGTTTCCAATGTAAATGCAGGTTTTTGCACTTAAGCATGTGGAATTAGTGTGTCACAAAATATTTCCTCCATTTTACTTTACAATCAGAATTTTGTTGGTGCAATAACAGTTATATGATAAATCTTTATAGTCAGCTACTTTTGAAACAACACATGAATTATTAGGCTCGTAGCCTTCTTTTCCTGCAATATACAAGCATCCTCCTTCTGAAAATGACGATGCAGATTTTTAAAGTATTTAAGTTTTAATTGGGCATGTAGGGGCTGGATTGTTAATTCAGTATCTTCACGAAATTTCTATTTTCAGAATCATATTAGGCATATTATGTGTTTTCATTGAGTGAAAAAGTTTGATTAGTTAGCAGATTCCTGATTTTAGTCCTTGTTTATTATGGTTAGGCAGTTGAAATATGGTTCTGTTAAAGTTCTAGCAGGAAGGTTTTGAATATAAAATTAACAATTTAATTAAAAAGATAAACTTTGTGTGAACCATTTTGAAGGGTTGAATATTGACAGTTAAATTTAACCAATGAAGACTGGGTTTTAACTTGCCTATGAGCTAAGGTTTTATTCTTTCCTCTCTTATATAATAGTCTTAGCTCCTAGCCATTTTCTCTTGCTTTATTACTTGTGTAAGCTGTGTAATTTGTTGAGCTGTTTCTCAAGTCTTAATCCATCCATTCGATTTGCTGCTGTCTATAATATCGACACTGCATACAGGCAAAGCCTGGCCACCAGTTTACCTTTTTCAAGCTCCATGTGTTGATCTTTCAACTCTAAATCGTGTTGCTGTAAGTTTGGAAACTTGTATTTTTCACTGAGCCTGTGATTGGATCAGTCTCTTGAGTTTGTTGGTTCTTTGTTTTGTTCTTTGATATGGCTATCTGATTGGGTCTGATTCGAGTATTGTTGAACCCAATTGGGGTAGTTTTCTTAAAGGCCTTTTTTTTTGCATTTACACAGACTCAAACTCGAAACCTTGTACTTAAGCGGCCAAAATCCCTTCCACTAAGACCAACTCCTGTTGGTGATTTTGTTGGTTCTTTTATCCAGATAAAATGGGTATGGGGAATTTGATTAAACCTGATAAATCAACCAAGCTTAGCTCAGCCCATTTGGATCTGTGACCTTATTTGAACAAGATCTGTTCTACAGGGTTGTACCTTTTGTGCCCTTGAGTATAAATTCTTCATGTTCTTCTCTGCCCTGGCATCTTTGTCTGAGTTAGGTCTTCATGAAATCCCATATGGCTTCATTAAAAAAATCCCATCTGGAAAGTTCTAACCATTTGATTGATTATGTAAGTAATCGAGTTAAATTGTTTTCTCAGTAATGATAAGGTTATTGGACATTAGACCCCCAGAGTCAAGTAAGAGCTGGTTATGAAAAAGAATGTTGTGGGCTGATGGGGCTGTGAGTTGTCTGGTAAAAGGCTTGGCGAATGATCTATAATGGTGGGTGTGGGACATGTGAAGGCTGTTTGAGGAACTATCTCAGATTTTAAACAATTTGATATGGACAAAAAGCTGTCAAATGCTACAGTGTAAAAAGAATTGCATTCATATGTTGCACTTTTCAACTTGAAAGTGTCACTGAGTTCTTTGTGCGTCAGAAAACTTCAAATTCTGGTGAACTGCCATTGAGTAATGCAGTTTTCCTTTGTAAAATTTTTTAATAGTTTTGTTCTGTTTACAAGAGTATCTTATTGGAATTAAGATCTGGCACACCCTTTGGATGAGGAGTCTCTGTTGTGCCTCTAGACACTGTATATGCGGCAGGAGATCTGGTGTGGATAATTTAAATAAACATTTCATTTGTCTATTTATGTTGCATGTCCTTGGTTTTATTAATATATTTAGATTGAACTGATATTGAATTTTTTTTTAATAAAATGATCTTACAAACTTTACATATTTACCATACAATGATCTTGCAATACATGGACAGACATACATGTGTACCTCCATTGTACTAATAGGCATATTAAATTCTTATGCTGGTGTCAACAATATATGTACACACACTTGGAAGCATGAACATTGTGGCACAAATTAAGTCTGAAATTTCCAGATTTTGATTTGATAAATGTCGCTTTTCACACAAATTAAAATGAGTCTTTCAGATATCATGAGGAGTTTAAGAAATGAGTCATATCATTCTGGAGATGTAAATAATGTTGCTTGCTATAAAGTTTTTGTTTTCTGTTGATATTGATGTTGATTGATATATAATATAGCAAGTTCACTTTTTTTGCCTAGTGTCAATGCTTCCTAGACATGCAAAATGTAGGACCTAGATAACAAATTAGTAAAGATTAAAGAAATTAGTTACGTTAGTTATTTGTAATAGATCTGTATTGTTTCCTTAAAATACTCTCTTTAATAATTTTTAGCGGAACTACCCCTTAATGGAAACCCCTTTAATATGTGAAATCAATAGGGACGATTTGGATGAAAAATTATAAATTTGGGATTTGAAGTGGATTGAGGTCTTACATTTAAGATTAATGTAAACCTTCAAACTAACTCACATTTAGGACTAGAGGGAGTATTATTTGATATTTTGAAAACGATAGGTGGGAGTAAGAAACTGGAATAATTTACTGCATTTATGCATGCCAGTGACTCAATTCTTTAGCCAAGAGATATGAGAGCCAATATCTGACTGAGAGAGAGAGAGAGAGTAAATTGTTACATCAAGAGGGATTCAATCCTTTTTTTTTTTTGGTAAATGAGGGCATTTACCCCCCCGGGGTGAATGAGTCCTGTTATTTGGCACTTTTTCTAGGCCCTCGCCTTCTCAATTGGGCTAGGTAAACCCAAACAAACGACTAATCCTGAGTTGAAGTGATGTGGAGCACATCCTATAGCACTTTGTGCCAAGATGGGGACCACAGAGGGATTCAATTTTTTAGACTTAACACATCACTCTACTCTTATCACTCGAACTAAACTAGCCATAGATGTCTAGTGTATGATATTCTCTATAGCTACTAACAAAGTGAGTTTCTGATTGATGAACTAAATATTGGCCTGGAAAATGGGGAAAAACAACCATTTATGGAATGATGTTTGATGTGTGTTCTTGATCATGCATAGGAGATGGAATTTGATGAAACGCCGTAATCCTTTTCAAGAGAGAGGCTTGTATTGCTGAAGAAGCAAGCACCGGATGCAGCAAAAAGCAAAAGGAAGAATCAATTAATACAAGTGTAGACATTGTGAATACTACTGCTACTACTACTACAGATTAAGTGCTTGTCTTGTATAGTAAGCCTATTACTTTTCTTATTAACCATTGTTGTACGTTCTGGTTCTATCTCTTCTCATTTTCTATCTTCTTTGTTTTTCCCTTTTAATAATATCTTGAAAAAGAAAAAAAGGAAAAAGAGTTAAATTGAATCATATTTACAGCCCTGTAATACTGAGACTTGTATCTCTTCCTTTGGTTTGGTGCTTGTTTCAATAGTACTAATAGATCATCTATATCTTCTTTTGTACCAGGAATGAGTCAAAAATATTTATAACTTGGTAATATTAATATTGATATCGACATTGATGATTGACCATACTTGTGTGTTCAAGAAGATATTTTGTTGATTGTCAACAATAAAAAATAAAAAAAAAAGATTATATGGTTTCGTTTCTTCCTTTTTTTTCATAAGCATAGTCTGCATGTTGTTAAATGCAAAAGGTACAAATCTTATTAGGTTGTGATAAATATTTGATTTATACTGATAGCAGGCATTATAACTATTGAGAATTTTAGGGAAAATTAATTTTTGGTCTTTCAATTGTTAACTCACTACTCAGTCCTCAAAATTTGACACGTTTGATCTCAAATGCGACATATTCAATGTATATAACTGCAATAGTAGTTAATATATATTTTCATAAAATATAGTTAATATAATTTTTAGGAGCAAAATTCTTTAATATCCCTTTATGGCAAAAAAAATCCTCCTATTTTAAAAATGCGCACGTAAATTCAAACATTTGATACTTTTAAAGATTTTCTAAAAAGACATTTTTGATTAAAATTTATATATTAGAATAAATTGTATTTACTATTTTACCCTTTGTCATAATAAATTCTTAATTTTGGGTAAAATTGTTATGAATAATTTAAAAGTTTTATATTTTCCCGTTTAATTTTTATTTTACAAATATTTTACGGATAAGTTGTTAGTGTATTTTACTTTTTCAAACGTCAGGTATCAAATTTTCTATAATGAAGGCTAGAGTTTTGTTTGTTTGTCATTTAGGGTAATGTTTTGGGGTGAAAAATCAACAGACAAAAGTGTGATTGACAGAGAAATGTTCAATAATTTGGGGTAGTATTTTTCACTTTTTTCTGACTATTGCACTTAGCCTCTGGAAACATGAACTGATATCATTAATATAATTTGGATTAATACAATTTTCCTTAATTTTAATTTTTCAAATTTCAAATTTTAAGTTTTGATCTTTTAAGTTTCATTCCGTTTAAAACATTGATTTTTATAATTTAATAAAAGTATAGATTTTTTTTACTCTTTGAAGGATCAAAACCCATGATTTAAAGCTTAAAGAACTAAAACTAAAATAAAAGTAAACTTGAAGAGGCAAAGATTATATTAACTCATATAATTTCCTACATTGCACAAGTAAGAAGTAAAAGGCAGCATTCATCATTCAAAATTTCATCCAAATTTATCTATAAAGAGAACGAAAGAATCCTATGTTTCTTTTACCAACAACAAAGAAATATATTCAATGAATCATAGCGGTAAAGAAATCATTAATATTACCTTTAGTTTTTAATATAAAATCTCGTTGGTAGTGTAATTTTATAATGTAAATTACACTATAAACGATATATTATATTAAAGACTAGAAGTAGTATATAATACAATATTTTCTTAAATTTGGTAACTAAATAAGTAATATTTAGTGATTAAGAAAGTTAGTTAAATTATGTATTTGTAAGATAAGTATATATTGGTCTCCCTAAAATATCGCTTGTTTTTATTTGTATTGAAAATCTATTCGAGTTGTCAACTAAAGGAGTTAATTCCTCAAAATATGAGGAATCAAGCTTTTAAATTCTTCTTGAGAAAGGTACTCATATTTAATATCTAATAATTTCAAATAAGATTATTATTTGTAATTGGAGGAAACCTGTTATTATAAGAAAAATATTTGAATTGAAAACCACCCGTTGATGGATAAACCCCTTAGTAACTGCATTTAATAGAGAGAATTTGAATAAAAATTGAGTTTGAGAGACATTAGTGAATTGAAGCTTTTATATCTAGAGGAAAACAAATCCCAATAACTCCTATTATAGGATTATAATTATAAATATTGATAATTTGTGATTCAGTATATATTTCGTATATATGATCTGTCAAAAAGTCTCACAAAGCACTCTCTTGAGTGGGTTTCTCACATTTTTTTTCTCATTTTCTTCCTATAATCTCATGTCCACACAGTTAAATAAAAAAAATAAATGATTCAGATTCAATATTTTGTAAAATTATTATTATAAATATAAATAAATAAATTTAAACTCTTAAATATAACGTAATACAGAAAAATAAATAAATTTTAATTTATAAAATATTATTATAATAATAATTTTATAAAATACTAAATCTAAACCATCCATTTTATGATTTATGATTTAAGAGTGAAGATGAAATTATAAGAAAAAAAATAAGAAAGAGGAAAAAGAGAGTATCCTCCCCCACTTCTCTCTAATAAAATAAATCAGAATCTTCCTAAACAAATAAATCAAAACAGTCAAACAGAAAGAAGGGAAATACAATCTAAATCATAAATAAATCATAAAGGTCCCATAATACCTTATTAGTTCAATTTAAAGTTATAAAGTGATTTCAAAACATATGTTATAATTTCAGCAACAAAATGAGCCTAATATAAACCAAATCTCCCTAATTAAAAGTTCTGATTTCCCTCGTAAGTCTGACCAAACTGCCAATTAGAAGGCGCAACATTATCAAACTCCAAAGTCTTCCCATCACTAGTAGTTAACTTGTACGACAAGCTTTGTCCCACTAGGTTCGTCCCGGTCTGCCAGAGCTCACCCCAATTCCTCGTCATCTGAATCCAATCGCCGCCATTACCGCCTCTGATCTTGGCGTCAGTGATGTCGCCGGCGTTGGCCACATTGAAAAAAACCGTAGTTATCCAATAAGGGTTGCCGTTGAGCTCGAACTTGACGCCGCCGGACTTGGAGCACGGGACACGGCGGTAGCGGACGGGGACGATGCCAGCTTTGTAGTTGGCCAACTTGGTGAACATGGCCATGGAGAGGTCAAAGTGTTGCCTGGGAGGGTTGCACCATCGGTACTCAACGGGAGGATCGTAGTTGGGTGGACAGAAGTTGGTGGCCGTGATCTTGATGGTGCCGGCGCCGGGGATGCACCATTGCGGGTTGTTGACGCACTCGAGCTCGAAGCAGGCCCCACAAGTAGCACCATTGTTGAATAGAGCTGTGCTTAGGGCTGCCGTTTCTAGGCCATAGCCTTGCTTGAAGAGGTCTCCATAACCACAAGCTCCTTCTGCATGGGATGCAAATAACAATATTCACAACACTTTTTTAATAATAATAATAATAATAGCAGTAGCAACCGCAGTAATAATTTTATAGACTAGTGGCCAGAAAGTCTCTCTTTAATTGCGAGGTTGCGTGGTTATGATCACGCTTATCTCTGAGCTTTTCCATATAATTCAGATTAATAATATAATATACAATCATCTTAGTATGAGTATTTTAATATATATATATATATTTCCTTTTGGTATGAAAGAATTATTTTGGTTATAAACAATGCATCTGTGTGTGTGTGTGGGCCTACATGACAGGCAAGTATTACGCTGTTTAATACCAAAATCTCAGATGGACAGATAATTATGCCTTGTGATTGAAAATAAAATTACTATTTGATTTGCTTACTTAATTATTTCTATCTTTTGTCTTTTTCTGTTTTTGATAATGAAGTTTGTCACGTCATGCAATCTAGGACTGTTCTTTCTCGTATATATATATATATATATATATAAAGCTACAAATTAAAAAATGAGACTCATTGACAAATCTAAAAACGTTCTTTTGTTTTTTCTCTTTATTTTATAAGTTTATTTAAATATATGATAGATATACAAATTCACATTCAAATTCAAAACAAAATTAAACAACTGCATACATGGTGTACTTTTAATTCATAAAATAAAATACAAAAAAAACATTTTATTAATGGGGAAAAACAATAGCTTTCTCTCAAAATTAATTTTTTTTTGTGAGAATATGTTTCGAAATTTTCCATAAAAAAGTTAGCAAAATATTATTGTTTAAAGTAGTGGATCTACATTATTCACTAATCATGAACAGTATCGCACAAACGCTGTGTAAAATACGCAGAACACAGAAACTTGACATAATATTTATGAGTCATGAACAATATAACTTACATCGAATGATCTATGTAAAATTCACAGAACACGAACACTTACGCATGGTTTCGCCTCCGGACATGTCACCGTAGAAGGTTGCATGAGCATCATGCCAGTCTCCATCAAAGGCAAAAGAAGCCATGGCAGAGAAAGAGATGATCATCATAAATTGAAACAAGAAAAAACTAGACACAGAAACAGCCATGCCTCTTGCTGTTTAAATATGTGAAGAGGAAGAGGAAGAGGAAGAAGAAGAAAAGGTGGATTGAAATGTGTAACCGAATTTTGATAAAAGGTGGTATTTATAGGGCTTTGCGGTCACTTAATGCTGCGATTCTGAATCAGAAATAATTAATTTCACAAAATGACACAGAAAATTAAATATGATATTAATATTAATATTAAAATTAATTATGATATTAATGGGATTGATATAAACCAGTAAGTGATTGAGGGGATTAATATTAATATTTGGTATACAATTTAAGTCAATCAATAGAGGAAGGCAGCCATTTTTGTTTTTTTTTTCTTAACTATGGATAATAATTATATACAAATTAATTTTTTTTCTGATTAATATAATAATACACTTACTAGTTTTGACCTAGTTTTTATATTTGTTACGTATAAAATATAAATTCTGATGCAATTAATTGTATTTTGATTGAGAGGCGCAACGCAACTTGATGCAGATTTTTTTTTTTTTTACTTTGCATTAATTAGGCCAAAAAGATAATTTAATTTTATTCAAAACTTCAATTTAATAATTTTTTATAGGAGCAACTTAAATAAGGACAAATTTAGAGATTATAAGCAAGGAAAACTCCCCGAAGATCATGAATTTGGCCTTTTCGTTTTGATCTTTTGAGACCCGATATTTTCAAAATTTATTCTCTTGAATTGCCTTCCTAATTTAGTGCTTTCATTATCTTTTCAATTTTATTCCTTATAAATAAAATTTAAAATTTAAAATCAGACTAATCTTTAAACCGATAGAGGTATATATCAATATATGTTTGTGGTCGAATAGATTACTCCTGCATTTCGCCTTGAAAAAAAAAAATCGTTGAAATAACCTATTTATAGCATTTTGAGTCTTTTTTGGACCATATTTGTTTTAGGATCAATTGCGTTCAAATTTTGATTTTGGAAGTGTATTCGGAAAAAAATGTATAAAGAAAGGGAAAAGAATATTAATATAATTATAACATATAAGTTTTATAAGTAATACATCTCACTACTATAGATTTAAGCATTTATATCGCCTAATACATAACAGTTATAATTAATAAATATAATGTATGTCAAGGTGGAGGATACACAAGGATATATAATACTTAAAAGTAACTGTTAGTTATGTACACCATCATATATTGCGGCCGGAATTCAAAAAAATACAAAAATAACGGTTATAGTTAATAACCGTATTTTATTTGGTGACAAAAGTGACGATTCTTTTAAAACAAGTGTTATATAACATTTACAAACGATTCGTCTTTCAACCTTATATCGGCAAAAACACAAATATAACGATTATGTCAATTGACTGTAAAGTATGAATGACAAAACGACATTTCATAATAAATAACTGTCATGTAAAGTACAAATTTAAAAAGTAGATTTTCAAAACTTTATTTAGTCCGGCACTAAGTACCAGTTCTCCTAAAATTAAATATTTTAGAATGAAGTCTTCATTTTGTTTATACTACTTTTCTAAAAAGCACATTTTTATAACCTCATCCTTCTCTCCCTCATCATAGTCATACACCAGAGAGCTCTTTCCATTCATCCTTCTCCTTATTCCATGCTTGCCCTCCTCCTCCTCATCATCCTCGCTCTCTTCCTCGCTCTCTTCCTCTACCATCACCACTGCTACCTCCACAAGCTCCTACCCCCTCCTCTTCTTCTGGCTCCTCCTTGAATGGAGGCTTTACTGTAGACGTTGGCTAGTTTTGATCGCTCCACAAGCAGTCTTGATAGGCACGCCTACAGTCTAAACTGGAAGTTGGATCTCATTCTTTATTACATTCAGGTTGTATATAATCACTTTGAGTCAAACCCTTCATCTCCTTCCTCAGATATAGATGATGTGCTGAGTGAGGGGGAGGGGCAAGAGGAGACAAAGGATAGCAGTAGTGGTGATGATTGAAAACCACTATTACTTTTTATTTTTGGAATATTAAAAAAATATCATTAGGGCAATGTACCTAAAAAATATTTCTTAAAAAAAATTGTTTCTTTATGGTTATTATTGAACAACCTTTACTAATTTAGGCATTTTACAAGGCTCTATAATGTAACCCTTTTCATTCTAAAGGACATGTTCTTCTAGATAACCCACGAAAATCTCTCTATTTAAACATCTAAAAAATGAACTCTATTTATCCATCCGCTTTGATCTATTCTAACTTTTCACATACAATTTCTGACTTTTGTTCTTCATTGATTACAATGGGAGAGCAATGACGCATGGACAATTGCTTAAAGGAACTGACCTCTCTTGTTCGCTCTCTAATCGAGAAGCTAGGTGGACAAATTTCCAGAGAAGGATATGAATCTGATAATGCACCATATCCTTTTATCCACATAATTTTTTATTTTTTATTGGTTTATTCAAACTCTCATTTTCTTTTTTTAATTTTTTTCATTTGTACTATGGGGTTGAATAATTAACTTTAAAAATTATTAAAAAAATCAAATAAGTAATGGTTATTATGTAAAACCTGTTATTTTTTAGAATACCATGTCAAATACCTAATGGTTATTAAAAAATCATCGTCACCGTTTAAAAAAACTAATGATTGTGATGTTAAAGCCGTGAACTTTTGTTCAAAGGTTCATTATGGTTATAAGTTTAGAAACATAAGAAAAGGTCACCTTTCATAACGATTCTAAACTTATAACTGTGAGAAATTTTCGTCAAGTTTTTTAAAACACGTACTCGTTATCTTGCGCCTCATTACTTTCCCAAGTTATTACACTTAACATGCTTGTCTTTTGTCGAGCGTTACCCACCATCCTTGGAACCCCACAACTCTGGTTGACTTTTCTGGCTGTTACATCTAGGAAAACCACTTCCTCCCTTGCTTTCTTTAAACCTTAGTCCGACCACTGCGCGAGTTACTTCAATTGTCCTAACTCGCTTTTTCGTTTTGAAGCCTTAACTAGGCCACATTCCTTCACATGTTCTGTTCTTCTTATTTTAAGGTATGATTTTTCTTTTGCATTTTGCATTCTCCTTATTTTTCACTTCATCTTATCTAGGTAGGTTTTGACCTTAGTCATGCATTGTACTTTTCTGAAATGCCCATTACTCTGTTCCTTATGACTGATTGAATGAGTTTTGTTTTCCAGTTAAAATGGTTAGTGCTGCTTCCCGTGACACTGATAATGCTCTAGTTCTAATAGTGCCTCTACTTATGATAATGTTACCGATGGTACTAATGTCGTCACTAAGCCGTCTAGAAATGAGACCTCAGAAGAGGAATTGGAACGAGTGCATGATAATGTAAAGAGTGGCCGTTATGCCTTGAATTTTGTGAACAAAGCAAAGTCTTTGGGGAGAATATGTCACGTGACATGGAACAATGATGATTAACCTCTTAATCTGTCACACTTCATTAGCTACATTAGCTTAACGGCAAGGACCAATGTTCCTATCATATAAGGTAATTGTCGTAGGGTGTAAAGAGATTATGCAAGCATTATTTGGGACAATATCAGTGCGAGGTATATATACTTGCTAATTACTTGATATATACCTGTAAAAGATGTTAGTTTGAATTGTGTGCTTTACAATTTTCATATCATGTAGACGGAGATTATATCAGGGAATTTTTTGTCAAAAAGGCTAGCAATTCACTGTGTACATTCTATCATGTATTGATGAAGGCATATTTGTAGAATCCTGAAGTGGCTGATGAGATAGAAGCTCTTGTAGATCTTCGGTCTATTATCAAACCGGATAATTAGAGACATTTTGTCATCTCATGTCATGACCCGACATTCCAAGTAATTGTTACTCACAATTTATAAGACAATTATGTATCTGTTTAATATTGGCTGGAGTTTTGTGTGTTTTCATAAGAATTGAGCCAGGTGAATAGGAGGAGGGTGAAGAATAATAAGTATCCCTATAAAAGAAGTCGAATGAGGCATGCTCAAATTGCTGGAAAGTTGGCTAATGAGAGAGTAGATGGTAGTAGAGCCCCTATCATGAACTTTGTTAGTGGTAAGGCAAAATAAAGATGGTTCTTATAACAATCCTCAAATGAATAAGGTCACTAATAAAGTGGTAAGTATTAATATTAGTCTACAATTCATGGAAGTAATATTTTCAATTAACTATCAATATTAACATTATTGTTAAATGCACCACAAGTCATGTCCCAAGAAGTTACAACACAGGGGAGCTTTATTTCTGTGGATGAGGATGTATTGGTGAAGACATTGGGGGTCTAATCATCTTGGTATTCTTAGGGGTGTTGACTTTAGATTGCCCAAGATAAAATGTTATAGCTACCGGCAACCTTAAAAAATAACTGGGATGAAAAGTATGATAGCCTCTAGCTCTAAAAACAATGTGATGAAATGCAAAAACAAATACAATGTTTCACACAAGAGTTGTTGAAGGAGTATACTACGAAGCACCAAGGGGAAATAGCAACACAAGTACTAAAGGCAGCCACACATTTCCCCCCCATGATCTATCTGAGGGTATAGTGGATGTTGAGTGTTTTACTGATAGCCCTAGACACCATATAGTTGCAACGAACAACATGTTCAACCACCTGGAGGATAACACGCTTCATAATAAGCGAATCCCTCCTGAGCATGTGAAGGCACAAATCAACACCAACATTGACCCCAGGTATCCGCTCCTTATGCCCATAAAAAAATATAGTGGGAAGGGCTACGGGTAGCTTCATTGCATGGCCTTACCATCTACTTAGAGTATGGAAGCCCCCAACTCAAAAGAGATCAACCGCTCAAAAGAAGGTACCTACCAATAATTCCAAGGCCCCTTTTCCAATACCCCTACTTAGTCTAAGAAGAGGAAGCATCCCACCCAATGATCAATTCGAGAAGAAGTTCATCTTACAGAATAAGACCGTTGGTCAATTTGCCCGAAAGTCCCTCTGAGAGCTGACAAGTGCTTTGTTTCAGACCTATGTCCAATGACTGTATTAGAGAGAGAGGTCTTCAACCCTTAAGACCAAGTGGAAGCTCTAATAGATGAGCTTGTTTCTGAGATTCTGAACAAGGACATAACAAGTTTAATATCTGTCAACTTCTTTATGAGGTATTTCTTTAATTGTGATTGAATAGTTGCTTGCTTACAACTTTGATTACATTTTGATATGTTGGTTTTGACATTTTAGGCCCTTGTACCATAATTACCTTGTCCTCCATGGCCTCGAAGAAAAGATCAAGTTTATCTGCCTAGACCTAATCAATAACTATAGTGACTGCATGAAGGAAGATGTCAAGCAATGACACCTGAGGTTTCTGGAGGATGAATTTCTTAAGAGGGTGCCAGATAGAAGTGACATTTGTTTCTTACTTCCTTACGTTCAAGGGTGGGAACATCATTAATTTTGCTTGAATTAGTATTTATTTAATTTTTAATTGTCCTGATAGTGTGATATATTATTGTACTAGGAACCATCGGATGCTCATAGTTGTAAATCCAATATGCAAAAGAATTTGATACTATGACTTTATGAGCGGGGTTCCAAACACAAGACCATAAATGTAAGAGGCTTTCAACTAGTAAGTTATTCATTCATTATCTCTTATAATTCAATTCATCTTGCATGTTTCTGTACATATAATTTTATATTGTATCTATTCAGAGCAGTCTATATTTACTACACTCAAAATGGTCTCAAGTGCATTAAGAACAAGCTCATTGATAACACTTACAGATGCACCTCCCAATAGTTGTCTGAAGGTATATATATTATTCATCAATGGTCATAATATTAATAAATTGATGAAGCACACAATATAGTTTTTATATAATATATATATATATATATATATATATATATATATATATATATGACTGACATACAAATTTTTTTCTCATTTCTTAATAGTGCCCAAAGCAACCGGAAAACAACAACGATTGTAGGTATTGCGTGATGCAATACATGAAGGACATTATCACCCTAGGTCTTGAAAATATTGACACAACAAAGATATATTATATGCTCAATTTGTTATATATCGGTTAGCTATATATTATAATATCTGACTTTCATCTTGTTTTCTTTTAGGCACAGTATTTTGATGCCTCCTGCATAATGTTTAGCAACTCACAAATAGAAGTTGTTGAAGAGTTAGCGACATTTGTGTAACATCAGTAAGAAAGTATATACATATAAAATGGCTATAAACTTCTAAATACTGATGATTTATTTGTTTTGAAGTTTTCGTTTTAATAGTGTATACATGTAAATTAATGATTGTAAATATATTATGATTTGTTTATTGTTCTGTATATGAATGAATATAAATATATATAATGTGATTCATTTTGTACAAATGAATATGCAAAGGGGACATCGAAAGTAGAAACCCCCGCCCCCATTTTTTTTTTGGGAAAAATTTAGCTTTGATAAATTACAGTTATTATCTAACAACCATAATTTATGTCAACTATATATAACGACTGTTAAAGCGGAACCATTATGTATTAAACTATAAATCATAGTTGTTATCTAACAACAATTATTTATATCAACTATATATAACGGTTGTTACAACCGAATCATTATGTATGATGCAAATATTACCATATATTATGATGATTGTTAACGTATGCCCGATAATTATTATCATATCAATAGGAAATCAGGGCATCACCAAGTCTCAATACATAACATATGTTATATTATAATTGTTATAATAGGTACGAAATAAATAATGGTTCGAAACCACAATGTATCTACGCTGAGATTTTATAGCGCCTGCATATATGACGATTTGAAACCGTGAAGTATGACAGTTAATAACCGTCATATATCGCGATTTCTATAGTAGTGTCTTCACCCGTCATTTTCTCCAAAATTTATGAATATGAGAATGAAAAGATTCTTATGGCTATAAAAAAAATAAGTAAAGGAGTCATACCCTAAAATAGTCAAATGATTGATTCATCATTTATGATTCTAACAATTATTGTCAACCTCCTAGATTGATTCTCTGAATTTACCTTTTTTATGTTCTAACGTATAAAATCATGTCAAGTCATTCTTAAACTTATTCTGATTGTAAACTTGATTAAACTCGTAAGTTAATACACCTAGTTTACCGTTTTACGTTCATATCTTACAAAATCTTGTTAACTACTCACTTTTAAATTTGTGCTAACTTTTCATTTTGATAATCCTTAATGGCTTGATAAATGAATTATGTAGATATTTGTTTTGTTGAGTATGATAAATTATAAATGTTGATGGATTTAATTTTAATTATTTGAATTTAAAATACATTTAAATCAAATTATTGTCATTTTTTATTTTAATTATTTAATTATCACTACTACATAATCTTAATAAATAATGGTTACAATGAATAACAGTTATGTACGTTAACATAGGATTTATGCAAAAATATATAACGCTAAAACTTAAATGATTAAATATGTACATTGTCATATATTGAGTGGTGGAATTCACGAAAAAAAAACATAACTGTTGTAATTATTAACCGTCATGTATTTACAGACAAAAATGACGATTCTTACGAAACAACTATCATGTAACACTTTTAAATGATTTGTCTTCAAAACTTTATATAAACAAAAATAAATACATAATGATTATAATAATTAACCGTAAAGTATGATTCCTAAATGGTTGTATTTTTTTTAAAAAAATAATTAATGATTGAAAATGATAACTATCGTATATAAGAAGGTAAGATCTTGAAAAAAAAATTTATTTGATAATATTTGAAAATTTTTCACAAAGAACTGTTATATATTTTTTAAGAATACTTAATGGTTAAAAATGATAATTATCATATATAAGAAGACGGGATTTTAAAAAAATTTATTTGACAATACAATCAATAGTTCTTCATAAATAATTGTTATGTATTCTTCAAAAATACTTAATAGTTAAAAATGATAATTGTTATATATAAGAAGATAAGATTATAAGAAATGTCAAATATAAGAAGGTCAGATTCTTTAAAAAAAATAATTGATAATACATTATGATTCTTCACAAAGATTTGTTAAGTACTCTTTTTAATTAATATAAATAAAGGCAGGATTATAAAAAAATATCACATATAAGGAAGCTGAATCCTAAAAAAAATTATTTAACAATACATTACAAAAAAAATGTCAAGTATTCTTTAATATAAACAAATACGGAATTATGAAAGATATCAAATATAAGAAGGCGAGATATTGAAAAAAATATTATTTAACAATATATTATGGTTTTTCACTAAAAACCGTTAAGTATTTTTTAATATAAAAAGACGGGTGAAAAATATCAAATTTAAGAAGGTGAGATTCTAAAAAAAAATTATTTGATGCAACTCTTCCAACTCCTCCTCAAACGTTTTGTAGTTTACCTAGTGGGTCTCATACTCTTTTTTTCATGAGTTTTGCTTTGCTGCTGCTGGTTTCATCCTACACCACCACTACAAAAAAATAGAAAATTAGCAACAGAATGAATCCGTCACTAATCCTGTCACTAAAATTAGAGATGAAATTTTTTCATCACTAAATTAGTGATGGGTTAGTGACGGAATTACATTCGTCGTTAAATTCTGTCACTAATCTGTCTCTAATTCTATCATTAAAAATTAGCGAAGGAATACTAAATTCCGTCACTAATCTGTTTTTAATTACATCATTAAATATTAATGATAGAAATTAGTGATGGAATTATTCCATCACTAATTTCTGTTGCTAATCCGTCTTTAATTTCCGTCACTAATAATTAAAATTTTTCAATAATTAGATTTTATCATAATTATAAATTTTTTAAATAATTTAAATTTTAAATTATTACAAATTTATAATATAAATATTATAATAAATAAAAATTATTAACTCATATTTATTTTTGAAACTATTTGAATTTTTAATAATATATTATATAAAAATAAAATACAATTTTATAAATACAAACAAAAAATAAAATATATAATAAAATGGATTAAAAAAAGATATGAATAATAAAAATTTAGGTAGAATATTTACATAAAATAAAATAAAAAACTAAATTGAAATATTTAATAATATATTAACTTTTTTTATTTTTATTTTTGTTTGCAAAGCAAAATGTGTGTGTGTCTTTATATATATATATATATATATATGATTTTGCATTTAAATTTCACAGATTCTTCTTAGCTCAACTGACAAAGGTACTGACACATGCGTGAGAGGTTATAGTTTCAAATCCCAACTTGGTCACAAAATGCAACCAATTTGTGACTTGGACATGTTGCGCGCAATGGAGCATGACACGTGGCGTGTGATGGAGGCTAACATGCGGCGGTTGACCAGGACACGTGTCGCCAGGAAGCGAGGTGGTGGTGGCTAGGGGGGACATGTGGAGGCTCGTGGTAAGGACATGTGGCAATTTAAATTATATAAAAAAATATATTATGTGACGGGTTAGAGATGGAAATTCCGTTGCTAATTAGAGATAAAAATTTCGTCGCTAATTAGAGATATAATTTAGTGACAAAATTTTCCGTCGCTAATTTGTCACAAATTAGTGACATAATTTAAAATTTCATCACTAATCAATTAGTAATGGTCTTTTTATCGACGGAATAAATTCCGTTGCTAATATGGTTCCGTCACTAAACTAATTAGTGATAGGATTTCTGTTGCTAAATTTCATTGCTAATTTGATGTTTTTTTTTTGTAATGCACTACCATAGGTCTTCACTTTATAGCTTCTTCCTCATGTAAGCTTTCATTTTTTTTTTCAACTAACGGTTTTTAGTTTCATTTTATTTTAGTTTTTTATATAACGAAAGTTTACTAGTTGAGATTTAAGATTTTTGGATTATTTAAGAAGAAGAATTGCAGATAAAAAATTATATCTAATTTTTTATGATGGCCATTGGTTTGTTACACGAAGAAATGCTGAGTAAAATGATGATTTTTTATTATTTTTTATTGCAGTGAAAATAATTTTGATTACACAAGATTATATAAATTAAAATCAATATAATTTTTTTCTCCTAATTTTTAGCAGCTTCTTAAATCATGATCTACTTAATGTTGCTTAATTTTTGGCCTCTCATATTCCTAAACTTTAGCAAATATTGTAAAATTAGATTTGTTGAATCCGGTTCTAACATTTGCTCAAGTTTTTGTATTTACCAATTTTTACTATAATTTGATTTTCATATTTATATTATGATATGTGTTCAAGTTTTTATATTTTCTTATTTTTACTATATATATTCTTGATTTCATATTTATATTATCATCTTATAGGTAAAAGATATGTGGCTGGGATTTTGGAGTATTTATACCTGATCGACAATCTATAATAAAGGCATTCGATGATATTGTTTGAATTTTTTATTAATATATGTTCTTTTAGAACTCAAAAGATTATAAGATAATGTTATATTATGAGAATATTTAAGTGATTAATTTCTTTAAAATTGTTAATCTATAATGTATTGAGTTTTGAAAACTATAAATATAATTTTTATTTAATAATATTATCTTGTTATTATCAATGATTACATTGTGTCTTATATCATAAATATTAGTAGTAAAAATAAATAAAATAATAATAAAAATAACTATATACTATTATAATTAAAAAAATAAAGTCCATACCACTACGGTTATTTGTTAATAATCGTTATGTATGCCCCTCAATAAATTATGGTTTGAAACCATTATATATCTGCGATGAGTATATATAGCGCCTTCATATATAATAGTTGGGAACCTTCATATATAGTCGATAATAACCATTATATATGTGCATTCTGTAGTAGTATAATAATACACACACACCTACTAACTCGTGAGTTTGATAATCTTGATTTCAACTTTATAAGCCTTCCAATTTAATATATTTTTAAACAAAGGAACTGATTAATTCATTTCAATTTTGATAACCTTGGTAAAATTAGTAACATTAGTTGATAAAAAGACACAAAATTAACAATATAGAATATAGTATAAAAATATTGAAAACATAATTATTTGAGTAAAATACTCTAATCATCCCTCTATTTTGTCTTAATTACCTGGACATTCCCTCTATTTTGAAAACTCATATAAACCTCCTTTGAAACCAAAATATATATTACACAAATCTCTCTTATATTTTTAAGATTCATTTTCTATCCTTCCAACTGTTAGTGAACCATTATGTTTGACTCTTAAACTTTATTTTTTTGACTAAAATACCCCTCTTTAACATAAGAATTATTTAAACATTTATATTTGTCAAAAAAATTATACAACCAAAAAATAATATTAACGGTTTTATATTTATACCTTACAAAAATGTGTCAACTTACTCTTAAACTTGTATTAACTATAAATTTACTTGAATACGCAAGTTCACACATCCTTTTTCACATTTATGTAAACATATCAATAAATATTATTGAAGTGTCATTAATCATAAACCAAGATACAACTATGACATTCTTAAAAAAAATTTGTAATTAATAAAATAATAATTTATTAAAATAATAATATAATATCATAATAATATAATAAAATAATATTATATTATATTATATTATATTATATAATAATATATATATATAATATATATAATATATATATAGTTGGTAGGCGCCATACGGCGCCTACCAACAAAGAGATAAGGGGTTGATCCCCTTATCTCAATTAATTGGCGCCATTAGGCGCCAATTATAAGGTGGGGGTATTTTATAAATACCCCCTCCCCCTTAACACTTCCTGCGTGAAGTGTTAAGGAAAAACGAAAGAGAGTGAGGTTCTGATTGGTGTATTTTCGGTTCTTCGGAGATTAATAAGGTATACAAACTCTCTTATAATCATAAAGTTTCTTTTATGAAAAATGTTCTAAATAATTTTATCTTTCATATGATAGTAATTTTATGCTAGTTAGAGAATATTTTGGGGATATGATTTTATGCAAGTTTTGAGTTTTATCAATATAAGACTGTAGAAATGTAGAGAATAATTAATAGTTTATTTTAATCGGTTTAGATTTATTATTTAGTGGTCATGTGATTTTATAATTAATTTCTTTTATAAATAGGGTTTAAATTAATCCCTATTGGGCGTTTTTACCGATAAAAATTAGTTTAATTATTTTATTTGGATTATTGGAGGTATTATTGAGGTTTTAATTGGTTTATTTTTGTTAGATATGAGCTATGTGAAAAATATAAATTAGGACTTAATATTTGAATTATAATTTGATATGATTTTAATTATGTGGGTATTTGAGGAATTTTTTAATAATTATATTATATCCATATACATTATGAAAGAGATATTTAATTATTTAGGAAGTTGGTATTGGAGATTTTGTAATTATAGGTATATTAAAGGTTATTTAAGGATTTTTTTAAGGAAATTGGAATAAATGAGGATAATAGTTGTAGAGAAAATTGGGTTGTAGGAGTTAAATTATGTAAATTAATTATTTTATTGTTATTTTTGGTTAATTGGTATCTACATTAATAATGTAGATTTTTCTTGTGATCGGTGATTGCACGGGTTTTACTATCCAAATTAAGATTAAGCTTGGAATCGAGGTAACTGGGGTTAATTTATTTTATATGCTTGTTTTGGACTGTAAGGTATTTTATAAACCTTACTTTTATCTATATTACTTGTATGTGCTTTGCAAGATTATATTTATGTTTGAATATGAATTTATTTCAGTGAAGCAGTGTATTTTCTAATTTACATATATAAGTGGAAATTATTATTAAATTTTTACTATTATGGTGGATATATTGTTTGAGATGGAATGTTGTATAAGAATTTAGAATTCTCGTAATTGTTTTCGAAAGCTGTATTAATTTATTATTTTTATATTACGGGATATGTTGGGTTGTGTGGAAGAGATATGGTGAATTGTGTGCCCATCGGCTCTCTCAATCCTGGCCCGGATTTTGGAGATGAGTGTTTGGGCGGACACCTCCCTGTTACGGTATATCGGTGGTGGCATGGGAGGGGGCAGTATTCTTGATGTGACTAGCTAACCTTTGGCCGGGTATACTAGCACTGATAGGCTGTACCAGTCCAGAGGAGATAAGGAGGAGCAGGATGGATGAGTGGGGATGGTTTTATTTATTGATTATATCATGTTAAATGTTAAATTATGAGAATATTATTATATTATTATTATGTCACTTAAATCTGCTTCTCTGACTTACAATCTTTTCCTGCATATTTTGTAAATTGATTTTGGTTACTGAGACTTTATGTCTCACCCCGTCATTATAAATAATTTTTCAGGCGATACCTCTAATCTGGATAGAGGCCAAGGGAAGCAACCAGAGGCATAGACGTTGAGAATCTTGTAGGCCTCTTTTGGTATTGGTGTTGTATAAATTTCTATATTGCCATTATAGGGCCCACATGTTTTTAAAATGCCACATTTACTATTTGGATAATTGTGTTGGAAATCTTTTTGTGACCCATGGGTTAATTGTGATGTGATATCAGAATAATAAATTTATCTGCAGTGAGTTTGTGGGCGAGTTTGTGCCCTAAACTCCGATATGTTGTGGAAGAGTTTGTGGGCGAGTTTGTGTCCTGAACTCTGATATGTATTGAAAAAAAAATTATCACTGATTTTGTATATATGTGGATAATTGTTGTTTGTGAGAAAGGGTCGTTACATTTTTGGTATGGCAATATAGGATTTTACACACCTGCTTCCCTTTTATGTTGTGTTCTGTTTCTCATTTTTATTTACCATCTTTGGGTGGTTTTTACCCATAGGTGGGGAGAGATGGTGAATACTAGACGTACAGACATCGGTGACAATAGTCAACAGGGCCAACAGAGACCTAATATGCCTAATGAGAATTTAATTGAGGCTAAAATGTTGCGACATCTGTATGGATGGACCCTTGCAACAGAGGAACGATTGAAAAGGCTTGAGGAAGGCAGGGATAATGAAGGACCGAGCGGAGCAAACAAGGATAAGACTCAAGAGGTGAATGCTGAAACAGAGGAGCAAAACAGTGTTCATTCTGAAAAGCTAGTTCTGCATCCAACATACTCTGAGACGGATGGGTCAGCAGAGCAATTTAGAGCTCCAGATATGTTCACAGTGTGGAAGCATTTAGATCGTTTCCATCCTGAGACATTCTCAGGAGGATCACCAACAGACGCTGAGAGTTGGATTGATAGGCTGGAAATGCTATTTGAGTCAATTAGATGCGATAAATATCAAAAAGTGATTGCTGCGAAAACTTTATTAAAGGGTGATGCGTTGAATTGGTGGAACACTGTAAAGCCTGCTGATGGGCATGATCTTAAGTGGGATGAGTTTAAAAGAATGTTCTTCGATTTTTATTTCCCCATTGCAATGAGGCATCAAAAAGAAGCTGAGTTCTTCATTCTTCGGCAGGGGGAGATGGATGAAAACACTTATATATCTAAATTTATGGGGTTGGCCAAATATGTATCACAGTTAGATAGAACCAACAAGGCTCACAACAATTGGTTGGCCCGACAGATGTTCGAGAAATGTAATGATAGTGTCAAAGCGAGGATGGACACTTATGACATCACTACCCTCGAAGAGCTGATTGCCAAAATTCGAGAAGTCTGTAGAAGATATAGAGATGCCGAGAGATCTATAAGAAGGGATTTTCAAGGCCGATTCAACAGTCATATGGGAATATCTGGGGGAATTAATAAGAGGAATTATCCTTCAAGTTCTGGTGCATCTGGAAGCAGAAGGAGTTTTCAGCAGGGAAGTTTCCAACAGAGGAATTGTCCTTTTACAAATCAGAGTAGGAGCAACAATACCAGGGTGAATCAAGGCTTCCAGCAAAGATCAACAGCATCAAGTCCTAGCGTGACTCAGCGTCTTCCTTGTACTCGTTGTGGAAGAATACATTATGGCAAGTGTTTGACTTGTTTTAATTGTGGGGAGAAGGGTCATATTGCGAGATATTGCTTTAAAGGAAGGAAAGAGGATCAGGCATCTAGACCATCGATGCCCGGGCGAGTGTTTGCTTTGACTGCTGAGGAGGCGAGAGTCGCCCCAAATCTGATCCGAGGTAATGTTCTTCTTCAAGGACATCCTTTATCTGTTATATATGATTCGGTGCTACCCATTCTTTCATTTCCTATGATTGTGTGGAAAAATTAAAGATTGTTATGAGTGATCTACCTTATGATCTGTTTGTGTCTACCCCTGCTGGTGTATGTGTGAAAACTGTTATGGTGTGTAAGAAATTATTATTTGTATGTGAGGGTCGTGAAACGACCATTGATTTGATTTGTCTACCTTTACGGGGTATTGATGTGATTGTGGGTATGGATTGGTTATCATCTAATGATGTAACCTTACAATGTAAGAATAAAACTGTGCAATATAATACTTGACAGTAATTAGAGAAATATCCCAAGGCTCGATTATGTTGTCAGCGGCCCAGGTGGAGAAAAGTGTAAGGAAGGGGTGTAAAGCTTTCGTGGTGTTTTTCTCAGTTCAGGTAGAATCTCAGGAAAATATTGACTAGATCGATGTGGTAAAAGAGTTTCCTGATGTGTTCCCTGAAGAGTTGATCGGATTACCTTCAGAACGAGAAGTCGAGTTTGCCATTGAGTTAGCACCAGGGACAGAGCCGATCTCTAAAGCTCCTTATCGTATGTCACCTTCAGAGTTGGCTGAATTGAAGAAGCAGATTGAAGATTTGTTAGAAAATGGTTTTATCCGTCCAAGTGTATCTCCCTGGGGTGCACCAGTTTTGTTCGTGAAGAAGAAAGATGGCAGCTTGAGGCTTTGCATTGATTATCGGCAGCTAAATAAAGTTACTATTAAGAATAAGTATCCATTGCCGAGGATAGATGACTTGTTAGATCAACTCGTAGGTTCATCTGTATTTTCAAAAATTGATCTGAGGTCGGGATATCATCAGTTGAGGGTACGAGCAGAAGATATTCCAAAGACTGCTTTCCGTACTAGATATGGTCATTATGAGTTCCTTGTTATGCCTTTTGGGGTAACAAATGCACCAGCGGTGTTTATGGATTATATGAATCGGATCTTCAGACCATATTTAGATCAATTTGTGGTGGTGTTCATTGATGACATTCTTATCTATTCAAAGAGTGAAGATGAGCATCAGAAACATCTTCGAATAGTACTACAAATTTTGAGAGAGCATAAGTTGTATGCGAAGCTGAGTAAATGTGAATTCTGGTTAAAAGAGGTTAAGTTTTTGGGTCATGTAGTTTCAGAAAAGGGAGTAGCAGTTGACCCCAGCAAGGTAGATGCTGTGTTGAAGTGGGAACCACCTAAGACTGTGACAGAGGTGCGCAGTTTTATGGGATTAGCTGGCTATTATCGTCGTTTTATAGAGGGATTTTCTCGGATTGCCACGCCACTCACCAGATTGACTAAGAAAGAACAACCATTTATTTGGGATGAGAAGTGCGAGGCAGCTTTTCAGGAGCTAAAAACTCGGTTAACAACAGCACCTGTTCTCACCATACCTGATCCACACAGACCATACACGGTGTACACAGATGCATCATTTAAAGGTTTGGGATGTGTGCTTATGCAAGATGGTAAAGTTGTGGCTTATGCATCTCGTCAGTTGAGACCCCATGAAGAAAAATACCCGACGCATGATTTAGAGCTTGCAGCTGTTGTTTTTGCTTTAAAGATCTGGAGGCATTATCTGTATGGGTCCCAATTTGAGATCTTCAGTGACCATAAAATATTGAAGTATCTCGTGGATCAAAAAGAGTTGAACAATCGACAAAGGAGATGGATGGAGTTCTTGAAAGATTATGACTACGAGTTAAAGTATCATCCAGGGAAGGCGAATGTAGTTGCAGACGCTTTAAGCCGGAAGTCAATACACATGTTTCATATGTGTGTGATTGAGCATAACCTCCTGGAAAGATTATCAGAAGTTTATCTGGAACCAAGGTCAGAAGTGATTTTGAGTACAGTAGTTGGAAATTTTGATTTTTATAGTGATTTGAAGAAGACTCAAATAGAAGATAGTCGATTGTTACGGATCCGAAAGGAGTTGGAAAATGGTGAAGTACCTGATTATAACATTGGAGATACAGGTATATTGAGGTATAAGAAGAGGATTTGTGTTCCAGACAATGAGGAAATCAAGAAGAAGATTCTGGAGGAGGCTCATCAGAGTAAATATACCATTCATCCAAGAATTACTAAGATGTATCGAGATTTGAAGCAAGGATACTGGTGGCCTAAGATGAAACGTGACGTGACAACCTTCGTGCTGAAGTGTTTGACTTGTCAAAAGGTGAATATTAAGCATCAAAAACCTCCAGGGCTACTTCAACCTTTAAAGATTCCTCAATGGAAGTGGGACAACATTTCTATGGATTTCATCGTGGGATTGCCTGAGACTGCAGCACATCATAACACCATATGGGTCATTGTGGACAGATTAACGAAATCGGCCCATTTTCTACCGATCCATATTGGTTATAGCCTGGAGAGATTAGCTCAATTGTATGTGAATTGGATTGTTAGGTTGCACGGTGTGCCTACAGAGATTGTGTCAGATCGTGATCCGAGATTCACATCAAACTTTTGGAAGGCATTACAGGAGGCTATGGGAACTAGGTTGAAGTATAGTACGGGTTATCACCCACAGACCGATGGACAAACAGAGAGAACAATTCAAACCCTTGAGGATATGTTGAGGGCTTGTGCCATTGAGTTACCTGGTAGTTGGGATCATCATTTGCCTTTGGCAGAATTCGCTTACAATAACAGTTATCACTCAAGTATTCAGATGGCACCTTTTGAAGCATTATATGGCAGAAAGTGTAGATCGCCTCTCTGTTGGACAGAGTTAAGCGAAAGAACCGTGATTGGACCGGACTTGGTG
Source organism: Albizia julibrissin (assembly GCA_037074505.1). Lineage (NCBI taxonomy): Eukaryota > Viridiplantae > Streptophyta > Magnoliopsida > Fabales > Fabaceae > Albizia > Albizia julibrissin. The sequence goes on along the minus strand of CM073477.1, from coordinate 56,661,662 downwards.
GATGAAACTACGAAGAAAATTGAAATGATTCGCCAAAAGTTGTTGACCGCTCAGAGCAGACAAAAGAGCTATGCGGATAGACGGCGTAGACCTTTGGAATTTGGAGTAGGTGATCATGTTTTTCTTAAAGTTACTCCAGTGACTGGCATTGGTAGATCTATTAAAGCCAAGAAGTTGACTCCCCGATTCATTGGACCGTACGAAATTCTAGAACGAATTGGCCCAGTTGCTTATCAAATTGCATTACCTCCACACTTGTCGGGTATTCACAATGTGTTCCATGTGTCACAACTTAAGAAATATCATCCAGATCCTTCTCATGTGATTGCACCTGAAGAGATTGAGTTGAGGGAAAATTTAACCTATATGTCTGAGCCAGAGAGGATATTAGATGTGAAAGACAAGCAGCTGCGGAATAGAACCATTCGACTCCTAAAAGTTTTCTGGAAGGGTATGTCTCCCGGGGATGCCACATGGGAAACCGAAGAGCGGATGCGACGTGATTTTCCGAACTTATTTACTTAAGTATGCTTCTATATTTTAGTAATGTTAATATTTATGGTTGTGATGTGTTGTGTTACAATCGAATATGTAATATTATGATTAAATTTTGTGTTGATAACTTGTGTTTTATTGTGATTGGAGTGTCAATTGTGTTGTGAAAATTTTTGTTTTGACATTTATATGTGTTAGGAATTTTGGGGACAAAATTCTATTTAGGTGGGGAGAATTATGACATTCTTAAAAAAAATGTAATTAATAAAATAATAATTTATTAAAATAATAATATAATATAATAATAATATAATAATATAATATTATATTATATTATATTATATAATAATATATATATATATATAATATATATAATATATATATAGTTGGTAGGCACCATACGGCGCCTACCAACAAAGAGATAAGGGGTTGATCCCCTTATCTCAATTAATTGGCGCCATTAGGCGCCAATTATAAGGTGGGGGTATTTTATAAATACCCCCTCCCCCTTAACACTTCCTGCGTGAAGTGTTAAGGAAAAACGAAAGAGAGTGAGGTTCTGATTGGTGTATTTTCGGTTCTTCGGAGATTAATAAGGTATACAAACTCTCTTCTAATCATAAAGTTTTTTTTATGAAAAATGTTCTAAATAATTTTCTCTTTCATATGATAGTAATTTTATGCTAGTTAGAGAATATTTTGGGGATATGATTTTATGCAAGTTTTGAGTTTTATCAATATAAGACTGTAGAAATGTAGAGAATAATTAATAGTTTATTTTAATCGGTTTAGATTTATTATTTAGTGGTCATGTGATTTTATAATTAATTTCTTTTATAAATAGGGTTTAAATTAATCCCTATTGGGCGTTTTTACCGATAAAAATTAGTTTAATTATTTTATTTGGATTATTGGAGGTATTATTGAGGTTTTAATTGGTTTATTTTTGTTAGATATGAGCTATGTGAAAAATATAAATTAGGACTTAATATTTGAATTATAATTTGATATGATTTTAATTATGTGGGTATTTGAGGAATTTTTTAATAATTATATTATATCCATATACATTATGAAAGAGATATTTAATTATTTAGGAAGTTGGTATTGGAGATTTTGTAATTATAGGTATATTAAAGGTTATTTAAGGATTTTTTTAAGGAAATTGGAATAAATGAGGATAATAGTTGTAGAGAAAATTGGGTTGTAGGAGTTAAATTATGTAAATTAATTATTTTATTGTTATTTTTGGTTAATTGGTATCTACATTAATAATGTAGATTTTTCTTGTGATCGGTGATTGCACGGGTTTTACTATCCAAATTAAGATTAAGCTTGGAATCGAGGTAACTGGGGTTAATTTATTTTATATGCTTGTTTTGGACTGTAAGGTATTTTATAAACCTTACTTTTATCTATATTACTTGTATGTGCTTTGCAAGATTATATTTATGTTTGAATATGAATTTATTTCAGTGAAGCAGTGTATTTTCTAATTTACATATATAAGTGGAAATTATTATTAAATTGTTACTATTATGGTGGATATATTGTTTGAGATGGAATGTTGTATAAGAATTTAGAATTCTCGTAATTGTTTTCGAAAGCTGTATTAATTTATTATTTTTATATTACGGGATATGTTGGGTTGTGTGGAAGAGATATGGTGAATTGTGTGCCCATCGGCTCTCTCAATCCTGGCCCGGATTTTGGAGCTGAGTGTTTGGGCGGACACCTCCCTGTTACGGTATATCGGTGGTGGCATGGGAGGGGGCAGTATTCTTGATGTGACTAGCTAACCTTTGGCCGGGTATACTAGCACTGATAGGCTGTACCAGTCCAGAGGAGATAAGGAGGAGCAGGATGGATGAGTGGGGATGGTTTTATTTATTGATTATATCATGTTAAATGTTAAATTATGAGAATATTATTATATTATTATTATGTCAGTTAAATCTGCTTCTTTGACTTACAATCTTTTCCTGCATATTTTGTAAATTGATTTTGGTTACTGAGACTTTATGTCTCACCCCGTCATTATAAATAATTTTTCAGGCAATACCTCTAATCTTGATAGAGGCCAAGGGAAGCAACCAGAGGCATAGACGTTGAGAATCTTGTAGGCCTCTTTTGGTATTGGTGTTGTATAAATTTCTATATTGCCATTATAGGACCCACATGTTTTTAAAATGCCACATTTACTATTTGGATAATTGTGTTGGAAATCTTTTTGTGACCCATGGGTTAATTGTGATGTGATATCAGAATAATAAATTTATCTGCAGTGAGTTTGTGGGCGAGTTTGTGCCCTAAACTCCGATATGTTGTGGAAGAGTTTGTGGGCGAGTTTGTGTCCTGAACTCTGATATGTATTGAAAAAAAAAATTATCACTGATTTTGTATATATGTGGATAATTGTTGTTTGTGAGAAAGGGTCGTTACAACAACAACCCTCTTAGGGCTAACCAAATCCTTCCCTAAAGGATAACCAACAACAACAAAATCCTTTATTGAAGGATAACCAACAACCCAAAACTACTAGAAATTAGGAGGGAGACCCAAGTTACCTCCCTCTCTTTGGTGAGAATTCCACATCCCACACACTCAACATTTCACATTAGGCTCCTTTTATATAGAACATAATTCAACTACTTAATGACACTCCTTCTAACAGTTTCTACTTTAAAAAATCGTATTCACTTATTGCTAAACTCGTGATAGCATATTCAGTGTGTTTAGATTAGCTTTTAGAGCATAATTTTTACGATTTACGAAGTAAATATGTGAGAAGAGTTTTATCTTGACTTGCGAAAAATAGTTTCTGAAACCACGGTTTTAACTTCACATAAGCACTCACTCAATTTGATCATAGTTATTGGTTATATATATAAACTTCATAAAAATTTCTTTATTAAATATAATAAATTATAAATGTTGATGAATTTAATTTCAATCAATCATGTTTAAAATATATTTAAATCAAATTATTTTTATTTTATATTTTTATTATTTAATTTTATACTTTTAATACGTATTGATTAATAAAAATGAACTCTCATGAGTTTACCACACAGTCTGATCTTACTTTCACATCACGAGTTTATTAAACTCATCAACATTTCATTCATCCATAAGAACAAATCAAAATAAATGACTAAATTGAGAAATAAAACTCTTTAAGAATTAAAGTTCAATACAGAATGTTTCTGCATCACAGGTTGGAAGCTACGAAAGCAAGAAATAGGAAGATTTTTGCCAATGAATCTTTGTTAACGAACTATTTTTCTTAATTATTATAAATTATATAAACTATTCTGCTAAAGTTTTTTCTATCTTTTTGTTGTATTTGCTTTGCTCTAGCATTGTTTGATTAATTAACATATTTCTCATTTGCAATTAGAAAAATACAAAGGTTTTAGTCATTTTGAAAGGTCTTCCTATGTATCCGCATAAGTGGGATGCACATGATATATATATATATATATATATATATATATATATATATATATATTATCATCCGGTATTTAATTCATGATTTATAATTGTTTCTCTCAACATAAATGACTTTTCTAGGACTTGAACTCGAGATCCAAAAAGATCTAATTGAGCCTTATACCATTAGACTAACTCTATGTTAGTTGCATGTAATATAAATATCATAGAATATAAAAAATGAACTGATTCCCAAAAAAAGGGGGGAAATGAAGTTCAAGAGATGTTATATATGGATTACTTGCATACTCTCACACATACAGTTTTTTTTTAAGTCAAAAGCATATTAATTAAAAAGATTATAGCAGGCAATAACATATCAAATAGTTACATGTTAGCCTCAAAAGTGTAGCAGTTCTTGAGAAACTAAAATTCATGCTATAAAGATTACAAGACAAGCTAACTTGTTTAAAAATAAAATTATAAAGGAGTTCCTTGATATCCAAATAAATTACATTAGAGGTCACTCTATTGAATCCATTGAGATGGAGGAAAACTCGATTAAGACAAATGATCTGTAAGGATTGTTTCTGAGATTCTTGAAAGAGCAATGAACTTATGATCCAAAGAAGATATACTTTGAAATATAAAAGAGCAAATAATGGAAATCATAAAACCATCTTCCATTTGAATGAAAGTAAAGGCTCGCCTTGGAATATAATTCAAGCCTGATAGATTTTCTTTCTGTGATGCTTACATTTTTTCATAACAATAATCCACCCAATTAGCGAAATGCTATCTACATTTTGGTGAACAAAAATGGAAGAAGACAACACAAAGATCAAAAAATTTGACTCAAAAAATGCAAGACTTATAATTTGCATAAATTTGACTCATACGGGTTTATTCTCTGCCCATACTAATCAGGTCATCCTGAAAATGAATGAATGACATTAAATTAATAAAACAAATTAATCAATTAGATCTTATAATTTGCATACATTTTTAAATAGGATTATTTAATTATTTAATCTTAGTGTTAACATCAAAATGTTGCGAAAATAATTATCATATAAGCATAAACATCATCAGATAAATCTATTTATTCTTTTAAATTTTAAAATTTATTTTAATTAAAATTTAAAATATAAAATACCAGGTAATTTGATTGATAATTCAACACATATTTATAAGCATTTTATGATTTCAAAAAATATATATTATATGGTTTGTAAGAAAATATAAATTATATGACACCGCAGGATATAATTTTTAATCCAGTGACTAATTAGGCCAAAAAAATCAAGCGATTAAAAGTATTTGATGATTAATTGTTTACTAGGACAAGTCAAGGTTAGATAAATCGCATAATAACATATTTATATATTGATAAATAGAAAATAGGAAAAAATCGTTTAAATTAAATAAGAATAAAATAGTCAATTTTTTATTAGCTCCCCTCTCAAACCAAATAAGGCATTATTAAAATTCTTCCTCTTCAATCAATTCAAACAAGTTATCTTTAAAATCACTTCCCTCTACTCCTCTCATTTGAGTTAAACAAAACAGACAAAACAGTCGTTTGTTTTTAGGGGTGGGAGTAGGCACCTACAGCCTAGCCTACTTTGAGGTTAATCTAACCTATTTAATAAATAGTTCAGACTCAAACATATTTCCAAGCTTATTTTGGCACACAAAAACCTATTCCCATAATTTAAACACAAGCCCAACCCTTTCAGCCGAACCTATTCCCATAATTTAAACACAAGCCCAACCCTTTCATTCATGCCGTCTATCTCAATCTGCCGTTTATCTCAATCTCTCTTCTCTTTGATTACTCAAGATGACAACTCTAACTCACTAGTTTTCTCCTAATTTGTGTCTTTTGCTAAAGCATAATTATTGTTGTAAGTTTATCTAGTGATGTCCAAATAAATATACTATAATCCCAGCATGTGAAGTTTGTCCTAGCTTTTGCAAGACAAATAGAAGTAAAATCCAATTTTACATGCCACTTGTTATATTTGGTTGATTTTAAAAAATATCTTATTAATCAATAAATGATTGATTTTTCTTGTATCTATCTATTTATTCAAACAACTATTATTACTAGACATTTTTTTTTTCCTTTTCCTTACTAAACTCTTATATTACAAGTGAAAATAAATTTTAGACTTTTGAAACATAACATAGACTTCAAAGAGTTATATATGAACTTAAGAGGTATAAACTTTTAAACCTTTTGAAAGCCTATAATTTTAAGAACCTACGCTTGGAAGGGAAACAACAGCCAAGTATAAGTTCACATTTAAAAAGACTTAAGGCCTTATCAAACCTTTTAAGAGATCAGACCTTGGCCCAAAAGAATAAAAGGCCAATAGCTTTAGATATCTTTCGCAGGCTCATCCCTCTTTTTGGCTGGCATTAGCCCCCCTTTGTTTTGCATTCGATATTCAATATTAAGTGTAATGAAGGCACCCTATTCCACCCTATTTCCACCACAAACAGTAAAATAACTAAATAAAAAATAACTTTGGATGTTTAATATCAAGGGTGAGATATGCTCAAGTATAAAGCATACATTATTTTGAGTACAATTCCATCTCTCAGAAAAATGCTCATAGCAGCAGCAGGATGGCAAAATACTCGACAACTTTAGCCTAAACTACAAAAGCACCAAACTATTTTAAAACTGCAACTTTGTCCGGTATTCATTTCCACATGAAGACCTCATGAATAAAACTTACCTTAAAATAAATAGGAAAGGGTGATGAAGGTAGGATTTTTTGTACGCGATGAGGCTAACATAGAAGTAAATTACGTTGCACACCAAAGGAAATCATAAAAGAATTCAGAAAATCCTCATTTAAACAAAGGAGGGTTGCCCGCTAGTTTGAAGAAGGTTCATCCTCTTACTCATGGTGCAATTACAAAAAGAGGCTGCAAGAAACACAAGTATTTCAGTTAGAGAAATGAACCGTTTAAGTAATAGTTTGATTTTTGTACAACAATTAGATGCAGCCTTTCCAGTATTCGATATCAGATTCTCCAATAAGAACCATAAATGCAATGATAAGTTGTATAAAATATCTGCATTTTATAATTTAACAAAATTTTTAATAAAAAACACATAAAGAACCTTATACAAGTCTCGTATACTAATTTATTCTTTCTGGAGTGAGGGGAGGGAGAGAGAGTACCGTATCTACACTGACTGGTTTCCCATCTTCCACAAGTATCTCAGCTATAGTTCCTGATCGATCAGCCTGGGAGATAAATAGAAAACCACAGAATGAGAGTTTTGGTTATTATTTTAGCCAAGGGATTAGAGATTAAAGCACCTCAAGAAGATGGAAATAAAGTAAAACAGAAAGTGTATAAACGGTTCTTTAATTCTGCTTTGGTGGGTGACATACTGATAGGCCTTGTTTAAGGGTTTTGGTATATAGGAGTACCATTAATACAGAGTAAATTCAGGTGATTCGAAATGCAAAAGTGTATACAGGGGAAAAACAATCTAGACATAAAGAACAGAAGAAAAGATAGTACACGTACTTCAATTTCATTCATCAGTTTCATAGCCTCAATAATGCATACGACCTGGCCTTTCTTCACTTGGTCTCCCACCTGCAGCAGCAAGAAATTAAGACAGACTATTCTATGCAGTAAAAATCATATACTTAGTTGACAATGCCATAGTTAAATAATCAATATAGCATTTGTAAATTGACGGATTATCAGAAAATAAGTACAATAATTAAATATCATATCTTAATACAGATACATACCTTGACAAATGGCGGTTCACCAGGTGCAGGATTTCGATAGAAGGTGCCAGCCATTGGACTTTTCAATGGCGGATGAGATGAAGTGCTTGCTTTCCCTGGGGAAGGCAGGGCAGGCACGGCTTTTGAAGCTGGCGCTGGAGCAGGAGCAGGAGCAGCAACTGGAACTGGTGGTGGAGAAGGAAGTGTAGGATAGTGAAAGGGTGGTGCTGCTGTGGCTACTGCTGTGGTTGGTGGAGGCTGCAAAGCTTCCTTTTTCCTTATCAAGAGCTCATAATCTGATTGCTTAAGTTGCAGCTCCACAATATCTCTGGAATCCACAAGTCTACACCCATGGAAGTTATATAACATCAAATATAGTAAACAATACGTATCTAACATGGAAATATAGAAAACATGAGGTTGCATGCAAATTTCAGTTGCTTAGTCATACTTGACAAGACTAGATACTTGATTCATGAATTCAGAAACTGAATCTGCATCCACGGAAGTGCCTGGACCAGAGAGTTTCCCGTCATCTTTATCTTGTGATGATGCAGCTTCGGATGCAGTGTTAAGTATGGGTGCAGAGTTAGAAGAACCTTTGATAGCAGTAGCCTAATGAAAAGCAGGGTAAGGTAAATTGGTACAATCTTATAAAGAATTTCTTTGAAAAGGTGAATTGACAAACACTCATGATGATTTTCATTTAAAATACATTTCATGGAAAACTGACCTCCTTTGGCTGTGCTTGAAGCCTCAAGGAAGAAAATTGCTTCCGGTTAAGGCTCTGCAGGAGACAAATATATAGAACAGCTGAATAATAATAATAATAATCCATAACATGAAGCTGTAAAGCTGATGACAGTGTTTATTTGTATTCAATCATTAAAAAAAATCATCAAACTGAAATTCACCATGGATAAAGCATGAAGTTTTCCAATTTTATGCTCACAGCAAATTATTTAAGCACTAGAACTACTCGCGCGGTACCTGAATGCATATTTCTAACTGCTGCGCTCTTAAAATAAAACCCAACTTATGCATTTTACTGACTGAAATTTTTACTGGTGATAACACGCAGAGAACTTTTTAGTAATATAAAAATTTCAAATTCAACATCAAGCTTCATGGCATCAAAGCCGTGCTTATTACTGCAAATATAGTTTTAAATTAAACATTGATCTCCTATAGCAAAATTGAAGCCTGACATTAAGCAAAACCTATTTGGGTTTCTAGTTCATACAGGAGAAAGCCTTTTGTGCTGTTCAAAAAGAAGTAAATTCAAAATACACATTAGTTCACGACCATTCAGAAATCCCAGGGAAAAAGGGCTTGGATAATGTATGGATATAGTATCACTTAATCAATAATTATTAAAAGGATCAATTGACCAAGCACTATTCTCTTAGTCTTAGTTGTGGATGTTTCAAATCAAACAGTTAGACTAACTCTTGTTAGAAATATTATAATCCCCAGGGACCACCAAATAAGTAAGATGTTGAAAAAAGTTTCAAGTAAACATGAGTCTTGGAACAAAAGAATAGCTTTTCCTTTTATCAAAACCAAAGGTTCCCCCTAGCGTGAAATTTTGCTTAATTCTCATTAATTATTCTGATAGTCACGGAATAATTGAAGTTAGCATAAACAATAGGATAATAGGTTTGTATGCTAAAAATGGAAATAATACAGCCTCACGGCCCCCAAATGCCCAAAAACCAAGAACTAAAAACTATATCCTTCTGTCTTCCATAAAATGAAGAGGAAAAACACCAAAAAGGGATCCTGAACCAACCCCTAGCTTCTTTATCATATTATTACTTACTATTTCTATATTCAAAAGATATAAAATCAATCACATAGCAAAGCGTACTCGATAGGGACAACATTGGCTAAAATCCGAACAAATCGACAATGAGTCACCCATCCAAAGCCAGATTCAAAATTAAAACTCAACATTGAATAAAATCATATACCCGACTCCCAAACAACGCGGGATCAGCGAACGAAGCAGGCAAGGATTGACACGGCTTCAAGCTCAACCCATTTTGAAGAGACAAAATCTGCCTCCGCCTCTGCAGATTCTGCGAGCCCAATCCTAAACGGAGAGGAGAAACACATTTGGGGCAGGGAACAGTAAAGGAATCCATTGGAACTTAAAAAACCCAACGCGCTAGCCTTCCTCGTCGTCCTCCTCAGCTCAAAATGGGTCTCTGATCTCTGCAAGAAAGAAGAAAGAAAGCGAATAATATAAAGGGTTGGAGGCGATAAGATCGAAGAAAGAGCGATGTGGGAATGGATGGAGAATACGAAGAAGCAGGAGGAACAAGTGTTAGCTTTAAGAGGCAAACCAATTTCGATGATTACAATGTACAAGTGAATATTATCTGTAGAGCATATCAACGTCACTGATTTTATAGAGATTGAACTAACCTGGAAAAGATTTAAAAGGGAAAAAAAAAGGGGCTTGGCTTGCTGACTCGCTCATTTGAGTCATTTTGCGTTTCTTACATTTTTTTTGGTCTCGCCCAGAGAGAGAGAGAGAGCGATGGTTCCTCCAACTGCGGATAAGTGGGGTTTAGGGTCTTGCAGATCGACGGCGAGAGAGGAGGATGGGTTTGATAATCCGACGGCTGCTGCTATTTCTATTAGATGGAGCCCATCTGATGGGTCTAGTTTGTGGGCTTTGGGTTAGTGGATCAATTAATTAAGAGAAAATCATTCCCAGGTTCTAAAGATTAAAAAAATAAAAAATAAAATAATAATGAAGTCTCAATGAAGATTTCTAAATTAAAAAAGTCCTTTGGGTCTTTTTTGTGATTAATTGCCATTGTGAAAAGATGATCTTGCCTTTAGAGTTTAAACCAGAGTGTGTTCAAATTTTTACAAGTGAATCAATCATATTTTCAACATCATGAGTTACTCTTTCATGAGTTTAGAATTTTAAAATCAGGGTATGGCACAACTGCTTATTTGGTTTGTCACAACTTCTGCTGCCTTGTTTTACAAGTTCATCAGTTATATTTACTATTGAACTGTAATTCCTAGAGGAGTTTAGAAATTATACAAGTCCCTACTTTCACATCTGGTAATTAGAATTTTAACAACATATTGTGCCTATTTTGGCAGGTCTATGAGTCATTTTGCAAATTGTATTTTCATTCATAGAGTACGTTTGAAATTTCATAACTCCCAATGGTCATAAATGCTTATTAGAGGTTTAACATTTGCATCAGTCATTTTAACAACTTCATTGTAACATCCCAAAATTTAAGGCAAGAGAACTAAGAATAAGCCTAATTCAAGAAGACTACTAGGCCCTAGTTTAGCTAGTGTCCCAAATAGACACGAGTAATTCCCACAAATTCTTTATACCTTGGGGTATTAAAGAGCTTAGGGAATGACAAAACAAAGTAATTGGAGCGCACACACGACATAATTATGTTGTAAAACAAGGTAGTGTTCTTACAGTAAATATCTATGTGGTAGTCTTGAGTGTGCGATGATTATTCAATGGGAAAATAACGTAAGGGCAAAATAGTAATTTTTCCATAAAGCAAGAAATGATTATTTTTCCCAATAATTTCAATGAGATGGGAACTAAAAAGGAGGAAAACAATTATTAAGTAAATTAATACCCAAGAAAAGTCAAAAGCCATAAAACATAAGGCTACAATTAATTACTTGTAAGGTGGTATAATAGGATAGTTTGAGAACAATGTTCTCACTATGTGTCTCATTATTTTAGGGGATGAAGAAGCAAGATAAAGGAAATGAATTATCATGCAAGAAAGTTAAAGATGTGGACTAATGAGTATAACCACATAAGAGCCATTTTTAATGACTCACTATATCATTCTTCATCCATTTCATCTAATTCATTCGGCCAAAACAAATCAGAATGAGAGAGACGAGAATGAGAAAGCGAGAACGGAGGAGAGAGAGAAGAGATAGAAATCTTCTGATAGCCGAAACTCTACCGAAACGACGTTTTCTCTCCAAGTACCCTTTACAAACATTCTTCTACTTATCACAAGCTTGAATTCTACTATTTCGGATTCTTGATTGGAGGCCGTTGGTGCCGTCTCACCGGTTATCGGAATTCTAAACCGAATTCATAAACGAGTTAAGGTAAGCGTAAGCTTCCTTCTGAACTAATTGGTTTGTTGTTTGGATGAGTATGGTAGAAGTTGGGTGCTGTTCACTCCTCGTTCAATTAGTGTTTTAATGGATTAAACGATGTCAAATGCTTGCCTAACTGGCTAATCTTGTAATTAGAAGTAAAAAGGATATGTTCAGGCAAGAGAAAACGAGAAATCGACATAACTCTTCTGAGAACTAAATATTGTTACTAATTGTATGGCACAAAGAACGAGTTGGAATTTCATCAATTGGATGGTTCCATTGAGTTTAGAAGAGCAAAATGGGTAAGGGTTATGTTGATGATAAAGTGAGAAAAGGCCTATGGTGTGAAATGACAGAATTACCCTTAAAGCACTAAGTAATGAGGTCAAGGGGTATTATCGTTATTCGGGCCTGAATTTGAGTAATTCGAGGTCAAAAATGGATTCTACACGTGAAATTGTATAGGATTAACATCATTCATAATTTGGAGTAAAGTACAATTGACTAAGTACAAATGGGCATAAGCCAAGTCTTAGGGATATTTTGGTAATTATACAACTATAAGTCGAGATAACCAACACTATGAGTCTAGAATTAGTTACGAGTAAATAATAACTCATTTATCATAAATGTGTAATTTTAGAATATATCGATAGCTGAGCGGAAAACGGAGCTGGACCAAGGACAAGCAAGGAAAGGACATATTTCAGGTAGTAACTTCCTTATTACATATACTATGTGATACTAATTATGAATGTCATTCATCGTAACATGAGCTAGTGTCCTAGACATACCCATTCGCCATGTTGTGGTCAAGGACCCGACAAGGGCACTAAGTTGACCAAGGTGCAAACGTATAATTTCGCCTTGGGCAAGTGTACACACAAACGTTTGATCATCTTACATGACATGACATTGCATATCTATTTTCGCATTCTATTTGTATGTAAGCATGTTACTACTGAGATTCCCCGAATCTCATCCTTTCCAAAAAAATGTAAGTTTACAGCAGCAAGCAGCGGCTCGAAGAACAAAAAAGTGATTTCCATCAACTGAGGGTTGTGGACTAGTACAAGAAGAGACGTTGGTTATCGGAAGACTCTGTAGTGTATTTTAAGGTTTGTAACTAAGGTATATACCCCTATGTGACATTCGTGATGTAATCAAGTACTTTGATGTCAATGTATCGGTATATGTAAGCTATTGATGTGTGCCTACTATACCGCGCAATGCAACTCTAAGCGGTATTGTTAATGGAACCAGGGGCCTGACATGTTTAGTATAAGAGAGTATTGAGGCTTGACATTCATCAGCCATTTTTACAGCTCCATTTTCCTTCATAGAATGCATTTCAAATTTCACAATTCGTAACAGTCACAACTGCTTATGAGAACTTTAACATCTGAATCAATCATTTAAACAACTTCATTAGCCATTTTCACAACAGCATTAGTTATTCCTTTAGGGTCTAGCACATCAGTTGGTCGGGTTTTAACAATTTGTTCAGCATTTTTTAACAAGTGAATTAGTCATATTTACAACTGTATGAGTTATTCTTAGAGGAGTGTAAAACTTGACAACTCCCATGTTACAACATCTGATTTTATTTTAACAATTTGTTCTGCATTTTTTAACAAGTGAATTCGTCATATTTACAGCAACATGAGTTATTCCCGTAGAGTCTGACACTACAACTTATTTGGATATTAATAACATGTTGTACCTATTTTGACAAGTTATTGAGTCATATATACAATTGAATTGTAATTCTTGGAGGAGTTTATAAATTTCAAGTATCCCAATGGTCACAAAAGCTTATCAATATTTTAATACTTTTTTGTACCTATTTTTTTTACAAGTCATTGTGCCAATTTTGATAATAACTGACGCCTGTTTTCACAATTACATGAGTTATATTCACAAGCTGATTTTCCTCCCTGTAGGAGTTTACAAATTTCACATCCTATTTTTAAGTAAAGCATATCAAGAATTAACGACTACAATATCAATATTTACAACTACAAATGTACGTATTAACAACATTTTTTTATTATCATATCAGCTTTTTCTCACCAAACAAACCACTAACACATTCAACCATTCCCATTTAAAATAGAGCACCACTTCTATAACCTTGCCCAATAATAGAGCAATTCATCTATTACATTGCCAAAAAATAAAGCACATGTTTTGTAATAACAACTACAACAGCAATATTAACAACTATAACTGCACGTATTAACAACAATTTTTTAATATCATATTAGCGTTTTTTCAGCAAATAAACCCCCATCACATTCAACTATTCTCACTAAAATCATAGCATTCCCTTTATAACCAACCCCAAAAAAAAGCACAATAAAATTTTCACAACCCAACTATAGTGAAACCCCAACTTTAATGGTCAAGATCATATTTTCAGTAAAACCTTAACATTACTTATCTACCTCTTAGTACATAGTCCATTATTGACCACAAGCACCAACCTTTCACCAACTCCTCAATTTTAATGCACCTAACATACAAACTAATAAAAAATTTGAGTTCATTGTTCAACCTCTGTAACAGTAGATGAAGGCTTAAGGTTTAACCTTTTGTCCAGGATATGATCACTAAACTTAATCCCTTCGACATTGATGCAGACACCATTGTGGTATTCCTCCATTTTCTCTTTTTGTGCTTTTTCCTCCATTTTCTCTTTCTTGTGTGTTTTCCTTGTTTTGTTCCTTAGGGCAAGATAGTCTTTTCACATTGGCAATTAATCACAAAAAAGTCCCTATGGACTTTTCTGATTTGGGAATCACTATACTTTATTATTATTTTTTTGGGTCGTTAGGACTTAGGAGTGATTTTCCCATTAATTAAATACCCAGTAGTAGGCAAAATGGGGATGATGATGATGATGATAAAAGCAGGCCGAGTCCAACTTAAAATAAGTAAAGTAGCATTCTTTACACACACACACACACAATAGGTAAAGTAGTATTCAATGATGTGATGTTATTTCTTAGAAGTATTCAGTACACTAATGTCATTTTTGGCTCATCAAGTACTCTAATATTATTTTTTAGTGTACCCATGATATTAGTGTTTAGTTACATTCAACATCTAAAGCTTATTTATAGTTTATGATACTGGATACACTATAAATAATATTAGCGTGCTCCAAACACAAATATATATATATATATATATATATATATATATATATATATATATATATATATATATATATATATATTAAGGTGTTGTATACACTATAAATAAGATCAGGATGTTGAATACAATCGAGAAATAATATCAGGGTGTTATATGTTACTTTACTTAATTTAAAACCTACCCCTTCCTATTTTTTAAAAGGAATTTTCTCTTACTATTTATAAGAGATACTAATTATTTTCTTCAATTCTACTTATAAGAAGCATTTTTTGTTCTTAATATAAGTTTCCTCATTAAATTTATTATATTAATGCACAATTTTATCCTTATTTTTTGGTAAAAGATTACTTTCTTAATGAATATATTAACAAGATTTTTTAACTCATGTATACATTATCAATTATATTTGACCAAATGGAGTAATATGATTTTATATAAATAAAAAATTCAATATTAACCATTGACCAAATCAACATAAAAATTAAATTTAAATGATAGATCTCTAATTAGATATCTATTTATAAATATGAGAGAAAATTTACATCTATTTACTTATTTAATTATGTCCATTACAACCAATTTGTCAATTAAATCTCAATATTTGATTTTTTTCTCACCTCATCATTTCCTTAAATATAACGTAATATGAATATTTTTTTTAATAAAATCCAAGTGTTGAGATTTTATTAGAAGATTAGTTTTCATGCAAACAAGCACATGGAACTAAATTTTGTTGGGAAATTTGGACTGAGGTCTTAAGGTAGGAAAAATATTGCTCAAAGGTTTATTGAAATCTCTAATTTGTAGCCAACTCCCGTGGAATTTTTGGGTAATATAATCAAATTGTCAAACAACCCAATTACCCCTTAGTGAAGCTGAGAAAAGGTGAACAATTTAAACCTCCCCCTCCAAATTCTTCTTCTCTCTCCTCGATAACAATTGTTCTTCCTCTCTCCTTGATAGCTCGCCATCGTTGCCCCATGGGGTGAAAGTTTTATGGTTGGAACACCTTGTGTGTGAAGAAAAAATATGTTGTTAATGGGTGTAGTGATAGTTATTAATATAGGTGGTGAATTTGTTAATGACAACTATATTTTGCACTCAGGTCATATATTGTTTTAATCATCGTAGTTGTGGATTCATTGTGTTTGGGTAGGGTTTCAACAAACACTTGTTGGAGAAAATCCTAACAAATACGATCATATGCCTTCTCCAAATAATCTTCAAGGCTATAAGTTTTAGGTACTGGTCCAAAAGGGTATGTATTCAAATCTCATTCTTAAGCCAATTGTAATTTTTATATATGCAAGGAAAATTGGTCAGTTGAAAAAAAAGTAAACGGGGTTGCCAAACTATTAAGGCCCATATTAAAATGACGTCGTTGGATTTTAGCTATAAGCTATCCTATCAAGAATTAGAATATAAGTTTAGTCCAAGCGACAAAGCGTTTGCACCAAGAGTAGTAAATCAATAATGGTGAAAGTCATGGTTGAACCTACTTACACCATGATTGATACCTCCAAGGATGGCAAGAGAAAGGGCTTTAAGTCCAAATCTCCAGCCACAGATTCCTCTTTACTATCCATCAATATGGATTGGGTTGTTGAACATGCCTGCCAGGTTTATTAATAAGGTTTGGTTAATTCTAAAGTGTGCCAACATGACCTTACATTGTGATCTCTTGATTATGTTGCTTGGATAAGTAATGAGGGTGAGATTTCATGTGTCTAGAATGCTTGTTGGCCCTATAAAGGTTGTTGGCATTTACATTTGGGCTAGTGAGAATGCATTCAAGAATTCAACTGGGGTGCTTTTCTTGGTATCATACAATATTCAGTTGAGTGTAATTTAATTAGATAGTGAAGTTTTTGAATAAAGGTACTTGAGGACATATCTTTGTTGCTATGAGGGTTGTACTTAATATCGATGGAACACATTCCTTTTTTCTCTTTCAGACAGTGCAGGGAGTTGATAAAGCGACGTCTATTTTTGAGACTAACTCGGACAAAAGAATGCATGTTCACATTTGTTATAGCCCTAGAGGTAATCCAAACTTTAATATCGTAGTATATCCTAAATGGAATAACTTAGATTATCTACCTTCCTTTAGACATAATTCTCATGGTATTTGAGTGCTGATGGAATTGTAGTAGTTGTTTGCTATCTTCAAATATTACATCAAGTAATCTATGAAAGTGTGATTTTAAAATGAGAGAAGTCTTGACTTCCCTTCAAATGTTTAGGTGTATTACAACTTCAACCTCAGGTAAAATTTTAATTTTGTAATATTTATTCATTCATTCTAATTTTGTTTACTTTTGACTATCTTCTTGTTTTCTAGTTTATTATATCAATTGCTATATGAAGATAGGCTAGGTATGAATGGTATTGATAAGAAATCTAAAGTTTCATCCAGAAAATAGAAAAGGAACCCACAATGCATGAAACATAATAGTAAAAATGCCCGCATCAATTTTTCAGTTTCAATTTAAGGCTAAATGCCCTACAACAAATTCACTTTTGACCAAGCTGAATTAGTTTATGTCATCTTTGAATATTTTTAAAGAAAGCTTTGGTCAAATGATATTTCACCTGCATCCTCATTGCTTGGGCTATTCATAACCCTCATGTCATCACTACCTTTCTCCTCCACTACTCCCCCATGACCTCTACTAATGTTAGAGCTAGTTGCTTCTTTTTCCATTACCTTCCTTCTTTTAGAGTAAGGTGTTGGGGGCGGATTAATACTTGGGCCAACTGGCCCATTAGGTACATGACCAGAAAGAGAAAGTATATCCTTCATAATTATATGTTTTAAAGGCTTTAGAATGTTAACATAATCAACCAACCACAATCGAGGGGGTCATGAGTATTGAAACTAGGAAAACTCAATCTTATGATCATGTGTAATCTCATAACCTAACCTAAAATTCTAGGCACTTATTATCATTACCACTATTGTCATTGACATGGTTATAGTTGGTTCTTAGTAGAGAGTTCAAATTTTTTAAGAAGTTGAAGTTCCCTAATATGATGTTTATTTTTGTTAGATTTCCTATATTTCATGGAAATACCCCAAACTTTCACATAGTGAGTGACGTCCTTTGTCCTGCTATATCTATTCATGCTAAAGAGCTTAAAGGTGCAGAGGCCTTAATTGATGGTAAGTTGGTAACTATACTACTTTTTCTTCCCTTTCCCTTCATTATTCCTTGTTCTTTCAATTGTTTTTATTGAGCACCGTTTGTATGTAATAATTTTCCTTTATGTCATTGTTATTTTGATAAGATTTTATTTCTTCCTTTCTATAAATATAGGTTGAAGATAATGAGCAATGCTCATCGGATAGTATGCATGAATTTGAATTGCTTCTGCAATTTACGAGCAATTCTACAATTAAAGGTTAGTATATCTGCAACCATATGCTGAATTATCCATTTATTATTTCCATGTTTATGGTAGTTGGTTCTTATATTTCTATCACTAACATTAATGATTGGTATGTTATAAAGCATGTAGCCAAAGAGATATTCTGGGTATTCCTTACTTTAGTAGCTCGATATGTTCTTTTGCATACCTAAATTCAAAAGAGCCAACTTCACAAGTCATCACTAATGTAAAGGTAATCAACTACTATATTAATCCTTTCACGGTAAAACCTTCGTTTGTTCGAGTGTAGTCTAGTTTCACATCTTTGAAATTTGTTGTTGGATGATTAATAGGAAGTCTTGCTTTGCACATTTGCATATTTATTTTTATACTTTATTGGACAAATATGGATACAAACAAGAAAGGACAATGCTTTAAGAGGGTAATAGCTCCTAAAGATATTGGCAAGGAATAAGTACTAGACTCTATATGAGGATAAATTTCTAACCTTGACATGTAGAACAAAAGACAATTATCATAACTTATATGTTGACATTCCCCTTCAAGCAATAAAGCAAGATTGTACATGAGGAAAAAATAGGGATAGTAAAGACAAAAAATGTTAAGATGGAATGTGATCATAAAAGAAATGACAAGATTTAATTTCAAGATGATTATATAGGAGAAAAAGTTGGCATTGCAATTTTCAAAGAGAAAATGGTAAAAAGAAATATCTATTAAGGTGGTTTAAGCATGTGCAAATAAGGCAACCGAAGGAATCAGTCAAGAGAGTTGAGTGGATGATATTTGACTTTATGAAAAGATGTATAGACCAAGAATGATACTTAGAGAAAGTTATAGAATAAGATTTTATAGTGAATGATACATTTAAAGAAAGTTATAGAATAAGATTTTATAGTGAATGATACATTTGAAAAGTTCATTATTGAGAAAGCCTAATGGCTTATATGATTTATTAGACGACATTATTTAGTAGGATAAGGCTTGTTATTTTTTAAAGTTGGTTGGTGTTGCATATCTTTCTTGTGAAACTTGTAGTATATTATTGTTGGATAACAAGCCTTAATTGTATTAGACCTACTGAGCCAAGACCCTAGATTTTATTAGGATTTAAATTATATAAATTATGTTTGTTAGGACTTAGATTATTTTGTTATCTAGCATTTGAATTTGAATTTGAATTTGAATTTCATTTAATTATAAGAGATTTTGCTGGAGATTTAATTGTATGATCTCTCTCGTATCATCCTATAAGTATGTACTCTAGGTTATAAACAAAACCTAATTAGAGTTGTTGCAAATATATCAAATTATTTCATGGCATCAGAGCCTTAGGCTCCAATGTCATATCATGTAGCTTTAAACGGCCAGCCACAAGGTTTTACAATTGATGATAGAGAACCCTCATCCCCATCAACTGGCGAGAACTCACAAAGTAACACCAATAATTCAGGGATTTTTACTAGTGTTAACCCATCTTCGCCTTTAAGGATATGTGGTACAGTACCAAAGTCTCTCACACAGGTTATGGTCACTCATCGTATTAATGAAAATAACTATCTCCAATGGTCCTGTAATATGGTAATGTTCATCCGAGGGAAGAAAAAAAGAGAAATTTCTTACTAAAACACTAACACCTCTATCACTCAAGGACCTTGCATACAAGGGTTGGTCTGCCGAATATAATATAGTCATGGCTTGGCTCTTGGATTCCATGATGATCGATATTAGTAAAAATTATATTATGGCCTCCACAATAAAGGAAATTTAGGAATCAACACATCGTCTTTATTAAGAAAAAGACAACATAGGTGCTATCATCCATGTTAAGCATTCTCTCCGTGACTTACTTCAAGGGGACAAGTCAGTTACTCTATACTATAGTTCTTTGATGAAACTATGGCAGCACATTCATTTATATGAAGTTCATGAATGGCCATACCACAAATCCACTACATACTTAAAATAATTCATTGATTGAGATAGATGTATTGATTTTATTATTGGCTTACATGAATTTGAAAGTCTTGCCCTTTGTTTGAATCGGTTGATACTCAATAGAGAGTGAATTGGGTGTAAAATAAAAAACTTGAGAACTTTGAAAATCTTTTATCATCTTAGTGTAAATAATAAGTATGAAGATAATTATTCATAAAACCTCACTCAGTTAAACAAATCAAGTATGCTGGAAATATAAGAGATAGGGGAAGAAAAGATGCAAACGATGATTTTTACTGGTTCGGTCCAATCTTTGACGACCTACATGCAGTCCCCAACCTCCACTTGAAATTTTCAATCCACTATCTTCTTGTTTAATCCAGGCATAAGGGAAGCCTCTACAATTTCTCAAGTTTTATAGGTATGTTAATCTCTGTACTTGAGAATCACTCCCCCTTACAACTTATAAGGTTACAATCTATTTCTCATTCAAGATTCCCCAATCTTGAGTAACTCTCACAATGATAGAATGATTACAATAAAAGCAAACTTCTTTCTCTTAGAAGTAGATAATGTTTAACAATGAAGTACTAAAATGGGAGTATGAATACAGAGCATCATTTGGTTGAGATTCAGAGTTTTGACATATTGACATTGTAGGTATAAGCTCTCAAACTTTTAGTTTTAAATGATATTTTATATATGATTAATGAAAAGTAGTTGACCATTAAACACATTCTTCCCATTGAGCTCTTCTTTCTATTGAGAACACGAGTATTGGAACTTTCTGACAAAAAGTTCTTTTGACCATTGAGCTTTAATCTAGGTTTAATCACCTGTAATCTTCATATAAACTTGATTAGTAATGATTAAGAATAATATAATAAATGTTTATATGAGTTTAAAAGATAATCATGAAATCTGAGGTGGTGATTAAAACTGAATACTCATCACTTTTATATCACTAGAGTGATCTTGCCAGTGATAAATCCTCACTCGAGTGATCATTTATGATCCTCAAAGTAAATAGTGCATCATTGGAAGTGGTGCTGGAAGTATGCATCACTTTCATATCACTGGAGTGATCTTTGCAAGTGATGAACTCATTTTGAATCCAAATCTATCAAATTACCTGCCATTAGAAAGCTCTTTAAGTCTACATTCCAATACAAAAATAATCAATCCCAAATACATTGTATTCCAAAAGTTATATAATTTTTAACGTCTGGTCTAGAACACAATGTTGATTTCTAGCACCAAATTTCAAAGTTCATATATCTTTCATCTGAAACTTTTTTAGCACAAAATATATGTCTATAAAACCAATTAAAAGTCAAGTTTCATATGAAATAAGTTTCAGTTCAATTAGAGTTGTTGTATAGGAGATACGTCCAAATTACTGAACCTGTTTTGGAATACAGCATTAATATTAAGTGTCATCTTACAAAACTCATATCTCTTTCATATAAACTCCTTTAAATTGATCTTAGTATCTATATGAAATAAGTTTCAGTTCAATCAAAGCTGTGGTATAGGAGATATGTCCAAATTACTGAACCTATTGTGAAATAAAGTGTTGATTTTGAGTGTCATATTCCAAAAATCATATCTCTTTCATCTGAACTTTTTTGATCTTGATATTAGTGTCTATATGTCGCATTTGAAGTCTAGTTTTATATGAAATAGGTTTCATCTTAATCAGATGTGTGGTTTGAGAAATATGTCTAAAATGATCAACCTCTATCATGCTGAACGAAAATAGAGTACAACAGAGTGGTCATCACTATGACATCACTCAAGTGATGCTACCAATGATGAGAAAAATCACTCGACTGATCATCTCTAGAGGTGTCACTCAAGTGATCACTCGAGTGAAGTTGGTATAACTTCCATATAAGTTATTTTAACTTCGAATTGACCCATTTCAACCTCCATTTAACTATAGAGACATCTCATTTAAGAGCTTCAATATTTTATGTTCCTATTAGATCTTGCAAATTATTTTTTCTTTATTGTCTCCTTCTTGATTAATTTCCACAATTCTTTTTTATAACTCCTTATTTTTCTTGACTATTATCTTCAATCTCTTTCTTCTTCTTTCTTTTAATCATTCTCCATAATCCAATTAGGTAGTTTCTTTATTTCTTTGACTTCCTCTCCCCACATTTGATAACTTCAATCTTCAATATCTTCTTGATATTTTCTTCTTGATTAATCTCCATATTCCAACTTGTATCGTCTTTCTTTGCTTGACTAATCTATGAGATATTTCATATTAAATATAGTAGTTAGTCAATGTAGGAATAAATACATTATTCAAACTTTTTACTCTTAATATTTGGCATCTATATTTGACATTATCAAAACTAATCATATCTAACACATTTTTTCTCGACGATGCTTTCTACATGGTCAAACATGAGGAAAGTATAAGAACTTTACCTAAAGCTTCTCCAGAATTATCATATAGTAATCTTGAAGTTTCATCCCTTGTTGTTGCAAGAGATTTGAAGAATAAGAAAGGTGGAAGGTGGTGTGATCATTGCAACTGAAGTAGTAGTCACACTTAGGATAATTGTTGGCAACTATATGGCAAAACCTCCAACACTAAAAATAGGGGCAAGTTTGATAAGAAAGGCCTTTTGATTGGTAGCACCAATTCTGACAAAAAAGTACTGAGACATTATAAGCTTTTAGTTTTAAAAAAGATCCTAGATAGGAACTCTGGTTCATTATCATCTTCAAAATCTTTTGAGAATACTTCCTCTTCTATAACTATGGGTCAAGCAGGTATAACTCTTATGAACTATCTTGGTTGAATGGATCAAAACATTTGGATAAGCTTTCAGTTCTAAAAAAAAATCTTGGATAGGAAATCTTGTTCATCATCATCTTTGAAATCTTGTAAGAATACTTCCCCTTCTATAACTATGGCTCAAGCAGGTATTACTCTTATCAACTATCTTGGTTGAACGGATCAAAACATTTGGATAATGGATTTTGGTGTCACAGATGATATAACTGGTTTTAAAGGATTATTCTCTAAGTTGACCTAGTATTCTAAGCATGTAATTGTTGAGGTTGCAAATGGTCATTGGTGATGCCGATAGTGCTTTATTATAGAACTCACTTGTTTGGACCATTCTTGGGACTCGATAGTATGGTTGGGTTAATGGCTTGCAAAGTAGAAGCATGGTACATTATGGCTGGGGTTGCAATGAGATATAACAGCAGCTCAATAACAATTGCATAAGCCATTAACTAATAACTAGCACTTGTCATGAGAGAAGACATCAACATTGTAGAGAGAAGAGAGCTTTGTCACCATAGCTGAGAACTTGATGCTGCAATCAATGGTTACGATCTTGGTCTCACCACTAACGTAAGCAAGTTGATTATCATAGGTCCTGCATTGGATATTTTCACCATAGCTACACATGAACTTAACTTTGTAGCTATTGCTGGTGGTAGTGAATCAGGCTAGGAAGCGAGGGAATGATTCTCCATTGCTATGTTTCTAAGAGGACTGGGGGTGTCAACTGCTGGCTAGGAATCAGGCTATAAATGCTTTGTTCTTGCATACTTCAAAATTCAAGTCACTTGATAAATAACATGTACAATTTCTTGAAGCAAAGTGTCATGCAAGTTCCATCAAATAAAACAAGGAGAGAAATTTTTTAATGCACATATCTTCTATGGCACAACACTTTCATGTGTGATTATTATAGATTGTAAACTTAAGGCATATATATGATAAAACAACTTGGCTAGTTGAAGCAATAGGTCTTGCAATATCAATAAATAAAATAATAGGAAATTTATTTAACATAAACATCTTTAATGCAATTGCTCTTTGGTGTTTCTCTCATGTTTATGATATGGCTTGTAGGATAAAATTCATGAACACACAAATAAACCATAAATTATAGTACATGAATGTTCCTATATCAATAGAAAAAGACTTATAAGAATTACCTCTTGCCATTACTAAGCTTTGATTATAGGGAGAACTCACAAATCTTGATGAAAGAGAGCTACAAAAGAAAGTGAAGACAAAAGACAATTGTCAGGTCTTTTTTTTACTGGCTGTGAGGCATATCAATGATAACTGGGTTAAGAGCCGTTGCCAATAAGAGAACCTCAGATGAGTAAACTAGGTTTTTTTTAAAGCTCGTATCAATAAGCCATAAACTCAAAATTATATAATCCCACCATCAGAAATATCACATTAATAACTAATAACCCTAATTTTGAATTGAGCCTAAATATGATTTACAGGTCACACTCAGAATATTTTAATTAATTACCTAATTAATAATAACTAATAATAATTATAATATATTAAAATATTTTACGTAGCTTTATTTTTCTATTACTAAAACAGGGAAGGCCCTCCTAATCCTTTGTGCTATCTTTGTGCCTCTTCATTTCTTCTTTACAAAATTCACTCGAAGCAATCTATTTTATGACATCATAATCTAGTTTGGAGTAGCAGTCATGGTTGTATGCGATTTTGGAAATTTACCTGAGAGAGAGAGAGGAAAGGGTGATTTTTTTTCATCTAACTTTTCAACTTAAAGTGCATGAGTTGGACGATGAGGTGGCATGCCAAATGGAGGCCATATGTAAATTTACTTAAATAGAATGTGTTAATGGTCAAAGTTAAGCTTTCTAAACGACAATGGTGGTATTGCTCAATTTTCCATACTTCTAAGGTAAAATTGAGCATAAAAAACTTCTGGACGCCCGATGCTCCTAAGCAAAAACTTATGGGGCAAAAATAGATCTTATCCTATATATAATGATGTAATGAGAGAATAAAATAGAGCCAATAACATTCTTTTATAAGATTTCTCTTATCATCGGCAGCGCAGGAATTCTTGATGCAATCAAGTAGCACTAGTATTTGATTTCTTTTAATTTGTCAAATGGATTAATATGTATAGATAGTTTTGTATTTGCATATCCCAAGCAAGACTGATAAATTCCAAATGAATCAATCTGGGAAATTTACAGGTTTCACCAAATTCATTAAACGTTCCCACTCTTGATTCGGATCGGATTTTAGAATGTGTACAAGTTATTGTGTGATAATTATTAATTAAAAGAGTTCTTTTGTTTCTTGAACAATATGAAGAAAAGTTGTTTCATTCTTTTTTTTTTATAATTATTTGGTATTTAATCTGTCTGATATTTAGTTTTATACTTCTTTTAAAGTTAGGGTAATATATAGTTCATGAAAACCAATATTGTTGAAAATTATTTAATGTAGTTTAGTTTTATAGGTTTGAACACTTTATTTTGCTATTATTTATAATTTGAACTATAAACTCCATAAAATATATTTTCTTATCTCTATATATTTTAAAATAAAAAATGAA
Organism: Albizia julibrissin; assembly: GCA_037074505.1. Lineage (NCBI taxonomy): Eukaryota > Viridiplantae > Streptophyta > Magnoliopsida > Fabales > Fabaceae > Albizia > Albizia julibrissin. The sequence continues at coordinate 56,635,978 of CM073477.1, read as the reverse complement.
ATTTTAAAAAAGAGTCTTAAAGCCCATGGTCAGGCCCTGAGCCCTTATGTTCGAAGTCCGGGCTTCAAAAAATAGTCAGATTTTAAGCCCAAACCCATCAAGGGCTAGCCCTTTAGGGCCGAGCCAGCCCTTATTGACAGTTCTACTGAAAAATTATATAATTGTTAATTAATACATATAACTCAAATTTAAAAATAGTGTTTTCATATATGCGTGTGTTAGAGAAATTCACGAAGATGATAGTGTTTTTCTTTCAATTCAGTTGATTTTTCATTTTTCATTTCAACAGTAGGAGCAGGAGGGTTATTCGACACTCAAAAACACTGATCTCTTTTCTAAACTCTAGAATGTAAGTAATAGTTAATAACTACCACCCCATAGACCATAATATAGGGATAAGAAGCATATACACTTCCCTTACCATATTCATAGGTTAAAGTATAAATATATGAATTATTTAGATCAAATTTTAATGATTTAAATTTATTTATATACCTTTTTTGCTATTTGATATTATAATAATATTTTATAGAATATTAAATCTCAACCGTTTAAAATTGATATAATAATCCTCCACCTATTAGGCATGAGCTAGCAGTTGATGAAGGAAGTTCATAGCAGTTATATATTTGAGAGTTTCTCTTTGACGTAATAAGATGGTGTAATATCCCAAATTTTGGGACAAGAGACTTGAGATTAAGCCTATATTAAGGGGACTGCTAGACCCTGATTTATCAAATGTCCTAGTGGGACATGGTATTTTTTCCAAAAATTCTTTTATATCCTTGGATATTAAAGGGAATATTATGGTGAATTAAAGAGCTTAGGAGTGACAAAACAAAGCAATTAGAAGTTACACACAATATAATAAAATGGAACACAAAGTAGTGTTGCTACTGGTGAAATTCCCAGTGTGGCAGTGGTGATTGTGTGACATTTTGCAGTAAGTAAATGATGTTGAAAAATTATGAAAATTTTTGGAGTGAAAGTAAACTTATCAAGCTTTAATTTGATAGGTCATATAATTCATTTGGAGCTGTACACAAAGAGAAATGAATTTTTAAAGTTAGCCCGGGGAAATTAACTATTTTCTAGGGCAGCATTCAAAGATTAAACTTCTGGGAAGATTGAAATTCCAATTGACTAAAGGTTATATTTTTTGTTAAAAATAGAGTCAATGAGGGTTGCATAAATTTTAGAACTACCCCAATTGAACATTTTTACAATTAGATATGAATTTTCAAAATTTAATAAAAATTATGCCAAGTTTTAATGTCAAGTACGAAAATTGGAATTTTGGACCAATGAGAGCTTAACACATGGCAAGTGAAATGGTTAATTCATTTAACCATTATCTTCATCTTCTTCCAGCCATTTCTGTGTGAAAATTAGAATAGAAAGAGAGAGAAGAGAGCTGGACCAAAAATGGAGAAATGAAGAGAGAGAAACTTTAGTCCCCCAAAACACTGCCGAATCGACGTCTTCTCTCAAAGTACCCTTCATGAACCACCTTCTACTTATCGTGAGCTTCATTTCAATAATTTTAGATTCTCGTTTGGTGGTGGTTAGCACCATCTCACTGGCCAGAGTATTGCCGAAATTCTGGACTGTATGCGGAAATGAGTAGAAGTAAGCGTAAGCTTCCTTTTTAATCGATTGGTTTGTGGTCTGGATGAGTTTTGGGAAGGTTGGCTACTATTTATGGCTGTTTTAAAATGGTATTTTTAATGGCTAAATGATGTCCAATGGATACCTAAATAGATAATTATTTGATTAGAAGTAGCAAAAGAAGTGATTAAGCCGAAGAAAACAAGAAAACAACATGTTGCACTTAAGAATTTGATTTTCTTCCCTATATTGAGATGTGGTGATGGGTTGAGAATTTGATAATTTTGATGCTTCCATTGGATTTAGGAAGAAAAATTGTGTAGGTATGCAAGTGTTCATGAATTTTGGATACTTGTATATGAATTTGGAAGTTTTAAAAGTTAAAGGGTGCACGTTATGAAATCTATCTTCTGGAGGCAGTGTCTTTGTGATATATTTTGAATGGCTGAATGTACCTTTAATGATAGGAAGTGTCTTCTGAATGTCTCTACTTCAAATTAAACCGTATAATATTTCCATTATTAAATATTAAAAATTATTATAAACCCAATATGTACACTATACGGAATAAAATAAATTATCATGAACCCAACGTGTATATTATTATGTATAGAAAGGGGGTAATTTTATCCCTTACTATATTATTCTCATATTTAATATAATCCAACTAAACATTTTTATACATATACATCATCTTTTTTAATAATAAATTAAATAATTATCATTACATTATATTTTATTATATTACTTTTAATTTTAATTCCATGAACCGAATGAGCGCTTATTTGTGAGGCGAGGGAGTATTAATCTTGCCTTAGAAAAAAAAAAGAATGAAAGAAAGAAAAAGAGCGTCATTCTGACTGGGGCGATTATGATCATACATAAAAGTTAAAACAAAAGACAGTCCCTCGTCAACCCGCCTACTAAGTACGTGGACTTCACCTTCCATGTCAAGCTCCCCAAGCTGGAACAATCGGAATCACTGATTGGTCTCGTAAGCTGGCTACCATGTTCTGGACGGTGCGTGTACTTCAATCGCCTTCATCCTTTAACCCCCACCCGCCTTCTCACCACACACCCACAACCAATTTTTCGAGATTCAAACCTACTGGTATCAACCCACCCAAGTTTCATCCTTTTTTTCTATCCATATCTTCTCCTCCAGAATTTTTTTCTTTTTTATTTTCTTCTATCTCATTCTCATCTTCTTTGCAATGATTAAAATCCCAATGCCAAAAAAGGGAATTTTTTTCATCAAATAATCCCACAACCAGGAACGGCAGGGGAAAAAAAATCCTTTTACCACACAACGTAACAATTTCCAGCAATCAAATTGAATAGATTGTGATAGCAAAAATTAATATCAGCACGACATGATAACTCAACTGCTCCTTTCAGCAGCAGATTAATACAAACTAGTAATCTTATATTTCTTTCTAACCACGTTCGGATAACAAATAATACGATTAAACTTATGAGCTATCACGCACAATCGTGAAGTGGTTTCTTTGATAATTGCGCTTCCCGAAATTTATCATTTTTCCCCAATACCAATTGTTGAAAACCCAAGGCAAACCATGAAACACAATAATTGTTCCTTTTTCTAAATGAAAATAAGGAAAAGAAGACAAGATAGGGTATTTAACTGCTCTTTCTGGGTTTGCTTTTCCGCCTAGCTCTGCTTCTCGAAGGTTCGGCTTTTGGGTCCTTTGACGACAACTGTGTGCAAGCCGATGATCCCTCTAAATATTAGGCAGTGCCTTCTGGAGGGAGTGTCTTTAATGATAATGAAAATTTTCAGACTTAAAGTAGAGACATATACCTTTAATTTGACAGGTCATAATGGTTAATTGGACAACTATGCTAGAAGTTATGATTTTTCAACGTTTTGTCATGTTAAACTGGGCAATTCTAGAGCAGTGTCCAATTAAATGGAATTATGTACTTGTGGGAGTGTTTTTAGCTTATGGCTATATTTGTTCCTTAAATTAAACTTAAATATGATTTCATAAAATTTGTAAGCACCTTATTTGGAATTTTGTACATTTAGTTATGACTTTTACAAGTTTGGCCAAGAATCAGGACGGTGAAATTATGAACAGAGAGATTCTTAGCCGCGGCCAAAACCCCAAATTTTAGGATTTCATGTTTTTGAGGGAAATTGACCTATTTAGCCCTCCCTAGCTTCTTGGGCCTTAATATACACTTCTAATGACCCACAAATAATGACTATGATGATGTGATTGGATATCTAGGGCCATGGAGAAGTCAAGAAAGAAGAGGAATGAAAGAATTTTCAAGAAGCTCTAATGGTTGGAAGATGAGAAAACAAAAGGAAGGACTATGGTCCACCAGGTAGTGAATTTACCTTACCTACATGTATGTGATATGTATGTTTTTGCATTGATTATGTGATTGTTGTGCCTATTTTTGTTGTGTATATTTGATTGATTGAGGCTCTGTTATATTTGTACAATGACCATATGTATGTCATAAAATTAAGCATGCAACATGTTATTATGTTGGTATGAAGTAGAGTAGGCAAGCCTATCATGCATTCATATATATCCGGCATGCACAGTGGTAATGTTTGCTACTGGGATTCTCTTGAATCTCACTCCTCCCAACCAACCATTTTAGACAGGTGAATGATGCATGAAAAGATGCACGGAGGAGATATGGAGGTAAAGTGAAGATCGTAGTATAAGGCACTACTTTTGTATTTGATGTAAATGTTTTGGTAGTATTTATATGATTATACATTTGATGTATATGAACGAATGAATGTAGTATGAGCAGAGAATATCTCTAGTTTAATTAAAAGAAAAACTCTCACATGTACTATGATATATTGAAATTAAGAGCCAATGAGTCATTAGTGACGTAGTGAGGTTTGTGGAATGATAGAAAAGTTTCTACCTTTTGAAAAATCCTCTCGACCCTAGGTTCAAATCCTTAGTTGAGAGCGAGGATTTACAAACGTTTTGTAATGTTGGGTAGTCCAGGGTCAAATCTTGGTTCCACAATGGATTTCACTACTCTTTTATATTCATATGAGGCTATTGGAAATAAGGTATCACAGATGGAGATAGGGCTTAGTGATCATTTTGTGTAAAAGCATATATCTTTTTTTTAATTGTATAGATTTTACAAATATTTAGAAAAACACAACTGAAATATAGACAATAGTGAAAACATACAAATTAAAATTCGTAGTTCCATTTCTTGGCTAACATAAAGTTCATAGTTTTAGTACATAATTATTACCACCTATGACCCCATGCACGTTAAGTTGACGACAAGGCAGATGTCCGTGTAACCTGTTGGGAAGTGCAAACTATGAGGAGTATTAATATTAAACATAAATTTATAGATTTTATTTTCTAGTATCATCTAGCACCATAATTTATGTATGATGCATCCAGCCCCTTATGGTATTTCTTGGTTACGTCCAGCACTTGAAAGCCTAAACTTGTTTAGGATGATCGGTGTACTAAAACTAAGATTATAGTAGCTGAAGCACAAAAAAAATCAGGGCTAGAGATACACCATAAATAAAATTAGGATCCTATATGTAACTAATAATAACATTAGAGTGTTGGACATTACTTTAATTGTGTCTAAATAGAGTAGGCCTTACCGTGCATATTTAAGTGCTTGTTTGGAAAGCATTTGTTTGCAAGTTGAGATAAAACTTCTTTTACATACTTACATGAAATTCTGTAAAAATATTTCTCAAAAGTTAAAACAAACATATTCAAGTTTGTTATGAAGAAAGGTGAGAAAAAAACTATCACACCAAACCGGGCTTTCTCTATCTATAACCTAAAGTTTTCCACACTAAACTGCTTACATGCATTCATGCATATGTATATATCTCTCTATAAAAATATTTGAAGACCGTGTTTAAATTTGTATACTCGACTGCTTTAGAAGCATCCCCTTACCACTCCCACTTAATAAACTCATTCATGATCTAGTCATTATATATATATATATAGTACCTTCTATCTTTAATATAAGAGTTATTCAAGAGTTATATTTGATCTTAGCTATAAGACCTCAATTCACCTGGATAGCCAAATTTATTATTTTTTTTTAAAGTATCTTTATTGATTGCACATATTAAATGGTTTCTATCAAAGGGTTGTTATTAGGGGTGTGTATAGGCAGGGCTGGGCAGGGCATAGCATATGCCCGATGCCTGGCCTAAAAGATAAAGGGGCTATAAAATACAACTCGGTGCCTAACCTTGCATAGTAAAAGCTCTGGTAGTTTTGGGCTATTGTTAGCTGAGCTGGGTAATGCGGACTTCCCTACCCAAGTTCAAATATCATCATTCCATAATTCTATAATAAAAAATAACACAATAGCCATTATTGATTTTTTTTCAAACCAATGTGGTTGTACGTTAATAAAAGGGTCAAAGCTTGATTACATCATAATCTCAACAACAACTAAAGTAAATAAAGAGCTAAAAAGTGATAAGGTAGTGAGTAAAAAAAATAGACTTTATCATAAGCAAAAAAGTTTACGACTTAAGTCATGAAATTCAAAATATTGCCAAAGACCTTAATACAATATTTTTATTTCAACAATAATTAAATAACATTCATGATCTACTAAAATCAAGGTAAATTTTTTTAATTATATATTGAATAATATATATTTTAAATAAAATTATATATATACATATATATATATATAGGGCCAAATGGGTAGGGCATCACCCCTCGCTCGATGTCAGGCCTTACCCGATAATAAGCCCTGTCCAAAAATGCCTAATGGCCCGTTTGGTTTAATTTCATTACACCCTGCAGTGTAGTATAATGCAATGCGATGCAATATTAATACAGGGCTAGTGTTTAGCTTGATTTTTAACTAAGGTGTAATGAGTTATTATTTTAATAATTATTTAAAATTAATATATTATACAAAGTCTTTTTTACCCTTAATATAATCTTTGTAGAAAGAAATTTAAGAGTCAGGTGGAGGAAGAGGAGGTAGTGAAGGCGGCGGCGGTGGAGGAGGAGGTAGTGGCGGCGGCGGCAGGTGGTGGCAACGGCGGAGGAGGAAGAGGTAGTAGCGGCGGCGGCAGAGGAGGAAGAGGTAAGGGCGGCGGAGGAGGAGGTAATGGAGGCGGTGTAACGGGACAGCGGCGGCGGAAGGGGGGGAGGTAGTGGCAGCGGTAGAGGAGGAGGAGTTAATGGCGACGACGGTGTGGCAAAGGAGGAGGTAGTAGTGGTTGTGGTTGTGGCGATGTGGCTAAGTGAAAAAATATAAGTAAAATAAAGAGAAGTGAAACTAAAGGGTAAATTGAACTTTTTCAACTATGCAATGGTAATGAGGATTCATAGGGGGGAGATATGAATGAAGATTGCCAATTTTTTGATAATCATCATTACCATGCTAAAGAGCAACCAAACACTCTTCTCATAGTAATGCAATCATGATTACCATTGCATGCATACAATAGGGTTGAACCAAACGAGCTGTAAATCTTTTCAGACTATTTTTTTGAGACTGGCCCGGGCATTTTTTTAGCTGGCCTCAGGAGGGCATACCAGGCCGCTGGGCACTATGCTCAGCCGTAGATGTAATGATTAAAGATAGTGTTTTAGGAAAAGTAACCTATATTTGTAACTAACATAACTAATTTTTTTAATACACCTAGGTTAGTTAACTAACTCTAAGATTGATTAAGGATAAGAGGTAGTATATATCCATATACTTGCCATTGTTAACGACATTGCTTAGTAATAATAACAATCAAAATCATGGCCTTGAGTGACGGCTCAGTCACCTAAAATTTATATGGATATCGTACATTTATATGTACATACCTCTAGGTTACATAATATATTGATATAATATGAATATATTGATATGAAAAATCACTCTAAAGTCTCAATAATGATGCTTAATTACTCAAAAATTCAATGACAATGCAAGGAACATGTAACGTTCAGTTTAGGTATAAGAAATGACAAGATTAAAAAAAATACTATTATCGACTGATTTTCCTTCGAAAAAATTCTTGACGGAAGTTAGTACATTCCATCAGAAAATAAATTTTTCAATGGATGTATCGGTAATCAGTCGATAAAATTTATATTTATTATTATTATATTTTAATAATATATATAAATAATAAAATTAAAAAAAACATAAATAGTATGTAACAAAAAATAAAAATACTTAAATATCAAAAAATTAATATTTAATATAATATAGTAAATATTATTATATTAATAATAAATATTTAAATAAAATAAGAATATAAAATTTAAATAATATATTATAAAAATGATATATATATATATATATAATTTATTTTTTAATTGTTATGTTATATATAATATTATGTGAATAAATAACACAATGTCAAAGCAATTCAACTGGTAAAGGCATTTGAATGCACGTAAAAGGTCAAAGGTTTAATTATGTATCAACATACCATTAAAATGTTTTGCATTTTACTGTTCAATGAGCCATTTTTCTTATCAGCTATACTCTACAGGCACTGTTCACATAGCTGGAGCAAATAGTTGCAGCACAACGTTAGGTTTCATGCTCTAAGAAAAGACAAGAGTGTTTGTATACTTGACTTTTAAATTTTGAATTTTCCTAGGTCACTTTCTTTCTGCTGGACTTTTGGTCTAAGTCCGCCTTTGATGGACTAGACTATTTGATTAGGATATAAGTAGCCTAATCAAATAAAAAATGAATCAGCATTAATTATAGATTAGAAAATAAGTTTGTATTAATTATGAGATTGTTAATTGAGAATCAAGTCATCATAATTCAAAAAATTAATTGAGAATTAATTCTACTTATTACTAACTTGGAAGGCAAGAAGGATTGCACATTACTTCCTAATTAGTGGCCATATTAAACCACTATAAATAGGAGTACATCCTTAAGTTATAAATCATCCCTTCCATTGAGCTATATGACAATCTCTCTTCTCTCCTACCATCTTTCTTGTTCTAATGATTTGCTGTGTCAAACCTAATTAGGTTATAGTAGTCTAATAATTGCGTGAGCTTTATTATGTTTGAGTTATGGAGCAATGGAGCTTTGACCCGAATATGAACGTGGATTTTCCCCAATACGCTAGCTTTTTTTCTCTCCTTATTATTTCCTACATTGGTATCAGAGCATGTTGATCTTGAGCTTGTGTTTATTCTTTGTGAATAACCATATGATAAAATTTAATTATATCTCCATCATAATTTTTATTTCCGTCATCCAATCATGTATATGAGATTATATTATAGTAGTATATATGCTGCTTCATTTTTTCTCATCTAATATTTTCGTGCATACATATATACATATATTTATGGATGCAAGTCTTCTCGTATATGCATGCGTTTGAATATTTTTCATGTGAGAGAGTATGTTATAGCATATTGAGATTAATGATTTTTTCTTCATTTTTTCCCTTCCCAATCATGCGTATATGTATATATTTGAATGCTTATGCCTTCTTTATTATATACATATACATATAGTATGTAATGCATAATTCAACCTTACATTTGTTTTTAAGCTTAATGTCCTTCTCAAATTCTTTTGCTTGAAACTTATTACATGTATGCTCTCTGGTTCGTATGTGCATGCATGATGTTAGGTTCTTAAGGTTAAAAGCTCTTCATATGTATCAAGTACAAACTTTATTCTTCCTCTTCTCCTCACTTCTTTGATGTGATTAAAGTTGAGTTTTTGAAACCTATGTGGAATAAAAAATATACATCAAAGTATACATCAAATTCATGTTACGGAGTGCTGTCGACGTCAGTGAAAAATTGGGTTTTTGAAACTAAGTATTTTAGCCTAAGGTAATGCTATGGGTATGTTGAGCTTAAAGAGACGATTCCAATAATACTTAGAATGCTTCAAACAGGGTCCGAATGAGGGAGAAACGAAGGAAAGAATTTGGCGGTCGGCTTATCACTGCTGCACTTCACTTATAATTTGATTTCAGAAAAAGACTTTTTGGATCAAATAAAATCATGGATTTGTAGTTCGTTCAATGATGATTCCAACGACACCAAGAACACAAAAATCAAAGACAAAAAGAGGAAGATATGACCTTCAAAAATTTGTGAGTTGCGATGACCATCCGAAGCTCCAACCGCGTTAAATTGACCTGGCTGGTAGTTGAAGACAATGACATGGCTATCAACTCACCACGTCATTAGTCAAGCAATGCGTGTGGACCAATAAGCATGTGCCACGTTAATGTTCATTGACATGTCATTGAGGCCACGTCAGAGGTCAACATCAGGCCATATCATCCGTTGACTAGCCACGTAGACCAAGACAGTTATTTGGTCTTGGTTAAGTGCTGGTCGTTGACCTACTTTTTAAGAAAAGTTTAGAAAATTGACCAGTGGTGTGTGAGGTCCACTGGAGCCACTATTTTCCATATGGTGGGTACTATCAGAGAGAAGGAGGTGCGTGGAGTATGGGAAGACGGCACGTGTCACTGGCCGATGATTGTAGGACAGCGTGTGGCATACGCATGCATCCGTTGAGAGTGGGCTTCACAGGAATTTTCTAATTTTTTAGGATTTTTTGATCCAAACAACTTCTAGGGGATGTGATTTGTTCCTAAAAATCCTTAAATTTGAGAGCTTCAATTTAATGTATAATTTGTATATATTTAAAGCATGTTTATGATTTGAGTCAAAAAGTGTTTATGTGTACTTAAAGATTCTCAAAAACATTGAAATTGAATCTACATTGAATCTATTGTTTTCTTTTGGATTAGTTGATTTAGTTATTAAGAGTATTTTAGTTCCAACATAAGGTTAACGTTGAAAGATTCTTTAAAGTAGGAAATTATTCAAATGAGTTTTGAATATAAGACCCTATCCAACCTTAAGTCAAATTCTTAGAGATAAAAACTGAAACTTGCAGCAACTTTGAATTATTAAATAATAACAAGTCTTCCCATACTTCTAACCACATTGAATCAATTAGGATTGAAGTAGTGACTTCTGAGTCAACCCTTTATCATAAATATTGTGACAAAGGACAAGATAGATAGAGATGTAGGAATAATCTCATCAAGTGGGAGGTATGCTGCAAATACATCTAAGACAGTGGATGTAAACATGGCTAAGAGGAGCTTGATATTGTAACAAGATGCTACATGAGTTCATATGGTCAGAAGGGTCTATGAGAGGGAGAACTTAGTTATGATATATAAGGCAAATTTTTATGTGTTTTGAATGTTCTTTCTTCATTGAATTTATAGTTATATTCTTTGATTTTTAGAATTGAATTGAGCATATTCTCTTCTTTCCATAAACAATCATGTTGTTATTATGTTATTGTCTTATTACAATAACTACTTTGATTGAGTAGGAGTTTCTGGAACGTATCTAGAAATTCAAAAGAGGAATGTGTTCAATAAAGATCATGGTTAAAAGCGTGATGAGCTAACTAACATTAGTAGGATAGGAGTCAACATAGTTGTCTCCTGAACATGAAACTAGTGAACTTATTATCTAATTATCCTATATCTTATTTGAACAAACAAATATGATTTGTATACCATAATCGTCTAAGTGACCAAATTATGACCAAGTCTATTTGACTGAGCCTATAAAGACAAGCTAAATAGAGATATCAATAGAGTTGAAACTCTTAAATCTCTTGCATTAAGGAAGAATGAGATGTTAAGGACATCATACTAATTATTCTTTAGCATCTAGAGGCTGAAGCACCCTGAAGGAAATAGAAAGCTTATGCTATCAAGCATAGAAAGAATAAAATTGCTCATATTTATACCAATATGAGTAAAATAACTTTATACAGACAGTGTGGATAGCATTAGAAGGTGATAAAATTGACAATCTTCTTCCACCAAGTTAAAACTAAGTTACGTTTTAATATGGAGTATTAAGTTCTAACATGTCATTTAGGTAACACTTGAGACAAATATCAAATTAAGATATTGATACATACAAGCCAAGTTCTTTCTAACAAACAACAAGTGTATGTTGTGATAAGACGTCTCATATTGAGTAGGAGTAAGTTATATCTCTTAGTGAGTGGGAGTAAGCTACGTCTTCTAAAGAGTGGGAGTATACAAAAGTGAATACTACACATCATATGTACATTGTGACCTTTGGCAATGTGGTTCACCACATTGAACTTGAGCATGAAAGACTAAGGGATACGAGATCTATAGTCAAATGAACTTAGTTAAAGAGTACGAGGATTAATCCTCTAAGCTTAAGGGCAAGAAACCTATAAGGTAAACATGATCTAGAGGAGGTCAAGAATGTTTTCTACAAAGATGCATGTTAACTCTGCATAGATAAACCACCGTGATTCACTTCATGCAATATGCTAGCGACAAAATCACATCTTTGTTATCTCTTTAGTTGAAGATCGACGGGACTATAACTCTCAAATCTGTTGTTGGATTTGATGTTTCCTTTTAGGGATAACAATTCCATTTCTTACCACATGCACACATTGATAAAAGGAATGATCAAGCTAGCAAAAGAGAATTTGTTAAGTAATGTGTACTAAAGGATGAATATCCTTATGAGCAACTGACAACTTGGTCTAACTAGCAAAAAAGATAAGGAAACATTTTGAGAATACATTCTCTGCAATTAGCAAGCTATGACATTTGTGAACCAATAAAGTGAGGGCAGTACACAGTACTTAGTGTTTCATTAATATCATAGATGTTTACTCGAAATGTAGTTATGTTAAAAGGATAAGACCTTTTAAACTAACAAGGGATAAGAACACTCGTTTAATTAGTTCAAGATGCTATGTGTACAAGAAATGGATTATTAGGAAACTATCAATACCTAGAACCCTTCAACATAATAGAGTTGTTAAAATAGAGAGATAGACCTCTCCTTTACATGGTTGAGTAAACAATAGCACAAGTGAAACTACTAACTATATGTTGGCATGTAAACTCACAGCTATTGTCTTTACACTTAACCAAATGCCCTCTAAGTTATTTACAACCAAGCCTTGTGAGTTTTAGATATACCTCAAACTATGCCTAAATACATTAAGATCATAAGGGTCAGCAACTTAATATCCCTAATTCTTCCTATGAGTATGGAAGACTGGGGACAAAGCACAAAAGGTACGTCTTCATGAGATGACCTCAGAATTTGAAATGATACGTCTTCATAAGTGAAAATGATAACGGCTCCATGATTGAGAGAACCAAAGAACAAGTATTGATCATACGAAAATCTCTTTAAGAGGTTAATAGTGACAAGGAATAATTAAGTATTCCTAAGTTAATTGATCCGAGTGGGAGGGTTGAGACCATTTTCACAATGAAAGAGGTAAGAGGTAAGTTACAAGAAAAATACCTCACCCATACATAGGAAAGATAATCCTATGAAATCCACCTCGGAGCAAAATATTATTCAGCAAATGATGATAAAGGGATAGATTCCCAAATAAATTGAATGCTTTCTTCATCATTTAGAAGGTGATGATGACTACCTATAAGTGTCTAAAAGACACTAAAAGGACCTACTAAGAAGAATTGTAAAGTGTCATGCAAGAGGATGTGGATTCTTTGGGCTTATTTGTCACCTAGTCAAAAGGCAATTAGGAGTAAATAGGTTCTCAAATCCATAAGGAGCATATAAAGCCTAAAACATTTAATGGCTAAAAGGGTACTACAATGGGAAGATTTCCTGTTGTGCATTTTTAACTCCGAACAACCAATTTTGGCTATGACAATAAGCTTAGTCTTGAAATTACATTAAGATGATGTGAAGACTGCTTTCCTACAAATTTGGAAATTGGACGATGAACTTTAAATGAAGCAGCTTGAGGGCTTCGTAGAAATAATCATCCAGTTAGTAGTATATAAGGTTTCACAAGGTGAAAGTCTTGCCAACTTTAAGATAACCGAAGAACATTGCATGAAAGCTAAACGGTCTTAAGATGATTCTTTGTGAAGTCATCCTTTATCAAATGACATATGTTTAGCTGAAACAAGTGTCAAGGGAGTTAAAGGAACAAAGGATCAGAGTTATTCTTAAATTTTGAGTTGAAAGATCATGGGTTAAACATAACATATCTTGAATGACAGGATAAATAGAGATTGTATAAGGATGTATAGTCTTTGTTGTCAACTAAGATAATTGTAAGCCTAGAGAGGTTACATGTCCTACAAGGAATCTAATGCAGAAAAAAGTGGATAGAGCCCCATAGTAAGAATATGGTTGGTAACATGAATGTAAACATAGGTGTACGAACTTAGTAGCTATTTTGTTGTCCAGCTATGAAAAAGATTATAAGAATAACCATGGATTGAGTTGTCAAGATAACAACTTACCTTTAAAAGGATACTCCAATATAAAACCTAGGAAAATGATAATAGAGTAAAGAAATAAATAATGAATTTCTGTTATCCATGGAATTAGAACACAGAGTATGTTCTGCCATCACTCAAGGAGCCATATGGCTAGAAAATTTCCTATTAGTAACTGAGAATGAATGGTAGATAGAAGGATCCAAACGAAAATATCTTATGATGTGGATCTTAAGTATTACAGCAAGGCAAACCATACATTTTGAGACACCTCATTTTCCAATACCTCACCGACTCTTAGTTTCATTAAATTAGAGTATGCGGGCGATTACTTTAAATAAACTAAGAGCTATCTTCCTTAAATAAACTAGAGCGGATCAGTTCTCTGCTTTAACGAAATTCATTTATTCATGCTTATACATACACATATACATGTATAACTACAAAACTACCACATTCTTACATCAAATACAAATAGTAGTGCCTCGTACTATGGTCTTCAACTCACTTCTGTAATCCACCTCCGTGCATATCTCCCGGCACCCTTCAACCTGTCTAAATGGTTGTTTAGGAGGAGTAAGATTCGAGAGAATTTCAGTAGCAAACATTACCACTATGCATGTAAGATATATATGGATGCATGGCATGCTTGCCTACACTATTTCATGCCAACATAATAACATGTTGCGTGCTTAATGTTATGACATACATTGGCCATTGCAAAAATATAACAGAGCTTCACTACATCAAACATGTTCAACACAAGTAAGCAAAGCAGTCACATACTCAATGCAAGACATAATATCATACACATGCAGACAAGATAAGTTCATTACCTGTCAGACTTCACGTCTGTCCTCAATCCTTCGTCCTTGCTCCGGTTCGGGCATTGCCATTCGTCGAGTCCTAGAATTCCTAAAAATAGCCTACATGAGTCACACTCATCCATATAACATTCTAGACTCGTATTAGTTGATAACTTAACCCAATTACGCTAAATTAGTATAATGCCCCAGGAAACCCAGCCCAACTATACTTTTACAGAAATTATAACATGGGTTATTCCTACACAATTTCATGTGTAGAATCTATTTATGACTTCATATTAGTTAAATTCAGGCCCAAATGACAGAAATATCCCTTAACAACTCCTATTTAGAGCTATAAGGGTAATTTGGTTATTTCACCCTCCATGCTTTTCTCACTTCTTCATCAATATGAACCCTACACAATTTGCTCTCCTAAACTCAATGGAATCATTCAATTGATGAAATTCTAACTCTAATCCTCATGCCATACCCCAGGCAGCCATTATAGAGTTCTCAAAAGAGTTGTGTCGGTTTCTCCCTTTCTTAGGCTTAATACTCTCCTTTCTACTTCTAATTACATGATTAGCCATTTAGACATCCATTAGACATAGTTTTGGCCTCCAAAACACTGATTGAATGAGAGATGAACAATACCTCTCCCATAATACTCTGAATTCGGTTCGAAAATCTGGTGACGCTCTGGCCGGCGAGACGACACCAACCATCTCCAAATAAGAATATGAAACCACATAATTGAAGCTTAGGATAAGTAGAAGAATGTTTGTACTGGGTACTTTGAGAGAAAACACCATTTCAGTCAAGTTTCGGTGATCTCAAACTTTCTCTCTCTTCTCTCTCCCCTTCGTTCTCGTTCTTTCTCCGTTCTCTCTCTCTCTTTCTCGTGTTTTCTGATTCTTTTCCCTTCTCTTTTCTATTTTAATCTAAACGCAGGAAAGAATGAGAATAAATGATGAAGGATGATGATTAATTAAAATCATCTAAGTAGCTTAGTACCAATTGATCCAACTGTCTCATTACTTGCATAACAAGTTTCATTTCTCTTTTCTTTCATCATTCCACCAATATTAATGAGAAATAAGAGAGTATAATTCACTCTCAAACTAATTATACTACCTTAAGTGATTGACCAAAGCCTTAAGCTTTTCAACTCTTTAACTTTACTCGATAATAATTCACCCACTTGGGCTTATTAATTACCAAGTAGTCATTTCCCTCCTTTTAATTCCCATTCAGCTGAAATCATTAGGAATATTAGGGACAAACCATCATTTCTCATCTTATGAAAAAATTACCATTTTGCCCTCACCTCTAATGATTTATCATAATAAACTATTTCTTGCCCCTTTTCATTATTTTTCCTTCATACTTGACTAATTTGGGCATCCATAATAGGGAAATAATGGTTGTTAGCCATTCATTGATCAAATGACCATTTCGTCCTTACTTTTAATATTTCATTGAGCTCTCCAGCTCACCATAATATTCTTTTTGATAGCCAAAGATATAAAGGAATTTTGAGAAATTATACCATTCCTGACTATTACACTTGTTAAACCAGGGTCTAGCAGTCCATTTATTCCAGGCTTATTATCAAGCCTCTTGTTCCAAAATTCGGGATATTACAGTTCTCCCCTCATTCAATAAATTTTGTCCTTAAAATTTTGAACGTTATAGGGTACTATTTGATTATTCTGCTAATCTTAATATGTACTTTGGACACATCGGTCCAATATCACCATGCTAGGTGACAACCACAGTACTTAGACATATAGGTCTTATGGCCCCTAGACATTTATCCAATGCAAACTTGCATCTCAGGTCTTATTGCCTCAAGCCTCTTCTCGGCTCCATTCTTAATCACATTTCACATTTTGCTAACTTAAAAAACTCACAAGCCTCTCAGGTCTTAGGGCATTAGGACATTTAGTCCATCACCTTTACTAAATAACAGCCTTCTCACTTAGCCCACTGCAGAGCTACCCTCCTGGGTGCCCCTGCAGCAACATAGATATTCAGCCCACACCCCTTGGCTCACCAGGACTGAGTGCGGAAAACTTGTGGAATAGCTCCTTCCCAACTAACTGGTCCATCATCTTGCCAGATAAGTACCCACTAGGCCTCGCCTTCAGGCTCACCTGGACTAACAGCACACGAGTGTGGCATTCAGCCCAATTAAAGCCACCTGGGAGCCTAGAAGGCAAGCTTTACAAGCCGCCCAACAAGCTATCTCCCGAAGGAGGTCTCCTCAGGTATCAAATACTCGACATTGGATACTTAAGCCACGCTTGACAACCTTGGCACCATTGAGTTATTGACTCATCGAGTCTATATACCTGGAATACATAGTTCACTAGGTACTTTAAATTCATTACATGCTCTATATCTTGCTACCCGACTCATTCACATCCTCATGTAATATTCATGAAGCATGCTAAACAAACAATCCTCATCATAATTATAAGGGCATTTGGCACGTCTGCATAGAGCCTAATGGCATCGATTGGACTTTTGGTCTATAAGTCACATGGCCCCAAGTGTTCACTCGCGCAAAGATAGACCCAAGAATTCCACTTGTGCAAAACTGTAATTTCCATAGCCCTAGTGTCCACTCATGCAAAGATAGGCCCCAGTAACTACTCGTGCATACTAGAAATCTCTGTGGCATCCACCCGCGCAAAGATAGGCTCCGGGTGAATACCCTGCAACTTATGAATGCTCATTAGGTCTTACTTCCAAGGGAATCACCCCTATGTCGAAGACATCACGGGACTTACAGCCTCAACCTCTGCCTATTAAGTCTGATTGCCTAAGGACACGCGGGTCCAAATAGGTCTTACTGCCTACCGTATATTCTTAACATGAATATACTTTATGGTAAACACATACATGCAGAACCATTACACAAGATTCCCAATTAAGAGTCACTTAGCTTCACATTGCTAAGCCTGCTCTTCCTTAATCTCTTTCATTATTTAGTACTGGAGTATCCCATGACGATTTACTAGGTCATACAACTCTTCTTCTCTTGTAGTTCTACAATCTACTTTCTTATATGGGGTCAATTCATTGGACTTTAATATTAATCCCGCTCCAGGCAGTAATCACAACTCAAAGGGATAAGTCTATAATTAAGATCTTTCCCTTATGCTAGATTAACAACTAGCAACCTCTGGAGATATGTATGAGGTTTCTCAGATATTTCTGTACTGCTTTCTGGTACTTTAAGCCACTTAAGCTATCTCAAATTCTTGAAGAACTAATTCAACGATTACAATTGAATTCTCAGGTTATGGTTAAACTCTTAGAACTTTAACATTACCTGAGTCAGAATCAGGTTTCTTCAATCATACCTAATAGGCACGCTACGAATCAAAGTCAATAGCGTCCATTTTAACCTGCACTGTTCTAGGTAATATTCTCAAACGATTACTGAAGATCTAACTTCATCTGTAAGGTTCACAAGGTTTTGACTCCTGTCATGAAATAGAACCAAAGTGTAACCTGATTCTCCTTTTGACCTAAACGTCATTCTCGGCTCAGATCCTCTTGGATCATTCTATGGTATAGTCATCACTCATGACATCGCTAAAGATTACCATACATCTTACCTCAAGGTATTCAAACCTTGACAATAGATCCCCACTAAGTACAACTGCAGTACTACTCTTACTTTGAGCGCTCGCCACAGTGGCATGGGATTCCAACCCATAGTTGGGCAAGATCACATGGAATATACCTATGATTTTCCTCTTCTCAGTATGCTTAGCCTCGGAGTTCCAATGAGATTCGAGCATCAGTGCTCACATCATCTCATACGTCATTGGGTATCGATATCTCATAATACCTCACCCACCACGTGACATGTCGCTAATTTCATATCACATGTCACTAGGTATCGGTAGCCCATACTACCTCAACCACCATGAGACATGTCAGATAAGTCTCCAACAATGTGCTAAAGTCTCCCAAGAAACATTGCACAATGTCACATTTCCATCTCCAGTATAATTTCCCTGCACTTGAGTTCTAGTCCATAAACTCAAATTCAGGAAGGAACACTCGAGTTCCATTGGTATTTCACCATGACTTAGCTGATATTACAACCTTGCACATGCCAAGAAGGCTTGCACTCAAGTTTCCCATGACACACTCAAGTTCCTATATGCTTCAAGTTCTTAAAAATGTACTCAAGTTCATCTACACTTCTTGTGTACTTCTTATGTACTTGAGTTCATATGTAATTCTTGTGCACTCGAGTTCATCTGCACTTCTTGTATACTCGAGTTCAGCTGTACTTCCTGTGCACTCAAGTTCTGGAAGTGCGAGATGAGAGTTTGTTCCAGAATGATTTCTAATACAAGAATAAAAGGTGCACTCGAGTTCACCAACATGAACTCAAGTTTTCACCCCATTTTGCACTCAAGTTCGCAATTTTTGCCCCTGAGAGTTCTTGCCCGAGACCATTTTTCATCAAAAAATGGCCTATAAACTCGAGTTTACTATGCTAAACTTGAGTTCATCAACTATTCTAAGATGATAAATACTTCAAAAATCATCTCAAATCCATCCATAGGTTATCCAAATCCTGGTTTTCAACTTAGTAATATTCTTAGCCATAGCTCTACCACCATGCCTTCTTCTATAAGGCATCTAACCAAGGATTATAACCTATCATCTAAGCAGAGAACTTCTAGCAATTTCGCAACATTGCCAGAATCAACACTCTATAATTCTAGTAATTACCATTTTTGCCAGAATCAATGCTCTGATACCACCAAATGTGACACCTCATTTTCCAATACCTCACTGACTCTTAGTTTCATTAAATCAGAGTATGCGAGTGATTATTTTAAATAAACTAAGAGATATCTTCCTTAAATAAATAGAACGGATCGGTTCTCTGGTTCAACGACATTCATTCATGCTTATACATACACATATACATGTATAACTATAAAATTACCACACTCTTACATTAAATACAAATAATAGTGCCTCGCACTATGGTCTTCACCTCACCTCTGCAATCCTCCTCCGTGCATATCTCCTGACACCCTTCAACTAGTCTAAATAGTTGTTTGGGAGGAGTGAGATTTGAAAAAATCTCAGTAGCAAACATTACCATTATGCATGTAAGATATATATAGATGCATGACATGCTTTCCTACTCTATTTTATGCCAACATAATGATATGTTGCATGCTCAATGTTAGGACATACATATGGCCATTGCACCAATATAACAGAGCTTCACTACATCAAACATGTTCAACACAAATAGGAAAAGGAATCACATACTTAATGCAAGACATACATATCATACACATGCAGACAATTGGTTCCCCCCTGGCTGTCACAGCTGAAGAACAAACTGAAAAGGTGGATCTCTCTTCTACCTAGTGAAAGGGTGACCACGACGGAGGCTTGAAGTTGGGGTTATGCAACTATTCTGAGGAATCTAAATACAAAGTCACAGATGAGTTTGAAGGTACTAATTGTTCGATTCTTTGATCTTGAGGTGAGCGACTTGCTAAAAGTTCCAATTTTCCTCACTAATGTCTATTTGGGATTTAGATTTATAATTGGTTGGATCGATTTTCTTTCTATTGATCTCTTTATGATAAAAATTGTCACCTTTTCTAAAGCATTGACATTGGGTGTAATTTGGTTAGTATTGTATGAGCAGGTACTTTGTTATATCTCTCCATTGGGCAGAGGGTTTTACAAATAAAAATCATGTATCCAGGATACCTCTATCCTAGTAGACTTGGTGTATAAGGCTTTTAGATGGGAAAGAGTATAAATGATTGATCCAAGCTATATAAGCAAGGATTTTGATACCATTCCAAAAAATGGTTGTGCTTGGTCAAAGGATATTAGTATGTGGTGGAGTAGTAAAGTTTTTTATTAATCAATTGTCTTTAGAGTACAATAGATAAACAATTGAGATTATTAATTTGAGTGTGTTCAGTATATCTCTATGTATTGTTCATCATTGGCTAAATATGTGCTTGTTCAGTGTATTGCTCAACACTGTTCATTGTCAAGGTAGACATATGCCGGTTCAGTGTATATGGCTTTATTGCTCAGTCCTTAGGATGGAGTAGTATTTCGTTATCCTATTATCTATTAGATTGTGCATTTTTTGATATTATGATAAATGTTCTCCTTAAGTGCTTTCTGGTTCTAAGGAATCTGATTAGGAACCCTTCTTGCAAGTGTATTCCCATGGAAGCAGATTTAGCAGCCGGGTGGATTGTTAAAGCTTCATTTGAAGGGTCTTGCCCTGTAGTTTGGGTATTTCAACCTCAGCTTTTGCTGCAGGCCTATTTGGTGTAAGGTACGACAGATGATTTGGCTATGTATTTAATTTATCGTTGTAGCAGAGATCTTTTAATTACTTGTTTCTCTAAACTATTAGTAAGGTATATAGGTATGTGTGTTTACTCTTTTTCTCTGCTTGTTCTAGTTTGTTTAGTTTTTGGTTATGAGACATTGTATTTTATTTTCCTTTAATATTACTAATTTCCTTTTATGGCAAACAAAAAAAATCAGCCTTACATGTACTTTTTCATTAATATGCATGCTATTACCTAGGACTAGCAAATCTTCTATTTGTGTACTCTGATATGGTTCTTCAGCTATCGATACTGCTAATCTTCTAAGTCACTCTTAATACTTATGATATACAGCTATGTGATTTTAACTCAAGTTGTTGCTGATAATACATAATTTATTAATGCATTATATCTTATATCTCTTTCATTTACATTCAAGTTTTGTTGCATATCAACTTCTTTCTTTCTTCTTTTTTAATATTTTTTACTATTGATGGTCATGATCATTATAAGTGTAATCAAACTACTAACTCCCTTATAGTTATAATGAGTGTCATTCATTATAAAATTTTAATTAACATCATTACAAAAATGATGGACTACTATTTAAGTATGTTCTTCCCCTGTAATGCACGGGAGGAGTAAATGATTTGTTTTGATAAAAGGAGTAAATGATATTTATTAATAAAACATTTACATACTGTATAGAAAGTGAGAATGTTTGCACCTAACATTGATTGTTGGGTACATTGTCTTTATGTGTTACTTTGTTGACTCTTGTTGTTTGGGTCTGGCACAATATATCTATTGCAAAGTACTGTGAGTTTATGTTCATTTGACATATTACCTTGATCAATTAGTTCTTAAGATTTCCAAATGAAGATGGTATTGATTTGGTATGCAAACCTATGACAAGTACATAATTATATAAGGTTATTTTAATATGTCTATTCGTTTGCTAATGATATAAGTTGGAAGGTTGAGATAGCATAAGGTGTAATTGGAAATGGAAGATAACGTTGTGATAGAATGGAAATGAGTTACTCCCTCTTGTCCTAAATATAAGATAAAGTTGACATTTTTTAAAGATATTAAGAAAGCTAATTAAATTACTTTAAAATATTTATATTTATCATTTTTCTCTAAAATATTTTGCCTAACTTATAAAATGATATATATTCTAAAGATATACAACATAGGATATGAATAAGTAACATATTTAACTTCCTCAATCTCTTCCAAAAAGTCAGTTGTAATATCATAAATTTTGGGACAAGAGGCTTGAGATTAAGCATAGATTAAGTGAACTACTAAACTCCGGTTTAGTAAATGTCCTAATAAGGCAAACGACTAAACCCAGTTTAGGAAGAGTCCCAACAATGATGGGATATAGAAAGACTTTCAGGGATTATGCGATTTGTCCTTACCAGGTGGAAGGCTCGATATTTGCAGGCGGTATGATTAAAGTGTTGGCGCATATGTGCATAGAACACATATATGGTGCCATTGGGTTGGTAGAAAGATGTAACCCAACTATGTCATGAAGTATGGGACAAGTTAAACAAGTAAAGTATGATGTATATGAGGACGTGTGGTGTTTTCAGGGTGGACCAGTATGCCCTGCGTTTTTAAGAATACATCGGTATGCCTTACGTTTTTTAAAAATAAAGACACTGGCTTATGGCGCCATATGGGCCCCACAAGCAGACAGTCAGTAATTCCCTAAGCCAAAGGCCATGTGGTGCTATCAGAGGGCTTACAGGGACACGTGGGGTAAAACCGAGTGACTTCGTATAATAAAGTAATTTTTTTGAAAAGTGACTTTTGAAGTGGACCAATAAGAAATTGCCACCTAGCCATTACTTTTTAGTTATTACCTTCAGAATAGGACACATGTCCCTTCATCATGGCCTTCACTTTTTGACTTTTGTGTTAGCCAAGTAAGAGCATGACACGTGTCCCCTCTTTATGATAAAGTTACTTTATCTTTTGAGTTGTCATTACCTGAAGGTGACACCTAGCCCCGAGCTGAGGAAATCCACTGGTTTTCGGTCCAGTCACCCAACTAATTTTCCTAAACACCGAACCCAGGAGTTAGGGAAAATTACAGGCCCCTACTTTCCCTGACAATTTGGATGGCCAAAGGCCCAAGAAAAAAAGTGGGACCTACTTAATTAAAGCTAGTAACACTTATCACTGTTTGATCGGGTTACCGAACACGTGGCACCGTAAGATTTTGACACGTGGCAAACAAATATCAAGGCTTCCAAGGGCCCTTAATATTTCAATCAGCTGCCCAAAAAATTCATAGAAAATCAGAAAATAAAAACTTTAGAAATTGAAAGAGGAAAGAGAAAATGTGAATAGTGAAATTTCTTGAGTTCCGGAGCCGATTTCACCTCCGAATCGATGTTTCTCTCAAAGTACCATTCACAAACCTTCATCTACTTATCATAAGCTTTATTTCTATGGTTTTATATTTTTATTAGGATGTGTTTGGTTCCATCTCCCTTTCCAGAGTACTGCCGGATTTCTGAACCGATTACGGAAACGTGTAAGGGTAAGCGTAAGCTTCCTTTTATACCAATTGGTTTGTTGTTTGATGAGTTTTTTGGGGGTTTGGTACTGTTAATTTTCATGCAAGGGGGTATTTTTGAGGTTTAATCATGTGTTTATGGTTAGATTATGATTTATGATGATATTAGACTAAGTTGTTAGACAAAATTCTGTTTTGGTGAATTGTTGTAGAAAACTCTAGTTTTTTGGTCTGAATAGAATGTAATGAAGAAATGAGAATTTTCCAAATTTTAGGTTTCCAATAGATTCCTTGGGCAAAATTATATAGGTATACAAGTGTTCATGATTTTTGGATGCTTGTATATAAATTTGGAATTTTTGAAAGTTGTAAAGTAGATGTTGTGTACTTTGTTTTCTGGAGGTAGTGTCATTTTAATGTGTGTTTTAGTAGTCAAATGTTATCTAATGACCATGAAAATTTTTATAATTAAATTAAACTTATCAATATTTAATTTGATAGGTCACAATGGTTAATTGGATTTGTGTACTGGGAGTTATGAATTTTTGAAGTTTAGGCACTAAATCTGGAAAAAATCCTCACACAGTTGGGTTAATTGAGAATTCTGGAATTCTAGGTGTATAAGTGGAAGTAGTAATATTTTTTCTTAAAATTAGACTTAAATAGGGTCAAATGGAGCTTTGAACTACCCTAATTAGAGTTCTATATAATTAATTATGATTTTTTCAATGTTTGGTCAAAATGCTAGTAGCTTATGGCTACCATGCGAATTTGAGAAAGACAGTGACCAAATGAAATTAGTATGAACTCTAAGGGTAAAAGTAACCATTTAAGGCTAATGTGGCCCATTGGGCATTCACTTTTCATGGCTCTAATAATTTCATTACTTTATCAAGGGCTATGAAGTGATAAAGAAGAAGCAATAGATAGAAGATCATGGTATAAGAGGAGGACACAAAGTCCAAGAGGTAGTAAACTTTCCTAACTTGTATAGCTTGCTATATGTGCTTGTGTATTAATGTGTTGATTGCTTTGGTGTATTGTATGAAGTATATGTGAATAAGTGAAGTTCAGTTTCTGTTTATACTATGGCCATTAATGTAACATGTTAAGCATTGAGCATGCATATATATCATTATGTTGGCATGAATTTATGTAAGCAAGAATGTCATGCACAAAGTATTTTTTGTATGCAATGGTTTGCACTGTTTGCTACTGAGATTCTTGAAATCTCATTCCTCCCAACCAACTATTTAGACAGGTGAATACAGGAGGTGTACATGGAAAAGAGAAGAGGTTTCCACGCAGAGGAAGCAGTAGTGGATCGAAGATGATAATGTATATTTTGGTTTTGTATATGATTAGACGCTGTGATAGCCTTATATGGCTATACATTCTATGTATGTAATTGAACAAATTAAGTTTGAGCAGAGAGTAGCTTTAATTGAATTAAAGAAAAATCGCTAGCGTACTCTGATATAATGTAATTAAGAGCCAATGAGACTTAGTGACGTAGTGAAACATGTGAAAATGTTTGAAAAGTTTTCTACTCTTTGAAAAACCCTCTCAACCCTAGGTTCAACTCCTGTGTTGAGATTGGGGATTTATGAACATTTTAGAAGATTGGACAATTCGGGTTCAAATCCTGATTCCACAATGGATTTCACTAATCTTTTATACTCATCTGAGGCTATTAGAAATAAGGTATCACATTAGTTCTATTTTATATTTAGAATTGTAAGGAGTATAATTGAGGAGTATGAAGTAGGACTACAAAATTTTAAGATATGTTGCAGAGGAGAGATTTACAATGATTTGATGGGAAAATGTGGAAGTTTTTTCTCTCCATCTAACACGGAGAAGTTTTTGCTCGTTGATGTTAAATAATAACCAAAAACTTTCAACATCCAATGCAAATACTGTCTATATCTAATTAAGTTTTAATATGTGAATAGAACTTAAATAAATGTATTTAGTTTTATTATTATAAACAGCTAAAAATAATTAAAATAGATGGAAAAAGATAAAGACTTTTTTTATGGTCCATTTGAGAAAAAGCCTAGTTTTGAAAAGCCCAATTTTAGAAAAAACCTATCTTAAATTTTCTTTTCCTTACTGTCGCCACACCATCAAAACACGACACATATTGGAATAAATACAAAAATAACTATCTAAATACATAATATGAATTCTAAAGTAAGGAGTGGCAATAGAGGACTTTATTGATAGTACTTCTAGCCATAGCAACTCTGCACGCTATATTTCACAATATGGGAACTAGAAGCTGCAAAGGGAGAAAAGGAGATTAAAACAAATAACTTAGGATTCTTCTAACGGGAAGATGAGGTACAACGATGGTTTGTAATTTTCATCACCCATTAGGGAACCCTTAAAGAGCCAGTAAGTGTTTCAAATATACTGCTCTAAGACCCGGCTTAGGCTATTTATAGCCTACCATCAAGGCTTGTAACAACTTTACTGGCTAGGCAGGTGACCTTATCAAATCTCTATCCAAATCATTTGCAGGACATAATTGGGAGATATTTTATTCAAAATGTATGAAACATGAAAGTGAAGTCGTTAATATAAAATATGATGTTGCTAGTATAGATACATATATTGTTATTGACCCTTGAAACTAATGCCCTTAAAACTATCCCTGGTTTGGGATATGAAGTTATTAAACATGAAATTCAAATCGTTAATGTTAAATCTAATGTTGTTAACATAGCTACAGATGTTATTATTGACCCCTAAAACTTGTTGAGGGCAATTTGGTCAGAATTAGAAATCCTAAATTCCTACTTCAGTACTGACCTGGGTTTGATAAATTTGCAACACCAATTTGTCTTTTTCTACTTTTAATTGTTTTTTGGGTAAAGATAACTTTTGGTCTCTAAAATTTGGCCCGATTTTGGTTTTAGTCCCTTGAGTTTGAAATTGGTGGTTTTGGTCCCTAAAGTTTGCCCTGTTTATAATTATTAGTCTCTCAAATTTGAAAAGGGCTTGATGGCCAGGTTATAAAACCCAGACTAGACCGATCAATTCAACTTAAAAACTGGCAAACAGGTATGGTCCGATAATCAACCCGATTCATTTTTAAAAAAAATTGATTTTTTATTTTCTTTATAATTTCATATTAATAACTCTTAAATTTTCACTTTCTAACTAGTTTGGTCACAATTTAGCTATGGTTTGACTCCGATTTGACCCGCTGACCCTTGATCCAGTACCCTAGCTGGTTCAGCGACTGGTCTGGGTTTAATTACCTTACTTAGTGACACCTTTGACAGCTTTAATTCTTTCGATATGGCGCTAGCCCCTTTAAAATAGTTTATATGTCATGCATTTTAGGACAATTGATATGGAAAATATACTATAATATATTATATTGTGCTTTAAAAAATAGGAAAAAAGGGCATCAAAATAAAACACACAAACCAGAAATAGCTTATGTGTCATGCTTTCTAGGCTCATGTTTTTCATTTTGATGCCCTTTTTCCCTTGTTTTAGCACAATATAACATATTATAGTATATTTGCCATATCAGTTGTCCTAAAAGACATGACACATAAGCTATTTTAACAGTGTTAGCACCACGTCGAACGAATTAAAGCCATCAAAGGTGCCACCAAGTCATTTTCAAACTTGAGGACCAATAGTTATAAATGGAGTAAACTTGAGGGACCAAAACCACCAATTTCAAACTTGAGGGACTAACAACGATAAATAGAGTAAACTTGAGGAACCAAAACCATCGATTTTAAACTAGAGGGATTAAAACCAAAATCAGACCAAACTTCAGGACCAAAAGTTATATTCACCCTTATATTTTTCTTGAATTTTCCTTAATATATATTTCCTCCTGGCGCACACATATAATGATTTTCTATTATAGCTCCTGGGTATGTATGTGTATGTAATAATTTTCAATCCATCCTATCCTCCTTTATCAATCCTTGCTAAAAAAGAATATTTCTTTTTTTCCTCTGCCAAACACCCCATTCCTTACTATTAACAAATTAATATTTATATGTTTTAGGGGCAAGGTTCCAAAAACCGAACTAGGCACTAAACCAGTTAAACTCAAGGTCAGACTGACCATATTAAAATAATACCATTTAATTGATAATAATAAAATACAACAATATTAATAACCACAAATATCAAAATATAAGAAAATATAATAGTCTAATTGTAAAACAACAAAGTATAATAATTTTGGTAATATTCATCCTCACAATCCTTCAATCAATAATCATCGATAATTAATAAAATTGAACATCATAGGGGAAAAAAGAATATCGTTAGAAATAATAACATACTTGAAATTATTTAGCTCTAAAGAATTTACAACATATAGGATTTTCATATATAGAATTTTTTGGCTATAATCTTACAAAGTTAGACATATATACATTTTTATGTATATAAGAAAAGACACACACATATTTTTTTGCTCATAGAGTTATTTTTCTCTTATATAGAATTTTCATCTATGCAATAACCAAAACCTTAAGGCCCTATTTGGTATGGGGTATTCGAGGGCTTGGTATTAGGTTTAACATTGGTATTGCCCCTTTTGTCATGTTTGGTAGGAGGGTTAAGGATGACCATAGATTGGGAGTAATAAAAAAGTAAGATTGCTCGAAACCCATCTGCCCCTGGTATTGAAAAAGCTATTCAGGGATTGTAAAATTTCGAGGAAAAATTATCCATATTTATAATAATTTTTGGACAAAAGCAACATCTAAATTTTTGGCATAGATTAAAATATCTCTTCTTCCTCTCCAACCTATATTACTGTCTCCCCCTACTTCTCTACTGTTGTTATTCTCTACCTAAAATCTTAGTTCAAAGACCAATAAATCAACAATTTGACACCAAATCAAAGAAGACCTATAAACAATGGAAGAACAACAACCTAGATCCCAAATGCATAATCATCCGCATCATCACCTCTTCTAAAATCAAGCTATAATCAAAATTACTTGCCAAATCCATTGGTCTTTCTTCTATCCTATCAGTAAAGATGTCCAGTGAGATATGTTCATAAGATGTTGTCTACAATGTGGCCAACAGTGGGTTATAAATATGGTACTAAAGATTTAGCAAGAGAAAGTAGGGAGATGGCACCAATGATTTAGCAAGAGAAAATTGGGAATGAGAAAGGTGAAGCTAAAGATGGTGAAGCGTTAGTGAATAAAAATGGTGATTGTTATGAGTGTAAGATAGTGTATTTAGAAGTGCAAGTGTACACTGTCATAAACAAGTAATATAGAGGTGAGTAGAGTATCGTTCCCATGAGGATTGATCACTAAGTACCAAAATTGATAATTTTAATACTATTTAACCGATCGATTAGTTTGTGGTTGAGATTGCAAGATAAAAATGATTAAATGAAAATGCAATTGTTGTAAAGACAAATATAATAAAAAGGCCCTAGGGATAGAATTCACTTAGCAAACTCTGGATTGAATCACTTATCTATGCTAGTCCAATTTATTCCACATGATTGATAGTCAAGTTTCCCTATTTTAATTACTAGCCTATTCCAAGGTCAAATAATTCTATAATTAATTGCTAACCCAATATATTCCTATATGAATTTAAGCAATCAATCATGCATTAAGATTTATAAAACTCAATTAAGACTACACAACCATATGAATATATTCCTATTTCATATGCAAATTATGGTTTTAATTATAGGATCCACACACATGTATCTCCTTCCAGTTTCAACATGTATATTGAAATCATCTAAAATGGGCCAATCAATTGAAATCATTAAGAACAATAATTAAAACTCAATCATGAAGGAAAAATTAAAACTAGATTTTAATAAGTTAAGATCCAATCCGTCATTAGTAAGCTACGTCATCACCCTAGGGAAATGAAAATTTAGCTCTTGATGAAATTAAAAACAAAACCAAAATAAATTAAAAACTTCATAAATATTGCAGAAAACATGATTATTAAATTCTAAAACATACAGATACAACTACAAGATGCATGAAAATACAAAAATCTAGCCTTCCATATAGGAGGTAAAACCTTCCATGTAGAAGGAAGCCTATACCATCTACAAAGGAGGACTACTGAAACATTCCATGAAGGAGGTATGCAAAAACAATAAAATTCATGAAATTAAACTCTAAGATGGTCTCCTCCCTTGTGCCTTCCACTCCTCTATTTATAGATGAATAGGGTGTAAGACTTTCCACATGTTAGGTAAGAATCTTGACTCTAAGCCACAAATATTGACTTTGTGACTACCTTACTTTTTCATTGCAGCTATCGTTTGGCAATTAAAGTGTTAGAATCTTACTTTGTTGTCTTCATTGAAGTTGTAGATATGGATCTTAGCTTAAAAACGCATGTAAGAGCTCCTCATTTCAACATTTGTAGCTCAATTATGGTCAAATTAGTGGACAAAGGTCAAACCTGGACAAAATCACATGCTCAACTTATAAGCAAAATTCAGAGCTTTTAAGGACAGAACTGAGTTTTTGTCTCAACATAAAAATTGTAATAATTTTTCTCATATTTCTATCCATATAAAGAACGTCCAAATTCAACATCTAGAGCTCCAGATATTGCCTAAAAACCGAAATAGGGTTAAAATTTAGTATTTTCCAATTAATTCTATTTTATGTCAAATCATTATTTATTTATCAATTACACCCAAATTCATTACATTAAGCTCAAATGTCATCCAAAGATACTTCATATAAGGGAAAATAAATGTGAAAATATTTTACTTATCAGTTATGAATATTGGAGGAAGAAGTTGAGGAGGATCTAAACCAAAATTGGAGATATTGAAGGATTGACTAATAAGTGCTTCTAACAAAATCAGAAGTATCAAGTTATGAATAAGGATACAATTAAAGAATAAAGATATCATAGTATTCTTGAATCAACAAAAGTATAAACTGGTAACTTCATTTGAAAATGAATGAACCAAATTTATAATTGTGACTCGTCCTCTCAATCTCTCGAGTGTTTAAGGGTAAGTGTTTCGCTCAAATTCACCTGAAAAAGTTATACTACCATAGCTTGCTAAAAATCTCAATCTCCACTACTGAATTCACATGCATAATTCAAATCAAAAGGACTTATTGAAGGTTGTAATGGGGCTAGGGTAAAAGGAATGTAAATAGTGATATGAACGGTTACATCTAAGAAATAAACAGAGCAATTGAAAAATGAGTCATCTTATGAATAGACTCATCTCATCCCATAATTTTATTCAAAACTAAATATCCCATTTTTTCCTCTTTTTTTCTCTATTTTTTTTAACTTTTGCAGTTGATAATGTACACACCCCTACACTTATCAAAAGCCCATTTCACAAAGATTTCAAATGCTCTGTTAATCTTTTGAACTAAGTAAAAGTACTTGATATATCATTAAAACACATTAATGGGTTGAGAATAAAGAAATAATCAATCAGGCTCAAAGGGGTTTATCAATAGTATAATTACAAGGTTGGGCTTTTGCTCTAGCTAAAGAAAATGAATGCCTTTATCATTTTTGAATGTGCATGTGACATGTAATTTCAACCACATTTAAAGCAAGTTCTAGAGTAACAACTCAATAGGTGAATATCACATACAAGAAAGATAATCATTATAGGCTCAAAAGCTCACGGTTAGGTACTTTCAAATTTAGCTCATTCAATCTCAAAATTAATTACCAAAACCAACAATCAGTTGTTCAATCATGCTATAAAATCTCTAAACTCAATTGCACTATGCTTCAAATTTACATACTTCTTAAAATCATTGAAAAACACTCATACAAATTTTTTTTAAATCAGACCTCTTTTTTTAGATGAAACAGGAAGAAAGAAAAAAATGCAACTAATAAGATGCGTCTCAAGAGTTAAGAATAACTCTTTACTCTGTCATCTTTTCACACCCCATGCATCTAATGGTTTTACTAACTAACTATCTAATGGAGAAATTATACTCTCTTTTTTTCTCCCCCAACCTAATTCAGACATTGTCCTCAATATCTTTAAGAGATTAGAGAATTTTTTTTTTCAAACCCAAACACATAACAAATTAAACTAAAATGCTAAGAGTAAAACCATAAGATAAAGGAAAGTTACAACCGGAGAGTGGTATATGGATTCTGCTTCTGAATGATGTCTGAAGATTGCCCACCCATATACTCGACTAACAGATCTGGTTGAGGTTCATAAGTTTGCAATTGATCCAATAGTTGATTAGCAGTTGGCGCAAAAATGATAGAATGATGAGTCACTTGGGGTATGAATCCTATTTCCACAGCATGATCAAGAAAAGACAACAAGTTATCATAAAAACCATTAACATGTAACAATCCTAATGGATTTTTGTAAAATTAAGTCTAGCCCAATATGCAACACTCGAGATCCCATCCAATATTTCCAAACCACCAGGTAAAACGATAAAAGCTTTAGCACGGTAGAACATACGTCCCATTCGTTCAGGTAGACTTGAAACCTCTAACTCTTACCCTAAGGAGAAGATGTGATTTTCCAACTCCTTCACCCTTATACACAAAACTTTGCTACCATTAGTAGTTGCAGAAATAACCATAATTCCCCTCAGGCTCTAAACACCTCTCCCGTATACAAAATTGATTTTCCTAGCAGCTAATGCACGTCCCAGTTCCTGTGCTGCAGGTATAAAGTCTCCATCCTTTCCTGAGTCAGTTTTACTGAAAATGCAGATAGATTTAAATCTACAATTTAGGGTGATATCACTCCTTTTTCTTTTTCCCTCAAACATTTTGTGTTTTTATAAGTGAAAAAATAATTATTTATACTACTAATAAAAGGACAACAAAATCATGCAATCACACATTTTTCAAAAAAATTTGAAAAAAATTACTGACATAAATGGCCAATGGGCCATTGCGTGAAGAAATTAAGTAAAGTGAGTAAAGAAAGTCAAAAAGTTACTGAAAATATAAGACAAAAGCATGATTATGTATAGTAATTATGATTATGGCTCACATCTTCCTCTGGTTTTACGTCTAGTAACGGCTTGAACGCTTTCTATGAATCGAGGATTTACTTCACATCTAGTTTTCTTATAAACTGGCAAACAGGTCTTTAAACGTCAGATTCCCAAGACGATAGTGCTCTTTTTCTTTATTGAATATGTCAAATAAATCGAGAAGAAAATAATGAACATCACCACTAGAATGCGTCTCAAGAGTCTGAATGATATCATCCAATGACTCCTTACTCAGTCCATCCTTTATAAATTGAATTTTATCTTCTCAATTTATTGAAACCATACCTTTGCTTTGACATATATAAATGATTGTAAGATAAAAATGATTAAATGAAAATGTAATTGTTGTAAAGACAAATATAATAAAAAGGCCCTAGGGATTAGATTTCACTTAGCAAACTCTAGATTGAATCAATTATCTAAATTAGTCTAATTTATTCCACATGATTGATAGTCGAGTTTCCCTATTTTAATTACTAGCCTCTTCCAAGGTCAAGTAATTCTATAATTAATTGTTAACCCAATATATTCCTATATGAATTTAAGCAATCAACATGCATTAATATTTATGGAACTCAATTAAGACTACACAACCATATGAATATATTCCTATTTCATATGTAAATTATGGTTTTAATTATAGGATCCACACACATGTATCTCCTTCCGGTCTCAACATGTATATTGAAATTATCCAAAAGGTGGCCAATCAATTAAAAGCATTAAAAACAATAATTAAAACTCAATCATGAAGGAAAAATTAAAAATATATTTAATAAGTTAAGATTCAATCCGTCATTAGTAAGCTACGTCATCACCCTAGGGAAATGAAAATTTAGCTTATGATGAAATTAAAATAAAACCAAAATAAATTGAAAACTTCATAAATATTGAAAAAACATGATTATTAAATTCTAAAACATAAAGATACAACTACAAGATAAATGAAAATACAAAAATTTAGCCTTCCATATAGGAGGTAAAACCTTCAATGTAGGAGGTAACCTATACCATCCATAAAGGGAGACTAACCAAACCTTCCACGAAGGAGGTATGCAAAAGCAATAAAATGCATGAAATTAAACTCTAAGATGGTATCCTCCCATGTGCCTTCCACTCCTCTATTTATAGATGAATAGGGTATAAGAATTTCCACATGTTAGGTAAGAATTTTGACTCTAAGCCACAAATATTGACTCTGTGACCACCTTGCTCCTTGATTATAGCTAATGTTTGGCAATTAAAATATTAGAATCTCACTTTATTATTTCATGAAAGTTGTAGATATGGATCTTATCTTGAAAAATCATGTGAGAGCTCCTCATTTCAACATTTATAGCTCCCGTTATGGTCAAACTAGTGGACAAAGGTTAAACCTGGACAAAATCACGTGCTCAACTTATAAGCAAAATTCAGAGCTCTTAAGGATAGAAATGGATTTTCATCTAACATAAAAGTTGTAGGAATCTGTCTTAGCTTTCTATCCATATAATGAACGTCTGAATTTGACATCTAGAGCTCCAGATATTGTCTAAAAACTGAAATAGGGTCAAAATTTAGTATTTTCCAATGAATTCTATTTTATGTTAAATCATTATTTATTTATCAATTACACCCAAATTCATTACATTAAGCTCAAATGTTTTCAAAAAATGCTTCATTGAAGGGAAAATAAATATGCTGATATTTTACTTATCAGTGATGAATATTGGAGGAAGAAGTTGAGGAGGATCTAAACCAAAATTGGAGATATTGAAGATGGTTTTTGCCATCAAATTTGGGATGGAGAAACGGGAGGGTGGTAGTTGAAGGATGGAGGGAAAGAGGTAAAAGTCAGAGAAGTTTATATATGTTTGATAAGGAAGAAAGGGGCTTTCACTTTTTTTAAAAAAAAATTAAATTAAAGGATATTGTGCTACTTTCACAATTTATATATGATTATATAGTAAAACTAGGGGATTCTCCCAATGCGTTGCACGACCTGGGCTAGTCCAAGCGATAATATGGCAAGGCCATGAATGCAAAGTTTCTTAATTTTTTTGTTGTTGAGTGCCCTCTCTCCTTGCCAACGTTGTATCATTTTTTTTCACACTAGAATGCTGTCTATTGAGCAGCGCTCCCCTAGATAAGTCCCACTGTGTATTGTTATTTTTGAACTGAGGTAGTGCGCATTTTTTTTGTTCTTTTGTAGCATGCGTGCTTGAACACACACAGCCTCTTATAGCGTATTAATGTATCGATGCATTCACTACATTCAATAGTTTTGTAAATTTATTGTAGCATGTATTTGTTTATTTATGGAAAAAAGGATTGGTAAATTTGTTTGATAATCCGTTGGCATGCACATGAAAGATCCACTTTTTTTCTGGTATGCACATGAAAGATCCACTTTTCTGGTTTAGCGTAAGTATTTTTTTACCCTTTTTATGATTCTAAATCATCATTGTCGTACATTTAGGTTCTGGTGTTGGTTGTTGTTTTGGGGTGAACTAGTGTGACTCTACTCGAAGGGTAGAGGTGGAGTTCTTTATGCCGTCAACTCATGTGTTAGCACCTCTTCTGTGTCCCTCCCTAACATATAGTGGTACTGACTCTCTTAATGAAGGTAGGGATTTAGTGTGATATTCGTGATGTTGGAGCAACTTTGAATGCATATTGTTCGTGTTACAAAGGCATAGTGTTGTATTAGTGGACATGCGACGATCTACTCTAGGTCTTGTCTGTATTTGTATGTATGGCTATGTAGTCAAACCGCCTCTTCTTCTTTGATGCATAACTGAATGAGCATTACTGGCACCCTTTATTGCTGTACATTGTATTTCTTGTACGCTTCATCAACTACCTCGTCCTTTAGTATGCACTTCCCCTGATTTCCCTTACAATTTTTTGTGACGTCACAGTTAGTTATTTCTTTTTCTTTTTTATACCCACACATATATGCTTTTTGATATATTATTGTTTGACCTTAAATATGACAATTTTATTTGCATCCTTTCAAGTTTTCATTGTTTTTAAAATATGAAACAAACATTGATAGAGTTCTCAAAGTAGTAAACCTTTATGGGTATATTGCATGAACCAACAATTTACGATCTAAGAATAAGAAAAAACTTTACTTATCATTGTTGCAACATACATATGGGTTTTGGGCCAACAAATTGCTTATGCGAAATAGTCCATAAAATAAAACCAACCCAACACTCATGTATTCAACTTTCCTTTTTAATATTCTTTATCCCTTCAGCCACAAAAAATGTTGGTGGATGTGTTTCTGAGGGGCCGACATCATCATACTCAATTATTGAATCCTTTGTAGTCATCTTTCTCTTAGATACTTGCTTGTGAGAGCTATGGTGTTATGGAATTTCCTCATTGCCTTATTATGCTATTTTTAAATTGTGAGGCACCTACAAATAACAAAATGGCTAGTTTACATTTACATAGGTCGAGGGAGTCTAATTTGTCAAAATTTTGTGCATAAATATGGTTACAAGAGCACCTGGGTATTAGAATTAGAATATGTAAATTTGGCTAAAGTTGTGGATCATCTGAGAACTGCGTAATTGACATACTACTTGATAGGTGCTATATGACGTGTTCTTTAATCCTAAACTTAATTATTGGTTTTTTTCCCTATGTGACTACTCAATTCCTCCGGGAAAGAGTATGGTGTACCTTCCTAGCCAAATATGAGAAGCAATAATTAGTGTATTAATTTCAATGTACTCATTCATAAAGTATGTTGTAATTCCTAGTTTACCTCCTCCAATTTCTTTTTCAAATGCTCAGCTATGCAACCTAGAAGTTCAGTTGCATACCAATTGAAAAGCAGCGTAGAACATTTCCCAGTAGCATCAAATACCCTGTAATGCACCTTCAATCTGTGATAAATTTCTCATATTTAGTGCGTGGAATTTGATGTTAAGATATATGAAAAATAAAATGGATGGAAAGTATAAGGGCATATCAAAACGGCGTGCACATGCTTTGGTTGAGTCATGAGGCTTCCTTGTTATAGTTGTTGAATGTTAGTTTTCATTTTGTTAGGTTGGTTTAGTGTCACACAGGTACCAATCATAGGTCCACCTATATGCCGTTTCGAGCTTTTGGATGGATATTGTTGAGACAATCTTGCACTCCTAATTACAACAGCGCAAGTGCATGAAATAACTACTTGATTTTGGACCATGCTATAAGCATTAGCTAACTGGTATCCCCATCCATAGTCATAAAATACTACCTTTGTATTGTTGCATAAATCACCAAGGGTATCCTGGTTAGAAATGCCAACATGTCCTCATTGCTGAAGTTGGGTTTCACAATGTTGGTGATCTGGTAGAAACTTCGAGCAGTGCTTGGGTTCTTGTTCAAGCTGTTCATGACATCAAATTAGACAAATAAGCAAACATGCCTAAAGCTTACAAGTGTTAAATACAACTATTGTCGCTTGGTTCAAAAAATGATGCTCACTTCTAATAGTATCCTAACCTTAGGGATTTTAGGATTGAACAAAACTCTTATTGCTTCTAGGACATTAGAAATATGGCCATATGTTATGTTGCATGGGATGGAATCTGTACACTAGTTTACTACAACGGACTCAATTTTTTACCTTTATCTTTATTCAACTTTGCAAACCTAATAACAACCATAATCGGTGGCTCCATTTTAGTGTTGAGGTTGTTAAATAAGCTAGTTGCGGAGTTTCCAAATAGTACTACATTGACAGTAACATCACTGCACAAAAGGTCCACTAGTTTTCAATCTAGTTCTTTAATATCAGGCATTGTATATAACTTAATCACATGCAATAATGCCCATGCTAAACCATGCACATAAATGTGTACATTAGAGGAAATTATGGGGTGTTGTAGTCAATATAATGATAGTGGGAAGTGACATGGTATGGACATTACTTTTTGTCTGTAATAGTGAGATTTAGTCTCTTGAAGGTCTCAGACTCTTTTTGTTGATCTACCAAATAGCCAAATGCTTGAAGGAACCCTATGACATTTGGAAAAAAGGTTTACCTATAATGTAAGACTCGATATTAAAAAAAAATTTCCTTAATGAAGATTTTAGTTGTTAGGAATATCTTTTTAAGAAGCACTTACCAATTAGTTCTTAATTAACTATTGTGTAATTTGTAATGTTTTTAATAGGGACAAAGTTGAATGCCTCCATCGAAATGTGCAAATCAGATTCCTAGAAAAATGTCTTGTGAAATCTGATCCTCCTCAGGTCTAAGTCACTTTATATTTATCACTATTGTCTAACACCTTAAGCTTTGGAACCGATAAACCTCACCCTCTTGGAGCTCCTTCATGTAACGCCCCTTCAAGTGCTTTGGAGTGACAACTTTCAATCATGATTCATTCGATACTGCTGTTTAGGGGTGTTCATGTGGTACCAATTGCGACCGTCCTGTCTTAGTAATATTAGGATAAAAAAGTCCCAGCCATCTCGAGACCGGGAGTGGAATATATAGGGACTGGGATGGGATCTAGGCAAGTACTTGGGAATCTCGTCCCAGCCCTTGCATTATTAGTTTTTTTAAGGCTAAATTATACAAAACCCCCTGAATTTCGGTTCAGTTGTAGATAACCCCCTGACATTTCAAAGTTTAAATTTAACCTCCAGATTTTTTATTTTTTTTAACTATTAACCCTTGCTGTCAAGTGACTGTTATCTTTTTAACAAAAAATGCTACATTAGATTATGTGATGACACATAGTATCCTATGCAGCATCCTGTGTAAATTACTAATTTCATAAAACCACCTAAACTTTGAACAGTTGCAGAGAACCCCTAAACTTTGATCAGTTACAAACCCCTTGAGATTTTAAACTTTAAATTTAACTCCCTTAAAATAGTGATTATAATATTAAACCACATGCAGTTATTTTATCATTTTAATACATTTATTATTATTTTTCAATTAAAATAGTTATTTTGTATGACAAAAACTATATCTTTTTTTTAGATAAAGTAAAGTTCAGGTGATGAGTTGGGTTTTAAGGGCTTACAGGACCATGATATACCTTCAGACTTAAAGAACGTTTACAAATATATTTATAGATCGGCCACTAATAAAATCCTCACATCAACAGTAAGATATGAACTCACAACCTTACAAGTTATGAGTTAATTTGCTTTTAAATGATTATTTTGTTGATTTTATCTTTGCTTGCTTTTAAATTGCTCTTGATGTAGGGTTTTCATACCATTATGACATCAAGCATTTGATATTTGGTTTAATTTTTCAACTACTGGCCCAGCTCAATTTAGGATGACTCTATGCTTGGTTAGGCCATAATTAGCGTGGGTTGTTTTTTCCCATTTTCTTAGGAAAAATGCATTATTCGCATTATCCAAAATATAGTTTTTTTATTAACAAGCTGTTAGCTGAGGTGGTAAGCGGCTTCACCCCGTAAAAAAGAGAATACAAATTCGAATCTCAGAAAATGCACTTATTAAGAGGGTGAAAATTCTTTGTGCTTCTAGACTCGGAAGGGGAAACCCCTTCGTATTATCTAGAAAAATAAAGTTCTTTGAAAATTAATGTTTTGATGAAAAGCTATTAACATTCTTTTAAATTGTTGATGTAAATACTAAAATTTACGCATTATAGTTACATAATATAAAAAAACAAATCACTTCACCTAAACAAAAACATTTCTTTAAAAAATAATGTTAAGATGAAAAGTAACATTCTTTATAATTATGTATTATTTTTTTATTTTAAAATTTAAATTTTGAATAAAATCAAAATATTGAAATTATCAAATTTTTATTAGAAATGGAAAAAAAAGTATATGAGCCTAATCCTGTTTGGCCATTTTTCTTATTTTAACTCAACTTAGTGTGTTTAGATTAGCTTTTGGAGAATAACTTTTACGATTTATAAGGTAAGTATGTGAGAGAAGTTTTGTTACGACTTGCGAAGACCGACGAACCGATCGGGAAATCGATCCGGTCTAGAGTAGTGACTTGGTGATTTTTTTTTTAAATTTTCTTTATAATTTCATGTTAATAAGCCCGAAATCTTCATTTTCTCACCAATTTGGTCCCGGGTTAGCTCCGGTTTGATTTCAGTCTGACCCATTGACCATTAACCCAGTACCCCAACCAGTTCAATGATCGGTTTCGATTTAATAACCTTGATTTTTAAAACTATGGTTTTAGAGTTACCCAAGCACTTCATTA
This sequence comes from Albizia julibrissin, assembly GCA_037074505.1. Taxonomy (NCBI): domain Eukaryota; kingdom Viridiplantae; phylum Streptophyta; class Magnoliopsida; order Fabales; family Fabaceae; genus Albizia; species Albizia julibrissin. The sequence goes on along the minus strand of CM073477.1, from coordinate 56,596,121 downwards.
GCCAATCTCGAAGTGACCGTAGTGGGCTAAATTCTAAGACTTAACCCGATTTGGTCCAAAAGGGTGCCTGGAAACAAAACCTGAATATTTTCTGACCGGCGTGGATTTAGCTCATGTCTTTTTCCCTTCCCGTCATTTTTTTAATCTGAACCGTTAGATTAAGATCTCAACGGTCCAGACTTAATATATTATAAAAATATAATATTATTATATTTTGATAATAAAAAAATTTTAGACTGTTGAGATCTTAATCCAATATTTCAGATTGAGAAAATGATGGAAAATGACTTAAAAAAAAAAAAAAAAAGGATGAAAGCCGATCGGACGGGCCTAGGGCTAGATTCACTAGAAAAGAAGAAAGCAGGTACTACGTCACACATTGTAAATTTGTAACAATTCCATGAGATCGAGGAAGAACCAGTGAAGGGTGTATACGTCGTCTTCTGTTGCATCTCATCTCGCACCACACTTGTCATGGCGTTGAACAATGGATTCAGATCTGCGATGAGGCTTCTCAATTCTTCCAACACTTTGGTTTCTAAGTCAGGTCAGTCGCGTGTGTATAATTCCTTCTCTTTTGGGTGATGATAAACTGTTCAATTAGGCTACTGATATATTGTCAAATTCTGAGATAATTTTTTTATCTGCATTTTATGTTTACTTAGTCTTGCTATATGAAATGATGGTTCTTTTGTTTGCCGATATTCCTGTAGGAGTGGAATGACTTTTTTCCTTGGGTGAATTTACGTGGTTTTGACCTGAGAAGAAGGTTAAGATTAGCGAATAATTACTTAGCTTCTCACATGATTGATTCAGAGTTTTCGGTTTTCTAGGGTGTTGTTTGTGGGAAAATCGCCTAAAGAACTATGAATGTTACTAATACAATTACGATTTGGCAGTTCTAAATCAAATTTTAATGAATGAAGATGTGGGCATTCGAGGCTCGTATTACACTGAAATGTAATTCTGGGTATTCTGGCGGTTTTAAATCAAATTTTAGCTCCCAGTTACCGTGCTTGATGTTAAGTTACATGATATCAAGACCAAAAATAAGGGACTGTCTACCACTCTAGATTCTAGAAAGTCAAAATGTACTCAGGTATCATGTCATTTGGGTTGGATGATTTTTATGTAGATATTTTTTTCTTTGGTGAAATATATCACGGTGACAATTTTTGTTGAATATGAATGTTGATAAGCTTTGTCATTTGTACTATGTAAGAAGACCCGTTCAAAAATTATTGTGACCTATCGTGGTTCTTTGTTAAAGAAGCCTCAAGCAGCATCCACATTCTTGAGGTTATGTAAGAGAAGTCTAACTGCCAATAAGTGTCGGTTTGAAAGATTTATCTGTTGCCGGCGATTTTGTTCAGATAGAAACTTGTTGTAGGTCACTGTGAATTGGTTTTATTAAAGAGTGCATAAATTCTTTGAACTTTGAAGGAAGGAAAACAATTTTTTTAGTGAATCGTAAAACTATCATGAGGATGTAATGTTAAAAATTAATTGGGTGCTAGTGGGTGTGGGTTGTCTCAAATTTTTGCGTATAGTATTCAAACCCATAAATTCTGCAATGCTGGTTTAGGTGATAACAAATGGTTTTAGCAAGGGTCATGTCAACTAATTGGCTTTATTGTTGTAGAAGTTTTGAAACATAATGGTTGGTTCCTGTTGGTGCCAATCGTTTTAGTTCAAAGACATTTGGGCAAGGAAATGAATCTTATTTCTCAATGCTGACCTCCCAATGTAGTTGGGATAATAGCTTCGTCAGTTCTATGCTTGATTGGACAGATTTAAATTGGACGACCTAGACTGTAGTTTGCTTAATTGACAGAAGCGTGTGCAACTTGCTTATAATATATCTGGTGATGGTTTTGAATCCAGCAAGAGTGAGTGAAGTACAATACAGGCTACTAATTAATTCTGATACAAGTTTGAAATTAGAGCCATAAAAGCTCATAAGAATCATATCGTGCCGTGGACGTAAGACTGCTTGGAATATAAACAGATGGCAAGATAAATTGCCAAAAGAAAATTGCTCTAGGTTGGATTGCTGGTTTTAAAAGTGGTAGAACCATTATATGAAGCAAGTGGCTCTCCTAGGACTTGAAGACTATATTTTAGATGAATTGCTGTGGCAACATATAGTGGGGTGCGGTTCTTCATGTCCCAGGGCAATTGAATTATCATCTGAATTTGGGAAAAAATTGTTTCTAGGAGTTGGAATTCATTTTGAGCTGGCCTAATATGTTTAACTTGGTGTCATAATTGAATTCTGCGTTCTCCTAGGATTAGTAAGGTTGAAAGCCTCCTGTTTGTTGATTCTTTTGCTGCTTTCTCGTTCTTTGTGTTTACAAGGTTGCAATTTGACATTTTATCATCAGTTGTTCTATGATAGAACTCGCACCTGATCTCATTTCTGATGAAAGAATTGCCATAGAGACCACTTATGGTTTGACCTTTAAAGTTTTACGCAAGCCATGTTTTCTTCAGTTTTAAAATTGGAAGAGTCCCCCCCCCCTCCCCACACACACACTCACACAACACGGAGATGGGATATATATATATTTATATATTTTATAAAAAAATATTATTGCTCATTCTGGCAAGTGTGAATAAAAAGATAAAGCCATGTTGCGACAGTGAGCAGAGGTTTCCATTCCACTGGGGTTAAGAGAATGGGAGGCGGACATGGGCATGGCGATGAGCCAGAATATCTGCATGCAAAACACATGTACAACTTGGATAAAATGAAGAATCGCCCCTTGAAGATGTCCCTTGCTGTGTTCAGTGCCTTCAGCATAGGTGTTGCTGTTCCTGTCTACGCTGTCATTTTCCAGCAAAAGAAGACAGCTTCTGGCTAGCTCTCAAACACATGATTTGTTTGATTGCATTGGGAATCCCAGACTTAGCTGAATGCTGATTTTTTTGCTGTTTTGAATTTTGTTTCTGATTAAGATAAGAAATGGGTTTTCTCTGTTTCAGTGATAATAATTGGTTCAGTGATTGTTCCATAACGCTTAACGCTTGTACATTTTTCATATCTTCAAAGGAATAATATACCTTGATTGGCTGATTTGGTTCAGTAGTTTGATTACAATAAATGGGGTTTCTTTGTTTCAGTGATAATAATTTGGCTTCCTTCTTCTGGAGGGACAGTAAACTATAGTACTTGATGTTTTCCTATTAGGACTGAATATGGTCCTGATCTCCTGCCGAAGATCGAAATTTTATTATCTAAACTTCATGCATGGAAGACGCCAAGCTAATAAAAGCTTGTTCATGAAGGTTCTAACAAAATTAGTCCGATGTGTTCTTATGCTATCCCTCGAACACAAATGTTTAGACTATGGTTAGTATGTTTGATGTCACTAAGGCACCAAGCAAAAGGAAATAGAAAAGGAATCATAGAAAATGAGCTGCTATTCTTTTTGGCAATATATGTTAAAACGTGTCAAAAAAAGAATTAGGCGTCCAAATACAGTTTCAACTCATTAAAAATATGGGTTATGGATTAATTTTGCTCCAAAATTTTTTATTGAGAGACAAATTGGTTTTAGAAGTTTTTTGGAGTGCAATTTTATCTCAGAAGTTTCAAAAAGGGAGCAAGTTTGTTGTGACTGTTATCTTACTCAATTTTAACAGTTAGTTGACCAAATATGTTGAGCTAGTAGTTTACATGCCATCAATGTCATTTTTTTAAAGTGCAAATTTGTCCCGAAAGTTTTAAATCTAACTTTGAGGATAAATATATGAACTTTTGGGATAAATTTACACCTTAACTAAAATGATGTTGATGACATATAGACTATTAGCGCAATATATTAGTCAACTAATGATCAAAATTAACTAAGATAACAATTAAGGCAAAATTGCTCCCCGAAAAACTTTTAGAGCAAAATTGTCTCTCTGTGAAAACTTTCAAGATAAAATTGTCCTTTAACCCTAAAAATATTTAATTAAGAATTTTGAAATAAAAAATTATTTTTAAAAAGCTGTCAGGCAGGAAAATATTTTTATTTTAAACTCTATGCACACCAAAACAATTTTCTAAAGTAAAATGTAAAAATTTAAATTTAAATTTTTTAAATTAGATGTAAATAGTTCAGATTTTAGTGTTTATCATCATACAAAGCACAACATTCTTCATGCTATATGTATTATTAGTACATGTCCACATTATTTCATAATTTATTTTTTATATTTTAAATTTTTATATATTTGTCTTTTATACTTTCTCATATTCTTAATATAGGATCTAATTGGGAAATATATTTTGATCCTAAATATAAGACATAATTATCACATTTATCAATTTTTTTCTAATTTATTTCTATTAATGATCTCTCAACAGAGAGATGAGAGAAATTAAGACATATAATTAAAGTGTTTTGAAAAAATATGTCATATTAACTAATTTAACTAATGTTCTTAATCTAATCAAATTAGATAAATATGTATTATATTTAGGACTGGAGAGAGTATCATATTATTTAGCTAATTGGAATATTGTTAGCCTTACCTTATAGTATCACTACATCTGGTCCTTAATGTAATATCCTAATTAATATTCATAGTAATTAAGTGCTATTAGGATGTGGTTTATTAAGTAATTTAGGGTTTAGAGAAGATCAAAAAATATAAAATTAAGAGAATAGTGGAACATTGGGATGTGATTGAAAATTGAAGCTAATATATATATCTATTAAGGATGAGTTGAATTTAACAAATATATATATATATATATATATATATATATATATATATATAATATTGGAATGAAATACACAAATAGAACTTAATTATGGATTTTTGGAGAATCTTTGTAAATAATGGTTTGTTTAAGAGCATGATTTAGAGATTTTGTATTTTCAAAATATAAGTTTGAGGATATTAAGAGTTTTGTCCATATTATAAAAGATAAATGAACTTTAAAAAAAATAAAGAAAGACAAGAAAAGAAAAAGCACCTGGAAAGAAGTGTGTGTAAAGAATAAAAGAAGAATATAATAATATAAAGATGTGAGGCAAAGCTCCTTTAATACATACTCACACTTAGAGTCGGGAAATGAGCCCGTCAAACTAGCCCGTTTAAGCCTTTTTAGATCACAGGCCAAGCTTGAAAAATGAAGCCTCAAAAGAAAGTCAGGCCGGCCCGTGAGGCCCTTTATATATTTTTTTTAATTCCCCTACACCTCTTGCCCATGCCCTTACTGACTACTCCCTAAGAACCTTAAAATTGTCAAATTTACATATGATAGTAATTTACTAATTGTTGATATTTTTACCCCTTAAACAGAGTCTACTACTTAAAGTAAAGACAATCAAACTTCCTTGAAATTGATGATAGTAGCGAAGAAGATGAAAACGATAGTCGTCATAATTATGTTGCTTATAGTGTTTAGCTTTTTGCCTTCTTATACTTTGTATGAGACTATGAGTTACTTGTGAACAATATTTTTTACCTTTGATTATGAATTAGTAATTGTATTTGTTTTATTGCATTAGGTGTATAGACATATAGTTAAATCTTTTGAAAATAGCTTCCAGCCATACGAGTCGGCCCTGGCTCGCATGTTCTCGAGCCGTGCTTTAAAAAACAAAAATTTTTTATTCCCCGAACCCTGTAGGACCGGCCCTTTTAGGCCATGGTCTGTCAAGGGCCGGTCCTAATTCCCAGCTTTATCCACACCCATACATCTTCACTTCTCTGTAGCCTTCTTCGTACTCCTTTGTTTTCTTCGCAATCTGCAGCCATATCTCTATTAATGGAGCTTTAAGATAGTTTTGAGCTTTATTTCATCCTTAAAAATTCTTCCAACCTTAAAACTTATTTCATAAATATTTTTCTATCTATTTAGAGCTTTCTAAAAATATAAATTTTATTGGGAGCAAGACAAGTTTGGAGGTTATGTTTTAAAGCAAATGTTGAATTTCAACAAATGAAGACCATAGAAATGTAGAAGTGAGAAAATATTTACATTTAATCAGTTTATATTGTATTATTTGAGAGGTTTAGAGTTAGGATTTGAATATTAGAGTAATGTTATAAGCGAATATGATAATTTTACTGATTAAACTTGACTTTGATGGTTGAGTTATATTTATTAGAGTTAGAATTGATATTTAATCGGTTTAGAATGTTATTAAAGCTTGTAAAATAATAATGGGTATTTTGGTTGGAATCCTAAGTTAGAGAAATTGAGGATTTTTTTTTCTATTCAGTAATTATGGGTTAAATTATTAGTTCAAATGAAACATTAGAATTTGGAAAAAAAATATGATTTGTGTTGGATTGGAGATTTAATCATTAAAAGTGATATTTGGAAGTTAAAGGTAGAGTAAGAGACTTTAAGAATATGTAATTAAATTGATTATTTATTTAGTAATTTGAATAATGAGGAATTGTATAATAATTATGTACATTGAAGTTAGATTGTTTGGTGTTGGAAATTGGGTGTTTTGAAAAAATCGAAGAGATAGTTATAATTTAATGTTTCTAATAGGTAAGAAAGAGTTAATGGAAGGAAGAAATGAAATTAGAAAGATGATTTTGAGAAATAATTATTCATGTGATTTTTCTTAAGGATTTAAAGTGAATTTTTGGAGATTTAAGGTTGAATGGATGAGAGTATTATTATCAATAATTTTAATTGGTGAAATAAAATTATTGGATGATGGAAATATTGTTGGGACTGATGCTTTGAGTTATAGTAGTAAATTGAAAATTCATATTAAAGTGAGCAATTTGGAGGTTATATGAAGATTTGAAATGAAATTTAATTTTCGGAGTTAAATTTTAAGTTGATATTGATAATGTGATGTTGAGAAATGAGATTTGGTAATTGGGTTGGTTAGGAATTATCAAATATGAGATTTAGTACTTCTAGAGAGACTTTACGTCTCTTAATTTTTTTTTTTAACTACTCAATTAGTTTGAATACTTGTAGCGCCCAATATTTGGAAAATATGGAGCCGCCACTAAAATTTTAAAAAAAGGATAATTTTGGAAACCTTTTTGAAAGAAGTAAACCAAATAGGGTTCGGAAGTCGATTTATGTATGGGGAAGGTGTTAGGCACCCTACAACACCCATTCATAAGAATAGTCACCCTAAGTTAACTATTTAAAAATAAATACAGCATTTGATTTTATTATAATTATCCAAAGAAGAAAAGAAATTAAGAAAATATTTACCAAAAAACTGAAGAAAGAAAGAAGGAAATTAATAAAATATTTATAAAATAAAAAATAATTAATTAATAAGGGAGAAATTATTTATTTACAAAGTTTGACTTAACCTAGGAAGAGAGCCTAGGGCCTACATACCCTTTAGAGGGATCAAAGCCCAAGTAGTTCGGGGGTAGAAATGCATGTCGCTTGGTTAGTATTTTTTAGAAAAACTTTTGTTTAATTTATTTAGTAAAATATTTTGTTTGGTTTGTATTTGTTATTTTTTAAAAAAAGATTTTATTTATTTTATCATGTGAACTCAATTCATTTATTTTAAGAAACAAATCTTTTTTTTATTATTTTGATTTATTTGTAAAAGGAAAAAGCAAAAAAGTTCATCTAAGCTAAAAAAAAATAGTGATAGTGTGTACCTTTGATGTTTTGAATCCGACTACCACAAGAAATAGGGTGATAGAATCATATAATAAACAAGAGACATGATCATTTTACCTATATATATTAAGCATGATACCTAGCACCATTAAAAGATAAAACAACACCTACCTCTTGATACAAGTGCCATACGTCCAGATAATTTCATGGGACAATGAAAAGAAAGTCAATATGTGAAAGTAGGTGATTCACACACTTATTTGGTGCGAGTGCATTGGTTCATTAGGATAAGCATAAAGACAAGAACCAAGTAAGAATGGTGGGAGAGTTAGTCAAATATATCATGTGCACAGGTGACTGAACATCATCAAAAATAAAAGAAATAGCATGCGAGTTAAGAGTGTGTTTGGAAACCCAAAAAAAAAGCACTTTTCTTACTAAACCATGGTTTCACTAAAAATTTGTCAAACACTCATATTTTTTAGATAATCTATTTTCACTCCCAAACCATGGTTTCACTCCCTAAAACCATGGTTTGCAACAATCCACATTTTTTAGCTTTTCCCTCTTTCTCTCTCTTTTTTTGTGGGTCCCACACTTGATTAGTGACACTTGATTAGATAATTTTTTTTTCAAGAGATTTGAAAAAATAATTAAATTATTTTAGAATATTTATATTTTAAGGATACACAATATATGATATGATTAAAAAAATTATTTTAGCTTCTTTAATCTTTTAAAAAAAATTAACTCTATCTTATATTTAAAATAGAAGGAGTACTTATTTAAATATAAAATATAGTATTATTTTAATTATACAATATATATATATATATATATATATATATATATATATATATATATATATATATATATGATCTTCTTTTTATTGTTAGATAATTGATTAATTTTATAATTTTTAATTTTTCAGAATTTTATGTCATTTTTTACAGTTATTATGAAATTTATTATTAAATAATATATAAAATATAATCTTATCATTTATATGTAATTATCACAAAAGTTAATGTCATTTTCAGTAATTTGACCATGAAAAAAGCTATTCTGATCATAATATCCAAACACTCTCATTTTATCAAAATCACTTTTTTCTCATAATCTATTCTCCATAATCTATTCTCAAAAATCACTTTTTTTCACTTTTCTTGATAAACTATTCTCAGAAGCTGTTTCCAAACACACCCTAAATTACGAAGCAGTAAGTATAAGACCAGTAAATAGTAAACCAACAAAATTATTGTAGGTCTTACATATAAGGATTTGTCTAGTATTTAAATGGGTATGACTGCATCTCTAGCTAGAAGTGTTTATTGGGATGGGTAAGAATATTTAGACCTTATTTGCACGAAGGAAAATAAGATAGTCTTTTATGTCAACTACCCTTTCCAGTAAGAATTATGTATGAGTAATGAAGTGAGAAAATAGAATTAACTCCCTACCTTTCCTTTCTTACTTTCCCCAAAAAAAAAAAAATATCCTCCTTTTCTTCAACCCTTACTCTCTTATTTATAGTCTCAAGATAGAGTTTCCTTCATAAATGGATTTTTTTATTTTCATTTTTTTGTATTTTATATTAATAAAGCTTCTTAAATTGACCCAATCACCATTAATGGGAGATTCTTTATTTTTAAATTTTTGTCTAAACTTTTTTTTAAATTATTTTTCCCATAAATAATTTCCTAATTTAAACTTATCAACATAAATGAAAGATATATATTTTTAATTTTCCTTTTTTTTCTGCAAGTAACTTCCTAATTTAAACCTATCAACCTAAATGAAAGATTTTTTTTTAATTTTTATTTTTTTAATTTTCTTTTCTTAATTTGCTTACAAGAAATTTCCTAATTTAAATCTATCAACCTACATGAGAGATTTTTTTTAAAATTTTTTAAATTTTTAGTTTTTTTTTAATTTTCTTTTCTTATATTTTGCTTACAAGAGATTTCCTAATTTAAACCTATAAATGTGAGGTGTTTTTTATATATATTTCTTAATTTTCCCTTAATGAATGACAATGCCAATTTGGACACCAATCATCATTAATAAGAGCAATTTTTTGTAATATCCCAAATTTTGGGACTAAAGGCCTAAGAATAAGCCTGAATAAAGTAGACTACCAAGCCCACATTAGTAAGAGTCCCAGAAATTATGACATATAGAAAGACTCTCATGAGATTTGGGCCTTGCTGGGCAAAGGGCTCGGTATCTGTAGACAGTATGATTAGAATGTCGGTGCAGATGTGCATAGAACACATATATAATGCCATTGGGTTGGTAGAAAGACGTCACCCAACTATGTCATGACGTAAGGAATCGATTAGTCGGACGGAATATGCCGATGTAGGTGTGCATATGCCATATTCAGGGCATATATGTGTACCCTGCGTTTTTGAATTGGACATCGGTATGTGGCGCCATGTGGGGCCCACATACATACTTTGACTTGGTGTCATTTGATGGGCTTCGATATGCGTGATGCAATCCCGAGTAAGTCCCAAGTAGAATCCCGAGTAGACACTGATAAAGTAACTTTATTAAAGTAACTTTAATAAAGTAAGTAATCATGACACAACTTTTGTGTTGACTAAATGAGAACATGACACTTGTCCTCTCATGATGAAAAAGTAATCTTGCCTTTTGAGTTGTCACCACCAGAGTGTGACACCTAGCGCAATAGTCAGGGAAATCCTCCGGTCTCCAGCTCGGTCATGTACTTGACTTCTCGAACACTAAACCCAGGAGTTCGGGGAAATTGTCAAGGCTCTCCCTTTCCCTGACAATGTGGTGCCACCTAAGAAAGAAAAGAGGTAGGACCCACTTTATTAAAGTAAGGTGACACGTGTCACCCAATCAGTGGAACCCCGAACAAATGGCACCACGGGGTCGCGACACTTGGCATAACTTTTTGAAACTCCTCCTAGGCCATATATTTTCGTCCAGCAGCCCAAAAAGGCAAGAAAAGTCATAGAAAATAAAGAAAAAAATGTTGGAGGAGAGAGGAGAGGTGAATAGTGAATTTTCAGAACTTCAATCGGCCTTTTCTCTCAAAGTACCCTTCACAAACCTTTTTCTACTCATCCTAAGTTTCATTTCTATGATTTTAGATTTTCATTTAGAGGTGTTTGGTGCCGTCTCCCTTGTCGGAGTACTACCGGATTTCTGAACCGATTGCGGAAATGCGTAGAGGTAAGTATAAGCTTCCTTTTGAACCGATTGGTTTGTTGTTTGGATGAGTTTTTGTAAGGGTCGGGTACTGTTCATTTTTCATCCAAGGGGTATTTTTGAGGTTTAATCATGTATTCATGGTTAGAGGATGATTTATGATGATATTGGACCAAGTTGTTGCACAAAATTCTTAATTGGTGAATTGTTGTAGAAAACCATGTTTTTCTGGTCTGAACAGAACGTCATGAAGAAGTAGGAATTTTATAATTTTGATAATTTCATTGGATTCTACACGAAAAATTGTGTAGGTATGTAAGTGTTCATGATTTTTGGATGCTTGTATATAAATTGGGAATTTTTGGAAGTAAATAGTACATGTTGTTGAATCTGCCTTGTCTGGAACAGTGACATTGTCCGAGATTTTTCATAGGGTAAACCTTGTCCAAAAATTATGAAACTTTTTCAGAATTAAATTAGACATCCTAAGCTTTAACTTAATAGGTATTTTGTAATTTTTGGACAAGTACATTGTGAGATATGAATTTTTGAAGTTGTGTCCTGTTTCTGGAATAAAATCTGGAACAGGTTATATTTGGAGAAATTTTGGGAATTTTTTGGCTGTGATGGCCCAAATTGAGGATTTTTATGTGAAATTATACTGAAATATCTTCATATAGGACTTTGAACCACTCCAATTGGAGTTCTATAGAATTAATTATGATTTTTCAAAGTTTAGTCAAAATGCTGGCAGCTTTGTCTACCATGCGAATTTGAGAAAGAAAGTGACCAAATGTAATTAGTATGAACTCCAAGGGTGAAAGTAAGTCTTTAGGGCTAATATAGCCCATTGGGTATTCACTTTTCATGACTCTAATAATGTCATTACTTATCTAGGGCCATAAAGTGACAAAGAAGAAATTATGGTTGGAAGATCGAAGTACAAGAGGAGGAGGCAAAGTCCAAAAGGTAGTAAACTTACTTACCGATATGTATGTGATGTTTATACTGTGTATTGATTTGTTGTATTGCTTTGCTTGATTATGTGAAGCATGTATGAATGAATGAAGCTTTGTTTCTATTTTTACTATGGCCATAAGTATGTTGTACGAAACATTGAGCATGCAGACTATCATTATGTGAACATGAGCCTATGTAAGGCAAGCATATCATGCACTAGCATTCATCTTACATGCATTGTCTGTATGTTTGCTACTAAGATTCTCTTGAATCTCACCCTCCCCCACCAACCATATAGGTACAAGAACAAGAAAGAGAAGAATGCTTGAAGAAGAACAAGAAGGAAAGAAGACGAAGAACTGAAGACCGAATTGTGTTTAGATTACTGTGTGTATCATTATTTGCCTACAGAGAATATTTGGTTGTAAGAATACACGTAAATTTGAATTAAGCCGTAATCGAGATCATTGAGAATAAGAATTAACTCTGATATTCAATAAGAATAACGGCTAAATAAGTTGTGAATAAGTAATTACCCCTATCAAAGTAATAATGAATGCTTCCGTGTAAGTAATTAAGAGGTATGTAAGATGGGTGTTACATTTTTTTCCTTTAATGATGATGGCTACCTTAAACACCAATCATCATTAATGAGAGGACTTTTTTTATTATTATTTTTCATTTTTTATTTTTATTTTCTCTTTAATAATGATTGCTAATTTAGACACTGATCATTAATGAGAGGATTTTCTTTTATTTTTGCTTTTTATTGTTTTTATTATTTTTGAGTTAGACTCGGAAAAAATAGGGTGTTCACAATACTAAATTGTGGTTGCAATTGATTGTTATAGATTTCCTTGTTAATTGTGGTTGAGCTTAGAATTTGTATTATTGTAGTAAACTTAGTTTTGACGAAAAATAACCATTTTCCACTTGTTATATGTGTTGATATGTTATTTGTGAATATTTCATGAAATAATTATGAGAATGAAAATGGTATATTAATGTATTTTGAATTATGTGCTGAGATTGAGAAAGTTATCATGACGTTGATAAATATTTTAATAAAAATTGCCTTGGGGAACCTTATGATTTAAATTGTATGTGTGTGTGTTGAGAATCGAGATACTATGGCATGTATATGAAAATGATTTGAACAACATGATTTGAATGTGAAAATTTTAGAAATTCCCATTGAACTATTTATGGATAAATATTGTGATAATTGGATCAGGATGAGATGGAGTAGTTTATTCTACAACGTGATATAGCCTCCATTATGCACGATGATTGGCTTTCCATTGTCCCACTAGTTTAAGGAGGGACTGTCCCACTGATTCAATGAAGGATTGCCCTACTGGTTTAACGAGGGGCTGCAAAACCCCACTAGTTCCATAACGGGTTGTCCCATTGATTCAATGAAGGTCTACCCCACTGGTTCAATAAGGGGCTGCAACAACCCACTAATTCAATAAGAGGAAAAGACCCATGGTTCAAGCATGTGCTTTGCAAATTTAGTTGATCCTCATCATATGACCAGTGAGCTTTTTAAGTGGCCAGTGACATGGATAATAGCTTAGCCTATAGGTTTAGTCGGCGGAAATAAGACAGTTCGATTGGATTGATGCGAGGCAACTTGAAAAATTGTGATACAGAAATTTTGATATGGAATTTGTTATATAGAATTTGTGACATGGAATTTGTGATATAGACATTTTGATATGAAATTTGTTCTATAGAATTTGTGACATGGAATTTGTAATATGAAATTATGATATAGAAATTGTAATACATAATTTGTGATACGGAATTTCTAATATGGAATTTGTGATATAGAAATTTTGTTATGAAGTTTGTTATATAGAATTTGTGACATGGAATTTGTGATATGAAATTATAATATAGAAATTGTGATAAGCAATAGATAGGGAATTTGGGATGTTGAACTTATGATATAGAATTGTGATACATAATTTGTGATACGAAATTTCTGATATGGAATTTGTGATACGAAATTGTGATAAAAAAATTAAGATACATAATTTGTGATATTGAAATTGTGATATGAAAATTATGACATGAAAATCATGATATGAAAATGGTGATACGAAATTTGTGACACAATGATTGTGATATAGGATTTATGATATAGAATTTTGTAAATTAGATCACTAATACTTTGTTTTATAAATTGTTCCACTTAACACCTTATGAGCACATATTAGCATGTATAATGAGTTGGATAGTTGATTACTAAGACTTTTGTCTCAACCCATTGATTTTTAACATTTTTTAGGTAATAGTTCTTTTACTACTCAATTAGGGAAAGCTTTAGAAGCTTGATTATTGTGATAATCATTATAAAGCATCCTCTTTTTTATTTATATGATGAATTATTATGTATTGCCACTATAAGACTCATGTTGCATATTCTGATTTAATATTATAGTTTGGGTTATATTGTTTTCTATCGTTGATAGGTAACTCAAATGGATATTTGAGAAGATTGTTGTTTAAATATTTTGATAATTGAGTTTGGTATTAGATTTGTGGTCTATATATTATATTCTAGACTTTAAGAAGTCTAAGGCCCAAATGTGTTGAGTAATTATGTTTGTAAAGCAATGAGAAGAGTTTTATTATTTATAATAAATTTTAAATGATTAGTTTTTATTTTCCATCTTGGATAGATCTTTGGAGTGATTTAATTTTTTTTTATTACCATGGTAGTGTTTCCAAATAATTAGTTGAACTCTTTTTTTTACCATGGTTAATTTTTGAAAGATGAGTTGTAATTTTTTTACTATATATGGTAGGCATTTGGATTTAAGCTCTTCTCTTTTACGTCATAGTATTATTCATTATCAGAACATTTAATTAAGTGTATGGAGAATTGAGTTTTAAGGAAGGGATTTTTCATTTAATATTAGAGCCTATTAACTTTTTTTAAAGAGATTAAGGAAGTTAATTAAGTGACATTAAATTATTTATATTTATCGTTTTCTTCTAAATTAATTTGTTTGATTTATAAATTGATATTTATAGTATAATGATTCACAACATATCCTATGATTAAGTAGTTTATTTGGCTTTCTTAATCTCTCCAAAAAAATCAACTAACTTTTATACTTAAAAGTCAAGAGAGTACTTCAATGTAAAATTTAACCCATTAGATTCATACCAACTTAGTTGGAGTTGAGTTTTTTTTATTCAATCCCTACCATTTTTATTTTTGCATGTTACTCCTCCCATTCTTAATATCAAACCCAATTGATATTTCTAAAGAGATTTAGAAAATTGAATAAATTATTTAATCATATCATATATTGTCTCTTATTAGATTATATATCAATTTATAAGTTAGATAAATTAGTTTAGAGAAAAATGATAAATATAATATTTAAAAATAATTTATTTAACTTATTTAATCTCTCCAAAAATTTAATCATATCTTATATTAACTTATTAAGTGTTAGATGAAGCAGTATGGTTTTCTTTTGTTAATGGAAAGATGAAGTACTATGTATCTAACCTAATTTATTTGTTTGTGAGAATTTAAAATTACATTATTACCTGCCAAACGGCCAAAGACACCAGAGCTAATCTTCATTAAGGATTAAGGGTTTGTTTGATATTGGGATTTGGAGGGAATGAGAGGAGAAAAAAATTGAGTTGCATTTTAAAAAATTGAAAAAATGAGGTTATAAAATTTTATTAAAGAAACTGTATAAGACTAAAGAAGAAAAAAAATTAATTAAAATTTTTTAATCCCAATTTTCTTGTTTTTCTAACTCTAATACAAAATTTTTTTTCCTCCACTCAATTTCCCAACCCTCATAACAAACAAGCCCTAAAAAAAAAGACAAGTTGACCCGGTTCTGTTTGATCCGGTCCTTTAGCGGGGAAAAAAAAAACAAAAGCCGAAAGTACTCGTTTGGTCTAGAAAACGGACACGATTACGAGAGCAGGAAGAGGAAGACGCAGCCGCAGAGAGAAGAGCACTTTGTCCGTCGTCTGCTGTTACATCTCATCTCGCACCAAGTTGCCATGGCGTTGAACAATGGACTCAGGTCTGCGGCTGGGGTCCTCAAATCTTCCGACTCGTTACTTTCAAAGTCAGGTCAGTTGCTGCCGCTTTAACCCTCACATCATCGTCACGCTTCGGTAACCCCCTCGCTTTTTAGTTGCTGTTAAGCGGTTTCAAGATGATATGGATCAATCGTGCTTGAATCTCTAATCCCTAATCACGTATGAGATTGAGTACTTCTGCTTGCCAATACACATTTAGGAGTGAAATGGATGTTTTTTTTTATGTATTTGTGCTGTTTTGATCTGAAATTAGGTCAGGGGTTAACAATGAACTTTTTGCTTCGTGGTGTGGAACTGGAAATTGCGAAAATGCAATAATTGCTGCCTTAATATATATAGACTCTATCAAATTCTTCTGAAAATATTAAAAGCAGTTTGTTATATGTTTACTAGCAAAATGTTCTAATAAAATAGAATAAGTATATGATTTTTTTAGTGAATGGATTTTGTAAATAGGTGAACAATTTCTTAATTTTTTTTGTATACTTGTCTTGTTTCAATTGAAAAATCATATACTTGTCATATTTTAATTCGAAAACCTCCAACTAATGATATATCGAATTGTATAATTGTATGTACGTTTAATTTAACTATCCTTTTGGATGTTTAAGGTGAGTTCAATGAAAATTGATATAAGTTTCTTGATAATTCAGATCTAACTCCCACTCTAGAAAGATAAGATACGTGATGTTAAGACTAAAATAAGGGGCTGCCTAGAGTCTACCGCCTTGGAAACTTTAAAATGTGCTCACGTATCATTTCATTCTGGTTCGATGATCATGTAACCTCAAGCATCATTCACATTCTGGAGGTTATGTAAATGAAGTCGAACCTCCCGTAAGTGTTGGTTTGAATGATTCATCCGTTACAGGTGATTTTGTTTAGATAGAAATCAGTTGTAGGTCACTGTGAATTGATTATTATTTTATTATGGAGCGCATATATTCTTTGAACTTTGAGTGAAGGAAAACAGGTTTTGTAAAGTAAAGAGCCTCTGTGAATGATAAAACAATCATGAGGATGTAGTAGTAAAATTTAATAGGGTGTGGATTGTCTCAACTCCTGGTCACATTATGAATCTCAGGTGTTGTTCTGGCTATAATTTGCCTTTGCTTATAAAGGGTAGCAAGAGGAAGGTTAATATTTTTGTTATGCCAGTATTAATTTTTGTGTTTGTACCTGAGTAGGGGAGGGAGCTTAGAGAATCCTGACAGGAGGGTCTCGGGGTAATCAGTGGGCTTTTGAATGTTGCAAAGCCTAAATCCACTGAAAGCCTTATTGCTTTGGAAACAAGAAGATAGAGAAGTTGAAAAGTCTAAGAATGCTTCTTTTGAATTTCATTAATCCTTGGAATCTGGATGGTCAAATTTTAGGATAAAGTCACCTTTTCTGTCTATGTAGACTTTTAATTGGGCAGAATTTGATGGGACCATGTAGCATATAGCTTTAAATGACAGTTGCATGCTCAAATCACTCATTATCCTTTGCAGCGGTTATGAATCCAGAGAAAAGCATGAACAACTGTCCAATACACAGGACTAATTCTAAGTGGAATATTATAGCCAGAGTGACACATGATATTCATAGCGTGTCCTGGAGTTGAGACTTGAGACCCCTGGGAATTGAAACTAAAAGGTGTGATCAAGTGCGGGAGGAAAATACTCAAACAGCATGATGTTGGAAGCTTGGACCTGGAAGGCAGATGAATCGTTAATATGAATGAAGTGACTCACTTGGTAATAGAAAATTAGATCAAGATGAATTGTAGTCGTAAACCTTCAAGGCAGAAGATCCATCATATGAAGGAAGTGACTCTTCTAGAATAAAAAATTAGCTAAACATAACGTATAGTCAGGTTGGGATATTCACGTCCAAGGGCAATGGGGCTATTAACTGAATATGAGAATGAATATGTTTCTGAGTTGCAAATCATAATGGGTCTTTTGGGATAAAGTTAGCCTAATGAATTTCGCTTGATATTTTAATCTATACTTTGCTGCTTGATTCAATGCTTGATATGGTAACAGTAAATTCTAACTTTTTCTTTGGTTAGTACAGTTGAGTCTCCTGTTTTCTTGTTCATTTGCTATTTTCTTCTGCATTATGTTTATAAGTTGCTATTTGGGCATTGTATTCTTCCATGATAGAAGATCTCCTTTCTTTATACTTGTAAGACCTATTTACCTAATTTGATTAGATTAAGTTAGTTAAGTTAATTAATATGATATATTTTTTCTAAAATACCCTAATAATCTCAATTCCCTTCATTTCTCTCTTGATTATTGTTGAAAGAGTATCAATAAGGATAAATTTGAAAAAGATTGAAAAATATGAGAAATAAGTCTTGCATTAAGGACCAAGATTAACTCCTCAATTAGATTATACATCAAGGACCGGAGGGGTAGAATTGATGGACATTTTTCTGCCTTGTATGGAAATGGAATCATTGTGTCTTTTGTTGTTATTCGTTCCGGCAAGCCCAAATAAACAGACATCTTACTGTAACAGTGTGCAGAGGTTTTCGTTCAACCGGGGTTAAGAGGATGGGTGGTGGACATGGCCATGGCCATGATGAGCCCGAATATCTACATGCAAAACACATGTACAACTTGGATAAAATGAAGTATCGCCCCTTGAAGATGTCCCTTGCCGTGTTCAGTGCTTTCAGCATTGGTGTTGCTGTTCCTGTCTTTGCAGTCATCTTCCAGCAAAAGAAGACAGCTTCTGGTTAGCTCTCTCATCGCATGCTCTGCTTACTTGCAGTTGGGGAAACCCAGACTAGCTATGTAATAATAGTCTAGTTTATGTGTTGTTTTAAATCCTGTTTCAACTTTTTGAGATGGGTTTTTCCTTGTGGTTATAATTTTCTCTCTCCCATAATTTCTTCTAGTTCTCTGTTGCACCTTAGATGAGATGTTGACGAACAAATGAAATGTCGTACCCTTTACCCTTTGTTTTTAATCTCTTGAACAATTTAAATGACACTTGAATGCTCCTCATGGGTGAAATAACTGTGAAGCAGTTGAAGTTGATGATGAAATGATGTTTAAGAATTTATTGGAGTTCATGTCTAGCTAACAGCGAAACAGTTTGCTGAATTTTATGTGATCTAGTTTTGGTGCGCCATCCATCCTCATATGTAAGCAAAATATAACTAATCCATGCTTAGTGAAAAGGTTTCATTTTTTAAATAATTGCATTTCCTTCCAAGTTGAAACTTGGAAGGCTTTTTTTATCTGAGTGCTACCTCTGTAGTCCTTAATAGAAAAATTAGATAATTAATTTGTGGATATTAAAAAAATGGTGTAATAAATTTGTATTGATTTTTTAAAAATATCCTCATTAATCGTACGCATTGGCATTACACCTAGTGAAAACCATCTTAGTCTGTGTAATGGATATATTCAGGGTATTTTGAGGCAAAAATTATAAATTTGTAAAATATAACAGATTAATGACTTTTATTTACGATGAAAGTAAATCTTTTTTTCAGGCCTTACATTAGGGTCGGTAGGAAAGCATTTTGTTATCCTTGTTTGTTGAGCCAAGGACCCAAGTCCTCTGGCATCATTTTCATAAATTGTTAATAGCGATTGAAATCCCCTGTGATTTATGGTATACGAGGTATGTTTTACGGTATATAAGATAAATATATAGAGGAGTTTTATCTCGATTTACGTAAATCAGACTTATAAAAAAACTAAAACGGATCCAACCACCCTATTATTTGACCCGAAAGAGTCATATTTCCCGTTACCAATCCAAAGCCTCAATGGTTTAAATAATCATCTCTTTATTTTCGGCCAATAAAGGTCTAACCGGTAAGGCTTACTCAAGCATTACGTCATCTATCCCCAGCCAGGCTATCTTCACCTCAATTCAGTAATTGCCCCACGGCACACTAAACGTGCAATCTCGGCGCTATTTAGAAGCCACGGTTCTAAATATAAAGCACTGTTATTTAGTGAAGTCGTTGTATTGCCACATTGAATGAATTTTAGCACTTGATTTGGATGGGTTTTAAAACAATGGGAAATTCAAATTTTGTCATTTTAGCCCAAACTCCAAGTGTTCCAAGAGGGAATCTTAAATTCGGGAGGAAGTTTCTTATAAACAAAGGACCAGAAGGAGTTATTGAAGTTTTTAACACTTAACTAATTTTCATTACTTTTTGCAATCTATTACAAGTACTTATACAAAGAACTGGGGAGTACAAAATTATATGTGGTGGTTATGTGTGTTATGTGTCGATCCAACTAGTAGGTTAGGGTTTTGTTGTTGTTCTCATTGCTTATTGGTCAAATGTATCACCAAAAAAAAAATTAAGGAATAAGTTATAGTATTATTCATATTTACAAAAACAAAATTGGAAAAATTGCACTGAGATCTCAAACTAGAGAAAATATAACTCCAAGTTCTCTTATAATCTCTAATTTACAGGTAAGTCTCATGGAATATCTAGGTAATATAATCCAATTGTGAAAATAAATATAACTTTTTTGTTCAACTGTTATATAAAATACCTAATCTAGAGGTTTTTCGATGTTCACTTGAGTGAAATTTCAATATCACTTGAGTGACACTTATTCACTTGAGTTAGTTGAGTGATATATCATTTTCACTCGAGTGACAGCTTTAGAAGTGAATTTTTAATGATTCACTCAAGTGAACATCAAAAAACCTCTAGATTGGGTAATTTATAGACTAGAAAAAATTGAGTAATGAAAATGTGGAAGTTTCAATATAGAAGATGAGTGCTGAAAAATAACTTAGGTACATTTTAATGGGAGAATTTATAAAAGAAAAATCTATATTTTAATATTAAGGTTTAAAATATGAAAAATAAGCCTATAAAATATATGACCACCAAACTCAAATGAAAAACTAATTATTGAAAATATTAAATATGAGGATTGAAAATAAAGAAAGTCCATAAAATATCTACCAAGAGAGCAAGCAATGTTGTCTAGATGTTACACTTTTTGTAACTCACAACCTTGGCTTGCCTTTATAGACCAAAAATAAACTGCCACTTGAAAAAATACTTTAAAGGAAAAGTTACATTTAAAAAATTACTTTAAGAGTAATATTGCATCACAAGTAATATTAAGATGCTAAATGCTTACTTTACTCCTTTTTTTTTAATTTTTCATTTTAACTCATTTATGGTACTTTAGTATTTTTCTAGTCAATCTTATTTTCAATGAAGGTAATAGGTCCTTAAATTGAGTTCTTTGAACTCAGGAACTTAGGGTATAAAAACAATTGTTAATGATAGATTTTTGAGTTCTTTAATTTCAAAATAAATTAAGGGTTAATATAACTTTTAGTCCTTAAAGTTTGGCCCAATTTTGGTTTTGGTCCCTCAAGTTTGAAATTAGTGATTTTGGTCCATAAAGTTTGGCTCGATTTGATTTTGATCCTCCAAGTTTGAAATTGACAGTTTTAGTCCCTCGAGTTTACTCTGTTTATAACTGTTGGTCTCTCAAGTTTGAAAATGACTTGATAACTTGATGGATCAACAGTTATAAACGGAATAAACTTGAAGGACCAACAATTATAAACGGAGTAAACTTGAGGGGTTAAAACTACTGATTTCAAACTTGAGGGATCAAAACTAAAATCGGACCAAACTTTAGGGACAAAAGCCACCTATTTCAAATTGGAAGGACCAAAACCAAAATCGGACCAAACTTTTGGGACTAAAAGTTATATTAACTCAAATTAATAACTAATTTTTAGAATGCAACATTATATTTACAGTCAAAGATTAAAGAAAAAGATGAAAGGTGATGTGAAAACTAACCTGGTTGTGAATTTCAGTTTTACCCAAGATTTTGAAAATCGGATCGGTCACTGAATTGGTCGGGGTACTAAGTCAAGGGTTAGTGGGTTAGATCGGAGTCAGCCAGGAGTCAACCTGGGGCCTAAACCGGTGATGTATAAAAAAATGAAAAATAACATAATTGCTCATCACATCGGTCAAATATTCATGATCAAGAATAGATATCATCAACAAAAAAAAATTCAACGAATAAATGACAGGAAGCATAATCAGCAAAGTTCTCTTTTTATGTTTTAAATATTCCTTATACGAAAAAAATAAAAACACACACACACACAGTCACACACACATCTCTCCTTAGTCCTTTCAAAGTTCACACAGTCACGGGGTTTCAAAGTTTCAAACTTGAGACGACGGAGGAGTGGAGTGTGAAGGGATTAAGTGAAGTGATTTGACTTTGATAGTGATCACTATCAGTGTTCATACTTCAGCAGTTCAGCTTCAAAGTTCAAACACAGTGCTCACCTACTCTGTCATTTTGCCATTTCAATGAGTTGTATAATAATTTAAAAAAAAGAGCCAAACAAGGTCGTTTCATTTGGAAGTCTGAAAAAAAATATATGTAACTCAGCCCAGTTAAGCCGAGTTTGACGGGTTAACCCAGGTCAATCCACCAACTGGGTTTAGGGATTAAACCGAACTAATTTTCTGGCCAGTCCTCCGATTTTTGGACCGGACTGGCCGGGTTCCAAAACCATGGTTTTACCCTAAAATGAAAAAGGAAAAAAAGAGAGAAATCAAGCTAAAACCCTAGACTAAAACCTTTTCCCGATTACCGTTCTCTTATTCCTATATTGCCCCTAGCATTAACTGAAGAAAAACCTCATATTTCTTCTCTACTCACCTATCTATAGCTCATCTTCCCTAAGCTTGCTGCTAGAGCTTGGGAGGTCGTCTAGCCACGGCCATCAGACTCACCGCCAAAGCTTTCCTTAGTTGTCATGGTGTGTTCCAGTCACTTTAGGTTTCACCGCAGTCCATTTTCTACTAACTAATCGTTCAAACTCTCCAACAATGGTGAGCTCGATAGCCACACAATTAGAAGCAATCAAGTCCTTCGTACATGTTGATTCTCAGCCTTTGAAAAGGCCGTTTACTAAGCCTTCTATTTTGTTTGATCTTAAAGAAGTAGTAGATATTGATATTAAAACCATTTGGAGTATTGGGGTTCAAGGTAACTAGATGATAACATAAAGTGATTTCTATTTGCCAATTTGAAGATACATACATACATATAGGAAAATAGCCATTCAATGCTTGTCCAAGTAAATATCTATGCCCCAAGTACCATGTCTTATTAAATATTACTAGTCGCCCCTGAGCTCGTTTCTCTTGCCATCTCTCTTTGCTAAGTCTTCTATTTCATTTCTTTATAAATAGTCTCAAGTTACATGCTGTCTGACAGGTAGTTAGTAATTGTAGAATCCTGTAATCGTAGGCAACTTAGTCAGTAATTATAGGCTGTGTAATCTTAGTTAGATATTGTAGGTAGGCAATTTAGTCAGAAAGTGTAGGCGATATTAGAAAATTTACATCTCATTTTTCCTATATATGTAATCATTTTTGTTCTCTGAAAATATAGAAGTATAATTCTCTGACAAACTTCTTCATGGTATCAGAGTGTTGAAGAAAAATTACCAAAGAATTTTTCCGTCAAGCGTTAAGCATCATTTATAACTCCCACCTCTGTCAAGTTCAGGCCTCTCAGTTGACAACACAAGCCAGAGCATGAGTCAGCCATCTATGTGTTCTTCCAATAATTGGAAGACGAGCCAATACAGACCACAACACCTCTATGTACGACTTGAACCTCAGTTTCAAGGAGACACAGAAGGTACCGGAGAAGTGGTTGTCGTTGCCGGTAAAGAACTACTTAATTCCGGAGGACTCCATCAAACGTTCTAATCTCACCATTGTGGGCTTACCTTCTGTTAGATCCGGCTGACAACCAAGAGGAGGGTGAATTGGGTTTAAGATAAAAACTTAAGAACTTTAAAAATCTTTTTGCATTGCAGTGAAAATAATAAGTAAGAAAGTAATCAGGCATAAATCAATTGCCAGTCATTTAAGTAATGTATGCTAGAAATATAAGAGTTAAAGAAAAGAGGATGCAAATTGAGATTTATCCTGATTCAATCCAATCCTTTATAACCTACGTCTAGTCCCTAAGCTCCACTTGAGATTTTTAATCTACTATCTTCTTGTTTAAACCGGGCACAAGAGAAGCCTCTACAATTCCACAAGTTTAGCCGGGCACTTGTGAAGCTGTTTACAAATCTCTTACTGAGAAACTCCCCCTTACTCACTGTAAGGACACAACGTTTATGATGAAGGGTTACAATTAATCTTCTCTCTCAGAAGTGAATAAGATGAACACTAAAGTATATTAAAAATAATCTCACTCTCAATGGTAAATTATATGAATACTCAGAAAACAGAGAGCAAATGAGATGGACTTTAGAGTATCAGCATTTTGACAGCGTGGGTGCAAGCTCTTTTCTTCAACTTTGAATGCTTCTCTATTTATAGTTGATGTAGCTTTGATGACCGTTGAAGTATTCATTAGCCACGATGGTATTCCCATTCTGATTTTGTCGGTTTTAGAAATATGACTGTTGGAGTTCTAACACAAATTGCTTTTTGGCCGTTAAGCTCTAATTCATCTTCAATCATTAAGAGAATATGCAATCAGTATTACTCGAGTTATCTTCTGTTGAACATACTGCACTTTTGGATTGTCTGAAGGTGACTTGCTGAGTATCGCAAGTTGTAAAATATCACTCTAGTGGCATCTGCTCACTCGAGTGATCTTTATCTTTAACTTTCTGAACTACGCGAGTCACTTGCACAAAGATGGCGAGTGAATAATTGCCACTCTAGTGATTGCTTGTCACTTGGGTGAACTTCTGATATAACTTCCTCATCTGATACAAATGACTTATGCAGTAGCTGAGAGTGACTTGCTTCACTCGAGTTAGTGCTCTTCAAAACCTTCTGGTAACTGGCGAGTGAGAACATTTCACTCGAGTGATAATCATGTCACTTGAGTGATCCTTTCCCATAACTTTGAAAAATCAGCGAGTGACTTTTGAAAACAGCAAGTGGACATAGCCACTCGAGTGGCTTCTTATTCACTCGAGTGTCTCCTCAACTCAACTCTTAGAAAAGTCGTGAGTAACTTTCCAGAGTCTGTGAGTTATCTCTTGTCACTCAAGTGGATATTTATCCACTCGAGTGGCATCTCATCTCAACTCTCAGATTACCTTGTGACTCACCTCCAAATTCCTATGAGTTAACGCCATCACTCGAGTGTTCATCTATTAACTTGAGATAACTTGTACATCCTTAAATGAATGACTTGAAAAACAGAAGGTTAGGATCATCACTCGTAAGTATCACTCCACTTAAAGTGATTTATATATTTTAGCTCCAAATATGGAAAATGAACCATCATTGAAAAGCTCTTGTCATTTATATTCCAATCCAAAAAGAATCAGCTCCAACTCAATTGTATGTTGCGAGTTATGATCAAATGAGTGTAGATTGTATATGCATTTTTGAGCTTCAATTTCTAGAAGACATAAATCCTTGAATATAACTCTAAAATTATCATATTATATATCAATAGAAAGCTCTTTAAGTCTAGTTTCATATGGAACTAGTTTAAATTATTTAGAGTTGTAGTTTGAGAGATATGTCCAAAATACGAAATATAGTCTGAAAAGTGACGGTGATTTAAATGTCAACTTCAAAAATTTATATCTGCTTCATATGACCTTCTTTTATGTCAGTTCTAGTGTCAAAATGATGAATTAGGAGTCTAGTTTTATATGCTACTAGTTTCATTTTAAACAAAGTTGTGGTTTGAGAGATATGATTCAATTACTGAAGCTTGCTCAAGCTGGATGAAGAACAGAGCTCATCAGAGTAGCTAAAACAATGAATTCACTTGAGTATTAATGTTCCACTCGAGTGAATTTGAGTTAACAATGTTCTCACTTGCAGATATCACTTGAGTGGCATTTCAGAAGCTCAGGAGTGATCAACTGTAGCTCAAAAAATCATTATTCTTTGCAAAGCTTGAAATAGCTCATTTTAACTCTAAATTGAGTCATTCCAACTTCCATTTGGTCATAGAGACTTCCATTTTCAAATCTAATGATAAGTAAAATATTTTCATATTCATTTTCCCTTATATGATGATTTTATGGACTATATTTGAGCTGAATATAATCAATTTGGGTGTAATTAATAAATAAATAATGATTTTCTTGCAGCCATGGACAGTACCGGATTAAGAATAATTAAAGAAGGCATTTAAGGGGAAGTTACTATTTATGTGGTACTGTTCACTATGCACTGTAGCGGACCATTGCGTTTCACTGTAGCGGTCGGTGTGTGTGGAAGTGGGGCGGTTCAGTGCGGTTCCTGTAACAGTCGGTTCACTGTAGCAAGTGGGTGGTCGGTTCACTGTAGCAAATCACTGTAGAAAAATATTGTAGCAGTCCAAAAATGAAGCCTATAAATAGAGCTTCTTGGCACCCTAAAATAGGAGGAAGGAAGAGAGACAGAGAATTTCTATTTTAGAGAGAGAGTTGTTGTTTTTAGAATTTATTTCTTGCATTTTTTTACTTCTTGCATACCTCCTACATGGATGGTTTTACCTCCTATATGGAAGGGCTAGGTAGTCATCCTTTATAGATGGTATAGGTTGCCACCTACATGGATGGTTTTACCTCCTATATGTAGGCTAGATTTTCCATTTTCATGCATCTTGTAGTTGCATTTTTATGTTTTTTTAATTAATTTTTATGCAATATTTATGATGTTTGTAATATATTTTGGTTTTATTTTTAATTTTATCATGAGCTAAATTTTCCTTTTCCTAGGGTGATGACATAACTTACTAATGACGGATTGAATCTTAACTTATTAAATCTAGTTTTAATTTTTCCTTCATGATTGAGTTTTAATTATTGCTCTTAATGCTTACAATTGATTGGCCACCTTTTGGATGATTTTAATATGCATGTTGAGACCGGAAGGAGATACATGTGTGTGGATCCTATAATTGAAACCATAATTTGCATATGAAATAGGAATATATTTATATGGGTTGTGTAGTCTTAATTGAGTTTCATAAATCTTAATGCATGATTGATTGCTTAAATTCATATAGGAATATATTGGGTTAACAATTAATTATAAAATTACTTGACCTTGGAAGAGGCTAGTAATTAGAATAGGGAAACTCGACTATCAATCATGTGGAATAAATTGGACTAGAATAGATAAGTGATTCAATCCGGAATTTATTAAGTGAAATCTAATCCCTAGGGCTTTTTCTCATATTTGTCTTTATATCACTTGTATTCATATTTCATCATTTCTATCTTGCAATCTCAATCACAACTAATCAACCGACTAAATAGAATTAAAATTACCAATTTTGGTACTTAGTGATCAATCCTCGTGGAAATGATATTCTACTCACTTCTATATTACTTGATTACGACAGTGTACACTTGCACTTCTAAATACACCATCCTACACTCGTAACATCTAATAACTTGAAAATTGATATTCCCAATATATTTTGCAAATTCTTCTTTCTTCGGTCTCTGTCTTCTTGATGATCATTCTTCATATCCCAACTAGACAGCTTCTTTATTTTCTTGATCATCTTAAATCTTCTTCTTATTCCTCTTGAATGATCCAATTTAATAACTTCTTTCTTGACTTTCTTCTTGATCATTCTCCATAATTCAACTTGATATCTTCTAATCTACATTAAATATAGTAGTTAGTCAGGTCAAGGTAGGAGATAAATATAATGCAAACTTTTTTCTCTTAATATTTAATATTTATATTTGACATCATCAAAACTAATAACATTTAACACCTTCAACCACCACAGTACCATGTCTTCGGGCCAGATGTGATATTACTGTGCCATCTACCCAGAAGGCTCATCACCGGAAGCCATTATTCAGAACCACGTAGCCTCCATCAACGGCCATAAGACCGTTGTGACAGATCTTAACCTCATTCACACCTGTAACATAGAAGGCAGCGATAGTAACAAGCCGCTACAGCCGAAGCCTCTTACTATTTTGGATCTCTCTCCTTCTTTCACCATCACCACCACTTTCGACTACCACATCCACCTCGCCACCAATAGCAACGGACTGTAACCTCACAATGGTATTCCTTTGAGGACCAGATCATGGAGAAAAGAAAGTGAGCAGAGTTCAGAAGCTGACCTATTCCTTAATTATTGAAATACTTCTAAGACTGAAGTGGTATTTTCAATATTTTAAGAACCAATCTGTCTTTTTCAATATTCAGAGGATCATCCTGTCATTTTTTGAATTCAGAGGACCAATATGTCATTTTTAATATTCAAAGGACTGAATTGGAATTTCTGAAATTTGAAGTCTAAACTGACATTTCTAGAAATTTAAACTGGTCAGAGTGCTCTATTTAATTCTATCAATATGTCATCAAAAGCATCTTCCTCTGTTTTACGCTCTAACGATCTTTCTACTGTCCTTATTGTCTCTGAAAAACTTACTAGTAACAATTATCGGAAATGGTCTCAATCCATGATCCTCGCTCTTGATAGAAGAAATAAAATTGAATATATAAATGGTGAAGCAAAAAGGTCCTCTGAATCAGAAACCAAGGCATTTCAAATCTGGAAATCTGAAAATGCCTTGGTATCATCTTGATTGATTAATGCAATGCCATCATCAATCAAGAAGAGTTGCATGTACCTTCCCTCAGCCCGAGAGATTTGGGAGGCTCTTCGAGAGATATATAATACTGTAGGTAACAGGCCCCATATTTTTTATGTTAAGAAAAAATTGTGGTAGTTGAAACAAAATCTCATGTCACTTGATGACTACTATCTCCAAAAATCCACTCTTTGCAAGAGTTTGATGCCCTAAAGAATAAAGCTCATCGTTGTTAAGCTGATGCTTTAGAAGATAACAAAGAGAAAGAAGAGGAGAGAGTATATGAGCTACTAGCTAGTCTTAAGTGTGATTTATGATGATGTTCGGGCTTGAATTCTCAGTCATGAACCCCTACCTTCTGTACGTGAAGTCTACTCAATTGTACGCAATGAAGAAGATAGGCACAAATCAATGCTCCTGAGTAATTCCATTGCTACTCCTATACCTTCTGAGGTCTCTGCTCTTGCTATTAGATCTACAGAATCGAAAGGTTACAAAGGTAAACCATTTTGCAATCATTATAAAAAACAGGGACACACGAAAGAAACTTGTAGGTAAAACTGCTGATTGGAAGCCAAAAAAGGGAAAAGGACGAAGTCATTGCTAAAGCCTTAAAAGATAGTGAGATCTCCCAAAGTGATCAACTAAGCAAAATAATGGAAATGCTTGTAGCACTTTAGACTCCAAAAAGGCCTATTGCCACTGTTGTGAAGAAGGGTAATTTCTTACAATCCGTGACTATAATAAAAGGTCTATCTACAGGTAATTGTTAGATTATGGACTCGGGTGCCTTGGATCACATGACTGACAATAAGGCTTTGTTCTTATCCTATCCTCCTATTTCCAAGAGAATGACTGTACGAATGCTGATGACTCTGAATCTGTTGTCATTGGGATTGGATATGTTAAAATCTCAACTATACTTACTCTGCACTTTGTATTACATGTTCTGAAGATAAAGTGCAACTTACTATCAATAAGTCGATTAGCAAATGATAAATGGTGTTATGCTAACTTCTTTGCTACTTACTGTCTTTTTCAGGATCTGCTGACGGGGACGATGATTGGGAGTGCGAAAGAGCATGATGGTCTCTATTACCTTGATGAAAGTAATATTCGTAGAACTACATATTGCAATAAAGTGTCTCTCTTTAGAACTAGTGACGTAGAGTTATGGCACAAGTGTCTAGGCCATCCAAATTTCAACTACATGTCTCAAATGTTTCCATCTCTTGTTCATAATAAAAATACATCTGATTTTCATCATAACTCATGTGAAAAAGCTAAGCATCATTACACGTCCTTTCCAATATGTTTTTTGCAAAAAGCTAAGGTACAAAAATACATGAGTTTTTTCCAAAATAACGCCCAACACTAAATGCTTTTTTTAGGGGCAAAAGTGACTATGTGATTACAAAAATGGGGCAAAAATCACAATTTCCGTTAAATAATGATGACGCCTTCTTAATTCACCTTAAATGTGCCAGTTGTTGTCCATTTGTTATTTCTGGTTGTGCAAGCATGCTCATAGTGACAATTATGGATGATTCTGAACACGATGGTGCTAATTATGTGTCTATTGTAAATCTTGGTGAAGCAAATATTGATTGCAATAGGGCAAATAACAATTATATTGCGGGTGACTAGGGTGCTAGTGGTGCTGAAGATCCATTAGTTGTTCACGTACGTGATGAATTTTGGTCAAAAAGTTTGCTCCAACTCACCCTTTTTGGTCAAAAAGTTCAAACTCACGGTCAAAGTTTTCAAATTAACGGAAACTGTGATTTTGCCCTACTTTTATAATCATACAGTCACTTTTGCTCCATTTTTGTAACTATATAGTCACTTTTGCCCCTAAAAAAAGCATTTTGGGAAAAACTCATGTGTATTTTGTTAGAACTGGCTGACACCCAAGAGGGGGGTGAATTGGGTGTGATAAGAAAGTATGATCTTTTAAATTCTTTTCGCAACTTATCAAATCAATACATGCGGAAGTATAGAAACATAAGCTGATATGTAAATCATATATGCTGGAAATGTAAAAGCTTAGGGAAGAGAGAATGCAAACTGTGATTTATCCTGGTTCGGTCCAATCCACGATGACCTACGTCCAGTCCCCAGGCTCCTCCTGAGATTTCTAATCCACTATCTTCTTGTTTAACCGGGCACAAGAAAAGCCTCTACAAATTCACAAGAGTAACTCCCCCTTATACACTGTAAGGTTTACTCTTTCTTACAGCAAGTCGAGCAAAGCAATCCGAAGACCTTTCTCTCCTGCTTACTCGTGCAAGTCTTATGAGCAGCAACGTTCTCTCCTGCTTACACCACTGTAAGTCTTACGAGCAGCAACGTTCTCTACTGCTTGCACCTTGTAAGTCTTACGAGCAGAAAGTCTTACTGACAATTCGCTCTACAACTTCCCCCGTAAGGTGATCAATCCTCTCAAGGTCCCTCTACCTTGAGAACACTTCTGAAATACAGATGAAGTGTTTACAAGCTCTCTTATAGAGTGTATGAATGCTCACTGAAGTACAATACAAATATTCACTCTCAAATGTACATGATATTGTAAACTGATAAGAGTAGAGAGTATGTGAGGTGAAGACTTATGATAACAACATGTTGGCGTAGTTGGGTTCTCGTGTTTCAGCTTGCTCGTG
The DNA here is from genome assembly GCA_037074505.1 of Albizia julibrissin. NCBI lineage: Eukaryota > Viridiplantae > Streptophyta > Magnoliopsida > Fabales > Fabaceae > Albizia > Albizia julibrissin. Next base: position 56,565,083 of record CM073477.1, on the reverse strand, counting down.
TGTATCTTAGTTCGCTGTTGTCTCTCTCATCTGATTTTCGAAAGATTGAGCTTATATAGCAAAAGCTGTGAGAGCCGTTGTGTCTATTCAAATATTTTCCCGTTGTAAGCTGATCGTGTGCTCAAACAGAAAGTTTAACGGTTATGCCCATTGATTGTGGTGCTCTGACAGATGCTTCAGCGTTTCTTACAGTTTGCCCATTGGTTTGACAGATGCAATAGTATTTATCTTCCGTTACTTATGAATTTTGCTACCGCCCATGAATAGTTGTCGTTTGAATATTGATCCGTGTAAGCCATGTGATCGGTAGTGCATAACACCTGTAAATCCACTTAGAGAAATAGCCGTTAGAAAATATCACTTGGGTGATTAAAGACTTCACTGGAAGTGATTTCAGAAAATGGAAGAATCATTGGAAGTCAACTTGATTTCACTGGAGGTGATTTTGATAAAACAATTAACTCTTGACTGCATAAGCATTTCACCGGCAGTAATCTTGATTTCTGGATGTGACTGTCATTGGAAGTGATTCTGATTCAGTGAAGAGTGTACTGAGTGATCATAGATGCTGACAAGAAGTGAAACTGATAAAACTTCATATAAGTTGATCTTGGCATGTCTCTGGAAGTGATTTGCAAAATCAACATAATCACTCGCTTGGATATTATCTTATAGAAAGTGAACTGAGGCATACTGGCTTTTACTGGAGGTGCATTCTGGTTCACTGGAAGTGATTTGATCTTCACGGGAAGTTATTCTGATTCAAACTGATATACTATCACTGGAACTATGAAGAGTGAATTGAGTAATCACTGACTGTAAGTGATATGAGGTAACTGATATTTGACTGGGAGTGATCAAGAATGGTGCTGGAGGTGATCAGTTGAAATGGACAATCACTTGAGTGGAGTTCATGTCACCGGAAGTGATTTTCAAAACAGTCAAATATTCCTGAAGTGATTTCGCCTTGCACTGGAAGTGATCTTGAAATTTCCATGTTTCACTCGAGTGAATTTGGAATCACTGGAAGTGTTTTTGTAAATAGTGATTTCTTCTTGCATTGATTTTGAATCCACTGGAAGTGATTTGCAACTTTTCAAACATCACTCGAGTGATTCAAGATCACTGGAAGTGATTTGGCAAACAGTGAAATATTCTTGCAGTGATTTTTGATTCACTGGAAGTGATTTGGAAACTTGGCGCATCACTCGAGTGATTTGGCATTCACTGGAAGTGATTTTCAAAACAGTGTATTTTTCTTCCAGTGATTTCAGGCGCACTGGAAGTGATTTGGCAAAGTTGAGATATCACTCGAGTGATTTGAAGATCACTAGAAGTGAAATGGCAAAGCTGAGATATCACTGGAAGTGATTTGGAGATCACTGGAAGTGATTTGGCAAAGATGAGATATCACTCGAGTGATTTGGAGATCACTGGAAGTGAAATCTGAAACAGTGAATTTTTCTTGCAGTGATTTTTCGATCACTGGAAGTGAAATGCCATATCACTCGAGTGATTTGCTAAATCACTCGAGTGATCCGTTTCCAGATCTTCAGTAAACAGAGGTCAACTTCCAGATGCCATAACTCTTCGAATATGACTCCAAAATTTCTGTATTATATATTAATGGAAAGCTCTTGAAGTCTACTTTCATATGGCACTGGTTTCAGCTCAATAGGATCAGTGGTTTAAGAGTTATAGCCAAAATACCAAGACTATTCCAGAAAGTGACGCTGACATGAAGGTCAAATTCAAACACTGATATCGCCCTCATATGAGCTCCTTTGATGTTGTTTCTGGTGTCAAAATAACGCATTGGCAGTCTAGTTTCATATGAAATTGGTTTCGTCTCATTTGGAGTTGTATTGTGAGATATATGATTAAATAACCAGACCTCGCTCAGCTGGACGAAGAACAGACTCTGAAATGCTGAACATCACTCGAATCACTCGAGTGATTGCGTTTTTTTTCAGAATCACTCGAGTGATTCATCAAATCACTCGATGCTACAGTGTAAAACAGTACCAAACAGTGCCAGTTGCTACAGTACTCGTATTGCTACAGTGATAATGCTACAGTGCCAAACAGTACTGCTACAGTACTTCTTAATTCCCTTATGAGCATAGAAACATCCAGTATTTCTTCTTAGAAGCTTGAATCTTGATATTCCCATTAATTCTTCAAACTTTTCATTCTCTAATCTCTTTGACTTAATCTATAAGATATATAACATTAAATATAATAGTTAGTCAATGTAAGAGATAATATATTATGCAAACTTTTGCTCTCATAATATTTGATATATATTTGGCATCATCAAAACTAATCATATCTAACATATTTTTGCACCTTAACCCTAAAAAAATCAAATTCATTTGTTCATCATTTTCTGAGTTCCTTTTTTATAACTTTCTACAACTTGTTTTCCTCATGGTCAGTTTTTTTTTTAAGAATGAAGGCCTCTAAGTCTAAAGCTCATGTAATTCCTATATTCTGTTTATGGGAACAAGATATGATACTTTGCTCTGTGATTCTTATGGAAGGGTTATTTTGTTGATGCATAATTATGCGCCTACTTTAAGAGTCTACCATATATATGTTTTTTTAAATTTGATATCCTTTACTACGGGGTTAGAGTTGAGCATTATCAAGCCTAATTTGGATAGCTCTCCCAATATGTTTTTTGCGTCCTCAAGATTTGAATTCTTGATCTTAATTAACAAGGATCAAGTTCTTTCAATGAAATTCATATTACATTTGCTGTCAGTTCATTCCTTTTGCTAGTAATACATATCTTGAGAGTGAGTTGGCTTTCAATAGTTCACTATATGAAGTTTCTATTAGTCATTAGCCTTAAATTCTAAAAGACTATTATATTACTAGCAAACACCCCACCAACCCCCCTACGGGCAAAAAAGAAAACTAGAAATGCTAAGATAAAGGGAGATGAGTTAAATATAGGGCACAAAATATGCATGTAGTAACTGAAAAATATAAAATAGTTGGCTAATGAATTGTTTTATATCATTTTAAGGCCTACTGTGTTTTTTTAAACTTTCTATTGTATTACTACTTGGGTTGCTTTAACATGTTACATATTTTAATGTCCTGGCCACCTCTAATGTATAATTTATTTCCTTGGGATATAGGTTGCTTCTTTTATGATCATTGGATTGCTAGTTAAAAAGGCTGCATTAGCTCCTAAACTTCTAAATAGCTTGATAATTTCAGTTGCTAAGCTTGCTTGTGAGGAGTTAAAAGAGTCGAGTGAACTCCAGTGGTTTTGTTTATCTCTTATTGTTTTGATCAACCTCGTTTAGGTGCTTACTTGTATGCATTAGTCTTTAGTTTCATGTCACAAGTGCATAATTTTCTTATATATTGTATAATATCTAGTTTCTTGTTTTAATGATGTTTTTGTAACGAGGCATTCTAAATGCTTACATATTATTTTTTTAATGTTCCAACAAAATTTATTTCTATAGTGAGGAAAATGTTGCAAGACAATTTATTCATTGATGAACGTTACTTAGCTAAAGAGGTTTCCAAATTCTACATACCATCACCAGACTAATAAAATCCTAATGCCTCGTTTGGTACGTTGGAAGAATTTTTAGTAGAATTGGAAGTGGAAATAGAAGTGGAAGTGAATGTGGAAGGTATGACCATGGAAGTGAGGTATAAATTTTAATTAAAATTTGTATTAATAATAGAAAAATACCAAAATGCCCTTAGTCTGGAAAAAAAATTCCCCAACCATAAACCAACAAAGATCTATACCACTGGCAAAAAATACACCCATAACGGTGTCCTCATTAGAAATTGTCCACTATCGCTGCTAGAGAAATGAAATACAAACTCATATAAATCAAATCTAAACAAATATCATTCATCAACTCAAGTAAAAAGAGATCGAGAAATGAGGACCATAGTTACTTTGCTTTGTTTGTTGTGTCATTCATGGTATTTACGTTTTTTCCTTTTTTGATTGAAGAAACTTGTAGGGATGTTATCAGAATTATCTAAAGAGTTCAATGATGATAAATTCCTTTTAGTGCTTATGGATTCCTTAATTGATTAAAGGTGAGCGAAATTTGACTATTATATTTATTTCTTTAGTCTTATGTTTCATAGTAGTTTGTGTTTTTATATTTCTTTGCATGCATTTGTGGTTGGTCTGATGAATATTCCCAGCAGGCTTTGATATCTTTACTAGAAAATGTCACGATAAAGAATTATGTTCATCATGTGGTTACTAAGATCTTATCGAGTTGTGTGAAGTTCATGCAAAAAGTTGGTGATTCAAAATTTTCTATGCCAGGTATGTTCTAGATCAAAAGTAGTTGGTCACTGGGATCCTGCTTATGTCACTTAGTGTCATTTTCCCCTATTTAACTAATCTATTGTCATGTATTCTGTAAGAGTGAGTTAATGTTCTTAATTACCAAGAAGTTTAAAGCTTCTGTGAGAATGGTGTTTAAATCTACAGGCAAAGGTTGCTTTTAAAACCTGTTGTGCCTAAAAATGCTATTGCAATTTTTGTTGATCATGAAGGAACTTATAAACATGATGTATTGAATTTCTATTATTTTTATTATTTGTATCAGTTCAATTTGTCTTCCTGTTATTCCTCAAGTTTGAGCGTCAATGCAAAATATCAAGCTGTTAGAAAAGAAGCATTTTATGCATTTCAAATTATTTAGATATTTTACAACAAGTGATTTGTTGTTTAGGGATTTTATGAAAAGCAAAAAAGTATTTTGCTTTTGTTTATACTGATAAAAACTGATTTAGTTTTAGTGATTTTCTGATTTTATGAAATCTTTGTGTATCTCCATATTTTTATCAATACTCCTGTTCATTTAATACACTTGATTATTTCTCGAAGGTACTCATAATAGCTTTAAAAGTAATTTTTCACCAAAGATAAGTTTTTTTTCATAAAAATAGCTTAAATAATTGGGCCCTTAATACTTCCTCTTGCATTATATAGCTTAATGCTTTTTTCTAGATAATTGGTCTGTCAATAATTATAACTATTGCTTTATTAGGAGGATGGGTGAAGAAGATCTTGATTGTTTTCAATAAAAGGTATCCATCTGAGCTACGTTGAGCAGTTAATTCCATCAGGTTTGAGAATTATATTCTGCTTTTACTTCTATGTGTGCGCCTTTGTATGTGCATAGAATCTTTGATGCTTTTAACCGGTTTAATAGGATAACATAGTTCTTTCTAAGAAAGATGGATCACCGTACAAGATTTTATGTAAAATGCTAGATGGGAATGTAGATTCATCACTCAATATGTTAGATTCCAAAATTTGGCTTGCCTTACATCATCCTAAGGTATCATTTATTGCCGTACTCTCTTGAAACAATAGGTTTTTACTAATACTTAAATGTCATTGATATGGTAGCAAGCGATTTTCTGTCAAGGAGTAAGCAACTTTAGAACATATTTTTGATATGACACAGTCTGATGTATGATGTGCTACGTTGGCTGATTTAAATTCATCTGGCATTCTAAAATCTAAGGAAGTTGTTTGTGAGTTATTGTATTGCCAACTGTTTCTCCTAATCTTGTCTATACTAATCTTTCAAGTTAAATATGAATGTATTGAGACCATATTTTACCTTGTTACTTACATGGTTCTTGATGCAATTCTGTAAATCTGAACAGAATTGTATTGAAAGAAGAGTAGATAGAGAGAGAGAGAGGAGATCTTAGACAGAAGGGTAGAGAGAGACGAGAGAGAGAGAGAGGAGAAGAAGAAGAAGAAGAAGAAACAAGTGAGTTGCTGAATATTCTCTTATTTATGAATCAGTCAACAACTAGGGATCAATGAGAGAGGTCTAGCTCTTATATAGAGAGCTTAAGAGATACAAAGGGAATAAGGGAGGGACGGTTCAGTTATAAGGGTTAGGGGCAAAATCGTCTAACTAAAACTAACTAACCCACCCTTATAATTATTTAACAAACTAATTCTGCAACTGCAATTAGCCTAATGGCTATATTTTCAATTATTTATTATGCTTACATATTAGTTCTCTATTTAATTTTCTTTAGATGTTCAGTTTGTCAGTAAAAGTTCAAAGCTTTTCAATCTTGTGTGTTAACTTCATGGTGGCAATATTTTGGGGTGTTTCTAAATGGTGACATTTTGCTAAAATGGTATTGTTTAATTGTTTAAAAAACTAATAATTAGTTTTTTGAAAAAAGGTTTTGTTGCACTCTATTTTCAAAATTGTTTTATTTGGTTTGTTTTGCATATAATGTGTGTGTGTGTGAGAGAGAGATCATATTGCTTTAAATTTGTGAATGCTGAGTTGTTTCTTAAATGAATTTCTTTGATATTGGGCCTTATATTTGACGTATTTGCTATACTTAGTTGTTAATCAATCTGCATTTTGAAACATCAGTTTCAGTTCAAAGAAGGCAAAAACTAAGCTTCAATTGTGAGTTATTATTTACTCTATATGTGTGTGTACTTGTTTGCTTTCATCTTAGGCACTATACTTATAGTGGAGCTTGTAGATGAACTGTCTTAAAGTGATTCTTTGCCAACTGTTGGATTTCTATATTAAGTTTTTTTTCCCTATTGTCTGATTTGGTTTGATCATAATGAATAATAAGAGATGTTTTGAGAGCCATTTTAATATTCAGTTTTGTGTGACATGGGAAGTGTTAATGTATATGCTGAGTTACTGTTATTGCTCATATTTGTTAAGACACGATATGCATGGGTTAGGTTGGATTTGACCTCTTAGGGATGACCTAGTGCCTGGTCAGGTCGGGCTGGATGAATACCAGACCAGGTGCTTGTTTGGGAAGCACAAAAAAGTGCTTTCTAAAGCACTTTTTCACAATTCGAGACAAAACTCTTCTCACATACTTATCTTGAATGCTATAAAAGCACTTGTAAAAAGCTAAAACAAATAGGCACTAGGATTGGCTTGATACCAGGAAGTCTTAGTAAAATAATTAAAATATTGTAACATAAATTTCATTTACTAGCAAAAAATATAGTTACCTTCGTATGAAATATATTTCTCTTGACAAATAACGATTTGATCAACAATAACATTTTTTTAAGATTATGAATACTTGACCATTATCAATATCAATTACACCATATTTACAAGATACTAAGTTGAAAAAAGCCAATTTGAAGTTTTAAATTAAAGATTGAAATCCTAATAAATCTTTATAACAATCATGAAGTCAATATGCTGCATGATATGTATCAAGAAAAACAATGTTATAGAGCAATCAATATTCATAAAAATTGAAAAAAAAAAGATAATAAGTGTGCATATGTATTGGCCTAGGGAACAATAAAATAGAATTACTACATCAACTAATGGATTAGGTTACCATTAGTTTGTCCATAGAAACACTTGATGACAATGAAAAAGACTAGCATTTCATATTTCCATTTTTTCAATTCTTATGCGGGGTGCTGATCCAATTTACTTGAATTTTGAGTGGACTAGTTAGTTGTTATAAGCTCTAAATGAAATATTTGTTAATGATGTCTGTCATTTTGTGCATGTACATGTGACACAGACCTCTTTGTTGTGATTGAATTGCTATGCAAAATTTAGCTCTTAAATGATTTTCTTCTAATCTTTTCCTTTTGATTAGAGTCTTGTAGACATTCAAGAGGCCTTATTGAGACACTCTATGATAAAGACCTAACAGGTGTTCAAGCAACTTTATTTGTTGATGGACTACCTGATGTAATAGGTTATTCTGAACTCTTTGACGCACTTCAGAATGTGCTAAGAAGATGCATTGATAAGTTGTTGTTGTGTACTTATGGTACTTAATGTTTTCTAACAATAACATGGGAATGTTAATTTTATATAGAATACTTGTAAAAAAAATGATAGATTGAGGCACAGAAAACAAGTAGTGCTTACTTATTTCATTTTGATAGGAAAAGAAACTAGGAGAGAGACAGATGTGTGGCTGGAGAATAGGTGATCACATTCCTATTACCCCCTACTAGATGAGAAACAAAAGAGTAAGAAAGAGGAAAATGTAGAGTCTTAAACATTAACAATGCTACATATTCCCTATTTAGTCCACCTAAATCAGCTGTAATCATAAGCAGAATACCATAGAGATGAGAGAAAATTATTTCCCATAAGGCATCTTGGGATAGTGAAACTCCTTTAAAGATTTAGAGCACATTTGAATATTAGTTGTCAACACAATTTCACAGTTGTCAAGCACCGCTCATGCTTATTTGATGAAAACATGGTTTTGCACTATCTAAATGTTGCACGAAGCATATTCTCAAGCATTTTTTACCACCCATATTCACCAGAGTACTATGGAGGCATTGCATTTCCATAGAACTTTAACATCTTTGTTTGTGACCCAAGTCTCTATTGAATCAGTAGAAAACTGATCACAATCCTTTGTACGCACCCAGTTTTTTTGAAAAATACCAAGCAGATTATTCCTAAGTCTCACAAATAAAACAAATAATAAAGGGGTGCTACCTTAAGTGGTTCATGAGCCAGCAATATGCCATTATCATACCCTTTCATGTCGTCCATTAGTATTCCTCAAAGAAAACTCAAAAATACATAAACAAGACCATGAAGACAAGTGATCAGATATCTCATTTCGGTTATCCTTAACACAAGCTAAGTTTTGAATACTTATAAATCCCATTGAAAAGCAATGGCTGCATGAAAGTAGGTATAGGTTCGCACTACAAATGCTTCATTTGCTACTACAATCTCCATATACTGTTTGTTTCCTTCACCTTCTGTCTACCACCATTTTGCCCAAAATGTTCCATTTGCAACCCCATGTGAGAAAGGCATATAAGGGTTCATTTATCACTGGACAGTGTGGATTTGATCTCCATCTATGTTGTGCAATACCAACCTATACGTGTTCAATTTAATGCATCTTTTATCATCTGTTAGTTTGTTAGTGTGTTGGATTTATTTTTTGCCTGTTTGGGATCCCAATTGGACACTTCAAAAGTGCTTATTCATGTAAATTAATACAAAAATCCTCTCATATACGTACACTGTAAATTACAATTGAAAAACTACTTTTGAAAGCTCTGATCACCATTCCAAACAAGTATTGTGTTGTTCCTTACAAGTATGATGTAGAACAGTTTATGGGAGCATCTGACATTCAAATAATGAACTCAAGTGGTTGCCAAAGACCATTTTTTCTCCTGTTAGATAATATTTTTTATAGAATTTAAGAACTTAAGTTTTAAGCCTGTGCATTAAGATGCATAATCAATTTGGTAAATTAGTAGATCTTACATAAGCAATTTCCTACTTGGAACTGATTGGATCATGTTTTGCTTGTACAGAAATGTGCATTTTGTGCCTAAACTACGACTTATGATTACTAGCATGTACACATTTTTAATGTTGGTTGATTTTAAAATGGGATTTTTTAGTACTCTTTTTCTTTTAAAACTGTTATGTAGCTAGTAGTGAATTGGGGGAGCATGCTTTTCTTTTATGCTTTGGATCTATTATACTTTTTGTTTCGATACTATGTTCTCTTTTGTAATGTAGTGGTATAATTCTTCAGTTTATACTTCTCACCGTCTTATTACAGGAGAAATTCTATAGAAGAAAAAGTGAAAAATTAACTGGTGGTCAATAGTATTTCTCTTGGAATTACATATTAGTTTCTCAATATTTGACGACATGCTTGATACCATACTCAAAAGGGGAAGTTGCATAAATATCTCAGAATCCAAGAAGAAAAAGAAACTATAAATATCTCAGAATCCAAGAAGAAAAATAAACCAAGTGTACATGCAAAGGATGACCTATTTAGGAGAGAGAATTCTTTATATATCCTTAGTTCTCTTCTTAATGTCTTGTTACTGAAGAAAGACATAACGAAGAGGTTAGAAATTAATTGCTATTTTTGGATCACTGAAATTAATAGTATATTTGATTGTGCTAACTTTTCACTTTGATAGTTGTAGACATATGCTTATAAGCCCCTTATTTAAGCTTCTTATCAAGATTCTTTCTAAGGAGACAGTAAATAATGCTCTCTTCAAGGGGAAGGGCTAGACCCAACCTTCTATAAGTGAGGCTAACCTTAATGCAACATGTCATATTCAACAGACTTTGTTGATAATCCTTGAGGATATAATCACATCTCTTGATAGCACTTCTGCATTAAAGGCTTATTTTTATTCTTTATGCTTTAAAGTTCCAGATATCTAACAGTTTACTTGGTTTTCCTGTTTTGCCTAATTCATATAAAAAATGAAATTAACTTCAATGTCCTGATAGAGTATGCCCATTCTTAAAAGGATGTAATCACCCGTAACCATGTATTTTCTCTACTTTCTGCTGTTGCTAAAGCTTTTCCTGAAGTTGTTTTTGGGCATATACTTGATGTTGTTGCTGTTGTTGGAAACTATCACACAGGTTTGTCAATATATGATTAAAGCAACTTTGAAATTTAGAGTAACAGTAAAGTGCATGCTTGGATTTTGGTTAAACCTTACAATTGATTATAAGCAATACTAGGAAAGAGAGTCATGTTTTAGATGGACTCATTTTTATTCTATTTCTTCAAATTATAAGCTGATTATCAGCAATAGCTGAGCTTGGGGACATATTATTAAAATTGATTGTGGCAGGGGAAGTTTGGGCCTAATAGAAAAGGTTGTGGCCAATGCCAAAATACATTCCGGTTTGTTTCATTTTCTGCTTCTTTTTCCCATGCAAAAACCTTCATATCATAGTTACTATAGCCAATATGAGAGAGTCTAGGATCTTAATTATAAGGAGAAAAACGCTTCTATAGAAAATTTTTCACTGATTTAAACATTTTTTGACTGATTATATTACAAGAACGTGAGATACCCTTTTCTAAAATTAAAAGAAAATAGTTGAGTAAAATTTAAAGACGTTTAAGATGGATTGATTTTGCGGTATTCTATTTCTTCAAATTCATTGTATTTTCACGGACACAAAAGTGAACAATGCAAACTTTTAGTAAGGCTTTTCTAATATATTTATGTCATAACATATTCAAATAGGTCAGGCTAGGGTTTGGGCTTTATAGAAAGTGTATGCTTAGCCTATTCAATATATGAGTTTCAAAATTTTTTAGACTAGTCCATTTATAGTTGGGGTCTTTCAGGCTCATAACTCGTATCTTTTGCTTGGATTGGTTGGGTTTTGACCCATGATCAGGTCTAGTTTAATATATCATCTGTATTCACACTAATTTGTTGTTAGCTGTAGATTAACAATCATTCAAAGCATGTTTTTTAGGATCTTTGTTCCCTGTTAGCTATCTAAGACTGACCATGTGGAAGCATTACTGAAGGTAGTTATTTCTTGAAGGGTGTGTGTGTGTTTGTATATATGTTTATCTGTGTATATTCATGTCCTATGTTCGTTCCAAATTAATGGAAGCAATTCTAACCATATCGATATTTTAATATTCTCTTCTACCTTTAGATTTTCATGGATATATTGCCCGAAATTGTTAAGCGTAGGAGATTGTCAATTGTTTTATACTTGTTAAGGTAAGGTACTCTTTATGCTATATTTTACTTTTTATTAACTTTGTTGATCTGTTCTTGAGCTACATGTAACCATGCTTGATCTCTGCAGAACTTTGGGTGAGGATAAAAGGTTGGCTTCATTTCTTGCCCTGCTTTCCATTCATTGGTTTCAAAGGAACAAACTACTTTCCTTGATATCAAGGTTCCGGATGCATTAACATTTTACACAAGAGAGTGTGAGTATGAACTTGCAGTGCAAATTTGTGAACAATACACAAGTCTGACATGGATTCCTGCTTTAGTTGTGCTACTTCAACGACTGGGAAATGACCCTGGAATCTTTCGAGAATTATTTCTTGCAATGCATTTTACTTTGCACAAATTGCAAGATCCCGAATTTTTATTGAAGATGGAAATAGGAAAAGATGCGGATGTCATTCAGGCATTAATCCATATGTATTCATGAATTTGACACCTTAATCTTCAAGTATATGACTTGGTTAATGGTACAAGCAACTAACAAGGGTGTTCCGTCTCTCTCCCTTTCAGAGGGATACCCTTTATAATGTTCATATGCTAACAAGTGGTTCCTATAAATACCATTGTATTGTACATGCATTCCTATCTAGCCAAATTTGCCAAAATTTCTAACACTGCACTGTCCCTCAAAATAATCTCCAAAAACACTGGGGCATATTTTCCAGCCAATTTTAATCTCCCAAAACCTCAGGTAAGAGCTACTACCATCTAACACGAATGAAACTGGTTGCTTAAAAGATGTGTAATCCTAAGATAATTTTGTAAGTCTCATGAAAGTTTTGGTATTCCTTCTATCTTTGAAATACCTTATACCATAAAAGTATTGTACTCTAATTAGATGATCTTCAAAATTCAACCACCTAGATTGAAAGAAGTTCCTAACAATTCTTTCAATCCGATGCTTGGGCATTTATTATAATTCTCCTGATAACACCTATAATGGTCTGCAATTGTCCAGGCGAGTAACTTGCAGATCCTTGGTTGATACGAATTTTCATTTTTAAGTAGAAAATTGCTCATTATTTGGTCGTGTATTTAATTTGTTTCCTTCTTCTTATAGTCATCTTGCTGAGATGCTCATTCTAATATATTCTTGTAGTAATTTTCCAATCTAAATTTTTGCATGTATGCTGCTACTTGGTATAATTGAATACTATTGTTTGTTGCCAAAATTTTGATTTATCACAAGTTGACTGTTTTGACATTATAGAAGGGACTTGGAAAGCTTATGGAGCATATTGTTTTTCTCTTGCAGCTTGTATTTTCTAAAAAGAAACAAATGAAGTTCACTGTTATTTTGAGAAAAGAGTTAAAAGAAACCATGCATGATGTGGTGAGAAATATAACTTTGGTCGTGATACCGTCATCATACTTTTGGAGCATAATAAAGTTGCTTTGTCATGTAGATAAAGATGTTGGCGACAAGGTAATTCTTAGACTATAATTTATATGTCTTGTATGTCTCGTGTGGTTGTTCAATGTTACATTAGGACTATGTAGCATGGATACTTCAAAAAAAGTTAAATGTTCCATATCTTACACACATTTGAGTTGATATTGATAATGTAATTATGGGAAATGATATTTGGTAAATGGGTTGGTTAGGAATGATCAAAGATGAGAGTTGATACTTTTAAAGAGACTTTAAGTCTCTTATTTTTTTTTGTTTTTTTACCACTCAATGGGTTTGAATATTAAAGTATGGTTCCAATTTATTGTTATAGATTGGTTTGTGAATTGTGGTTGAGTTTGGATTTTGGATTCTTGTGGTAAACTTAGTTTTGATAAGAGGTAACCAATTTTCACTTGTTATGTGTATTGGAATGTTGTGTGTGAGTATTTTGTAAAATGATAGTGAGAATGAAAATAGTATACTGATATTGATCAGATATTTCAATAAATACTTTGAAGAGAAAATCCAAAAAAAATACCATTTGAACTTTAAAATCACAAATTGGTTTTGTAGACAATAAGAATAATGGGATTGAAAAAAAGAGTAATGAGATTGACAACTCAGATTTTTGTCAAGTTACTGATTTAGGATTTTAAAGTTTAAGTGGTATTTTCTTGGAATTTTCCCTACTTTAAAATGTTTATTGATATTGAGAAGGTTATCATAATGTTGATGAGTATTTTAATAGAAATCGCTTTGTAAAACATTATGAGTTGAAAATTGAGATATTATGGCATGTACATGAAGATGATTTGAATAGTATTGTATGAATGTGAAAATCTTTAGAAATAAGCTATTTATTGATAATTATTGTGATGATTGGATAGGGATGAGATGGAGTAATATGTTCTACTAGGTGGTATAATAGAGCTTCTGGCAGTAGTGGCATTGGTAGACATCGAACTCAACCTCAAGATGCTACTGGAGGTCAGGAAGACCCATCATGCGTTGTTGGGGGTGGGGGGTAGCTAACGAATTTATGATGAAATACGGGCAAGTATAGGAAAAGTTGCTTGAGTCCGGGTTTGTGGACCAAGACCTTTTAACATATGCCATTGGAAGATTGTATGATCAAAACTTTTTAGATAGGCCTTTAAAAACTTCTGATCATCAATTATCTAGTTTTATTTCAATAAGTAAATCTAATATATTGTAAATATTGTAAATTTACTTTTTATTATATTTACGTAGTCTTGTTCTCTTATAATGTTAAGAAATAACATTACCTTAATATTCCCATATAGTCATTCTTTTTTTAAAAACCATTAATTTCATCTAACACTTTGACTAAATAGAACTTAAATAATAATTAACTTTAAGTGCTAAAGTAGGATGTTATACCGTCAAATAGGCCCTTAAACTAAAATCAAGTTGCAAAGCACAACAAACAAGCTCAAAGTTAAAATTTAATCATTTGAATGGATAAAAAAGAAAATAGAGAAAGGGGGTAACTATGACATTCCAACGATGGGTATAACTTGCAACCTCAGAAGAGTGGGGGTGGCCTAAGGTGAAAGGGCATTTTCATTCTGACAAAAAAAAAATTGCCACAATTTAAAAAATGTATAAAGTAATAGAAAGGGTGCTCTATTTTCCTATATAGTGGAGGTAAAAGAACTATGTGTTGAAAGTGATGACAAGCTAATGAAAAATACAGCACAATCTGACAAAGGACCAGATTTGATCTAACAACTTGATAGAGGAAAGACCATAGGCCTGCAAACCACAACAAGTGGCACGGTCTCTAATATAACTTGACAGAGGACTAGATTTGACCTTACTTGATAAAGGAAAGGACTTTAGCTTGCAAACCACAACAAGTCTACAAGGCACGGCACTTGGCATGTAAGTCACAAGTCTACAAGGCACCTAGCTAGAATTACTCTATTAAACAATTTTTTCATACGGATTCCCTCATTTAAAAATATGGTGAAAATAAAACATATAAGTTGAAAATGCTAAGCGATTAAAACTTTTTTTAAGACCTTAGGCCTACAAACCACAAAAAGTGGCATGGTCTCTAGCATAATTTGACAAAGGACTAGATTTGACCTTACTTGATAAAGGAAAGGACTTTAGCCTGCAAACCACAACAAGTCTACAAGGCACGACTCTTAGCATGTAAGTCACAAGTCTACAAGGCACCTAGCTAGAATTACTCTATTAAAAAAAATTTTCATACGGATTCCATGATTTAAAAATATGGTAAAAATAAAACATATAAGTTGAAAATCTTGAGAGATTAATTTTTTTTAAGACCTTAGGCCTGCAAACCACAACAAGTGGCATGGTGTAACACCCCAATTTTCAATTACCAATATTCCTCCTATGTAATTGATACATCTAAAGAAATAAAATGGTGAATTTTGGTGTGAATAAATGTGCAATAATATTTCAATTGTCAGTTATACACAACTTGGCTAAGTAAGGACACAAATGAGCAATTAATGTCCACATAAAGGCCTAGTATTGTAACCAAAATTGAAATATGAAATGATATGACTAATATCCTATTATACATGTCAAAGTTGGTCAAACCAAAGGAAAGGAGTAAGAAATTATTTACTGAGATAAATTATAAAACGTAAGGGCGCAATGATAATTTTGCCAAAAAGTGGGAAATGATTATTTTTTCCTAATATTCCTAATAATTTAAATTATATGATCACTAAAAAAAGAAAAATGGCTACTTGATAATTAATAAGCCTATTTTGGTAAATTATTATCAAGAAAGGTTAACTAGTCAAAAGTCAAATGACAAAAGTCAATAACTTGCAAGATGACAATGTGATAGTTGAGATCAACATATTTCCCTCAATTCTCATGCAATACGGTGGAATGAAGAAGAACATAAAGGAAATGAGATAATTATTCAATAAATGAAATTGTGGACCAAAGGAATAGTGCCACCTATGTTAAGTTAATTACATAACTTAACCTATATTATCATTCCATAATCCATTTCTCCATTCCATTCCTCGTGCAAAAATAGAACGCAGAATGAGAGAGAGAGAGCTGAGTTGATGGAGCAAGAAGAGGCTAGGTTTCTCATAAAATTAAGGTAAGGAAGTCATAGACTTGTGATTCTTGCTTCCTAATCTTTCTATGATCTCTCCTACTCACTTCTTCTTCTTTGGAACCATTATTTTCAAGACAATTTCCAAGAGGTGAGAGAGAGAGTTCAGACGTGTAGAGAGAGAAAGTTGAGAAATCCAAACGTAAACCTCCAAACTTGTTCTCATGCTTAAGTTGATGTTATTAATGCTATTCTTAGTTTGGTTTGGTTGATTTTGTGAATGATATATGAAGAAACCTAAAGGACCTTGTTGTCCAAGTTTCTCCAAACCTTATCCAATGAATGTCTAAATAGCTAATAGTTTGATTTTAAGTAGAAAGGAAGTGGTTAAGTAAGACAGAACGAGAAACCGACATAATTTTTCTAAGAACCTAAAATCTAGGCCTTGTGTTGAACTTAGTAAAAGAGATGGAATTTGATCATTTTGATGATTCCATTGGGTTTAGAAGATAAAATTTTGTAAGGTATATGTTGATGTCAAAGTGAGAAAAGCCCCAGAATAAGAAATGACTAAACTAACCCTTAAATCTCAAAGAAAGGGCTACCAATGGCATTTTTGTCATTTGGCCCTGAATTTGACTAATTTTATGTCAAAAATAGATTCTACATGTGAAATTGTATAGGAATAGCTTGAGTCATAATTTCTGGTGTGAGGTCCAGTAGAGCAGGGTCGACAGGGGCATTTTGGTAATTTGGCATTGTTAAGCTAAGTTAACCAATAACCTGAGATTGGGTGATGTTTGAATGAGTGATAACTCATCTATGGCATTTGGATATTATAGGACTTGGTTACGGTCCGAAGGCTAAGACTTTCCTGAGCTCAGAAAAACAAGAACATGACTCTAAAGGAAAACAACCAGGTAGTAACATCCTTTTTACAAATACTATGTGATGTCCATTATGAATGTCATATATTGTAATATGAGCTAGTGTCCTAGACACACCAATTCACCATGTTGTGGTCAAGAACCCGACAGGGGCACCAAGTCGACCAAGGGGCAAACAAGTAGTTTAACCTTGGACAAGTGTACACATTCATTTGATCATCTTACATGACATGACATTGTATATTTATTTTTACATTTTATATGTTTGCAAGCATGTTGCTACTGAGATTCTCTCAAATATCATTTCTTTTCAACCCAAAACCATTTCAACTGAGGCAGGCAGCTCAAAAGACAAGGCAGTGGCTTCCAGTGGCTAGGGTCACGGAGCTTTACATACAACTATAGTTATTTTGCATGTACTAGAAATGTTTTGAATGAGTTGTATATATGTATTTATGTGTTATCAAACCCTTTGGGGAATCCTCCTGTAATGTAAATGGATACCATAAATCAATATATTTTCGTTGTATTATATGCTTTATGACTTTTTATGCTTTTTGATCCGCAATTATCGAAGTGGAAAAGGGGTCTCACACACGGTCTCTAGCATAATTTGACAGAGGAGTAGATTTGACATTACTTGGTAAAGGAAAGGACTTTAGCCTGCAAACCACAATAAGTCTACAAAGGCACGGCACTTAGCATATATGTCACAAGTCAGGCAGCTCAAAAGACAAGGCAGTGGCTTCCGGTGGCTAGGGTCACGGAGCTTTACATGCAATTATAGTTATTTTGCATGTACTAGATATGTTTTGAATGAGTTGTATATATGTATTTATGTGTTATCAAACCCTTTGGGGAATCCTCCTGTAATGTAAATGGATACCATAAATCAATATATTTCCGTTGTATTATATGCTTTATGACTTTTTATGCTTTTTGATCCGTGATTATCAAAGTGGAAAAGGGGTCTCACACACGGTCACTAGCATAATTTGACAGAGGAGTAGATTTGACATTACTTGGTAAAGGAAAGGACTTTAGCCTGCAAACCACAACAAGTTTACAAAGGCACGGCACTTAGCATGTATGTCACAAGTCTACAAGGCACCTAGCTAGAATTACTCTATTAAACAATTTTTTTCATACGGATTCCCTTATTTAAAAATATGGTAAAAATAAAACATATAAGTTGAAAATGTTGAGAGATTAAATTTTTTTTTTGAGACCTTAGGACTGCATACCACAACAAGTGGCACGGTCTCTAGCATATTTTGATAGAGGACTAGATTTGACCTTACTTGATAAAGGAAATGACTTTAGCCTGCAAACCACAACAAATTTACAAGGCACATTACTTAGCATGTAAGTCATAAGTCTACAAGGCACCTAGCTAGAATTACTCTACTAAACAATTTTTTTCATACGGATTCCCTAATTTAAAAATATGGTAAAAATAAAATATATAAGTTGAAAATGTAGCGAGATTAATTTTTTTTAGACCTTAGTTCTGCAAACCACAACAAGTGGCACGGTCTCCAGCATAATTTGACCGAGGACTAGATTTGACCTTACTTAATAAAGGAAAGGACTTTAGCTTACAAACCACAACAAGTCTACAAGGCACGACACTTAGCATGTAAGTCACTAGTCTAGAAGGCACCTAGCTAGAATTACTCTATTAAACAATTTTTTTCATACAGATTCCCTGATTTAAAAACATGGTAAAAATAAAACATATAAGTTGAAAATGTTGAGAGATTAATTTTTTTTGAGATCTTAGGCCTGCAAACCACAACAAGTGGCACGGTCTCCAGCATAATTTGACAGAGGACTAGATTTGACCTTATTTGATAAAGGAAAGGACTTTAGCCTGCAAACCATAACAAGTCTACAAGGAATGGCACTTAGCATGTAAGTCACAAGTCTACAAGGCACGTAGCTAGAATTACTCTATTAAACAATTTTTTTCATACGGATTTCCTGATTTAAAAAATTGGTAAAAATAAAACATATAAGTTGAAAATGTTGAGAGATTATTTATTTATTTATTTATTTTTGAAACCTTAGGCCTGCAAACCACAACAAGTGGCACGATCTCTAGCATAATTTGATAGAGGACTAGATTTGACCTTACTTAATAAAGGAATGGACCTTAGCCTGCAAACCACAACAAGTCTACAAGGCACGACACTAAGCATGTAAGTCACAAGTCTACAAGGCACTTAGCTAGAATTACTCTATTAAACAATTTTTTTTTCATATGGATTCCCTAATTTAAAAATATGGTAAAAATAAAACATATAAGTTATTTAAATAAATTTATAAATTTAATTAGTTATGTTTTCAAATATGAAACATAATAGTACGTAGGAAATTATCATTCGGTTTGGAGTGTAGTAAACTGGAGTAGCATTGGAGGAGTATAATTGGGGAAAAAATGGGTTAGTGTAGGAGTAAAGTATCTAAACTGCAGTGCCTCAGACTTGGGAAAATATATTATACTAGCACTACCTTCCCCCCCCCCCCTCATTGGGGAAATTTCTCTAATAAAATTTTATAGCCACACCACTTTAAATTCTTTTAAAAAAAATATTTAACTCATAAAAATTTTATTTTAATCTAATTTGTTTCATTTTCGTCCTTTCTTATTTATTATTCTCAATTTATTTCAGTGTGGAATGCAAATAAACTTTAATGAGAAGAAAAATCTATGGCAAGAAAAAAAAAAGGAGAAGAAAAATCTTATTACCTGTATATCATTCTTATTAAATTCTAGTACAAACACAGTATCTATTCTAAAACCCAAGCCTCGTCGTGATTAAGATAGGATTTAATTAAGTTCTATCTAAAATTTTAATTTAGACGGTTGATCATTAAATTAATCTACTAATCATATCCCCACTTTACATAATATACTACAGATTTAGTTTATACCCTATTACCATTTTAGTATGAGACTATTTTAATAGATGGAGTTAAATATTAATTAATCTATTA
Source organism: Albizia julibrissin (assembly GCA_037074505.1). Lineage (NCBI taxonomy): Eukaryota > Viridiplantae > Streptophyta > Magnoliopsida > Fabales > Fabaceae > Albizia > Albizia julibrissin. The sequence goes on along the minus strand of CM073477.1, from coordinate 56,545,158 downwards.
TATATTGGTTAATCTTATGTAGATCATATTATGGATATAATTAAAACCTCTTATTTAATAAAGTGGGGATTAATTTCTGACCGAGTAATAAAATCTTTGACTATTATAATATAGCTTAGCGTAAACAATGCATAGGATCCACACTATGCCATTAGTATAGTACTTATCTATCACTTCAAAGCAACATGTAACTCAAATGTTTTACAATATTATTTTAGTTCTATACCATGAATTATTAGAGAATAATATATCTTATAGGTATAATTAACTACAAGTATACTGGTATATTAAAATAAGTGGAGGTCCTTTATTAATGATGGTTGAACCAGGGTGATACTATATTAGACAATATACTAATATCATTTAGCCTCATTTAAATAATGGAGTATAGTTAGAATAACCTTGTTAATATTTTGTAAATAATGGGTAGTTATTATTATCATTAAGTAAATTATTGGATAAATTTACTACATATAAAGTTATGCACTAATATCTACTTTTACATGATATACAATAACTTAAGGGTATAGATTTAAGTCATATATTATTTGGGTAAAAGCCTTATTATATATAAATGAGTCTAGTTGGACTTATTAAATAAATGAGTGAAAGAGTAAAGAGGAGCCACGTATAGTCACCATATTTTATTGATCGTTTTTTGCATTGGCCAGAGTATTAATCGTCTTTAATATCTATATAATATGACTTATTATTTGAAGATATAGATAATATTTTTAATTTTCAAAATCATTTAATTGAGAGAAAATGCGTTCCCAATTAGTTATGTTTCCAAATATGAAACATAATACTACGTAGCATGGGTTTAAGAACCGGACCAGGTCGGACGGTTCGACCGGTCGGACTGTCGCCTGGTCACAAGAGCGAGCTTGTTTCAAGCATGAAGCCGTTTTTTTTCTGTAGCCGTTTTAGACCGCTGATAACCGGTTGTTGAGCCGCCAACCGGTTTTAGGCTGGAAACCAGAGCTGTTTTCCAAAAACCGGGCGAGTCAATTGATCTGTAAAAAAAAACTGGTAATTTTTTTTAAAAAAATCTGCATTTGAAATTATACTCTCTTATATTTGTTACTCATTCTATCTTCTATACTCTTTTCATAAATATGAGTATATTTGAAAGAAATATGACATTTTTTATACAATTATTGTTTTTAAATAATCTCAATCACAAGTTCATTTTGCTTAATAAAGATAAAAATTGTTTATAAAAATGACCGAATGGAGTATTTCTTAGTACTATCTCCAGTCCTTAACATAAAATTCTGTTGACCTTTTTTTTAAATGCTAAGAAAGCTAAATAAACTATTTAATCATAGTTTATGTTATACATAATTAAATTATATATCAATTTTTAAGTCAAGCCAATTTATTTGAAGAACAATTAATATAAACAGATTAATATAACTTAATTTACATCCTTAATCTCTTCAAAAAAATTCAACCGATTTTTATATTAAGAACCAGAGATAATACTTTATATTTTTCCTCTTTGGATAATTACTTTATTTTTCAAAAATTTTAATAATCATAAAAATCTTCTAAATCCCTTCACCGAAGTCAACGGCTCAATGATAGTTTTATTTAAAAATATAAACACTACTTTTAACCTAAGAGGTCCTTGAAAAGGAGAAGTTAATTTGATTTTGATAATTGTAATGCTCTTGATTTGTTTTTGAAGGTTCAATATATATTATAAAATTAAATAGTTGATACTTCATGAATATTCTAATTGACAAAAAAAAAACATTTTCATTGGAAGTTTTAAAGTTAAAGTAAAATTTAAAATAACATAAAAGGATACAATTCGTCGTTTTGAGAAAATAAGGCATTTTTCACACAAATAGTACGGGGATACAATAACAAAGCTACAAATATAACAATTTAATTCGGCCAATAAAAATGTAAGTGTTTTGTTTTCGGGCCATGAGTTTATGAATAATACATTTGCACACCACCAAGTCAGCCTAATGCAATTTCTAACAAAAGAAATATATATATATATATATATATATATATATATATATATATATATATATATATAATATTTTTAAATTTAATTATTACATCACCGGTTGAACCATAACCCGCTAGCTTTTCAGACTCAATGTCCGGTCCGACTTTTAAAACATTGGTACGTAGGAAATTGTCAATGGAGTTGGAGTGTTGTAATTTGACAGTTGACGCAGAAACAAAAAGGAGGGTGTGTTTGCCAAGGTAATTAAATATGGAATGATCATTGAACCAATCGAAATATTAGGTTAAGAATTAATGAATCAAATCGGAGTCAAATTAGAGTTAATCTAGGGTTAAACTGATAAGAAATTGAAGATTTTAGAATTATCAATATAAAATTTTTAAAAAAATTAAATAAAAAATGATTTTTTTAAAAAAATAAAAATAGACCAGACCAAACCAGTCTACAGGCCTGGAGGCCAGTCCAGTCCAAGTATGATTACAGTGGTGTTTAGGGGACAGAGGAAAAGAGAAAATCACATGGTGAAAACGGAAAAAATCTAGCTTTTTCAAAACCATGGTTTTAGACCAAAAAAAAATTGCTTCTAGACAAAATTAAAGTGTTTGGATTAAATTTTCTAAAACCTAAGTTTTGGTTCTAGAAGCATCTTTTTTAACCCAATCATACACTGAGTAGTGAATAAAAGAAGTCCAAAACTGGCTAGATAGGGCCATAAAGAGGGTTCAAAGTAACATGTCCTTTACATTTATTAGTGTGTTTTGAATGGCTTAAAATTAACTTATAAGTGTTTTTCACATAAATCGAGATAAAACTCCTCGTATATACTTATTTTGTATATCGTAAATCATTATTGAAAAGCTATTTTTAAATGTTCTAATCGTTACTCCAAACAAGCTAATTATAATTGACACTCAACTATTCACTTTTGGTTTATGCTCCATATATTTCACAGTATTTTATGATAGTTATTTAAAGTGTAAACCCTTGATAATTATAAGGAGGCAATATAATCAACCCATCAAACATATACTTATAGGTAGGCCTCTTATTTTGATATTCACTAAATCTCGCTATTAATGGCTAAACTCAAATGTTTTACAATATTATTTTAGATGTATACCATGAATTATTAGAGAATAATATATCTTATAGGTATAATTAACTACAAGTATACTAGCATATTAAAGTAACTGGAGATCCTTTATTAATGATGGTTGAACCAGGGTGATATTAAATTAGACAATATACTAATATCATTTAGCCTCATTTAAATAATGGGGTATAATTAGAATAACCTTGTTAATATTTTGTAAATAATGGGTAGCCATTATTATCATTAAGTAAATTATTGGATAAATTTACTACATATAAAGTTATGCACTAATATCTACAGTTACATGATATACAATAACTTAAGGGTATAGATTAAAGTCATATATTATTTGGGTAAAAGCCTTATTATATATAAAATGCTGGTCATAATAAAATTATGATTGTTTCTTAACACTCTTAATTAATGAAATAAAGATATTAGTTTAATATATCAAAAAATTGGGTTCTAATCACTTTCTAATGTGAGAATAAATACAAGTATTTATTTTAACTTTTTGATCATAGATAATTCTCTCCTCTAATACCAAAAATTTATTAGGATATACTATTTCATAATCATATTAACAAATATCAATTAAATTATACTAATATTATTCACATTATATTTTGGATTATTTAATTTTGTATATTTAGATATTGTTGTATTAAATAATCGAACTTCAGTTTGATAGTCCACATTATTGGTTAATAGCCATATTATTGCTTATCAATCAGGAAATTAAATACATTTGTTGAAATTACACTATCTCCGTTTAAGAAGATCTTGAGATTAATCCGATTATTTTTATATACATTTAATAGGTTAAATAAAAGCCGATAGGCCAAATAAGATGCGATGGTTTTGGGGGAATAAGAGTAAATATTTAAAAGAGTTAGGGCCTGGTTATGAACCTATTAGGAGGGGAAAAAAACTTTATTTAGAGGGTAAAAATTTATTTGGCATCTGTAGATCTGTTTGGGAACATGGTAGCATTCATTGGGCTTAGAAAAATCTATTTTTTCTAGAAGCTCATAGAAGTAGTTTCTGACTTTTTTCACTGGGTTTAAAAAAAGTCACTTCTCTCAAATCCAAATATAAATCACATTTACAATATTACTTTTTTTTAATCTAACTTCTGTAAAAACCATATTAAAAAAAAAGTCACTTCTTCACCACTAATCCAAACAAGCACTTACGGTCTGTTTCGAAACTCATTAGGAGGGGTTAGAGACTCATTTAGAGGGTAAAAGCCCATCTAGAGACAAATTCATGAGTACATTAGCTTTTACAGGACTTTTAAAAAAAACTTCTTTTTTTAGAAGCTCATTGAAGTAGCTTCTGGCTTTTTTTTACTGGGTTTAGAAAAAAAAAAGTCACTTCTTCTATTATTAATTCAAACACAAATCATATTTATAATATGATTTTTTTAATTTGATTTTTATAAAAGCCACATTAAAAAAACTATTTTTCTATTACTAATCCAAACAGACACTTAAAGCATGTTTGGCACAGCTTAATTGAATCGGGCTTATTATATAAGCCCGATTTATGAAAATCGAGATAAATCTTCTTCACTTATTTACCTCGTAAACTGTAAAAGCACCCCGTAGACCGTAAAAGCTATCTCATAAACCGTAAAAACTACCTTATATTCCATAAATCACGATTTATAAACACTTATGAAACTTATCCAAACATGCTAATATTTACTCCAACTATCTCAACACCATCACATCCGATTTGACCTATCAACTTTTATTTAACTTATAAACTTCCAGTTGGGTATTCTTTTATCTCCCACGTCAATCAATTTTCCTCACTCCCCCCCCCCTCTCGAATTCCTGTTTCTCTTCCCTTTTGGTACTCTTTCTTTCGTGATGCCCTCACCCTGAACCAAAGTCACAGTTTTCAGAGTTATTGAAGGTGATTTTTGTCATTCTAAATTTTATTTTCTTTTCCCCAGATTTTTTATTTGTTGCGATGGTTTTGATTAAAGACATGTGTGATTAAATTTTTCCTTACAACTTGGAGTAAATATAAACTTATTTGAGATTTATGTCCTAACATGAGTAATGGAAGAAAAAACATTCTTTTGTTTTAATATCTCATCCCTTTTAATTTATATTTTTAGATGAGCTTCAAAGAGACTAGATCCAGGGATCTTGGGCCACCTAACGCACCAAATGAAGACGTCATATAGGAAAAGCATCATGTAGAAGCTTTCCTATACTTTTTAGAGGATTGGCTTGAGGCGAATAACATTACCTGATTTGATCATGGCTACAATATAACTGTTGAGATTCTCAATTTAATTCCTACCAGGGTAGCATTTATTGAGGATCATGTTCATAGGAAGATGAAGTCATTCAAGAACATTTTTAATAATAATGTAAGTTGATTTAATTTGGTATGCAGTTTGAGTTTTGCTTTTTATATTTGAATAACTACTTAAGAGTAGTTGTTGGCGACTATTTTCGGTTTCATAAGTTTTGTTTAGTGTGTGTTTGGCAAATAAGAAAAAAAATGCTTTTCAACCCAAACCATGGTTTTATAAAAAATTTGCCAAACATTAGAAAAAATGTCAAAAGTGCTTTTTTACCAAAATCATGATTTTGGGCTCTAAAACCATGGTTTTGGAGAAGTTATTATTTCCCACTTTTATATGTGGGTCCTACTTAAATTTCTCCCAACTCCTTTCCTCTCTTCTCTCTCTCTCTTGTTTTTTTCCCTTCCGTGTCTTTATTCCTCCCCTTCACTGTTGCTATATTTATTGGGGATGAGTTTTCTTTTTTTTTTTTTAAATCACTGTTTCTATTAAAATAAATTATGTCAAAATTTATTACTCTAGTTTTAAATTTAATAATATAAATTTATCACTTTTTTACAGATTGAAAAATTAATTAAATAATTTTAAAATATTTATATTTTAATTTTTCCCCCAAACTAATTAGTTTGACTAATAAACTGATATATAATTTAAGGATACATAACATATGATATGATCAAGGGTCTGTAATTTAAGGATACATAAAGTGATATATAAGGGATCAAATTTGGTATTACACACAAGAGCATTAGATATGTAGTGTTTTCAGTGTTTTGTCATACTTTATTATTTTATTAAGTGAACTGTAATTTTATCTCTATTTTGACAGACTAAATTATTAACAAATAATAACTAAATGTTAATATATCATTTCCATAATGAATTCAAGGTATCTAAAATTGTTGTTAGCACTAATATATCACTTGTTAACCAAAGAAAGACAATATCTAAAGGAGAACGACAAAAATAGATTGTATTAACTGCATTGAAAAAATTACTCCTTGTATTAATTTAGGTATTAAATAATTAATCGTGAACTTTAAATATAAAATTTATTAATATATATATTTGAATGTATGTATGTCTCATTTTTTTCACAATTTATAATTTCTTTGGTTTTTGTTATTCAATTATTTGTTAAATAATACCTAAAATATAATCTTATCCTATATATTTAATTATTAAAAATGATTTTAGATTATACAATTTATATATATATCTTTTATTTTTTGATGTTGGATAATTGATTAATGTTGTAATTTTTAAAATTTATGTGATGTTATGTTTTTTTTATATTTATTAAGAAATTTACTATTAAATAAAACATAAAATATAATCTTATCAATTATATGTAATTATCACATATGCTAATGTCCTTTTCTGTAATTTTACCATGAAAAAAGATATTCTGATCATAATATCCAAACACTCCTATTTTATTAAAATCACTTTTGTTCCATAATCTATTCTCCACAATCTATTCTCTGAAATCACTTTTTTTCACTTTTTCTCCATAAGCTATTTTCAAAAGCTGATTACAAACACACCCTTAGTGGATATTGTAATCGCTTATTCCATAGTAGCACTAGCACGTAAAAGTCTTTTCATCCTGTTTTAACTTTAATTTGGATTAGTTTTGGAGAGTCCTGGTTGACACTCAACTATTATTAGCTCATTTGTTCTCAAAAGTAGAATAGAGATTCTCAAGGAGTGTTAGACTTCACTATAATGAGCCCCTGGACTAGCAATTGTTCCTAAATATCTTTGAATGCATCAAAAGAGCTTCCAACAGTAGAGACTTATTTGAAAAGTGACTTCACTAGCAATCGGTATGTTTGGATGAGCGGTGGAGAAGTGACTTATTTGAAAAGTGGCTTATAGAAAAGTGGCTTTAGGTAAAAGTCAGATTGTGTAAGTGATTTATGTTTGGATTAGCGATTTGATAAGTGTTTTTTATGAAAATGAAGGGTGTTTGGTTTGGCTTTTTCATAAGTGACTTTTGTGATATTTAAGAGAAAAAAATGTAAAATTTACGAAAATTGAAGAAATTATATTTAGAAATTTGGCGATGATTCCTCGTTTCTTCTTTGAAATCATTTTATTACTCCTTTGTCTGACTCTATCAATTCTTTTTGTTTGCCTTCTACTTTTTCACAACTTGCGTGCTTAGCTTTTTCTGGTTCTTTTTTCCAGAAGTCAAGCACGAACAAGAATCTGGTAGTGAGAGCTCTGAGATTGCTAGTGAGAACGAAGATGAGACGAGATGGATAGATGGATAGAGGAGCAGACAGAGATCTCAAATGGAGGGGGAGAGAGAGAGAAGAATAAAAAATAGAGAAAATTACAATGAGGTCTAAAGTAAGAAAGAATACGAAGAAATGATCCCACAAAATAGCAAAATGAAAAAATGATCCTAAGAAGTTGTTAATGAAGCATCCACAGGTTGTCAATTGACAACCTGATGATGCTCAATTAATGGGTGTGTTTGGATGAGCGGTGAAAAAGTGGTTTATTTAAAAAGTGGCTTATAGAAAAGTGGCTTTGGGTAAAAGTCAGATTGTGTAAGTGATTTATGTTTGGATTGACGATTGAATAAGTGCTTTTTATGAAAGTGAAGAGTGTTTGGTTTAACTTTTCATAAGTGACTTTTGTGATGTTTAAGATAAAAAATTGTAAAATTTATTGAAAGTGATTTAATAAATTTTGACAATTTGACAATAATAATATATAATCAAATTATAATAAAAATGCCAATAAATTAGAAATGATATAAAGTTAAAGTTTTTGATACAGTAAAATATAACAGAACTAATTAGATCTCAGGTCTCGTATGATTTGGTCCCTAATAGTGTCACGAACATGATTCATCTGAGTTGTTGATGTCCGAGGATTATTTGTGGACGGTGGCTCTTGATCTTGACTATTATCTTCATCAACTAAATTCTCATTTTCTACATTCCTAAAGTCCTCATCAGTTTGAGAATTTCTTCTAATGAAATTATGTATAGCCATTGTGGCACAGACAATGCGGACTTGCGTCTGGAAGCTGTACTTACGCATTTTTTGTAAGATTTCGAACCTATTTTTCCATACTCCAAAAGTTCTTTATATTGTACACCTCAGACTTGAATGATAAAAATTGAAAGCCTCATTAGGATTCCGAAACCCCCGTTGATTCCTGAATTCTGGGAGGTGGTAACGTTCACATCTGTATGGACCAAGAAACCCAACCGATGTAGGGTAGCCAGAATCGACTAAATAATATTTTCCTAACATGTGTTAAAATCATTGTAAATGTGAGATTATTTTCACAGTGAAATAAAGTCAAAGAAATGTAATTAAAGTATACAAAAACGCACCTTGTGGTGGACGTGGGAAATTCATGGCTGGATTTGATAGAGCAGAGTCAAACACACGAGCGTCGTGTGCTGAACCTTCCCATCCTGCTAACACGAACGTAAAGCACATATCCCAATCACAAACAGCCATAACATTCTGCGTGGGATATCCCTTTCTCCCAATAAATCTATCTCGGCCCGGTCCAATTATCACACATCTGATGTGAGTACCATCTATAGCACCAATGGCGTTCTCGAAATATGGGTAATATCGGTTATCGTTCCTTATTTTTGGATGACATTCACGAAATTCGGGATCAAGCGGTCTGATAATTTCTGTTGCAAGATTAAGGCAGGCATCCAAAACTATGTGAAGAAGCCTACTAATAGTTTCACCTGAATGTTGAAATATTTGTTGTGCCAACCTATTTCCTACTCCGTGTCCGATAATGAGTAAAAATATTGCAACCATTTCTTCGACACCTACATTCCTAGATTCTCTTAACCCATGCTGACCCAACTTATTGCATAAGTTGTAGAATATATGTTTTTCCATTCTAAAAATTTTGTGACACTCTGAACTTTCACTTGCCAATATTTGTTGCACCCAGTGGTGACCTGTTTGCATACTTGTTCTACGCGGTTGTCTACACATATATGGTTCTAAATATTGACAAAGCAATGCGCATAATTGTGCATACACAGATAGATCAGCATCAAGAAGTGAAGCATCATCTTTATCTTCGTCTTCATGCATCCCTTGCAACCTGCTTTGGTTGTTACGATTAGCCATTGACGTACCTATGATTGTGGTTAAATTGAGGTGTGAGCAGGATAATTAAGAAGAAAAATATTAGCATAAAAAAAGCAACTACATCAAACCGTTCTAAACGACAAGTCAATTAACCTATTCTTTAACTGTTTCCGGTCATATGATTTTCCCGTCTTCTCATTAAACGTTGAGATTATGTTCTTCCACCCTTCTTTCGTAAATGCCAACCCAGTCCGTTCTTTTTTATAAACTTGATCAAGGCATGCGTGAATGAAAATCCCAGTGGTCTCATCATCCCAGACTGCTTTAATATCCATATTTTCTATGACAAAGTATCACACCTACTCTATTAAAATGTTTCCTAAATTATGAACAAAACAGGTAACAATGGTCCAGGAAGATAAAATGAAAATACCCCTTGCAATCATTATATTTCATTTCACAAAAGAGAAAATTGGAAACGCTAAGGTATATAATTAATTTAAAGAAGATAAGTTTCTGAGCAGAAAATGAAAAAAATGAACTTCAAGAATTGACAGGCAAAATTGCAATGCACTTGAGTTTAAGGTGCCATATTGTAAGCAACTCCAATTATATATTTACAACTAATAACATTATATATGGATAAACGCATTCACAACAGGACCTTTTACAAACAAGTTGGAGCTAATTGGAAGGGATATTTGTTCCTTGTGGCAACGGGGGCAGAAGCTCATTGGCCAGGTTTACAATCTCAACAATCTATGTAAAAGAAGAATTATAACATGTTTATCATTCCGCAAAGGTAAGAGAACAATAAACAGTCCAAGTACGAAGATCATATATTCAATATCTGAATCTATCAAAGAACCATAGGAAGACAATACAGCATATAAATGATAAAAGCTGAAAAGAACGACTTGCAGGCAGACTCTACCTGCTCTGGTGGCCTACTCAGTGCAGGTGAAACAGAGGTATTAGAAGAGGCTCAAGAACCAGATAGTATATCTTTAAGTATACCACTTATACCAATGAGAAGTAATGTTTTTGCTCCAAGAGGAGAACCACTTGCACAAGTGGAAAGAAGACGAATTACACCCTGTAAATGCTCATCAAGTTAATAACCAAACACCAAATGCAGAAGCGTCAGATTTAAAAGCCAAAATCTTACAGTATAAGTAGACCCACACCGACAAGATGACACCGGCAGAGGAAGAGGAAGAAGAATCAGCACACACTCTGAAGCTCACAGTCTCGACTCTCGACAAGCAGACCCCACGGGAATAGAGATGAGAGACTAGATCTAGACTTGCCTGAGCAATGCCACCGGAAAACAAGAGGAGGAACAGATCGGCTACACACACGGCTGGGTGAAGGTGAGTGGGGAAAAAATCATTTGGTGATCGACGGCTACACACGGCTGGGTCTGAAATAACGGCCGACGCCGCCGGCGACAACAACCCACAACTGACGGCTGAAGAAGACTTCCTTTTCCACCTGAAACCCATTTCAAAGGCGGCCAAGATCCGAAAACCAGCAACGTCAGGGGAAAGATCGAGCACTTTCTTCTTCCGCCATTTTTTGTCAAGCGAAGATGAAGACAATGGGAGAAGATGGATCAATGAAAGGGAAAGATCAAGGACTTACCTGTGGAGATCGACGGCGACAGACGTCAAACCAGCAAGAGACAACTCAGATTTGCCGACTGTGTGCGCTCTTTGCTCGGAGATGGTATGCGACGAAGAAGAGAAGGCTGTGAGAGAGAGAGAGGGAGCCGCATGAATAAAGTGAAAGAAAGAATCTAAATTGTAACGGTAATAAATTCTTAAGCTAACCTAAAGCTGAGGCAGAAGCTCTTCAGACAAGCTTTTAAATTAAGTGGCTTTGGAGTGTGAAAGCCCAATACATAAAACACCTAAACAAACACTAAGAGATCAACAATCGGGCTTTTTTCATTCAATTGGGCTTATTTTAACCCAAAACGTCCAAACAAACACCCCAAATAACTCCTTGAGACCATTTTTTCATTTTGCTATTTCGTATGACAATTTCTTCGTATTTTCGTTTGCTTGGGACCATAGTATAATTTTCCCTAAAAAATAATAGTAATAAGCCATATATTGAATCATAAGCTCTTTCCCTAAAAAATAAAAGCTCCACTTAGCTTATTTTAAAAGGAGCTTATTAAATCATAAGCTCTTTTATTAAAAGCCTCCCCCAAACACTCCCAATAGGCTTAAGGAGCTTATGACTTTTGAATTGAGCTTAAAGAGCTCCAAAAGCTCATCCAAACACTCCCATACAAGATATCGACATCGATGCATTGTTAGAGATGGGGTGGGCCCATCTCAACCTTAGGATGCATTGTTGGTTTTTATACAGTGATATGGGAAAGCTCGAATTAGGTTGTCCTATTTATGCCATAACTGTTATATAACCCAGGAACTTTTGTCATATGCTATTTCTAGACTTTATGATAAGGACTTTTAGAGGAGTTCCTTAATATTCCTGAAGCTAAAGTAGTTACTTTTCTTTTAGTAAACAGTGGTGCAACATTCTAAATATTGAAATTTTATTTTAATTAAATTTTTATGCTAATTGTTTCATCTAAAAATTTGATTTGCCAACATCAAAATTATCTTTAATGATTGTGTTATTTTAGTCATAATATTCTAAATTTCAATTAAATTTTTATGCTAATTGTTTCATCAAAAAAATTTGATTTGCTTTCATCAAACTTATCTTTAATGTTTGTGTTATTTTAGTCATAATATTCTAAATTTTTATGTTTAGAATGTTGCACTACTGCTTACTAAAAGAAAAGTAACTACTTCAGCATCAGAAATACTAAGGAACTCCTCTAAAAAGTCCTTATCATAAAGCCCAAAAATAACATATGACAAAAGTTCCTAGGTTATATAACAATTACGGCATAACTGGGACAACCTAATCCAAGCTTACCCGTATTGCCATATAAAAGTCGGCAACGCATCCTGAGGTTGAGATGGGCCCTCCCCATCTCTAACAGCACATCGATGTCGACGTCTTGTGTGGTCTCTACTGTTGGAGGCTTCTTTGATACAACTCCCGATGATCAATTGCACATTTTTATTTCAATATGCATTTCTTGTTCATTGTAAATGTTGATAATTTAATTTTTATTATATTTTTACAGTCATGTTATCTCATAATATTAAGAAATAGCATTAACTTGACATTTGCATACATTTAAGATTAAGCAACATCTTGATAAAAAGATAAAGGTGACATAATATCAACTCTAAAATATGTCAAGAGTTAACCGTCTTCTATTGTAAAGTAAACTCAAACATGCTTGGTCAATAACAAAAATAAGCTATGAATAATGCACTTCATCTCAAGTCATATGAAATCATATTTAAAAATGATATGTTTATCCTTTCAATTACCAGCATGGTATAATAATTGTAATTATCCCACCACAATAGTAATTATCCTGTATACGTGGGATACGCTTGTTAACGAGACAGGTGTGGATCGTGATCCTGAAATGGGGGCCATCGACACAAGTACTGAGTGGTGGATACAAAAGTGACAGGTAATTAACCTTCATTTAACGATACAAAAATGAAGCAAGTATTGGTTTACGGTATATTGGTTATGATTTTCAGTTACTTTAGTTTTTGCAGAAGAATTCTGCGTACAAGAAGTTTCGCCAATCGCCCCTGAAGTTTGAGGCTGAACTTAGGATCATCTTCAAAGACGTTTATGTGATAAGAGAGGCTTCTTATTGTCCATCATTCAGACAACCAACGACAGAGGAAGTGAAAGATGTAGGTGTATACCACCTGATGATAGATGAAGAGGAAGGCTCGGGGGATAGCGAGGATGACTCTTTTACTACACACTTGGCACTGAGCACCAGAGTTTCGGACAACCTGGCCGACATTGGGTTGTCATCCCAGTCTGGGCCCTCTGTGGCCACCGATTTAGGAAGCCAGGGGAAGAGGAAGAGGGTTAATCAGTCAATGCCGAGGAAGAAGCCAAATACGCCTGTAGTGAATCGAATTACAGATGCAGTTAGTATCATCGCTAATGCATCTAGGGATAAAGTTGCTACTATCAATGACATCCGAGGACAGAGTATTGATGTTGTCCTAAAAGACCTTCTTACTCTAGAGGAAGTGCAGGAAAATCCTAGGTTTTGAATATGGTGTATTGAGCTTCTTATAGAAAACAAGAGTTATCAGGACGCATTTGCTTCCTTATATAATGACAACAAAGAGTACTTGGTCGAGTGGTTACGGTTTACCGTCGCACATCACTTCGGATAGATAGTTTTAGGATTGTTTGATGTCGAAGGGTTTATGTTTCTTTATTTATTTAATTCCAAATTTGTATGTTAAACTTTTTTGATGATGTATCACTTATATTATGTTAAATGTGGTAGTTAATGTATGTCTTGCTGTTTGTGGAAATTTTTTATGTCATACCTAAATTTTACCATATGCACAAGGTACGCTATCAATGGCAAATTGGATAGAGGAAGATGATGATGACTCTCACTTACTAGCCCATATAGACGAGGAGTTAACGGAGTATGAACAACTAAGCACATTGTTGTGTCAGTATTGGATTCCTTTTATTTACAAGAACTGCGTAGAACAAGTAAACGCACCAGCCATTTATCGGTACAGGAGATATTGACAGACAACAGTGGAACTTGTCGTGAGATGTTTAGAGTAGATAACCATGTCTTATATCTCTTGTGCAATAAGTTGGTGGAACTCGAGTTACGAAATTCCAAGAATGTCGGTGTCAAAGAAATTGTTGCTATGTTTTTGCTAACAATTGGACATGGAGTAGGAAATAGGGTAGTTCAACAACTCTTCCAGCATTCAGGGGAAACTGTGAGCAGGCTATTGCACAAGGTTCTTCAGGCTTGCATGCATTTGGCTAAGGAAAATATCAAACCCATCAATCTCGAATTTCGTGAATGCCACCCACATTGGTGATCCCTGATTTTACCCATACTGTAAGGATGCCATCGGAGTAATAGATGGAACCCATATAAGGTGTGTAGTCATTGGTCCCAACCGGTATAGGTTTTATTGGTAGAAAGGGTTATCTTACACATAATGTGATGGTTGTATACGATTGGGACATATGTTTCACGTTCGTGTTGGTAGGATGGGAAGGATCTACACATGTCACTCATGTATTTCAAGCTGCTGTGTCAAATCCAGCTATGAATTTCCCTCTTCCTCCTACATGTACCATTTTGTAACCGCGAAAGCAATTTCTTTCATTTCATACTTTTGTTAATCTCACCCGTTTAAAATGATTTTTGATTTTGGTAGGAAAATATTATTTGGTCGATGTTGGCTATCCGACACGAGAAGGGTATCTTGGTTCCTACAGACGTGAACGTTATCACGTGCCTGAGTTTAGACATCAACTTATATTTCGAAATGCCAATGAGACATTCAATTTCTTCCACTCTAGCTTGAGGCCAACAATTAAAAGGACTTTTGAAGTATGGAAGAGTATATTTACAATTTTTGAAAAAATGCTTAAATATAGCTACGACATACAAGTCCGTTTAGTTTGCACAACAATGGCAATATATAATTTTACTTGAAGAAATTGTCTAAGTGACGTTAACTTTGACTAAGTGTAAGACCCAACTTACCACTTCCATAATTTCAGATCTAAAGGCATATAAAGAATCATAAAGCATATAACACAGTGGAAACACATTGATTCATGGTACTAGATTACATTACCGGAGGATTCCCCAAAGGGTTAATAACCCATATACATATATGCATGTACAAAGAAAACAAACTCAAAAGTCTTAAGTACATGCTAAACAACTATAGTTGCAAGTAAAGCTCCGGGACCCTAATTACTGGTAGCCGTCGCTTTGCCTTTTGAGCTTCCTGTCTCAGCTGAAATGGTTTTGGGTTGAAAAAGAATGAGATTCGAGAGAATCTCAGTAGCAACATGCTTACAAACATATCAAATGCGAAAATAGATATGCAATGTCATGTCATGTAAAATGATTGAAACGTTATGTGTGTACACTTGCCCAAGGTGAAACTATATGTTTGCCCCTTGGTTAATTTAGTGCCCCTGTCAGGTCCTTGACCACAACATGAGGAATGAGTGTGTCTAGGACACTAGCTCATGTTACAATGGATGACATTCATAATAGGTATCACATAGTACATATAAGAAGAAGTTACTACCTGGTTACTTTCCTTTAAAATCCTTTTCTCGTGTTTCAGAGCTCAGGCAAGTCTTAGACTTCGGACCGTCCCCAAGTCCTACAATTTCTAATATATCATAGATGAGTCATTACTCATTCACACATTACCTAATCTCATGTTATTGGTTAACTTGGCTTTACAATGCTAAATTACCAAAATGCCCCTGTAGGCCCCGACTACCTGGACCTTACCAGAAATTATGACTTGGGATATTTTTACACAATTTTGAGTGTAGAATCCATTTTTCACCTCAAATTATTCAAATTCAGGGCTAAATGATGAAAATGCCTTTGGTAGCCCTTTCTTTTGAGTTTTGAATAGGTAATTCGGTCATTTCTCATTCTGGGACTTTTCTCAATTCGTCATCAATATATATCTTACACACTTTTATCATCTAAACCCAACGGAGTCATTATAATTATCAAATTTCATCTCCTTTACCACGTTTAAGACATCACTTTAGATTTTCGGTTATCAAAAAAATTGTGTCGGTTTCTCGTTCTGTCTTACTTAATCACCTCCTTTCTACTCATAGTCAAACTATTAGCTATTTAGATGTTCATTGGATAAGGTTTGGATAAACTTGGACAATAAGGTCCTTTAGGTTTCTTCATCTTTCATTCACAAGAACAATCAAAACCAATCTAAGAATGGCACTAATAGCATTAACCAAAGCATAAGAATCAAGTTTGGAGGTTTACTTTTGGATTTCTCAACTTTCTCTCTCCTCAACGTCCGAATTCTCTTTCTCCCTCCTCTTGGAAGTTCTTGAAAACTATAGATTCAAGGAACAAGAGATGAGCAACAGGGATTATGGAAGGATTAGGAAGCAAGAACCACAAGTCTATGACTTCCTTACCTTTGATCTTGAGAAACCTAGCCTCCTTGTGCTCCACCGCCTCTTAGCTCTCTCTCTCTCGTTCGTGCTGGTTCTGTTTTGCACGGGAATGGAATGAAGAAATGGATGAATGAAGGGAAGGATAACATAGGTTTAGTTAATTTGTCTTAATACATGTGGCACTATTCCAATTGTCCACTAATCTCATTTCATGTTTATTATTTCACTTCCTTCCTTGCTTCTTCATTCCACGAAGAGCATGAGAATTGAGGGAAATATATATATTGATCCCAACTATCTCATTGTCATCTTGCAAGTTGTTGACTTTTGTCCTTTGACTTTGACTATTTAACCTTTCTTGATAATAATTCACCAAAATAGGCTTATTAATTATCAAGTAGTCATTTCCTTCTTTTTAGTGCTCATATAATTGAGATTACTAGGAAGATTAGGAAAAAAATATTAGTTTCCCATTTTATGGAAAAATTACCGTTTTACCCCTACTTTTAATGATTTATTTCGATAAATCATTTCTTACTCATTTCCTTTTGTTTGGCAAATTTTTGAATTTTATAATAAGCTATTAGTCATAACATTTCATATTCCAACTTTGGTTATAATAGTAGGCCTTTTCATGGACATTAATTGCTCATTTGTGTTCTTATTTAGCCGAATTGTGTGTAAACGACAATTGAAATATTATGGTAAATTTATGCACCAACAATTCACCATTTTATTCCATTAAATATATCAATTATATAGGAGGAATATTGGTGATTGAAAATTGGGGTGTTACACCAAGTAGACAATGGCAATATAGAGCATGATAAGATACAACTGTAGAGGCAGAGGCTTCGTCGAGCAATAATCCCGAAACATCTTCAACCGGAAAGAATCGCATTCGGGACACAATTCGGGACAATATTGTGGAGAACATCTTATTGTATTAGTTATGCCATATTTTTGGACCAACTTTACGGAACCACATTATTTATCTTACCTTTTTTTCACTTTTTCATAATATGAAATATCTTTTTTTTTCTATACATAAACCCCAAAAGCACTTATGCAATCCAAATAAGTTTTATTTTTTGAAAAAACACTTATACAATTTTCAATCCAAATATAAATCACGTTACAAAATCTCACTTATTCTAATCATACTTTTTTATAAATCTAATTAAAAAAAGCCATTTTGGCCACTGCTATTTCAAACACCCCCTTTCTCACCCTTCAATGTCTTCTTCAATGTGCTGACAACAATATTTCGTCAAGCTTTTCTCTTATTTCTAGCCTTTGACCCTTTTATTTTTAAAATGCATGTTGTGTCTTGTCTTGTCTATAGAGCTTCTATTAGGTCCTTTACCCATCTCCCTTTGCTGTCACTTCCCTCTTTTGTCATTGTAGGTGTGTGTGGGTGCCTGTGCACTCCGATACTTGATCCTCTCAGCTATTCCCAGATACTGGTCCTGCTACTAAAGAAATTTTTTCATCTTGTATTATAAAAAATAGTAATTAAAAATATATAATAAAGAAGAAAAAAAAGTTTCATATTAGTCATATAAAAACAATATTCTCATATAAACTGTAACTCACTTTGATTATCTTTAATTTACTTTCATTTGAGAGAGATAATTAACTACATTTGGAGACTAAGAAGGACTGCCCTTTCTAGAGAGACACTCAAATAAACATCTCTCTAAATATAGTGAGGATCTAACTATTTTATACACTAAACAATATTAACTAGACCTTTTATATAGATTAGAATCTCAACTGCTAACTATTCAAATTAATTCACCGTAAAATTTCTAAAATGTGTACTGGTAATAATTTAATTTAATAAATTTTACATTTTTCATTTTAAAAACTGAAAATTTACAAATCAAGTATAAATTTTTACCAACCAAAGGTCGACACATAAAGCCCAGGCAGACCAATGGAAGGAGTGAGAATACGTGGCAAATTTTGAATAGGCAATAAGGCCGATGCAGTATTCAGGAAGCTTGATATATCACGATTTTATTATAATATCTAATATCTTATTCAGAGATTTTATCATTACTTTTAGGTTAAATATAATTTATTATGATTAAATTGAATTAAAGATGATTGTTGAAAATAAATTTTAAAAGGATGTATTTATTATAACCTTGTGATTCCTCTTTACAATTTAAATTTTGAATGAAGATATTGATTTAAATTGTAAGTCATTTTGGTAACGTTAGAGATGAGGGATCAAAAATAAAGATGAATAAGGATTAAAACGGAAAATGAAATTCTGCGTGTCGCTATATGAGAATTTTGGTAGAAATAAGGGTTTTTTTTAATATTAGCCATAACTTTAAGTGAAGAAAAGATAAGAGGAAATTACAGAAAATTACTAAGAATTTCTAAAATTCAAATTTGTTCCAAAAATCCAAATATCACTAACTTTCACCTCTGGAACTGATTTTTCTGGACTCTTATATAAAATTTAGGAAAATCTGATCTGAATATAATCTCATAAGGATTCCACCGCAAATTGTAAAGGATTCTATTGAGATTTCAAATAATAAGAAAACTAATAAATGAATAAAAAGGAGTTAGAGTTTTATTTTTCTTTAACCATCATCACCTTCGAGTAAGATCTGGACATAAAAGAACCAACACTGCTTCTATCCTTCTCTAATATATTACATCCACCCCAATTTCATAGATTCTTGGTGTCTTGAAGAAGTTGTGGCCGTAATAAACTTTATAAGAGGCTAAATTCTTTAGTGCTTTTTGAGGATAGAAGATTGATTTGAATTCCACAGATACATTCAGGGAGTTATTTGTTTTAATCTTTTGATTTAGCTATGTAACATATTTCCTGAATTATGATTTTATATTATGTGGTTAATTTAGTGAGATTGTGAGTTGTTTATCTTAGTTTGGACTAAACAATTGTAATTTGGATTAAATTGTGTGGTTTGAGATTTATATTTATATATCCCTTTTATGGTTTAATGTGGTTGTGCTATTCTTTCATAGTTTAAATGAGTATTATGGCTGCTTTGATCTCATTTGAATATTTCAGTTGAGTGCTTATCACATAGAAGAACAAGTTACATAAATCAATCCTAAATTGCACGTTAGGTGGTATTTAATAATGTAATAAGAAGTAATTATTTAACTAGAGTTTTAAGGATAATCTCTATTTAATATCACTAGATTTAGCGAGTTGATAAGATTTGATTTTTGACTTAGTGCATAATTTAACTCCCAAATTATTTTAAGTAAGGATAACTTATATTCCATTTTTTAAAAAGCATTTATCATCAATTTGCTTAAATCAAATTTCATTACTCATCTCAACAAATTTCTTTAAAAAAAATACTCTTGTATTTGACCTTTATCCAATACGAAGTTTGAATAAAATATAATTATTTAATAAGAGAATTATTATGAGATTTCAAAAAAGGATTTAATTATTAATAAATGCTAATAATTTAATTCTTTTTACATTTTTCATTTTAAAAAATTGAAAAATTTAATCAAGTACAAGTAGTAGGTGGATGTGATTCTAGCATTGACAATTTTTCTAAGTTATTGTTTTACTTTCTCATAATTTAAATTTAAATTTTTATTTTATAATTATTATAATATATATACATATATAATATATATGTTTTAATACCACCGGCTTTCACCTCTGGAATTGATTTTTCTGGCCTCTTATACAGATGTTTAGGGAGTTTAGGGAAATCTGATTTGAATATAATCTCATAGGGATTCCGCCGCAAATTGTAGGGATTTTATTGAGATTTCAGATCGTAGGAAAAATAATAAATGAATAAAAAGGATCGAGAGTCTTATTTTTCTTTAACCATCCTCACCTTCGAGCAAGAAAAGAACCAACAACGCCTCCCTCCTTCTCTAATATGTTCCTTCCACCTCAATTCCATGGATTCTTGGTGTTTTAAAGGAGTTGTGGCCGTGATAAACTCTATGAGAGGCTAAATTATTTTGTGCTTCTTAGGAATAGAAGATTGGTTTGAGCTCTAGAGATACATTCAGGGGAGTTATTTGTTTTAATCTTTTGATTTAGCTATGTAATGGATTTTTTGAATTATGATTGTATATTATGTGGTTAATTTATTGAGATTGCAAATTGTTTATATTTGTTTGGATTGAACAATTATGATTTATATTAGATTGTGTGGTTTGAGATTTATATTTATATATTCCCTTTTCAGTTTAACGTGGTTGTGCTATTCTTTCATAGTTTGAATAAGTATTATAACCGCTTTGATCTTG
This sequence comes from Albizia julibrissin, assembly GCA_037074505.1. Classification (NCBI taxonomy): domain Eukaryota; kingdom Viridiplantae; phylum Streptophyta; class Magnoliopsida; order Fabales; family Fabaceae; genus Albizia; species Albizia julibrissin. Next base: position 56,524,290 of record CM073477.1, on the reverse strand, counting down.
TTTGAATATCTCAGTTGAGTGTTCATTGTATAGAGGAATAAGTTACATAAATTCAATTATAAGTTGCACACTAGGTGGTATTTAATAGTGTATTAAGAAGTAATTATCTAGTTAAAGTTTTAGGGGTAATCACTATTTAATATCACTAGACTTAGCGAGTTGCTAAGGTTTTATTTTTAACTTAGTGAGTAATTTAACTCTCAAATTATTTTGAGCAAGGATAACTTATATTCTATTTTTCAAGAAGCATTCATCATCAATTTGCTTAAATCAAATTTCATTACTTATCTCAATAAATTTCTTAAAAAAAATAGAAGTTTAGGTTATTTTTCACTATTAAAAGGAAAATCAATTTTAAATCCATCTGAATATTTTTGTCACTTAATTTAACTTAGTAATTAAATAAAAGACTCCTTAAAAGAATACGATCTGAATTGTACCCTTTATTGTATAGTTTGAATTTTTTTTATTAACCCAGAGGCGACTAAAATTCGCAAATCAAAGATCATGGGAGAAAGCAGTTAGTCGAAACCAAAAAAGATGGGTTTCAGAGAGTTTGAGGAAATGGAGAACTGAGGGTAAGATGGGCGCGTCAGCATGCGTGCACTTTACCTCACACAATCTCGGTCTCAAGGGTATAAAATATGTGTACGTTTGTTACAGCGTTACAACATCACAAAAAGCCCGATTGACCATTTATCGGGCTTACATATCGGGCTTGAGAAAAATGGATGTTTGGTATTTCAACTTTTGTTAAGGGCTTTTCATACTGTGCAAACCGAAAAAAGCATCAACTATTAATTTAACTTTTCATTGTATCGGATGCCTTTTCTTTTTGACCGTTGGTAGCCATTAACCCAGCATGTAGTTTTACTGTTTTCCTTCACCTTTTCGTGCAAATATCGCCTGCAACCATAAGCTTTACATTCAATCGGCCTGATCTCTTCCCCAACAGCACCTTCGCCTCAGTGATAAATCAACTCCCCCATCGCGTTCTCATCCCATTTCCTCCTCAATCTATTATCAATGCTGTCGAAACTTTCGCTGGCCACAACCGCCGTGAAATCGCCGCCTCCCTGTCATAGCCAAGCTTATGGTTCGCCTTTCTGGAAGATTTGATCACCACGGTTGTCTTCCTGTTAGTCAGACCCTGTGCCACCACCGATCTGTTGTAGTTGAGAGAAAAGGTAGTAGCCCGCTGCAAACTCTTTGCTCAGCATAAACCGTCGCGGGATGATCTGGTAAATAAAAAAATCTACTCATCTGGGGGTAGACACCAGCGTTAGCTTAAGACCCAGTTTCACTCAGAAAAAACCAGCATCAGCATTTTTTGTCGCTGAATCCAAATCACTCCCCAGATGCAAAAGGTGAAGAACAGACACCTGACGCGGAGGAAGAGCTGGAGGAAAAGGCTTAGTGATCGGTGTGAGCGACACTCTTTTCAGCCAGAAGTTCAATTTAATCCTCCACAAACCAAGAACAGGTAGTGCGTCCCTCGAGCTCACTCACACAACAAACCATCATTTTTTGCTGCTTTTCTAAACGGTATGCTAATGGACCTTCATCTGTTCCCTGACTTATGTGCTTCATAACCTCCTTGTCACTTGTCCATGCTTGCAATGCCTGTCAGGAGTTTAATGGGGAACAAAATTTGAGTGAAAAATTGTGGCTTTCTGAGGCTTTAGTTAAGTTGATTTTTTTCAGATCCACTTGTATCTGGTTTAATAGACAATTTATTGTTCTCTTCTCTTGTACAATACGTCTATGTTCCAAGGTCACATTTATCTTCTTCAAATTATAACTTGTCCTTTACGAGTGGAGAAGAGAAGATCCTACTGTGAGCATGATTATGTGCATTGTGTGTGTCTAGTCTGATTTCCGGATTGTCCTAGGATATGTGATTCTAATTACCAAGTTTGTGTTTTTATAACCATTTAGAAGTGAGGCCTTATTGAAACTATTGTGATGGATCTTTCCTTCATGCCATGGCTTTGGATATGAAATTATTCGTTCCTCTTCTTAGTTTGTATAGGCCAATCTATTAACGATAATATTAGTCAATAGTACATAGTTAAGTACAATTTGTACCTAGTACAAGTTAATCACAGCTAATAAATATGTCAACATATTACTACAAATAATTTTTACGTTAGATAGCAACAATTAGGTTTCTTCTCTGCGTGAAACTTAGGTGCCCAACAAGTACTAAACTATTTGATGTTGACCATGCCTAAAAAGTAACGGTGACATGATTGTTGACATTTGTGCATAGAAAAATGAATGATAAAGCTCAGTGGGACGACAACACCACTGAGGTGTTTATTAATGCTTGCCTTGAACAAATTTACGCACATGAACAGCGAGGGATGTCGTTCTCAAAAGAAGGTTGGAATGCAATTGTGAAATCCTTCAATGAGAAGACAGGTAAAGGCTATGACAGGAAACAACTCAAGAATAGATTCGATATCTTACGCAAGGATTTGAAGACGTGGGAAATGTTGCTAAACGAGACCGGGCTGGGTCGTGATCCTAAAACGGGGGAAATCGACGCAAGTTTAGACTGGTGGCGTGAAAAATTTCAGGTTAGTAACGTTCTTTTAACATTCCACAAGTCAAACACATATAGGTTTTGGTTACATTATTATCTCAATAACCATGTGTATTTGTGTAACTGCAGCAAAATAAAGCGTATTCCAAGTTTCGCCGGTCTCGTCTGAAGTTTGAGACTAAACTTCGGATCATCTTTAAAGACGTATATGCTACAAGGGAGGATGCTTATTATCCATCATTTACACACACCCAGACTGGTGACGCTGAGGCTGATGATGTCTACATCCCGACAATGGATGAGCATGAAGGGTCGGGGGATAGCGAGGACGACTCTTTCGGCTTACAACCGCTACCGAGCACTGGCGTTTCTGATGACCTGGCCAGTATGGGGTTATCCTCCCAGAGTGGGCCCTCTGTTGCAATAGATTCAGGGAGCCAAGGCAAGAGAAAGAGGGTCGGTCGAGCTTCTATGAGGAAGAAGCTTAAAACGCCACCTGCGGATCGGATAGCTGATGCGGTTAGTATGATAGCAAACACATCGAGGGATAGGTCTTCTATTATCAACGACATCCGATAGCGGAGTGCTGATAATATGATAAGGGACCTCGTTGCCCTGGACGAGGTGAAGGCTGATCCTGAGTTCCAAATCCGGTGTATCCAACTTCTTACGAAGGATAAGAGTTGTTGAGACACGTTTGCGGCATTATATAATGACAACAAACAATATTTGATTGAGTGGTTGTGATTTGCTGTTACGTATTACTTCGGACAGTAGCTTATATGCTTGTTGGATGTGGATGTTTATGTCTATGATTGTTTCTTTAATTATGAACTGCTTCTATTGTTTTTCACCATTTTCTTTATGGATTTAATTGTATGGGGTCATTCGGGTATGTTATGTATGCAATTGTTTATGTCGAACCTAAATTAACCCATATGCACAGGCGACATTATTAATGGCCAATTGGATGGAGGAAGAAGATGATGACTCTCGACTTATCGCTCTTATTGCACTACTACAGAAAACACTTTTAACGTCCCCTTTTTTAGCCCTTTTAACGTCCAAAAAAAGAGTGATGCCTATACCAGGGACGTAAAAAAGTCAGGATATGGCGTCCTTTAAAAAAGGGACGTCTAAAGTTTAGACATCCCTTTTTTAAAAAGGGACGTCTAAAGTTGTTTTTTTTTTAAAAAAAATTCATTTATATTTTTCACTGCCTAACAATTATAACCTACAGAAACAAGATCGAACAGTTTTTCATAAACCAAAATGTCCTTACAGATTAATATTGGTGAAGGATGATAAATTAAAATGAATCTACAATGAAGATAAATCTAAATCTTAACACAACAAAATACATATACAATAATCCTAGTTCAAAACTTAGTCTATAAAAAGAAAAATTAATTATCCATACCTTTTGGCCATAGTAGGAGAGGGAGGATGGAGGCCAACGACGCGAGAGGGAGGGAGGAGGAACCAACAGCATCAAAGATCGAGGAAGAACAATGGCGACGAGCTTCAACAATGGAGAGGAAGAGAGGAAGACGGTAGATAATGGTGGTGGAGATAGAGGATGACGGCTTTCAAAAAAAGAACAACGATAATGAAAGGGAGTAAGAGAGAGAGTTATGGTGGAAAATGAGCTTCAAGAGAGTGGTGGAAGATTCAGCTTCGAGAGAAAATGAGAGTTTTGAAATTTGAATCGAGGAAGCTAGTTTGCGGAGGTAGACATAACCTTAAAAAGAGTGATGTAAGTATCAATTTGACTTATTTACGTTACCTTTAAACATCCCTTTTTGAATTTGGGACGTCTAAAGTAAAAAAAATTGACTTTAGACGTCTAAAGTAAAAAAAATATTAATTTTTTTAATTTTTTTTAAGATTTTAGGCGTCCCTTTTTAAAAAGGGACATATAAAGTTACTTAATTCTTACCCACAATTACAAAAATGTCATCGTCTTTATTTTTTACTTCCCTTTTTTAAAAAGGGACGTCTTTTAGGGACGTAAAATCTACATTTTGTAGTAGTGTTGAAGAGGAGTTAACGGAGTATGAAGAATTGACCGCGTTGCTTTGTCAGTATTGGGTTCCTTTCTTTTGCAAACAACCGCGGAGAACAAGTAAACGCGCAGGACATTTGTGGGTTCAGGAGATTTTAGCGGACAATAGTGGACGTTGTCAAGATATGTTCAGAGTTGATAACCGATATTTTATCTCTTGTGTAATAAGTTGACAGAATATGGCCTAAAAAATTCCAAGCATGTCGGTATTGAAGAAATGCTTGCCATGTTTTTGCTAACTATTGGACACGGCGTGGGGAATAGGGTCGTTCAAGAACTGTTCCAGCATTCGGGGGAAACTGTGAGCAAACTATTGCACGTGGTACTTCAGGCTTGTCTCCGATTAGCTGAGGAAATTATTAAACCCATTGATCCTGAATTTCGTGAATGCCACCCACATATATTGAACGATCCACGTTATTATCCATACTTCAAGAATGCTATTGGAGCAATAGATGGGACCCATATAAGGTGTGTCATCAATGGTCCAAATTGGGAGAAGTATATTGGTAGAAAGGGTTATCCAACACAGAATGTGATGGCTGTTTGCGACTGGGATTTGTGTTTCACGTTCGTGTTGGCTGGCTGGGAGAGATCAGCTCATGACGCTCGCGTGTTTCAAGACGCTGTCTCAAATCCATCTATGAATTTTCCTCATCCGCCTACAGGTACCATTTTGTCACTTAGAGATGCTAATTTCCTGATTTCAGACTTCAATTAATGATTTCCGTTTAAATTTATTTATGTTTTCTATTGACAGGAAAATATTATTTGGTCGATGCTGGTTATCCAACGCGAGAAGGATATCTTGGCCCCTACAGGCGTGAGCGTTATCACGTGCCTGAGTTTAAGCGTCTACCTGCACTTCGAAATAACAATGAGAAATTTAATTTCTATCACTCTAGTTTAAGGTCAACAATTAAAAGGACCTTCGGCATCTGGAAGAATAGATTTGCCTTATTACAGAAAATGCGCAAATACAGCTACGACACACAAGCTCACTTAGTTTGCGCAACCATAGCGATACATAACTTTATTCGACGCAATTCTCCAGGTGATGCTAACTTTGACCAACTAGACAATGGGAACGTAGGTGATAATGAAAATACTATAATAGAAGAAGAGGCTTCATCCACAAATATTTCTAGGACATCTTCAACTGGCATGAATGCCGTTCGTGACATGATTAGAGATGCTATTGCGCGGGACATCTGATTGTAGTAGTTATGTACCCCCCCCCCAAAAAAATTTATGATGTTTGCACAAAATTATTGGTCACATTTTAGGCATTTTTAGTAATATGGAATATATATTTATTTATTACATATATACACATCAAAAGCATTTATACATTCTCTAATGCAAACATAAATCACAATACACAATCGTACTTTTCCATAAGCCCGATTGAAATAAGCCAGTTTTCACATCGTTATTCCAAACATGCTATATAACTACTGCCAGTATATAGCGCATACATTGAAAATGTTGTAGGCCCAATAATTTTTTTGGGGGAATCAATGAGTTAGATCTTATGAATCCAGCTATGGAACAACAAATACAAAATATTTTGCAGCTTAAATTTGGCTAAATCAAATAAAAGTTTTACTTATCAAAATAATAATATTAAATATTTTTCCCTAAATACTAATATTTTTATAAAGAATAAATATTATTTTAATTATAATCGATCTTGGTCGTCTGACCCTGATTTAACCCATTAACCCTTGAACCACTACATAAACTAGTTTAGTGATTGGTCTTGTTTTTAATACCTTAGTTAAAACATAATCTATAATAAATATGGACCATATTAGATTTTTAAAATTAATCTTAATTAATTTTGAAATCTGCATTATATTAAATAAATTTGATTTAATTAAATCTTTCCAACAGATTTAACTTAACCTATTTATCTAATCTATATAAAGAGTTAACAGATTTGATTTATCTTTATAAATCAAATTTAAGATATGATATCTCTATCATCATTAGTTATTTAATTTATTAAATAAATTAAATCTGAAACTAACATCATATAATAATATAATTATCCGTATATCATATTATTGTTATTCTCGAATTTATATCTCATATATATATATATATATATATATATATATATATATATATATATATATATATATAATTCGTCAACCCTAGATTAAACATTGTATTTATTGATTCTTAGACACATTTTAGATTCAATAAAGGACATTATAACTCTTGTTAGGCTATTCTTGTGTGCGACCTTGTAGATCCACATAAAGTTGTCAGTGGGCCAATAACTGTACTAGCCTACAAGTCGCAAGTGGTCTCTAGCAATTACGCCTACCCAATTCACATGAGGATCGTTTATACGATGCAACCTGTCATACAACAATGTCACGTCCCTTTTGTCACATGATATTTTGGTCAATGATGAGGCATGGATAGTGTCATTCTCCGATTCCTGACCATCACTTTCTCGATTCCTAAGTAGTCTAACTATAGATATGGAAGCTCCTTTCCATCATAATATGACCATATATTTCTCAGAATCACTTATCGATGGGCCCAGTAATATCTCTCTACTAATGTGAGGGACAAATTACATCTTGACCATTCACATTCCTCTACATGAAATCCCCTAAGCCCGATTGTAGCCTTTTATCATCACCCGGTCAAAAGTGACTTTTAACTAGGTCAAAGCTCAGTGACTTTCATGTAGGAATCCATGATAATCTCAGGTCAAAGGGCATTGTGACGCAGTTATACATGAGATAAACTTATGACTTCATCCATGCAACTTTCTCATAGCAGGTCGGTCCAGCACCTTACACTCTTACAAGTGCTTAAGACTTTGATTTGTATCCTTATACCTTATCAAAGTCATATGATCTTATTTTATCTTTTCTCCCACATAGATGACTGATCAGAGACATTTATGACAATCTTTATGATTTATTTAAGGATACAGTTATTAGAACAAACATGCAAATAATATGATAACAAAATGAAGAAATTCATTCAATAACAATGTTCAAAGTACAATGATTGGCCCCTAGGGCACAATTTCCAACATGAATCCCAAGACGAATTTGGGTTGATGTTAAGGGATTTTAAATTGAAATGTTGCCAAACAAATTTAGCCAATTGCTCCATGTATCTGAAAATGAAAAAGACAAAACTGGCAAAAAAGATAATAAAAAAGATAAAAGAATGAAAAAAACAACGTACCAAAGAGAAACCAGATTTTAGTTTAAAAAATTCAGCTAAGTTTTTTTGTGTGCTTTAAGGACAAGAAATTATAAAACCTAAAGGTGGAAAACTTGAATGTGAAAGCCTTTAAAGGGATCAAATCTTGAAATGGAATGGCATGGCTTCTCTTATAAATCTGAAGATCAGGTAAGCATATGATTGAATCCTAAGGCGGATTTCGGTTGATGTTTAAGGAATTCAGATTGAAATGTTGCCAAACAAATTTAGCCAATTGCTCTATGCATCTGAAAATGAAAAAGACAAAATTGGCAAAAAAGAAAATGAAAAAGACAAAAGAATGAAAAAAAGTTGAGTAATGAAAACGTGAAAAAGACAAAAATTTTTAACCAGGTGGGGCTCATTTTTCTTCCCTTTCCCTCCAATCAAATAGACCCTTAGGCTATGTTTGGTTCGATGGAGGGGAGGAATTTTCTTTTACTTTGTTTGAGTTGACAAAAAGAGAGGGGAGGGGAGAGATTTTAATAGTATTATGTTTGGTATAGGAGGGGAGGGGAGGAGAAATATTTTTATATGGACAATTTTGCTCTTATTTTATTTAATTTTTAATTAATAACTTTTTAAAATATTTAATAATATATAATTATATAAGGAATTTAATACATAAAATTATAATTTTATAATTATAAAAATTAAATAAATATAATTATAAATGGAATTTACTATATAAAATTATAATTTTGTAATTAAATAATGAGAAGGGTATTGTGAAAATATTTTAAAATGGTATGGACATATTAGTCAATTTAAGCTCAAACATTAACCTTTCCTTCCAAATCCCCCCAATTTTGGAGGGGAGGATTATGAGGGGACCCTCCTCTCCTAAAATTTTTAGTTATCTAAATAAGGGGAGGGGAGCAAAATCCCCCCATCCCCTCCCCTCCCCTCCCCTCATACCAAACACACCCTTAAACTGTAGTTCATCATAAGAGTTTCAAGATCTGAATGCGTTAGAGAAGTAGTCTGTGTGATGGTGGTGCCAAGCGGGGAGGAGGGTTAAGGAACATGCGGGTGGGTTGATGGGAAGGATTTTTTTTGTTTTCTTTTTCAGAAAAAATAAAGGGTGACAACTTGGATTTAAATTAGCATAGGTGTTATGTTTTAATTGGCTAGAACAGAGATGAGGTGACACTTTAAAAGTATGTAAGTATTTCTCAAAATCTAAACTTTAAAGGCATGTTTGGTTGGAGGGGATGAGAGGAAAAATGAGCCCCTCCCCTCATTTAGTTAGAAATTTTGGAGGGGAAGGAAGAAAAAAATGAGCCCCCAATCCTCTCATTTTGGTTCCCTCTAAATTGGGGGTTTTTTTGGGGGGGGGAAGGGAGCCAAACTTTCAGACCAATTTGCCCTCATGTGTTTCATAATATTCCATCTATACACATGCTAAAAAAAATAAACCCTCCATTGTTCACTGTTAGCATCTTACTGAGTCTAAACCCTTTCACTATACCTGGCCGGCAACTCTCTTCCTCTATCTGTTATGAACATATGATGGGATAAAACTTTATTTTTTATAAATTATATTTATTTATATAACAGCTGGACAAAAAAATTAATTTATATAATAAGCTCTGCAGTTAGAAGACGAGATCCAAATTGTGGTTGTATTGATGAGAGTGAATTTTCATAAATTATATAATTTATATTGAGGTGTAAACTAATTTAAATAATTTATATAAGTATATATATATATAAACTAATATATAAGGATAAAATGGTAAATTAGATATTATCTCCTCTCCCATCCCCTCTTAAACCAAACAAATGATCATTAAAAAAATCTTCCCCTTCCTTTCCCTCCAACCAAATCAAATAACATAGGCTCATATCCTCTCCTTCCATCCCCTCCCATTGAACCAAACAGGCCCTAAGCATGGTTTGCTGTCATATATGGTGTTAGCTTTGAATAATAATAAGGCTAAATTATACAAAATCTCCCTGAACTTTAGGTTAGTTGCATATAACCCCCTGACATTTTAAAGTTTAAATTTAACCCTCCTCACCTTTTATTTATTAACCATTAACCCCTACCTTTAAGTGACCGTTATTTTTTTAACAGAAATTGCTATGTCAGGTTATGAGGTGACACGTATCATCTTGTGTAAATTACTAATTTCATAAAACCCCCTGAACTTTAAATAGTTGCAGATAACCCCCTGAACTTTGATTATTTACAAATAACCCCTTAACATTTCAAATTTTAAATTTAACTCTCTTAAAATTTTGATTTATGATATTAAACTACATACCGTTACTTCTATCATTTTAATAAATTTATTAAAATTTTTACTATCACTTGTTAATTAAAATAGCTCTTTTATATGGCAAAAACTAGAAGAAAAATACTTAGAAAAATACAAAATAAACGTTAAACCTCTAATTCAAAAAAATGTATTGCTAAATAAAAAATTAATGAGGGAAATGTTTATTCTCTAACAAAAATGTAATTTTTAAACTATCAATAGTCAATCATCACAAGAATATATTTAATACAAATGATGATACTTTTATACTATTAATGCTCAATTAACACAAGAAAATAACTAAATGTTATATAAATGATGACATTTTTATTTTTATATTTTTAAATATTATTCTTCTATTTTTTCCTTATAAGAAAACTATTTTAACGTACAAATAATAGTAAAATATTAATAAAGTTATAAAATGATTAATGTAACAATATGTGCTTTATTTATTATAAATCAAAATTTTAAGGGAGTTAAAATTTAAATTTTGAAATGTCAAGGGGGTTATTGGTAAACAATCAAAGATTAGGGAGTTATCTGCAACTGCTCAAAGTTAAAAGGGGTTTTATAAAATTAGTAATTTATATAAGATGCTATGTAGGATGCCACGTGCCATCTCATAATATGACATGATAATTTCCGTTAAAAAGATAATAGTCATTTAACGGCATGAGGTTAATGGTTAAGAAATGAAAGGTCAAGAGGGTTAAATTTAAAATTTAAAATATCGGATGTTATATGCAATTGACTCAAAATTCAAGGTGGTTTTATATAATTTAGCCAAATAATAATAATGATGTTACTGCCATATAGAGAAAATAGTTGTCGTCATATACATTTGTTTTCCTTGATGATGACGATGGCCTCAAATATATTTTCCCTTTTTGAAATCTTAAATTATTATTTTTATCTAAACTTTTAACTTTGATATTTATAATAAGTACCTGAATCATGATATCTTATCGAAATAACTAAAATTCTTTTAATTTAATATAGATGACTTTTAAATATATTAAAATATATCTTAAAATTATATAAAAATGGGAAGTCACGCTATTTATATTTAATATAGATTACTTTTTTATATCTAAGAATCATATTTATTTTTTCAATTTAATATAAGTCATATGCATCGCACATGAAAACAAGACTCGAAAAATGATTGGTCCACGGAAGAGACTCTACTGAGCTGGAAATTGCGTGGTTCTTGCTTCTCTGGCCTCGCCCCTTTCTCGTTCTTGTTTTGAGTAGAAAGAAAATGTATTAACAATATATACAGAGGTTACATCGTACTACCAATTAAATCGTGGGATCCACAATATGTAACAGATCCCTAGCGTTCTGGTGTGAGATACAAAAGTATAAGTAGTCAAAATGAGACTCTTGGGGGTTCGGCGGTCATTCATAAAAATATCCCAAAGCTTCCATGTGAGAATGCCAAAAACCAATCTCCAATGGGTACCCATGTTTCTCAGACTTAAGATTACTTGGAGCCATTGATCAAACGATTGACCAAGGAAGGAGGCCAGCTTGTGGTTGGGAATAACTCGCTTCCAACAGTTGGGCAATGTCCGAGTATGTGGTCGAGATCTTCCACTGCAGAATAACATAATGGCAGGTTGCATCAGTCGGGGGGAGTTGTTTGCAGTTAGAGGCACAATTGTTGCAATCTGGTTGGAAACATTAGGTGGAAGTAAATGCTAAAACAGTTATTCTAGTCTAAGAAGTCATGGACTAATTTGGCCCTATCGCATTCAGGGATGTCTGCAAATGTTAGGTACTTCAATGGTGTCCTACATCATCAACCCAATAATCACTTCAAGATCTAATAGTAGAGTTGTTCCATATGCGCCATGCTATATGGAGCTCGATATAATCCCAAATTATGGCGATGCTATGCCAAGTGCGAGAGGTCGTTCGCGATTTGAAAGCATAGTTAGTTACCCCTGACCGCTTGTATTTAGATCTTAGCACCTGAACCCGAAGCTAGTTTGGGTTGTTAACAAGGGAAAAGGCTAGCTTGGCCAAAAAAGCTTGGTTTTTACCTTCTCTTTCTCTCAGCCCACTTCCCCCTCATTGTAGTGGTTAGCACATTTCACTCTAGTTAAGCAGGCTTAGCTTGGTCGATTCTTCCCCTAAGCCCCAAACAAACCTCTTGATAGTCTTCTCAATTCCATTAGTATAGGATACTGACAATTTGATTATCTGCATGGCATATGATGGTATTGCACCAAGCACAGTTTGGGCTAGAGTTATTCACCCAGCTAAAGATAGAGAGTTTGCTTTCCACATAGACAACTTTTTGTTAAACCTTTTCTGTGGGGTATCGGTAAGTATCTTTAGTGACCCTAGGGTGGAGGAGGGGAACACCAAGGTACTTACCCAGGTGATCTGTTAGTTGAAAGTGGAGCTTGTCACATATTTGGCTGGCTTCTCTCTTGGTCACATTTCTTGAGAAATGAATTCTGGTCTTGCTTTGGCTTACAACCTGTCCAAAAGTAGAGCAAAATCTCGTAAATTTTGTTTGAATGAACTCAAGTTGTTAGGGGCGGTCATGCTAAACAATAAGGTCATTAGTGAAGAAGAGATGTGATAAAGGTGGACCTTTACGTCCCAGCTTAATGGTCTCTCATTGTCCTTTTGTAACCTCTTCTATAATGGCTTGCGGTAATCATTCCATGCACAGGACAAATATATAAGGTGAGAGTGGATCACCTTGCCTAATGCCTTGGAGAGTGAAGGTCTAAGAAAGCTTACTATTCCATAGAATTTGCAGTTTGCAGTGGATATATAATACATAATAAGTCATACAACCCGTGGCAATCACAACATCTTTTAAAATGTCTTGAATGAATGACCAATTGAGCTTTTCAAATGCTTTCTCAAGGTCAGCTTTGATTGCAAGCCATCCTTTACATCTTGTTTTATTTCACTTAGAGTGAATGACTTCTTGAGCTATAAAAATGTTGTCAGTGATACTCCCACCCCTAATAAAGCTCGATTGTTAAGGAAGGGTTAGGGAGGCCATTAAGTGCCAAAGTCTTGTTGCTATTACCTTGATTACAATCTTGTAAGCCACTGAACATAAGCTAATGGGTATGAACTCCTTGATTGTTGAGGGTTTTTCCACCTTAGGAATGAGTGAGATTAATGTGTTGTTTAAGCCTCCTTCAAAATGTTCCCTATTGAGAACATCATTAGCCATTTTAGGAGTGAGGTACCCACTATGTGCCATTGACTCTGAAAAAATAAAGCATGCAAACCATCTGGTTTGGGGACTTTCAGGGGTTTCATATCATACAGAGCTTGTCTTACTTCATCAAGTGAAAAATTAGCATTTCAAAAATCCCCAGAAGGTGGAGAAATAGTAGGAAATTTACCTGGGATTGCGTGACAAGGGTATTCAGCTGGAGGAGTAGAATATAGGTCAACAAAGAAATTCCTCATCATATCTTTAAGCATTGTATCATCCTATGTCTATTGCCCATCCTCATTTTTAGAGCTGAGATTCGATTTCTAGATCATCTAATTCTATCCTTGGTGTGGTAATAAGTGGTGTTGCGGTCTCCAAAATTAATCCACTCAGTATGAGATTGATGAAGCCATACGAGTTCTTCTTGGAAGCATGTAGTTTCATATTCAAGCTTGAGTAGGCAATTTAGTTGAAACAAGGAGAGTGATAGGGGCCAATCTTCTAACGACATTTCGACCCCAATGATGTGAGCCTCTAGTTTCTGTTTTCTTACTCTAGTCATACTGAAAACATCTCGATTCCAATTTTTAGCAGCTTCCGAGAATTTCTCAATATTTTCCCATATAAAGTATTCAGTAGTCCATATGTTCTTCACTAAGTCAGCGAAGTGTAGGTGAGTTAGTTAAGAGGCTAAAGTCCTTAATGGCCTTGGGGAGTTAGATGAATGATGAGAGAGGTCTAGTAGGAGTTTCAAGGGCATGTGATCAAATTAGACCTTAGAGAGGTGGTGAACCACAGTATTTATGAAGGTTTGGGCCCAATTGCTGTTGAGTAAGACATGGTTTGGCCGGGTGAAAGACAGGCCCTTTCTTTAAGTGAAATGACTCCCATAGAAGCCCAAGTCAATAAATGATGTAGAACTTACGAATTATAAGAACAATAGGCATTCACTATAGCCTTGATTTTTGCTTAGGCTTATCTCAGATGATGTGAAAACAACATTGAAGTCCCCTACCAATGCCTAAGGTTTACAGATGCCTTAAGCGAGTTGTTTTGAAAACGGCCATAATTGTGCATGAATAATGGGGGTTGCACTGGCATAAACGATTGTTAGGAGGAAGGTACATTTAGCTTTGATCAGACTCACCTTCATATATGGATAAATTACCAATGATCTTGAATGATTTTCACATCCACGTTTTTAGACCAGAGAACCCATATCCCCTTGAAAAAGCCATACGCATCAACACGGTGAGAGTTAGAAGATCTAAATTTTTTTAATGATACTGTCTGTCTTCAAGCCAGAGACTAAAGGTTCAACTGGAATAAATATTTTTGGCTTATACATTATTTAAACACATAGTGAAATTTACTCTGAGTTATACCTTAGCAATTCCAAATAAGAGCTATCATAAAAAATATTGGGAATTAGCACTCTGATGCAGAGCGGTGAGGATCCTCCTCTTCAAACACTATGACGTCACTTAGTTCATATTCACCCTTGCAAAACTAGTTGTTAAGGGCTTTAGAGATGGCCTTGAAAGTAACATCAACTAGGGTGGGCTGGGTTTCCTTTGTTTTAGACTTGTTGCGTCCAATAGCTTAGCTGGTATGATTGGATTGTAATTCCTGAGGTGGGTGATGTTCGGTTAGGTGGCTTGGGAAATATGTTCTCTTTATTTTTTTCTAGCAGATTGGGCTTGTTTGGTAGTGGGCTTTTGGGGAGCTAGCATTTTTGGGCTAGCATTATTAGATAGTGCCCTATGATAAACCACAAACCTTCTGTAAGCACTCTTTGATAGTCCTTATCAATAAAGAAGGTAGATGTAAAGCAACCTCCTTCCAAATCTTAGCAGATGGTCTCTCAACTTCTAGTAACTAATGGGCCAGCCAAGGAGTTTTAAGACTACCATGAGTCTCATGCTCTCATCCAATATCTTATAAACCCTTAATGAAAAGGTGATTAATGGGAAGAATCCATCATTACCGATGGTAACATTACCTCAAGCATCATGTCATCTTCCTCTATAGTGCCTTTGTCTTTGTTCAAGAGTTTGTGTCTAAAAGAGACTTATAGTGTGTGGCTTGTGTTGATGGGACCTTCTGCAACTACTTTTTGTTTAGTTTCTGGTGCTTCATTCATGTTTTCCTTCGGTCTAGTTTAAGTGAGTGGTTCATTTGTGTTCATCTCATTATCTTGATAGCCTCGTTGCTTTCCTCGGATTTTATCGTTTTTGGTCGAGAAGTTGTCATCAGGGTGAGGTTGTGATAGTTCCTTCTCAAAAAGTTAGATAGGAATGTAGTGATCAAGGTATGGGTTTGGCTTAGCGAGAATCGGTATCTCTAGTTCTCTTTCTCTGTTGACCTCAAACTCACTTGGCTCATTTGGATCATCATGGTCTGATAAGAACTGAAGATTGAAAGAGGAGAGACATAAAAAATCAAAGAAGAAGAAGAAGAAGAGAATGAAGAAGGAGAGGTTGTGAGGAATCTAAAATTACTTCATGCATAATTACTATCATCATGGTGCAGTGGGTACAAATACATGAATCACAATAAGTGACAACATCGAAAAAGACCAAATAACCATTTAAGTACCTAGTAAATGACCACTCTACCCTTATACAATAATTTATAGCATATCAATACCCCTTAACTTAATCTTTGTTCTCAAGGATTCACATATGACAAGAATGAAAGGAAAACATTGTGAAAAGTCAGTCCAATTCTCCCATATAGATTCCTCTGGCAGCTCATTGCACCAATGAACAGAACCTGAATGATACCTCTATTATTCTTTGGTACCACATGACGGTCCAAAATAGCATAGGGCTTCTTGGGATCAGCTCTGTCACGCATCATATTAGGTAAAGGTAAGATGGGAACAGTGGAATCTAGGCGGCACTTCAGTTATAAGACATGAAAAGCAGGATGGATCCTTGAAGACCTCAGGAACTCCAACGTATAAGCTATCTCCGCTACCCTCGCAGCAACACAAAAGGGGCCAATAAAACATTGAGATAATTTCTTAGAAGATTGTTTCTCAACAAAGGTTTAGCGATAAGGTTGTAGTTCTAATAAAACCCAACCACCAACCTTAAAACTCTGCTTTGTTCTGTGTTTATCAGCCATCTGTTTCATTCTATTGTTGGCAGCAGCCAAGTTGGTTTTTAACTGCCTTAAAATTGCCTCTCGAGCCATGAAAGAACGATTAATTGAGTCCATAAAAGACTCTTGTGACAAATAGGGAAGGTGCAGTGGCGGTGATTGTCTACTACTCGGCCAATTGCTCAGTTGCTTTGGTGTTGCCAAGAAAAACACCGAAGCTAGTATTCAAGGTAGTGATTCAGAACCTCGCTTTCTCTACGTCTTTCTCTTTCCCGACTACCGCAGTGGGGAATGACCGAAGTTCAGGCATTGATATCAAGAGAGAGCCTCTCTCTCTTTCAACTTTCTCTGGTGGGATGGTTGCAGCTTCTTCATTCCTACAATCTAAAATGGTTAGGGAACAAGTTTCTGATAAATGCACGTACCTTCCATAATGAAGACAGATCATAGGAAGGCCTTCATATTCAATAAGCAAAGCTTTACCGTCAAGATTGATTTTCAACGTGAGTGGGGCAGATATGTCAAGATTGTAGCCATAAGAGCAAACTTCCACATTCCCTTGATTCAGTATTGTAATCAATGTGAAGTACCTGACCGAGGATCTTGTTGTTAGCTCTCATATTGTTCTTTTTATAATAATTTGTGGGGAGCCTTGGTTTTCTAATCCATGCTACTACATAAGAGATGGAGTGTTGCACTGAAGAAAAATTTAGGGCCCAAGGGCATATTGTTAGATAGTGCCTTGTGATGACCCACAAACCTTTTACAAGCACTCTTTGATAGTCCTCATCAATAAAGAAGGTGGCTGTGAAGCAAGCTCCTTCCAATCTACCATGGTCTCGTGCTCTCATCCAATATCTTGGTGAAAAGGTGACTGATGGGAAGAATCTGCCATTACCAATGGTAATATCACCTTCTTCAAGCATGATTTTGTCTTCCTCTGTAGTGCCTTTGTCTTTGTTTAGGAGTTTCTCTCTAAACGAGTCTTGAAGTATGTGGTTTGTGTTGATGGGACCTTCTGCAACTACTTGTTGTTTAGTTTCTGGTGCTTCATTCATACTTTCCTTTGGTCCAGTTTGAGTAAGTGGTTCATTTGTATCCATCTCATTATCTTGATCGCCTTGCTGCTTTCCTCATATTTTATCTTTTTTGGCCGAGCGGTTGTCATCGAGGTGAGGTGGCAACGCTTCCTTCTTAGAAAGTTGGATAGGAATGGAGCATTCAAGGTCTGGGTTCAGCTTGGTAAGAGTCGATATCTTTAGTTCCCTTTCTCTGTTGACCTCAAACTCACTTGGCTCATCTAGAACATCATGGTCTGATAAGAACTGAAGATTGAAAGCAGAGAGATGCAGAAAATCAAGAAGAAGAAAGGAGAGGTTTTGAGGAATCTGAAATTACTTCATGCATAACTGCTGTCATCGTGGTGTAATGGGTACAAATACATGAATTACAATAACTGACAATATAGGAAAAGACCAAATAACCATTTAACTGCCTAGTAAATGACCACTGTACCCTTATACAATAATTAATAGTATATCAATACCCCCAACTTAATCATTGTCCTAAAGGATTCACAGATGACACGAATGAAGGAAAACATTGTGAAAAGTCAGCCCAATTCTCCCATGTGTATTCCTCTGGTAGCTCATTGCACCAATGAACCAGAACCTGAGTGACATCTCTGTTATTCTTTGGTACCACACGATGGTCTAGAATAGCATCGGGCTCCTTAGGGTCAACTCCGTCGCTTGTCATATCAAGTAAAGGCAGGATGGGAATAGTAGAATCTGGGAAGCGCTTCAGTTGTAAGACATGAAAAGTAGGATGGATCCTTGAAAATCTCGGTAGCTCCAACGTATAAGCTATCTCCCCCACCCTTGCAACAACACGGAAGGGGCTAATAAAACACTGAGATAATTTCTCAGAAGATCGTTGCTCAACAAAGGTTTTAGCGATAAGGTTGTAGTTTTAATAAAACCCAACCACTAACCTTAAAACTCTGCTTTGTTCTGTGTTTATCAGCCATCTGTTTCATTCTATTGTTGGCAGCAGCCAAGTTGGTTTTTAAATGCCTTAAAATTGCCTCTCGAGCCATGAAAGAACAATCAATGGAGTCTATAGAAGACTCTTGTAGCAAATAGGGAAGGAGCGGAGGTGGTTGTCCATACATTACTTCAAAAGGAGAGGTTTTAGTGGAGGAGTGGTAGGTGGTGTTGCAATGATTCAGAACCTGGCTTTCTCTACTTCTTTCTCTTTCCCGACTTCCGCAGTAGGCAATGGCTGAAGTTTAGGGATAGCTATCAAGAGAGGGCCTCTCTCTATACCTTTCTCTCTCTCTCCCTCTTCTCCTTTCTCGTCCTTAAAACCACATTAGGATCAGAGCAGCAAAGCCTAGGCATCAGGGAGGTCACACGCAATTTTTGGTCAAAATTGATTTTTCATTATAACTATATGCTATATTCAAGCGGGAGCATATGGTGTTTAATATTGGTAATCTAAATTCTGCTTGATGAAAATTGCTTAGCTCTGTGTACTTAGTTAACTACTAGTAATTAACACCAACCTTTTCTTTGCTTTCTTCGATTCTTTCTGTTCATATCTTTTTGCTTTGCTTCAGGAGAAAACAACATTATGTGATTGGAAAATATACTAGATGAAATACCTTAATTTGATTCATAAGTTGTATATCTTCCACGTGCTCATCTTGAATTCTCGGCTTCTTGAATTCATAAGAGTGAAATATGCAAACAGTAAAGCATTCCTTTGGAAATGATTGCTAAACTTGATTGTACAGGTTACAACACATGTATGCGTTCGAAAGAGTTATCAATAAATAATGCTTCTTGAGTTTCTAATTAGCACTGATGATACAATTCCAATCCTTTATGAAATGAACGGAAATGAACAAGAAAAAGGAAGAATCTTCATCTGGCAATTACTGGTATTTTCCAGATATATTTATGGGAAAATTAATTAGTTAGTCCTTATAATTTCATCGAGTTTACAATTTATTCCTTATAATTTAACTCGTTGCAACTCAGTCATTATAGTTTTCTAACTTTTATAAAAACTGAGTCTCTCATAACTCATCCTATATGGCGCTTACAGGGAGAAAACTTGCTTATGTAGCCCTGACAACAGTAAAAATGTCAGATTCTCACTCCTCCCTCCATCCCTCCTCCTCTGTCTCTGCCATACACGATCTTCTTCCTCCACCTCTTTGCCTTTTTTCCCTCTTCTCAACCACATTCTTCCGGTTCCGGCGACTGTGATAATCGTCAGGCGAACAAATAAGCAAATCAGATTTATTATCTTGCCTGTTTTAGAATCTTTGTTGGTACTTGGAACGTTACAGGAAGATCTCCAATAGTAAGCCTAGCCCTAGATTGGGATGAGTGGTTGAGTTTCAAGAATAATGTTGCAAATAGGATGCCAAATAAGCAATTTTTCTCCAATTCAACACCACATAGGATGAATTACGAGAGATTCAGATTTTTTTTATAAAAATTAGGAAACTAAGGACTGAATCAGTTAAACTATAAGAATTGAATCACGAACTTAGTCAAACTATAAAGATTAAATAATTAATTTTCCCTATATTTATTTTAGCAAGCAGATATGCTTAGACGAGCCCCTGATATCTATATCTGTAACCTTGACATGTCTTAATTGAGTTGAATTACTTGAATATATGAGAGTTTACATAATAAAATTCTTCACGGCACTGTTAAAAATTAATCATTTACATTGAAGGGGGAAAAAATGAGAGATGTAGGAAGGAAAACATTACATGGGGAAAATTATACCCGGCGAATCTGTAACATGATGGAACTGTTTACCCGGTGTCATCTATTTTATGTATTATATATTTTACTTGCGTAAATTATCATTCTTTAGTATTAAATAAAAATTTCCCCTATTTGTTTGTTGCAGCTTTGCTAATTGTGAGCTGCGTCCAATGGTTATCCATGATTTAATGCAGAAAATTCATTTTTGAGTTTTCCTTCTGCAGTTTGATTGGATCAGATAAGTCAATTAAAAACTATCATGGCTTCGATCTTCCTAGTCATGTTGCTGACGACAAAAATAAAGGGAATGGACCCACTCAGTAATTGTTCTGAGGTACACGACATACATGATGGAAGTTACTCCTGATTTATAAAGCATTAATTGCATTTATAGGGAAAATATTTATGTCCTCTTCTTTATAGGATCTAGAAAATAATTATTTTCTCCAAGGTTAACTTTCTGTATAAAAACATGTTCCTCCCATCACAGAAGTATAAAAACTAACCGGGAGAGAAATCCCATGTTTATTGATGGGTCAGCTCTTAAGGGCCATGAGGGCAAAACCAAGCATGACTGCGAGGACAATGATAAAACCAGCAGCAACAAAATTAATGTTAACTGGCTTTGAAGATTTACTTGAACGCTCTCTTCGGTCTTCAATTCTGCCCTTCTCTTCCAAGTGTTGAGTAGCTAAACCAAACGGCACAGCTACATCCCAGAAAGATTTACTTGTGAGGGCTGAGGCTTCTTTTTCTGGCTCCAAAATGGTTGAGTCAGCAGCCAGAGATTTCACAGATAATAACTCTGTACAATGATCTCTTAGCACCTTAGGAAACATGAAAACCGCAAGTCAGAAGATCTCAAACATTTTCTTAAAAGAAACTTTGGAGGAAAACAGAAAACAAGAAATACATTACATTCACAGTAGAACGCGGAAACAGGCACATGATAACAGTAATTTAAATACAAAATACCAGTTGATTTAAACCATGCTAAATTGCCCCATGATCATGCTTCAACAAACCGGAGGCGCGTGCAAATAAAAGTCATAATCCGAATTTCTAACACCCAAAGATGTAAGAAAACAAACCTCAACAGTCTCAGAAGGTTGCAAGTAGTCACATACATAAATTCCTGCCAGCCAAGGTGCAAAGACCCTTCTAGGAAGCGGAAGGCTGCATCCTTTTCTGTTTCTCATAAAAGCACGATAATTATAATAGCCATTGTTAAAAAACAAAGTATAGGCAACCACAAATAATGAAATGTCTTATAATGAACTCAACTTTTTTTTTGCTTCTGTAATTACTAATGAATAATCACGAATATTAATTTCGGATGTTCTGGTGGTGTATGACTTTAAAATGAGTATCAAATAAAATATACATCCACTGCCATACAAAACAAAGTAAATTGATGATCCGCAGAAAACTTGCAAAACATCATCAGGCAATCATAATGAACAGTGGCAATGTGTATAATATTATACACTAAAATTAAATACATTGAGCCTCACGAGCTCCACCAAATGAATAAACCCTATGTAATCATAATTAAGACACAACTGCCCGTGTCCAGCATGTATTATCAGGGAGCAGAGTGAAGATAACAAGATTAAAGCTTTATAAATGACTGGATCACACAATAATTCCAAGTAAACAAAGGTTTCAGCTACAAGATGTCAAGAATCAACTGTCAGGAGCGCTCCATTGATATTTAAGGTAGACAAATAATTTTTTTCTTGCATAGACCATGTCTTTAAAACAACCCTAAGATTGAACAACATTGTAGCACACACTATGCATGGGGTAGCCTTTATCTATAATATGGGATGGTAATGGAAAACAAATATGGAAAGCACCCTTCCTGCAATTGAAATACATTATTCCGGGAGCAAATTCTATCAGGTCATCAAATGCAATAACTTCATAAAAACAAACAATATAGAGGATCCATGCCGGCCATTGCTAAGCCTTAGCAAACATCACAACGGTTGATTGTAGAATTGAAAAGGCATCAATTGTAGCATTACATTGACAACATACAAATGTAGTAGTTGGTAAAGCTTTCTCATCAAGCAACATTGTAATATATCCAAGGGTCAAATATATCAATATTATCAACCACAAACCTCAATAATTGCAAAACTAATTTGGCAACAGGCTTTTCAGTTGATATCTCATCACTTGCATCTCTGCTATCATCAATATTAGAAGCTGAATCACCCTCTGCCTCATCGCAAATGATATCCAATCTACTTTGTAGACTCATAATGATATCTCCCTGGGCGGCAAAGAACCATGATCCAGAATATAAGAAGACAAAAACAGGGGGGCCAAGTTAGTGCAGTCTGAAGGAGATAATGCAATCCATTGCTCAAAAGCCTCATCATTAAAATAGGTAAGTCGGTAGTTTTATAAGGTCCTTTCATCACTTCCAAAATACGTGACAAGACTACAAACTATTAATATGTCAGAAAATATTATATATAGGGTTTATAATATACTACAAGTTTCATAAGAAAAACATGCAACATCAACCAACTTCAAACAATAACAAGCCTTATCCTACTAAATAATGTTGGCTAATAGATCATACGAGCCAACAGGCTTTTATCAATAATTAACTTTTCAAATGTATCATTCACCATGAAATCCTATTCTATAACTTTCTTCAAGTATATTTCTTGGTCTATGCATCTTTTCACGAAGTCAAATATCATCCACTCAACTCTCTTAACTGATTCCTCTAGTTGCCTTATTTGCACATGCTTAAACCACCTTAATCGAAATTTTTTAAAACCATTTTTTCTTTGATAATTGCAATGCCAACTTTCTCTCCTATACAATCATTTTGAAATTGAATTTTGTCATTTCTTTCATGATCACACATCCATCTTAACATATTTTCCTTTGCTACCCCTATTTTTTCCTCATATACTATCGTGCTTTATTGCTTCAAGGGAAATGTCAAAGGATAAGTTATAATAATTGTCTTTTGTTCTTTATCTTAAGGTTATAGGTTTATCCCCATATAGAGTCTGGTACTTATTCCTAGTCAATATCTTTAGAAGCCGTTGCCCTCCTGAAGGGCTATCCTTTGCCGTCTGTATCCACATTTGTCCAATCAAGTAAAATAATAAATATGGAAATGCGCAAAGCAAGACTTCTTGCTCATCATCCAACAACAAATTCCAAAGATGTGAAACTAGACCACCTCAAACAAATGAAGGTGTTACGGTGAAAGGATGAATAGAGTAATTGATTACCTTTACATCAGTGATGGCTTGTGAAGTTGGCTCTTTTGAATTCACGTATGCAAAAGAACATACCGAACCACTAAAATGAAGAATACCCAGAACATCTCTTTGGCTGCATGCTTTATAACATACCAACAGGTAATGTAAGTGACGGAAATATTAGAACCAACCACCACAAACATAAAAATAATAAATGGAAAATTTAGCATATGATTGTAGATATACTTACCTTCAACTGCAGAATTGCTCATAAATGGTAGAAGCAGTTCAACTTCATGCACACCATCAGATAAGCATTGCTCATTATCTTCAACCTATATTTACAGAAAGGAAGAAATAAAATCTTATCAAAATAACAATGACAAAAAGGAAAATTACATGCAAACGATGCTCAGTATATAATGATTACAATTGAAAGGACTAAGAATAATGGAGGAAAAAGTAGTGTATTTACCAATTTACCATCAATCAAGGCATCTACACCTTTAAGCTCTTTAGCATGAATAGATATAGCATGACGAAGGACGTCACTCACTGTGTGAAACTTCGAGGCATTTTCATGAAATATGGGTAATCTAGCAAAACAAACATCATATTTGGGAACTTCAACTTCTTAAAAAATTTGAACTTGCTACAAAAAACCAACCAATTCAATAATAATGGTAATGTTACTAAGTGCCTGGAATTTTAGGTCAGGATATGAGACTGCGCATGATCACAGGACAACCAGTCAAGACAAACCAAAAGATCTGCTTCATGGCCAGAGTACACTAAGCCTGCCTAGCTTCAATACTCATGATCCCCCCCCTGGTTGATTGATTATGTTCACCTTCAAACACACAATTATGAAGGATATAGTTCTCTTTCAGGTCATGTACATGATAGGCCAATTGACCCAAGTATTAATGCATCCCAAACACCTCACTCCAGGAGAGGGAAGGTAATGGAAAACGAAGCAACTAGCTCTAACATTGGTGGAGGTCATGGGGGAGTAGTGGGGAAGAGAGGTAGTGATGACAATGGAGTTATGAAGAGCCCAAGCAATGAGGATGCCGGTGAAAAATCATTTGATCCTAGCATTCTTTAAAAAGATTAAGGTCAATAAACTAATTCAGCTTGGTCAAAAGTGAAACTGTGGAAGGGCATTTAGGCTTAAATTTAAACTGAAAAAATGATGCAAGCGTCTGTTTACACTCAACCAAGAGCACAACTTGGCATTGCCATTGCATTTCATGCTTTGTGGGTTCCTTTTCTATTTTCCAGATGAAACTTTAGATTTCTTATCATTACCATTCATACCTAGCCTATCCTCATATAGCAAATGATATAATAAAGTAGACAAGACATGTATGAGGGGGTTATAACTAATGTTAGAACACCTAGAGGTGTTACAAAGGACTTCCCTATAAGGATGAGACTACATCAGGAATCAGCTTTGAGTCCTTATTTGTTCAATCTGGTGATAGATATTCTAACTGAGCCTATAAAATAAGAGATTCCTAAATGCATGCTTTTTGCGGATGATATAGTTCTGTTGGCTGAATCCAGGAAAGAAATTAACTCTAAACTTGAGATATGGAGATGGACTTTGGAATTGAGGGGCTTTCGTCTTAGTAGGAGCAAAACAAAATATATGCATTACAATTTTGATAAGAGACAAGGTCGAAGGGAAGTGAAAGTTAAATTGGAGGGGCAAGTCATTCCACAAGTGACAAAATTTACATATTTGAGATCAATTATACAACAAGATAGTGAAATTGATGGAGATGTCAATCATAAAATTCAAACCGGATGGTATAAATGGAGAAAAGCTACTGGAGTTATTAGTGATTATAAAGTACCTAATAAGGTAAAAAGAAAGTTCTATCGCACTGCTACAAGACTAGCAATGCTATATGGTAGTGAATGTTGGGCTTTAAAGGGACAATACGAACATAAAATGGGGGTAGCTAAGATGAGAATGTTGAGATGAATGTGTGGTCATATAAGAAAAGACAAGATTCGTAATACTCATATACACGAACAAGTTAGAGTGGCCTCTATTAAAGAAAAACTGGTATAAAATCCTTTGAGGTGATTTGGACATGTTCAACAAAGGCCACCGAGTGCTCCGGTGAGAAGGGTTAATCAAGCAATATGGAGTCCTATTAAACGAGGTCGAGGAAGGCCGAAACGAACACTTAATGAGGTCATAAAGGACTTTTTAATGAATAATATATCGAAATCTATGATTTTTGATAGAGCACAATGACGTCGTGCGATCCATGTAACCGACCCCACCTAGTGGGATTAAGGCTTTGTTGTTGTAAAATTTTACCTGAGGTTGAAGTTGTACATACACCTAAACATTTGAAGGGAACTCAAAACTTTTCCCATTTTAAAATCACAAGGTCGTAGACTACTTGATGTAATATTTGAAGATAGTGAACAGCTTCGACAATTCCATCTGCACTCAAATACCATGAGAATTATGTTAAAAGAAAGGTAGATTAGCTAAATGATGCCATTTAGGACATAATGCTATTAAAGTTTGGATTACCTCCTTGGGCTATAACAAATGTGAACAAGCAGTCTTTCATCCCAATCAGTCTCCACACTAGACATTGCTTCAGCAACTCCCTTAATTGTCTGAAAGAGGGAAAAGGAATGTGTTCCATCAAGATTAGTCACAATCCTACAGAACAAAGATATGGCTACGAATACCTCTATTCAAAAACTTCACCGTCCAACTAAATTACACTCAAACAAATACCTGGCAAAGCACCCCGGTTGAATTCTTGAATACATTCTCACTAGCCCAAATGTAAATGCCAACAACCTTTATGCCGCCAACAAGCATTCTAGACACCTGAAATCCCACCCTTATTACTTAGTCAAGCAACATAATCAAGAGATAACGGTGTAAGGTGTTGTTGGCGCACTTCAGTATTAACCAAACCATATTAATGAACCTGGCGGGCGTGTTCAGCAACCCAATCCATATCAATGAATAGTGAGGAAGAATGAGTGGCCTGAGATTTGGACTTGGAGCCCTTTGTCTTGTCGTCCTTGGAGGTATCGATGATGGCACAAGCAGGTTCATTAGAATCATTTTGTGGGGTTGGAATCAAATCCAACACAAATCCTCGATCCAAAGGGGAACTCAGCTTACCAATTGCTAAGCCCATCTGCAAATGAAAGAAAGAGGCAAATAATGAAACTGTAATAGAATAAGTGATATAAATATTTCACATACTAAAGAAATGCATATGCAAAGGCAGCTAGTACTTCAACAGGAAGTGCAGAATGGCTGAGACGATCCTCAACCAATTTGAGTTGAGCCTCTTCTCCGACCACGACTTTCACCATTGCTGATTCACTGCTGCCCTGTTTCGTACCGTGGAAGAGATGTCAAGTGCAAATTCTACATCTCAGTAACTACCGAAAGTTTCTACCATACACAAGCAAATCATATATGATTTAAAAGAAAGTACTGATTGCATATATATTTGCATATATCACAATTCTTATATAAAAGGATTTCAAATTTAATCATCATCAAGTAAATCTCTATTATCATTCATAACATGTAATATACAATTATGCAATATGTAATATGCAACCTCCCTTAAATCACCGTTCATCCTCATTCTGCTGATCGGAACCATAAGCTAACATATAATCCAATAGAAATTCATCCATTTGACTGGATTGTCTCAAATCCACTAGTTCTCAAGACACACGTGACCAAAGGTAAGCTTAAGTTTGGACTATGGCTCCCCTCCCTAAAAAAACACAACTAAGGGCCCATTTAGGTTAGCGGCAGCAGAAGTGGCAGGATAAAAGTCAGATTGTAAATATGATTTATATTTTGATTGACGGTGACAAAAGAGGTTTTTTTTTTTTGAAAAGACATACTTTTGAACTTTTTCTCAAAAGTTGCTTTTGGCAAAAAAAAAGCCCAGTTGCCAAAACGTCAATCCAAACACCCTAAACCATCCACCACTAAGCTTTTTTTAAAAAAAAAAAAACGCAAAGCCACGTTCTGCCATCCCAAACTAGCTCTAAGCAGGTGTCACATATCCCACACCTCCAATACAATTTCAGCCAAAGAAAAATATGGAAGAAAGGGCCCTGACAAGTGTCATCCACTGTGCACCAAGTGATGGCATACCACATGGTAAAAGATCTCACTATACAAATTTTTCCTCCTTTCTCCAACCCATCACAAATGCAAATGTCATGACAGTTATATTCAATCACCAATTAATATAACATCATTAAAAGGCAATGTACAATACATCATATTTCCATTTGTATAAAATATAATCATACATACAAACATGCCTGAAAGGAAACAATAATCCAACCATACATTAAATTATAATTAAAATATTAGCCATATGAATAAAGTAAGTTATAAAGAAATTTACTTATAACATTATTTACTTGAGAATTTACAATACATACACATATACATATGATCCAGTCCCTCTTTTATAGAAGATAGTCATTCACAATTCAATCATATACACAATTCACAAGTATATGAAAGGATATTCAGAGTTATTTATTACTCCTTAGCTCACAATTAATTACTAAAGAGTTACTCCAAAACTCCCTATAAGAATCTACAAGTACCATACACATAAATATTTACTAATATATTACTCAAATCACTATAGATTTGGCCATTATTCTAAAATTCTTGTAGAACCTGAAATCTATTTCCTAAAACCCAACATATATATATATATATATAGGGTTATCCACTAACTGATGAACAAAAAAGGACATACATGGAACTAAAAGGTTGAAATTGAATATACAAGAGGGAAAGAGAACAGGCAGGTTTGAATGGGTATATTTTTCTTTTCCTGTTCAATTTATATCCCATAGCTACACCACTGCCCACAAAGTAGACAAGGAGAAGGCTGGAATTTGAAGACTTGACAAGACAAAACAGCGAAGGAAAATGGAAGGAAAAACAAAAGAATGTAAATAATATATATGTAGCAAAAAGTTTTAAATATGAGGGCCCTAACCATGGTACAAAAAACCAGACTGTACCGGATCGGCCGGTTCAGAACAAAATCCGATGAACGGCCACTTGTCTAGTCTAGTTTACTCCTTGAACCGGGAAAATACTGACCCGGAACAAACCGCTTTGAACCAGCTAGACTCAGACAAAACCAGGGTGACCCACGGGGTTGGAAGGGTCACCCGAGTTTGCTTTCCTTTGGGAAAAAAATGCAACCACACAATTTTAGGTAAAAGAGAAAGAAGGTTTGAAGAAGAATGAAGACTAGGATGAAGAAGGGTGAAGGAACAAACTTAAAGAAGATAGAAGAAATTACCTAGCATGATACAGTCATAATAATAGAGAGCAGAACATTGAATCCTTGATGAGAAGGGAAAAAAAGAACAGAACATATCAAAAGATGTCGTGCAGAGAAAAGGTTTAAATTTTGAAGAAAGGTGTGAAGGAGAAGATTGCTTGAGTGGTGACTGTTGAGAGGGAAGCAGATCCCCTCAGCAGCCATACTCTCCTCATCCCTCAGAAGCGCATTTAGACCGTTGATTTCATCAAATCATGGCCATTTATTTTGGTACTTTTGAAAACACAATCAGAACCCCTCAGACCTCAAATACTTCGTCAAGAACATTGGGCTTTGGCGCAAAGCATTCCCGTTTTTGTAAGAATTTGAGCTTAAGGTCCTTCAATTTTTGAGGTATCATCACAAGATTTCACACAAAAAGCACCCATTGTATAGGTAGCACTGTAGCAGTCTTAAAGAAATTATCTCCGGGATGATATCAACTTCAATTAATGAAAATTCATTATGCAAACTATAAACAATACACATAAGTGCTGATAAGGAAGATAAAAGAATTAGGGAAGAGAAGAGAGGAAGAGAGAAGAACAAAGGAGGAGAGGAGAAATTAAAATGCTTTGCATATTCATTGATAAGGAAAAACGATAACAACAACACGAGAAAGGTACACATGTGCCCTGCTTATATAGTTATTTGTGTCTAAGCCTAACTACCTTCAACGGTCATCTCATCCTACTACTGACCTTATAGACTTAACACGCCAGTAACCCTTAGTACTCGAGTACCTACTCTTATGCCCCATTTGGTACAATGGAAGAGTTTTTAGAGAATTGGAAGTGGAAATAGAAGTGGAACTAGAAGTGGAGGTGAGGTTTAAAAGTGTGTTTGGTATGATGGTGGAAGTGGGATATAATTTCTAATCAAAACATATATTTGTAATATGAAAATACCAAAATACCCTCCAACAAAAAAACAAACCTCTTCCACCTAGAGACCATAGTCACCATCGAAAAACCACAAAATCACAGCCACCAACAACCTCTACAAAAACCACCGTCGGCCACAACATAAAAACATACTGTCGGCGATGATTCAACAACCAAAAAACATTCATCCTAACCCAATCATCAATTTGAAACAATATGTAAATCAAATCCAAACACAGGTTTCAAACATTCACAAACAAAAAGCAAACAAAGATTGAGAGAAGCATATTTAGAGGTTGAAGGGGGAAGGGTCGACGGAGGTTGAAGAAGATTGAACAGGGAGGGGGTGACAAAGGTTGAAGAAGATTGAAGGGGACGGGTGACGGAGAAGAGGGGCCTTAGATCTCAGAGCTGAGGACACCGAATGGAGAAAAACCCAGATCAAAAGCCCCAATCAACGAACGGAGAAAAAAACAAATTTCCTTAAAAAACATCCTCGTTGGAGAAGTGTAAGAAGGCGCCTGAGATCATGGAGGGCGGGAGATGAGGACGCTAGAGATTGCAAAGGATGGGCGACGAAGGTTTAAAGTCTCCTCAAGCGGCTACGTAGAGAAGTGATGAGGGAGGCGAAGATAATAGGTTGAAGTGGGAAGGGGAGACAGAGCTTGAAGAAAAAGACAGAGGACCGTCACCGCCGCCGCCGCCCTTGTGGTGGAAGATTATGGTTGCTGATGGAGGGAAGAAGAAAGGGTGGGAGAGTAGTAGGGGAAATAGGCCCAAGGAAGTGGAGGTGGAACTCGTTTCCACAGGGTGAGTGGTAGAGCTCGCTTCCATCAAGTGAGAGGTGGAACTCACTTCCATCAATTTTGATGGAAGTCAAGTTTCATTACACCAAACATCCTAAAAACTGAATTCCACTTGTAATTCCACTTCCCTCTTCCTAATTCCATGCTACCAAACGGGGCATTAGTACTTGAGAACCAACTAATTATCTACCATTATATATCAATACCCTCCCCCTTCAAGATCCTTGCCCATAAGGATCAGCTATCTCAAAGGAAGGATGCTACTACTACAACTGATACCAAGTGATCCAGGTGGCTTCTTCTTTAGGTAAGTCCTTCCACTTGACTAACACTTTAGTGACAACCCGACGACGCTTCCCTTCCTTCTGCTCAGAATTTGTTTTGGCACCAAGTTAGGAGGTGGCTTAGGCCATTGACTAAGAGGATTCATCTGCTTAACAGTAGGATCAGGGCATAGCTTAAGCAGGGAAATATGAAAGGTAGGATGAATACGGCAGTCAGCCGGTAAGTCCAACCTGTATACAACAGGTCCTATCTTTTGAATTATCTGGAAAGGACCAAAATATCATGGGGCAAGCTTTTGAGAACTCCTAGAAGCCATTGAAATCTGTCGATAGGGCTGTAGCTCTAGGAATACCGACTGACCAACTTGGAATTCACGATCAATCCTATGTGAGTCTGCACATTGCTTCATCAAATTAACAACCCTATGCAAATGATGCTTGGCTATCAACAAGGTCTCCTCCCTTGCCACAAAGGAACGGTCCACTGCATCCACTACAGCACTCCTAGGTAAATAGGGAACATGGAGAGGAGGTTTCTGCCCATAAAGTAATTCATATGGAGTGATCCTAGTAGAGGTGTGAAAGGTAGTATTATACCACCAATATGCAAGAGGCAACCATTTAGACCAGTCTTTAGGACATTCCCATGCCATACATCTGAGATAGGTCTCCAAACACCTATTAAGGACCTCTGTTTGGCCATCCATTTAAGGGTGATAGGCCAAGGTTAGCTTCTGCTCCACCCCTAACATTATCAAAAACTCGTGCCAGAAATTGCTCAAAAAAACAGAACCCCTATCACTAATAATTTCCCCAGGGATTCCATGGAGTTTATACACATTATCCAGAAAATTCTGAGCCAAGGTTGAAGCCGAAAAGGGATGGGAAAGAGGTCAGAAATGCGCATACTTAGTCAAATGATCAACTATAACCCAAATGACATCCCTACCATTGGATTTAGGAAAGCCTTCAATAAAGTCCATCAAGATACTCCCCCACACCTTACTAGGTATACGAAGTGGCTGTAACAACCTAGGTTAAGCTGCTGTATCATACTTGCATCTTGCACACACATCACACTATTTAATAAAGTCCTTAATAGTAGCAAACAAATGCTTCCACTGGAAAAGTGTCTTGGTCCTCTGGTATGTAGCATGCACCCCTAAATGTCCTCCTTGAGCACTTGTGTGCATCCACTTCAGAATTTTGTGCTGAAGAGGCACATCATTACCAATAACTAATCTGGCACTCTTCTTGAGTAACAACCCATCCCAAGTATACTTCCCCTTTTCCCCATTTTGCTGCTACAAGGTAGTGATCAGATTAGCAATATTTGTATCAGCCTGCCAACTATCTTTAATTTCTTGTAATAATTCCTCTGAGCAAGTAGAAAGAGCAATATGAAGAAATTCCATCTTTGGCATTCGGGAGAGAGCATCTACTACCTTATTAGTACTTCCCTTCTTATATTGAATCTCATAATCGTATCCTAGCAACTTAGACACCTAAAACATCTGAAAGGAGGTCTTGAGTTTCAGATCTAAGAGATGCTTGAGGCTACATTGATCTGTGCGAATAATGAACTTCCTACCCTCAAGGTATTGGTGCCAATGTTCTATGGCTTGCACTACTGCAAGTAGTTCCTTCTTATAAACTGAAAGGGAGTGATGTCGTGGGGCCAAGCCCTTGCTAAAACATGCCAACAGTTGGCCCTGCTGCATAAGGACAGCCCCTATACCCTCTCCACACGCATCAGTCTCAACCACAAATGCCTTAGAAAAATCAAGAAGTGCCAATACTGGGGCTGTAACCAAGGACTGTTTAAGTGCTTGGAAAGGTTTTGCAGCTGCTGTATTCCAGACAAATCCATTATGCTGTAGTAATTTGGTTAAGGGCCTAGCCAGTTCACCATACCATTTGATAAATCTGCGATAGTACCCTGCAAGCCCAAGAAAAGATCTTAATTGTCTAACTGTCTTAAGTTCCGGCCAATCTAGCACCGCTTGTATTTTGTGAGGATCTGTAGCCACTTGTCCTCCTGAGATGATATGACCTAGATATTCAACCTTTGTGGCTGCAAAAGTACACTTACTTTCCTCCACAAAATAATTGTTATTTCTTAGGACCTCCAAAACCTGCCTAAGATGTCGAAGGTTGATATGATATTGTAATTTGGTTTAATGATTCAAATGATAGTTGTGTTAGTTAATTAGGAGAGTGGGGTTAGCCATTAGTGGCGCTAGCCGTTTAGGAGCGGCACTAGCCAAACATGGCCTTATCCATGCCTGATTACCTAAACACCCCTGATTAGTGATAGAGTTTATTCTGTTTAGTCAGCTATTACCGTGGTACTGTCATGCCTATATAAATGACAGTCCAACCATTGTACAGGGGACTTTTGACACATTAATGAACGTATGATTCAGTCATCTCCTATTCTCTCTGTTTCTTTACTCTTCTCTACACTCTCTTCTCCTCTAACCTCTCCTAATCCCTTCTGATTTCTCTTAATTCTACCCTAAATCCTCAATTCATAAATATTCAAATTACAGAAACACAACAGTGGTATCAAAGCTCAGCATTCTCGGCTGTGGTTATCGGCTCCTAACGCACTGCTAAATGGTTGACACTCGGTCTCAAGAAAATTCAAGAAGAATGGAAGAAAGGGTCCAAATGATTGAACAGGAAGTGGGATCGATAGGGGCACTTCAAGCATCGTATGAATCCTTACATGAGTCGGTGCAAGGTCACCGTGAAGAACTGCAGATGGCACGCCGTGAGATGCAAGAAAGCCAACGCCTCATCCAAGATAACCAGAGAGGAATGCAAGAAAATCTCAACGCCTTGACTCAGGAGTTACGGGCGCTGGCGACGACGGTTCAAAGGGTGACGCAAACGGTGGCTAACCGAATGCCTGATTTTCAAGGGGAGGAAATGGCCGGCCACACCAGTACCAGCGGCCTACCCAATTCACCAAGATGGAATTTCCCAGATATTCAGGACAGGATATGGATACCTGGATTGAGAAGGTGGAACGGTACTTCCTCATTGACGAAACTCCCGAGGCGTCCAAGGTGACTATGGCTTCGATGCACTTGGACGACGATCGATTCCAATGGCACCGGGCAGTCGAGAGACGTTGGCGACACCCTCCGACGTGGACGGCGTATGCGGCAATGCTCCGGGACACGTTCGGCCAACCATTCGACACGCCCATGACTGACTTTACGCATCTGCGGCAGACGGGGACAGTGGCGGACTTTAACACCAGATTTGATCAGCTGTCGGCGAAGTTGGACCTGGCGGAAGCGTACCTTGTTGACGCTTACGTGGGGGCGTTGAAGGATGAGATCGCCGATTATGTTCGGCTGTTTAATCCACGAACGCTGCAAGAGGCGCGGCGGCTCGCGCGAACCCAGGAAATCGCGGTGAATCGCAGAGCCGTGAGGTTCAGTGGAGATAAATCACAGAAACAGGGGATGGTGAATGTCGGGTCCAAGAATTCGTTTTTAGCGAGTGGGTTTCCAAGAAAAGACCAGGTTGCCCTTCCCCCTACTCAGAATTACGGAAATGACATTCTTGACAATAACAAGCCACGTACAGCTGGTTTTATTCCCAGAAACATCACCCGACCAGTGAAGGCACTTACAGCAGAGGAAGAAGCAGAGCACCGAGCGAACAACCTTTGCTTCTTTTGTCATGGAAAATTTTCTAAAGATCATAAATGTCCCCAGAGGCAGAAGATGCAACTTCATTTAGTTTTGCTTGATGAGGATGAATTTCCGATCACCGAAGAGACGTCTGACGTGGCTGGGTTTGAACCTGATGTTGAAACAGAGCAACTAAGCATTTCTTTACATGCTATGAACGGAAGTGATAAAGCTGATGTTATGAGAGTCCTGGGTGCTGCTGGGAAGCATCAATTGCAGATCCTTATTGACAGTGGAAGCACGCATGACTTCCTGAATTTGGATACAGCCATTAAGCTGGGTTGGCAAGCTCATGAGACTCCTCATTTGAGTGTGGAAATTGCAGGTGGAGGTAAGTTGAAGGTTCATGGGGTCTGGCATGGGTTTAGATGGAAGATGCAGGGTCTGGATTTTAGTTTTGATTTTCGGATAATTGATTTACACACATATGATATGGTGCTGGGGCTAAGGTGGCTTAAGAGTATAAAGAATGCTTTTTGGGACTTTGAGTCGTTATCCATGAGTTTTTGGAAGGATGGACAGCGGGTGAGGTTGCAGGCCAATGTCCCTCGTTCCTTAAGGATTGTGGCACCTAAGAGGGTTGAAACCAGTTGCCTGAAGGAGGACCAAATGTTTTTTATGCAGCTGGTTGAAGTGAAGGGTGATAGAATGTGTTGTTTTGCCATTAGTGATACTGCTTCTGAGTTACCAGCAGAGATTCAAGGTGTCATAAGGGATTTTCAAGGTGTATTTGGGGAGCCAAAGGGGCTGCCGCCGTTTAGACCTAGGCACAACCACCCTATTGTGCTAGAGGAAGGTACAAATCCCATTTCTTTAAAACCATACAGATATCCAGCTGCACAGAAGGATGTCATTGAGAAGTTGGTTGCTGAGTTGTTAGAAGCTGGTGTACTGCAAGAGAGTTGTTCTCCATTTTCAGCTCCTATAGTACTTGTCAAGAAGAAGGATGGTTCTTGGCGTATGTGTGTGGATTACCGTGAATTGAATAGGAGAACAGTGAAAAATCAGTATCCTATTCCACTAATTGAAGATTTATTTGATGAGTTAAGCAAGGCAAGATGGTTCACAAAGCTTGATTTGAGGGCTGGTTACCATCAGATCCGGATGGTGCCTGAAGATGCTTACAAGACGGCTTTCAAGACGCATTCAGGACATTATGAATGGCTAGTGATGCCCTTTGGGCTTACTAATGCACCAGCCACATTTCAGGGAGCTATGAATGATATCTTTCGTCCTTTTCTTAGAAAATTTATTTTAGTTTTCTTTGATGATATACTGATTTATAGCTCTACTCTTGTAGATCATCAAGAACACTTGAGGATTGCCTTGCGAACTTTGAAACAGCATCATTATTTCATCAAGGAGAGTAAGTGTACCTTCGCTGCTGCAAGTGTAGAGTATTTGGGACATGTCCTGGGCAAGGGTGTGGTAGCAACCGATCCCAAGAAGGTACAAGCTGTTGCTGATTGGCCTCAACCCACTACCGTGAAGCAATTAAGGGCATTCCTTGGGTTAGCTGGTTACTACCGGCGTTTTATTCAGAGTTATGGGGTTATTGCAAGGCCGTTGACTCTCTTGTTGAGGAAGGATGCCTTTGAGTGGTCTGAATCTGCAAGTGTGGCTTTCAATCAACTTAAACAAGCCTTAGTTTCGGCTCCGGTACTTGCTCTTCCTGATTTTTCTAAGCAATTTGTGGTGGAATCTGATGCATGTGGAGTGAGTATAGGTGCTGTTTTGATGCAACAAGGGCAGCCTATTGCGTTTTTCAGCAAGGGGCTCTCTCCAAGGCACCAAGGGTTGTCGGTGTATGAGAAGGAGTTAATGGCAGTAGTGTTGGCTGTGCTTCATTGGCACCAATACCTTGAAAGGGGTAAGTTTATCATTCGTACTGATCAACAAAGCCTGAAATTTCTGCTGGGGCAGCAACTTAAGACTCCATTTCAGATGTTTTGGGTAGCTAAGCTTGCTGGTTTTGACTATGACATTGTGTATAAGAAGGGGGTAAATAATTCTGTAGCTGATGCTCTTTTTCGCCTCCCTAAACAGCAGCTAATGCAAATGACTTTTAGCACTACCACACCAGAATTGTTGCAGCAAATAAGGGATAGTTGGCGAGTGGATGAATTTACTAGTTCTTTATGTGAGAGGGTGCAACAACATGAAGGAATATGGAGCCATTTTACTTGGGATGGTTCTCTTTTAAGAAGGAAGGGTAAGTTGGTTGTAGGTAAGGTGGAAGCTCTTCGATTGCATATTCTTGAATGGCTTCATGCAAGTCCTCAAGGGGGTCATTCGGGGATACAAGCTACTTATCAAAGGGTTAAGAGTCTTTTTTGGTGGAAGAAGTTAATAAATGATGTTGTGGAATACGTGAAGAAATGTGATACATGTTCTAGGTGTAAGTATGAGGCTATTGCTACCCCTGGATTACTTCAACCTTTGCCTATACTGAGTAGAGTATGGGAGTCGGTTACCATGGATTTTATTGAAGGTCTTCCCAAATCACAAGGGAAGGATACCATATGGGTAGTCATTGATCGAATGAGTAAGTATGCCCATTTCATACCTCTTGCTCATCCTTTTTCGGCATCTATTTTGGCACAGCAGTTTTTGGATCAGGTTTATAAGCTCCATAGTGCACCGGCTGAGATCGTGAGTGATCGTGATTCTCTTTTTGTTAGTAGCTTTTGGAAGGAATTTCTTCGTGTGTTAAAAGTGGATCAAAAGCTTTCTACTGCATATCATCCTCAAACAGATAGGCAATCTGAAGTGTTGAATAGGTTTGGAGACTTATCTGCGATGTATGTGTTGGGAAAAGCCTAAGGAGTAGGCTAAGTGGATTCCTCATGCGGAATGGTGGTACAATACCACATATCATACAGCAGCAAAGACTACCCCATATGAGTTGCTTTATGGGCAGCAACCACCTTTGCATACCCCTTACCTACCGCATAATTCAGTGTTGGAGTTGGTAGATAGGAGTTTCACAGCTAGGGAAGAGGTTTTGGTAATATTGAAACATCATTTGCATAGGGCAGCAAACTTAATGAAGCAGCGAGCAGATTTGCACAGGTCAGATCGTGAATTCCAGATAGGGCAATGGGTGTTTCTGAAACTTAAGCCCTATAGACAGATTTCTACTGCAACTAGACTGTCTCAGAAGTTGGCTCCTAGGTTCTATGGGCCTTATAAGGTAATAGAGAAGGTGGGGGCTGTTGCATACAAGTTAGACTTACCCCCGGAATCTAGAATTCATCCTACATTCCATGTATCGCTGCTGAAATTATGTCCGGATCCTACTGTTAGGCCTAGGCATCCTCCCACTGAATTTCCAGAATTGCCTCAACCAGAACAAATTCTGAACCAAAGGACTAAGAAGAGGCGCAAGAGGATGATCACAGAAGTCTTGGTTCAATGGAAAGGGTTGCCGGATGAAGAAGCATCATGGGTTACTCTTTATTCGTTTCAGCAACAATATCCTAATTTTGTGGTTCCTAATCCTTGAGGTCAAGGATGTTTAAGGGGGGGTATTGATATGATATTGTAATTTGGTTTAATGATTCAAATGGTAGTTGTGTTAGTTAATAAGGAGAGTGGGGTTAGCCATTAGTGGCACTAGCCGTTTAGGAGCGGCACTAGCCAAACATGGCCTTATCCATGCCTAATTACCTAAACACCCCTGATTAGTGATAGAGTTTATTCTGTTTAGTCAGCTATTACCGTGGTACTGTCATGCCTATATATATGACAGTCCAACCATTGTACAGGGGACTTTTGACACATTAATGAACGTATGATTCAGTCATCTCCTATTCTCTCTGTTTCTTTACTCTTCTCTACACTCTCTTCTCCTCTAACCTCTCCTAATCCCTTCTTATTTCTCTTAATTCTACCCTAAATCCTCAATTCATAAACATTCAAATTACAGAAACACAACAAAGGTGTAGATACATACTAGCACTATAAACAAGGATATCATCAAAGAAAACAAGAACAAATTGCCATAAGAATTCCTTGAACATTTGATTCATTGCCCCTTGAAACGTAGCTGGGGCATTGGTAAGCCCAAAGGGCATTACTAACCATTCATAGTGCCCTTCATGAGTTCAAAAGGCTGTGAACCAACGGGCATCCTTTAGGTCATCCAACAGGTCTTCAATTAAGGGAATATGATACTTATTCTTAATAGTTTTTTTATTGAGTTCCCTATAGTCTATGCACATGTGCCAAGAGCCATCTTTCTTCTTTACGAGAACAATTGGAGAAGCAAAAGGAGAAGAACTATTCTGAATTACCCCAGCCTGTAATAAGTCCTTGACCTGTTTCTCAATCTCATCCTTCTGTGCTAAAGGATATCGAAAGCGCCGCAAATTGACTAGGTCTGCTCGTTCATGGAGTGTAATTGGATGATTGTAACCATGTCAGAGAGGGGGAAGGGAATTTGGTTCTGAGAAGACATCCTCAAATTCCTTCAATAGTCCACATACACCCCCATCCTTAGAACACTGAGTATTATGCAAAACACAGCCAGATACAAGTAAGTTGTTAGTCGCTGAAACCTCACCCATTGCTTGGAGCAGAAATAACTGGCACCCTTCTGTGATGTGGGAGTCCAGTTTAGTGACCATGTGACACTCCTCTCGGCCCTGTGGTTCCAATGTACACAAGGCCCCATCATACTAGAATGTCATGGCAAGACGTTCATAGTTCCATGACATATGATGTACCACATTTCGCAACCAATTCAGCCCCAAAACTAAGTCATAGGTCTTGATATCCATGATGCGAAAATCCCATTGAAACTCACGACCCTGCATTTTCCATTTAAGATTTTTCCATAAGCAAAAAATGTACAGACGGCCACCGCCGGCAACTTCATCTTCCGCTACAAGCAATCAGAACCCTGCCATCCAAGCTTACGGGCCAACGTGTAATCCATATAATCATGAGTCTCCCAATTGTCAATGAGGATTTGGACTGGTCACCACCCCACAAATCCCTGAATTTGCATAGAAACGGCCCCTACACTACCCTAAATTGCGTGGAGGGAGATTTAAAAACATTCGGATGTCTCAGGGTAGTCTTTGGCATGACCCACGTCGACGTCTGGATCTGGAGGTTCATCCTCCTCTGTTCTAGTTCAAGGTGTAACTCCATACGCTGGCGTTGGGTACAATTGTGGTCACGTGAATACGGTTGATGACAATAGAAACAGAGGTTCTTCGCGCAATGTTCCTCAACCTCTTCAGGAGTCATTTTATGTGAATGGTGAAAGTTTGTAGAAGAGGATGTGGCATGAGGTTTGGGCGACACCGTGAAAGAAGACACAATCTTGGACGTACCTGAGAAAGAACGAGGCCAAGAAGTGGACTTTGACCCCACAGTTTAGGACCCATTCTTGGAAAATGCTGGTTTAGAGGTGCGCCGCCACCTGTCTTGAAGGATTGACGTGTCTCCTTGTGGTCCCCGGAAAGAAGACTTCAACTCAGACCCACTATGCAAGTTGATTTCATGGATTTTAGCTATTCGACGTGCTTCTAACATGGTGTAGGGTTGCTGGATTCGGACTTGTCGAGCAAATTCATCCTGCAGACCTTCAATATACACCTGAACAGAATGTTCCTCAAAGAGCCGCAATTTCCGGTGACGATTATCGAATTCGTCGTCATAGTCGTCTAAGGATCCTTCTTGACAGAGTCTCTTAAAATCGGTCATCGGAAATTCATAGGGGCATCCAAAGTGAATCTTTAAGGCTTGTTTATATTCTTGCCATGTAATCGGCCTGCCTTGTTCATCTTCTTAAACGCTTGATGCCAGATATATGCATGTTCATCAAGATTCACAGACGCGGGTCTCACTTTCAAATTATCGGGCGTTCGGTCGAGTTCGAAGTAGCGT
The DNA here is from genome assembly GCA_037074505.1 of Albizia julibrissin. Classification (NCBI taxonomy): domain Eukaryota; kingdom Viridiplantae; phylum Streptophyta; class Magnoliopsida; order Fabales; family Fabaceae; genus Albizia; species Albizia julibrissin. The sequence continues at coordinate 56,483,882 of CM073477.1, read as the reverse complement.
TCTCACTTCTTAATCCAGCCATCGGTATCGGCTCGCTAGAAGTAAGGAAAACCCATCTTGGTGAGCCGGGCAGGAGGCTAGTAGTCACCGTCGCCGCGCGATGGTCGACGTTCATAGTGGTCACCACTACGGGTAGTCGATCCTTAATCGAGTCAGGCAAGCCATCTGATCGGTGAGTTGTTGCACCGCTGCCACTAAATCGGGGAGGGACTAAAGCTGGGCTTCGATACGCTGGAAACGAGTGTAAGAGGATTCGGCCATGGCAGAATTCTAAGAGCGAGTGGTAACCATGCAGAAAGAAGATCAAGAACGAGGAAGACGACTGTCTCTGATACCACTGATAAGGAAGATAGAAAAATTAGGAAAGACAGGAGAAATCAGAATTCTCTACATGTTCATTGATAAGGAAAAACGATAACAACAACACAGGAAGGTACACATGTGCCCTGCTTATATAGTTATTTGTGTCTAAGCCTAACTACCTTCAACAGTCATCTCATCCTACCACCAACCTTATAGACTTAATACGCCGGTAACCCTTAGTGCTCAAGTACCTCTTCTTAGTTCCCTCTTCTTAGTACTCAAGTACCTACTAATTATCTACAATTATGAGCTTGTTTGGAATAGCAGTTGAAAATTTTATAAGTGCTTATGAATTGTAATTCACGGAATACGAAGTAACTTTTACGGTCTACGAGGTAGCTTTTACGGTCTACGAGGTGCTTTCACGGTCTACGAGATAAATATGTGGAGGAGATTTGTCTCGATTTACGTGAATCGGGCTTATATAATAAGCCCGATTGGTAAAAGTGATAACAAACAAGCACTATATATCAAGTGCCAACCTCTAATCCTGTTTCATCAACACCCTAAGAGCTACATCAGAAACTTCAAATTCAGAACGTATAAAAATAGTCATCTTAACCTTATAAACACTCATCATTCTAATTAAATTCAATCTTGTTTCATCAACATACTAAAACTGCATAAGAAACTTCAAATTCATAACATATAAAAATAATCATCTCTACCTTGTAATCGATCATCATCCCAGTTAAATTCAATCTTACCAAGAAATTCAGAACAAAATTAACTAAACAAAAGAAGAAAAACAAGAATAAGAAGAAGCACAGCTCAGAAAGATTATAGCTTCATCAAGCTCATCTTGCAAGTGACGATGCTACTCTCTCAATCCAACTTAGCACAAAGGGATGGAAAAGAAGGGCGCATATATGGAGGAAGAGTTGTGATGTAGATACCTAACCGAATACGTTGCTTTCGACAAAGTCGTAGAGATTCTCTTAGCGCCCAACGGTGGGTAACGACGATGCTCCCGGTTTCCGTCACCAATGGGGTTCAAGCTTGCATAGGAAAGTATTCGGGAATTTAGTGGTCCACATCATTCTTCATTTCGGCCAGAAGGATCAACATGTGTTTCTTTTCCTTGGCACGCATTCTAATATGTGTCTAATAATTACACAGACAAATATCATAATTTGGCACATAACCTTGTGATTCTATAGAAAACACTTTCTAGAAAGAGAAAGCAACAACCTTTACAAGCAATAGATATAAAAGTGCAAAAAAACATAACAAACTTTAAGGAAAATCATGTGAAAGAACTTGGCGTTGCTCTTTCTCCTACATGCCTCATAGTAACTTGCTCCAAGTTCAGTTCTTTTTTATAAAACCTACCCCATCACTCATCATTCTCTTCAGATATTGTCCCAACTAAAAGTAAAAGAAAGAGGAAAACTAGGTTTTAGCACTTAATTAAATCTCTGCAAATAGATTCGTGACAATTAAGGCATTCTCTCATCCCCATTATCCTCACTGTACAATCTACAAAAGACTAGAAGCAATATAGAAATGATAAAATAGAAGGAACCCATGGAAATCCATTTCAATTTCTTTTCCATTTCTGCAATGAACTAGGCAGTTTGAAGGTGATGAACAGGAAAAAAAGCTTATAATCAATCGTCCTATTATATCAAGAGAACCAGATTTGTAAATAAACAATCAAGAGAACCAGCTTATAATTATTTTAATGAATGAATGTTGTTGTAAATAATACTCTAACCACCCAATAACTACTCCCAATTCCTCAGGCCATATTGATACCTATATTTTACCATCAAAACCTTTAACTCGAATAATTAAAAACTGTGTACTGTATCTTCATTATGAACTAATACTATTTACCTATTTGAATAAGTTGGAGGGTGGCGAATTAGAAAGGAGAATAACAAGAATTGAGTTGCTCACATGCTACACATTGAAAAGGGCTTTGTTGGTTATAATAGGAGGGAGATGGGAGGCACATACTTGAGAATCTACTCAAGGTCAATTCATATTGACGGTTAAGTCTCTTGCAAGTAATGTAAATACAGCTAGGGAAGATATTGAACAATCAATTGAGGACTAAGAATCTCCCATTTCAAGTTATGAAATACCAAAATAAATAACAACAACAACAACACCACGATAAGATATTGAACAAAGAGATTTCTATTTTCTTTTTTCTTTTTTTTCAGCCCAAACCTCAAGAGGAGATTCGTTTCAGGGAGGGAACAAGAAATCAGGGGAGGTTGTGACAGAGCATTTTATATGGTACTGACAGAGTAAACACACGGAATCAATATCCAAACATGCTGGTCAGAAGGTCAATGATCAATTCAACAAAGAACAACAAAACATAAATTGTTCAGAATAGAGTGTTACATTTAATCAATCATAATAAAAACAGTCCACCATGAGTTATTGTCTTCATGACCATAAGCAGAACTAGAAGGTAATATGGTTGAAGAAAGAATGTTGATTGTGAGATCAAGGTTTCGATCAGGCAAAAAGCCAGAGGACTCATGTTCTAAATCGTTCACTGGGAAACAGTAACCTTACCTGAATGAAGGAGGCAGTGAGCTTGGATGAGCAAACGACGGTGGCTTGAGGAGCAGGCGGGGGCGGCTGGAGGAGAGGCCGGAGACGACGCTGGACGGGAAGTGACCTTCGACGAGCAACCTTCGGTGGTTTCTGGAGCAGGCGGGGGCGGCGGCGGGGGCGGGTTTCAGCTGGAGGCGGCAGCCGGACACCACGCTGAAATACCGAGCGGCAGGAGGAGACGAGCTTGATCACAGAAATGGCGAATTGCGGAGGGAGAAAAGGGTCTTAGGAGGTAGTGTATGGAATATTTAAAAATTGTTATGTTGAATTTAGTCATAATATGATATAAATTTTTTTTTTATAGAAAAAAATCTAAATTTAAAAATAAAATGGGAAAGATGACCACTAAATGATAAAAAATCTTTCACCCCTCACTTCTCATCCCCTCTTTCTAATCAAACACACATTTTCTGTTTTCAACCATCTCTATCCTCACATAACTTACAAAAACCTTCAATCAAACACAGGGATTTAACCAATAAGGGTCTATTTGGGTTCACGGCCAGAAACTCAAATGTGCGGCCACAAGGAAAAAAAAGCACAGTGGGGTGAGGAGAGTATTTGGATTCACGATATAGTTGACTGAATTTTCTGTGGGAGAAGTTGCTTCTAATAGAAGCCCACTGACCTTGCTTTTTTCCCACGGTAGCTCGCCATCACAGTAGAGAGAGAAGGGGAGGGGGCAGGCAAGAGAAAAAGGACTTTGGGCTCCACCCTGCTTCATGCATCGTGGAGAGAGAGAAATGAAAAAATGAAAGTTCTTCTTTTCCCCTATTCAGTCATTTGCAATAGTGACATTTTAATTCAATAAAAACGAAATGTAAATATTTTAGCTGAAAAATAATGTAATTATTAACTTGAAAATAATATAATAAACATATTTTTTTTAAAATGTTTATATATATATATATATATATATGAAATATACATTTTTTGTTAAAAATATTTGAATATTTGGTGTAGATATCTATAACCTTTCAATATAAGTCTTTTAGAATTCTACACTTAAATCATATAACCTATGATATGAATGACTTAATGGGAGTTGTCTATGATAAATGTAAATAACCTACAAAGACTTTATATTATATCATTATATAGATTTATTCTTTTTTTGTAACTCTTATAATAAAAGTTAAGGATTTATGGCCTATAAATAGTAGGCATGCATCAAAGCTTTTCATACCATTACAAAGAGTTTTTTTATGTTGTTTGTTCTCTATATTATTTAGCAATAACTCATTATTATCATTCACAATATATACAAATAAGATATATAGTTTTCAATAAGATTCATGCCTTTTTAAGTCATTTCCGATCTAAACGGGCTTTTCAAATGCTAATTCAAACAGGTTTAAGGTTAAAAAAATCATTTTTGTCATAGCTAATTCAAACACAAATTACATTTATAATCTGACTTTTATCCTATCTAACTTTTGTAAAAATCCGATTAAAAAAAAGCTACTTCTCCACCGCTAATTCAAACAGGCACTAAATGGATGGTCAGGATTATCATAATACCGATGGATGAGATGAGATTTTAAAAGCCTCTTATGATGTGTCTCTTTGTGTCCTCTTAGATCATTTGAACAGGTAAGATTTAAAGATTATGAGAGGAGGAGAAAATAACAGCTGAGAGAATCCGAACCCATGAGTGTTCACCTTCGACGACTTTGTGGTTGAGCATCAAACAGATCCTCAAATTCGAACACTTTCAGGTAAAAATAGCTCATTAATTAATAAAAGATTATATCCTGTGATTTTTTTCATAGAAAACGTCACAAAAATCTTCACTATATGAATGTATTTTTTAATCGGACCCTTGTTTAACATGGATAATTTCTTTTAAAAAATAAACCCAAAGCCCACCCATAATCTCAAAAATAGTTCCGCAAATGCTACTTTCGTTTGATCTTCCATTTGCTTTGATTCCATTGCTCAAGAATTCTCTTGTGAGGAACATAGGAATGGAGAAGAAGGGAGGGAGAGGTGTAATGCTAAAATCCTGAGTGCGGGTTAACGGAGAGGATTCCATTTTGTGTCGGAAATCTCCGTTAGCGTCGCGTTGTCGCCGAAGAATTGGACTTCCACGGGTTGGGCGTGATAGCCAGATAGGGTTTTTGCATAACATATATTTAAATGGGTAATCAGGATTATAACAGTATGAATGATTTAGATGCCATACAAAAAAGGAAATTTTCAATAAAGGATCATTGTAGCAACTTATGTTAAAATCAGGATCATGTGATTTTGAAATATCACTGTAGGCCTTTTAGACTAAGATGAAAATAAGTTGAACCCCTTGCTTGGATTGAGAGAAAATAGGGGAGGAAAGAAAACTAGGGAGAAAAATGAGGAGAGAGATGGGTTTTTTCCTGCTTGGATGTGGGAAGAAAAGTGAGAGAAAAGAAAAATGGGGGAAAATAGTATGTGGGGCCCACCCAATTTTCTCCCCCAACTCTTCTCTCCAGATTTGGAGAGATTTAGAGGAGAAGAGTTGGGGGAAAAAGTGTAATACAAGCCTCAAATTCCCACGTCTTTGTTCATTAAAATTTGATTTAAAATTGCCAAATCGTAATTGTATTAGTAACATTCATAGTTCTTTAGGTGATTTGCCCATAACCAACGCCCTAGAAAGCCAAAAACTCTGATCAATCATGTGAGAAGCTAAGTAATTATTCACCGATCTTAACCCTCTTCTCATATCAAAACCACATAAATTCAACCCCCCCAAATAAAAAGTCATTCCACTCCTACAGGAATATAGACAAACAAAAGAACTATCATTTCATATAGCAAGACTAAGTAAACATAAAATGCAGATAAAAAAATTAGCTCAAAATTTGACGATAGATCCGTAGCCTCATTGAACAGTTTACCATCACCCCAAGGAACAAAAAACCGGACCGGTCAATGAACCGGTCACAGCACTGGTTTAAGGGTTAATGGTTCAACCGGGGTTGAACCGGTGGTCAAACCGGTCATATTAAAATATTATAATTTATTAATGGTAAAGATCTTTAGGTAAAAAATGCTTAAAATATATTAGTATTAGTTATGATGCCTATATTTATATAATGACATCTCATTTCCTATAATTAATTAATTATTATATCCTCTCAAAATCATTTTTTTTAGATTTATTCTTTTTTTACTTACTTTTCTCTTCATCTTGGTCTTCAAACTTTCATTTTTCCCTAAAAAATAATGCCCAATAGTAGATAGAAGAATAAAAAAATGTATTTTATTAAAAAGAAAAAGGCAAACCGGTCAAACCGGTCGAACCACCGGTTCACCGGTTTTTGCACTGAACCGGACCGGTTGAACCAGCCGGTCCGGTCCGGTTTGGTTTTTTTCCATGCATCACCCAAATAGAGAAGGAATTGTACATGTGCGACTGACTTGACTTTGAAACCAACATGTCGAAAGAATTGATAAGCCTCATCGCAGATCTGAATCCATTGTTCAACACTATGATAGGTGTGGTGCGATATGAGATGCAACAGAAGACGAAGTATACACCCTTCACTAGTTCTTCCTCAATCTCCTGGAATTGTTACAAACTTGCAATTTTACTCAATGCCTGCATTCTACTTTTCTAGTGAACCAACCCTACGCTCGTTGGAGAATAGGGTTTTGTTTCCAGGCACCCTTTTAGACTGAATCGAGTTAAGTCAGAGAATTTGGCCCACTAAGGTCACTTTGAAATTGGCTAAGTTGAGTTGAAGTAAAGAAAATGGCTAAACAGGATCAGGCTCCCGATTTAATTTGTAAGACTAGAGGAGGCAATTTGGGTGGAGGCTTACCCACCTCAATCCACAGGTTAAATAAGACAAGCTTGTGCAACCTGCCCCTTAGTAGGTAGGCAAATTGTCAGCCTCAGCTCGTCAACTTGCAAATTATTTTTAACTCTCTCTCTCTCCTATTCTCTTTCACCTACTAATATCACACTCCTTTTCTTTGGTACTTTGTGTCAAGCAACCATTCTACTCTCACATTTCTTTCTTTTTTGCTCACTCACATCACAAAAACATATAAATACCTCTCTTTTTAATTTAATAATAGTAGAATTAATAAATATAGTATAAAAATAAAAGTGAAAAAAAGTGTCACAAAAAAAGCATAAGAAAGAGGTCAAACATGCTATCAAAGGAAAGATAATAAGAGTGTTTGGGTTTTTTTTAAAGAAAAACAAAAAAAAACAAAAAGGGTTATTTAAGCGGGCCAGCCCGAGGCCTGCGTGGTGGTAGGCTGGCATTTAGCTAGCTTAAGCCCACCACTTTTAGCGGGCTGGTGGGCCGAACCCATAGGTTACAACCCATTTTACAGGCCTAGTACAAAAAAAGGGTTCAGGCTCAATACTTTTTTTCATTTCTTGTAAAAATTTGATAATTTCAATGTTTTGATTTTTTCTAAAATTTAAATTTAAATTAATTACAAAATATTTTATAAAAAATACATAATTATAAAGAATGTTACTTTTCATCTCAACATTATTTTTAAAGAAATGTTTTTGTTTAGGTGAAGTGATTTGTTTTTGATATTATGTAATTATAGTGTGCAAATTTTTAGCATGTATATCAACAATTTAAAAGAATGTTAATAGCTTTTCATCCAAACATTAATTTTCAAAGAACTAAATTTTTGTAGATAGTATGAAGGATTTTCCATTCAAGTCTTAAAGTGTAATGGGTTTCTGTTAGAACCGGTTGACACACAAGAAGGGGTGAATTAAGTGTAAGATAAAACTTAATAACTTTGAAAATCTTTTTGCATCTTAGTGAAAGCAATAAGTATGAAAATAATGAATTATAAATCAACAGTGAGTTATTTAAATAATGTATGCTAAAAATATAAAAGCTTAGGGAAAAGAATATGCAAACTGTGATTTATCCTGGTTTATTCTATACACGATGACATACATCCAGTTCCTAGCCTCCTCCTAGGATTTTCAATTCATTATCTTCTTGTATAATCTGGATACAAGAGAAGCCTTTACAATCCCCAAGAGTTTAGCGAGGCACTTGTGAAGCCTTTTACAAATCTCTCACTGAGTTACTCCCTCTTACTCATGAGCAAAAAACCGAACCGATTGGTCGGACTGGAAAACTGGTGAACCGGTCGGTGGTCCAATCTAGTTGATGCATAAAACCGATGAACTGGTTTGAACTGGTCAAAACCAGTGGTCGAACCGGTACCCTTTTTTTAAAATACATTTTTTTATTCCTCTAACTACTATCTCGCGCTATTTTTTAAGGACAAATGAAAGTTTGAAGACCAAGATGAAGAGAAAAGTAAGTAAAAAAAGAAAAAAAATATAAAAAAGAAGATTTCGTGGGTATAATGATTAATTAATTACACGAAATAAGATATCATTGCATAAGTACAAGCACCATAACTAATACTAATAAATTTTAAACATTTTTTTAAAGATCTTTATTTGTATCTATAAAAGTTTAAAACTATATTAATATATATATATTGCCACTAATAAATTTTAATATGACCAATCTGACCACCAGTCTAACTCTGGTTGACCCATTAACTCTTGAACTTGTGTCGTGACTGGTTCATTACCCGGTCCGATTTTTCGTTCCTTGCCTCTTACATACCGTAAGGATACAATCTTGATAATGAAGGATTGCAATCCATCTTCTCTCTCAGAAGTGAATAAAATGAATACTGAAGTACAATATAAATAATCTCTCTATAAGCTAAATGATATTAAAGCTAGAAAACAATAGAGAGTATTTGGGTTAGAGTTTATGATTTATGATTTTAGCATTTTGGAGTTGTTGCTATCTCTCATCGAATTTGAATGCTCTTCTATTTATAGTTGATGAAGATTGATGACTGCTGAGCTTTTCTTCTTCCCGTTGAGGCTTACAAAATATGACCGTTGAACTAGTCGTTGGAAACTTCTAACAAAAATTCCTTTTCAATTTGTGTGATAATCTTTATTTGATCACTTAAAAAATGCTTAAACACTAATATAATGAAGTGACAGAGTGATTAGAAGCAAGAAGAGCAAATTAGACAACATTCCAATGATTTTTAGAAGTTACAAAGCATGCTCTATTTTCTGGGAAGGCATCACTCAAGTGATCTTCACAGAGCACTGGATGGATACTCGAGTGATGTACTAGTAATCAATAAAATAGGACCACTTGAGTGGTCACTCAAGTGATCTTAACAGATCGATTGATGTATTATTGGAGTGTTCTGCTAGTGATAGGTTATCACTCGAGTGAGCCTTTATAATCTTTGAAGTGAACAGTGCATCACTGAAAGTGGCATTGGAAGTGTGCATCAATATCACATCACTGGAGTGATCTTTGCTATTGATAAACTCATTTTGAATCAAAATCTTCTAAATAACCTATCATTAGAAAGCTCATGATGTCTAAATTTCACAACAACTAGAATCGATCCTAAATACGTTGTATTCCAAAATTATGATCCAATTTATAATGTCTGGTCTGGAACATAATGTTGATTTTGAGCACCAACTTTTAAAGTTCATATGTCTTTCATCTGAAACTCTTTTAGTACAAACTATATGTTCATAAACTTCATTAAAAGTCTAGTTTCATATGAAATAAGTTTCAACTCAATCGGAGTTGTGGTATAAGAGATATGTTTAAATTACTAAACTTGTTTTGGAATATAGTTTTAATTTGAGTGTCATATTCCAAAACTCATATATCTTTCATATAAACTTCTTTAAACTTGATCTTGGTGTTTATGTATTGCATTTGAAGTCTAGTTTTATATGAATTAAGTTTCAGCTCAATCAGATGTGTGGTTTGAGAGTATATACAAAATACCAAACCTATTTTGGAATACAACATTGATTTTGAGTGTCATCTTCTAAAACTCATATTTCTTTCATCTGGACTCCTTTGAACTTGATCTTGGTGTCTATATGTAGCATTAGAAGTCTAGTTTCATATAAAACAAGTTTAATCTCAATCGAATGTGTGATTTATCCAAAATACCAAACATCTATCATGCTGAACGAAAACAGAGCACAATAGAGTAGTCATCACTCGAGTGATCATCTCTGGAGGTGCTACTCGAGTGACCACTCAAGTGAAGTTAGTATAATTTCTATATAATTCATTTAGCTTTGAATTGACCCCTTTCAACCTCTATTGGACCATAGAGACCTCCAATATCACATCTAAGAGCTTGAATCTTAATATTCCCATTAGATCTTGCAATTCTTCTTTCCTCAATCTCTCTTTGTCTTTTTAATCATTCCAATTTGATAACTTCTTCCTTTCTTTGACTCAATATGATGAAGGTTATTCTTTCTTCACTCTTTCTTCTTGGTTTTCCTCTTAATGATCATTCTCTATAACTCAACTAGATAGTTTCTTTATTTTTTTAACTAATATGTTGAAGGCTCTTCTTTCTTCACTATGCCTTATTTTTCTTCTTCTTGATGGTCATTCTCCACAATCTAACTGAATATCTTCTTTCTTTTCTTCTTGATCAATCTCCATATTTCAACTTGACATCTTCTTTCTTTGATTTACTAACCTACAAGATATTTCACATTAAATATGGTAGTTAATCAATGTAGGAGATAAATACATTACGCAAACTTTTTGCTTTTAATATTTGGCATCATAAAAAATATTCATATCTAACATTCTTTTCCTTTTTGATGATGGAAAATACTTTAAAAAAAATATGTGAATATGACAACAAATTGAATGCAATAATATTTTTCTTGCAACGCAATATATTTTTCTTTCCTTTCTCTCCTCCTATTTAACGTCAACAAAAAGTTTGAAGGATAAATAAGAAATGCTCTTAAAAAGTGAATATGGAAACAAGTAAGAAATGTCTTTCTCTCCCTCAATCAAAAGGAATATATCATCCTTTAATCTAGGGTATTGCAAATAAAAGAAGGTTTTCATGAAGACAAGTTTGAAACAATTTGTAGAGGTTTTCAAGGAAACTTTCATAATTAAAGCAAATTGAAATCAGAGATAAGAAAAGTATTCTTAAAATATAAAGAGAGGGGGTTTAGAAATGCTTATGTAGATTCGGAAAAATGATGAAGTACTCCATGAAGTCCGTTACTTTACTCTTTGGCAATGCTAGTTCCATGATGTTGTGTTTCACCATACTTTTTCTACGCAACTCTAATGTATATTTATGTTGTCTTCAGGATTCTCCTGTTGAGTTCAACTTTTGTTCTAGATTTCTATAACATCATGCTTAATGCTCATTTGTGTTGGAAATTGTGCCATAGAGTCCAATTATTATACTTTGAACATTGTTATTTAAATGAATTTCTCCATTTTATTGTCATATTATTTGCATGTTTATTATGATAATTGTATCCTTGAATGAATCATAAAGATTGTCCTAAATGTCCTTGGTTGGTCATCTATACGAGAGAAAATATGAAATAAGACCAGTATGACTTTGATAAGGAATAAAGATACGAATCAAAGTCTTAGGCACTTATAAGGGTACAAGGTGCTGGACCGACTCGTTATGAGAACGCTGTATGGATTAAGTCATAATCTTATCTCATGTATAACCACATCACAAGGCCCTTTAACTTGAGATCATCATGGATTCCTACATGAGAGTCACCAAGCTTTGATCTAGTCAAAAGTAACCTTTGATCGGGTGATGATAAAGGCTATGATCAGGCTTAATGGTTTTCATGTAGAGGAGTGTGAATGGTCAAGATGGAATTTGTCCCTCACATTAGTAGAGAGATATTACTGGACCCATTGAGGAGTGAGTCTGAGAAATATATGGCCATACTACAATAGAGAGGAGGTTCTATTTTTATTATCAGACTGCTCAGGAATCGAGAAAATAATGGTCAGGAATAGGAGGATGACACTATTCATGCCTCATCCTTGGCCGAAATATCATGTGACAAAAGGGACGTGACATGATTGTATGACAAGTTGTATTGTGTTAAGGATCATCGTATGAATTGGGTAGTCACTATGTCTTGTTAGATGCCGCTTGCGATTTATAGGCTAGTACAGTTATTGGCCCACTGTCAACTCCATATGGGCCTACAGGGTTGCACACAAGAAACCCAATATGAGATATAATGTCCAGATTCATTAAATCTAAGATGTGTCTGAGATTCAATGAATACAATGTTTAATCTAGAGTGGACGAATTTTATATGTGTGTGTGTGAGAGAGATATAAATTCAAAAATAATAATATTATATAATATTATTATTATGTTGTGTTAGTTTCAGGTTTAATTTATTTGATAAATTAAATAATTAACGTTGATTGAGATATCATATCTCAAATTTAATTTATAGAGATAAATTAACTTTTTTGGCTATTTATTCAGATTAAATAAATAGGTTAAATTAAATCTATTGGACATATTTAATTAAAAATATAATACGGATTTCAAAAATAATTAAGATTAATTTTGAAGATCCAATACAGCCTTCATCAGTTATAAAAATGTAGGGCTATAGAACCCTAGGGCAGAAGAAAAATAGAGAACCGTAAGAAAACCCTAGAGAGGCATTGGAGGTGCTAGCATGTTACCGGTGTTGGGTCCTGTTCGTGTGGATACCAGTAGAGGTATGATTCTAACTACTCAGTTTAAACGCCATTAATAGATCCGTGTTTGGGATTGGGAAAAAATTTTAAATGTTTAATTTCTTATGCCATGCCTTATAATCCCAACAATTTGTATTGCCATAGGTATTTATTTCTTTGAATATTGCAACCAATATAAGGCTATGATTCTATGATTCTAAAAGTCCAAGTAGTTGACTCCTCAAGATCGAAAAGGCGAAAAACGTAAAGGTATGATTCTAGCTACTCAGTTTAAACGCCATTAATAGATCCGTGTTTGGGATTGGGAAAAAAATTTAGATGTTTAATTTCTTCTGCCATGCCTTCTAATCCCAACAATTTGTATTGCCATAGGTCTTTATTTCTTTGAATATTGCAACCAATATATTTCTTTTGATTGAACATTAAAGCATCTTTCCTCAAATTTGATAGTTTCTTCTTGTAGTACGTTGATGATTGATTTTATACAAAACAAATTCTCCTGTCACAAATTTAGATCTTTCTTGAAAAGAGAATGGTTAGTTCAATCAAGTAACAAAATATTCCTTTCTATGTGATATGTTAAAATTAAGATCAAGGAAGGAAAAATATAAGAGTAACTCATCATCAAAACTAATCAAGAGATAGTGAATGCAGATGTGTATGCTAAAAGGATTTTCTTCAAATAAAGAAGATAAGCTTTTAATATATACACATGTGAATGTGAAGCTCCCCCTTAATCAATGCATGACTTCAAAAATTATAATGAGGAATAGAGTTTAGATCTCTCCTCAAATTGAAAAAAAAACATTAGAATTTTTTAAAGAAAATGATTGTGAGAGTAAAAAATTTTAGAGAGAAATTAAGTTTTGAAAATGATCATGCTATTCAGAGGTTTTCATGTCTATAACCCAATATCACTTGAGTGATCCTACTCGACCATCACTCGAGTGCTCACTCAAGTGATGCAACTAAGAGAATTTGAATTAAGAAAGAATGCAATACATCACTCATGTAATATCGTAATTACTCAAGTATAGTCCTCTGAAGTCTATTGAGGCATCGCTGGCTGCTTACTATCTGGTGATGTGATCAGTACTGAAGGGATCTGAAGGTGTAGTCTCTATGAGCACTTAAGGATACCAAGATAAGCTAGAAATAAGGCCTCATGTACATCCATCAACTTAGTGTATGCCCCTTGCTTAAGAAACAACCATAGCACATAACTTTCTCACATTGCTAGTATTCTCATGTAGTATCTTGGTCTAAGCTTATTGATATTTAAATAAGGCTTTGAAGTTCTAGTTGATCAAGTCACATAGTTGTCTAATCTTATCATTCACAGAAGTGATGAACTCAGTATTGTTTGTAGCAAGCTCAGTATGAGGTTATTGAAGCTCCTCTCTTAAATACCCTAGAGAGATGGACTAAAGAAGGAAGGACCAAGGGACTGGCTCTAGCAGAATATTGTCTTATTTATCCTCGAAGTCTCAACTTCCAACCTCTACCTTTTTCTCATAAAGCTCTATGAACAGGGAAAGGCAATTGAATCTTCATCTTGTGAATGTGCATCCCATCAAATTTTGGAATCTTGATCAATGGCTTATTTAGTTTAAAGTACCAAAACTTGTTTTCCTTTAGAAATAGTGAACCCAATTGAAGATAAATAATAGGAATGAATTTGTGTATCTATATCTATTAATATCAGAGAAGATAATTTCTCTAATGTTCCTCTCCTCCTTATTGATGATAAAGGCCATCATATGATAAACCTTCTTGATGAAGTGAGTGAAATTGTTAGCCTTGTTTACCATAACTCTAGTATAGGCATATCAGAAAATCCAGTGAAGATCACACATAGAGCTAGGATTGAAGTTGAGAATCCTTATTAGTTCTCATAGTTTGATGATTCTGAACTTCTCAGGCTCATTGTACTCCTTGAAAGGTCTAGTGGGAGGCTTGTTGATGCCCAACCACTTATTGATCTTTGAAGCTAAGATGGTGACCCTCTAATCTCTTATTGTTGTCTCCAATATCTCCTCAATTATTTTACCTTTCTCAAAGCACTTCTGTTAGCTTCGTATCTCAGTAGAAGTGTCTGACTACCTTGGTACAATAAAGGAGTCAAGCAACCAAGACTCATAATGACTAAACTTGTTCTTGTTCTTGAGCTACTTTAAAATGAGACTCAATTAGGGTCACTTAAGAGGTCTTCCTCCTTTTTCTCCTTTTCTTTCTCTAACTACATTACTTGCCAGTGATGGGGTGTCACTCGAGTGATACTATAGATTATCCTTCTGCTCACACTAAAACACTATCAGTCGAGCCTATTCTATCAGCCTTTGTTCCTTGTACCCGAAGTCAAATCATTTTGGTCAATTTATGCAAAAATATAAATACATGTTCTTTGGTACCTAACTTCTCTTGGGTCCATATAATATTATACATAATTGCTCTTATATTCCTATATAATTAAACCATATGATATTTGAGCAAAGAGATAATAAAATATCAAACATAATTTTACCCAATTAATTATAGTTACTGAACATAGAGGGTAACAAACAAATGATACCAAGAATGATGATTTTCAATAATCAATGACAATTGGTAAATACACTTTACATAGAAAATATATCACTGATAAGATTTTTATGCAATCCATATAAGTCGGATCAAAGAGAGTAGATAATCTATCCATAATGACCAATTTTTATGAAATGATAAATCATAAATGAAACCAAGTTTTCCAAGAATGAAATATGCAAATTGGTTTAAATCTCAAATGTTATTTCAAATCATGACAATGTATAGTGAAATTGAGATTTTGAATATATGTAAAACTCATTTTTGAAACATGTTTACAATTGATGCTCATGTTAAAAAAAATAGTGGAAGCCAATAGTTTAAGTATATATATGCCATAAAGCTTCTCTTTTAAAGAGCAACTAAGATAACATGTTAGACGTTGGAGTTAACATCTTTGAGAATTTTTCCAATGGCAAAAGTCATATGGAAAATGAATTAGTCAAAAAGGTTTAATTTGATAGGCATATATAAGCACAATGACTTTGCTATTGACCAAGAGATAATCTTGCCTCTTAGAGTTGTGTCTTGAAATATATGAACATTCAAAGCAAGAATTTGAATACAACGCTTTAGTTACTCGAAAATGGATGAGGACAAATATTAATGCATCTGAGCAACAAGGTGAAAGATGTATGGATGATGAAGTACATACTCATTAGTCCAAATGGCTAGAGTTTTAGAATATTATCTTAGTAAATTATTCCAATATAATGATTAGTGCATTAACATTCAATGCATTAATGAACATTTGTAATACTTAGAATAACATGGCCAACTAAGGATTTATGCATTAGGCATAAGGCTTTCACAAATTGAATTCTTTTCTAGAAAATAGACTTGAAACTCATAGATGATCAATTTGTTAGTCATGAGGTCTAACTTATTTAGAGAGTAAAGACTAAGGAGTTAAAGCACAAGATTATACATTTAAGACCAATGATCAAGATGTCAATGATTGGGAAAACTCTTATGGATGAATTTGAAGCATTTATGATGTTTAGTACACAAAAATATTAACTTCCTATTTTGAAACTGATTTGAATGCAAAAAAAAAAAAGAATAATTTTTAAATAATGTGTATGTACTTTTATAGATAGGATGGATTGGAATGCAAGCAAATTTTTTTTTTTGAAATGTACACTTTAAAACTCAAATACATGAAAAGATTATACACGATTTCAATTTCGGTTCATTTAGCAATCTAAAAATATTTTGAAAACCATAAATGATTGATTGTTAATGATGTGCAATAATGAGCAAGTATTCATTACCCAAATTAGTTCATATGAGCACAAGATAGGAAAAGTTTTATTGAGATGATTGGAATAGATAACTGGAAGTGAATCTTCAAGTGAGAGTAAGGAGAGATATTGCAATAAGGGTTTTAACTTCAGGACCCCAACATCACTTGAGTAGGCACTCAAGTGATCGTGTCTGACTATCACTCGAGTGATAGACCCCAAAAAATTTTGATGGATAAAGAAGATGTAAGACCCCATCTTATCATTGATATTAACCAGAGTAGCAATTACGCAGTTCAGTGGACACATAGGAATAGCAAAAATACTAATATTATTGATACAATATGATTGTTTATATACAGGAATTCCCCATAGGGATGTACATAATGAATACAGACCTTAAAAAATAGTAAAATATCTTCAGATAACCAACTGCTTCTCCTCTTGTACCAGTCTGGAACCTTCAGTTGCCGAAAATTTACAGTTCTGCCCTTTCAGCCGCTGGCTGCTGCTGGAAACTTTATACATTTATAGAAAGGGTGAGATTTGAAGAATCTTAGTAGTAATATACAATCAGACATATATGATGTGAAAATAAATATAACATATACCATGTTGTGTAAGATAAAAATGTTGTGTGCATGCAGTCCAGGGCCAAGCCATTGTTTGCAACTCTGGCTTAACTCTGCACCTCCGTTGGGTCCCAGACCACAACTAAGCTAATGTTCCCCTGGCACTATGCTCATGCTACAGAAGATGGCATACACAAAGCATATAATTATCACATAGTGCATGAAAGAAAGTGTTACTACCTAGAATGTGCCCTCTCTTTGCCTGTCAATCGGTCTAGCTCCGCCTCCGGCTCGGGCTTATATCCTAAAATTTCAAATTTAGGATAAATGAGTTATTATTTAGTCGTAATTCATTCTAAACTCAATGTGTTGGTTATCTCGACTCAAAAACGCTAAATGACTAAAATGCCCATGGGGACTTGGTTTATGCCCTTTCGTACCTGGTCAAACTGTACTTTACCAAAAATTATGACACAGGATAATCCAACATAATTTTATGTGTATAATCTATTTTTAACCTTAGATTAATCAAATTCTAGCCCAAATTACAGATTTATCCTTAACAGCCCCTAACTAGGGTTTTAAGGGTAGTTTTGTCTTTTCACATTCTAGGGCCTTTATACTCAATAATTTACATGTTTCCTACACATTTTTCCATTCTAAACCCAATGGAACTATCAAATTGATGAAATTCTAGCTCTAACACCATTAAAAGTAGATGCCCAAAACTTTAGAAAATCGAGGGAAAATTTTGTTGTCTTAATTTCAATCTATTAATCACCTTCCTTTTACCTCTAATTACATGTTTAATCACTTAAACACCCTTTAAACATGATTAATGGAAAATTTGTTAGCATAACCCCTTAAGGTTTAAGCTTCCCAAAATCACAAAGTCATGAAAACCAAGCCAATAACCCACCAAACCACCAATAACAAACATAAATCAACATGTTTGGCAAGGTTTGGTGATTTGCCTTTGATTCCTCCTCTTTCTCTCTCTAGAATTTGAGTTTTCTCTCTCTTATTCCTCTTGATTTTGCTTGTTAAACATGATATTCAAGATGGAGAAGAGATTAGAAGAGGTTCTAAGTGAATTAGAGGGCAAGAACACTTGGAATCAAGCTTACTTACCTTGATTCTTGCTTCTTGAACCCTATATTTCTCTTTGTGTTCTTGTATTTCGTCAAGCTCTCTTCTCTCTCTATTTTGCCCAACTTGGCCGAAATATGAAAGGAGAAAAGAGATAGTGAAGTCTTCATAATATCTCTCTTCTTGCTTTTGAAATAACATTATTTAATGCCAAATCAACATGTGTATATTTTACTTAGCCATAATTAATCCCTCTTGAATTAATGTGAGCCAAGTAAATTAATTCCCTCTCATGTCTTCACTTTAACCAAAAATATCTCCCTAATGTAGAGAAAATAATTGCTTCTTACTTTATTGGTCAAATGACTATATTGCCCTTACATTTATTTCCGTTTTCGCATTTGCTGGAAAAATTGGTAGAATTTTCATCAAACACTTGGCCAAACTTATGTACAATTTTCAAATAAGATTTTCACATTGTTTAACCAATCATTATTATAATAATTTTATTTTAAAAATACTTCAAATCGTTTTATTTAATCTTAGTACTTTATAGATTTTTCTGTCCTAGAGATTTTAATACATTTTGAGTGAAATTTCCTTACTCAAATAATTACATAATAACTTCAATATCCATAAATTAATTTCAATATAATGCTACTTAACTTCTAAAACTATAAATTGGGATGTTACAATCAGTAACCGTCATATTTTGTCTCATAAGAATGATGATTATTAAGAAAAAACTACCTTGAAATAACAATCGTCATGATGGTTTGAAACATTTCCCCTTCCCCAAGCTGATGATAATACTCTGACCCGGCATCTTTTGCCTCAGATGATGAGAATGGGGATGATGAAGAGAAAGAAGACGAGGAAAAGGAGGATGAATAAGATGATGAGGACCAAAACAATTATATTTTTATATTTTATAAAAATAAAACCAAAAAATATCACCCTCTAGTAACTAGTTGTCTGTTAGATGATCTGATGTTTGCTATGAATTTAGAAACTTTTATTTTGCTCAATTTGAATGAATCAAAAGTTTCATAAATTCATAGAAAACCACACATCATCAAGCTACTTGTCACTAGAGGCGTGGCCTAAATTATCTAGGAGTATGTCAGGATCATGGTAGCCAATCACATACTTATCAAGAATGAGATTAGCCTTCTAGTTCATACTCAACTAGTATCCGGCCAAGCCTTCTCACTAATGCATTTTGCATGTTGCATTATTACCTCCACTTGAGGTGAAGGTTATAGAGGAGGAGAAGGATGTAATGGTGATTGTGGAGGAAGGGAATAAGGTAAAAGAAGAGGATAACGTTGTGGATTTTCTAACAAGTCTTCAGTATGGTGTTTCATCTTATTAGTTGAAAGAACAAAGGATGACGATAAACGTAAGAAAATTGGGAGTTTATATAGATTGGAAGTGACGGTTTAAACCATCATTACACGTGTTGGAAGTTGAAGAGGAGCAGTTGTGCATAGTGATAGGTAATGAAAGGGTACTCGGCTCCCATGCTGATCATCAAAGAAGCATAGAGTATTCTCATTATCAGTGTGGGGAAGGGGAAAGGTTTGGGCCATTTAATTGAAGGCTATTTAAGAGAAACTGTTATGTTGTTTTTCTGATATAAAGTTAGAAGAAAAATTGTTTGTTTGTTCATCTAATGTTTCATGACGGTGTTACTGTAAGAACCATCATTCTCAAGATTATTTAAGACAGTTACAAAGTACAATCGTTATGTATTTGCATGGTATTCTAATAAGTGATGGTGATTACTTGATAACCCTAATATATATACCTTTTTTATTTTTTAAAAATTTTGGTGGTTGATTATGCAATCACCATTTTACAAAAAAAATACAAAGTAAATAAACAAACTAAAAATAAAAAGTTACGGAGAAGTTCTAAGAATCTGTTGCATTATCATATTCTTCATTCTCCAGTAACTTGTCCACCTTCTTGTTTAAAGAGCGAACGAGAGATGTAAGTTCCTTCAAGCACTGGTCTATGCGTCCTTGCTCTCGCAAGTAAACCTAGACCATATGATGGAGCTCATAGGTTGTGTGGATAAGACCTTCAATGCTTGTTAGTGGAGGGAGTTCATCTTTTAGTTTTTTACAAGATGGTGAATCAAAAGTTCTCTTGCATCTGTCCATGAAGTTTTGTTGAATCAGAAGTTGGCTTTGAGAAGTTGAAATATAAGAAGAGAAGTGGAGCTCAGTTGTTAGACATTTATATTGAGAGGATTTCGTGGATTATTGAACCGTCACTTCTTTTGGTATTAAAAATCATATTTTGTAAATGGCAATGGTTAATTCTTAATAACTATTATGCATAATCAACCACAATATTAACTCAAAATCATTGAGTATGCTGGCAAAAATACTTTATGGTTCTTATTTAGTAACCTGGAACTATTTCTCCCTCCATCGATAATGAGAATAACGTTGAGGATGAGGATGAAGAGGATAAACAAGATGATAAGGACACTATATCCTTATTTTCTTGTTCATCCTCCTCTTCCTCATCCTCATTCTTATCAGAGGAAGGGGAAATGAAGGCCGGGTTAGAATATTATCATCAAAGTGGGGAAAGGGAAAGGTTTCAAACTATCACGGCGTTTGTTATTTCATGACAGTTTTTGCTTAACAACTATTACTCTTATAAGACAAAATATGATGGTTACTGATTATCACCGTTGTTTACTTGTTTGGACATCTATTAAGTGATATGCTTTACTTCTATTTCATGACGTAGCCCCCTCTACGGTCACTGGCACCTCCACCCCTTTTGCTAATCCATCTTTGTGCCAAATGACGAGATAACACAAGAGAAAAGATCATTAGGGAAGGGTCTTATTATTATGAAGGAGGTCTAAAGAAAATTATGAGAGAGAATAGGAGACTTACTGTGAGGTGGAATAAGAAAGGATAAATTATGAAATCTAACAAATTGTGAGCTTATCATATTTTAAAATTTGACCTTTGTTGTTCCATCTACAGTAACACTAGTACAAAATAGCCCTTTTAGACCGTAAAATTTAGACCGGTTATTACAGATAAGGTCTAAAAAATATGACCGGTGGCAATTTTGTAATTATAAAGAACTTTTGAGACTGGTTTCTAAAATATACAGTCTAAAAGATTAAAATAATTAAAATTAAAAAAATGAGAATTTTTATACCGGTTGTAACTAATAACCAGTCTAAAAGATAAAATATTTTAGACCGGTTATTTCTTACAACTGGTCTAAAAGATGCGGAATTAAAAAAATTATATTTTTCTTATAAGTTTCTCCACTCTCTCTTAATTTTCCTTTTGGACCTCCTTCATAATAAAAAGACTCTTCCCCAGTGCTCTTTTCTCTTGTGTCATCTCATCATTTAGTGGTATAAATGGATTGGCAGAGGGGACGGAGGGGGCGATTTGGTTAGTTCTTGAAATACATAATGTTGGTAAGTAAAACCCATCACTTAATAAAAGTCCAAGCAAATAAGTAATAGTGTTAATCAGTAACCGTCATATTTTGTCTCACAAGAATGCTTGTTGTTCAGAAAAAATCGTCATGAAACAACAAATGTTGTGATTGTTTAAAACCATTCCCCTTCCCCATGCTGATGATAATACCCTGACCTGGTCTTCATCTCCCTCCAATGATAATGAGAATAAGGATGAGGATGAGGACGAGGATGAGAAGGATGAACAAGAAAATGAGGATGGTAGTATTGCATTGTTGTCCTATCATCGTCCTATTCATCTTCCTCTTCCTCGTCCTCATCCTTATTATTGGAGGAGGGAAAAATAGTTCTCGGTTATTAATTAAGAACTATATAGTATTTTTGCCAGCATACTCAACGGTTCTGCGTTAATATTGTGGTTGATTATACATAATAGTTATTAAGAATTAACCGCCGCCATTAATAACATATGGTCTTTGATACTAAAAGACGTGATGGCTTGATAATCCACGAAACCCTCTCTATATAAAAATCCAAAAACTAAACTCCACTTCTCTACTTCTATTTCAACTTCTTAAAGCCAACTTCTGACTCAAAAAAACTTCATGGATAGACACAAGAGAACTTCTGATCCATCATATGATAAAAAACTGAAAAACGAACTCCCTCTACCAACAAGTATTGAAGGTCTTGTCCATGCAACCTACAAGCTCCATCAGTTCTAGGTTTACTTGTGAGAGCAAACACCTATGGACTAGTGCTTGAAGGAACTTATCTTTCTTGTTCACTCTTTGAACGAGAAGGTAGACAAATTATGCATTAGATTCTTAAAATATCTCTGTAACTTTTTATTTTTAGTTTGTTTATTTACTTTGTCTCTTTTTTTATTGTAAAATGGTGGTTGATTAAGTTTAAAAAAATTAAAAAGGTATATACATTATGGTTATTAAGTAATAATTGTTATTTATTAGAATACCATGCAAATACATAACAGTTGTACTTTAGAACTGTCATAAATAGTTTCAAGAGAATGCATGTTCTTATGATAACATCGTCATAAAATATTAGATGAACAAATAAATGATTTGTCTTCTAACTTCACATCTGAAAGACAACATTACATTTTCTCTTAAATAACTGTTAACTAAACAATCCTAACATTTCCCCTTCCCCACTTTTATGATGAGAATATGCTGTGCTTATTCATTTTTTTGATGATCAGCATGAGAATCAAGTACCCTTTCATTACCCATACCACTGCGCGTGATTGCTCCTCTTTAACTTCTAACATGTGCAATGATGGTTTAAACCGTTACTTCCAATCTATATAAACTCCCAATTTCCTTATGTTTATCATTCTCCTATGTTCTTTCAATCACAAGATGAAACATCAATCTTAAAACTCGCTAGAAAATCTATAGCGTCATCCTCCTCCTACACCTCCTTCTCCCCCTTCTCCTCTACAACCACTACCACCTTCTTCCCCCCTTCTTCTCCACAACCTCCACCTCTTCATCTGCCTCAAGTAGAGGAAATTATACAACATGCAAAACGCATTGATCATGCAGTGAAGAGGCTGGCCGGATATTTATCGAGTATGAATAGGAAGGCCAATCTCATTCTTGATAACTATGGGATTGGCCATCGTGATTATGACATACTCCTAGATGATTCAAACCACTCCTCTAGTAGCGAGTAGAATGATGATGTGTGGTTTTCTGTGAATTTATAAAACTTTTGATTCATTCAAATTGAACGAAACAAAATTTCCTAAATTTGCAGCAGAACTCAGATCGCCTATCATGCAACTAGTCACCAAAGGGTGATATTTTTTTGGTTTTATTTTTATAAAATATAAAACATAATTATTTGGGCACTAGCTGGCTGAAAAATTTAAAAAAATAATAATAACATTCCTCATGTTTATTAACTAATAACTATGATATATGTATGTGTTAAAATAATAGCATAACTCACGGTTATTAACAAAGAACCGTAATAAATATAAACAAATAAATAACAGTTTTATCGATACAATTGTTATATAAAGTACCCAAAAAATCATACCCTTCCTCAACTATTTAAGTATCTCAAACAGAACAAACTTGACACTTAGTTTGTTTGAATGAAACCCTCCAATATCATAGCCTTAGTACTCTTGTCGTCTTTTTTGGCCATCAAGGGTCATTTTCAGTCGAGCCCCATCATAAAAAGCCTTCATCTTACTTCTAAATGACAGTCGCGCTAGTCAATACCTTTAAACTTGTCTCAGAGGCAGCCAAGAGAGTTGGTTTTGCTTGCCCTAACTCGCGATTTCGTCATTCGCGAGCCTTAGCTAGGTCTTATTTCTTTAGTGCTTTGTTCTCCTTGTTCAATTAATGTGCCTTTGTGAAGTCACGATGCGATAAAGCATTCAATGTGACATTAACTTACTTTTGTGAAGTTATGTTTTTCTAGAAAACCTATTATTGCTTTGATTGAAGGTTGATTTTATGTTACAGGAAGTTGTCAACCCATTGATTTGACAAACGGTTCTTGCTTTATTAATCTTTTTTTGAAGTAACTTCTGAAGACATGATTCCTAAGGAAAATGCATCTCCTTTTTTTTGGAAGTATCCATATCTCCGGAAGTTACTTCAAAATGTTCAATAGGTGTGATGAAAAAACTAGTTCATATATACTGATGAGAGTCATATATAAATAAGCTCTGTGAATAAATTAGTTTAGGTGACATATTGAATTTATTGTTGTGAAGTTATGTTTTTTTTTTTTGGAAATCCCATATTGCTCAACTAAAGGTTAATTTCCTATGTTTCTATTGAGAAGGTGACACTAAGTTAAAAGCTATGAAATTCAACATTGTGATAAGTCATAGACTCTTTAATGTGAGAGTTTTTGAGCTACTTAGTCTCGTCCTTATATATAATAGACTAGTGCTTCCAATATCGGGTAGCCATACAATTTGGATAGATCAAGATTTTTTAGGCTTTGTGGCTGGAATCAATCACACTTATGATCTATATATATAATAATGTAAGTGTTCACCTATACCTTATGTATTGTCAATAATTAAGTTTGGAAAGCAAAAGAAGATGGGGAAAAAATAAATTACCCTATTAGAAAAGGCGTAGGGGTTATGCAAACCCTTGAGTTCAAGGGTTGACATAACCACTACGCCTTTTTTTTATAGTTGTGTATGTTTTTTTTCCCAAAGTCATTTGCTTTTTTAGGAGTTAATTCCGGTGAAGAGACACAATTATATATAGGTCACCGCTTACATTACCACTTATATAAGTCAACAGTTATCATTGATTCTCCCCACAAAGCTTGAAATGTCTTGATCCATGCCTAATTGCATAACCACACAGTGTTGGAGGTACTATTGCTCTATAATATATATAGAGGAGGTCAACTAACTCATAAACTCTCACTTAAAGAGTCTTATATCTATACATTACTATTATTATATAAAAACCATTATGTATTATAAATGTTCATGATTCTTTTTTTATAAAGCGTTATTTATGTACTTATTCATAACGGTTGGCTACATGAGACCATTATTAAATTTAATAAAAGTTATGGTTCTTATATATAAATCGTTATGTATGTTACTGAATAAATAATGGTTACAAAATAGATCATTATGTATCATGTAAGTATTACCATATATTATAACGGTTGTTTACGTATGTCCGTTAATTATTATCACAGCAACAGGCAGATTATGGTCTCATCAAACCTCAATATATAACGAGTGTTATATTATAACCGTTATAATAGATCCAGAATAAAAAATGGTTTGGAACCATAATGTATTTGCACCGAACTTTTATAGCGCCCGTGTATATATCAGTTTGAAATTGTGATGTATGGCAAATAATAAATGTCATATATCACGATTTCTGTAATAGTGATTTTTGAATCAATATAAACGGGTGAAAAGCATTTCAATTCGTTGAATATGTATATATGTACAAGTACAAAACATATATGGCATTGTATATACTTATCCTTACTTATCGTTTTAAAATATTTGTGCTTATAGCTTGTATTATATTGGCTCATTTTTAAGATTCATGCAAAAATGCACTGGTCCACTTTTATTTTAGGCATATGTTTGTGGCAAAATTGTCCCGTACGTCAAACTCGATACCTAATTAATACTAACTCGAGTGATTAGTTATTTTAGACGCTGGTCCAATTTTATTTTAGACATTACACTTTTTATATATTTATTGATCGTAGTTAATTTCTACTAACTTTTTTAATTGCGTCATTTAGTTTTTTGATACTTACATTTTTGAACAGGACGGGCAAACACTTGATGAACAATTGTATATGTTGTTCATAAATTCTTCAATGGTCAATTCATATCAGTGCCTATATCTTTTTTTTTTTTTGGGAATCAATGATACTAGAAAATGAAAATAAGAATTAATTAGGCATATTGAGGAGGAGGAAGCAACCACTTAGAAGCTTGAATGAAGCCAAGAGTGAGGAATTGCTTAGCATCATTGGCACTTAGTAACTTTGTGAATGGGGCACGTCCCTTGGTATTTGCACCACTTCCACTATTCTGGAACTCTCCAAAATATACACTTCTGCATTTATTATTGTTTTATACTTGTCAATTAATATGTAGTAAAATTCATAGCAAGCAATAATACTAGTTACAAATTAACAAGAAATATTAAGTGACTCATTTCTCCAAATTCCATGTAATATATGAGAAAATAACAAGTCTGGTTAAATTGAATATACAATCCCCAAAAAAAATTACCATTCACACACTCACACACTCACACACTTTGAATTAAGTGAATTGATTTTGCTGGGCAATAAAAAGTGATTTTTGTTTTTTGCAAAAGAATTAAGTGAAATTGCATGTGATGTGAGTGATATATACTTACATTATTACATTAGAAAACATAGGCCTACATAAATTTGTGTAACCAGCGAATTGGAGCAAGGAGTAGTGTCACCCAAAAGATAGAAGAAAATTAAATTACTATATAGCGAGCAAAGAGGAGGATGTCAATTGGTGAAATTTTGCGGCTATATGTTAACTTAAAATCTTAAAATTAAGTTTATGAGTATTTATGTATATAATATAAATATGCACTCCCTTGTGTCTTTACTGTAAAATTTAATAAACTAATTTAATTAAATTAAGAAAACTGGTTAAATCAAGTATTCCCCCCCCGGGGGTTTCCTTAATATAGGATTTAATTATGAAGTTGATCTTAATCCTAAATATAAAACTTATTTATCATATTTTTCAATATTTTCATAATTGAACCCTATTGATGTTCTCTCAATAATATTCAAGTAAGAGAGACATGGGGAGAATTAAGGAAGATGATTAGGGTGTTTTAGAAAAAAACATGTCATACTAACTAATTTAACTATCTTCCTTAATCTTATCAAATTAGGTAAATAGATTTTATATTAAGGATGAAATGGAGTATTTTTCAAAATTATACATTGGTTTCCTTAAAATATATTTTAAAACATTTGCATTAAAACTATCCCTTCATGCAAAATTCCTTAAACCAATAGGGGAATTTTTTTTTTAAAAAAATAAAGTGAGAGATAAAGTGAATTGAAGTATTATATTTATGACTCAACTCAATTCTATGCTTTTTTTTTATCTAAATTCTACTTTTAGGTATCTGAACAAAAAATTAATTTGTAACAAGGGTGCCTCTACATATCTAAGGGTATTTATATCTTTTCAACAACTTCTCCTTTTGTGATGATATAGCTGGTCTACCATTATATTCCACCAAGTATCCGAGGCTAAGTAAAAATACTCACCTTCTCATGAATCGGCATGTGCAATGTCACACTTAGAAGAGCAAGAGAGAGATAGTACGTACCGAGTCATACCGGGATGGTTGTTAATGTTCCAGCCTTGAGGGGTAATAACGTTATTCATGGAAGTATAAGAATACACAACTTTGCCATGAGACATCCAAGCTCTTCCCAAGAAGGAACCACTGGCCGTGCCACTTATATCGCAGTGAACGAAGGAGTACCCTATGGTGTCATCGTTGGTCTCTCTCGCCTGAGCCACGATCACACCTCCGACTTTCCCCACCACCACGAGCTTTGTGTTCAAATACAACGACTTGCCGCTCCCAAATATGAAGTCCACCGTGCCTTGGATTATGCAATCCTTGAACAAATGGTTCCCCTTGTCGTCGCATAGTGTGTCCTGAAACCCTAAAAACACGCAGTTATAGAATGCCGACTTGTCACCCGACACTCGGACCGCCACCGCCTGAGCTCCTTCCATGCGCCCGTCCGGCATTGGGGCCGAATTCTACAATATCATTGTGTCACTAGTTAGGAAGCAAAGTGAGAAATTATCCCATCTTTGTGCATGGGTTATGAGAGTTAAAAGCTCACTCAATCGATGAAAAGTCTCTGTTTAAAAATAAATAATCAACTAACTTTTTTTTATTTCTGCAAATTCCTTATCTGCTCCTTACTTGATATTCTCAGTTTAAAGACAAATGGGAATATCTCTTGAGAAAAAGTCAAATACAGTTAATTAGATATTAAACCTATTTAGTATGTTATATGTGTAACTTAATATTGATAAAGTGTATTTATATATAGATATAAATTAACGTAATAACACACCATGCATTTAAGGCGAAGAACAAGGTAATAACAAAGAGCATGTGTGGAGTTATGTACGCCCATGTTTGTCATACTCTTCACACATGGCATGCATGTTGTGGGGAAAAAAGCAGACCTTGTATTTATTCATTAAAAGTAGAAATACGTTATAATACACATTCAGTCCTTCTAAAATTTTAAATTACAAACTTTTCTATAAAAATAGGTCATGCATGTTAATTTTAGAAATAAATCAACATGATTCAATTAATAAATTAATTAATTACAGATAAATTCATACGACACATACAATATCTTTATGATATATCATATGCATCAGATAATAATCCTTCCTCTGTACTATGTATAACATACAAATAACCTAATTAATTTGGTAGACGAAAAAGTTCGTTAAAATTAATTAAAATAATAAATGTGAAAAAATGTATTTTTTTTTCCAAAAAACACTCTTACATAGAGAGGGAGAGTGAACAAGTATGAAAAATATGTATCTAAGAGATAAATAATCCCCCCAACTAAGAAATAATGTTAATTAGTGATCCATGCACCATGCACTCTTACGGCAAAACAAAACAAAGTTAGTAATAAAATATGTGCATTACTTGCTTAGTACTAAAAACCTATATGCACCGAACAACAAGGGTAGACTCAGATTCAATTTAGTATAATTCCCTAAACAAAATTAGGTAGATTATTATTGAGCTGTGCAAAAGAATTTGAAAAAAAAAATGAGTTAAACTGGTTGTAAAGTTCATAATATAATAAAGAGCAGAAACATGAAGGCACAAAGGGAAAGTATATATATACAAACCGAGAAAATGATATTTGAAGCGACGAAGTAATTGCTGTAGGTAATGAACGTAGCACTATCAACGGTGCCGTATTGTTTGGCGGTTCCATTATAAATCAACTTGGGCTTGTTTGTAGGATTACCAAGGAGAGTGATGAAATCCTTGGTCCTCTCAATGGTGATCTTTTCTCTGTATTCTCCGCCGGCGATTTTGATTACCACTCGCCGCTTGTTATTCATCGGCACGCTGTTAATCGCGTCGGTTATCGTCCTGAAGTCGGCTTTCCCGACCTTCGAGACCGTAATTATCCTCGGAGAGGCTTCGGCGGCCAGCAGGGTGGGGTCCAGAGTTGTCTTCCGGACGGATAATGGCCGCACGTTCTGTGAGAACCATTGGTTCAATTGGCCTCTGTCTGCCGGGATCGGCACGTTGTCGTTACATAACACCGCCGTGGCGGCGAAGAGGACCGTCACAACGGCCACCGGAATTATTGAAGAAACACGTCTTATTTTGCTGGCCATCATCACGGTGGGTTTTATCTTTTATTTTAATTGTTTGGTTTGTTTTAGCTTTTTGAAAGCACTTTACGGAAAAGAAGAGGGAAAACTTCTCTCACTTTCAAAAAGCTAAACCAAAAACACAGAATATTTGGTGAGGGAATGAAGTGCAATTTATAGGAGTTGGTATGGTTAAATTTGTGGGATTTGGAGAGATCTTCGCGGTTTGCTTTCATGAACCTAATAACTAAAATTGTGAATGTCCATTATTAGAAAATGAAATCTCAAAACTCATCACCATCTTTAATCATATTTAGAAGGACTTCATCCTTTTGTTGTTGTACGTTATAAGACAGCAATCTTTATAGTTATAGTGTTGTTATTCTCTCGTAAAGTAATCGATGAGTGATCTGGAGTTAGTTCGGATGCAAAAAATAAAATTAATTAAGTAGCATTTAAACTCTTCTAACTTAATTATTGAAGAAAAAGTTTCAATTTAATTTGAATAGTTTGAATTTTAATACTTAATACTGTAAATAATGTGTACGAGGCGTGACAAAAGAAGTTGTTTCATGTTGCTCAAAATTGGAGATGCCCTAATATACACTAAAATGTGATCATTTAAGCTAAAAAAATGGTTAAGAAATTTAGTCTTTAAATTGACTATTGATATTGAAGATGACCATTGTAACTTAAATATGTTTTAATTAGACGATTTTAATGACAATACAATGATTTGATGGTATTAAACGCAACCATTAATCATTGTTTTGAAATTATTGTTTTAATTGTCATTAATTAAGCCGTCCTTAATTGCTATTATGATTGCCCAACTGTCATATATTTTCTACTTATAAAAGGTAATGTACCAAGGTCTGTGAGCACCAAGGAACAGAGGGACACCAACACTGAACTTTTCTCTGGAGCTCCCCTCTTGATTTACAATATCTCCTAAGGACACTTGTGTTTTTGCATGTGCCACGAACATGCATGCGCACATACATCATATGCTTTTTTATAAATATTATTTACCTTTAATTTAATCATTAATCTTTTAAAACAATTGTATTTAGAATATTATTTTCTTTTATATCCTATTTTTATCAAGATACTAAAATATTAAAATTTGTAAAGCAAGATAAGAAGGTTGGAGCTTTTGTATATATAGATGGTGATATATGTTCTGGTTTAAAACTAAATATATTCGCCCCGCGCGATGTATGAGAAGGTGTTTGCTGTTCACATCATATCTTCAAAATGTAAATTTACTAACCAGAGAGGAATAAAATGATCCTAATAAGGAGCATATGGAGAATCTTCTAACGGGAACGAATTTCTTTTGAACACGTGCAATGATGATTCAGGTATCCTTTCAGTTGTCGATTTCGTTAAAAATGTCATGCACAACTTTTTTCATATTTTGATATTTTTTAAGAGCTAAAGTTATAGTGTGTTTGGCAAGCAATTTGAAACCATAGTTTTGCTTAAAATCATGGTTTTAAGGAAAAAATGTCAAACACCCCATTTTATGAGAAAAGCACTTTTTTTTTTTCAAACCATGGTTTTGGATCCAAAACCATGGTTTGAGAAAAAGCTAGAATTTGTAGCTTTTTCTCTTTTCTTTCTCTCTCTCTTTCTCCATTTTCTTCTTTTAGAGATTATTTATTTCAATCTAAAATATAGTATTATTTTGAATAATTACTATATATATAATTTTTTTATATAATTTATTAATGCATATATGTTTGAGCTATTTTTTATGATGTTATATAATTGCCCAATGTTATAATTTTAATTTTTTAGACAAATTTATTTAATTTTAGGTATTGTTATGAAATTTAATGTTGAAAATATTATCTTTTTATATGTAATTATCATAAAAGCTAATGTTCTTTTAGGTAATTTGTAGTGTGTTTGGAAACTAAAAAAAAAAGAACTTTTCTTACTAAACCATGGTTTCACTAAAAATTTGCCAAACACTCACATTTTTTAGATAATCTATTTTCATTACCAAACCATGGTTTCACTCCTCAAAACCATGGTTTGCAACAATCCACATTTTTTAGCTTTTTCCTCTCTCTCTCTCTCTTTTTGTGGGTCCCACACTTGATTAGTGACATTTTTTTCTTTTTTTTTATGTTTGTGGGACCCACATCCTCCTTTCTTATTTGTAAATTTTTTTTCAAGAGATTTGAAAAAATAATTAAATTATTTTAGAATATTTATATTTTAATTTTTATATTTCATAATATTTATATTTTAAAAAAAATTAACTCTATCTTATATTTAATATGGAATGAGTACTTATTTAAATATAAAATATAGTATTATTTTAATTATACTATATATATATATATATGATCCTTTTTATGTTAGATAATTGATTAATTTTATAATTTTTAATTTTTCAGATGATTTTATGTCTTTTTTGCATTTATTATGAAATTTACTATTAAATAATATATAAAATATAATATTATCCTTTATATGTAATTATTACAAAAGTTAATGTCATTTTCAGTATTTTAACCATGAAAAAAGCTATTCTGATCATAATATCCAAACACTCTCATTTTATCAAAATCACTTTTTTCTCATAATCTATTCTCCATAATCATTTTTTTTTCACTTTTTCTTCATAAGCTATTCTCAGAAGTTGTTTCCAAACACACATTAAAAAAGTGATTCTTAACCCAATATCATTTTTTTTCCTATAATATATATGTGCGTGTGTGTTTGTTTGATTTTTTTATGTTAGATAATTGATTAATGTTATAATTTTTAATTTTTCAGATAAATTTATGTCATTTTTTGTATTTATTATGAATTTTTCTATTAAATAATACATAAAATATAATCTTATCCTTTATATGTAATTATCACAAAAGCTAATGTCCTTTTCAGTAATTTGACAATGAAAAAAGCTATTCTGATCAAAATATCCAAACACTATCATTTATCAAAATCACTTTTTTCACATAATCTATTCTCAAAAATCACTTTTTTTACTTTTTTTCCATAAGCTATTCTTAAAAGCTGATTCCAAATACACCTGATTAAGTGAGTAGAAAGACGGAAAATGGACAATGAGTGAAAATATTGCTTGCATGTGAATGTGAATGTGAAAGTGAAGTAAAATATAAAGCTGAACCGCCTAAAAAGTATTTTCCTGTGAGATTTACAAAATCACTTTTTATATCAGTTTTAGATACAGTCGGTCTAAAAAATCTACAACTTTTTAGATTGGTTCTCAAATATAAGATCTAAAAAGTATAACTTTTTTTAAAAAATGAGACCTAAAAAGTGTCTTTTTAGACCTTACGTTACTTTACATCAGATCTAGAAAGTGGATGTTTTAAACCAGTTGTAATTAAAACAGGTCTAACAAGTAGCATTTTTTTTTAAAAAAATAAATAGGGCCTTTTTTTGTATTGGAAATTATTTTTAAAAATAAGTTCCAATATAAAAAAAAATGCTTTATAATTTTTATCATTATATAAATTCTGGGTTAGCTATAAAAACCACTTTATTCCCAAAAAAAAAAGAACAAATGAAACAACAAAAAACTAGAAAGTAAGAATTTCTCGGCCTTTGTAAAAAATATACAACCATATGTACAGCTATACAAATGAAGACATAATTCATGCAATTTACAGCATAGTCTTGCTCCATTAAAAGAAAAACTAAGTTCAAGAAAAACTTCATAATATCCTTATGACTAATGTTCCAATAACCCTAAAAGAAATCATTCAGAAACCCACTAGGACCCTGAAACTTCAACTGGATACATACTCCAAATAGTTGTTCTTTTCTTCCTCCTTAAAACCAGCAGACCAGAAATTCCAATAGCTCTAAGTCCTTGATGTTGAGTGACCAATAATTCCTGCCAACTATCATAATGCAATTTAAGATATTGTGCAAATAAACTTGTAAAACAAAATTTACAGGGTTCCTAGAGATAATTTCCTGATCAAACTAGAATCACAAAGGACTAAACCTACCCGCACCCATGGCTTCAGTCATATTGTGACTATGTGTCTTAGATTTTTCCTCTTCTTTCACATTGCCACTGTTTGTCCCCACACTGGACGTGGAACCAGAAGCAGACTGCAAAAAGAAATTACAATCTCATTTTCCAGGAAAGACAATAAATATGAAGCACATAGCAAATAGCAAATAACAGATAATTTCATTTATGAAAATAAAAACTCAAAACATCAAACCCAACTCACGGTAAATATTGAGCATAGAAAAGCCCAGAAGTTACAAATGCTGTTTCTCCGTATAAGTTTTGATTACTTCTGTTAAACTATTAGACTATTTTATTTACACTTGTATTACTGTCATTGCTTGCACCAAAATGACAAAAAGTACAACAGCTATTAGCTTTTAAGTACCCCCTTCAATTCATTGGTTGGCAAATTTCAGAATATGCCATGACCATTTGTACGCTGTCTTACTATTGGTTCTTACGGTGCAAGCGGAAAATTCTTCATTACCATAATGCTACGGAACCACTGAACCTTATTCAAAAGGTATTTACATCAATTACAAACATGAGCATATACTGAACC
This sequence comes from Albizia julibrissin, assembly GCA_037074505.1. NCBI lineage: Eukaryota > Viridiplantae > Streptophyta > Magnoliopsida > Fabales > Fabaceae > Albizia > Albizia julibrissin. The sequence goes on along the minus strand of CM073477.1, from coordinate 56,449,900 downwards.
TTTATTCTTTTCCCCAGCTCACAACAGACGCCAATACACATAGCTTGCAACATATATGGATAACAAAGCAATCCATCAAAAATTTATCTTCACTAGTTGACAAGGGGATATGAATCTCTATCCACCTTCAGTGGGTACAGAGCGAATAGTCAATAAAAACAAACCAATTTCCATCTTTCTTCCATTTTTGAAATACAAACTGGTGGTAAAATACAATGCTAATAGAATTTAGAGCAACGTATAACCTATGAGCAAAAAGCAATCAGCAAACCTATTGAAATGAATGGTATTTGTGAAGCAGGAAAGGGAAAAGAACACATCAGTTTCAAAGGGACAGTTTTTGTAGCTAGTATTGTATTGAAAATAATGATGCTGACTCGGTCCAAAGCAATTATGATGTAGCTGCTAAAATATGAGATGACTGACTGTTGTAAGGGATTATCAGGAAATCTGAGATATTGTGCTCGCCCGTATCTTAGCCAAGCTCAATCCATCCTAGAATAAAGTTTACTAAAATATGTTTCACAAGCCAAGTCAATCTAAAGATTTTCAATTTGACAAATTCAACATGGGTTAGGAAGAGCGTAGCTTCTAACCTTGAGCAGATTCATTATTGCTTGCTGAAGCCTCAGAGGCTTCTCTTGTTTCAGCTATCTCGTCATCTATCATCGTATGCCACTTGTTTGCAAACATTTATTGAACTAGCTATATTGCAACTAAAGGCGCAAAATTAGTAGGCTCATCTGAGTAAGTTTGAATCTTCATCAACATTCAAATATTCAATTATTAAATCTTCACAGGTTAATTACATCTGCATTAACATTCATCTGAGTAGCTCATCTAATAATAACAGAGGCTATTTCACAGGTTAATATAGTTAAAACAAAATTCAAAGCAACTCACTTCTTTGTTCTCCTCAAGCAATAATTTCAGCTCTGCAATCTCCGATTCCATCTCCTTGTTCATATTCAACAACTCCCTCTCACTCCGAAGCACCATAGCTAGCGTTCTTATGTTCCCCTGCACCTCCTTCCCCTTCGTCTTCTTCGACGACGACGGTTTTCCGAACAGCTTCTTCTACAATGCCGATAATCCCGTGGCCCTCAGCGCATTCTTCATCAAGTCCTCGGCAATAAAATCTACTAGAATCAGCAATCTTGTCGTTTGATTTGCGCCAGACTTGGGCTTTGTCGTCAAAGCGGATTTCTTTTCCATGAGCTTTCTCACCATTATGGTCAAGCTCGGATCGGTTTTACTACTTTTTTCAGTGCCACCTCTGGTTCGAGCGAGATCGAAGGGTGTAGCTTACGGCTTTGTTTGGTTGGAGGTTTTTGGAGGGGAGGGTTAGAGATAGAAAAAATATGTTTGTTTGGAGGGAGGGGAGGGGAAGTTAAAAATTTTGTCTTTTTTTTGCTTCCGTCCCCTCCCCTCTCAACCCTCCAAAATTGGGGGTTTTTGGAGGGGAGAGAAACATTACTCCCATTTTGACCAAAATGCCCTTACCTATTTTTAAATATTCTAATCTTACTCCTCTTGTCTAAAACTATTATGTCCCACTTTGACCAAAATATATATACCTATTTTTGTTAAGAAATCTCATAAATCATAAACCAAATTTATTATTTTATTGTTTACTTATATTTAACTATATCTAATTTAATTTAAAACTAACATATTTGCAATGAAAACCCCCAAGTCATGGACCAAATTTACATCTTATCAAAATCTCTTACAAATTCTTTTATTTTAGCATTGATGACACATTGACTATGTCAAAACATATATCAAATTTACTAAAAATGAGAAGTTATCAAAAGCATATTAAAATATTTTATTATAATAAAATTAATGATATAATATGTAAAAGTCAATAAAATATCCTTTAAAATGTATGCAATTTTGCTATCATATATACTTGAGGGTTTTTTGAAATTTATAAATTAAAAAATAAAAGAAGAACGGAAATATATGAATAAAGAAAAAATGGTATTTTTGTCCACTCATAATTAACTCACCTCACCTCCCCTTCTGAACCAAACAAGAAACCAAACCTTCCCTCCCCTCCCCTCCCCTCTTCTTGAACCAAACAAAATTATAACATCCCCTAACCTAACTTAAATAAACCTCACCTCACCTAACTTCTCTTGAACCAAACACACCCTTAACGAGAGCACGAGAAGAAGAACCAGAGGATTTGTGGTTGAACTCTGAGGAAGAAGAAGGGTTAGAGAAGTGAGAGGAAGTGGTAGAAGAGCGTGAATCGTAGGTACTGTAGTGAGATGTAGGCTTGATGAAGAGGGGATTCAGAGCAAGATTCAATTTAGACAAGAGGAAGAGAGGATTGAGACAGCGAGATTTGTTTGGAATAATAATTACAATATCAGAAAATATTTTTTAATCGTGATTTATGATATATGAGGTAGTTTTTATGATCTATGAAGTAATTTTTACGATCTACAAGGTAAATATGTGGAGGAATTTTATCTCGATTTAAGTAAATCAGGTTTATACATAAGTATAAGGTAAACCAAACAAGCTCTAAAATGTTTATCTTTTAGACCGATTATTTAAAAAATCAGATCTGAAAAAGGAATGAAAATATTATTTTTTAATTGCGTATTTTTTTAGATTGGTTGTTAGAAATATTAGATTTAAAAAGTTTCATCTTTTAGATCAGTTATTAGAAGCATCAGGTCTAAAAAGTAATAAATATTTTATTTTTTAATTGTTTTTATCTTTTTAGACCGGATGATCAGAAATCAGGTCTAAATAATATCTTTTAGACCTTGTCTTAAAGGAACCGGTCTCAGAAGTTCTTTATAATTACAAAAATGCCACCGTGCATACTTTTTAAACCTTATCCTCTATAACCGGTCTAAATGTGACGGTTTAAAAAATCTATTTTATACTAGTGAATTATTAATAAAATTGATTATTATTATTACACGATCAATTAATACATGAATGTGAAAGGTGTAACCAGTAATCAAATACATAGAATCATTATTGTCAAACTCGCGAGTTGATTCTTTAAGTTTATTGTTTTTACGTTATTAACTTACAAAAATGTGTTGAGTCATTCTTAAATTCTTGCTAGATGTAAAAATGGTTAAACTTGCAAATTCACACCATGAGTTTACTGTCTTTACATTGCTAAGTATACAAAATCATGTTAACTCACTATTAAGCTCATACTAATTTTTTTGATTTGATTATACTCAATGGTTTTATATATGAATTTTATATAAAATTCTTTGTTAAATATGATAAATAATGAATGTTTATTGATTTAATTTCAACTATTTGGATTTAAAAAAACATTTAAATTAAAGGGTTAAGATGCAAGAATATTCATAAACTTTTACCAAAAGTGCGTCCAACACCATAAACTTTTTAGAGGTGCTAAAATACCCATGAATATTCAAAATTGGAGCAAAAATGTGACCGGTGTGTTTGAGCATTCAAACTACAATGAAGTCCGAAGGACCTGGGTGCTACTAATTCCAAACTAGAAAAGACAATTTTGCCTTACAGAATAAAGTTGTTATTGACCATTACCTTAGATACCTTAACAACTTTAAAGCATTATATTAACGACAAGTTTTGAAATCACATAACAAGTGGTCATAAACACATAAAGCCTCATCCTTTCTATTCATCATTCATATCTAAGTACACAAAAATATAGCACAATCTACACAGTAGAAATCCAAACCCTCCCTCATTGTCAATGAAACAACAACATATATCATAAAGACAAAATACAATTAACAATCTTTGTATAGAAAGATATCCTTTATGCCCAAACACCCAAAATTAATCAGTTTCATACCAAAATATAAAGTTTTCATATTTTCTAGCAAAAAGGGATCAACAAAATTGTTATTAACAACTATATAAGCAACATTAACAACTCTCAAACCCATATTGGTGACACGTATTAAAATCATATAACATAAGTTATAAAGACATAAAGCTTCATCATTTGCATTTACCTTTATCTAAGCAAACAAAATTTAAACAAAGAGGGGAAAACTTGTCTTTTCTTGTATGAAATCAAGATCACCCATGTCCCTTGAGACTTCACTGCAATTTGATGATTTCAAGAGACCTAAATGTCATTAATTCTGTTACTTGGGACCTTATTGCAATTTTCCCTAAATGTAATACTTGTTTTTTATACAAATGTAACACTTGTTTATTAAAAGAAAATAATCCCAACAATCTTTTTTATAAGAAACAACCAAAATTACTTCTAGCAAAAAATTGGTTAAAATTATTCAGAGACAATCAATATGTGAAAAACGTAACTTTTTTTATTTCAAACATACCCTTGTTTATAAAGAGAGAGAACCCCCTAAATTATACCAAAGAAGTTATTGTTACAAGACCGAAATTAATTTTAGATGGTCTAAATTGAAAAGAATTTTATTTTTATATTTTAAGTAATGTGTTTATTTAATAGATGCATAATACTCCTTTAACCCTATTTATAAGTTACTTTTAATATGCTTCACATATATTAAGAAAAACCTTAAACTGTATTAACCTTAACTTAAAATTCAACAACTTTATAACTTTATTGAGTGGGATTTTCTGATTGTTTGGTTAAGAAAGATGGGCTTTTGTTTAGAATGGGTAAAAAGGATTTTGTGGTATATAGCCTTTGTTAATTTTTCAGTTATGTTGTATGGGAAAAGGATGTCACAAGTTAAACCTTATAGGGGGCTTAGACAGGGAGACCTTCTATCCCCATATCTTTTCATTTTGGTGAGTAACATTTTGTCAAAGATGATTAAGAAGTGGGAGGGACAGACGCATATTGAAGGAATTAAGGTGAATAATAGATGCCCAATGATCACACACTCATTGTTTGTTGATGCCTCAGTGTTCTTCTTGAAAGTTGATATTGATAATTGTAGAAATTTAAAACATATACTTAATTTGTATTGTGAGGCCTCTGGACAATTGGTTAATGTAAACAAATCTTGTATTTATTTTTCTAAAGATATCCCTGTCTTAATGAGCAAGGTGATTGGACAAATCTTTCAAATTTTTGTAGCTAATGTCCCAAAAAACTATCTTGGCTTACCTATAACTTGGGGCTTGTCTAAGACTCAGGTAGTCAATTTTGTCATAGATAGGGTTAACAAAAGAGTCCAGGGGTGGCAGAAGAATTTTCTGTCTGAAGCAGGAAGGGAGTTGCTTATTAAATCAGTTGCAAATTCTATTCCCGTGTATCCCATGGCTTGTTTCCTTTTCCCAAAAAATGCTCTATTGAGTTTGGATAGGATTATTACTAGCTTTTGGTGGAAAGAGGATAATAACAAGAGAAAAGTTCACTGGGTTTCTAAGGAAAAATTAAAAAGAAAAAAGAAAATGGGGGGATTGGGATTTAAAGACTTTGAGGCTTTTAAACTAGCTCTATTAGCAAAACTTTGGTAAAGAATCTTGAAAGAGACTGATCAGTTGTAGGTTAAACTTCGAAAATGAAAGTATTTTTCTAATTGTGAATTTCTTAAGGCTAAGAAGGAATGTAGAGCATCTTGGGTATGGCATAGTATTATTGAGGGAAGGAAGATTCTTGAAGGTAATTTTTTGGTTAGTGTGGGTAATTGATGGAATACTAAAGTGTTGGGGGGGAGATCTATAGGTAAAAGGGTTGCATGGATTTAAGTTGTTCTCTTCGTGTCCTGATCCTTCTGTTGCTAATCTAAGAATGGCCGACATTAAGAGAAACTGGGGATAGGATTTGTCATGGCTAGCTCAATTTATTACTGAAACAGAATGTAGTGAGATCAAGAAGGTTGTAATAGCTATGTCACAACGTGATAATGGCTGGATCTGGACTGGGGCCAAAAGGAACAACCATATGGTAAAAAAGGGATATTGTGTTCACTACTACAAAATATAGATTTAGAGGCATTAATCTTATAACACTTCTTCAAACAAGCGTTGAAGGAGCCTTCTATTTTTTTTTAAAAAAAATACATGTGGCAGCTATAGCGCTAGACCAGGAAAGTGCCGTAATTGCCTAATGCCTTGTATAGCGCTTGTATGGGGAAACGTCATACAAAGGGTTATTTTTTTTAAAAAAAAATAGACCCCTTGTATGGCGTTTATCCGGACAAGAGTCATAGCTGGCATTATTTTTTTAAAAAAAAATAAAGGCCTTATATGGCGTTTAGCTAGTCAAGCGTCATATAAAGTCACGCTTAAAAATTTCAAAACGTCGTACATAAGTCTTTAATTAGACCCCTTGTATGGCGTTTATCCAGATAAAACACCGTTGAAGGCTTATTGCCTTTTAATTAAAAGGCAAAGCCTTCAACGGCCTTGGTAAAGAAGCGCTGTTGAAGGCTTGTTTTAAAGGAAATTCATTGCCTTTAAAAGGCAATATTATATTGCCTTTTAAAGGCAATCAATATTGCCTTAAGCCTTCAATGACGTTTGGTCACCAAGCACCTTTGAAGGCTTTGCCTAATGCAATCAATATTGCCTTTAATATTTGCTTTCAATGGCGCTTGGACACCAAACATTATTAAATGCTATTACCTTTTTGACTTTTAAGGCCATTTTTTTAAATTTTTTTTCCAATTATTGAAAGCTATGGCGCTTGTCTAAGCAAGCGTCATAGCTTCCTTTCCCACAAGGCTTTATTTTAAAAAGGTTATTTTTTTAAATTTTTTTTTCAATTATTGAAAGCTATGGCGCATGTCTAGGCAAGCGTCATAGCTTTCTTTCCCAAAAGGCTTTATTTTAAAAAATTGTCTATCCCATCATATATTTTCTTCTTTGTATGCTTTATTTTAAAAAATTTGTCCAGCCCGCTATATATTTTCTTCTTTGTATTATGACTTATACGTTTTGATCTAGATGCTGAAGTTATCGCTCTATCACCTAAGTCTCTTATGTTTGAAGAAATACGTAATCCAATCCAATTGAAAAAAACTTATACCAAAGCTTGTGGTACTAGAGAAAATAAGTGCAACTCTTCTCTAAGTAGATACTGAATTCTTAAATCTTATAAGCTTTTTTTTCGTATTGTCTTCTCCTACAGAAACTCCATTATAAGTATTTTTTCTTTTTTTTAATACAGAAGCTTTCATCGATTGACACTATAGTTTCCTTTTTATTTATTTTAAGTTTAAATTGTTATGAATCTTATATTGTAGTTTTATGTGTACTTATAATTTTTTTTTCAGGTATTTGCTTGAAGTTACAACTCTCTGAAGTTAAATTTACTATACAATGTAAGTTTTTAAATTTTTGAGCTTACAAATATAATTTTATTAGTTGTTACTAGTTTAATTTGCTCAATGTAATTATTTTTTTAGATTTATTCTTGTGTTGTTTATTTTCCTAAAATTAGTTGTACATATAACTGTTACATTGTAATTAGATACGTTTAATACTAATTTTATGAACTAGCTATATATTATTTAATTCTGATTTGGTTTACTTTTTTACTATTGATTTGTATTGTAAATTGATGTGGATTTGAATTGGCATGGGTTCAGGAAAATGAAATAATTACATAAAATAATATTAAAAAAATTGCACCTCTTATGCCGCTTTCCTGGGAAAGGGGCATAAGAGGTTCGTTACCTCCAATGGCGCTTCCAGTAGAAGCGCCGTAGGAGGTGATAAACCTCCAGGTCTATACTTTCTATGACGCTTCCCCATAAAAGCGCCATAGAAAGTATATTTAAAACAAAAATAAAATAAAAAGTATCGGCACTTTCAGAAATTCAAGAAGCGTCATAGGTTGCTTTTATGGAGTTGAAAGCTGTAACGCTCCCCAAACGCCATAATATTTATAAAAATAAGCATCATTTTATGGTGTTTTTTTATAGTAGTGGTTGCTAAGGAATTAGTACACGGAAGTGAGTTGGACATCCTTGAATCATCTAACTCTGTGACTAGAATACTATAGAAACAAATATGGAAGCTAAAAGTGCCTCATAAAGTAAGAAATTTCATATGGCGAGTACTATCCAATTCACTGCCTACTATGGATAATCTTGCTTGGAGGCATTGTGCTATGACTAATTTATGTTTTATTTGCAAATTAAATAGAGAATCAGATGACTATCTTTTTTTGTCTTGTGAATGGGTGAAAAAAAGCTTGGTTTGGAAGCTACTTCTCTTTTAAATTGCTGGACTCTCATGATGTTGATATGAGGCATTAGATTGAATGGCTTTTTACTGAATAAAATCTATCTAAATGGCACAAAGCTTTTGTCTCTATGTTCTTATGGCAGATCTAGAAGTGTAGATGCAATTTTATCTATCAAAATGTCTAACCCGATCCAGGCTTCATTGTATCTCAAACAAGTATTCTGCTTTAGGAATATTGGGATGCCAATCGATGGAAGGAGGTGGAGAATGAAAGTCCTAGTATGGAAGATAAAGAGCCATGGCAAGTTGCACACTGGAGTGCACCAAGTGATAATTATCCCAAGATAAATTCTGATGGTACTTTTTCTTTGGATAATGGGTTGGCGGCTATCTCCTTTGTAGTAAGAGATTCCAATGGTGGGATCCTTGATTGGATCAGTAGGTTGGTCAGTGTTGACTCATCCTTTATGGTGGAATATATGGCTTTGTTTGAAGCTTATTGCTATGCTTCTAAAAATGAATTAGGTGATGTTATTTTTTAATTGAACTGTCTTATTTTGGTCAATTGCATGACTAAAGGAAGCTCATCTCCGGAATGGGGGTGTGATATCCTAATTGAAAATATTCTTGAACAAAGGAAACTAATTAGAAACCACTCTTTATTGTGGGTTTATAGGGAAGTGAATTTAGTGGCCAACTGGGTCGCTAAAGCTTCAGTTAAGAGGTCGTGTCCTATGGATTGGATTTGGAAACCTCCTAATTGTTTGAGAAAGCTAATAGAGAAGGATGCTGGAGAAGTTTATGATGATCATGGATAGTTTACTGCTTAATCTTTGTTTGTTTACTTAGCATATTTCTATTTTTCATTTTCTGTGATGTATTGGACTTATTATGTTTAATTTTTATAATATCATCTTTTCTGGCAATAAATAAATAAATGAAGGGTACAATTCTACATTCTTATAAAAAATTAATGACGCGAATTATAAATAGGACCAATAAAGTTTTTATTAACTCTCTACTTTGTAAATAGGACCAGATGTGAAAAATAAATATAAAATTATAAATATAATTTCTTCAAACAAAACAAATTTATCATTTAAAAAAATCACAAACTTAAAACCTTAAACTTGAATCACCCAAATTAAATTCATAAAAATGGTTCATATCACTTCATAATTAACAATTAGCAACTCCACTGTGACTAGTAGTGAATGAGAAACTCGAGAAGTGTTGACTTTTAACAACTCAATTGGGTTACAAAGTTTGACTTAGAACTTGGAGAGTGGTTGGGGAGGAAGCAACCACTTGAGGCGTTAATGAAGGCAAGAGCGATGAAAGGTAAAGCCTCTGAATTGCTAAGCAACTTTGTGAAATTGGCACGTCCTATCCTCCTTGCACCTTTTCCTTTGTTCATGTACTCTCCATAATGCACTGACCTGCACGTTTTTTCCATTTTATATGTACCAATATTACCAAGCAATTTAATATCTCATCATTCTCATTGTTGATTAATTTATATACAGCATGCAAAAGCAACAAAAAAAGAAGATATATAAAAGATAATACCATTTCATTACGTAACCCTAATTATGGATCAAGACTTTTATAAGTGGAATTGATGATTAAAAGTGATGTTGGTTAATCGTAATTTATGTTAGAGGATATTTTTTGACATATAATTCTAGTTTTTATTTTTCTTATAAAGCTTAATGTGCATAAAGCAAGAGATGCTTCACTGTTTAACTATTTTGAAACTTATATTCTTATAGTTCAACATAATTTGTAATTTTATTAAAAAAATCTAAAGTTTTTTTTTGATAGCTAGCTGAAGTCAACCAGAATTAAAGTTAATAATATGGATTAAGCCCATTGGCCCAACTTGCCAGCCGAATTGGTAAAACGGCAGCTTGTTTTAAGGGTAGCACTTTTGCATTGTGCTAGGCACCAGCGGGCTATGGTTTACAAAACAATAATGCGAGTAGTATGATTTTCGTTTTAAAGAAACAATTTTTATTTTAATATTCAAAAGTTTATCCAACATCATACATTTTTTTAGGTAAAAAAATATTCATGAATTTCTTAAAATAAGGTAAAAATATTCACACTATTAATTGATAGAAACGTTTGTCCAGTGGGACCCTCATTATTATTTTTTAAGATACAAAAATATCCATAAATTTTTCTCAAAAATACACTCAACACCATTTTGTGTGTGTGTGCAAAAATACACATGAACTTCTCAAAATGGGGAAAAAATGCATACAACGTGGTACAAACTTCTATTTTGTAGGACTCATATTATTGTATTTTCATGATGATTTAATTTTTTTAAAAAAAAAAACTCTCCACCCCCTCTCTTGCTCTCTTTTCCCTACCCCTCTTCCTCTGATCTCCCGTGAGACCCTCCCTATTTCGACGATTCACTCTTCATCGCTCTCAATCTCTCCATGGAGCGTCATCTCTCTTCATGTCATGCTTCTTTGCCAACTTAAGCCTAGTCCTCTAGAAAATAACCCTACTTCTTCATTTAGTCAAGCTAATATAGCATCAAAAGAAAGAAGCCCTAAAATCACTTACCATAAACCACCCTAATGTCGCGTCACCTATCCCCCAATATCTTTAAGAGTTTGATAATTTTAATTCAAATAAAAAAAATGGTTGAATAGTATTATAAGTCCCACATCAAAAAATATCACAAGTAGAGTAGGATTTATAAGTTTAATGGGCTCTCCTTCCCAATAGGCTAGTCTTTTGAGATGGGTTTTCCCTTGGGTTTGTGATCATCACATTAGTGTTTTCATTAAATACACACTAGAAGCCTATAACTTAATGGAGAGTTTAAGAGCCACGAAGAGTGAATTGTTAGATTGGCGAGGGTCTCACGGGAGATCAGAGGAAGTGGTGTGGGGTGGAGAGTTTTTTTTAAAATTAAATAATTATTAAAAAACAATAATGTGATTCCCACAAAAAAGAAGTTTATACCAGTTAACGTTGTGTGCATTTTTGCCCAATTTTGAGAAGTTCATAAGCACTTTTGCACCCAAAAAAAGTTTATGGTATTAGGTGCACTTTTGAGAAAAGGTTATAGGTATTTTTGCACCTCAGAAAATAATAATATGGGTTCCATAAAATAGACTTTTGCACCAATTAATGATGTGGACATTTTTGTCCAATTTTGAGAAATTCATAGGTATTTTTGTACTTAAAAAAAGTTTATGGTGTTGGATGCACTTTTGAGAAAACTTTATAGGTATTTTGGCACATTAACCCTTAATAAAAAAGAATTTATTGTTTTGCATTAATTTAAGCATAGCATTGGTTTATATGTTAAGAATTAGATTCCAAGTTCGATTTCTAATTCTCTTTGTTGATTTACATTTTTTAGAATAGTTATGAAAATTAGATTATATGTTTATTATTGTGAGTTTTGGAGTTAATCTAATTATATAATTCTATGAAGATATAGAAATAATTTAAATATAATCTATAAAATTTTGTAATTTAACTTCATAATTTTTTAAACACGCACATATTATTAAAAGAAATTAAAAAAAAGGAGGTCTTTGGTTGGTTGAATGTCTGTTGACGAACTCCTGTAAAATCTGTAATCCGAATCATGTCCATAGACGCTAACCTTAAGAGCTATTCCACAACCACCGGCTGACTGGAAGCGGCACTCCCCAAGATAAAACTGACTCTTCCTACAGACATAGGGTGAAACAAAACAGTGAAAAACACAAAGCAACTATGAGGTAGAGAGAACAGAGAGGCCAGAGAGGAAGAGTGCTCGAGATTTCAGAGCTGAATATATACATGAACCTCATATAGGATGTGCCTTTTATAGGCTCCCCATGCATCTGAACGTTGGACAAAAAATCAATGGCCATAACCACAATTTAATCAGCGGTTTCTGTACATTTGAATATCGTAACCACGTTTTATTAAGCAGTTTCAAAATCTGGAGTTAATGGCATGAAGGTTGGCTTATGATGGGTAATCAAACAAAAATAAAATGTGGTTTATGACCCTTGTAACCAAAATGTTCAAGTTTCAAAAATCAAATGCCTTAAAACTGGGTATTTTCGGTAAGCCATTTTCACAAAATGGATTTTAGATTTTTTCAAAAAACATTTAATAAAAAGTGTTGAGTCCGTATTTAATTCACGCGTAGGGGAGAGGGTGAAATCATCGGATTTCAACTGCATTTGCCTCCTAGTGGCCCGTTGTTGTGTGCGCGAGCCTGCTCTTCCTCTTGGCCCATCTACTAGCCCAATTTCACAAGGAGTAATATATACTCTTGTGTTCTCTCTCCCCCAAGTAATGTAGAACTTGTTCCATTTGACACACCCACTTACAAGTTAAAAACTCCAACAATCCCCTACATGTGTCAAAAGGAACGCCTTTAGTTTAGTTGCACACATGGGTATAACCATTATATCTAGTGGTCCTTAAGACTATGAACTAGACCTAGACTAATAATGCTTAGTACACAGAGATGTCAGTGGTCCTATAGACTATGAACTCACACCTCTTAGGCGTATACTAGATGCATTAGTAGTCAGATTGTACCCCCATATTTCACTGTTAACATAGTTTTGCACGTTAAATGGCCATGTACATGCTTGGTGCACAACAAATGCTCTAGAGATTTTTCCATAATCTTATAGGAGTGGCCCCACTCCACATTCGTAGAGGTGATTTCATGAAATGTACTTGCAATAAGCACACCATTCCGTAGAATAATGAAATCATTAAGAGCTTTGCTCATCATCACCAAAATGCATTCTAGCACATTCTCAGTATCATAGGAAGGGACTAACAATTTACATTAGTGCTAGCAGAACTAACATATGACTTATTCTTACCCATTGAACCTCCTTCATAGGATCACTAATCACAGATGTTGGGTTGCCATCGCTGTTAATTTTGTATCAGCTTAAGTCCTATTCTCCTCGATGAATCAAAGATTTGTTTCCTTCCCAGGGGTTTTGTAAACGGATCCACAAGGTTCACTGTTGACCTTACATAATTGATTGAGATTACATCATCATTTAGCAGCTGCCTTATTATATTATGTCTTAATTGAATATGTCTGCTTTTACCATTAAAAGTTTTATTTTTAGCCGTAGCTATCGCAGATTGACTATCACAATGTAAAGACACTGATGGTGTTGGTTTTCCACCCAGTGGGATATCTACCAAGAAGGTTTTCAACTATTCAGCCTCAACTAGTCAACTCCATAGCAATAAACTCAAAATCCATTGAGGAACTGGTTAAGATAGTTTGTTTGACTGACTTCCACGTTATGGCACTACCACCAAGAGTGAAAATATAGCCACTAGTGGATTTGCTCTCCTCTGAATCTAAGATCCAGTTAGCATCATTGTATCCTTCTAATACAGCGTGAAATCCACTATAATGAATACCATAATTCATGGTACCTCTCAAGTATCTCAATACCCTTATCAGAGCTTGCCAGTGCTCATTGCCTTGCTAATGAGTATATCTGCTCAATCTACACACAACATATGTTATGTCTAGCCTGGTATAGTTCATTAAATGCAACAGACTCCCAATTATCTGTGCATATTTAGATTGAGCAATTGGATCTCCTCTATTTTTCTTTAAATGCATATTAGGATTATAAGGAGTATTCACAGGAGACTCATCAAACATCTCAAACTTTCTCAGAATTTTCTCAACGTAATGTTCTTGTGAAAGTATGATACCATTATCATTCCTTATGATCTTTACAACCAAAATTACTTTTGCCTCACCCAAATCTTTCATGTCAAAATTAGAAGACAGAAAATGTTTTGTCTCAAGCACAACACTCATGCTAGTAGCAAAGATAAGCATGTCATCCACATGCAAACAAATAATCACACAATCATCATTTATAAGTTTTGTATAAACACATCTTTGTACCTTAACAATAGAGAAACCACCACTTAACAAAACTTGATCCAGTTTTTCATGCCATTGTTTAGGCGCTTGTTTCAAACCATACAAGGATTTAACAAGTTTACAAACTTTGTTTTCTTTCCCAAGAACAATACAGCCTTCGGGTTGCTTCATATAAATCTCATGTTCTAAATCACCACTTAAAAAAGCTGTTTTAACATCCATTTGATGAATGAAAAGTTTGTGAATAAAATCTAAGGCAATTAGGATTCTAACAGAAGAAATCATAGTTACAGGAGAAAAGGTGTCAAAATAATCAACATTTTCTTTTTGAGTATACCTTTTGGCTACCAACCTAGCTTTGTATTTATCAATAGTTCCATCAGGAAAATACTTTTTCCTAAAAACCCATTTACAACCAATAGGTTTTGCTCTTGGAGGCAAGTCTAATAAAACCCACATTTTATTTTCATTTAAAGAATCAATTTCAGATTTTATTGATTCTTTCAAAAAAGATTCATCTGGAGAAGAAATAGCTTCATAAATTTTTTTGGATTCATCTTGCACTAGGTAAGTATAAAAGTCATCTCCGAAAGATGTATGTTTTCTTTGTCTTTTAATTTTCCTTAAATCTTCAACCAATACTTCATTTAAATTTCATTCAGAACAAGAAGAAGAATTTTCAACTCTTGTAAGAACATGCTCAACCTTCAAAGGAAATATATGTTCAAAAAACTCCGCATATTTTGTTTCAATAATTGTGTTATGATCTAAAACATTGCTTTTCAAAACCAGAAAATGATAAGCAGCACTTGTTGAGCATATCTAATAAACATGCAGTCAGAAGTTTTATAACCAATTTTCCTCTTTTTAACATCAGGTAGTAAAACTTTAGCAAGACACCCCCTCACTTTCAAATATTGAAGATTAGGCAAAAATCATTTCCATAATTCATAAGGCGTCTTCTTAGTTTTCTTGTGAGGTATTCTATTTTGTAGAAAACAAGCAGATAACAAAGCTTTACCCTACAAGTTATTAGGTGTTGTAGAACTTACAAGTAAGGCATTTATCATTTCTTTTAAATTTCTATTTTTCTTTTCTACAACACCGTTAGACTCAGGTGAATAAGTAGGAGTTACCTCATGTATTATACATTTTTTTCAAAAAAATCATTTAGTAATAAATATTCCTCTCCTCTATCTGATGTAACTCGTTTAATCTTTCTATTTAACTGGTTTTCAACTTCTTCTTTGTACAAAAGAAACTTGTCAAAAGATTCATCTTTATTTCTCAATAGATATACTTTAGTATACCTTGAAAAATTATCAATAAAGGTGATATAATACCTCTTACCTCCTATTGTTTTAGTTTGTTTTAAATCACCTAAATCGGTATGAATTAAAGATAACAACTCAGTTTCTCTTTGTGTAGAAAAATGTGTCCTCTTAATTAATTTAGTTTCTATACAAACTTCGCATTTACTCTGAAAATCATTTTTAGTTTTAGAAATTAGCCCTATATTTTGTAGCCTCTTAATATAAGATTTATTAACATGTCCTAATCTAGCATGCCACACATTATAAGAATCAACAAAGTAAGCAAAAGAAGATGCATTCTCATTCATTTCAATAATACTCAAAATAGACAGTTCCTTATTACAATAGCCCTTCCCAATAAGAACATTGTTCTTAGTTATGACAATCTTGTCAGAATCAAAATAGACCTTAACCCCAGCTTTCCCAAGCAACGCCATAGAGATTAAGTAAGCTGTGACTTTAGGTACATACAACACGTCATTCAATGCCAAGGTCTTTCCATATGTGAGCTTCAGCACCACTCTCCCTTTTCCATAAACCTTAGCTGTTCCGGAGTAAGCCATATAAATGTGGTCTTCCTCTTCTTCAAAGGAGGTAAACATCTCTTTGTTTGCACATATATGTTTGGTAGCTCCTGAGTTTACCACCCATTTCTTCATATCAGAGACAAGAAGGGCTTGTGACACCACAACAACAATGATTTCTTCATTATTTCTATCATCTCCTTTAACCAAATTCACATTTGGCCTGGGAGGATTTCCACCATTTTGAGAGTTATCTCCCTTAGCCCTTTTCCTGTATTGTGCTGCATAATGACCTAGTTTTCCACAGACAAAACAACTTCCCGTCTTCTTCTTAGGGTTAGTATCCTTAGGCTTGTAATAAGGCTTTTTATTTTTATTCTTTTTGTTTTTAGAGTTGTACCTCTTGTTGTGCGGCTTTTCCTCAACTAAGTTTGCTTTAACATCCATTTCTTTGCCCTTTGCAGCTTGTATTGCTTTTCAGTTGGTATCTTCAATGATGATATGAGTGATTAGATCATTCAATGACAGTTATTTCTATTTGTGTTTCAGCTATTGCTTGTAGTCATTCCATGAATCTGGCAGCTTTTTGATCAGTACACCAGCCACGAACTCATTTGGCATATTAATCTTCTTAGCCCGAAGCTCCTCATTCAACTTGTGGTACTCGTTGATCTAGAGCTTAATGTCTTTGTCATCTGTCATCTCCTATTTGTAAAAATTTCCTATCACAAACTTATGCTTGCCAGCATCCTCAGCAGTATACTTGAGGATAAGTGATCCCTATATCTCACTTACTTCTTTGTAAACATAGTACACATCGAACAGATCGTTAGATAAAGTAGTAATGAGAGTGTGTATGCAAAACATTTTAGCATAGGCCTAAGCATCCTTCTGGGCTTGGTTAGCATCTGGGGATGGTGCAGGTTGTATAAGTGCATCAGCAACTCCATGCATATCAAAGATAGTATAGACACGCTCCTACTAGCATCTGAAGTTCTTCCCTTCAAACTGCTTTATCTTCGAGATATCTGGAAACTGTCTGGGTATAGGCACTGCTATTGAAATAGAACCAGCACCAGTGTTTTTAGCTTCAGAAGTAGTAGTATTATTGGTATGGGCACCGGATGCAGAACCAGTAGGAGGAACAGAAGCTATGGTAGCTTTTAAGATTGTTGGCAAACTCCTGCAAAATCTGTAATTTAAGACACGTCCACGACCGTTGACCTTAAAAGTTATTCCGCAACTACCGGCTGATCAAAAACGGTACTCCCCAGGATAAAACAGACTCTTCCTGTAGACACAGGGTAAAACAAAACAGTGAAAAACACAGAGCAACTATAAGGCAGAGAGAACACACAGGCCAGAGAGGAAGAGTGCTCAAGATTTCAGAGCTAGATACATGAACCTCCTACAGGTTGTGCCTTTTATAGGCTCCCCATGCATCTGAACGTTGGACAAAAAATCAATGGCCACAACCATAATTTAATCAGCGTTTTTTGTACATTTGAATGTCATAACCACGTTTTATTAAGCAGTTTCAAAATCTGGAGTTAATGGCATAAACGTTGGCTCATGATGGGCAATCAAATAAAAATAAAATGTGGTTTATGACCCTTGTGACCGAAATGTTCAAGTTTCAAAAATCAAATGCCTTAAAACTGGGTATTTCCGGTAAACCATTTTCATAAAATGAATTTTAGATTTTTTCAAAAAACATTTAATAAAAATTTCCCAGTCTGTATTTAATTCACGCGCAAGGGGGAATCGCCAGATTTCAACTGTGTTTTCCTCCTAGTGGCCAGTTGTTGTGCACGCGAGTCCACTATTCCTCTTAGCCTATCTACTAGCCCAATTTCACAAGGAGTAATATATACTCTTGTGTTCTCTCTCTCACGAGCAATGTGAGACTTGTTCCATTTGACACACCCACTTACAAGTTAAAAACTCCAACAATGCCAACCTACTTGGATATGGGCTTTTCCAACTTGGCTTGCAAGGATCACAACCAGGTCATACCTGCAACCTACGGGTTGACCCATATTTTAACTCAATCTAGACACCAACTATCTAGATCAAGTTAGGTGAACATAAGATTTTAGTTAGGTTAGAACAATACTTTCTTACCTACTATGGCATGGGCTTGTTGGTAAGAAATGGGATAGAGAGAGTAATTTTTTTTTCATATTTATAAGGCGTTTCATTTACTTTTTGAGGTAAATGTATGATTTAATCTTTTACTTACTATTTTGTTGATTTTATTTTCATGTGTTATTATGTATATTAAGTAGAGGTGGAGTTGGAAAGTTATTGAATTTCATGAAAAAGTTAATGAGGTTTAAGTTTTTTTTAATCTATATAAAAAATATTGTAAGTGTTTTATAAATAGGATTAAAAGAATAAAGAAGAAGAAGCTTACTTGGGAGAGCTTTGAGGGCCATCTTTCCAGCCAAGAGGATGGATGATAGAGCTCATGCTGGTGTAAGCGTAGACCATTTTGGGATGTGACATCCACGCTCTCCCCAAGTACGTGCCATTGGCTGTCCCACTTATCTCACAGTGCATAAATCAATATCCACACATGTCGTCTGATGGGTTCTTCCTTGCTGGCACTCCTATCACCCCTCCGTGGGTCCCATTGACCGCCCATCTTGTGTTCTACGTCTCAATAATATTCCCCTTTATTAAATTCCCCCACCATATAAATCCCACATCAATTCAATATTATAAAATATAATGTCTCATGATTTTTTTATCAAAAACCATTATTAAAATTAAATGGTTTAAAATGTTAGTTAAAAATAATAAATATATAAGATATATAATTTTTTCTAATTATATACTTATTTATAAATGAAATATAAAAAAATAATGAGTAAAAATTTATTAAAGAGACATAATGAATAATATATATTTAATGAGGTAAAAAAAGATTGGCTTAAAATTTTAAACAAAAATAATTTATTAATCATATTAAAGACCGCTCTATGAAAAATATTATTCGTTGTAAAAAGGATCCAAAGGATTAAAACATGTCATATACATATTTTAAAGGGTTAAAAGGTGCAGTAAATATTCCGAACTATTTTTTGAGATGCAATTAGTACCTTAAAATATTTATTAGTGCAATTTTGATAATGAATTATTTAAAATGGGGGAGTTCCGCCTATCCCCAAACAAAACCTTAACGCCATCTCTTACTGACTTAAAAAACTTTTGCTTTCCCTGCCCGGCCATTGACCACACTCTCCTCACTTGATTTTTAACTCCAGTGATGATCACAACAGTACCATTGAAGGCTGGGCCCTTGCTCTTTGGAGAAGAAATTGCATTTCATATCATTTCTTATATTTCAACAGCCAATATGTTTAGATTCATAATGCCCTTGTTCCCCTACCACCAATAACATGACATGGTGCTCAAGAAAAAGTCACAGAAGCAAGAAAATAAACATACATAAGAGAAGCAAGTTGATGGTATGTTAAGAAGAAGACGACCATCTAGGACCTATGGAAGACATCTCAAGTACGGCATGATCATTATCCAATACAGGCTAGCACTTGTGACCCCTTTGCTCGTAAAACTAATCCTCTCCACTGTTATGAAGATCCCCATTAACCATTTTCGCTTAATTACTAGGATCTGATTTAAAAGAAAACATATCAAAATACAAATCTAAATCAGAAATTAAATCCCAAAAATGAAATAAGAGAGTTGGGGAAGAAAAGGAGAGATCTAAGATTGGAACCAAGATCATTTATAATGTTTTCAAAGAATCAGAAGATAAAAGAACCATTGCTTTGAGAGATGAATCTTTGAATTGAAAATAGAAAAGAAAAAACCAAAATTCCTTTTTCTCTCTTTCAAAGAGAAAAATAAGGAAGAACTGGAACACTACAAAAAAAACATAAAATTAGTGACAGAATTTCATTCTGTCCCTAATCCGTTACTAATCCATCAAAAATTCCATCACTAAAATTAGAGACGGAATTTAGAGATTGAATTTTTTTGTCACTAAATTAGTGATGGAATTACATTCCGTCACTAATCCGTCTCTAATTCCGTCATTAAAAATTAGCGACGAAAATTAGTGGCGGAATTTTTCCGTCACTAAATTAGTGACGGAATTACATTCCGTCGCTAAATTCAGTCATTAATCCGTCTCTAATTCCATTGTTAAATATTAGCGACGAAAATTAGGGATAGAATTATTCCGTCACTAATTTATGTCGTTAATCTATCTCTAATTTTCATCACTAATAATTAAATTTTTCAATAATTAAATTTTTTCATAATTATAAATATTTTAAATTTTAAATTATTACAAATTTATAATATAAATATTAAAATAAATAAATAAAAATTATTAATACACATTTATTTTTGAAATTAAAGTTATAATATAATATATTTGAATTTTTAATAATATATTATATACAAGTAAAAATAAAAATTTTATAAATACAAACAAAAAAATAGAATATATAATAAAATGAATAAAAAAAGATATTAATAATAAACATTTAGGTAGAATATTTAGAAAAAATAAAATATAAAAAAATTGAAATATTGTCCATTTGTGAATATCTGACTTTGCAGATTTTTCTGACATGTTGGTCAACTGTAAGACATGTTAGAACACATAAAGTATGCATAAAAGGAGAAGTAAAAGCAGTAAACATTTCATTAGCTCAATGACATCATTACAAAATAAATATCTCAGCTCAATGTTGTACAAAATACACATATCTTTTAGCTTAATATTCTATTAGAAGTAAAAGCAGTAAACATTTCATTAGCAAGATTGTTCCTAAAAGTATCCCATTGATTAGAGCTGTCTATGTTTTGAATTGGGGGGTTGTACATCCTATCCACACCATCTTCCTGGTCATCTGCTTTATTTTCAAGTGGATCTACGCCGTCTTGACGAATTAAGTTGTGCAAGAGACAGCAAGCAATTATGATTCGGTTGTATGTCTTAATGGGATAAAATGATGGACTCCTCAGAATAGCCCACCATAACTTCAAAACGCCAAAACACCTCTCAATGACATTTCGTGCTGATGAATGTCTCATATTGAAACACTCTTGTGCACTTCTAGGATATCGTCATTCTCTCCATTCACTTAAGTGGTATCTTTGTCCTCGATAAGGTGCAAGAAATCCCTCACAATTGGCATATCCAGCATCAACCAAGTAATATTGACCTTGTGGAACTCTTAAGCTATTCCTCTTACTAATGGCATCACGAAGAACCCTTCCATCTGCTGCAGACCCTTCCCAACTAGGCAACACATATATAAAATAGCCATATTGTGAGCAAACACCCAGTACAAAAAGGAAGCTAAGAGCGAGCCTTCAAAAGCGTCGACAATTTCTCTTTAAAAAATGAGAAACCCACCAGCGCCAGAGATGCTTGCCTCAACCCAAACAAGACCAATACAATAAACTTGCATTATTTTACAAAACTGCAGAGCCGGCTAAAACATTGCTTCTGTAGATTCTTTATTCACCCACTCATCTTTACTTCTAGTGTTACAAACAAAGATGGGCTAGGCTCTCCAACGCACACTACGTATCAATCAATAATCAAAAATAACAAATACATAATTGGATAATGGATATTTGATGCTTCCTCTTGCAGAGACACAGAGCCACCGGATCGAATTGGTTTAGGAGGCATCAAAATTATAAAAAAAAACCAAGTGAAAGAATAATCCTTCGACAAAACAATCATCAACTTAAAACCCAATCCTACAACTCAAATTTATAGCAGACAGATTGATTGTAAGATAAATTAAAGAGAAAGACGAGCTCAATCATTGTACCTTGTGGATGATGAAGCAAAGACGTTCGCTTTTTCCTCTCCTCTTCTGAAAATCTGATTGTCGAACGGAAACGATGGTGAGGGATGAGTTTTAGGTTAGAATTAGAAAGGGTTATTTTTGTCATTAAATTATTTTAATCAGGATATTTTTGTTTATACAATTTTGTAATCCAGGGAATGAAACGTAGTACCACGGGAGATGTGGCTTTGCAGCAATCCCACTTTTATGGTACTCTCAATCCTTGGTTATTTATAGTCCCTCGTACTAAATAATATATTTTAACCTAATCCTAATCCAATCTCAATCCTTACTCCCAATACTTTGTACGAAACAGGGGTCTAAAGGATATATATGATTGTACACAATTCCAAATTTTGACTCTAATAGTGCTAGATCCTCTTAGACTCTTGTCCAAACCAAACGCTGCCATTTCATCCTCGCCACCAATCCTCATCCTCTTTTCTCTGCCACCAGATTTCAAAACCTTCTTCCTTTCACACACGCTCCAACAACTTCACTGTTTCCCTCTCCATCGAATCTTTCTTTTTTCAATTCACCAACGAATCAAATGGCCATAACCAACCTCGCTTCTTCTTATTCTTCGCCATTTGTGGCCCTGAATCTCACAGCCACTCCTCGTCTTCTTCCCGCCTTCTCTCCCTCAATTCCTTCTCGAAGTGCTAATCCCTCTGCGTTTCGCCTCAGAACTCGGGCTATGGGCGCCGATTTGCTCGGCGATTTTGGCGCCAGAGACCCTTTTCCGGCTGAATTGGAAAGCCAATTTGGAGAGAAAGTGTTGGGTAACACTAACACCGAGCATAAAATCCTTATCCCTAGTCTCTCTGCTCTTTCCCTTGCCCAACAAGAGTGCTCTCCTGTTTCGCCTTTGCAGTCTCCCATGTCTGAAGATGATGCCAAAAAACTGTTGAAGAAGGTCTGAATTTATGACCCATTTGCTAAAGTTTACTATTTCTGTCGTTTAACTTTATAACTATGGAGTCTTGCTGTCAAATTTTGAGGATAAAACTTTAAGGTAGGTTGATGGATGGGTGAACTTTCAACTTGGTTACTGTCACAATAGAAAAATTGAATGATTACAATGTTGCCATTCAGCCTATAAGTAGGATAATGTGGTGCTAAATTATGTTTGGTGCTGGTATTTGGATAAAAATAGGACCAAAGTACGACGTTACAAATATTTTAATTATTGGAGGACTAAAATGAAAGAATTTTTCTGTTGATGACCAAATTCAAACATTGGTGTTTCTCAAAAATGATCTCTGCCTAAGTGCTTATTAGCTATTTTGTCTTTTACATAAGCTGGAATCGAGTCATTGAATGGTTTATCCTGAAATATCCTATGAATCTATTATAGTTTGCTGCTTAGCCTGTGAAGAGAAATTATTTCTGCCCATGATTTTGTCTGTCTTTTACATTAATCCGCAGTAATTGACAGAACTTGTTTACGTTAGCTCGCAGCTTAGCCTCTGAAAAGAGATTGTTCATTGTAAGTTTGAGGTCACTGGCTTTTGGTTCTTGATTCCTGAACTGTAGAGTAGATAAAATTCTTGTACTCTGGGGATGTAACATATGAATATTGTATTTCGGGTTGGATATTTTAAATCAATTTATTCCTATAATTTGTACATTACTAGGATTTTAACGTATATGAAACATATCTAGTTAACTCTTTGATGTCTCTAATGTGGGGGTCCTTTGACTATAATATGATGAATTTGAAGTTTATATACTTGCTTGCATGGTTGAGCCAACTCTTTCATCCCTTCTCGTTTCATAGAACTATTTTGTGTAAAAATTGGGAACAAGGGCCATTCCTAATTAGGAATATAAACAGTTTAGGTCAAGGTGGGTTATGGCTTCACTTTTTGTAGAACTTTGAGTATAGAAAGTGGATATACATAGTTTGTATCTTAATTTCCTGCAACTCAAAACTTGAAAACTTGGCTCTTTGCTCGTTGTTGCAAATGTGATCATAAGCTATTTTGGTCCCGTTCCAAATCTAGAAAATTAGAAATGCAATTTTTCTTTCACTAAGAGAAGATATTGGCATATTGGTTCAAGCTGTTATGCTCTGTTGGGGAAACTTGCAATCATTGTCCTTGAAGCTTGATCTGTTTTAGGGACAATTACCATTTACCCTTGTGCATTCTCTGTTCTAGGGTTAGTTACTACTTACTCTTATGAAGTTAATGTTCCACAGGCCTTCAAATTTAGTATTGGATACTTTTTTATTTGGTTTTATGCTTGAGTTTGAGCTGACAGACTCATAAAGTTGCTTCTCCATGATATTTTTTAATAATAAGTCAATATAGTGTTTGGACTTTGGTTCATAGTTTCAACAGTCTTGCATCAATCAAGGTTGGTGGACTTGAAAACAAAATGTATGATAATGCTTGCCCAAAGAAATTGTTTGATCCTTGAGTCTCTTATTTTGGAGTAAGTTTAATTCTTGGTCAATGAAGCTAATTGGATGGAAGTCCATTTCACTTTCTTTCTTTTTTTTTTGAACGTGTATTGTGTTAGTTCCTGTAGATTGTTGGTTGGAGACTATTGAATGAAGAAGGTGGAATCAAACTTCAATGCTTGTGGAAAGTGAGAGATTTTAAATGTGGAGTTGAACTGATCAACAGGATCCTTAAGGTTACAGAGGCTTCAGGCCATTTCCCAAATCTCCACTTGGAACTACCAAATCAAGTGCGAGCAGAATTGTGGACAGCTTCCATTGGTAAGCCTTAAACTAAAGCCTTAAAAATTATTTTAACTAATCAATCATTCATGGACATGAGAGCAAGCTAAATACAGGAGCTAGACAAAATACTAAGAAGAAAAGCATGACAATCCAAGAATGTTAAACAGACAATGCCTAAAGGCCCTTCTTGCATTTTTAATTATTGAATAAATTTATTATTTCATTATTGTAATTAAAAAGAAAAAGAAAATGAGTAATTTAATATGTTCTGTAAAATATGCGTAAAAAAAGCTCCTAGTTTTCTTACAAGCAAAAAGAACATAAAAATATTGTAATGTCTTTTTAGCAAAGATACTATGGTTATTGAACCATAGCCTGTCAACCCAACACAAAAGTAGAATGCTAAGTACATTTCTTCTGCCCGGGATATTAAACATAATTTTTCTCTTCCCTGAAGATCTATTTTTATTTTTATTCTTATTAAAAATATTTTGTGAACCGATTAGGACTTGCATCTTTCAATGATTTTCCCATTTTTCTCAAATGGATGGTTTTTTTTTTTTTTGAATTGCTATAAAGTCCCAAGGAAGGGATTTAATTATCCAAAAGTCCGATAACAATTGAAGAGTATGTAATGACAAATTCTAATACAGCAAATAACAACAGATTTATGCTCTCCATTTGTTATTAGGACTTTTGGATTATTAAATCTCTTCCTCAGGGTCTCATACTCCCATATTTTTATTCTTCTTAAAAATATTTTCTGAACCGAGTAGGACTTGCATCTTTCAATGATTTTCCCATTTTTATCAAATGGATTGTTTTTTTGGGAATTACTACAAGATTTTAAGGAAGGGATTTAATTACCTAAAACTTTGATAATAACTGAGAAGCATGTAATGACATTCCAATGCAGCAAATAACAACATGTTTATGTTCCTCATTTGTTATTATGAGTTTTTGGTTATTAAATCTTTTTTTAGGACCTTATAGTAATTCTCCCATATTTTTTATATGAAATAAAGAGATGCAATGTTGTGAAGATTTTAGTTGATTGGAAGGGTTTCAATTTGTGCAGGAGGATTGAGTATGAATGACTTCATTGTAGCAGCAAAGATAGATGAGATAAAGACATCGGATCTGGCCCCGAAGAAAAGAGTTTGGGCTTAATGGGTCTTGATATCCAGACATTTTACAAATAGAACTTATTTTTTCTTGTTATCATAATTAGTTTATTTTGTTGTATTCTATGTTCATTCTCCGTTTTTTATATGGTCTTTTTCCTTCGAAGAAATTGTATATGTACATGTTTATTTATTTAAATTTGTTCATAAATGTGTTCTACATCAGTAATTTAAGTACTTGCTTTTCCTGCAGTAAAAGCATCTATAGTGCTCAAATAATTTTGATTTATATTGACAAGGTAGCATCCCTATTTTATTTGCTTTTTTAATAGTATATTTTAAATTATAATAATTTTTGTATAATAATATATTTTTATTTTATAAAATTTTCTTAATAATAATAATAATTTTATTTGTCATAATATTTTTTATCATATATATTATTGAAATATCACATAAGTTATAAGGATAAAATGATACAAAATTTTAACTCTCCTCCAAAACCTCCAATTTGCAAGAGAGCCAATATAGGGGTATTGAAGGGGGAGGAGATTGAAACTTTGGCATCTCTTTCCCCCCAAAATCTTAAATCAAATAATAAAAGGAGTTCATTTTTCCGCTCCTCCCCTCTAACCAAATAGACATTTAATGTAGGTCCAAGTTTATACTTCAACTAATATTTATCTTGTTTACCATGCAGAATCATAAACATTGGTTGAAAAATGAAAACTGAAAACTGAAAATGAATTATGCAAAAGTGTGAAAATTTTCTTAACATCCATCAAATAAACTTTCCTCTCCTTAATGGACCCGGAACTCTTCAATTGTTGTGTGGTCAGATGAGTAAAGAAATTGCCTCTATTTTAGTCTTATCCATCTTTATGTCTTTGCTAGAGATCAAGTATACTACCCCCATCTCTAGTATGGAATGACATTTTTTAAAGTTGAGAATTATGTTCCTTTCCACCTATTTATGTCTCGTTTAGTATTATGGAAGAGTTTTTTTTTAAGAAAGTAGAATTAGAACTGAAATTAAAAATTGAAGTGGAAGTGCAAGAAGTGAACTTCAGAGTATGTTTGGTATGCTAATGGAATTGATGTATTAATTATATCCAATTTATATTAGGAAAAGACAAGAATGCCCATGAAGTTGGGAAAAAAAAATCAGACCCATGGTGGAACCCTCCTGCTAGTTGCCCCAATCCAACCGATTAAATTCACCGGAGGCCCTCTGAGAAAGAAACCGATTTGAGAAGCAAATATGTAATGGAAGTATCAAACTCAAACAAACCATAGACAAGAACCAAGAAAAAGAAAAATCTGGCGATAGAAGATAAAGTTGAATCAGGTTCACTAACATAATCCAAAAAACAAAAAAAAACAAAAACAATTGAAGAAGCATATTTTTCAAAATTTCGATTGCACAAGTGGAAGCTTTTTATTTCCTTTGGTCATGCTTTTGAGAAATCCATCGGTGATGGCAGAAAGGGAGTCGACAAAAATCTCAACCCATCATCAAACCACCATGGTATCCTCCTCAAAGACCTCATCACGATAGGACCATTGGCGGCAGGGGTTGTTGGCGGTGAAGGCAAGGGAAGATGGCGGCCAGCGACGGCATTGGGTGAAATGCAGTGGTCCAAATGGCTCATTTTCCTAATTCCACCTCTACTTACACTACTTTAAACATAATTTTTTGCTATCAAACGGGGCATTAGTCAATAACCCCTTTAGACTAGCCAAATAGTCTTTAAAAGAGCTGTCATACATAGTAAAGTCATCTGTAAAAATTTCTATACTTTGCTTTAGGAAGTCTCTAAAAATTGCCATCATACCTCTATAAAATGTTCTAAACCTGACCAAATAGCATACTCCTTTAGGTAAATTTACCAATTGGATAAGTGAAGTTTGCATGTCTTGTTTTTCTAGATCTATTGATACTTGCAAGTAGCTAAGGAAATCATCAAGCAAGGCATAATGTGATTTCTCAACCAATCCTTTAAGCATTTTATCTATAAAAGGTAGTGAAAAGTGATCATCATGTGTAGCATCATTCAAACTTCTATAATCAATACACATATACCGTGCATTTTGGATTCTAGTAAGAATAAATTCATTTTTCGCATTTTATTCAAAATAATACCATTGTGCTTAGGCACAACTTCATTAAAGCATTTTCTTCTTAACCATAACTCTAACACAATTATCCTACACAAAAAAAAATGAAAATTTAGATCTAAACAAATAGTAATAAACACAAAAGCGGTAATGAATGAAAGCAACACTAAAAATCATATCGTCATCTTGAAACACCATTTCAATGATAGTAACCTCATTTTGCAAGTTCCATATGAGGGCCACCTCTGAATTTAATCTCTTCAACATAGTGTGGAGAACCATATTTTAGTTGCAAAATATGACAGTGAAAAAGTTGGGAATATGATCCAAGAGCATACTCATCACTCCTCATGTATGTATGTGTGTGTGTGTGTGTATATAGAGGTGTGATTTAAAGACATTTGCCAGTTATGTGTGAATTCAATGCCACAAATATACACTTTTAAATTATCTAATTTTATATAATGTTTTATTTTGGTCCTTTTATTTTATAAACTATGTTTTCGTTCTTCTAACACTAACGTTGTTAGTCTCAAATAACGATTTTTGTAATGATAATTGTTGTTTTGAAAATAAAATTTAACATGTCCACATTAAAATGTTTTATGAACATTTAAAATTTTTCAACATCAATATTTTTGTTAATGGGATTAGGATTGAAGAACTTAACAAGCATTATATAAAAGGGATTAAAATAAAATTCTGTATAAAGTTCAAGAACTGAAAGTGTCCTTTTACCATTTGAAATGACATCAAAAGATTAAAAATATAAAGAAAAACATAAGAGCAAAGAAACCACCACAGGAGAATACACTCGATGAAAGAAAATTCTAATTAATTATTGTGAGTGTGGGACGGATGTGTGGCCAAACGAAACTCTTAGAACACAAGGCTAAGTTATTGCCTCTCAAACATTTTTATGGGAAAAAAGAAATAAGAATAAAAAATCTAAAAATATGAAAACAAATAAGTATGAGATGGTTTCTCTAAGGGCATGTTTGGTATGATGGAATTGGGGGTATGGAATTGGAATTGGAAATCAATTCCATGCTTAAGTTTGTTTGGTATGATGGAATTGGAAATTTTTGCAATTCCATGTGGAAGCCAAATCTCTCCAATTCCATCAAATTGGCTTCCACCTAAAAAGCAAAGATTTGCAATTCCATGTACCTAAATCTAGGTCAGGGTACTGGGTTAAGGGTTAGTGGGTCAGATCGGAGTTAAACCGAAGCTAAACCAGGGCCAAACCGGTGAAAAATTGAATATTTTAGGCTTATTAATATGAAATTTCTTTTTTTAAAAAAATAAAAATATTTTTTTATTAAAAAAAACCTAACTGGAGCAGTCAAAGTACTAGGTCAAAGGTTAGTGGGTCAGACTGGAGCTAAATCAGGGTTAAACCGGTGAGAAATTAAATATTTTAGTCTTATTAATATGAATTTTTTTTTAAAAAAATAAAAATAATTTTTTATTAAAAAAAAATCTGTCCGGTCCGGGTTTAGTAACAATGGTTTTATCTCATTCCACTTTCTTAGATTAGCATATTGGTAGTTTTACATTTTAAATATAAATATTAAATAAAAATAATATTTGAATTCCATGTACATACCAAACACACTTTTAAACCACATTTCCATTTCCATATCCATATCCATTTCCATTTCCATTTCCATATCCATATCCATATCCATCAAAACCAATTCCAGTGTACCAAACGGGCCCTAAAGCTACATGCTTCATGTAACAATTGCTTCTATCATGAAACAATTGCTTCCACCTAAACTGATAACGTTATCTCACTGAAAAATATCGGTTATACTAATATGTCTAATATAGTTTTTTTTCGGGTGAGAGTCCGCTCACCTAAACTTTTTTTTATAAAAAATATAGTTATTTTTTTAACATTGAAATTAAGAAAGAATTTTGAATGTTTCTAATTTTTTTAATTTTAAGAAGGGTTAATATAACTTTTGGTCTTTAAAGTTTGGTCTAATTTTGGTTTTGGTCCCTCAAGTTTAAAATCGGTGGTTTTGATCCCTCAAGTTTAGTCTGATTTTGGTTTTAGTCCCTAAAGTTTGGCCGATTTTGGTTTTGGTCCCTCAAGTTTAAAAAGGACTTGATATATTACTCTAAACTTAGGGACTAAAACCAAAATTGGTCAAACTTGAGGAACCAAATCTAAAATCGGGTCAAACTTCACAAACCAAAACCACCGATTTCAAACGTGAGGGACCAAAAACCAAAATCGGGTCAAACTTTAGGGACCAAAATCACCGATTTTAAACTTGAGGGAACAAAACCAAAATTGAACCAAATTTCTGCAATCAAAAGTTATATTAACCTTTTTAAGAATTTACCTTTTTTAATAAGAACAAAATGATGTATAAATATAATTAAAGGCCTACAAAGCAAAAAAGAAACCTGGTAATTATTTAAGTTAGCAAGCCTAATTAAAAAAGAGAAGCTTGAGCTAAAAGAGCAGAGATTTGTGATCGAGTAGTCTTTAATTTCTTGCTTTTGATACCATAATATTTGTTAAATTCAAGTGTAAGATACATTCTCTCCAACATACATTTACCCTTATTAAGATACTGTAATGAGGCAGAGAAATTAAAAGTCAGGCATACAAACAAGGCCTAACGAGAGATATATATACTGTGAGTGATATGATGAGGAATACAAATTGTGTCCGTAACACGCGCACACACACTCTATCTAATCCTTTTTATAAGAAATAATTAGTAAAATCACGCAATTCAAAATATTAATTAAAAACAATAAATATGTAACATATATAAATTTTCCCCCAATTATACCTTTATTTAGAAAAAAACGTGCATGAGAGAAAATGTATGCAAATTTATTATCGAGACTAGAGATGTAATGAGCGACATATATTTAAAGAGAGTAAAAATGAAAAAAAAATTAGTTTAAAATTCTAGATAAACAGGGCATATACCTTATATTAAGGATCACCGCTGTGAAAAAGAATATTTCTTATAAAAAGTATGAGAGAGTATATGTGTATGGGGGACCCACCAAGGTTTATGGAGGGATCAGTGTTTACATAACAGGTGAAAAGTAACAGTCAAATGGGAAACTATATATAGTGCCTGTTTGAGTTAGCAGTAGAAGTTATTTTTATAACATGATTTACAGTATACAAGATAATATGTGAGAAGAGTTTTATCTAAACTTACGGCTTCTCAAGCACTTTCTCAAATAGGCTGGTTGAAGGTGGAATTAAACTTCATTACATGTGGAAAGTGAGAGATTTTAAATGTCGAGTGGAAATGAGAGTACGCCAAAAATGAGTCCTAGGCTTATTTTGGAAGGAGGCAAAAAGGGCAGTAAAATGTTTTTCTTCTTCTTTTTTCTTTTTTAGTCTTAGGATTACTGTAAAGGAAACCTTCCAAACTAATAAAGAAGTTTGCTGCCTCCTATGCTTAGTATAGGAGTTAGACAAATGTTTTACTTTGATCCTCAATGTAAAGACATCAATCTACTATGTGCTCTAGATTTATAATTTTTTTCTTAAAATTTTCCTATAGATTACTCATAGTATGTAATTTCTATCCAAGAGTAGTTATAATACATATGATTTTAAAAAGTATTTTGGGGAAAACCAATCTACATTTGTTATAAATAATTGATTTTTTTAATATCTGTAAATTAACTATCCAGCATAAAAAAAAACAGCTTATAATGTATTTCCATCAGCAAATATAATTTCTGAGGGAATTTCTGTCAATTAACTTAGTTATGAAATTATATGTTTTTTTTTTGTAGTTTCGTGTTTTTTTTAGTTCCTTCTAAAAAATTATGTTGGTAATTCTATATTTTTTGTGGTTGCCTAAGGTCGGGAGGGTTACTATTTTTGGGAATTTCCACTTATAGTATTCATTTATCTCTTTTTTATAATCAAATCCAAACTAAGGGTTAAGGTCTTTTCTGGTTGAGAGTGAAGTGTGCCTTAAATAACAGAATGGAAATGGAATTCTTAAACAATGCATGCATGTTTGCTTCATTGTTTCTACAGTTATTCCTTTCATTTAAGGAAACTTGATACAACCATTTTCAAGGAATTGATTTTTATCTAAGGAAAAAGCTCAAAAAGTTGACCCCATTTTTAATTATTAAATAACTGTATTATTTTATTATTAATAATTAAAAATTTGTTTTTTAATATGTTCTATAAAATATATGTAAAAAATGCTTCTAATTTTTTATAAGAAAATAACATAAAAATATTGTAATGCGTATTTTAGTAAGGATATTATGGTTACTCGTATATATAGCCTGTCAACCAATCACAAAAGCAGAATGCAAAAAGCACATTTTTTTTTGCATGGGATATTAAACATAAATTTTATTTTCTCTAAAGACTTATTTTTATTTTCATTCTATTAAAATTATTTTGTGAAATGATTAGACTTACATCTTTAAAATTTTTTTGTTCAGTTTAGTCTAGTTTTTCTCATATAGATTTTTTTTTTACTTAAAAAATAAAGAGATGCAATATCATAAAGATTTTGGTTGATTGAAAGGGTTTCAATTTGTGGAGGGGGATTGAGTATGAATGACTTCATAGTAGTAGTAAAAATAGATGAGATAAAGACATTGGATCTCGCCCAAAAAAAAAAAAAAAAAAAGAAAGAAAGAGTTTGGGCTTAGTAGGCCTTCCTATCCATTAGACATTCTACAAGTACAACTTATTTCTTTTTTGAGAAAATGAGATAAAAAGAATTTTAAAATTGTAAAATCTCAACTTAAGTATTTTTCATAAAATGAGTTGTGAATTATTTATCAAGTTTGGTCATTACTTTATCAATACTTATTAAAAAATAAACATAATTTGAGATCTTATAATTTCAAAGTTTTTTTTCTATCATTTCCTTTTTTTGTTTTTTTTTGCTCTATCCTCATCAATTTGTAATTTGTTTGATTCAATATTCGTTCTCTTTAATTATTAAATGGTCATTTTTGCTTCGAAGAAATTGTACATGTACATATATTTATTTATTTATTTTTGTCCAGAAATGTGTATTAATTTGACTACTTTCTCCTGCAGTAAAAGCATCTAGAGAGCTCAAACAATTTTGATTAATATAGACAAAGTAGCATCTCTATTTTTATTTGCATTTTTTTATTTAGTGGTCTGAGATTGAATTTAATTATTTACATTTTCGTCCAAAATATTTAAATATTTAAATTCAAATTTTTACAATTTTTAAATATGTTTCTAATTAACAATTGGAACCCTTGATTTAGGGACAAGTGTCCACAACAACTAATATTTATACTCTTTTATAAGTAGAAACATGAGTTTGGGTGGGGAACAGAAAAATATTTTTGTAAAAGCGTGAAAATTTTATATAACCGCCTCTATTATCATTTATTTCAAATTGAGATATCACCTAAACTTTCCAAACCTCAATGGATTTGGAAGTCTGGATCATTAGTGGTTAGTGTAGTGAGGAAATTACTTCTTTGTCGGTCTTATCTACCTCTATGTCTTTATTAGAGATCAAGTGTCCTAACATTATCCCTGCCTACCTTAAAATGACATTTTTCAAAGTTGTCGATTAAGTTTCTTTCTATCCATATATCCAACACTCTCTAGAAATGATGATGAGTTTTTGATGCCCATCATTCCACTGTTAGCATACCCAGAAAAACTATAATTTCTTGTGTTATAAGTAAAAGATTGAGAGGATACATTTTTAGGTCTATATAAAAAGAAAAAATAGGTTTTTAGCCATGAATATTTTTTTTCCAAAAAAGGAAACATAACACTAACAGAAGATACAACAAGCAAAACATAGATGGAGGTACATCTCAAGCATGAAGATTAACAAACAATCAATCTTTACGTATTGCACGTGTGAGGATCAAGATTCAAGAAGAACACTCTGCATGCACACACCTCATCAGGATCACGTCAAACAAAACTATCATTGATGGATCGTTGAATGTTCAAAAGTCGTAACAAAACCGATTGAAAATTAAAGAAAGAGGAAGCATGCAGTTCAAAGTAACAGAAGCTGATACAACAAACACCTTTAGAACAATCTATCAAGATTCACCAACAAT
This sequence comes from Albizia julibrissin, assembly GCA_037074505.1. NCBI lineage: Eukaryota > Viridiplantae > Streptophyta > Magnoliopsida > Fabales > Fabaceae > Albizia > Albizia julibrissin. The sequence continues at coordinate 56,416,161 of CM073477.1, read as the reverse complement.
GCTATACATGCACACACCTCTCAATCTTTTACTTTAATTCAAGAGGAAAAAAGCTAGTTGGATTGGTTCCAATTTGTTTTAATTAGAAAAAAAAACTACTTCGAAAAAAGCGAGGTGGACAGGTTCCCAAAAATAGTCTTAAGCTTTGGAGTAATAGTAGGCAACAAAGCGAGGTGGACAGGTTCCCAAAAATAGTCTTAAGCTTTGGAGTAATAGTAGGCAACTAGGCATAATATTTATCAAGAAGACGATTTGTTAATCAATATTTTCATTTTTTTTAAAAAAATTATTTAGTTTTAAAATCTATATCTATACATTATATAATACAAGTAGTAACATCGTTAAGTTTCGTTTTGTTTTTATATTCCTTTATAATTGAATTTTGTTTTATCTCCATAAATCAAGTGGTTATCATAATTTAAAATTATATTTTTTTACCAAAAATAATAATAAATACTAGCACATTTAGTTTTGATTCATTAATCAATAAATATAATTTATTGAATCTTATTTTCTAATTTCTTTTTTTATATTATTTTATAATTTTTTAATAGGAAAGTGGATTTCATTAAGATTAAAAAAAAACACAAATCTTAATACGTAATAAGGATCAAAAGAAACCCTTTCACCTCTCATCAACGACCACCTCTTACAGAGAAGCGGTGGTTGATCATGAAATACAAAATTTCCCTCAATAATATGGCCCAATTTGGCAATATGGTAATATGGTTTGCCAACATATTTTGTTCCCTAGAAATATAACTCAAAAAAATCTGTCAATCCTTAGATATCCGCAATCTTGCTTGAACAATGATATCCCTAAAAGGGTGATTTTGTTCACCACCCCTTATTAGTAAATTAACAGATTCAATACAATTTGTAAAAACAATAATCTTCCTGTAGCCTCTATTCTAACATATTTATAATCCCTGAATGATTGCCAGAATCTCTGCAATTATCCCCGGGGGGTACCACTGTGAGTTTAACACTATAGCCTCCAAGCCAAGCTCCCTCATCATCATACAACGCCCCTCCACAGCCGCTCTGTCTCGAAACCAAAACCAACCCATCCACTTCAAGATGCATAAAACCCGATCGTCGCTGACTATTCTCCTCTCCCACATATGATTGGTGTGTATAAAATTGACAATGCGCTAGTAGATCCTGATCCCAAGTAGCTCGAAATAAGGAAGAGTGTGCATCCTCTGAACAGATCTCTACCTCCACATCTATTAACCCAAATATCCGAGCATACATAATTAAACAAGATAGTCCATTGGGCTTTTTTAGTAAAATCTTTGCCCGCTTCCCGCCTTAGATTCCAATAGATCCATTCTCTCCCCTGTAGGGAAGTAAACTTCTCCAACAAGGTCGGAGTGACTATTGAAATCCATCTCTTCTGAGCATTAACACACTCTCACAATAAGTGCATTATGTCTTCTACCTGATCACAACCAAAAGGACACGTAGCTGAAACTGTTAGACCTCTTTGAGCACGGAGATGTACTGTATGAACACGCTCGTGAGAAGCTAGCCACATAAACGATTTGATCTTTTTTGGCACCGACCATCTCCATAGGGTCTTCTATAACGGATCTACAACATCAATATTACTTGCAAACAAGAAATGATAAGCAGATTTAACAGAAAAACAACCGTCCGAAGAAGGCTTCTAATACAAACTAAATGCCCTGATATTATGTTTTTCCAAAAAAAAGAAATAGAATATAATTTATTGATGATTATTGATGGCCATCTAAACTCTCTTCAAAAGAGTTATCATAAACAGTAAAATTATTTATATAGCCTTCCATGCTTTCCTCCTTGAAGTCAATGAACATTGCTAGCATATGCTCATGACAGGTCCATGGAGCATTGCAGACCCAAATAACACTTAATGGTCCTAAATTGACAAATGAAGCTTGTCTTGGCTTCTTCTACATGAGGAGTGATCTGCCCTTCATATTTCCTTCCTCATGCAAGTTCCATATTGACATGACGCCCATGCCAACCACCTCTGACTTTAATCTTTCTGTTGTAGTGATATGAATCCATAGCACAAATTAAACAAAATTATATGGAGAGCCATATTCATTACTATAGAACTCGTGATATATGACGGCTATTATCTATTATATAAAAATTCTGAACCGTCACATATGTGGGCGCTATAAAAGCTCGACGGAGATATATTACAGTTCTGAACAATAATTATTTATTCAAAACATATTATAACTCTTATAATATAACACTCGTTATGTATTGAAGCTTCATCAAACCATAATATGGCCATTGCTGTGATAATAATTGAAGGTCACATGTAAACAACTGTTATAATATATTGTAATGCTTGCATCATACATAATGGTCTCATTTTACAATTGTTATTTATTCAGTAACATATATAACAGTTTGCATATATGAGCCATGAATTTTAATAAAAATAAATAATAGTCTCACGTAGATGATAAAACCTAAATTTTTTATATTTTATCCCACCTTATTCATTTATTTTGGGGACTATTTTAAGCTAATTTCAATTTATTAGATAATATTCAGATTGTTAGCTAATTTTAGGAAATAATATAAATTTGAACTAATTATGAGATTATTGGGCTTCAATTATTAATATTTTGATTGCCTATCTTGTGATTGAATAATATTTCTAAATGTATGATAGATCATAATCTCATTTAATTTTTTCACGTTAAGAAAAAGCATATCAGGAAATCTTATAGTGCAAAATTATTTTTTGGAAGTTTAAAGAAGATCTAATGACTAAGTTTGAATGTGCTAATTTAATTCTAATGGATTCAAATCTTGTACCTTAAGCTTTTTCATTCTTTTATAAAAAATACCTACAGCCATATAATTATTCACACTCTCTATTAAAAGCCCACACTCACACTTCTCCATAGAGTTAGGAAGATGATCATGGAAGCTTGAGCTAGCTTGAGAGACAACTTGGGAGGCGTATAAAGGAAGCTAAAGCCTATGACTTATACATGAATACCACAAGAGAGTGTCTTTCCTTTTATCTATTTATTTCAAGACTTGAGATTATTTAGTTTTAAACGATTTTGAGTTGTATTAATTGAGAACAGTCTAGTTTTAGATTGTAGACATAATTCTTTTAAATTGGATTGATATATTAGAATGTTTTGTGCTTGAGAAATTTGCTGAAATTTTTGTTTGCAAACCTTTGGATTGTCAATTGAATTATTAATTGAGTTTTGATTATTAATTTAATTACCAATTTGGTATGACTCTCAATTGTTTAATTGAGTTAGTTAATTATCTAGTTGTTCAATTGGAAAATTGTAAACATGATTTTTAAAATTAATTTCGATTGGTTTTTAATGAGTTTAATTAGCCACCACTTATTTTATTATGAGTTTTCTAGTGGAATAAGTGTTATTGAGCTTGATGGTTTCTCGTATTTCAATTAGGTGATTAAATTTATTAATTCCTCTCTTTTATCAATCTCCTTTTGGTCTAATTAATCAATTTAGGATAAGAAAACTAACTCCATGTAAATCATAAGTTATTCCCTTCACTGTATTTAAAGAAAACCTTTGTTATCTTTTCTTATTTGATTTTCTGAGCTATTGGTTGGTTTCTTCTTCTTAGGATTTTAATTCCCCCTTTTGCAAACCTCCCAAATTGCATTTGCATTCATTTAGGTTAGTTTCATTCTCATATATGTTTTAGAGTCATTTGCATTTTACAATTATATAGTAGAGTCTTGCATTTTAGTTTAGGTCAATTATCACCTAAATTCAATCCTATAGAAAAACTCACATATTGCTCCTTAATGACATAGGTTATCACTATATTGCATTATTAGTTGTTCCTAGTTTAATTGATTGCTTTAACGAAAAAAGCGACATTAATTTTGGTGCCGTTGCCGGGGAGCAATAGTTAGACGTTATGTTTGAGTTTTTTTGTTGATTTCTTAAATAGTTGTTTATTGCAGAACTCAATTTTATCTTCAATTTTTTTTTAAACTTGATCCTATGATGGGTATAACTGAGCTAGCTTTTTCGTTACATCCCTATTGAAATTTTTGAAGTAACTTCCGGATATATGGATACATCTAAAGAAGGAAATATATTTGTTTAGGGGTCCATATCTCCTAAAGTTACATAAAAAAAGATCAATAAAGTATAAACCTTTAATCAAAGAAATAAGTTGACAACTTTTTGTAATAGGAAATGAACCTTTGATAAGAGAAATAATAATTTTTCCCAAAAAAAAAACTTCACAAAAACAAGTTAATGCCACCCTGAATGTTTTATCGTGACGAGACTTTACGAATGATGAAAACGCGAGTTAGAGCAAGAGAAAGCAACTCATGCAACAATCATTGAGACAAGTGTTAAGGTATTTACTAGTGCGGTTGTCGTTGAGAAGTACTAGGGTTACGATGTTGGTGGATATTGACTGAAAACGACTATTGACGGCTGTAAAAGACAACAAGAGTATTAGGGTTACGATGTTAGTAGGTTTCATTCGAACAGACTAAATGTCAAGTGTGTTCTATTTCAGACGCTTAAATAGAAGAGGAAGGTTACAGTTTTTTGGGTTGTTATTGTAAAGACCCGCCTCATATATCCCTTATTACTGATCTTACTCAGAGTAACAATGCGTAGTTCAGTGGGCACACATGAATAGCATGAATATACTGATAATATTAATACAATATTGCTTGATTATAATACAAAATTTCCCCACTAGGGGTTTACACAATATATTCAGACCTTAATAACTAAAAGGCTTTCAAACAACCAGCAACATTTCTCTTCGTGCATACGTCTTTTCTGATCTCAGCACGTTTCCAATACTCACCTGTCTGAATGGTTGTTTGGGAGGAGTGAGATTCGAGAGAATCTCAGTAGCAAACATTACCACTATGCATGCCAGATATATATGAATGCATGACATGCTTGCCTACACTATTTCATGCCAACATAATGACATGCTGCATGCTCGATGTTATGACATACATATGGCCATTGCACAAATATAACAGAGCTTTAACCAACCATACATGTTTCACACAAATAGGCAAAGCAGCTACATAATCAATGCAAAACATACATATCACAAACATGCAGAAAAGGTAAGTTCACTACCTCTCGGACTTTATGTCCTTCTCTTCTTGTCCCTTGATCCGCCAACCATTGCTCATTCTTTATCACTTCATGGCCCTAGGCAAGTGATAACATCATTAAAGCCATGAAAAGTGAATACCCAATGGCCCACATTAGCCCTATAGGTTTACTTTCACCCTTGGAGTTCATTCCAATTATATTTGGCCAATTTCTTACTTAAATTCACATGGTACTCAATCTACCAACATTTTTGACCAAACTTTAGAAAATCATAATTAATTCTATAGAACTCCAATTGAGGTGTTTCAAAGCTATATTTTAAACCCTTTAAGTTTATATTTATATAAAAATACTCGATTTTAAACTCCACTACTACACCATTCCCATAATGTTTTCAAACACCAACTGTTTCAGATGTTCTTCCAGAAAATAGGGCAGACATTCAAAAATTCATATCTAAATCTAAAAAAATCCAGTTGATTATTATGACCTATCAAATTAAAGGTATATGTGTCTACTTTCACACTGGAGAGTTTCATAGTCATTGGATAACATTTGGCCACTCAAAAATACTTTACTATAACACTTCTTCCAGAAAACAGAATACACAACATTTACCCTTTAACTTCTAAAACTTCTAAATTCATGTACAAGTATCCAAATTCATGAACACTTGCATACCCACACAATTTTGCCTCCTAAAGCCAATAGAAGCATCAAAATTATCAAATTCTTAGCCCATCACCACGTCTTACACAGATCAGAAAACTGAAAAATCAGAGTTTCCGGAAAGAGTTTGTCGGTTTCTTGTTTTATTTGGCTTAATCACTTCCTTTCTACTTCTAATCAAATGATTAGCTATTTAGACACTCATTAGACATGATTTATCCATTGAAAACACTATTTTCTTATGAGAATGAATAGTACCCAACTTCCAATATACTCATCCAAACAACAAATCAATCGGTTAAAAAGGAAGCTTACGCTTACCTCTACCCGTTTCCGCAAACGGTTTGGAATTCCGGCAACACCCCAGCCGATGAGATGGCGCCAAGCACCTCTAGATGAAAATACGAAATCGTAGAAATAAAGATCTTGATGAGTAGAGGAAGTTTCCTGAAGGATACTTTGAGAGAGGACGCCGTTACAGTAGAGTTTCGGCGCACATAATTTTCTCTCTCTTTTTTCTCCATTTTTCCAATCAGCTCTCTTTTCTCTCTCTTTTTTTTCTGATTCTTTACGGAAATGGAGAAGAAGATGATGGAGAATTGATTAAATGAGGTGTTAATTAACTGTGCCACGTGTCAGCACCTCATTGGCCCAAATAATAAATTTTCGCACAAAACACCAAATTCTGCAGATTTTTCATTAACTTTGAAAATTCATATATAATTGTACAAATGTCCAATTGGAGTGATTCTAAAGGTTATGTGACTCTTATTGAGTCTAGTTTTAAGAAAAAATATAAAATTTGGACAATTAGAAGTTCAATCTTCCCAGAATTTTAATCTTTGAATGCTGTCCCAGAAAATAATTAATTTCGCTGGGCTAACTTCAAAAATTCATTTCTCTTTGTGTACAACTCCAAATGACTCATATGACCTATCTAATTAAATCTTGATAAGTCTACTTTAATTTTGGAAATTTTAATGATTTTTTGAAATCATTTGTCCATTGAAAAATGTCACACAATCATGACTGCCATGTAGAGAAACACACTGGAGGCAAATTTCATTTGGGTTCGCAACATAGTCTTGTTGTGTGACCACTCATTGTCTTGTTTGGTCACTTAATATGGTCTTTAATGCACCATTTTATTTCCCTTTGATGCCACCAAAGGTGTTAAGAATTGTAGGGATTAAAATCGTGCCTTACTGGGACACTTGCTAAACTGTAGCTTAGCAGTCCACTTATTATAGGCTTCTTTTCAATCCTGTTATTTATTTGATTATATATATTATGGTTCATTGTTAATAACCGTGAGGTATGTTACTATTTTTAACATATTCATTTATCATTGTTTTTAGTTGATAACTGTGAGCTATATTATTATTATTATTTTAACTTTTCTGAGCAACTAGCACCCAAATAATTACATTTTTATATTTTATTAAAAAAATAAAACCACAAATATCACTCTTTGAGGTCTGCTATGAATTTAAGAACTTTTGTTTCCTTTAATTTGAATGAATCAAAAGTTCATAAATTCGCAACAAACCTCACATCATCACGCTACTAGATAAATATCTAGTTAGCCTCCTCACAGTATGGTTAATGTATTTTGCATGCTGCATCATTGCCTCCACTTGAGGTAGAGGCGGAGGCAAAGGTTGGGGAGCAGGAAGTTGTGGAGGAGAAGGGAGAGAAGGAGGTTGTGGAGGAGGAGAAGGAGGTGGAATAGGAGGATGACGCTTTGGACTTCTAGCAAGTTTTCAGTATGGTATTTCATCTTGGTGATTGAAAGAATAAAGGAGGACCATAAAGAAATAGTATGTTAAACATAAGGAAATGAGGAGTTCGTATATACTGGAAGTGACGAGTTCTAACCATCATTGCACACGTTGGAAGTTGAAGAAGAGCAGTCGTGTATAGTGGTGGGTAATGAAAGGGTACTTGGTTCTAGTGTTGAACATTGAAGAACGAAGAAGCACAGAGTATTCTCATCATGAGTGTGGGGAAAGAGAAAGGTTTCGACCTGATATAAAGTTGGAAGACAAATCGTTTGTTTGTTTATCTTATGTTTTATGATGGTTTTACTGTAAGAATTGTCATTCTTGTGATATAATATATGATGATTACAAATTACAACCATTATACATTGGCATGACATTCTAATAAGTGACGGTTGTTACTTAATAACAGTAATGTATATTACGTTTTTTTTTAAAAAAATTTGGTGGTTGTATACAACCACCATTTTACAACAAGGAAAAAAAAGACAAAATAAATAAGCAAACTAAAAATAAAAAGTTATAGAGATGTTTTAAGAATATGATGCACTATCTGATTCTTTAATCTCTAGTAACTTGTCCACCTTCTCGTTCAAAGAGCGAACGAGAGAGGTAAGTTCCTTCAAGCACTAGTCCATACATCCTTGCTCTTGCATTCAAACTTGGACCATATAATGAAGCTCATAGGTTGCATAGATAAGACATTTAATGCTTATTGGCGGAGGGAGTTCATCTTTCAGATTTTGGCCAGATGATGAATTAGAAGTTAACTTGCGTTTGTGCATGATTTTTTGGTGAATCGGAAGTTGGCTTTGAGAAGTTGAAATGGATGTAGAGAAGTATTGAAGTTCAATTTTCGGACGTTTATGTAGAGAAGGTTTCATGGATTATCAAGTCATTGAGTCTTTTAGTATTAAAGGTCATTATATTTTATAAATGATGACAGTTAATTCTTACTAACTGTTAATTTGAAATGGTATTCTAATAAATGACAATTTTTATATGTTAACCATTATGTATTTGACAATCTTTTTTATTTATTGGTGTCTACTGTAAATTGTATAATTAACCACAATATTACAACAAACATTAAAATAGAAAAAGACAATGGAAAAAAAACAAAAAATAAAAATTTATGGAGATGAAGAAATTGATGCATCATTAGATTCTTCATTCTCCAGTTAATTTGTCGACTTACTCATTCATAGAGAGAATGAAAAATGTATGTTTTTTAGCCAGATGTGTGTATCCCTATAAATATTTGTCTATAGAATTCATGATGATTGGATATGCTAAACTTGTAATCACAAGTTTCACATATCCAATAATCATGAATTTCATTCACAATGAGCGAGAATATCATGAGTATGGAGGAGGAAGAGCTAGTGAAGGAAAAGCTCCAATCCTGGGGTTTAAATAGGTGAGAACTAATTAAAGATTTATGAAAGGTAATTAAAATAAGAGTAGTTGGTAGTTGGGAAAAAAATACATAATTGGTGAAGGAGGAGGCGATGTTGCTTTCAAGTGTTATTCCTTAAATGAAGATTGTTTCTCATAAAATGCTGTTTTTGTCGTTCATACTTTACGGTCATTTAGTATAACTATTATTTTTATGTTTTTACTAATATAAGGTTGGAAGTCGAATAGTTTGTAAGTACTACATGATGTTGTTAAAAAAAACCGTCAGTTTCATCACTAAATAAATGACGGCTATTAACTATAACCGGTATTTTTGTATTTTTTTTTTGAATTCCAGCTCGCAATACATGACGATGCACATAATTAATTGTTACTTTTAAACATTATATGTATCCTTACATAACCTCTACTTTGATATACATGACATTTACTAACTGTAACTGTTATATATTAGGTGTTATAAATTTGCAAATATGTAGTAGTGATTTCAAAGACAGGGAAAGTTGGAATATGAAGTTCACATCACTCCTCATTGATATATAAATGTCATTTAAAGACATTTGACACTTGAATTGGTGATGCTAATAGCTGGTGATTGAAGTCCCATAATGAATTGGCTCCCACACAAATGAGCCACACAAACAGAACAGTTAGGATTTTAATATGGGAAAAAGTGTAATTTTGATACTCTAATTTGATATAAAGTTTTAGGAGAGTCCTTTTTATTTTATAGAGTATCTTTTCATTTTTCTAACCCTAACATTGTTAGTCTTACATAATAATTTTAGTAATGATAATTGTTATTTTAAAAATTAAACTTAATAAGTTCGCATTTGAAAATGTAATGATAATTGTTATTTTAAAAATTAAACTTAATAAGTCCGCATTTGAAAATGTTTTATCAACCTTTAAAATTTTACTATAGACATTTTTTTGTTAACAGGGTTAAGATAAAGAACTTAACAGATGTTTTATAAAATTAAGAGGTCAAAATAAAATATTATATGAAGTTAAAGCACTAAAAATGTCATTTCACTATTTGAAATGACATCAGAAGCTTTAAAATATAAAAGGAAATATTGGCAAAAAAATCACCCAACAGGAGAACGCACTTAATGAAGAAAATTCTAAGGAATAAAAAGCTGGATCAGGCAATGAATCAGTCACGATACAGATTTAATGGTCAGTGGATTAATCGGGGTCTAATTAGTGGTCAGACCAGCCATATTAAATATTATAATTTATTAGTAGTAATATATATATATATATATATATATATATATATATATAAACATTTATAGATAAAAATGAAGATCTTTAGAAAAAACAAATGCTTAAAATCTATTAGTATTAGTTATGATGCCTATAGTTATGCAATAATATCTCATTTCTTATAATTATTATATCCTTTTAAATAATCTTTTTCATCATCTTCTTCTTTTTTTTTTTTTTTAGATTTGTTCTTTCTTTACCTACTTTTCTCTTCATTATGGTCCTCAACCTTTCATTCTTCCTAAAAAATAGCACGAGATAGTAGTTAGAAGAATAAAAAAATGTAATCAATCTAACCAAATAAACCACCAATTTTCTCGATTTTAACTGGTTCATGGCCCAATGACTGAACCTAACCAGTTCACTGGTTGAATTAACTGGTCCGATCCAATTTTTTGTACTATGAAAAATTCTAATTAGTGAGTGTGCTATAGATGTGTGGCTTAATGAAACTTTTAGGAGCTGTTTGGCATGATGGATTTGAAGGGGAGGGGAGAGAAATTTATTGCCTCAACATTTTTATGGGGAAAATGAAATAAGAATTAAAAAATATGAAAAACAAAAAAAGTATGAGATGATTTCTTTAAGGGTCTGTTTGGTTCGACGGAGGGGAGGGGAGAGATTTTAATATTACCTTGTTTGGATTGATTAGAAGGGAGGGGAGATGAGGGATTTTAATGTTACCTTGTTTGGTTCAGGAGGGGAGGGGAGGGAAATTATTTTCACATGGACAACTTTACCCTTATATTATAAATGTTTTTATCCAAAATCTATTAAATATATAATAAATTTTAAATATAAATAAAATTTTTATTTTCTAAATTATAATCAACTATAATTAAATATTTTCATATTAAAAATTTAATAATATTTAGGAATTAAAATGAGAAGGGCATTTCTGGAATATCATTAAAATATGAGGGGTATTTTTGTCCAATAACTTTTTTTTAAAGCCTCCCTCCAAATCCCCCCAATTTGGGGGGGGGGGGGGAGAGATTATGAGGGGAGGGAGGGGAAAATTTGAAAAAATTTCCCTTCCCCTCTTAAATTTTTAATCTTCCCAATCAAAGGGAGGAAACCAAAATCCCTCCCCACCCCTCCCCTTCCCTCCATTCCCCTCAACCAAACAGACTCTAAAGCTACACGCTTCATGTAACAATTGCTGCCACCTAAAAGGATGGCGTGATTTCACTGAAAAATATGGGTTATACTAATATGTTTGATATACTTAATTTTTTCATGATTATTAACTCACCTAAATATTTTTTTTAAATATAATTAATTTTTTAACATTTAAATTGGTAAAAAAATTAATATTTCTACTTCATTTTTAAGTTTAAGAATTTATTTTTGATAAAAAAATGATATATAAATATAATTAAAGGTTTCAAAGCAACAAAAAAAGAAAAAAACATGACAATTATTTGAGTTAGTAAGCCTAAAAATGAGAGAAGCTTGAGCTAAAAAAAAAAAAAAGTAACTTGACTTGTGAGTAGTCTTTAATTTATAGATTTTTTTTCTTGCCTTATTTAATTTATAGCTTTTGAACCAGAGTATTTGTTAAAATCAAATAAGCGTAGTTACATTCTCAGAACATAATTATTCCCGTTCTCAATATTTGAACCCTTAAATCTTACTTTACTTAACAGAAATTGTGTCTATATTAAAGAATATTCAACGAAATTGAAGCTGATATATGGATGTTGAACAGCTTAAGGTGATGTGGGATAGTGCAAGATAAAGTTTGTTACTTCATCAAGACATAAAATGAATTAGCCAGACTGTAAATCTTTCATCCATTTTTCACAGAACGTTGAACGTGTGGTTTAAGAAGGAGAATATTTGTGCGGCAAGTATATTCAGAATGTTTGCATATGTGGCACTATTTGGGAGCCAATATAACCAAACCCGTAGGAATTAAAACAACTTCAAAGGTGCAGAATGGGGGAAGGGGCATGTAATATGCCTTCCTTTAAAAAAAATGGGATCTTTCTTCAAAGATACATCACTTGTGTAGGCATCTCTTTTCTATAGGTACGTTTGGGATTGCAACATAATTCTAGCTGAACATTCTGTCAATAAGTTGCGATGGAATTAAGATGAAATAGATTGTCACTAATTAAAACGAGAAATTCTGTCGTAGAAATCCCATTGCAAATCCGTGGGTAATTTTTTAATTCAACATTTTTCTTGACCCACATTTATAAAGACGACTGAATTTGAAAACCAAATAGTTGAAATTTATTATAAAAAGATATTAAAATTAAAATGTCATGTATAAGGTCATTGTTATGATAGCTAATACACTTTCTCTATAAGATTTCGGGGCATATACCTGAAGTGCGACTGACTAATTTAGATGATCATGTGAACTGGATCACATAGATGGACGTGGTTATATTATACGGGAATTCACCTAAGATCAGAAATATAGAGTTGACTTGTCCCTCAATCTTGCACGCTCAACCCACATTTCCCCCAAACAATTTGAATTAATATGGGGAATATTATAGTCATGGACCCGAACTATCTATTATCAGTATTTTAGCCTCACCTGAATGGATTTGGGTCTAATCCACTCTCGGAGAACTAACCCATTTTCCAACACTCCCAATAAAAATGATAAAGATTTTAGCTAATATCATCAATTGCATTGTCCACCCTAAAACACTCACTTTGTTTTAATATGAAAGATTGTTAATTAATCATAATTAATGTTCATTCAGTTTAACTTGGGGTTGCATGAAATAGTACTTATAAAAAAACAATAAACCTTCTATAAAGTAAAAAATGGATATTTTAATGCATTTTTTGCTGAGAATATTATAATTAATTAACTATCTTTCTTGTGTTTTGATTCAGCCAATCACAAAAGTAATGTGATGTAATAGCCATATTTTTTTTACATAATATATGGGTGGGGTAGTTATACAATTGGGACCTTAATTTTGATCTAAGTGTGAACTGATCTTTGTGCACTATCTGAGGCTCACATATATGTGCGTGTGAAGAAGAATCAACTTGTAGCTGGTAGAATAGCACAATGATGCATTTTATGTATTTATAAGATCACATATATATGGATATGCAGGTATTTAAATTAAATTTAAGATAAAGCTAAATGTAAATTGTTTATCATGCTGCCAAGTAACCCCTCCCTTTTCTTAGATTAATTGGAGAATGTAAAATTTTTTCCAGACCCATTGTTTAAAATAATAAAATTAGAACTGAATCCTTACCGGACACTATTTATTCAAAGTAGAGTGGTGGGATCCATGAGGGCTAGGGAAAACAACAAAAACAAATCCTATAGATTAAGTTTTAGTTTAAAAACCCAGAAAATTAATCAGTGAAGCAAAGAGTAGAGATTGGAGTCTGGAGATGGTGAGCACAGAGAAGATGTTTTCAACACAGAAAAATAATTATTAAAAAAATCTCAAAACTGTTTTTATTTTTAGACTTTAAAAAAAATTTATTATTTTTTTCAAGAAAAAGACCTGATTAAACACAGATTACTAGTTTTTTGTTTTTAATAAAAAAAAATTAAAACACGAAATAAACAGACTCCTAGCTAATTGTTGAATTTGTCCCTAGACAAGATATAATATGAAAGAAAACTCATCTTTTATAATTTTAGAGAGCATATATTTATTTCTATTTGCCTTGTATTTTTCCTCTTTTTAATTTTTATTAGGTATTAGTATGTATAAATCATAACTTAGAAATATGGACTAATTTTTTTAAAGAAAAAAATAAAAGATGACTAATTCAACCAATTGACTCATTAGTGACTAGTTGTTCCAGACGAGTAATGTGTTATTGGTCCCCCCCCCCCTATTTTCCTATAATAATGAATAAGATGTGACTAGTTTCTAGTCCAACCAGCTGATAAGTTCTCTTAATGCTGCTAAAAGGACAACCAAATGAGGCTTAATTAAGGCAAGAATTCTAGAAATAATTTTTTTTTTAATACACATCCACCCCAAGAGGATGAAGGACAAGACAAGGCCTGGCCAAAAAAAGGGCAGGACAAGGCAAGGCATGCTAATCTCTTGTACTAGTTGCTAATTACAGTTAATGATCAACATGACTAAAAATGGTTATTGAATTAGATTGCTCATATATATTAAACATTTTTTTATGAAAGAATAAATCTGTGGTATTCAAATTGATTGGACTGTTAAAACTGACTTAAATTATTAGACTATATTTTGCTTGGTTTTGTTGTGTGTGACACTGTGTGAGTGTGAAGACATAAACAATTAGAGATAATATATGCTAATAGGTTGTCAATTTTACTGGTTTCCAAGGCAGGATTGTATTATGGTCTCAGTATATTAGATTGGGAAAATTTTTAATAAATCCCTATTTGAAAAGTTTTTTGCTTGGAAGGACCTAAGTTTATTTTAAGGTCCTAGGTCATTTAGGACATACATAAATGAGAATGAAATGACTAAAATGCCATACCACACTAACACGCTTAGATGCTTTCACACAGAGGGGTGGTGAATTGGGTTATAATTAAAAACTCAAGATTTAATCCAAACTTTAAATAAATAAAATAAGATTGAAGGAAAGTCACTAAAGATAAATACACGAGATTTATAATGGTTTGGTCCAAATCACTTGACCTACGTCCAATTCTCAGAAACCTTATGAGATTTTCACTATCCTCCAAGATTTGTTGGGCTCTTGGTGTCTTAGTACAAGCTAATTCTTTTTCAAAAAACAATCGCTCCCTCTTACACTTTGCAATTTAATGCCCACACATGATTCCACAATCTCGAGTCTCTCATATAATAAATGAATCTCACAAGAATAGATATATAATCACTAAAGTATAGACTTGAACTTAAGAGTTTTAAGACTTTGTAATAAATGTAACAGAAGTTTTTCACAGAAGTTCGTTACTTCTCTGGGTATTTATAGGTAGAGTGATTTAATGATCGTTGCTTTGTTGAATATATCCGTTAGAGTGCTTTGGTCATTGTTATGGCCATTGGAGTCTTTGAACATTTTTTGTGTCTTTAGGAATTAGTCGTTGGAGCAGAGAGAATGTTCTTTGTTTGAATGCCTTTGCATTCTTCCGACATAAAAGTGTTCTTTTCAATTTGTGTGTCAATCTTTGTCGCTCACTTAAAAACACTCAAGTACTATTACACTGAAAGTTAGAGTGATAGAAGTAAAAAGAATAAACTACACAATCATTCTAATGATTTAAAGAGTTTCAAAGCGATGCTCTATTTTTTTGGGAAAGATTCACTCTTGTGATATTCTCTTACTTGGAAACTTCATAGAGCACTAGATAGATCACTGGAGTGATGTGCTAGTGATGCATAAAATACGATCACTTGAGTGGTCAATTGAGTGATCTTATTTTTTTGAAAATAGATGACTTGATACATCACTGGAGTGTTCTGCTAATGATCTATAAAATAGGATCACTCAAGTGGTTACTCGAATAATCTTGTTTCTTTGAAAACAGATCACTTGATACATAACTAAAGTATTCTACTAGTGATCCATAAAATGGGTTCACTCGAATGATCTTGTTTATTTAAAAATAGATCACTTGGTACATCACTGGAGTGTTCTATTAGTGATATTATTTTAACATATCACTCGAGTGGTCACTGGATAATTCATTATGGTGATTATATGGTGATGAAAATTCAAACTCATCACTCTTCTTTTAGTAAAAATCTTTCTTAAGAAGGATCACCATGATGATTTAGTTAAGTTTTATCATGTCACTCGAGTGGTTACTTGAGTGATATGTTTTTCAACTTCCAGTGATCACTTGTAGTGATGAGTTCATATCACTAGAGTAGTCCAACATATTTTTCAGAACAATATTCTTTTCTTATTTAAAATACTTTGTTCTTCATTCAAATCCCTGCAAAACCTTTCTAAACTTTATTATCATCAAAACATAGGATCGAACACTTTCTTCCCTTGCACAACCACTCACTCTTCGTCTTTCACAAATCACCAGTTACCGGTTGATGTTCACACTCTCCTATCACAACATTGGTTATTCTAACTCATCACTCATACCACCTTCTCCTTGCTCATGATTGAAGTTGCAACAACAACCTCCTCCAACAACTGTGATGGCAGCCTACTTCGAAAACGACAACAATAGCTTCCAACTAGACGATGATGATTTCTCCGGTCTTTGATCTAATCTAAAGTTTATTAACCCTTTCCTCTATTTCTTCTTCTCCTTTGCAACCCCTTCTCACTACCCTCAATTTGTCGCTACATCTCATTAACCCCCTATTTGAGCAACTAATTTGTAAATCTAGATCTTTGAGTTTGATTTCTAGAGGTATAGGTATAAGTAGCCAGAAGTTTGAAGGAAGAGGAAACTTAGTTTTTAAGAAGTTTTCTTGATCATGGTAGCAATTTTTCGTTTGATGATCTGCTCTTATCTTTCTGTTCTTTTGGGAGCTAATGTGGAAGTTCATTTGCACAAGCTTAGGTAACTTGGGAAGTTTATTTTTACAACAGAGGAAGATGGTTTACACACAAGAGAAGATCAATTGGATAAAGGGAAGATCATTTGTACTAGCATAATTTTCACATTTTGGCTTAATTTTGGATATATGGGAAGACATCTGATTGACACACAGGGAAGATGAATTGCATATAAGTAAGTTAAGTAGAACATAGCTAGGAAAGATATGTTGTTTATAGGGAAGGTATGTTGCATATAGGGAAGATGAATTGCATAAAGGAAAGATATATTATACACAAGAGAAGGTTGTTTGTACACAAAAGATGCCCATTTGCACAAAGCATAGTTTGCACATTATGGCTTAATTTTGGGATATAAGGGAAGGAATTTGCACATGGGAAGATGGATTGCATATAATAGAAGTTAAGTTGCACATAGAGAAGATAAATTGCATGTAGGAAAGATATATTACAACAAGAGAAGATTATTTGCACACAAGGGTAGATCGTTTGCACTAAAGGAAGATTTTTTGCACAAAGCATAATTTGTACATTTTAGCTTAATTTTGGGACACATGGGAAGAAATTTGTGCATAGGGAAGATGGATTGTATATAAAAAAAGTTAAATTACACATAAGGAAGATGTATTGCATAAGGGAAGGTATGTTGCACATAAGGAAGATGAATTACACATTGGGAATATCATTTGCACATTATGGCTTAGTTTCGTGACACAAAGGAAGACATTTGCATATAAGGAAGATGTATTACATCCAGGGAAGATTTTTACTGAAAGGGAAATTTAATAATTTAATCCTTACATCTATTCACCCTAAAGGACCAAGATCCTTACCCCCTGCTTGGATTGAGGGAAAAATTAGAGAGGAAAGAAAACATGAGGGAAGATGAACTTTCCCTTGCTTGGATGAGGGAGGAAAAGAGAAAGAAAGAAAAATTTGGGGAGAAAATAAGGTGTGGGATCCACCCATTTTCTCCCTAAAACTTCTCTCCAAATATGGAGAGATTTTAAGAGAAAATCTCTATTCCACATGCTACCCCTGGCCCGCCTTCATCATCATCTTCGTACATCCCTATATTGTGTATCCTTAATCTTCAAGCTTACTCTTGCTTTCTTTGTGTTTTTTTAGCCTTCAAGCTTGCTTTTGCTTTCACAATTTGACTCTATCCCTTGCTCCTAGATCTGCATTGGTTATTAGGCGATATTCAATAGAAAACGAAGCTGAAAATCATAGAAGATTTAGATCTAAGACGTCATTTCGTCCCTTCCTATGCGTTATGTGTCTCCACAATTGGAGTAGTTTTCCATTTTTTTTCTTTTTCAGCTATTATATTTTATTTTTAAAGAAAATTATTCATTATGATTTTTAAATATAACATAGAAAATATACTTTCATCAAATTATTTTATTTTTAAATAGAAAAAAATGAAAATCTATTTTTGTGAAATAATTTGATTTTAAAATGTTTTAATAGTGCTAATTTAATATGGTTGTTACCTTCAATTTATTTTAATAGAGACATAACATAATATATCCTTATATAAGATAAGGGTGTTATTGTCATTATATCATTAACTTATTTTCCTTCCTCTATATTTTCTTCTATCAATCCAAGCACAATAAGGGATAACATTATCCCTCTAATTTTCTCTTCTCTCTATTTTCTTTCCTCTCAACTTTTTTGTCTATCCAAGCAAAGCATTAGAAAAAAATTGAGGTCCTACTAGACAATAAACTTCTCAAATAGGTCTCTTTAAGCAATTTTCCCTATTAGATTTATAGGAAAAAATATTTTGGGCTTCAGTTTTGAGTTAACTTTTTAGTATTTGCCTTTAAATATGAAATATATTTTTGTGCAAATATTTTAATAATCATAAAATTTAAAGTTTTGTTTTAGGGGAAAATGAAAGAAAAATACTCAAGAAATATCAAAAGGATAAATTAGGGTGCCAAATTTCAATAATCTCTAATTAGTACTACTATATTGATTTGGAATTTTGAAATATCGCTAAAAAATTGACCTCAAGCCAAACAAAAAAACCTTGAACACTCCTTGCTAGTCAGTTTCCCCAGCACTAGTGACCTTGCCGGCGGCCAATCATCAGGAAAGCAAAGTAATAAATTGTTAGGATTAACAGGTACAACGAAAATTTAAAGTTAAAAAAAATTATCAATCTCAATTATGGATCTATCAACGGTGTTTAGATCAAGTAGTTTGAATCGCACCTTTTGTGTTTTGCCTTTTCGATTTCTAGGAGCTAACTCCTCATATAAGTTCCCTCTACTGGTATCCACACGAATACGACTCCAACACCAACAACATGCTAGCGCCTCTAATGTCTTTCTAGGGTTTATCCTTTTGCGGCTCTCTATTTTCATCACTAATAGAATGATCTAGCCTTTCCCTTTTATAACTAATAAGGGCTATATTGGATCTTTAAAATTAATCTTAATTAATTTTGAAAGCTAATTAAATAAATTCAATTTAATTAAATCTATCCAACAATATTAATTGAATCTATTTATTTAATCTGAATAAAGAGCCAATGCAAATAGATTTAATTTATCTTTATAAATTAAATCTGAGATATTATATCTCTATCAATGTTAGTTATTAAATTTAATTTATCAAATAAAATTAAATATGATACTAACACTATATAATAATGTGTGTGTGTGTGTGCGTGTGTGTAGAATTTGCACACCTTAGATTAAACTTATATTCATTGAATCTTAAATACATCTTAGATTCAATGAATTTGTACATTATAGCTCGTGTTGGGCTATTCTTGCTATTCTTGTAGGCCTATACGAAGTTGGCGGTGGGCTAATGACTGTACTAACCCACAAGTCACAAGCGGCCTCTAGGAAGACATTACAACTACCTAATTCATATGAGAATCGTTAACACGATGCAACCTATCATACAACCATGTCACGTCTCTTTTGTCACACAATATTTCAGCCAAGGATAAGGCATGAATAATGTCATCCTCCTAATTCTGACCATTACTTTCCTGATTCCTAAGTAGTCTGACTATAGAAATGGAAACTCATTTCTATCGTAGTATGACCATACATTTCTCAAACTCACTCATCGAGAGGCCCAGTAATATCTCTATACTAATTGTGAGGCAAAAATTCCATCTTGACTATTCACATTCCTCTGCATGAAAACCACCAAGTCCAAACATAGCATTTATCATCACCCGGTCAAATGTGACTTTTGACTAAGTCAAAGCTTAGTGACTCTCATGTAGGAATCCATGATGATCTCAAGTCAAAGGGCATGGTGATGTGGTTATATATGAGATAAGTTTATAAGTTGATCTATGCAGCTTTCTCATGGCGAGTCAGTCCAGTATCATGTACTCTTACAAGTGTCTAAGACTTTGATTCGTATCTCCATACCTTATCAAAGTCATACTGATCTTATTTCATCTTTGATCTTGGCATAGATGACCAACAAGGGACATTTAGGACAATCATCATGATTTATTTAAGGATACAGTTATCACAGTGAACATACGAATGATATGATAAAAAAATTGGATAAATTCATTAAATAACAATGTTCACAATATATGATTGATCCCTAGGGCACAATTTTTAACATAAACATGATTCATGTTGCTAATTATTTCCTACCTATTTTTGCTATTAACTATTCTTGTAATGAAAATTTGAAAAAAGTATTAAGAGCTTTGTCAACGAGCGCTCATTACCACTAGAGTTCCAACCACTGGCAAAGTTTCTAATTCATTTTTTGAACATCTGAAATAAGAGTAGTAAATAACAAAACTAAAGTAGTAATCAAGGTCTATGTTTCTTAGTATTTTCTAATAACTACTCTAATTTCACTATTTTATTTCACAAATTCAAAAAAAAACATATTAAAACTGCTAGCTCACAAGAGGTGCTTAAGGGTTTTTTTAAAAAAATAAAAAACTGAGGGCATCAATGTCTTTTTGCAATATTTCAAAATTCAAAATTGAGTTGACAATGTAATAGAAATTTAGAACCTATGGCCTTTTTGTTTTTGTTCCTTCTAAAACAGTATTAGAAAATGGTTTTCAAAACAAGTTTTGAAAAAAAAATAAAAATATCTATTTGAATAGTTATTTTTTAAAAAAATATGTGTTTAAAGTAACGTTGCAGGCTTGCAGCGGCCGTCACCAACGGTGACATGACAATAGTCGGGCCTCATGGTATGGTGTCGATAGTGGATAAATGGGATATTAAAAAAATAAGAAATAAAAAAAACAAAAACAAGAAAACACTTAAAAAATGTTCTAATTTTGTAGTGTTCAAGAACAACTTTTTTTTATTTTGTTTTTAAAAAAAAACTTATTGAAAATAGTTTTTCGAACAAGTTTTATAATTTTTTGTTTTTTAAAAACAAATAACCTATTTGTTTTAAAAAAGATCAAATAGGCCCTATATTCCTTAATAAATATTGGGGATGAATCCTCATTTAACAAATTAATTAGGAAATGTGACTTGGGATATAAAGGATGGCTTCACTCTCTTCTAAGTCTCATTGTTAGAAGTGGTAATTTGGGCCGGGCTAACGGGCCGAGCCCGGTAGCCCGGCCAAATAAACGGGCTCGGGCTTGAAAGTCCGAGCCCGTTTATTATTCGGGCTAAACGGGCTCGGCCCGTTTAGCCCGAGAGTTAAACGGGCTTGCCCGTTGGGTAAACGGGCCGGCCCGTTTAACTATTTTAAAAAATAAAAAAAATATTTTTTATATATTTTTCAAATAAGTTAGATCCCAATGTTTTCAATTCTTAGTGATGTTGTGTTTAAAGACTTCCTATTTTTTTTATTTGACACTTTTTTCATATTATATCTATTTATTTTACTATTATTAAATTTTAAAAAAATGTATTCACATGTTTTTGTGATGTAAGTAGATAAAAAAAAAGAAAGTAAGAACAAAATTGGTTTTGTAGCACGAATATATAAAAGAAAATAAGTGTGACATAAATGGATAAAAGAGAAAGGGAGTAAAAATTTTTTTAAAAAAATAAACCAAAAAAAAAATAAAAAAGACGGGCTAACGGGCCGGCTCGTTAGCCCGTCTAAACGGGCTCGGGCTGGCATTTCGCCAGCCCGTTTATAAACGGGCTAAACGTGCTTGGGCCTGTTTAGCCCGTTATCCCAACGGGCCAGCCTGATGGGCCCGGGCTGGCCCGTTTTCCCAGTACTACTCATTGTACATATAATTCTTCAAATGCGAATTTATCCTCAATTTTCCTTATTCCTTATCTGTAGATTTCTGAATGGTCACTTTCCCTCAAAGCAATTGTATTTGTACATAATTATTATGAAAGAATTGATTTTTCATCCTGCGAAATATGGAAGAGCATGGCATTCCAAGAATGTTTTCAGACAATGTTTAAAATAAAAATGCCTTTGTTCCATTTTTAATTATTGAAGAAATTAATTATTCTATTATTATTAATTGACTGAATGAAGATGATTAATTTAATACATTCTATAAAATATATGTAAAAAATAATTTTTTACCAAATAAACACCAAAAAAATATTTAAACGTATTTTTTTAAGTAAGGGTGATATAGTTATTTAACCATCTTATGTAAAATGATATGTTCTTACCAAATAAACACCAGAGGTAGAATGCAAAGTACGAATGGCTTTATAGTATCAGTAAAGACAAACGAGATAAAGTTAAGGGAAAATTTCAATTGGCCATCTATTGCAAATTAATTTCAGCCAACTCCCAAAATTTTCTGAAACTTTGCTGCACCCTTATTGTAACATCCCAAAATTTAGTAAAAAGTTAAATTTTTCAAAAAGAAAACTTAAATGGTATTAAAGTTAATTTTGGAATTTAAAGCCTATTTTTCCTAAGATACGAGAGAGAAATAGTTAGAGGTCATAATGAGGCTTGAAAATTTCTAAGAAATTATTTTAAGACTTTATGAAGTCAATTAAGGAAGAGAATCCTTAAAAACTACTCCCTCCGGTCCTATTTATAAGCAACCTTCTTCTTGATTGAGCAAAACAAACTGGTAGTTAAAAACAATAAGTGTGTTAAAAATACCATATTTTTTTCATATATACCCATATTTATGAAAACAGAGAGAGAATGTATAAAAAGTAAGAGAGATAGTAAAATATGATTTCCCAATGCTTTGTTGACTTTATTAACCTAGTGAATTTTCTCTCTCTCCTGAATATAACTTTTAGTGTTTGTGATAATTAATTATAAATAATATGCATTTAATAAGAGTAAAATAGGAAAAACGAGCTTATATGTTTAGACACAAAGTGAAATTGCTTATAAAAGGGACTAGCCTCATAAGAGAGAAAGTTGCTTATAAATAAAGACCGGAGGAAGTATTAATGATTATTTTATAGAGTTAGATGATAAACCAAATTATGGAGCCTAAAGAATTTAAGGAATCTTAAATTAGACAGAGGGAAAAAATTAAGGCCTAGCATGTGTAATTAATAGGATAAAAATATATCTACACACACCCATACTTGACATTTAATAAAAACATATCAACAGCCCCCATCATTGGATATCATTAGCCTCCATTATTGGATAATACATGGCATACTCTCATCCACTTAAATTCACCAACCCATTAAACCCACATGACTCATACCCACACACACTTAGCCATTTAATAAAACACTCTCTCATCTTATTCATTAGCTAAAGTTGGCTAGAACCAAAGAGAGAAAAGAGAGAGAGAGAGAGAGTTGAGTGAAGGAACATAAAGGTGAGTGAGAGTTGAAGTTTTTGCCGGAAAAGGAGACGCTTTGGTCGGAAAATACCACAAGCAAGCTGGGGTTCTTGTGTAAGTAAGTTTCTCAAACTTCTTTCTATTTTTCTTCGCTAGATTTGGGGTTGTTTCTGGACTATTTTGACTACTGGAAGTTGAGTTTTGTTTGGAAAAGCAATTCTTTCAATGATAAGCTTGAATTTTAGTGTTTGTATGGTGATTTTAGGATGAATTTTAGGACTTCCTTAGCTTGGTTTTACGGTCACCAAAATAGGGCATGAGAATAGGAGTCTATAGAGTCAGAATCTTTGAGGTTTAGAGTCCAAAACATGATTACCTATCACCTTCTTCATCTTCTTCTGGACGCTAGAAAAAAACAGAGCTTTTATGGGAAAGTTGTGGAAGCTTAACTTGAGGCTATAGGTGAAGTTTTTGACTAGATTATTTTGTTATGGAAATTTTAGGATGTGTAGTTAGTAATAAAATCAAGAAGAACATAATTTGGAGTGAAAATGATTGTGTTATTGAGTGTTGAATGGAAACGTCGGATTTGAGTTTTCCAGGGAGTCAGGTTGATTTGGCCATAGTTTTGATTAGCCAAAATTTGTCCAATGATTATGAAATTTTTCAAAAAAATAGTACATACCCAAATCTTTAAAATGAGATATAGAATGAGTCAATTAGAAATCTAGAGAGCAAGTTATGATTTTTGGAAGTTAAGTTAAGAAATAGAGGAAATTCTGGGAGTCCAGGTTCGGGTAGTGGATAAATAGACGAATTTCATAGGGTTAAAATATATATTTATATCTTCCTATTAAATATTAAAACTTAGGAATTGGATTTGTAATTTACAAGTCATGAATTTTAAAAATTTGAGTGGAAAACTTGGGAAATTCGGACTCTCTTTTAAGGCAGACATATTTATTGTTGACATTGGGGACTAAGTCTATGAGTTAACACTGGAAATATTTTTATTATACAGAGGACCTCAAGAGTCTCACATAGAAGATTGAATCACCTCAATTAGAGTTTTTTAGGTTAAGATATGATTTTTCAAAGTTGCATAAAGAATTCTAGCAGATTGGGTTAAATTTGGAAATTTCAGTTTTAAGGAAATTGTTATTAGGAGATAAAGTGAGGATTGGAGATATATGTGAGAAACTAAAATAATCACATGACGTACCTAAATCACAAGAGTGAGAACCTTATAGGATATCCTAAATTAGGGATACTTTAGACATAAATACACAAGAGTATTAAAGATAACCAACAAAAATGAAAATAAAGGACATGAATTTGGAATGGATCAAGAATAACATAATCTTTATTATATGAATAGAATTGGAATAAGTAATGACCCATCTATTTATGAATTTTAAATTATAAAATTCGATATTTGCCCAAGCTCAGAGAAGAAGCTTATTGGTAAAGGTAAATTGCAGGAAAGGCCATTAAGTAGTAACTCTTTTTCTCATGTCATATCTATTGTTCTGCATGTATGTTTTTATTATTGATTATATTCGTTTCATAAATATATGAAATTAATGCTTAGATCAATGTGTCCTGAGGCCGTAAGACCTGTTATGTGTTTTGGACCAGTGTGTCTTGAGGTCGTAAGACCTGTTATGCATTAAGAGTTATACTAGGAAGTGACTTGAGGATGTAAGTTCTTAAAGTACATATTTGCATAGGGTAGTGTCCCTGGGCCTATAAGACCTTATAAGCCATCAGAGTTGTATTGGACCAGTGCGCCCTATGTTTGTTGATTATGATGCATCTTGAGTGTTAAATGTTGCTTGTATGATGATTTATTTAGCAAGCTTCATGAACTTGCATACTTTATGATTGATTATTGTTACTACTAAGATTCTCGTGAATCTCACCCTTTCCATTAAATGACATACAACTAAAGTGAGCAGCTCAAAGGACAAGGAGGTGGTTAGGGAAGACAAGTAAGAAGATCGTGAAGAAAGACTAACATATTTATGTTGGTTACATGTGTACATATTTTGTTTAGACTTAGGTATTTTGATAACATCGTATGGCTACATGGGTTGTGTATATGTATGAATGTACAAGGACATAATAATGGTATCATTACAAAAGCGGTAGTATCAATGCACACATTGATGGCATCAGTGCATATAGTAGTGATATCAGTATTCATAGTGGTGGTATCAGTATTATTATCATGCTCAGTAATAAAAAATGGGGATGGGCGTTTGCATGATATGAGCCCATAACCTAACTAACTTAAGATTTATGTTAGAGTAGAGAAACACTCTGATAATAATAAATGGAACTTAGGATTGGTGAGTCATAATGAAGATCAGGTGGATTTCTCTCCAGACCAATACATGGTCCTGTCCTTCTTCCTCGTAAATTAACTATAGCTTCTTTTCACTATTGAGAGAAGGATTTCGCCATTAATATCGCGTGCGCTCGCGCGTGCACACACACACGCACATATAAGTATGTGTATGTATCTATATGTATATGTATATGTATTTATATATATGTATGTCTCTGTGTGTGTGTGTGTACACACACACACAAATATATATATATATATATATATATATATATATATATATATATATATATATAAAAGTATGTATGTAGACACACATACACATATATTTCAAGAACATGTATCAAAATTATTATAAGACATTTTGCAGTAATATATATAGACGATATATTAATATTTTCAAAAGATAAAAAAGAACATAAGGAACACCTAGAAAAATTTATAACTTTAATAGAGGAAAAATGAATAAATATGTCATCTAAAAAAACTGAATTAAGAAAAACTAAAATACTATTCTTAAGACAGATAATATCAAAAGATGGTATGGAATTACAAGATCATACAAGTCAGAAAGTAAATAATTTTTCAAAAATAAATAATAAGACGGAACTTCAATCATTTTTAGGATTAGTAAATCAAGTGAGAAATTATATACCCAACTTATCAAAATTAACAGCAAAAATCTCTAAATTAGCTGGAGAAAAAACTATATGGAAATGTAATAAGGAAACTCAAGAAATAGTAGAAAAGATAAAGATATTATGTAGTAATTTACCAAAATTAATAATTCCTTTAGAAGAGAATATAAAGTGAATAATATATACAGATGCCTCTGATAATTATTAGGGAGAAGCTCTGTATTTTGAGGATAAAGAAGAAAAAGAAAGAATAACTAGATATGCAAGTGGAAAGTTTAACGAATCTCAAAGTAATTATTATTCTAACTGGAAAGAATTTTTAGCAATAAAAGTAGCAATGGAAAAATTTGAAATGCAAAATTTATAATAAGATGGCAAGCAATGTTAAGAATAAGAGGAAGAGAAGATTATATAGATTATTATAAGAGGAAATTAGAATTATTATCAAGAATATAATATGGGAAATTTGTACTATATATTAGTAAAATTAAATTATGAAAAATATAGATCCAGAAAATATCATGCACTTGTAGATAGATACAGGAGCAAACCTAACTATAGCCAAATATAATGTGTTACCACCAGGATTATGGAAAAAAAAATAGAATGTTAAAAATGGAAAGTGTAGGAAAAGAAATATATATGATAGAATTAGAAGCATTAAATATAAGTGTATAGATTGGAGAGTATGAATTAATGATTAAGACAATAAACCAATATAATGAACTATCATGTGATGTGATATTAGGATTAAATTGTATAGAACAATATTATCCTATACATATGATTAAAAGAGAATTTATATTAACCACACCATGTAAACATGAAGCATGTGGAATAAAAACAGAAAATCCTTTTAGAAGAAAAGATGAAAAATTCCAATTAAAGAATAATAAATACGAAGTACAACTCTTACCTAATAATGATCCAGTAAATATTAAACATATGTCAACAACATTAAATATAAGAGAAGTGAAAACTATTGAACAAATATTAATTGATAATTATGATGATAATCCTTTAATACATTCGGAAAAATCAAAACCCATAGAAAAAATAAAGTTAAAAGATTATAACAAAGAAATAAATTGTAAACCTTACCCTTTGATAAAAAAAGATAGAAATGAATTCATAATGCATATTGAGGAAATGAAAAAAAAATGATTGAATAAGAGAAAGTATGTCAGAATATTCATCACCAGCAATGATAGTAATAAAACACAGTAAAGAAAACAGAGGAAAATCAAGAATGGTAATAAATTATACAAAATTAAATGAAATAACTATAAGGAATAGATATCCTATACCCAAAATAGAATTTTTGTTTAATTTAATAAGAGGAAAGACTATATTTAGTAAGTTTGATTGTAAATCAAGATTTTTTCAAATAAAATTAGAAGAAGAAAGTAAGAAATATACTACATTCAGTACTTATGAAGGGTTATTCAAATGGAATGTCCTACCCATGAGATTCCATCATAGCCCTAGTATATTTCAAGAACATGTATCAAAATTATTACTACCAATAAGAAATTTTGCAGTAATATATATAGATGATATATTAATATTTCAAAAGATAAAAAAGAACATAAGGAACACCTAGAAAAAATTATAACTTTAATAGAGGAAAAATGAATAAATATATCATCTAAAAAAACTGAATTAAGAAAAACTAAAATACGATTCTTAAGACAGATAATATCAAAAGATGGTATGGAATTACAATATCATACAAGTCAGAAAGTAAATGATTTTCCAAAAATAAATAATAAGAATGAACTTCAATCATTTTTAGGATTAGTAAATCAAGTGAGAAATTATATACCAAACTTATCAAAATTAACTGCAAAAGTCTCTAAATTAGTTGGAGAAAAAACTATATGGAAATGGAATAAGGAAACTCAAGAAATAGTGGAAAAGATAAAGATATTATGTAGTAATTTACCAAAATTAATAATTCCAAAGCAGCTATGTATTTTAAGGATAAAGAAGAAAAAGAAAGAATAACTAGATATGCAAGTGGAAAGTTTAACGAATCACAAAGTAATTATCATTCTAACCTGAAAGAATTTTTAGCAATAAAATTAGCAATAGAAAAATTAGAACTATTCATAGTTAATGCAAAATTTATAATAAGAACGGACAACACCCAAGTAAAGCATTGGTTAACAAAAGGAATAAAAAGTTGGAAGACTAAATAATAAAATGCTAGTAAACTAGCATGGAGACTTGTCATATTATGATTATGAAGTAGACTATGTTAAAGGTCAAAATAATCTTATTGCTGATTATTTGAGCAGATGAACCCAGTAAACATATTGAATAATAGTCTAATAAGAAGGATGCTCCTAATAGAGCAATCTGAAGAGCCACCAATAATTACTCATCTAGTCATGAAGATTAATATCCTCGAGATGAATATAAGTCTATTAAGTAACTAAATTAACAATAGTGTTCATAATTTATCTAATTCTGTCGCTAATTTAAAAGAAGTTGTAAATGACATATATGCTTGACTGGAAGACAAGCAAAAAAATAAGAAGGAAGCTTCAGTGAAGTATAATGACTATGAATCACGAATAATTGGGTCATCTACCCAAACTGGGTCATCCACCTAGAAAAATGGATCATCAGGATCCAAGCCAATAAGCCCAAAACCAGTAAGCCCAAAGCAAATAACCTCTTTGGCAGAAATTATAAAGGGACAAAAAAATCCAACAAGAAAAAGAAAAAGAAGTCCCTAGTACATCTTATAAAACCACTGTAACCAATAAGACCATTGTGACCACTTCCAAGAAACCAGCTGCTTCTAATATTTTTGATTTACCACAACAATATAATTACTATAAAGTTATCATCCAAAAAATGAACCAATTAACCCTTTCTCATAAAACCATCAAATATGTCTCTCATTATGCTTTTAATAAGGCCATTGTCTATCCAAAGACTTCACCCAGCATTGAAAAAATCTTATATAGTTATGGTTTAATCCAGACTATATATCCTTCGTCCACTATAGAGGAAATAGCCAAATTACCACTCTCATTAAAAAATGCAGTAAAAACTTATTTTGGAATTGTAACTCAACATAAGGTATTTATTAGATGTTACTCCATAGTAGCAAAAATAACTCCTGATAAATTCTATAACCCAATAAATTTAGTCAGACTTGGAACTATAAGGAAGCCCATCGAATATAAGCTCGAGATCAAGGAAGAAATTCAAGATGATGAAGAATTCCAGTATAGAGTTTCAAATATAAGGGCCCAAGATTATAACATAATATTCTAAGAAATGAATTGAATTGCAGTAAGCCACGACTAAATTCTATGGGTATATCATACTAGTAATATGACTTGTATATATTCCCTTGGAAAATATAACAACATTGATAAAGTCTTCTATAATTGGTATGAAAAGATCAAGAATAACGTGTTGGAAAATACTGAAGAAACTAGGCAGAAGATTTGTCATCTATTATACGAGTATCCTAATCATGAATGTAATTATTGTAAAGAACAGGAAAAAGCAGAAAAGGAACAGAAAATTCCACTTAATCCTAATATGCTATAAAAAAAATCCAAGAAGAAGACAAAAGAAGATGACAGACAAGAAAAGAAGCAAAGGACTAAAGAAGATAAAAAAGAAAATAATGGCTATTCGAAAAAGACTAAAAGAGATAAGGAAAAAAGAAAAGCAGATTATAGATAAGATTACAAAGATAAGGAAATAAGTGTCGGCAACAGACAACAAGGACAAGATGTGATCGACAAAGAGCTACAAGAAAGATTCTTATAAACTAAAGTCTGTAAAGTAGCTCGAGTCATGTAACTAGGGTTGGAATGCCAGCTCTATATAAAGCCTTGTAAAACCTCTAAGGAGATCATCGACCATCAAGCTTCTAAACTTTGAAGCCTTGTATTCTCGTGTTTTCTGATTTCCCTTCTCTCTTGTAAAATTTCTTACCATTAATAAAAGTTCTTCCAATAATCATCTATTTATGTGGAACAACAATAACAATTATGTGGAAAAGCTTCATTAAAGGCATGTGTAACTAAACCTCTAATAAGGATTTAGGGAGGTAATTTATCTGATTCTAAGCGAAGCATGATCCTATAAGGGATTATAGGGTTCATGTTCTTGTAATCATTATTATAAAGAAAGCATTACAGATATGCCTCCAATAGGAAATGAAGGAAGGCTGTGGTGATCTGAAGGAAGGAGGTCTGAGATCCATAAGGATGGATGCTCTATAATAGTATCTATGTATGAAAAAGGACATAGATCCTTCTATAACCCGGATCATATTCGGTTAATCCCTGAAGTGCTTTCCTTATCTCTTGATTATGAGTTCCTAAACCCTGGCTGTCACTTTGTCTACACACACATGTATGTATGTATGTATGTATGTATGTATGTATGTATGTACACACATACATACATATATTCCTTAAATTTAAACACTAGCGCAAAACATGAATATATATCAATCCATACAGTCACAATATATATATTGGAAGCATCATTTACCACAATGTCATCACATGAAAAGTTTACAGCATCACAACATTTGCAAAATATGGTCAAGTACACATCTTCTCATGTGCTCAATAAAATCAGGTAAACTAAAAAGGCGATGCTCTATGAGCTCATTTTTCTTCCTAGCTCAAAAGGCGATGCTGGGGAAGAAACACAAAATAGTATGGATAGATCCACACTTTATTAGGTAACTGCAACCATTTTATGGATCTATCCCATTATAGCTAGGTATCTCTTCCAGAAGTGTTAGGTAACGTCCTTACATGGTGTCTTGGTTAGTACCAGCTTCTTGGTATATATTCTCTATATATCCTAAAAGTATAGGGTAAGGATCCAAATCATACTCTAGAATAGGATCAGAAATCCTGGAGTTAGAAGCAGTATCTTGAGCTACCTCTTTTAATTCCATGTTTTTGTTCTCTCCCATGGTGGAATCATCACTAGGTGCCAAATTTATTACCACTGGGGCTCGAACCCTTTTTCTCGGGGTATACCTCATAGTTGCTCCATATCTTCCTTGATATGTTCCTCTACCCCTTCTTACAGTAGGTTGGTTAACAGATGGAGGTGATCCACTCCTTTGGTTCCTTCTATCACTCATGATTCCTAATCACAATATCACTAAAATTAAAACTTAACAATTCATCAATATACATATTATGTGTATGAGCAAAGAATTCTAGCCTATTGCTAGAACCTTTAGTCTGATACCAACAAGTGTGACACCCTAATTTTCATAGTTATCAGATGAGCTACGTATATAATGAATCTAAACTATTAAGCAAGTCTTCAATCATGGGAAAAAAACACTTTTGAAAGTAATTTAAAATCTCAACCTAAACACATAGTACAAACTTGTAATTGAATGGGTTTTTTAAAAAATAAAACTTTCAAAAAAAATTGTATATTGGTTGGTAACTTTATTATGACTTATCAATCCTTAGTTCCATTTATTATTATTAGGGTGTTTCTTTTGCTCTTACATAAATCTCAAGTTACTTAGGTTATGGGCTCATATCATGCAAATGGTCATCCCCGTTTTCGATTACTAAGCATGATAATAATACTGATACAACCACTATATGTACTAATACCACTACTGTATACACTTATATCACTACTTTTGTATTGATACCATTACTAGGTATACTGATACTACCATATACTGATATCACTATTATGTACATATACATTCATATATATATACAACCCATGTAGCCACACAAAGCTATCAAAATACCTAAGCCTAAACAAATTATGTACACATATAACCAACATAAATATATTAGTCTTTCTTTACGACCTTCTTACTTGTCTGCCCTAACTAGCTCTTTGTCCTTTAAGCTGCTAACTTTAGCTGTATGTCATTTAATGTATAGTCTATATATATTACTGCAAAATGTCTTATAATAATTTTGATACATGTTCTTGAAATATAGATATAATATATATGTATATGTATACATATATGTATGTATACATATGTGTGTGTGTGTCTACATACGTATGTACGTACGTATGTATGAAGACACACACACAGAGACATATATATATATATACATATGTATATCCATATACATATGTATGTATATGGATATACATATGTATATATATATATATACATACATATGTATGTATATATATATATCTATATATATGTATGTACATATCTATGTATGTATGTATTTATGTATATGTGTGTGTGTGTGTGTATACATATATATATACATATACATATCTAAAAGTATGTATGTATGTATATATATATGCGCGATATTAACGGTAAAATCCTTTTCTCAATAGTGAAAAGAAGCTATAGTTAATTTACGAGGAAGAAGGATAGGACTAGGTATTGGTCAGGAGAGAAATCCACCTGATCTTCATTATAACTCACCAATTCTAAGTTCCATTTATTATTATCAGAGTGTTTCTCTACTCTAACCTAAATCTTAAGTTAGTTAGGTTATGGGCTCATATCATGCAAATGCCCATCCCCGTTTTTTATTACTGAGCATGATAATAATACTGATACCACCACTATATGCACTGATATCACCATTGTGTGCACTGATGCCATCACTGTGTGCATTGATACTACCACTTTTGTAATGATACCATTATTATGTGTACTGATATCACTATTATGTCCATGCACATTCATAAACAACCCATGTAGCCATACGATGTTATCAAAATACCTAAGTCTAAACAAAATATGTACACATGTAACCAACATAAATATGTTAGTCTTTCTTCACGATCTTCTTACTTGTCTGCCCTAACTACCTCATTGTCCTTTGAGCTGCTCACTTTAGCTGTATGTCATTTAATGGAAAGGGTGAGATTCACGAGAATCTTAGTAGTAACAATAATCAATCATAAAGTATGCAAGTTCACGAAGTTTGCTAAATAAATCATCATACAAGCAGCATTTAACACTCAAGATGCATCATAATCAACAAACATAGGGCGCACTGGTCCAATACAACTCTGATGGCTTATAAGGTCTTATAGGCCCAGGGACACTACCCTATGCAAATATGTACTTTAAGAACTTACAGCCTCAAGTCACTTCCTAGTATAACTCTTAATGCATAACAGGTCTTACGACCTCAAGACACACTGGTCCAAAACACATAACAGGTCTTACGGCCTCAAGACACATTGATCTAAGCATTAATTTCATATATTTATGAAACGAATATAATCAATAATAAAAACATACATGCAGAACAATAGATATGACATGAGAAAAAGAGTTACTACTTAATGGCCTTTCCTGCAATTTACCTTTACCAATAAGCTTCTTCTCTGAGCTTGGGCAAATATCGAATTTTATAATTTAAAATTCATAAATAGATGGGTCATTACTTATTCCAATTCTATTCATATAATAAAGATTATGTTATTCTTGATCCATTCCAAATTCATGTCCTTTATTTTCATTTTTGTTGGTTATCTTTAATACTCTTGTGTATTTATGTCTAAAGTATCCCTAATTTAGGATATCCTATAAGGTTCTCACTCTTGTGATTTAGGTACGTCATGTGATTATTTTAGTTTCTCACATATATCTCCAATCCTCACTTTATCTCCTAATAACAATTTCCTTAAAACTGAAATTTCCAAATTTAACCCAATCTGCTAGAATTCTTTATGCAACTTTGAAAAATCATATCTTAACCTAAAAAACTCTAATTGAGGTGATTCAATCTTCTATGTGAGACTCTTGAGGTCCTCTGTATAATAAAAATATTTCCAGTGTTAACTCATAGACTTAGTCCCCAATGTCAACAATAAATATGTCTGCCTTAAAAGAGAGTCCGAATTTCCCAAGTTTTCCACTCAAATTTTTAAAATTCATGACTTGTAAATTACAAATCCAATTCCTAAGTTTTAATATTTAATAGGAAGATATAAATATATATTTTAACCCTATGAAATTCGTCTATTTATCCACTACCCGAACCTGGACTCCCAGAATTTCCTCTATTTCTTAACTTAACTTCCAAAAATCATAACTTGCTCTCTAGATTTCTAATTGACTCATTCTATATCTCATTTTAAAGATTTGGGTATGTACTATTTTTTTGAAAAATTTCATAATCATTGGACAAATTTTGGCTAATCAAAACTATGGCCAAATCAACCTGACTCCCTGGAAAACTCAAATCCGACGTTTCCATTCAATACTCAATAACACAATCATTTTCACTCCAAATTATGTTCTTCTTGATTTTATTACTAACTACACATCCTAAAATTTCCATAACAAAATAATCTAGTCAAAAAATTCACCTATAGCCTCAAGTTAAGCTTCCACAACTTTCCCATAAAAGCTCTGTTTTTTTCTAGCGTCCAGAACAAGATGAAGAAGGTAATAGGAAATCATGTTTTCTCATGCCCTATTTTGGTGACTACAAAACCAAGCCAAGGATGTCCCAAAATTCATCCTAAAATCAACATACAAACACTAGAATTCAAGCTTATTGGTGACAGAATTCCTTTTCCAAACAAAAATCAACTTCCAGAAGTCAAAACAGTTCAGAAACAACCCCAAAATCTAGTGAAAAAACTAGAGAGAAATGTAAGGAACTTACTTACACAAGAACCCTGGCTTGCTTATGTTATTTTCTGGCTAATGCTCTTCTTTTTCCTATGAAAAATTCAGCTCTCACTCACCTCTGTCTTCCTTTGCTCAACTCTCTCTCTCTCTTCCCTCTTTGGTTATGGCTGATTTAACTAATGAATGAGATGGGAGAGTGTTTTAATCAAATGGCTAAGTGTGTGCGGTTGTGAGTCATGTGGGTTGAATGGGTTAGTGAATTTAAGTGGATGAGAGTATGCCATGTATCATCCAATGGTGGAGGCTAATGATATCCAATAGTTGGGGCTGTTGATATGTTTTTATTAAATGCCAAGTATGGGTGTGTGTGTGTGTGTTTACAGACACACACACACTAGGTCCCAATTTTTCCTTTTGTCTAATTTAAGATTCCTTGAATTCTTTAGGCTCCATAATTTTTCTTATCATCTAACACCATCAATCAATTCTTAATAATTTTTAAGGATTCTTTTCCTTAATTGACTTCATAAATTTTTAAAATAATTTCTCAAAAATTTCCAAGCCTCATTATGACCTTAAACTATTTTTCCCTCGTATTTTTGAAAAAATGGGCCTTTAAATTCCAAAATTAACTTTAACACCATTTTAATTTTCCTATTAGAAAATTTAACCTTTTACTAAATTTTGGGATGTTACACCTATGGTCAAAATGAACTAATTTTTGTGGGTGAAAAGACAATGATGTCCTTACTTTATTTTTCTTGTAAATTGTCTTATTTATCTTTTAAATACCCATATTTATATTATAAATAGCTTAAATATTTTTAAGTCCTTAGGTTCTTTGGAATCCTTTTATTTATCTTGTAAATGCTAATACTTGTCTTGTGAATTTTCATATTTATCTTGTAAATGGTCAAAATATTTTTAACTCCTTAGGTTCTTTAGAATACCTTTATTTGTCTTGTAAATGCCTATATTTGTCTTGTGAAATTTCATATTCATCTTTATATATCTGGTAAAGCTCTTCATATATGCCCATAAAATGTTTTTAATCCTCTAGGTTCTTTTGAATCTCTTTATATATTTTGTAAATCTCTTTATTTTTATTGTAAATGCTCTTCTGAAAAAGTAAAAGAAGGGCATAATTGTCTTTTCATCTACAAAAATTAATTTCATTTTGACCATGGGGTGTAGCAAAGTTGCAGAAAGTTTTGAGGGTTGACTGAAATTAATTTGTTATAGAGGGGGCTGATTGAAATTCTCCCTAAAGATCAATACATCAGATTTGGCCAAAAATATTTAGGCTAAATGGGCCTTGATATCCATTAGAAATTTTACAAATAAAACTTTTTTTGTCATTATTAGTTTGTATTTTTTTGGTTTCCCTATTTGTTCTCTATACTTTTTATTAAACAGGCATTTTCCTTCGAAGAAATTGTATATGTACATTTTTTTCTTTCATCCAAATATACGTTCTATATCAATAACCATGCATCTCTATTTTCATTTTCTTTTTATTTAATGGTCAAACAATGAGAATCAATCTACATATTTAAATTTTGGTTTAAAAATTAAAATATTTAAATTCAGTTTTATGATTTTAAAAAGATTATTAATAAATAGACGGGGGTAAAAATGAAAAAAGTGTGACTTTTCTAATGCACAGTTGGAGCCTTAATTTAGGCTCAAGTGTCATGAACATTACTGAAAAATTAAGAAATAATTTTGTAAAGACGCGGATAATTTCTATAATAGGCTTCACGGTCCTCAATTCTAAAGTGATACATGACATAAACTTTCTTCTACTTAGTAGATTTGGAGTGTTATTTATTTATTTATTTATTTCTAGGAAAAAGAGATTTCATTTCATACGGATAATCAAAAGGATACATTAACAAATCAATAACAAAGAAACTAAAAGGAAAAAAGAAAACTACATGCAAACACTTCAAAAAAAAACAAATAAGATACTATCAGAAACACTATTCATATCATGATTCAGCAAATTTGATAAAGATCTTGGATGTCTTAAGGGCATGACCCTTGTATCACAGCCTAAGCTACCTAATCAGCAACTGTATTGGCTTGTCTTGGAATTGCAACGTACGATTCTATATAAGTTTCTTATGAAAAGGATATTTTCAATAATTGGCATATTATGCCAGTTAGGGGGATTAGCTTTCCCATTAACACAATTGATGAGATGCTGACTGTCAGCCTCAATGATAACATCATCAAGTTGATTAACTTGAATACATTGCATAGCATGCAACATTGCCAAAGATTCGACCTTTAAGATTGACGAGGCTTTGACCTCTTGTGCGCTACCATCTAACAGAAAACCATTGGAATCTCGTAAGACAAACGTAATGGAAGCCATGCTATCATTACCAAGAAAAGCACAGTCTATGTTCATTGTGAGGAAATTACCTTCTGGTAGATGCCATTTGTAATCATAATTCCCCTCATTGGCTATTGGTATTTCCTGATTAGTTGACTCTTTAGGCTAATTGTTGGCTCTCCAAAACTCAACAAGTTACATCCCTACTTACATGAAAGTAAAGATTGGATCAGGTCTTTTGTTTTCAAAGATAAAGGCACATTGCCTTTCTAAATTTGCAATAATATGATTGCAATCAGAGCCTTATCATATTCTAATAGGGAAGGATGACTAAAAAATTGAGATAACCGAGCATGCAACCTAATATGAGGCTGTATGTGGGTTAAAAAAGAGAAATTACATCCATACCACACTCTTCTAGCCTAATCACAACCCAAAAAAAATATGATTAACCATCTCACAATCACTCTTACATATTTGACACAGATCAATTTCATCACATTTCCTTATTTTCAAATTTTTCATGGAAGGAATAGCATTGGAGAGAATTCTCTGCATAAAAGAGTGGACCTTGTATGGAACTTTTAATTTCCAAATTTGATCCACAAATTAAGAGATCTTCTATTAAACTGTGCTGAAACACTACGACTACCTCCTGTGTTGTTAGCCTTTACCCATCTATATAATTCCTTAACCAAATAAATTGTTCTCCTACCTTGCAGCTATATCTATTTCTCTTGTCTTTCACTTAGAATTATACTCATATCACAAATAGCTTAAGCTTCATGTTGAGTGATTAATTCATTAATTAAAGATAGATCCTATGAAAATCCATTCCTTAAAGTAGACACTGTGAGATTCGATAAGGAAAGAAAAGGGCATTAAGAGAGAAGCTTATTATCAAGCAGTTTGCAAATCATAGGTCTTTCTATACCCTAGTATTCAATCCATTGCCTACGCTGATTGCTATATTGCCTTCCAATACTTGTCTGCCCGTAAGAATGCTATTCTAAAGCCATGAGGGAGAACTCCCCTTTTTTCTCTAATAAATGAGGTTCTTGAAAAATACTTGCTTTTTAACACCTGAACTCATAATTGTTAAGGTTCTTGCAAGATTTTCCATCCAATTTTAGCAAGGAGAGCAAGATTAAAGGCTTCAAAATCCTTAAAACTCATTCCCCCCTTACCTTTAGGCTTTTTAAGAGTATCCAAAGACACCCAATGAACTTTCATTTTATCAGCACAACTATTCTATCAAAATCCAGAAATAATGCTATCTAATTGCGTCAAAACAGATTTTGGATAACAAAAACTTGACATAGAGTAAACAAGGATTGAATTAACTATTGCTTTGATTAATACCTCACGTCAATCTTGTGATAAGAAATTCTTTTACCAGCCTAACATTTTCTTCTTGACTTTATCAACCATAAAGGATAAAGCTTGCCTTTTTTTATCTCCCCCATAAAATAGGAAGGCCAAGGTAATTTCTCGAGACATCAACTGCTTCAATCTAAAACACATGGCCAATCTCTTCCCTGATTAGTGTTGGATCATTTTCAAAGAAATACTAGCAAGATTTTCTAAAATTTATCAACTACCAAGAAGCTTGACAATAAAGATTCAGGATATATTGCATGTTTCTACAGTTCTTAAACTCTGCTTTAAGGAAAAAAAAAGGAGTCATCAACAAATAAACAGTGTGTCAAGGTTGGGCATGTTAGAGCTATTCTGATGCCTTTAAATTGGCCCTTTGTTTGTTAATTCTCAATTGTTTTAGAGAGAACATTGCTGAGTAGGATGAAATGGTAGGGAGATAACGAATCCCCTTGTCTAAGACCTTTATTTAGCAACACCTTAGACATCCTTTTTCCTGACATCATAATGGAAAAATTCACAGATGAAATACATCATAAAATACATTCAACCCATGATCTTGAGAAACCCATTTTCAACATAAGGGAAAATAAACAATCCCATTTAACACGGTCATAAGCTTTATTCATATCTAGCTTGATAGCCATTTCATCCTTTGCCTCCTTTCTTTTCAAATGATGAAAAGCTTCTTGGACTATAATTATATTATCTTGGATCAAATGACCCGGCATAAAAGCTCTTTGGCATTCATAAATGAGCTTCTTAAGCATAACTTTGAATCTATTGGCCATGACAAAAAAATTTATATGAGAAATTGCACAAACTTATGGGTCTAAAATCACTAACTGTTTCAAGTCTTTCAACTTTTGGAATCAAGACCAGATCAGTTTCATTAATAACATTAAGTAAAAAACTAGAATAAAAAAAATTGACTAATAAGATTGCACACCTTATCTCCAATAATATGCTAATATTTCTAGTAGAAACTTCCTGTGCACCATCTGGTCATAGTGCTTTTGAACCTCCAACAGTGAAAACAACATCTTTAACCTCTTCTTTAGTTATTCTTCTTATGGGAAGAGCATTATCAGAGTCTGAAACTTCAGTATCAACATATTGTAGAATTTCATCGAAGTCCCTTAGCTTATTTAAAGAAAATACCTCAAAATAAAACCGGTTAAAGCGTTGGCCAATACCTTCCTCTATCTCAATCCATTCATCCTTAGAAAATTTTAGTCTTCATATCTAGTTTCTACATCTCAAAATTGTAGCCATATGGAAAACTTTCGTATTTCAGTCCCCACAAAAGAGCCACTGAATCTGAGATTTATGAGCCCAATATAACTCCTCTTGCTTCCATGCTTCTTCAAGTCTTTTCTTTAAGTCAGCAAACTCTTTTATCGAGTGACCAGCATTAAGTCTAGATGTAATCTTATTCATCAACTTCATTAAATGCTTAGCCTATTTAAATTGGTTGCTAAACTTTTCTTTACTCTAGGTCTCGAGCGTTGCACTCAGTAATTTCAAGTTATAAGCCAGATTTTCAATGTTCATATTAGCATCTTTAATGTCCTAATTTTCCTTAACCAAATCCTTAAGTTTAGAATGTTCTAACCATGTTTGATCAAAACGACACAATTTAGGGGTAATCAAATCATTGTACTCGAAATTCAAAATAATTGGAGTATGATTTGATCCAATCACTTCCAGCACTTGTCATAATCCTTTAGAGAATTGACTCCTCCATGATCCATTCACAGTTACTCTATCCAGACACTCACTTATAAAACCTTCTCCTTTTCTCATATTCATCTAAGCATATCTACTCCCCTTTGTTTCCAACTCAAGTAAATCACAGTCAATCATAAAAGAATGAAACACTCTAAATCCCTCATTGTAACAGGTCGCCCCCTTCTTTATCTAATTGGTAAAGAAACTCATTAAAATCCCCTAAAATTTCCTACAGAATATGAGATGTAGGCTTTAAATTAACAAGATTTAACCACTACCACCTCCTCTTTTACACCAAATTGCATGGACCATAAACACAAGAAATTGTACCATAACATTTCCCGTCTATGTTAAGTTCATCAATATGAATAATAAACCTACTAATTACTCCAACAACTAGATCAATGTCCTCCTTCCACCACAGTGCCAAACCCTCAAACCTACCAACTGGATCAACATAGACACTATAATGAAATCCCAATTTCCTCTTAATGTTTTCCACATTTAATCTCTACATCTTTGTTTCAGATAAAAAGACAACAATTGGGTTGAGTTTTTTACACTAGAACCTTAGATTTTGAATTGTCAAGGTGGTTCCAAGGCCTTGATAGTTCTACAAGAATCATGAATCTCTCCAGTCACTACCCCTTTCCCTTATAGTAGAAGAACACTCTCCTTTAAAAAGCACTTTCTTGGCTTTCCCTTTATCAGCTTATAGTTGCTCACCTCCTGAAATACCCAAATTATGATTGAAACTCATAGTAGTTTCATAAGAGAGAATAGCTACCCCAAAAAGTAACTATAAAATTGAACTTTCATTAAAAATCAGCATCTTCCTACCTATAAGATTTTCCCTCTCAACTACCTTTTATAAGTATTTCTCTACCTGATATTTTTCTTCTACAAAACCTATAGATTCTTAAGCATGAGACTTTTTCCTTTTGGACAAAGGCGTGGTCCATTTATTGTCCGTACATCTTTTCAAATTAACCCTTACTACTTGAAGTGCTAAATTATCAACCTTTCCCCCATATTTATTAGCAACTTTGGCGTTATGGGCCTCCTCCACTTCCTCAATGATATTCCTTATTTCCAACCCTTACCTATTAACATTTTAAGCT
This sequence comes from Albizia julibrissin, assembly GCA_037074505.1. Lineage (NCBI taxonomy): Eukaryota > Viridiplantae > Streptophyta > Magnoliopsida > Fabales > Fabaceae > Albizia > Albizia julibrissin. The sequence goes on along the minus strand of CM073477.1, from coordinate 56,374,542 downwards.
CTAGTATCATTATCCAATCCAAACCAACCCATTTTAAAATAGATCTTTCTCACACTAACTTTCGAGATAGTCACTTTGGGCCATTTCAGTTCAGCCCACATATTAGAAGACTGGCTCATATTTTTCCCTTTTGTAATATTAATTCTTTTTCTCACTGGATGTGGGTTCAACTTGCACCCCACATAAGTATCATTTTCTAAGTCAAATTTTGACACGTTTTCATTTATGGAGGATATATTATTCTTTACAGACTACTCCCCACTCACATCCTAAGAACATTCTCCCAGAACCTCGATTGACTCAATATTCCTCTCTTTCCCATGAAAGTAATTAATTTTCTCATGTTCCCCATGCTTCACCTTGCTTTCTTCAATCTAATGACTACTTATCTTCTCCAGTGTGCTGGAGTAAAACTTCAATGCCGATGTACACATACTAGTACTGAATCTTCATTGTTTATTGCCCTTATCGCCACCGGTAGCTTCTGAATCACAGTTCTTACTCTTATGTCCGAGCCTTCCACATACATAGCAAAACTTTGATAGATGCTTATATTTCACCTAAATCCATACTGGCTTATCATGATTGTCCTTCTTCACTGGTTTGGAAATGTAGAATACCAGAACTAAAGGTTCATCAATCTTTACTTTAACCTGGATCCTTCCAAAGCTCTCGGTCTTAATTGTTCCAAGCCCTGGGTCCTCGATGGCTATTACACTTCCAACTTTAGAAGCCAAAGCCTTGTAGTTAGCCAGACTTATTTCCTTAGGAGGCATATTATGGAGTTGAATCCATAAAAGAAACTTATCTATTTGAATCTCATAGTCACTGACAAAAGCATCTCACCTTTGGAGACACAAAATGTGTTGTTTGATTGCCCACAAACTCTCCTCTAAAACTCTGCGAGCATCTTCTATCTTGTTGAAATTGAAAGAAAACATATTAGTACCAATATATTGTCAACTTCCATCTTGTCTTCCTTTAACTTCTAAGTCACAAGAACATTTTCCCTGACAGCTACAATACCAAGTCGCGCTTTTGTCATAACTCTTCCCACTATGCATTTCTCATTATACTGCTCCATATTATTTCCTAGCCATTCAATGTTTAAGTCCTAATTAACATTTGAAGCCAACTCTATACTAAGCAGAAACCCCCGTAAAAACTTCAGAAAAACACTAACTTGTATAAGCAAAGAGAAAAGTTCTAAAAAAATAGAACTTAACTCCAAGGACAACCCAGAGAAAACAAAACAAAAGAAAAGGGAACAGAGAAAAAGAAAGTGATTTCTAGAAAGAGTAGAAAAACATAAAGAGGCGGTAGCCTAAAGCCGATATTTTGCTAAGAATGAGAGAAAAGGTACAAACCCTAGCAGAGCTCTCAGAGAGAGAAAGAATAGCACTAGGGCCGATCTTTTTTTTTCAAAATGATTTGGAGTGTTATTGAGGTATAATATTCCTAATCGCAATTATAATACAATTATCCTATACAGATAATGAAAATTTAAATCTAAACAAATAATAATAAACATAGAGAAGAGTAGTAATGAGGCTTAGAGAGAAATCTTGAAAGCAACACAAAAAATTCCATCTTAATTTTGGATTACCATTTAAATACAAGTTGATAACAACTGGATATGGCTATAGCCATGAGAAACACTTATAGCAGTGAGGAGTAACCCACCTTTTCATAATGGTGGGATTGTTGTAATATTGTGGTTTTGTTATGGCTACTTAACTCAGTGAAAAAGAAATTGCCAATGAAAGTGTATTCCTTATCTAGTCTCAAGTTTGGATGGATTTAATTTATAATGTTTCTTAACTTAATCTTTATAAATTGAATTCATGAATATCATAAGGAATCTTCACAAGGAAACATAAATGAAGAGCAAGATAAATGAAATTTTATAAAAAAAATAATAAGGTTAAGGTGCACATTTTTCCTACAAGTTTTTGCTGGGAAGTAATGTTGTCCTGAATTTTTTTTAAGTTCAATGTTGCCTCAGAAGTATTAAAATGAAGCAATATTTCCCTTTACGGTTAAAAAGTTAATGGTTAATGTCAATTTTTTAACAGTCAATGTTAGCTTTTTAATGGTATGGCCAAGATTATTATGTTTTGAAACTTCCGATGTGACATTGAACTTGAAAAATCTTTCGGGGCAACATTGCTCTTCAGCGGATACTTCCAGAGCAAATTTCACCTTAACCCAAAATAATATTATTCATAATTTCTAAATTTTACTTTCTTCAGTCCTAACCCATAAACATAAGACCTAGTTTAGAAGTTAATTTTGGGGTTGTAGGTGTCTAATAATGTGCCCCCATGACACCTTTCTTGTTGCCCTCCCTACTATCCTTAAAAAATGAGGTGTTTCCCAAATGTTTTTTTAGTTTTCTTTTCATCATTAGATTCTACCTAAAATGAACAATATTTTCATATCTTATATGCAAAAAAAGGGTCTTATTTTCAATTTTTTATGATTTCTTAAAGATTTAGTACTCTAAAATTAGGTAGTTTCTCTTTCATTTAAAGTATTAAATCTTTGAAAAATCATAAAAATGTTGAAAACAATACCTTTTTTTACCCATAAAATATCAAAATATTACTTATTTTATATAGAATCTAATGATAAAAAGAAAATTTTAAAAAAATATTTGGAAAGCCCCTCATTTTTTAGAGGTGGCAGGGAGGGCAGCATGGGCACCCCAGCCTTTGTTTGTCTTAAAATTAATTTGTTTGACATATAAACTAATAAATAATCTAATGATACATGAGTATTTCAAGGAGACCATGTAATATAGAATATAATTAAGTAACAGAAAATACTTATATCAATTTTCTTATATCTGTTTCATAAATTCTCGAATAACATGTGACCATTTGTCATATTTTTTAATTATTATCATTTAACTATAAATCCATATAAAAAATAGGATACATGATCTTGTGTGATTGGAGAAATTAATGTAATATATATATATAAGAAATTAAAGTTAATGTAAGTATGGTTCTTAAATAATTTATTTAGCTCAATTACCTTCCCCAAATTAATGAACAAGATCCTATATTAAAGAGTGGATGTAATTTTTAAACTTACACATTTTTTTTTCATTTTTCATTTCTTCATCGTCAACTTAAAAAGTACCTTTGTAGTACAAAGTGTACTTCAATGCACTGTTTAGAGAACTGGACTGGACCAGACGGTCAGACCGTCGGCCGGTCAGTAGGGTGGGCTGGATGTATGCGTTGGACCTTTTTCTAAGGGAGCCATTTTGGGCCATCGTTTATTTTTTTTTGGGCCGTCAATAGTTGTTAGGTCAGAAACCAAACCATTTTTTTCAAAAACCGTCCGGCCTAATAAAAATGAAAAAAAAATTACTGCAAATTTTATATTAAAAAATTTGATGCTGTAAAAAAAATTAAAAAATGGCATATAAATTTTAGACATGTTACTTTATTTTATTTATATTATATGTTACTAATTTTAATAATTTGGTTTGTTGCAAACTATTTTATAAATATGCTTTTGAAGAAAAAGGCAATAAGATTCATCCTCAAGTTAAAGATGAAATTGGAAGCATTGGAATTGAAGTTGAAGGTCTTGATTTTGGGTCATTTCTTCAAGAAGATGATGACATTTATCATTCTAGTCCTATTTATAAGTCACTTTTAACTAAATCTCACATATCAATGAAAGGTAGTTAACTCAATGATTATGAGGTAATTTACAACTATACCCTCATTTATGAATAGATACTTTTTAACTTTTTATTCTTTATCTATGTTTAAATTATTTCTTCATTTTTATAATAAATATGGGGTAAAATTGTTACAATCTCATTTATTACATTGAAACTAGACTTATAAATAAGACCAAATTTTTTGATAAAAAATGACTATTAAATAGGATCAGAGTGGTATGATCCAAATGCCTTTCAAGAAACTCATGTTTGGATCAATCAAGAGCCACCAATATTTGACAAGTCATAAAATCATTATTATTAGTGTATTTGATTATGTTGATGATTGACTTAATATTCTTCCTTAAATGGTATTTTGTAACTTTATTAACTTCTTATGAAATGAGACTAAAGACTAATTGTAATATATATATATATATATATATATATATATATATATATAATTATTACTTCATTGGTTCGACCAAACGGTTCGACTGTTCTAACAGTTTAAACTATGACCCGTTGACCTTTCTGGCTCGATATCTAATTCGGCTTTTAAACATTGCTTCAACGTAAAACTTCCATGTTGATTGATGTGTCTAGAGCCCCGCCTCATAATAACCTTTTATTATACTACCTTCTATATTTAACATAAGATCCTGTTTGTTTATAGCGTAAATTACATTATAAATAAAATCTTAAGATCTTATATAGGAAGAATTTTAATTAACATTTAAGGGTGTGACTTAATTTGAGTTAACCCAAAAGATTTTAAAATTTTACTGCACCCCTTTAGCTTAAAATCAAATTAAGTTTCATGGGTGAAAAGACAATGATGCCTTTACTTTATTTGTCTTTTGAATTGTCTTATTTGTCTTGTAGATACTCATATTTATCTTGTGAATTTCTATATTTGTCTTGTAAATGATTAAAATATTTTTAATTCCTGTTTTATTGAATCTCTTTATTTTTCTTGTCTTGTAAATGTCTTTATTTATTTTTTAAATGTTCATATTTGTCTTGTAAATTCCTATATTTGTCTTATAAATGACCAAAATATTTTTAATTCCCTAGGTTCTTTTTAATCCCTTTATTTGTGTTGTAAATATCTTTATTTGTCATGTAAATGCTTTTCTGAAAAAAGGGCATTATTATCTTTTCACTCACAAAACTTAATTTCATTTTGACTTAAGAGGGTGCAGAAAAGTTTTAGAATGTTTTGGATTGACTAAAATTAAATCACACCCTTCAAGGCCAAGGGGAATTACTCCTTTCATATGTTAAAGACAGGAGCTAGTATTACTATTAAGGGCCAAAGGCCAGAAGTATTCATCGGGGGCCAATTTTACCCCGAAAGTATTCACCGAGGGCCAATTTTACTCCGAAAGTATTTCGAGGACTAATTTTTCCCCGGAAGTGTCAATTTTGAAGCAATTTTTCCCTAACCGTTATGCCCATTAAGTTTGACTGTTAGTTAACAGAATTCAGGGTAAATTTGCTTCTAAGTTAAAACATCTAGGACATTTTTGTCGTCCATGTTGACCGAATAAGGTGCAAATTTATCTCCAATTCGGTTAACTAATAGTCAAACTTAATGGAAATAATGATTAAGGTAAAATTATAAGGTAAAATTAACCCTCTAAAATCTTTTAACGCAAAATTAGCCCGTAGGCAAAAATGACATTTAATCATATTATTAATTGATTATTATCACTGAGTCATAATAGTCATATTGAGACATCACCTAGTTGTACTGCAAAGCTCGGGAGCAGAGGTACTACTACTTGTACTACTAGGTCGCGCCAGTATCACGCTCGGAGAAAAAGTCAAAGGCTCTTTGTTTATGATTATGAGGCACTTTGATATTGAACAGAACCAGAACCAGAACCAGAACCAGAACCAGTCTCTCACTATTTCTCAGTCTCAGAAATGGATTCTTCTTCCACTGGATCAGCTAAAATCCCTCTCAAGTTTGAGCTCAGGCCTCCTCCATATCCACTGGTAATTAAGCTCTCGCTATCTCTAATTTCCTATCCTCTGCTTCTCATTGTTAGAAGGTTAAATTGGTTAAGATGACTAGTGTTAATCACTATGTTACTAGATGCAGCAAAAACTTTATATAAATAAAAGGTCATAGTTCATATGTTAACAAGATTAGTTCATCATCATCACCATCATCACTAGCTATCACTCTTTCAATTTTCAATCTGTAGGACGTTGGATTTGGTTGTTCTGTTTGGGTTCTTCGGAGTCTTTGTTGTTCTGTTTTGTTTTCATTTTGTGTAGAGTCTTGTTGGTTTATACATACTGATGTTTGTATTTTTTGTTACATCCTAATGATATTATCCATTTCACTAAAAAGAAAAAAGGGCAATAAACCTGTTAGATCATATATAGAAGTTGCTAAAGAAAACTTAAAGAAATATTGTAGAGAGATTATTACTAGCATCTCAAATAGCCATGCGTTCTCTCTTTTCCGTATTAATTAGGCTCTTATGGGTTGTTTGGGATGACTTAAAATAAGCTAAATCCAAACACACAAACACCCACACTAAATCAAAGTAGTCCTATTTCAACTATTCTTAATTCCATAAATTAAAGATGTATATATGGCACAAATGCTAACTATACATATTTCATGATTTATAAATAGTGACTGAGTTTGCTAACTATACCTTTTATTTGATGCTCTAATGAAAATTAAACACTAAACACTGATCAGAATGCTTTGGAGCCGGTTATGAGCGAGAGGACGCTAGAGTTTCATTGGGGGAAGCACCACAGGACATATGTGGACAACTTAAATAAGCAAATCACAGGCACTGATCTTGAAGGCAAGTCACTGAAAGACGTCATAGTTGCTTCATACAATAACGGAGACACTCTTCCAACTTTCAACAATGCTGCACAGGTAAAATTATTTATGACCAAATACTTAATAAAGTTATTGAATGAAACCTCTTAATTAACAATATATTCAATAAAAATCCAGTTGTTGATAAATCACTATAACCCCCTATAATCCATGTTACAAACCCCACTTAATAGGATGGGGCTCGAGTTAGAGAGCCCCACATGTGAAATGTGATTTTTCAGTTTCAAGGAGTTTTCGCTCCTAATATGATAGTCTTATCTTTTAAGATGAGCTCTTCTTTTATATTTATACTAGTATAGCTAGCAATTCAGGTCAGCCCGATGGCTAAACGACACTATCCCGCCCCTTTGTCAGCTGGCAAAATACTAGCCCGAGCCCACCTATTAATTTTTTTAAAAAAACTATTTCACTCATTTATTTTTAAATTCTCACTTCTTTTTTCTTTCACCCATTCACAGCATACTTCCTTTCTTTTATACATTTGTGTTAGGAAGCCAATTTCATTCTTACTTTTTTTTTTCATTTACTCATATCACAAAAACATATAAACACATCTATGTTAAATTTAATAATAGTAGAATAAATAAATATAATATCAAAATAAAAGTATCAAATAAGAAGTATGAGGAAGTAGTTAAATACAGTATCAAAGGAAATGCGTTAAGAGTATTCGGAATTATTTTGTAAGAAAAAAAAAATTAAGCGGGCTAGCCTGCTATAACCCTCAGGCTGAATGGAGCGGGCAGGGCGGGCCTGTGCAGCCCATCCCTAGCCCAAGCCCACCACTTTTGACTAGTATGAGGCTAAGTGAAGTGTCATAGAGTGGAGCCATTGGAGATGTTGGCTTGGCTCTCGAACGGGGTGCATTGTTATGAGTTCCTTACAAGTGAAGTGTGTTCTATAAATTCAAAGGACTCTCGCACCCAATAAGCTAATCTTTTGGGATGAGCTCTAAGACAAATGTTAGTCTTGATTGTAGGTATGGAACCATGACTTCTTCTGGGAGTGCATGAAACCGGGAGGTGGAGGGGTCCCTTCTGGGGATCTTTACCATATGATTGACAGAGATTTTGGTTCATTCCAAAACTTTGCTGATCAGTTTAAGAAAGCTGCTGCAACACAATTTGGTTCTGGTTGGGCTTGGCTTATATGTGAGTTTGGCTACATATATTTATCTGCTTGTTCATTATTCATTTCTAGTATTACTTGGAAAATCTAACTTATCAATCAGCACTTGTGTGTGCTGCTAAATAATGCTTTTATATCAGATGAGAACGAAAAGCTGAAAATAGCCCAGAGTCCCAATGCTGTGAACCCCCTTGTCTGGAACAGTGTTGTAAGTAATAAGGACTAATTATAATACTTATTTATTCTTAATCTCATTATGTTAGGGTAGTTTGTTAGAAGATACAATTTCTACATTTTATGACTAATGAGATCTTTTAATTAATATCTTGCAGCCACTCCTTACCATTGATGTTTGGGAGGTATTTCTCATAATTCTTTTACCTTCTTTAAAAAGAAAAACAGCATTTTACCCTTTAGAAACTACTTCCTTATATCCTAAATATAAGACATAATTGACTTTTTTAGAGAGATTAAGGAAACTAAATAAGTTACTTAATCATATCATATGTTACGTATTATTAGATTATATATTAATTTATAACTTAACAAAATAGTTTGAAGAAAAAACAATAGATATAAATAATTTATAGCATTTTAATTAGTTTTTTTAATATCTCCAAAAATAATTAACTTACCTTGTATTTAGGATAAGAAGAATATATATGTATAACTTGCTCTTCATAATGTTAATGTGCTTGACTTGCAGAACTTGCATTTCTATTCCCAAAAAATTAACTCAGATCTAGTTCTTTCATCTAGCTAGTGTGATCTTGACAAGGTCATTATTACGGTACAATTGCTGACTTTGGTTATGGTTTTTCATTTCTATACAGCACGCCTACTATCTAGACTATCAGGTAAGACGTTATTCTGTGTATGTTGCCACTGTCTTTAAAATCTTGTTAAACACACACACACACACATACACAACTAAATATCCATGGCTGTTTTGTCTTGCACAGAACCGGCGACCGGATTATATTTCAGTGTTTATGGATCAGCTTGTGTCATGGGATGCCGTCAGCTCCAAGCTTGAACAAGCCAAAACAAGCAATATTGCTGAGAAACATGCTTGATGACTTTTGTTCTTTGTTTCAACAGATCGGTGATAACTGTGTTGACCAATGAATTGTAATGTGTTCCTTCACATCAGAATAGTTGTGTTGTGGTGGATAATCTTAATGCTTTCTTGTGTTTGAGTTTGTGCTTCATATGTATGCTTTCATGGAACACCTTTCTTGTGCAATACTTGAAATCCTTTTGAATTAAGTCCTATTCATTTAGCAAATTGTGTCAAGATTATCCAAGGTAAAATGAAAATTTATTAAAACAAGGTAAAATGAAAATGCACAAATTTATTATTAGAGCCACTTTACCATTGCATTTTAGACACTGCAGGCAGGTGGTGAAGAGTTATGGGAATTTTACTGGTGGGCAATTTTTAAATAGTTTACATAGGCATTATCAGTCTTAGGTATATCATGACTTGATGCCCTTAGGTTTTTGGAATTATTGAGGTAAGAAGCAATCATTTCTCAAAAAGTAAGTGTTTATGGGTTGGAGAAGAGCAGGGGTTTAGGTTATTTGCTCCTAAAATTTATTTTTATTTTAGTTTTGATTTTTTAAGTTTTAAACTAAGGGTTTTGACATCTAGCAAAATTGTCTATATTTTTGTAAACTTAAGAAAAATGACACTAATGTCTAAATTAAGTAAAATAATATCAGAAAAGTCTTATAACTTGTTAATGATAGTTCATTCACGTGCTAACGGTTGTTCTTTTACTTGTCATTGATTAGTTATAAAACTTTTCTGATATTATTTTCTTTAATTTGGACCTTGATGTCATGTTTTCTAAAACTTATAATTTGAAACTTAGAGAGATAAAATTATAATGATGATAAATTTAAGAAAATAAGAATTATATATATTAACCCAAATTTTTTGAACGTTCAAATAGGAATTAAACTGCCTAGGTTTATTGTTTTTATTACATTTTAATAATATACTATTTAAATGTTCAAATAAGTTGGGAGATTTCTTTGACATTTCAATTATTTTATTATAAAAGAGTTATAAGAGGTTGCCGCTTTTTCAAGCATCGATTTTTTGGGTGGCTCAGAATCCTCCATCCATAGAATCTGGTCGTGTGGTGGCCACGGGCAATTCGACAAGCATTATCTAATATTTACGTGGAACAAATTATTAAACTACGAAGTATGAATATTTAACTAAAAGTAGATAAATTCATGAAACATGAAACATAATATGCTTTTTATTTCTGAAATTTTAAACAATCAAATTCTTAAAAATATAATAATTTTAGTTCTTGTAAATAGTCATGTTTAAGAAACATTATAAGATATCCTCGTGTAACTTTTCGCTATTTTTTTTAAATTTGCCATCTTATTTAATTTCCCTTGTCATCTCAACACCACTACCATTTTTAATGTTATCTTTAAGATGGAGGTTTACTTTCTTCTTTGTTTGTTTGTTTATTTTTTGTTCTTGGTGTTAAAAGACGATGTTCACTACTTCACTAGTAGATGTAGTACATGTGTACTTCAGTGGAGAACCTAGAGCGCAGGTAAAATGACATATGAGGACCTGGATACTAAAATAACACAAGAAATAATATTATTTTTTAAAAACTTTACGTACGACCCAATGGATTTCTTAGTCCTTTAATATTTATGAAATAGACAAGAATGCCCTCCAACTTAATCCCCTACCCGCTAGAGATTTTCAGAAGGCTAAAACACATGTTTGTCGAGGGTATTATAAAAAAATTAATATACATTTTTTATAAATAATAACTACTTCTCTAATTCTATTTATAAGGTTGTAAGAGTATTTTTGCTTATTTATAAATTATATCATTAAAATTTTTATATAAATATATAATTTTATCTTTTATTTATTATTGTGTAGATTTTTTTCTCATAGGTAGTTTAATATAAATATATATATTAAATATTAGTAAAATTAGAAAGTTATTAAATTTTAAGTCAGCGTTAATAAATTTTTTTATTTTAATAAAAAATTTTAGAAATGATTTATAAATAAGATGAAAAAGAGTGATTAGCTAAATTTTTAAATATATACAATTTAATTGCCTAACTCCATTATTATATAAGCTTGTTTGGTTTAACTTATGTTTATGTATAAGTTCGATTTATATAAATTGAGACAAAATTCTTTTACATATTTAGCTCATATATCGTAAATCATGATTGTAAAATATTTTTAGAGGTTCCAATCACAATTCCAAATATACCAAATGATTGAAAGGTGCCTGGAAAAAAAAAAAGTAGTGCCAGCATCATCAGGAATTTGTGAATGAGCGGGGAAGACAAGCAATGGAAAACCCTGATGAGTGAAGCGCCAATGCGTGAGTTGGGATTCCTGTTCTTGCTCTGGCTCACAAACTTGTGGCGAATAGAAAGGATAATTTTGTCAATTGGAAAATGACTTAAAATATTTAATGGTTATTTTTACATGGATTCAATTTAATAACCAGGTCCTTTAATGTCATTTACTTACCTCTAGAACCCTCTACATGCGATTTGACGCTGTGTGAGGCCCTCGTCTTCAAGAGCGAGGATCTGAAATTGTGCCTAATTTTGAGCCATCCCTTAATCCTTTCTCTGTCTCAGAAATGGAGCTTATGGCGTCTTCGGCTGCTGCTTCTTCTCTACAATGCGCCTTTCTTCCTCGCAAAGGTTCGCAATCTCTATTGTTCGGCCTATGTCTCTGTCTCTAATCTTTCTCTGTGATTGATCCTGTTTTTTCTTTTTTCCCCGGTTGATAGGGTTGTTCGGAACTCCAGGATCTGCTGGCGGAGAGGTTTGCTTTCGATTATCTTGTTTCTAGCTTGTTTCTATTTCTACTGTGCTTTTGGTCAGTGAGAGTGTGAATTGTTAAATTGTTGTGGTTCTCTATGAGAGACTGTTCAATGTTTGTCGATTGACGTAACAAATACTAATTTGATTTGTAACCTTATTGGCTTAATGCGTCTAATCTAATACTTTATGTAGAAATTTTGTGGCTAGCAAGTGAGTAGCCCTGAAACTTGAAGTGAATAGATTCTCATAGCTTTGGGCAAAAAAAATAAACAAGAAGAATAGGTACTCATAACTTAAGCATCCGTTACAATTGTTGGAATATTACTAAACCTGACTAATTGATGAAGTTAAATTAGTTTGTATGTTGAGTTTTTTGTAGCTTCTTTCGTCTTATTTGGCCATTCATTGGTCAATGATCAGTAACTAGAATATTACTTGATAATTCTTGAAAAAAAAAAGTATTATAATTCTTTTAAATGGATGGCAAGATTATTTCAGCGCTGAATAAACTAAAGCTTCTGCTCGGCTAGAACCGTACAGGAAGTTGCTATGATAATTTTACAATTATTAGCTATGTAAACACAAGTTTTGTATTAGCCGCTTAAGAGAGTATTTTGTACATTGCAGAGAAGGTGTGTAAGGAAAGCAGGACCTGTTAAAATCACTGCGAAGTTTGAACTGAAGCCTCCTCCATATCCAGTGGTAAGCTTCATATGTTGTACTTTTACCCGTCACTATTAACTGTCGTTTTTACTTGCACAACTTTCAACTGAATATGTGATTTTAGTTACTTGCCTTCTTTTGCCAGAGGTAGAGACTTAGCCTTGCCTTTGGTCAGAACTATTTTTACTACAAAATATACATAACATTCTTTTTAGGAGCAACTCACCTTTTCTTTAGCAATTAAAACTGCTGACATCATATGGTGTTAGATTTTTATTATTCATAGCATAATCAAAAAAGAAAGTTCGTTTCACAAAAAATAAAAAATTGTAGCTAATGTATTTGGTGTTGGGGTTCTAATTGTTAATGCTCATAATTGTTACATTAGTAATAGTAATGAACTGTAAAGATTGGATTAAAAGCTGGAAAAAAGAAAGAAAGAAAGAATGGAAATGAATCTGAAAGAATAGACTAGTGAGACTACTTGCATCCAGAACAGCCAGTGTGTCTTCTCTTTTTTGTATTAGTCTCTTATTTCTGTGTGAAAGCAATTCTGCTATATTATTTCACTATAGCTACTTGAGTAAGTTCACATATAATTTCTGGAACATTAGTTTTGGTGAATTGATATGTAACCTATATCCTAATGAAACCTTCAGAATGCTTTGGAGCCTGTTATGAGCGAGAAGACATTTGAGTTTCATTGGGGAAAGCACCATAGAGCATATGTAGATAACCTAAACAAGCAAATAGCAGGAACTGATCTAGAAGGGAAGTCACTGGAGGATGTTGTAGTTATTACATACAATAAGGGTGACCCTCTTCCATCTTTCAACAATGCAGCACAGGCATGTTTTTTTTTTTTTTTTTTAACCAACAAATCTGAAGTTTTTAAAGTTGTTAAGTAATCCAAATTTACTTTATGCAGGTCTGGAACCATGACTTCTTCTGGGAGTCCATGAAACCAGGTGGTGGTGGGCCCCCATCCGGGGAACTTCTACAACTAATTGAAAGAGATTTTGGTTCATTTCAAAAGTTCTCTGATGAGTTTAAGGCTGCTGCTGCAACTCAATTTGGTTCTGGTTGGGCTTGGCTTATATGTGAGTGCTGACTAAACCATTTCATCTCCTATTTTCTTCATGCATGCATTCTTAGTTTTACTTGCTAAATCTCACCTATTAAGTAATTATAACTTTCTTATATTCCTCTAAATCCTCATCTATCAGTCAAGGACAACAAGCTAGCTATAGTCAAGACTCCAAATGCTGTGAACCCGCTGGTCATGGAGGGTTATGTAAGTAATGATGATTAATTATAATACTTGTTTATTTTTAATGTCATCTTGGGTAATTTAGAAGCATTCTGGATGATATCTGCATTTTATGACTAATGAGATCTCTTGTTATTGTGTTGCAGCCGCTCCTCACCATTGATGTTTGGGAGGTATTTCTCAACTTTACTATCTTTATAAAACGAAATGGAATTTCACCCTCCAAACTCAGCTTAATTAAATTTTTTTTTTTACAATAATGGCCTTGGCGCAACTGGTGGGTGCGCTGGCTTTCCGCCCCCAGGTCCAAGGTTCGAGCCCTAGAAACAGCCTCTTGGCAATAATGTCAGGGTAAGGCTGCGTACATATAGGGTCTCCTTCCCCTGAGCCCGCATTGTGCGGGAGCCGCTTGGCACTGGGGTCCGCCTTTTTAAATGAATTTTAGAAAGCAGCTAAATAACCCCTTCATCTTTGGACTTGAATGAAAAACCTTCTACCTGAGTGAGAATTGACATTAAACTATAAGGAGCTATGTGGTTTTTACAATGAAATCCATGTTTAAGTTCCTCGGCATTAGGCTTGCAAAAGTTCCTTCTACTTTTCCCAAAAAAATATCTGAGTTTTAACATTTTTCATTTTAGTCTGAATTTCAAGTGTTTTATTACATTTTGAAGTACATTTACTTACTTTGCATCTTTGTGGTTATCCATTCATAACAAAGGAAAGACTAGTGTAATCTTTTCAAGTCATCATTGATTATTTTACAATTGCTGACTTTGCCATGCCTTTTCATCTTTGTACAGCATGCTTACTATCTAGACTTTCAGGTATGTAGTCCATAAAGCATTTTTTCTGTTGCTGCTTTCTCTTTATGTTTCATCCAACAGTTAATGGTATCGATGACTGTTTTGTATTGACAGAACCGGCGGCCAGATTATATTTCGGTGTTCATGGAAAAGCTCGTGTCATGGGACGCTGTCAGCAAAAGGCTTGAACAAGCGAAGGCTCTGGTGTAGCCACAGAACCAGTGATGCTGAGAGGAAAAGAATAGGAGGAAGAGACGTTGACATCCTGGGAAGCTATTGAGGAGATTTATACTATTCGATAGGTGTGCTATCGAGGACAAATAGTGGTGCAGCCAAATTTTTCGTGTGTGATCAGAGTATGCTTTCGTGTGTTTGAATCCGGTTTTTGTATATGCTTTTAATAAACACCTGTCTCCTGGATGTCTTGAGAACATAGTGATGGAACTCTCAATGTGAGTGAATAAATGTCGCTAAACTTTCGCAGCTCTTGCACTTGCAACCTAATGAACATGCTTTCCTCACCACTTATATGTATTTCTCTCAACAACAATACTACTACTAGCTGGAATTGAGCATTAGTGTAATAGGTGGACCGATCCGGTTCAATTGAAAACCAGTGAATTAGTTTCCGTGGAAACCTAGATAAAATCAGGCACTATTGGCAAATATTCTCAGCAGCCTCAATGATGGAGAGGCACTTTATGTATTTATAGAATAGTTCATCCAATACATTTTGCGCACATATAAAAGGAAATAACAGAATGATTAGAGAATGGGTCATAGCCAATCCGATACAGCTAATACACAGCTTTAGAATATTCTATACATGATACAAATATATTTATTCCCTAGCATTCCTCAAGCGAGAATGGGTCATAGCCAATCCGAGCTTGTTTCAAAAGATAGAGAATTGAGGATGAGTTGAAGCCCTTGTAAAACCATCTGCAATTTGTTGTGCAGAAGGGATGTATCGGATGTCCAACTGACCAGCTAAAACTTTATCACGCACAAAGTGAACATCAAGTTCAATATGTTTGGATTGTGGATGCTGTGCTGGATTAGCAGCTAGTGCCTTTGCACTAATGTTATCACGCCAAATAATTGGTCGTTTTTTACATTTAAAACCGAGTTCATAGAGTATCGAGCATAGCCACATAATCTCAGTAGATGAATAAGCTAATTGTTAGTTTTCATAATATTTTGAAGATAACAAAGCTTTAATTTATTAGACTTAAGTGATGATTAAACCTTTTGAAAAGAAAAGAGTGAAATCCATGGTGAACTACTTAAGCTTGAAATTGAACTCATAGTTACCAGAGGGAGATCACTCGAGTGTTCTATTTGAGCACTTGAGTGATGATGTTTCACTCTTAGAAAACTCTAAGTCACTCCATGGCAATCAAACTGTGTAGAAAATTCTCTAAGACAAATCATTTGAGTGAATGAGTAAGCACTCCAGTGATGGAACCAATTGCTAGTGACTAACAGAAGGACTGAAAGTTAGTGCACTGAGAAAACAGAAACACTCGTGTGAGTGGTAAGCACTCGAGTGATGTTGTAGGTAATAGCCATCTAATAATACAGATTACTTGAGTGGTTAGAAGAGTCACTCGAGTGATATGCGACTAAAGACAAATCACTCGAGTGATATGCTATAAAAGCAAGATCACTCGATTAAAATGGCCTATCACTTGAGTGAAATGACAGATCACTCGAATAACGCAAATTTTCTAAGATTCACTAGCAGGATCACTTGAAGTAATGTAATCTTCACTGAAGATCACTCGAGTGATTTTACAAAACACTCGAATGATCCGTGATCACTTGCAGATTTGTGCAAGTGACCTGGAAGTGATGATAATATTATTTCTCAGGTACTCGGTAGTGATCTATCAAACTTTTCAAATACACCATAAGATCACTTGAGTGATGGTTCTAAGCACTTGACTGATACTCAACTTTTAAAATCACCACTACAAAGTTCCTTGATAAACTCAAGAGTGCGAATTCACTAAGAACTCTCAAGTGAAAGAAATGAACACTTGAGTAATTGGAAATCACTTGAAGTGATTATCAGTCTCACTTGAGTAAAGTTATCAGAAAACAATAATCATCGTCTCGTAAATTTTAATACATACACTCGACATCTTGATTTGCTTACTTATTCTTGATTGTTACTAATCTCATTTCTAAATAAGTTTCAGGCGCTTCAACATCAGATTATCTTCAAAATCTTAAAAAGAAAAAATCTGACAAAATCATTAAATGTGTAGCAGAGAGAAGTGGCAGAAATACTCTCTTTCATCAACAGCTACAATTACTCTCTAACAGACAAATTTGAATGTGCTTAACAGTTATCAACGACGTTCCACCTATAAATACAGAAGTATTCAAGACGGAGCAACCAACCAACAACAAAATTAATTCTGCTCATTAAGTACTATTTTTTTCTGTCTGTCTGTTATTCTATGAAATTCTCATTGTTCCTCAGTATTCATCTATCCACTCTTTGAGAGAGACTTTAATACTTTCATTCACTATTTGTGTGAAGAGAATCTCAAGGTAGTGGGACCTTGAATGGATATCAGATAACAATGTGTAAGGGGGAGTGAGTGTCCTATTGATGAGCTTACTTGTACTGTGGTGTAAAGAACCCATTAAATCTTAGATGTATAGTGAAAATCTCAAAGGCGCTCTGAGGACTGGACGTAGGTCAAGTTGTTGAGAGCGAGCTAGTATAAAACCCAGTGTACACTTTGGTGATATTTCTCCAACTCTTATTTGTTTAATTAAGTGTTTTAATTATAACTTTTAAATTTCTATATCACCCAATTCACCCCCCTCTTAGGTGAAACATTGACACTAACATTAATGATCAATACTCGGATTCTGCACTTAAACTTGATACCATACGTTGTTTTACGGAAGATAATGAAACTAAAGTGCCTCTTAGATAGACACCAATACTAGAGATTGATTTTCTATTATCAACACTAGTTGCCTAATCAGCATTAGAAAATCCATTCATGTTAAATCCAGGAGAAGGTTTGATGTGTAAGCTATAGTGCTATGTTCCTTTAAGATACCTTAGTATCCTTTTTACAGCTTGAAAATGAATATCTGTAGGCCTAGATAAAAATTGACTCAACTTATTCACTAAGAATGCTATATCAAGCCTAGTGGCGGTGAGATATTGTAAGGCTCCTATGGCTTGCCGAAACACAGTAGGATTGGGCAACAATTTTCCATCATTAATAGAATACTGTTTTGCAGATACCATAGGTGTTGGCATTGGTGTAGCATCAAGCATTCCAAATCTTCAAAGTAGATCTAAGGTATACTTTCCTTGGTTTAGGTAAATGCCAGAGTTGTCTCGAAAAACCTCAATACCTAGAAAATAATGAATTACACCAAGGTCTTCAAGGTCTTTTTGAGAGAACAAACAATTCAATTTGCTAACAAATGAATTCAAGTATGCTTTGCTATTTCCAGTTACCAGTATGTCATCTACATATATCAAAACATAAACAAGTAAATTATCCTTCTTCAACACAAATAAAGAGCTATCACTTTTGGCATTTTTAAAACCCCATTGGATCAAAGTGAGTCTTAAGCGATCATATTAAGTATGCGGTGCTTGTTTAAGTCCGTAGAGTGCTTTATCAATTTTTCACACATGTGTAGGTCGTGATTGGTCCACAAATCCCATAGGTTGTCATATAAAAACATCTCTAAGATACCCGTTCAAGGATACAATATTGATGTTGAGTTGCAAGACATCCCAATCGATTGTTGTTGCAATGGTAAGAACAATACGAATCATGGTTGCTTTCACCACCGGACTAAATGTCTCGTGGTAATCGATTCTCGGAGATTGTTGAAACCCTTTAGCCACAAGCAGGGCTTTCCTTTTATGAAGAGAACATCGAGATGAAATTGATTTTTGAATACCCACTTGCAATCTATTATTTTATGAGTTTTGTTTTATGGGACCAGTTGCCATGTCTGATTTTGCCGGAGAGTTCAAACTCCCCTATTATGGCTGCTTCCCATTTGAAAAAGATAGGGCTTCTTTGACAGTCACAGGTTTAGTTATGTTTTGATGAGACATTGTCTTCAGAACTGAAAAGCCCAACAAATGGGTATTTGGGCTTTTGAATTCCACTTTTAGCTTATGTAGTCATTGGGTGTACATTTTGATATGGTGATGAGCTTGGGCTGGTTGATGAAGAAGACAAATTTTCAATAGATCCTTCTATGGGATTAAGATAGGGCCCTGGACTACTCGGAGATGTATTAGCCAGTGAAACCACATTATTCAGTGGCACAAAGCTATCATTACTTCCAGTAGCTTATACTAAGGAAGAAGTATTTGGTGAGGTAGAGACAACCATTGAAGGATTGATAGCCAAAGGAATAACTGCTATATCATTAGAACTAGTTCGGTATTGAAGAAAACCATTAGCAAAGGGAAAACTCATTGAGTAAAAAACATGTCAAGAAGTCTATATGCGACTAAAGGACTTAGGCACCTGAAACCTTTCTGCTAAGATGCATAACCAAGAAAAACACAATGTTGGCTATGGAATGAAAACTTGTGATCGTTATATGGTTTTAGATAGGGATAGTAGGCACAACCAAAAGGTTGGAGAGTTTTGTAAGTAGGTTCTGTTTTATATAACTAAAATAAAGGTGTTGACTCTTTTATTATTGGTGTAGGCATTCGATTTATTAGAAAAAGAAAGTCTGGAAAGCTTATATCTAGTAGTTGAGTGGCATTTTAACATGAGCTAATAGAGTTAATCTAGTCTCCACAATATGTCGATGCTTCTTTTTAGCCCTTCCATTTTGGTGGGAAGTATAAGGGCAAGTATGACGCATCTGAATTCCATAAGAATTAGCAATTTGAACAAATGGTTTAAATTCAGTACCTATAGCACATTGAATTGCTTTAATTTTAGTGCTAAATTGATTTTCAACAAATGCCCAAAAGTGATTGAATGCTACAATTGCTTCACCTTTATGCTTAAGAGGATATAACTAAGTGTGTCGGCTATAATCATCAATGAAATGAACATAAAAGTAATGCCCAGAGATTTATTAAATAGGGGAAGGACCCCATAAATTAGTATGAATTAGATCAAGAGAGGCCAAAGTATGAGAATTAGATGAAGGAAATGATTGATATTTGGATTTCCCATATTGACAAGCTTCACAAAAATCATGCTCACTATGCTTATGCTTGACATTACATTTATTTAAAATGTGACTAAGCACTTTTTTACTAGGATGTCCTAACTTTCGATGCCATAAAGCAAGATAATAACTAGACTCAACAGAAGCAAAATAAACTTGAGCAAAATGATCATTACTTCGAGCTTCATCAATGGTCACTGGATATAGCCCTTGCTGTGACATCCCTTGCATTAGAAGTTGTCCTGTCATTCGATCCTTCACATAGCAACCAATATCGTTAAATTCAATAATAACATGGTTATCTTTAACCAATTAACACACACTCAATAGCTTCTTTATAGAAGATAACACTACCAAAATCTTATTAAGATTTATATTGGATGATAATTTCTTGGATCCAATAGCTTGAACATATGTCTTTTCACCATTACAAGTGTTAAGTTGACACTTACCAATAGCAGAAGCTTGATCAATATACTCAATAGAAGGGTTACATGATAGCTGGCTCTACTATCCATGTACCACACTAGATCAGCAACATTGCCAGTAGAAGCATAATTCACTTGACCTCTATCATTACACAGAAAGTAACACTTTGATATATCATGACCAGGATGCCTGCAATAGTGACAATAAGTACAACCTCGATTATGTCTACGAATAGAGCGACCACGTCCTTAAAAATTGCCATAAGATCCTCGACTCCCTCACCAATTCCTTGGAATCATTCCAGGACAAAAAACGCTGTCAAGGAGTAGCATGTTGTGCTATGTTTGCAGCTGGTTTGATATCAAGGCTAGCAAACTGATTTAGTTGTTCAATCCAACTTTCAAAAGCAAGTAAATAAGCCTGAAAAGAAAGGTGAGTTTGGTCAGTTAATTTAAAAAATAAAGCATTATGTTAAACATCAAAACCATTCAGGGTATGAATGATAAGTTCATCGTATGGTAATAGCTGATCAGCAATGGAATTCATCTTGTTTAAATAATCTTCCATCTTCATTCCACTTTTCCTTGTTCGATGCAAATCTAATTTATACACCATGACCCTTCCTTTGGTTAAAGTGCTGGCAAGATAACGTGCCTTAGTTCATATATCCTTTACAGTTCGATAATAGTTAAGCTCCAACTTTGATGCACATCACTCGAGTGCTTATCATATCACTTGAGTGATTGTCTCTAAACACTTTTCTTGATATGATCAACATCGAGTAACTTGTTGAATTTTTTAGAGTGAAGCTTCATCACTCAAGTACATTCACTATTACTCGAGTAATCCTCTTTGATTAATCTTGGTTCTTACTTGGCTATCACTCGAGTGCTGAAACCATCAATTGAGTGATTATCCCAAGGCGGAGGAGAAGATTACCACAAAGTTTTACTTTTCTGTTTTCAAATTACTTAAAGTGGGAAATCATCACTTGGGTGACTTACTGATTCAAGTTTTTCCAAAAACACTTACATCACTCGAGTGTTTGAAAACTTCACTTGAGTGACTTGATGATTCAAGTCAATTTTGTGTCATCCTTTTTGCTTGTCAAAATATACTTAGATATTAAGGTTTGTTATCATCAAAACATTATGAGAATTAACAATATATACCTAGATATATGACAGGCGTAGCAAGAGGGAGAAGTGTTCTATTTTCCTGGTTGATAAGAGCTTTAATGAATAGAGATTAAAGTTTGGATATGCAGAAGAGCAATAACATAAATAAAAATTCAGCATTGAGTTTTTGTTTCTCCTTTCTCTTCTCTTCTTTCTTTGCCTTTTTATCTTTTCTTTGGTTAGCTATTATTTTTGTCATGAGAATATTCAGTTTATGTAGTTAAACCTTGGTTTTTTAATCTAGTTTGATTATGGATTAGTGGATGATAATTTTTGTCATTAATTGCTTTAATATTATATTTGTTGATTTAATTGTGTGCTTGATTATCCTAAAACAAGTGACATCTGATTGAGATTATTTTGGTATTCTAAAAGAGCCTAGATATAGGGAATTTAGAATAAAAACTTCAATTGAATAGTGTAGAATTAGGTTTTTTGAATTTAATTTGCTTGTAGAATAGACATTTACATACTGACCCTACATGGTATCATTATACTTGCATTTAAATTAATCCAATTAAGCACTAATCACCTAAGGATTTAGGGATGCGATTAACATAATTGGAATGCCTTTTAGTAGATCAAAAGACACTCTTAAGTAAATAAGAATCCTAGACTAGCAAATATAATTTAAAATGCAATTAATGTAGAAATTAGACACTAAAAAGTAATCAATGCTATAATAATCCAAGTCACTGCTTAAGATCTAGAATAACCCTTAACTTTCATAATAGTTAGATTTTTCTTCTTCTTTTCTCTAGTTAGCTTTTATTCATAATTCAAATTGTGTTGACTCGACTTAAGCAAAAGTATAAAGTCATTGCTTAACTGCATTGTTGGTACCAAGTTCTCATGGACACAAAATCTTACTCATTCTTTTTAAATTGATACAACCCGTGTACTTGCGGAGTCTTAGGCTCTATATTTTACCCTTATAAGTTCTTTTCCAAGTTTTTTTTTTGTTTGGATGCCCACCTTGAAAAGGCTTAGATGATTATTGAATGTTGGATGAAAGTACCGATTGTAATTTTAACCCCGACGTGTGGGAGCTATGGATGCATGGTTTGTATCGTGGGCTATTCTTAAATTCGAATACTGTAACTCTTAGGTTTAGTGCTAAGTTAACTAATCTTAGGTACTTTGGTCTTTTTATTTTTTTGAAACTTTAGATAAAATATGGCTCTTCTCTATCCTGATTTTATGTGAAAAAGGAAAAGCCTCTTATTTATTGAAGCTGAGTCTAATCAACATATTTGATATAAAAACTTGAGAATTCTATTTTGTATATGGTTCATTATGGTTGTGTGAAGAGGTATTGATTGAGAGGGAGATCGTACTAAATGACAATAATAAGGAGCTACCCGATTAATATTTCCACCTACTTAGATACTTCCTTATTATTGGCCTTCAGCTTGTTTTCCATCTCATCCAAAACCTTCTAATGATATCATATTCCCTCATATAAAATCTAAGTATTATATTTATATATTAACTCTGTTATACTTGACTTCATTAAATAAGAATCTTCTTCTTTATCACCTCAAATTGGGGTAGTACATAGTCATGTTTTATATTTAAGGTCTAAAAGGATCAAAATACATAAAAAATAGTAACTTAGCACCAAAGCCAAGGGTTGTAACAATCAACTTTAATGAGTCTTGCAATATGAATCATGCATCAACATTATGTAGGTGTTGGGTCTAAAATTTCATCTACTATATTGAGCACTTAAAAATCATCTAACTCCTTTAGAAATGGGGAAATACAAGCAAAAAAATTAAACATTGGAAAAACATATGTCAGCATTAAGTGTCAATTAATAATATTTGTAAGATCCACAGGTTAGATATAATTAGTTTTTATATTTATTGCATTTGTATTTTTAGAGTTGTCTATTGAATTTATATTGCATAATATACCTTTTAGATATGGTAATCCATTGGAATAGGACAATTATAACTCCATTTTTTTTTAATTTAGAAGGTATTTTTGCTTATAATTAAGATAAAAAGAAATTGGATAGTATTTGCTTACAAGTTACAATTGTATTTCAAATTCATAAGAGGAGGAGTATCAGCTTTTGTTTATGTTTGCTTTCGAGAATTATTTTAGGGTAAAGATACATCCAGTGCCTTATGGTATCTGTTTAAATGTATACAGTACTTTAAAGTATTATGTAGTACACAGGACACTCTAAAATTTTTTTTCAGGTGTGTCTAGTACCCTAAATTATTTTTTGGTGTATGCAATACCTTAAAGTATTTTTTCAAGTATATCTAATACCTTAAATTACCAAAATTGTTAAGCGCAAAATTTGTTTTTTAAAAAAAGAAGTGATTCAGGGTGATGGTTGTAATTGAAAAAATATTTTAAGATATTAGATACACTTGAATATATATATATATATATATATATATATATATATATGGCATTGATGCCCTTTAACCTACTATTTTATTATAATTTAATATTTTATTATATTTAGCAAAGTCACTACGATTTATATATATCAATTGAACAACTTCTTTAATGATATGTTTAGATAGTCTTTATAAGTGCTTTTCAATCATGATTTACGGAATACGAGGTAGCTTTTACGATCTACAATGTAGCTTTTATGCATAAACATAAGCCTAACCAAACAAACCTCATGATCTCTCCAATTAAAAGTTATTATTAGTTTTTAAGATTACCCTCTAATTAAGATGAGTGTTTCTTAATTGCTTTTAATTTCTTTCTTATATGATCTCTCTTTACAATAAATTGATTTTTGAAAAAAATTATCTCCATCATATTCAGACTACAGAGAGTAGTCCGGTAGTGTACCTATGCTATATTGCTCTTTCACTGGTGTTCGCTCAGTCGCTCCAGCTACGAGGCCGGGCCAAGACTTTGCAAGGCAAAAGGCATTTTATCCTGAGAGCGAAGAGTAAGCAAAACCAAAAGCTTGAAGTAGCGCCTAATTGAACCTCCCTTTTAACTTTTCTCAGACTCAGAGATGGAGTTGCCAGTGGCTTCTGCTGCCACTGCTTCAATCCAATGCTCCTTTCTTCCTCGCCACGGTTTGCAATCTCTGTTTCTCCCGCCTGCGTTTCTGTTCTCTGTTCCTTCTTTGTTATTGATTTCGGTTCTCGTTTGATAGGGTTGCTGGGAGCTCTGGGACATACTGGCAGAGAGGTTTGCTTTTTCAACTATCTTGTTTTTAGCTCTTCCATTTGTACTCTGCTTGCACCGTATGGTCTATATGAGATTTGCTAATTAAGATTTGTTTTCATACAATAAGCTATTCTTGGTTTAGATTCATTGAAGTCTGGGTTAATGAAATGCGGTTTTAAATTTTCAATATTTCTTTTCTTCATCCATTTCCATTGCTCTTGAGGTGAAAAAAGGTTTATTACTTTTTTTATTATGTTCTTTACCCTTTTTAGTTGTGGTTAGTGTTGCTGCTGCTGCGTCGACTTGTAATTTTAACTGAACTTACTGTTTGCGAGATTGGTACTTGTGTTGAAACCAGCCTAATTAGTTGATCCTATAGTACTGCTGTCTGAAATTCTTGTTCGCCAAAAACCTATAGTAGGGTTTCGTTACAGTGTTCCTTTGGCAATGCCTATACAAGAAACTGGTTAATGTTCAATTGGCCTGAGAATTGGCATTGTTGTAATAAGCTGCAACTCTGATATTAATTTGATTCATAACCAAAGGTAAACACTCTGACAGTTCTCAATAATCTCAATATATCAATCAATAAGGGGTGAATAAACCAGCAGATGAGTAGTCCTAATTATAGGCATATTGAATGCAAAATCATGACCAACCAGAATCCTAACAAAAGCTGTAGTTATCTTGGATATGAAAAACTATTATCCAAACAATCCAGAATGAAAAAAAAAATTTAATTCCTAATTTTGGGCACTATTAAATTAAGTTCAGCAGGCGCATTGCCACAATCTTAGAACGCAGTGGGAGGCACCATGTATTCACCTCTGAATAAGGAAGAAGATAACCTTCTGAATGAATTTTTGCCAGTGTGCACCTTACAGTACTGTCATTTTCCCACCATATAAACTTATTCCAGCATTATGAAGAGTATACTCTTCGTATTTTTAATGATGATATATGAATGTAAATTATGAGAAGCTATTGTCGGCTCATTACACAGTGCCTATAATCTCTTCATATCAAACTCCAAACTCAAAAGTATCAGGTGTATCCATTTGCAATTAGTGGATGCCTAACAATGAAAGTATCAACAGCAATAATTGAAGTCCAGACGTTGTTGTGTCAGCAAATCAAATCTCACTAATTGCCCAACCTTCCTGACTGAATGCATCTAATAGAATACATTTCCTTCAAAGAAAAAAATTAACAAAGGGAGTCACAAAAGCAGGCCTTGACTGCCTAAATAATATAAAGTTTGGGCAGCTAATATTATTTCATATTTTGTGATTCTCTAGTGAAAACCTTAGAGCCCGTTTGGTTCAAAGAAATAGCTAGAAAGGAATGAAATGGAAATGAATGGAAAATACTTTGCCATAGAGATGTTTGGTTTGCACTGGAAAAGAAAATGGGTTGATAGGAAAATTTTTGTTTGGTTTGAAGAAAATGAGGTAGGAAAATGAGCCAAAAGACCATTTTGCCCTTGGAGTAAAAATATTATTTAAATGTTCATGGGGACCCACACACCCCACTCACCTTTTTATATCTCATCCAATGTCACATTAAGGGGCTTTTGTGTCTTTAGGCCATTTCCCTCACCACTTGAAAATTGGTTCCCACTAATTTTGGTAGGAACGGATTTTCAACTATATAGCTGAAAATTGGTGCGCTTAGAAAAATACTTTCCCACATGAAAATGCAAACAAATGCCTGCCACCACTGGAAAATCTCAATTTTCCGTTTCCCTCCCTCAATTTTCCTCCAACCAAATGGGCTCTTGGTTTAAAGATACTTGAAGCAGAATTATCAATCATAAATATTGTTAGGATATTACTGGCCTGCTAAGTGTTTGGATTAGCTTCTAAGAATAGAATGTGAAAAACAAAAATTGATTATTGGAATGGATTGTTAGAAGTTGTTCCTCCCTGCATATATCAAAACCAAGGTTTTGGTGGAAAAATAAACTTTGGCTGGCTATCACTGAGTGTGGCGGTTCCCCCCCCCCCCCAAAACCTAGGTTTTCTCTCAAATAAGCTATTTTGGCCTGTATCCAAACTCACACGAGTGATTAATTTAAATTGGGTTGTTGGATGAATTGCTTTTAGCCTTGTACCTCTTGTTTGGTCATTTATTTATCACTTGTCAATCAATTGGTATATTACATGATACAGATATGATAAATTTGAAAAATATGTAATATAATACTCATAAGTGAATAGCTAGATTATTATACCACAGAACAAAGGCTGCTGCTCAAGTAGAATCTTACAGGAAGTATATTCTTTCAGTAAGTTACTAATACTGAGTACACAAGTTTTTTGTATTGGCTATTTAAGTAAGTACGTTGTGCACTGCAGAGGAGGTGCATAAAGAAAGTTGTGCCAACTAAAATTACTGCAAAGTTTGAATTGAAGCCTCCTCCATATCCACTGGTAATCTTTAAATTCTGTACTTTTACCTATTAGTAATTAAGTGTCCTGGTACTTGCATAGTTGTCATTTGAATTTATGATTTTAGTTACTTGTGGCAAAAGTGGATTAGGCCTTGCTTTTGGGGTGGAGCTAGACAGTTTGTTGAAGCCAAAAGATAAAGAGTCTAACCAATGGGCACAATAATTCTTACCACAAATGTACATCACAATAGTTTTGTTAACAATTCAACTTTTCTTCTTAATAAATTTAGGTTGCGCATTTTTCTCTCTCTCATCTTTCACTCTGTTATGCTGCTTTCTTTTGTTTAGAAATATAGCCAGTTAAGTTCTCTATTTTCACGTCAATTACAACAGATGAACAATGAAACTAATTGTGTGTAACATAACTGCAAATGATAGTAAGCTAGCCATACATAGTTTAATTGCCTAAACTTTTACAGTATATGTTGGAATAATATTATGGCCAAAGAGCCTCCAATGAAGGGGCTATTTAAGGCCTGAGCTGTAGGGAAGAAGGAAGGAAGGCTGTGAGGAACTGGTTACACAAAGATTTTGGGTTTTTGGATAGATTTGGGTAGGAGATGTGTTGTTACTAGATTGGGTGGGTTTAAAAAATTCTAATAGAAGGCTTAAGAAGAGTGAAGGGAGAGTGGAAGAGGGCTACGGGGGATTTTTTTAGAGGTTTGGCAACTGGAAAGATTACTAGCATCTCTAGTAGCTAATGTCTTTTCTCTTCTCTGTATTAATCTCTTATTTCTCAGTGAAATCAATTCTGCCCCCTTGGTGGATTGCTTCTGTTCAGTCATTTTAATCACATAAAGATCTATTTCACAACCACTAATTGAGTGTGGGTTCACATATAATTTCTGAAGCACTTACTTTGGTGCATCAATTTTCAACCTTTGTTTAATCCTTATGAAAATCTTCAGAATGCTTTAGAGCCGGTTATGAGCCAGGAGACACTAGAGTATCATTGGGGAAAGCACCACAGAGCATATGTAGATAACCTAAATAGACAAATAGAAGGAACAGATCTAGAGGAGAAGTCTCTGGAAGACATCATAGTTACTTCATACAATAAGGGTGACATCCTTCCAGCTTTCAACAATGCAGCGCAGGTATGCCAATTTGAAGCCAAGTCTGGTACAGTTTCTTAAGGGGTAGGAAGTAATCCATTTTTTTTTTGGGTAGGTTTGGAACCATGACTTCTTCTGGGAGTCCATTAAACCAGGTGGCGGTGGGGTCCCATCTGGGGATCTTCTGAGACTAATTGAAAGAGATTTTGGTTCATTCCCAAAATTTGTTGATCAGTTCAAAGCTGCTGCTGCAACACAATTTGGTTCTGGTTGGGCTTGGCTTGTATGTGAGTGCTAGCTAAACCATTTCATCTCCTCTTTTTGTTCACTCAATTTTAGTCTTGCTAAATCTAACCTATCAAGCACTTCCTAACTTTGTTATTTTCCTCTGATTCCTGAAATATAGATAAAGCGAACAGACTTAATGTTGGGAATGCAATAAATCCTCGTCCATCAGAAGAGGACAAGAAGCTTGTAATAGTCAAGAGCCCCAATGCTGTGAACCCCCTTATCTGGGACTATCATGTATGTAGATTAAATTTATTTATTTTTTATTTCATGCTAGGTAGAGTATAGGCATATTGGATGATATATTTATGACTAACAAGATTTCTTATGAATATTGTGCAGCCGCTCCTTGCCATCGATGTTTGGGAGGTATTTCTTGACTTTACTTTCTAAAACTCCCTTAAACTATGGACTAAAATGGAAAACCTTAAACCTTAGTTAAAACTTACGTTTAACAGCAAGAGTCTATGGTATGTTATTTTGATATGATAGCCATATTTGACTTCACTCAACATTAAATTTGCAAAAGTTCCTTCCTAGTTCCAAAAATTAATTGAGTTATTATTTTCATTCCAGTCCAAAATTCAAAAGGCACTTGTTACATTTTAAAGTTCATATTTTTATTAGTAAATAAAAGACTAATAAAAATCATGGTTATAAAATTGCTGACTTTCGAATGGATTTTCATTTCTGTACAGCATGCTTACTTCCTGGATTTTCAGGTGAGATTTTTGTTCATAAAACACTGCTGTTACTTCTGTTCTGAATTTGTCCATCAGATAACTATATCCATGACTGTTTTTGCCTTGACAGAGCCGGCGGCACGAATATATTTCGATGTTCATGGATAAGCTAGTGTCATGGGAAGCAGTCAGCTTTAAGCTTGAACAAGCAAAGGCACAAGTAGCTGAGAGGGAGAGAGAAGATGAGAGGAAAAGAAGAGGGGAGGAAGAAGAGACATTGACACCTAGTGAAGCCACTACTGAAGAAATTTATCCTGATAGTGATACTGACGCAGATGCTTGATGACTTGTAATTTTGTTTGATATTTTTTTTTTAATGTAGTAACTTTGAGCTATAAATCATTATGTGCATTTTGAACCTGATAGGTGATTAGATGTACCGTTGAGTAGGGCCGCACAAAGACCGGACCAGGCTGGGTTAATGCCTAACCCAAGGTCTAGTCTGATCTTATTTTGGGCTAGACAAAGCAGACCGTGCTCTAGTCCAGCCCACTTTAAACCAGATACCGGGCCAAACCAAACCATATAGAGTAGCCAAATTTTGATCTAGAGTAACAGTCATCATTCTTTTGTATATTTGAGTTAGTTCTTCATATGTGCTTCAATGAACACTTTCTTATGAACATGTTAAAAACTTGTTTATTGAAGTCACTATGTTAACTGGTAAACTTGTTTCAACTTCATAGCTCTTGTACGTGCAAGTTCAAAAACATGTGCCACCGATCGTCATCAACTACATGTATTTCTCCCAATATAAACCAATTATTGGACAGAAGTCATACTAAGCAATGAAGAACAAATACTTGCACCAAATTATACCAGCTTAAGGGAATGAACTCATTCACATCATCTTATTGGGGATATCTTCAAGGACAAGATGTTGTCTAGCTCTGACATATCCGAACCATCTTTACTGGGTGGACCAAAAATATCCCAAAACCGAAGAGTCTCATCTGCCCCGGCCGATACCACCGTCAAGCCATCAGGGCTCTGCAAGAAAAAAGCCATCAACATTATAGATATCATAATATATATTATATCAGAATTTGTAACATGTTATACCACTATGCGAGACTTAAATATAAAACACAACCAAACCTGAGAGAGTTGGAGAATTCTGGAAGCATGACGGTTCAAGCATCCTACATTAGTCATGGATGGATACCTCCATAAACAAAGCTGGTTCTGATTCGTACCAGCACTAAACCCATGACCACTCAATATCTCCTTGTGGTGCCTATTCCACTCTAGTCCACAAACCTGCACAAAACACCACGGTACTTCAGTTAATTCAACGCATCTGTCTTTAGGGTCTGATAGCCAGCAGTTAAGGAAGTATCAATTTGTGCTATTAAGTGAAACAAACTTATTGATCAACAAAAATAATACAGTTAAACTCAGGAAAGTAATGTATCAGGAGGCGAATTCCAATGACATTCATTCTGGTGAATTTAAATGTTGGCTTGATGCATACCACATGTGGAGGTGTTTGGGAACACCTCCTAAAATCACTTTTACACTTCAAAGATAAAATTTCATTCACATATTTATGTTGTACAATGCAAAATCACTTAAAATAAGCTAAATCACGTTGAGTTGGAAAATATTTACAATGACAAGTAAAAAATTTTCTATCTTGCCTGAGATTTAGTATCTATGCTGCTTATGCAAATTCCCTTTTGCACATTCCATATCTTGATGCATCCATCTTGTGTGCCACCTCCAGATGCAAGTACGTCTGATTGATAAGGGCACCAAGCAAGGGCCTTGACTGCAGCACAATGGTCATCAAAACAGTACAAGAAATTGGAGGAACTCATTTTGGCAGAGTCCCATATATATAAAAGATTCTCATTTCCACCACTTGCCAAGATATTGCCTGTTCCTGACCATTTCAATCCGCAAACTTCTTCCGAGTGAGCCTGTAGCCGGGAAATCACGTTATTTCTTGCTCTTACTGTTGGCAAGAACATGAATTCGTTCCATCAATAGCTTGTCATATTGACAACACATTAAAAAAGGAGTGTACATGACTAACTAAATTACCATCATGGTTGATTATAGATTTGTCTTGGCTTCCTGATGTCAGAATGTGACCATTCCATGAACAGGTTGCTATCCTTCCATTATGACCGCCTAGACTTCTTACCTAAAAATTAAGGACATAAAATAGGGTTTACACTGTCCATTACACACTATGACTACTTGCTGATCTTAGAGAAGCCAGATAATTTTGAAAGAGATACATACAGTTCTGGAAGTCTCAGCATCCCACAAGCTGAGTTTAGAGGACATAAAGCCAGCTGACACAAATTGGGAGTCTTCAGACCAGGCAACACTCGTGGGATAATCGCCGCCGACGGCATGGAACAACTTAACTACATTCCTATTCTCTGCGTTCCACAGGTATAACTCTGAGCCCAAAGCAACACCAAGAACATTATTCTTGCCCCAATCCATAATATTTATGTAGAAGTCATTCTTAAGGTTTGGTGCATCCAATATCCTCGCTTCTCCCTGCAAGTATAGAATTACTAAATAATTTCAACTGGGTCACAATGAAAGATTATGTCCTATTTTGATAAACAATAGAAAAAGAAACTGCTGCAATTTGGGGGAACACAAACACTTCATAAAGCTGTATTTCTTTTGTATTCATATGGTTTATTATCAGCAATTTCTCTTCTCATCGTCCTACACTTCCATCTTTAACTTCACCCTCCATAATATCTTTGTATCCATTTACATGCTCCGGAACCACCAAATCCCACTTCCACTTATCATTAAGTAAAGGAAAATTTTACAATGTAGTACAAAGTGAAAATATTTGATCCCACCTTGAATTTTATGCACAATCATGTACATTATAAAAGCATAACACTTTTCCATTGTTATATATGCCTCTTTGTCTATATTGTCTTTATTATTTTCTCCCCTCATGTCCTTACTATTACTATCCCATCTTCTTTGAATAATTTCTCTAACCAACTCAAAAGTTCACTGAAAATTCCCTCCAAAGTCCATAACATGTGCTTTAAGAAGAGAAATATTCATTTTCACTTTTCAGCGCTCAAAATGTTTTATCTTCTACAGTATTTTTCACATATTCTTTTTTTATTCACTTCCTTACTATTCAGGTTCTTCCAGCAATTATTTCATCTTTGTTTACATCTAGAACATCTACCCATCTGTTATCCAGGGTATCCTAGATCATTGGCTTGTGCGTTACTCAAGAGTCTTCTAAGCACTGACTTGTGTGATCACACAAACGCGAGTCCCACTAACATGACAAATTACAATTACTAATAAAATAAACATTTCAAAGGCTAATACAAACAAACAAACAAAGCACATAGCCCAAGACAAGTAATATCTATTAAATCGCACCACTATTTATAAACCATCGACTTCCTACGAAATTAGTAATGATCCATTTTATCAAAATAATTTCACATATCTATGAGACGTACGATTATCCCAAAGTCGATAGCAAAATCCTTGAGAGTGCCATCTCCATTGCCTTACCAAGAAACTAAATCAGAAACGAAAGAGACGAGGAGGTAGGAATCAAGCCTAAATAAAGACCCCTGGCACTAATGTCTAATGAAGAAGCCACTTGAGCCTCGGGCTCTTGGGCAACCAACATTCTTCCTTACCACATTTCCCAGCCTCCAGTGAACTTCATCTATAATGAAACAACTAATTATTTATCCATCTAGCGTTATCTCTATCCAGTCCCTGTGTAAAAGGAAAGCGTCTAGTTTCAGGATTAACAAGTCATAATTCAGTGTCTACGAATCAATGTGTTCATTTAAGAGTAAAATGTGGTTTAAAACATTGTGTTGATGGCATTCTTCTCCCTCCCTCCCTCTCTCTCTGTAACCAGAGGGCATTCTACTTTCTCAAGTGATTCAAATGTCCAGCTTTTTCTTCTACCTAATGATATATTAACAAAATCATTAACCACCCTCATAGCATCATATTGTTCCCTAACACAACAATATATAAAAAATAGGCCATGATATAACAAGCAAGGGGGGGGGGGGAAGAAAAATAGGAACGCCAATACTGAGCCGCAGACTCCTTGGCATATTTTGCCTACTTCGGCTTACAAGAAACAAAAAACCATCAACTACTGATATTAAGCCTCTAAGTATTTCTATAGCTACCCTAGAGTATATCTCAAATATTCATTCGAACCAAGCTATAGGTACTCTTGCTTAAATTGAAGAACTCTGTGATCAAATTATGGGAACAATTCAAATTCAAATGTGGGTTCTTCAGCATAAATTCATATATATATGTATATGTATATATATGTGTGTGTGTGTGTATATATATATATATATATTTATAACATATATTTTCGTTTTGTATAAATTGTCGTATTAAGAAGGTTTGAAACAGATGATAAGATAGATTTAAGCAATTAAAAGAAAGCATATAGATTCAAACCTTAGGCAAGTGACGGATCCGATGCTGATTGGTACTGTTTTGCAATGCGGCTGCCTCTTCTTCTCGCATCTCATCAATATGACGAATAGACTTTCTACTTGATTTTGGGCTTCCTCTGAAAACCAACATTCTAAATGGTCTACCTTCTGAATCCAAAGTCAACTTCTTTTCAACTTTCTGCCTGTACGTTTCCTGTCATGTAATTCGGTAATGTTCAACAAGTCAAGCAGGAGAAACAAAAAAAGATATTCAAATGTCCAGAAAAGACGTTTCATGGCATCTAAGAATCACTATAATCTTGAAACTCGTCAGCAGCATTCTCAAGTGGACAACACAACATGACCCAAGTTAAGAATCTTTCGCAAATTATGGGAAAACAGAGATAAAACCACGCCCGTCAAAAAATTGAGAAAGAGAAACTAATTCAATAACACATTTGGCTGTCTTTCTTGAGCTCTAAAGAGTAAATATTACAGACACTAGCTAATGAATGAAACAATTTTAAAAAAGAGGAATAGAGGAGAATATACATCGAAATTTGGATTTTGAAATTTTCTGGTTCTATTTGTCAACAAACTCTGCGCTTGATCAAGATCCATCAAACTCCTGTTGGGTATGAAGCGATCACCCTGCACAAGAATCCCAAAGACCCAATAACAAGGTGCGAAGAAATAAATTATATGAGAATGGAAGTGAAATTTAATTGACGTACCGGAAAATCGTAATGGGCGGGGCTACTGAGGAGGCTTTTCGGAGAATACCAATCAGAATCGAGACTCCACATTGTTGCTTGATTTGAAAACCCTTATTTCATATAACAATCCTCGAGAAGAAGAAGAAGAAGACGATGATGATGAAGAAAAAGAAGAGTGGGAGCACTCTAAGTGGCTCTCGGACGATCTCCCGCCAAATGGAGAGCCATTTTACCGTTTGCGAGCATGCGAACCGTTGCTACTGTTCAAGGCAAAATGAAATTTGAGTTTTCTCGGAGCTGAGGGAAGCAAATCGAATTAGGAGGAATTTGTCTCTCAATTTTTTTCCTTACTAAAATCGGCCATAATGGGTATGATAGTATAAATATTGAGGTATTTAATATATTTATATTATATTTGAAATACTTGCTGAAAACTTGAAAGGAATAGTATAAAATATAGTTTTCTTTTTTCATAAAAATTCAGATATCTAAAACCGGAGGAAAATATAAAATATATTGGTTATGAATAATTAAAAAAAATATCCCTCATGAATACAACCAAAAGACTCCGTCTAGTGTCTTTTAGATAAATAAAAGGGTTAATATAACTTTTGATGCCTAAAGTTTAATCCAGTTTTAGTTTTGATCTCTTAAGTTTGAAAATGATTTGATATGTTATCCTAAACTAAAGGGACCAACAGTTATAAATAAAGTAAATTTGAGGGACTAAAACCAAAATTAAGCCAAACTTCAGGAACTAAAATCACCGATTTCAAACTTGAGAGACCAAAACCAAAATCGGGCCAAATTTCATGGACCAAAACCACTGATTTCAAACTTGGGGGATCAAAACTAAAATTGGACCAAACTTCAAAACTCAAAAATTATATTAACCCTAAATAAAAATATGACATGCCAAGGCAGGCATGTAATATAAATTACCATACACTAAAGACTCTTACCCTCAATGTAAAATATTTTTGTCAGAAAAATTAATATATATTTAAATTATTAAATTCTCTTCTGAAAAATAAGGAAAAATTTATTGTTTATCGTATTAGTTTCAAATAATTCCTAAAGTACACATTTGTCTCTATAATTTTAATTCCACTAAAATTCATTTCATAAATTGGGTGAAACTTAATTCTTATAGTTTTAATTGTTTAAAAATTGTTTCCTAACACTCGAAAAGAAATCATTTTAGTCCTTATAATTTTTTAAATGTAGGAACTAACATTTTAAACAGTTAAAATCACAAAGATTAAATTGTACAAGTCCAAATCCTAAACTTGAGTAAAACCCATAGAGATCAAGTGATTCATTTTCTATAAAAAAAAAATTATGTTTTTGACTGATTGAAAAACAAAGTGAAAATGCCAAAGAAGTCCTAAGTAAGAAATTTAACGGTTAATGAGCCTCATTATGTGCAAACTATCACACGAGGACAGGTAAATACCACACATTGACATATAAACGCATAAGCTACTCGGAAGTTTATTTTTACCCTAAATGTCAAAACTCATCTACGTTATATCCCATGTTTATCTTTTGAAAAAGTACCCTTATAAAGTATTCTTATATGATGTATAAACTATGTTAATAACATTCTAATGTAAATAATTAAAATGAATGGCATGTTAAGAAAACAGCATAAAGGTTTTTACAAATAACTAATTTGTATAATTTTCTTAATCTCTCTAGATTAAACTCTTTTCTTCCCACTTCCTTGGTTTTCCTTTTTGCCAATAGAAAAGAAAGAAAACTTCATAGTTAAAGGCTTAAGTTCATAGTGAATTTAGAAAAACATGATATTTCAGATGTCTAAGGCTAACCCAACCCAACTTGCCCTTTTAAGGCTGCTGATCAGGGTGGGTTTGTCTATTATCTACTTAAATATAAATCTATTATATTTCTAAAAATAGGGCTGAAAATAGGCACCACAGCGCATCACCTCATTTCTACAATTCTCTCTAAAAATTTTAAAAATTTCTCCAGATAATAACTACCATAATACCAATACCCACATTTTAGTATTGCCTATTAAAAATCTCCCACTTTTTTTATTGGTTAATCCGTAAAGGCCAAATTTAAATTTAAAGTAGCTAAGAGAAAATCGGGGAACTAACTGATTTCCTCATTTAAGAATAAAAATTAAACTAACAGATCTCCTCATTTAAAAATATAATATATTAAATTAAGATATCATCAATCTATGTAAAACATGTTATTAACATATCTATTATTATATTCTTAAAAGTATGGCTGAAAGCAGGCACTACAGCACGCCACCTCATCCCTGCAATTCTCTAAAAATTTTAAAAATTTCTCCAGATAATAACTACCATAATACCAATACCCACGTTCCAGTATTGCCTATTAAAAATCTCCCACTTTTTTATTGGTTAATCCTTAAAGGCCAAATTTAAATTTAAAGTAGCTAAGAGAAAATCGAGGAACTAAATGATTTCCTCATTTAAGAATAAAAATTAAACTAACATGTCTCCTCATTTAAGAATATAATATATTAAATTAAGATATAATCAATCTATGTAAAACATATTATTAACATATCTATTATCTATCTATTATTATATTCTTAAAACTAGGGCTGAAAGCAGGCACCACAGCGCGCCACCTCATCCCTACAAGTCTCTCTAAAAATTTTAAAAATTTCTCCAGATAATAACTACCATAATACCAATACCCACGTTACAGTATTGCCTATTAAAAATCTCCCACTTTTTTTATTGGTTAATCTGTAAAGGCCAAATTTAAATTTAAAGTAGCTAAGAGAAAATCGGGGAACTAATTGATTTCCTCATTAAGAATAAAAATTAAACTAACATATCTCTTCATTTAAGAATATAATATATTAAATTAAGATATCATCAATCTATGTAAAACATGTTATTAACATAATTTTTGAATTTAAGATTAAACTAGCTAAGAGAATATTGAGGAACTAACACATTTCCTCATTTAAGAATAAACAATTGCAATAGTTAATCCTTAGACGCTATTTTCGAATTTAAATTTAAAAATTTTAATCTTCCCTCCTAATAGTTAAAATTAAATATAAATTTCACAAAAAAGTTAATTGCATACACACACACACATACACACATATATAAAATAACATCTCAATATAAATAGTTAAATATAACATTGTGATGAATATAATTTCACTACTTTGAAGATAGAAGAAAAAGGAAATTTTGATTTAAATAAATAATAAATTTGGTAATCTATAATTTTATATACTTAAAATATGTTTAACAATAATAACATATAAGGTTAGTGCTTCTCGCACAGTAAACATATGCCCCACATGCACATATCTACTGATCCGACAATTTTCAAGGCATTGAAAGTTGAAAAAATAAA
Source organism: Albizia julibrissin (assembly GCA_037074505.1). Taxonomy (NCBI): domain Eukaryota; kingdom Viridiplantae; phylum Streptophyta; class Magnoliopsida; order Fabales; family Fabaceae; genus Albizia; species Albizia julibrissin. The sequence goes on along the minus strand of CM073477.1, from coordinate 56,337,242 downwards.
TAGCAAAAAAATGAAAGGGAGGAGTTCACGCCACACTAGCTATAATTGTCCCTGTCAAACACATTCAGAGTCGTCCTTTCACAACTTTACCTTTGGGCACGATGCCTCTTCGTTTTTGCTTCTACTTTCATCTTTTCAAATCAATCTCTCTTCTCTGGATCTCCGACGATCTTATTTGATGGAAGAAATGGCTTTAGCTTTGTTATGGATATGGCAATTAGCTACAGAGGCAGCTGCCTTTTGCTTTGTTATTGGAGGTTAGTTCCCGCCAATAGTTTGTATTCTCCATTGCTCCAGTAATATTCTAGTAATTCACAATGATGGTTTCTAATCCTTTCATTTTGGCGCCTTCTCCATGCCAATTTTCGCCGTTTAAACATTCGGTTAGTTCGTGCCTCTACGCACTAGGCGGAAATTTCGCCATCATAAGTTTATGCACTTCTGTCTTTATTCCTTATAAATTGATGCCCCTACTGATGTTGTTAATCATTATATATCCACAATTTCACTTACCAACCTTTGATGATAGTTCCCACTCCTTCTATGATGTTGTATGACGCAGTTCCAGCAATCAATCATGTACAAACTAACTGGCATATCAGGATTTGTGTGTTGCGCCTATGGATCATGCCTAGAAGGTTTTCTCGTAAGCGAATTTCCTCAATGGAGATCGTCTTTCAAGATAAGGAGGTTTATGTTCTACATTCCTAACTTCATATCCTGCTATCTTTCTATTTAGTTTGCAATATGGTGTTCTCTACTTGTCTTAAGTAAACTTTTGTTCTTTCAACCCAGGGCAATCGCATTCAAGCATCTATTCGAAGTGGCTTTATCACGTGTCACCGTACCAGTTTGCATAAAGGAAAGATTTATGTGGTTTCTCACTTCGGTGTTGTGCCTAACATTGGTGCTTACCTAACTGCTAATCATCCTTATAGGGTGAATTTCTAATTTACAACCTCAATTCATCCATGCGTGAATGATGGCCACATTCATAGATATATTTATCCTTGCAAGCGAATTTCCTCAATGGACATCGTCTTTCAGGATAAGGAGGTTTATGTTCTACATTCCTAACTTCATATCCTGTTATCTTTCTATTTAGTTTACAATCTGGAATTCTCTACTTGTCTTAAATAAACTTTCGTTCTTTCAACCTAGGGTGATCGCATTCATGTATCTATTCGAAGTGGTTTTATCGTGCGTCACCATACCAATTTGCATAAAGGAAAGACTTATGTGGTTTCTCACTTCGGTGTTGTGCCCAACACTGGTGCTTACCGAACTACTGATCATCCTTATAGGGTGAACTTCCAATTTTCAACCTCAATTCATCCATGCATAGATGATGGCCACATTCATAGATATGGTTTTTCATTCCATTCATTTTTGCATATCTTAGCCCCTCAATTCGATGATTCGTACTTAGTTGGTACATTGGTTTCTCCCTAGTTTGACTGTTCTTTCTTTGTTTTTTCTTTACATGATTTGCTTCTTTCTTCTGTACATATCATCGGCAAGCTAACTGCAGTTGGTTCCCTAGACGAATGTATCATTAATGGTAAGAGGCAACACCATGTTGATGTTGAATTGATGGATGAGGAGTAAGTTTTGTCACTCTTAACACTATCTACTTATTTTCATTGGCCACCTCTAATTTTACCTTAATGTTAAGGATGGAGCACTTAAAGTGTACGCTTTGGGGTGCCTTCGTTGATCAAGTGTTGTAGTTCATGAGTCGTTCAACTAACAACCCTATCATTATCATTATTCAGTAGTGCAAAGTTAGAGAGTTCTCTGGTAATTTTTGAGTTGATGTTTCCTTATGTAGCCTTTCATGGGTTTTTATTCATTTGTTACTCCATTCTCTTTTAAGTGCAGGCCGTAAAAAGATTTCAAATTCCATGTTTACCTCTCGATTGCTGTTGCACCTGTCAATGTCGAAGGTGGATCATTTCATTCAGAAGTAGGACATCTGTGTTATTCTTGATTATGTGTTGTGCTTATACTCCTTGTACCGAAACCTTCAAAATGCTGGTTTTTTTTGCCAATTTGTAGGTTATGCGCTGTTGGGGTTGATGTCAACCAGGAACCAAATCGCATTGCTCCCCTGGCGATACTAACCTTGCCAAACGATCTGTTAGGCATTGCTGACCGTTGGTAGCTACGAGACCTTCATTCTGGCCCTGCAGTGAGTTTCCTTGCTAGATTTTGCATTATTTTGCAACCTTCCTCAAGTTAGTCCCCTTGCCTTGTCTTTTTATTACTCCTCAAAATTTAAAATTGAGGAGTGTTGTAGGATGTAGTGACAATTGTGCTTGCCGAGTTGGTGAATGTTCGCACGGATCAGGGCTGATCTTATACATCCTATAAACGGTGTGGCAAAAAAGTTATGCCTGATGGTGAATCATTTTTCTGCAATAAATGCATTGTCATGGTTAAGTCTATTGTACCCTGCGTAATACCCCATTTTTTCACCAATATTCCTCATATGTATAATTATGATATTTAGTGGAATAAAATGGTGAATTGTGGTGCACATAAATTTATAGAAAAATCTCAATCGTAGGTTACATATAATTCAGCCAAGTAAGGACACAAAGAGGCAATTAATGTCCACTTCAAGGCCTAATATGGTAACTAAAATTTGAACATAAAAATGACACAAATAATGGCTTCATATAAGTGCAAAAATTGGGCCAAACCAAAGGAAAAGAGTAAGAAATTATTTATTTCGGTAAATCATAAAACGTAAGGGCAAAATGGTAATTTTGCCATAAAATGTGAAAATAATTATTTTTCCCTAATATTCCCAATAATTTCAGTTAAATGGGAATTAAAAAGAGAAAAATAGCTACTTGGTAATTAATAAACCTATTTTGATGAATTATTATCAAGGAATGTCAAAAAGTCCAAAAAGGTCAAAAAATCCAAAAGTCAAAATTTGTAAGATGACATTGGGATGAATCAAAGCAACATAGTTTCTCTTATTTCTCATTGCATTTCGGTGGATGAAGAGGAGAAAAGGAAAATGAATTTTTATTGGAAATATTGGACAAAAAAGTCAAGCTTTGGACTAATTAGGAATTGCCACAAGTAAAGTCACCTTAGCAATTGCATTAAGTCATCCTTCCTTCATCTTTCTCTTGCCATGTTTGTGCAAAATCTGATCAAAAGAAAGAGTAAGAGCTTCAGCCACGTTCAAGGAGTTCAAGCAAAAGAAGAGCTAGGTTTTCCAAAATCAAAGGTAAGGAAGTTGTAATATTGAAATTTAAGCTTCCTAATCACTCGATAACCTCTTCTAATCTCTTCTACTCCTTTAACTTCATGGATTCAAGACCAAAATTCCAAGAGAAGAGAGAGAGAGAGAGGGCTGGCCTTTTTAGAGAGAGAAGCAACAAGAATCAAGAGGTAAACTCCAAAACTTGCTTCACGTGCCTTTGTTGTTATTGTTCTTGGCTTGATTTTGGTTATTTTAAAAGTAGAAAAGAAGTGATTAAATAAAAGAAAACAACAACTTTCACCTAAGAATCTTCAATTCAGCCTTGTATTGTGACGTGATGAAGATGTAAGAATTTGGTAATTTTGATGATTTCATTGGCTTTAGAAGGAAAAATTGTATAGGTATACAAGTGTTCGTGATTTTTGGATGCTTCTATATCAATTTGGAAATTTATGGATGAACATGTTGTTAAATCTACCTATCTGTAACACTATTATTGTACTTGATATTTCAGGGTCCAAACCTTGTCCAAAAATTCTGAAAATTTCCAAAATTAAATTAGAGACATATATATTTAATTTGATATGTATTTTGTAATTTTTGGACAAGCACATTGGGAGATGTGAATTTTTGAAGTTGTGTCTTGTTTCTGGAATGTAATCTAGGACAGGTTGTGTTTGGAGAACTTCTGGGAATTCTGTGGCTATGGTAGCTAGAATTGAGTATTTTTATTTGAAATTATACGTAAATAGATTTGTATATAATTTTTAACCACTCAATTGGGAGTTTCCTAGAATTAATGGTAAATTTTTGAAGTTATGACCTGTTTTCTGGAAAGCAATATAGAATAGTAATATATGATGAATTGCTGGGAATGATTTGTCTACATTGGGAAAGCCTAACTATTTTTCCTAAAATTTAAATTGAAATAACTTCATTTGGGCTTTGAAATAAGTCAAATTTTATTTTTATAGAATTAATTATGAATTTCCAAAGTTGACTGAAAAATCTGCCAGTTTCTGAAAAAACAGTGAAACTGCATTGTACATAATTGTATTATGCAGAAACTGTTGTAACTGCTTTAGATAACCAACAGAATTTGATTTAAAGGCAATAATAGTGCAAGTAATAACCAGTTACTTGTAACTTTAATTTTTATAAGAACTAGAACTTTCCCGAGCTCAAAGAAACAAATAGATATTGCTCAAGGAAAGCGATTAGATAGTAACTTGTCTTTCATATGTTATAACATGCATTGTATGTTGTTTGAAATCATCATGAATTATCTGGCACAATCTAATTATGTGGAGTGGTCCTCCAGGGCCTTTCTGCGCGGGTGGACGCTCAGGCCAATAACGTTCTGTGATGCACAAGTGGGTGCACGAGGCCTATTGCGCGAGTATCCCTTGGGGCCTTGTAATTTACCTAGCGCTATGGTAGTTTGTGAACTGCATATGATGCACTAAATGCTGTTGTGATAATTCTGTTGTATGATGATTGTGAAGCATGCTTTATGATGTTATATCTGTATGATTGGCATTATGTTACTACTAAGATTCTTTTGAATCTCACTCTTTTTCATAAATTATCTATTGTACAGGGAGATAGCTCAATGGGCAAGAAGAAGGTAAATACGGACGACTAGAGATCGGGAATGCAAGAGACTTTAGTCTTTTATTGGTTGTCATTTTCTTGTATTTTGGATATTTTGGATCTGTATATAGTATGAGTAGCCTGTAACTCTAACATGATGTAATATTAAAACTGGTAATTCCAGTAGACTAGTAAAAGAATAGTTTAGCTATATTACGCTTCCAAACGCTAACGAAACACAATTAAGGTATGGAACATGAGAATTAAGCAGAGAATCGCTCGCAAACTCTGATAAAACGAAAAGAAGAGTTGGTGAGACTCAATGAGATATTGAATGTTTGTGAAACTATTTAAGAAAATTTTATTACTCTCAAAATCTCATTTCCAGTCATAGGTTCAAGTCTTGACATAAGTTTGGAATTTGTGAACGTTTTCAAAAATTACTTTATCTGGGACCTGATCCTGGTTTCACAAAGGATTTTGCTACTCCTTTTCACTCATCTGAGACTATAGGAAATGAGGTATCACACCCAGGTAATGTCTCATTCATTTCATGCTATGATAATGGTTATATTTTATGTCTTGTGGCTTATGTGTTTTGAACCTATGACGCGTCAGATTTATGGTTCGAGTTGAAGCTCATGATGACACTGCTACATGTAACCTTGTCATATTTGACCATGAGTTTTCTAAGCTGGTTGGCTGCTTTGCAGTCGAGATGAAGGATAAAATTCTTGCCCTGCCTACTGCCCAATTGGTTTGTCATAATATTTTCTTACTTTAAATTTTCACATTGTTCCTTTGGTGAGTACAATATCTCTACTGCATCTGAATTTTTTTCTTCCAGATGAGTGTTTGGGCTTTGAAATTTACAAAAAATTCCAGAGCCAACTACTTTTTCAGTTGGATCTTTTGAATTTTATAGGTACGTTCAATTATGAGCAGTTGCACAAATATCTTAAATTCTCACCTATCAGAATTATGCAACAAAATTGGTTCAAGGGGGAATTGATTAAAATGCTCTTTTGTAGGAACTCTTCTTTGCGCAAGGCAGGAAAATGCAGTAAAGGTGAAGCAAGATTAAATGCAATTTGAAGGAGAAAGCTTTTGCTTCCCAAACTCTAAGTTACAGATTTTTCACTAGCAAGCAGTAATTTTCAAAAGTTCATGGTTCAGTTTTTGTCTGCCTTTGAAATTGTCTTTTGTTGTCAATCATCTTTGAATGCAAGGATGTTTTGGGAGGGGTATTGATATATAAATGTAATAAAAATTTAGAAGTTAGTTATGTCAGTTAGTTAGAGCTAGCCATTAGAGTTAGTTAATTAGTTAGTTAGTTAGTTTTAGCTTGGTTTGGTCATTAAGTCATTCTAGCCTATAAATAAGGACCTAATTCCATTGTATTGGACAGTTTTGCATTGCTAACAAGATTCTGCACTATTCAGACCACTCTACTCTCTATCTCTCTACTCTCTTCTACTTGTTCTTCTTCAACCCTCTAAATCCTCTTTTCTTCTACCCTAATTCCCAATTCTATAAACATTCATATTACAAAGGATTATCAGTCTACAACCTCAACATATGTTTAATCACACTTTTAGAAAGAATTTGAACTACGAATGTGGGGCCATATAGTGCTTCTATTTCTTTTAGTATAGGGAAAACGACTCTTTTCCCGACCGACGGTCAGAATTCTCAATTAGAGGATTTGGTTTTTCCTTCCGTGGGCTATCTTATGACTCATAAGCTTAATTCCTCTGTAGTTTACACAATTTTGAATATCCTCTCTATTCTTATAAATATAGATTAGGGTTGTACATGACACCCAATATCCCAGTGAACCCAGTCTAGCCCGAATCTACCCGATCCAACCTGAAAAAAGAGAAAAGAAGTCTGATGAAATTCAGGCCAGACTTGGTCTGACCCGAATACCGGGCAAGACTAGCCGGTACTTACTTTGGACTAATTAGCCTGGTCCTACCCAGTGATGTAGCTTTTTTTTTAATATATAAATGATGTCAGGAGAAAGCCAATATGTCATTTAATACTACCCATGGTCCCATACGTAATATGATTGATTATACCCATAGTCCTACCTAATATGATTGATTGATTCATCTATTTCCCCATAGCTTTTAGCACCTCCTCCTCCTTCTTCTAGTCACAAACAGTGCCTCATCCTTCCTCCATTCAAGATCTAGCGCCTCCTCCTTCCTCCTTCTTCAGTCACAATCCGACGCCTCCTCCTTCTTCCTTCTTTAGTCACGATTCGGCGCCTCCATTTTCAGCCTCTCTTCTTCAAGGTTTTTAACTCCTCTTGATTCCTACCCCCAATCTGATGATTTGCTTCAAGACTTCCAAAATAAGGCACAAGGCAGGACCACTAACCCGGTCATGTCCTATTCAGTCTACCTAACCCAATGGATAACGGGTTGTCTACCGAGCTGGACCGGGCTTCAGGTTAGGATAACCAGTCCAAAGACCAAGTCGGACTAGACTACAGGCCAATGCCATGCCCGGCCCTATTTGGTCCATGGACAGCCCTAATAGAGATCAAAATACTTTTTCTCTACTCATCCGACATTTTCTTGGATTGTAAAATCTCAATAAATAATTTTATGAGTCACAACACACTCTCTTCACCCAAACATTTCCAAACTTCAATAGGAATATAAGCAGGTCCAATAGCTTTACCATTTTCCATTTTCTTAAGAGCTTTCTTAACCTCGCCAACTCAAATCCTGAAGTAAAATAACAAATTGAGGTCACCTTTTCAAGTTGTTAAATCTTCCCAGTCACAAGGCAACCCTCCCCCTCCATCATTAAACAACTTATAAAAGTAGGCTTCCCACATATTCTTAATATCTCCATCAGTAACTAAAACTTTGCCTTTTTTATCCTTTATCCCCCTTTAATTGCCACCACCTGACCTTTGGGTTTAAAAATTGTCGGCACTTTTGTTTCACACACTTAATATTCACATCAAGGACCAAAACCTTATGTTGTGCTGTCACGCTATCCCTAGGGATCACTTTGCAATTAGTACAAAGTCTTCTATCAAAATTCCTTACCAAAAAGAAGTCAATATGTGTCCTAGCAGCTCCACTCTTATTTGTTATTAAATGCTCCTCTCGTTTCTTAAAATAAGTGTTGACAATCTTAATGTTATATACGAGAGAAAAATCAATAATAGATTGACCTTTATTATTAAATACCCCAAATCCAAAACCACCATGAGCCCTTATATGAGATCATACCTCCTTACCAATATATCCATTAAGATCTCCTCTAATAAAAATATTTTTGGTTTAGTGGAATACTCTGAATTAACCCCTCCATATTTTCCCAGAACTTTTCCTTAAGATATACTTCTACCCCTACTTGAAGTGCATACTCACTGATAATGTTTATAGTATCATTTCCAACAATCATTCTTAAGAAAATGATTATATCTTCAACCATCTTAACTCCCACCACATTCTTCCTCCATTTATTATTAGCGATGATACCAACATCATTCCTTCCATTAACCTTTCGTATGTATCAAAGCTAAAAACTATTAATTTCTCGAGACTTTTCTCCTGACCATTTAATTTCCTAGAGGCACAAGATATTAATCTTTCGAACATTCATTACACCCACCACCTCCCAAGATTTGTCATTTAGAGTCCCAATGTTCCAAAGGCTAAATTTGATCTTGCTCTCATGAACTAACTTCCTTAGCCGCCATCGTTCAGAAGAGCAGTAGCTCTTACTCATTTAACACTACATCTAGGTGACAATACAACTCCTCTCGCTCACTTCTCACTATACTCGAGCCATATAGCACGTTCCTTACAAGCAATGACCTAACATTAACACAATTTCTTCATTGATCTATGTTCATAAGAAATTCGACAGGTTTTACGTTAGATGACGAGGCCTAATACAACCCTCCTCCTTTATCCAGACTTGAGACTAACTATAAACATAGGAGTTGCCAATCAACTGAATCATTGAGCTAAAGATATCACAACAAATCATCCTCTTAGCATATAATATTATATTGATATTGATGGTGATATACCCTCAAATTACCTGCACAATCCCTCACTCTCATCGGCTGATCGTCACAAAGAACTTAGCAAAAATTCATGGTTTGGTCTTCCAACCAAGATTTATAATCATCACTTAAAAAAAAAAAACCAAGCAACTCAATACAACTCTCATCAAGTGGGGTCTGTGAAAAGATGAAATACACAGCCTTACTCTGCAAGCTGAGAGGATTTCTAATCATCACTAATGAAATCAGTCATTCAATGGCAACACTACAGTTGAGATTGTTTCTGCCACTGAAGCAAATGATATAATTTTGAATTTCTGGAGAAACAATTGAACTATTGTCACAAATAGTGGTGTCCAATCCAATGTCCATCATTCATTTATAACAAGTAATCTTCACAATTTAACTAATTTGCACGAACACATAAATTTAGTAAATCTGTCAACCTCTATCCATAGACCACATCATTCTATAGATCATATCATTCATTGAGGAAAAAGGGTATGACAACATGACATAACTGCTGGCATGCAAATAAAAGATTCAAATCTCTTGTCCCACGAAAAAGAAAATGATTATCATGATGGCCTAAATATGGGCATCTGTTAATTTGGGACTGAGCCTTAGTATGGCCTGTAACGCGTAGGACGCCTGTACCTCGGAAACCTCCTGCAAAGAGAAAGTTTCAATCATCATATAAATTAACATAAGGATTAATAAGAGGAAGAAAGGATAGATGTTCACTGATCTATCAGACCAAACAATGAAACACAAAATTATAGCAATTGGAACCAAGGGCCTGTTCAGATACTGTTCCTGAGATCAATTTTGTCTTTCATCAAGTCTCTTTTTGGCCTGCAAGGCTTCCACCAGGTAAGGTCTAAGGAGGGATAGATGTACACAGCCTTACTTCTATAATTGGAGAGGCTTTTTTCAAGATTTGAACCCATGAACTCCATGTCACATGATAGGAACCTTACCGCTGCGCCAAGACTCACCCCTTTTTGTTTTAACCAAAAACAAAAATAATGCATGTTTGGGAAAATTTTCTGACAAGATGGCAATCATTATTGTGGTTTCATTGCGGAAAAAAAACAATTAAGAGAGAAAATTCCCTTGCTGAAAATTTTATTGGTAAAAAGGACCTAAATTAAAGTATTGGTATTATCTATTCATCACATAAAGAAACATTTTATTGCAGACCAAAGGAAAACACGGACTTAAATGGGCTATTGGCAACAGCAATGTATCAAAACACAAGATTCCCATACTTAGCCTGCATGCTTATCTGATCTCAAAGAAACATTAAGCAGATAAGAGGAGAAACCTACAGTGAAGCAAGCACATGCATCTATTACATTTTGGTGCAATCAAATCACGTAAAATATTATATCAAGCAAAATGCATTTTCCTTTCTTAGACATCAGAATTCAGCCAACAAATCCCAGAATAAAATGAAAGCTCTCAAGAAAATATTGGTTGTTTGGTTTCCTTAGTTTCTAGTAACGAGAGGCAGGAGGAGAAAGTTTAATGCATTATTTACCCATAACCACCATATGGAGGATAGAATGGGGCAGGCATGTAAGGCATTCTAGGTCGAAAACCCACAGGTCTTCTTCCACGATACTGTTTCATTCCAGGAACGTTTGTACGCTTAGCAGAGACCTGAAAAGCTAAAAAAAGAAATCAGATACAATCAAACAGAAAAAAGAGCAAGTGACTGTTTAAATTTAACCAGATTAACTGACAAAGACCTTCAATTGACGACCATGCAACTCTGATTCATTCAATAAAAGAGCATTCTGAACAGCATCAACCTCAACAAACTCAACATAAGCGAATCCTTTTGGTTGACCAAATTTGTCTGTCAATATCGTCACTCTGTTCACAGTTCCACAAGACTGAAAATGTTGCTGGACTTCTTCAGGTGTACATCCATAGTCAACCTGAATTATGATTTGTAACCCATTTTAATAAAGAATAACATTCCATTAAAGCTATATAGGATAGTATAGGCATTCCCTTAGGCACAAAGCATGTGATGGTGGACAAGGTAGAGCAAGAGAGGAAAAAAAGAAACGAGTCGAAAAAGGGAATTTTATCACGTCTTGGAATTTTTAATTCTTCTTTTTCCACATGGCATTATTTATGTCCAAAACTTCATTTTCCTTCTTTTCCTCTCTTGGATGAAATTGGCCATTAATTATAGAAAAATCAAGGGCCTTCTTGATTATTCAACAAATGACCATTTTGCCCTTACATTTTTCCAATTTTGAATTAAATGTTGTACGTCTTCCTTTTTTCCTTTCCCTTTTTGGTTGAAATTCACCTATTAAATTGGCCTAAAAATTATGATCTTCCATTCTTTGGGCTAGAATATTAGGCCTTGAAGGGTACAAAATTGTACTTTTGTATCTCTACTTAGCCAAATTTCATGTAACCTCTACTTTCATTATTTTTCCATTATTTCAAGTGTACCAAAATTCACTATATTTCTTCCTTTTAATGTCACAAGGTATAAGGAACTTTGGTAAATAAAATTTGGGATGTTATGTAACACCTTATATCCGACAACCTCAGACGAATACAGAAGTGTAGTGAAATCAGTTATGAAACCAGAATTCATCCCGGACTAAATCTACTTTGGAAAATGTTCACAAATTCCAAACCTACCCCAAGAGTTGAACCTAGGATTGGGGAGAAATAGGGAAAAGGAGGGAGATATAGATGATAAATACTCTTAATTTTACTCAATAGACAAAATATATATATATATATATATATATATATATATATATATCAACAAGAAAACAACCTTAGGAGCTAGGACTATTTCTAGAGCCCTACTCACAGACAAGATAATGATAAAATAACCTAATCCTAAAGATATGATGAATATAAGATAAAAGATAAATCCTAATTTAAAATAAGCTAAATCCAAAATTTTAAAATAACATTATCAAATAAATTCAAAATAAACTAAATTAAACACTAATCCTCTCTATCCCCAGCAAATGTCTTTATCAAGTTATCTAATCCATACATGTGGTCCTGATTCAAGAAGAGAATTTGTTTTTTCCTCAATTAAAAAAAAAAACACCATGAAAGAACTAAATTGTAACAAATCCCCATTTTGGCATGTGAGATAATTAGGTTGTAAATATAAGCTCTCCATAAGATCGGGAGCCATTAAACTTGAGCATCTCTCAACCTTAACTTCTCAAGTCACCAGTTTGAAACATAACTGCAGCACTGTTGTGATGAATCATCTATGCACATTATATAGTTAATATAGTACAACGCCATGATGGCAAGTTATTGACATTAGAATTTTATTTCCCGTCCCACTTAATTTCTTTTGGTTAAATGAAGATTCAACCAGAAGTCAACAAACTACCTATTGGGCATTGCATGGTGCAACAATTACATGATGGCTTCACTCCAACTAGAAGAAAGTAAGATATGGATGGATACTAAAACTATAAAGCTTCTTACAGAGTCCGTGATTTAATATCATTTTAAAGTCCAATGCCCAACAATCACCTAAGTCCCAAACCTAGATTATGTCTTTACTTTCAAGAGAAAAAGAAACGAGTAGGGAAAAACACAAACTTTCAAGAACATCTTATCTTTAAATAGATTATTTTGGACCAGTCACAAGAAAACCCATGATACAGGTTTGAACCATGATATTGGCCAGGACACTAGGTCAAGGGTCAGACCGGAATCAAACCGTAGCTAACTCGAGAACCAAAATGGTGATAAAGTGAAGATTTTAGGGTTATTAATATAAAATTCTGAAAAAAATTATTAAAAAAATGATTTAAAAAAAAGGGTGAATCGGGTTGATGCTCATAACGGACCGGTTTACCAACCGATTCCCGGGCCGAACCAGCCAGTCCGGTACGGGTTTAATTACCTGGATTCATATACTTGGAGAGAAAGTGCCACAAGAGAATGTAATTGTGCATAGTTCTCACACCTCATAATTATACTCATTTATTATTTCTCTCCCTCCCTCCCTCCCTCCCTCTCTCCCTCTCTCTCTCTGAATGCATCCTCTAGAGGATCCAGACTCAAACTCTTCTCATGTTTGAACCATGATATTGGCCTTCTATAGTGTATTATGGAAATGAGATGGATCCAAACCAAGATATAGCTTTCTTAGTGGTAAGCACTTAAGCCTAATACACTGTTAAAAGCCCTGATCCAAAATCTCTGTTTCTATTCAGTATTTAAATTTTCAAATGGTGTAAACAAGACTTTCCATATGATTCCCATCCTTCTAAATAGGGTTTCAGTTACTGTCTCTAGCATAGGCTTTGTCACACATCAGTTCTCATATTGGCAACCAGTTGGGTAAGAACTTGTTAATTTCTCATATATGTTTTCATAACAAATCACCTATGGTTAAAGTAACAATTGTCCTTCCATTGACCAAAAGTTGAGATTTTAAGTCCTCACAACCAGGACAATGAAGTTCTGGTACCATCCCAGAGAACTGAAAGAGCTGAGCACAAATTCCAAATTGACCTCTTACATCTCTAATAAACTCCCGTTGGATTTCACAAAACTTATCAAAACACTCTGTGATCTAAAGAACAACCTATTCCAAAACTACTACATTAAATCTTCATTACCAGAAACTATGACCTACAGACAGTGATACAGCTGACAAAAGTAAGGATTAGGCATGTGTTGATCAAATTTATCTACTTTTGCACAAAGAATACCTCAGCACAGATATCAAGAAAAGAGAATAAAGATACAACTATGCCATAAAGAAGGAAGGAAATTGAAATAACAATAGGCAGCAAGAAGGACTTCCAAGCCTCACATTACCAACATAGATTGACCGGGAATCCACTTCCTCCTTCTCAGCTTGACTTGCAGAAGAACCACTTGAATCTTGAAATCAAAATCAAATCAAAACATCATTTACCAGAACGGAACAATGTTATCATTAAATGCTACCAATATATAAATTAAATTTAACACCTAGCAACTAGATTCATTCAAACATAAAGTAACAATTGAGTTGTATAACTGTGATCCAAGCATTAAAGATAACTGAAATGATATTGAAAAACAAAAGTCAGTTGAACTTATGCAGCCATTAACGATGTGCAGGGAAGTTTATTTCACTAAACTATAATGATATACCAAGCCAGAAGGCTCAAGAGTGTTTGATTACTTCATGAAGAGCAAAAATGTACATGGATGGACTCATCAATTTGACACAAACTTCCTCATTTAAGACTTGAAATTCAAATCTGACCTTCCCATTCATGTACTAATTAATAACATGCTTGATGTGAAGCATGTAGTTTAATTTTTAAAAAAGAACAATCTGAAATCCGATCTTCTCATTTAGTTGATGTTCAGCATGAGAAAACTTTACATTGGAGGTTATTGTGGGAAAGCCATAGGTTGGTGGTTAGTGACTTAGTCTGAGAAAACCATATGATAATAGTGAGCGTGGAAAAATCAAGTGTTCATGGTTAGTATAAGAAATCCAAGATCTCTGTCAGTCTATCCCATAAAAAAGTGAAGGGAGGATGCCCAAAACCAAATTCTCACTACAAAGTGAGGTGATGAAGAAAAAGGAATCAGACACACTGAAGCAAGCAGCAATGAAGAACACAAAAAAACACAACAACAACAACAAAACCTTATCCTATTAGGTGAGGGAAATTGTTGAAATTTGACTATAGTCCCCTCATTCATGACTTGGAATTCAAATCTGATCTTCTAATTTATGGCCTAATCAAGCACATGTTTTATATGAAGCAAGTTCATGGCTAATTTATGGCCTAATCAAGCACATGTTTTATATGAGGTTAGGATGCCCAAAACCAAATCCTCACTACAAAGTCAGGTGGTGAAGAAAAAATCAGTGACTCTGAAGCAAGCATTAATGAAGACAAAAAATAAATAAACAAATTTAAAAAGTAGACCATCAAGGAAGAAGATTAGCCATGTTAGCTTCAAGTTGTTTCAGGTTGCAGGGAATTGTTGAAAGTTAACTATGGTCTCGTCATTCATGACTCGGAATTCAAATCTGATCTTCTCGTTTATGACCTAATTAAGCACATGTTTTATGTGAAGCACGTGTTTCTTTTTTTTTCCCAAGAAAAGGCAAATCATTTCATTTTTTAATTAACTGGCCTTTTTGACAAAAAAAGGCAAATCATTCATGACTCGGAATTCAAATCTGATCTTGCCATTTATGCTTGGTTAATTAAGGAATCCACTGGCAAGGCTGTTTTCGCAAATCTTCTATATATGTCTATTGTTCATTTGTCCTTTTTTCCACACAGGGGAAGCTTCAAATCATTACTTACCCTTCCGGCCACTTGACCTGAATGCCACAGACGAGCTCTAAGTCATATGGATTGGGGCCTGGGTGTGCTCCTAGACCACTTTTCCATCAAGATGGATCTGCTATTTATAGATCTTTGACAAGCATCCAGTAAGATTTGAAGACTTCGAATAGGAACAAGGGCATGCCAACCAATCATTTGCTAACTTGAAAGAAGAATATAGTTTTTTTCATTCTGAAGAGTTATGAAGTCAAAATATCAATTTTTTTTATTTTGTTCAAGAATAGGGTTCCTACAAGAATTGTGTGCTCATGCCTTTGTTTGAACTACATGTACTCCCTCCCCACCATGTTAGGGTTCCTTATTATTCTCCCAAGAGCAGCAAGCCAAGTTCCTCTCTTTATCGAAGCCATCCAAAAACTCCTCTTCTTCCATGTTCTAGCAAGCAGGACCCTTTTTCCCCTTCTCAAAATGGGCTCATCTCCATAATGGTTTTTTTTATCAACACCTCTTCCACTCACACCAGATACATTTAAGTCGCAACTTTCCATGTTCATTTTCTCTTGAGCCACCATTTTCAAATGCAATTCTTCACTTTAGCTATAATTTTAAGAAAAAAATCCATTTCTTCAATAGTGGGATCTTTGAATTTGTCACTTGCTGATTTCCTCACATGTTTGTGCTTCCTCCTCTTGTAATCGTGGTCTTCAAATAAAGTAAATGTGACCCACATAGTTATTAGTTCCATTTTTTCCCTTTCCTTTTTCTTCTCCAATCTTGATTATTCTTTTTCCCCTGATTGGTCTGAATATTTTTCACAAGTTTGATTTTTGGATGATGCCTTAATATACTTTTCACACGTTTGGTTTATACATAAATACATACAGGGGTGCTACAGAAGAGGAAAGCTTTCCTTCGATACTTTTCGCAGTTTCTCTGAAAGGATTACACTCAAAACCTTTGTAGTCCAGTAAGACTTCGCCAATCTGAGGACTTGACTATGCATAGGAAGGAGCTAACTTTTAATGCTTGACACCATATTCTTTTACATCTCAGAGGCTCAAGTCAAAAGGTGAAGTTAAATGGAACTTATCTAGTCTATTTCTTGCTAGGGCTAGGAGGTTTATGTCAATTGGTACAAGGAGAGGTTGAAAGGGAATGGTGCCGTGAGGATGAGATTCTTGATGACAAATCTGTTGTGCAAAAGCCATCTTTCAAAAGAAAAAAAAGGCCAAAAGAGTCAAACCATGGGTTTCAATTTGCTAGATCATGTGGTTATAGGAGATTATTTGGATGCATCAGACGGCTTCAATAAAGAGAGGAACACAACCTGATGCTATTTGGAGATCAGCAGGCAATCAAAATGCCTCCCCCAATGTATACTGACAAACTATGTTTTTCGTTCCCAAGTTTCCCACTTTTTTATGAGTTATGACTTATGACTTATGACCTTAATTCCATAAGATAAGATTCTAACCTTAACAAGGTATCAGGCAAAAAACCAGCCCCTAGCACAATGACAGCATTCATAAACAAATCACTGAAATTTAATTTAACAATTAATTAAAACAATATCTATGGATTGAAATAAGTTATGTCTTTGGCTGCTTATACACAATCAGAGAAGATAACAGGATAAAAATATCAGAAGAAACAGTATACTGGAAGCTAACAGGATATTTAATTGTTTATATTTGATTCTCATAAATACAAGCAATTAAGCATACTGACAGACAAACAAATTTCACACATGCACACACAAAATGCACACACATTACATAGATAAGGGTTGGTGTCATTCTACTTTAACATCCAGTCAATGCAGGAAAGCAACTTGGATATGCTTTAACATCACAACCGCTATCACATAACCTTTTAGACACAACAAGGTTCATTCTTCTACTTGGAACAAGTATGAGAGGTCAAATGCACGAGAGACTAGAAGCACAGAGCTGAATCATTTTGTCTCCCATCTCTCAGGCCGTCAAAATTCATTAACTTACAAACAGAAGCCTACCTGAGTCGGAAAGCATAAAAACTTGTTTACATGCAAGATTGATGCTGTAATTAAATCTACAGCATATTTTGACTTGAGGAGCATGAGTAGATAGGACAAAAAATGTATAATTATTTCATTATTTTGTAAGCAAGATCTACCAGCAATTAAAGCTTACTATGCATTTGTAATAATAATGCGCTAACAATAAATATATTGTTATAGATTCAACAAAAAATAGATATTGTTATAGACATTTGCATGAACATAACTAATTCTCCTACTATCTTCTCCTTCTCCTTCCTCTTTCTCTCTACACTACCATAACATTATCATATCCCCATATTATGTAGCTATTTTTCTTATGCTATATAAATGTCTACAAGATATGTTATAATTAATATTTGTCAGGGACCAACCAAATTCTAAAAAAACTGAATCTCAATCCCAGAAAAAAAAAAATGAGTAGTCTTCCCCATGCCAAAGTGTGAATATAAAGGAGTTACTTTAATTGTCCTTGCCCCATTATGCAGAGGCTAGTATTTTATTGGAATTGACAGCTTAAAGGAACAGACTACCCACCGCAGCTAACCAATGCAAGGGTAGAGAGGGTACTGACATTGAGGAGTCAATCTCGTTTTAAAACTTGAAAAGAACAGACTAACGACTGCTATTATAAAAGAATGAAGGTTTAAATATATAATTTAGCAATCCAAATAACCCCAGAAATCCCAGCTCAACAGATCTAAATCTTGAATACAACGATAAGGATCAGCTGAAAGTCCCCTAGCACCATAAGACAAAGAGAATATACCTATCATATATCGATTTTCATAAGGGCCTATGCAAAATTAAAAACTAATCCGTATGGTTTTGTGCTTATTACGTGTTTAAATTACAAATATGCAAGAGAGGGGCAAAAAAGAGACCTTGAACAGCACCCATCTCTTTCTCAACCTTAGCCTGCATTTCGCGAAGGGCACTAGCTTCTTCCTCAATTTCCTTGAGCCTCTTCTTCATGTCCTCCAAGTCCTAATCACAGAAAAGAAGAGAGAGTAAGAGGGAGACAGAGAGACAGAGAAACGAAATAGCACAGAGAAACACAAATCGGGAAAACCTTATTAGAGTGATTGGGGTCATGTGGGTGTCCATCTTGGTCTTCTTCTTCTTCAACTCTGAAATCTGCATCCATCTCTGCGTCGTCGGGGATATCGCCTCCGTACACTTCATGCTCTTCGTGTTCCTGCTCCATCTCTACTGTGTCTGCCGAGTCGAGCCAGGGCGCTGTCAAAGTTCGATAAAATGTCTGCTTAGCAGCTCACTCTCTACTATAGAGGGCAAAATTGGAAAGGTATAACATTATTTGACACGCAACTTTCTTCCCCAACAATAATAATAATTTGATACAAATTGTTACCAAAAATAATACTACTATGATACAAATTACTAATTAAAACGAAATTCGATTGCATATGTTAAAATAAGATAATTGCATTCCCAACAAAAATATCAGCCTACAATCAAAATCCTTTTTCATAGACAGCCGCACGGGCACTCTACTAGGCAATCGTGTGCTCAGGATATTCTACTAAAATGTCAACTCGTTTATAGGGTTAAATAATATTTTTATCCTAAGAATTTTCACTAAAGGATAATTTTGTCCTGAAAATTTTATAGAAACAATTTTACTCTAAAAATTTAAAAATATAGTAATTTTACTTTAGTCATTATCCCAGTTAATTTTGACCGTTAGTTGACCAAATATACTAAACTGACAGTATACATGTCATCAACGTCATTTTTATTAAGGTGGAAAATTACACCGAACGTTTTAAATCTAATTTTGAAAAAAGATAAACTATATGACACAGAGACTTTTGACTGGAATTTACATCTTAACAAAAATAATATAGATAATATGTGGACTGTCTGCTCAGCATATTTCGTCAACTAATGGTTAAAACTAATTAGGATAATGGTCATGACAAAATTACTCTATTTCTTAAACTTCTGAGGCAAAATTGCCTCCCAAAAAATTTTTAAGATAAAATTGCCCCTTAATCCTTTTTTATGTGCGAGTCAGACTAGATCAAATTCAGCCCTATTGAAGGTTCTATTATATGCTTGTTTGGCTAGGTTAAATTTTGGCCGATTGAGAGTAGTTTTTATAAAAGTATTTTATATATTGATAGGAGCTCGAACACAAGACCTCATGTCTAAATAGTCAAATCTCATTTCATTATGACTTGATTGGCATATGAACATTTGTTTTCAAACAAGATTTGAAATTTATTTCTTCACATTGTGTGTTCTAGCTCATCTCACTAAAACCTAAATCCATTAAACTAACCTATCAACAGCTCAACCATATATATATTTGGTATATAAGGAAGGGGAGATTTAATGTACCTAAAAATATCGTTTATAGAAGACAAATTAAATGTAAACGCTAAAACTAAACGCATGCATATTGATAATTTTGTACCTACCACCTTCCACACCAAGAAAGAATTTTGGAAGCAGTTAGGTGACACCAAGTATACTTGCATGTATTGAATTTATTAATATTAGGTCAAAATATAAATTACTTAACATGAAATTTAAAATTAAAGCCTATAATGCATCATTATTTAAAAAATAGAAATATTTATATTATATACTTGATAATATAGAATTAATGCTCATGATTTTGGATATTATGAACTCTTTTGCTTTGCATTGTATTGCTTCTCAGCCTCGTATAGGCATCCAGCCTGTTGAAGCTTACTTATTATTCATTAAACCTAATTCATATTTACAATAAGATAACAAAATTCTGTTCATTATATTATTATATGAAACACCTCCATACAATATATTAGAATTTCTTAACACTTAAACAGCTACACAATTTAAATCTAGTTAGAGACTAGACTCGTCCAACAATTCAATAAATGAAATTTGAAGAATGAAAACCTAAAAGATAATAGAAGAAACCTAACAAGGCTGCACCAATAATAAGAATTCAATATGACTTTTCCTTATTCGATGGCTCAATACAATGAAAGAAGCCATTGAGCTGATGTATGTATGTATGTGCATGTGACACAAGCATTTCACAATTGTTAATCAAACAATCTAGCTTGAATCTACTTTTTTTTAAAAAAAAAAAAATTTATCCTGATCTTCAAAGAATGTTTGTCTCTTGTAAACTAACTAAAAAAATGACATTTAGTAGTGGTGCATTTATAGTGATTAATTTTAACTGCTAGTCTTAACTGCTACAAATAGGATGATTTGTTGCGATTTTAAGCAAAACTGCTACAAATTTGTAACGGTAAGCCTCGCGCCAAGTGACATGCTAGTTAGCCAACGTTATTTGTAGCGATTCACACAAATAAACCGCTACAAATTATGGTGCGAAATTGGCGCTAAACTTGTAGCAGTTTGATTATGTAAACCGCCACAAATGTGGTGCTAAAAGGCGCGAAACAGGCTCAACAACTATGGCGATTATTTGTAGAGGTTAATTTGACAAAACATTGCTACAAAATGCAAAGGGCCGCCTTTTTGTAGCGGTTCTACATAACTGCTATAAAGGTTAAAATATGTTTGTAACAGTTTGTTAATATAACCACTACAAAATACCAAGGGTTTGTAGATTTGTAGCAGTTAATAACTACTACAAAGGTTACCACTACCCGAGGTAAGGTGTCTAACTTTGTAGCAATTTAGGTGGCGGTTTTGTAAAAAACTGCTACAAAATGCAGCGCTATAAAAGCGTTAAGACCCCTCATTTGTCCTGTTTTGCCATTTTGATTTTTGATGTCCTCTGAAAGGTTTTCCTTAAGATCAGAGGTTATGCTCCAACATTTACAAAGTTTGACACTTGAGGTTAGGAAGGTTAAGTATTTTATTTCCATTTTCCCTATTATTGTATAATTTTTATATAAATGGGACTAATTTTTATTTATTTTGCAATTAATATGGCTTCAGGGAGTGACAAGGGGAAGGAGAAGGAGGTTGAGCTCTCCCTTAGACCTCTTTTGCAGGGTACCAGTAGCAGAGGAGAGGGGCAATGGGAAAGGGCAGCGCGGAGGGAGGCATGTCCCCATGCTATTTCACAAGGAAATCGCCCCATAACAAATGGCCCCACAGCACCCACAGGAGTTGGCCCGACTGCAACCGCAGCAGATGCAACCATAGTAGACAGCCCTACATGAAGCGATCGCACCTCATATGCCTCCTATTGTTTAGGGAGACAGGGATGACCTAAGTGTCAGCGACTACGAGGAGAATGAGGAGTTTAACATCTAGATTCATCTCAGTGACATAGAGCAGTCCCTAGATGAGGAGGAGGCTCGAGACCAGAAAAACCCACAACGGTCGTCTTCCCGGTCGAATGGGTTTGAGATGCAGGTTCAAGGTAAATGTAATTACTAGTTTAATAAATTTAATATTGAAATTCCACCTGTTAAATATAAATTTAAATTTAACTAACGTATGTGGTAAATTGTGCAAATGAGCAGGGGAACATTTCCACAAGGAGATTGGATGTGGCCAGTCTAAATAGCTTAGACTAAACACTACAAGTGGTAGTTTGGTGGAATGAGGCCACAGACCAGCCGATTGAGAATGGGTGTCTTCCTCACGAAGTTGAAGAAATAAAAGTTCTTGATAGGTATTCAAGCAACATTTCATGATGTATTGATATATGGCCTGAAAGGTTGCTGGCCTGAAGAATCATGACTCACATATTCTTATGCAACAGTTACTTTCGCTGGCTATAAAGAATGCACTTCCTCCTGATGTATCCATCGTTTTGGTGGAACTGTATTCTTTCTTTCAGAAGTTGTGTTCCAAGGTTTTGATCTTTGAGGAGCTCGATCAGCTACAGTCCAAAATTATTCTTACGCTTTGTCATTTAGAGATTATATTTCCTTCGTCCTTTTTCACTATGATGGTTCACCTTACAATCTACCTTATTCATGAAACAAAGCTAGTTGGCCCAGTTCAATATCGATGGATGTATCCTATTGAGAGGTATTCATTTTACATATGTGCATCATTATTAGTTTCTAAATTTGCTAGTCGCCCATTTCACCATTTAGTATCATTTTTCCTTCTTTACTTTATAGGTTTCTTAGGAAATTGAAATCTTACGTAAAGAATAAGGCATAGCCAAAAGGTTTTATAGCTGAAGGTTATATAGGGGATAGGGTCTTGTATTTCTGCTTAAGGTACTTTGATGACGTTGAGATGGCTTTCAATTGATCTCCTTGTATAGACGATTGTCCTGAACCTAAGCCAACATCAGGAGAGTTGTTAATCCCTCATGTTGGTAAACTAGTTGGAGGAAGTGAGAACTTCAAACTAACGACAACTGAGAAGTTGTAAGCACATAGACATGTCTTGATTAATTACACTCAAATTGAACCCTTCCTTCAGTAAGAATTGTACACTTATATGTTATTCTATATCTATCCTTACATTTTTTACTTACATTTTATGATTGTCTTCCCATCATTAATTGCTGGGAATTCAAATGTCATGTGAAGTGTTAACTCAGGATCCAAACACAAACATCCTCCGAAGTTGACAAAAATGTCCACAGAAAATTCTCAAGTTGGTTTGCGCATAGAATATTAAGTGACCACAACCCACACTTACCAGATTTCAGAGCTCTAGCAATCGGCTCTCTTGACCATACAAAAAGGTTTACAACATACAATGTCAATGGTTTTAAGTTTTGCAAGGTTTCATGAGATCAAGGATTACAAAATCAAAATTTGAGTGTTTATGGAACCTTTGGGATAAGGAGTTATACGAGCAGCAGTGACAGAAATATGCAATTCGGAGGCGTCCCTTACTATAGAAAGCTTTTTGATGTCGTCGAACTAAATTACCAAGGCTGTTTCATCATGACGGTGTTCAAGTGTTTATGAGTAAATACCACAACTTCCCGGAGACTCACAACTGACGACTTAGGCATCACATCAGTAAATTTTTTTCCAACCAATTCACACTGGTCAATCTAAAGATGATGAGTCATATATTTTTTCCTCAGAGGCATACCAAGTTTATTATGTCAAGGACGAGAGGCACAGGAATTGGAACATTGTAGTTCACTTAAAACCTCAAGACCTTTATGACATGGGTGATGTGGATAACATCGGCTATGAGAATGAGTCATTCCAGCCCGCCTATTTCAAAAACTTCTTCCCAGACTGCAATGACAATTTACCTATAGTTCGATGCGTTTTTATAAGTTCACATCATTTTAATTTAATTTTTCTATAAAATAATATCACACTAACATTTTCTCCACAAAAATTTTGTAGGGATGGCGACGAAGAATGATTAAACAAATTATGCTTTTGTTATTGTAAATCTTAATTTATATTTTTTAAAAAAAATTCAAAACAATACTTATTGTGGTTCTATAACCGCTACAAAACCAACATAAACTGTTACAAAATCAACAAAAAAAACTATTATAAAGGAATGAACCGCTACAAATAATGTCACACAAACCGCTATAAATGTCAACCGCTAGAAAAACAGTCACATCAACTGCTACAAGCGTTATACAAATGCCTATAAATACCCCCACTATACTTTATTTCAAACACTCCTCCAATTCTTTCCACCCTACTTCTCTCTCATTTTCTCTCATTTGAGAATTTTGTTTCAAGTGCTGAGCAAGGTGATTAAATATAGTAAAATTTATTTTAATTCTTTGATTTCAACATTTATTTCCTTCTTATAATACTGATATTAATTATTTTTCCTTTTTGTCCAGGAATTTAAGGACTTTTCCACAACATATTCAATATTCCTTCCATAATAATCAACATCTAGTAGACAACATAACAAGTCCTTATTACCTACATATTCTCAATATTATATATATAAAGTTCATACTTATCTAACTCAATTTAATCATTCTTCTCAAATAATAATTACTATCATTTAATTTTCTTCAATAATAAGCTATTTTAACACAAGCTATTTAACACAATATTATAACAATGGACTCAAATGATTGTATAATTTTTTTTTAAAATTTTCTCAACAATTTGTAGCAGTTTTAAAACCGCTACAAATTTAAATACAAATTAGCTTAAATTGTTAGCGCTTTTTTTGAAATTTCATATATTAGTAGCGGTTTCATAACCGCTACAAAGTTTAAGCGTCAATTTTTTTGAAATTAAAATTTGCACTTAGCAGTGGTTTTATAACTGCTACAAAATTAGAGCCAAATTTTAATTTTTCATTTCTCGCTTTGTCGCCAACATTTGTAGCGGTTTTTTAACCACTAAAATATTCACAGATAATGTGTTATCTACATGCGTCTCTTATAGCGGTTGTTGTTAACTGCTACAAAGTCAGTAGCGGTTGTGGTACGTGAGTGGCGATTTCATAAAACCGCTACCAATCCGTTTGCAATAGTGAATTTTGTAATGGTTTTTGCAACCGTTACTATTGACGTTTATAGTGGTTAAAACCACTATAAATATACCATTTTAACCGCTTCTAAATCATAGCTTTTTATTTTTTGTAGCGACTGGCCTAATAAACCTTAGGCCAATTATATGTTTGCACACGCGCGTCTAGTGCACGTATAAATGTTTTCATACTATTTCTTCTATTTCTTTCTATAGGAAAATGTTTTAAATTCATATTGGTCGAAAATATAAGAAAAATGACTTAATTTAATGATGCATTGACTTTTTAAATAAAATTTAACATTCATTAACTTCTACTAATAGGTAAAAGAGAGAAATTACATTATGCATCTTAGCTAGGGATCATTAAATGATGTATAAACATTATTCCACTATTCAAATGGGAGTAGTAAGAAAATTAAAATATCAGAAAAACAAATTAATTAGTTTATTAATTAACTCTTTCTTTTTTTCTTTCTTTTCGATAAAAGATCAAAATGCATTAAGAGTAAAAAATGATAATACATCAACTCTCTACAATCATTCTCACATGATTGTAACCTATTAAAAACATTGCAATGAATAAATTTAACATAAAAAAACTTGAGAAAAATTAAAGGAGCTAAGATATGATTTGATATTCACGCGAAGAACATTAGCTAACTGATTAATAAATCCAAGCCAAGGCAGCAACCGTTTCCTGATGCAAAATACCTTGAGATCATGGCAGCTAGTTGTTTGGAAAAGAGGACAATTTATGATCCATAGCAGAGATGCCCTGAAACAATGAAGATTAATAAAAGGTTGATGTGCCATTTTCTTCTAGATTAGTGACAGGAGGGATTGCCCTTCCAAACAGATCCGAGATTGTATAAATTATGTAAAACCCAACTTGTATTTCTCTAAAAGGATAATTCAACCATTAGTATCAATTTGATTCACCATTGGAATTATATATAGTTGGATCATCTTGGTTAGATGCTTTAGGCATTTCCTTTTTATTGTTAAAAGCTAGAGAACACATGGAAGATGCATAAGCAATATCTTTGATCACAAATGTAGGTAATACCTTCAATCCATTATGCAAAATTGAGTTTTTCTTTATCCAAACAATAAAGAGGAGTTTGATGATAAAGGTAATTGTATCTATCTTTCCATCTTGAAATAATGCAACCAAAACTTTTTTCAACCATGAATTAAAGTTACCAATAGTTGAGAAAGAAAATTGAATTGAAACTCTTCAATACCACACTGCTTTTGTAAAAGAACAAACAAAAGTATGCTCCAAAGATTCCTGATTAGAGCATCTAAAAGGACAAGAACCACAAAGATATGTTCTAAAGATTTCTAATCAGAGCATCCAAAAGGACAAGAACCACTGATATGTAAATGATGATTATTAAAAATGTCCACAGAAGGAAATACATCATTCAAAAGCTTCAAAACCAGTAATAAGTCTTTCCTAGGAAATGAAAGAGACCATAGAAACTTCCAAAAGTCACCATTCACTCTATTTTTAGTAGCAGAGACAAGTTTATAACCCTTAGTAACACTATATTCACCAGAATGTGATAAAGACCACATCATTCTACCATAGGAGTTATTCAAAGAGAGTGGTATGTTGATTATAACTTTTGCTACAACTCTAGGATAAATAGATCAAACCAAAGGGACATTCCATCTAACTGGACACCAATTAGAAAGAAGATGGACTAATAGATCCTGAACTTTTTCCAGTGGATAGGAAAAAGGAGGGTCTAGACTGCATGGGCTGCCATAAGGGGTGGCTTAATGAAATGGTTCTTCCATTACCAACTCTCTAAGACAAATGATTAAATATGAGATTAACACACTGATGAATAAATTTCCAAATCCTAGAATAATTACAAGGATTTTTTAATACAGAAGAGCTGGTAGTGTCAACATACTTGCATTTCAGAGTTTCTACAAGTAGGACAAAATTCTCCGGACTTGTTTTGCCAAAAGTGAAATATTGACATGAGCTATGAATCTAATTCCTAAGCAACTTTCAAAGATAGACTGTAAAAAAAATCCTTACTCTTCAAATGAATTCGATTGCTATCACCATTCCTACCCCAAAAGAAATTTAGGCATCAAGAATCAATTTGGTTACAAATATATTGTGGAAGCTTAATGCATAAAAGGACTTGAGGATTTACTCTTGAAATGACGGATTTGTTTAAGGTTAGCCTAGACGCCTGTGATAGAAGCCTTACTTTCTAGGTCGTCATCCTTTGCTCTATGGAAAATAACACGTGGTTATAAATTTAAGCCTATTTCTTTCCTGGAACAACCCATGTTCCAAGATACTTCCCTAATCTATCAATGAAGTTCACTCTTAAGAAGTGAGAGTATAACAATTTTTATCCATGATATATATTAGGAATGAAAATAATGGAGGACTTATACTTATTAATCTTTTGACCCTACTATTGACTATACAAGTCAAGTTAAACTTTGATAGAGTTCACACTCTGATCACATGCTTCAAGAAAGATAATAGAATGATCCTCATATAATAGGTGAGAGACTGGTTACTCACTACTACCGATCTAAATTCCCCTTAATTGACCTAAATGCTCAAAAGAATTAAGTAAATAGGATAGAACATTAGCTGAAAGGATATAAATATAAGGAGATAACAAATCTCCTTGCCAAATCCCTCTAGTTGGAGAGATAGTACTAGTAATATGACCATTGATAACCACTTGATATTTAAGACTTGTGAAGTATTGTATAACCAGTGCTATCCACTTATTCAAAAAAATTCATTATTTTCAAAAAATCATAGATAAAATTCCAAGATAAAGTGTCAAAGGCCTTGGATAAGTCTATTTTCATGGCCATTAATTTCCTTCTACCTTGAGAGGCTAAATGAGTTTAATGTACAAGATCAACAGCTAATAGAATATTATCTAAAATAATTCTTTTTTTTAAAGAAAACATATTGGAAAGGAGCAATATATGAATTTAGAATATACTTCATTCTCAAACAAATCACCTATGTAACTATTTTATAGGCTACATTGCATAGACTAATCAGACGAAGATCTCTAAATGTTTGAACCGAATCAGACTTAGGAATCAAAATGATATTAGTCTTGTTAAAAGACTTCAACAAAAACTCAAACTCCCAAAACGAATGTATCATATTTAGCATATCTATTTTTACTAGTTCCTAATACTTTTGGAAAAAATAGCATGCAATCCATCTGGTCCATGGCACTATTTTTAGGCAGAGAAAACACGACTTCTCTTATCTTCAGGAGGCTGAAAGGCTGAAGGAAACTTTGGAAGTCTTCTTGAGAAGGGTTGGTATTGAAAGTTCTTGCAATGCTTGTAGAATCTGTTAAGAGGAAATATCATCAAAAGATTGATATGCCTCCAAGAAATGAGTTATAGCAATGCTAGAAGTTTCCTCTTTATTGCTTGTCTAAGTGTCATCATACTTCTTGATACTGCTAATCTTATTTTTTTGCATTTCTTCAAGACACAGCATCATGAAAATACTTTGTATTTCGTTCCCCATCCGATAACCATGTCAATTTAGCTCTTTGTGCCCAAAAACTGTTTTCACAACCATATAAGAATTCAAGATTATGTTTAGCATTGAATAAAGCATACTCTTGTGAAGAGGAGATGCTACCAGACAAGGAGATTGAAGAAGAGATCTTTTATAATTCTTCCTCTGCTTGTTTGATTCTGCTAAATAGATTTTGGACTGATCTGAATTTTGCAATGAAGCTTAAAGATGGAGAACCTTAGTATATTTGTGTCCAACAAGATCTTATGATCCGATCACATTCAAGAAATTGGAACTAGAATTCTTCAAAATTTTTTAAAATTTGCTCTCCTCCAATCATCTTCTTGCAGAAATAATATTGGACTGTGATCAGACGCAGCAATAATGAGAGTGTTCACATACAATTGGGATGTGCAGGCAGCCAATGAGGGTTAACAAAAGCTCAGTCAATTCTTTCTAAAATAAACGATCTCCCTTTTTATTATTCGACCAAGTAAATTGTGATCCTTTCTAAGAGACTTGCAACAAATTACAATCATCTAAACACTTGCAGAAAACAGACATCCCACTATTTGTGCCTTTACAGTTAAGCTTATCATCAGTGGATAATATTTGGTTAAAATCACCTATGAACAACCACAACATATTAATTGAGCTGGCACATGATGCCATCCAATTCCATAATACATACCTCACAGTTGATTGAGGGGGTCCATAAATAAAAGAGAAAAAGTAAACAGAAGAGGCATTCACTTCATTTATCTTACAATGGCAAACAAAAGGATTGATTTCAAGAACTTGAACATTGAAATTTGACTTCCAAACTACTAATGCGCCACCTCTTTTTCCAACAGCATCAGTACCACAATAATTTAAATAACCTAAATTAAAAAGAGGAATGTAGGCTGCTTGAATTGAGATCTTGGTTTTGGACAAAAAGACAATAATTTAATTAACTCTTTCTTAATTCTTGTGAGAAACTATTTTTACCCTTATAATAAAGAATGGAAGGAAAAATGTCTTAAAATTTTAAAAAAATTATTATATCTTATGTATCGTATTGTGTAATGTGTATACCCACAAATAAGTACTCCATAAATACCCTCTCTTAAATGCTCTTCTATATTTGACCAAAAAAAAAGCTCTTCTATCTCTTATGATATCCTTAATTAATTAAAATATATTCATATGATCCTATTTATAGGAAAGATTATAATGAGGTCTAAAGGGAGGGACTTAATTACCCATAAGTCTTAATGACAACTGGAGAACATGCAATAAAAAGTTACAGAATAAGAAATGAAAATACCTCAGTTGTCATTCAAACTTCTTGGTAATTAAGGCTTGTTTGGTTTGACGGGAGGGGATGGAAGGAAAGATAGGAGGTTATATTGTTTGGTTTGATTGGATGGGAAGGAAGGGGAAGATTTTTTAATGATCTTTTATTTAGTTCAAGAGGGGATGGGAGGGGAGATAATATCTATTTTACCATTTTACCCTTATATATTAGTTTATACCTTTTTACTTATATAAATTATTTAAATTAGTTTACACCTCAATATAAATTATATAATTTATGAAAATTCACTTATCTGGAAAGAAGTTGGCCAGTTCAAAACACAACCATAAATTGTCATCACTAAAATCTCCTTCAACAATTTGCCTCAAAAGGGACACCAACAAACCATCTAAACCAACTGCTAAGACATGAACCATTTCCTTGGTAACCCAAATCAGCTATTAAAGTGGGCGGCAAAAAAAAACTGGTATAGTGTTTTTTATTTTTAAGTAATAGAAAATATATTTTTCAAATAAAAAACTAAATTAACAAATTTTATTTAAAAAACAAAATCTTTTTTTTTGTTTACAAATGGCAAGCTTTTAGCTTGAGAATTTAAAAAAGATTAGTTGAAGCCACACTCCATTTCTTCCACTGTCCTTTTATCCTATAAAAAACTATCTCTGCAGCTCGGGTCAACATTTGGCAACAGCACCACGTGAGATAATCTTTTTTCACTTCTGGCCATTGCTTCTACTTTAGCTTTAATATATATTTTCATTAATAAAGTAATATATATGATAGAATCAAAATGCACAGATTCATCGAAATATAGAGCTAGAGTAGTTTATGGTTGCAATAACGGAAAGGCTGCAACAATGACGAATGACAAGGTAACAAATGGCCAACTTTCCTCTTCAATTCACTCCGCCCCAAAACCCAAAACCACCCATTAGGACTCATCCGCCTCTCCTTTTCTTCCACCGTTACCGACTTATCGTTATTCCCTTCTTTCTCTGCCTCGTCACCTCCTCCTAAAAGTAGTAATATGGTCTGGCCCATCGGGTTCAGGCTAACCCACCGTGGGTTAGGACTATATGAATTTGGTTCTAAAACAATTGCATTAATATGGGTTAACTAAACCCATAACCGGTAGGTTGGCGGGTTGGCCAGCCTAACCTATATTTTTTTTTGAATTTTTTTTCTACAATATACTAAAGTTTGGCAAGTCAACAAAGAAAATATCTACTCAAAATAATCAGAAAGTATAAGCCTTACAATTCAGCTGATTCTACATTCTATGCTGATTCCATAAAGTATAAAATCTCTACCCGATTAATTACCGTCATCTTCACCCATTCACTGTAGCCGAAAATCACCCTAGCTAGAGCTGGGAAACAGTATCCATAGGAGAGCTGGGACTAGGAGGCCAAACAGTCATCTTCACCTGTTCACCATCGCTCGAAATCATCGTCGACTTCACATGATGCGAGCCCTCGCAAAACTAAAAGTAGCGAGAGGCCTCAACTCCATCGATGCTTGTGGGTGCTCAATAATCTCACTCTTTGACTTCACCGTTGCTCATGGATTTCTCTTCACCTTCTTCTTCCTGTGGGTGCTCAATAATCTTGCACTTCTAGTTGGGGATACCAGGCGTAAGAGTGAAATGAGATTCGGATGCTAATTGCTAATGCTAGGGTAGACTAGGCGATTGGCAGTGGAGTATGGGGACTAGGCAGTGACCGATAGACCGAGTGATATAGGAGTACACGATAGATCATAAGA
The DNA here is from genome assembly GCA_037074505.1 of Albizia julibrissin. NCBI lineage: Eukaryota > Viridiplantae > Streptophyta > Magnoliopsida > Fabales > Fabaceae > Albizia > Albizia julibrissin. The sequence goes on along the minus strand of CM073477.1, from coordinate 56,306,033 downwards.
GTGTGGACTTTGGGTCTTACTGTAGAGTGACAGGAGGCTAGGCAGGACATTAGGCTTTAGAAGAAGTTCTAACATGTACAGATAATTTGGGCCATGAGCGGTGAGCATGTATAGAGTGATACAGGACAAGAGTTTGGATGACATAAAAAAAATATGGGTCAACCCGCCAACCTGGTAGTCCAACCCATCGCGAGGTTAGGACCATATGGGTTCAGGCCTAAAAGACCTGCTCCTAATGGTCCCAAGTTTACAAAACCTAACCCGCCCATTTTATCGGGTTAGGAGAGTTTGGCACACGGTCCCAACTCATATTACCACCTCTACCTCCTCCAAATCTGTCTCCACCTCCCTGTCAGTGGCTTCCACCAAGCAAATGAAAAGACTCGCCTCATTATGGTTCTTACCGACAATGCTGTCGAAAAGAGAAGAAAGAGAAAAGGCAAAGCCCACCAACAAGATTGGAAATATTACAAAAATATGAGGGTAAAACGATCATAAAATTTGGCTCCTCTTCAAACAACCCTAATTTGAAGGGGATCAAAATAAAGGGAGGGAATGGAAGAAAGGGGTAGATTTTTGCTCCCCCCCTTCAAAATTTCAAACCAAACAAGATAGGAGTTCATTTTTCCTCCCCTTCCATCCATTTTCCTCCAACCAAACATGCCCTTAAGGACTTGTTTGATTTTTAAAAAAAAAACAAACACAAAAAAAATGTTTGAAAAATTATTTTCAAGAAGCTATTTTTAAAAACTAAAAAAAAAATTAGTTGTTTTCTTTTTTTTTTTTCCATTTTTTATTTTTTGAGGCCGCCACTTATCCACTATCGATACCACACTACCATTAATAACCACCATCACGTTACCACTGATGGAAGCCGTCGCCACGTCACTTCCAAAATATAGTTTTTAAAACAACTATCCAAAACTTTTTTCCAAAAACTATTTTTATAAAACTATTTTGAGAACAAAAAAGAAACAGAGAATAGAATCAAATGAGGCCTAAGTTCCTTACTTGGAACTTTATTGTAATTCCCCAATAATATTATATTAAATAGAGGTAAAATTAGAAAGTTGTTGCATATCAAAATAGAGTTAATGAAGTTTAAGGTTTTTATTTGCCTATATGAAACATGCTGAAAATGACTTATAAATAATATCAAGTGAGTATACACAAAACAAATATATGAGTACTACTAGTACTATTTAGTACCATTAAAGGGCACTTTTAGGGGAAAATATATTAATTATTTCTTAGATTTGGTAAATCATTTTATGAATAAAAACACCAAATTCTTCTGAAAGTTATCTTATAAAATTGAACAGAAGGATTAGCATTTGATGATTTATGAAAGGCCTTGTTACATTTTGGTAATTTTCAAGCTCAATTAGTTTGTGCACGTTAATAGCTCCTATATTTCAATGCATATCTAGTAATGTTCAGATTAAAGCAGGCTAGCTGTTTTATCTTTAAGCATCTTAATTAATTTGAACAATAATTTCCCCCAATATTATTGTACTCTGAATGAGAATGTCAAATTGAAGTTAAGTGAAGGTGATGTGGCGATCCGACTGGACTGAGAAATTGAAGAATGGGGCTGGCAAAGGAAAGAGTCTCCGACTTTCAACGAGACATCAACACCCTTCTTCGATTCTTCTCCTCTCTCAAGATTCCCTAATGGAGACTTCTTCGGCAATAGGTTCTGCGTGATCCAAATAATTTTTAAATATATAATATATAAACTCTAAAATTAAGAGTAATAGTAGAAAACTTTATCAGCAGTATCTCTAGTTATAGTAACTCTGATCGCTATATTTTACAGTATGATAAATTGAAAAAAAGAGAAAAGGAGATTAGAAAAAATAACTCGGATTTTTCTAACAAAAAGATAAGGTAAAGTGATAGTTCAAGAATGACTAAAAGTTTGTTTGTGATAGCTTATTAAAATAAAACTCTTCCTAAATACTTACTTTACATACCGTAAATGACTATTGAAAAACTGTTTTTCCATGCTCAAATTGTTATCCCAAACAAACACAAGCTTTTGCAAGTTCATATCCCTCTCCCTGGTCCTCATCACTCCCTCTCTCTAAAATGCTTGAACCATTAGAAAAACAGAATTTACCAAAAGAGAAAGGAAACAGAGATCATCGAGATTCTTCTGAAACTGATTTTTGGAGTGAAGAATTGAAGGTGTTCGGAGAATGTCGCGAAAGAAAAGGAAGAAGAGGACGAAGTGGCGTACCTGCAAGAACTTCATGATGTTGCCGCCTCTGAGGACTCTGTAAGCAACGGTGAACTTAAGCGGATCGGTTGGACGGGAAATAGGACGCAAGGACACACTTGTCGACGCAGTGATGGCAGAGCATCTTGCAGGCGGAGCAAGGGAAACCACCGCTGGAGACAGTGGTGATTTTGGTTGGGAAAGCAGAGGCTTGAAAACATCATGAGCTACATAATGCACATATTTCAGTTAGGGGTTGTTTGTGATAGCTTTTTTGAATCGGGCTTATATAATAAGCCGGATTCACGTAAATCGAGATAAATCTCCTCCACATATTTATCTCGTAGACCGTGAAAGAGCTTCGTAGACCGTAAAAGTACCTCGTAGACCGTAAAAGCTACCTCGTAGACCGTAAATTACAATTCATAAGCACTTATAAAATTTTCATAAGCTATTCCAAACAACCTCTTAAAAAAAATATTAAGGATGACAATTGTTTTACATTATAAAACTTTAGAATGCCAATTGCTCTTTAAATACTTTATGAGCAAAAGTATTCTTTAACCCAAAGTTAATAAGAAGTTAACAATCAAAGTGAATGTCTATTAGTTAAAGGACAATATCAACGCTTACGAGAAGACATTGCTCCAATAAATAGTTTGGGATAACATGATTGTCGCAAAATAAATTTGAAATAGTAGGTTTTTGATTTCACGTTGGAAATTATAATAACAAATCGCACACAAAGCACATACAAACTAGCATTTCTAAGGCAGTTAACATCTATGCATATTTTTCATTTGACCCACCAATTTTAACAATGTCACACATATTAAAAAACATAGAATAGCTAAAAAAAGCTTGCATTTTAAATTGTTTAAAAGTTATCAATACATTTAAAGTTGCACTCAGTATGTTTATTTATTAATAAATGAATACAGGAGAAAGGAATTCAGGGATTCTTGGAAAATATAAGAACAACAGAGTCTGGCCATTAAAACTACAAAATTAAACTCAAGACTCGTTTTTTGTTAAAATAAAAAAAAAACTTCTTATAAAAGTAATAAAACTAATTAGACCCCATTTCACCAAATTGTTCATGTCAATCAAGTGACATCAAACCGGTTAGCGATAACACAATCAACTCAACTTCTTATACAAAATTAAACTCAAGACTCGTTTTTTATTAAAATAATAATAAAAAATTCTTATAAAAGTAACAAAACTGATAAGAACAACAGAGTCTGGCCATTAAAACTACAAAATTAAACTCAAGACTCGTTTTTTTTAAAATAAAAAAAAAACTTCTTATAAAAGTAATAAAACTAATTAGACCTCATTTCACCAAATTGTTCATGTCAATCAAGTGACATCTAACCGGTTAGCGATAACACAATCAACTCAACTTCATCTATTAATATTAAATATCAAATTTATAACAAAACCCATTTTTATAAATTACTACTAATATAGCTCATTTGTTAATTTTTTATATAAAATGCCCAAGACCCATTACTAGTTGACCATAATCGCACAGGATATCAAACACAAAAAAAAAAAGGGGGGGGGGAATCAAGGGAGTCAATCTTTCAGTTCAGACCGTCTGCATCAACAATAGAGAATACAGGTATATTCAGCTAGAGAAAAAAGAGATGATCGGATGACATCTTAGCCTCATTCACAATCGCATTTAATGGACTACTTTTTGGATTCTTAAATGAAGAAGATGAATTTGACAATCTTCCCTAACCATCAAGAACAAAAAATTAATCCAATGTCAAAGCCCCGGAATGGACTCTAAATTGTATTTCTCTGAAGAAGGTTCTGATTCTGAATCCTTCTTTTCTTCTAATTTTGGCTTGGTCATGCCATCAAGTGCTTGCAGGTATGTGTAGGAAGCACTTCGATTAGATGGCGGGCTTGGATTGCTGATTCTGCTGGCGAGGAAGCGGCGGATTAGGCCCCTAAGGAATGGAGACATGGTTTCAGGTTCATAATCCAAGTAATACATCATCCCTCCCATACACAAGGAAAACAAGAACACCTGCACAAGTTAAAGAGCATAAATTCAGATATTCATGACTATATTTGTCATATAAAGCTTCAAAACATTGTGAATACTGAATCTCCTATTCCCTAAGAAGCCCCGGAATGGAACTAAAAACACAAGTGACCCTTGCACAAGAGTTCTTTACACATAAACTGCTTGAACCTAAAACAGGTGCAACAAGTGAAACCTCTTGAAACTAGGTGTTCTAAAAAGTCCTTTGGTAGCTTTTGGAAAATAACTTCAAGAGAAAAAAATGATAAAAGTGATTTTATAAAATAGATTTTGGAAAATGGTTTCTGAAATGGTAGGAAAAAATAGCTTTTAAAAACCCAAGGTTTTCTTGCCAAAATGATACATCTACTTCACTTTTTATTGGCCCTTGTTTTTTCTCCTAGGATTGAGTTACATGTTATGTTGACTAGTTGCCTTTGATTCTTACTAGTTACAGTCCTATTTCTTAATGTCCTATACATTTTATAATATAGTAGCTAAAATCTCTAAGGACATGAAATTATGTATTAATATAGAACTAAGAAAACATCAAGAAAAGACTGGACAGTGTAACTGACTATATTCTTGACTAGTTGGGTCTTCAGTTTGGCAAGAGTATTCAAGTAAAAGTTTTTTGGGTGGGCATTTCCAGGACAATTTTCCATTCCAGTACAAAGTAACACAGACATAATAATACCTCAGCGTTCCTAACATCCGGAAGTAAGTTCCTGTTCACCATGATAGACCATAATGAATCTCCTGCTCGAGGAAGAACATATAAAGCAAGCTCAGCACGCCTAGGCTTTTTCTCCAATAGCACTGAAAAAGCAGCTAGTCCACCAGCTGTCCAATATACAAGTTTGTGGTCCTTCGTAGCAACTTTTCTATGGACACATATACCCGCCTGCATAATTTGCAAGAAATTGATGATATAATAAAAATAATAATAATAATATTACATGCATCTATCGAGATGTGAGACATCAACAAACACCCACCTGAAAGATTCCAACAAAAGCAGACAAAAAAGTTGTTGAACGAACAGCGCCTTTAATAGCTAACCAGAAAGTACGGAAAGGAGCATCCATGAACTGCATACAATACCATCATCATCAGAACAGCAACAAAAAATTTACAGCGCCAGCTATACAGAGGCAGTGGTTTGGCTTGAAAATGTAGGTCCAAAAACAGCACAAATAATAATAGTCATAATCTTATTCATGGTTGAAATCGGAAGCCAATCATAACAGCAAGACTGTCGTAGGTTAATGTTAATAAAGCAAAACACATGACAAATTCTCACATCATAATGGTGATTGAGATTATACCATTACGCATCTATTCTATATTATTTAAATTGCTTTTCTCTTATTTATTTTTTTAATTAAAACTTAGTTTTGTAATTATTTTTGTATAATACTTGTATGCATATACAATTGACTCTAACTATTCCTTTATGATTAGGATAATACACCTCCAGTCCTAAATGTAGGACCTAATTTGATGGTAAATTTTGGTTCAAAATGTAAGACCTTTTTCTATTTTATCTTTTATATTTATCATTTTTTCTCCAAACTAATTTGCCTAGCTTATAAATTACTCCCTCTGGTCCTTAATATAAGACATATTTGGAGAGTAAATCTTGGTTCTAAATATAAGTCATATTTTTCATATTTGTCAATCTTTTCCTAATCTAACCCTATTAATGCTCCCTCAATGATTATCAAGAAGAAGAGAGAACGGGGAATTATGGAAGATGACTAGGGTGTTTTAGAAAATACATGTCATATTAAATAACTCAATTAACTTAGTTAATCTAATCATATTAGGTAAATATGTCTTATATTAAGCATCGAAGGAGTAATATATAATCTAATATTACATAGAAGTACTTTAGAGAGATTATGTCACATATACTATAATTAAGTAATTTATTTAGCTTTCTTAATCTCCCCAAGTTAGATAAATAGATCCGACATTAAGGATAAGAGTATTATTTTTCAAAGTTCTACTTTAGTCAGGATAGAATTAACATTTTAATTAGTTGGAGCAAGAGTCTACTAATCTATCTTCCATGAAAGTATGAAGTTGCTTTTCAATAAATAAATGTCAAGGATTATTAAACCTCAATATCTACATGAAAGCCACTGAAGTGTTTGCAGAAGCATAATACTATTCATGGTTACAACAGGGAAAAGAAAGAAGGAAATCCATTATCAAAGTTGAATACAGACCAAGGGTAAAGTTTATGAAAGAAAAAAGAGACAGAATTGTTTAATACATAAGTGAGTAACTAACTCCTCATGTTTCTAACTTATTATAAAGCTACCAACAACAAGTAGCTGGGGTTAGACTCAACCTTTGGGTATGAAAGGTGTAATATCACAGTGTCTCACTCTCGATATTGTTCGCTTTGGGCCCATCAATCCTCACGGTTTTAAAATACGACTGGAGAGAAGGTATCCAAACCCTTATAAAAGTGTCTTTTGTTTTCCTCCCCAGAAGATGTGGGACATCACACTCCGCCCCCTACGGCCAGTGCTCTTGCTAGCACATTAACCCATATCGACTTAAGCCTAGATCTGATATCCCAGCTTCTCACTCTTGATGTTGTTCACTTTGGGCCCCGTCACTTCCTCACGGTTTTAAAACACGTGGAGAGAGGGAGGTATCTAGACCCTTATAAAGTGTCTCTCATTCCCCTCCCTAACTGATGTGGGACGTCACAAAACAAACCTAATCTCAATTTAGTCCGAAAGACAAAAGTCTTTGCTGCCAACAGAAGATACTCATTTTGTTTGAAAAAGAAAATTATTAGATAGCAACAGAAGGTGAAGCACAACTACAGTTCTGCATCTGCTAGTATAAGGACTAAATTGAGAACTATTCTGACTACCTTATGTACACTACCATTCTGATGCTAAGCTCTGAAAATCTGGTGTACCAATTATTATGACTTCCAACAAACAAAACCTGATGACCTAACTTACAGAGTGGAAATCTGAGATACCTTAATAGGAGCATAGTAATGGCCTAGGGACTGTGTTTAGGTCATCATAATCAAGGAACTATGATTATACAACTCTTAGAAGCTCTGTTATATTGAAGTCGTGTACTAAAGCAAATGGAAAGGAAAAATAGCACTTGTGAAAAGCATGAAATTACATTATGCATAGGACTGCTTATATTATTATGCAGAAACTAAGGTTATGGTGGTTGTATTGAAGCAATAATGAGCTCTAAGTCTCTAACAAGAATTATGGTTGATGAAGTAACTATAAAACTGTATAGAACTCATTGGAAGTAACTGGATTGATTAAATCAATCTCCTGAGCACTTAGAAGAGACTCTGATTAAGTTAAAACAAACTAATTACAAACATTTGCATCATGAGTACTTTCACATTACATATGACTGATTTCTTACTTTTCATTTACTGAAGTATTTGTTCTTCTAATTTACAAGCAGCAGAAAAGGTTAGTTAGAAAATACCTTCTGTAGGTGCAGAACAACAAATGGTACAAAGGTAAGAGAGAAGTAGAAGGGGAATGTTTTCTTAAATGTTGCTGATGTTGCTTTTGCATTGTGAGACAAACATGAGTTTGTTCCCGGATGAATGACAGAACAAGGAATAATAGAAGGAAACTCTTCCAACTTTGAATAGTCAGATTTTCGTCTACTCGATAAATAAGCTGACAGTGAAGCGACATCAACTGGATAACCTCGGCAATTATCCCTTACAGCCTTATATACAGGCTCTGCAACCGGTCCAGTCTTTTGTATGAAGTCCTGATATGATTTTGGCAAGCTCTCCGGACGCATGACAAAGGCATACATAACCTGAAATAAATGATCAGTTAATAATATCACAAGGAGTTATAGAGGAAAGTTCAATGGTCACATGGAACATGAGGAACATTAATCATCCTAAACTATTTATTGGAGCAATGTCGCCCCACAAGTATTCATAAAAGAGTAACTAAAACCCTAAAATTCAAAGCAATTGGTACCCTTGCTTCACTTTTTTTTTTTTTGGTTTCATCAAAACATGTGGCATTGTGTTTAAGGTGTCACATATTTTACCAACTAGATATTCACCAGTAAAAAAAGTCTATTTACATGTACTAATGATCAATTAGCAACATCGTTGCAAGTTATGTATGTACATATATCTTGACTTGCTAACAAAGCAAGTGTTCGTTAAAAAAAAAAAAAAAAAGTCATTCAGCTTACACTAATGATCAATGTCAAAATATGATGCACGTGTTTTAGTTGAAAAAGGAAAAAACAGATAAAGAGATAGATGTCATTTAGCCTACCAACTAAGGATTAGCCGGTAAAAATAAAAAAGTTTGTCAGCCCACATTAACTACTAACTAACGGTGTTGGCACAATTATAAGCACAATGATACATAAGAACTTTGAATACCTGTGCACAAGATATAGCAAAGAGCAAAGAATCTCCATGACTCCAATGACTTCCCCAAAGGTGAAACTTGTTCTTAGCTTTGGCAGAATTATAAGCACACTGATACATAAGAATACCCATTAGGCTTATGTGTGCAGACAATTCTGAAGAGAGGAGAAACATAAGTGTGTCATAGTTAGATGTCTCAGAAAAACTTTATGGTACACTTTTAAATACCTGAGCTAGCCGAGCTAACAGATACAAAGCTAGCGTACGCCTCCTATTTGAATCATTTAATGCCAGGATAGAAAAACCAGCAACTGAACCTGCTAAAATTCTGTCCCATCATCCCCTCAAACAAAGTTATAAATAGGTGATGTACGTGTAACATCATGAAGCAACAACCAAGCATGACAGCACAGAAAATAAAAATAAAATTTAAAAAACCTTGTGATTAAGTTGCAAAAGAAATACAGTCTGCAACTTACGTATTCAGGGGCGTCTCCTTCTTTCTCCACTTTCTCAGCAAACATCTAAGGGCATGATATGATCCAGTAAAACCACCAAAAAGTAAACCAATACGACAAGCTTCTTCTCTTACAATAAGATCTTTTTCTGAAACAAGTTGCTGGAGGGAAAGGAAAAGCATATCGTCACACATTTCTCCCTTTAGTATTAAAATAACAAATCAAACATAAATTGTGATTACTACTCCATGTTATGTAATTGTAATGTTTCATTTTTAAATGTTAGTTAGTGTTAGTTAGGGAGATGAGGGGCACCATCTGTTATAAGAGCGGTCATAGCCAAACACAGCCTTAGCTGTATCTAACTAGCTAAACAGATAACTAACTCATTGAGCGCCCTTTCCCCTGCCCCTATTGTATCTTCAGTTGTTGACATGTTAATGAAATCACTGGACTATTATTCAGAATACTCCATCTCTCTACTTCTTCTCTCTTAATCCTTCTCGCCTTCTCCTTCAATCCTCTTTTCTGCTTCTTCCCAATTCTAAATTTCTAAAAACCCTAAGATTCATATTACAGTTAGTTATCATTCCATCAAATATACATCAGTGCAAAGATGGAGAGAAAAAGAAATTCTTCCATTCTTCCATATTCTTAGCCACAAAGTCCACCTGGGCTAAGCTCAGTAGGACTCGATTAGTTTGGGATTTGGTAGAGGTCCTAATGAGTTTAATTCATGCAAAAATGCATACTCAAAACAATGACGCTCCTTATTGCACAAAAGGATGCAATGAGTTTTTTATAAACATTAAAATCCCACGTCCAAGATCGCCACAATTTGATTAAACTAAGAACCAATGACAGATTAAAATCAAAAGGGCAATTTCCGCCCTAAATTCATTCAATTCTACCATTGATCACAAACTGAAGGTAAGAAAGTTAAAAGCAGAAGTCAAACAGCAACATCAATGATCACAGAACCGCCAAAAGACAATTCGCATCTCACCTTAAGATCAAGAAGAGAAGCGTACGACTGACCCCGTGCGAGCTTAAACGCGCGAAGCAGAATTCCAATACCAACTCGGACGCCATACGAAAGCAAGAAGCTCTGACAGAGATTACCTATGGCGTGGGCTACGCATGATTCGTCGGGACCATGATCGCAGGGAAGGCAATCGAGGTGGTGTTGATGGTGCAATTGAGCAGCAGCACGGCGCTGACGACGCTGCAGCTCCTCAATTGCATCACGGAGGCGCTCCTCCGCCTCGCGAAGGCGTCGCTCGGCGTCGGAATTGTCCTGGAGCGGCGGCGAGGGAGGAGAGGATATGGTCATATTGGAGCAGCAAATGGAAGCAATATTGTGGCATCTGAAAGCGTCTTGGGAGTTAGAGAGAGAGAGAGAGAGAGACGAAGCTAAAGACGCACAGGAAATTTGCCTGCGTCTTGAAGCCAAAACGAGTCATCAATCTCGATCTTCATTCCGAATTACTCATCCTACTTGCCATTTCGGTCCTGCGGATTTTGGGCTCTAATAACTAATAAGGAATTAATGTTAGCTGCAAATTTAATATAACAAAAAACATTATATATATATATATTACCAGCGTTTTGTTTACTATATTTTATACTTCAAGAGTTCCCGTCTCTAATAAGTAATTAATGTTAGCTGCGATTCGATTGATTCAGTGCAGAATTTAATATCTAAAATTATTTTCTTATATTTATTATTTTTCTTTATACTGATGTATTTATGTTCGGCTACATTAGGATGGGAAAAGGTGATTTTTTTTTTAAAAAAAGGAGAAGTAATTATAAGAAAGAAAAGTTTCAAAAATAATAATTTTTTACTATTTTATTTTTTAATTCTCCCTTTTTATATTTTTCATATTAATCCCATTTTGTCTGTGTTTGATTTCATCTTAAAAATTATCAAAATTACGGATGGGACTGTGGAAGTTAATTTTCAATGCAATAAAAACGCATCGAATGATTAAAAGCACTTAGGAACGTTGGATTGAATAAGAGAGATTTGATATATTATACATGCCAAGAATTGGATTATTATGGATCATGGTGGGAGAACTATTTTTTACTGGATAAAAAATGTTGAGAAGTTGTCTTCTATTTGAGCATTGAAAAAAACAATTAAATTTCTCATTTCAAGCTCCGGCTTATCTTTATAACTCCAAAAAAAAAAAGAATATTAATTAATTAATTAATACTACCAAATATTAGGGGGAAAATCAAGATAATAGAAATGAGACCCATCATTAATTAGGCTAAAACAAAGGTGTTAAGGGTTAGTGGTCCAACTATGATTAAATCATAATCAATACAAATATATATATATATATATAAAAGGGTTTATTTAGTATGAGAGATTTGAAAAGGAGGGGAGGAGATAAAAAAATTTTATAAGTTAAATTTAAAAATATTTGAGAAACATGGTTAACAGTTTTTAATTAATTTTGCATACTCTTTTATGGTACATTTTCTTTTTATTAAAACTTTATAACCACATTTTTTCAATTTCTTTAAACTTAACTCATAAAGTTTTTATTTGTCCTCCCTTCCTCTCGTACCAAACAGCCTTAAGGAAGATTGGCATTGGCTTCTCTCTAATTCCCTTCCCATCATCCCCCCACCTTCCATTCCCCTTTTCCACCATTAGAATAAAATGTCAATGGTCAAGATTTAATATTTTATAAAAATATTATTATAATTTTACTTAAAAATATAAAAATAATTTTAAACTACTAAAATTTGATCTATAAAGATGGACAACTGCAGTGAAAAAATGGGAAGAAATTCGACTCTATAATATTAATATAAGCTCTTTAGATTAAATTTTAGCAATTTAAATTTATTTTTGTATTTTATGCAAAATTATTATAATATTTTCATAAAATGTTAAATCTACACATTGAGATTTTAATCTAATGGTGAAGAAGGGAAAACGAGGATAAAGGAGGAGAAAATGATGGGAAGGGAATTAGAGAGAAGCTAATCCCTACCCTTAAAAGAATAATACTACCTTCTATACTTAACAGAATAGTTAGTTGACTAATTTAGAGAAAATTAGAGAAGTTAAGTAAATTATTTAATTATAACATGTGTTACATGATCACTTCGCAATACTTAAGTGTATTAATAATTTATATATCAATTTATAAATGAGATAAATAAGTTTGAAGAAAAATGATAAATATAAGAGGTAAAATGAAAATTGTATTATATTTATGAACAAAAATAACTTCTAATAAACTATTGGTTAATGTGGTAAACAGTCTCATCCCATAAGAAAGAGTACACAAGTTCGAAACTCAATAAATGTACTTGTTAGAAAGAAAAAACCTTTAACCAAATCACAAAAAAAAAAATTTAACTTCTAAACTAGCTCTTAAATTTAAGCACCGAAGGTATTAGATAGAATTCAACGAAATATAGTTCTTAGAATGGATTATTGTTTTTACTCTCTTTTTTTTTTAACTCAAAACATATTATTTTATTTTGGGAGAATTTTATTTAAATACTATTTAAACTTTAAAATTTTAAATTATTAATTTTTTAAAAATCTGACTTGTCGATTACTATACTATTTTTGTTAATCACATTATTTTTATTGTCAATGGAACTAATTTAAGATTTTAAAATTTAAATAATATTTAAATATTTTTTTAAAGTCCGCCAGGAAGAGAAAATATAAAATCGAATAAAACTCACTCAACGACTCTTAAGTCAAATTAGCTTGGAGACCAATCCACAACCCAAATATAATTATCAGCACCAAACATTTGATGTGTCTCCATCAAATCAATCTTTTTTTGACCACCGAACATCTGGCTGCCTTTATTCATATTTGATTTGCTTCGGTGTATGACATAGAAAGATGGGATAGAACCACTTTTCGGTTTGTCATAAATTAATTTCCACGTGGTTTTCAATCTTCTCGCGGAACGCGGAATCAGTCAAAGCTAGTTGAGTGTTTGTCGGAGTTTGTATGGCCCTGTTTCTTATAAGGTATTGTGGGATAGAGACTGGGATTAGATCAGAGATTGAGTCAAAATATATCGTTTGGTATAAGGAATTACAGATAACTAGGGATTGAGAGTACCACGAAAGTGGGATTCCTGCAAAGCCACCTCCCTCTGGTATTGTGTTTTCAATCCATGGACTGCAAAATTGTAGAGACAAAAATAACCCCTGATTTTAACTAAGAATTCATCCCTCTCACATAATCATATCGTTTGGAAACCTAGACCGGACTGATCGGTTCGGATCGGGAACTGGCCAATCATCATAAAACCAGTCCGGTCCGGAAATTGGTCCAATCCACCATTTTTTTAAAAAAAATAATTTTTTTAATTTTCTTTTAGAATTTCATATTAATAAGCCTAACATATTCAAATTTTCATCTGTTTGGCACCAATTTAGCTCCGGTTTGACTCCGATCTAACCCACTGACCCTTAACCGAATACCCTGACCGGTTCAACGACGGGTCCGAGTTTCAAAACATTGCATAATCACTCTCTCAGTGTTTTTTTCTTGCTAATGACATAATTAGTGACTATTTATTAAATAAGATTAATGAAATTATTCCCTCCAATTATTATTTCATACCAAACATATTTTTAAAGCATCAATCACAATCTCAGTCCCAGTCCTAATCCCAATCCCAGTCCCAATCTTAATCCATCGAAATTCAGTGCCACGTACCAAACTGGACCTATAGATCGGGATAAAAATCTTCTTATATGCTTACTTCGTAAATTATAAAAAATATTCTTCAAAAATTAATTCAAATACACACTTAATTTTAAAGGAAAAGGACAACATTATGATGATGTTGAGTAAATTTTTTATTATTTAATTTACTCAAATAAATTAATTTATTGTATTAAAAATGATTTGTCATCCTTAATTAAGTAAAAAACCAAATTTCTAAGTCAAATAAATAAGCTAATTATTTGTTTAAAGAAAGTCATTTTTTGTCTCAAATAAAAAAATTTGAATTATTTTGAAACTTAGGGGGAAATTTATTTATACTCGGCTCCGTATTAAACGCAGGAATTATATGAATAATTTGTTTTGGTTGTAAAAAGTCAATATTAGTTCATTATCTCTCAAATTTATAGTTCTTTTTCAAACAATTCTATAAGAGAGGGTTGCTTTCAATAAAAATAATTAAAAAGGATATTTTAGGATAACTAACACATATTTATTATCAATAATTAGCTTAATTATTTTTCATGATTCTCATGTTATTCTTTCACTTAATGGGTTTCACCCTTCTTCTGAATTTTTTGTTCCAAAGGTTTAAATTTATATTTATATTCTTTTCTAGTGATGTTTAGCCGGAAAGCCTCTAGTAAGTACTCCCATTATTGTTTAGCTTCGTAACTCTTTACATGCTTCATAAACATGCAGAAAGGACTAAGAGTTCAAATCACTGAAATTTGAATCCAACGAGTGTAGCCTTTTTTTTTTTTTTTTAATCGATGATACCAATTTAGCTTCATAACATTTTGCTTTATAGAAGGTGTTCAGAAAAAAAAGTCGCAAGAACTTTTATTATGATATAAATTTAAAGCTCTTGGTGGATAATTGGGTTGAAAGCGAATGACTGGGCTGCCGCCGAAGCATTAGTGGCAAAGTATGCGAATTAAGCCCCTCAAGAATTCGGCATTTATTATCTAGGTAACTTTAGTGTTAAACATTAAGTAACAATTATTTCCCAGGTGATGATATTTAGTTTGTTTGTCCGAGCTCGATTTATGTAAATCAATATAAAATTTTTTTATATATTTATTTCGTAAATTATAAAAAAATTACTTCATATTTTATAAATTATGATTTATAAGTATTTATGAAATTTTTATAAATTAATCCAAACTTAATATTACGCTGAAAAAATAAAAGAGTATTATTCTCTATACCTGAGGGCGAACTTTCTCTCCCACAGTGAGAGCGACTACACTCTTCTCCTTCGTCAAAGTGACTACCTATCTTGATCGAAGCGTTGTGCTCCGGCGAAGAGTGGTTTCTCTCTGTCTCAGAGGCTATTTCTCTTCGCTTGCACTTCTATTGTGTTTGGTTTTTTGTTTTACTCTCTATTCCATTCTCTACCTCGCTGCATTTCTTTGTTTGTATTTCTAGATCTGTGGACTTTTTTGATCTAATTGGTTTTAATTCTGATTGGATCTATTGTTCTTTGGTTACTAAATGGAGGTTGCGATGAAGGGTCTGAATGAATGTGCTCTGGATTAGGAAGATGAAGAATCGAAGATTGAGGGTATTGGGCTTGTTGGTAAGCTGGTGTCGAATCGACCAATAAATCGAACTACTTTCAGGAAATCAGTAGCTAGAAGTTGGAATGTTAAGGGCAAGCTGGAAATCGGGTTTCTCGATGACAATGTGTATACGTTTCAGTTTGAGGACAAGCAGGAGCATGATCGAGTCCTTCGTGATAGTCCATGGGCTATAGATGGTCTCCTACTTAACTTGCTTATGTGGTCGCCTGTGCTAATAGTGAAGGAAGTCCTGTCTAGTGTGTTACTGGGTACAAGCGAACGATTTGCCCCTAAAAATTATGATGAGAAAGAACGTCGTCAAGGTTGGTAGGTGAGGTTATCTGTTTTGAAGATCCAAAGATTGATGACATGCTCTTTCGTGATTTTGCAAGAACCTGAGTTAAAGTTGATCTCACTAAGCCTTTGACTGCTGGAGTTTGGGTCCTGAGACCAGAGTTGGAGAAGGTATGGGTAGCTTTTAAATATGAGAAACTATAAGGTTTTTGTTATAACTGCGGCCGTGTTGGCCAAGATTATCAAACCTGTGACAGCGAGAGAGTCATGTCAGAGAAGGACCCTTCTAAACCCATGTTCTCTGCAGATCTAAGGGTAAACCCAATGAAAACAATCTCTACAGTGGTGATGATACGCGAAGGCGAGTATGCATTAGTCCAGAAGGTCTCGGAATGGGAAAGCTCGTCGTTTAGGAAGAGTATGGAGGAGGATGGGTCACGAATGGGGGAGAAGGTTGTGGGTCAGACGTTTGGAAAGGAAGGAAAAGATAGTGTGAAATCTCCAGAGGATGTATCAGCTAATAGAGTTCTAGGTGGGCTAGATATTGATATGGACTATAAAGATGTTACAAGCCCAATTAAGAACAAATCTCTTCCTCTGAAAGAAGATAATCCGATTCATGAGATTGGTTCACTGTTAAGCAAAACTGAATTAGAGATGGTCCACATTAAGCATTCACATATTTCTTAGACATGGCCAAGTCAGTATTTCAAGAGAATCTCTTGTGATTGTCGCAAAGCCTTATTCACCTCTCAAGTGGATAAATCAGTTCCATCAATCTCAGAACTGTTACCGGTGTAAGATGGTGTATTTAGAAAGTGCAAGTGTACACTGTCATAAATAAGTAATATAGAAGTAAGTAGAGTATCGTTCCTACGAGGATTGATCACTAAGTACCAAAATTGATAATTTTAATTCTATTTGGTCGATCGATTAGTTGTGATTGATATTGCAAGATAAAAATGATGAAATATGAATATAAGTGATATGTAGACAAATATGAAAAAAAGCCCTAGGGATTAGATTTCACTTAACAAATTCCGGATTGAATCACTTATCTATTATAGTCCAATTTATTCCATATGATTGATAGTCGATTTTCCTTAATTTAATTACTAACATCTTCCAAGGTCAATTAATTCTATAATTAATTGCTAACCCAATATATTCCTATATGAATTTAAGCAATTAATTATGCATTAAGATTTATGGAATTCATTAAGACTACACAACCCACATGAATATATTCCTATTTCATATGTAAATTATGGTTTTAATTATAGGATCCACACACATGCATCTCCTTCAGGTCTCAACATGCATATTAAAATCATCTAAAAGGTGGCCAGTAAATTGAAAGCATTAAAAATAATAATTAAAATTCAATTATGAAGGAAAAATTAAAACTAGATTTAATAAGTTAAGATTCAATCAGTCATTATTAAGCTACGTCATCACCCTAGGAAAAAGAAAATTTAGCTCATGATAAAATTAAAAATAAAACCAAAATAAATTACAAACATCATAAATATTGCATAAAAATTAATTACAAAAACATAAAAAAACAACTACAAGATGCATGAAAATAGAAAATCTAGCTTACCATATAGGAGGTAAAACCTTCCATGTAGGTGGCAACCTATACCATCTATAAAGGAGGACTACCTAGGCCTTTCATGTAAAAGGTAAAACCATACATGTAGGAGGCATGCAAGAAGTAAAAAAAATGCAAGAAATACATTCTAAAAATAATAACTCTCTCTCTCTCTCTCTTCCTCTTCATTTTAGGGTGCAAAGAAGCTCTATTTATAGGCTTCATTTTTGGACTGCTATAATGAATTTGCTACAGTAAAACGCGTTTTGCACTGAACGCACTCTAACACAGTAGATGCTACAGTGAATCCCGCGTGTGAACAGTCAGCTGCTACAGTGTCCGTATCTTTCTACAGTTCCGTTATTTTTCTACAGTGATGCATATGCTACAGTACCGTATGAACAGTAAAAAAATTTCCCTTAAATGCCTTCTTTAATTCTTCTTAATGCGGTACTGTCTGTAGCTGTAAGAAAGTCATTATTTTTTTATTAATTACACCCAAATTGATTACATTAAGTTCAAATATCGTCCACAAAATAATCATTTAAGGGAAAATAAATATGCAAATATTTTACTTATCAAATTCTCCCGCACTTAGCTTTTGAACCTCCTCGGACAAGATGGATTGACTAATAAGTGTTTCCAACAAAATTAGAAGTGTCAAGTTATAAGCAAGGACACAATTGAAAACTAAAGAGATCATAGTATTCTTGAATCAACAAAAGTATAAACTAGTGACTTCATTTGAAAGTGAATGAACCAAATTTATAATTGTGACTCATTCTCTCAATCTCTCAAGTGTTTAAGGGTAAGTGTTTCGCTCAAATTCACCTGAAAAAAATTGCACTACCATAAGCTTGCCAAAAATCTCAATCTCCACTACGTAATTCACATGCATAATTCAAATCAAAAGGACTTATTAAGGGTTTTAATACGGCTATGGTAAAAGGAATGTAAAAAGTGATATGAAGGGCTATATTTAAGAATAGGGATGTCCAAAAAACCTTGTGGTCTGGGTAGACCGACCCGACCCGGTCCGAAAAAGAAAAAATTGGTCTGGGAAAATTTGAACGGGTCAGACCGGACTGGTCTTATCGGGCCAGACCAGACATCGGGCCAAAGCTTCTAACCCTTCAGTCTAGTCCTGTTTGACCCAAAATGTTTTTTTAATATTTATATAAAATTTTTTAATGCCCTCCACTCCAGCTTGCCTCGGTGCCTCCACCACAGTGACACAGTCCACACAGTCCTGTCTGGCTGTCTTCACCTCACGTTTAAAGTTGTACATAAATATTAAAAAAAATTTCAGTAGGGTGCCACGTTTCCCTTCACTGAAAAGTTTCAAATTCTCCAATCCATTAACCATTATCAATATTCAGTAAAGTGAACTAGTGAAGTGAAGTAACTGACCGAAGGTTTTTTTGCTCCATTATCACTTTATCAGCCATTCCATGTCGACTCTCGACTCTCAACTGTTGGCGGCGAGTGGCGACTACTGAAGTGAAGACTCTCGACTGTCGGCGGTGACTACTCAGCCGTGGTCGGTGCCTCGGTGGTCCTCCGTCTCTCGGCTCTCACCTCTCGGCGGCGACTACTCGGCCATTCCCTCTCGCCTCTTGGTCTCATCTCAGCCGTGGTCCACCGTCTCTCAGCTCCTGATCTTTCCTAGTTTTAGTCACTCAGATTATTATATCTCAGCTCCCGATCTTTCCACCGTCTTCTCGGTATATGGGTTCTCGATCTCATCTCAGCCACTCCTCCATCGTCTAGGCCAGCCGTGGTCCTCCGTCTCTCGTCTCTCTCGGTGTTTTCGTCTCTGGGTTCTTGATCTCTTCCTCCATGCCTACAACAAGAAGTTGCACGCAATGGTGCACCGTACGCCACCACGCCTAAACCAGATGCCTCAATCTCCAGGAAAGGTCATTTGAGGTAGACACTACACTTAAAAATTTATAATAAGGCTTTTCACATTTGACTGATTTTAAGAAAAGCGAGGTGCAATATATTTGAATACGGCTTGACAAAAGATTTTCCCATTATTGGTCTCTGCGCGCGCGCCCATTATTAGGCTAAACTTGCTGTGATATACTGCTGCGTGTCTTTCTGTTGCTCATTCTTTAGCATTTCAAATATGAGATGCTGATTTTTATGCTTCCCTGTTTGGCGCTATCACAGGTTATACTTGGCAGAGCAACTGATGATATAAAAGTTGATATTGACTTAGGAAGAGACGGGCGGGCTAACAAAATATCTAGACGACAAGTAAGATTTCTCAGTGTAACTTGTGTTATTGTTTGAACTTCAGATGCATGGGATGAATTTGTCATTTCCCAAAATAAATTTCTGGGCGATCTTCTTCTTAAAAGGTCGCATTCATCCATGTGGAATAGGATAATGATCTTGCAGATCTTTCTGGAACAAGTTCTGTGATTTCCTGAGTCGTGATCATACTTCATATTCAAATATATTGCACCTCGCTTTTCTTCATTTAGCTTAATATATCGCTTTTCACATTATACTAAAAATGAAATACAATAAAATGACTCTCTGTTGGGTTCTTTTGTCATCAAATATCCATTTCTCAGTTTGCACATTATTCTCTTAAGTGCACCTTACCCTACAAAGGTTCTCAGCCGTGGTTCTCATTGTTGCAGGCATGGAGGAAGAGCACACTTCAAGTGTTGACCTATCTTCCAATATTGGTGAGAATGAGACTCCTAGTGGAACATCTTTTATCCCTTCCAATTCCAATAATCCTCACCAACCTCCAACCTCTGTAGAATGTCCTCCTCCTACTGAAAATGAAACCACAAAAGATGCTAGTAGGAAAAGAAAACAACCTAAGAAAAAACAATCAGAAGTGTGGGATCACTATATTAAGTTACCGTTGGAGGAAACAGATGGAGAGCTTAGAGCTGCATGTAAGTACTGCACTAAGGATTATGCTTGTGATCCAGTTAAATGTGGTACAACTTCTTTAAAGAGACACTTAAAAAAATGTCCGAAAAATCCACATAGGGCTGCTGAAATACCGAAACAATCCATGTTGAACTATGTTTCTCAAAGTGGGGAAGGGGGAAGCTTAGCACCTCACTTGTTCAATCAAAAACGTTGTCGGCGGTCTCTAGCGGAGTTCATAATATGTGATGAGATGCCATTTAGAATGGTTGAAAAGCAAGGGTTTAAATATTTTGTAAAAGAGTTAGAGCCACGATTTCAAATCCCTTCTAGACAAACTGTTGCTAGGGATTGTTGGCAATTATATCTTGGTGAGATGCAAATCTTGAAGAATCAATTGAAGCAGTGTACGAGTCGTATTTGCCTCACTACAGACTGTTGGACATCAGTTCAAAACTTCAATTACTTATGTCTCACAGCTCATTTTATTGATAAAGATTGGAAGCTACATAAAAGGATTCTTAACTTTTGTTTGATTGAGAATCACAAGGGTGATACAATTGGAAAGACTATTGAAAGATGCTTATCAGAATGGGGCATTCAAAATGTGTTCACCATCACGGTTGATAATGCAACATCCAATGACACAGCCTTGTCTTATTTGAAAAAATGACTTATGAATTGGAAGGGTCTTGTTTGTGGTGGTGATTTTCTTCAACTACGGTGTTCTGCACATATTCTCAATTTGATTGTGTCCGATGGCTTGAAGGAATTGAAAGATGCCTTTGAATCAATTCGAAATGCTGTAAGGTATGTTCGTTCCTCCCCGGCTCGCCTCAAAAAATTTAAAGATTTATGTGAATTAGAAATGTTTGATTCAAAAAATATGTGTGTCTTAGATGTTAGCACTAGATGGAATTCTACATATTTAATGTTGGATGTTGCTTTGAAATTCCAAAAGGCGTTTGAAAGAATGGGGGATGAAGATAGAGATTATGTGGCATACTTTAAAAAAATGTCAAAGCATGATAACACCCAAGATGTTTATAATAATATGGATATTCCTAATGGCCCGCCTAACAAACAAGCTTGGAATAAGGCAAATGTCTTTCTTAAATTCCTACAAGTGTTTTATGATGTGACCTTGCAATTTTCTAGCTCACTCACAATTACTGCAAACATATGTTTCCATAAAATTGCATTGATTCAAGAGTTGTTGAATAAGACTCTTGTGTCCGAGGACCCTCTTCTTAGGGAGATGTCCTCAAGCATGAAGATGAAGTTTGATAAATATTGGGGGGCAACAGAAAATATGAATCCTTTGTTGATTATTGCTGTGGTTTTAGATCCTCGATACAAGCTTGCCTACATCAATGATGTATTTGAGCAACTTTTTCCTGATTATCAACTTTGCATGTTCATGAAAAATAAGGCAAGAAACACTTTGTATCGCATGTTTGAAGAGTATTCTGCAAAAATTGGTGTTGAAACGGGCAAGTCACATAGTGTGAACACTTTGAACTCTTCTGCTAGTGGCAACACTCTGAATTCTTCTGGGAGTACTATCACTTCCACTGCAAATAATAGTAAAAAAGACCCTGGTCGTAGATGGTTGGCATCCCAAAAAGAAAAGATCTCATCAGTAGATCCTCAATCTGAATTGGATAGATACCTTTCAGCTAGTATAGCTGAAGAAGTTCATGTTGATGATGATGATTTTGACATTTTGATATGGTGGAAGGTTAATTCTTCCAAGTATAGAGTGCTTGCGATGATAGCGCGTGATGTATTCTCTATGCCAGTATCTACAGTTGCTTCTGAAGCAGCTTTTAGCACTGGAGGACGTGTTGTTGATGATTATAGGAGTAATTTATCTCCTAAAATGACTGAAGCCCTTATTTGTGCCCAAAATTGGCTACTGGCTAAGCAATCTATTTCAGAATTAGGTAATTTATTCTCTGAATATGACAACTTTCAAGTGACTGATAATATTGTTAATGTTCCAGGTAATATTTCTAATTCTATACTCATTATTTAAGTTTACATATTTCATTATTACTAATTTCTTAACCTATTTTGTTTTTTAGGTGGATCGAGTGTCATTGAAGATTGAGAAGAGAAATGAATGACAATGGGTGCTCAAGAAAAATGAATTATATCTTAATGTGATAGACTTGTTGTTAGCTTTAATGTGTTTAATTCATTATTATGGACTTATGGATTATATTGAAGTAACTTGAATGATGTTATTTTTTATTCTAATTCAATGAATCAATGTTGTTGGAGATTATTATGGATTTATGATTGAGTTTTAATGTTTTGTGATGTTTTTTTTCTTGATTATAGGTATTATCATGTTAGGTTTATTATGTATTTCTTCACTTGTCACCCTAAATTTAGGGAACAAAAATTTCAAACAGCTCCTCTTGGACTACTTGGACTGCCTGGACTGGTCCAGGCAGTCCACTGGACCGGTCTGGTCCAGCCCGACCTCGGGTTAATGCTGGACCAGACCGGACCTCGGGCTGGCTTGTCCAGCCCGAGGTCCTATAAGGACCAGACCTCGGGTTGAGGCCCAACCCGGTCTGGCCCGGTCCATGGACACCCCTATTTAAGAAGTAAATAGAACAATTGAAAAATGAGTTATCTTATGAATAGACTTATCTCATCACAACAACCCACAATTTTTATTCAAATACTAAATATCTTTTTTTTTCCTTTTTCTCTTTCTTTTTTCTCTTTATTTTTCCCTTTTTTTTATAACTTCTGCAATTTTACAGTTAATGATATATAGACCCCCACACTTGTCAAAAGTCAATTTCATAAAGATTTCAAATGCTCTGTTAATCTTTCGAATTAGGAAAAAGCACTTGATATATCATTAAAACACATATTAATGGGTTGAGAAATAATCAATCAGGCATAAAGGGGCTTATCAATGGTATAATTGTAAGGTTGACTATTTGGCTCTGGCTAAACAAAATGAATGCCTTTATAATTTTTGAATGTGCATGTGACATGTAATTTCAACCAGATTTAAAGCAAATTCTAGAGTGACAACTTAATAGGTGAATATCACATACAAGAAAAATAATCATTATTGATCATATAGGCTCAAAAGCTCACGGTTAGGGACTTTCAAATTCAGCTCATTCAATCTCAAAATTCATCACCAAATTCAACAATCAGTTGTTCAATCATGCTATCAAATCTCTAAACTCAATTGATCAATGCTTCAAACTTATATACTTCTTAAAATCATTGAAAAATACTTAAATAAATTTTTTTATTAGGTCGAACCTCTTTTTTTAAAAAAAATAGAAAAAAATGCAACTAATAAGATGCGTCTCAAGAGTTAAGAATAATTGTTTACTCTGCCATTTATGCTTATCTCATGCATCTAATAGTTTTACTAACCAACTATCTAATGGAGAAATTATGCTTTTTTTTTCATAAATTTTTTTTATAATCCTCCCCCAACCTAAATCAGACATTGTCCTCAATGTCTTCTAAAGATTAAAGAAGGGGTTTTTTTAACAACCTAAACACACAATAAATTAAACCAAAATGCTAAGAGTAAAACCATAAGATAAAAGAAAGTTACAACCGGAGAGTGGTATCTGGATCCTGCTTCTAACTGCTATCTGAAGATTGCCCACCTATTTTCTTAACCAATAGATCTTGTTTAGGTTCATAGGCTTGCATTTGATCCAGTAGTTGCTCATCAGTTGGAGCAGAAATTATGGAATGACGAATTGCTTGGGGTATGAATCCTGTTTCCACACCATGATCAAGAAAAGACAACAGTTTATCATAAAAACCATTAACATTTAACAATCCTAATGGTTTTTTTTATGAAAGTTCAGTTTAGCCCAATATGCAATGCTAGAGATCCCATCTAACGTTTCAAAACCACCGGGTAGATCGAGCAATAAAAGCATCAGCACGGTAGAACATACGTCCCATTTGTTCAGGAAGGCTTGAAACCTGTAACTCTTGCCCTAAAGAGTGTTAGATTTCATGTTTTGATGATAACAAATCATGTTTTGGAAGCTCATGGATTAATTACCAGCAAAGCAATCAATTCTGGTGATCTGTGCAAGATCACTCGAGTGATTTTATTAATCACTCGAGTGATATTCAAGATCACTCGAGTGATCGCTGAAATCACTCGAGTGATTGCGAAAAATAACAGATCACTCGAGTGATATGGGAAATCACTCGAGTGATCCGTAATTTCACTTCCAGTGATCGCGAAATCACTGCAAGAAAATTTCACTGTTTTGAAAATCACTTCCAGTGATTCTGAATCACTCGAGTGATGCGCCAAATCACTTCCAGTGATTGTGAATCACTCGAGTGATACAGCTAATCACTTCCAGTGATTGTGATTTCACTTCAAGAAAATTCCACGGTTTTGCAAATCACTTCCAGTGATTCTGAATCACTCGAGTGATGCGCCAAATCACTTCCAGTGATTGTGAATCACTCGAGTGATACGGCCAATCACTTCCAGTGATCTAGAATTCACTTCAAGAAAATTTCACTGTTTTTCAACTCACTTCCAATGATCCTCAATCACTCGAGTGATGTTGTATTTTCGCTAAATCACTTCCAGTGAATTGGAAATCACTACAAGAATATTTCACTGTTCACCAAATCACTTCCAGTGATCTTGAATCACTCGAGTGAAGTTTGAAAAGTTGCAAATCACTTCCAGTAAATTGGAAATCACTCCAAGAAGAAATCACTATTTACAGAATCACTTCCAGTGATTCCAAATTCACTCGAGTGAAATATGCAATTTCCAATATCACTTCCAGTGAACCAGCAATCACTGACAGAAGTTTTCAAAGTTTTCAAAATCACTCCCAATGACATTATATTCACTTCCAGTGATATTGCTCTTGCTCATATAATGATCTATTGTTTCCATGTGCTTTTACCTCAACTGATTTTGCTAGTGAAATTCTATTATTACTGATTTCTCCAAATAGCTATCAAAATCATATGGTATATCATTTTAATACTTAGTTGCGAAAATAGGATCACTCTCTATGGTTTTATTCTGTCACTTTTTATAAAACAGCTCCAGTGATCCATATTAATTTGTTGAGATACAAATATTGCTTAACGGTTATATTCATAAGTGTGTTACAGCTGTACTCCACCATCACGTACTTGACTTGTAACTGAACACTCCACTCAAACGACAACTATTCATGGTAGCAGCAGAAATTCAAAAGTAACGGAAGACAAATGCTGTTACATTTGTCAGAAGCATCTTTGAATCAACGGGCAAATTTACAACGGTCTTCAAGTGGTTCTATTATATATGTCCAGCCATTTGAAAAATACAACAACGAAGAAAAACGCCTGAATACTCCACAAGCAATATCCTCACAAAAGCTTCAGTTCATCATTTGTGCTTCAGTTCTTATCTACATACTCTGTGAGAGAGATTTGTCATTCATACTTAATTATTTTCAATAGAGTTAACTTAAGGTTGAGGAACCTTAAGTAGGGATTTGTGATTACCTTGTGTAAGGGGGAGCGAGTGTCTAGAGGAACTTGCTGGTTGTACTGTGGTGCCAAGAACCCACTGAATCTTGGAAGATATAGTGAAAAGCTCAGAAGGATTTCTGAGGACTGGACGTAGGTCAAGTGGTTGAGACCGAACCAGTATAAATCTCTGTGTGAATCTCGGTGATATCTCTTTCTTTCATTAACTGTGCTTTAAGTTTTATAAATTGAATTTAAGCTTTCGATTATTTTGTTATCACCCAATTCACCCCCCTCTTGGGTGAAAAGCTTGCTCTAACATTTGGTATCAGAGCACAGGTCTTCTAATTCAGGCTTAACAACCTTAGAAGGATCCGATGGCAAGTATGGGTGAAGCAATCCTTCCTGACGGAGCTTCTATCACTAGACCACCTGGTTTCAGTGGTGAACATTTTTCCTTCTGGAGAGCTAAGTTCCGTGTATTCGTAATGGCTACAGAATACGGACTATGGGATGTGATTGAAACTGGAAACTATGTGCCTACAAAGACTGAAGAATCTCGAAAAGTTCCTAAATCACCAGCAGAATTTGACGACAATGACAAAGGCTAGTGACTCTCAACAGCAAAGCAATTCTAATGATTCAGAGTGCACTAAGTCAAAAAGAATACTTCAGAATCTGTACTCTTCAGACTGCTAAAGAAATGTGGCAAGCGCTTGAAGTAGCTCATGAAGGAACATCTGGAATAAAAGAAAATCGAGTCAATACTCTAACTACAGAGTTTGATCTGCTTCGTATGAAGGAAGGTGAGTCAATAGCTGAATTTGAACTTAGATATACTCACATTGTTAATCAACTTGCAGCACTTGGAAAATTCTATGATCAGAATGTCCAAGTAAGAAAAATACTAAATATTCTCTCCAAAGAATGGGAAGCGAAAGTCACAGCAATAGAAGAAGCCAAAGGAGAATCAATGCAGTCTGTAGCTTCTCTGTTTGGAAGCCTTTCAGAATATGAAAGCAACCTAAAATTCAAACGAGAATTAGAAGAAGTTGGCGACAGGAGGAAGACAAGTCTTGCACTGAGTGTAACAAAAACAAAGGCAGAAAACCAGGAAGAAGAAGAGGAGATCGATGATGATGAAATGGGCCTGATGATCAGAAGATTCAAAAAATTCTACAGAGGCCAAGGATTCAGAAATTTTCAAAGAGGTGGAACAAGTGGAAAAAGAGACGCCAAGGAAATCATCTGCTATGAATGTGGTAAACCGGGACATATCAAATCAGAATGTCCGGAGCTATTGCAGAAAAATAAAGAAAAGAGAAACTTCAAATCCTTCAACAGAAAGAAGGAATTTGTTTCTGCAATATGGGGAGATAGCTCCTCAGAAGAAGAAGAAAGCGATAATGAGGAGACAGCCAATATATGTCTGGTTGCTCAAAAAGAAACAGACGAGGAGGTAATGAATTCTGACCCTACATATGATGAGTTACAAAATGAATATGATGCTTTACATTCTGAATTTATCAAAATTGTTAATACTTTGATTGCATGTAAAAAGAGAAACAAATTTCTTGAAGAAAGAATTAAAAACCCTTTGGAAAGAGATTGCGAAAGGTGTTTGTCTTTTGAAAAGAAAAATATTGATCTTACTAAAACTCTTGAAAAATTTACAAAAGGAAGTGAAATGTTAAATGTTATTTTAAAAGCACAACGTCATGTGAATGATAAGTCTGGTATAGGATATGATCCGAACCTAGACAAAAGAAAAGGTAAGAAGAAAACAGGAAGTAAATCCTATCTAAGTTATTTCACACGTTCTGTGCACACATCTAATCCTTTTGCCTATTGTAATTACTGCAATAGAAAAGGACATTATACTTCTTCGTGTTTTCATAAAAAGAAAGGAATTATAGGAACCTATAAATGGATACCTAAGAAGATTCATGAACAAGAAGTTATTTGTACTAACCCAAAAGGACCCAAAAAGATATGGGTACCTAAAACTTAATTATCCTTAACTGTAGGTTTGTCTCAGAACATCCAAATCAACCAAATGGTAAATAGATAGTGGATGTTCAAGACATATGACTGGTGATCCTGAGAACTTCACCACATTAGTACCTAAGGAAGGTGGCAAGGTGAAATTTGGAGGAAATCAAACTGGAATGATAGCAGGACTTGGGGAAGTCAAAGATAAAATCAAAGACGTATATTACGTTGAAAGTTTATGTCACAATCTATTAAGTGTAAGTCAAAGCACGGATAAAGACAACTGGGTAATATTTGATTCAGAAGAATGTCTGATAGTCAGCAAGAAGGATCTGCAAATTGAAAAGAAAAAGTTGAAGACCAAACTCAAGGCAAAAAGGGAAGGTAACTGCTATACTCTTGATATGAATGAAAATATTTCCGAAAATTGCCTTCTGAGTAACACTGACAAGAGTTGGCTTTGGCATAAGCGACTTGCTCATGTTAATATGCATCAATTACAAAAGTTACTCAAAAAGGATTTGGTAATTGGACTACCTAATGTTAATTTCAAGAATGATTTAGTCTGTGATGCTTGTCAAAGAGGTAAACAAACTAAATCTTCCTTTAAAACAAAAACTGAAATTACCACTAACAGACCACTTCAACTATTGCATATGGATCTGATTGGTCTAGCAAGAGTTAAGAGTCTCGGTGGAAACTTGTACACATTTGTTATTGTTGATGATTTCTCTAGATTTACCTGGAATATATTTCTATCATCCAAAGATGAAACTTTTTATAAATTTATTACCTTTTCCAAGAAAGTACAAAATGAGAAAGGTATGTCAATTGCAGGAATCAGGACAGATCATGGTGGAGAATTTGATAATCAAGCATTTGCAGAATACTGTGATACAAATGGCATCGATCACAATTTTTCAGCACCAAGAACTCCACAACAGAATGGTGTAGTGGAAAGAAAGAATAGAGTTCTTACAGACATGACTAGAGCAATGCTCAACGAAAAGAATGTCTCTCAAGTCTTCTGGGCAGACGCAATGAGCACTGCATGCTACATCTCAAATAGAGCATATGTCAGAACCAAACTTGGAAAAACACCATATGAACTTTACAAGGGACGGAAACCAAACCTGGCTCATCTACACATATTTGGCTGTAAGTGCTTTATTCATAACAACGGTAAAGATAATCTTGGAAAATTTGATTCTAAGGCTGATGAGGGACTTTTCCTAGGATATTCAAATCATAGTAAAGCATTTAGAGTTTTTAATAAACGAACATGTGTTGTAGAAGAATCAATTCATGTTGTATTCGATGAATATGTATCCTCTAGTAAAAACTTTGATGATGAGATAACTAGAAACCAACCATCTATTAACTCTTCAAATCTTGAAGATGACGATTGTGAAAAAGAAGCTGAACTGAGTAATTCAGATCAACCTCGTGCCTGGAAATACATCAAGAGTCATCCTCTAGATCAAGTAATAGGTGGAGTTAATGAAGGTGTCAAAACTAGAAACAAGGTTTTAAACGAAGTAAGTTTTTCTGCATTCATTTCTCAATTAGAACCTTCTAACATTGAAGAAGCCCTATCAGATAATGATTGGGTGTTAGCAATGCAAGAAGAGTTAAATCAATTTGACAGAAATCAAGTTTGAGATTTGGTGCCCCGGCCTAAAGACCACTCGGTTATTGGCACTAAATGGGTATTCAAGAACAAACTTGATGAATCCGCAGCTATTATCAGAAACAAGGCAAGATTGGTTGCCAAAGGCTACAATCAGGAAGAAGGAATTGATTATGAGGAAACATATGCTCCAGTAGCAAGATTGGAAGCTATACGAGTACTCTTAGCCTTTGCATGCATCAAAGGATTCAAATTATATCAAATGGATGTGAAAAGTGCTTTCTTAAATGGGTACATCAAGGAGGAAGTTTATGTAGAACAACCTCCTGGCTTTGAAGACGTATCCAAACCAGATCATGTTTTCAAACTCAAGAAAGCCTTATATGGTTTGAAACAAGCTCCTAGAGCCTGGTACGAAAGGTTGAGCAAATTTCTCATCGAATTTGGTTTTACTCGAGGAAAAGTCGATACAACTTTATTTATAAAATGAAAACTAAGTGATATTTTGGTAGTTCAGATTTATGTTGATGATATTATATTCGGAGCTACTAATGACTCCTTGTGTAAAGAATTTTCTGAGATAATGCAGGGAGAATTTGAAATGTCATTAATGGGAGAATTGACCTTCTTTCTTGGTTTACAAATTAAACAAAGGAAGAATGGAATATTCATATCACAGACCAAATATCTTCAAGAATTGCTCAAGAAGTTTGGATTGGATGACGCTAATGATACAGATACACCTATAAGCTCAACCGTACTGATGGATGCTGATGAAAAAGGAGTTGACTTCAACATAACTCAATATCGAGGAATGATTGGATCATTACTCTATCTCATAGCCAGCAGACCTGATATCCAGTTCAGTGTTAGTCTATGTGCAAGATTTCAGTCATGTCCTAAAGTGTCACATGCTGAATTAGTGAAACGAATTTTCAGATATCTCGCAGGCACAAAAGAGTTGGGTATATGGTATCCCAAAAAGGGTAATGAATATTTAGTAGCCTATTCTGACTCTGATCATGGTGGCTATAAAACAAATAGGAAGAGCACAAGTGGGCAATGTCAATTCCTTGGAGGTGCAGTTGTTTCTTGGTTCAGTAAGAAACAAACTACAGTATCATTATCTTCAACGGAAGCAGAATACATAGCAGCCTCAAGCTGTTGTGTACAAGTACTGTGGCTAAAACAACAACTACAGGATCTTGGCATATATCTTAAAGAAATTCCTATTTACTGTGACAACACCAGTACAATAAGTTTGGCGAAAAATCCTGTACAACATTCAAGGACCAAGCATATTGATGTGAGACATCACTTCATTAGAGATCATATTCAGAAAAGAGATGTCAAGGTGTTATTCATACCCACACACTTGCAATTAGCTGATATCTTCACCAAACCTCTTGCCCGAGAACAATTCATGCACATACGAAGGGAATTGGGAATGGTAAATCCCAATGAATTGTAAGTTGTTTAATCTTTATAAATGTTGATTTCATATTGTTTTGATGATCCCATTACTAACTTAAGCATCGGAGTATTTACAAAGTTGTTTTGCAGGATGCTCTGTAATATCCTCAAGTAACAGGGACAAACAGAGAGGAAGACAGTGGAGTAAGTGAAAAGTGAAACACTGCAATCACAGGTAAATTAGATAATTAAATTAATAAATTTGTCACTGGTAAGTCACATGAGTATTTTAATTATTAATTTTGGAGTTACAGCATGGTTTGAGATTCTGTGAAGTGTTTTTGTACTTCACTCGAGTGATTTTTATATTTCACTCGAGTGAAAACCAAAATCACTCGAGTGAATGTTAAAAATTACTCGAGTGAATGTTAAAAACTCTGTTATATCAGTTTTTCTCTCTCGCGACTGTTCACTCTCTTTAAACCGTCACCTCCACTCGCTGAAATCCTCTCATTTTCCTTGAAACCTCTTGAACCCAGTAACGGAAACCTTCTTTACTACTCTTAACCGACAAATCCCCTCAAAAGCCAGCCCATTTCAGTTTAAAGTCTTCCTCCCTTTTCCGTCAGTTTCGCCCTTCATTCCCGACAGTCTCCTTTTCGCTTTTCTCTCGCCATTTGCTTCCGGCAGTCTACCAAGCGTCAAAATTTCAGTCTACCCAGCGTCAAAACCTTCGCCTCCACCAAGTGTCGGTACCCATGGCAAGAACAAAAAGGCTCGGGCAATCTCCTCCACCTCCACCTCCGTCTAAGAGGGCGAAAGCCCCCGCTGAACCAGAACCCAGTCCACCCAGACCAAGACCCAAGGGGATTCGAATTGAGGAACTAACGGGAATGGCTACCCGTTCGCATACCAGCATAAAAGGGAAAGGGAAAGAAAAACAGCGAGAAGAAGATGTCCAAGAATCTACCTTGCAAAGAAAAATCTCACGGGCAGTGAATATCTTGGCAGCCTCAGTTCCTCAGAAGTCATGGTATGCAAGTCAAGCCACTGGTAGTCGTCAATCTGGATCTCTGGCTGAAGAAACCACAGAACTCCTTGAACCTCCTTCTGGATTTAACACTGGTAATCTCAGTATCTTGAACTCCATTGTGTTTGCCTCACACTTTGCCAAAAGAACCTTCTGTCCTGTTGTGTGGGTTGATTTGGAGGAACTAAAACAGAAATTTCATATTGATCTAACCCCATATTTGAAACAATATGAACCTTGGCTGAGATTGAGAATGTCATACAATCCTTTGGTTGTCAAATATTTTTACTGTAACATGAAGACTGCTGATGTAAAGGATGACCAAGGAAACATCGTTGCTGAGAGAATTGAAACAAGTATTAGAGATCAGAAAATTCTTCTGTCTGGGGATCTTATCAACACCTATCTAGGCATAGAGGATGCTCCCATGAGGCCTCCACGTGTCTTTAATATTCATGAATTAGTTGATATCTTTAGACCAGGACAGCCTGGTGTGCCTTTACCCAATTCCCCAGCCTCTCTTACCAACAACTAGAGAGCCTTATTCTACATTTACTCCCGTAGCATGGTTAACAAAGAAAAAAATTTCACTCATATCACGGGGAAGGATCTTCAGATGATGGCTTCTTTTATGACAAGGGAAAGAAGAAACGTGGGGGAACTCATTTTTCAAGAGATGAAGAGGTTCATATTTCACTCCTCCAGGTCTACTACTATTCCCTATCCTCAGCTTGTGTCTTACATTCTTTCCATACACAACATTTGGCATTTGACACCTGAGGGAGATATTGTGAGGATTCCTAAGTTTGGGAAAATCCACCTCACTCGGATGGGAATTACCATTCCTGCTGGAGCATCTTCACAACAGAGACACCATTCACCTCCTCCTGAGGCCAGCCAGAGAGAACCTCAGAGGATGGACCCTTCACCCTCTAAGATGGATGAGGCACAATCCTCTAGAGCAGTCTTCCATGGTCCCTCTTTTACTCAGGCTGCTATTCAGACGTATATCCAGGAGGCCATTCAGTCTGCAGTCACTCAGTTGAAGAACTCTAACGCTCAACTGATTAATCAAGTCAATAATCAAGTGACAATCTTAGTGGCAGCAGTGGATCATAACTCCAATCTCCTCTTTGAGCGCCTGACTGAGCAGACACAGAGAATTCAGAGGATTGAGGATGCTCTCAGGACTCACCTTCATATCCCCTTCCCTGACTTACCACCTGCCTCCTCACAACCTCCTCCATCAAATTCTTCAGTTCCAGAGATTTCACTTTCTGATCCTCCCATCATTCCTCCCATTATTCCTTCAGACACTCCTCCAGCACCTCCCACAACCTTTATCTCTGATCATATTTCTGCTGGTGATATTCCACACACTGACCCCATTCTCCAGACTCCATCATCTTCTTCACATCACACTGCTTCTAGTTCTCATACTGAGGAAATTATAGCTGAGGAAGCCACCACAGAGGTCATAAGACCTACTCACTCCACTTCCACCACTCCTCTTGAGCCATCTCCTACCACATTTTCCTTCCAATCTCCTCCACAACTTTCCATTATTCCATATGTTCCACCTACCTCCTTCTTTGCTTCTGCATCCACTCAAGCCTCTACACCGTCTACCTCTCCTTTAGATGATGCCAAAAAGGGGGAGAAGAGCTGATATGATATGATATATTTTCTTTTGATGCATATGTGTTCTAGTTTGTAAGAGCTGATATGATATGATATATTTTCTTTTGATGCATATGTGTTCTAGTTTGTAAGAGCTGATATGATATGATATATTTTCTTTTGATGCATATGTGTTCTAGTTTGTAATTCCAAGTTATGTATTTTATTTTTCCAAGAACTTGTCATTGTGTAGCTTGTGTAATCTGAACTGACTCTAATCTAATGGAAATATGAGTTTATGATCTCATGAAATTTTTAATGCATCTGTATTTATGATTGCAGTAGCCAACATGATCTCATGGAAATCCTAGTGTATTGCAGCCGCCAAAATGATTTCAAAAAAAATCACTTCTTATGTGCATTTTCTGTTTACAATGGTTTTTGAACTTTGAACTTACATCTTTTACTTTCCAAAGGTCAAAAACTCTTAATCTTTTAAACAAACTCATCTTAGCAATTGCAAATCAAAATTAGTGCAAAAGTTTTCAAAAAGATCAAGTAAAGTGTATTAGAAAATCAAAATCTTAAACTTGATCATATGATATGTTTTGTCATCATCAAAAAGGGGGAGAATGTTAGATTTCATGTTTTGATGATAACAAATCATGTTTTGGAAGCTCATGGATTAATTACCAGCAAAGCAATCAATTCTGGTGATTTGTGCAAGATCACTCGAGTGATTTTATTAATCACTCGAGTGATATTCAAGATCACTCGAGTGATCGCTGAAATCACTCGAGTGATTGCTGAAATCACTCGAGTGATTGCGAAAAATAACAGATCACTCGAGTGATATACTCGAGTGATCCGCAATTTCACTTCCAGTGATCGCGAAATCACTGCAAGAAAATTTCACTGTTTTGAAAATCACTTCCAGTGATTTTGAATCACTCGAGTGATGCGCCAAATCACTTCCAGTGATTGTGAATCACTCGAGTGATACGGCTAATCACTTCCAGTGATTGTGATTTCACTTCAAGAAAATTCCACGGTTTTGCAAATCACTTCCAGTGATTCTGAATCACTCGAGTGATGCGCCAAATCACTTCCAGTGATTGTGAATCACTCGAGTGATACGGCCAATCACTTCCAGTGATCTAGAATTCACTTCAAGAAAATTTCACTGTTTTTCAAATCACTTCCAATGATCCTCAATCACTCGAGTGATGTTGTATTTTCGCTGAATCACTTCCAGTGAATTGGAAATCACTACAAGAATATTTCACTGTTCACTAAATCACTTCCAGTGATCTTGAATCACTCGAGTGAAGTTTGAAAAGTTGCAAATCACTTCCAGTGAATTGGAAATCACTCCAAGAAGAAATCACTATTTACAGAATCACTTCCAGTGATTCCAAATTCACTCGAGTGAAATATGCAATTTCCAATATCACTTCCAGTGAACCAGCAATCACTGACAGAAGTTTTCAAAGTTTTCAAAATCACTCCCAATGACATTATATTCACTTCCAGTGATATTGCTCTTGCTCATATAATGATCTATTGTTTCCATGTGCTTTTACCTCAACTGATTTTGCTAGTGAAATTCTATTATTACTGATTTCTCCAAATAGATATCAAAATCATATGGTATATCATTTTAATACTTAGTTGCGAAAATAGGATCACTCTCTATGGTTTTATTCTGTCACTTTTTATAAAACAGCTCCAGTGATCCATATTAATTTGTTGAGATACAAATATTGCTTAACGGTTATATTCATAAGTGTGTTACAGCTGTACTCCACCATCACGTACTTGACTTGTAACTGAACACTCCACTCAAACGACAACTATTCATGGTAGCAGCAGAAATTCAAAAGTAACGGAAGACAAATGCTGTTACATTTGTCAGAAGCATCTTTGAATCAACGGGCAAATTTACAACGGTCTTCAAGTGGTTCTATTATATATGTCCAGCCATTTGAAAAATACAACAACGAAGAAAAACGCCTGAATACTCCACAAGCAATATCCTCACAAAAGCTTCAGTTCATCATTTGTGCTTCAGTTCTTATCTACATACTCTGTGAGAGAGATTTGTCATTCATACTTAATTATTTTCAATAGAGTTAACTTAAGGTTGAGGAACCTTAAGTAGGGATTTGTGATTACCTTGTGTAAGGGGGAGCGAGTGTCTAGAGGAACTTGCTGGTTGTACTGTGGTGCCAAGAACCCACTGAATCTTGGAAGATATAGTGAAAAGTTCAGAAGGATTTCTGAGGACTGGATGTAGGTCAAGTGGTTGAGACCGAACCAGTATAAATCTCTGTGTGAATCTCGGTGATATCTCTTCCTTTCATTAACTGTGCTTTAAGTTTTATAAATTGAATTTAAGATTTCGATTATTTTGTTATCACCCAATTCACCCCCTCTCTTGGGTGAAAAGCTTGCTCTAACAAGGAGAAAATGTGATTTTCTAACTCATTCACCCTTACACACAAACCTTTATTACCATTAATGGTTGCAGCAATGTCGACACTTGCTTTTAGGCCCTGGATACCTCCCCCGTAGATGAAGTTAATCTTTCTAGCAATGCACGTCCCAGTTCCTTTACTGCAGGTATAAACTCTCCATCCTTTCCCAAGTTGGTTTCACAAAAAATGTAGATAGACGTAAATCTACATTTTAGAGTGATACCACTCCTCTTTTTTTCTCTCTCAGACATTTTGTGTTTTTACAAATGGAAGATTGCATATTTATATTACAAAAACAGCGACAAAAAAATCATGCAAATCACACATTTTTCAAAAAAGATTGAAAAAAATTTCTGACACGAATGATTAGTGGGCCACTGTGTGAAGAAATTAAGTAAAGTGACTAAAGAAAGTCAAACATTACTGAAAAAGATAAGACATATTATACTTTCGCAAGATTATGTATAGTACTTGTGATTGTGGCTCACATCTTCCTCTGATTTTACGTCTAGTAACGGCTTAAACGCTTTCTATGAATCGAGGATTTGCTTCCCATCCAGTTTTCTTATAAACTATCAAACAGGGTCTTTTAACGTCAGAATCCCAAGACGGTAATGCTCTTTTTCTTTATTGAATATGTTTAATAAATCAAGAAGAACACGATGAACATCACCCCTATGATACGTCTCAAGAGTCTGAATGATATCACCCAATGACTCCTTACTCAGTCCATCCTTTATAAATTTAATTTTATCTTCTTGATTTATAGAAACCATAAATTTGCTCTAACAGAGCTGATCACAATTCCACCTTGCACATTTAGGGCAGATTTGCATTCTTTTAGCTCTTCTCTTTTTGGAGTAAGAGCTTCTTCCTATACCTGGCATAGGTTTAATAAACGATTCATAAATTTCACCTATTAAACGTACCTTAGCTTCAATGATCCAGCAGACATCCTCAGGAAGGCCCAAACGCTTAAATGTCTTCATTCTTTCAAGTCGACAGCTACAGTCTTCCTAAGCACATCTTTGGGAAGAGTAGGGAATTTGTTCTTAAGCTTTACAAGAATTTCCTCCATGATGAGACAAAAATTTAAAGATGTTGTATTATGTACTTCAGTGAGTATGAAAGAAAAATGAAAGAGTAAGGAAAAGAAGTTTTGGGTTGCCTCCCAAATAGCCGTCCTTATTTAACATTTTTAGCTAGACAAAAGACAAAAAAAATTTCTTTAATTTTTTTTATTATTTTTAAATTTTTTTGTAAAAAAATTTAGGACTTACCTGTTGGTTGCTCAAACGTGATGACAGTTTTCAAAGTGTTGAGTGCACCATCATTATACTCTTTTAGCTTTTGCTCGTTCACTTTGAATTTTTGATCACCGTCTTGAATCTCCACAGTTCCATATGGCTATATTTGAATCACAGTAAAAGGTCCTGACCACCTCGATCTCAGCTTTCTCAGAAAGAGCTTTAATCTTGAGTTATACAACAATACTTTTTGTCCCGGTGTGAACTCTCTCCCAGAATTCTTTTGTCATGCCACATTTTTGTCTTCTCCTTGTATAACTTCGCATTCTTATAAGCTTGTTGTCAAAATTCTTCAAGCTTATTGAGTTGGAGAAGTCTCTTTTTACTAGCTTCCTTTGAGTCAAAATTTAAATTTTTTCCCCAAAATTCTTTATACACTTCAGGATTATTAGATTTTGATACATCTACCATTCCCATTGGTAATGGTTGATCCAGGCAGCTTTCGTTCACCACGTCTTTTATGCAGCTAGTCAATTTATCTACTCTGTAACAGGTGTCACCTTCATTTGGAAAGGACCAAGCCTTAAAAATGTTGAAAGATACTTGATCATCTTGAACTTACAAGGTTAACTTTCCCTGTTTCACATCTATTAAAGTTCTCCCAGTTGTTAAGAATGGCCTCCCAAGAATGATAGGAATTTCTTGATCTTCTTCCATGTCGAGTATAATGAAATCAGCTGGAAATATGAGTTTATCCACCTTCACCAAAACATCTTCTAAGACACCCCTCAGATGTTTTATTGATCGGTCAGCTAGAAGTAATGAAACAGTGGTAGGCTTCACCTCTCCAAGACCAAGTTTTCTGTAGACAGATAAAGGCATGAGATTTACACTTGCTCCAAGGTCACAAAGTGCTCTTTCAAAGTTACATTGACCTATAGTGCAAGGTATACAAAAGCTTCCTGGATCTTTCAGCTTTGGTGGTAGTTTCTTTTGCAGAATGGCACTGCACTCCTCAGTAAGTGCAACTGTCTCAAATTCCTCCAACTTACGCTTATTTGAGAGAATATCCTTCATGAATTTTGCATAACTAGGCATTTGGGCAAGAGCATATGCAAAATGGATGTTGATATGTAACTTTTTGAACACCTTTAGAAACTTTGCAAACTTCTTGTCTAGCTTTTCCTTCACAATTCTCTGGGGGTATGGAACTGGTGGTACATATGGAGGAGGGTTATCTGGAAAGTTGATTCTTCCTAGTACCACATGTTCCTTTTGAGGTTTATGTGCTTCCTCCTTCTGTTCTTCTTCACTTTCTTTCTTTTCTCCGTCATTCTTATGTTAAATTTCAAGATCTTTCAATTCTTTCCCACTCCTTAATGCAATAGCCTTCACATGCTCTATTGGGTTTCTTTCAATGTCACTTGGAAAAGTACCTGGTTGTCTAGAATTCAGTATATTTGCAATATTGCCTATTTGGATCTCCAAGTTCTTTATTGAGGCTTCATGGCTTTTAAGTGTTGCGTTAGTCCTAGCCATGAATTGAGATGTATTCATGGTTAGTTGAGTTAATGCTTCTTCTATATTTACTTTCTGTTGTAGTGGATTTGGTGGTTGAAGAGCTTGTTGCTGGTAGTTCCCTTGCGGCTTGAACATATTTTGATTATTCCTCCAGCAAAAGTTTAGATGATTCCGCCAACCTGAATTATAAGTGTTTGAGAATGGGTCATTTCTTTGATTTTTGATGTAATGAGCTTGCTCTGACTGAGAAGGCATGGATGAGTGTCCATCTTGACTTTGCGTACTCATATGAGGTCCTCCATATCGATCACAGGTTTCATGAGGAGTAATGATTGCATTTGCTTGGCTTGTCAATGAGCTCACTTGCTTGGATATAGATGCAATTTGAGAAGATAAAGTTGTAAGGATATCCAGCTCGTGTACTCTAAATACCTTCTTTATATTGTGACGTTCAGAAGGCCATTAGTATGCATTGGCCACCATCTCCTCAAGTAAATCTTAGGCATCATCTAGATTTTTTCCCATTAAAGATCCTCCAGCTGCAGCATCTACAAGCATTCTGGTGGTATGCGTCATCCCATTGTAGAATGTTTGCAGTGTCAACCAATCTGGTAACCCATGATGATGACATCTCCTTAGCAACTCCTTGTATCTTTCCCAAGCTTCATAAGGCTTTCTAGTTCATGCTAGGAAAATGAGGTAATTTCATTCCTCAATTTAGCATTTTTTCCTGACGGAAAGTATTTCACCAAAACTTTCTGTGCCAAGGCATCCCATGTAGTTATGCTTCCCACTGGTAGAGAGTGTAACTAGCTCTTAGCCTTATCCCTGAGTGAGAAATAGAAAAGTCTAAGTTTAATGGCATCATCAGTAAGACCATTATACTTGAATGTGTAGCAGATTTCTAAGAAGCTGGCTATATGTGTGTTAGGATCTTCTGTTAATAAACCACCAAACTGATTTCCTTGTACCATCTGGATAATTGCAGGCTTGATTTTAAAATTGTTGACTGCTATTGGTGGGTTTTTGATTCCAGAAGTTGTCTCCATGACTATTGGAGTTGCATAGTCACGGAGTGTTTTGGTATCTGCTGCTTCTTCTTCCAGATTTGCCATTAAATTGATTGAAGTAGACTACTTTCAAACTCTTCGATTTCTTTGACAAATTCTCTCGATCTTAGAATCATAAGGTTGTAATTCAGTCTTCTTCGTTCTAGTCATGTACTAAGCAAAAACTTGAAAAGAAACAAAAGACACCAAAAAGAAAAATATGTAATATGAAGACCAAATTAATATTAAAATTACTTGGTATTAATATTATTGACAACAATCCCTAACAACGGCGCCTAAAACTTGTTACGGGTGTAGGATGGTGTATTTAGAAAGTGCAAGTGTACACTGTCGTAAACAAATAATATAGAAGTAAGTAGAGTATCGTTCCCACGAGGATTGATCACTAAGTACTAAAATTGATAATTTGAATTCTATTTGGTCAATCGATTAGTTATGATTGAGATTGCAAGATAAAAATGATGAAATATGAATACAAGTGATATGTAGACAAATATGAAAAAAAACCTTAGGGTCAATTTGAAAATACCTAATGCACTATTTGAAAATAACCCCCAATGCCCTTTAAACAATAGCTGAGCCTTTTCCCATGTTTTTGGGCCTCTATTGATAATACACAAACTCAGGCCCATTCTCAACAGACATATCTAAAAGAGGACATTAAGCTACATCAAAATGTGGGGCCTTTTTTAGGGTCAATTTGAAAATAAATCTTGATTTAGTTGCAATTATAGTGAGGCCTATAATGATTTATAACCTTGTAAACTTCAATTAACAAATGAGGAAATTCATTCTTCAAATGATCGAAAAATTTTATAGGATAGCCACGTTTATCCAGAATGGCTTGACTTGTACTCGCTTGGTGATTGTTCAAAAAATTACTAGTATGGGTCAAAAATAATAATGCCCTGGATTACGATTAGAAAAAGGGGTGTAGAATCGCTTTGGTCAACGTCAACCTAAAAATTATGAAATTTTTTTATTAGTCAAAGCTTCAAACAAAATAAACAAATTCACTAAATTTATAGATTGAAAACTATACATGTACCATGTGTGGTATCAGTCATTGTATCACGTGTAAGTATTTCTTACTACATTTAATACCACGTGTAAGTATTTTTTGTATAAATATTAATATTTTTTTTTAAAATATAAATGATTATATTGTTGGAAATTGTGCCTTAAGGGCCAATCATTGTACCTTAAACATTATTGTTATTTAAGAATTTCTCCTTATTGTTATCATATCATTTGCATGTTTGCTATGATAATTGTATCCTTGGATGAACTATAAAGATTATCCTAAATGTCCCTGGTCAATTATCTATGCGGGAGCAAAGATGAAATAAGACCAGTATGACTTTGATGAGGTATAGAGATACAAATCAATGTCTTAGGCACTTATAGGAGTATAAGATGCTGGACCGACCCGCTATGAGAAAGTTGCATGGATTAAGTCATAAGCTTATCTCATACATATAATCATGTCGCAGAGCCCTCTGACCTGAGATCATCATAGATTCCTGCATGAAACTTGCTAAGTTTTGACCTAGTCAAAAGTCACCTTTGACCGGGTGATGATAAAGGCTATAATCGGGCTTAGGAGTTTTCATGAAGAGGAATGTGAGTGATCAAGATGGAATTTGTCCCTCACATTAGTGAGAGATATTACTGGGCCCCTCGATGAGTGAGTCTGAGAAATGTATGGCCATACTGTAATGGGAAGGAGTTTCCATTTCTAATTTCAGGCTACTCAGGAATCGGGAAAGTGATGGTCAGGAACAGGAGGATGACGTTGTCCATGCCTCATCCTTGACCGAAATATCGTGTGACAAAAAGGGACGTGACATGGTTGTATAAAAGGTTGCATCGTATCATCGATCCTCATGTGAATTGGGTAGTCGCAATGTCTTGCTAGAGGCCGCTTGCGACTTGTGGGCTAGAATAGTTTTGGCCCACTGCCAACTTCATGTGGGCCTACAGGGTCGCACACAAGAATAGCCCAACACGAGCTATGATGTCCAGATTCATTGAATCTAAGATGTGTCTAAGATTCAATGAATATAATATTTGACCTAGGGTTGATGAATTATATATATATATATATATATATATATATATATATATATATATATATATATATATATATATATAAATTCGAAAAAAAATGTATATAATAATAATATATATATATATATTATAATATTATTATAAGATGTTAGTTTTATATTTAATTTATTTGATAAATTAAATAATTAAAGCTAATAAAGATATCATATCTTAGATTTAATTTATAAAGATAAATTAAATCTATTGGCTCTTTAATTAAATTAAATGAATATGATAAATCTGTTTAACAGATTTAAATCAGATTTATTTGATTTAATTTGAATTTCAAATTAATTAAGATTAATTTGAAATTCAAATACGGCACACATCAGATATATAAAAAATTTGAAGGGTTAGAGAACCCTAAGGCCGTACGAAGAACTTGTAGAGCCGCGAGAAACCCTAGAGAGACATCTTGGAGGCGCTAGCACGCTGCCGAATTGGGTCTTGTTCGTGTGGATACCGGTAGAGGGAGGCGACCAGAGGTGTTGACTCCTATAGATCGAAAGCACGAGAAACATAAAGACGGAGGCGACCAGAGGTGTTGACTCCTATAGATCGAAAGCACGAGAAACATAAAGACGGAGGCGACCAGAGGTGTTGACTCCTATAGAGCGAAAGCACGAGAAACATAAAGGTACTATTCTAACTACTCGATTTAGACGTCTTTGATAGATCCACGATTGGGAATCGAGTTTTTAAAGGGTTAATTTTTCCGCTGCGTGTACGATTTCCAACATATATGATGTGGAAATGGAGGAGGAACATAAGATATAATAAACAAGATGAAATACAAATGTATCAAACCTAAGCTATGATATCATTTCTAATACTAAGTGATATTGCATATTAGGTTTGCTAGATTTGATACCATGTGCAAGTATTTTTTTTAATAAATATTAATATTTTTTATTAAATATAAATAATTGTATGATGAGGAAATAAAGTAGGAGCATAAGATAGAATAAAAAAGAAGTGGAAATGTATGAAACCTGAGTTCTGATATCATCTCTGATACTAAATGGTATCAAATATTAGGTTTGCTAGCTACTTGTAAAATACCTCAAATACCCTTTAAACAATAGTTGGGTCTTTTCCCATATTTTTGGGCCTCTTCCGATAATACACAAACCTAGGCCCACGCTCAACATATATATCTAGAAGAGGACATTACACTACCAAAAATGTAGGGCCTTTTTTAGGATTAATTTGAAAATAAATCTTGATTTGGTCATCATCATAGCGATGCAACAATTTATAACTTTGTAAATTTCAATTAACCAATGGGAAATTCATTCTTCAAATGATTGAAAATTTTGTAGCATATCCATATTTACCCAAAACGGCTTGATTTATACTTGCTTGGTGATTGTTTAAAAAATCGCTAGCATAGGTCAAAAAAACCAATACCCTGGACAGTGACCAAAAGAGGGGTGTAGAATCGCTTTGGTCATTATCAACCTAAAAATCATAAATTTCTTTTCTAGTTAAAGCTTAGAATAAAATAAAAAATTCTTTAAATTTATAAATTGAAAACTATATATATACCATGTGTGGTATCAGACATGGTATCAGCCCTAGAATATCCTTGCTAGATTTGATATCGCGTGTAAGTATTTTTTTATATAAATGATAATAATATTTATTAAATATAAATAATTGTTTGAATATTTTAAATTATTTATTAACATATTTCATAATTTCAAATTTGAAAGGAACAAGCCAAAAAGTGTATTATTGGTAGTATCAAACATATGCTA
This sequence comes from Albizia julibrissin, assembly GCA_037074505.1. Taxonomy (NCBI): domain Eukaryota; kingdom Viridiplantae; phylum Streptophyta; class Magnoliopsida; order Fabales; family Fabaceae; genus Albizia; species Albizia julibrissin. Next base: position 56,262,448 of record CM073477.1, on the reverse strand, counting down.
GGTCTTGATACCAATTATAAGTCCTTTTGTATAAATGTTAATATTTTTTATTAGATAGAAATAATTGTATGAATATTTTAAACTATTTATTAATGTACACAAAATTTCTTAGGATAGCCAAGTTTTACATGAAAAAAAATAAACAAAGTAAGAATATGTGGATATATATAATAATATATACTATTCATTAACTCAAATAATTTAAAATTTTTACCCAAGCTTCTTGGTTGGACTTCTAAAGATGGCAACAAACATTTCTAATATAGCAAAGAAGTTCACATAGAATTCTTGTACTCTTCATATGAAGAGGAAATGGAGGAGAAATAAGAGATAGAATTGAAAAAAAAGTGAAAATGTACCAAACCTAAGCTCTAATACCATCTCTGATACCAAGTCGACTCACCCAGTTCATATGGTAAACCAGATCAAATTGGGGTTCGATTCACTAGTTTTCTTATTAGATCGGTCAGTCTGGACTAGTCTAGTTTTTTGTTCCTTGCTTCTGAATTTTTAACAATTAGTCAGTCTTATTATTATTTTTATATTATCATCTTGTATCTGGTTCATGGTTCGTTGCTATACATCCTAACACAAGTGTCTTCTCTAGAACTTGAGACCTTGATGAATAGCGGGGCCCTACACCGCTAGTCACTACACCAACTCTATGTTAGTGGGTCTCATTATTTTATAACTACACATATTATATCTTTTTATTTTAAAATATTATGTCATTAGTGGTGTTAAGAATACAGATGGTATTGGCATCACATATTTGTTTAATATATGTATGTAAAAATGGTGTCAGACCTAATGTATCATTATTAGGTATGGTACCAATTGTAAGTATTTTTTTTGTATAATTATTAAGATTATTTATTAATACCTTAGATTATGTTTCCATATCTGGAGCTGGAACATCAACAATAATTCATATGATGTCGTGTATCTTTTGTGTGAAAACAGGAGTGAGCCTTTCCATCTCATCGAGGCTTATGTTTTTGGGATTACAACAAATCTTGCATTCGCGCCTATGAAGGGAAGTTGTGCTACTGCATTCTTCCACGTCATGAGTTAGATGAGCATACCCATCTCATTAGTGTTGACCTTTACATAGAAATCAAGCAAAGCCCAACTTCTCTATTCCTTACTTCTGGATGATACCTCACTCCTCCTATAATTGGCCCATGGGAGTTATCATGTTGCAACCTACAACCATGGCAAGAGTCTCAACTACCATCATCCTTTTTGAAGGTGCACTCTACTTATAATATAGACCTCAGTTCCCAAAGAATATAGCAAATATGGAAAAAGAAACCTAAATACTCTCACCTCTTAGTAGGTCATGCAAAGACTCTTTTTAAGCTTATAATCAAAGCCAAGAAGCAGAGCTGCACATTGAAAGTTCTTGGTAGTAGCCTCCATACTATTCAGTATTGCCATTTTCACAAGAAACACAGGAAGGGGGGATGAATTGCTTCATGAAAAAGGAGCAGTTAGTGATTTCACCAATGCTGTTATTTCTTACAACAACGGCAAGCATTGACAGTTGTTTCTCGCAAGGTTATTTCTTTTTCAACTCTTGACTTCCCCTAAAATCTATGGAATATTCAGCTATTTTTCAATCATCATCATCATGGTTTTTTCACTCTCTTGTACCAGAAAGAGAAAAAGAGATCATTGAGCTTGAATGATACTACTTCATGGGATTGTTCCATTGCTATGAGTTTATACCACAATCCAAGGGGAAAGATAAAGAAGGTTCTAACAGCTATAGCAAGGTTATTTGTTTTCCAACTCTTGACTTTCCCCTGAAATCTATGGAATATTCAATTATTTTTCAATCATCATCGTCATGGTTTCTTCACTCTCTTATACTAGAAAGAGAAAAAGAGATCACTCAGCTTGAAGAGAACAATGATACTATTTTATGTGATTGTTCCACTGCTATGAGTTTGTACCATAATCTAAGGGGGAAGATAAAGAAGGTTCTAACAGCCATGGCAATGTTTCACTGCTCTAAGTTTGTATGACGATCCATAGAAGATAAAGACGGTTCTGATGGCTACTAACGTGAAACCCTACAATGACAGGTTACTGCTACCATCCAAACTTGATTCTAGAAAAGGAACTAAGTTCAATATTTGGACGTTGACACCATACTCTCTGGTGCTCAAGAAGTAAGCCTCTGGGAGCTTTTTTTTTATCAGAAACTGGAATGATGATTACGCTAAGAGCAAGGAATGGAAGAATCGAAGGTTGAGAGATTAGCTTTTTTTAAGTTGACGGTAATTTGGTATTTTCAAAAGAATAGTATAGGCCCCACCCCAAAACCTAATGCCATTAGGAGGGATTTAACAGTCTAACTTTTAGACCTATTTTCAAAATTTGCGGTTACTTTTGCCTCTCCAAAAAACATTTAGTATTAAAAATCTCATGTGTATTTTTACACATTAACCCTTTAATACATGTATGTAAAAGTGGTATCAGAGGTCTAATACCAAAAGTGGTATCAATGGTATCAGACTTAACGTATCATAGCTAGGTCTGATACCAATTATAAGTATTTTTTGTATAATTATTAAGATAGTTTATTAATATGTTATAGTTTATTAATCTACTTGCGGTGAGTGATGTCACCAATGTTGTTAAGGATTATTATCATATTAGCATTGTTTAATATATGTATGTAAAAATGATATCAAATGTTTGATACCAAAATGATATCATACCTAACATATCATTGTTAGGTTTGATACCTAATTGTAAGTATTTTTTGTATAATTATTAATATTATTTATTAATACCTTAGAGTTTACTAATATACTTGTGTTGAGTGATGTCATCAATCTGTTTAAGAACTATTGGCATCACATAGTTGTTTAATATATGTATGTAAAAATGGTACATAGGCCTGGTAGTATCATTGTTAGGTTTGATACCAATTAGAAGTATTTTTTGTATAATTATTAAGATCGTTTAATAATATAATTGCGGTGAGTGAAGTATCAATATTGGCTTTTTAAAGAGTTTAAGAAATCAAAATAAATTACATTAAAGTATTTATATTTATTATTTTCCTTCAAACTAATTTACTCGACTTATAAACTTATATATATAATATATAATGATATACAATATATAATATGATTAAATAACTTATTTAGCTTATTTAATTTCTCTAAAAAGAATCAACTGCCTATTATATTAAGGATGAGAGTAGTATAATTTTTTATAATGTTTACACTTTGTTATTAAAAGTAGGACCATTTTTAAAGTTTAAGCTCGTGTTCTTACACACTAGCACAAATTGAGATTGAGATGAGTTTAATTCTTCTTTAAGGGTTTGTTTAACAGGAAGGAAATGAAGGGGAGGAGAGATTTTTATGAGTTGGATTTAAATAAATTAGAGAAATTGGGCTATAAAATTTTAATAAAGACGAGATATAAAATAAAATAGTAAGAAAAATTGATTAAAAACTTTCAACCTCATTTCTTTAATTTTTTTAATTCCAAGTCATAAAAATTTTCCCTCCCTTCCCCTTCCTACCAAACAGCCCTTAAGTGAGTTGAAACGAGTCAGCATAATAGGCGTTGACACGAAAAATAATTTTGGAAACAAAATTAATTGCGATAATTATTCATAATAACAAAATAAAATATAAATATAAATATGTCAGGTGACCTCATATTATACAAGAACAAAGAATTCTAATGGGAAGAAAACCATAAGGATATTAAACAATAAAAGGAGATGAGTAACCATAATCATGAAGTCAAATATAAAATTACAATAATTTAACCTAAATATAAAAAGGTTAAAATAATTAAAAAAATTACTAAAAAACACTGATTGAAATATGTCGAAGTTGAATATGAGGAATGCTTTGAAGCCACAAGACTAACTAGGAAATCGAATCATCCAAGGCTTTGGGTGACTGGTAAGAGGAAGATCCCCAGTTTTGTCAGTTGGAGGCTCAATTTTGTCAGCTTCATTTGAAAACGAATACCCAATCATCCAACTCTTAATCTTCACCAGTAATGGGAGTGATGCATACCGTGATAGACAACATGGCGGCGATGGTAAATCCTCTGGCAGAAGAAGATCCCCAATTTTTGGAAACTAGGTCATTCAAGGCTTAACGGTACCCCCACCGGCGAATTTGAATCCTATGATAAAATGTGCTGAGTGTATAATTGTAATTATAATAGTTGGCTATTATTTGTATGTAAGGCTTGCACATAAGTTAGTGGGCTTGAGGCCTAGTAGGACTTATAGTTGTTATTATAAATAAAGGGGTCATGCTTTGATCCAGCTTTTGTCGAATTCTTTACCCTTTTATATCAATAAAATAAGTGAGCAGATTTCTTGCTGCTCTTTTACACATCTGGATTCACATTTCCAACATGGTGCCAGAGTCATAAGATTCATTTTGCTAAGGCTGTTTTTTCAAGAATTCTACCGTTTCTCTCATACATTACGGCCCAAGATTGCAAGAACCAGCATACCCAACCGAATTCATATTCTCTCCATCAATTTGGTATCAATTTTGCCCTAAGCTTTCTGTATTGTCTTCGCAACCTTCATCATCTTCACAATCTACTTCACCATTTTTCATCTGAGCCTTCTATTTCTTCCTAATGGCTGAAACAAAATCTCAATCCTCATCCATCGGAGATATAGGGGATTATGATTGTGCAACACGTTCTCATCAGCAGTGAAAATTATCTCATGTGGAGTCGGGTAATGCAGATTGCCTTACTCGGGAAACACAAATTGGGGTTCATAGACAGGTCTTGCACCAAAGAATTACAAGAAGAAGAACTTCGTGAGCAGTGGGAATGGTGCAATGCCATCATGCCCTCTTGAATTCTCAATACCCTTTCAAAAGACCTCGCCAATAGTGTGATTTTCTATCCCTAAGCACATCTGGTCTGGAAGGATCTTCAAGAAAAGTTTGACAAAATCACTGGTTCTGGCTTATTCTCTTTGAACTGTGAATTAAATTGTCTCTGGCAAGATACTTCATCAGTTTCTCAATATTATACAAAGATGAAAGAACTATGGGAGGAGCAATCAACATTGTTTCCAATCCCATCTTGTCAATGTGAGACCTCACAAGTGTACGCCGATATGATTTAACTCCAGAAACTTTTACAATTTCTTCTTGGTTTAAATGATTCATTCAGTGGGGTAAGAAACCAAATCCTTTTAATGAGCCCTCTACCTTCCTTCAATTAGGAATACACCATGGTAGTCGAAGATGAGGAATAAAAGTACTTTGCCTCCACTGCTCAGAATATCCCTATTGAGGGCGTGGCCATGACTACTTGCAGTAGAGGCTATGGTCGGGGATGTAGACAATTAGGTTCAGGATTAGAATGTACATACTGTGTTAAAAAAAAGGTTACCATATGGATAGTTGCTAGGAACTCATTGGATATCCCTCTTACTTACAACGCAACAAGAATAAGAATGCCCGTGTGGTAGCAACTGCTCAATTAGTGACTAAAATTGTGACTGAAGGTGAGAAACGCATTCAAGTATCCCAAATTATATCTCCAACTTTCACTCAGGATCAGTACAAAAGACTTTTGGATTTGCTCAAATGTGATCCTGAGGCAATAGTGCGTGCTCTCACCGGTACTAAACTAGGTTTGCATTTCTTTAACTTAAATCATAGTAAATAGGTATTGAACTCTAGGGCCACTTCGCATGTCACGGGTGATCTTACCTTATTTGAAACTTATAGAGTTAATGACAGTAATATTAAGGCAATTAAAATCCTCAATAGAGATAAAATATTAATCACCCATATAGGTAATGTTAGACTTTTTGCTGATATTTACTTAACTAATGTTTTGTATGCCTCTCAGTTGTAATTTAATCTTATATTTGTGCCCAGATTAACTAAAGAATTAGATAGTAAAGTGGTATTTTATCCTAATCATTGTTTAGTGCAAGCCCTTCCAGATGATAAGAAGAAGGCGATTGGTAAGGTTGAAGAAGGATTATACACATTGAGCTTCCTTAAATGTTTTGCTTATGTAAATAGTGTAAACACTAAAATTCAATCCTATACTAATTTGTTACTTTTACATAAAAGATTAGGACATGCTCCACTATCTATATTGAGACATCTGACTTTTGTAAAAGATAAACATACTTCTTTCAATAAAGAGGTAACATTTGCATACAATTAAAACAGACTCGCCTTCCTTTTACTTCTAGCTATATTAAATCTACATTATGTTTCAAATTGCTTCACATGGATGTTTAGGGCCCCTATACATCAAGGACACAATTATTTCCTAACCATCGTTGATGACTTTTCTAGGAGTAATTGGACATTCTTGATGAAGTCCAAATATGACACCGTTAGACGTATCTAGAATTTTGTTGCATATGTTTTCACACAGTTTTTTTTCATGTTAAAAAGATTAGAACTGATAATGGTTCTGAATTTGTTAATCTTGAACTAAAAAACTATTTGAATAATAAAGGTATTATTTATGAAACTTCCTGTCCTTATACTCCACAAAAGAATAGTATAGTGGAACGTAAGCATTGTTCTTTATTGCAAATCACTAGAAGTCTTATGATACAGTCAGGGGTCCCTCTCAAAGATTAGGGGGAATGTATTCGCATGGCTATCTTTATTGTCAATAGAGTCCCATATAAGATTTTGGGGTTTAAGACACCTTATGAGAAAGTTTATGGCCGTGAACCTAGTTATGAAAATCTTAGAAAATTTGGGTCTCTTACATATGCAAGCATCTTGAACATTTCAGATAAGTTTTAGCCTCGTAGCACCCGTTGTGTTTTCTTAGGTTACCCTAATAACCAAAAGGGTTTTGTCCTTTTAGAACGGGGAACCGACTGACTCTTTGTTAGCCAGCATGCTACATTCTTAGAAAACAAATTTCTAGTTCTAGATAAATAAGGCTCAAATAGAAGGGGAGTACTATCAAAAGAGTTAAGGGACATGTTTCTTTTGAAGATAATGGAACCTCACACCCTAAGACACAATAACCCATCACTAGTGGAGTACAAGTCAGATCTGACCCTGATGTTTCTAAATAGGGGCGACCTGTTTCTGATGTTCCCATACCTATTCAAGGGTTATCTAGTTGTCATGAATAGGGTCAGGTTCCTCTTACTAGTGTGCGAGCTGATAGAGCGCACAAGCCCCCTATTTGGGTAAATGATTATGTGTGTAACCTAATTACTAAAGAATCCCATGAAACGAGTTCCACATGTTTCTATCCCATTGAAAACTATATCTCTTATGATAATATTTCAGGTTCTCACATATGTTTTCTTTGTCAAATAGACTCTATTTCAGAACCAAAAACTTATCAAGAAGCTGCACAAAATATTGAATGGGTAAAGGCAATGAATCTTGACATGGAAGCACTTAAAAATAATAAAACTTATGATCTTGTTCCTATGCCTATTAGTAAGAAACCCATTGGATGTAAGTAGGTATATAAAATAAAATATAAATCAAATGGGGAAATTGATGAATATAAAGCCCAGCTGATAGCCAAGGGGTATAACCAAAAAAAGGGAGTGGATTATCATGTAATGTTTTCACCTGTTGTCAAAATGATTTTTGTTCCTATGACTCTGAAACTTGCTACCTTGTATGGTTGGAATATATATATCAAATGGATTTGTATATTGCTTTCTGGCAGGGTGATTTAGAGGAGGAAGTCTACATAACTATTCTTCAAGGTTTTCATAGCAAGGGGGAAAACCTTGTGTGTAGACTTCAAAAGCGTTAGATATGATTAGTTTTGATGAGGTCAAATATAGATGCCAAATATTAAGAGCAAAAATTTTTCATAATATGTTTATCTCTTACATTGACTAACTAATATATCTAATGTGAAATGTCTTGTAGATTAGTCAAGCAAATAAAGAGGAAGATTGAAGATAGTCAAGAAAATGAAGAAGTTATCTAATTGGGTTATAGAGAATGATCATCAAGAGAAAAATTAAGAAGAAAGAGATGAACTTGGAAGAACTAATGGGTATATCAAGAATCAAGCTCATAGAAGTGATTCTGGAGGTTTCTATAGTCAACCGGATGTTAGAATGGGTCAATACGAAGCTAAAATGACTTATACGGAAGTTATGACACCTCTACAGTTGATCACTCAAGTGATAGGCTACTGCCACATTTTTTAAGATGATCACTCGAGTGATGCAGTACTCTGTTGACCTCTGTTTTTTGCCAGCATGACAAAGCTTCAGTATTTTGAACATATCTCTTTAACCACACATTCGATTGAGCTAAAACTAGTGGAATAAGAAACTAGACTCCCAATGTGTCAAATTGACATTAGAATCAACATCAAAGGTTTTTAGATGAAGTATATATGAGTGTTGGAAGTTGACCTTCAAATTACTATCATTTTCCAGAACAAGTTCGGTATTTTGGACATATCTCCCAAAATACACGTCTAAATGAGGTGAAACTAGTGGCATATGAAACTAGACTTAAATTTATTTCTATTAATATATAATATGTCATAATTTGAGTTATATTAAAAGTGGTGTGCCTTCTGGAAGTTGACGATGGAAAACTCAAACGCTGTTTAGAAAAATATACACTCTTTGGATCATAACTTGCTGAATACAATGAGTTTGGAACTGATTCTTTTTGCACTGGAATGTAGATGACAAGAGCTTTCAATGATAAATCCTTTTACTATATTTAGAATCAAAATCACTCAAGTGATGAATTGAGACCACTCGAGTGATGCATTTGAAAAAGCTTCAGAAACTCTCAGCCAGTTTTACGATGTATCACTCGAGTGACTACTCAAGTAATAGAAATGGATCACTCAAGATACCACTCGAGTGATGAGGTAAGATTGCTTTAAAACTCACTAAAAGACTCTCTACCAAGTTTTTCACCAGATCTCTTGGGTAATCACTCGAGTGATGGACATGGTTGACACGAGTGAGTACTCGAGTGATACACTGTGCAAAGAGTCATTCTACTCCGGAATACTCTCTAGCAGAAATCAGAAGGGATCACTCGAGTAATCACTCGAGTGATGGCTCATGATTACTCGAGTGACTACTCGAGTGATGAGACCGAATTGCATGATAATCATCTGTTGTTTATTGATTTATTATCTTATGATTACCACTTTACTGTATTAGTGTTCTAAGCATATTTATAGGAAAACAATGAAGAGATCATGCTAAAGAAGGAAGAGATATTTCACAGAGAGTAACGTCCAACGGCTAGTTTTTCAAAAGTGGAAATCGATTAGAGGGAGCAATGCATTTCTAACGGATATATTAGACTGCTTACAACGGCTATCATGACTCAACTATAAATATGGAAGCATTCAATGAAGAGAAGAAGACATGAGAACACAATACATCAATATGCCGATATAATAAGTCATTCTCGATCCAGACACTCTCTGTTCCTATCTGTTTTCTATATAATGTATATTTGAGAGTGAGACTATTTATATTGTACTTCAGTGAGTATTTTATCCACTCTGTAAGAGAGTCTGTAAACATTGTCAATTATACTTCTGAGTTGATCTCAAGGTAGAGAGATCTTGAGAAGCTGTAGAGAGAATTTTCAGTACGACTTTATGCTCGTAAGACTTACAAGGTGCAAGCAGTAGAGAATATTATTGTCCATAAGACTTACAGTAGTGTAAGTAGGAGAGAAGGTAGCTGCTCATAAGACTTGCACTGGTAAGCAAGAGATAAAGGTCTTTAGAATTGCTTTGCTCGTAAGACTTGCCTTAAGGGAGTGAACCTTATAGTGTGAAAAGGGAGTAACTCTGTAGGCTACACAAGTTCCTGGTTAAACTTGTCGGATTGTAGAGGCTTTTCTTATGCCAGGTTAAATAAGAAGATAGTGGATTGAAAATCTCAAAAGGAGCTTGGGGCTGGACGTAGGTCATCATGGATTGGATCGAACTAGGATAAATCACAGTTTGCATATTCTCTTCCCTAAGCTCTTATATTTCCAGCATATACGCTTGTGTTTATACTTCCATATATTCTTAGTTAGTAAGTTGTGAAAAGAGTTTAAAAGATTGTAATATCTTATCTAACACTCAATTCACCCTCTATTGGGTGTCAGCCAGTTTTAACAAAAATTCTTTATATGGGCTCAAGCAGGCTTCTCAGTAATGGAACTATAAGTAGACTATGGCTTTAATAGCATGAGGTTTTATTCAAACTAAGTATGACTACTCCCTATTCTTTAGAAAGTACAGTGACGATAGTGTGGTTTTGATTATGATTTATGTAGATGATTTTCTCATCACTAAAAATGCAGAGGATAGGATAAGTGAATTACAGGACTTTTTACATAATAGTTTTAAGATTAAAGCTTAGGTTTAATGAAAACTTTATTGGCATTGAAATGGCTAGATATGATAAAGGCATTGTTATGTCTCAAAGAAAATATGTATTAGATGTGCTGGCTGACTTGGGAATGAATGCTTATAGACCTCTTGGAATGCCAATGTCATAAAATTTAAAATTAATTAGTTACCGTAAGGGTAAGGATAAGCCAACAGACTTGTTGAAACAGTCAAATAGGTATAGAAGGTTGGTTGGAAGGTTAACTTACTTGACGATGAGCCATCTTGACTTGTGTTTTTCTGTACAAGTCTTGAGTTAATTCATGTAGCAGCCTATAAAGGTACTTATGGTAGCAACATTAAATGTGGTGTGATATCTTAAGCAAAGTCTAGGCATGGGAATCCTAATCAGCCTCTTGGGTGATACTACCATGAGTTGTTACCGTGACTCCAATTGAGGGGGCTTGCAGCATGACAAGATGGTATGTGACAGGGTATTTACTCAAGATAGGAGGTTTGTTGGTTCACTGGAAAAACAAAGAAACAGTCTATGGTGTCCTACTCGTCCATTGAAGCTAAGTATAGGGCTCTTGCTGTGACAAGTTCAAAAGTGGTATGGCTCGAGGGAGTGTTGAAGGAAATTGGCAAACCACAATCATAGCCAATAGATGTCTATTACAATAGCAAAGCTGCAATACATATTGTCACTAATTCTGTATTTCACGAACGAGCCAAACACATCGATATAGATTGCCACTTTGTTCGTGATAGAAGGTGCAATCAAAACTAATTAGGCTAGTGTATGTTAATTCAGCTAACCAGGAAGCTAATATTTTGACTGAGGCAGTCACCAAAGCAACACAAAATAAGTTCCTGCACAAGTTGGGAGCAATAGATGTTTTCTACCCCTAACTTGAGGGGGAGTGATAAAATGTGCTAAGTGTATAATGGTAATTGTAATAGTTGGCTATTATTTGTATGTAAGGCTTATGCATGAGTTAGTGGGCCTGAGGCCTAGTAGGACTTGTAGTGGTTATTATAAATATAGGGGTCATGCTTTGATCCAGCTTTTATAGAATTCTTTACCCTTTTATTTCAATAAAATAAGTGAGCAAGTTTCTTACTGCTCTTTGACACATTTGGATTCACATTTCAAACATCCTCCCCAACTTTTTCAGCTCGAAGAAGAAGGTTCGTACTATAGGCTATAGCATATATTGGTTCGTGCGTCTGGTTATATATACTTCCTCAAGTCCTAAATATAAAAGCAAGTTTTTTTAGAGTTTAAGAAATCAAAATAAGTTACGTTAAAGTATCTATATATATGGCTTTCCTCCAAACTAATTTGCTTGAAAATAAATTGTTATATAATTTAATGATACATAACATATGTTATAATTAAATATTAAGTAACTTATTTAGCTTACTTACTCTCTCATAAAAAAAAGTCAGCTGACTCTTATATTAAAGACTGTAGGTAGTATATTTTTTCTATATATTTGCAGTTTGTTATTAAAGATGGGACCAATAATTTTTAAAGTTTAAGCTCGCATCCTTACATGCTAGCATGATTCATCTTTAACTGGGTTGAAACAAGCCAGCATAATAGGCATTTCTATCAGCAAGTTGACATGAAGAATGACTTCAGAAACGTAATTCGTAATAAGATAATAAAATATTACTATAAATATGTCAGGTCAATAACATTGGAATATTAAACTTATAAAAGAAAATTTAGACCTAATAAAATCAGTTTTTTTATTAACATTATACAAGAAGAAAGAAGTCTAATGAATAAAATCATAAGGATATTAAACAATAAAAGGCGATGAGTGACCATAATCATAAAGTCAAATGTAAAATTACAATAATTATTATGTATCCAGTTCTAACCGAACTTACTCGACATCTGGTCCGGCTTTTAAAATATTGATTTAAATTAAATATAAAAACTAAAAATAATTAAAAAAATACACTGATTCAAGTAGAATCCAAAGAATGCTTTGAAGTCATAAGACTAAAGCAGAAACCGAATCATCCAAGGCTTTGGATCACTAGTCGAAGGATGATCCCCAGTCTTGTCAGTTGGAGGCTTAGTTTCATCGACTTCTTTTGAAAATGGATACCCAATCATCCAACTCTCAACCTTAACCGGCAGTAGGAGTGAGATTTGGCTTGCGTCCGCTGCCATTTCATGCGCTGCCCATACTTTTCTCCTAAACTACACAATTTTGGTGTAGTTTGGGGTGTACAAAATGATAGGGCCGAGTTTTTTTTTAAAATGGTGTCTAGTATTTTGAAGTATTTTTCTAGAAATATCTAATATTTTAAAATATTTTTTAAGTAGCATGCGGTATCCTAAAATAATTTTTTATGCTTTTAATCCCTTAAAATATTTTTTTAGTTGTACCCAATGCCTTACCAAATTGATTGCAATTTTACCCTTAATTATTTTTCAGCTCCAAAAATTACTTTAAAATATTAGGTGCTATTAGAAAAATATTTTAGAGTGGGTAGAAATCAATAAATCAGTATCCTAAGTTTTGGATGCTCGTTACTACTAAGAAAAATACATTACTAGTAAAATTGGAGTCAGTCTCTTAAGATACTGGGTACAACTGAAAAAATATTTTAAAAGGTTAAAAGCATAAAATTTATTTTGTGATACTACATGCTATTTAAAAAATATTTTAAAATATTAGATACTTCTATAAAAATACTTCAAAATACCAAACACCATTTTTTGGAAAAAAAACTCAGCCCCATCATTTTTTACACCCCTAAACTACACTAAAATAGTGTAGTTTTAGAGAAAAGGATGGGCAGCACATGAAATGGCAGTAGACACAAGCCGAATCCGTAGGAGTGATGCATACAGAGATAGACAATATAGCAGTCGCGAATCCTTGGCAAAGGAAGACCCTTAGTTTTCGAAAACTCGATAGGATTAATGGTATCCCCCTCTAGCTTTAGGGTTGAATTTGAATTTGAATATGAATCCTCCCTAACTTTTCATTTGGGGAAGAGTGTTGGTTTTCCAAATGCCAATTCCAATTCCGATTATGGTTCCAAATCGAAATCTTAATTAACCATTTTCTTCGCTGCGAATTGACCAGGTAGGACAAAGGTTTAGAATTTGACGCTAGGGTTGGCATGAATAAGGAAGAGGTCAAGAAGCAAAGAATTTAAAAGGCCATTATTGCTTTTTAACATACGGTAGGAAGGCAAGTTTAGAAGGAGGGGTCATGTGCATGTTTGGATCAGCAGTACAAGCTGACTTTCCAACATGATTTATCGTATACAAGATAAGTTTGTAAGAGGAGTTTTATCTCAAATTACGTAAACGTATTTCTTGAATGCTTGCTCAAACATGCCCTATATAATGCACACACCGAAAAAGAGGACACCATATTAATTGAATTTAGGTAAACCCATCACATCTAATATAATCTATCTTTTTTTTTCTCCAAAATAGTATAATCTATGGATATATCAATATTTTTATATATGATATATTTTTATATATTTATTTAATTTACTTTAATGTCATCCCTACTTATCTCACTACTAGAAAAAACACTTTTAACGTCCATTTTTTGGGACTTTTAACGTCCCTTTATGGGGGGACGCCTATGCCAGGGACGTAGTAAATGTGGACTTTAGGCATCCCTTTTTAAAGGACGTTTAAAGTAGGGGATTTAGTATCCCCTCTTCCAGAAGGGACGCCTAAAGTTTTTTTTAAAAAAAGAACTGGGTTTAGGCGTCCCTTCTTCCAAAAGGGACGTCCTTTCTTCCAAAAGGGACGCCTAAAGTTTTTTTTAATAAAGAATTGGCTTTAGGCATCCCTTATGCTAGAAGGGACGCATAAAGTCTACTTTAGGCGTCCCTTCTTCCATACATAGCACAGAAAAATAAAAGCGAACAACAGTCTCCTTACACAGTAAGGAAACATCCAGCAAGCAGTATATATTTAACTCCTACAACATCCAGCAATAAGGAAATATTCATGCACACTGTTGTCAGAAATGTTGTCTACTACACAACTACTAACTAAACGTAAACATATACTTTTACAGATCTATGTGTTGAAGAAGGATTCAACCTCGACATCATGAATCATTTTTTGCATTCTATCTTGATCTATCACATCCACACATTTCTTCTTGTGCGACGAACAATCAATTACTTCCTCACCATATCATATCCACCTTGTGTATCAAAGATTTATTCTATCACAAAGTAGGTGATCCCTTATATCATCAACATCCCGTCGACTCTCATTTAAACAATTGACACAAGGACAAAAATACTTCCCATTTTTTGTTGGACCATTCCTTCTAGCAAATTCAATCATATTCTTCACTAGTTCTTAAAACATTCATCCAACTATGATCCATTTTTTACCTAAGCCATTCTCAATAATACTAAAGTTTAGAACAATTGTCAATAATGGAATTTCCTTTCATAACTTTTTTTAAAAAAAATCGGCAGCATTTCCTCTTAAATTTAAGACATCCTAAAATTTGAATAACAAACCAGTTCAGCTTAATGCAAACAAAACAAACTATCTGAGACAATTTAGAATACTATCAACGATACAATCCACTAATTTTTCATTATGAAACTAAAAAATTCAAAATGAAGTGTTAAAAAATTTTAAACTTATATTATTATTATTATGACAACAATTATTTTAAGTTTTATAGTGAACTATATCAAGAGACATGTAATGGAATCAAAATTATTATTCTACTAAGGATGAGTTTTTGTGTGTGTGCATATATATATATATATGAGGATCACAGCCTTTATATTATTTAAATATATATTTTAGTTCAATAAAAATTCAATATTAAGCTCTTATAATTTACATTTCGAGGTTATATATATTTTTCACATTGCTCAAACACATACATAAAAATTACCTATTTAAAATTTGTAACCATAAAAAATTTATTAAAGTATGTTCAATAATTTTAGTGTTGATATTTTTATGTAATAAATTAAAATATTCTTATTTATTTATTATATTTAATGGAGGAATCTATATTTATTTTGAATATTAAAAATATTCAAATTATAATAATTTGATTCATTTACGCATAATAATACCAATTTTGATTGTACTAATTGTTATCTTATATTAAGTTATATAACTGTGTTAATTGCTATGAAACTTTTTTTTTATATTGCTACATGAAAATATTAGCCTCACCTTAAAAAATATACTTCTTTCAGTCCTAAATATGCTCATCATTTGTGTCTATGTCTCTTTGAATGAATGCATGAAAAATATAATTTTACTAGGAAGATAAATAAATACAACTGTCTCAGACTTCATCACCTCTACAACTAACAAGACCAATGCCTAGCTAAGAGTTCAACAAATGCATGTTATACATAATAAAAGTCCCAACCTTAACAATCTTAAACAACCATAATAAAAATCCCAACCTTGAGTATACGGTAACAGGAAAAAAAAACCAATGCAAAATCCACACCAATGACAAATATAAAAATCAATGGCTGCAACGTCAAAGATAGAGGGAGAGGGAGGCGTGAGCTGTACCTTTATTGGGGGGAGCTTCAGTGAAGCCTTGTGGAGATGGTGAGAGAGGGAGGAGCAGCTACCATGGTGAGAGGTGGCCGATGAGCTTCTTGAGAGAGGGAGGAGGAGGACACTGTCGGTGGCAGAAGGAGAGGAGGAAGACCGTAAGAGGAGAGAGCACAGTGACGATAAGAGGAGAGAGCACAATCAAACAAAATAGGGATCAGAGGAGGGAAATGGGGAATGAAAATGAATGACCTGAGGGAAGGGGGTGACATGACATCTCTGACAGCCTCTTTAGGCGTCCCTTTTTGGAGAAGGGACGCCTATTGTGTTATGCATGTCAACCAAGAGGGACGCATAAAGATGTTTAGGCGTCCCTTTTGTGTTATGCATGTCAGCCAAGCGGCTGACATGCAAGTTCTTTAGGCGTCTTTTCTTCAAGAAGGGACGCCTAAGGGTCCTCTTAGGTTCTCTTCTACAGAAGGGACGCCTAATGTGTCTCTTTAGGCGTCTATTTTCATTTTTAGGACGCCTAAAGGGACCAAAACTCCTCTATATTTACGTAAATGCCACCGTGTTCAATTTTTACTTCCCTTTCTTAAAAAGTGACGTCTTTTAGGGACATAAAAACCCCCATCTGTAGTAGTGTCTCCTTCGTTATTATGAGTTATGCTTATCTCCCCCATTATTTATTTTATTTTTCAACATCTAAATTTTATTTCTTTAAAGTCAAAAATATATTTAAGATGCTAATGAATTGTACCAAAAAAAGAAGTTGACGTGATGAACCAATAGGTAGTGACAAGGGTTATCACTGTTTAAGTATAAGATCTTGAATGCGAATCATGTTAATGCATAAAAGATTTTTAGAAGAGATACCCATAATTGGGTATGATAATACTCAATTAAGACTTAATTAGATAGTCATATAAAAAATGTTGACATGATGATCAGTGATGCCATTTTTTTTCAAGCATACATATCCTCTTGTTGAAGGTAACTGTGGGGTACTAAATATAGGTACATCTCCCAGTGAGAATTTGAACCTTGATTCACTGCATTGTGAGGGACTAACTCCTTCTATTAGACTCAACCCCATTGATTTAGTTTGTTTGGATTAGCTTAAAAGTAATGTTACACTATACAAGTTAAATATATGAGATCAATTTTATCTTGCAATGCATTTTTTTTTTTTAAAAAAGCTAGACCAAACAAGCACATGAAACATGTCTCATAAACGTGTTAGTGCCATAATCAAAATGTTTAAACTAGGGTTTTAGAACTCGGACCAAATCTACCGGTCCGACCTAGGAACCGATGACCCGGTGGCCAAACTGGGCCGGTTCAGTGACCGGTACTGTTTAGCATTTTTAAAAAAAAAAAGCAATTTTTTTTAATTTTTCTTTAAAATTTTATATAAATAAGCCTAAAATATTCAATTTCTCACCGGTTTGGCCCCGGTTTAGCTCTTGTTTGACTCTGATCTGAACCACTGATCCTTGGCTCAGTACCCCGACTGGTTCAAATTTCAGAACCTTGGTTTAAACATTGCGTGAGTGGAGGCTAACTTTTTTAAAGTGTATGTTTTGTCCTCTAAATTTATTAAGTTTTAGTTTAATATCTTAATTTTATAAAATATTATATCATGTCCTTAATATAAGATGTAGTAAATTGTTATAGGAAGGGCTGGAAAAAAACACTGATTTGAGAGATTAAGGAAGCTAAATTAATTAATTATTTGAAACTACTTATATTTATCATTTTTCTCCAAACTAATTTGCGTCACTTATAGACTAATATATAATCTAATGATAATATAAGTATTTCAGAAAGATCATAATATATTATAATTAAGTAATTTATTTAGCTTTCTTAGTCTCCTCAAATCAGTCAACTGGATCTTATATTAGTATTAGAAATAATATATTTGAAGTCTCTCTAATCTTAAAATAGTTAGCCTCATTTAACATAATCAAATTCAAATAGTAACTCTACAATTAAATGCTAACAAACTATACTTAAATTTTAAAATAGAAACAATTAATCTTCAAGTCTTTACCATTTCAACAATTTATTAATTGGGTTTCTATAATTTTTTTTTCTTTTTATAAGGTCCCTACACTTTCACTTGTTATAATTAGGTTCCTATAGTTTTTTTTTCATTTTATTAGTTCCTTATTCTTTTACATGATTTTTAATAAGATCCCTATAGTTTTTTATTAATCAATTTAATTTAAACACAAATAAATAACATTAAAAATAATAAATAATAAATTTAAATGTGTATAATTAGAAATAATAATTAATATAATAAATTTGGATATAAATAATTAATTATATTTTTATTATATTTTTATAAAAAATTATTATTATAATTTCAAATTTATAACTATAGAAATAAATTAAAATTAGAATTATAAAAGAATATAAATATATATATTCAGTTAAAGTTTTGAAATAATGTTAAAATAAGATAATTAGAATAACATAATTTTTTTTATAGAACATTATTAATTATAAAATTATATTATAAATTCTTTTCATAATATTATATTATATATTTATAGAGAAATATTATTAGAATTGATATAATAAAGAATTAAAAATTTTAGGGACTTAAATAAAAAATTAGATGAAACCATAAGGTTTTGATAAAAATAAAAAAAAAATACAAGGACTTCATTAAAAACAAATAAAATTGTATGGACTTGATAAAAAGGAAAAAACTACAAAAACCTAGTTAAAAATAGAGATAATTAATCTGTAAGTTCTCATAGTTTCAACCAATTTTTAATTGAGTCCCTATATTTTTTTTCCTTTTTATTGGGTCCTTATATTGTCATTTTTTTAATTAGGTCCCCATAATTTGCTTACTTTTTATAAGCCCTCATAGTTATATATGATTTTTAAGCAAGTCCCTGTAGTTTTTCAATTATCAAGTTAATTTAAAATTGAACAAAAAATAAAAATAAAATAAAAATTTAAATTAATAATTCTAAAAAATAATTAATATAATAAATTTTTTATATAAATAATTAATATAGTTAAAATGATTAATTATATATTTTTTCTATTTTTGGAAATTTTATATTTATTATTCTAATTTTATAATTATACAAATAAATAAAAATTAGAATTATAAAATAAATAATATAAATAAACGTTTGGTTTAAAAATTTGAAAGAATATTAAAGTAAAATTATTATAATAAGTTATTATTTATAGAATATTATTATTATACTATAATATTAAAAATATTACACTTAATAATATTAAATTTTATATTTGTAGAAGAATATTGTTAGAATCTGCAGAAAAAGAAGAATATTATTAGAATTTATGGGATAAAGAATAAAAAAATTATAGGGAGCTAATAAAAAATAATATGAAATTACAAGGACCTCATTAAAAAAAACTATAAGGATTTGATTAAAAACAAATAAAAATATAAGGACTGGATAAAAAAAAAGGTCTAATTAAAAATATATGACTTACAGATTAATTATCACTTAAAAATAACACCTTTTTTTTTCTTTTTTGAGAAAGGTTGAGGTGATACATGTTTCATATGGGAAGGAGCAGCGGCTAATTAGCCGCCGAGATGTGAGCGGTTTGTGGGGTTTCAAAAAAGCTAGGGATTCCAATTGGAGAAAGGTTGTGGTGGTCGGAGACAGATTGTATGGAGGTAGTGGAGCTTATCGACAGAGATTGGGAAGACGAACACCCACACGGCGGAGCAACCTCACATGAAATCAAATCATACCTGGATGGGACGCAGGAATTAGTTGTTGCAGTTGAGTGGTTAACAAAGTGGCAGATTAATTTGTCAAGGAGGCTCTGAACAGAGGCCATGGTCTGATGTGCTTCAATATAATGCAGCACCCGAGTGGGACGTTATCCGTCTAGACAGGCTCCCAGCCTAAGTTTCATGCTTTCATTGTATCAAAAATTGAGCACGTCAATAAATTTTAACCTTTTAAATATAGTATTAATAAAGAATAAAAGAAAATTTCAGAAAAATATAATTAATAATGAAAAAAGATAAATTGATACTGCGAATTTATTAAATCTTATGTTAGAACTGAGGTAAGAATATGAGATTTCTAATTCTAACCAAATAACCAAATTGCCCTAAGTTAAGTTGTGAAACATGAAAGTGAAGTCGTTAATGTAAAATCTGATATTGTTAATATAGATACAGATGTTGTTATTAACCTATGAAACTTGTGTCTTTAAAATTATCCTTGAGTTTGGGATATGAAGTTATGAAACATGAAATAAAGTCGTTAATGTAAAATATGATGTTGTTAATATAGATACAGATGTTGTTATTGTTGATCCCTAAAACTTGTGCCCTCAATTCTGGTTATTTGGTCAAAATTAAAAATCTCATATTTTTACTTCAATTCTGACCTGTGATTTGATAAATTCACAGCAACAATTTATCTTTTCTCATTTTGAATTTTATTTTTCTGAAATTTTTCTAAAAAATAATTAATAATTTAAAATTACGTATTGAAAAATAAAATAACAAACGAAGAATTTAAAACATAAAGGGTAAAAAAAATTAAAAAATTTGAACTGTAAATTAGAATCTGGGAAAAAATCTTTGGTATTTTTGTTTATATTGAATTAGATATTTTCTTTCCATCTTATGTGACATTGAATTAGATAAGGTTAAATTAGATTACTTATAAAAAACATTAGATCAGATTAGATGCGATATAAAATTAATACAGGGCATCCCTCCTTCCTAGGCTTGTGTATATATAACTCCTTATCCTGAACTTGCCTTCCGATTCCAACAAATAAGCAATAATGGCTTCTTCAATATCTTCCTTACTCAAGCCAACAAAACCTTTGTCCTTCTTCCTCAATTTACGGAGAAAATCGTATCTGCGTTGGCCTACGCCATATGCAACACTTCCACCGCCGGTTCCTCTAAGTCCGTTTTATGATCCGGGTTCGGATTCTGAATCCTCTTCCCCAGCTGACAAATTTGAGAATCCTCCTCCAACTAGTTCTGACCCGGCGGATTCAAATTGGCCGACAAAATCATATTTGCGTTGGCCCACGCCATATGCAATACTTCCACCGCCGGTTCCTCTGGGTCCGTTTCATCCGGGTTTGGACACTGTTCCCTCTGCTACTACTAGTCCTGAGCCAGCCGATTCAAATTCAAAGCCGGAGCCGGAGGATTCAAAGCAGACCTAAGGCAGAAATCACGTCGCTGCATACGGGTGTTGTTCTACAGCAACCGCTTGAATCAGAGATTAGGCCAGCTTCTATAGTGTGTATATTTTTTTTTAATTACTTTTACTTTTTTAGTATTTGGGTTAAAGTTTTGTTATTGGCATCACATGTTTATATTAATATTTTATTATATTATTATTGATAAGTATTAGTAATACGTGGATACTAATAAAAATGTATGTTGATCCTTTCATAACCCTCTTTCTCCTTTTTTTTTTTTTTCACAATCCATTCTTCACTATTAGATTTAAAAAAATGATTTAGACGTAACATTTATAAAATTATTATTATTACCATTATAATGTTTTATAAATTAAAATTCTTTATATTAGGGTTATGAATTGTCCAGATTAAATTTTAGTAGTTTAATTTACTTATTTATATTTTAGTGATTTAATGATAATATTTTATAACATATAACATCTGAATCATTTAGAGGAAATGAAGAAAAAGAATTATGAGAGATTCATTCCAGCGATATTAAGCCTTTTAATAATTATTTGAATATAAAAAAAATTAAGTTTTTAGTCTTCCAATTTTGACTCACTTATAATTCAATTCTTCAATTTTGACGTAGTGCTGCTCAGTCCTTAACTTTTAACTCGTTTGTAACTCAGTCCATGAACTTTTTCACTTTTATATTATTATCTTGAGTTATCTTAATTATGTGGAAAAATAAATTAATAACTCACTTAAAATCTCTTCCAACCCCTTCCAACTCAGCTCCCCGTAGCTTTTTTTTAAATAAAATGTAAACTTAAACATAAGGCAAACCATCTAGACAATAAAATCATCACTACAAAAGACCATTGAATTTCTGATAGAATTTACCACATAATTCAATTTTTCCAAGGAAATTTCTAACGGAAACAGATTTGCGGCAGAATTTCTAACGAAATACATTCTGTTGCAAATAGATTCGTCACAAATGAATTTCTAACGAAATTTCAATCATATCGCAAATAGATGTGTCACAAATGAATTGCCGACAAAATTTCAATTCTTTCACAAATTTACGATGAAAATTCTATCGGAATAGATTCCATAGCAAATTTATTTTTTTTTTATTTTTTTTAAATTTTCAAGTGTCACGTGGACATCCTCATGAGAAGCCACGTGTCATGTCTGTAGGAGCCCACCTCATGGCCGGCGATAGCCATGTGTCAGCTCCAGTGCTCGCCCACATGTCAGCTCCATAGTGTGCCACATGTCCCTTCTCGCATTGCACCAAGTGTCACCCTCTGCCACGTGTCACCTCATGGCGCTGCCATATGTCAGCGTCTCTTAATTCCTGAAAATGCCTCTCTTCCCATTCAAACCCATGACCTCATTCTCATGGTGCCCTCGCGAGGGCGCCTTTGACAATTGTGCCGAAATGAACCTACGTTATATTATTACATAATTTTTTATATATACAATGTTATCACACGCACACGTAATATTACACACACACACGTAATATTATTAAAACTAATAATCAATTAAAAAATTGAAAAATAATACTTATATATTTATGATTAATCAATTTCAAATTCAAAAAATTTTAAATCTTTAATAAATCTTCTTATAAGTATATTCTTAACCAATTTTTAAAAAATAGAATTATATTTTTAATTAAAATTACTTAATAACTAATAATTTATTTTTAAATAAAATTAAATAATAACTAATATAATAATATTATCAATATTATTTTAGTAGAAAATTTTAAATAATATAATATTCATAACTAATAATATAATTTTAATAATTAATATTAAATATAATTAATTAATATCTAATATTTTAATATTATAAATATTAGTTTTTCATAAATTTATTAATATAATATTAATAAATAATAATATAATATTCATTACTAATAATATTTTTATTTTTAGTTAAAATTATTTAATAACTAATGTTATCATATTATAAATATTAATTTTAATATAAAATTTAATAAATTTTTTATTTTTTTCCTAGGAACTAGTTAGGGAAAAATTACGTAGTTAGAAAAATTGCTATAGAATTTGCGACAGAATTCTCTAGGAAATTTAGCCACGGAGTTTTTTTGTTCTGTCAAATTCCATCGAAAAAATTTCCAACATATTTCGGATGGAATTTGTCATAGAAATATTCCGTGGAAAATTTCGTTGAAAATTAAGTGTTTTTTCACTACTATAGAAAATACATATTACTACCCTAGAAGACGTCTTTTTAAAAAAAAAAAGAACTAAAAAAATAAATGAGTAGCATTTTTGAAATTATGGACTACAATTTTAAAATATTGGGTGGCTTTAAGCGTCTCAATTCAAATTTAAGACCCCTAAAAAGCTCTTTAGGCGTCTCAAAAGATGAATTGAGGCGCCTAAACCTACCATTTATGCTTCCTAACCATAAAGTGATGCCTAAAGCAAGGCTTTTGACCCCAAAAGCCCTGCTTTTTGGTGGCCCTTTAAGATTTGGGGCACACTTTAGGCATCCCAAATCAAATAGGGACGCCTAAAGTGTACCTTTAGGCATCCCAAGTTAAAGACAGACATCTAAAGGTATTAGGCGTCCGTCTTTGACTTAGGATGCTTATAGGCACCCAATACATGTCAGTCTTTAACTAACACACGCCCCTTAGGCGTCCTTATTTAAAATAGGGATGCCTAAAGGGCCCAATGCATGTGAGTCTTTGACTGACACACGCCCTTTAGGAGTCCCTATTTAAAATAGGGACGCTTAAAGGGCCCTTTAAGCGTCCCTATTTTAAATAGGGACACCTAAAGGGCTGACACATATGTCCAATGCATGTCAATTAGCCTAACACATGCTAGCTCCTATGCTCTCTTCTCTCTCACCGTTTCTTATCACTTAAACTCCCCGCTCTCTTCTTTCTCCATCTCTCATCACTCTCTTTCATCATTACTCTTTCTCCATCTTTTATCACTCTCATTCTCTTCTTTGTCTTTCTCTCTTTCTCTAGCTGACACTACTCCTGCACTTGCAAGAGAAATAGAGCCCTGCCTCACACTTACGAACAAAGGAGAAGAGCTTTCTTTCACTGTTGTTTCTCTCTCACTGTCACCACCGTGGGTTGTCTCCGTCTACATCGTCAGCCGCCATAGGTTAGCTTGAGTTAGTAAAGGACTTGGAATATTTCAAGTATTTTCCTTTCAAGTTTTTGGTAGTTTTCACTTGATTTTGGTTCTACCCTAATTTTATTCACTTGAGTTCGGTTAGTTTAAGTTTGGTTCTACCCTAGATATGGTGTTTAAGCTTGGAAATGTATTGTTGGAAGTGGGAAGCTTGAAAATTGATTGTTTTTGTAATTTAGGGAACTCCTTTTCATAAAAGGAAGTTCTGTCCAAATTTTTATAAATGTTATGTTTGGATATATAAGGATTTTAACGAAAAGGAAATGGATTTTTTTTAGAAGTTTGAAAGCATTAAAAAAATATGTTAAGAATTAAACTAGAGAAAACTTATAATATTGAGGAAAAAGAACAAGGTTCTCAACCTTAAGGAATTGAGAGGAAAAGAGTAAGATTTTGAAAAAGATAAGCGCATGTTTGTTTAAATTATAGAGTGAGATATCAAAGAAGGTGAATTGGCAATTTAGTGACGGTGGTTCAAGAGAGGGAAGAAAGGAAAGCAAAATATCTTAGTAAATTAATTTTTTTTTTGTTTAGTTATTATTATTTCAATTTTTATTTTTAATTTCAAATGAAAAGCATGTATGAATAATTTGACTTCAAAATTTAATGAATAAGGTTTCATTGTTTTAATGAAATTGTTTGATTAAAGTGCTGATATTGTCCTGAATTGCCTCAATTAGTTAGTTTTATTTAAATTAAGCTGAAATTATTTATTATTGATATTTTGGGAAATCTCACTTTTGAAGGGGAAATGCAACCAAATTTTTTTAAAAAAAATTAGTAAAAGGAAATCCAATAGGTACCAATTGTTCTAAACTTGAGTGTTGTTGGAAATAAGTTAGGGGGTAATAAAATAGATCATAGTTAGATTAATGCTTTAAAAACTAATAAAGAATATAAGAATGGGGTGAAAGAGTTTATTGAATTTGCTAGAAAGAATGCTCCAACAAAAAATGGGAAGTATTTTTGTCCTTGTGTCAATTGTTTAAATGAGAGTTGATGGGATTTTGATGTTATAAGGGATCACCTACTTTGTGATGGAATAAATATTCAATACACAAGGTGGATATGGTATGGTGAGGAAGTAACAGATTGTCCATCGTATAAGAATGAAGTTGTGGATGTCATAGATGAAGATAGAATGGAGAACATAGTTCACGATGTTGAGGTATAATCCTTTACACAATCGCATGAATATGACAGTCTGCGGAGTGATATAGAGACACCTTTGTACCCTGGGAGTAAGTACACACAGCTGACAACATTTGGATAAGTTAAAGGCAACTTGTGGGTGGACCGATAGTAATTTCACATTGCTGCTTGAATTGTTGTGTGGTATGTTTCCAAACGATAATGTACTTCTAAACCATATGTATGAGGTAAAGAAAATCTTGTCTACGATGGGTATAGAGTACAAAAAGATACATGTTTGCCCTTATAATTGTATATTATACATAAAGGAGTATGAAGGCTTAGTGAGTGTCCTAAATGTTAAACATCATGATACAAAGTGAAGAAAGATGGTGGTTATGGCGAAGGGACAACTAAAAGGAAACCTTCAAATGTGTTATGGTATCTTCCAATAATACCGTGATTTAAGCATTTGTTTGCGAGTATAACAAAAGAGAATAAGTTGATTTAGCATTCTGATGAGAGAATATTTGACGAAAAATATCTTCGGCACCCGAATGACTCTCAATAATGGAAGAAAATAGATGAAATGTTCTCTCAATTTGGCAGTGAGCCGAGAAACCTTCAGCTTGGGCTTTGTACAGATGGAATCAATCCGTATGGAACCCTTACTGGTACACATAGTCCGTGGCCAGTTTTCCTTGTAATATACAACTTACCTCCCTGGCTATGTATGAAACACAAGTATGTGATATTTTCTATGATGATTTCTGGACTAAAATAGCCAGGGAACGATATCGATGTCTACTTGGCGCCTTTAATTGAGAAATTGAAGAAGTTGTGGGAGGAAGGCGTAGATGTGTTTAATGCATATAAGAATGAGTCTTTCAAGCTACGTGCAATGATTTTCACCATGATAAACGACTTCTCTATATACGAAAACTTATTAGGGTACAGTGTAAAGGGGCATAAAGCATGTATGATATGTGAAGCAAACACACTCTTCCATCAACTTAAGCATGAAAAAAATGGTCTACCTTGGTCATAAGAGGTTTCTTCATCAGTTCCACCCGTATCATAGGTTAAGAAAGCCTTTTAACGGCTTACCGGAGCATGGAATAGCTCCAAAGGCATTAACCGGGAAGGAAGTTTATAGTTGGGTGGAAAGTATCAATGTCACCTTCAGTAAGAATCAGAGGACTGCGAATGAGAAGAACATATGGAAGAAGAGATCAATTTTATTTAATCTTCTATATTGGTATAGTCTTGATGTGAGACACAATATTGATGTCATGCATGTGGAGAAAAACGTTTATGATAGTGTTGTTAGTACACTTTTGCACATACCAGGGAAGACTAATGATGTAATTAGTGTGAAACTAGACCTTATTGATATGGGAGTAAGATAACAATTACATCCACAACTAAGAGATGATGTTAGGAAGGCATACATGGAGCCAACAACACATACAGTATCAAAAGCGGAGAAAATAAGTTTGTATGGGTGTTTGCATAAAATTAAGGTGCCATAAGGGTATTCTTATAATGTGAGCAGGTGTGTCTCAATAGACGATTTGAAGTTAGTGAGAATGAAGTCCCATGACTATCATGTATTGATGCAACAACTATTACCAGTAGCTATTAGAGGCATTATGAAAGATGAAGTACAAACCATTGTAACAAGATTGTGTGTTTTCTTTAATGCACTCATTGATACTGAAAAGTTGGATGAACTACAAAATGAACGTTATATTATTTTGTCCCAACTAGAGATGCATTTCCTCCTTCATTTTTTGATATAATGATGCATTTAATAGTTCATTTGATAAATGAGGTAAGGCTCTATGGTCCAGTTTACCTGAGGTGGATGTACCCTTTTGAGTGATACATGAAGATCTTAAAATGGTATTCTAAAAATTCTTATCAACCTGAAGCCTCAATAGTTGAGTGATATGTAGTTAAATAAGCTATGAACTTTTGCAAAGATTATCTATTAGGGAAGAAGGAACAATCTCGGCATGAAGATGGGAGAAGCAAGGGAACACAAAGACTGAAAGTGAAGAATGTACGTCGTAAAGAGGTGTAACAAGCACACTTGTATATCCTGAATAATACGGAAGAAGTTCAACCATACATATAGCTATTGAGCAAATTAAGACATTCATAAAGTGGTTCGAGGAGAAGGTTTCGCATGAGACAGATGTGTTTGAGATAATCGAGTGGCTAGCTTGGGTCCTTCGTTTCAGGTTATTACTTTGACCGTTATGATATAAACATATATTCTTTCTATTTAAAAGACCAAGATGACAAAAGTATCATACAAAATAATGGGGTGATGGTAGAAGCTGAAGCCATGCACTTTTCCAGTTCCAAAGACAAAAACCACATATTAGCATCCATGGCTTATTATGGAGTTATAAAAGAAATATGGGAGATAACCTACAATAAGTTCAAATTTTCTTTATTCAAATGTAAGTAGGTTAACAATACTGCTGTGGTAATAGATCAACAATTTAGATTTGTCTCGATCAATCTTCAAATAATTGTTTTTAAAGATAAGCCTTTCATTCTAGTAAGTCAGGTGAAACAAGTGTTTTATGTCACAGATCCTGTAAATAAAAAAATGTCCATTGTACTTCAAAGTAAAAAAAAAAAAGAAATATGGTGATCCAACCTTTAACCTTGACGACACACCACCTTTCACAACAAATCCACCTAGAGCAAGTGAAGTAGAGTTAGTAGATGATAAAGAATATGCTACAAGAAATGATCATTGTGAAGGAATATGAGAAACAATATAGATTAAGACATTTACTTAGAAAATTTTATTGTGTACTTAACTTAGAAAATAGTATTGTGTGCTTTTTTTTCTTAATCATGGTTAATTTATTCATTAATTGCAATTTATTTACCTCTTTGACAATGATTTTTCTGTTAACAGGAATATAGACAGTTCTAGTGACTCATAAAGTGATAGGAAGCATCAAATGGCAAGAGATGAACCCGTTGTGAGAAGAACTAGTGGCATCACAAAGATGTCTGTATTGGTTGCACGTCATCAACATCAACAGGAGAGGCTGCATATGGACTTCGATACCAACATGAATCCACTTGATTCTAAGGAAGACCATTTCATTAGCTATTTAGGCTATTTGGGTCTAAGCAAAGTTTGCATCATCTATGATAATTGGAAGCTAGTTCCCCCGAAAGCGACAGCCATGATTTGGCAACAAATTTTTTTTCGATACACTTGCATTTAGATCTTTATTCCTATTACTTCAAATATAATTTTCTTTATTCTTGTAACAAACATTCGATGTCCCAAACACCAAAGAGATGTACAAATATTGGATGGGGGAGGTTCATCTACGATATAAAGATTTCAAAAAAAAGCTCACACAAAGGTACATTCGAGGGCAAAGAGAGGTCATGACCTATGTTAAGAATATTCGTATTTGTCTCCAGAGGATTAGAGGTTATTTGTGGCATCACGCAAAGATCCTCAATTTTTAGTAAATTTTCTTTCATCATAGTATAGAACTTTTTATTTCAATATACTTGACATCATTGACTCGTTTTTCATTTTTTTCCTTTCACAGGAAGTGAGTGCAGCAAATACAGAGAGGCAAGCAACAAATTAGTATAAGCATTGCATGTCTCGTGGTGGTTATGGGAAGCTTGAGCGAAGGATGATGGAAGAAGAGTTTGAAAAAAAATGAAGGAAGCAGTAAAATCATATCCTAGCATTGTTGTGCAGGCCCCGACTCCTCCTTCGTGTCACAAAAAATGGAAAGCAGTGAGGATTAAAGGTAGGAAGTTTATAAGTCTGGTTGTTGTTGAGGTTGCTGCAAGGATTGTAAGTAGTTAAAGCATAAGCATTTAATTTTAAATTTTTTTAGTATTGTTAGTGTTTAATTTTCATTTATGATAAATTGTATGCTACAGGATGAACTCAAAGATCAGAGAAGCCAAGGTTTGTCACTCCAAGTGGACAGATAGATATATTGTCAACAGCGATTAGGAAGATAGATCACCCTGGTCGTGTTCGAGGGGAGCCAAGGGGAGTTGGCGTCGTGAAGTTTTTTGGACGAGACTCACGTAATTCGTCACAAGCTGAACCCAGTAGAGAGCTTATGGCGAAGATCAAATAAGAGCTTGAGGTCAAACTTTATGACAAGCTCTGAGCAAAGCTGTTGGCAGAGCTACATGGTGAAATGCGATCTATGATTCAATCAGAGAGGAAAAATAAGGACCATAGAACCCAGGAATCCCGGGCCTTCCCCAACACTAAAG
The DNA here is from genome assembly GCA_037074505.1 of Albizia julibrissin. Classification (NCBI taxonomy): domain Eukaryota; kingdom Viridiplantae; phylum Streptophyta; class Magnoliopsida; order Fabales; family Fabaceae; genus Albizia; species Albizia julibrissin. The sequence goes on along the minus strand of CM073477.1, from coordinate 56,232,745 downwards.
AAAGTTATAACTCACCGGAAGAACCCTTTAGCCAGCCTTCTCCCACTCTGAAGCCAGGAGAACCTTGCATCCTCTATTTGGTTGTCCCACTGCTGCGTGCTATTGTCGATGCTCTTGTTCACACACAAGCTACCACCCACCATCATAGATAAATTCCAAAACATTTATGTAGGGTGACTGTGACATGTGTTCGAGAGGCGGAAGAAGGTGCAGCCGTCCCTGTCCCTGATGTAAAGGTTGTCACGTTGGGTCAAGCGATAAGATCTTTCATCCTTTGGCCTCAAAATCTTATTGGCACGTTGGCAACACCTCAAATGGTAAGAACTACCTTACTATTACCTGACAAATGTTAGCATCCTACTAATAATCTATTTTTCATGTTCTGATAATAGGATAAGCAACATACGATAAAAGGCCCCTCTTGGCACGACTGTAACAACTTTACAAAGGCATTTGTCAGATCCACTTGCAGATGCCTCCAGGGATTGTGAGCCTAACATTGACGTATCCCTTCACGATTGACAACAATGATCTCAGGGAGTTTATCCATTTGGAGGAGATAGATGTAGGATGGGTGAAACTTGCAATCCGATCATTTTTTTCCTTCAATTAATGCAGTGGTTGTTTGGTTTCATACGTTCAATAATTCATTTATCATTTTATTTCTATTTTAGGTCCTTCCACCACATATGCATTGAGATAGGAAGATAGGATTTATACTGATTCTTGTGTCTGAAAAATATGATAAGGGATAGTAATACTTTGGAAGCAAGGACAAGCTATATGGGCTACACAATATGGGAGAGACCAAATTTATCTAGCATCAATTGTTCAAGGGTATGTATTTTAATTTTGATTATTTAAGAAGTTTAAGAAATAATTGCCTTGTCATCTTACTTCATTTTAATTTGTTGTCTCAACATCGTCTATTGGTTTGATTCCTTAGGTAAAAAGCCAGACAAGGAAACAAAATTCGTCTTCAACATGTAAGTTATTTTATTTCTATTATATTGATTCTCGACTTAAATGAATTGTTCTAATTTCTGTGGTTTTACATTTTAATGATAGTGCAACCCAAACATAGGATTCCTTGGTGGGTCACGTGAGAGTAAAACTATTAGAGACCCGAAGTGGTTTTATGTGAAAGTAAGTAGTTTCAATTTAGGTTCTTTCATTGACGGTCATTTTAGATATGACTTTATTGATTTTAACCAATTACTTTTAATTTATAATGCCCTCAACAACTAGGGGCCACTGAATGCGGTTGCTATGTTATGCTTTACATATATAACATCATTCAGAGTGGAGTTACAAGTGATTTTCAAAAGGTAATCAAATGATAACGCACATTTTGGATATTGTGATTGAATTACTAATTAATTCTTTCACTTTATTAATTTTATCTAAGCTTATTTTTTAATTTGCAGATTTTTTATAATGAAGCTGGCTACTTACATGAAGACATTAATTTGATCAAAGACTTTTTGGCTGGGCAGCTTCTTCAACACATAGATCAGTAAACATGTATTTTTATGCTAGTTAGTATAATTGTGTAGTAGACAACATTTTTGAAACTTTGTGGTGGTTCTTGTATATAGATGGTAGTAGGAGTTAATTAGTTACTGCTGGATGTTTCCTTATCATCTGTAAGGAGATTATAGTTTATTCTTTGATTTTATTTCTATGCTTTTGAATTGTTGGGCAGACAAAAACATAAACAATTTTTTTAAAAAAATAATTTTTACGTCTATAAACAAAAGGGATGTCTAAACCATAATCTTTTTATAAATTATATTTTTAAAAAATATATGATTTATTTTAAAAAAATTTTTTGAATTGTTGGGATCTTTTTATAAATTATATTTTTTTTAAAAAAATATTTTTTTTTGAATTGTAGGCGTCTCTTTTGCCACGAGACTTTAAGCGTCCCTTCTACAATAATGGACTCCTGAAGTGAAACTTTAGGCGTCTCTTTCTCAATAGACGTTATTTCTATTATTTACTATGTCACTCGTATAGGCGTTCCTCCATAAAAGGATGTTAAAAGGCCCTAAAAACATAGGCTAAAAGTCTTTTTGTAGTAGTGTTGCAGTGCATCCTTTCCATCTAGGGGTGAAAATATATCAGGCCTTTAATTAACAAAGGGCGTACAACCTAACTTGGTTAAAGCCTTGTAATAAGGCCTAGCCTCTTTATTAAAGAGGCAAGAGGCCTGACATGTTTAATATGTTATATATAATATAATTTTGTTATATAATTAAAGAAAGTTTTAATTTATGTGAATAAACCCGAAACCCGCCAACACATAGAATAGAAGAAAATATTGGTTGCTGCACTATTTGAGAGTAATATTAAAATGCATAATTGAGATCACCAAGCCAAGATTATTGGGTTATGTGACTCAATGTAATTAGGAGAAAAATGAATACTTCTATTATTGTAATAATGAGTATTTATACACCAATGAGGTACATAACAAACTATAGGTATTACTCTAAATAAATACATAACTGCACAATAACAGAAAGTAAGAATAACTTAATCAAACTAATATTCTATACTTGTCACCGCCTCCTCGACAAGTTAGAGCATGGATGTTGCGCCAGCCCAGCTTGGAAATGATATCATGAAAATGAGCAGGGTGTAGGGCCTTAGTAAAAATATCAGCCAACTGATCCTCAGATTTGAGTGGAAGAATGTGAATAATGTGAGCCTGTAACTTCTCACGCACTAAATGAGCATCCAATTCAATATGTTTAGTACGTTCATGGAAGGTTGGATTGGAAGAAATCTGTATAGCAGAATAATTGTCACAGAATAATAATGCAAGATCTAGATGAGACAGATTGAAATACGCTAGGAGATAAATGAGCTATTGCAACTCGCAAGTAGTGGATGCCAATGCTCGATACTTAGCCTCTGAAGAAGAGCAAGAAATAGTAGGTTGCTTCTTAGCCCACCAAGAATTTAGGGAAGAACCAATAAACACAGCAAACCCAGCAATTGAACGTCTTGTATCCACACATCCGGCCCATTCTGAATCACTGTAGCTACGAAGTTTAAAATCTGAATCGGAAGAGAGAAATAAACCAGCTCCAGGTAATGACTTAAGATACCTGAGAACACGATAAGCTACCTGGAGATGAATGTCATAGGGATTAGACAGAAATTGACTTAATTGTTGGGTGACATAACTAAGATCAGGCCACGTGGTGGTAAGGTATTGAAGGTGACCAATAAGGGTTCTATACAGCTGAGGATTATCAAGGGGTTTACCCTTATCTTTAGACAACTTGAGATGAGGATCCATAGGGGAAAAAGCTAGTTTGGAAGCCAAATAACCTATGTCCTCAAGTAATTCCAAAGAAAATTTACGTTGGGAAAGGAAAATACCTTCCTTAGAACGGGCAAGCTAAAGACTAAGAAAATAACGAAGATCACCAAGGTCTTTGACAGAAAAAGCAGCATCCAATTGACTCTTAACAGAATTAATCTTAGATAGATCATTCCCAGTAAGAACAAGATCATCCACATATACCAAAACAACAGTAATGGAAGTAGAAGAGGTTTTGTAAAATAAAGAGTAGTTAGAAGCATATTGGATGTAACCATAGGATAATAAAGTAGAAGAAAACTTTGAATGCCATTGACAGCTAGCTTGCTTTAAACCATAAAGGGATTTGGTCAATTTACAAACCAGATTGGGAGAGGAAGGTGTGAAACCTTGAGGCCAATCCATGTAAACTTCCTCATGTAAGTCCCCATGGAGGAAGGCATTATTCACATCTAATTGATGGAGAAACCAATTTTTGGCAGCAGCAATAGAGAGAAGCAAACGAAGAGTATTCATTTTGGCCACTGTTGAGAAAGTGTCAAGATAGTCAATACCTTCCGTTTGAGTGTAACCTTTAGCCATAAGACGAGCCTTATGACGTTTAATATCACCATTAGATTCGAATTTGGTTTTATACACCCTCTTACAACTAATGGTGTGTTTGCTAGGCAGTAAAGATGTTTAAACCTAGGTCTGATTACGTTCAAGTGCCTTTATCTCAGCTTGCATAGCATCCCTCCAAATAGAGTGTTTAACTGCTTGACTATAAGTTTTAGGATCAGAAGTAGTGGAAATAGTACAAACACAATTTTTGTAGGAAGGAGAAAGAGAAGAATAAGAAAGAACAGAAGATAAAGGATACCTAGGAGGCCTTGCACATGATGATTATTGAGTAAAGCATTGAAGAGCATAATGATAGTCATGCAGATATGTAGGGGCTTATTTGAGCGAGTAGAATGACGAAGAGGTTGAGGAGAGGGTGAGACAAGGTCTAGAACACAAGAAGATAAGGAAGAAGAAGATGGAATTAGTTCTAAAAAATTGCAATCGTCAAGAAAGGTTGGGAAATCTTGAATAGTAGGTTCAGAAATGGGAATAGCAGGGGAAAGAACATTGGCAGATTTAAAAGGAAAGGTAAGTTCATGAAAATAGCAGGGGAAATCTTGAATAGTAGGTTCAGAAATTGCTCGTTCAAGCCTTTGGGAAAGCGGATGACATATTCTTCCTCCCGATCCTTAGCCGTAAGACCAGGAGAACTACAGGCACACGGTGAGAGAGGATGAATATTAGAGAGCTTGTCCTAAAGGATTTTGAGCTTAGTGTAGTAATCACTAACACTCAGAGTACCTTGCCAGAGACTATAAATCTCCTCCTGGAGATCAGCGATGCAAAAGATGTCCGTCTGAGAAAAATGTGAGTAGAGATCTAACCAAATCTTGAAAGCCTTGTTGAACCAAAAAATGCTTTTCACAATCGTGGGAGAGAGAGATTTGATTAACCAGCCTTGAACTATATTATTACATTGTTCCCAAGCCGGAAACTGAACATTGGTGGTCGGCGGTGAAGGAATAAACTGTCGATTAACTGAAGCTTGTTTTTAGAAAGCAAATCCATTCACATCGAATGAGCCCAACTGTGATAATTCAAGCTCTCAAGAGACAATGCAACCAAGACTAGAGCAGGATTTCCATTCGGATGAATATAGTAAGGGATGCTCAGATCAACCACAGAGTTGGCGGCCATGGAAGCAAATGGAAGCTCGAAGAAGAAAAGGGAAAGTGAACAATGAAGAGAGAGAAAACGGCACAGGTGGAAAACTCAAGTCAAGGAAAGACTAAAAAAAATCAAAACCTGGCTCTGGACACCATTTGACTCAATGTAATTGGGAGAAAACTGAATACTTCTATTATTGTAAAAATGAGTATTTACACCAATGAGGTAGATAACAAACTATGGTTATTACTCTAACCAAATACATAACTGCAAAGTAATAGAAAGTAAGAATAACTTAATCAAACTAATATTATATGCTTGTCAGGTTAGTTGAGATTGTGTGTGGGGCTACAGAAGGTAAAAAATCATGTGTACATGAAGAATGTCTTGAACTCAAGGGAAAGCTTTGCTATGCTTCCACTTAAAGGTGCAGTAAATGATTAATTTTTTGCAGATACGAATTATGAGAACAATAGGACATAACTAAGAGGTCTTAAATTCAAATATGTGCTTTTGGAAGAATACTTAGGCCTGATAAAACTCAAATATAACTCGATCATATAACCATGAAAAAAAATTTTGAAAAATAAATAGCAATATCTCTTATTTTAAATATTTTGAAATGTTAAGAAAAGCGTTCTCTTCTATCCTAGACCGCTAAACATAAGAATTATTGGTAGAAGAGTTTTCTTTGATCTTAAGTGTAAGCACTTTGTCTCTTAAATTTATAGCTAAGAAATGATTGAATCTTAATTAATAATACTCTCTCAAGAAAGTAAATATCAAACTTTTTAAATCTCAAAATAGCTATGACTATTGACGGGGGAAAAAATGTGAAGTTGCCAATGGTTTGCCTATCTAAATTAAAACAATGTCTAATTACTTTAGTTTTTGGAAGTTTGTTGGCCAAATTATTATCCCATTGTGAATTTCTGATCATCAACCCAACTCACTCACAAAATTTGTGATGTCTATAACATTATAGAAAATGATGATATCATAAGTACTCATAAGCAAACAGTCATGCCTCACTATGTAGACTTAATTATTTTCCGCAACAATTTCATGGTGTGTAGTTCAAGATAACCATGAAGACAAAACTGTCAAGTAACTATCTTTTCAGATGAACTATGCCTCCCAACCTCTAAGGGTTGAGGCACGAGCAACACGTTCCACCCCAAGAGTGAAGGCACCCATACGAAGATTACAATCAAACGTTTTGCACTTATCCTTTATGTCATGGAAGGCTTTAGTCATATACTTCCGTAGTTCACAGTTTATGCGCTTCTCGTCCCACATAAAACCTTGAATGTTCTGTTGTTATAAAAAACCGAAACATGTAATTAGAATCATCATTATTTCAAGAATATAACCTAACACTATTATATATTAAGAACATTAAATATAATCAAATACTATTATATATGCATATGCAAATATAGCGTATGTCTCATTAAAAAAAAGTTAACCATTTTGAATGTGTATGAGTATTTTCATGGTTATTAAAATCAGACTGAACTAGCTGGTTCAACCATAAAACTGACAAATGGATCACCTAACCGATTCAATCCGTTTGGTTCACTGTTAATTTCTTGACTTCAAAAATTTATATCTACTTTTACATATTTTCAAAAATTACAAATTAATACTATAGAAAGCTTGAGATGTCTATTTTCTAATGCAATAAGAATCATTAAAAAATGTTATCATTTGATGATCCTCAAAAATTATCAAATTCCAAAATTATTCCAAAAAATATTATTGTTCAAGTTCACTTCCTTACCGGTCTAGCATCAATTTAGCTTCAGTTTCACTCCAAGCTAACCTACTGACCCACTACCCAAACTGGTTCAGTGGCTGGTCCGAGTTTAATAACCTTAAGTACTTTACACCTCCGAAAAATATATGATGATGGGCACATTTTGAGCTCATGGTACACAAGTATTTAATCATGTTTGTCTAGTGCTCTAAATGATGAACATAAGTTAAGCCACAAAAAGTACTGAACAATTAAATCAATTGGTAACGAAGTTGAATGAAAATACATGCAAGTATAAGTTCTACATTTGTTTCTTGCCTTTTTAAAAGGAGAGAGCTTGCTTTTGAGCCAGAACTACAGTACCATAATTAGGGTCATTTTATCATATGACAATCTAATCAAGTTTCTCATGCTTCTATGTGAAGAAAGACATTCAACGACTTGACAATTAAGTTGAACTAACCAATGCAATGAACAAACTTTTCAAAATAGTTTCAAAAATTTGTTTGAAACTAAGAAGAATGATTATGAATGGATGAAGAAATAAAGCCATACAACTAAGAAAATACACCATAGGCAGAGGAAAAGCCCAAACTCATGCATATCAAACATTAGATTAAATCTTTAGTTCTTAATATAATAGTTATTTAATTAATTTGAATAGATTACTGAAACAATCATTTTAATTAGTTAATTAATTATAACAAATGTAACATGATTTTCCTAATTTATGTAACATTAAATTATATATTATTAGTTTATAAATTAGATAAATCAGTTTAGTGGGAAATAATAAACATATAAGATAATAGATTATGCACATCTTGTTGGGGGAAAAAAAGATTATGCACGTGGATCAACTACCTGAACCCATTCAAAATAGCTGACAGTGACACCTCCAGCATTTGCATATATATCTGGCAGTACTACGACACCTTTCTTTGATAGTACCTACAATAGTAATTTGAGTGTGAGAACTAATACTTTTATATACACACAATTAATAATTAAGGGTAAACTTTACAATATTACCTCATCAGCTTCTGGATCAGTAGGATGGTTTGCTGCCTCAATTATAAACTTTGCCTTCACATCTTTAGCAATTTCTCTTTAGAAGACAAAGCAAAATAAGTGCCAAGAGTTTTATAATTTCAAATATCAATTAATTCAATCATGATTAAACTTCATATGTCCAAACTTTTTCAAACTCTAAGACAAGGGAGTAAGACAAACCGAATTTTGAAACAATGTTAATAAGAAATCAACAGTGTCTTCCATATATGTTACTCAAAAGAATCGACACAATACATCTAGTCATTGCAAACATATGATTTACGCATCATGGAGACAATTTCTCACCACAATGCCCAAAAATGAATGGTAAGAGTAGCACGTACTTTATCTTATTCCAGCAATTATAAAGTAACAGTTATATCAATATTCCAAGTGTTGCTGACCAAAAGGTTTAGTATAAGAATGATTGAAGAGACATGCAAGTTGTACGTCTTGTGAATATCCATGTCAGTTTTCTAGCTCAATTTCTAAAAAAAATATAGGAGTATATAATATAATGTTTTCACTCAAGATGAAAACTTTTGAGCAAAAGGTGAAAACCTGTTTATAACTCCGCCCAAGGCGCATGGAATGAGAACATCACATTCATATACAAGCAGTTGTGCAGGGTCCAAATTATCCCCACCAGAAAAATCATTCAAACTCAGCGTTTTTTCTTTATGCTTGAGCAATTTTGGGATATCAATTCCATCTGGGTTCTTAACAGCACCGGTGATATCACCTACAGCAATGATCTTTCCACCTCTTTCATGGAGGAGCTTTGCTACCCATGAGCCCACATTACCAAAACCCTTGAAAAATGTTCATTCCCCATCAGAGAAACTTAATTAATTAACTTTTACTTAATTACCATGAAGAGAAAAAAATTTATATGTAATATTAAAGTTACCTGGATAACAAATGTCAAATCCTTCAGTGACTTCCCATGTTCTGCAAGCAATGCTTCAGTGGCAATAACAACTCCGCGCCCAGTTGCTGCTTCTCGACCCAGTGATCCACCCAGATGCTTAAATTCATATCATGAAAAGAGGGTTCGTGTGACTCTTTTTCCGAATTATTTTTTAGAATAAAATTGGGAAAATTCCAGAAAAATGCAGCAAAAAATGGAAAAAAACAAATCAATACAACGAAATTGTGAAATATCAAATCAGTCAGGTGTCAGTACGGTCAAGGAATATGAGATTTTGAAATTTCAGCGAAAAGATGATTTTGCCCTTCAACTCTCATTCCCTCTCAGTTTATAACAACATCGGACTCTTCATTATCAATACTATATTCTACATTATCAACACTGTAATCTAAAATACGATGTTGTTAATATAGAGACCGGTGTTGTTATTGGCCCCCGAAACTTGTGAATTTCAAATTTATCCCTGGAATTGTTAATGAAGAATACAGTATTCTTATTCCGAGCTGAGAGAGAGGGAGAGATGAAGGGCAAAATTGTCTTTTCGCCAAAATTTCAAAATCTCAAATTCCTTGACTGTACTGACATCTGATTGACTTGAGATTTTATAATTTTGTTGTACTGATTTGTCTTTTCCCATTTTTGGCTACATTTTTTTGGAATTTTCCCAATAAAATATGAAAAAATTGCATTTAGGTCTCGGACAAAAAAAAATACGACAAAATGATCCATTAAAATCTCAAAATTGCATTTAAGTCTTGTGGGATTTTTATGCAAAAAATTTCAATTTCACTGACAAGTTCATGGGCGTCCACTGACAAGTTCGGGGGCGTCTATTGACAAGTCCATAGGTGCTTACATTAACAAGGTTATGGTACTTGATAATCAAAATTTATTGTAAAAAAGTTCCCACAGGGACTTAAGTGTAATTTTAAAATTTTAAAAGACTATTTTATTATATTTTCTTTCATTTTTTACCTAAATATAATTTTCTCATAAAATATTGTCATAAAGCATACTTACCAGAGGCTTTCCGGTAACAATAGCCGGTGAATGACCATGAAACTTTGAATACTCATCAAAAATCCAAGCCATTGTCTGCACTTGGTATACATGGGAAAAAAATAATAAATAACATTGCATGAAAGATTCAATTTAGTGATGATGACATTGCAATAATGTTTAGAGTGCAAATACCTGAGAATTAGTGCCCATGTCAGGGGCTGGAATATCAGTATTTATTCCAATAAGGTCATGAATTTTCTGAGTAAACGTACGAGTTAGCCTTTCCATTTCACTGGGGCTTAAATCTTTTGGGTTGCATTCTATTCCACCCTTGGCCCCACCATAAGGAAGATCTACCACAGCAGTCTTCCACGTCATAAGTTGAGCAAGAGCATTTACTTCGTCAATATTAACCTTCAATATAACACATAGTTAAGTGATAATTTGAGGATAAAATCCACAGGCAATGAAGATGGTTACGTTTATGTAGCTCATTTGAATTAGCTTATGGAAGTTCCATAAATGCTTATAAATCGTGATTCACAGAATACGAAGTAGCTTTTACGGTTTACGAAATAGCTTTTACAGTCTACGAGATGTTTTTACGATCTACGAGGTAAATATGTGGAGGAGATTTATCTCGATTTACGTAAATCGGACTTATTATATAAACCCGATTGATAAAAGCTTGGCCAAACAAGCTAACATTAGACATCGACAAGAAATTCAAATGGCTAATTTTAAATGCTAAAAAGCTGCCTTTACCCATATGATATATATTAGATCTAGTCTAGCATTCTGTGTGACCCTTATAAAATACTTATTAGCATGTCTGAAGAAATTTTTACATAATTAAACCAATGAACTTGTGAGCAAAGATTCCGAAACTAGAAAATGGGATTTTAAAAAAAAAAAACAGCAAGGTAGAATGAGAATAAAGAGTGATGATTTCTAAATGGTGAAATTTCAATACCTAAACTTATCATCATGTCCGAAGAAATTTTTACAAAATTAAAATAATGACCTTGTGCGCAAATGTTGCAAAAGTCAATTAAAAAATTGTCAGGTACAAGCCTCTTGTAAATAAAAGTCAAGTTTTTTAATTGAAATTAAATAAAAAAGGGAAAAGACATAAAAATATCCTAAAAATATCAAAAGAACAAAATCATGATAACGAATTTCAATAATCTTAAATAAATTATTAAAATTTTAAAATATCATGCAAAAGACATCATTATCCTTTACTTTTATTTTTCTATTAAAAGGCCATCTAAACACTCTACACCCTTTATCGATAGCCAGCACTAGAGCTCCAGAGATTTGTAACTTGCAAAGGGTATTATTTTTTTTAAAAAAAAATAACAAAGTGAGAGCAGTAATGTCATTTCACAGCATCTCAAAATTTCAAATCAATCCATTAAAAATAATTTCACATTATTGAAATTTAACACCTTATTTCATCCTTTTGATATTTTCAGGGTATTTTCCTGTCTTTTGCTCTAATAAAAAGGGATAAGGACTACAAACAATATATATTTATAAAGTCCAAGTAAAGTAATAAACCAATTAAATAACGCTAAATTTGACCCTTTGAAGAAACCCCCAACAAAAAATTAAAAAAGGGAAGTTGAAAAACAAATCAAATTACCTCACGATGATATCTGATACCTCCTTTCATGGGACCACGAGCATTGTCGTGCTGTACTCTATACCCAATGTACGACACCAAACTCCCATCATCCTTCGGAATCGTGCACTCCACCTATTTTGTCAAACAACGAAACCATAACGCAATATGATATGAACATCTTGATCATTCTACCAGAAACCCAAAAAAAAAAAAAAAAAAAAATCTGAGTACAAATCACAGACGAAAACCCTGCGATATCTCTCTCTAATGGAAATAACATTTTCCGGAGAGAATACGAAATTCAGAGATACAGGGGAAAAAAAAAGCGAAAATTAAAGCAAAAGAATAGAGAAAATATGAAAATATATATATATATGTACCTTGACCTCCCTAAAAGGGATCATCAGGCTCGTCTCGAGCTTGGAATCCAATCCGAGCAAGCGAGTGGCGCGCTGGAAGTTACGATTGGTAGCCTCGAGAGCATTCAAGATTGGTTTCGCAGACATTGTCGTCAGAGAAGAGAGAAGAACACGTCCGTCAGTTTGTAAGAAAAGAAGAAGAATTGATGAAAATAACAGAAAGCTTGGAACTTTCTGGGAGAATAGCTAGAAAATGCAGAAAGATTGAACAAGGAAGAGAATCTTGGAAGAGATAAAACGAAGAAACTAAATGGTAATGAAACAGCTCCGTATAAAAGTCATGGAAGTGGTTGTTGAGCGGTTTTATATATAGGCATATAGGCACAGTGAGAGAGAAAGGTCATGGGGAACATGTTTTACGTTTTCCTTTTGATTATTATTATTATTATTTTGACAGTTGCGGCTTCATTCAAGAGTTTCACCTCTTTGTATTAAAAAAAAAAATGGATTCAAGGGTTTCCCTTGGAAGTATTTAATTTTAATTTATATTTATTAATATTAATAAATATATACAATTTTTACAAGCCTATGTAATAATTAATAATATTTTGTTGGGATTATTTTTATAATTTTATGAAATAACTAATAATATATATAAATCACATCCTATCTATGATCTAATGTATCCAAATATAACATATTGGCTAGCCGATAAAGGGAAAAAAATCTTTATAACTCATAACTTTTAAGGCTAGTTCAACTCGTCGATCAGTAATATTCTTAAAACAACAGATATCGTTATATATCATTTGTATAGACTCGGCAACGTGTTGTGTGTTTAAGGTTTGCCGCGTATGAGCGCCTTATAATGAAATTGAAGCTTAGATTTGTGTTTAATTTAATTTTGATCATATTAAGAAAACTATCCTCATTGATTATTTTTGCTTGTCACCCCCCAGGCAATGTATATAGACTTGTTTTTGACCTGATTATATAGACTTGTTGGCCAATACATATATGTGTGTATATTAAATGTTATAATAAATGCTTTTATAAAACATGGCCGATTTTTAAATAAAATTAATATCAATTTTTGTATTTTGGGACTAGCCAACTGATTCTATTTTGTTGACCAGACGTTTATAGCTTTGAAAAGAGAAAAGGAATAGGAATAACGGAAGGCATCTTTCTCGAGATGAGAGGAAAGACAGAAGACCAACCAAACGTATTTGAAGTTTTGAACTTTTAAATTATATAACATATAAAATCAATTTGAAGAACAAAAGAGAGACAAAAGCATAAATGGAGATACAAATATATGTTACGTAAAAAAATAAGACATAGAATTTAATATTTATATTATAAAATTTGAATTAAATACGAAAAGGCCGGGCATTTTGACCCTCCTGCCATGGAGATAAGGACATAACGGGACGTGTAATTTTTATTGCATTTTCAGACTAAGATAGAAAACTATCCGTACAAGGAACATTTTGAATGGTATGTATCTATCTTAAATTAAAAGAATTTTTCAATTCTTTTCATATTTAAATATGTAGCACTTCTCTTTTTTAGTTTTCTTATATACAGAGCGAAACGCAATAAAAGAAAAGTAAAATTAAAAAATGATAATTAATAATTTTGATATCTTCTTGAAATGCCTTGTATTTTGGATGGGATGGAGTATGTAAGAACAAAATTTTTTATGCAAAATTTTAATTATTTATAATTACTTGATTAAATAATATTATAATTAAGTCTAAAAATATTTTATTGAATTATTGATTATGATTGTTGGCAAAAAAAAAAAAAGAATTATTGATGATGAAGAGATCAATAGAATCAAATCATGACAAACATGTTTATCTATAAAAGATTAAATTAGTATATGATAATATAGAATTATTTTAATGACAATGATTTTCCAAATTAGTATTTGATGTTCCAAATGACGATTCGCCGCGTCTTTATCTTATCTTCAAATAAAAAATATTCAGGAATCAAGGAACTGAGTCATCAATGAGTTGGCAAACGCGTAATACAGTCAATTCAATGAACAACCTCATCTTTTTATTCATTTATTACTTATTAAATTAAATTTTTTACCATGAATTATTTATTACCAAGATACATCAAAATACATGCCAAAATAAAATATTTATTACCTTTTGTGTATTTCTATTTATATATACGCGCACATACATATGTGGTTGTCAAACTCATAATTTAAGTTTATCGTTTTTATATTCATACCTTATAAAATTGTGTCGAGTCACTTTTAAATTCATAATAGTTGTAAACCCAATCAAACTCGCAAAATCACACACTGAGTTTACCGTTTCACTACTACAAAAAGAAGAAGCTGTGACGCTTATAAAAATAATATTAGTGACACTTAACAAGCGCCACATATTGGAACGCCACTAAAACTAGCTGTGACGCTCCATCAAAAGCGCCACAGTAAGTTTTTTTTTAATTCAATAAACTAAGGGTGGCGTTTTTTCAAAAAAGCGCCATGGCTAATGCTGCACTTTCTGTAGCGCTTTCTTCCATAAGCGCCACCCTATATTTAAAATCAATAAAAAAATTATTTTTTTAATTGAAAATTTTTTTAGATTTTTAAAAAGCGCCACCCAAGGTCAGTTAAAAAATAATTTTGTTAATTTCAAAATTTTTAAAATTTTTTTGTAACATTAGGTGGCTCTTATTCAAAAAAGCGCCACCCAATGTAATTTTTCAAAAAAAATTTTAACACGTCTTTTTTAAAAATCAATTAAAAAATTTATTTTTTTTGATAGCAAAAGTTTTAAATTTTGGGTGGCGCTTATTTAAAAAAGTGCCACCCATTGTAAATTATTTTTCAAAAAAAATTATTTTTAACACGTCTTTTTAAAAAATTAAAATATACTAAAAATAATACATATGTTGGCGCTTTTTTCAGAAAGCGCTACCCTAAGCCTTTTTTTTATATTATTTTTTTTCTATATTTTTGTCAAACCATGCATGTAACGCAAATTTCTATACTTATGCAAACCACAATGGAATAACTAAATTGACACATACATATGGGTAATTAACAAAATCACCTCAAAACATGTATTTAGTCAAATGTGAACACACACACATTAATTAGTTCAGCTATTTAAAACCACAATAAATGCAATAGGCAAATAAACAACCTAACACTTGCTAGCTAGGACAGTGCCTCAACAAATACTCACACAATTCTTCGATGAATTCATTGATTTGGTTGTCAGTCAAACTGTCAGAACGTTGATCTTCATAATATTACACCAATACAATGATGCAAATAATGAATTAATATAACTAAACATTAGTTATCAGACAATTAATTAAATCTAAAACATAATATGTATTGTACTAAAATGACTTACTTTTAGTGGAACCTGAAGCTGATCATGAGTAATGACATCCTTCATGAATTTCATTACATAATACCCGCAATCATCGTTATTGGGCTGGAAAGGGCACTGTAACAATATAGTAAAATAGTTAAATAAATTTGAAAATACAATTTTGTTTAAATCAAAATGCAATTAAATTCCTAAATCAGTACCTGTATCCTCTTCCAGGTATAGCTATGGGCAGGATCTGCAGATTTAGAATAGCTCAAGCTGGTAGAGGCTCTATATGCAGTCAGTGCACTAAGAAAACAAATAAATGTTGATTACGTTAGGGTATTTAATGGCTTGCACAAATATATATTTACACACACTGCATATATATGCTCACCTATTAATAAGCCGCAACAAATAAGGACGGTCTGAAGGAACACCTCTACTTAGAGGATCTATATAGTAAATGCAAGGGCTAGAAGGTGTCAATACATTGATCACAATCAAGATCCAATGTGCCTTAAAAGATTTTGAAAGTTTTTCTTCGATCATGGATGATATTGTAAAAGTAATACAGTAAAGAAATACAAAGTGAAATACGACCACTAATAATAGATTTATTACCCTGCATTGTATGGCACCGGAAATAACATATTTGGGTTTGTTCTTTGTCTGAAATATTCTTTTAGATCATTGGATTGGACATTGGGATCTACTCTACCCCCGTGCTATCCAATGAGATAAGGGTTGACAAAGGAGAACTTGACCTTTTGTGAGTGTACCAAGATGTCATGGTACAAGTGCCTTTACAAAGAACAAAAAATGTGATGATGACAAAAAAATTGAAAGATGAATAATAATAACAACGATAAATGATGACAATAAAGTACTTAATTCAGATGTTGATGATCGAAGCACTTATCCATCCACGATTAAAAATTTCACCCAACACATCAGCAGTAATATGTTCCTCTATGCCCTGAACACAATAGATGTCACTATCAAATGGCAATGACAGACTTCCTTCGTGTATCAACCTAGGTGCAATGCATGCCAACTGATCGCAATATGAGATCGTTTGTCGATTGCTCCGTTGGCTATTTGAGGGGTTGGTATTCAGCTGTGTGGTCAAACACTTTGAAACCTTGCCATGTAGTTGAACTTGTTTTCCTTTAGAATGTTGAACCTGTAAAAACAAAGCGTGAAATTAAATGATGTTGAGCATAGGAAAAATAGAAGGAATTGTGTTCTTGACTACCTTCTGACATGGCTCTATCAAACCTATTGGCCAAGCAACATAACCGCCGACAACATCTTTAACCATTGTCTCATCATCCAGAGAAGGGATGGGTAATAGGCATCATCATCCGTGCATATGTCGACCCTTACTCGGATAATGTTCTCCGGCAATGGTGAATTATGGAGGGTATCATTATCTGTGTTGTAGGCAACACCCACTGCAACTGCGTGCTTTCCAGAATGTTCAACATATAACTTCCACGCTAACTCGCCTTGTGAAAGATAGATCAGTTTAGAATGTTATGTTATATACTAATTGACAATGTAACAATTAATTAGAGAAGAAATTAATTACCGAAGGGAGATATACTTTAGAGATAGAAGTACAACTATCTCTCACACTTGGACTGTCACAAGGAGGAACATTTGGCATTGCCTTAGATTGCATGAGCTGATCAATGTTCGCCCTCAGCTGCGCGTTTTGCTCTTGCAACAAACGCATTTGCAAATCAAATTGTTCTTGCATTTGATGCTTAAAGCTGTTCATCTCCTCGCATAGCTGCAAAAAGTCACTCTTGTTCAGGCGCTTTTGACATCTGAAGTATGATGTCTGTGTCACGCCAAAACTAGTACCTCGAACATGACCATGGTACTCAGGTACACCCAGCGCTCTGCTCAGCAGATAATCACGGCCAACATAAGCCGCCAACTCTGGCACCTCTTGTGTCATTGATCGCTATCACAAAATAAATTACAACATTATTACTAGCAGTTAATATAAACCAGAATCATCTAAGCAATGAGATTATTGTAAGTAAGAGATATATTTCAATACTTACACAATATTCTGCAACTCTTCTTGCTTCTTCACTTCGAATTTCCCCTTGTTTGTTTGTGCAACCAGCTACCCACAAGTCATGTCGTGGAATCTGTGTAATATCTGAAGTTGATTCTTCTATCTGTATATGAAAGCTAGTTGAAGTTAAACATGAGTCAGACAAATTAAAGAAATAATCATTAGTCCTTACCATTTTTTGCTCTAACTTTCCATAAGATACAAGTCCTTGTGTGTAACGGTATGGTATATTGACTGCATTGGAGCGGTTCTTCTCACTTAGCTCCTGTTTACATCCAAATGATACATATTAATAAATATTAATTACAAACATATTACAAGTCGTTTATAAAGTATGATGTCACATCACCTGAAATTCTTGACTTGTACGTGTTATCACAAACTCATCCCACGTTTCTTGACTGATGATCCCGTCGTATAATTCCAGTGGTGTTGGAATGATATTCTCGTTATCATCCCTCAAGAAATATTTCACAAGATCGGAACGAAACTTTCTCATGAGTTTGCCAGCTTTTCTAAGCACGAAGTTCTCGTGATCATCACCATCAATAACAAAACAAGATTGTGCCATAGAACCAAAGCTAATTTGTTAGATTGTAATCATATGAAACAAAACAACCGAATAATAAATTAATTAATGTCTTACCTGGACTTCACCCCATATTATATTCCCATATTGTTTCTTCACTCGTCTCCAATCTTGAATGGTAATCGGAACTCTGTCTCAGACTGTAGTCCCAATGAAATTATTAAGGGAGCTACTGTTCGGTCCAATTGGATTTCCTTTTTCATTCCAATCAAGTTCTAACTTAATGCCCTTGCTTTTCATTTTGATCAACGTCGCCATTACAGTCCTCCCACGGGTGACATGTTCAACAAATTTTTGTCTACCAACATGCATGGGAACATTGTTATCTTCACGCGGAGAATCCATTTTCCTAAAAGTTAAGCAAATATAAGAAAATATAAGTGCACATCGACAATCATGTCAATCAAAGTAAATGAATTTGACATATGTACAGGTAAAACATACAAGTAAATAAATCAGGAACTCATTATCTTTTCCTTTTTCTTGTTGAACTGACAGTTGTGTATCCCTTGACTCTCCTAGTAGATGGATTTGTCAGCCTGACCCAAGTCCCCTCTGCATGATCATGTCTCAAATACAAGGGTTCGTCTTCATTTTCAAATTCATCTTTATCTTCATCTATACCAATATCTTCTAACCCCAAAAGCTCAAAAGAGGGATCTTCCTGAACAATATTCAAATAGTCTTGACTTTCAAGATCAACTTGTTCTTGACGATTCTTATTTGATAGGAGTACAATTGACCAATTCTTCTTAGCAGGATCGGGAATGAAGAACACTTGTTGTGCTTGTGATGCTAAAATGAAAGGATCATCTTTGTACCAAACTTTAGAAAGGTCCACTTGAACAAAGCCAAACTCATCTGTCCGCAATCCACTATTGTTGTTCACCCACTTACATATGAATACAGGGACCCTAAACATAGAGTAATCTAACTCCCATATGCATTTAATGACACCAAAGTATGACATTGGTGTGTAGACAGGATGTATGTCTTTAGCACTAGATCTATGCCAAGAATCAGTAATAAGTGTTACCCCACTATTTTGCATCGTGCTTCGTGTATCTTGCTCTTGTGTATAGAAGGTGTAACCGTTGATTGCATAACCATTGTAAGATAATACATTTAAGCTTGGTCCTTTTGACAGCCATATCAATTTCTCAGAAACAGAAGTAGGATTCTTTTCCACCTCATCATTAATGCCCTTTTTCAACCAAGTTGAAAATTTTCGATTGTGTTCTTTTGTTATTAAATTTTCATTCCTATCACCATTTAATTGTCGAAGAGCTTCCTTATGTTCATCAACAAATTGTTCAACCTCATCAGTGTTATGTAGCACATACAGGTAGGCTTGGTCCCAATCAGTCACTGCTATCCTGATTACATCTTGCCCGCTTGTTCTTTTTCCAGATCTTCGGCCATCATGACGGGACTTGAGGATCCCAACAGGGTCAACATTTGATAGAAAATCAGCACAGAAGTCACTTGCTTCTTCAACCATGTACCGTTCAGCAATACATTCCTCTGGTCGATATCTATTTTTAACAAACCCTTTTACAATTTTCATAAATCGCTCGTTTGGGTACATCCATTTCAAGTAGACTGGACCGCACAATTGAACCTCTTTCACCAAGTATACAGTTAAGTGGACCATAATATCATAAAAAGAAGGTGGGAAATATATTTCAAGTTCACACAGAGTACAAACAATTAGCCTTTGCAAATGTCACAACTTTGTTGAATCAACCACTTTACTACATATCAACTTGAAAAACATGCAGAGTTTAGTGATTGTCTTTCTGACATTTTTCAGCAAGATGGACCGTATACCAACCGGCAAGAAATTCTGCATGAGCACATGACAGTCATGAGATTTAAGGTTCTTTAACTTCAAATCTTTCATTGAAACAAGGTTTTTGATATTTGAAGAGTACCCCTCTGGAACTTTAATTCCTTGTAAAAACTAGCAAAACATTTTTTTCTCCTTCTTTAACATAGTGTAAGCCGCTGGAGGTAGATAAGTGTGGTTCCCTTTCTCAACAGGTGCCAACTCTTCTCTTATTCCCAAATCCAACCTCGTATTGACACCATCCTTACTCTTTCCTTGCACATTGAGCAACGTGCCAATTATACTATCACATATATTTTTTTCAATGTGCATCACATCGAGAAAATGCCTAACATATAAGGACTTCTAATATGGAAGTTCAAAGAAAATAGACTTCTTCTTCCAACCACTTGTCCTGGTTTGATTGACATATGTCTTGCCAAAATTGTTATGTAGCTCTTTCATCTTTTCAAAAACCTGAGCCCCGGTCAACATCTTCGGTAGGTTACCTTCTTCAGAGTCACCATTGAAAGCCTTTTTCCACTTCCTCCAACGATGCTTTGATGGTAAGAATCTCCGATGTCCCATATAGATATTTTTCTTACAATTATCTGGTCGCATTGAATGAGTATCATCTTCACATATAGGGCACGCACAATATCCTTTAACACTGTATCCAATCAAATTACCATAAGCTTGGAAATCGTTAATTGTGCCATACAGTATGGCTTTCAAAGTGAAACTTTCTTCCCTATACCCATCATAAACATTGACGCCATCTTCCCAAAGTAGCTTCAAGTCATCAATTAAAGGAGCCAAGTATACATCTATATCATTCCCAGGCTTTTTTGGCCCAGAAATTAACATCGAGAGCATCATAAACTTAAGTTTCATTATCAAGTGTGGAGGAAGGTTGTAAATCATCAATATTATCGACCAAGTGCTGTGTGTACTACTTTGAACGCTGTGGGGATTGATTCCATCAGTTGACAATGCAAGGCGTAGGTTCCTAACCTCATTCGAAAAGTCAGGATACTCATGATCAATTTTCTTCCATTGAGGGGCATCTGCAGGGTGCCTAAGATGTGTGTCTTCAATCCTCTCATCTGCATGCCATGTCAACTGCTTCGATATCTCTGCATTATTGTACAGACACTTGAATCTCAGGATAATAGGAAAATACCATAGGACCTTGATGAGACTTTTTCCTTTCTTCTTCCCATATCGAGATGCATTGCATTTAGGGCACTTCTGTAATGTTGCATATTGTTTCCGAAATAATATGCAATCGTTAGGGCATGCATGTATCTTCTCGTATCCCATTCTAGTTGTTGAGCAAAGAATTCGCTTTGCCTCGTATGTCTTCGTAGGAAGTACATTTTCTTCTGGAAGCATATCTTGCAAAAGTTCAAGGAGTATGGTGAAACTCGAATCACTCAACCCATAGCGGGCTTTAAAGTTGTACAATTTCAACACTACTAGCAATCTTGTGTATTTTGTACAACTAGCATATAACGGTTTCTCTGCATCACCTTTGAACTTCTCAAATTCTCTGGGACAGTTATGAAGTACCTGTTCAACCACATTAAGCATTTCTTGAAAACCATCATCTCCATCACACATGCTTCGATCAAACTCATTTGAAACACCACCGGTGGTATGTGACCGATCATTACAAGGGTCGTTTGTCTTACCATGCCTTGTCCATTTTGTATATGTTTGATCAATCCCATGACACACTAAATGATCTAACAAATCAAGTGGACTAATCCGCTTTCCATAACAACAAGATAAGTAGGGACACAAGATTTTGTTAGGATCTTTTGTATGCTCAATTGAAAATCTAATAAACTCATTCACCCCATCTATATATTCTCTTGAACACCGATCTGATGACATCCATTTTCGATCCATCTATGGTTTCAAAACCTAGAATTAAATAGTGGTAATTGCTATATATGAGGAAATCATCTATGCCTTCAACCTATATACACACTAAATGAGAAAACTATCCGTTACAAAGGATATGTGAGTCAATTTATACCAATTGGTCATCATAGGTTTAAATGAAAAAAATATACTTCATTCCAGATACAATAAAAGTTATAAAAAAAAGTTAAAAAAGGGAACTTATTTGACATTATTTATGTCACTATAGAATCCAAATAAATAATTAGCTGTTATATTTAACTAACAATCATGATAAATTAATACAATTACTTAAAATTAAAAAAATAACAAAAAAGGGCAGGTCTCAGTGGATAAAGTATACAGAAAAGCAATACAGATATATTAAAAAAAATAAAAGACAAAGTTACAGATCCAAATAAATAAGTAATAAAATCCTAGTTTATTTTTTTTGTAACAAAATAAATCCTAATTCACTATGCCAATTATGTATAAATCCAAAAAAAAAATACTTTATCCAAGATGCAACAAAAAAGGATAGCTGAATTCTTAGAGAAAATAATAAATTTTCATAGTATGTGAATTCTTGATTGTTGACCAATGTTTCCTAATTTTTATTTTTTAATTATTGAATTAAATTAATTAGTTGTTATATTTAACTAAAAATCATGATAAGTTAATAAAATTACTTAAAATTAAAAAAATTAACAAAAAAGGCAGGTCTCAGCGGATAAAGTATACAGAAAAACAATACAGATATATTAAAAAAATAATAAAAAAAACTTACAGATTTGCAGTAGGGACCAAGACCAAAAAGGTTACTTTTGGAAGTATTATGCGGACACAACTGATCAGACACGAGGAATTTGAAGCTGTTCAATAATAAATAAATTAAAGTCATCAGAAAAAACACTTAATTATAAAAAAAGAGGTGACTACTAATATAAAAAACCCACCTTAAAAGCTAAAGAGACACATGAGGAAGAGAGGTGGAAGGTCTATTAAAAAAAAGGAAGAAGACAAGACAACTAGTTAGGGGGAGCTGGGAGCGGCGTTGGGGGCGGGGAGCTGGGCATAGGGGGAGCTGTGGGAAGCAGTGGGGGGCGGGGAGTTGGGGGAAGGAGGGGGAGGGGAGCTGGGAGTCCAGTAGGGGGGAGCTGGGGGGCGTGGAGTTGGGGGATAGAGGGGGTGGGGAGCTGGGGGACAGTGGGGGCTGGCGAGCTAGGGGTGGGGGCGAGCTAGGGGTGGGGGCGAGCTGGGATTGAAGGCAGGGTGGGGGCGAGCTGAGGGTTTAGGATGAAGGTGATGGGGCCGGGAAAATAAATTGAAGGAGGAGGAAAAATAAATTTTTGGCGGGTATACATTGGGTGGCGCTTATAGGGATAAGCGCCACCCAATGTATTTTTTTTTTTATTTTCTATATATTAATTAATATATTAATAATTATATTTTTTATACATA
Organism: Albizia julibrissin; assembly: GCA_037074505.1. Taxonomy (NCBI): domain Eukaryota; kingdom Viridiplantae; phylum Streptophyta; class Magnoliopsida; order Fabales; family Fabaceae; genus Albizia; species Albizia julibrissin. The sequence continues at coordinate 56,209,727 of CM073477.1, read as the reverse complement.
TAAGGACTTTGGGTGGCGCTTTTCCCAAAAAGCGTCACCCAATGTATTTTTTTAGTTTTCATATAATAATTAATATATTAATAATTATATTTTTTAATAATCATATTATTAATAAATAAAATAATAATAAAATGACATTGGCTGGAGCTTTTTGGTAAAAGCGCCACCGAATGTATTTTTTTATATTTTCTATAGATTAATTAATATATTAATAATTATATTTTTTAATAATCATATTATCAATAAATAAAATAATAATAAAATGACATCAAAAAGTGCCACCCAATGTATTTTTATTTTTTATAGATTAATTAATATATTAATAATTATATTTTTTAATAATCATATTATTAATAAATAAAATAATAATAAAATGACATTGGGTGGCGCTTTTATCAATAAGCGCCACCCAATGTATTTTTTTCCATATATTAATTATTATATTAATAATTATATTTTTTAAATAATCATATTATTAATATATAAAATATTAATAAAAGGACATTGGGTGGCCCTTTTACCAATAAGCGCCACCAAATATATATTTTTTATTTTACATATACTAATTAATATATTAATAAATATATTATTATATAATCATATAATAAATAAATAAAATAATAATAAATAATTATATATTGATAATTTTTTTATTTTCCATATACTAATTAATATATTAATAATTATATTTTTAAATAATCATATTATTAATAACCCAATGTCATTTTTATAATTTTCAGTATACACATAATTTTCGTTGTATTAATTCACACACACACACAAACACACAATCATATTATTAATTTATTAAATAATATAATATAATTTTGGTGCATTTTGGGTGTCACTTATTGATATAAGCGCCACCCAAGATATGTTTATACATATGAGTTATATATATTATTAAATTATTAATTAAAAAATTAGTATTATTCATTTATGTTTATTAATTAATATAATAGATCTAATATATGTTTATTCATATTAGTTGTATATGGTATTAATATTTATCATTTGTTATTTTATTATATATTTTAATTTTTATAATCAACACCCGCGTGTATAATTTTCATTTCAATAAGCAAAAATTTTAAATAAATTAAAAAATAGGAAAAACTATTGGGTGGTGCTTATTTGAATAAGTGACACAGCTTCTTTTAATTTTTTTTTTTGGCAAAATACATTAGGTGGCACTTAATTAGGAAAGCGCCACCTAATATCTTAAACTAGCTAGGGCGCTTATGTAAATAAGCGCCACCTAATGTTAATACAAAAAAAAAATTCAGATCAAAAAAATTAGTTAAAGCTGTGACACTTTTTCAAATAAGCGCCATAAAAAGTGCGCCATTAAATCTGATTTTTGTTGTAGTGTTTTTTTTCAGTTTCTAGCTTACAAAATTGTGTTACTTTTTCTATTTGATAATGTTCAGTGGTTTTATGTGTGAATTTTATAAAAAATTCTTTGTTGAGTATGATAAATTATGAATGTTGATGGATTTAATTTCAATTAGTTAGATTTAAACTATATTTAAATTAAATTGTTTCCATTTTATATTTTAATTATTTAATTATACACTATATATACATATTTATTGATAATTGTAAATTCTTATGAGTTTACCATTTGAGTCTACGATACGATTTTGCATCACTGTCATGAGTTTACTTAAACTCGTGAGTTTGACAATCTTGTACATATATGCTCCCTCCAGACCTTTGTATAAGAGCTTAAAATTTAAATTATTTTAACCTTTTTTATAAAAGCTTGAGGGGAGTTTTTGGAGTATTTTCAGTAATTGAAATTATAATGCATAATTTGACCTTTAAGAAATGAAGCAAGGAGTGAAAAATATGAAAATGAAAAGGTTCTATAATTAAAAAAAAAGCCTTGGTAAGGGATCAGGGACAAATATTGACGGCGAAAAAAAATCAATATTTTATTATGCCTAATTTTATGATGAATAGTTTGAATTATTGATTTATTTATTCGGTCCAAGTAAACAAAAGAAACTAAAGGATGGGAGTGAATTAGGAGCCATGCGACTCACAGCTCATACTTCTTATCATCCCTCCAAAAATCTTGGGTCAATATGTCGGTCATATGAATTTATTTGTGCTTTCAATTCATTACTTGGTAGGAGTTGCGTTATTATACGTTTTGATTTTGATTCAGGTACTCCTAATATGTTTTATCAAAATGAAGAGAAAAATTAAATTTTATTAAACTTATCTTAAAATCTAATAAATTTTATACTCCATTCTTACTTTACCAAATAAATCAAATATCCTAAAATATATTGTGATTCATCCAACACCTGAAATATTTTTCATATATGACAACCTAAAATATTTTATGGTACAATTTGGACATCAAAATATTAATTTTTTTCATAAGAAATTTTGCACATAAAGTATATTTTTAGGAGTAATTTTAACCTCATCATTAACTTCCAAAAAATATTTTAAGTATTTCAAGTACACTAAAGTATTTTTTTTAGTAGCACCTATATCCATAAAATTTTAAAGCACTAGACGCATCTAAAAATTTTTTTAAAGCGTTAGATGAATAAAAAAATATTTTAAAATATTAGACGCATCTAAAAAATACTTCAAAATGATGGAGACGCTTTAATCCTTTAGTCTAAACAATACTCCTAGACTTATGCAGAAAGTGATTGAAGGTGGTGCTGCTGCTGAATACTAGGTGCTGAGACATATTGCTAATGAATTGGGTGGTAATTGGCAAGTGAGGGTAGGTGATGTGTACAGACAGGGAAATTACGTAGTTGATTGGTTGGTTAATCATAGTTTCGTTGGTAATTTTGATTTAATTGGGTTTGATGCATACCTCCTAAAGGTATTGGAGTTTTACTGTATAGTGATCAATTGGCTGTTTTTCACCGTAGGAAAGTCTTGATGAATACATATATTGATTGGGTTGTTAGTTGTTACCCAGTATTATAACCCAAAAAAAACAAAGTGAAAATGACGTTAAGGTTTTAATTAAAAAAAATAATATTAAAAAAGTTTTATAACTTGTCAATGACAAGTAAAACAACAATCATTGATAAATAAATGAGTTATCATTAATAAATTTTAAGACTATTCTAATATTTTTTTTAATTAGAACCTTAATATTATTTTTCTAAAAAAAATTATAGGTATGGTTTTAGGGTTTGTGTTGGCACTGTTGTTTGGGCTTAGAGTTCATTTTCCTAAAAATATTATAGGTATGGTTTTAGGGTTTGTGTTGGTACGATTGTTTGGACTTAGGGTTATGGTGTTTGACCATGTAACAAAAGTTTTCCGCTACCTTTGACCCTATGAAAATTATACTTTTCTTCTATTTATGTACATTTCCCCCATATTTTAGTATTATCTGTCATTAATTTAAGATCCTGCTTTGAGTGCAAATTGCATTACCAATGAGATATTATATTAAAGAAATGAGACGCTAGTTATTATATCACATGTTAATAATTCCACTTTATGTACATTTTAGATCATTAGTAGATTTGAGAGAATCTTCATAAATTTAATTTATCTTTCTCTATTTTGATTTATGCTGAAGTATACTTTTAGTCATTTAATTTTTTTTAGAGTTTTATTTTAGTCCTTTAAATTTATAAAGTATACTTTTAATCATATAATTTTAATGTTGTTAATACTACTAATGGAAAATGCTCATTAAGTGATGATAATGTAATTAGGCTGACATATAAAATTTAAATTTAAAATATGTGTAAATTAAAAAAATATCTAAAACCCTAAAAACATTCAACTTCCCATCAATATCAAAACTTCCATCCTTCAGAACTTCCATGAAAAGAAGAAGAAAAATCTCAACTACAAATTTTCTTCGAGCTGATTGTTCTATGACTTCAACAACTCTCCCCCTCAATCACAAGTCTGGGATGCCCTTTTCTCCTTTTAATTTTTTGTATAGAGTTAAGGTGCAAATTTACTTCAAAAGTTTTCGCTGTAGAGTAATGTTACCCTGAAAGTTTCTTCAGGTTCAATATCTTCTTGAAAGTTTCAAAACGTAGCAATGTTGCCCCATAACATTAAAAAACTAATGTTGACCATTAAAACAGTGACGTTGATTGTTAATTTTTTTAATGAAAAATGGCATTATTGTTCCATTTTAACACTTTCAGGGCAATATTGAACTTAAAAAAACTTTTAAAGTAACATTACACCTAAACGAAAACTTCCGGAACAAATTTGCACATTAACCTTTTTATATATAATAGCACTCTTGTCCTTGCAGCAGTGGGGCCTATTGCTTTGCTCCTTTTGACTTGCTTTATGGTGTTAGGAAGAGGTGCGGTGGATGTTAAAAAGCCTTTGTATCACTTGCAAGAGTTTAAGAGGAAACAAAAAAAAAACATATGGTAGAAATTAAATAGCACAAGAGATATCAGAATTATTAATGTGGAAAACTCGTCAATTCAAGGGTAAAAATCACAAGTCATCCAAACCAATGAAAATATGATACACTATGATCAAAGAAAGGTACAAGAGGTCTCAACTAAATGCACAAACACGTATAATCATACAGCCAAACAACCAAAGCTACAAGCTTCCACTAAAGAACAAAGCAATTGAAAATACCATCAAAATATCCCTAACCATAAATATGTTTTCTCTTACAACAAGTCTTTAAACAATGATCCCACTGTTGAAAAAGACTAACCATACGTTTTGAACCTAATGACCAAATTTCAACTTGATCCAATGATCAGCAAGTGTGCAAATGCCAATTTACCTATATGACTTGTGAAGCTATGTTTTTCTTATATGGATGCAATATTAGACTTCTTTAGCCTCAGCCTATCTGGCCTCATTGGGGCCTCTTGTTGGGATTTGTAGACACAGTGGAATAATTCAAAAATTAAATTACAAAAGTATTTACAATCCCAAATACGAATCTATCAATGGCATTTAAATCAAGTCAGAAGGAATTGTATCTTTACATTTTTCGCCTTTTCGATCTCTAGGAGCCAACTGCACGAACAAGAACCAACATCGGCAGTGTGCTAGCGCCTCCAATGCCTCTCTAGGGTTTTTCTCTTGTGGCTTTCTAATACGCTTCTTCTGCCCTAGGGTTCTCTAACCCTATGTTTTAGAACTAATGTACGCTGTATTAGATCTTCAAAATTAATCTTAATTAATTTTCAAATTTGAATTGAATTAAATGAATTTTGATTTAATTAAATCTGTCTAACAGATTTAATCTAGGGAAAATTCTAAATAACTACCAAATAAACTTGCAAAACCCTAAAATGTCTATTAACATTTCAAAAAGACTTCAAGGTACCAAGTACCAAAGTAGAAATTTAAAGTTTTGACACTTTTACCATTTTGCCCTTCACTTAAAAAAAATATCAAAAAAATAACCCTTACCGGAGCACCACCACCGCCAGTCGCCGCCGCCGGCCAGGACCCTCCGGCGGCCAGCCTGGTGGGACCCACTGGCCGGAGGTTTTTTGGGGGAGAGGAGGATTTTTTTTGTAAAAAGTGGATGAAGTGCAAGGGTGGGGTTCGAACCCACCCCACCCTAATACCAAAGAGGCCTGGTGGCCACTAGGCCACCAGACTTTTTTGACATGTGGGTGCATTAATATATATATATATGTATAATATAAATGAAGACATGCTTTAACAAAAACAGCAATGGAAATAACAAAACTCGTAATGGGTTTAACAAAAACGATAATGGAAATAACAACTAGCGCATGACCTCCTCACCAAATGCGTGAAAGTATTTTTCCAGATGGGGAATCTCACCAATTCACTAATAGCAATGATTAAACCCATGACGGTTTTTACAAAATGATATACATTGCTCACCTCTTCACACATTTGACAAATTCAGTAATGGAAATAACAAAATTCATAATGGTTTTCACAAAACGGATAATGAGAATAACTAAACACATAATGGTTTTGACAAAATGACATGCGTTGCTCATATCTTCACATATTTGACAAATTTACTAATGAGAATTACTAAAACCGTAATGGTTTTCACAAAATGATATGCATTGCTCACCTCTTCACACATTTGACAAATTCAATAATGGAAATGACAACTAGTATAAATTTTGAGAAAACTATTATAGTTTTAATAATTCTCATTAATAAATTTGTCAAATGTATGAAAATATGAGCAACGCATGTCATTTTGTCAAAACCATTATGTGTTTAGTTATTCTCATTATCCGTTTTGTGCAAACCATTATGAATTTTGTTATTTCCATTACTGAATTTGTCAAATGTGTGAAGAGGTGAGCAATGTATATCATTTTGTAAAAACCGTCATGGGTTTAATCATTGCTATTAGTGAATTGGTGAGATCCCCCATCTGGAAAAATACTTTCACGCATTTGGTGAGGAGGTCATGCGCTAGTTGTTATTTCCATTATCGTTTTTGTTAAACCCATTACGAGTTTTGTTATTTCCATTGTTGTTTTTGTTAAAGCATGTCTTCATTTATATTATACATATATATATTAATGCACCCACATGTCAAAAAAGTCTAGTGGCCTAGTGGCCACCAGGCCTCTTTGGTATTGGGGTGGGGTGGGTTCGAACCCCACCCCTTGCACTTCATCCACTTTTTACAAAAAAAAAACCCTCCTCTCCCCTAAAAAACCACCGGCCAGTGGGTCCCACCAGGCTGGCAGCCGGAGCTGCAGCCGCCGGAGGGTCCTGGCCGGCGGCGGCGGCGCTCCGGTAAGGGATATTTTTTTAAGTGAAGGGAAAAATGGTAAAAGTGTCAAAACTTTAAAATTTCACTTTGGTACTTGGTACCTTGAAGTCTTTTTGAAATGTTAATAGACATTTTAGGGTTTTGCAAGTTTATTTGGTATTTATTTAGAATTTTCCCTTTAATCTAATCTATTTATTTAATCTGAATAAAGAGCCAACTGATTTAATTTATCTTTATAAATTAAATATGAGATACGATATCTCTAGTAGCTTTAGTTATTTAATTTATGGGTTAAGGTGAAAATTTGACAATGAACTTTTAGCAAATGAGCTCCTGGCACAATTATGTTTTGTTGGGGGCAAAAATAACAACGAATAATTAAAAATGGTGCAAATTTAAACCGTTAAATTTGACCTAACGCCGTTAGGGGTTTTCTTCTCTTATAATTTAATGTCGTTAGGTCAAATTTAACAGTTTTGTTAAATTTGCACCTTTTTTAATTGTTCATTGTTATTTTTCCCCCAACAAAACATAATTGTGCCAGGCGCTCCTTAGCTAAAAGTTCTTTGTCAAATTTTCACCTTAACCCTTAATTTATCAAATAAATTAAATATAAAACCAACACTACATAATAATATTATTATCTGTATATAATATTATTATTATTTTCCAATTTATATTATATATATATATATATATATATATATATATATATAATTTGTCAACCCTAAATTAAACATTGTATTCATTGAATCTTAGACACATCTTAGATTCAATGAATCTGAACATTATAGCTTGTGTTGGGCTATTCTTGTGTGCGATCCTGTAAGCCCACATGAAGTTGGCAGTGGGCCAATAACTTTACTAGCCCACAAGTTACAAGCGGCTTCTAACAAGACATTACGACTACCTAAATCACATGAGGATCGTTGATACAATGCAACCTATCATACAACTATGTCACGTCCCTTTTGTCACACGATATTTTGGTAAAGGATGAGGCATGGATAATGTCATCCTCTTATTCCTGACCATCACTTTCCTGATTCTTGAGTAGTCTGACTATAGAAATGGAAATTCCTTTATATCATAGTATGTCCATACATTTCTCAGACTTACTCATCGAGGGGCCCAATAATATCTCTATCTCTTTACTAATGTGAAGGACAAATTCCATCTTGACCATTCACATTCCTCTACATGAAAACCACCAAGCCCGATTGTAGCCTTTATCATCATCCTGTCAAAGGTGACTTTTGACTAAGTTAAAGCTTAGCGACTCTCATGTAGGAATCCATGATGATCTCAGGTCAAAGGGTATAGTGACATGATTATATATGAGATAAACTTTATGACTTAATCCATGCAGTTTTCTCATAGTAGGTCGGTCCAACACCTTGTACTATTACAAGTGCCTAAGACTTTGATTCGTATCTCCATACCTTATCAAAGTCATGCTGGTCTTATTTCATTTTTGCTCCAGCATGGATAACCGACCAGGGACATTTAAGACAATCTTTATGATACATCCAATGATACATTTATCATAATAAATATGCAAATGATATGATAACAAAAATGGAGAAATTCTTTAAATAACAATAATGTTTAAAGTACAATGATTGGACCCTAAGGCACAATTTTCAACACCTCTCTGCCCCCAAACCTAATATCCCCCACCTTTATTTGAATAAGTGAGACACAATATCAAATTATGAAACTTCAAGAATATTCTTTCGCTCAAACAACAATCAGGAAAATTTAATTTCTGTTTTTATTCTCTCACTCTTTTCCTTATTTCGTATTTTTTCCTTTGCTTTCCTTTATGTTCTTTTTATAAAATAGGAAGTACACAAAATAGAAAAGCACATCAAATTTAACAATTCAAACATGAGATTTTCTCAAAATAGGAAGGGAGCCCAAAACCCAACATATGGTACTATCTTTTATGATGCAATTTTTTTTATTTAATTACCCAACAACCAAAAATATCATTACATAGTCTGACATTAAGGGGGCCTAGAGAATGCTATAGATACACCAGACACTCACAAACCTTTATTTAGTACCTGTTTGTTTTAGCTTTTTAAAAGTGCTTTTACGATTCAGAAGGTAAGTATATGAGATGAATTTTTTCTCGACTTGCAGAAAAATGCTCAAAACGTGCTTTTTTTGCATTTCCCAAACGTGCACTTATTTTCTGGTAGCCCAGACAATCTTCCATTTTGCCATTGAAGTAGCCCAGGCAATCTTCCAGCTTTAATGCTTGAAGATCTCTTCACTTTGGTTTTGTCAGCACTCCGTTGTTCTGCTTACTACCTCTTATTCGCCTAACCGATACAAAAATAAAACCAAATCCACAGTAATATTTTCTGGTATATGCTACTGTAAGTAAAGGAGGTATGGAAGAATGAGGCTAATGTGTGTAGTTGTAGTAGTCACAAACGTGGGTAGGAGAAGCAGAGATTCCATGGTTGAAGTAGAGGTGATAGAGGTGTAAGTAGCGTCATATGTGGTATCTAACAAAGCATCAAAGTTAGCATCCAATATGGTAAAGAAGGACTACATGGCAGCTTAGATAGCATATACAATATACAAAATGTTGTTTATGTTATCCAAGTAGATTTTAAACAAGCCCATGATCCTTTTCATGACATCGAGGGTCCAATTACCAGAAGCTCATAAGAGAATAGGATGTTTGAGAGGCTGGAGAAAACGTTTGTGCTTCAGTTTGATTCATTAAAGGTCATAATACTAATATATATGTTGAGGGTGTAAATGAGATCTTAACCATGCATATTCAGGCTCATATGCATGCTTTTACAACACATAAAAGCTTGAGTACATGGCAATGCATGAAAGTCCATGAAATTGGTGTTATGTAAAGCAGTAAGCCAAACAAGATGATGTACAATGCTCATGTGCAGTCTAGATTGAATAAATCACTTAAAATACTATGTAACGAGCATGCGCCTTGGAGGAGGATTATAAATGACGTTCAATACACTTCAAGAAGCATCTAGAAGACATCATTATGCGTCAAATCTGATTTAATTTCATTTTGAATTAGTCTTTTTTTTATTTGCATTAAATAAGGCATTTTGATCAAAGATTGCTCTTGAAAACTTTATTTTAGGTTCCTTTTTTAAGGTCGATGGCTTAGTCTTGTAGAATAAGTAATTTCATACTTTTTTTATGCTTGAATGGTGTCAACCGAGACAATCAATCATCATTAAAGCATCATTTATTGCATTTATCACTAAGGTTTTAGTTCTAGAGTGTTATTTTGTTACCTATATATGATGGTCATATTTTTGTACTAAGATTTAAACTTGATGAATGAAAGTTGAGAATTTTATTTCGCTTATGTGAGCATTGCTTGCATTCTTATATTCTCGTGCTAATTCTTATATTGTATCAAGGACTGATCATCCTTATAGTGTTTTTATGGCTAGTGTTGTAAGATTCAGGTTCTCTTAACGTCCTACCTTTGATCATCAATCATATTCTTGTCTTCAAACTTATTTTACAGTTGATCCATCCCCCGTCGTATCAAGAGTTGAAAGAGGAGGAATGCATTTTCATTTGTTATGATTTGTCATTAAGGTTTATTATAGATTTAAAATCTAAAAATATTATAATACATTACAAAATCAAAAGTTAAATTTGCTTTGTCAATCACACAATCACCAATTAAGGTCGTTGAGTCATCGTTTTCCGTTAATAATGTTAACGGTATTAAAATTATAGAACAAAAAGTATACTTTATAAATTTAAAGGACTAAAAGAAACCTCAAACAAATTTAAAGGACTAAAAGTATAATTTACCTTTTTCTTTAATACTCAAAAGTTCAATACTTCATTTCTTTTAATATATATCATGGACTTTTATCTTTTTTATCTGGGAAATGATTCAATTATTAATATCACAAAAATAATTAAGCAATATAAAGTCATTAAGACATATTCTTTTCAGTTCACGACTATTCACAAGGCATGAACGAACTACTAATCCCTCAAAATGCAACTATTCTAAATAAATATACAAGAAAGCTTTGCCCTGTGTATCTATGAGTACACAAAATATGAAAATACTCTTCATGTACTTAATATAAAACATCTTTATTTATTTTAGAGATATTAAGAAAGTTAAATAAATTACTTAATTCAAGGTAAAAAATAAATAAATTACTTAATTATAATATATGTGACAAGATTTTTTAAATATACTTCTACATAATATTACATTATAAATCAATTTTTATGTTAGAAAAATTAGTTTAGAAAAAATAATAAATATAAGAGATAAAAAGAAAAAAAAATGTCTTAAACTTATGAATGAAATTCACCCAAAACTAGGTTTTATATCTAAGGTTGGAAGAGTATAACATTTCAAAAACATTGGGTGTAAGAATGGAGGAGAGTATAGGTAGAAGCACTATAATTGTTGCAAAATGCTTGGATTTGCCCACGGTGCCTTAGTCATGTTAAAAGTTTTAAAAAATAAACCTCAATTGTCATACGAAAGTTTTAAATGAAAGGCACCAAAAATGAGATTCAAATGGCACACAAAAAAATTTTGTGCATCAACATGCTACTTGGACAAAGGTAAAGTTTTATGTTACATTTTATTTAGGGAAAATGATAGAAAAATAATTTTAAAATTATAAAATATCATATTAGGTTTGTTATTAAGAATTGATAAAATAATGACGAGATTTAATATATAATTCACAATTTATTTTATAAAAAATATCTTATTTAAGATTTTAAAATTTCAAATTTTTTTATGACCCCAATCTATTTATTATGTCTATTAAGGATTATATTGAATGTACCAAAAAATAAAAGGGATTATGTTAATGATACTCACCCCCCAAACAGTAACAAGAGGTGGTGTTAGTCCAATAGGTCTTTTTTTCGGACCAAAAACGATATTGTTAGGTGAGGGCCTTTCGGTTAAAGCCGGGAAATCGGGTCGGCCCTTTTAAGCCTTTTTAAATCACTGGCCGGGCTTGAAAAATGAAGCTTTAAAAGGAAGTCGGGCCAGCCCTGGAGGGCCGAAGGCCATGTAGGGTCGGCCCGTTAGGCCCTTTAGCTTTGTTTTTTGTTTTAATTTTACTACCCTTCATACTCATATCATTACTGACTCCTCCCTAAGAACCTTAAAAATTGCTAAATTTACATATGATGGTAATTTACCAATTCTTGATATTTTTACCCCTTAAACAGAGTCTACTACTTAAAGTGAAGTACAATCAAAATTCCTTGAAATTGATGATAGTAACGAAGAAGATGAAAACGATAGTTTTCATAATCATGTTGCTTAGAGTGTTTAGCTTTTTGCCTTCTTATACTTTGTATGAGACTATGAATTACTTGTACTCAATATTTTTTTACCTTTGATTATGAATTAATAATTGTATTTATTTTATTGCATGATGCGTGTAGACGTATAGTTAAATTTTGTGAAAATGACTCCTGGCCCTAATGTTTTGGGGCCGGGCTTTGAAAAACAGCAATTTTCTTTCCCCGGGTCCTGTAGGACCGGCCCTTTTAGGCCCTGACCCGTCAAGAACCGGCCCTGATTCCCAGCTCTACTTTCGGTATAGGCCTATGTTGGTTAGACATAGTGAATAATAATAAAATAGCCCCGTGGTGGATGCTCGAATGCCAGAATATACAAAGAATAAAGATATAAGAAAGCATCTAGATCTTATTCAAGTTGACATGGCCCAGTTGAGTTGGTCTAAGACGCCAAATTAAAGTTCTAGTCTCAAAAGGGGCGTGGTTTCAAATATCGCTCTCAACAATTTATTTATTTATTACATAATATATAAATAATATCAATTTAATTTTTTATTATACAAAATATTAAATAATTTTAAATATATTATTAAATAATTATAAATAATATTAATAATAATAAATATGTAAAAAAGCATCTTAATATCATCCAAATTGAGATGGCCGAGTTGGTCAAAGCGCATCAAGGTTCTAGTCCGAAAGGCAGTTTATTTTCTTACTACATAATAATCTTTGAAAAAATTGTATTTAGTTTTTGAATAAAAGAAAGTATAACAAAATAGTCCATTAAAATTTTAAAATTATATTTAAGTCTTATGAAACTTTTTTGTAACAAATTTTAACTTCATTGACAAGTCTATAAGCACTTACACTGACAAGTTCATGGGTGTACATTAAAAAATTCATGTATATTTGACAATTGAAATTTATTACAAAAAAGTTTCATAGGACAAAAATATAATTTTGAGATTTCAAGAGACCATTTTTATCGTATTTTCTCTTATCCAATACCTAAATGCATTTTTTTCCTAATCTTTTCACTTGTATTTTGTTATAAATTTTTTTAACCGAAAAATTATAATTTTGAAATTATTAAATTAATATTATTTATAATAATTTATTTCTTCCAAAAAATTTAATCAAAATATATTAACGATTTGGTCAAAAATAATTAATTATAGATAATATTAATTTAATTTTATTATTACAAAAATATTACATTTTGAAGATATTGTCAAATTTATATATAATTATCAATAATATTAATATAATTTTTTATTATAAAATATTTTGTTTTCTAGGTTGTAGCCCTGATTTTGATATAATTTATTAATATTATTTATAACAAAAATGTATATAATTGTTCTCAATGAGCTAAATACTACAACAAATTGCCGATTAAAAAAAAGGTTAAGATGCAAGTTTACCAATAAAGTTTTTCTCCATGAGCATTTAGTACAAATAAGTTTAGGAAGAAGTAAAAATACCAATAAATAATTTAAAATGATGTAAATTCACCAAAACCGTTAAATTTAACTAAAGTGTGGTTAAACATAAGAAAAGAAAACCCTAATGGTGTTTTGTGAAATTTAACTGTTTTGGTGAATTTATTTATTTTTAAATTATTTATTAGTATTTTTATTCCTTCCAAAACTTATTTATACTAAACACTCTTCAGAAAAAACTTTGTTAGTAAAATTTCACTTTAATGGGAATAAAAAGCACTACAACAAACTAATAATATAAGGTATTACATGTGTTTTTTATTTTTGATACAAGGAGATGTTAAACTGTCATATTTACAAGTAAAAGTTGAAAGAAATCAAATTTCTTTGAACCTATTTATATTTATTTATTTACTTAAGACATATGCGCAATTTTTCTTGAACAAAGCCAATATATTGGGTTTCATGGGCTATTGCATTACCGGCTTTATCCACAAACCACACCACAGCTTCCTGTCTAATTAGGGTAGTAATCATCTTTCTCTCCCTACTTAAATCCCCTATTTGGATGAAGGAGAAATTTTAATAAGTTTGATTTTTTTAAAAAAAATAAATAAGGGATGTTATAAAAATTTAATAGAGAGAACATATAATAAGAAAGAGTAGGAGAAATCTTATAAAAATAGTAGGAAAAATTAATTAACAACTTTTAATCTTACTTTACTAATTTTTTATATCAATCTGACAAGAGTTTCGCTCTTTGTTGATTAATTTTATATTTTAAGGTTAGGATGACATGTATTGTCATTGACTGACAATACCTCAAATAAGATTGTCTTATAGGAGGATACGCTAGCAAAAAAATGTACATATATGTATAGAACAACACACATTAATTCAAGGGAATTATTCAGCTTCCCTACGTCTCTCTTTCTCTGTGCTAACAGTGATAACCAAAACAAAAAATACCATCACCAAAATATTAAATTTAAAGCTTTATATAGGATCATTACATAGCACCATAGCTTTATATCCCTCTTCCCAACATTAAGTCCAAGATCAAGTAGTAGCACACATATTTCATAGCATAGTATTTGGGAGCTTTGTAATATTTTTAGTTTTATTTTTAGGATATAATTATAATTTGAAAATAATTATTTATAAAAAATCAAAAAATAAAATTAGTAGGTAATTTTTGAAATAAAAAGAAAAAGGAATCTAGTTAAAATATGTAAAAAATTATAAATAATAATAATAATAATAATAAACGAAAAAAAAGACAGAAAATGGTGGCGCCGAAAGCACTATAAAAAAATCAAGTTCGAACCGGGGACTTTCTATTAAGGAGGGAAGCTGCTAACTATGTGAGCTAGGATGAATTGACATCCTTTATTGCAAAAATGAAAAATAAGTAAGAAATATATATATATATATATATTTCTTACTTATTTTTCATTTTAAAATAATTATTTAATTATTTTTGAAAGGTTATTGCTAAATTTTTATTATATGTTTTTTGTTTTTTAATTATTTTTTATTTTAGTATAAATATTTTTTATTATTTTTCACTTCCCCTCTCCCCGTATCATACAAACTACAAAAATGTTGTCTTAGAGAAAAACATGTTTGCTCATTATGTGTGCATCAACTTCGTGAAGAATGGTGCAGCATAGGTTCTCCAGTTCATTCACATTGTGTAGGGCTCTTTAGTAGTTAAAATTCAAAGCAACTAAAAAAATAGCTCAATTGTGTATATGAATAGTCAAGCATCCAAAAATGATATGATTGAAGTTACTATTCAGGATATTAACAGCGTCTAATGAGAATGAGGCACATACTTTTGGAGTCAAGAGAAGTTACCACAATGTTAGAGGTAAAGCCAAAAGCCTTGGCCAAGCATAGTGAGAAGGAGAAGTCTCCTTCACCCACAAGCAGCATCTTTCTCACACGAGGATTATATCCTTAATTCTCCATCTAACGCGGGCGCACGCACATACACGCCCCAATACAAATATAATTATAATATCTCTCAAATACACACCATACCACTCTCTTCCCACTCCTTCTCTCTCACTCTTTCATATACAACACACTATTTCTCAAACTCTCTTTATCTTAGAATAATTCGAGGAATTATTTTATTTTTTCATAAGAAATTATATCAGTAAACATACCTATTGTATAAATATCATAAGTTTTTTTAAAAAAACTAAAATGTTGAAAAAAATATAAATAAGACTTTTAGTGGTGACCCTAAAGTCGTCGCTAAAATACTATTTCGGCGGCGACACAAGAGAGCGACAAAATATGTTGCCGCTGAAAGTCTATACTTTTAGCGGCGACAAAGTTATACCTGTTAGATTCGGCAGACACCTAAGAGGGGGGTAATTGGGTGTAAGATAAAAACTTAAGAACTTTGAAAATCTTTTCGCATCACAGTGAAAACAACAAGTAAGAAAGTAATCATGCATAAATCAACAGTCAGTCATTTAAGTAATGTATGCTGGAAATATAAGAGTTTAAAGAAGAAAGGATGTAAACTGTGGTTTATCCTGATTCGGTTCAATCCTTGATGACCTACGTCCAGTCCCCAAGCTCCACTTGAGATTTTCAATCTACTATCTTCTTGTTTAAACCGAGCACAAGAGAAGCTTCTACAATTCCACAAGTTTAACTGGGCACTTGTGAAGCCGTTTACAAATCTCTCACCGAGATACTCCCCCTTACTCACCGTAAGGATACAATCTTTATGATGAAGAAATACAATCAATCTTCTCTCTCAGAAGTGAATAAGTTGAACACTGAAGTATATTACAAATAATCTCACTCTCAATGGTAAATTATACGAATACTGAGAAAACAGAGAGCAAATGAGATGAATATCAGAGTATTGACATTTTGACAGTGTGGGTGCAAGCTCTTAACTTCGAATTGGAACACTTTTCAATTTATAGTTGATGTTGCTTAGATGAGCATTGGAGATGTTGAAGTATCCGTTAGGCACGTTGGTCTTCCCATTGAGATTCTGTTGCTTTACAAAAAATATGACCGTTAGAGATTCTGACACAATTTGCTTTTTGTCCGTTGAGCTGTAATCCATGGTCAATCACCTATAATCCTCATATAAACTTGATTAGTAATGATTAGGAATGTTTAGAAGCAACATAATCAAGGTTTAAATGAATTCATAAGGTTATAGAGAAATCCGATACGGTGATTTTCAAATGGATGCTGAACCTACACTTGAGTGGAAATAGGATCACTTGAGTGGATGACTGTCACTTGGGTGAATATGTATCACTTGAGTGAAAACTAAGATGCACTCTTGATTTTATCAGAAGGTGACTTGCTGAGTATCGCGAGTTGTAAGATATCACTCGAGTGGCATCTTATCACTCGAGTGGTCTTTACCTTTCACTTTCAGCATTATCGCGAGTCACTTGGGAAAAGCTTGCAAGTGACACATTCCACTTGAGTGATCACTTACTCACTCGAGTGGAAGTTCTTTATAACTTCTAGAGACCCCCGCAAGTGACTTTTGAAAATAGCAAGTGATCCCTTGTCACTCGAGTGGCCACTTACCCACTCGAGTAAATTCTTCTCAACTTTCAAAAACTTGGCGAGTGACTTGCTGTCTTCTGCAAGTGAAGCCTTGTCACTTGAGTGGCCACTTATGCACTCGAGTGGCTTCTCAAATGAACTTAGAAAATCCACGAGTGACTTGCAGCAGCCTTGCGAGTGACGCTGAATAGTTCTGAATCACTCGAGTGATCTGCTTCCAACTCTCAGATCACCTTGCGAGTCACCTCCAAATTCCCATGAGTTAACACCATCAATCGAGTGTTTATTTATCAACTCGAGTGAACTTGCACAGCCTCAGATGATTGACTTGAAAAACTAAAAGTCAGGATCTTCACTTGTCAGTATCACTCAGGTGTTCACTTCAAGTGATTTATATATTTTAGCTCCAAATATAGCAAATGACCCATCATCAAAAAGCTCTTATCATTTATATTCCAACCCAAAAAGAATTAGCTCCAACTCAATTGTATGTTGCAAGTTATAATTAAAAGAGTGTAGATTGTATATGTATTTTTGAGCTCCAACTTCTAGAAGACATAACTCCTTAAATATAACTCTAAAATTAACATATTATATATCAATGGAAATATCTTTGAGTCTAGTTTCATATGGCACATGTTTGAGCTCAATTGGATTTGCAATTTAGGAGTTATGTCCAAAATACCGAACCTGGTCTGGAAAATGATGGTAATTTTAAATTCAACTTTAAAAATTCATATATCCTTCATATGAGCTCCTTTCAGCTTGAACCTGGATTTCAAATGATTCATTGGAAGTCTAGTTTCATATGCCACTAGTTTCATCTTAATCGGAGTTGTAGTTTGACAGATATAGTCGAATTACCAAACCTCATCCATGCTGAATGAAGAACAGAGCTGAACAGAGTTGCTGAAAATGCATGTTCCACTCGAGTAATCATTTTCCACTCAAGTGAAAATTGTTCTCACTCGTAAAGATCACTCAAGTGGCATTTTTGAAGCCCGGGAGTGACTTCCTGTAGTGCACTGTAGTTTCAACAAACCACTATTCATTGCAAAGTTTGAAATATCTCATTTTAACTCCGAATTAAGCCATTCCAACTTCCATTTGATCGTAGAGACTTCCATTATCAAATCTAATAACTTGAAAATTGATATTCCCATTATATTTTACAAATTCTTATTTTTTCAATCTCTTTCTTCTTGATTTTCTTCTTGATGATCATTCTTCATAACTCAACCAAACAACTTCTTTATTTTCTTGATTATCTTTAATCTTCTTCTTCTTTCTCTTGAATGATCCAACTTAATAACTTATTTCTTGACTTTCTTCTTGATCATTCTCCATAACTAGATATCTTCTAATCTACATTAAATATAACAATTAGTCAAGGAAGAAGATAAATATGTTATGTAAACTTTTTACTCTCAAATATTTGACATCATCAAAACTAATCACATCTAACAAAACCTTCAATAGCGACAATATAATGTCGCCTCCGATTGTAACACTTTTAACGGCGACAAAAGTGTCGCTGCCGAAAGTCTATACTTTTAGCGGTGATACTTTTGTCACTGCTGAAAGTTACATTAAAAGTTGCCACCAAATGTCGTTGCTAAATGTCATTTTTTTTTTGTAGTGAAGGTTACCTAATGTGTGTGTGTGTGTGTAATAAAAACTTATTAATTGAGGTTGAGGGGGTATTATAAATACCCCTTCTCCATACTCACTTCATGCAAGTGATTTGCGTGAAGTATTGCGTAGAAGGGTGTACGTCGAGGCTCTAGTAGAAGTATTTTCATATCTTTGGTGATCAATAAGATACTCAAAATCACTTTTAATCACAAAACTTCTTTCATGAAAAATAATCTAAATAATTTTTTCTTTCTTATGATAGTAATTTCTTGCTAATTAGAGAATATTTTAGGATTAGAATTTTGTGCAAGTTTAAGTCTTATCAATATATGACTATAGGAATGTAGCGAATGATTAATAGTGAATTTTAATCGGTTTACTTTTATTATTAAGTCAGTATAAGATTTTATAATGAATTTTCTATATAATCAATCTATAAATAATTATATTTTAGACTTTTTAACCCATTAAATTTGAGATAAATAATTTATTTGGATTATTAAAAGTATTATTATAGTTTTAATCAGTTTAGATCTTTTATCAAAGTGAAGATTTATAATTTAGCTATTTTTAAAATGTGGAGATTTTCTATAAAGAAATGAAGGTGATAATAATCAATGACCTAAATGGGTTATTTGAGTTAAGAAAAATATTTGAATTAATAATTGGGATTTTATTGTGAAATTAGAATTTTTGGGAGTAATTAATTCAAAACTTTAACATTATAGAATTAAGTTAAGTAAGTTAATTTTCTAATAACTCAAAGAGTTATTAATGTATAATAAATTGATTTTTGTAGATTGATTTTTGGCGTGTATTTGAGCTTTTGGATTAGGAGCTTGTGATTATAATTTTTTTTGGTGAGAGGTAACCAATTTCCATTTGTTATGTGTGTTGATATGTGTTTGTGAGTATTTTGTAAATTGATTATGAGATTGAAAATTTTATGTTGATATTTATTAATTATTTCAATGAGTAAGAATTTATTGTTATTGAGAAAGTTATCATAATATTGAGGAATATTTTGATATAAACTTGCCTTGTGATTTGAATTGTAAAATATATTTATATATTTTGAATATCCTCATATGAATGTAGAAATCTTGGGAAATTCCCATTGAATTATTTATTAATACATATTGGGATGATTGGTTTTGGGTTGAAATGAAGAAAATTATTTTACCATGTGGTATAGCTTTTATTGGTGCACGATGGTTGGCTTTCTATTGTCCCATCAGTTTAATGAGGGGCTGCAATACCCCACTAGTTTAATGAGGGGAAAGACCTATGGTTCGGGCACGTGCTCTGTTAATTTTAGCTAATCCTCATCATGTGACCGGAGAGCTTTTTGAGTGGCCAGTGACATGAATAGTAACTTAGCCTATGAGTCTATACGATAGAAATAAGGCGGTTTGATTGGACTGATGGAAGACACTTAGGGAATGTGATATGAGATTTGGATATATAGTAATTATGATATATAATTCTTGATATGAGATTTGTGTATAAAATTGTGATATTGAATTTTTGTCAATTATATCCCTAATACTTTGTTATATAAATTGTTCTACTTGGCACCTCATGAACACATGTGGGCACGTGTGATGAGTTGAATAGCTGGTTACTGAGGCTTTTGTCTCACCCCGTCGATTTAATATTTTATAGGTGATAGTTTCCGTGCTAGGACGTCAGGAGGAGCTTCTGAGGCATAGATATATCTCTATATATCTGTATAGCCTTTTGTGGTTTATTATATGTTGAATTGATGTATATTGCCACTCATAAGGCCCACATTCTATAAACTTTGATTTGAATGCATACTTTTAATTATTGTACTATGATTTAGATATTATATAGAGTTGGATGACTTTAATTTTGAAAGGAGAAATTTTGTACAATCACGGTAGAATATTTAATAGATTGTGAAATTTTAACTCTATCGTGATTAGTATTTGAAAGTATAGTTAATATTATGAAATTAAGGAAATGATTTTATAATTTGGTGTCAGAGTTGCAATCTTGCTATCTGTGATGCATTGCATATAGTAGCAATATATATTCTTTCACATATAACCTCCTTATGCTTTTTGTGTTATTTTGAGTTGTACCCTTATTATTTATAATAGGTTTCATCCTTAGGTGGGAAGAAAATGGTAAACACGAGAAAGACCGTTTCTAATGTTAATCTACTTCCAAATGTTGCTAAGCTACAATTGTATTAAGAGAATGAGACTATTTTAGATCGATTCAAAGATACATTACTGATGGCTATGGATGCAAGGTTGCAATAATTCAAGGAAGATCTTCAAAAGAAGTTAAGAGAGTAGGGAAGTATCCTAAAGCCAAAGGATTATGAGGTTCCTGAGCCCAGTATAGAGGCATCAAAGAGACATGAGCCAGTTGGCTCAAATAATCATGGAAGCCCTACAAAGAGTATTGAAGGAGAAGGATCATCACAACCTAGTCTCGAAGAACTATCTATCAATAAGGTGTGGAAAGATGTCTATCATCATGATCCTGAAAAGTTTTATGAAGATTTAGATCCACTGAAGGATGAGGCCTAGATCGAGGGTTTGGAAACTGTCTTTCGAGCTGCTGTTTGTAATGAGTATCATAAGGCCAGAGTGGCCATTATTCTGTTGAGGGATCACGCTCAAAGATGGTGGCAAAGCACATGTGGTCTGGATGACTCAATGACAACTTGGAGGGAGTTCAAGACTAAGTTATGCGATCATTACTTCCCTCCAACATTAAGACATGAGAAAGAGACAACATTCTATTCCCTTCAATAGGATAACATGCATGAGGACGAGTTTATTGTGACTTTCATCGACCTTTCCAAATAAGTGACCTACTTGCAATGGAAAGATGACTCAAAATGGAAATCGCGTCAACTAATTATCAGGGCTAGGCTAGAGTTAAAGCCTTTTGTGCCAATGCGTGATATCAAGAATTTTGAAGAAACTTGCACCAACTTGAGAATAGCTGCACGCATGAAGCGTGAAATCGAGGCTGCCAGACCCCGAGACAATTAGGGCAAGTTCTGTCAACCTGAGTGGAGTAACCAAGCTATCTGGGTTCCATCTTGGGAATGTAAGGAACTCTAGTAGGAAGAGTCAACGACAAATGAATTGATCGCGACAGAGTAATTTTCAAAGTAACTCCCAGAGGAAAGAAGGTCAAAGGAGCCATACTGGAGTAAGCCAGCAACCTCCCTGTGAAACGGAAATGTCTGCCCTAAGTGTTAACGGTCCTTGGGTAAAGTTTGGCTACATCGCACGATATTGTCCAGAAGGGTAGCAACAGCAGACCAACCAAAGTGATCGTCTCACTATTCTTGGCAGGGTGTATGCCATGACTCAAGAGGAGGCTAACGCATCCCCTAATGTTATCATAGGTACTATTTCTCTTCAAGGTCATGACATTGTTGCACTGTTTGACTCGGGTGCTACACATTCTTTCATATCTTTTGATTGTGCTAAGAAGTATGATTTCCTTATATTTGTTCTGCTATATGATATGAGAATTTATATCCCTGCTGGGGCTGTGGTGATGATTGTACATGCTTGTGTGGGTAATACCTTTCGATTTGAAAACCAAGATTCTATTGTAGATTTAGTGTGTTTTCCGCTAAAAGGAATATATGTTATTGTTAGTATAGATTGGCTAGTGAACAATGATGTCATACTAGATTGTAAGAAGAAGGTGGCCACTTATGCCATGAATACCATATCAGTAGAAACCTTTATAGTCCTTATGCTATTGTCGACAGCTCAAGTTGATAAGTGTATTAGAAAGGGTTGTCAAGCCTATGTAGTTTTCTTCTCTATTAGTGAAGGAAGTTGGGATCAATCATATCGATATAGTAAGAGAATATCCTGAGGTATTTTTAGAGGAGATATCAGGGCTACCTTCGGAGCAGGAGGTTAAGTTCTCCATTGATTTAGTACCAGGTACAACCCTAATTTCTAAGGCCCCTTATTAGATGTCGCCATCAGATTTGGCAGAGTTGAAGAAACAACTAGAAGACTTGCTCAAGAAAGGTTTCATTCGACCAAGTGTCTCTCCCTGGGGTTCGCCAGTGTTGTTTGTCAAAAAGAAGGATGGAAGTATGCGATTGTGCATTGATTATAGTCAATTGAATAAGGTCACCATTAAGAATAAATATCTGTTGCCTAGGATTGATGATTTACTAGATAAGCTCAAGGGAGCCGCAATGTTCTCTAAGATCGACTTGAGATCGGGTTACCATCAGCTTAGAGTTAGGGCTGAGGATATCTCAAAGACTGCTTTCCAAACTTGCTATGGGTATTATGATTTTTTGGTTATGCCTTTGAGGTTGACTAATGCTCTAGCCATTTTCATGGATTATATGAACTGGATTTTTAGACCATCAATTTATTGTTGTCTTCATTGATGACATTTTCATTTATTCTAAGAATGAGGAGGAGTACTGAAAGCATCTACACATTGCATTACATATACTAAGGATTCACCAGTTGTATGCTAAGTTGAGTAAGTGTGAGTTTTGGCTCAAGGAAGTGAATTTCCTTAGCCACGTAGTGTCTGTTGAGGGGGTAGTTGTTGATCCTAGTAAAGTAGATGCCGTGTTGAAATGGAAACCCCCGAAGTCGGTAACTGAAGTGAGAAGTTTTTTAGGATTGGTTGGCTACTATAGGAGATTCATTAAAGGGTTCTCTCAAATTGTCATTCCTTTGACCAAGTTAACCAAGAAAGATCAACCGTTTATATGGACTGACAAGTTGTGTGAAGTTGCTTTTCAAGAGTTGAAGGCAATGTTGATTACAACCCCTATACTTACCCTTCTTGATCCCTGTCATCCATACACAATGCATACGAACGCTTCCCTCAAGAATTTGGTTGTGTTAATGCAAGAAAGTGAGGTTGTTGTATGTGCTTCAAGACAATTGAAGCCTTATGAGGAGAATTATCCAACTCATGACCTAGAGTTGGCAGTTGTGGTACTTGCCTTTAAGATTTGGAGGCATTATTTGTATGGGTCTCAGTTTGAAGTATTTAGTGACCATAAGAGTTTGAAGTATTTCATAGATTAGAAGAAGTTAAATAACAAACAGCACCAGGAGATGAAATTTCTGAAGGATTATGTGTAATATCCCAAATTTAATCACCAAAATTCCTTGTATATTTAGTTATATTCAATGGAATAAAATGGTGAATTTTAGTACACTTGAAGTAGTCAAAATAGTGGAAATAGTGATTGTATGAAATTTTTTGCCAAAAAAGACCTAAAGCCCAATTTTATCTTTGACAAAGGCTTAACAATGAAGCCTAAAATTTAGTATGAAAGAGCACAATTTTTGGGCCCAATATATTACAAAATTTTGGCCAAATGGAAAGGAAAGGAAAAAGACACATTTTAATACACAAATGTAAGGACAAAATGTTCATTTAGCTAAGTAAAATAAAAATTCAATAATTCCCTTTAATTAAAAGGCAAAGTCGGTCAAGGAAGAGGGAATCAAGAAGGCATATGATTTTGCCACCTATTTGGACATGTGAAAGCAAGAAAAATTCCATATGGAAAAGGAATCACAAGAAATTTCCATGTGTACAAAATTGGCAATAAAATAGAATTAAAATAAAAGAGGTGGAAATGATAATTTATAAGAAATTTTTTTGCCCATTTGGTCTCCATTTTTAGCCAGCAATAAGATTGAAAGAGAGAGAAAGAGTTAGGGCAAAAATAAGAAGAAGAAGGAGACAAGAGAAAGCAAAAAGCAAAATCAAGGTAAGTAGTAGAAAAATTCAAGTATTCTTGTCACCAATCACTTGTAAACCTTCCCTAACTCATGTATCCTTCTTGAAATCATGTTAAGAAGAAGAAAATCAAGGGAAGAGAGAGGGAAGGTGCATGGCCTAGAGAGAGAAAGAAAGAGAAAGTAAGGTAAGCTTAAGAACTTGATGATTCTTGATGATTTAAGCTTGTTCTTGATGTTTTAGTTGGTTGTTTGGTTTGGTTTGTATTGTCATGATTTTGTGATTTGGGATGCATAAACCCTAAGGGAAGATGCTGCCCAAACTTTGATTAATTATGGGCAAATGGTGTTTAAGTGGTTAAATAAGTGATTAGGAATGAAAAGAAAATGTTTGATTGGTTGGAAATTGAAAAACTTCAATTTCCCTAAAATGTGTAAACTTTTAGGCAGGGGATGGAATAGGGGGTTAGGGCTGGAATTTGATGGATTTGATTATTCCATTATGTTTAGAATGAAAAATTGTATAGGAAGCATGTGAATTATGGAGTGTGAAGGCTTTAGAGTGTGAAATGACAATTTTGCCTCTAAAACCCTAATTGGTGGCTATCAAGGGTTAAATTGGAAATGCAATATGATTTTGTCAAAAATGAAGTCAAAAATGGATTTTACACACGAAATTGTGTAAGAATAGCCTAGTTTATAATTTTTAGAAAAGTACAATTATATCGGGCATAAAGGGAATTAGACTGGATTCCCTAAGGGGCATTTTGGTAATTATGAATTTTTAAGTAAAGATAACTAACTTATAAAATTTAGAATAAGGTATGAATGAATAATAATTCATTTGTGATCAATTTTGAAATTTTAGGATTTGATATTTATCGAGTCGGACCGGAAATCAAGGACTAATATTAGCTAGGCCAAGAAAGGAGTAAGGTAGTAATTCTATCTCTCATATTCTATGTGATTGTTAATATTCATTGTTTGCCATCTTCTGTGCAATGATGTATAGATGGCGATATGTCCTAGAGTTAGGTGTGGGAAAAGCACAAGTACCTTTTGGCCAATGGTATCCAGGTTTGGTCAGCCAATAAGATTTACTCATTGTGGTGTGGGGACAGTACAAGTACCACCTCATGAAAACAACACAAGTATCATGAGGCTAGTGGGACCTAACTGAGGTGAGTACGGATAGGTTGATACCTGCTCCAGAACATTATTGAGAAAGTATAGATAAGCTGGTGCCTGCTCCAGAATATTTATGTGATCACAATATGGCAAGTAGGGACAATACGATCATTTTGATCTGGACAAAATCATCGCTTTGATCTTGAACATTGATTGCCAGACATGTGCACAACATTATTATTTTCTACATCATATGCTGTTTTGCATGTTTATCTTTTACATTTTATATGATTGATTACTTGTTACTACTGAGATTCGCTCGAATTTCACCACTTTCCTGAACTAAAAATTTATTCAGCAAAGAATAGCGGCTCAAAAGGTAAGGAGGTGGACACCAGCAGCTGAAGGGACCAATTTTTGAAGAAATTTTGTGTTGGTTATCTTGTACCTTTTTATGTATTTTCTAGGTTATGTAATATACTATATACAAACCTATTGGGATTTCTGTAATGTAATTAAGAATTTTATATCAGTATATTTATGCTATTTCTGTATGCTCATTGAATTATGCATTGGTACTTTATTAAATGTCAAATTTCTGAGGGGTTTGACATTATGACTTTGAGTTGAAGTATCATTCCGGCAAGGCTAACATGGTTGCTGACGCTTTAAGTCGAAAGTCGGTACACTTGTTTCGTATGAGTTTGGAAGAGCAGAGTTGGCTAAATGGATTAAGAGATATCTATATAGTCCCAGATTAAAGAAGGGCTACTTTAAATGCAGTCCTTGGTGAATATGGATTTTATCAGGACCTGAGAGACACCTAGATGAAAGATGATAAGTTAAGTAGAATTTGAGAGGAACTAGATCTAGAACATGACAAAGGTCTAGATTATGACATTGGGAATGCGGATATCTTGAGATACAAGAAGAGAATTTGTGTTCCCAACAATGATGAAATCAAGAAAACCATTTTAAAAGAAGGTTATCGGAGCAGGTACGCCATGCATCCGGGAATCACCAAGATGTATAATGATTTGAAGCGACAATATTGGTGGCCGAAGATGAAGAGAGAAGTGATCGACTTTGTCTTAAAGTGTTTGACGTGTCAGAATTTGGATATCCCTAAATAGAAATGGGATGTCATTTCTATGGACTTTATCATGGGTTTACCACCAATCTGGGTCAGTTATGTTGCATTTGGGTGATCATAAACCAATTAACCAAGTCAACACTCTTTTTACTTATTAAAGAGGACTATTCTTTAGAGAAATTGGCCGAGTTGTACATTAAAGAGATTGTTTGTATACATGGAGTGATGGAGAGTATCATATCATATCGTGATCCGAGGTTCACTTTGAACTTTTAAAAGTTCCTACAGGAGGCCATGGGTATAAAGTTAAAGTATAGTATCGCTTATTATCCTCAGACAGATGGTCAAATAGAGAGGAATATTCAAACACTCAAGGATATGTTAAGAGTTTGTGCTATCAAGTTCCCTGGTAGTTGGGACAAACACTTGCCATTGGCAAAATTTGCGTACAATAATATCTACCACTCCAGTATTCAGATGACACCTTTTAAGGCTTTATATGGTCAAAAGTGCAGGTCTCCGTTGTGTTGGACCGAATTGAGTGAAAGAATTATTATTGGACTAGATTGAGTAGACCAAACATCACGGAAGATTGAAATGATATGGCAGAAATTGTTGACAGCTCAGAGCCGACAGAAGAGTTATGTGGATCGTCGAAGGAGACCGTTGGAATTTAGTGTGGGAGATAATATTTTTCTAAAGGTTTCGCCCATTACGGGTATTGGGAGGTTTATTAAGGCAAAGAGGTTGACTCCCCGATTCATTGGGCCATATGAGATTTTGGAGTAGATTAGGCCGGTTGCCTATTGGATTGCCTTGCCTCTGCACTTGTCTAATGTGCACAAAGTGTTTCATGTGTCACAGTTGAAGAAGTATCATCCAAATTCATCTCATGTCATTGAGCCTGAGGAAAATGAGTTGAGAGAAAACTAGACTTATATAGCAGAACCAGAGAAATTATTGGATGTTTAAGACAAACAATTGCGGAAAAAGACCATTCAACTAGTGAAAGTCTTCTGGAAGGGTATGACACCCGGAGATGTGACTTGGGAAACTGAGGAAAGAATGCGTCGTGACTTTCCTAATTTGTTTGCTTAAAGTTGTGGCTGTGATTGATTTGATTGAATTATTGTATTGTTGTTTTTCACTTGAATCAAATTTTGGGGACAAAATTCTAATTAAGTGGGGATAATTGTAACACCCTTAGTTTTATTTTTAGGATATAATTATAATTTGAAAATAATTATTTATAAAAAAATGAAAAAAAATAAATTAGTAGGTAATTTTGAAATAAAAAGAAAAGAGGGATATGATTCAAATATGTTAAAAAAATTATTAAAAAAATAATAATAAATGAAAAAAAAGATAGAAAATGGTGGCGCCAAAAGATTACCCAAAATATATATATATATATATATATATATATATATATATATATATATATATATATTAAAAATTATTAATTGAGGTGAAGGGGGTATTCTAAATACCCCTCTTCATACTCACTTCATGCAAGTAATTTATGTGAAGTGTTGCGCATAAGGGTGTACGGCGAGGTTCTGGTAGAAGTATTTCATATCTTTAGGGATCAATAAGGTATTCAAAATCACTTCTAATCATAAAAGTTCCTTCATAAAAAATGTTATAAATAATGTTCTCTTTTTTATGTTAGTAATTTATTGCTGATTAGAGAATATTTTAGGATTAGAATTTTGGGCAAGTTTAAGTTTTATCAGTATATAACTATAGGAATGTAGCGAATGATTAATAGTGAATTTTAATCGCTTTACTTTTGTGATTAAATCAGTATAAGATTTTATAATGAATTTTCTATATAATTAATCTATAAATAATTCTATTTTGGACTTTTTAAACAATTAAATTTGAGATAAATAATTTATTTAGATTATTGAAAGTATTGTTATAGTTTTAATCAGTTTAAATCTTTTATCAAAGTGAAGATTTATAATTTAGCTATTTTTAAAATTTAGGGATTTTCTATAAAAAAATGAAATTGATAATAATCAATTATTTAAATGGGTTATTTGAGTTAAGAAAAATATTTGAATTAATAATTAGGATTTTATTATGAAATTAGAATTTTTGAGGGTAATTAATTCAAAACTTTAAAATTATAAAATTAAGTTAAGTAAATTAATTTTCTAATAATTAAAAGAGTTATTAATGTATAATAAATTGATTGTTGTAAATTGATTTTTGGAGTGCATTTGAGCTTTTGGATTAGGAGCTTGTGGTTATAATTTGCTTTGGTGAGAGGTAACCACTTTCCACTTGTTATGTGTGTTGGTATGTGTTTGTGAGTATTTTGTAAAAGGATTATGAGATTGAAAATTTTATGTTGATATTTATTAATTATTTCAATGAGTGAAGATTTATTGTGATTGAAAAAGTTATCATAATATTAAGGAATATTTTGATATAAACTTGCCTTGTTGAATCTTATGATTTGAATTGTTAAATATATTTATATATTTTGAATATCCTCATATGAATGTGAAAATCTTGAGAAATTCCCATTGAGCTATTTATTGTTACATATTGGGATGATTGGTTTAGGTTAAGATGGAGAAAATTATTTTACCACGTGTTATAGTCTCCATTGGTGCATGATGGTTGGCTTTCTATTATTCCACCAGTTCAATGAGGGGCTACGACACCCTACTAGTTCAATGAATGGAAAAACCCATGGTCGTGTGCTTTGTGGATTTTGGCCAATCCTCATCATGTGACCGAAGAGCTTTTTGAGTGGTCAGTGACATTGATAGTAACTTAGGTCATGGGTCTAGTCAGCAGAAATAAGGCGGTTTGATTGGATTGATGGGAGGTACTTGGAGAATGTGATTTGAGATTTGGATATATAGTAATTGTGATATATAATTCTTGATATGAGATTTGTGTATAAAACTGTTATATTGAATTTTGTCAATTATATCTCTAATACTTTGTTATATAAACTGTTCTATTTGGAACCTCATGAACATATGTGAGCATGTGTGATGAGTTGGATAGCTAGTTACATAGGCTTTTGTCTCATCTTATTGATTTAACATTTTTCAGGTGAAAGTTTATGTGGTGGGACATCAGGAAGAGTTCCTGAGACATAGATATATCTCTATATATCTGTATAGCCTCTTGTTATTTATTATATGTTGAATTGATGTATATTGTCATTCATAGAGCCCACATTCTATAAATTTTGATTTGACTACATACTCTTAATTATCATATTATGATTTGAATATTATATAGAGTTGGATAACTTTAATTTTGAAAAGCGAAATTTTATATGGTGGAATATTTAATAGATTATAAAATTTTAACTCTATCATAATCAACGTTGGAAAGTATAATTAATTATATAAAATTAAGCGAATGCTTTCACACCCTTTGTACTTTCTAACCAAAATATATGATCCCTTCTTTCTTGAAGTTTCTTGTATTGAATTAGGGAGATTGATCCTACCCACTCTTTGTCGAGCAAGGTCATGATGAGGCGGACACGCGTCTAACAATGATGTATTAGTTAAATTATCCTTCACGAAAGCATCAGCAAGACAATTCTAATCTCTTGAAATATATTGTAAACGGAGTTTTCAACAATACTTCATCATGCCTAATTTGAATAAACACCAAGCTACAATCAATATTCATTAGTGCTGTCTCTATTTAATACTTCCATTGTCCCTATATATAATGTCGTTTTAATAGAACTGTGTCTGAAAAATAGTTAAAATTAGTTGAAAGTATTTCCTTTAGTCCTTTTCTCGAGAAATAATGATCAAAATTATAATATTTAAAATATTAATTAAAAATAATAAATATGTAGGTTTTGTGCCTTTCTTTCCAATCATATCTATGTTTAGAAAGAACATGCATGAGAGAGATATTGGATGAAAATTTATTTTATAGAGATAATACCTAATATATATTTAATGGGGGTGAAAAATAAAAAGACTAGTTTAAAGTTTCAAACAAATAAGATGTGTTTCTTATAAAAAGAATCACCCCGATGAGAGAGAATATTCCTTATAAAAAGAACTAAAAGAGTATAAATATATAGAAAATATAATTTATTTTTTAAAACTATCTTTATTTATGAATAAGTAAGGGTGAGTAATAATGAAAAATGATGAAAGAGAATGTATAAGGGAAGATCGTATGAGTAAATAAACTGAATGAGAGAAAATAATGGGAATACGTCAATATTTTAATAAAAAATTTATTTAAAAGATAGTTGAATTACCTAAATTTTAAATTAGATCATTAAATTTAACAAATCCATCAAATGACCTAAAACAAAATTTTAAAATATGACAATTTTACTCTACTGCCCCTCACCGTCATTTGATTCTCTCCCTTTATCACTCATTCTCTCTCCTTCCATCCACAAATTCCTCCATCATTTGCTGATCATCTCACCTTATTCTTCCTCCTCATTTCGCCTCTGTCGCCGCCTTTGGCCTCTTCCGCCGTAGTCTCTGCTGCTTGTCCATTTTCTTTAGCATCCCTTCCCTTCTGCTCAACCTTTACATATGCATTCCCCTAATTGTATCACTTTCTCATCTGCCAAGCCATCATGTCAGTACAAATGGGGTTTTGTTTTTGTCAAACTTAGACAAGCTTTGCTATTCATACAAACACAACAAATAGCAACATATCCCATGATATATAAAGTTATCCACAGGAAAATGCTCGGGAATTCATGATGAGGTAGTTCAAAAATGTTTAACTCTTCTAGTGAGGCTAACATGGTTTTTTTTATTAGAGAGGCTAACAGAATGGCTGATACAATTGCGAATAAAGCTCTCTCCATGCCATTTGGTGCGAACGTCCTATCTTGGGAGACCACTGTCAGCCTTCTTGAAGATAGTGGTGTAACTTAGAATTAATTTGAATGAAAATAAAAGTGAATATGGAGATGTAAATAGAAATAAAGTTTAAATGTGTGTTTGGTATATTAATGGAGATGGGGTAAAACTAGAATTTCATGGAATTGTTAAGAATTCCATAAGTTGTATGATGGAAATGATTTCCATCAAGTTTAATGGAATTGGCCTTTACAAAGAAGCCAATTCTATGCTCTTGGATTTATATCAAACAAGCCAAAAGTATGTAATTCAATTCAAATTCTATTTTCATAAGACCAATTCCGGCATAGCAAACGGCCTTTAGATACATATTTATTTACTGTTTTATTTCACTCCTTTTGTCTTATGTAATTTTCTTTCCTAATTATACATATAAAAACCCTTCTGGGGGCGCACACACACGTATGTATGTAGGTATGTATAATGTAATTAGTTCATCAATAAGTTGGCCAAAAAAATAGTTCATAAAAAAATAAGGGCATTGAGGTATATTGACAAAATCACATTATCCAATTTGGGTCATTTAACGTGATTATAAATTTGATAAGTTTAGCAAGGTTCTGAAACTTGGACCGCCACTAAATCGGTGGAGGTACTAGATCAAGGGTCAATGGGTCAGATTGGAGTCAAACCGGAGTCAGACTTTGTATTAATTAAAAAATATAATTTAATTAAAATAGGTAAAAATATTCATATTTTAATAATAAAAAATATTTTGTTAAACAATAAAAGTAATATAAATTTTTTGCCAATAAAAAGTAATATTTATATTTATCTAACCAAGAAAAAAATACCCAGAAATTTTTTTAAAAAATAGAGATGTGACTCGGTGATTCACCAACTCGGCTAGGTCAGGGCGAGTTTCACAGGTTGACCCTGGGTCAACCCGTAAACCGGATCAATTTTCCGGCCGGGCTGCTGGTTTTCAGTCTGGGCCACCCGATCCGGACCAGATTTCAGAACCATGAAGTTTAACAAACCAAATTATAATTTGGATATTTTAAGTGGCTTTTAAAAAGATTTTTTTTATTTTACTTAATGCAATATATAAAAGTAATAAAAAATAAAATATGTAAAATTGTATTTATTATTCAGACCACCTTAAATGAAATCGAACATTAAAAAAAAAACAGAGAGTTTATATTAGGGACAAAGGGAGTAGCTTTTTTTTTTTTTTCTCCCTTTCTTTGTTTTGTTTTTTTTGGATACTAAGGTAAGGGAGTATCATCCAATGAAGAAGTTGGCATCAAATTCAAGAGTAACTTTTTTTAACCCAAGAGGCCTAAATCCCACATTATTGTTAGACCTTTGAGAACGGCCCCCTTTTCTTCTTCAAAGGAAAGGGTACGGGGAACACTGAACAACAAGGAGGGGGGGAAAATTCCCATATTTTCAAATCTCTCGTCGCTGCTTTGCTGGATCTCGTTGCTGTCGTTCAACCTCGTCGCTGCTTCTCGTCGTCCTATCGGAGGATTCATTCAGGTATCAACTTCTACTTTCCATTTCACGCCTCTGCCTGTTTGTTGCGATGTGCCTCTGGTGTCACAGATAGTAAATTGGATTAGCTTTTTTTTTTAAAAAAAAAATTTGGTTGGAGACAATTTTTGCGGTGTTTATTAGTTATTTTGTGCTTCTAATACTGAATTTGCGTGGGAATAAAATTTGTATGCTAATCTTTTTCTTACGTGCTTAATGAGAGCAAATAAATACAGACATTGGCTGAATTGTTGGGCAAAAAATAGGTGCTTCTTGGGAATAACTAGATGCGAAGTTTGTTGGCGAAATTGTTTTTGCTAGTCTATACTTTTTTACTTCCGCTATTCAAGTTTGTCCACTTCTGGATATTGAAGTCACTGAAGTTCTTTGTCTTCTTGCAATATTATTGCTCGTGATTTCGCAGTGTGCATGTTCTAAAATAAATGTTTCTTTTAGGAGAATGGTGAACGAGTTTGTAGGCCTTTTTTCTTCTTGTGGGGCGGGGGTTAGATATGATGTTTTGGTCATTTCTTTCTTTCTTTTTGTGTATAATGGTTCTGTTTAGTATTACAGGTGCATGGTCTGTTCTCGAAAATAATCTTGCAATGATCTACTGTTGTATATAAAACATTTACTTCTACTCTAACTGTGAATCGCTTGAGTATTCCTTGTGCAGGGACAAACTTCTCATGGTTTTCAATTTTTACACGTGTAACTTGCATAATATGATATGTGTGTTTATATATACATATTTGATTTCTATTTTCGAATTTTAATGTCAATATCAATATCTTTGAGAATCCGCTTTCACTTTAAACAAAAAAAAAAAAAAAAAAAGAGAATCCACTTTCACAACTGAAGTAACAAGCTTTATATATGAACTTTTCTTAACAGTGTGTAAACTATATGTATAAGATAGTGAAATAAACTGTGCTGGAATATGGTTTACTGTTTAGCTCAGGCTTCTCTTTCTCCCCTAAGGTTATGCTTTAAACCTCTTCATTTTTTTTTAATTTTTTTAACATCATGAAATACTATTCCCTATTGGTAAGACAGTGAATTCAGTGTAATATACTGTATCTTGTTGGCAGAATGGCAAATACAGTGGAGGATTGGTCGCAGTATGGAATTTCAATGGAGGCGAGTGTTTCCAGTGCTCATTATTTTTTTAAAATATTTGAGTCAGATAAATTGATTCATTAAAAATTACTGTGCTTTTTTTTTTCTTCCAGGAAAAGGACAAACTTGTTGGAGAAGTAATCCGTTATATGCTTTTCAAAACTCATCAGAACTCAGGGTGCCCAATTAAGAGAACTGAGCTTACTCAACTGGTTACGAAAAACTATCACCAGCGTAACCTTCCTACTTCAGTGATAAATGAGGCCAAAGAGAAGCTTTCAAGCATATTTGGTTATGAAATGAGAGAGCTTCAAAGATCTCAACCATCATCAAAAAACCAGGCACAGCTTTCTCAGCAAAGTATGAAATGATGTTCTTATTTCAGTTTAGATCATGCAAGACGTTGACAATAAACACCCTCTAGAATCCCAATATTATTTTCAGTGAAATTTTGATGAATAATTTGAGAAATATATGCACACTTAATGGAACCACTATATGGGCCTTTTGCTTTTTAAATCATATCATGCATGGGCTTGTTTACTAATTTTTGATGTGTGTGTCCAATTGATCACGTTGTTTTTTTCTGCATTATGGATTATAATGCATTAAAAAAAATGAATTAGGTTGTCAAAAAATTATGTGGTTTCTTTCTATATGAATGATAAGAAAATATAGCTCCGAGGAAGTATATTTTATGCTTTGGTTTGAGAACACAAACTAACTTTGATACTTTACCTTTGATAGGTATATGCTGAGTTTTTATTGATATTTGCAATAAGGTGTGCATATATGGTCAAATAAAAGGGGAAAAAAGGAAAACTTTGACCCTGTATGGAGGTGGATATATAGAAGTTTTCATTGATATTGTAACAAGGTGTGCATATATGGTTAAAGAGAAGCAGGGGGGACAAAAACAAAAGAAAAAGAAAATTGTTATACATTCCTTTTACCCCCTGAAATCTGTATTGTAATCCTCTCCTAGTTGTAAATATCCATTTCTCTAATTATACTTGCATACTTTCTTCCAGATGTTGCAGATTCAAAATCATATGTCCTCATAAGTCAGCTGCCTCCCAATGTATATAAAAAATATGTTGATGATGTAAATAGTGCACATCTGAGTGGTTTCACTTTTGTCATTGTTAGTATAGTACATCTTGCTGGTGGGAAAATTCCTGCAGGTATGATTGTAGATTTAGTCTCAATATATTTATGTATGCATTAGCAAATGGTAGACTTTTGCTAGTCAAATGCAACTATACTAAAGTGTCCAGATAGACTAGATCAGTGATGAAGGAATCTGTGAAAATGTGGTTTGAAATGTGTTATGGTAATAGCAAGAAAAGAGAAAGACAAACTGGTAGATCTTGCAAAATTGCAAGATAAAAAGTAAAAGAAAAGTAGGGGAAAAACCTAGAGCCAGAATCTGAAAACTCTAGTCAAGAGACAATAACTTTCTGATAATCCATTGCAATTGAAAGTATTACATATTTATGGAATCTAAGCATAACTGAAAGACATAACTAATAATAACCGAATACATAATAACTACTGCAAACAAGATAAAGACAAATAACCAACCCCAAATACTTAACTTCTAATAACTTCTAATATGTTTCCCTATTGCCAAGTGTCCTTTTCCTAGAGTAAACCAATAAAGGACGTGGCATCCTATCATTACCCCTCCCTTGGAAAACAGCCTTGTCCTCAAGGCTGAAATTAGGAAACTGTAGCAAAGGCATCATACTGCTCTCAGCTGCATTCTTCACTTGGTCTGCCCTTCCATTGAACCAGCAATTCAACCTCTTTATTGCCCATTGACTCTGTTTCCGAAGCAGAAAAGCGAGAGGACAGAATCTGTTCCAGCTCCAACAAAGCCTCCCAATCATTAGTAACAGGTAGTGGAGCCAAGGAGGAACAAGTAGAGCCATAAGCAGGTTTAAGCAAGGAAACATGGAAAACAGGATGAATGCGGGCTTCAAGAGGAAGTTGAAGTTCATAAGCTGCTGCACCAATTCGTTCGATAATGGGATAAGGCCCATAAAATCGTGGTGCAAGTTTTTCAAATTTGTGTCTTGCGAGAGAGCGTTGTTTGTAAGGCTGAACCCGAAGGAAGACCATATCTCCAGGTTTAAACTCAACATCTCATCGGTTGTTGTCAGCATACTTCTTCATTCTAGTCTGTGCTAAAGTCAAATTGTCCCGAATAGTATGCAAAACTGCGTAAATAATCTTAGTACCTTGATAATATGGAATCCAACTTCTGATAATCCATTGCAATTGAAAGTATTACATATTTATGGAATCTAAACATAACTGAAAGACATAACTAATAATAACCGAATACATAATAACTTCTGCAAACAGGATAAAGACAAATAACCAACCCCAAATACTTAACTTCTAATAACTTTTATCTGTTTCCCTATTTCCAAGTGTCCTTTTCCTAGAGTAAACCAATAAAGGACGTGGCATCCTATCAGAAACAGAGAGGGATCTGAGATAGAAGAGAAGCAGAGAGAGAAATGAGAGAAGGGAAAATGTATTCAATTACTGATCACAAAAGCATAAGTCTGATTACAATGGGTATTACACCTTATTTATCGGCTAGAATGACTTAATGGTCAGGCTTACCCTAAAACTAACTAACTTCTAACAAATATATTCTCTAACAAACTCTAAATAACTTTTATTATATTTCCATATCAAAATGCTACTTGATGAACTTCAATTTTCTTCTTTATCATCAATGGGATTATTGTGTTGCAATCAAGTAGCATTACCATTGCAAAGAATCTAGTTTGTCAGGATAGAACCCGGGGCTTGATTGGCGTTTTTTTCAATAGAAAACTAGAGAACAATATGATTGAGGTGATTTACGCACATATACATCAACAAACAGTTGGTTTTCTTTTCAACAACCTAGTTTGAGTGAGAGAATGGTAGTCCTAACTTTTTCCCCTGTTTCTATAATTTTTGGAGCTTATTATAAAAATACCTTACTCTTAAGGGTGCTATTGTAATTTAGCACTAGGTTTATAAAGTGCCATTACGTTTAAATGCATAATAGAAGTATCAGTTCAATGATGGAATACAATTAACTGTTCTTCTCAGCTGCTTTCTTTGTAACCTGATAGAACTTCTTCTTGAGAATGCTCTGTAGAAAGTCTCTTTAGCCATATGAGGAGAATGGGCTTGTCTGAAAATGAAGAAAGCCATCCCGTACTTGGAAATGTCAAGCATGCATTAGAACTTCTTGTTCAGCAAAGGTGAGTATTGGCTTGATGTAGTGATTTTCGATAGAACACAATGGCGTCGTGCAATTTATGTAGCCAATCCCATTTAGTGGGATAAGACTTTGTTGTTATTGTAATGATTTTCTAATGAGTTGTTTCAGTTCATGTAGTAATTACTTTACCAAAATTAATCTCTCAAGAGGAATGAAGTAACTCCTGGGTTATCTTTTCCTGCATAGATATTTACAAAAGGACAATGTCAATGGTCCTGAGGGCAATACTTTATTTTATGAGCTTGCTGAAAGAGCTTTAGACGGACCCATTAGTGACAAGATCAAAGAATATGTATCTCAGGTACTTTATACAAGTTTTTGTGGTCATTGTCTCTGTCTTATGTTTGTTTATTTCAATAGTAGGCAATAAACGACGTATCTTTGGTCAAAAAGTTTGATCTCTGGTGATCTGGTCACCCTTTGATGTTCTGTTTATGTTTTTCTTTTGGATGCTTCTATGAGATATGAATGTAGATTAGGCATCATTGTTATTTGTTTAAAATCAAGTGCCTTGCAGCAATAATAAGGTTGTTGTCATATGACCCAGAGGTCACGGGTTCAAATCCTAGAAATAGTCTTTCCACTTGTAGGAGTAAGGTTGTGTATATCTATCTTTCCCTAGCCCCAACTCAGTCAAAGCCTTCTATACTAAGGTCTTAAATTTTTATAGCCGTCTTGTTTTAATCATGTTTATCCCTCTTAAAAAGATGTCATGCCCTTCATTCATGTGTTAATGGAGATTTATTTTACCGTTACTACTTTGGACAATCATGCATCAAAATAAAATAGGACATTTTTAATGTGTAATGTAG
This sequence comes from Albizia julibrissin, assembly GCA_037074505.1. Taxonomy (NCBI): domain Eukaryota; kingdom Viridiplantae; phylum Streptophyta; class Magnoliopsida; order Fabales; family Fabaceae; genus Albizia; species Albizia julibrissin. Next base: position 56,171,517 of record CM073477.1, on the reverse strand, counting down.
TATAGGTTATGGTGTGCCATTTATTTTAGTAATGCATGTCTTAAGAAAAACAGAAATAATGCATCTTAGATTAAGTTGAATACTGTATGTTTGTTGGATTCTTCTGATATGACTCATTGCAATAAACAACAAAAACAATTCTTGTCTAGTTGACTGTTTGGATTACACGATACCGATACCATTGTGTTATATCAACAATGAGGCTCATTACAGTCGTTAAAGACAAGAAGAAACTACTAAGATGTTAACTTTGTGGTGGTATTGTAGTGGTAATTATAGGTGAAAAGGAGAAAGGATAACTTAAATATTATGCACCAATTAATTGAGAAAAACTTTTTATTTTTTTCATCTGGAGCATCGAACAGTTCTACACATTTTACAGTACCCTCTACTGTTCCAATGGAATAAATGTTTTCCTTGTAGATTGTGAAGAACGACATCAATTCAGTGGAAGATGAATAGATCCAGTGTTCTGATAGAGATCATGACTTGTCTTCTACTAATTACTGAACTCCTGGAGAGTCTGAGTTTGCCTTTTTTTATGTTCGGCAAATTCGTGTGTGTTTATATATTTGTAGAAGGATAACAAGAAGTTAGAGTATAATTTATTTGAAATTTAATTAGGGTAGATTAGATATATTTTTCTTTATTTTTTAAAATTATGTGATTATTTTCTATTTAAAAAAAGTCATAAATTTCTCTTGAATATTGAAACATTTTAAGAATTTTCTATTTTTAAAAGGGTTAAGGTTCAATTTTGTTTTGGAAGAAACTACTTATGAGCGCTGAGTATCTAGAATATTTTTTAGGAGTAATTTTACTTTGAAAGTATATATATAAGGTACCATAAGAGTAAACAAATTATATGGTAGAGGGGGTGATTTGTTTAAGTTTTGTATTATATACGTGTATCCTAAGACTCCCTCCTCAAAATCATTTAACAAAAACTTTCTAATTCTTATATGGTATATCAATATAAATATAAGATTGATTACTAAAACATTAACAATGTTTAAAGGAATTATATTTCACTCAAGAATCCTCAATCCTCAAATATATTCTAATATTTGTACGTTAAATTCTCTTTCGTATTTAAGTAAGGCTGTTAATGCTGTTAAGTAACGCCATTTTTTTTTCACATTCCTTATTGAATATTGTTTTATCTCGATGAATTAAAGATTTATCATAATTCATAATTATATATATTTTTTGCCAAAAAAACATAACAAATGCTGGGATTCAATTTGGATCTAATAATCACTAGATAGTAGATATAATGATGATTATTTTTTAATTTTTTTATATCTCTTTATAGTTGAATTTTGTTTTATTCCCATAAATCAAGAAATTATCATAATTAAGAATTTTTGGGCAAAAGACATAAATAGTAAGGGATTCAGTTTGGATCCATTTATAATAAAAATAATTTATGATAATTATTTTCTAATTTATTTTTTATATTTCTTTATAAACGCAGACTCTGATCAATTTTGGAAACTAAATCAATATTTCCATTAACCTTCAAATTTGGTTCTTATTTATTTGGATCATATTTTTGCATTGTTATTCATTATAGGTGTTTGAACTTGAGTGCAAACAAGTATTAATTTAAATTTAAAGAATTTCAAAATCTTAATGAAATCTTTTTTTCTCTCCTAATGTTGTGTTAGAGAAATATGAGTGAGCAAAATAAAAATAGGCATACAGAAGTATTCACACTTATAACGGACTTTATATAACCTAACTGAGGTGTTACATAGCTATAAACTTCCCATTTAGGATTATTTTGGTGATTTTAATTTTGGTGAAAAATAAAATTCCTTCGAAAATGAAAAGACTTGAATCATTTTATAGAATAATCCAGAGAGCTATATAACATCCATCTTCATTTGGTTTTGGTTTAAACTAAATTTTTCCCATCATGATTGTTTCTACTCCTTGATACTAGCATGAGTGGGTGCCTTCATGTAGAGTTCAAGGATACAAATTTTAGCCATTTTGTTTTCTTTACTATAGCTTGCAAGGATCAAATGCTTGCATTCAAATGGATTTGTGCAAAAAGGCATCAAACTAGGTAACTTCATGGTGAGCATAGGGAGAAAAACAAATCAAGTAGCATTAATTTTTTAAGTGGTTTTTTATATATTAACTCTTTTCCTATGGGTTTTTTTTGATAATAGATATCTTGGAATTAGTTGGATCAATAGTCCATGTTAAAGGTATGATCTTCTTCTAATGTAATATGTCATCTAGAGTAAGAAACAAAACAAAAAAATCTTTTGCTAATTTTTTCAGTGATATGGACTTATTATGTTTTCTTCTCTACAAGAGGAATTTCTTGCATACACCATTGCAATAAAGAGAAATTTGTTTGGCAACAATTGGATGTATCTAACTTCATATGTTAAACTAAACCTCATTGAACTTATAATGAAGGAATTAGGCTCTTTTTTACATCGATGATTTTTTTATCTCGTTTGTTGACATTGTGTGATTTGTAATGATAGAATTGATCTTTTTCCACATCATTTGTTGGTGACTTGGGGCCTAATTGGTTCAATTGAAAACAATCTTAGTAATGCAATGGGGTGCAATGCAATGTTTATTACCATTAGCATGTTTGATATGCCATTGACAAGATGGGGATAAATTATTTTTTAAGGTTTAATACAAAATACAAAAAGTCTTAAAATGTACTTCAAACAAAATGACTCTCCATCCCCAATCATCTTTTTTCGTAGTCAAAACACCTAGAATCAGCATCAATATTCAAAACCCTTAACAAAATCAACAAGTAAAGAAAATCTTAATCAGAAAAGTCACACTTTAACCAATTGAAAGGGTGTAAATACATAAATCAAGTTATATAGATATGGGTTCAAATCGTTAAAGAGGGAAAAATAATCTTCCACGTGTTTTCTATGAATATCTAGAAGAAAAAAATATAGATAAAAACATTTAGTATTCTATATAAAACTATCAAATATATAAAATAAAAGGTCAACTTGGAACACATTTTGGAAAATGCCGCCAGTTAGTTGATTTAATAATTTGTGATGAAGGAATTGGCTTTTTTAACATGGTTGGTTGAAGTCTTGGTTTTTTTTTTTCAAATAGAACATTATGTTATATTTTGTTAGACAAAAATCCTTAAAAAATTTATTGAAAAAAAGGCTACTTGAATGTTAATTATGAATCGTTCGAAAATATAATGACACTTGAATGTTAATCATGAAATGGTAAATGTCAATGTGAAGGAAGCGCATTAGATTATCAACTGCATACCTTTCATAATCCTGCAAAAAGAAAAATCACTTGAATGTTAATTATAAATCAATTGCAAAATGAATAACCACTTGAATGTTGATTGTTTGTTGGAAAATGAAAAGCCACTTGATTTTTAATTGTGGGAAAGATTGTTTGGGAGAAAAAAAGCCATTAGAATGTTAATTATAAATCGTTTGAAAAATGAAAAGACATTCGAATATTAACCATGAAATAGTACATGTCAATGTGAAGTCAATGCATTTGATCTTCAATTGTACACCTTCTATATACCTAAAAAAGGACACTAAAATATTAATTTAGAAAATGAAAAGTCACTTGATTTTTAGTTGTGGGAAAGATTGTTTGGGAGGAAAAAAAGCCACTTGATTATGAAGAACTAAGGAAGTATTTAACTTTGCCCTTATTGGCCAATATTAGCCTTGTTTCCATTCCATCATTTAAAAGTTTGAACCACGTGGGAATAACACATTAAACTTTAACTCATGCCATGATAAATCCTCTGTCATCTAGACATTTAAATTGTGTCTATATCCACATGTAACCACAATGATACTTAAATTTTGATAATAAATCCTCTAAAATTTCAAAATTTATACAAATAATTTTCATGTGGGTAATTGAATTTTTATTTAACTAATAAAAATGACAACTGGTCATTATTATTGCATGTGTTATGAGAGAGTTTGTTTATTGCAGGAAGATCCCAGTGTATGCTCCTTGAAGGGTTAGCATGATTAAGGGGATAAGCAGGTATGTCAAGCAAAAATTTTCCTTACATGTGTAGCATTTTCCTGTCATTACTTATGATGACTTGTGAAATACACGCGGGGAATCATGATTGATAGTTTGATACACAAAAGAAAGTGTGAGAACGTGTCATGCAAGAAATCAAAGAGGGTGAAGTCTACCATTGTAAAATTTCTGAAGTACTTCATTGACCAATATAAAGTGACTCCATGCTCTTAGAAGTTTGGATGTCACAATAGAACATATTTCCAAAATTTAGATTCCCTATTTCTTAAAAAACACATTACAGGTTATACATCGAACAATGAAGAACTATTTGGATAAGAGCATTCAAAATTCTTATTTTAATGACCCCAATTTCAATTGTCAAATTTTAGGCAAATCCCTTTTATGTCATATAGTAACTTGTACTCACCTATGGTTTCGTCAAGAAAGAAAAAGTTGTCTTCAAAAAATTTCACCTTCATTTGTAAGGGGTCATGCTATCATCTATGTTCTTAGAGATGAAATAGCATATGACATGGCATGTATAAAAGATACATCAAATATAGACAACAAGTTGATGTCATGTTAATTTAGTTATGCATAATGTTCTACATGAGAGGGAGATTGAAGAATATTTAACCAACGAATCATTATGTTGATACATTTAGTTTTTGTTCCTCAAGTAAAAATCTACTTTTGGTTATTTTTCTTCAGGAAAACCTATTTGCAAATACCTATACTTTTACTCAATTTTTAATTTGGTGCCTGTGTTTTTTTTTTCTATTAGTTAAATCATTAATTTTGCTCTGTTAACATCATTAGCTTTTATAAATTTGTTGTATTAGAACTGTTAGCCTTTGCACAATATTTAATTATATTAGCAGAGCAAAATTAAAGCATTTACTTAGGAGAAAAAAACACGTATGCACCAAATTAAAAATTAAGTGAAATTATAGATACTTGCAGATGATTTTTTCCTTTTTCTTTCAAAATAACTCCTCAATCTCATATACCATCATTACCATGTTCTTCATTTGTTTATAATGTCTTCAATAAATGAAGATAGTATCTACAAACTAATGTGAAGGATGATTCATAAACTCCTTAAATTAAGATCACTGATTTATTCATCTCTAATTAGAAAGTTAATATTTTGAATATGCCATAAACAATAAACACTATTTCGTACAACGCACGAGGAAAATATATGGTTAAAAAGAAAAAGAAATATAAAAGATTAAAGAAAAAAAAGAGGATATTAAAAAAAAGCTGAATAAAAAAAGGGATTTTGAAAAAAATAAAAGCTTTAAAAAAAAGAGTAAAATACTCTAACATCCCTTATGTTTTGTCTTAATTACATAGACATCTCCTCTATTTTAGAAACCTATATAAACTTCCCTTAAAACTAAAATGTATATTATACAAAACTCCTTTATATTTTGAGATTCTATTTTCATCCACTCAAACCGTTAGTTGACCGTTAAGTTTGATTTTTAAACTTTTTTTGACCAAAATTCCCCTCTTCAGTATTAGAATATATATATATATATATATATATATATATATATATATATAGGAGATAATAAAAATTTATACAACCAAAAATTTATTCTAATAGATTCTCTAACTTTCTAATTTGTTTAAAAATTTATTAATGTTGATATTATAAATTAATTTTGAGTTAAAATATATATTAAACATTTATTTTTATCAAATATAATAAATTATATAAGTTTGAGATTGTATGTGTCATTTAAATTTATAATTTAATATTTTTTTTCACAAATATTTATAAACACATTTGATCAAGCACATTTTTATTTAAAAGCTTCCTTGAATATTCAACGTTTGTCATATTTACATTAACCAATGCTAAAATCATCAAACAAATAAGTACTTGTAAAGATAAAAATAGAAATTAAGGAACAGATGCAAAACTCTTGAATTCTTTAAAATAATTTTAGTCAAAATATGCAAGACAAAATAAATACACCAACCATGTGTGTAAGTTTCTATATAATATCCTATAAATTTGACGTTATTACAAAGAAAAAACAACAAAGCATGATTTTAATCCTATTCTGAAGGAGCAATAGGAGGCGTTGGAAAAGCATTTGAATGAAGATTGTTAGAAGCATTGCCTAACCTGATCATCTTCATTAAAAAAAAAAAAAGAAGAGTCAATGGAAATACTACAAAATATTTAATAAAAGACATTGAATGTAGCAAATTGATGCATACCTTCCTTGTTTGTCTAGCTTCGATTTTTGACTTTGCTCTTGCTTGCACTGAAGTATGCTCTTGAGTTACTTCTTTAACTGAAGTTTGTGATGCACTTGTTGAACCTTCCTGTAAAGAAAAATGATTAAATAAAAATGGAAAATATTATATGCAGTTATTGACAAAAATTAAGGCAATATATTACCTGTCTACTTCTCTTAACTTTAACAGGAGCTCTTTGACAACTCCTTTTATTGTGTCCTAACTCTCCACAATTAGCACATTTGACAATCGACAGTCTTTGTCTTACATTTGATGGTGCAACTTCATCTTTTTCCTTTTTTCTACTAACTTTAGGCCTTCCTAGAAGTCTGCGTAATAGGGGTGGAAGAACATCTATTTCTTCTAACATACTTAAATCTAGTAAATGGCTAATTGTACCAGAATATATGGCCATGTAATTTTTTTTGCTATAATAAGCATCACAATAGTCTTCTACTTTTGCTCTCACATATGCAATGGTAGCAGCACCATGTTTATAAGGCAGTCCACTAAGTTGCCATACTATGCATTCACAAGTGTGAGAATTAAGTTCATAGGAAATCTTGTAAATCCATCACATACTTCAAATAGATTATTACCAGCCATCTCTACTTTACAATGTCTTCCATTCCTCACGATCTTGTTTATTTCATCCACAATTCTTGCACCAATATTTTGTTGCCAAGATGTAGCAGAATGAAAATTTTTGTAAAATCTCATCATTATTTCTGACCTTAACCTATCTAATAAATTCAATACGTTCATAATCCATTGATTGAAAGATTCATAAGCATTATTAATGACGTGGACTTTTGCAACTTTCATGAAATGCATGCCGAGTCCAAGTATTTAAGGGGATAGACATCAAATAGTGGTATGCTTTATCTTCATGCCTTCTTATCTTTTTCATTGCCTTCTTAAAAACAAATTCATTTAGAGCCTTAACAGCCATCCAAAAAAGTTCCCTTAAGATTAACAATGGAAATTTAGCCTTGAAATTATTAAATAAATTCCTACCACAATATCTATACCATGAGTTGGGAAAAAATTCAGCAACAGTTTGTATCAATCCCTACATCCAAACAAAAAAAAATCACATAAACATCAAGTCATAACATATAAAAACCAATATGTATACATATATATATATCTAAGGTTTGTAAATAAAAACTATTACCTTTTGCCTATTGCTCATAATTATATAACAATTGTCTCCTATCGCATCATTCAAATATTCCAAGAAAAATCTCTAAGACTCCTTACACTCTATCTTAACTATTGCATATGCTAATAGAAATAATCCATTATTTACATCCAGTGAAACTGCACATAGCAAGACACCTCCATATGGACCTTTCAAGTGGCAAACATCTAAACCAAAATATGGCCTACAACATTTTAGAAAGCCATCTCTGCAAGCAGCCAAGCATACAAAAATTCTCTTAAAAGTAGGACTTTCTTCAAATGATAACCTTTCATGGTAACTTAACTTCACTAAACTTCCCCTATATTTTTTTCCAACAATAACTTCGCATATTTTGGTATCTTCTTGTAACTTACAGCATGAGAACCTTAGCATTCTTCTCTTCCTTTTTTTCTTGCCCTATATAATTGTATTTGATGAGCCTTAACTTCAGTCAATTCATTATCCATTAATTCATAGCTCATATTAGGATCATCATTCAACGATCATTTCAATTTATCTGCTATCCAGGTAGATGTGGCATTGGGTTGATTAGTTAGCCTAATGCAAGTTTGCATTTGTTCGTATGTCTTTATCATAAAAGTCACACCATCTGGGGTAGGAGAAGCATGAATTCTCTAAGGACAACCATCTGAAGCACAAATAGTAGTTACTCTTGCTTTTTCATTTTTTATTCTAATTATGTCAAAATTTTCTTATATTACATAATCCCTTAAAGTATTCCTAAACTCATTCACATTGATAAACAACATGTCTTTTTCCAAATGCACCTTACCATTAGCATCATAATCAAATCTTTTTCCCTTGACATTCTTAACAATGTCAATAATTTCAGGCTTTTTCACGTCACTACCACTTGCAGAATTTTCACTACCTTCAATCTCAATTTTAGATTCACTGCCTTCATTATCTTCTACATCATTTAAAATAGAATCATCATCAATCCTTTCTCCTTGTCCAAATTCTTCTACTTCATTATCATCATAATCCTCTTCTTCAGTATCAGTATATAATTTATCAAAAGGAGGTTCACTTTTATCACAATTATGAATATCTTCAATAAGAATAATATTATCCTGCAAGGTTGAAAAATTTTAAAATTAAAATCAAAATAGAGTGCCAACAACATATTTTATGGTGACATAAAATTTTTGCAAGGACGACTTTTGGTGGACTAGTGTTCTATGATTTATCAATACAGATTATGTGTATATTGCAACCTAACTCTCATCAATTATTTCAATGCAGCTCATCACTAATTGTTCTTCTATATATAATTGAAATGATAATCCCAATCAAAGAACAATTTTTTCAAAAAAATTAAAAAAACCCACTATCAATGCCTTTTTCATGCGACACTTAATGGGTTTGAATGAGGAATAAAAGAATATGAATATGCGATCAGTATCCAGTGCTTTGTTTTATGAGGAATAAAAGACTATTCATATATCAAACCCAGTACTCCATTTTACGAGGAATAAAACACTATGGAATATGCGATATACATTCTTTAATAGGTTTGAATGAAAATTTGATAAGCTTTGTACCTTTTTGTTTTCATGATCCATTGCAGTTGTCTTCTCCATAGCTGTTCTTGCGGCTTGTGTTTTTTCTCGGGGAAGTCTACAAACTCTCAAGTAAAACTAGGGATTTAGTATTAAGGGTAAAATAGTAAATAAATTTTATAATTATATAAAATTTAATTAAAAATATATTCTTGGAATCTTTTTAGAATATTCTTAATGGAGTCAACTGTTTAGACTTAAGTGTATGTTTTTAAAATAGAGGGGAGGTTTGTGTAATTAAGGTAAAATAAGAGGGTGGTCAAAGTATTTTACTCTTAAAAAATGAAGAGGGGCACGTGGCCTCTTTCATTTAGATGGTCATGTGATGGGATGAGTTTTACATTTAAAATACACTCCCACCTCCTATCTTTTCAATTCATTTTGATTGATAATCTGTAGTAGCACCTTAGTCCCTTCTCTTCTTTAGCCATAAACACTCAGCGTTTTTTTTATGGGGACATTTGGTCCATACTCCATCGGTTCCTGGTATCTGGCCATGACCTGAGCCCCAGATCCGGATACCCATGAACCAATTAGTCCAGGCGCCCCTAATCAAATAGGCCTGAAAGACTTTAACATCTCTTTGAGGAATCGTGGGGGAAGGAGCTCCTAGCAAAAATTCTTTACACCTTCTGTTCTCTAGGATTGAATCTAGAAACAGATTGAGGTGTCGTAAATGCCTACCCATCTGTGCCAACTTTCACTGGTCACTCAGTGCCTTTTATCTTCAATCTAGGTTCCTCATTTAAGATCAAATAGGTACTTAAATATACTTTTTGCTACTAAATTCTATTTATAATACTGTTTTAAATAATTTTATCTTCCTAATAATGGTAATATTGTACTATTTAGAGATAATTTTGGGGTTAGAGTTTTGAAAGAGTGTTGAGGTCTGACAAAATATAACTATAAAAATGTTGAGAATAATTAATATTTTATTTTAATCAGTTTAGATTTATGATTTAGTTGTTTTATGATTTTATAATTAATTTATTTAAGAAATATATCATAAATTTTATTCTATAGGACTTTTTGCGGATTAAATTTGGTTTAAATAATTTATTTGGGTTATTGGAGGAATTATTGAGGGTTTAATCAGTTTGGTTTTGTTAGATTTTGAGCTATATGAAATTATGAGTTAGGATTTGATAATTGAGTTAGCATTTGATATGATTTTAATTATGTGGAGGTTTGAAGAGTTGTTTAATGATTGTATTATGCTCATACAAGCTATAAAAGAGATTTAAAGGGTATAGAATGTTGATATTGATGATTTTATGACTATGGGTATGCTGAAGGTGAAACTTTAACTTAGGAAATTGAATTACTGATGTAGGAGGATGGTGTAGAGGTTATGTAAAGATTTTAATGAGTGATTTGGGCTCATGAGAAGTTATTTATGACATTTAATTGTTGAGGTTAAGGATTATTGATGAAATTGATATGTTGAGGATAATGATTGTAGAGGAAATTAGGTTTTTGGGAGTTAAATTGTATAACTAATTATTGCTCGTAATTAATTGGGTATCTACATTGATAATGTACAGCTTCCTTGTGACCAGTGATCGCTTATGCTTTGCTCTTCAAGTTAAGGTTAAGTTTAAAGTTGAGGTAACCGAGGTTAATTTATTCTATGTTCATGTTTTGAACTGTAAGATATTTTCTGAACCTTACTTTCATCTATACTACTATAATGTGTTTTGAAAAATTATGTGTATGTTTGAATATGAACTAGTTTAATGAAGCAATGTATTTTCTAACTTGTATATATGAGTGAGATTATTATTAAGATTGTTACTGTTGTAATAATTATGATGTTTGTGATGGGATTTTGTATATGGAATAATAGTTTTGTAATATGTTTTTGAAAACTATAGTGATATATTGTTTTTCTATTATGGGATATGTTGGATTGCGTATAAGATATATGAAGAAATTGTGCCCATCAACTCTCTCATTCCTGGCTTGGATTTTGAGTTGAATGTTTTGGGCAAAAACCTCCCTGTTATGGTATATCAGTGGTGGCATAGGAGGGGCAGTATTCTTGAAGTAACTAGCCAACCTTTGGTTGGGTATACTAGTACTGAGAGGCTGTACTACATATAGAAGATATAAGGAGGTGCATGATGGATGAGTGGGGATGGTTCTAATCATTGAAAGCATTAAGTAATATTCAACTATTGAGAATATTATTATTATGTTACTTAAACTTACTTCTCTGACTTACAATCCTTTCTTGTATACTTTGTAACTTGATTTTGGTTACTAGGACTTTATGTCTCACCCCATCATTGTTAATATTTTTCAGGCGAGGCCTTTACTTTTGTTAAAGGCCAAGGGAAGCAACCAGAGGCATAGGTGTCATGACCCATGTAGGCCTCTTTTGGTGTTGGTGTTGTATCGATTTATATATTGTCATTATAGGGCTCCCATGTTTTTGAAATACTATATTTATTGTTCTGAATAATTGTTTTGGGATGACGATTTAAACATTATTGTGTCTAAGGCCTTGTTTTGCATACTTTGATAATTTTTGTGGATCCACAATCCTATCTTGTGTTGGAAATTATTTGATGTAAGCCCTTTATTGTAGGGCTTAGTGTTGTGAGACTCGTGGGCTGTGTTTTCTCCTGTTTGTTATTTGTACCCAGAGTAATGGATTTTGCTGTAGCAAGTTTGTGAGCGGGTTTGTGCCCTGAACCCTGATATATCTTCTTGAAAGAAATTATTTTCAATTATCACTAATTAATCAAGTTTTGTCATACAATTATAGATAATTGTTGTTTGTGAGAAAATGGTCTTTTTAACTTGGTACCAGAGTCATGTCTTTATGATTTCCTATCCTTATTGTGCATTACATTTAGAGTATAGCAATATATAACTTTTACACACCTGCTTCTCTTTAATGTTGTGTTTTGTTTGTTGCACCTATTAATCTCTCTCTTGTAGGGTTCCACCCTTAGGTGGGGAGTGATAGCATGGTTAAGGTGTACTGATTCTGATGGAAACTAGTCAATGCTTGATGCGAATCTACCGCCTCCATCAGAAAATGATGAGATTATATGGAAATTGAAAATTATAGTGCTCTCTTTGGAGGAGAGAATAAGGAGGATGGAAGAAAAGGATATTAGAGAGCTTAGATTGAGTAACATATTTGGACAAGCTTCTAATCCCATAAGACCTACCAAAATGGTTGGAAAGAAGGGTACTCCTAAAGCAAGGAGGAATGGGCAAAAGAAGAGGAGAGAATCGGCGAAGCAAGAATCACAGAACCCCTAGAGCTTTCTGCCTATCATTCCTTGTCAAGTTGTGGGAATCGTCACTTCTGACTCTACTATGTCTACTCTGAATGTTGCCAAGTACCATATTTGTGTTCATAGTAGCAAGCCCCACCTGAGGAATTGTTGGACTTGTTTTGCATGCAATGAGTTAAGCCATATGGTGAGGTATTGTAGGAAAGGGAAGAAGGGCAATCAACCTCAGATCCTTCACGATGAACAGAATGCTTATGACTACCCAAGAGTAAGTGAGTGCCTCCCTAATTAGGTAAGAGGTAACAAATTACTTTAAAATCTTTTTGTATGCAATAATTGGTTTGAATGCAACCCCTACTTTTTGATGGTGTGAGGATGATAAATATAAGTACGCATGCTTTGCTTTATGGTATATGTGTGTATTCTTGTTAGAATGGTTCTTTTTATACTACAAAAATATGTTTAATTTGGTCCCCGGTGGTTAAGGTCGTGAAACGATCGTTGAATTGATATGTTTCTCACTAAAGGGCATTGATGTGATTGTGGCTATAAAATTGGTTGATTGTTAACAGTGCCACCTTAGGTTACAAGTGTAGTATGATAAGGTTGCATATATAGTTGTAGGGGTGTGCAAACGGCTTTTCAGTTAAAATCGAAAAAATTGAAATGCATATTTTTTCAACACCGAACCGAAACCAAAAAACTCAAAAATCGAACATCGAATAACCGAAAAATATTTTGATTTGATTTTTTGGTTTTTTCGGTTTTTGGGCCACATTTTGGGCCTTTTTGCCTCAAGATAGCCTAATAAAAAATGTAGAAAAAAAGGAGAAAATTAATTCAAAGTTGTAAAGATTTTTGCAAGCACAGAATATTTGGAGTTTTAAGAGTTAAGAAACAAAATTTAAACCAAAATTCAAGGTTGACAAAAATGCAAACTAGAAGTCATTAGCCAATCATCATATAATGAAATGATGAAATAGGCTTTATAACATTAGAAGTTGGTCAATCATCCATATGATACAGAAAATGGCACCATAAGTCTGTTGTATGTCATACAAATATGATAAACAAAGTTAGACAGCAATGACCAATTTACATAAACAGAATCAAAAAATCAAACGCAATAGTATATCACCAAAAACAAGGCAAGTAATTACAAAAGTTTCCTTGCATCTATGTGTAGTCAGTCACAGCACTAAAAACAATTGCAGCAGCTTATCATTTACTGAGCCAGTAGAAAATGATCCAAACGGAAATTAAAACAAGCATAAATCAAATGAAAAAAATGGAAATAACATATTACAATAATACAAAGATATTAAAAAATGACTTACAAAGATATTGGCATTGCATCTACTATATATCAACAGTTGCTTCCAATGCAATATTTTAAAAATCTAGCAATAAAAACACAAAATTAGACTTCCCTTGAAATATCATAATAAATATAATATTATTTTTATGAAGAAAGAAAATAGATGTAAAAAATATTACCAAGTTCTATTTGCTGAAAATCATCACCTCATACTTCTTCAACATAGTTAAGTGAGTGTTTAAGCCAATCTTGGGCACAAATTAGGGACTGCACAACTTTAGGAATTAAAGAGCTCCTAATTGGATCAAGAACTCTTCCTCCAATGCTGAAGGTAGACTCAGAAGCAACAATAGAAATTGGGATAGCCAACACATCTCTTACTATTTGAAAAAGAATAGGGAATCTAGGACTATTCACCTTCTACTAACCTAAAATATCAAAGGCATCTTTTCTGGTCTCAATCTCTTCATTTAAATATCTATCCACTTCTGTTCTACTAGCCTTGCAAGATTCTCTTGAGTAAACACCTTACCTTACAAACACCTTTCAAAAGTGCTTAACTCATTTTGAATCACTAATTACCCAATCAGTACAATAAAAAGCTGAATTGCTAAAAGCTTTTAAACTTTAAAGGTTCTCTTCTTTTACAAAGGATAGTATTTCCTAAACAACCTCAAAATTCCAAAGCTAATTTATTTCAAATCTAAACTTAGTGGTTTATACTCTAAGTTCAGTCTTTAAAAACTTTTGTTAGCAAATTAGTACCCAGGCTCCTATCTATCTCTCTTGGGATAGTATTCTCATGTAACAAACTAGAAGCCTATACTTAACCTTTCAAGTAATAAGGTCTTATTCTATACATCCACAACTACTAATCTACTTAATAGTAAGTACTAAACTAACTATTATATCTAAAACTTATAGTTTTGGCATGTAAATTATCAAGGCTTAAATCTTACATTTGCCCCTTAAACAGAATTATATCTCAAAATTAATCTGATGATAACATCTGCTATTACTATTACCATATATATGTATATACTTGCCATCTGTGCTAATGACACTTAACTCTAGGCTGATACATGCTTAATTCTCCTCCTTATAAAGGGTATTTACATGTCAAAATATATAATACATACATATCTAAATTTAATACTAAAATAAATATAAGCAAACATATAACAGAGGTTATATACAACAAAATATAGCAGGTCTCTTTAGCTCCATCCACCTTGAATTTGTTTATTATCGGCCACTGAGGAAGGGGGTAACTTTGCAACGGTATTGAGGGCTATACTGGTCGAAAAGTTGCCTCCTTTCCTCAGTGACCGATGAGTCATCCGCAGGGGTCACTGAAATAGGAGTTTACAACATTTATTCATGGTTTTTTTTGCTAGGGACAAAACAATAAGAAAATACGGGCAAATTTTTTTCCTATCTAGAAGCACCAAAGTACCAAGGAAAGCTTTGCTTCTTGTTAAAATACCATAAAACTAAAGTACCAAGTCCAAGGGAAGTGAAGCAACTTACCCCAAGTGAGAAACGAGGCTGAGACGGTAGAGATGCCAAAGTGAGAGTGAGGAAGCAAAGACGATAAGATCGAGCTTCGCTTCTCGCTAAGATAGCTGATCGGTGCTGAACACTGAGGAGTGACGAGGCCAGAGGTGTTAGTCCATTAGTCGGCAATCAGACTCGGAAGACTCAGGTGAAGTAGCAAACGACGAAGTAATAAGGTGGAGAGTCTGGAGGTGGAGATGGCAACAATGAGCTATTTGATGTTCGTAGATGGCGAAGTGGAAAAGTGAGACGGTTAGTGGTTTAGGGTTTCCATTTTACAAATAAGAGAAAGAAAAATTAAGCATGAAGTGAAGAGTGAAGATTACCTGAAGATTGAAATCGAAGAAGTAAAGACTAAAGATTCAAGAAGTGAAGCCTGAAGATTGACATTGACGCCGACACTGTGACACTGATGAGAGGAGTGGGCGACTCTGAGAAGTGAGACCTGAGTAGCTCTGTAGCTAAGTGAGTGGGTGACTGACTGCACAATGAGTATTGAGTAAGACTAGACAATAAGTGATGGAGTGGGTGTTGAGTGTTGACCGTTGTATGTTTGGGTTTGGGTTGGGTTGGGTGGGAAGGTTGGTGTTGGGTCACTCACATTTGGGTCTGGGTACCATGTCCAAAAGGGAAATAAATAAATAATTAATTAATTTTCGGTTTTTCAGTTAAAACCGAATTAATTTTCAAAAAACCAAATCGAACACTGAAAACTGAAATTTACCTATTTTTCAAACCAGAAAAAAACTGAAAATCGAAACCAAAAAACTGAATTACGTTCAGTTCGGTTCAGTTTTCAGTTTCGGTTAAGATTTGCTCACCCCTATATAGTTGTACTATGTCTATTAAGAAACTATGAAGTCTAATGTTGTGGTTTGGAATGCAAGTAAAGAGAAGTGTGAAGAAGGGTGATAACTCCCTATTTTTAGATAATTTTAAGATATATTTTAATATATTTGGGAGTCATCTAAGTTCAATTAAAGAGATTTGAGTGAGATTTTGATAAGATATCGATTTAGAGAGATTTCATTACAAATATTAAAGTTTATGATAAAAATAATGTTTTTGATATTAAAGATAAAAATAATGATATTAATAATAAAAATAATAATTTAAGATAAAAAGGAAAATATATTTTAGTTATTATTATTATTATCATCATTATCATTATCATTATCCATTTTTTTATCTTTTTGTTTGATTTTATTTTGCTAGAAGGATATTGCATGAGGATTATGAACCTGACCTATATATAAGGAGAACACACATAAACAGAAGGAGAGGCATTCAAGTTTTGTCATCATCTTCACAGGAGGACAAGAGGACTGTGGAGATGATTGATTTGAAGACTAGGAGTGTCATTGCGTATTGGATTAGAGGACGCTGTGGAGAATTGAAGACAATTGAAGCTAAGGAATTGAATCTTAAAAGAGATTTAAAGCTCAATCTTTTGGTCTTATTAATTTCTTCTCTTTCCTTTTAGTTAACTCTTATTTTGATATGGATTATTATTGCTTTGATTTGGTTTTGGTTATGATTATAAGTAGTTAAATTTTATATTCTAGGATTGCTTTGAACTATTAGATGGATTAAGACTTTTTTTATTTCTTTCTTTTATTGATTAATGAAATTTATGTGTTGATTTTATCTTGTGCTTAATGCTTCTGGGTGATTGACCACCACTTAGATTATTGGGTTTAATTGAGTGATACTTGAGAAAGTTAATTCAATTATAGAAGTTAGATAAAATCTTATTAGACTTGAAGTTTAAGGATTAAATGGATAGTTTGTTAATAGAATAGAGATATATCTATTAGCCTAGCATTGTCTAATTGAGGATATAGCTTAATGAATATTTTCGTTAACTAAGATAAGAGATTACACATGTTAATTGAAAATATAAAATTAGTTTTGACTTGAGAAAGCTTTATCATTTAATTTGAACATCTAACAAGCACATGTTTTCATTATCAATTTAAGATTTAAGTTAATCTTATGAAGTATAATAGGGATAAGTAATCTTAGGTTCCTTCCATCTTAAAGTTTTCGAATAAATTCTTTTTAATAAATTAATTCTTAAATATAAAATCTCTTTCAAATTACTCTAACTCAACCTAATTAAACACATAAGTGTGATAATTAACTCATTTTTGCCTTAGTCCTCATGGGAACGATATTATTATACTATATGTGACAATCCGTGCACTTGCAGTTAAACTAGACGGCTAACAAGTTAATGGCGCCGTTGCTGGGGATCGAACTCGGGTCACCCGCGAGACAGGCGGGAATACTCACCACTATATAGTTGTCAAGCTTCTGTGGTATTCTTTTCCATTCATGTTGATTCAGAAGGAAGTATTAATCAGATTGAGATAGTGAGTGAATTTTTAGAGAAGTTGTTTGGTTTACCCCTAAAAGCGAAGTAGAGTTTCTTGTTGAGCTAGCATTGAGAACTGACCTTATCTCTAAGGCTCCTTATCGCATGTTACCATCTAAGTTGGCTAAATTGAAGGTTTGTTAAAGATGAGTTTTATTAGATCGAGTGTTTCTCCTAGTGGTTTGCCCATGTTATTTGTTAAGAAGAAGGATTGTAGCTTAAGACCTCGCATTGATTATCGGCGGCTAAATAAAGTCATTATTAAGAATAAGTGTCATTTGCCATAAATAGATAACTTGCTAGATCAGCTTGTGTATTCTTTAATATTCACTAAAATTTCTTTGAGGTTAGGTTATCAGCAGCTAAGAGTTAGAGAAGAAAATATCTGACTTTTTGTACTAAATATGATTATTATGTGTTATTGGTTATGTTGTTTGGACATACTAATGACCCAACAGTATTCATAGATTATATGAATTGGATCTTCAGACTGTATCTAAATCAATTTGTGGTGGTGTTTATTGATGATATCCTTATCTACTCGAAGAATGAAAAAGAGCACTGAGAGCATCTTCAAATAGTATTGCAAATTCTGAGAGAGCATTGATTGTATGCGAAACAGAGTAAATGTGAATTTTACTTGAGAAGTGTGAAGTTTTTGGGTCATGTGGTTTCAATGGATGGAGTAGCAGTAGACCCCAGCAAAGTTGACAAAATGCTAAAGTGGGAGATACTTAAGTCTGTGACAGAGGTGTGCAGTTTTGTAAGCTAGTTAGTTATTACCGCCGTTTTATAGAGGGATTCTCTCATATTGTCACAACGCTGACCAGATTGACTAAGAAAGTGCAACCATTTGTTTGAGATAAGAAGTATGAAGCAGTCTTTAAAGAGATAAAGACTTGGTTGACCACTGCTCCTATTCTCTCATACCCAACCTGCACAAATTGTACGCGGTGTATACAAATGCATCATTGAAGGGTTTAGGTTGTGTGCTTATACAAGATGTAAAGTCGTGGCTTATACATCCAGACAATTGAGGCCTCATGAGAAGAGTTATGCAACCCACGATCAAGAAGTTGCTACTGTGGTATTTGCTTTGAACATCTGGAGGCATTATTTGTATGGATCACAATTTGAGGTATTCAGCGATCATAAAAGTTTGAAATATCTCGTGGATAAAAAAAAAATTGAATAACCGACATAGAAAATGGATGGAATTCTTGAAGGACTATCACTTTAGTTGAAAAATTCCATCAATAATTTTGCCTATAAATTAGCAACGAAATTCTTTCAGTAATTACCAATAGAAACAAATTTGTCACTAATTACATTGGTAAATATGATTCGCTAATTCCCTTAGTAATTTCATGTTTTTTTAGTGTAATATGATGCAGACACGTATTCTGCACTAATGTCATTTTTATTGCCATTTTCTATAAAAAAGATAGTTAGACTTTTATTTATAATAAGTAATTTTACTTTGACTAAAGTATACTTTTAGTCCTTTAAGTTTACATTAAGTATATTTTTAGCCCCTTAACTTCATAAAGAAAACTTTTGGTCATATAATTCTAACAATGTTAATGTTGTTAACGGAAAACACTAACGTAACAAATTTAAGTAATGACTGTGTAATTAAATGTTATTGATCTTAAATTTAATATAGGTGTAAATTAAAAAATATCTAAAATCCTAATGATATCGTCAATATCAAAACCTTGATTGTATTAAAAAAAATTAGTTTAATAATTTAAATATGTTAGTTTAATAATCTAATATTAGTGAAGAATACGTGTCTAATCATGTTACAATAAAAAATCATGAAATTACTAACGGAATTAGTGACAGAATTTGTTCCATTAGTAATTTCATCAAAAATATTATTTACCAATAGAATTAGTGACAGATTTTTTTCTATTAGTAATTACGGATAGAATTCTGCCGCTGATTTGTTGGCAAAATAATTGACAGAACAATTCGGATGCTAATTCCATTGGTATACACAATTTCTGTTGAGATTAGCGACAGAATTAACGCAAAAAAGTTTTATTGTTCGGTAGTTTCATGCTAATTTTTTTTAATTTTTATCGTTATATTATAATAATTTATATAATAATTTATTGAAATAAAAATATATAATGAAAATAATTTAATATTAAAAAAATATCTCTATAAAAAATAAAAATTATAATATAAATAAAATAAGATATGTGATTTATACAGTTTTTATTTAGAGATTTGAAAAACACCTTTTTTTTTTTTTTGCAGAAAAAACACCTTTATTCATTAACTAATATTGCTTTATTCTTTATTTTCTTCTATTATTTGATATACCTAATGCTAAAAGCTTCTACAAATTACATGTCTCTCTCATATTATCTTTTTGTTGTTACACGTTAATCTATATAAAGGTCTAATTTTCAATAGAGGATAATGATATTGTGATATATATATATATATAGCCGATTGACCACATCTAACGTACGACTTTGTAGTTGTTATTGTCTAGTATTATATTTCTCCTACCCATTCTTTCTCTTCTCTTTTCCCACATATTCTCTCCCCCATGGACACTCCTCATAAATAAGGGTTATTTTGAAAAAAATAAGTTATATTTTTTTATATTTATTATCTTTAACTAATTCTAACAAAAAAAATTTTATTTACGTAATTGAGTTATTTGAAGCTTAAAAACTGTAGAACGGAGTAACATTTTATGGATATTCTATTATTATTCCTCTATGTATTAACACTTTAATTTTGCATGATTTCTTTGTGCTAATAATTTCACAGTATTCAAATTCTAAAATCGTTTATAGATTTATATAAAATTAGTGTGTAAGTGACTTATATTTTTTATTTTTTATATAAACATGAAATAGAATTTTTTACATAAATCTGTAGCTTAGCTTTACAATCTTTAGATTGAACTTTTAACCTGTAAACCATTTTTTTTTTTTTGGTTTCACTAAGACACTAAGTATAATTTAAAGATTTTGGAAGCATGTAAATGACTTAGAGCAATTAACTCCTAATGTTTCGCCGGAGTAATTGGCTCTTATATTATTAATTGAATGGACAAAGTCATATTATTGACAACTTACTCACATCATGTTCTGGTTTGAATGACGGTGCGAGTGTGTGACTAACTGATCACGGAGGACTTCTATTATTTATATCAAAGACAAACTCCTAAAAGTAACACACAGTATATTTGTAGTTGTGTAATTTTATATAAGATTTGAGTTCGGTCACTTAATTTTATAAAATATTTTTTCAATTCTCTAATTACAGCACTGTTAATCTTAGATGATACTTCTTTCGTCAATCGTCATGTTTACTTTAACAAATTAAACTTAATATATTAGTATTTGTGAATATTTTATCCGTATTTAAGTTTTCAATGCCAATATTTTTTGTTAACAAGATGAACAATGTTAGGGTTAATTAGATGACTTGAAAAGGACAATAAGATTATAGGATCCGAATGAAATCTTGTGTAAACTAAAGACCAGAAGTATAATCCCTTTATAATAATAAATCTGTATGCATTTTACTGTTCATATGAATAATACCTTGAATAAAGTATTGCGTTGAGCTCCGTGAATAAAGTATTGCTTTGAGCTCCGTGAATAAAATAAAAACAGCTCCAAAATATGTTTAAAATTTCAATTGATTAAGCCAAAAATAAAATAAAAAATAAAAACAGCTGATTAAAGAAGATCACTCATATGTTAGTGTTTTAATTAGCTGGCCTATTACAAAAGAGATTTTTTATTTTTAGATACAAAAAATGGCTCATATAAATATATATATGACTTATATTATAAATTTATATAAATATTAATACAACATTTAAGTTGATCACAAAAAATAATTAGTTTTAGTTTTATTCAAAATATATATTAGTGTATTGATTTATTCATTGATTATATGCACCCGCGCATCGCGCGGGGAGTCAATTCTAGTTGTACCTATAATAAGTTAATGGTTGATAAAAATAATATATTCATTTGTACTTGAAAATAATTAAAAAATAAAAATAACTTACACACATTTTCTAGTCATATGTGACTAATATTGTAAATATATGTGGTACTATGATAGAATATTTTAATCTTAACTAACAATAGTTATAATCTGATTGAAAATTTTATGCTTAATATATCAAATGGAGATCTTTTAGCTGTTGAAATTTAGACATGTCTTATTGGTCTGAAAAGAGCATGTGATGGAAATTATGGATGAGTCTACTTAAGAAGTGACTCTTCAGAAGTGATTAAGCTTATCAAAGATGATAACAATTAGCTTCATGATATCTGGAACTCAATTATAGAAAGCCATAATATGCTTAAACATGAGTGGTTAGTTGATTTTGAACATGTTGAAAGAGAACATAACTTTAAAGCTAATATACTTGCCAAGTGTGCTCTAACAATGCCCCTAGATTTTACTTAGTTCCTTTAGAAGATTTTTGCTTATCTATTTCTTGTAATATAGAATAGTCTTTTCCTGTTTTCTTTGCTTTAAAAAAAAAAAAAGCAGTCAAACCGTTGAGAGGAAAATATGATATTCCTTAAAAATTTAAGGGCAAAGGGACAAAAATGCCCTTATGTTTTTCAGAGAAGGGCACCCAGCACTAAATTCTTTTACTGAGAGTATAAATGCCCATCAACATTTAAAAAAGGAGCTAAAATTCCTATCCATCTGCCACGTCATCATTTTTTTGGGGAAAAATAACCATTTTGCCCTACAATTTTGTGAAATTTTCAATTTTACCCTTAGCAATTGTATGACACTTTTAAATTAGTAAATGAACTCCAAAAATTCTGAAATTTTTCAGAATAAAAGTAGACATGATAAGCTTTAATTTGATAGGTCAAATGGAATTTTATTTGGTCAAAATGACTATTTTGCCCTTACAATTTTCACAATACTTGACAAATTGGCAGACTTGTCACCAAACTTTAAAAATTCATATCTAATTGTATAGATATCCAATTGGGGTAGTTCCAAAGCCTATGTGACCCTTATTAAGTCTAGTTTTATGGAAAAATATAAATTTTAGCCAATAGGAACCTAAAAATTTCCATAATTTTTATTTTTGAAGTCTGTTCCAGAAAAATGTTAAATTCGCTGGGCAAAATTCAAAAATTCATTTCTCCTTGTATACAACTTCAAAAATTTCATATGACCTATTAGATTAAAGCTTATCATGTCTACTTTTATTGTGAAAAATTTTCAGTTTTTTGAAGGTCATTTACTAATTTAAAAATGTCACACAATCTGACTGTCTCAACAGGAAATCACATTGACAACAACTTCAACTTGTGCCCAACAAATTTAACAAGGAGAAATGAATTTTTGAATTTTGCCCAGCAAATTTAACATTTTTCTAGAGCAGACTTCAAAATTAAAAATTCTAGGAATTTTGAGGTTTCTATTGGATAAAATTTATATTTTCCATAAAACTAGACTTAATAAGGGTCACATAAGCTTTAGAACTACCCCAATTGAATATCTATACAATTAGATATGAATTTTTAAAGTTTGGTGACAAATCTGCCAATTTTTCAAGTATTGTAAAAATTGTAAGGGCAAAATGGTCATTTTGACCAAATAAAATTCCATTTGACCTATCAAATTAAAGCTTATCATGTCTACTTTTATTCTGAAAAATTTCATAATTTTTGGAGGTCATTTACTAATTTAAAAGTATCACACAATTGCTAAGGGTAAAATTGCAAAATTTCACAAAATTTTAGGGAAAAATGATTATTTTTCCAAAAACAAATGATGACGTGGCAGATGGATAGGCATTTTAACTCCCTTTTTAAATGTTGATGGGCATTTATGCTCCCAATAAAAGAATTTGGTGCTGGATGCCCTTCTCTAAAAAATATAAGGACATTTTTGCCCCTTTACCCAAAATTTAAATATAAACACGGTGGATATATATAAAATTCATGCTTTGAGAACTATCCCATTTGAGACTAACAATATTATTAATGGTCCAATTTAGTTGGTAATAATAAATATTAGATATATTATTATTACAAAAGAAGATCATAAACTTATATCCAATAAATAATTTTCGAAACATATATATACACATACATACCCATATTTAGTTTAGCCAAAAAAATTAAAATGGAGGAACTCAAATTTTTAATAAATAATTGTTCTCAAATACGCGAGTTCACTCTTCAAATTTACTGTTTTTATATTTCTATTTTACAAAATTATGTTGAATCACTTTTAAACTCGTACTAACTGTAAACTCAGTCAAATTTATGAGTTCACACATTGAGTTTATTACTTTTACGTTTCTAACTTACAAAATCATGTTAATTCACTCTTAAACTCGTGCTAACTTTTTAGATTTGATCATACTTAGTTATTTTATATTTAAAATTTTAAATTATTTATTAAGTATGATAAATAATGAAGGGAAAATCGCATATAAAGTTGCTTGAAATAGGAAAATTCTAAATCAAGTTGTTAAATTCAATAAATCCTTAATTATGTTAGTGACCCAATTTAGAATTTTAAAATATAAATAAAATGACTTTATTGCATTCTCCTCTTGTCTATCATTTTTTTTCTCTTAAAAGAGTTTTTTTTACTGTAACTTAGTTTTTAAATAAGAAGGGAAAAAATTATTTTTAAATAAATTCATGATTATATATATTAACATTAATATATAGTAAAATAAAATATGATTTGTATAAATCAAAGGAATTTTCTGAAAGAATCATCACAAATAATTCAAACAAAAGAATAAAAAGAAAAAATAACCCCAATATTAATTCAATGATTTTTATTTAAATATTTTCAATAAAAAATTTATTTTTGGTAGAACTACACGTAAATTTGTTTTGTTAATAAAAATAAAACCAAACTTCATTAATCATAGAATTCTGATATATGTGCTATTTAGTTTGGGTTTATATGTTAATGAAATTTTTTTCAATTCCCTTAATGAAAATATTTGACATATAATATTACACAAGTAAGATTTTCTTATTAATTTTCTTCTTATCCAAAATAATTCAAGTCGAAAATAAAACTTTCTATTCTAAATATTTAGCTAAAAATCATTTAATTGTTTTTGGGTTATGATTTCCTTACTTTTGGCTTAAATTATTCTTGATGGTCTTTCCAAACTACAAAAAAAAAATTCTTTGATTTAAACAAATTATATTTTGTTTTATTATACATTAATTTTGTTATACACACACAGATATTAAAAAAATGAATTAGAAAACACTAATATGCTTCTAAGATGAGAGAGAAGATAAAGAGAGGGTAATAAAGTTATTTAGCTCATATTTTGAAATCTTAAATTAGGTCGATAACTTAATTAATGATTTATTGAATTTACCAACCTGATTTAGAATTTCTCCATTTCAAGCAACTTTATATAGGATTTTCCCAATAATGAATGTTGATAGATTTAATTTCAATTATTTGGATTTAAAATAATCTAAATCAAAATTTTCTCATTTTTATATTTTAATTATTTAATTATAAATGTGTGTGTGTATAGAATAAGAAAAAAAAGTAAACTTTTATAAATTTACGATTCGAGTCCATGATACAATTTTCTGTCACTGTCACAAATTTGCTTTAGGGAAAAAGATAAAAAAAATACCACTTAAACTTCAAAATATTAAATTAGTTTTATTGATTATAAGAGTAATGAAATTGACAAAAAAGTATTGAAATTGACAACTCAACTTTTTGAAAAATCACTAATTTAAAATTTTGAAATTTAAATTGTATTTTTATATCTTTTTGACTTTGCTTTAACTCGTGAGCTTGACAATCTTAGTTATGCTTATATACATTTATTTACATTGATTGGCTTATGGACATTATAGATTCTTATATATATTTTATGTAAATATTGATATTGATTATATACTTAATTTTTTGGTAATTAACAAATATATTTTATTATTATACATGAAGAAATAATACTAGATTACTAATCGGAAATGGGAACATGAACTTTTGATCTGGTTTTGTAAGACTAAAAATGGATTCTTTTGGTATAAAAATTAAGATATATAATATTTTATGGTATTTTGTTATAATTATTTCTTATCTTCTTCTTCTTATTTTTTTTTATTGAGTTCTTCTTCTTATTATTATTCCACTTAGTGATATAAAACGTAGTTTTGTTCTATAAAATCATATTTTTTTGATGTGATCTTAATTTCTTATTCTATGCTATTTTACGCATCATATTCAAATTTATGACTAATAAAATTTTTAAACATGAAATTTTCATTGATTTTCCTTGTCAATTCGAATTTTACTCTGATAAAAAAAATTCAATTTTACAATTTTGACATTATGAAATGTGAGGAGGCACCATGAGGATCCCAGCACATAAAAGCTTTTACGTGTTTGTGTATAATCATTTTCATGGATGAAATATAAATTTTAGCAAAATTTTCACTCATTGCCTTAGAACCAGAAAAAATATCAAGAAAAATCTAAATGTAAATTTTTCTATAAAAAAGTTTCTAAGGGCCTTATGATATAGACTCCAAATATGATCTTATCCTATTGATATGGATATGCTTATCAATGACATTCTATAATTTGTTAATATAGTCACATACATTTGTCTATTTAAGCTGTTTTAGTTAACATAGATGAGTTTATCAATAGTCACTCTATGATTTGTCAGTATAATGATATACACTTATCAACATGAGTTGATTTAATTAACATAAAAATGTTTGCTAATGACCATTTTATGGCTTGTCAATATAGTCATATACACTTATCAACATATTTGCTTTAGTCAATATATATGAGTTTGTTAATTACTACTCTATAACTTATTAATATAATCACATACACTTATTAATAAAATAAGCTCACATTTAAAATCTATAATATTAGGTCCCTTTATGCTAAGACTTTTTTAATTTTTTTTCCGATGCTTAAAACATGAGTAATATTACACACATGGTTGGATTTAGAGCTCAAGGGTGTTGTTGACTTTTCACTACTGCCATGTGGTACAAGAAGGCATACATTACCTGCCGTACAGAAGTTGGCTGAGTATCCTCAGACTCACCAAAGGAGCGTCGTTCTACGCGCAGATTCAAAGAAAAACACTAATTATATTCAAAGAAAAAACAAGTGATGGATCCTCATGAAAATGATACTCGTATATAATGCCTCTCAATTCAATAATATATATATATATTCCTTCAGTCCTAATTACACTATAAATTAGTTTTTATATTTAGGATTGGTATATATATATATATATATATATTGCCAACGAATTGGAGGGTGTACATGTCCATATGTTAGTAGTCTAAATTATACCAAGTATCTGATTTAAATATTTTTTAAACATTAATTTATTATGAGTTTAAATTCTTTTATTCATCACTTAGCAAATCTCTGAATTTGTCTTAATTTAAAATTATTTATAGATGTTGGATCCATCTAATCTAACACTGCGTATATACTTGTCATGTGTGTAGACATTCAGTTTAAAGAGAAAAAAGTGTTGCCAGGAATAAAATAATCAATAATTCGAAAAACAGAAAATAGATATTATTGCATTCTTACCTTATGAAAAAAATAACTCAAAAGTAATAATTCAAATATATATTGAACGAGTTAAAATGTAAAATCGAGATAACTGCAAACAAAGAGGACTTAAATCTATCATCAACCACATCTCAGTTCTCATTATCCTAAATTTATTTTTTGTATGTAATTTTTCTTATTATCCTTAATTTTTTTGGTATACTTTTTATCTTACTGGAAGTTTCCATAAACTTATGATATTGGTGTTATTAAAAAAATATTTTAGGACATTGGATGTATCAAAAATTATTTTAGCAAACTAAATATTATTATCTCTAATCCTTAATATAAGAATTAGTTAGAGATTTGATTTAGTCCTAAATATAAAACCCCAATACACTTTGTCTCGCTCCATATTTATAATTTTTCTCAAAAATATATCTTTATTAATTACACATTAAAATTTTTTTATCTAGGAGTAGTCATAATAAAAAATAATATTTTAAGAAAACTAACCGATATTTATTACAAATAACTAATTATATAACTAACTTATTTAATATATCAAAATTAGTCAAATAATTTTTATATCAAATAATTGAGATAGTACTTAAAAAAATAATATTGGATGCTAAATGCACAAAAATTAGTTCAAACATACAACAAACTTACAAAAATTATTTCAAGAGGTCTATACTTAAACCTGAATTAATAAAATTGGATAATTGTGGCGGAAAAGACTAGAGGCATCCTAGGATCTTTGATTGTGGCGCGTGAAGGGTAATAGATAAATGATAAAATAACAAAAACTCTCTCAAGAGACATACAGAGAGTCACAAGAAGAAGAAGAAGTAAAAAAAAAAAAAAAAAAGGATCGTGAGAGGAGTGAATCGGTGTGGTGTCAATCTGCATTTTCTCATGTATATATGTGTGTGATCACGTTCCTCACTGCCTAATAATCCCTCTTACCTCACTACCATAGTCTTACCTGTCTGCCTCTCTGTCCCCTCTCTCCCTCTTCTCTCTCTCCTCCCTCATCCCATCTTCTTATTTAATTCCCCTCTTCCCTCTCGGTATTGACCATCCTCAATATTCTCAATCCCGCAACGTGCACAGTACTTACACTACCATCTCTGCTGGATCCATCCATCGCCGATTCCATTCCTTCATCGGAGAACAACAATGCCGGAGATGGCGGTCAATGCTTCAGCTAATTCCAACGGCGGTGTTAATGGTGGTCATCAGTTCGGCGACACCACGCTCACCAAGGTTTTTGTTGGTGGATTGGCTTGGGAGACTCCCAAGGACGCTATGAGAGAGCATTTTCAGAAGTACGGCGAGATCCTCGAGGCCGTCATTATCTCCGATAAGGCCACCGGCAGATCCAAGGGCTATGGCTTCGTAAGTTCAATTTAATTTTGTTTGTTTTTCGTTTCAATTCGTGGATCCTGATTGATGTTGACGATTATTACTACTTACTATCGTAGTTCACTTCACTACGATGGATTTAATTTCTTCTTGATTTTCTTGATGTTGATGATGATGAATCTGTGTTGCTGTGATCGATGTTGTTGATGTAGGTGACCTTTAAGGAAGCTGAAGCAGCAAAGAAGGCTTGTGAGGATCCTACGCCGATCATCAATGGCCGCCGAGCCAACTGCAATCTGGCTTCGCTAGGCGCGCGACGCCCTAGGTCCACAAACACTTCACCGCCTCGTCAACAAGGTAAGCTTGTTTGATTGCTAATTCACTTCGAGAGTATCCTAGAAAATTAGGAATGGACATAGATGACGCTTTTGTAAATTAAGAGATAGCAGTTCACCAAGAGAGAGAGAGAGAGAGAGCTTATGGGCTGCCTGGTCATTTCCTCGTCTCTGTTTTTTTTTTTCTAAAATATTTTCCTGTGCGGCATTTTATTTTCATTTTAATTTCCTTCCTTTTTATTAAAATGAAATGACAATCCTAACTATACTAGAAGTTTTTATTAGTATTCAATGAAGTTTAGCTAAACACATCATTCAATTTATAATAAAAATAGTATTAATATATATATATATATATATATATAATTTGTCTATGAAATGCCATTTTTAGTTATACTTCTGGCCGGTGGCTAGACAACAAGAATGAAAAAGATGAGTTTGTTTCTTTCTTTCATAGTTTTGTGTATAAGATGGTATTTTTGTAATTATGATCATCATGGAGGTCTGAAATTGTGATGTTATGAACGAAGGATCAAACGGCGGAGGACCAAGGAACGCCCAAAGCGCACCACCACTGCCAGCCAATCACGCCCCGTGGTATTATCCAGTGGGGACCCCTGCTTCCCATTTTCATCATCACCACCACCACCAACCTGTTCCTCTATACGGGTATGGTTTAATTTAATTTAATTTTATTTTATTATTTCTGTCTTTTCTCACAAAAATTGAACCTGTAATTCTGTCATTATTCTATATTTACCATAAAATGTCGTATTTCATATTTTACCCTATTTTAAATCCAGGTACACCCCAACGTACATTCCAACTGATATAAATTACAATCAGGTATGGTATTTTTTTGTATTGTTCATTTTAATTATCCTTTGTTTGAAAACATTTTTATAGCTGGATAGGAATCAAATTTGATAATTTGACAATTAAAAATTATATGAGCACCCCTCACACATGGGTGTGGAGTACCATTTGGTGGTTTCGCAGTGTGCCCACATGGAGAGAGAATCGTTGAGTCAAGCCATTAAAGTTTAAACGTATAATTATCTGTGCTTAGTTGTTCTAATTCTAAAGTGTACAAATTCTTAAAAAAAAATAATAAATAATTTTCGTGTTTATAGAATGTTTTGATATTGAGGTTTACTTGAGTACGGTGATGGTGTACAGAAGCTAAGCTACACTGGCGGTGGGCCCTACATGAATGGTTACTACTCTCCAATGTACCCGAGCCAGGCTATGGTGGGTGGGAACACATTGATGCCGATGTACCCTCTTTATCAGTACCATCAAACTCACACGATGGGCCTCCCTGCCCACATCTTCCAGCCAACCACAGCGGGGCACGTGGCAATCATGTCGAAGCCCGCGTCCATCACTCCGAACACAGGTGCGTCACATGGTAACCCAACCCCAGTCAAATGTCTGCAAGCAGCAACATGAATCATAGTGGTCACGTGACCCTGTGATCGTGATTGAGCTCAGTTCATTTGCATTGCGCCCCATAGGACGGTTGTGTCACCCCCCACGTGATCTGAAATGACCATATCACCCCTCTTACCTGAATTATTACCCATTAAAGATTAAATTTTTGTTTGCCAACCGTTAAAGATTAAATATTAATGGGCACATTACCACCATTATATGTTTATAACCAACTAGAGGCCCTCATGCATTTATGTAATATAAAATTTTTAACAAACTTAACCGTTTAAAAGTTATAATAAATTATATTATCTTTAGTCTTAATCTAAAATTTTATTTATGGTGTAATTTATAATATAAATGACATCTTATATGAAGGATAAATGGCAATACAAAACATATAAGACTCACATTGGTTTAAGAAATGACTAAGCAAGTGATTTTCTTGTAGAATGTGAATACTATCATTATATATATTATATTTAGATTTAATAATATCATAATATTTTGCACATAATTAGATGAACCATTCATGCATCATGGTGCGATTTTTTTTTTAAATGAGTTGTATATTTACAGTTGTAGACAGTGCTAATTGATATGGATATATACATACATATATATATATATAATTAGAAACTGTAGTGTTGTTATGAATACTTTATATGATGAATAAAATAGTAAGAAAGTGAACGAGAATTGAGTTGGCAAATAAAGACTGATAATACAGAGACAGTTTGTTTGGGTGTGGAATAGGTGTGGTTGGGAGAGGTGAAGGCTTGAAAAAGGTTGGCTGAGGAAAAGGAGCAGAGCAGCATGCATAGTTGGCAAATAACTAAAGGGAGAGCAAGGTGGTGGGTGCACAGAGCAACATTATTATCTCATCTGTTGTGTTCCCAGCTACTCTCCCAATTCTTTTTTTTAAAATATTATTATTTTTTATTTTTCTTTTTTTAATTTATTTATGTATTGGTTCAATTTTTAATCCTTAATCTTAATTATATTAGGTGTTTTGATTTATGAGATTCTCCCTCCCTCCCTCCCTCCCTCCCTCTCTCTAACATCTCAGCATGAGCTGTGAACTTTTAGACTGATCTGAATATTGTTGATCTCAGGAAGTGAACATTGTGATCCAACTCATTTGTTTGCGTTTAGTTTTTTTTTAAAAATTTTTTGGGTATAAATTTCCTGAAGAGTCAGAAAAAGAGAATGACGCATTTATTACTCAAGATAAACCTATATACTGCCAACAATCAATATATATGTGGAATTTGTCTTAAATATAAAATCTTAATTTATTTTATTTTATATTTTTATCATTTTTAAAAAATTAATTTACATAATTTAAAAACTAATATACAATATAATGCTACACAATAATATTTTATGAATATCATGTCATATTTATTCAAATCAAATTAAAAAATTTATTAGAGATACAGATGGAGTATGTGTGTGTATTTGAAAGTTCTCTTTTCATTCTTTAATACAAGACTTATTTATCTAATTTGACTAAACTAAAAAAAGTTAATTAAATTATTAATATGACATGTTTTTTTCTAAATCACGTTAGTCGTCGTCTTTAATTCCCTCAATCTTTTTTATATTTTATTATTGTTGATAGAGTATCAATAGGGATAAATTAAAAAAAAATTGATCAATGTGGAAAATGAATCTTATATTTAAAATCAAAACCATCTTATCAATTAGATTTTATATTAAAAATTGAGAAAAGTATTAAAAAAAGCAGCGATGAAAAACCTCATGTCCCCATTACCATTGTGTGTTTCAATCAGCCGTTCATTGTGGCTTTTTATTGGATATCTTTTATTTGACTTTTGCTTCATTTTCCCTCTCGCTTTTGCTTCACAAAACATTGGAACATGCGTTTGTGTGCTTATATATGTCTTTGTGTGCGACATATATAATATTTGAAGATTAGGATTTCAATTCTTTCTCTCGTTTATTCGAGTAAGAAGGGGGGAAAATGACCGTGTAAGGTTTATTTGTCAATGTGAGTCTCTAAATCACATCATTAGAGAATCTAAAATCTTCTTTAGCACCTATAAAAGTGCACCAATTTCTCAGAGGAATTGAACACAACCAATAATCTTATACTACCTCCGGGCCCTTAGTACACGATCTTGTTCAACTTGCAATTTACATGATAAATAATATTCTATATTAAGGATTAAAGATAGTAGTTTAGCAGCATAAAAGTTCTATTATAAGTAAGATGTAATATGTTCAATCTCGTTTATAACCTTATTTTTGTTGTGTCTACCCTCTAATTTTTAAAAAATTAACAAATAAATAAAGTAATTCCACACAGCTATAGCGGCCCTATTGGTGCACCTATTCGTCAAGCAGCCTAATAACATTGTGTTTGTGACAAAACACGGTGTTTCCTCCAAAGAAATCATTGGGAAATTTTAAAGGAAACCACGTTTTGATGATGGAAAATTTGTGTTAAAATCTTTTAAAATGTCACAAATATACTGTCCCAAAAAAAAAACACATTCTTTTCTTTTTGAAGCAACATATATTGTAGAAATTTTTTTTTTCAATTATTTATAAGAAATAAATAATATATAAATCTTCATGGTCGGCAAAAAAGGATATAAATCTTCAACGTTTTATTCCTTCAAAGCCGATTGGTTTGTAGAATAAAATTAAATGAAAAATGCTATTTTTTTGGATGTAAAGAATCATATGTCCGCAAATAAAAAAAGGAAAAATTCTATGAAAATATACTCTTAAAATATAAGAATGACAAATTAGTGACTCTAATTTCAATAATTCCAAATCAACCCATTGTGCAAAAATGAAATTTTAAAATGTTTTTTCCTAAGAACAAGTATTCTCCTATTGAAGATAATTTTGTTCGAGATACTACCAGATATTAAACATAAGCACTCCTTCCAATGGGAAATAGAACTTTGGTTCGCTACGTTGTGAGGGACTTACCTCTGCCACTAGACTCAACTCTTGCTAGTAATTTTGAAATGTTTTTGTTTTTACAAAATCGCCCCTTCACTTTGAAGAAAGAAGTTATAACATATGGGGAGGGAAAGTCAAGAGAAGAAAAAAACTATCAAGTTGAATTATGAAGGATGATTAAAAGAAAGAAGAAGAAAAGAGATTGAAAGAAGAAAAGCATATTAATTAGTCAAGAAAAGAAAAGAGTTGTAAAAAAGCATTGTGGAAAATATTCAAGAAGAGGAAAGATTGAAGAAAGAATAAATTTCATCTTATTAGTTGAGAAATAAAGAAGATATGGAGTTGGTTTATTGAGGATGATTAAATGACAAATGAGATTAAAGAAAGAAGAACTTGTAAAATCTAATGGAAATATCAAAATTCAAGTTTTTAAACGTGATATTGGAGGTCTCTATGATCAAATTGAATTTGGAGTAGCTCAATCCGAAGTTAAAATGCCTCATATAGAAGTTATATCAACTTTATTAGAGTGATCACTAGATTGAGTGGCACCTCCGAAGATGAATTTTTGATGATCACTCTGTTCTACTCTGCTTTCGTTTAGCATAATAGAATTCAATATTTTGGTCATATTTTCCAAAGTACAAATCCAATTGAGGTGAAACTTATTGCATATGAAACTAGACTTAGAATGAGATTCAATGAAACCAAGATCAAGCTCAAAGAATATAAGATGAAAGAGATATGAATTTCAAAACATGGTGCTCAAAATTCACACGTAGTTCCAAACCAACAGTCACTCTTCGGATCATAACTTTTAGAAGACGATGCCATTTAGACTGAAACTTATTGCATATGAAACTAGACTCAAGCAGTGTTCCAACGACACCATGATCAAGCTTAAAGAAGTTTAAAGGAAATAGATAAGAATTTTGGAAATGGACACTTAAATATACACCTTATTCCAGGAGAAGCAAGGAAAGCACTTAAATCACTACTACAACAATCGCAATATATGATGGTTATTAACTGACATACATCACAATTCTGAACTATCATATATGCGAGCACTATAAAAGCTCGGCGCAGATATATTATAGTTCTAAATCGTTATTTATTTTGGACTTATTATAACGGTTATAATATAACACCCGTTATGTATTGAGGCTCGGTGAGGCCATGATATGCCCATTGTTGTAATAATAATTGGCAGGCACACGTAAACAACCATCAAAATATATGGTAATGCTTGAATAATACATAATTATTCTTTCCAAACAACCATTATATATAGTTGACATAAATAACGATTATTAGATAACATATATAATGGTTCTTTTCAAATAATTATTGTATATAGTTGACATAAATAACACTTGTTAGGTAAAAACCGTGATTTATCTAAGCTTATTTTCTTTTTAAAAATTGGGGGGGTTTTACTTTCGAAATTCTCCCTACAAATACATTTATAGAATGAATCACAACACACGCACACACACATTTTCATTCATATACAAAATAATACAATAAATCAAAATATATTTACAGTCATCTATGTACATGTATACACTATTAAAACCAAAACTTTAATATCTTAAATTTATAGTCATATTGTGTATTATTTATGCTCCAACTAACATTACATAGATGCCGCCAACTCTTTAACCACTTTTTCCATTTTTGAGTTGGTAAACATCGTGCATGAGGCATTAAATACTGTGCTAAAAGGAAACAATAGATAGAAGTGAGATATTGTAATATATAGATGACCGAGTGTATATATGAATGAATTGAGTATATGATATACCTTATTTGTATCAATATTTTTAGGACCGTGAGTGATTATGTCTTTCATGTATTGCATCACATAGTACCTACAATCACTGCTCATGTCCGGTTGCATTGGGCATTATAAAGAAATGAGAAGAAAAATTTTTCAGTCAATTAAATATATAAACTATGTATGTGCTTCAATTTAATATTATAGTCATTAGTAAATAATATATATACCTTTGGATGCATCCATTGGAATGCTTATTTGAAGCAACTATCGATGAGCTTACAATTGCTACAGTTGAGACCATTCTTCGTGTGGTACCTGTACATTGCTCTAAGAAGATATGATAAAAAATTATATATATAAAAACATGCAAGTTGAACTAAATTATAAGAGATGATGAATGGATAACTTACTAGTTGAATGTCTCCTACATCTACTATGATCTCATGTCTGGATCCCTGCCTATAGAGTCATAAAACCAAATCTTTTTATGAATTGGATTTACCACTATGAACATCCAGTGCTCCCTAAGTACAATAATATATCACACTATCAGGGCAGTTATAAAATAAACATAAAATAATTTAAGCAGAATTAATTATGTTCCCACCCTTACCTCATAATGAATTCATCCCCAAAAACCTTGGGTGATTTTGCTTAGCATCTTCCTTTATGTTGACACCCTGGTGCCTAACATGGTTAGGGCGAATGAACTTAATCTTGTCCTAAAGGCCATGAGAGTGGATGTAAGAATGGTACAGGTGTCTTAAATTTCAAAACCAATATATCAAAATGTAATTAAAGTTCTAAGAAGCCAACTATTTAATTACAGTTGAAGAAATACCTCATAAAGAAGTTGGCAAAGCTTACTTATCATCTCCTTGTTCAACACCTCATAAACAAGCTCTTGGCTTACAACATCCTCTTGCTCTTCTTGGTCAAAGACTACTCTGTCAATTTTGATATATGTAAATGGTTCTGAAGCCAATATCTTACCAGTAAACTCCTAGAGAGACTTCTGGGCATATTGACCAAAAGGCTTATTATGTTAGGAAGACTTCTTCCCATATTGATAATTGGGGTAGGATGTTTCCTCTTCTTGGACTAAGTGGGGGTCTTAGAAGTGGTAGGTTTGGACTAATCAATGGGGTGCTTAGACTAATTGGGGTACTTAGACTGATCAGTGGGGGCTTGGACTGATTAGGGAACTTAAACTAATTAAGGGGATTAGACTTATTGGTAGACATGTTCTTTTAAGCAGTTGAATTCTCTTAAGTGGGGGGCTTCTACACTCTAAATAGACAGCGAGGCCACGCAACGAAGCTACCCATAACTCCTACTGCTATATCTGTGTCTTTGGTAGGCATATGGAGTTGATAGCTAGGGTTAATTTTGGTGTTGATTTATACCTTCACATGCTCAAAAGAGATAGGTTCGTTATTAAGCGTGTTATCCTCTAGGAAATTGAACAATTGGCTCATTGCAACTGTATAGTGTTCAGGGCTATCGGCAAAAACACTCAATATCCACCAAACCCTCAGGTAGATCATAGGGGAAATGTGCAAATGCCTCTAGTACATGGGCTTCCATTTCCCCTTGATGCTTCTTAGTACACTCCTTCATCAACTCTTGTGTGAGAAACTGTATTTGTTCCTACATTTCATCACACTGTTTCAGGAAATTTTCATATCTTTCATCCTGGTTATTTCTTCAAGGTTGCCAGTGATCATAATATTTTGTCTTAGTCAACCTAAAGCTAACACCCCTAAGAATAATAGGATGGTCAAGCCCTAATATATTTGCCAATATGTCCTCATCCACAGAAAGGCAGCCTTCCTATGTTGTAACTTCCTAGGGCATAGCTTGTTGAGCATTTAATAATAATGTTAATATTGATAGTTAATTAAAGACATTACTTCTAGAAATCAAGGATTAATATTAATACTTACCATTTTATCAACGACCTCTTTTACTTGAGGATCGTCATAAGAGAAATTTTTATTTTTCCTTACCACTGACCAAAATTCATAAGGGGAGGTCTACTACTATCCCCACTCTCAACAGCCAACTTTTCAACAATCTGAGCATACCCCGTTTACCTTTCCTTGTAGGGATACTTATTGTTTACCCTCTCCCTATTTAGCTGGCTTAATTCCTATGAAACACATAACACTTAAGTTAATATTAAATAGATACATGCAAGTCTTGTGAATTACGAATAACAATTACCTGGAATGCTAGGTTGACTTAAGATCTAAAGGAACTTCTGTCTCGTCAGCTTCTTCAGGAACTAGTACAAAATAAAGATTTTATACCTGATTTTTACACTTGACAAAACAAGTCACTCGTAGAAAGTGTGACCGATGACATTTTCATAAATATATTAAGATGAAGGAACTTTCTACACGTGTTGAAAACATAACACGTGTAGAAAGTAAGTTTAAAATATTTTTCATCAGTATTATTGCCTTTAATTTTATTTTTAAAATTTTTAATTTTTTTAAAAAATAAATGACAACTTTCTACACCGGTTGGATCTCAATCGGTGTAGAAAGAGACTTTCTACACCGGTTGAGATCCAACCGATGTAGAAAAGTAGTGATTATTAAAAAAATTAAAAACTCCCACTTGAACTTCTTCCTCAAAACTCACCAAAACCCTTTGTTATCTCAGTTCTCAGTTTGGACTTGGCATTGTTCACGACAACCTCTCTCCCTCCCTGCCTACACTCTAATTCTGACCCCCTGCCCTCTTCCCTGATAGATCAATTACCCAGCATTCGAGGGGTGACACTGCCATGTGCCCCATCTATCTCCCCTAAATACCTGCTGCTTCTCTCTCTCTCTCTCTCTTCAGGCCATAAGCATCTGTCTCTAAAAGCAGGCATGCAGGACATCTGAAAGCATCTCTCTCGAAGGGTAGGACATCTGGCCTAGTAGTTCACGATGACTCATTTTGAGTTAGAGCTGGTATGGGCCCTTTAAAGTTTCAGATCTCTATTTCAGTAGATACAATTTTCCCAGCAAAAATGAGAGAAATATTTGGAAGTTGATCGATTATCTCTTCCTCTTTATGAAAGCCACTGATTTTCTATTCATCGCTATTGGTGTGCAAGAACTATACCTTCTTCTTCCCCCTTTGTTGTTGCTATTTGTTATTGTTGAAGTCATCATTTTCTTCAAAATCCTCTGCTTTGATAAAAGCTACAATGTTGGGTATGTTTTGAAAACTCTGTTTTCCCCCTTTCTTCCTTGGTTTATGCAGCTGCCATGTGAGTGTGGATATTGAGCTTCAATAATTATATGGTGTTGTGTTATAGCTCATGCGTGGGGTTTAAGGATTATGAAAGCTTAAATAAGCTGAAATTATAGTTTAATAAGCTTAGTAAACTTGTTTGGAAGATGATGCATGTCAGATGTTTGTAAAAATGTGTATGAAAGGAGTCTGGGTGAATTCTAGCGTTAAGTTTAAATATTGTAGTAGCTATTGAAATACATATTAACTATTTATGGTTGAAGAATAATTAGCACTTTGGAAAATATTGTTTAATGAATGACTATATATATATTGATACTATTTATTGTAGATTAGATTGAATGGTGTACCTTAGATGTAATTTGAGACTAAGGAAGTCATTTCTTAATTCCAAAATTTATAAAGGGAGTTGTGACTATATGTGTATGCTTAGAAGAAAATTTTAGGCATTGAGACTAATATGTAATGTAGATCATAAAGTTTATAATTGAATTTGAATGTCATACAAAGCTAAGATTCTTATAAAGGAAATGAAATTTATTAAACAAAATATTATAGATATCTATAAAGTAAGTGTTTTAATGACTATGGTGTTTTTTTATTAATAATAAATAAATTCTAGTTAGCGTGTAAGAAAATACGACGCACTTCTAGATTTTGCAATGGTTTAAAGACTTTTTCAAGTTCCTTGTTTTATCTTTATTTAAAAAAAAATTTGGATGTGTGACTTTATGGAATTTTGCGTTGTCTTGGCAGCTAAAAAGCTCTTAATTTTGGAAACACATTTGCTTTCAACACTTCTTATCGCTG
Organism: Albizia julibrissin; assembly: GCA_037074505.1. Lineage (NCBI taxonomy): Eukaryota > Viridiplantae > Streptophyta > Magnoliopsida > Fabales > Fabaceae > Albizia > Albizia julibrissin. The sequence goes on along the minus strand of CM073477.1, from coordinate 56,132,474 downwards.
CTTGCATTATCTATTGGTTTCGTCGGGAGCCAGCAGCCACAAACTAAATTCACAAGATATACTCTAGATTAAATCATTTTTCCTTCTTCAATTTTCCAGACTTCTATTTTCCTGATTGAAAACATCTATGCTTGCATATGCGTCTTAGGAATGATAAGAGTTCATAATAACTATAGTTAAAACAACTTGCATGTGAGGAGAGGTTGAATTTGGTTCGGTTTGATGACTTGCTTGCTGGTTGGACACAAACACACAAGTGGTTTCACTATGCATGTACTTTGCTTCTTCTTTGACTATATTATATTTCTTACTCCAACGCCACCTGTGAATTGATGCACTTATAGCCTCCCTCCCTTACTTTTATATTACCACATGTCTTGTAGCTAATGGACACCAACCTTTGGATTTTAGTTCAGTTTGATGACTTGCTTGCTGGTTGGACACAAACACACAAGTGGTTTCACTATGTATGTGCTTTGCTTCCTCTTTTGTTTCTCCAAACTAGAGAGACCCTTTTGTTCTTATCTCTGCAATATCATTCCTTCTTCATTCTATGTCCTTCAATGGTCCTATAATTTGAACACCTAAAATTTTAAACTATTTCATTTTCTTTTTAAGCATGTTTGCACATATGGATCATAGATGGATCTATGCTAGACAAACTAGTGATGAGTACGACAATGAGGTGAATAATTTTTTGGAATTTGCTATAAGAAATGCTGGTGGTGATAAATCTGGGAAGTTTTATTGTCCTTATGTAAATTATTTAAATTTGAGGCAACTATGTGTCACCGAAATAAGAGAGCATTTGATTTAAGACGGGTTCTTGAAGAGTTATACACGATAGGTATGGCATGGTGAATTAGTAGAAGAGCTAAGTGCATCCAAAGAGGCGGAAGTTGATGTGGACATGGATGATCAACTAGAGGACATGATTCGTGATATTCGTGAAGAGTTCTTTGAGCTATCACATGCATATGATAACTTGTTTAGTGATGCTGAAAGGCCTTTGTAGTTGAGATATACAAAATTCAAGTTGTTGTCAATTATGGTGAGACTGGTCCACTTAAAAGCAAGGAATGGGTGGAGTGATAAGAGTTTTACATAATTGCTTGAGTTGCTGAAAGACATGCTTTTACAAGGTAATAAATTACTGAAGCATAACTATGAGGCAAAGAAAATGATGTGTCCCTTAGGTCTGTAGTACAAAAAGATATATATATGCCCTAACGATTGTATATTATACAAAAAATAGTTTGAAGGGGAGTATAAGTGTCCAAAATGTGGGGCTTCACAGTACAAATTGAAAGGGAATTGCGATACAAAGTTTGACGAGACTACTAAGGGCCCTCCTGCGAAGGTGTTATGGTATCTTTCAGTGAAACCAAGGTTTAAGCGATTATTTGCTAATGTGAATGATGAAAAGAACTTAAGATATCATACAGATAAGAGAATATCTAATGGTAAGCTTCGCCATCCAGTCGATTCTCCTAAATAGAAGAAAATTGATGGGATGTTTCCTGAGTTTGGAAAGGAGCCAAGAAACCTCAGGCTTGTGCTGTGTACTGATGGCATGAATTCTTATGGCAGCCTTAGCAGTACTCGTAGTTCATGGCCTATTCTCTTAGTGATTTACAACTTGTCTCATCGGCTGTGCATAAAACACAAGTATATTATGTTGTCTATATTGATTTCGGGTCCAAAAAAACCAGGAAATAACATTGATTCTTACCTAGCCCCTTTGATTGAAGACTTAAAAGAGCTGTGGGAGATAGGTATGGATGTTTGACGTGAATCGAAAAGAGGTGTTCAACATGCGTACCATGATCTTCTATACTATAAACGACTTCCATGCATATGGAAACCTGTCTGGGTATAGTGTCAAGGGACATAAAGCATGTCCAATTTGTGAAGCAGGCATATGCTACCATCAACTTAAACATGGAAAGAATATAGTTTATCTTGGCCACCAAAGATTTCTCAGCTGGAATCACCCTTATCGTTGATTAAAGAAAGCTTTCTTTGGCCATCAAGAGTATGGAGATGCTCCAGTGCCATTAACAGGAGAGCAAGTTTATCAACGGGTGAAAGACATCAATGTTATCTTTGGAAAGACGTAAAAGAGTATGGCTGATAAAAATGTATGGAAAAAGAAATCTATATTCTTTGATCTTCCATATTGGCAAAGTCTTGATATGAGGCATTGTATTGATGCCATGCATGTGGAGAAAAATGTGTGTGATAGTATTATTGGGACACTTCTCAATATAAAGGGCAAGACCAAGGATGGTGTCAATGCAAGATTCGACTTGATTGAAATGAGAATACGAGATGACTTACATCCAAGGCCACAAGGTGAGCGAACTTATCTACCCCCAGCCTCTCATACCTTATCCAAGATTGAGAGAAGAAGCTTTTGTGATTATTTACATGGTGTTAAAGTGCCTCAATGGTATTCTTTAAATGTTAAAAAGCTTGTGTCAATGAAAGATTTGAAATTAGTAGGCTTAAAGTCTCATGATTGTCACGTCTTGATGCAACAACTACTTTCGGTGGTTATTTGTGGCATATTGCTAGATGATTTGAGACACACTATAACTAGACTATACTTCTTCTTCCATGGCATATGTAACAAAGTGATTGACCCCGATAAATTGGATGAACTGGAAAAGGATGCCGCTATTATCTTGTGCCAACTTGAGATGCTCTTTCTTCCTTCATTTTTTGATATTATGATACATCTGATTGTTCATTTAGTAAGGGAGATAAGGTTGTGTGGCCCTATTTATCTATTATGGATGTATCTAGTTGAGCGATACATGAAAATCCTTAAAGGGTATCTGAAGAATCCATACAGGTCTGAAGCTTCCATGGTTGAAAGATATATCACCGAAAAAGCTATTAAGTTATGTTCTGACTACTTGTCAAATGAAAAAGCTATTGAGCTTCCTAGATCTCATCATGAAGAGAGATTATTAGGTAAGGGTACATGTGGGGTAATAATGCAAACTAATATGGATCATGATGCAGTATTACAAGCACATTTATACATTTTGAATAACACTGATGAAGTTCAAGATTATATATCTATTCACAAAGAAATTATAAGGGCACAAAATGGTCGAATGACTGAGAAAAAGTTATTGCTTGAGCATAACAAGACTTTCCCACAATGGTTCAAAAAACAAGTTGCAAATGATAATAGTATATCTCAAACTATAAAATGGTTGGCACTGGGTTCTAACTTTAATGTCATATGTTGGAGTAGATACGATATCAATGTGCATTCCTTCTATTCGAAATCCCTAGATGAGAAGAGTACTGTGCAAAACGGTAGAGTTATGGTGGTGGTTGAATCCATGCATTTTTCCAGTTCAAAAGATAAAAAGCTAAAGTTAGCAGATACGCCTTATTTTAGGGCTATTGAAGAGATTTGGGAGGTTGACTATATTAAATTTAGAGTTCCAATTTTCAAATATAAGTGGATTGATAATAATAGTGTTCAAGTGGATAAGTATGGATTTACATTAGTTGATCTTAATAAATTAAAGTATAGTGAGGAGCCCTTTATTTTAGCAGCCCACGTAAAACAAGTATTCTATATAATTGATCCAGCAAATAAAAGTTGATATGTGGTTCTCTAAGGAAAAAGGGTGGTTGACAATGATGATAATAAAGAATTAAACTCTGATATAACTGAAACTCCATGTTTCTCATCAGGATTGCCTGAATTAAATGAAGATGAAGTAGATGATATACATGCCACAAGAACTGACCACCATGAAGGGATATAGGAGAATATATTTACTCCTATTTTATGAACTTTAATTAAAAGTTAGTAATCTTATTTTGTTGATTATCTATCTTGGATTTTCATTATTTTATTATAATATTTCATTTTCATTTACTTACCTTATTTCATTTTTAAATAGGAACATAGAGAAGGATCCCCCCAATAATGATGATACTCATTCCGAGCATAGCAGCCAGTCTACTCAGCGAAAAAGAAAGGGTAGACGTGGCACGACACTAAAAGAGTTGACCAAGAGTCGAATAAATGACCAGAGGATGCTGATTGAATTTGATAGGCTATGGAGACTAATTAGGCCTAACAAGAGTAAGTTTATTAGCTTTATTTCCCTCCAAGCACGTAGCAAGCCTAGCATAACGATCAAGGAGTGCTATGAAGTGGATGAATCTGTAAAGGATCATATTTGGAACACTATAGTGGTACAACACTATAAACCTATTAACTTTTGTAACTATTACATCTATTCATGTTGCTAACTATTATAATGACTTTACAGTTTACTTACGACGTTCCTCCCAATCAAGCCTTGAAGGATAAATTGTTATCATATTGCGCAGAGTGCTAGACAGCCTTCAAGACCTCTCTAACTAAAAGATTTGTGTATATCGAGGTAGAAGAGGGTGAGAATCCTCCTAATCCTTATGAGGAGTATACATTTCTTGATAAAGCTACATAGAAAAGAATTTTATAGGATTAAGACTACACCAGAAGCCTTGGTTAGTTTCTATTCACTTAGTTACTTACTTTATTCTCATTTGATTTTATCAATTAATGATTTGTTGGTTTCTTATTGAAAGATAATAAGGGGAAAAGCTATAACGAGTGGTAGAAAGAATGATTGCCCCCACATATTGTCTCGTGGGGGTTATGAAAAGCTTAAAGAAGAAATGATGAAGGAGAAGAAGAAAAGGTGACAAGAAGAGGCTCAGTATGATCCATCTACTATTATATCTCTACCATCTCCAATATCTTGTGAAGAAAAATGGAGGGCCGTACGCCGAAAGAAGACAAGAGAGTATACGAGCGAGAAGGCACGCGTGGTTGATGAATGGATTGTAAGTAATTTAGCATCAATCCTTATTATTTTCTTTGTTGTATAGTAACATGTTAATTATGTTTGTTATTTATATATTGCATGATCAACTTCAACTAGAACGTGCCCAGGGAACCTTTATTCCACAGGGAATGAATGATATCTTGACGGTTGCCACAGGGACACTGGACCATGGTGGTCGTGTTAGGGGCGTTGGACAAGAAGTAGGCATAAGAGACTACTTTCGAGCACATGCACGCTATGCCTCTATGGGAATGTTGACTAAGGAAGAGATGGAACTGATACTAGAGAATGAAAGGAAGCAGATGCAACTGATATTGAAGAATGAAAGGAAGCAGACGGCCGCCTAGATGTTACAACTAAAGGAAGAAATGATGAGCATCCTAAGCTAATGACAAGACACAACTATCCATGTGACTTATTCTCCTGCAGTTCAAAGCACAAATAGGAGTTGTGTTCTTGGGTGTATATTAGAGGATTCTGGAGTCCAAAAAAATAGTGAACCTTGTGAATTATATTTGGAGGACCTTGATAGATGCTTAGTAGCACTTGGCGCAATACAAAACTTGGGGCCGACTGTTCACCACGAGCAAATGCAAGATGACTAAGTGAGAGTAATGGTTGGAGAGGTAAAAATTCCAAATGCACCTGTGCCATCTCCCAATGATGAGGTGAAGATTGTGGGTGAAGCCCTCAAAACTTTCCTTAGGTGGCCAAAGAGACTTGTTCAAGTAGTTCCATCTGTGATTCGTGTTGAAGTATGAAAATATTTGTCTTCTTAATATGTTTTAATTTTTTCATATCACACATATATAACATGCAATTGTTACTAACTCTTTCTTATTAACTTTTATTTATTTAGAAAATTTCCCCATCTAATGAAGTGGTTCCACAACTCCAACCCCAACCCCAGACCCAAACCCAGGTGAAGCCGCTTCAACGTCTGTGTCTACTAACATTTGACGGATTCTTCTCAACTGAAGTATTGATAATGGATCTAGACATTGTGGATAAGAGGGATATCTTCGTGCATATCGAGCAGGAGGATGTAGTACAGATGTTAATAAAGGATCAGATTAATGTACCGCACGTCCACTTGTTTATGATATAGGTATATTTTTATCAATATTACTAAGTATTCAACTTTTGAATCTAACATGCTTTCACTATTGTAGGTACCTCCATCACCTTTATACTTTATCAGGCAATGGTGACAAGTTTAAATTCCTTTGCCCGCTTCACATCCAGAAAAATGGGAACACTTCCACAACAAAAGAGTCATTCCATCGACAGAGGCTCTATGAAGATAGAAAAGAGTGCTACCTAGCACCATATGTTCACGAGTAAGAAAAATTTTATAATTGATACATTGCTTTTGTGAATTTGAATAATTCATACCTCTTTTTACAGTACTCAGTAGTAGTTAGTGCTTGTTTTTTTATGTTCATTACATTATAATCTGGGAAAGGATTTGAAGAAAATGATGGACACGTAAATATACTTTGACAATGACATTTTATTTGCAATATGTAAGTTTTTTATATAATCTAGCATCTTGTATATATTTTATCACAGGGCAATGAAAACATACCAAAGAGTAGTTAAGAAAAAGCACACACATGAGCTTAAAAAGACTACTTGGATACAACCAAAGGTAAATGATTTCAATCCTACTATGAACATAGTTATCTTGTTCAGATAATTCATATAATGCATGTTCTTCTATAGTGTCGTCGTCAAACGGTGAATAAGGCTTGTGGATATTATGTGATGAGGCACATGTTAAACATCATCCTCTTGGGTAGTACAGAATTTACTGTAGAGGTAATTGTATTTAATTACATTTGTTTTATTATGTTCTTTATTTTATTAAGTTCATTTTATAGTTATTAAGTTGATGTGTTTTTTATTTTAAAATCTCTAGATGTTTGACATTATGGATGCATTTTCTAAAGAGGACATTGATGACGTTTACACACGTTGGGCAACTTTTTTTTTAGAGATCACAAACTTGTGAGTGTAATGTCAAACATGTAATGTTAATAACTATTTGGTATTGGACATGTTGAATTTCATTGTCACTGTTTGGTATTGGATTTGACTTTTGATTGTACAAATTTCTTTGTAAAAGTAAGGTCAAGTTTGTTTACTTCATTGATATGGTTTTGTTAATATTTTGGATTGGAATTTGATATTTCAAATTAGTTTTGTTGTAATTTTTTTATTCGTCAGGTGTTTGGTTGTTTATTATCATGTAAACGGGTTTGTAGCATAATAAACAAATAATTTTTTTTTCAAAAAATAAGTTTCTACACTTAATGAAGAAGGAGAGGTGTAGAAAGTCCACTTTCTACACGTGTTGTGAGACAACAGGTGTAGAAAGTGGCACTTACTACACCTGACGTAAGACAATACTGTAGAAAGTGGAACTTTTTACACGTGTTGAGACAACACGTGAAGAAAGTGGGACTTTCTACACCTGATGTCTCAAAACACGTGTAGAAAGTAGCACTTTCTATACCTGATGTCTCACTACACATGTAGAAAGTGCCACTTTCTACACGTGTTTTAGAACAAGTGTAGAGAGTCCATACTTTCTACACCTGTTGTTTCTATACCTGTTGTATGTCAAGTGTAAAAAGTCCTTTCCGTCACATGTAAAAAGTCTTTCCTGTACTAATGAGGATTCTGAAAATACGCCTTTGTCAATGCATGAAGGAATGTGTGCAGTGCATTGCCAGCCTTCTTGATGACAAAGTCCCTGACGTAATCTTCTTCTATATCATATATAGACTATAAAACACACAATTTAAGTTAACATCTTTTACAAGTACATAGAAAGTAATATACCAGGCATATATACCTTACCCTAATATAGTACCAAATAATGATATGTATTCTCTCTATACCCTAGGCCAATTACTCGCCATAATAGGAATGTTGGTCCTTGCTATTAAGCCGATATAGTTGTTGAAGGGTGACGGCTCAAGAGGTTGACTATCATTATTCCATGTCATAGTAAATTTTTCCCCAAGGACTTTGCTTGGTTCACAAAATTCAAAGCACAATATCCCTTCTTAACAATATCCCGTACTCATGCTAATGCCTTTTCAGGGGTCTCATTTCTAAATTTTATGGGGACAAAATCGAAACCAGTAGGAATACTAGTACTAGCACCATCAAAACTAGAGATACTTCTAGAACTAAAGGCATTATCAGTGACATAGGAAGTAGAATTGACCATTCTAATTGGAAAGCAAAACTCATTCAGTTAGCCACACATAACAAATCAATAGGTTTTCTAGAAAAAATTGATGCATGACTAAGGTCAAAATCTACCTAAGCAAGACAAAGTAAAAAAATTAGGAGAATGTAGAATGAATAATGTAGAATGTGAATATATAAAAGGAATCATACCTTTAAATAAGAATAATAGAGAAAGAGAATAAATGCGACCTAGCTAAGGATCTAAAATGAAAAAACTAGTTAAGGCAATCGAAGTGACTTACGTGGCTGTCAAACCAAAGTTCAAAGAGAGCAGTGGAGGATGTGGTTCGCCTAGATGTGACTATTGACAACTAGAAAAGTCAACCAGAGTTGTGGGGCTTTGAGGATGGTGAGTAACGTTCGACCAAAGGAAAACATGTTAATTGTAATAACTTGGGAAAGTGAAGAGGCGTGGGATAGAGGGTACGTCTTGTAAAAGACTTGACAAAACTTGCTAATGCTTCTAAGTTTAAGACCGTTATGATTGGTTTCCTTTGCTTATGGTTCTTAATTAACAACCTTAATGAACCTTTGAATGAAAGTTCATGGTTTTAACATCACAGTCATTAGGTTTTGTAAATGGTTATGACGATTTCTTAATAACTGTCAAGTATTTGACATGATATTCTAAAAAGTGATATTTTTACATAATAACCTTTACTTATTCAAATTTTTTTAATAATTTTTAAAGTTGATTATTCAATATCATAGTACAAACAAAAAGTTTAAAAAAACAAGAAAAAAAGAGTTTGAATAAACTAACAAAAAATGCCTAAATTAGTACCCTTATATTGTCCCAAATAACGCCAGTGTGATCTCTTTGTACCCTACGCTAGTTACCCACCGTGATAGGATGTTGGTCCTTATTGTTAAGCCGATATAGCTGAAGAAGTCTGACGGCTTAAAAGGTTAACCGTCATTATTCCATATCACGTAAAATCTTCTTCCTAAAGATTTTGCTTGGGTCACAAAATTCAAGGTGTAGTAGCCCCTCTTTACAATATCTCAACGTTTTAACGCCTATCCTGAGATCTCGTTTCTTGGTAGCCTAGGAACAATATTGAAAGTAGAGGTATTATCAAAACTATGGGCAGCCTCAAGTAGTAGAACTGACCATTTTAACTAAAAAATAAAACTCATTTAGTCATTCATAGGGAACAGAACAATGGGTTTTTCGAAAAAACATGATGCACTACTAAGGTCAAAACCTACCTAGGTAAGATGAAGTGAAAAATAAGGAGAATGCAGAATGCAAAATGGAACACGAATGCAAAAGAGAAATCATACCTTAAAATAAGAATAAAGTATGCAAAGGAATGCAGCCTAGGTAAGGCTCCAAAACGAAAAAGTGAGTTAGGGCAATTGAAGCCACTCGCGCAATTGTTGGACCGAAGTTCAAAGAAAGCAAAGAAGGATATGGTTCGCTTAGATGTGACTGTCAACAGCTTAAAAAATCAATAAGAGTTGTAGGGATCCTATGATGGTAGGTAACGTTCTACCAAAGACAAGCGAGTTAAGTGTAATAACTTGAGAAAGTGAAGAGTCGGGAGATAGTAAGAATATGTTTTAAAAGACTTGACAAAACTTACTCATGGTTATAAATTTATAATTGTTATGAAAGGAAGCTTTTTCTTACGGTTCTTAATTCATAATCATAATGAACCTTTGAATGAAAGTTCATTGTCTTAACATCATAGTCATTAGATTTTTAAACGATGACTGTGATTTCTTAATAACAGTTAAGTATTTAACATGGTATTCTGAAAAGTGACAGGTTTTACATAATAATCGTTACTTATTTGAATTTTTTTTAATAATTTTTAAAGTTGGTTATTCAACCTCATAGTACAAAAAAATTAAATAAAGAAAATGAGAGTTTGAATAAACTAACAAAAAATAAAAATTTTCATGGATGAAGGATTTGCTACATCATATATATCCTTATCCAATAATTTGTCTACCTTCTCAATTGGAGAGCGAACGAGAGAGGTCAATTCCTTTAAGCACTTATCCATGTGTCCTTACATTGTAACACTGTATTTCTAAAATGTTTAGATGAGTTTAAAACAGATAATGTCTTCAAACCAAAGACTGGAAATCTTTTATAAATAGTGGAATCTCAGCTTCAATACAGGATTTGAACCTGCCCTTAAATGGGTTTTTCAAAAAAATTTGGAATACTTATGTGTGGTCTCAATTTGGTTTACAAATTCATTATCATTCATAAGATTTTTAAACCTTTTATTTTAAAAAACAAAGCGTTCTCTAACAAAAGCTTGTGTATTGGTAGTTAACCTATGGGATTTTAATGCTTGGATGCTCGATCTAATTCACTTAGCACATTAAAATAATAACATGCGTGTTGATATGCTAACGTATGGTTTATAGCTAATGTGGTTGTCGTTAGTGCTAATGCTACCGTTAAAGCTACTCCTACTTAGTTACATTTTCAATTTATATAGTTATCCAAAATGAAAGATAACCCAAGGGATTCTAAATATTTGGTATGCACTACACCCATCCATGGTTACCTTTTTGCCCTTGGAGCTGTTCGCCTTTGCTGTAGATTATTTGTTGGAAATAGTGAGATTCAAAAGAATCCTATTAGTACATAAACCACTCATATGATATGCAGAATGCTAAACATGTAAAACAAATCATCAAACAAAACACTTACAGTATGTAGCACCTAAAAGGCCTAAGTGGTTCCTTACCACAAAACCACAATACTTAGTAATCTCAATCTAGCAGCCTAGGGCCTCTGTCCTATACAAGGTGCACTCACAAGCTTTCTACCTCGAGCCTACCTGGCTCAAGACACCCCAAGTAACTCCCGATGCAACTTGTACTTACGGGTCTTACCTTTTAGAGACTAATTATCCCACACATAAGCAGATGATAAGAAATGCATAAAAAGCAGCACATATGATGCAAGGGATAAGGTACTACCTAGCAACCTTTCCAAACTCTATTCTTGTTCCCAATCTTATGGGCATCCTAGGTAAATGCCAAATCCTATAGGTTATAATTCACAAACGGCAAGTTATTACTTGTCCTAACTCTTAATAACTCATAACACTTATGTTGGTTATCCTTAGAGTTGGTGCACTAAGCTAAATAAAAGTCAATGTGTTCACACTATCTTTATGTGCTTAATTGCCCTAAAAAGTTCATTTTCACATGTTAGCTAAAAGTTGACAGAATTTTCAATAAAATTTGAAACTTCATATATTTTTTCTAGGAATGTCCAATTATAGTAGTTCAAAGTTCTATGTGACTCTCATGAAGTCTATTTTGAAGAAAAAATATCTCCTTTAGCTAGTTACATGCACAAAATTCCAAAACCAAAATTTAATTCACCCTGCCACATAATCATTCCAATTTTAAATACTTAACTTCAAAAATTCATAACTCTTAGTGTATAGATCCAAATGACATATCAAATTAAATCTTGACATGTATAATTTCATTCTAAAAAATTTCACATGTATTAGACATCATTTTATTATCCAAAAACACGTCACATTCTCACTACCTCGCAGGAAACCTACCCTGGCAGCATAGTTTTAATTCTAATTTTCAGTATTTTACTCCAGTGATCCAGAATTTATAGCTAGAGGATATTCCCCCACCATTTTTTTTATGTAGAATCCATTGATGACATCAAAAAAATCAAATTCCTACTCTTTCTCTATGTCTTTTTTTTCAAAAAGTTGCTACACAATCCAACACTCACCAAGTTTCCAATTTAATCATCAAACAAGTTGTATATATTATTTAAACATCACAAAGCATCATGTATATAATCAAAACACCATAAAATCTCAACACCTTAAGACCATTAAAATTAGGACAACAATACAAGTTCTAAAATTCTTAACCAATCAACACACTATATAGCTCAAAATAAAGCTCTAACTCACCTCTAGCACTTTCCCAAGCTAGTTCTTTGATTCTCCAACTTTGGCTCTTCTTTGACAACTTGAAACGCCACCTCTTGGAAAAAAACCATAGAATTAAAGCTCTTTAAGAGGAGAACAATGTTAAAGAATAGACTTTGAGTTAGAAAGATTATTATCAAGGTGAAAATCAAGATTGAAATCTCACCTTATTTCTTGTTCTTCAAGATGACTCTTTCTCTTTCCTTTTTCTTTTTCTAGCCTTTTTCTCTCCTTTTTTATCTTGTTCATTTATAATGAATGGAAGGGAGTGAATAATGGTTTAATATTCATTTTCTTACTTCTTGATTTAATCTTGGCCTTCCATGTGTCCTTTTCACTTTTATTTTTTCTCTTTCTAAGGCCACTTGGCTGACTTTTATGGCTGGGGAAGGAGGAGTCTGATGAATTCCTCTGACTTCCATATTTAGTACTCAGGAAGTTAATCATGTGATAAGGTCGGGGATTGGTAGATTCCCTTGACACAAGCTCTAGGTGGCGTTTTCAGGAGGTGCCAACACAAAAGGCAAAAAGTAAGTGTCATGATGGAGGACATGTGTCAATTTCTTGTGAAACCAACACATAAAGCATAAAGTAAGTATGATGATTTAGGGACAAGTATCATCTTCTCCTTAAGCTAACCATAAAGTGAAATATCATTAATCATCATTACTAAATTTATTAAAGCTACTTTAATAAAGTTACTTTATCGGTGCTTACTTGGGATCATATTCAGGTTTTTACTCAGGACTGCATGGCATATACCCAGCTTGCAAGATGATGCCAGATTGGAGTGTGTGTGTGGCCCCTTCACAGTGCCATACCGCACTGTCTTATAATCCTAACCCAACTGCTACTTTATGCATGTGACCCCACTTGGTACCATATTGTACCGGCATATTGTTCCAACCCAGAAGCTGGTTCATGCATGTGGGCCCTGCATGGCACCACAATGCACTTGTGTCCACTGAAACAAATGGCGCCAACTGTACTCCTATACACTTGCACCGATATCTTCTATCCGACTAATCCCCACTGAGCCCTCATATACTCGGGAGGATTATTCTCTAACCAAAAGGCCGAATCATAGTCCTTAAAAGCTGTCTTTTCTCTTGAATGTTCTTGGGACTCTTGCCGAACTAGGGTTTAGTAGTTTATTTAATCCAAGCTTATTCCCAAGCTTCTAGCCCCAATATTTAGGATGTCACATGCACTCCCATGTAATCAATGAAAAACAAAACTCAGAAGTTGGATATGAGAAGTTAGAATAGATTGAAGTGGATGAATAAATGGAGTTCATCTTTTAGACATTTAAATAGAAAGAGTTTCATAGATTATCCAAAAGAACATGTCCTTTGGAATGAAAAGGGTTACGTTATAGAGCTTGTAAAATGCCTAAATTAGTAATGGTTGTTTATTAATAATCGGGAAGAGACAATTTTTTTTAAAATATTTTTGGGCTACATTTCCATAATGATTATTTCTTTTAATATTCAAAAAATAAGAAGGTGGTGGTGGTTTTCAGTCATCACCACTACTACTGTCATCTGCCTCCTCCTGCTCCTCCCCCTCGCTTAGCACATCATTGACTTCTTAGGAAGAAGATGAAGGGTATGACTCGAAGTGATCATATACAAATTAATTGTTATGAAAGATGAGGTCTAACTTCCTGTTCAAACTGTAGGTATGTCTATCTTGACGCCAAGTGTAGCAATTAAGGCTGAACAACATTTGCAATAGAGCCTCTATTTAAGGAAGAGGCGGAAGAGAAGGAGGAGGAGGAGGTGGTGACAGAGGAGGAGGAGCTTATAGAGGTGGTGATGGAGGAGGAGGGTGAGGATGACGAGAAGGAGGAGAAGGGCGAGCATAGGAATGAGGAGGAGGGCGAATAGAAAGAGCTCACTTGAGTGAGCACTCAAATGATGGTAGAGTGTGATCACTTGAGTGCCTAATCGAATAATATTAGGTTTCAGAGGATAAAACCCATATTGCAGCATAATTTCTCATCTTCACTCACAGATTCACTTTTAGTTCTCCACTACAATCTTTTCAATATATATTATTTACTCATTTGCGACCAAAACCTCTCTTTTCTCAATACATAATATCTTATTCAAATTTGAGTATACTCATTCCCTCTATAAAGCTTTCAATTATTTTTCAATTCAGGGAGAGCTCTTAATTATATTTTTCATAATATTTTTTAAATTCATGCATCTATTAAGGGAGAGCTTCATATTCACATGTGTATTATATCTTACCAGCTCTTCTCCTTTATTTAAAGAAGACATTTATAGCACACTCATTTGCATTCACTATCAATTGATTAGTTTTGTTGATAAGTTAGTCTTATATTTTCCTTTCATGATCTTAACTTACAAAATTCCATAGTGAGAGGATTCCTTTGATATTGGTATTTGATACTAACCATTTTATGTGTAAGAAATATTTGAATTTGTGGCAAGAGAATTTATTCTATGCCCAGCATTCCTCAACATACAATAAGGAAAAACTATCAAATTTGAGGAAAAATGCTTTGAAGCTCAATAAATAAAAATATATTGAAGGCAACCTTCAAAGCACCAACACATATTAAAGGAAGAGGAAGCCTTTTTGGTAGCTCTTGTCGACTATGGGCCTGTTTGGGTTCACATTTAAAAAGCTCATTCATGCAATTCGAGACAAAACTCTTCTCACATACTTATCTCGTAAATCATAAATCATGTTGGAAAAACAATTTCTACCGCTAATCCTAACAGTTACTATCAATCTAAGAATCTCAAAGTCAATAAGTCTAGACATGATGAGCCTTGGTTATCATTCATCTTCCCTACTATCCTAAAGTAGTAACACATTTCTACTGTGATTCAGAGCCAACTAAGATATGCTTTAAGAAAGAGATAAAGGATGAAAGCTAGGACTTCGAGGATAAATGAGGTATAATCTTCAACTAAGAGATGGATCCCTTGGTCCCTTATTATTTAGTCTATCTATCTTAGGATATCTGAGAGAGAAGCTTCAACAACTTTACATAGAGATTGCCACCAACAATGTTGAGTTCATCACCTCTGTGAATTATGTTAGAATTTATGTTTTGATAATAACAAATCTTAGGATTAAGGTTTTGTAGGATAAAATGTTTTTGAAAAAGACCTTTGGATTCTAAGATGACTTGCTGATGCAAGTCATTTGAGTGATATAGTTGTTCATCTCATTATCACACAGTGGCTAAGTGTTTCTGTTAAGATTCAACATATCACTCATGTGATGATATTGCCACTTGAGTTATAGTATGAAAAATCATCACTACATGATCACTTAATAGTAATCTCTTTAGAAATTTTAAGCGAATCACTTGAGTGATCTCTCATTTCTTCCAGGTTACTACCAAGTCACTCGATAGTGATTCATAACTTTTTCAAATAAAAGAGTGCAGAGCACTCCAATGATATTAGGATACTCGAGTGATATAGAACATTACTATAGAGTTACTCAATAATGAACTAGATTTTTTAAAAAAACACTCGAGGGGATAGTAATCACTCAAGTGATTTTAATGTCCTTCCAAACTTAACTATCAAGTTCCTTGATGGTGAAATGGTTTTGACACTCGATTGCACTCAAGTATTGGATTTTGATACCACTACTTGATCACCCGAGTGGTATTGATAATAACTTTTTTAAATAGCGCCTAGAAGATTTTGATACTCATTCTAAGTATGATCAAATCTCGTTATAATACGTCATACTATTTCTAAACATTACTAATCCTACTTATGTATATATTTTAGATGCTTAAAAGAGGATTAAATTCAAGATCAACAAAAAGCATTTTTGTATTAGAGCCATTAAATAAGATTAAACTCATCCAATCCAAATGCTCTTTTTCATCAACGACTATCTCATCTCTCTAACGGATAAATTCAAATACTTCAATGGTTATTAATTTATTCCTACCTATAAATACAAAAGCCTTCAAGAAGAAGCCAACTACCTACGATGAGCTTTCACCATTTCATTAAAACTCTTGTGCTCTATTCTCTCATATTCCCTAATATTCCCGTACTTCAGTGTCTATTATACTTACTCTTTGAGAGAGCTTCTAAAACTTCATTTATTACTCTTGTTGTAAATTACTCAAGGTAGTGGGATCTTAAGTGTGGACATTGATTGCAAGGTGTAAGAGGGAGCGAGTGTTCCTTGACAAGGAACTTGCTTGTACTGAGGCACCAACAACCTGGTGAATTTTGGAAGGATAATGAAACTCTCATTAGGATTTTATGGGGACTGGACGTAGGCCAAATAATTAGATCAAACCAGTATAAATCTCATGTGTCTTTCCTTAGGTGATATCTCTCTAACTTTAATCTATTTATCAAGTTTTATTTTCAAGATCAAAATTTTTAATATCACCCAATTCACCTCCTCCTGGGTGAAAGGTTTGAACTAACAAATTATAATATGAGGCAGCTGTGTGATATGATTAATTAAAACTTCAATGTTTTATTTGAGTAGCAAAAGGCTCAAACCAAGATGGTGTTTGAGATTGGCAACATTATAAGGAGTTATAAGAAGATAATGGAGTCCTTTCAGACTTCATTTAGAGATCACATAGGTATTTCTGCTCTTAAGGCTTCTGCTGAGACTATACCTTCAAAGACTCATCCTTCTGAGATCCCACCTTCTCAAACTATCTCTTTAAACCCCCCAGCTACCTTTAAGCTTTCTCTTAAGATCACTTTTCATGGCTATATTCTCTTTTGTTATGAATGATCCTACATTCTCTTGATGTTACTTTTGATCAAGATCCTCCTCTACCCTCAGAGCCCTTGAGTACTAACCATATCCATTTAGTTGAGCCACTACTTGAGGATGTAGTACTTCAATCTCCATCACATTTTCATGCTTCTGATCATCAATCTCACCACTATAGTGATACCTAGTAGATCTGAAAAGTAAGATCCCTAAGTACACCTCTAAGTCTTCTACAGAGCACCCCACTGAGACAGCCACATTTTACCTTTATGTCCCTGATGCATCAAAGTTGCATAGCAGAAGTATAAGACACACATAATATCATGGATCAAATACATCAAGAGAGGAAAGCAACATACTTCATGGAGTAATATATCTATTAGTTGTCGAATCCAAATCAGTATTTTTAAACCCTCTATCTTTATATTTTATAAATATTTTGCACATCTTTGGTATCAATGAGTATTGATTTTGAAAGTTTTCTTGAAAACCTTTACAAATTATTTCAAAATGTTTTCATAAACCCTCTTTTATTTGCATCACATTAAGAGTAAAGGATTATTCATTCCTATCGATTGGGGGAGAAAAAGGCATCCCTAATTTGTTTTCATCTTTGATTTTCTATGAGCATTTCTTATGATCTTTCAAACTTTTTGTTGATGTCAAATAGGGGGAGAAAAAGGAAAGAAAAAAATTGCATATTAATTTGCTTTCATACTCATACATATTTTTTCCTAAAGGATTTATCCTCATTAAAAAGAGGGAGTATGTTATATATAACTAATTTTGATGATATCAAATATAGATGCTAAATATTAAGAGCAAAAAGTTTGCATAATGAGTTTATCTTATACTTTACTAACTATCTTCATAAAAAAGGAGGATAATGTTAAATATGACTAGTTTTGATGATGTTAAATATATATACTAAATATTAAGAGAAAAATATTTACATCACGTATTTATCTTATACTTTGACCAACTACTATATTTAATGTGAAATATCTTGTAGAAGTCAATAAAAAAAGAAGATATCAAGTTAGGCTATGTAGATTGATTATGAGGAAGAATAAGATTGAAGATATTGAAGAAAGAAGTTATCACATATGTGAGGGAAAGTCAATAGAAGAAAGAAGCTATCAAGTTGAATTATGAAGAATGATTAAAATAAAGAAGAAGAAAAGAGATTGAAGGAAGAAGAGCATATTAGTTAAGAAAAGAAAGAAGTTATAAAAAAGGATTGTGGAAAATAATTAAGAAGAAAAAAGATTTAAGAATAAATTGTATCTTATTAGTTGATAAATAAAGAAGATATGGAATTGGATTACTGAGAATGATCAAATGGAAGAACAATGAGATTGAAGAAAGAAGAATTTGCAAGATCTAATGGGAATATAAAGATTCAAGTTCTTAAATGTAATATTGGAGGTCTCTATGATTAAATAAAAGTTGGAATGGCTCAATTTGAATTTACAATGCCTCATATGGAAGTTCTATCAACTAACTTCACTTGAGTAACACCTCCAGAGATGAATTATTGATGATCACTCGAATGACCATTCAAGTGATAATCACTATGTTCTGCTCTGTTTTTGTTTAACATAATAGAGGTTTAGTATTTTGATCATATCTCCCAAATTACAAATTTGATTGAGGTGAAACTTATTGCATATGGAATTATACTTAGAATAAATTTTGATGAAAGAGATATAAATTTTGAAACATGATGCTCAAAATTCACATGTTGTTCCAGACTAGTGGTCACTTTTTAGATGATAACTTTTAGAAGATGATGCTATTTAGATTGAAAATTATTGCATATGAAACTGCACTCAAGAGAGTTCCACCAATACCAATATCAAGCTCAAAGAAGTTCAGAGGAAATAGATAAGAATTTCAGAAGCGGACACTCGACTATATGTAATACTCTGAATTTTGGGATAAGAGGCTTGAGGTTAAGCCTAGATTTAATGGACTGCTAGACCCTGGGTTGGCAAATGTCCAAGTGAGGAATGATATTTATCCCAAAATTCCTTAATATCTTTGGATATTAAAAAGAAATAAAAGGCAAGGGTAAAATGATAATTTTGCCATAAGTTGAGAAATGATGGATTTTCCCTAATATTCCCAATATGTTGAGTTGAATGGAAATTAAAAGGAGGGAAATAACTACTTGGTAATTAATGAAGTCATGTTGGTAATAATTAGTCAATAAGTGGAAAAGCTTAAGGCTTTGGTGGACCACTTAAAGTGGTATAATGAGATAATTTGAGAGTGAATTATACTCTCATAATTCTCATTAATATTAATGGGATGATGAAGGAAAAGGGAAAGGAAACTTGCTATGCAAGAAATGTGATAGGTGGACTAATTGAGTAAAGGCCACCTGGATTATTTTAATTCATTATCACCCTTCATCATCAATTCCCTTCCTTGTGCATTCAAGATTAAAAGGGAAAAGAAAGAGAAACAGATCAGAATGAGAACAGAACGGAGAGAACGAGGGCGAAGGCGGTGGAGAGAGAGAACAGAGAGAAAGCTGTTATTGGCCAAACTTGTCCGAAATGGCATTATCTCTCAAAATGTCCAGTACAAATGTTGCTCTACTCATCTCAAGCTTCAATTCTATGGTTTCTAATTCTTGTTTGGAGGTCATTGGTGCCATCTTGCCATCCGGAGCGTCGCTGGAATTCCGAACAAAATTCAGAAGCGTGTAGAGGTAAGCGTGTGCTACCTTTCTACCATTTTGGTTTATCATTTGGATAAGTATTTTAGAAGTATTGTACTGTTCATCTCTCATTCTTTCCTTATCTTGGGAGCCGAAATGATGTCCAATGGATGTCTAAACGGCTAATCATGTAATAAGGAGTAGAAAGGAGGATATTAAGATAAAGAAAGAAAGGAAAGAACCGACACAACTCTTCTGAGAATCCTTTATGGGCTGCGTTAGGTATGGCATAAGAATAGAGTTGGAATTTCATCGATTGGATGATTCCATTGAGTTCAGAAGAGCAAATTGTGTAGGGTTCATGTTGAAGGGAAGTGACAAAAGGCCTAGAGGGTGAAATGACCAATTTACCCTTTTAGCTCTACAAAGGAGCTATTAAAGGGGTATTTTTGTCATTTTGGCCTGAATTTGACTAATCTAAAGTCATAAATAGATTCTACACGTGAAATTGTGTAAGATTGGCCCATGTTGTGATTTTTGTAAAAGTACAGTTAGGCCAGGCTTACGGGGGCATTTTGGTAATTTAGCATAATTAGGTTAAGTTATCAATTAATACGAGTCTAGAATGATATAAGAAAGAGTAGTGACTCATGTATTGAATGTTTTAGAATTCTAGGACTCAATGGATGGTCGTGCCCGAACCGGAGCAAAGACGAAGGATTGAGGACGGACGTGAAGTCCAACAGGTAGTGGACTTACTTTTCCTACATGGGTGTGATATGTATGTTAAATGCATTGATTGTATGACTGCTATGCCTATTTGTGTTAAGTATATTTAATTGATTGAAGCTCTGTTATATTTGTACGATGGCCATTAGTATGTCATAACATCGAGCATGCAGCATGTCATTATGTTGGCATGAAATAGGGTAGGCAAGCATGTCATGCATTCATATATATCTGTCATGCATAGTAGTACTGTTCACTACTGAGATTCTCTCGAATCTCACTCCTCCCAACCAACCATTTAGACAGGTGAAGATGCATGAAGATGCACGGAGGAGATATGGAGACGTGAAGTGAAAAGGAGGATGTAGTGCGGGGCACTACTTCATGTATTTCGTGTATATGTGTGTATATATGGATATATGTGTGTAGGCAAGCATCTCATGCATTCATATATATCTGTCATGCATAGTAGTACTGTTCACTACTGAGATTCTCTCGAATCTCACTCCTCCCAACCAACCATTTAGACAGGTGAAGATGCATGAAGATGCACGGAGGAGATATGGAGACGTGAAGTGAAGAGGAGGATGTAGTGCGGGGCACTACTTCCTGTATTTTGTGTATATGTGTGTATATATGGATATATGTGTATGTATGGATGTTGTATAAGCAGAGAATCGCTCTAATGTATTTGAGAAATTTTCTAGCATGAATAAGAGAACGGCTTTTAGTTTAATAATTTATCGCTCGCTTACTCTGATATAATGGAACTAAGAGCCGATAAGGTAAGTATATGGAAGGGTGTTTACATTTTATGGTATCAGAGCTACTGAAAATGAGATGTTACACTATACACCTGGTTTTAGACCAATAGTATGGATTTGATCATAACTTTCAGAATACAAAAAAATTTTGAACTAATTCTTGTTGCATTCAAGAGTAGACGTAAATAGCTTTTTGAGAATAGGTCATGTGCTAAGTTTGAATTTAAAATGAGTCTATCAACTCCATTTTTATTGAATTCTGGGTCTGGATGTAGTATCCTAAATTTTAGTCACCAAAATTCATCTATACCTTAGTAGTATTAAAAGGATAAAATGGTGAGTTAAAGAGCTTATTAAGAGATACAACAAGGCAATTAAATGTCACACACAACGTAGTTATTTGACACGTACGTTAAGGAAGTTGCCGGTGAATTTCTCTATGAGGCAGTTATATTGTGTGACATTTTTAAAATAGTAAATGCAGTCTAAAAATTGTGAAACTTTCCTGAATGAAATTAGACATACTAATATTTAATTTGATGTGTCATATGGAATTTTTGAAGTTGTACACAAGAAGATATGGATTTTCGAAGTTAGACCAGTGAAATTGGAAATATTATGTGGCAGCGTCCAAAAATGAAAATTATGATATTTCAATTGGCCAAATTTTATATTTTTTCCTAAAAATATACTTAATAAGGGTTACATATCCTTTGCATCTATCCTAATTGGATATCTATACAACTATATATGAATTTTCAAAGTTTGACGAAAATTCTGCCAATTTTTCTGCATATGCGAAAATGTTAGGGCAAAATGGTCATTTTGGCCACATAAATAAATTTAAAAATTATATATATATATATATATATATATAAAGGAATGGACAGATGGAGTCTTATGGAAATATCCATAAGCAATTTTAGAATAAAATATTTATATAATTATGGCATATGATTTAAATGGAATAAAATGTTATTATTAAGGGACACATAAGCATGATTCTAGAGCTCTCCTCCAAGCTCTATTTATATGGGAATTTTGGCCAAAGGAAGAAGGAGGGAGAGTTCAAGGAGGAAAAGGAGAGGAAGAATAGAAGATAAAGCCAAAGGAGCAGGAATTAGGTACGTACGCAGAAAATCTTTGCCCAATCTTGTGTCCTAGTTTGAGAAACCTCTCCCTAACCTTCCTATTCTCTTAGATTAGCTATTCAACAAGAAAAAATTAAGGATTAGAGAGGGAGAGTTTCGGCTAAAGGGGAGGAAAGGAAGAAGAAGCACGGTAAGTTGTAAAAACTCTAAGATTTGTGTTGAAAACTAAGTTGTAACTACTATATGGCTAGTTATCTGTTTGTTTACTAGTGGATTTTGTAAACTTGGGATGTTCAATTTCTAAGGGTAAATACTGCCTAAATTTCTATTAATTATGTTAAACTAGGGATTAGAAGGTTAAATAAGTGAAAATAAAGTAGAAAAAGGTATTTAAAGAATTAAAATCAAGAAAATCTAATTTTCTCAAAAATTTCTTAAGTTTTGGCCAAGTCTAAAAATTGGGGAAGGATCTGAAATTTCATGTTTTTAATGGTTACATGATGGTTATAAGGGAAAATTATGTAGGTTCATGTAGATTATGAAGTGAGAAATGCCCCAAAATGTGAAATGACAATTTTGCCTTTAAAACCCCAAGTTAGGGTTGCCAAGGGGGAAAATGTGTTTTGAACTGAAATTAGCCTAATTAGAGGTCAAAAATGGATTGTACACTCAAAAATATGTAAGATGAGCCTGGGTCATAATTTTTGAAAAAGTATAAAAATACCAGGTAAAAAGGGAATTAGACCTAGTTCCCTAGGGGCATTTTGGTAAATATGTGATTTTGAGCTATGATAACCAACTTGTAAATTCTAGAATAAAGTATAAATGAGTAATAACTCATTTACAATTACTTTGAGAATTTTAGGATTTGATAATTACTTGAGCCAAATGGAAAATTAAAGGATCGGTA
Organism: Albizia julibrissin; assembly: GCA_037074505.1. Lineage (NCBI taxonomy): Eukaryota > Viridiplantae > Streptophyta > Magnoliopsida > Fabales > Fabaceae > Albizia > Albizia julibrissin. The sequence continues at coordinate 56,109,487 of CM073477.1, read as the reverse complement.
ATAGCTAGGCTTTGGAAAAGAATCCAGGTAGTAATTATATCTCTCATATTCTATGTGAATGTCAATATGCATTGTTTTGCCATGTTCTATACAATGTGTTGTATGTGTAGCGGATGGGCCTATGTGGTATTGTTACCCATGGGATGTAATCACAATGTAGTTGAGTTATTTGGTAGTTGGAAGTTATACTTACCTATGTGCTATATAGCAGGGTTGTGCTTACCTGTGTGCCGCATAGCCTGTGGAGTTATGTGATCAAATTACATAGGTGAATTCCATGGTGAATTCTTATGTATGAGTTATGATTTGTGCAGATCAGGAATGAACGATCATTTTGATCCGGACAAAATCATCATCTGGTTCTTGAACATTGTTTAGACATGTGTTGGCATTTTGATTGCTGCATCATGTTAAATGTTGCATTTCATATTTATATTTCACATTTTATATGATTAATATTTTGTTACTATTGAGATTCATATGAATCTCACCCTTTTCCATAAATCAATACTAATTCAGCTAGAGGAAAAGGCTCAAAGGGCAAAGCTGTAGTGGCAGCAATTGAGGGTTTTGGTGCCAAACAAGAAAATTTCCTGTTGGTTATCTACTACTAATTGTTGTACTTAAAATTTATTTTAACTTATACAAACCCTGTAAGGATTCTCTGTATTGTAATCAATAATATTGTATCAATATAATGTACTATTTCTGTATGCCCATTGAACTGTGCGTGAATACTCTGATAAATGTCAAAATATTAAAGGGTTTAACATTGGGCGCTTAGCAACCCCAAGACATTTCTTCATATGAAACTTCTTGCACATCACTTCTAGTGCCACTTCCTTTGATGCACTGTTCCTTTGAAAACTTTCGAGAGATCACTCGAGTCTCACTTGAGTAATGACCTATCACTATCAGGACCATTCTAATGATATGAAAGTTATGTACATCACTTCCAGTTATGAGTCTTTATAGTTTTAATCACCGTATCAAATTTCATGATTCTTTTCCAAACCCATATAAAACTTGATTATATTATTCCTAATCATTACTAATCAATTTTATATGAAGATTATATGTGATTACACATAGATTAAGCTTTAATAGACAGAAAGCAACTTCTGTCAGAAACTTCCAACAGCTACTTTCAACAATTGTATTATACAAAGCTCAATGGGAAGAAGCATGCTTAACGGTCATCAAGCTACATCAATTATAAATAAAAGAGCATTCATGACAGAAGAAAGAGAGAGCCTATACACACAATGATGAAATGTCAAAACTCTAATTCTTACACATAGCCGAAGCTATGAAATTACATTCCCTTCTTACACTTCAGTGTTCAACTCAATTTACTTCATGGAGAGAGGTGTATAGTTTCATTGTAATCAATTTATCTTTGTAAAAGTTGCTCAATATTAGGTATCTTGAGTGAGAAACAGATTATATCCTTATCACGTAAGGGAGAGTTATTATCTCAATATGAGAATTGTAAAGGCTTCATAAGTGTTTGGCTAAACTTGTAAGATTATAAAGGCTTCTCTTGTACTCGGATTAAATAAGAAGATAGTGGATTGAAAATCTCAAGTGAAGCTTAAAGACTGGATACAGATCATCAAGGATTGGATCAAACTAGGATAAATTATAGTTTGCATCATCTCTTTCCTTATCTCTTATAATTCCATCTTAGTGATTGACATATTTTAGTATGCGTTTATGATTCATTATTTTCATGCGTATTACTTTTATTAAGATGCGAAAAGATTTTTAAATTTATTATATTACACTCAATTCACTCCCTATTGGGTGTTAACCAGTTCTAACACACTTTTATTTTAAAGTCACCTTAGCACCCATTAACAAAGGCTCCAGCAGCCCTACTGGTGACTGAAATTACTTGTGGCCAAGTTGGCTAATAAAGTATATCAAATAGCTAATAAAGTATTATAAATATCTCCCATCAGAAAAAAAATATTGTAAGTATCCTGAAATATCCAACTACATAATTTGTTTAAAGGTTAAAGGGCTAAAATGCCCTAGAAGTTTCCACGAATGGGCACTAAGAAATTTTTAAAGGGGAAACTTTGCCCGAAAGTTTCAAAAATGAGGCAATATTGCCCTCACCAAACGGATCTAAACAGTCAACTATTAGTTGATCATCTATGTTGAGGTGGCATACTTATGTGGCATCCATATTTCCTTGGTTAAAGGGCATTTTTGTCCTAAAAGTTTCTATGAAAGAGCTGTAGGCACCGGGCAGTTTATCAAGGGGGCAATATCGCTCTCAGGAGTTTTATTTTTGTAGATTTATTTCATATTTAGGATACTGCCATCAAGCACCAAATGATCAAATAAAATTAAAAACTAACAAAAATCAAGAACATATAAATCAAAACTAAATATATAAGCAGAGAAAATCATAAACCATAAATTCAAAACCAAAACCAAAACCAAAAATTCTCAAGTCCAAAAAGACAAAAGAAATTTTGGGTTCATGAAACTAGAAGATGTAACAAAAGAAAATGGAGAAGACAGAAGAAAGGAAGGCCACTCACTAGAAAACTCTTCACAAATTTGTTTTGTAAAGCATGCCCATATCTATCATCGACAAGACAAAAGATATAGCGTGCTCCATATAACAAATTTGTGAAGAGTTTCCTGGTAAGTGGATTTTTCCTCTTCTATGTTTTTCCCATTTTCTTTCATTGTAGCTTTTAGTTTCCTGAACCTAAAATTTCCGTTTTCTTTTTTTGGATTTGGGGATTTTTTGTTTTGCTTTTGATTTTGAGTTTTCTTGTTTATGGTTTATAAGTTTCTTTACTCATACATGTGTGTGCGTGTATGTTTTGACTTATAGGTTTTTTTATATTTTTTGATTTTTCAATTTATTTGATTATTTGGTATTTGATAGTGACGTCCCAAATATGAAAAATCAACAAAAAATTTGAAACTTCCAAGGCGTTATTGTTCCCTTGAAAAACTTCCCAGTGCTCACAACTCTTTTGTGGAAACTTTTAAAACAAAACTGCCCCTTAATAAATAAATAAATAAAAAAGCAGATGTAGATGCCACGTGGGCATGCCTTTTCAACATAATCAATTAACTAACAGTTGAACATTTAGATACGTTAAGTCAAAGTAATATTGTCCCGTTTTTAAGACTTGTGGGGCAAAATTACCCCTTAAAAACTTCCTAATGTCTAATGCCTATTTATCAAAACTTCAGGACATTTTAGCCCTTTAACATTTGTTTAAATATGTTGTCATTTGTTAATAATCAAGTGTACTAAATAGCTAATCAAACCTAAAATAATATTGACTACACTTCATTCATATTGTAGTTATCTTTTCAAATTTTACTAATCACACTTATATATTTTAAGGCATATAATTATCAATTCTGCTAGATTCCTTAGATTGTTTGTTTTCATAAACTAGATGCAACTTGTTCACTAACAATTCCTTAAACAGGTGGCAGTACCAGCCTGCACGTTCAACATTTCAGCATATGAATGATAGTATATAGTATGGGGCACATTATTATGTTGTTAATGACTCCAGAGAAAAGAAAAGCATGTTAAGCATTATTCTTTCATGTGATTTTTTGTTCTATTTTTTAATTTTTAATAAGTAAAAAAATATGACATGCACGCCAGTTAAATTGACAATTATTTTGTAGATAAGACGACACCTTTTTATCCCCCAAAAAAAGTCGTTGGTATCCATTATGGAATAAGTGACTTTTCTGGTTGTTACAGTCTTTTTTTTGCCTTCAGCTACATGTCATCCTTGCAATAATACTTCTAAAGAATCACACTTGCCCCCAAAATTTCATCATTATATGCACAAGAATTTCATAAAAATTCTTTGTTTTAATCGATACATCAGTGTATGTATAATAATATAAAATTCATAAAAATTATGCTAGTTAAGTTATAAACAGTGCTGCAAAGCACAAGGCCCACAAGAATAGGCAGATTTAGTGTTTATAGCAGTGATGAGCATTGCATACTTATTTTTGAGATTGTTTTTTAAATTGTCAAAATCAAAGTTACAGTGGCTTAGATTTAAGGGTCTTAATTTTAATTTTTTTTCCAATAATAAATTCATTTTTTTAAAAAAATGGTATTTAGATTTTTTTTTATTTCAAATTTTCTGTCAACGAAAATTAACAATTTTAAAAGCATAGAAATCATATTAAATTAAATGAAAACCACCCAAATTTAATTTGGACAGTTGTGATCTATGACAAGCATTGAATTAATTTTCCCCTTTTTTCTGGTTTTATATATAATCATGATTATTGTCTAGTAGAAGTCAGAAAGTTCTTGTAGATGATGAATGCGGAAATTCTTGGCATGATAATACTCAACTTCAAAAGCTCAAGGGCATTTGAACAGATTAAATTTAGTTTGAATAGTATTGTTTTTGTCATTAAGTTTGACTATTATTTATTTTAAGAGAAACAAAATAAAAGTAATACTCCTTAGGGTTTTAACTATTGGAGTTAGGTAAGGGATTAGTTTTGATCCTAAATATAGTACATAAATCCATTTTATCTTAAATATTTATCATTTTTCAAATTAATTTACTTACTGAATAAACTAATATACTGCATTCTATCATTAATATAAGATCTCATTCTTAGTGCAATTTTACGATGAATGAAATCTTATATATTAAAGGCTAGAGTTAGAATAATTTTAATGTTATAAAAGGGCATTTTAAGTAGATCAAGTTATATTTATTATAATTAAGTAATTTATTTTACTAGTTTAATTTACCCAAATTAATCATGTAATTCTTATATTAAAAGCAGGAGGAATATCAATTTTTAGCAAATTTCATTTGTCTTGGGGTCTAAGAAGATGCAAGTTTTTATCTTGGGTCAAATATATAGTACGACCATTTGTCAAATAAGCATATTCCAGGTTGTTGGGCCTTGGAACACAACAAAATAAATGATCTTAAAGGTCTAATATTCAGAGACAGACCAATTAAGATACGCCCCATATTAAAGAGCCCAATTAAGTGAAACAAATCTACAAAGTACAGTGTAGCAAAAAAAAATTTCTACAAAGTACAAATTTCAGTGTGACCATGCGGGATGCATTCGAGGAAGCAAACTTTTTATAAGAGAGTTTCAGTTGAAAGTTCAATGCGTAAAACAATAGATGATAGGTTCTGAATATTGCACAGAGTATACTCGTTATAAATATATTTTATATTATATACTAATTTATATCTAAAAATATTACAAATTATAGTAATAATTATTTTAAAAATAAAATTCATTGTTGAGTTTCAAAAAACTTGAATTTTTAAAAATTATTATGATTTTCAGAACATTTAACTTGATTTGTCTTTAAAAAAATTAGGGCCATTAGGCATTAATTTTTCTTCAACTTAATTTTTTACCTTTAAAAACAGGTGTATAATTGTCACATATAGGACACTTTTATAAATTACATGATTAATAAAATGAAATCAATCAACACTTGAGCACTTATGCATGGTTTGAGAATTAAGGCCCTAGCACATGATATCGAGGGGTTGGTATTAGAATTCATTTTGTGGTATTTGGTACGAGGACTTTGGCAATCTTGAAAACTCTACAATACCATGTAATTAAAAAGTTGTGGACCAATTTACCCTTCATCTATCCCTATATCTCCCTTTATTGCCCTCTCAATCTCCTATCTTCTTCTCCCTCTACTATGCACCCACCACTAACGTTGACCTCCATTGCTAGCTTTGTGTCCTCCATCGTTAGAGGGAGGTCGACAGCGAGGTATTAGGAGGTATCGGTATTGGAGAGGCATTAAGGTAATCGACCTTCAAGATTGCAAGAGCACCCACTCTAAATCTGTTCATCATTGACGGTAATCAACTTCATTCTCCACTGCTAGCATCGTTGCAACCACCATGGTTGACGACAACCCTATTCATTCTCTATTCTCAAACAGTGACCAGCTTCTTAGGTGAAGGTAACTTCTTAGAATGATTTTGATCTTGGTTTTATGTATGTAAGAGTGTGTTTGGATTAGTTTTTGAAAAGTAACTTCTGGAGGAAAAGTAAAAAAAGTGATTACAGAGAATAAATTTTGTAGAATAGCTTCTAAAAATGTAAAAAAAGAAAAAAAAAAAAGAGATTCTAGGAAAATCATGGTTTTAAACCTCCAAACTATGGTTTTCAATCAAAATCATGATTCTGCAAAATTTGACAATGTTTTGATAGCTTAATTCAAATCATAATTTTGGAGAAAAAAGTGCTTATGCCTTTTTCTCATGTTTTAAATATCTTAGTATTAATTGAGTCGTGTTTGTAGGTGACTATGTTCTTCATGAACTTCATGACACAGTACCCACAATAAGAGCTTTTATCTTGTTGTCACGGACACTATAAAAAACAAATAAAATGTATCAATCTAACACAAAAAAATCAATTCTGACAAGTCTAACACAAAATAGTAAGTATTGGTTACTGCTGCTCTCTTCCATTTATAAGCGGATACAATGCCTTTGATGTGTTACGCATGGCAGCTAAGGCCTTTTTTCATGGCATAATAGTAAACAACTTTAAAAAAATCACAATAAGAAACAAAAGCACCAAATTTATAACAAACTCTGACAGGATAATAAGAAATTAAAGTACCAAATTTAAATTCATTAACTTACTTATTAAAAACTTCAACCATTTGTGGTCGATTTTTCGTGTCCCTATGAATTGAATCAAAGTATCAAATCCTTTGCTTGAAGGGATTTAGCATGATGGGGAGCTCTAAGTACAATAAATATAATGAGAACAAAACTTCTTAGTTGACAAATAATTTAATGAAGTATTATACTTTCCCTTGGTAGTACAACACCAAGAAAAACTATCCTTCTTTTTTGGAGCCCTTTTAATGACCATATCCACTAATTCCCTCGCTTTTCTCTCCACAAAATCTGCCTTCAAGCCTACGTCTAACATTCCTGAATAGTCGTGGAGGTTAAGGAACAGGAATGTGTCCTGTTGGCCATTATGGGATATGTGCTCCTTGTGAATGTACCTTACATATAAAAACAAGCAAATCAATATATATAAATGCTATGAGTAGCTAATTATTCATTTACAGTTGAAGAAATAATAGATATAAAAGTTACAAGCAATCCAGATTGCCATATTTCCCTTGATGGTCTCTTTGACTAACATTTGGTTGATAGCATCAAACGCGCCTTCTTCCCCATAGATATCTTACTTAAAGGGGACTTGTTTGATGTAGCCATCTCACTCACAGTCTGTTTCGGCGAATACGCTATCGTGTGCCTCAAGAGCTATCTAGTATTTATGGGAAACTGGTAGAACATGTGATTTAGGTACAGGCTCATCCTTCTTCTTCGGCGCACTTGACATCAAACCATAGCTAGACTAAGCTCTAGAATTGCTCTTCTTCCTTTTCACCTAAGTAATTGAGAAGTTAGCAAAATATTTATTTCACACTTTATAATTAGCAAGTTATAAGACAATGATATACCTTTTTTGTCTTAGATGGTATGATAATAAGGTGGTCAGGCCATACAACAAAGACAAGTCTAACTCTTCCCACTGTATCTGCATCTAGGGTGGGCATCGAAAAGGCATACGTAAGGTCGATGGCAATCTTAAGCTCTATCCTAACATGATTCTAGGGGAAAGGAGAGGTATGAATTGTGTGCTCCCCTTGCAAGTTGTACATGCAGCCCATAGCAACCGTATGCTGCTCGGGGCTATTTGCCGTATACTTAACCTCCGCCTTGCCATAAACAAAGAGAAAATATAATTAGTGTGAACCAAAAGTAAATGAAGTATAGACTTTCAGTATGAGTCATACTACCTCAGGTAGAGTTTGAGAGGAGAATGTGTAGCTATCGTTGGTACTTGGGCTGTAAGCCATTCCCTGCTTGCCTGCTAGGTCTCGGCTCATGAACTGATCAATAATAGCTTGTTGTTCTTCAATATGCTACTTTAGCATCTCAGTCATCTCCATATACTATTGAAGCTTCTGATCACACACCCTTGTCGACCTCTTCTACTTCCCAAATTAAAGTCTTCTTTTTTCCGATTCCATAGCCGATACCCCTTAAAAGACTATTGTGGTCAGGACCCAAAGCCTTTTCCAAGACATCCTGATTCCCGGGAAGTTTGCTGAGCTGTAATTCTTAACTCAAGGTCTCCTATAGCAACATGAAAGGTTAAATACATTTTTATATAAAAAATTCAATTATAATTGAATCAAAATCATTAGTACTTACTATTCTTGAGACAAACTTCTGTACGCGAGGATTGTCAATGTTGCCATCTTTGTTTTGCCTCCCAGCAACCCATAACACTCCATAGTTGATAGTGACATTCAATCTTGACCCCTACTTCTCTATCAAATATTGTTCGATGTTCGCATACCCCATGCGACCTTTATGGTACAGGTATTCATCATTCTTCAACCTCTCACGATTTGCCGCACTTAATTCTTTTGAAAAGAAACAACAAAGATGCCAGAGTTACACATTTCATTAATATAAAAGTACCATTGACTTTTTATTCCTTTAAATTTAATTTACCTTGAACGCTCCAGAGCATTGTGTTCGTACAAAATCATCCCATTCAGGTTGTTTGACAACTTTCTTTAGCAGTGTCAGAACCATCGACTTATCTACAGAATCAGGTTCCAACAAATATTTCTTCGTCACAAATGCTTGGAACAAGTGTAGTAACCTGACAACCTTCCTCGAGCATATAATCATGTTTCTCCTCATCTATATGGAATCCAGACTTCAAAACACACAAATCATTGTTAGTGTTAGGTATACAGATTAACAAGATATTATTAACTATATAGCATCATGTCTTACTACCATTTCATTCCAAATAGTCTTCCTCATTGATTTGGTTGCCTTCTTCCAGTTGTTCAAAGTGATAAGCATATTGTTTTTTGCCACATACCCGAGGTAGCTAATAAACTTGTCAGATTTTACAACTTGTCCTTTCTTGTTCCATATCATATTAAGTTTCATCCCTTCTCTCTTTACTTTCTAGACCTTCTTCATCACAACAAGACCCTTCCTCAGTGCTCTTTTCTCTTGTGCTATAAGTCGTGTGTCATCATCCTACTGCGTACTAGAGGAGTCTGCGGAAGGGGCAGCTTGGGTGGAAGGGTTAGGACCTTTAGTACTTGAGGCACTATCGATATCGGATGCCAACATATTAACCTGTAACAAATAGAAGAAATATTAAACCCTTGTATTATAATTTTCATAAAGTTTCTTTAAACCAGCATAAATTATAATTGATTCAAAACAAACTCTTAAAATCCTAGCTTTAAAACAAACTTTACTCTTAGTTTTTCAATGAACTTTGAAAAATCATAACTTAATCTAAGGAACTCTAAATGAAATGGTTTAACTCTTTATTCTCTAAAATGGAAAAATAACATTCAAAATAAAATCATGATCATATGTCCAGAATTCTAGCTTGAACATTAACTGCTAATTGGAAATTAGTGGTCCAATTTCTAAAGTTACATTTCCAATCAAAAACATCTCCAAAATTATAGTAGAGGCATCATCCTACACAAAAACCCCATCTAAACTCATTGGAAGCATAAAATTAGATAGAACTGAGCTCTTTCATATTAAAATAATGGCTAACAAAAACAGGGCAATGGAATAAATTCCTGAATTTCAATTCTGTTGCTAACAAACACAACTTTGGATCCATGGTATTGAGGTGTTTAAGCATGTTAAAATCATTTAAGATGCTTATTTTGAATTTGAAAGCTTCAAATAATGAGTTGTAATCAATCTTTACTCCCAAAAATTTGAAGCCCCTAAGCTCTTACCATCATAAACCTTGACTATCCAAAACAGGGGAGGGAAGAAAAAAATATTAATCAAATTTATTGCTCTAATCTTATGAACTTAATATACAAGCTAAAATCATACAAACTCAACATCATAGAATTGAAAAATGAGATAAACAACCATTTCCTACTCAGTTTTCAACTCAAATATTTATTTTTAAAGAACCATAAACTCAGAACCCATCCAACAAGCATAAAGCATCAATTTCATATTATTAACACCAGTTAAGGGCATAAATTTCACACCTTTATGCGAATCAACGCAAAACTTATAGAGCTTTAAAGAACACAGAAAAGAGTAGCCAGAGTAGTTTTTAGAGCACAAAGAGAAATGGTAGGAATTTTAAAATCGCGACATAATAGGGTTAGAAAAAGGGATTTTAAAGCACTATATATAACGTTTATTTTGAAAAACTGACAAATATATAAGTTTCACGGTGGTTTAAGAAACAACTGTCATATATTGGTAGCATATATTTGATGGTGTTTTACATACAATAGTGAAGTAAACGTTACCATTTTTTCCAAGAAAAACCAAACTTACATATCACGGTGGTAATATAAAATTGTTAAATATTGTCTCATATACCAAACGGTTGTTTTAAATAATCGTTATCTATTTTTTCCTTACCTTCGCCTTTGTTTATTTAACAGTTTTAATAAAACCATTAAGTATGAGCGTCAACTATACACGAATATGGAGTAGTGAAACTCTCCATGCTGAGTTCTCAGTAAACCCCCACATGCACAGACTCTAAAATTTGGTAAGAATGAATTGTCGACATTAAACTTGAGTATTTTCGGTAAAGGGGGGCCCATATGTATAAGGCATCCTGCTTCTTCACTTGAGTAATACCTGATAGATTACCCCATAAAAGACAGGCCATAGATTTCACAATAATCTCTACAACATTCATACTCTTACCGTGGAAGATACGTTCATTCCTACTAAGACAAACATAATGATAGATAACCATAAACAAACAACCCTACTTAAAATCCTTAAAGTGAATCTGAGCTCTTAAGTTCAATTTAAACCCTTAAAGAGACATACAAGGAGACAAAAAGCATGCTCTCCACTTCCTCGAAAGAATAGACCTCCATAATGAGCTCATTATTGGACAATCTTGGAAAGTATGAAGTGTTGATTTGATAGCATTATTACATAGAAGACAAGAACACGTGTCATACATACCACTTTACAATCTTCGTAGGTTCGTGAGAATCTGATCATTAGCACATAACCATAAGAACATCAATACCTCTAAGGAACCTTCAGCTTCTAGAGATGCATGTAAAACCCACCTTCCTCCATAGTAATACCACCACTCAAAAAAGAGTAGGTTGATTTAACTGAAAAACCACTATCAGAAGACCATATCCAGGTCAGGACATTAACAGTTCCTGGCTAGATATTAACATGATTAATAATTGATAGTGCATGTTGTGGCAACAAACTTTTAAATTTGTGCCACTGCCAAGCACCAGATGCAAACACAACATCAGCAACCGTTCACTCTAACTGATCACTTAAGATTTCACAAACAACAAGATTTTCAAGTTTTTCAAAATGAGGCACTCAAACATCCTTTCAATAGGAAGTCAAAACACTGTCTCCAACCTTCCATGATATACTACTAAGTACCCCAACCCAAGCAGTTTGAATTCCCACCCACATTTGTGACTTCGAAGAGCATTTTTTTAACTTTAGGAATTAAGTCGTCACCACATCTATATTTCTCACGTAGAAATTTGATCCATAACAAATCACGCCGCTTAATGAGATTCCAGCTAAGCTTAAGCATGAATGCTTCATTCTGAACTTTCACCTAATGAAGACCAATGCCTCCTTCTAGCTTCTTACAAATATCAGGCCAAGACACCAAATGTACTTTGAGCCCTGTTAGAGAACTTCCCTATAGAAAATTCTGACTCCTTTTGTCAATCTCCTTACAAGTATCTGCTGGCATGACCAATGTTTGTATAGTGTAAGATGGCATAGCGGAAACCACAGAGGCCACTAGAGTATGACTTGCAGCAAGAGAAAAATAATTTGCTTTCCACCTTGGCAACTGCATATCCATCTCATCCAAAATGAAGCCGCATGTTGACTTGAACACCTTCTTTTGAAGAATAGGCATTCCTAAATATTTCTCAAGATCTGGGGCAGAGGAAAAACCAAAAAAGCTACTAATCTCCTGTATCCTTGTATGATTCACATTTTTCGAGAAATAAATATGTGTTTTGGCAACATTAATCTTCTCACCTAAAGCTATATAGAAACAATCTAAAATAGCCTTGCACACCTCGGCCTACTCCATATCTTCCTCCATAAATACACAGAAACAAATGAGAAATAGTTGCACCAGTTTCTTTAATCTAAACGGGTGCCAATCTTCATAGTTAATGTAACATCCCAATTTTTAATTCTAGAATTTACTTAATAACATAATGAGATTAACTTTTGATAATTGAAATTTACCATGTAATCACTTGAGTTAGAAGAATTTACTCAAAATAGAATTCAATTTTAAGAACTTAAATCTAAATAATAAATTTAGCAAAAGGAGAAAAATTAATAAAATTTTGTGTGATTAAATAAAAGTGTTTGACATATATTGTTTCTTCAAAAATATTATTATAATCATTTAAAGATTATGAAAATTTTATTCAAGAAATATATATAAAACCAAGAAAGCAATTTGAATTTTAAGAGAATGGTATAAAAAATTTTAAAAAGAAATGATATTAACAATAAGATAAAAAAATAAAGGAAAGAAGAGAGAGATGTTTGACAAAGTAAAAAAAATTATATAAAAGGATAGGGGGTCACGTGACCCCCACAATATTGTTTAGACTCAATTAAAACCCCTCCCCATTTTAATTAATTATCCAGCATGAATACTCTCTGCTCCCTTCATTTTTTTTCCTCCTTCCCTTTTGGCGTCTCTGCTGCTTCTTCTTGCTCCTATGTGCGTGGGTAAGAGAGTGAGGGCAAGTGAGAGATTTTTGTGTGGGTTTTCTTCTAAGAAGCTTGGTAAGTGTTCTTCCTTCTATCATTTATATTTTCTCCTCTTTTACTTTTTGTTTTGATGAAAAAAAATTAGGCTTGATAGATTTGAATCATTGAGGTTTCTAGTCTATTATTTTGCTATTTGTAAAGCTATTAATGCTTGAATAAGAATGGATATCGTTTAGTTTTATCTCATTGGTTGATTTGAGGAACTTAAAGTTAAGGTTTGGTTGGAAAGTTATGATTTATGACAATGGGTCTTTGAAACCTGAATTTCTATAATTTATTCTAATTTATTGGAGGTTATATTGAGGATTAAATATATTGTATTCGAGGCTTATAAGAAAATATGAATATTTGAAATTTTGGGAGGAACTTTGAGGGTAGGGAATTGGTTGTTTTGGAATAAATCGAGGAGATAATTGTATTTTGGTGGTTCTAATAAGAGAGAAATAATTTATGAAAGAAAGAAAAGTGATTATGATGATAATATTTGAAATTTTGGGAGGAACTTTGAGGGTAGAAAATTGGTTGTTTTGGAATAAATCGAGGAGATAATTGTATTTTGGTGGTTCTAATAAGAGAGAAATAATTTATGAAAGAAAGAAAAGTGATTATGATGATGATTTGAGGAAGAGTTTATTTATAGGATTTGCACTCAGTATTAAGGTGAGCAATTTTGGGGATTTTTAGGAGATTGAAGGGAAGTATTATTGTTAAAAATTTTAATTGAGTGAAATAGACTTAGAAATATTAGGATTTATGATTTGAAAGGATGATTTAAGGAATAGACAAATTGTTGTCATTTTTCTAAGGAAATTAAAGTGAGTCAATGATGGGAGTTTAAGTACTTAATATTTATTATTGTATTAGCTAATATTCTTGTTAATTTTATTTATATATAATTATATATTTATTGTAGAGTGAACTTGAATTTGGCTTATTAGACTTGAATTCTCTCAAGTTTAGTTCTTGTGTCAAGAACTTGAGGTAACCGCTTTCCAGTTTATATTGTATGTTTGTTAAGGTGATTAGAAGTGTATGTTGGTATTTTTAATTGCTATAAATATATGTTATAGTATTTTATATATCAAAAATGTACAATGATAGGTTTTTAGTAAAATTGCTAGTTAAGTGGGCTTGAATGATTATTTTTTAAATGTTAATACTACATGGCATTAAGTATTGATTATGAGAATAACCTGATGATACTGGATTTATGATGCTGAGCTCTTAGACTACATATTAAATTGTGTTGGATTGTACAGAGTTGTGGTTATGAGAGGTTTAATGCTATTATATCATGTGGTATAGCCGTCAGTGTACACATAGTGGATAGCTTTGAAATTCTTAGGGCCCTTGGTATCCCCTTCCTTTGGTCGAGTTAAGGATCAGCTCAAGGGACATGACACCTGTTACGAGTGTAGGATGGTGTATTTAGAAGTGCAAGTGTACACTGTCGTAATCAAATAATATAGAAGTGAGTAGAGTATTGTTCCCACGAGGATTGATCACTAAGTACCAAAATTGGTAATTTTAATTCTATTTAGTCGGTTGATTAGTTGTGATTGAGATTGCAAGATAGAAATGATGAAATATGAATACAAGTGATATAAAGACAAATATGAGAAAAAGCCCTAGGGATTAGATTTCACTTAATAAATTCTGGATTGAATCACTTATCTATTCTAGTCCAATTTATTCCACATGATTGATAGTCAAGTTTCCCTATTTTAATTACTAGCCTTTTCCAAGGTCAAGTAATTCTATAATTAATTGCTAACTCAATATATTCCTATATGAATTTAAGCAATCAATCATGCATTAAGATTCATGGAACTCAATTAAGACTACACAACCCATATGAATATATTCCTATTTCATATGCAAATTATGATTTTAATTATAAGATCCACACACATGTATCTCCTTCCGGTCTCAACATGCATATTAAAATCATCCAAAAGGTGGCCAATCAATTGTAAGCATTAAGAGCAATAATTAAAACCCAATCATGAAGGAAAAATTAAAACTAGATTTAATAAGTTAAGATTCAATCCGTCATTAGTAAGCTACGTCATCACCCTAGGAAAAGGAAAATTTAGCTCATGATAAAATTAAAAACAAAACCAAAATATATTACAAACATCATAAATATTGCATAAAAATTAATTACAAAAACATAAAAATACAACTACAAGATGCATGAAAATGGAAAATCTAGCCTACCATATAGGAGGTAAAACCATCCATGTAGGTGGCAACCTATACCATCCATAGAGGACTACCTAGACCTTCCATATAGGAGGTAAAACCATCCATGTAGGAGGTATGCAAGAAGTAAAAAAATGCAAGAAATAAATTCTAAAAATAACAACTCTCTCTCTAAAATAGAAATTCTATATCTTTCTTCCTTCCTCCTCATTTTAGGGTGCCAAGAAGCTCTATTTATAGGCTTCATTTTCGGACTGCTACAGTATTTTTCTACAGTGATTTTGCTACTGTGAACCGACCACCCACTTGCTACAGTGAACCGACTGCTACAGGAACCGCACTGAACTGCCCCACTTCCACACACACGACCTCTACAGTACAACGCAATGGTCCGCTACAGTACCCCTGCTACAGTGCATAGTGAACAGTACCGCATGAATAGTAACTTCCCCTTAAATGCCTTCTTTAATTCTTCTTAATCCGGTACTGTCCATGGCTGCAAGAAAATCATTATTTATTTATTAATTACACCTAAATTGATTATATTCAGCTCAAATATAGTCCACAAAATCATCATATAAGGGAAAATAAATATGTAAATATTTTACTTATCAACACCTTTCCGTATTCGAAGGAAGGGGAACCCATGGTCCAATATGAGTTCTGTAGCCTATAGCCGAGCTATACCTCATTATTGGAGAGTTTGATGCAATCTTGTCATAGAGACAAATCCTATTATGTGTTATAGCCCATGGGTTCTGTCAGCGGTTATAATGATAGTTGAGGGAATTCTTTACATATTGAATATTTCTTGAATTATTATTGTTTAGGGAATATTTTATATACTTTATGTTATATGAATGTATAGTTTTCCCGCTTAACTGTCTTGTAATTATTTCATGTATAGTTGTTAGGTTGGAATTGTGATTACTAAGTTCAAGTATTGACTTCAAAGGGAAGGTGCTTAAGGCTGGATCTAACTAGACTATCTTGTATGCGTTTTTTTATTCACATGTGCTTATATGATGTATATTGCCAAACTTTAGAGCCCGTTTTGGTATACTTAGCATATTTTGAATATTCCGCTGCAAAATGATGTGGGCAGAGTCATTTAACTATTTTATTATGGTGGTTGATCTGCTATGGGCTGAGCCTAAAAGTTTTGATGAATGAAATGAGTTGAGATATTTGGATTTAGTTATATTGTTATAATGGGCTGTAGTGATTATATTAAGGGCTTCAAATACTCTAGCCCATTTATGAATTGTGTTAATTGTAACTTCAAAACCCCAATTTTAAGTATTGGAACTATATTGCATTGTACAAGTACTTAGAGTTTTTCTTACCACAATAGAGTCTTTTCTTCTATAGTAAGGCTTTGATTTCATTATCATGAAAGTTGAAATCCTAATAACTATGGTAGACTTGTGTTTGATTGGTTTCATCTCTTTTTGTCATGGCTGACTATTCCAAAGTGTTTAGTGAAATCTTCTGTGACTATGATAGACATTTAAATTTATTTTCTTCTTTTTCTATCATAGTACGTAGTACTTAATATTTTAATTAGTTGTTTGAAATAATTATTTTACGGTAAAGTTAGGAGATTGTTTCAATTAACAACGCTATGAATAAGGTGTCTTAAATGTTCAATAGCAATGACAAATAAATATGGCGACAATAGGTTTGCCTAGCGAACTACCCAAGTAGGGCAAAACTTATCAGCCTTTGCCCCATTCCATAATAAGCTTTCTCCAAATAATTTTGAATTGCTATGAATCCTTGCTTTCTTTTCATACTTCCTATGAAATGCACTATTTCTTGTGCAAGAATAATATTATATACACTCTTCCCGCCCTTCACAAAACTACACTGGTTAGGAGCAATAATCATAAGCATAATATTTCTGAGACGATTAGTGATAACCTTTGTCACCACCTTATAAATGACATTACATAAACTTATGGGCCGAAAATTACAGATAGTCTGTGGGTGGTTCACCTTTAGAATTAAAACTATATTCGTTTCATTTACTTGTTTACTTCAAGAAGGATCCTCAAATAAGCCTTTCACCATGACACCACAGAAGGTCCTACAATGAGGATGGTGCTTTTAAAGGTCCTATAGCAAAGAGGGCTTATTTAATTTGCTGGTCGCTTACCGGTTAACCAACCCCAAAACACTGAACATCATCTAGAAATGGATAACCACAATCAAATACTAGTGAGGAAGAAAAATTTCCCTCCTCCATATAAAGATCTTTTAAAAAGTTACTTCCCATCCTCATAATTTCATTTGCATCCTATGACCATTCGCCATCTTCAAGCTTAAGAGCCTCAATCCTATTTCATCTTCTTCTCCCATTAGCTACAATATGAAAATATTTCGTGTTGCTATCTCTGTTAATAAACCACTGAGCTCTAGAATATTGAACCCATATCAACGCCTCCTATGCTAATGTCTTTTCCAATTGCTTCCATAGATCCCTTTGTAGTTCCTCTAACATGCTTCAAAGCCCTCTGGCCTTAATAGCTCTAGAAACACCCTTAAGCCTTTGATAAAGCTTCTCTTTCTTGTATATGACATTTCCATAAATGTCGCGATTCCACACCTTTAAATCCTAGGTAAATAGAGAAAGAGTATTGTCCCAATCCTGTTGCTTTAGCCAATGGTCACATACAAACTGAGGAAAGCTATCATGCATAACCTAGGGAGCAAAGAAACAGAAAGGGTGATCTCGTGAACAAAAACTTCATTAGCTTCAAAACTTAAGAGAATTGGATAGTGATCCGACTTACATTTGGGTATATGAGTAACCTTTTCACTTGAGAACTAGACGAGCCATGTGTCATCAACTAAAACCATCAATACAACTCTGGCTGGTTATACGTCCCTAAGTAAACTTTGGCCTGCTAAATCCCCGTGTCAATCATCCCACAATCAGACATCCAGCATCTAAAATAAATATCCACCCCATCACCTTTCCTCAGACTCAAAGACCATCATTCATCAGATAAAAGTACTGCGCTAAAATCACCCACAACCATCCACTAGCCAACCATACCGGCACCAATGTTACGAAGTTCATCCCATAAGAACCTGCGAGTAACTAGGTTTGACTTGCATAAACAATAGTTAAAAACCATTCGTCACTTTTTCCTGAATTAACCAAGCTATGAACCATTGATTCGAGGAACTAATAACTGAAATTTGAAAATTAGCCTTCCAAAAGAGCTAAATACCACCATTGAATCCATGAAAATCCACAAAGTGTATATTTTGCCAACCCAAATGATGAGCAAACAAGAAGCTCTATCACTTCCTTAGCGCGGTTCTAGGAGAGCAAGAAAACCTTCCTTATGCCTTTAACATAAATATTGAATTAAAATACAAAAAGATGAGCCCTCAAACCCACGAGAATTCCATGTAATCACTATTATCATAACACTCATGTAAATAAGGTCAAAAAAACAATACCGAAAACCTATATATGATTGGTCTCAATAGAAAGACCATCACCAACCATAACTTCATCACTATCATCATCATCAACCTGATCTAACAAAGGATTTGAATTGCAACTAAATCCACTTTTCTTGATTGCACCAGGATCCAAAGGGTCACTAGCGCTGGATGCTCCTATATAGTTATAAAGATGTGCTTTATTGGACATATTGATAGGCACAATAGGCAAATTATTGTCTAAGCCTACCTTCTTTAGTCTAATATTATGACGCACCTTCTCAACAACTAACAAGTCATTATGCATTTTTCCACCTAGCAGACTAGATAAAGCCATATGTTTTTTCACTCTCAAGTATGCCTTAATTAGGTTCACAGTCATAATGCCACGACCCACACTCAATTGAATAGGTCCACTACACGAAGGTCCACTCTTTTTAATAACCTGATCACGTGTTTTGCTAGATTTTATTTTGACATGTTTGTCATTAAAATTCCAAGATTGAGGGTGTAAGACAAGGAGTTGTTGATCCAACTCAGAATCTACTACTTCAATTTCACTTAATGCCGAATACCACGAGTCCTAATTATTAGCAACTGTTTTGTCCTGAAAATCACACTGAGAGTCTTGTGAACGTGAACCTCTTATCGTTGACTAAAACCTCTGATTGCTCTGGCAACTTAGGGCAACCATCTACTCCCCCAAATCTTTACCATGTTTCCCTTGCTTCGACCGTTAGGAGTTCGACTGGCTCTCCCCTTTGTGGTTTTGACCATCTGCATGTCTTGACTGTTTCTCCATGATGTATGAGGGTTCAAGAGGACAACGGTCTATGTCATACCCTTATTTGCTAAAATGGAAACATATCAAATGTGTTAGTGCAAGCGTATCACTCAAGAGGAGGGTGAATTGAGTGATTACAGAATAATTGGACCGTAAATAAAAATTGATAGAATTTAAAATAAAGTTAAGAATAAGGAATGATATTACCGAAGTGTATACTGTAAGTTATACTGGTTTGTTCACAACCACTTTGACCTACATCCAGTCCTCAAAATTCCTCTAAGCCTTTCACTATATCTTCCAAGATTCAGTGAGTTCTTGGCACCTTAGTACAACACAAGTTCGTACCCGGATGCTCGCTTCCCCTTACATAAGGTAATCTCAAATCCCAACTTAAGGTTCCACAATCTTAAGATATCTCAATAAGAAATATTGAATTTATGAAACAAATCTCTCTCAAAAAGTATATAGATAATTACTTAAGTACAGAGATTGAAAGAGTAAGAAAAACATAGCACTATATAATGATCATTGTATGTTCATGTCTATGTTCTTCTTCATTGAATGCTTCCTTATATATAGTTGAATTGAAATAGCCGTTATAAGCATGTCAACATATCCATTAGAGTGGCGCAGCTCCTTTTAACCATTTTCCACATTTGAAAAACTAGTCGTTGGGTCGGTAGACGCTCCACTACATAAAATGACTTTTCTTCCTTTAGCATTACCTTCTTCACGGTTTTTCCTGGAATAATGCTTAGAACACTGATAGAATGAAGTGTTATTCATAAGGATAATAAATCAATGAATAACAGATGATTATCATACAATCTGAACTCATCACTCGAGTAATCCCTTCTGAAAACTGGCAAAGAGTTCATACCTCTTTTCTTATCACATCACTCGAGTGATACAGGGCCATCACTCGATTAATCACTCGAGTTATCCCTTTCAAATTATGCTAGAGAGTTCTACTTGAATAAAATAAACTTCTCTCAGCTCATCACTCGAGTAGTTTCTCGAATGATCTCTTTCAAAATATGGCAGAGTTTTTCCTGAATAACACAACTTAACTTACCTCATCACTCGAGTGGCCACTCGAGTGATTCAGGGACATCACTCGAGTTAATCAGGCAAAGAGTCTGGGCAGCTATTCTGACTCCATCACTCGAGTGATCCAGGGTCATCACTCGAGTGATCCCTCTCAGAATTTGGCAGAGTCTTTTCTTTGAGAAAGAACTTCATTTCTTTCTTCATCACTTGAGTGGTCACTCGAGTGATTGCCCTGCATACATCGGAAAACTTATTTAATCATTAAAAGACCTTTTGTTTATCATTAAATCAACTTGTAACACCTTTTGTTATCATCAAAACATGAGATCTAACAAAATGAAGACCCTTGTACACAAGCTTCTTCACCTTACCATTAATTTTAATCGCAGGCAACAAATGTGTTTTAAGATCCAACTCAATGCTTAGTCTCGCAAAACGTCCCTTCACTCAATGTAATGTATTAGTATCAACCTTCAACACTCTCCCAATCTGGTTCCCTACTATGTAACAAACTTCTTAATTACCGTACATTTAACTATTTCAAACAACTTATTGAAACATTATGTGCAACTACTAAATATAAAAAAGAAGAAACCAATTAAATAAGAAAGACTATCATGGTTATAAAGTATTAAACATCTTATTCAAATTCACATATCAGTTAGCAGTATGATAATTTGGCCTTAGGCATTTAAAGACAGATAACACAATTGACCAAAAGGGGCTTATATCATTTCCCACAATTATAATCTCATTAATACAATTCATGACTTTCCTGGAAAATTTCATTTTCAATAGAACCATAACTTTCTCAAAAGTTACACAAAAGTGGATCCACGATCAAAAATCATAATTTAAAACACATGGCCTCAGGCCTTTTTTACTTGCACTCCAACATAATACAAAAAAATAAACTAGTCATGTAAATCTCAAAACAGTGTCATAAGTTATATCAAAGTATGAATGAGCCCTAGATGACAATATATAAAGTCAACACATAACTACCAAAAGAGGAGGTTTACAATTGCACAACACAAACATAAACCTCCAAGCCTTCTCTGAAGATATCACGTTATGAACCTTGCCTGAAAATAACCACAATTCCAATTTAACAAGTATGCAGGGAATGATTACAAAATAGCTAAACGAGCTACACATCAATTTATATGATAAGGTATAAATAGTTTTTAATAATCAATAATAGCTCAAGGAGTAATTAAGCATGCATAGGAATCCCACAACTATCCTTATAACCTCCTTATAATCGCTGACAAAACCCATGGGCTACAACATAACATGATTCGTCTTTATGACAAGATTGCACCAAACTCTCCAATAGCGAGGTGTAGCCTGGCCAAAAGCTACACGACTCACATCAGACCATGGGTTTCCTTTCCTTAGAATATGGAAGGGGGTTACATATCTCTTGAGCTAACCCTTAATCTGGCCAAGGAAGGATGATACCAAGGGCTCTGAGAATGTTAAAGTCAGCCACTGGGCACCAAGTGGCAGCTATACCACGAGATATAATAGCATCAATCCTCCTACCACAACTGCATACAATCCAACAGTTCTACATCACAAATCTAGTATCATCAAGTTATTCTCATAATAAATACTCAATGCCATACATTATTAACATTCAAATAAACCATTCAAGACCACTTAACTAACAAGTTTACAAAAACATAATTCATATTGTCATTGTACATTTTTCATATATAAAATACTATAATATATATTTGTAGCAATTAAAAATATCGACATACACTTATAATCACCTCAACAAGTATACAAGACAAATTGAAAAGTAGTTACCTCTTGTCAAAACTAATAAAGAACACAACAACTCTTGTGAAACCCCCTACTCAACCACAACTGAGAAGATTCTACATGATAAATGTGAATATTCATCAATAAAATGATAACTAACAAAAACAATGTTAACAATTAGTAATTAAACCTCCAACATCCACTTAATTGTTCTTTAGAAAAATTCATAATATCTCTATCATTCATATGTTTACTATCCTAATGATATTCTCTTTGTTCCTCCACTTTATTGCACTCATTAAGATCATTAACTAACTTCTGAATTCTTAATTTAAATTATAATTTCCCAACTCTAAGCTCAAATGTTCAAGTTCATAATTATTTTTACTTAACTAAGTCATTCATTATTTGTTTTATAAAGAATTTTCAATTCAAACACATGAATTCCACAAATTTTCAAACATTTCATAACCTTTTATTTAACCTCAAATCACTTTTAAAAGCTATAAGAAAATCTATAAGTTCCAATTTCATTATTATTCCAAAATATTCTTTTTCTAAGTAAAAATTTTGAGTACTTAACAATAACTTAAATAAAATCCAATTACCATGAAAATTTAAATACAAGATCCTTATTAACCGAAGTTTCTAATTGAAATAATTTCTTAGCCAAACAATGTCCAAATTGCTCATTCTAAAAATACTTCAAAAATTTACAATAATTCCTCCATAAATAGAAAATCCACTCAAACTTATAATTTATCCACAAAATCATCTTTCAACAAGTATTTCTAAGTTACCCATAACCAATTATCAAAGTTTCAACCAAAAATTAACTCTAAAAATTAAAATTCCGCTTCTCTTACTTAGAGTTCAACCTCAACAAAACCTAAAGTATAAGAATTTAACCTTATTTAATAAAGTAAATCGATTAAAATTAACTACCAACTTACCTTTTAAATTATATGGTCTCCGACTGATGAAACTCAACCCTTACTCTAAACCCTAATCCTCAATCTTGTTTTGCTCCTAACGAAATTTACAATACTAAAATGTTATTGTTGAGTAGAAAAATATTTATGAAATAAGGATTTTGATTGGGGGGTTTTTGGAGCATAATACAAAACTAGAAAATATCTCAAACCTCCATTGCTACCTGCGAGAGATGAAGAGGCCACGGGAGAAGAAGAAGAAATGCTGGAGAAGGAGACAAGAAATGGAGGTGTTAAATAAAAAGGAGCGTGGGCCCCACAATTTATTTTTTGCACTTATTCTTTTCTTTTTTTTTTTCCTCTTTAATTGCTATATATACACAATTCTTTTTGAAAAATCTATATCAAATGATTTCTTTTAACTAACCACCATTTGTCATTCTGTCTGCATCTCTAAATGTTTAAATAATTAAGCTCTATTTGTGTATTTTACTTAAAAATTTATTTTTAAATATATAAATAATTATGATCTTCTCTCTCTAATTGGGATTTTACCATTAAAGATTTAATTCATTTTGGGGTAAACTCTTCATATACACTAATTCTTTGGTAATTTTCAGTTATCAAAAAGTAATTACAGCAATTCAACTCAATATTAATAAATATATACTACATTCAATTTTTAATCATATTCCATTGATTTATTAAATTTTATATTTCTAGATCTCAGATAGAATTTGATCTATTCTAAAACTCAAATTACTCAATAAACATTTTTTTAATATTATTTAAATACTAAAAATAAAAGTTGAGATATTACCCATCACATACAGGATACCTTTATCATAATAATCAAGGGGAAACTTCGGAATACAAACCCAAGCAACGATCTTCATGACTTCTTCATCGGGGATAAAAATCAAGTTTTCAGGTTTGCACTAACATGTAGTGCTTGTGAATTAACCATGGACCTTCCGACAAGGTAAAATCATACATATCGGTATTCAAACAGATAATAAAGAAGAAACCAAAGCCGATTTCGATCATTTCTAACTCTCCCCTATGACCCTATAGTAACTGCAACTTACTAACCAAAATATCTTCATGAACCATTCTTCCTAGTAACCTTACAATGAGGGTGGTAACCCACCACTTGGCTAACTTATGCCTGAACTCAGGGCTCACGACAATGTCTGGGATAGCCTCCGACCTATCCACCTGTACCCTATTCATCCAACCATCCCCAAACTACCAACGGTCCTCTTTTTCTTCAACTTCCTCTTTTGAACATGCATCCCTATAGGATTTCTTCAGACCTTCTGGTTTATTACCAGGTTTGTCCTTGTTCATCCAATCCTCTACTCTTGAAACCACTGGGCATCCAACCATATCCACCTCTTTATTGGTGCGAACCTTTTCAAGACTTCGTACTAGAGCATCCACCTCTTTTGGAGACGGCGGCGCTGTCGACTCACCGTTTATGATAATCGCCCCATCATCGTTGACACTTATCGCTCTCTCTCGCTTTTTTTTCCTATGTACTATTTTATTATGTCTTAATAAATTTGATTTTTTTAAAAAAAAAACGAATTGGATGGGAAAATTAGACTGGCCCAACCGCTCAAATAAACCACCGAATTTAATGTTTAGAATTGTTTATGTGATTGGACTGCTTTGAAGTAGCTATTGAGTTGAAAACTAAAATGGAATTGAAATGTTGGATACGACTTCTCATCGTATTCAATTTTTGAGAATTATTATAAAATTTTAAAGAAAGGATTTAATCACTAAAAAATTTGATAACAACTAATAAACATTTAATAACAAGTTTCAGAGTAAACAATGATAATATAGATGACTACGTTGCCAACTTTTTATTGAAAATTTTGTCATTAAATCACTTCATTTAGACCTCATAATAATTATCTCTTATTTTTTCCTAAAAGAAAAAACTCTATCATATGAGGTTATAGTTTACTTTTAATGTTTTAGAGTTAGTTAATACTATGTGGCTTTATTAAATCACTGTGAAAATGGACTATTTATAAGTTTATTTTTATGTATTATACATATATGATATACTATCACATATATAATATTATTTCTTAATTTAATTACTACTCTTCTAGTGTTTAATATAAAACATATTTAGGGAGTTGATCTTAATTAGTCTTAAATATGAGACATAATTTTCATATATGTCAATCTTTTTCTAATTTACCCCTATTAATGCTTTATTAACAATAATCAAGGAGGAGATGAAATGAGAGAATTAAGGAAAATAATTACGGTATTTTAGAAAATATATGATATATTAACTAACTTAACTAACTTCCTTAATATAATCAAATTATATAAATATATCTTATATTAAGGACTTAATGGAGTATTTCAATTGGCAGTGGTTGAATCATTAAACTCGTGACATTTCCAATTCAATATCCATTTCTATATTCTTGAAACATTGCTAGCATTTTTGGACGAGGCAATCACAAGAATCATAATTCAAATATCCACATACAAATTCATATAGTTCCAAAAATTTGCGTAGCATGTTTGAAGGCCTAACAATCCATTAATTAATAATCAACATCATAAGTCTAAGGAACTTTAATTTCCATAACAGCCTGAAACAGTAAAACTTGACATTGGCAAAGCAGCTCCTTAACTCTTCAAAATATACTTGGAAGGTAACCAACAGCTACACATAATATATAGCAAAAAAACAGCTATACATAATATATAGCAAAAAAACAGCTATACATACTAATTCCTTAATTATTTTATTAGATTTATATAACATTTGAATCTCATGCAAGAGAATGAAAATAATCATATATTTGTAGGGGAGGAGGAGTTACAGTTTCTTTAATTTTATCACTTTGCAGAAAATACAAAATGCACCTTTGTTGTATTGAAAATGTTAGATTATACATAACTTTTCTGAGTTTTATGTCATGCACAAATAAACTCCATTTTTAAAACTATAGATTCTCTAAACTTTTACATTTACATAGATAACTCTTTATTATTTTTGTTCTTTAATTATCTATGCATAGCTAAAATTGAGGGCCTTATATGTATAACTCATTTTTGGGGGGGGGGGGGTGTTAAAAGTGTATATAAAAGGTAAAGTTTACGGAGAATATAATTCTCTACAAAAAAAAAAGGGTATTAGAGATAGAATTTAGCAATGGAAATTCTATCGCTAATATGATTAGCGACGGAATTTTCGTCACAAATCTGTTAGCGACGAAATTTCCATCGCAAATCTGTTAAAGACAGAAAATGTTTCATCGTTAAAAAGGGCGTTACTAATTCAGTTTGCAACAGATTTTGAAATTTCGTCGCAAATTTATAGACGGATTAGAGACGGAAATTCCGTCTCTAATGAGTAATTCCGTCACTAATTTATGGAATAGCCTATTCCATTTTTGTGATGGATTAGGGATGGAAATTATGTCACTAATTTTCAGGATAGCCTATTTCATTTTTGAGATGGAATTGTGACTGACTTTCTATCGCTAATTTGCTGACAGCTTTGGGATGGAATTTTTGTTGCTAGTTTGTCACGAATCAGGGAGGAAATTTTCGTTGCTAGTTTGTCACGGATTAGGAACGGAATTTCTGTCGCTAATTTCTCACAAATTATGGACACAATTGTCATCACTAATCCATCATTATTTCGTCGCTAATCTATCATAAACTTAATTTTTGGTTTTTTTTTAAAAAAATAACGTTGTGACGGAATTTCCATCACAAATCCATCTCAAATCTTTTTAAATTTTTTCTTTCCTATTAATTTTTTTTTATTTTGAATTTAATTGTAAGTCAACCTCAATAAGCTATTTCTCACTCTAAAATATCACAACAAGCCATTCCTCACTCTAAAATATCAGTGACAAAAGAAGAAATGCAAGAAACTTATATGAACTAATGAATCAAATTAATTTTCCTTTGGCCAAGTGACTATGAAAAAAAGCCTTAAACTTCACCTCAAATAAAACTATAAATATTAAGGCTTAAACACTACAACTAGCTAGGCCTCCAGCCGTCAACAAAAATCAGTGGAAAACACTATAACAAATATATACTTACAGATACTTCAGCCGACCTTTGATCCACAAATTCGCCAGTTTTCTCATCATAATGTGTCTTTGTGAACAATTCAAATGGAATAGGGTTTCTTCCCAACTACTCTGCCTATAGTAATTTATAAAGAAGTATTAAATCATTTATTAAAAAAAACAATGAGCACATTTGAAAATAAATTCTTACCAACATTCTCTTATGCTCCGTATTAGGAATGTTACCCTCGTTGTGCTGAGTGCCTCCCGTGGAAGAGGCCTGATATTTTTATCACATCAAAAATTCAAATGGCAGAACAAAATTTCAGAGTTAATGAACTGCATATAATAGCAATACTTTTACTCATTTAGCAAAACTAGTTCCAGCAATTTTAATCTAATAATAGCAGCTACTAGCCTAACCCATCTGTGTGTCATAGTCCAAATGCCCTCACTTGGGTTATAACTTATAAGCTTATAGATCGAGAAAATCATGTTAAGACAATTATTTCCTATTTCAGAATTGAGACTAGTCATGCTCAAATGTAGATAGTTAGTAATGCTCAATATATAAGTTAGCCGTGGCAACAAAAATCAATCAAATTATTGTCCAAAATTGCATTTTTGTAGCCAGAAAAGAGAAAAGAAACAAATGGTTACAAACTGAAAACATAGGGTTATTTACTAGTCAGGGTAGAACTATAAACTATTGGTTGTGAAAAAAAAAAAAAGAACAGAACAGAAAAAAAATAATAGAACAAGAGGGTTAAAACTAATAACTTTATCTCCTTGTATTGCACAGTCTAAATAATGAAGCACTCTGTTTGAATTAGAAGACACAGTTTTCCCCATTCCTTCTCATTTTATCTCCTCAATCCAAGCATACTCTTGAAAGAAGTAACTAAACTAATGATCATGTCTAAAATAAATTTCTCTTCTCTACCCTTGATCTTCAATCTCCTCCATTCTTTAGTAAGTTAAAAGTTTAGAAAGACTACAATAAATAAAGAATTCAGTAATCTAAATTTTAAAATAATTGCCTCTGCAGAAAAATTCATAGTTAAAAAATTATCAGAAAAATAAATGACATAAAAGAGAAATAGATTAATGTCTCGCTGAAGTACCCTTCTTTTATCTCTATAACTCCACCCAACCAAATGATAAGTTTACTCCAGTTTTGGGAAAAACAATTATAACCACACTGAAGAAAAATATTCACATGGAAATACTATGTCAAGGAAAAATATTCGACCTTTATAAGATGTTCCTACATAGAACAAAAGAAAAGTTCATCAAGATTGCATGCTCATGCCAATGCAAGTTGTAGATAAATTGGCTATTAATACCTATAAACATTGCGAGAAATGAAGTACAGACTGAGAATATAATACTTTAATGGAGAAACTCATGATGCTTTGTGAAATGAAGTACTAAAATCACAAGTTGCAAAGAATACTAGAGTAAATGGAAATTGATTACCATTACTATTAGGCACGGCAAATCAATATTGAACAATATACCTTTAAAACAGATAGATAAGCATCTGAAAGGCTGCTTTATTTTCCCACTATCACAATCCTAACCTGTGCGGCATATGATAGTTGTGAGCTAAAAATTTGGAAGCTTATAGAATTAATCAGATATCAATTCATTTCCTGTAGATATAATTTATTTAGACACACATGTTCTTTCAATGAGTTGTAGACTTCTGTTCTTACAGTCTACTCAAATTAGACTCAGTAGCAACACTGCAAAATACAAAGGACATTAGCGGCATGCCAGAAACCATAAAGCAAATAGAGACAGAAAAATAATATAAAGCTTCTCAGAACATGAGTTTGGCAAATAGACCTTGACAAGTCTAAAGCTTTAAAGATTGCCTCATGTGCCTTCTGATCCTATTTGTTACAGGAAAACATTATCAAAATAAAGAGCTCAAGTTCTTGTATCAATTAATCACTTGATCAACAAGACTTTTTTTTCCTGTTGGGAGGCTCAAATCAATGATCCAAGAAAGTAGACTAGTTATCTATCGACCATAATAGTTGAATCATGAATTTAAGATATATACATAGAGAGAATTTCATAGAGAAGTTTCCCGTAGTGTAAGAAGACAACCACAGAAAGCAGTTCCAAAAGAACTATAAAATTACTTACTCTTAATAACAAAGGAATGTGCCAAATATTTGGAACATCATGAAGAGTAACTACATTTGATAACTGCAAATAAAAAAGAACAACAGTGAAGTCGCAATAAAGAAAGAAACAAGGGTATTTATGAGATTTATCATCTTTGAGCAGCCATGCTTGGTGCCAGCATGTTTGCTCAATCATTGCAAGCTAAAAGAAAAATTATGTTGCTCAAATCTATTAACAAGACTCACATACATGCCAGGCCAAAAAATAAAAATCTATGATGTTTGGCATAATGAGGATAACAATATCAAGGGCAAGAAAAAATGAGGATAACAATATCAACTTAATAGCAAATAAGCATGACAGCATGTAATATACTCTTGTGGACACCATCCATGAGAACTTGATTTGCTTAATCAAATTAGAAACCTTGAGAAACCTAAACACTTCAATTCAATTAAACTTTTTCAAAATTCAGCCTTCAAAATTCCTAAAATTACAAGCCTCGAAACAGCAAATTTGGCATTACAGTGCTTAAAGCCAATGCAAAAGTATCAGATACGAAATAATTATATTAAAAAAATAGCTTAATATTAAAAATATATTGACTAAATATGGATACAAGTGGACCTCTAAATTTGATTGTTCATTTACAATCAGGCCTGGATTCCGTTGCTAAAATACCTCGTACCAAGTTAATGATTTATATAAATTGAGATGAATTTAATGACCACTATATTGATTATTGTAGCACTAAATATACGAGGAACTGTTGAGGCAGGGTGTTTGAGATTAAGGGAAAAGTTATATTAGTAAATGAGAGGTAAAGAAAAGAAAATAGTCATGCCATATGAAAACGAGCTTTTGCCAATGAAAACTTGCTCACATGCCAAATAAATCATTACATTAGTAATCAGGCCTGAAAAGTTAGCTTTTGCCAATGAAGACGAGCTCACATGCCATATTGACAAACTGATATCTTAGTAAATGAGAGGTAAAGAAAAGAAAATCGTCAGGGTAAATGAAATAACGTACAAGAACCTAAATGGGATGCACACAACATTTGAGGGAGCATAAGCAGAGAATCAAATCGCAAGAAGAAATAAACAAACCAGTTGAGGAAGAGAGTTAGATAGAGGAGAGCTGTGACGGCTGGGAGAGGACGGTGACTCGATGACTCTAAGAGAGAGGAGAGCTGCGACGGTTGATGAAGACAGGAGAAGACGATGACTTTGAGGCTGAACAAGTGACCAAGAGGGAGAACCGAAGATACGGTGGATCTATGATGGAATGAGAGAGCCCTAGAGATCAAGGAGAAGTGGGAATCTGAAGGGGGGAAAATAAAAAAAAACTGATGGAGGGAATTTGCAAAAATTTTGGAGGGGAAATATGAATCCAACGTTTATATCAACCTAAAAATTCTTATATCCATATGGTTAATTATGTTATTTGTCATCTAACTAATTAAAATATAATAGTTCATGAACTAATTTGGCACCTCCTAAATATTAATTAGTATATTAAAAAATTAAAAGATTTCACTATATTTATTTTTTCTTTATTTATGAAATCTGAATTAATTGATTTGAATTTTTAAGAAAAATAAAAATATGAATCACATGAGTAGCTAACTAGAATTAATATTAGTTGAGTTGTTGTATTTTAATTGATTACCACATATGACGTGTCAAACTAAGTTTACACAAGAATTGCATATATTAGCTCTACCTTTGATTTAACTATTCAGCAATCTTGATATGCTCAAAAATACACAAAATGAACTGAATGAAATTCCAGAAGGTTATATGATGCATATATACCTACACTTACAGGTTCTTTCGGCTAGCAAGCGTGGCACATATACTTCATAATTACCGGGTTGTTTCTCCATACAGAGTACAATTAAGGGTGAGATAGTAAAAATACAAAAAAAAAACTCATTAGGCATTAACTTTATTATTTTCTTTGGCCTATAGACTACTACTTTGATCCTATTTATTAGTTTCAATTAACAAATCAGATGAATATTAACATTGAACTAATTTTAAACTTAATATTATTATATTAATGATAACAAAATAATTATTTATAAAGTTATTAATTGTACATAAGAACAATATAAGAAAAGAATTACATTTTCTAAATATTGGACTAGACTTATATTTTGAAATAGCTAGGCCAAGCTACAAGATTGAACTTTTGTTCGATAAAATTACAAAATTAAACTTCTACTGTAAATCAAATGAGTATTTAATTGCACATTCATATAATATATATTGTAGTAGTTATTTATGTGTTTTTATATATTGTTTGAAATGGTAGAATGCATTATTGCAATTTGTTACAAATGTTATATTTTATAAGTAAAATCCTATGCTTTGGATAAAACTCAAGAAACAAGTTGTGATATTTATACTTTATAAATTGTATCATAAGTTGTTATGAATTTTAACTTTTATATATTAGTGTTCTTTGTAATTTTTATTTATGAATTTCATAACTACATATAGCTTCCAAAACAACTATTGTATTTTTATTTTGTTAAAGAAATCATATTAGTAACACTAATTAATGAGTGGACAAATAAATTGATTAGCAGTCTAATAAAGTTCAAGAAATTAGTACTACTATTACTATCTAGTTGTATTTTCAGCATAATAAATGATTTATATATATATATATATATATATATATATATATATATATATATATATATATTTGAAGATTTTTCTTTTTGTCACTGAATTTATTATTTGCTTTGGCCTATTGATTACTACTATGATCTTATTTATTTGTACTTGAAGAAACTAACGACAAAAAAGTTTTAAAAATTTAACAATCAATTCATTTGAATGCATGCCTTTACATCTATTTGTCGATTTGTGGTTTCTATTATATCTTATTCCATCAACATATTCTACATTATATAATTATTCTTTCTTCATTTATTATGTTAATTTTTAAAAGAGAGTAGTTCATATATTATTTTATTGTTTGTTTAGTTAATACCAAGTCACACGACGATATCATTTTTATGATATACAAATGTGTTTTCTAAGAATTTATCTCCATGATGTCTCAACAAATTTTACATAATTATATTATCATTTATTCTCAAAATGATAAAAATTTGAAAATTTCAAATTAGTGACAGAATAGAGACGAAAAGATTTATCAACTGATATTAGAGAAGGAATAGCGACGGAATAATTTCCATCGCTAATTTCAGTAAAAAACCAAGAATAAGTTATCTCCAAAATTAGTGACGAAATTGTCACGGAATAGCGATGGCTTTTCAAACAGATCAATGAAGAAGAGATACCCTGAAGAAGAGATATAGTCATGACCTTGGGAACGTACCACAATGTCAAGGCTCCAAGAAAGGGCTGCATCTCAGATGCAACTCCCTCAATTGAATCCATTGACACTGACAGTGATACCTACTGAATTGAACAGTAGTCAAATATTAGCGACAGAATTTTATTCGTCGTTAATCTGTCCCTAAATTTATTTAGCGACATAATTATTCCGTCTCTAAGTTTTGTCACTGATCCATCTCTAATTTCATCGTTAAAATTAGTAATGGTTTAAAAACGGAATAACGACATAATTTTTTCTATCGTTAATTTTTATCTCTAATTTCCTTTTTTTTAGTGATTGATGACGTTTAAGGGTCATATACACAAACTTACAAATTTTAAAGATATTTATTATTAAATTTTAAAAGTTAAAAAAGAGTTATTTGCAAATGAATCAAAATTGAGGGTAAAACCAAAACAAAAACAAAAGAAGAACGTTTGTGTTTTTGGTTTTGGTCCAAGTGTCTCGTTGAATTCCATTCCTATAAATTTTACAAACTTTACCTTGTTTTATTTAATTTATTTATCTTTATATAATAAAAATAACAAAGGACCTTCTGAGCACTGACACGGATCACAAAAGAAGTGAAAAGGACAAAGCGCATTATAATTCGTATGTGAGAATTACGTCTTTATATTTTTTAATATTTTTATTAATATTTTTATTTTTTTTATTTTACGTTTATCGCATCCCCACCCTATGCCTCTACACGCGCACACATACTCTCTTCCTAGTCTTCTCTCTTTCTCTCTCCAAACTTCAAACAATTTCTGAGCTTTCACTACCTGAAGATCTAACTTCTAAGCCTGGTACTCTACTCATCTTTTCTTTCACTCTTTCATCCGTCTTTTTCTTGGTTAAATGTTTATGTTTGAATCCTAGGTTTTGTTCCCCCTCGTTCTCCTTGAATCCTGTTTAGGGCACGGCAATACTTACGCAGTTTTCTGATTTAGGTTTTTCCTACTTTCTTCCGAAAATTGGCTAAAAGAGGGGTTCTCCTTTTTTTCGTTTTTTTCCGAAGGGTTTTCACTTTACTCGGATACGCTTTTTATGGAAAAATCGAAGGAGGAAGTCTCTGTATGTAGAATTTCAGAATCTACTGTGACCCTTAGTGAGAACGGGGCTCGTGAAACCCTAGAGGAGTCTGTGCACTGTGCCAGTCAGGGTCAGGTTGAGGGGCTGGGTGGTGAAGATGCCGGAGGGGGTAGCGAGAAGGACATAATGGTGGAGGTACTGGGTTCTGATGTGTACATAGATGGTGTTTGCACTCGTGCCAATGAAGCGGAGTTGCAAGATGAAGGGGCTTGTGGCGGATCAGTCGACGGTAGTAATGATGTGAAACCTTCGGTTGGAGACTCTGGGGTGGGTAACGAGGCTGAGGCCGGGTTTGAGGCTTCCCATTTGCAATCCTCAGAAGCCAAGAGTGAGAATCCCACAGCTCGGCGTGATGATACAACTTTGGACAGGGAAGAGGTTTCAAGGGAAACATTGAAGGAAGGCAATGTAGAGAGAGGTGAAGATGTGGCAAATATGCGGGGAGCACCAGTTTTGAACAATGGAGTAGAGAAAGAAGAAATGGGAAGTGGAGTTAGTGACTCTTTGGCAGTTGTCAATTCCACACTTGAAGAAACAGAATTTCCCATGGATGTGGATGTTAGGCTTGAGCACAAGGATGCCCAAGAAGCTGCAGTTCCAGATGGTCAGTTGACAAATCCTTCACGTGATAATGCTTTAGGAGGTTTGACAGCTGTCAGTTCGTTAAATGGAGAAGATGTGCATAGTGAATCAGTTGAAAAGGATAATGAGCAGCAGAGGAACTTGGTAGATCAAGGAGCTAGAGAAGGGGGAGATGATGTGACCTTGAAATCATGCGATCAAAAGAAGAAAATTGCTAATGGGGAGGGTGATAAAATATTAAAAAAAGAAGCTTGTATCAATGAAAAAGAAGAAAATACAAAGATTATTGCTTCTGATGAAAAGTTACAGTCAGCTGGAGAGCAGCCAATGGATATTGATAACGTTGGTGAAAAGAAAATGATTTCCGATACTTCTCATGTTAGTTCTGATACTGGACAGGGGATGGAGATTGACAAACACTACCATTCAGAAAGTCTGACTTTACATGGTGGAGGGAAAAATTCAGAACATTACGAGACAGCTGTTTCAAGTACAAATAGAGATGCTCAGGTTTATAATGTTGGAGAAATTTCTTCGACTAAGAGAGATGATGGAGTTACAGGGTGTGTTTTATCTGAACAACCACAAAATTCTGAACATAGCTTAGAAATGAATATGGATGGTAATCCTGCTCTGGTCTATTCTGGCTCAAGAGAACAAGGGGAGTTAGAAGGAAATGTTTCTGATGTCAAACATGTTAGTTCAGATAAAGGGAAAGAGGAGGAAGCTAAAGATCAATCAGCAATGACGAACAAGGGGAGTGGCAATGCTAGTATTCAAGGTACAATTACTAGTGATTCTGTGACTAGTGTTGTTCTTTGGGTTGGGTTGACCCTGCTTACATTTTTGGTGTAGATTACAATTTCTTCAACCCTTAGCATGAGGGTTGCAGCCTAATCTAAGCCCCTTCACCAAAAAAAAAAAAAAAAAATGTCTTCCTTGATAAGTTAAACATTGTGACTTTTCAAATCTGTTCCCTTTTACCTACAATTATAAATATAGTCAATTATTTTATAATTATATTATATTTTTGTGTTATGTCAGAGATTAGGTTGTGATTGAAGATGGAACTTTTATTTAAGGATAGAAGATTTAATTCTTTTTATGATGTTAATTATTTTATTCGTGTTATAATTATTTTTTATAAAAGATTAAATTTTAGTTTTGTAGGCTATATTTTTGTTGGCTTGAATATTTGTAGTTTGTAGAATTTTGTCTAGAAATTATCTCAAATAGTTCTAACGCATACCTGTCGTGCACATCAACGAGCAGTTCGTGTTGAAAACTCCCTCCATCATGAAACAACCCCACGCATGAACATCCCTGCCTCTAACAGCAAATATTTCATCTTAATTAGTGGTTGAGACTGAAATTTCAGCCACAAATGAAAATATTCTCGAGTTAAGATAATGAAGTTATAATTCTGTTTATGCAGGCACATCAGTGTCTTTTGGTGTGGTTGAGAATAATTTAGTGGTTAATACAAACTCCAGGAGTGTAGAAAATAATCAAACTGCTGATGGGGGGATTTTTTCAGTGATGGGTACTGCAGAGGAGAAATCCAATGATGAGGTACCATTGTCCGCAGATGATCAGAAGTTGATGTCCTTGAAGCATGCCAACCAGAATATGACAAGTAATGATCAGGTTGAATCTAATGTTAAGAAAACCACTGAAGCACAACTAGGTGATATTTGTGAGCAAGCAGATTCTCATGTAAGGCAAGAAATGGAAGTTGAAGAATATGATAGTGATGACCCTCACAATTCAATGGATGAGAAAACCATAAAGCACACGTCTATGAAGCCTGGAAGTTCTGGAGGATTTTTTCAGGCTAACTTTATGTTGCCACCTGAAAAGGAAGGTGACTTTTCTGTGTCAGATATGGTTTGGGGTAAGGTGAGAAGCCATCCATGGTGGCCTGGACAGATATTTGATCCCTCAGATGCATCTGAGAAGGCTATGAAGCATTACAAAAAGGACTGCTTTTTGGTAGCATATTTTGGGGATAGAACATTTGCTTGGAATGAAGCGTCTCAGCTGAAGCCCTTTAGGGCACATTTCTCCAATATTGAAAAGCAGAGCAATTCAGAATCGTTCCAGAATGCTGTAGATTGTGCTATAGATGAAATCTCAAGACGAGTAGAATTTGGGTTGGCATGTTCCTGCATACCCAAGGATATTCATGACAATATCAAATTCCAGACTGTTGAAAATGCAGGGATTCGAGAAGAAATAAGTTTAGGATATGGATTGGATGAATCTTTGAATGCAAACTCCTTTTCACCTGATAAACTACTTGAGTATTTGGAAAATTTATCTCAGTGGCCAACTGGTGGGTTTAATCGGTTGGAGCTTGCAATTGCTAAGGCTCAGCTGCTTGCATTCTACCGTTTAAAGGGTTACTCTTGCTTGCCTGAATTTCAATATTGTGGAGGTCTGGACTGTGATATAGACAGCACAATTCAAGATGTTGAGAATAATGCTAGTGAGGGTATTCAGCATCAAACCCATCTAAGTAGGGATGCTGGTCTAGCTTCTACTGGTTATAGAGTTTCAAAAGGCCACAACAGCTCTTACCACAAACGTAAACATAATTTGAAGGATGGTATGTATCCTAAAAAGAAAGAAAAAAGCTTGTCAGAACTAATTGGTGGGACTTTAGATTCTTCAGATGATTATTGGTTGGATGAGAATGCCATTGATAGTCTAGTTTCCCCTACTGTTTCCAAGAAAAGGAGGACTATTGATCCATATGCTGATGACTCTGGGATGCAGGACGGGAGGAAAACTATTTCCCTTGCTAAAGTTTCCAGTTCTGCAAAACCATCATTTAAAATTGGTGAATGTATTCGTAGGGTTGCTAGTCAACTTACCGGGTCTCCTACTGTGAGGAGTTCTGGTGAAAGGTCTCAGAAGCCAGATGAAAACACTGATGTACTCTCTGGGGATGTACCTGAAGACGTTTCTGTTCAAAATGTTGAGGAGGCTAAGAAGTCAAGCCCCATTGATCCGACAGAATATTCATCAATTAATGATTTGTTATCTTTACTTCAGTGGGCGGCACAAGATCCATTAAAACATTGTAATTTCATGAGTGTTATTGTGAGTTTCTTCTCTGATTTCAGGAACTCAATAGTTGTAAGAAATTATTCTGAAAGAGAGATGAACCCTACGAATAAAGTTGGTGCTAAAAGGAAGAAACAGCCCGTTGCTGGATCACCTGAAACATTTGAATTTGAGGATATGAGTGATACTTATTGGACAGACAGGGTCATTCAAAATGGTTCTGAAGAGCAGCCATCAAAAAGAGGCAGGAGAAAAGAAAACCAATTAGCGCTTGCTGATCCAGAGAAACCTGTTCAAGTGACTCGTAGGCCCTACTCCAGGAAAAGATATTCAGATAACATTAATGTCGAGGCTTCTGAAAAACCTTCTGGTTATATAGATGATAAATCCCCTGCTGAACTTGTTATGAACTTTGCCGAGTTGGATTCTGTTCCCTCAGAGTCAAACCTTAATAAGATGTTTAGGCGTTTTGGACCTCTCAAGGAATCTGAAACAGAAGTTGATACAGTGGGCAGCCGTGCCAGAGTGGTTTTCAAAAAGTGTGCTGATGCAGAGGTTGCTTTCAACAGTGCTAAAAAGTTCAACATATTTGGAGCAATACTTGTAAACTACCAGCTTAACTATACTCCAAGTGCTCTGTTTAAGGCTTCGACTGTTGCCACAACACATGACCAGGAGATGCATCTTGATCTCTCCAATTTCGAAGTTAATATGGTCTGAATTCTTTGGTAAGTGCCTTTGAACTGTTGTATTCTATGCAATATCTATAATGATTACTTAATTTCTGTCCTTGCACAAATGCCCATGGTTGACGATGTAGTAACAGTGCTCCATTCACTTGATTTTGTGGCATTATGAATTGAAACTATACCTCCTTGTAAGATAAGGCTTGTTGTTGTTGTATGAATTGAAACTATCATCTAGACCAGGATGGTTTTAGAATTTTGGATTAGTATAACCTGTCATTACATTGGATATTGACTTGAAAACTGTTTTTGTCTTTTTGAAGTTCATTTTATGCAGTACTGTGTACATTATGTATCTTATATTTGGTCTGACATTTCTAATTGCAATCTTCTATTAGAAATAAATGACATTTTCCGTTTGCCATTCTCATGTTAGGGATGATGGTATATATAAGCTGAAAAGGATTTGGCAGAATACATTTAACTGAGTGAACTTCTGATTGAGACTGTTAATTCCATCTGGTTGTCCACCGAAAGGCTGCTGGAGGTAACTGGAGTGTTAATTCCATCTGGTTGTCCACCGAAAGGCTGCTGGAGGTAACCGGAGTGTTAATACATCTGGTCATCCATTTTATGTTCAGAATTTTACTATTGTTGGTAGCGGGCCAGGATGCGCCATTTTGTTGTTCCTTAATTTTTCTCTTTCGCCCAGTTTTCTGTATGCTTTCCAATAGCTGCCATCTCTAACTTGGGATTCGTCATGGAACTCTAGTCTTAGTCTGATTACTTGTCATGTATGATTTTATTATATGTTAAATATATAGTAGTCTTTGGTAGGTATGCTTCTATGTTGGAAGAATAGAAGTTAATTTTGTGCAATACAAGTCTCTAAAAGCCCTCGGTGATCTAATTTGTCTAATTTCATTAGGAACTGTGGATTTTTTGTTCCATCATATTCATGCATTTACGATTTGTGACGGTATTGATACTCTAAAAAGGTGTTCTATTTGCTCGTAGCTCACAATTGATACCGGATAAAGCAAATCTTGGTTTTTTGTTTCCCTTGTGATGGACCCGGAAGGGTGGGGACATGCCAAGTATCCGTTTACGATCACGTCTTCTTAGGGCTATACTAGATGTACAATTCAATTTCGGTAGTAATATTCCATTTCAGTTGAAAAATGCAGTAAGATGTTTCCTTATTGTCTCTGTAATTCAATGCTTGAGGCTTTATATAATAAAAAGGCCTAAATATGCTTTTAGACCTATGGTCACTCTAGTTTATGAGACGGCAGTGATACTATTATGCAATTTTAATGATCTAATTTTGAATCTGTGCAAGTCACATTTCATCCAAAATTTAGCAGTTAACAGTCTGATGACTTGGATGCAGAACTTCATTGGGTGAATTTTGCTGGTAAGTAAATAAACGTTCAACTATTGAGTTTTATGTGAACAATGTGACGGACGAAACTGGGTCATTTTAAGGGAAATATGAGGGCAACACTGCCTGCAAATAGAGAAGCCAAAAGTGTATTTAATCCTGTATGAAATGTTTTTTTATAGTTTATTGGTATTATATTATTAGAGGTAATATTGTTTGAGGTACAGTCAAACACTAAACACTTCTTAGCGTGGATTCAAATTTTGGTCTATGTTATGAAGGCCTATATGAAATGTAAATTAATAACCTACAAAATGACCAAAATGTATGCTATGTACTCGTATTGTCCAATGTTGTTTGATTTTACAGCTTTTGCTTTGTGATTTGGTGGCACACTTACACTTAAATATCTTGTGCCAGTTTCTTGGCCTGCCAGGTAATATCTTATCTAATGGTCGAATCATGTGTTCATGGCTTTACATTCGCTTGGCACTGGTGGCAGGCAATTCTCAGGTCCCAGAGAAAGAAAAGGGTAACCAATTGGTGTAACAAAATATTAGACCCGAAAAAATTGTACAATAAAATGGCCAAAATTAATGATAGCATTTAAAATAGGAAAAATTGTCCATAAATACTTAAATAAAAATTTATTTGCCAAATGCATTTTGTCCTAGGTCTGGCCTTAAAAATGTGAGGGGCTTCAAGGGAAAAAGGGCTTTTGGGTTCTAGGTTCCAGCTTGAAAGGCCTTGAATAAATGACATGAACGCAAGCTCGCTTTTAAGCTCTTATTATTATTATTATTATTATTATTATTATTATTATTATTTATAATTTGTGGCGTATACGTATGATACTATTTGATTAATTATTAATAATAAAAATTATTATTAAACGAACCAAACTTCAAAAGTTGAGTTGCAGTGACCTAAATTTTAGGGACTTAGTCGCAACCTTAATAAAAAATTCACGGATGAAGTTTGAAAAAAAAAAAAAAACTTGTCCTGTCAAGAAATGCGGCCCCCAGAATAATAGTCCATTGTACTTCTTAAGGCCCAATATTAAGGGAAAAAGAAACTTTCTAGGGAATGCAACGCACATTTAAAAGTAATTTAAATTAAATAAGACATGTAAAATCATTTTTTTAAAATTAGAATAATCTAATAATAGGTGGACTAATAAACTAACTAAATCCGAATAATCTAATAAATCAGGTTGAACTAGTTCTTCAAGAATCAATCTTATATAAAAGGTCTCAATTCACAGAACAGTAAACAGCGCAGCTTCTAACCTGGAGTTCCCTGCAACAGATAAAATCCTTCCAACAATATAATCAGTTAATCACAACTCGAACTTAGTATTCCATGGCTTCAGACCTTTATGTTTTTGACACAATTCATTAATATTTGCTCATCAATATTCATTAAATTAAAACTTTAAAATATAAAATATATGTTTAATTATCATTTGTTCAAACATGATTCAGCTATGATCAAAGATCAAACTAAAAAATTGAAAAACTAATATCGTTAGAGATTTAATAACTAGTTTTTAAACCTTTTATTCGGGGGGCGGGTGTTTACTTAGCAACCAACACTCATCCCTTCCCAGGCTCCCCAGCAGATCGAACCAATCCCAAGTGAAGTAACCGGATAATTACATAAATTTTATAATGAAAAAATTATAGTCAGGAGGTTTTAAGTAAGAAGTAAAATGAAAAAATGATCCTTTGAAATTTTATAATAAAAAAATAATTCCAAGAACTTGTCAATGACCCGTTCCTGAAATTGTCAATGGGACTATTTTTTTAATTTAAGATTTTAAATAATTATTTCTTTATTTTACCTCTTGTTTAAGACTTAACTGTAATTTTTCCTTTTATAATCATAGCATACTATGGAACAAAACATTTTCCAATTTCTAAGCAGGTTTCAACTAACAAATGCAACCTCTAGATTTTAGAATTAATATTTAGGCAATCAAAAGAGGCTGCTAATAGGCATACACATGAAGGACTGAAGCACAGATATTGTTACCGTCTGTTCCACCACTTCCGCCGTTTCATCTTATCCTTGGAACTCAATGTTTTCGAGCAATTGAGAACCTTCCACAAGATTTTCTTATTCTTCTTCCTCATATTATCCACTTTGTTGTGTTTCCATCTCCGGTATTTCTCTCGGTTCTTCAACCAGCCATGATAGTCTTTCCCTCTCTTACACTCGATGAAGTCCACTAAATCAGCATAATCAGATCTTCTGGATTTTTCCAAAAGGCATTCAAGGAACATCTCTCCATTACATGTTTCCTCTTCTAAGTCATATGAGAAAGGATTTAGAATTGGCTCTATCAATGAACTCTCTGCTTCATTGTCTTGGATTCCTTGTTGGAAGCTTGATGGAGAATTCATCCTGTGGGAATTAAAAGGGATAAAATTACTTGGGGAGTCAAGAAAGCAATTAAAGGATTATGGAATTAAGGTTGAACAGTCACCAACTCATATTTTCTAATTACTAATAAACCAAAGATCCACCCATAACATGTTTTTTCATGTGTTGGATTTATTTAACTACTGGGAAAGCACTTCTTATACAGCGCCTATAATATATTGCACAAGCTTTTAATCATTCTCCCAACTTTTATGTTAAACTCACAGACCACATTTCATACCCAAAACGATGGCGTAGTTCTGGAGTGGGTTTTTCCCCTAAAAGAATGAGGAAAAGAATGGTGCAGTTACAAACAGTAGATTGCACTAAATCTGATCATTAAAGTTCCTACAGTCAAAGGGTGAAACGTTAAAAATGACTTGTTATATTACTAATTCAGGAAGATCGTTTAAGCAAGCTATGGCTCAATACCTTTAAGAATTTTACTTGGTAACGATCATTTTCAAGTGTCTTTGATTATAATCCTTATTAGGATTACCTTGACTTAAATTTTTATGTTATACATGATGGGTACTGTCTTCAGACCTTGAGGATCGATGAACATCAGCATGATATAGGCAGAAAGAATGAATCATTCAAATACCATTAATTTCAGGGAACCCATGTGATTGTTGAAATATAAGGGGAATTGAATGTAAAAGATACCAGTAATGGATAGCGCAGGTGATAGATTTTACAGCATACATTAATTACTGAAATGAACTTGCTAATTGTCATATGACCAAATGGACAATAAGAATCCAGTAATTGTGATAGAAAAATCTGAATGTGTAATTTGGAAATAGCATCATGTACCTGAAATGGCGTGCCCAAATTTTATGAAACTCTGATGCAACTTTGTAGCTAGTTCTATTTCCAGCAGCCTGCAACAGTAACAATGATTTTAAGCTTGAAATACAAACTTTATATCAAAGTTTACGAAAACTGAAGGTAAACTTCACCTCTCTAGCTTTAGCCAATGGCATTTCAGATGGCAAAGATTGCAATGGTAGATCGTTCAATGATCCCAATGCAATTAAATCCCCCTCTTCAAATATGAATAGATACATCAGTGCCATAATTACAGATATGCATGCCTTTGCCAAGATGTCAAATCCATGAATAAAACTTGAAGATAGCAAGCCTGAAAAGTGTAGTAGTATTGACTTGGAGCATTTATGCCTTGCGCGGTGACTCTTCATCACATCAGACAAAATGTTTTGAATGGGTAAACACATATTACACTGTTGGAAACAGCTAACAGTGTTGATCAAGAAATCATATTTTTTAGACAAAGAGGCATTTTCCAAAGTCTTCAGGCAGCCTGAATTACTACCACTACTTAGACACAGAGTGGCTTGAATTAATGATATGCTCATTAACTTCAATATCGATGTAAGAAGGCATATATCTTGAGCACTAGAATTTTTCTTTCTATAGAATTCATCTCCAGCAGCATTTTCAGAGAAGGTTCTACAAATAATGCATTCCAAGATGGAGAAAATTGTGGTCCTGCATGAATCAGGAAATATGTGTTGGCTTTCTTTCATAAAAGTAATATATTCGGTCAAAAGGTTGGCTTCTGTTTTGGATGACATTTTGCAGTGATAAGAGTCCCATGAACCATCCAGTTTTGAAACAAGATGGTCTAGTTTGTTCTTTGTGACTTCCTGAATGTAGGCTTCAAATGTTATCTGGCTTCTCCCAAGTGGATAATAATGATCAGAACATTTGAATCCTATGCAAGAACCATCCGTTTGCAAACTAGCAGCATGCCTAGAGTACAGAATGATTGATCTTTCAAATGCTGTAAGGTAGCAGTCCACAAGTCCATCCGAAATTAAGTTATGTGAAGGTAAGCCAGAACCAATGGCTTCAGAAACTAATGAAATTACATGTGCCTGGAACATCTTAGGTGCAGAAAGCAAAATAGGGTTGAGCAGCAATGACATGAAAGCTTCCAAAGTTAGTTCAACATCTCTTGAGTCCTTGCCACAAGGCAGAAGTAATCTACTGACGAAATTCTCAAGTGCTTGCTCATCAGAAACGGACAGCACAAAATGGGC
This sequence comes from Albizia julibrissin, assembly GCA_037074505.1. Classification (NCBI taxonomy): domain Eukaryota; kingdom Viridiplantae; phylum Streptophyta; class Magnoliopsida; order Fabales; family Fabaceae; genus Albizia; species Albizia julibrissin. The sequence continues at coordinate 56,065,513 of CM073477.1, read as the reverse complement.
AGATATTATCTCTAGGACACTTGCAATATAACCATGGTTCATGTGAAATGTCGAATTCTTTTCACTGATAGAATAAGATGATTCCACATTCATAATATACTTCCTTAAAGATGGATGCTTCAAACACTCATCTGCAAATGCCTAAGATAACAATATCATATTTAGTCATTTTCCAACTGCTATAACCAAAATTCATCATGCTACAAAATTATACTAATTAATAACAACAGAAACAGACATAAATAATTGGTTAGCCTTGTTATACCCCTAGAAGAGAGAATCAAAACCAGAAAAAGGAAGGGAAAACACAAGAAAAGGAAAAGTTTACCCATTTTACTTCATTGAGCTACAAATAAAACTAAAGAGAAATGAAGAACAGACATAGAAGCCTGAAAAGCTCCAAACTTTTCAGTAAAAAGATAAATAAGTCTGATGTGCAGCCACTCATGCAGAACAAAAATATGGCTCTGTAAAAGCCTAACATTTCGTAACAAGTAAATCTACTTGGGGATAAAATAAAAGTGCAACCGGGGAAAAATTCTCTGCTAAAAGATGTGGCTTTTCGTTCCTTCTTTTTCTTTTTTTTTCTTTTTTCCAACAGAACAGAGGTTCTTTCAAGAAGCACTTTGGATGATGATATTCAAAGCTGTTCTAGCCGGTGAAAATATGAATTAGGTAAGAAACCTTCAACATCTCAGAACATTAAATTATAATTATGGGGTCGCTCAAACCCTAATGAGATAACGAGAAGCTGACTACACGGGTTTCCAATTAAAAAACGTAAATAAATGAAACAAATCTAATTGCGCTTGCAATATCAGGAATCATGAATGTAGATGAAAAGGTTTAGGAAGTAACAAATTACAGCTGAAGCATCATCGCAACAACAACCAAAAAAACAGAAGAAGAAAAAACTGCTAACTAGCAATACCTCCAACACTGAACATAGAAATGGACGGCAAAGATCACATAGTTCGAAAGAAAAAGATATGGAATGTTCGGCACTGCTAGCACTGAATTCACAGGAGGCCAAGTTCTCAAATGTAATTTGGGTTCTTCCATTTCTCCCATTGACATCAATGGAACTAAAAATCTTCAAAATATGACAAATATAGCAGCATTTTTTAAGTAGGGACTGCTGTTCAGACTCGAGCAATGTCAAAATAATCAGACAGGACCTAAGAACCAACGTTAGGTCTTCAACAATTTTCCACAATTTCGAATGCAATTCGGGCACTTGACGAGAACCACTTTCAGATAGATCCCTCAAAACAGAGAAAAAAAGTTCAAATTTCACATGGAGAAGCTTGAAGAGATCATCAGAGAGAAGACAAAGGTTTTTGAATTTCACTTTCAGACCGCAGAGATCGAAGTCGTTGCGAGTAGCAACTCCGTCTCCATGGGAACGACGCAGGTGAAGCAGTAAATCGGGAAGTTTCGACATGGCTTAAAGCTTTACATTTTCAGAGAAGAGGATTGACATTGTGGGTTGGGGCTCCTTCGCACCGAGAAGGAAACGAAGAACTGAACCGCCAATGGGAACAATGAAATCCCTCCTCGCGCCATCGTTCAAGTTCAAAAGATTCTCACAGAGGGTCAGAGAATTGAAGTTAAGCCCACTTTTAAATTATTTGGGCCCTAAAGTGGAGCTCAAGTTTAAATTGTTTGGGTCCGAGCCCAACTGCAATTCACACCAATTTTTGACGCATAATTGATGCTCTGTGCGCGCGCGCGTGTTGCCAACAATTGATGTTATTATATGTAACAATATGAATTTAAACATGATATTATGGGTTCAAATAGAGCCATATGTATGAAAAAGACTTTGTTGGGAGAGGCAAAACCCACTTCGATAATTTTTACGTCTCAAGATGATTAATCTTTAGCTATCGGCTAGGGGATATCGCCTATATTTTATAAAAAAAAAGGGTTTTAAGTCTAGCAGAAAGGGTCAATCTCTTACAATGTGGCGAATCAAGATTTGAAACTCTGTTAGGAGAGATGTCCAAATTTAATGTCTGATAGTATCTCAAATATAATTACCTCCGATAAGAAAATACCTATATTTAGGGGGGAAAGCATGAATTAATGTTCATGGATAGTAAGGCTAAGTTTTTAAATTTCTTCATATAACATGCTGGGTTCAAATAATTTTTATACTTATAGGACAACTTATTAAAAAGAAAAATCTTAGCAAAAGACCTCCAAAATTTCAAAATCTTAAATTAATTTTTTTTACAATTTATAAGGGATTAACTACATTTGATAAGAATTTCATAACCCATTTTAGTGGAAAATCAATAATTTGAGATTTTAAAATTTTGGAGGTTTTTTTAGAATTTTTTATAGTTTAAAAAGTTATGTAAGTTATAAATTACAAGTTAAAAGTGTTAATAAATTAACTAAAAATTTATAATTGCACCATGCGGGAAATAGACAAAAATGTTTTAAAGAGACACAGCAGACACAAGATTAGTGCTTGTTTGTTTAAATTTTTTTAGAAATGCTTTTATGAGAGGTAAGTATGTAAAAAAATGTTGTCTCCATCTTTAAAAAAATGCTTAAAAGGTGATTTTCTAGATTTGCCAAAATACATTTAGATAAATACTTGTGCAATTCCGAAATTTTAAATAGAGAGAGAGATGTTCACAAGTTAAAAAAAAAAAAAGGAAAACAAAAAAGTTGAAGCAACATTGAGAAGCTGACTTGTAAATACGGGCTTCCCTAAAATTTAATATTTGTTGACGACTGAATAAATATATGAATATTTATGTTACAAAAATAAATAATTAAAATTATATTTCCTGTTTATATAAGTATATTTAATCAATAATTAATTATATGCTCAAATATATTTGTTGTCAAAAACTTGTTTTCTTAAAGTAAAATTCATTAAACCTATATAAATCTTCATAAATCTAAAAGTTCCAAGAAAATTACTTATATTAAATTTTTTATATCCATTATAAATGGTTGTGTCTTAATTTTAAAATATTATAATTCAACCATGAACCTACATAGATATAAGGAACTTGACTAAGTATTTGTCTTAAGTTACAAAACCTCTCATCTATTTTTTAAAATTACTTTAATCTATTTTTACAACTACGTTTCCCTCACATCCCCTTCCTAGTGGGCTGTTATTGATCAAATTACCCCAAGAGTTACTAAAATTCAGAATTTGTAGCCACATGATATACACGATAGAATCATTTTACAATGTTAATTAATTTTCTCCCAATGTGATATCAAATTGAGTAGAAGAGAGGCAAATGTATTTTACTATTTGTTTTAAAAAAATCAAACATCATTATCATAAATGCCAAATCAGTCGTCAAGATTAGAATATAAAATATAAAATTTATAATAAATATTTTTTTATAAATTATGTAAAGTACTGTTTATTTTTTTTTAAGGGAAAAATTTATGTCCATTTGCCATTAGATTCAATTCTCTAATCGAACCTTAGCATATGGGTCTTTTTATTAATAAACATTTATGTGAAAAGTTTCAAAATTCTATTCAACCCTTATCAGTGATAAGATATATGGTTGAAGAATTGGACTTAATAGACCGAAGCAAATAATCCTAAATTTTGTACCCTTTTTTCTCTTAATGTCATCCAAACTAGTGACCATATGGTGACCGACTCTCAACCAACCAAACCAACATGACAGAACATTAACAATTTCTTAACTTTCTTAAAAATCAAAGAACAACTTCCACACAAACCACACACAACTTAGTCACAACAAATGAAACCACCTACAACCAAGTAACAACAAACATAAAGGCTTATTTATTCTATTAGGTGGGTTCAACTATATGGATCATACGACGTCATTGTCTCAATCAAAACCAAACATTTAGATAAATTATTAACCAATAGATTTTGTTCTATAATCTCATTGAGTGTTTGTTTCAACCTTCCTCAACCTTTTTTTAGATGACTCCATACTACTTAATCAATCTTCCTCATTGACGTACTCAATGGCTTTCTTTGAACATATCCAAGCCACATCAAACGATTTTTTTACCATTTTCTTTTTAATAGATACTACTCCAACTAGTTCGTATATATAATCATTACAAATCTTATTTTTTCTTGTATGACTATATATCCATATCAACATTCTCATCTCGTCTACCCCTATTTTATGTTCATGTTATCCCTTTAAAACCCAACATTCACTACTATATAACATTGCTAGTTTTATAGCAGTACGTAAAACTTTCTTTTTACCTAATTAGGTATTTTTCGATCACAAATAACTCTAGTAGATTTTCTCCATTTATACCATCTACCTTAAATTCTAGTAACATCTCCATCAATTCAACAAAAAGTTTGATTACAATAACAATGAAGACTATTCTTTTTAACAATCTCATCTTGCATCATTACTACTATTTTACAAGCTACCAGAAGTTTGATTACAATTCATCATAAAATTTTCTATGCATCAGCTTTCCCACTTTCTATGAACACTCATGAGCCCCACAAAGCAAAAGATGGGGTCATGTGAAACATAACAACATGAACAGTATTGACAAGGCAGGCTTTTTTTTTTTGGGGGGGGGGTACTAAATTAATTTATTTTCATTCCTTACAAAAGTTACTGCTTGCATACCCTTCTTGCACTGCTTTCTCCATAACCAGTTCCTGGCCAAAATTTAAACAAAAAAAAAAAACTTTCTTTTTGTATCACTGCCAATAAATATAATACAGAAAATATCCTACGTCTTTCTGTACATGCGTGCACCACAAATTAATAACATGGTAAGTCAAAGCATAACCAAGCTTGTGCAAAGTGCATTGGCACATCACATGGAGGACGAAAGATGTTTTGTTTTTAGTTGTTGAACAAATAAAGTTACCTGAATAATAGCAGTGATCTTCCCAGGTCCTCCCTGCAGTTGCTAGAACTGTAAGAATCTTACTAACAGGTGATTTGGTGCACGAGATGAAAAGAATAGGGAAACAGGATGAAGAAATAAAAAGAGATTTTGTGGAAAAAATATATATAATTTCCTTGGAGCAACTAAGGAGCATGTAATGACAAGTTCTAGTATAAAAAATGACAAAAGGTTTATGCGACTCACTTGTCATTGAGGCTTTTTGGTAATTAAATCATTTCCTTGGGACCTCATAATAACTCTCCCAAAAAAAGTAATAAGAGTAAACAGATGCTGTTTAATGATGATAACAAGAGTATAATTAACTATGTATGTATTATACTTTGTGAACAATAAAAAAATCAGTTTCCCATGCCATACCAGACAAGCCTTGTAAGAGTACATAATTTCAGTACCACTAAGAAGTTACCACCTGAAACTGCTTCTTTTCCCATGAAATATCCTTCCACGTTTTAGAATGGACCGATTGCCAATCAATTGGAACTTGAACACTATCCACATGCTGCAAAATCCTCAAGCTATCTGCAATATAATTTGGTCCAAAGTGAATCGTGTTTGCAAATACAGTCCAGAGTCTGAAGTTTCACATGTACAGAAACACATGATAAATATTCAAAACCAGGGGGAAAAAAAACAATTGTCATTGACTAGGATTCAACACCAAAATATAGAATTACTAAAAGAAAAGTAATATATACTTGTGATGAACGCTTCCTCCCACATTTCATGTTCTGACCATGAAGGGGCAACTTCACGAAATGGAATTCCTTTGCTCCTACATACTCTGTACACATCGAAAATCAGTGCTAAGGTGCACAGATAAATAGACAATGCTGATTCGTCTCTTTCCTATACAAACATGGTAATACCCTATCTTTTACGGCCTGATGGCATTACCAGATCTTTGACAATGCAATCTTCCTAGTTTCATATAATCCTGAAATCATCACTCATAAGTGACCAAGATTATCTGCTTTTTTTTGGATAAAGTCAGGTTCCCTTTTGACTCTACTCTAATTGGGTTTAAGATTTACAGACTCCAGAAAAATGCCTTAAGCATTCTTATGATAACCACTAAGAGATAAAGCCCCCAAATCTAGTATGTCAAGTGAATTCTTGACTCTTGAACAACAAATTTTGAATGCAAAGGCATAATCTACTTATGGTGGGAAGGCAATGAAGATGCATGAATAAATAAATTTAAAGGTTCATAAAAAACATCATACTCAATCACTACTTGACGTATAATTCCTGGAAGGACACCATCACTGATAGAAGCTGTCCGTACTTCAAAAGAGTTTCCATTTCTGTAACCGTCATTGCCTGCATCTGTATCCTATTAACAATGACACAAAGGGGGGTCTCATGAATTGAGATATAAACTAGGAAATGAATACCAAAAGTCAGGCCTGCATATTATCGGCCATCATATTTTCAGAGCCACAAACCTTGCGGCAAACAACAAAGAAGTTTGTAAGACAGCCTTCAAGCACTCGATCACCATCATTTGAAAGCAACAGTTCTGTCACTAAAGGAGGCCTGAGCTTCTCCAGACTCTGCCTCAACCTGCAATATAGACAAATATCCAGGAAACAATTTCAAGGAGCATAAAAGCGGAAAGCAACAACCTAGGAAACATATTGTCAATAATGGACAACTCCAATTGAAGCAATATTCAACAAATGATAAAACACAGACGAACTTCCACAATACATGCATATTCATAGTTTATCTCAACAAGATTATTGACTTGATGAAGGTGATACTTATAAAACATCCAATTCCAAGAGTGAGAAATATAGAAAGCATGGCAACAAATATGGACATGATATCAACATTGACATTCACACAGACATGGTGACCTACAAAATTTGAAGCATCTACATGTAATATAAAGTGTTGTGTCATGCCCAATATGAGTGTGACATGTATTGGAAACAGTCAATACTCCTTTTTAAAGGTGTCTGAGTTTTATAGGCATAAACTCACCTTACCCAATCTGAATACTTTGCAGATGCAAGCTTCCTCCCGTGGCCCACCAAAGCCAAATTTACACCATTTTCCCTTCCACCAAATGAAGGAGGAATATAAGTCTCAACATGCACATGCACCTCGAGAGTCTTACGTAATCTTTCTTCATATTCCACAGCCTCCCGTGCATTCAGTGCATCCAAATTACCACAAACAAGAGTTGTAATAGCCAGTTCTTCACAATCATTTCTCTCTTTCAAAGCAATTGGTAAGACCTTGCTGATGGAATCATTAACAAGTATCTGAACTGTGGGTTTCCATATTGCTAAGTTTACTGATGATGGTGATGAACATGTAGATTTGTCAGATTTAAATAGAAGTTGTGGAGCTAAGTTTGATAAGGTATGTATGGATTCTGAGAGTCTTTTCATGTGTCTTTCCCAAAATAATAAGCAGGAACCACATTCATGAGTACGTGAGGTTGTGTAAGCACCTGGATTAGAAGTAAGCTATAAGATGAATAGTAATTAAAATAAATCAAAGAAGAGAAATATAAGCGTTTAGTATAGAGCTTATGATTTAATTTTTACTCATTTGCATCTACCTGGATGAGCTTGAAGGAGGACTTTGACCGGAGGAGCATCTGGGGCGTGCAAGAGGATGCCGTTACTGAAGAGAAACCTCGAAACTGACATTTGTTTACTGCCAAGAAAGTAAAACAGAAAAATACACAAAGCAATTTGTTGAAGGATTAAGTCCTCTCGAGTTTCCCTGTACTTAATGGCAACAAAAATCCATGTGCATGGCACCTAACTATTATGTGCATTCCGGGAAATTCTGTAGTGGAGAAGCTAATGTATATAATTGTTATGCACCTATGAAAATATAATATTTTGCCTAAAGCTGTCAAGAAAGAATGCAAATGCAGATTCCAAAAGCAATCCTAGTCATACAGATAGGGATATACAATAAAATAATTTATCAGAGTCAAACATGGAGGGCAAAAAAAGTCGTCACCATATTATCCGCCCCGCTTAGCACTTACAGAGTGAATTGTCAGTTAATTACACACTTGGAGACTGTTGAAGAAACAAAAACTAGCACAAGGAAAAAAAAAATCTATACCGCGTGAGCCCACTTAAATTCATTTGGGGTATCATTTTCGATGCTTAGCAGTCACTACCACTTTTACTTATATAATACCATATAATCTAAATCTTTTTTTATTTTTTTTATTCGGGGGTCAAATGATCATTGAGATAAACTTAAGGTTAGAATCGTTATTACTTAATTGTCAATTGTCAATTCACAAGTAGTCCATTGGCAGTAAATTAAGCATTTGGAGAATGTTCAAGAAACAACAAGTAATACAAGAATAAAGATACTGTACCATGTGAGCCCACTGAAATTCACGGAACGATTTCATTTTCAGTACTCGGGCAACACGATTTAGCACTCGGTATTACTCCCACAGACATAATGCCATACAATCAAATTTGTTTTATTGATCAAATCATGACTGAGTTAGATTTCAATTACTGTTGCTAAACTTTCAATGCTCTAGAGTTCAATTTCAGCGCTGTGCAATAAGCATTTCCCATCGGAACACTTGCTCTGCAAGTAAAACCCGAAAACAAATATAGAATCATAAACACAAAGGAAATCACCTCCGTTCTTGGAAGCTTTTCTGAGAACGAGTTCCCCGATTCCTTGAATTTGCCTTAATCCACCTCCATGCTTCTGATGAGAGAAAACCCAGTGTCCAGGCTCTGGAGCTCAACGACGATGATTGCAAGATAAAGTAAAATGCGAGAAAAAAAAGGCTATGCCAATGGAGTTAATAATGACATATAAGAGTGAGTTCGGGTCGTCGGTTTTGAAAAGAGATAAACTTCATTGAGATTGTGACTGCACCCAGGAACAGATTCTTCGTCTCTGAGCCCCCAGTGTAGCAACGATTCCGAATTTGAGATTCTCTCTCCAGCGGTCGGGCTCTTCTTCTGCACTTAAAAACTCTTGGACCGTTAGATTGATTGGTTGCATCTGAAGCAGCCACGTGTTAGGATTTATACAGAAAATCTTAGCCGTTGAAAAATTCAAATCCAAGTGTGTGTTTGAATTAGCTTTTGAGAATAGTTTTTATGATTTACGAGGTAAGTATGTGAGAAGAGTTTTGTCTCGATTTACGCAAACCGTGGTTTGAAATCACGGTTTGATAGTTTTCCAAACACACGACAAACCGTCCACCTTTTGCCTCGGATTTGCGTTTTAAGGATTCCCCATAGTTGGCCAAAATCTTCCTAGAGCAAGCAAAGCAAATGAATGCTGATTAGTGATAGTTTTTGTTCGAGTAGATGTAGATGGATCGGTGACAAACTAATATCAAGCTGCAACATGAGGACTGATTCGTGATGATAGAGGAAACTGGGTAGTGGGATTTTAGCAAAGAATTGGCTATGCACCCTCTATTACAACAGAGGCCATAGCTATTAGCACAAAATTAAGAATATGTAAAACTCTGAAGCTATCAAGAATAAAATTATTCTCTGATTCTATTAAAGTCATACAGCTCCTGCTAACCGACTATAGTAATGATCATTATCTCATAGAGGAAATAGGTGACATTAGGTCTCTTATCTCCTCAGATTGGGACCTTGAAATTATTCATGTTAAGCGTGAAGCATTAAGGAGTGCCAGTTGTCTTGTCCGTACTGCCCATGAAATATAGTCAGATTTTACCGTATTACAAGAACCACCTATGTGGTGTTGGGTCCAGATAAATCAAGATTTAAGAGATGCGGAACTGAGACTTTCTTCCAACCCTATCATTGACTTTGTTGAGATGTAATTTATAAGTATAATGCTTGCTGTTTTATTCCCAAAAAAAAAAATTATTTACACTCCTTCTCACGTCTCACCTTTATTACCTATGATTATAGTGCTTTTCTTTTGCCTTTTGTTTTGGGTCAACTCCATATGTGATCTCAATATGATATAAACAACATATCATTAACTCTAACATCTCACATACGGATAAAAATAAGATATATAGTCTTTGTAAAATGGTTTACAAAAAGATAAAAATAATAATGTATTTGTACAATTAATTGATTAATTGACAATCCTATATAAGTAAGTTTTATTCCATATAAATGAATCATGTCCAATAACTTATATTCTAGTTATGTAATTTACCAAATGACAAGTGCCACATGTACTTTTTAAACCAATTATTATATTTAACGTTGTTGTTCTCTCCAATCTCTATATCTTTGTTCAAGGACAAAAAAAACCTTATTTACCCTTGTTGGAATTTACCTAGTCTACCCTTGGTGGATCAGGCTAATGTCCAATTTACTTGGGGCTATTATAAAATTTCAAGAAACATTTGGGTCCAAATAAGGAGTTTTATCCTTGATTTGAAATTCAAATCATAATAACTCCTATATGTGATATATGGGGTAAGCCAATTTTGTGAAAGTCAGTTAGAGAAATATTGATGAAAAACTCCCGTAGAAACTACTCTCTCTGGTCTTCTTCCTCTGAACAGTGATTTTGTCGTATGAATGTGATCGGAGTCCCTATCGGTGCTTCAATCTCGTGTGGGTACTCAACGAGTCAACGGATTCTAGGTACGCCTGAAATCCTTCAATGGTATCAGAGCCAGGTTATTATCTATTTTGAGGTTAAACTAATTTTTCTGAGCATGCTTATGAATAGAGAAATTTTTTTTTCTTAAAGCATGTGTATAAAGAAAAATCTTCTCTGTCCTTCAGTTCATGTTCATAGATATATGAAAGTATATGATTCTAACTCATATATATATATCTTTATGTATGATTAGTTTCTACTTAATGTGTTTAACGGTGGAAATAATTTTTCTCCATTTTTTGTTTTTTTTTCTGGTGTTTTCCAGTGAACACCAGTTTCCGTTCATTCCTATTTTTCTTCATTTATTCCTTGATTCTATAAGTAGAAGTGTATTTAAAAGCCTCATAATATACTAAACAAGACTCTAGAACGAAGGAACGTGAAGGTTGAACAGAATACCGAGAAAATCGGTCAAAAAACCAAAAAGAAAGTTAATTGGGTCATCTGAAAATGAGATTTTTAGGCTTAAAAAATGATCTCATTGCATAAAGCTCAGAAAAACCAAGAAAATAACACCAAGAATGCTCATAACGGACGTCGGATGACGAAGATATGGGGGAGAGAAGGAACCAGGTCTAACGGACCTAACCCATGTTGAAACCGGGTTGGTCGCGACCTAGCTGGAGGTTGAAGGAGACCTCCTTCCTTCAAAACGGCGTCGTTTTGGCGCTTTCCAAAAAAAAAAAGGTTGATCATGGGTAGTGGACTAGGTAGGTCGGGTTATATGGGTTGACCCGATCCAAAAAAAAATCTGGCAAATATTAAAAAAATTTGAAAAGAGCCACGTGCCGCGTGTAGGGCCGTGGCATTGCCTGACGCCACGTGACGAACTTCATTCGAGAGCTCGTGGTGCGTGGAATCTAGATTGCCGGCGCATGTGAGGTTGTTAGAGCTCTGTGGCGGCATGTTCACTGCACGTGCCAATGATGCAAGTGGGATAATTTGAAAATTTGAAAATTTTCCAAAATTTTTCTATTCCTCCTCCTTCTAGGGGTGTGTGAAAGTACATTTAAACACCAATTGAGACACGATTTATTTTTAAAAATCCCTAAATTCAAGATCTTCATTTTGGTATGTGTTTGGAATTTTTTGAAATAATTTTGGATTTTTGTTTGGAGGTTTTAGTGCTATTTTTAATGATTTTAATGAATTTAAAAATGCTAAAATATTTATAATAATTCATAATTATTTTATTTATGATAATTATGAACTTGCAGAGTTATAAAAGTACTGAACCAAAACATTTAATTGTTTTGAATAATGGTTGTGTTGAAAAACACATTCTTGAGTTTGAACCACTTAGCAATGGATCAGAAATAGAACAAATTATTTAATGAAGCCTCTAAATATTGATCTAAGCCTAAATCACTTAGAGAAAAGTGAGCCTCTGAGTAAATGAAAGAGGGATTTTCTCATTTAAATTTGAGCCCTAAAACATATCCTTGAAGGAGAATATTCTAAAGAGGGTCGAAAGGAAAATGGTTTAAATTAACAGTTCATTAAAACTTGAAATTGAAAAAGAGGTGTAACCGGAAAGAAATCCGGGAGATAAACCTAAAGAAAAACCTGAATCTCTTGAATCTTAAGAAGGTGAATGTCAAGATTCATATATGAAGAAACCTCACAGAGGTGAAAGTGAGGATTTGATACTAAAGAGATATATCAAATCACCGTGAAACATAATCTCAAATAGAGAAACTTCCCAATAATAATAATAACTCTGGATTATGGTGAAATTGAAGAAAGGTAGAGCTCACTTCATGAGTGAAGAAGAGCCTTGAGCCCAGTCCAACCACCAACATTAGAAATTATAAAAGACTTGAAAGCAAATACTACTTAATGTTTTTCCTTGAAGAAACAAGGAAAAATGGCATAAGACATTTGAAATATCTCTTCAAGAAAATAGAGAAACTCTAGAAGATGATTAAAACAATAGGGGATATAAAATTCTTCCAAACTTAGAAAACAATAGTTATTGTGAACCTTATTAAATTGGGTTTGAGAAATAAATAAAATTCTCCCCTTAAAGATTTGTTTGGCTGAAGATTAAGAATGAAGAAATGAGATGAATATAAACCAAAGAAAACTATTGAATTGTCCCAAATTCCCTAATAATAAGACATTATAAATATAGTAATGCTCCAAGAGACATTAAAAAGCAAATGTCAGACACTCTTTATGAGTGGAGACTCTTGGAAAATGAGTCTTCTAAGAGAAACATATGCTCCATCTAAATGGGAGCTAGTTTCATATGTTTTATCTAAGTGGGAGCTTTTAGAAATGAGCCTTTTGATAGTCATAATTGAGCATATTATATGAAATACTTATATGAAATTCTTGATAGATGATAGTGGCATTGTTGGAATCTATGTAATGGTAGGCACAAATGTATTCACCTAATCATAGACTCAATGATGTTATTACCTTTTCTAATCAAGAATAATACAAGTACATAACATTGTGTACTTTAATGTACTATATAATGAACACATGTTCTTGGTTCAAATCAATTGTGAATAACCCTATGAGTGAGATGATTTAAGTGACTAAGCTAAGGAAGGCTGCCAAGAACAAGAATGTTAATTAATAAACTAAATGGGGACAGTTTGCGATATCTAGCATTGAAATGTCTTATAGAAATAAAAGATTTACAATAAAGGGACAATGACTGTATTTCCATTACAAATATTCCATCATGATAAATGTGGTGCTATGTATGAGGGAAAGAGACGGAGCTTAACATTTTATAACTCTTATTGAGGACTATTCATGATATGATCATACCTGTTTGATTTTGCATAAGTATGAAGTTTAAGTATTTTGGACTGTAAATGAATATGTTGCAAAATCAATTGAATCAATTAAATAGGAGTTTTGAGATCCTACAAATTGATCGAGGCCATGGATATTTATTTGATGAATCAAATAAGCTCTGTGATAGAAGAAAGAGAGTTAGATAGCACTTCGTTTTCAAATGGAGTTGCAAAAAGGCATATTGATATACTATTAAACATGGTTAGGTATGTGATGGTTCAAGTTAACCCACCAAATGTGAGTGGGAGAGTATTTAATATTATGAGGTTGTCTATTTTTTGTGGACTAGTACACATATTTGATTTCGTCAAGTGTATGTGGTATTGAACTTAATCATGTGCCCTCTAAGTTGGTCATTTCTATAAACCCTATGAATTGTGGTCAAAGTTCCCATAGTTGATGGTAGACCATAAAGGTCAATTGCGCATTCCCATTATATTTATAAGTGGGAGTTCAATAGGATTACGTCTTCACTTTTTTTGTATGAGTGATAAGATAGAATTATGACTAAAAAGAACTAAAAGGTACCATATTTATTATGCATAAGTTTCCAAACAAGGGAGAAACTGATGACTAAGTGTCTCTTTACGAGACACATAGACAAGGTAGTACAAAACCAGTCGGCAATTCTCAATCGTCCTTGTGATTAGGAGCTTAGAAGGGTCAATAAAGAGACCTAAACAAGAGAAGAAAGAACTTCCAATAAGAAGGAGTAATTGAGAAAGGAGTTTATGCCTGCTCTAGAAGATAAAGTCGTGTTCTGTACAAGGTTGCTGCTAAACCCAAAATGAAAGAAAGAAATGGAAGTGATATGTTTGAGAATTAGTTGATCTAATCCAAGATAAGAGGCTATTTGAAACTAGCTAATTTTTGAAAACTAGAAAGTAAGAGTGGATAGATCAATTAGCAAATAAAAGACTCATTCGATTAAAAAGAGGTAAACATAATAGGAAGGCTTTCATCTTACCTATTGTGCATTTTAATCAAACTTATTCTAGCAATAGTTTACTGTTTAGATTTAGATATACATCAAGAAGATGTAAAACCTACACCTTTAAGTAGTTATATGTATGACGAAATCTATTTGCAATGACGTTAGATTTCACTTTTGAGGTTTGATAGAGGGATAACCTCATATGTTTTTGTAGAGATCCTTTTATGGATTGAAGCAATTATCTAGACAGTGATGCATAAAGTTTCATAAGAGTGATAACCTAATGTAGTTTTTCAAATGGTTCAAGAAAACCATTGTCAAGTAATTTGTGATATTATCCTTTTAAATGGATGATATATTATTAGCTAGAAACAGTTTGAATCTAGTAATTCATGTTAAAGAATGGTACTCATAAAATTCTGAAAAGAAGCACATGGGTGAAGCAATGTACATTCTTGCACTTAAGATCCAGTGAGATAGCTTAAGGAGAATCATCTTTGTCACGAGAGAATTATATTAGGAGATTCTTAATCGATTCTATATAAGTGAATGCAAATCTATGGATACCCCAGTGTCTTCAGCAATGATTTTGAGTTTTGATATTTGTCCTTGAACTAAATCAATATAGAAAATGGAAAAAGGTTTCCATGCAAACATTGTTGTTAGTCTAATGTACGTAGTAATGTGTACAAGACTGAATATCTATTTTATGGTAGGTTTTGTATATCGATACTAGTCAAACCATTGTGAGAGACATGGAATGTCTTCACAAAAGGCCTTTAGATATTTTTAAGGCATATAATGATTATGCGCATTTCAATGTACTATGGCAGTACAAGTAGCTATATGACTGATAATATTTGGAGAAACATCTATGATTTAAAAGTGAGAATTCAAATCCAGTGTTAATGCATTGTGAAAACACTATAGCCATTACCTAAGTAAAAGACCCTAAGTATCATTTCGAGACTAAACACAAAGATATGATTCTTATTAGAAATATTATAGCACATAAAGCTGTTGTTATTGAACAACACATTCCTATGCAAAGTCCCCTAACTAAGCATGTGACCAAGAAAATACATGAAGAGCATGATGAGTCCTTTGGCATGCATAGGAAGTGAAGTATAGATATTTCATTATGGTTTTACATGTGTATGCGAAAGTATACAATATCTAGTATGTCGTATAAGTTGTATCGGCTTTCTCACACAAGCGACCACTTTTGACACTCAGGAGGAGTGTGTAAAGATGAGATGTATGTGTTCACCAGTAAAGCAATGAGAGAGCTGATATGGTAGCGAAGAAATACAAAACTAAATATCGCTTCGACTTAGCAGTACAGTCAGTCGGAATGAGATTCGTGATTATAAATATAGATCGATTCATGGATACCTACATCAATGATACCTGTTGTTCGCTTCCGCAAGTGTACAGATTGCGTTAAGTAATAAAGTGATAAGTAAAGATCGTTCCCACGAGGATTATGACTAAAACGAACAAGTTTTTGGCCCCGTTACCAGGGACTATTGACTAAGTCTTTTGAGTTAATTAGTGTAATGTGAGCTTGATTACGCTTAAATCCTTTTCCTTGTTTTATTTCACTTTCTTAATTTGCTTTATGTTTAAGTGTAATCATAGCTATAGTTCTTTTTCTTGTTTTTAGTAGTTTAGTCTTACTTGTTGATAAGTTTGATACTTGTTGTGGGATATTTGAATTGTAGGCACTCATGCTCCGTATGCAAACTGATTTGGAAGTTGGTCTTGAGGGAGTGATTGAAGAATATTTTTCTGAAAATCTTGACACTGAACCGGAGACTCCACCTCTAGTGCAACCTATCCAAGGACCTGAACCTTTATCGATACCAGAGCAACCGAGACTACTACCTCATCCTAATCCATATTTCAATATGACCAATCCTAATGATGATGATTTGGAGTGCACTTTGGATGAGTACATGGAGCAAGAAAGTTCCACCTATCAATTTAGCATCCAGTTCCTTGCTATTGAGGCTCGGAATTTTAAGTTGAAACCAATCATGATTCAAATGCTCTAAATGATTGGCTTATTCTCAGGTACTTAGAATGAAGATCCTACTGACCATTTGACACGCTTTGTACAAGTGTGTGAGAACTTCAAATTTCAAGGAGTAACTTCGGATGCACTAAGATTGCAACTCTTTCCTCTATCACTTGGTAAGAAGGCAAGAGCTTGGCTTACCGCTCTACCTCCTAACTCAATCACTACTTGGAATGAAATGACATCCAAATTCAAGGCAAGGTTCATTCCAAGGGGTAGACAGGTAGTTCACAGAGTTGAACTCTTAGATTTCCAACAAGAGCCAGGTGCACTCTTTCATGAAGCATGAGAGCGATTCAAGGAGATGTGGCGCAGTTTTCCCAATCATGAACAGAAGACATATGTATTGCTTGAAGCATTTGCATCAGGATTGGATGTGTCCACTTCAAATATACTCAACAATGCCTCAAATGGTGGAATTGGTAAGATGCAGGTTTGTGATATATTACAGTTGTATGAGGACATAGCTTCTAGTTCCTTGCAACAATATGAAAAATCACGTTCTAGCTATTGAATATATAAGGAACCAAGCTCTTCAAGTGGTACAATTGCGTCTAAGGAAATTATGTCTCAACTTGAAGCAATGGCCAAGAGATTCGATCAACTTGAGTTGAAGATAGAGAGAAATTCTTCCAAGAATGTGAATGTCATCCAAGCTCCAAGTCCTTCTTGTGAAATATGTGAAAAAGCCCACTCCTACGAAGAATGTCATCATACTATGGAGTCGGTGAATTATTTGAACAATAATTAAAGATATCCACGTGGCAACCCTTACTTTAATACCTACAACAAGGTTATGAGGGATCATCCCAACTTCTCTTAGAAAACTGGACCTAGTAAGAACCCAATCAATCATTATGCTTCTACTAGTAAGCCAATGAGGCCACCGAGCTTTGAGCACCCACCAAAGCCACAAGAGGGTGATTCTGAGACAAACAAACTTTTGAGGCAACTTCTCAAAGGTCAAGAAGGCTTAATTGGCACGGTTTCCCTTCATGACAAGGCAACGACGCCAAAAACTTGTTCGCTTCCACAAGTGCACAGATCGCATTAAGTAATAAAGTGATAAGTAAAGATCGTTCCCACGAGGACTATGACTAAAGCGCGTTAACTAATAAAATAATATTCTTAATTAGGTTGAATGGAATCATTTGAAGTTTAGCAAGTTGCAAAAGACTTTTGATAAAAATAAGAAACTATTTCTAAAGCTAACAATTACTAAGTAAAATAGATTCTTTGATTTCAAGTATTGGAAAAAAACCTAGGGTTATTTATCCCATTTGCACTTCATAAAATTTGATATAATTCCTCTCCATTAGTATCTTCAATGATAATCTGTGTTAGTCCAAGATTCAAAAATCATTTGGTTAAGCTTTCTCAAGTCAAAACCAAGTTTATATTCTTACTTAATATGCACAATCTCTTGCTATAACTAAGAGAGAATATTCATTTAGCCACAACCTCATTAACAATGCTAGGTTAGTAACTATATCTCTATGTTACTAACAAACCTTCCATTTAAGACCTAAACTTCAAGTCTAGCATGATTTTACCCAAGTTCTTCATATATATAAGCTTTCTCAAGTCAAATCCAAATGAACAATTCAATATAAATGGTGGCCAAACATTTAGAAGCATTAAGAAAAGAGTAAAATCAACACATATATACCATTATCAACTAAAAGAGAGGAATAATCAAGTCTTAATCCATACAAAGGCTCAAAACAACCCTAGAGTGAAGAGTTTAGCTACATATAATCATAAAATAGCTACAACTATATAGAATAATCATAGCCATAATCAATATCTAACAAAGAAAGAGAAGAAGAATGAGAAAAACCAAGGATTTGGGCTTTTTCTCTCCTCTAATCTTCAACCCATGGACCAAACTCTTCAAGAACTTCAAAACCCTAGCACTCAAGCTCCAAAGAACCCTTCAAATCTCCAGAATAATGTATTTCCGGGCTATCCCTTCCTTAAAAAGCTTCCTCCAGCTTTTTAGCAAGTAAAACGCAAGGTTGTAATGTTTGTCGTGTGCTTCGGCACACTGTCATATGCTGAAGCATATGCCACAGTAAGTTCTGGTCTCCGTTGGTTTCAGCCAAGGGTCAAGTGCTGAAGCACATGAAACAGTAAGTCTGATCTTCGTTTGCTTCAGCACGTGTTGTTGGATGAAGCCAACAACACAGCACTTCCTCCTTAAATTTTTTTTGATCTTTGCTACTACAAGCATTGCTCTTTAGTCCTTCAAAACTTCCCAAAGTGTTATTCAAAGTTTCCTAAAGTGTCTTTACCCTCCTACAAAAGAGAGGATGCATTCTTATTTTTTTTCTTAGAATTAAAACACACAAATTTTAAGCTCTACACAAGTATATTTTCAACATTGGCTTGTTTTTCTAATATGCACATTTTCTTCTATTGACTCTTTTAATATGCACAAATTATACATAAAAATAGGTGAAAAGAGAAGAAAATGTGCTAGAATGCTATCAATTTCTAAGTGTTAACAGTAGCCAGACAACAAATTCTTCAAAATTGACGTCATGTGAGTAAAACTAAAGAATTCAGGTTTTAGATACTGTGTGTGTCAATACTTAAGTCTGTACGGTGTTAACAGTAAGACCAAAATGACATACACTCTTATAGTATAAAAGTAACATCGTAGCATGCCATTGATATCGCATGTGCTAGAGAACTGTAATGGGAAGCAAGATCCCTGTTTCATTGTTGTGCAAGTCCCAGGAAGGTTAATCCTTTCAAGATGTCCTTTGACTTTAACGATATCGGGGAGATATGTTTCGACTTCTGCTATTTTAGCATTTTTCCCATGATCATGATCGATACGATATAAAGGCATTATGTTAGAAAAGAGGTTGATTCATATTGAAATGATATATGGGCGAAAGAAAAATCAACTTAGAATATACATATTTATGCTTGTGTCTGAGACTGATCCTTTATGATGTTACTTAAATAATTTCATAAGTGTGGATACTATGCATATGAAAAAGGAAATCTGAGTTATATCTTGACTCAAGAGAGATTAGATTGGCTATGAAGAAAGTGTATATGGGTTAAAATCTAGGACATCGGAGCCATTATATTAATATGATCAAGCTGCACTACAGGGTTGTTTTGTGCTGGTCTCTGTGAAAGGGATTCCTAGTACAAGAAACCCAATTGGAGACGTTATGTCCACTTGGTTATGGCAGAGCTTCTAATATGAAAAAAGGATGGAAGAGAAAGAAGCTTAACCCATAACATCTGATTCACCAAGTGTGAGTAAAAGATGTTGTAATCTGCCTAGTTCACCCTTGGTGGATCAAGCTCAAGCCCAATTCACTTAGGACTATTATAAAATTTCAAGAAAAATCTAGGTCTAAATAAGGAGTTTTATACTTATAATTTGAAATTCAAATCATAATAACTCTCATATGTGATATATGGGGTAAACCAATTTTGTGGAAGTCAGTTAGAGAAATACTGATGGAAAACTCCCGTAGAAACTGCTCTCTCTGGTCTTCTTCCTCCGAACAGTGATTCTGCCATATAAATGTGATCGGAGTCCATATTAGTACTCCGATCTCGTGTGGGTACTCAACGATTTAACGGATTTCGGGTATGCCCGAAATCCTTCAACCCCTAAACAGCTCCAACAACGGTCATTAAGAGCAAATATGTAGAGCTAGGGCAGTTGCAATAGCCATCAATACAAAGGACAACAAAGAGGATTAGCCGCTGAGGATGGGGGATTGAACTAGTGACAATAAGGTACTTTTTAGGGGCTCGTATTTACTTTCCCTTTCAATCAAACCCAAAGCGCAGACACTTGCAAGGCTTCAACTTGTGAGCTTGGATGGAGAAGGACAAGCTTGATGACACGTTTAAGACGTACATATGACATTTGCTTATTGGTGAAACGAATGATCAGGATGTAAATTTTATCTAATGAATTATAATCTATACTCCTTCTGATTTTATTTATAAGTATTTTTTTTATTTATATGACTGATCTTTTTTATAAACAACTTTCACTTTGTGTCTGAAAATATAACCTCATTTTTTCTAGTTTACCCTTATTAAATACATATTATTTATAATTAATTATTATATACACTAAGAATTATATTCGAGAGAGAGAAATAGATAAAGAGAACTCACTAGATGAATGGAGTTAACAAAATATTGGGAAAACGTATTTTACTACATCTTATACTTTTTATACATTCTCTCTTTGTTTTCATAAATAAGGGCATATATAAAAAAAAATAACATTTTTGACACACTTATTGCTTTTAATTACCAGTTCATTTTACGCAATTAAGAAAAAAATTACTTATAAATAGAATCGGAGGGAGTATATGATAATATGTAGAGAGAGCTATTTATTATTATAGGCAGTGAAATGATTCCAAAAGTATAAAATAATAATTTTTCCAGTCATTTAGCGCTTTTCCTCCTCTCATCTTTTTGTACAAAACTTAATTCTATTTTGTTGTATAATTATATTTTATTCTTCAATTAAATCATAAAATATCAATTTTTAATAATAAAAATTCCTAACACAAAAATTTATAGAAAAATAACAGAAAAATACTATTTGAATTTCAAAATCCTGTTGATAAATACGTTAATGAGATTAATAAGAATAGTAATGCAATTGACAACTCATTTTATTGTTAAATCCCCTATTTAGAATTTTGAAGTTTAAATGGTATTTTTTTTATTTTTCGAAAATTTATTACATTATTAATAAGAATAAAAATACATATAACATGACGAATTGGAACTAAGAAATTTTCGCTTTATGAGACCTAAGTTTTGTTAGTTATATAAATATATTTAGAAAATCCTATTAAAAAGACAATGAAATTAATCAAATTCTAATTTAGGTAGCTAAACTTAATAAATTAAAAATTAAGTTATGTGACACAATTAAGGTTTTAGAAATTGAGTCAAATTACATCCATGCCCCTTATTTATTAAAAAATAAAAATTGAAAATACAACTGTATTATTGTTTGCGAACCACATTCAAGGATCCAGAAGCGGCCAATATCTGATACATGTTTTCCTAATTCATCACTTTTGATCATTTGATAAAGGTACGAGATGGCTCTTCATCCACAATTTCTGGGATTTATGAGAGAGCTTTTCTAGAACTGTGAGAACTTTGTCTTTTTTTTTTTCATAGACTAAAGTATATATTTAGTTTTTTTTATATTTTTATCAGGTTTCATTTTAACCCTTTAAATTTAAAAAATATGTTTTTAGACCTTTTATTTTAACACCGTTACTTATTATTAATAGAGAATGCTTATTCATATAACTTAATACTTCGGCTGCTAAAAATATACCACTTTAATGGGTAAGCTTATTTGTCATATCTTTGGGGAAAAAAAAATTGTATACCTTAGTTTTTAAATATATGAGATTAAAATAAAATATGATGCAAACATAAAAGAACAAATGTATACAGTAGTTTTTTCATGTAATAATAGGAACCAAAGATTATCCAGCCCATCTCCTTTGCAATAATCCGAGGAAGCTCGGTGGGGCCTCAACAATATTGTGAAATCCAGGCACTGAATAGAGAGCTTCTATTTTGACCAAAAAAAACAAAAAAACAAAATAGAGAGCTTCTATGGCAATGAACTCAACAGCAACATTAGATGACATGCATGTTTAATCCTCACGTCACAGTCCCTTTGTAATTTTTTTTTAATTTTAGGTTAATTTTTTATAGTCACTTGGATATATGAACTAAGGGGCATATATGTAATTTGGTCTAATTTCTAAATCCTTGATTGGATCTCATAATCTAATTTATAATTTGTTAAGTTTAGTAACTCAAATTAGAATCTGATTAATTCAACTATCATTTATCAGGATTATATATATATATAGCCAATACATGAAATTTCAATTGATTCATTAATGTAACCATAAAATTACATGTATCATTGATTTCAAAAACTTAATTAAAGTGAATCTGTTTTGCTTTTTTTAGATTCATTATGATAAATCTTTCAGAGCTACATATGGTATTATCACAAGCTCAGACAAAACTTTCATATTATGTTTTCCTTTTTGATCCTTCTAATTTTTCCCTAATCAATGTTAATTATTGTTATATATAGGGATAATGTCCAATTTTATAGTAAAACCTTTCATATAGGTGTTATGAGTATCTGGAAATTTTTTTAGAAACAATTTCACCCTTTAAATTTTAAAATACGAGTAATGTCACCCTTTTTTTAACACCCACTTACATAGACGATCAATTTTGACCAAAATTTCTTACAAGGCAGCTGCATCATTCTCATAATTCCACCTTATCAACACACCTCATCTCCTCTTTTCTCTCTCCCTCACTCACTGTTTTTCTGCTTCCTCTCTCCTCCCCTCCCTCAAGTCCATCGACAGTCGCCATCCCTCCCCAGTCCCAAATGAATCATCAATTTAAGAATAACTCTATATCTGTAACATTTTACAAAAAAAAAAAATATATATATATATCTTTAAGGGAAAAAGACAATTGTCTTTTTTTTTTCAAGAAAATATCATTTGAACTTCAAAATCTCAAATTAGTCTTATTGTTGTCTATAAGGGTATAGATATAAACTACAAAAGTATAACAATTGACAATTTAATTTTATAAAAAATTACTTATTTATGATTTTAAAGTTTAAGCGGTATTTTTTTTATCTTTTTCTTTATTTTTTTAACGGTCTTCTTTTTAATTATATATTATACGAGTATTTATTACAAATTTTTTATTTTTACAATGTAAACCCCTCCCCTGTATGGGGAGGAGACCTACACACCTATATCTATTGGCAACATGAGGTATAAAACCCATAATCTCTTTTATGAGAGGAGTCATGAGGTGCCGATTGAACCATCATGAAGCTCTTGATAAAAATATTTGTTACATAAATTATAAATAGGAGGTATTTTCACATTTTAAAAGTCACATCTTTCAAGTTTTTATAACAACTATCTCACACACACACACTACCAATTACTTTATAGATAAATATTGTTGATTTTCAAATGGAGAATAGCTCTTACAACAACATACCTTTTTTCCCCATAACAAGACTCAAATATGAGAAGAAATTAAATTTGTTCAGTTGAATCCAACTGTTGTTTAACCTCTTATATAATATTTTAACATTCATTATTTTAAAACAGAACAAAGCTAATTAATAAAAGTTGATCTAATTGGCAAAAAGTTGGATCATAATTCAAAAGGTTTTGAGTTTAAATTTCACTATCCATATAAGAACCAAATTGAGAAGTGATTTGAGTTCACCTAAACCTTTTAGAATATAAAAAAGACAAAACAAACCTATGTTAGCATTCTATTATAAAAGAGAAAATACCATTTATCATATGATATATATATGGCTCAAACCACTTATTAATTCTTTGTAAAGAGTGTAAATATAAATGGAAAAGATGAAGAGTCATAAATTTTTTTCCTTCTAAAGCTTACCACTAGTAACTCCAATCACTCATTCTAATGTATATAACAAATCATATCTAGCTAGCTTCTCAAAACAACAACAATGGCTTCTTCTTCTACCATCTTTATAGACTCAATTTCTAAAGTGATAATCACAGATGAAGATTTCAAGAACTTCCACCGCGTCGACCGCGAGCTCTTCCTCCGGCTGGTCTCTGATATCGGTCACGAACTGAGGCAAGCTACACTAATCATGGCTTTATTCTTATGGTTTGAGAAGACAGCCAAGGATTTCACACTCATGTCCAAGTTGCTTCAATGGCCTCACGCTTTACTCACTGATCTCACAAAAGAAGCTGCTTTGGTTTTCACTTGCATCGATAGTACTGATTGTTTGACCAAAAAAAACGTTAACTTGAAATACTTTGACTTGCCTTTGACCCAGAAAATTACTAACAGTGGCATTTCCCTCCATTTCGTCCACCGGAATCGTGTCGGAATAAAACAAGCCATCGTGGAGTTAATGAACAATGTTTGTGACAGAGCGTTTGACGACATTATTGTGCAATGTTTGTTGCACAAAAAGGCTGAGAAAGAACAAAATCTGATGAAGCAAGGAGGGGTATATTACAATGTTAATGCTGGTGTTGAGGTTGCAGTTTTACCACCACCACCACATGCGGTGGTGCCACCTCTAGCACCACCACTGCAAGTGGTGGATGAAGGTTTTGGTAATGCGTTTGATGTTAGGGTTTTGAATAATGAAGTTTGGGAGAGGAATGACGTGGTGTTGGCAGCAGATGATAGGACCATTTTCTTAACATTCTCGAAAGGATACCCCATTTCTGAATCTGAAATTCGTCAATTCTTCTCCAGGTAATCTCTCGTCCCTACAACTTCTTTCTTTTCTTTCTTCTTCTTTTTTTTTTTTTTGAATTATTAGTCATTACTACCTACCTTTGATGCTTAATATATATTTGTAGGGTAGATTACACTGTAAATAAATGAGATTTTATACTAAGGACTCGGAGTAATATAAGTGCTACTAACTAATTTATGACCAAAAAAAAAACGTAATTTATTTGAAAAAATTAAGAAAATTAGTTAAATTAATTGTTTGTAACAAATGAGTTGATTTTCCTAACATAGCTTTTTTAGTCATGACTGCTATTAAATGGAAAGCCCCTTAATATGTGTAATAAATAGAGATACTTTGGATAAATAATTATAACTTTGTGAGAGAAAGTTGATCTATTATATATTTAAGACCAAACTCAATCTTCTATTAGCTCTTATATTAAGAATAGTATAATATAACTCTATGTTGTTGTTGATGAAACATAATTTTGGTGTTAAAAAAAAAATTAATATGTAAATTGCTATAATTTTGCCTGATTTTCAATCAGCTGGTCCCTATAGTTTTTGCTAAATTTATCAAGTCCTCATAATTTTGTCTGTTATTAATTAAGTTCCTATAGTTTTTTTATCATGTCCTTATAGTTTTACTTATCTTTAATTAGGTCCTGTAGTTTTATATGATTGATAAAAAAGGAAAAAAACTAGAGACCTAATTCAAATTAAGGTAAAAGTATAAGGATTTAATAAAAAAAAACTACAGGGACTTAATTAAAAACAAAAAAAGTATAAAAACCTAATTAAAAATTATGTGGCGCCATGGGGACTTGCAAATAAACTTTTCCTTAAAAAAAATGAATAGGAGGTACGGAGATGTGATAGAAGCAGTGTTAATGCAAGAGGTGCAAGGTGTGGAGGAGCAACCCCTATATGCTCGTATGGTTCTTCGTCCTGAGTTCATACAAATGATGGAGGCCATACTTGAAGGCCCTGCACGCAAATCCAAATTCTGCATTAATGGCAAGCATCTTTGGGCTAGAAAATATGTACGTAAGACCACAAAGTCTAACAAATATTCCACGTGAATCTGTCCCCTTCTTAAACTGATCACTTTCATTTCATATTCACTTCTTAAGAAGGCTGGTACACTTGGGGATGTATTCGAGTTTGATGGCACTACATTTAGACACCAACAACAGATTCATGGAATTTGGTGAAAAGAGAGATAGACACATAAATGGAAGTTGCACAATAAGGATGTCTTGTTCAGTGGCCAAAGCATAAACAATTTATATTCTTTAACTTTTTGCATATTTAAATTAGCTTATTTTAAATAATTTTATGCTTGATTGCACAGAAATTCAAGAATTTTCCTGAAATAATTAGACTACTAAATTCATTTAAACAGATTTCTCACAAGCACCCTAAAAGGATGTAATGATTGTAGCATCTGACCTTCCCCAATAAAGGCTAAATGCACAATCAAAGTTTATAAAATAGTAGACTTGTCAAAGTGTATGTCTACCGACCTTTGGGACATGCCACATTTTATAAATAAATTACACCTGGACACATCCTCGGCATAATATGAAAGAAATTTAATAGACTTTAACTTAGTTAACTGCAATGTCATTTTTGCCCCTATTTCAAAGTTTATGGATACATTTTGTGTAAGAAGTTCATAGTTATTTTGCACTTTTAACTCTTAAAAAAAACATACATGTTCATTATAAAAATAAAAGAGAAGATTTGTTTTAGAAGCTGTGCTTGCCAGCTCAGTGAAGCTAAATTTCAAACATCTCGGAATTTAAAATTCCAGTGAACTATCAAAGCAAGATTTTAATCATTTTCCCTTTATCGTGTTTGAACTACATTATTAGAAACACCCTCAATGAAAACTAAAATATTTATTAGCGGAGTTGAAATGCTCTAACCTCATTGACCAATTGGGGATTAACTTTTCCTAAGTTCAGTCTTCCTCTTGAAACAAAAATACAAGATACAGTTAAAAAAATCATTCTTTTCATACTAGAAACTCATGAATATTAGAAAAAAAAATCATTATAAAAATTGATAGCCACCAACAAACTATTGGTAAGAAGGAGAATTCAAGTTCAAGTCTTGAAAAGTACACTTATTGAAAGAGATGAAAACCCTTTGACCTCTAAACCTAGAAGGAAAAACCCATCATTAAAAAAAAAAAATGATAGCCTAATAGGCCCTCCTTAAGGCACATAACACAAGTTATACCATAAAATCCAATTACATTTAGCAGGAAGAGTTCGGAAGAAAAATTTTTCACATTAGAAAGTTATATTACACAATGAATAGTACAATTTAAGCAAAGAAAAAGTCTTGAACAGATATATATATGTACACAGGACTCAAAATCGTATTAATACGGTAAGCCAGTAGTGTATAAACATCGTATTGATACGGTAAGCCAGTAGTGTATAAACAAAATGGAAGATAGCTATTGCTGCATCTTTCTTGGAAGCGTGTCATTTTTTTCATGTCAGCTTAAAGAGAATCTAGAGATTCGTAGTGGAATGATGGAAAATATTATACAGGGATAGAAGAATTTCCACCCCTATCAAGGCAATAATGAGCCACTCTAGAAAATCTGATTTCCTATTTTGAAGAATTTCTTGAAGAAAACGAATATTGTGCTGCAGGATAAAAAAGGGAATGAGTTAATTTGCAAATCTATTAATAAAAGACTAGACTTGCAAACTTATATATCTATCATGATAGAAACCTCACCTCCACAAACTTCAACTTAAAATCAAGACTTGCAAATCTCTGAGTGAGTTCAAATTCATCCCTGAGGTACTCCCATATCTGAGCATATTTGGCATCTTTCCAAGCAATATCTGATCTGTTAAAACCATTCAAATAATTCTAAATAGAAGCAACAAATGACAATAACTCTGCTGCAAAGCAATCTCAGAAATTTTAGACTAAAGACTTCGAAAAATCAGATAGTTGCAGTGGTTAGGGACTTATGTTTAGCGAATTTCTGTTTGCATTGAGATGTGTAGTTGCACAACTTCTTATTTAGCTCTTCAGATGGTTCGGTGAGAATTTTAACGTTTACAAATCCAGGGTTTCTTGACCAACTGTTGAGCTCCAAAGTCATTGCAGTCATACCTCAAAAATGAAAGGAAAAAAAGGAGGAACATTGGGAGATAGAAAGGAAAGAGAAACAGAAGAGTATAGCTTCTCATGTAATGGGTCAGTGTTCTTCAAGTTGGAGAATAGTTAAGAATGGAACATAGATACCAAAAATGTTTTCAACTGATGACATGATTAAGCCAGGGGTGCTCCTTTTTTAATACTTCCGGGGCAATATTGATCTAACAAAAACTTTTAAATACTCACAGCTCCTATGTGAAAACTTTCAGAGCAAAATTAAACCTAAAGTCTTGTATATTTTATATGGAAATTGGTATGCTGATAGTTCAGAACTGAAGAGAATCATAGTTAGATGCCTCGGATTACACAGTTATTCATGGCAGGGGAGATATAAAAAGGGAAACACGGCTACAAGATCAGGCAGAATATCAGCAACATAAGTTGGAATTGGAAATGCAAGAAAAGCACTGAAAACCATGAAGCAAAATCAAACAACGATGTCAACAATAAATACAAGTAAAATCAGCCCCTAATCTCAAGCCCATACAGGGAAAAATATCACGTGATTATCAGCAAGAACAAAAAGTTTTTGTTTTTATATATATTATCAAGGTAATGCAGGTCCCATATCCTTGTACTGAAGGTTTGGAGTAAGTTATGATTCAGGTTAATTAATATGTTTGCATTATTATAACGAAGCAGGGAACTAGAATTGTATAGGGTTCTTGTATTAAAAAGCGTCCATTTCAATCAATTGAAAAGCCTCACCTACTCTTGGTTAATAAGATGTTATTAGCATGTTCATATTTCTGTATTTCCTTAGCTACTCCAATGCCCGTCTCCTTACCATTTCTATTTACCCTTCTTTCAGTCTTTTTATTCTTTTCATACTTTGTATCCTATAACCTGATTCTAACCTAAACATTGCAGCAATAGTATTTTTCTGTGAAATCAATTCACTTCCTTGAAAGTTACTCACAACATAGGAATTGTATGTCTACTATTTGAAAATAGTAAATAAGTGTTGTTACTCTTTCAAACTTCCGTATCTATTGCCTATGAACAAAACAATTACCTCTCAAATAGTCCGAGCTTAAGAATTACATCAGCAAGATTTGAATTTGCCTTTCCCACCAATTGGAATAGCTTTTTCCTCTGCATTTTAAATTTTCCTGTCATTTCCATCTCACGGTTTATGTCAGTAAATTCTGCCACCATTCCATCAACCTAGCATAAAAGTTTTAGGGGCTGGTGTTAGAAGAAAGCCAACAGCATATCCACACGCCAGATAATTTTAACATAAGGTGAATATACCTGTCGTCCATAATAGTCAAGTGCAATACTTTGTCCAAGAACGCTACCAATAGTACGGATTCCATCAATATTCAAGTACTGTAACGTTATGTAATCCAGCCCACCTTGCATCCACGTACTCAAAGCGGGTTTTTCTCTTACTTCATACTCTACATTTTTTTTTGGAAAAGCATAATTAAAACCAATGTTAATCATGGCATTACACCTGTAAGATGTCCTCCAAAAAAGTGAATTTATAAACTTCATATTAGAGTCAATAAATGTTCATGCATCAGAATGATGTATCAAGAAAAATTTACAGAACATGCTATATTTTTTCTCTGCCGAAATATGTATATGTTGTTCATAACTTAAATCTTCTTATGCTCCACATAAAAGTAACATTAGACATGAGTAGTTTGTACATGAATTAGCCAAGTCTGTTAGTGCAGCTAGTGACAATTTTAATATTGAGGGAGCAAACTGCTTGCCCTATCATTGAGGTTTCTGAAAGAAATTGAAATTTTAAATGATAAAAATTATGGATGGTTGAATCATGCAGATAACAAAATCAAAAGAGACAATATTATGATATGACAGACTTGGAGAAAGATATTTCCTCTGAACCATCTCCCAGTTTCAAAGGGACTAGAGGGCTAAAAGACAAATATCCTCATGAAACAAATTTGCTGGAATAACATTCACTGCTGCATTGGCATTTCATGACCCATCTACTATGATGTAAGCTTTCCTACAATTAATGCATTCGATAAATTACTGTTTTTACATATATTTGAAAACCATTTAAAAGGATAGCCTTGAAAAATAGAAGAATGATGTAACTCAAAGATGCTTACAAAACAATCAAGTAAATATTTATTGAAATAGGAGCTCACCATCCTTTCTCATTTCAGGAAGTAAGCCAGAAGCATGTCTTTCTACAATTTTAAGATAGCCATCAACCTCGCTCTCAGGGACATTAAACAAGACAATTGAGCCATACTGGAAAACAACCATGTAAATGCAGTTGCTTCCACTCAAGCAGGAAGCACCTGGAGCCTGAAACAAAATGCAGTTTCTGTTTATTGTTGCGCATTATGACTTACAAATATTCGCTGAAAATTCTCGCTTGCAAAAGTCAGAGCAGTACAAGAGATACAATTCCCCAAATCATCCCTTGGGGATAATATATAATAATACTCCCTGCGTGCCTTTTTATAAGAAACAACCGCCACACACATCCTATTCCTTTTAATAAGAAACATTCAGTGAATGTCTTATTTTTTACTTCTTGCTTTCCCATTTTGCTCTTATGTAATGTCAATATAATACATTTTCACACCCCCAAGGACCTATTACTTCTACCATATTTATTTTCTTATTCTCTCTTCTACAATCCTTTTTATTATAATAATTTTCTTATTATCTCTTATTAGAATATTAGAAAATAAATCAGGATCCTTAATTGTTGCTCCTTGATTTTAGGATCTTTATTATAGAAACTTTATTATTTGATTTCCTAGTCTTATTTGTAATCCCTAATTTTCCTCCTTTATTTCTCTTCATTAGCCTATATATTGTAACCTCCTTTCATCTGAATAATACATTACAAAGAGTGTTTATGCCTCTGAACAATATGGTATTAGAGCTCAGGGCATTGATCCAATGCTAGAAAAAGAGGTTGAGACAGCGAGGGAGAGAGAGAAACATGAGAGAGACAGAGAAGATCCGGTGAAGGGTGGCAAGTGTGAGCACATCACCGGCACTGGAAGGACTAAAAAGGCATGGGTGATCGGCGAATCCCAAAGAGGCAAGGGTGATTAGAGCATAGCGTCGTCCCCACATGCCACCACAATATAGGCATGTGAACCCCACGCGCTGTCATCCACAACGTTTTTTGGCGATCTTTTTTCCTCCTCTTTTCGGCTATCCTTGAAAATTCAACCAAAACCGGAGTCACTTCAACGGCACTCATGTCCGGTACAAATTCTCAAATTCAAAACTCATCTTTTCACTCCAATTCCTCCACTACCAGCAGTGGATTAATGGCTCCAAAATTCTTAGAAAAATCAAATTATGGCTATTAACCATAGGTTTAATAGAAGAAACTATCTCCAGTGGTCCTAAAGCGTGCTGAGGTATATTTGTGGCAAGCGAAAGGATAAATATATTAATGGGGCAGCACCTTAACCAGCCCTAGATGACCCTAATTTCAATACATGGTTTGCTGAAAATAACCAAGTCATGACTTAGTTATGTAACTCTATGATTGTTGATATCAGTTAGGACTATCTCCTGGAAAACACTGCAAAAGAAATATAGGATGCGGCTAGAAGAACCTACTCTTTTTTTGATAACATTGCTGCCTTGATCTATTTGAAACGACAACTTCAAGATTTGAGACTAGGTAACATGATAGTGACTGATTATTATAATGCTTTGCTAAAATTTTTGCAACAACAAGACTTGTTCGAAGTGCACCCATGGAAGAATGCTGACGACACTCAATTATATAGGAAAATAGTGTAAGAAGGAAGAGTATATGACTTTCTCCTTGGACTCAACGATTTTTTTGAGGAGATAAGGGGCAAAATCATGGGGTTAAAACCCTTACCACATTTGTTTAGTGTAGTCAACCATGTGCAGATCAAAGAAAGCAGAAAACTCTTGAACCGAAGCAACCCAAGTCAAATTGAAAGTTTAGCTCTGGTAGTAAAAGGACCACAAGATGAACAACGAAATAATAAATGGTGTAATTATTGCAAGAAAAAGGGCCACATCAAAGAAGAATGTTGGAAATTGCATGGCAAGCCATCAATTGGCAAACAACACATCAAACAAAGCCACCTCACTACAACTGAGCAGAAGGCTGAGGATGCTTATTCCCTAAGCCAGGAGGAATTGTAGGTGCTTTGCAGGATACTAGACAAACAGAATAAATCCAACTCTATGTTCAGGGGCAACTTAGTGTAATCAAATAATTCTATTATAGCTCTCAATGTTGTATGGGCTTGTGAAGATACATGAATTGTTGATTCAGGAGCTACAGATCACATAATTGGTAATCGGACTTTATTTACAACTCTCAAATTGTGTTTTGAAAACCTTTGAGTCAAAGTTGCTAATGGCGTGTTCACCAAAGTTGAAGGAATTGACACAGTTATGCTATTTAATTCTCTGATAGTTCACAATGTTTTATTTGTACCAGCCCTTACTTGCAATTTAAATCTATGAATAAATTAACCAAAGGGCGTGTATACCAAGTGATCTATGATGATGGCTTGTGTCCTTTTCAGGATTTAAACTCGGGAAAGACAATTGAGACTTCTAGAGAGTGGGATAGACTTTTCTACCTAGAAGTGATGGCTTAAGGCGAATAGTGGAGCGGATTGGTTAAATGTACCATCCGTAGGCAGCCGTCGGATGACGGATGTACACCACTGATGCACGGGGTACAGAAGCCGCTGATTGATATAGATATCAGAGGTGAAGAATAAACGTACTTGTAACGCACGAAAGGCACTGGTTAGCTCAAGTTCTCAAGATAAAGATGTATTTTTATGGCATTATAGCTTAGGTCATCATAATTTTGATTATGTGAAACATGTATTTCCAAGTTTATTCAATAAAAATTCTTTTCCCTTTTAATGTGAAACTTGTCAATTTGCTAAACAAACACAATCCTCCTACCCAATGTAGCCATACAAACCTTCCACTCCTTTCCAAATAATCCAGTGACGTCTAGGGTTCAGCAAGAACAAAAACCCTAACAAATGAAAAATGGTCTGTTACCTTTATAAATGATCACACCACAATCACGAGGGTTTACTTAATAAAAGAAAAATCTGAGGTAACCCAGGTTTTCTAAAGGCACTTAAGGAAAGTAAAACTTGGGAAATCATATCTCCCCCTGTAGGAGAGAAACCGGTAGGATGCAAGTGGATCTTCACCCCAAAGTTCAGTTCTGATGGAAATATCAACAAGTACAAAGCAAGACTGGTTGCAAAAGGATACTCAAACTTATGGGATTGATTACCAGGAGGCACTTTATGTCGGAAGAGACACTCTGTCTTTTTGTCTTTATTTTGGATTAGGAACTCCCATACCCCTCAACGTGGCAATTGGATTTCCTCGGAAATCGATTACCTCTTGTTTGATTCTATACGCAGGGAAGGGAAGGGAAGGGGTAAAGCTATGTCCACTCGCTATTAGCTTGAAACAATCTCTTCTATTGAATCCTTTGCGATTGGAGAAGTTTCCCTTCGAATGCTTTTAGGAGACCTTTGCCCTAATAGCTAAATTCAATACAATCCAAGTATTGTTGTCAATTGCAACTAACTTAGATTGGTCACTACATCTGCTAGATGTCAAGAATGCATTTCTGAATGGTGACCTGGAGGAAGAGGCCAACATAGAGGTTCTCAATGGAGTTCTAGCTCTAAATGACTATGTTTGCAAACTCAACAAGTCTTTGTATGGGCTAAAACAATCTCCAAGGGCATGGTTCGGACCATTCTCCAAAGTAGTAAAAAAAACTTAGGTATAAACAGGGGCAACCAGATAACATGCTGTTTATCAAGCGTGATAATGGGAGTGTCACTATCTTGATTGTCTATGTAGATGACATAGTTATTATAGGGAATGATGAAGATTCCATTGCCCAATTAAAGAGGGACCTGCCAAATGAGTTCCTGGTGAAAGATCTCGGCCAAA
This sequence comes from Albizia julibrissin, assembly GCA_037074505.1. Classification (NCBI taxonomy): domain Eukaryota; kingdom Viridiplantae; phylum Streptophyta; class Magnoliopsida; order Fabales; family Fabaceae; genus Albizia; species Albizia julibrissin. Next base: position 56,031,683 of record CM073477.1, on the reverse strand, counting down.
TGAGATACTTCTTGAGTATGGAAGTGGCAAGAACCAAAAAGGGCATCAATATGTCCTAGCGGAAGTATACCCTAGATCTATTACATGAAATAGGTATGTTAGGGGCACAACTTGAAAGAACATCGATGGAGAAGGTTGTCACCTAAAGATCAAACTAAATGGTGTCCTTGTTAACTCAAAACGATACAGAAGACTTGTTAGGAAGCTAATATACTTAACTCACACACGTCTAGACATTAGCCATGTAGTTGGAATAGTAAGTCAATTCATGCACCAGCCACGAGAAGAGCACATAAGGGCTATATACATAAACCTAAGCTATTTGAAACTTAAACCTAAAAGAGGAATGTTCTTTAAGAAAGGCACTTCTAGAATTATTGAAATCTACACTGATGCAGACCATGCAAGAGATAGGGAGAATAGGAGGTCAACCTCAGGATACTACACATGTGTGGGGAAATCTAGTTACGTGGAGAAGCAAGAAACAAACTGTGGTTTCAAGAAGCAGTGCAGAAGCGGAGCTAAGAGTTGTTAACGAAGGAGTGTGTGAAAGGCTCTGGGTTATCAGACGATTGACGGAATTGAGAATTCCATATGAGGGACCCATGCAACTCTGGTGTGACAACAAGGCCGCATTGAAGTGACAAAGAATCTTGTTTATCATGATCGAACAAAACATGTTGATATAGACAGACATTTTATTAAAGAGAAGTTTGAAGCAGGCATTATGAACATGTCCTACATACGATCTGCAGATCAGATTGCGGACATAATGACCACACTACTAGGCAAAGCCAAGTTTGAAGGATTTTGATGCAAGTTGGGAATGAATGATATATATTCTCCAGTTTGAGGGGGAGTGTTAGAATATTAGGAAATAAATCAGGATCCTTTGATTGTTGCTCCTTGATTTTAGGATCTTGATTATAGAACTTTATTATTTGACTTCCTAGTCTTATTTGTAATCCCTAATTTTCCTCCTCTTCATTAGCCTATATATTGTAACCTCCTTTCATTTGAATAATACATTACAGAGAGTGTTGATGCCACTGAACAATATCTCTCTTATTCCCTATGTTCTCATAAATAAGGGTATTTTAGTCAAAAAAATGTTACAATTTTGACACATTTATTGTTCTTAACCAATGTTTTAAACCGTAAGATTCAGTTAAATATTTCTTATAAAAAGGAAAGGAGAGAGCATTAATTGTTCTATCACTATATTTTCCACAGGTAGATGAAAAGCTATCCTCACATTCAATAAAATATCAAGATAAGGAAATGAAAAATAGAAAAGAAAAACATGAGCAACACTAGAACATAGTTTCCTATTTTTTTATTTTTTTTTTCTAAGAAAATCATTCTGGGCTTATTAACCAAGTCCGTCCATCTAAGAACTGGAATTCAGATTCTTATACTGAGTGTTAAATTGATCACACCAACTATGTCTGTATTAATAACTTTTTTTCACCATGTGCCATTGAATAACCTTTCATACGCTACAACAAATAGTTCAATCAATGATGATGCCACCTGCATTAATCCTCAAGCTAACAGAATAACTAATGTACAATTAAAATGGTGCCAGGGAAAACCACAAACACATCACAAAAGCTCAAACAAGTAAAATTTGATTAAACAAATGGATTGTCAACATTCCTTAGTAAAGAGAAATCAAATTTGCTATCTGATGGCATAAAGGAATTTCTGAAAAAGGGACTATGTGAGATAAATGTAACTACTTGAATTCATAAATTCTTGCTAATAAAGCATCATAATCTGCCATTTTGTTAAACAAATTCTGAGCTTAAGGCTACCATAACCAATATTTCTAGCAAGCCAACATCATGCAAAATGAGCCCCCACAATATAGAACAAGCACAAAAGGGAGACTTATAAAGAAAGTACAGGATAGAGTACTTGTATATTAAAAATAGTTGAGCTGTCATACTTGGTGCCTTTGTCCTGTACCAAGAAAAGTAACAACAAAAATTAATTCTTACTTCTACTACACATTAACCCCACTTCAATGTAGGGGTTTATTGAATATTCCTTCAAAACGTCAACGACATTTTTAAGTGCTGAGAAAACAGACGACCAAAGGAATTGTGCACAAGTGACGCATGTAACCAAATCTTGACAAAAAAGAAATTTGACTGTCTTCCTAAAGCAATAAATACATGCCTATAAATCTCGATACAGGACAACAACAACAACAACGAAAGCTTTTCCCCACTAAGTGGGTTGGCTACAAGAATTACACCACACACCATTATGTTCTATCCAAGACCAATTCTTTTGATAAGCCATTAATAGAGAGATGATGAAAATTCAGTTTAAGGAAGTTGGACAGGTACTCAAGAAAAGGCATCTGACTAAATGTTTCTTGCTCTTGCATAATGAGAAGTATGCATTATTTTAAATCCTTTATCTTAAATAACATATTAATTTATAGTAAATAAAAGTATCTTTTGTCACTAAACGTACCCTAGGAGCATAGTTTGAGTGATTCATACCCTGGAATCCAAAAGATTGCCAAACTTGAGAACAACATAGTTAGTCATCCGTGATGCTGGCGGGACAAAATTTGGTTTGTTCAGTTCCACCAAGCTTTTTAAATCAACACTACATCCGTAGAAAGGCAAGTGAGACATTAATACAAATCAGTATGCAATTACATGGTCCAATCAATTCCATCAATTGACTGTCTAGGGTCTATTTATCAAATCAGTTTGTATTAAAAAAAATATTATTTAAGAAACAAGTGTCTTACATTTTATTTCAGCAATAAAAATAATGAACCATGTAACTTCAAATAAAATTAACAAACATAAAGAAAAACAGTTTCATTCATTTCCAAAAGAGAATTTCAGACCTGGTTGAAAAGAAATAAGCCTTGACGGGAATATGAAGTTTAGTATCCTCTTCGACGGTCCCATCATCACCGTCGGCAACCTCAGAGCAAGAGACGGAGTCATTCCAGGTCAAGTTATCAAAGGAAGTGACTGAAGAAACGCACCGAACAACCAGCAAACCGAAACTCGACCCGAAATCTCGGGTCCCTCGAATAGACGAAACGGAGGAGTCAGCGAAGAGTGCGTGGGTTCTGAGAAAAGAGAGAGAAGATTGAGGTTTGGGAGGAATGAGGGTTTGAGGCTTGAGCCTGCGAGATTGAGAGAGAATTGCACAGAAAGAAGAAGAAGAAGAAGAATATGGAGAAGCTAGTGTTGAGGAAGAAGAGAGCAAGGAAGGAAGTCGCAGAGTCCTGAGGTGGGCGTCTAACGTGCGCCACATCTTCTTGGTTTCGCAGAGTACTGACTGAGGGTTCGCCGGTTTTGTTCTCCCTCAGGTTGCAGGCATACAGTACCTTTTTAGGGATTCCGATTATCTGCAGTCACGCCCATGGTTGCAAACAACCTATACGAGCCTGATAAAAATACTAAAATACGGAGATAATGGATGAAAGGAAATTTTTTTTTTTTTTTGTTTGGGCCAGGAGGATAGGGAAAGTTTGAGAAATATTGAGAAGTGGGAATGCATATTTATTTATGTTATTTTAGATATTTTTTACTCATCTTGTCCTTAATATATGACATATTTAAAGAGTTGATCTTAATCGTAATTATAAGACATATTTTTTAAGCATGTTTGGGATGGCTTTTGAGCTTTCCAAAAGTGCTTATTTACATATATCGAGACAAATCTTCTCTCACATACTTACCTTACCTTGTATACCCTAAATTACGATTGAAAAACTACTTTTAAAGTCTCCAATTGTTGTTCCAAACAAGCATTTCATATTTATCAATCTTTTCCTAATTTACTCAATTGATACTTTCTAAACAATAATCAATGAGAAGAAAAAAAAGGGGAACTAAGTAAAATGACTAGAGTGTTTTATAAAAATGTAAAGGTGTAAATTTAGCAATCAAGTGTTTCACTGTGAGCGCCTGACACAATTAGGGGCCGTTTGGTTCAATTTCATTCCACCTTGCAATGCAATATAATGTGATATAATTGTAATGTAATGCAATATTAGCTACAGAGATAGTGCTTGGTTTACTTTTTAAGTAAGTTGCAATGCATTATTTTTTTAAAGAATTATTTAAAATTAATATATTACACAAAGTCTATTTTACTTTTAATATAATTTTTGTAGAAAAAATAGTTAAAAGCTATTACATTGCTTCATAATAACTATCACACTATCTCGCCGAGGATCATTCAATGTCGATGGCTATCGTAGTGGAGGCAATAGTAATAGTGATGTGGCAGTGGCGATAGCAGGTGCTGACAGCTACAACATTGGAGGAGGAGGTAGTGGTGATAATAGCGACAACAGTGGAGATGGCTGGTAGTGGGGGGTGGTGACAACGATGGTGGAGGTGGAGTAAGTAGTGGTGGCGATGACGGCAACAGTGGAGGTGGTGGTGACAATAGTGGAGTAGGAGGTAGTGCTAATGATGAAGGCAATAATGAAGGTGGATGTGGTGGCAGTAGGGGTAGGTGACGATGGTAGTGAAGGAGGAGGAGGTAGTAGATGCGGCGACAGAGGAGGAAGAGGTAGTGGTGGTGACGGCGGAAACAATAAAGGTGTTAGAGGTAGTGGTGGAAGAAGAGGTGGTGGTGATGGTGGGGGTGGCGACGATAGCGGTGGAGGAGGAGAAGGTAGTGGTGGCGGCGAAGGAGGAGGAAGAGTTAATAGTGGCGATGATGGCTGCAAAGGTGAAGGTGGCAGCGGCGGCAGTGGAGGCAGAGGAAGTAGTGGTGGCGGCCACAATAATGGAGGTGACGACGGTGATGTGGGGTAGCAATGACGACAATGGAGGAGGAGGTAGTGGCGATGACAGTTATGGCATAGTGTGACATGTGGAATGAGATAAGTAAAATAAAGACAAATGAAATTAAAGGGTAAATTAGACTTTTTTAACCATGCAATGGGATGTCAATGAGTATTCATAAAGGGGAGAGGTATGAATGAGGATTACCAATTTTTTTGGTAATAATCATTACCATGGTAAACCCTGTTACCATACTAAGTAACAACCAAACACTTTTATCTTAGTAATGCAATTATGATTACCATTGCAAGCATGCAATGCGGTTAAACTAAACAGGCTTTTATGCTTTATCGGGTGGAAAAGGAGACATCATCATTTTAAGAGGTTGTAAATTTGGCATTATCGTTAACCAAAGCTAATATTTATCCTGTTGTGGGTCCTATAATTCTTCTTGTTAACTATATCATTTATGTTATGACAGAAAAAAAGTATGCCACATCACTGAATTTAATATGATGTGTAAGCTTTTAAATTTATTTGGGTTTTATTATTTTTATTTAAAAATTATTTTACTTGTGCCCTCAAAATTATCCCTGGTTTTTGGGATATGAAGTTGTAAAACATGAAGAAAAGTTGTTAATATAAAATCTGATGTTGTTAATATAGATACATATATTATTATTAACCTCTAAAACTTGTGCCCTTAATTCAAAGCATTTTGGTCATTTGATCAAAATTGGAAATCCCAGATTCCTACTTCAGTTCTGATTTGAGATTTGATAAATTCGTAATACCAATTTGTCTTCTATTAGTTTTAATTATATTTTTTTTGAAATTTTCCTTTTTATTTATCCTCCCTCTCATCTTCTATCACCTAGATATTTCTAGCAAAGCAAAAAGGAGAAAAAGGAACTTTAATAATATCAAATTGGATATTCTGGCTACAACACCTACTAGCTCTCCACCAACACTCACCTTTGAGTCATAAGGGTGTTACACTTGCCGGTAGTGGCTCTACTTCAAAGCCATGTGTCGGATCTTTTGTACAACCCCCTGCTGGATTCATTTAGAAAAAGTAAATGAGAAGGGAGAGTTTGAAGAAAAAAGGTGAAGAGGGAGGTTAAAGGCGATGGAATAAGAGGGAAGGTAGAGAAAAAGGTGAGCATGAATCTCTATAACAAAATAAGCGCACACCACGTCTAATTAGACCCACAAAGTAAAAAAGGGATGGATGTTATTAATCGAAGTACCGAATTTGCTACTTCTTAAAATAATTGTGTCTACTTTTGTACCCAACAAAACATATTGTACTAGGTGTTCATAGAAAAAAACTCAATTGCTAAATTTGTACTTTTACCTTTTAGAAAATAAAATACATGACATGAAAATTTTTACAATAAAGCTTTATGGAGTACAAATTTACACATACACTTTTTAAATATGGACAAAAATAACAACACCATTACTCATGTAAAACGTTTATTACTTTATATATTTGTGAGCCCACAAAGTTAGAAAAAAATTTCTCCTTCTTATCAACATCATCTCTCTCTCACCCTTCTCCCTTTCACCCTTCATCTCCTTCTCGAGTTGCTTGGTTTTCCATTTGGCCCTCCTATTCTAGAACCAAATAGCGATCTATCTTGGCTGAAGTCCCACAACCTTGGCCAACTGCATTTTGCATTTAGGCTCAAGCTTGTTCCTTAACTCGAAGCTATTTTCAAGTTCCTTCACTTGTTACATGTTTAGTCTCTTCTTCTTCTCCCCCATCAGTTGACCCATCATTGAAAAGCTCTTCATCCTCATACTTGTTCTTGATCCCTGAAAATGAAATGGATCTCTCTAACATCAAAGGTACTGCACCCCTATGTACTATGAGTAGGGGTGGAAACAGGCCAGGCCATGCCAGGCTTGTGCCTTAACAGGCCAGGCCTGTTAAAGGCACTGGATAGCTTGAGCCTAGCCTATGACTTGTAACAGGCCTTTTTTTGGGCCTAAGCCTGGCCTGTATATAGGCTTGGCCTAGCCAGTGGCCTGTTAAGGAGGCTTGTAATTAAAAAAAATAAACAGATTAACAGGACACAGGCTTCACAACAGGCATGCTTCAAACAGGTCGAAAACAGGCCCAATTACATAAATTAATGATCCACTTGAGATGAGATTTGAGAGTGGGAATTATGGGATTTAGGATTAGGATGTGAGGTGTATGGGAATTGTTTTTTTAAAATAGTTTACAGGCTCAGGCCGGTCTGACATGCCTAACAGGCCTGTCAGTAAGCCTGAACTTCTTGGTCTTTTTTAAAAAACATGTTTCAAAGCAGGCATATGCTTGGCCTTTTAGCCGACAGGCTAGGCCTGATCAGGTCAGAAACAGGCCAGGCCGCAGGCCCTTGACAAGTCGCCTGCCTGTTTCCACCCCCTAACTATGAGCAAGCATGTACACACATATATTACTAGTAATTAAATTAAAAAAACACATTGAGAGAGAGATAGGGGAGAGAGAATTAATATAAGTATGACCACTGAAGAGCTTGGGTATGAAGGAGGTGTAGGCGTTGATGGAGGTAGAAGGGAGGGACTTATGACATAAATTATGAATTTGATTGAGGGAGAGAAAGGGAATGGCGTGGATAAGAGGAAGAAAATCTTTTCTGACTTTATGGACCCACAAATATATAAAGTAACAAAGATTTAGTAATTAAAACAAATTTATTGTGGAAGGTGAACCTTTAGAAAAATATTATTGTTAAATTTGCATCTTAATTAACTCTATTAACTAACTTTTTTAATTTAACCAAATTAGGTCAATATGTCATACATTAAAGATGCGAGGGAGTATTTCGTTTAGGTAATCTTTGTTGAGTGGTCCTCAAGCTTAGTATTAGTGAATTAGGATACTTACAAACTAAATTGATAATTTTATGAATTTATTTTAGATAGTTACTTCCATAATATGATGAGTTATGGATTAATGGGATAGTTTTAGGAATATTTGAATGATATTTTATTTTTAATATTTAAATTAGAGTATCTTAATTTATTTAGTGCTTAAAGATATCTTGATTCAAATATTTAAATATTTGAATGAATAAAGATATTAAGATTATTTTAACGTACATAATTCGAGTGTATAAATTATAAATATATAAAGCTAGCATGAGTGAATAAATTTAAAGTTGTCATAAATAAAAGGGAAATATAAGAAGAGAGATATAATAAGAGAAAGAGAAAATATTCTTATTCACTATTTAAGGTCTGTCAAGTACATAATACATGTATGTTATTTATAATATGTTTACAATCTTAATAGAATCTATATCTATCATCAACAGATTCAATAAGAAAAAAAGATAATTGTAAAATACTAGAGATAATATTAGATAACAAAGATATATGGACATCCACACAAATATTGTATTCATAACACTCCCCCTTGGATGCCCATTATGTATGAATGTGCTTCACTAAAAACTTTAACTAAGTAAAACCCAGTGGAACAAAAATCTAGCAAAAGAAAAGAGCATATCATTTATTCATGCACTGTCTAGTGATGCCTCATTAAAAAGCTTTATAGAAAAACCTAGTGGGACAAAACCTAGATAAGGGAAAAAGGGTACATGTATTGACTCTCCCTCTTGATGGAATAAGTAGAAATCTCTGAGTCTGCGAAGATCGATATCATAGGCCAGCTTTTCAAGGTTACACCTGAAGAGACTTGGTGAATAAATTTACTTGATTTTTACCGGAACGGATCTGCTAGATATTTATTTCACCATCCTTTTAAAGGTCACGAGTGAAGAAGAATTTTGGTAAAATATGCTTCTTTTCATCTCCCTTGATATATTGTTCTTTTAGTTGGGCAATGCATGCAATATTTGTAACACCCATCCCTAGACCCCTTTTCATATTGCATTACAGAAGCATTACCGACAATTTTTCTTGTAATTTGTGGGGTTGCTATTCATTTGGTAAAACCATATTTACTAGGTTAATTAACTTTATTCATGATGTTACTATTCACTTTAACTTTTCAATTCTTCCATTTGTTGTTATTAAGGTTTTTCTCGGCTTATTAATTCCTCTGCTTACTTAACTAATGGGCTTGTACTATGATATTACCCATTCCTAGTTCATTTAATGTGCTTGGATAATTAATCCCTTCGTCATGCGGGTTATGCATTTAACCACATAAAATGTTAATACATAACGAAACAGCGCATAATAATTCCTCAACTCTTCATCCGCAGCTTCTTCTTCCAGTGTATCGTCCTACACTCCTTTTTTATGCTCACCTGCCTAAATGGTTGGTTGGGGTAGGGTGAGATTCGGAAGAATCTCAGTAGTAAACAAAACCGACAATGTATGTAAGATAAATACTAGTGCATGATATACTTGCCTTACGTAGGCTTATGTTAACATAATGACATATCTGTATGTTTAATGCTTCACATTTCTTACATATGACTGTAGCATCAATAGAAAACAGAGCTTCAATCAATCAACTATGTTACACATAGACAAGTAAAACAATCATGCACATTAACACAAAAGCATACATATCAATATGCGTAAATAAGGTAAGTTCGCTACTTTTTGTCTTCGAGTCCCCTTTTGTACCTTTTCTTCCAACCATTGAAGTTGCTTCCATTGGCTCTTCTTTGTCATCTCATGGCCCTAAATAAATGGTCATATCATTAGAGCCATGACAATTAAATGTCCAATGGCCTACCTTAGCTTCTAGGACTTGTCTATATTCTTTGGACCCATACTTGTCTCAAATTACCTTAAATGCCATTATTTTCTTATTTTCGCACAATTTCCAAAAGTTGGTAGAATTTTCAATAAACTTTGAAAATTCATATATATTTTTTAAAATATATAAATTAGGTCATTTAAAGATCTAGGTAACCCTTATTAAGTCTATTTTATGGAAAAAATGGATGCCACATGGAAACGCACAGTTTCAGAATTTCCATTTCACCCTTATTGCTACAAAATTGTCCTAGTTTTAATGGCCTAATTTCTACAATTCATAACTTAATCTCTAGAACTCCAAATGAGGTGGTTCAAAGTCTCATGTGAAGCTCTTTAAATCTATTTTAAATAAAAAATATCTTCCACTATCTATTATAAGCACACAGTTCCAGAAACCTCCAGCAACAACCCTATCTTAGGATTCTTTCCAAATTCGATGCCCATACTTTAACAAATCATATCTCACAATATACAAATCCAAATGACACAGATTATATATCAAATTAAAGCTTATAATATCTAATTTAAATCTAGAAAATTTCATAATTTTTTGTTAAATTTTAGTTTTCTAAAACTCTGTCACAAACAATTTGACTTCCAGAAACATAATCTGGCAACAACTAACTTCAAAAATTCATCTCTCTTAATATACTGACCTAAATGACACATATTACCTATAAATTTAAAGCTTATCATATCTACTTTAATTATGGAAATTATTATAGTCATTGGATAAGATTTGTTCACTCAAAAACTTGTCATAATAGACTACTTCCAAAAATCTCAGGATAGCACCACTATTTCAACTTTAATCTTTGGGTTTTCTCTCCAACCCTTCAAAAATCATGTTAACCACTTTTTCCCATACAAAATCATATCTCGAATCCATTTCTAACCTTAAAAACACCAAAATCACACTCTTTCTCTAGGTGCTAGTTCTAGACAAAAATTAGGGGTTAATGAAAACGTAACAAAATCACAGCATATACGGTTCAAAACGATGTCAAGGCTTACCTCTTCATGTTTCTACAAATGGTTCGATATTCTTGTGGAAATCTAGCTAACTAGATGGTATAAAACACCTCAGATTAGAAAAATAAGACTATAGAAATGAAGCTCTCAGTTAGTAGAAGAAGTTTCCTGAAGGACTTACCGACCGGAAATGACGATTTGGGGTTGGAATCGGCTCTGGAACTCTGTGGATTTTACTATTCATCCTTTATCTTTCCTCTTCCATATTCCTTCAATTTTTCTCATTTTTCTTTCTCTTTCCTACGACTGGCCAAAATGTGTGTTAAAAGAGGAGGGAATGACTATGATTTCATCTTACAATTTGATGTTATCCTAGTATGCCAAGTATCACAAGATGTGAACCCAAGATTGCTATGTGTCAATAAACATCTTGGCTTCTTTTTCTCTCTCCTAGGTGATACCACTTTTATTAAGGGAAAGGAGAGGACTTATAATTTCCCCAAACTCCTAGGTTCAGTATTCAGGAAGTCAAGTACGTGACCGGGCCGGAGACTGATGGATTCTTCGAACTTAGGTACTAAGTGGCATGTCCTGGAGATGCCACCTCAAAAGGCAAAAAGCAAGTGTCATCATTAGAGAAACTTGTTACTCTTTTAACATGCCAACATAAAAGTTGATTTGTACTTTGTCATGATGAATAGACAAGTGTCACTTTCTTATTTGTCCAACACAAAAGTTATGCCATCATGAGTCATCATTGCTTACTTTATTAAAGCTACTTTAATGAAGTTACTTTATCGGTGTCTACTTGGGATTCTACTCGGGTTTTCCTCGGCAGTGCGATACATATATTGAGGCTTGTCAAATGATGCCAGGTTGGAGTATATGTGTGGGCCCCATATGGCGCCTCATACTGGTGTCTTTTTCAAAAATGCAGGTTACACATGTCTGCCCTGAAAAATGCCATGTGTATACTTATACCTGCATAATTCGCTCGAACAATCAGTCCTATACCTTATGACATATTTGTGTGGTTTCTTTCTACCAACCCAATGACACCGTATGTGTGTCTTGTGCACATCGGTACTAACACTTTGATCCTATTGCCTATGCATACTAGGCCCGCTGCTCGATAAGGCCGAATCACATAGTCCCCAAAAGTCTTTCTATCTCTTGTCATTCTTGGGACTCTTCCCAAACTAGGTTTAGTCGTCTGCCTGATATAGGCGTATCCTTAAGTCTCTAGAAGTAAAATTCGGGATATTACAGTATTATCATCATATAGGATTGTGAGATCATTTTACTAGAAGATAAACCACAAGTAGTTTGTCATGTGGATCAAATAAAAATCAAACATTTGCATTACCAACCAGTCCCTGCTAGGATACATTTGATTATAACAACCCCATGTCCATAGTGCTTTTGAGGTAACGAAGGATGTGCTTCACTCCATTCTTATGTCTTCGTGTTGGTGAAGAACTATATCTTACTAATAAGTTAATAGCAAATGATATATTAGGTCTTATGTGATTAGCATGATATATTAGTGTTTCAATAATTTCAATAGCAATAAGATATGGTCCTTTTGGATCAAGTAGTTCTTTATCACATTCTTCGCTAATCACTTAAGGTCCAAAGACATTACAACTATTGGGGTACACAAAGGATGTGACTTATCATTGTAAAAACTCTCTAGGACCTTCCTTATGTAGGCTTCTTGATATACAAATATCTCATTTTTCAAGTACTTAATTTGTAACTCGAGACAAAATTTTATTCTTCTCAAGTCCTTCATTTCAAATTCTTTCTTTAAAGAATCAATTGCCTTTTGAAGCTCTTCAAGAGTTTCAATGATGTTGATATTATCAACATAAATAATAATTACAACAAATTCACTTCCAGATCTATTCATAAAGATGTATGAGCAGATTGTATCATTTTTGTATCATTCTTTCAACAAATACTCACTGAAACGATTATACCACATGTGCCTTGATTGCTTCAGGCCATCCAATGACTTATTTAACTTACTTGAGTATTGTTCTCGAGAACTTGCACTTAATGCTCCTGGGATCTTGAGTTCTTAAGGGACTTGTGCTTCTAGCACCTGGAGTCATTCACAGACTTGTGCTTCTAGCACCTTACTAATGAATTTTGGCTCATAATCCTCATTATCATTCATGATATCAAGTTCTATATTATAAGCATAGATGTCATCAACATTGACTTCATTTTGGTCACATCAGATTTTATTCTTAGCTTAATTTATTGAGACCTTATTATTTTCACACATTTCAGGTATCTTAGTCTCTTCTAGGACTATGACATTCTCTTTTGAAGATATCTCTTGTAGAGATAATAACTCTTTAGGAGATGGCTCTTTTGGAGATAATAATTCTTCAGGAGAAGGCTTTTCTAGAGCTAATAACTTTTCAGGAGATGCCTATTTTAAAGTTACTAACTTTTCTTGATTATCCTCTACTTAACCATCTATATTCTTAACTCATTTTCTCTTTTGAGGATTTTTATCTTTGGAACAGATAGGCCTTCCACTCTTCATGTGTACTTTAGATTCATTCATAATAGGTTGTCCTTCAAGGACATCAATTCTGATATGAACATTATTAGTTAGGATATGTGATTTTGTCACTTTCTTTAGGTCAATAAATACTTTTAGCATTTGATTAGCTAAATTCTATAAATGAGTTATATTTTGAATTTCCAGTTTACATTGTTTTATACAAGGATGAAAATAAGCCAATGATAATTCATTATAGCTAATCTCTTTACCGAACTACTTATTTTCTTCTCCTAATGTTGGGAAAATAGATTCATCAAAATGACAATCAGTAAATTTAGCCGTAAATAAATCTCCTGTAGATGATTATAGATATTTTATGATTGAAGGAGATTCATATACTGTACACCTAAAAATTCGTAGATGGGAAATATTAGGTACTGAGCAAAAACCATTTGTAAAGGAGAAAACCTTTAGGGGTTCTTTGGTACGAGGGATTTGGAGAAGAGGGAAGGGGAGGGAAAATTTTTATGACTTGTATTATAAAAAATTAGAGAAGTAGGGTTGAAAGTTTGTAATTACTATTTTTTTAACTCTTTTACTTTACATCTTATCTTTATTATAATTTTATAACCCAACTTCTCTAATTCAATCATCCAGATTCCTTGTTCATTTTTAAATAATCAAGATAAGCTGGTTTGGAATTTAAGCCCTTCATGAGGCTATAAGGAAAATCTTGGGCTCAGAAGCATCTCTAATCAAGGCATACAGAGGCAAGTAGACTCTTTTTGGAAATTTTTATGGTCTATCTCTCTTTCTCTGAAGGTTCGAAAGGTTTTGAATGACATCATCCCATAAGTGGATATTCTTGTAAAGCATCATATTCTCATTTAAGGTACTTGTTTGTTTGGTTGTAATGCCGCTAAGACTTTAGAACATATCTTTGTGAACTGTCCTTTTACTAGAGTAGTATGGTGTGGTAGTTTGTCAATTGGATTTCCCTTTCATACAATAAGATCTTTCAAGAATTTGTTGAAGTGAACTTTACTGAATCTTCAAAAAGAGGGTATTCTTCATCAAATGATTCAAATAGTTAAATTAATTTCCATTATATGGATGAAAAGAAATCAAGCTCTTCATGAAAGTAAACGGTTGGATCTATGTAGTAGTCATAAAAGAGATTAATTTCTCAACCTCCATAACCATTATTGCCTTTTTGCATCATGAAGGTGATATTAACAGAAATTTTGCCTATACATAGCAAGTATGTTCTCTAAATACCATGCCTCAAGTTGGTTGGAGTATCATTATTGAGAAATATTGCTCAAGAAGTTCTTACTACATCCGTTCATTCCTTTGTTATCAAGGGCAATTTGTACAGGTTTTGTTTTGGAGGAAAGTAACATCACAAAGAAATATCACTTATATTTGCTTAAGGGCTTTGTCAGAAAGAAGTGGCTTTTTGATGATTTCCTATTTTTAATAAATTTGAGATCTATTTTGACATATTTTGAAAGTCATCAATGCTAAATTAAAGAGAGTTTTTTTTTGAAATTTTAAGAGATATAAATTTGGTTGCATCATTTATAAGATTCCAACTTAGAATATAAGTTTTCAAGTTTAGGAAAGAAACAAAAAAAATATTTTTAATAATAATAATAATAATAATAATAATATTGTTTCCTTTTTCTATTGATTTATAGGACGTTGCTTTTAAAATAAAAGGAAAGAGGGGAAAATCTAAGCCATAAGTCACAATTAAAATAAAAGGAGGAGGAGGTAGCCACATATTACTGGTCACCATCTTGAATCATAAGAAAAGAGAAAGAAAAGAGTTGGAGTTTCATTCTTCTTCTTCTTCACGAGAGGACGAGAGGATTGTGGAGAAGAGAATATACCAGAGTAGCCGCTTGGATAGAGGAACAACTGGAGCTTAAAGATTAAACTTTGAATCAATGCTCTGTCCTTTTTGTTTTCTCTTTTTCTTTAGATTTTGGATTATGAACTTGTTCATGTTTTTCTTTAGTTATGTTTAGTTAGTTTGTTATGCAACCTAGAGAAGTTATAAACTTATGGGTGAATTAGACTTTATTTTCATAGTTCAGTTATAATTAATATCAATTTTGGTTACTTAATCTTGTTTAACTTTATCTATTTAGTGAATGGCCATCATTGAATATGAATTTAAGTATTAAGATTTACATTGACAAAGGAAATTTTAATTAGGCTATGAGATTAAGTAATATAGGATTAGATTAAGATTTAATTTGTAATTAGGATAGACATATACCTAATGGCTCTATATAATTATTGAAGAGTGAATTTGACTTATCTTGCATCTTGAGTAATTATGTTAGATATAACAACTTATATTCAAGAGAGGGTTGTGAGTGGACCGACATGCACTTATAACTATTTATACTCGAGATTATTAAAATTGATTAAGGCTTATTAAATTAGTAAAATCAAGGTTTATGAAGTTAATAAGGATTAGTAACTTTAGATTGCTCGTTTGATAATTGTGGTAGTTTATTTTAATTTGATTTTAATTTTATTTTCACTTAATTGAATTCAATTTGATTTTCTCAAATTAAACAAAAGTGTAAAATCAATACTCAACGGGGTTTAGGTATCAAGTCCTTATTGGAATGATACTTTACTCACTCTTTATTACTTGATAAGTCATGTGCACTTGTAGAGTTATAGGCTATAAAGTTTGTCTCCTATCAAGTTTGTAGCACCATTGCCGGGAACTTAAGGTAATTGGTGATTAATGTTAAAAATCATTTAGTAGTTTTAACTATAGCATTTTCATTTTATTTCTTATTAGTTCTTAGTATTAGTGTGATGCTTTGAGAGTTGTTTTGTTTTGCAGGTACTTGGGTATATAATCCACATGTCTAAAGCTACTAAGACACCATAAAAAACAAGGAACATCCATGAACTTTTGGAAGCCACAACACTTCAGAATTAAGAGGAGGAAGTAAATTATACTGAAACTGAAGAAATGTCTCAGGATGAAAATGATTGTTTGGGTGTTGATGGTTTTTTGGGAATATAAACTTAAGGTTATCAGTCAGGAATCAGAGTACCTAAATTTCAATTAAACAACTTTGAGATCAAGCAGACTATGCTTAAGATACTTGAACTACAGGGCTAGTATGCATGAAATAATTCAGAAGATCCAAATTGGCATTTGGTACAATTTCTTGATGTTTGCAACTCTTTCAAGCAGAATGGAGTTCCTAATGATGTGATCCGCCTTTGGCTTTTTCCTTATTATCTACAAGGAAAAGCCAAAGAATGGCTTAACAACTCAGAAGAGGGTAGTATAACCTCTTGGGAAGCATAGGAAGAGAAGTTCAGATTGAGGTTCTTTCCATACAACAAGATGGTAGATGTAAGAGCTGCTCTTACTAACTTCTACCAATAATTTAGGGAATATTTATATAAAGCTTGGGAGAGGTTTAAGATGCTTGTCAAAAGAGTCCAGGTCATGATTTAGAGAAGTGGCTATTACTACAAATCTTCTGTACACGGTTGACTCCTGAATCTAAATCTGATTTGAATGTTGTCACTAATTGGGGGATTACAAAGCAACTAGTGAATTATGTTTGGAGTTGTTTGGATTACTTATCAGTTGATTTTATCCAAAACAACAATGAAAGAAGGCTAATGAAGTCAATTGAAAAAGTTACTGAGGACCCATTTTCACAGTTGATGGCAATGCTAAATACAATCAACAAGAGGTTTGATCACATAGAAGCTCAAGCAAACCAATCCAACGGTAGACACATGGGAGTAAATGCTATTTATGCTCCTTGTGATTATTGTGGAGATGGCCATGCTAATGGACAATGCCTCATATCTCAACAAATGGAGCCAATGAACTATGCAAGAAACTACTATGGCAATAACCAGAACAATCCATACTCAAACACTTACAATTCTAGGTCGCGTAAAAATCTCAAATATAATAATTAAATAGGTTACAATTAAATAGGTACCGCCTTTACAATTTCCTCAAAGATTTCAAAAGAAAGTTTTAGATGAGCAATATAAGAAGTTTTTAGGATTTTTCAAGAAACTACACATTAACATCCCTTTCCTTAAAGCTTTAGAGCATATGCCTCAATATGTGAAGTTTCTTAAGGAGATGCTGAGAAAGAAAAAGAGACTTGGTTACTATGAAATTGTAGCCCTAACTGAAGAGTATAGTGTTATTCTTCCCAATAAGTTACTTGATAAGTAAAATATTTGCATATTCATTTTCCCTTATATGATGATTTTGTGGACTATATTTGAGCTGAATATAATCAATTTGGGTGTAATTAATAAATAAATAATGATTTTCTTGCAGCCATGGACAGTACCGGATTAAGAAGAATTAAAGAAGGCATTTAAGGGGAAGTTACTATTCAAGCGGACTATTCACTTGTGTACTGTTCATGCGGTACTGTTCACTGTAGCAGGGGTACTGTAGCGGACCATTACGTTGTACTATAGCGGTCGGTGTGTGTGGAAGTGGGGCGGTTCAGTGCGGTTCCTGTAGCAGTCGGTTCACTGTAGCAAGTGGGTGATCGGTTCATTGTAGCAGTGCGGTTTACTGTAGCAAAATCATTATAGAAAAATACTGTAGCAGTCCAAAAATGAAGCCTATAAATAGAGCTTCTTGGCACCCTAAAATGAGGAGGAATGAAGGAGGAAGGAAGAGAGAGAGAATTTTTATTTTAGAGAGAGAGTTGTTATTTTTAGAATTTATTTCTTGCATTTTTTTTTACTTCTTGTATACCTCCTACATGGATGGTTTTACCTCCTATATGGAAGGCCTAGGTAGTCCTCCTTTATGGATGGTATAGGTTGCCACCTACATGGATGGTTTTACCTCCTATATGGTAGGCTATATTTTCCATTTTCATGCATCTTGTAGTTGTATTTTTATGTTTTTGTAATTAATTTTTATGCAATATTTATGATGTTTGTAATATATTTTGGTTTTGTTTTTAATTTTATCATGAGCTAAATTTTCCTTTTCCTAGGGTGATGACGTAGCTTACTGATGACGGATTGAATCTTAACTTATTAAATCTAGTTTTAATTTTTCCTTCATGATTGAGTTTTAATTATTGCTCTTAATGCTTACAATTGATTGGCCACCTTTTGGATGATTTTAATATGCATGTTGAGACCGGAAGGAGATACATGTGTGTGGATCCTATAATTAAAACCATAATTTGCATATGAAATAGGAATATATTCATATGGGTTGTGTGGTCTTAATTGAGTTCCATAAATCTTAATGCATGATTGATTGCTTAAATTCATATAGGAATATATTGGGTTAGCAATTAATTATAGAATTACTTGACCTTGGAAAAGGCTAGTAATTAAAATAGGGAAACTCGACTATCAATCATGTGGAATAAATTGGACTAGAATAGATAAGTGATTCAATCCAGAATTTATTAAGTGAAATCTAATCCCTAGAGCTTTTTCTCATATTTGTCTTTATATCACTTGTATTCATATTTCATCATTTCTATCTTGCAATCTCAATCACAACTAATCAACCGACTAAATAGAATTAAAATTACCAATTTTGGTACTTAGTGATCAATCCTCGTGGGAACGATATTCTACTCACTTCTATATTACTTGATTACGACAGTGTACACTTGCACTTCTAAATACACCATCCTACACTCGTAACATTACTCCCTAAACAGGAAGATCTAGGCAGCTTTTCCATGCCTTGTATAATTGGAAAAGTTTCAAAAAGGAGTATTATATAATCTAGGATCAAGTGTTAAGTTGATGCCATTATCTATGTTTATAAAATTGCAATTGAGTGAAGCTCAACTAACTTCAGTGATACTTCAGCTAGCTAATCGAAGTTTAGCTTTTTCGAAGGGTATCATTGAAGATGTTTTGGTTAAAGTTGACATATTTATTTTCCTTGCTAACTTCATTGTTTTAGATTATGATGAAGAGAAAGATCTATCACTCATTATAGGGAGACATTTCCTTGCTATAGCTCGAACTTTGATTGGTGTTAAGAAGGGAGAGATCAAGTTAAGGGTGAATGATGAAGAAGTTATATTTAACATGAACAAGGCATTGAAGTATCCTGAGGACCTTACATATTACTTCAGGGTTGACATACTTGATGAGGTGATTCAAGAGACTTTAGAGTTCTTTTCTATAAAAGAAGTGTTAACAACTGTGTTACTTGGGATAGACAAAGTTAAAGAAGGGAATATAATTGAATGTAAGAAGTCACTTGAAGCTTATCCATACTACAATAATTCATCAAGGCAATTTAAGTTGTTAGAGATAGAATCAAGGCAAAATACTTCATTAAAGCCTTTTATTAAACAAGCACCAATTCTAGAGCTTAAGCCCTTACCACCACATCTTAATATGCATACTCAGGTAAATTGAAGACACTTCCTATTATTATCGTTTCTTCCTTATCCGAAAATTAAAAGAAAGGTTATTGAAAGTTCTCCGAGAAGACAAAAGAGCTTTAGGTTGAACAATTGCAGATATCAAAGGTATAAGTTCGTTTATTATGATGCACAAAGTACTCTTGGAAGATGGTCATAAGAAATCTATTTAGAATTAGAGAAGATTGAATTCTATGATGAAAGAAGTGATTACGAAGGAGGTTATTAAGTGGTTAGATAATAGGATTATTTACCCCATTTCTGATAGCTCGTAGGTTAGCTCAGTGCAATGTATTCCTAATAAAAGGGTTATGACAGTGATTACTAATGAGCAAGATGAGCTTATCCCTACTCGCACAGTTATTGTTTGGCGTGTTTGCATGGATTACAGAAAGTTGAATGATTGTATAAGGAAAGATCATTTCCACTTCCTTTTATTGACCATATGTTAGATTGATTGGTTGGTAAAGAATTTTTCTGTTTCTTATATAAGTATTCAAGGTATAATCAAATTGTTGTTGCTCTTGAAGATCAAGAGAAAACAACATTCACCTATCCTTATCGCACTTTTGCCTTTAAAAGAATGTCATTTATCCTATGCAATGTTGCTACTTCTTTCCACAAATGCATGATATTTTGTGATATGATAGAAAAGATAATGGAAGTGTTTGTGGATGACTTCTCGATATTTGGTGAATCATTTGAAGAGCGCCTCATAAATCTGGAAAAATTGTTGAATTGATATTAGGAGATGAACTTAGTGCTCAACTGGGAGAAGTGCCATTTCATGGTGACTGAAGGAACAATTTTATGTTATAAATTTCTAAAAAAGCTTTAGAGGTTGATAGAGCTAATGCTTCTGTGATTGAACAGCTTCCTCCTCCTTCTAATGTCAAAGCTGTGAGAGGCTTCTTGGGCCATGCTGGATTCTATCGTCGATTCATTAAAGATTTTTTTAAGATTTCAAAACCACTTTCACAATTATTGGAAAAAGATATTCCTTTTCATTTTAATGAGTGCATAAAGGTTTTTGAAGAATTTAAGAGAAGATTGACTTCAACTCCTATCATTGTAACTCCTAATTAGTCACTACCTTTTAATATAATGTGTGATGCAAGTGACTATGTTGTTTGTAACATCCTAAATTTTAGGACTAAAGGCTTGAGAATAAGTTTGAATCAAGTAGACTGCTAAACCCCAGTTTATCAATTGTCTCAGGAAGGTATTATTTTATTCCCTAAAATTCCTTATATCTTGGTGGCATTAGGGTAAATAAAATAGTGAATTAAAGAGTACAGAGAATGAAAAAACAAGGCAATTATAGGTCACACACATCATGATAATATTTGGAACATAAATTAAATTTGCTTCCAGTGTGTTTCTCCATGTGGCAGTCTGATTGCGTGGCATTTTTAAATAGGTAAATGATGTCTTATTCCTATGAAACTTTCTAGAATGAAAGTAAGCTTATCAAGATTTAATTTGATAGGTCATATAAGTCATTTGAAGTTGTATACAAAGAGTTATATATTTTTGAAGTTAGCCCAGTAAAACTGGCAATCTTCTGTGACAACATCCAAAATGATAATTCTGGAAATTTTGATCTTCTAGTTAGCTAAATACTATATTTTCTCTTACAAATAGACTTAATAAGGGTCACATATCCTTTAAAACCACCCCAATTAAACATCTATAAATAAAGATATGAATTTTCAAAGTTTGATGAAAATTCTACCCAATTTTTCAATAAGGGCGAAAATGGAAATAAATGTATGGACAAAATAGTCATTTGACCAATAAAGCAAGAAAAAATTATTTTCTCTACATTAGGGAGATATTTTCCATTAAAATGAAGGAAAAGGAGGGAATTTATTTACTTAGTCCAAATTAATTCAAGAGGAATTGATCATAGCCAAGGAAATAATGCACATGTTGGTTTGCCATTAAACAATATTACTTCATAAAGCAAGAGGAGATATTTCAAGACTTTCTTATCTCCTTCTTCCTTCCATTATTTTGGCCAACTCAATAAAGATAGAGAGAGAGAAGATCTTGAAGAAAACAAGAACAAGAGAGAGGAGCTAGGGTTTAAAAAGCAAGAATCAAGGTAAGTAAGCTTGATTTCAAGTGCTCTTGCCTTCTAACTTCATAAAAATATCTTCTTTATATTGAATATCATGTTAGCAAGAAAATCCAAGAGGTAAGAGAGAGAGAGAGATAAAATGGCACATAGAGAGAGAAAGTGGAAGAATCAAGAGGTAATCTCAAGAACCTTGGTTATCTTATTGATTATGTTGTTGTTGGCTTGATTTGTGGTTGTTTTGGTTGATCTTATAAATTTGGGATGATGAAACCCTAAGGGGTTATACTACCCAAATTTCCACAAATCATGGTTAGCGAATATTTAAAGGGTTAATCATGATTAGGAGTGAAAATGAAGTTAAACAAGTGGAATCAAGAAACTCAATTTTCCCCTTCTCCTTGGTTGTTTTAGCCAGACCTGAAACTATGAGAAGAAGCCAGAATTTTATCAATTTGATAGTTCCATTGGGTTTAGAATAGAAAATTGTGTTGGGAACATGTATAATATGAAGTATAAAGGCCCTATAATGTGAAATGACAAAACTAGCTTTAAAACCCTAAGGCTATGTTTGGCTCGATGGAAGGGAAGGGAGGGGAGGGTTTGAGAGGAATTTTATTTTACCTTATTTGGGTTGACAAAAAGAGAGGGGAGGGGAGTGATTTTAATAGTATCATGTTTGGTATAGGAGGGGAGGGGAGGAGAAATGTTTTTATATGGATAACTTTGCTCTTATTTCATTTAATTTGTAATTAATAACTTTCTAACATATTTAATAAATTATAATTATATAAGGAATTTAATACATAAAATTATAATTTTATAATTATAAAAATTAAATAAATATAATTATAAATGGCATTTACTATATAAAATTATAATTTTGTAATTAAATAATGAGAAGGGTATTGTGAGAATATTTTAAAATGGCATGGGCATATTAGTCAATTTGAGTTCAAACATTAACATTTCCCTCCAAATTCCCCCACTTTTGGAGGGGCGGGTTAGGAGGGGAGGGGAGGGAGAATTTTAAAAAATGTTCCCTCCCCTCTTAAAATTTTTAGTTATCCAAACAAGAGGAGGGGAGTAAAATCCCCCCATTCCCCTCATACCAAACAGACCTTAAGTTAGGGGTTGTCAAGGCTAAATCTGTAATTTGGGCAAGAATTTGACTAATCTAAGGTCAAATATGAATTCTACACGTGAAATTGTACTGGATTAGCCTGGGTCAAATTTTTGGTTAAGTACAGTTAGACCGGGTACAAAGAGACATAGATTGGGTCCCTAGGGGCATTTTGGTCATTTAGCATTTTTGAGTCAAGATAACCACCACATTGAATTTAGAATGAGTTATGAATAATAACTTATTTATCCTAAATTTGAAATTTTAGGATATAGCAGTAGCCTGAGCCGGATAAACAAAGCTGGACCAATTGTGAGGTAAGGAAAGAACACGTTCCAAGTAGTAACACTTTCTTTCATGCACTATGTGATTATCTGTATAACATGAGCGTAGTTCTAGGAGCACATTACCTTAGTGTTGGTATGGGACCCAACGGAGACGCAGGGATAAGCCAGGGTTACAAATAGTCGTTTAGCCTTGGACAGTGTGCACACAACATTTTCATCTTACATAACATGGTGCATAACATATTTATTTTCACATCGTATATGTCTGATTGCTTTTTACTACTGAGATTCTTTGAATCTCACACTTTCTATAAATGTATAAAGATTTCAGCAGCAGGCAGCGGCTCAAAGGGCAAAATTATATTTACCAACAACGGAAGGTCCGAAGCAGTACAAGAGGAGAAGCAATTAGTTATCTAAAGACTTTTTATTATTTTAAGGTATATAATTATTATGTACACCTCTATGGGGAATTCCTGTAATATAATTAAGCAACATTGTATCAATGATATCAGTATATTTATGCTATTCATATGTACCCATTGAACTGCGCAATTGCTACTCTGGTTAATATCAATAATGAGGGATATGTAAGGTGGGGTCTTACATTGTTAGAGCTATGTTGGGATAGAGTGTGCAAAGATCTTTCACCCCATCTACTATACGAGCAGGACCCTCATGCATAGCTTAGGTAAATTATTGAACTATTGAAAAGAAATGCTTGCTATAGTGTTTGCTTTTGAAAAATTTAGAGTATATTTGATAGGTGCTAAGATTATAGTTCATATTGATCATGCTGCCATTAAATATTTGTTAGGGAAGAAAGAGTCTAAACTTAGATTGAGTAGATGGGTTTCATTGCTACAGATATTTCATGTGCATATAGTTGATAGGAAAAAAATTGAAAATCAAGTTGCTAATCATTTCTTTATGATTGTGAACACTTCTGATTGTGTGAATGAATGTTTCCCTGATGAAAAATTATTTGCTGTAAGTAGTTGTGATTTTCTATGGTATGCTGATATTGTGAACTATCTTATATGTGAAGTTTTACCTCCTGATTTGAATTTCTATCAAAGAAAGAAATTTTTGCATGATGTTGCTTACTATATTTAGGAAGAAGTATTTCTTTTTAAGAAATGTGCTGATTTGATTATTAGAAAATGTGTGCCTGAGGTAGAACAAGAGGAAATTTTGAATGCTTGTCATGTATTTGCATATAAGGGACATTATGGGGGCTAAAGTAACATCACAAAGAAATATCACTCATATTTGCTTAAGGCCTTCATAAGGAAGAAGTGGTTTTCTGATAACTTCTTATTTTTAATAAATTTGAGATCTATTTTGATACATTTGGGAAGTCATCAATGCTAAATCAAAGAGATTTTCTTAAAATTTTAAGAGATATCAATTTGGGTGTATCATTTGTGGGATTTCAACTTAGAATATAAGTTTTCAAGTTTTGGAAATAAACAACAATAAGAAAATAATAGTTGAAAGTTTTCTAAAAAAAGAGTTTTATTATTATTGTTGTTGTTATAATATTGTTTCCCTTTTTCTATTAATTGACAGGACACTACTTTTAGAATAAAAGGAATGGGGGAAAACCTAAGCCATAAGTCACAATCAAAATAAAAGGAGGAGGAGGCAGCCACATATTACTAGTCACCATCTTGAATCTCAAGAAAAGAGAAAGAAAAGAGTTTGAGTTTCATTCTTCTTCTACATGGGAGAATGAGAAGATTGTGGAGAAGAGAAAAGACTAGAGTTTTAACTCTTAGAAATTGATAACATTCTAACACATTTTCTTCTCTTTTTTTTAATCTATTTTGGGTTTAAAATATGCATAGAAAGAAGTGTATAGAAGAAAATATGCATATCAAATTATCATGCAAAAATCAAAGATATTATAGTTACATCCTATAAAGTTTGTGATTTAATTGAGAATTTATAAACCCTCTCTCTTTTGTAGGAAGATGGAGACAAGTTTTGAAGCCCTATAAGAACTCGAAAACAAAGAAGTGAAGCATTGTAAAGTTAGAAGGAGTCTGTATAACTGGCCTTAGCAAGTTTGACTAACTGGCTGTGGCAAGTCATCCCTATCTTACTCTCTGTGTAATTGGTTTTAGCAAGTTTGACTAACTGGCCGTGGCAAGTCATCCCTATCTTGCTCTCTGTGTAACTGGTTTTAGCAAGTTTGACTAACTAGCTGTGGCAAGTCATCCTTATTTGCTCTCTGTGTAACTGGCCACGATAAGTTGATAGACTTGCCGTAGCAAGTCAAGAATCTGAAGAGAAATCCGCTCTTTGTGTAACTGGCTATGTGATACCTCATTTCCTATAGCCTTAAATGAGTACAAAAGAGTAGTAAAATCATTTGTGAAACCAGGATTGGGTCCTGGATTAAGAAATTTTGAAAAAAATGTTCACAATTCCCTAAATCTATCTCAGGATTTGAACCTGGGATTGAGAGAGGATTTTAGGTGTAATAAAAATTTTCTTAAACAATTTCACAAATATTTGCTATCTCACTAAGTCTCACCGGTTTCTCTTTTTCATTTTATCTGAGTATACGAGTGATTCTCTGCTTATCTTTCACGTTTTATACCTTAGTTAAGTTTTGTTAGGGATCGGAAGCAAAATAAAGCTAAAATGTTCATTTACTAGTCTACTGGCATTATCAGTTTCACTATCATATCACTGTCAAGGTTACAGGCTAATCATACTATATACAGATCTAAAATACAAGAAACAGACAACCAACAAAAAGACTAAAGTCTTTCATGTTCCTAGTCTCTAGTTGTCCGTATTTACCTTTGTCTTGCCCCTTGAGCTCTCTCCCTGTACTGTAGATGGTTTATGAAAAAGAGTGAGATTCAAAAGAATCTCAGTAGTAACATAATACCAATCATGCATATATATCATCACAAAGCATGCTATACAGACATCATACAACAGAACTATCACAACAACATTCAGTGCATCACATGCAGTTCATAATAAACAACCATAGCGCTAGGCATGTTAAAGGCCCCGAGGGATACCCATGCAATATGCCGTGGGATCCACTCATGCATTACAAAACGTTATTAACCCTAGCGTCCACTCGTGCAATAGGTCCCGGGCGACCGCTCCGCATAACCAAAATGTGTTAGACATCTAGTAATGAATCTACACAACACATCATGCATGATGTAATATGTGAAAGATAAGTTACTACTTTGTTGCTTTCCTTGAGTAATTTTTAACCGTTGGTTTGACCTCGGGCAAGTTCTAGTTCCTATCAAAATTGGAGTTACAAGTAACTGATTATTACTTGCACTATTATTGTCTTTAATTTAAATTATGTTGGTTATCTAAAGCAATTATAATAATTTCTGCATAATAGAATTTTGTACACTGCTTTTCAAAAACTGGTAGATTTTTGGGTCAACTTTGAAAATTTATAACTAATTCTAAAAATATGTAATTGAGCTGGTTCTAAGTCCTAATTGACCCTTGTTAAGTCTAGTTTCAATGAAAAATATAGCTATTAGCTATATATACACAAATTAATACAATATTTTAACTTTCTACACATTGTTCCAGAAAATTTCAGTTTTGCATGACCTAACTTCAAAAATGTAGAAATTCTAACACATAAATCCAATTGAGTACTATGACCTGTCAAATTAAATTTCTTTGTGTCTACTTTTCAAATATAAATTTTTGGAATTTTTAGACAAGGTTTGTTCTTTGAATTATCATGCACAATAACAAGGCTCGAGGCAGACAGATTAATCTCATGAACAAGATTTCTTCATAAATTCCTAAATTTATATACAAGCATCCAAAAATCATGAACACTTGTATACCTACACAATTTTTCCTTCTAAAGCTAATGGAAGCATCAAAATAGTCAAATTCCTTCAGCTTCATCACATCACAAAACAGGCACACAATTAAAATTCTCCAAAAAAGTTTGTTCTTTTTTCATTTTCTCTTGCCTAATCACTTCCTTACTACTCCTATTCAAATGATTATCTATTTAAACAATCATTACACATGATTCGAAGAATTTTTAAGTATTAGGACTCCTTAGGGTTTCAACATCCAAACTTCACAATCCACCTAAAATTAATCCAATAACAATTCTAATAGCATCAATCAAGCATGAGAAATAAGTTTAGGAAGTTACCTCTTGATTTCTTGAACTTTCTCTCTCTAGGATGTTTTTTTCTCTCTCTTCTCTTGAAATTTCAGCCTTGAATCCATGGAATTAATGGAGGTGAAGAGATTAGAGGAGATTGGAGAGTGATTAGGAAGCAAGAATCACTAGATTTTACAAATTTTACCTTATATCTTGGAGAAACCTAGCTTTTGTGTGTGCTTCTTCCTTCTTCTTCGTTCAGCAGCTTCTCTCACTCCTTTAGGCAGATGGTGTTCGAAATCGATAAAGAAAAATGAGAAGAATGAAGACTTAATGTGTTGGCTCAAGTTGCTTTTACATGTGTTCAAACTTGATTGATCCAAAATTGGTCTTTTTGTATATTGTCACAACATATAATTCCATTCCCATTTTACTTTTATTTCTGCCGAAATTTAATGGGAAATGAAAGAGGAAATAGTGGTCTTACATTATCATATATACCATCTTATAATTTGTTGACCAAAGTCCTATACCTTTGCCTTCTTTTTACTTCTTTTTCAAGTTTTAATTTTTCCTTTGGTCATAATATTCTAAAAATGGATTTAATAATTACCAAGTGGCCATTTCCTCTTTTTAATTCCTATTTAATTAAATTATTGGGAATATTGAAGAAAATATTTATTCTCTTATTTTATGGCAAAATTATCATTTTTCCCCTACGTTTTATTATTTATCGTAATAAATCATTTCTTGCTTCTTTCCTTTGGCTTGGCCTATTTTTGACACTTATATAAAGCCATTATTTGTGTCATTTTATGCTCAAATTTTAGTTACAATATTAGACCTTTTAGTGGACATTTATTGCTTCTTTGTGTCCCAACTTGGCCAAATTATATGTAACCAGTAATTAGGATTTTTCTATAAATTTATACACACTTCAGTTCACTATTTTATTCCACTAAATATCACAAATGTATACAAGGAATACTAGTGAGAAAAATGGGGTATTATAGGCTAGGCAAGTTGACAAACTTGCCCTAGCAAGTCGTGAAAAGTATAGTTATGCGTTTTGATTTCAGAAACGGAAAAACACTACTTAACCTAGATAGAGGCACCGAAAAACAGATTCTCTGTACTGGGAAACATTAGAGAATGGAAGGGAGAGCTTGGGAAAGGAGAATTTTAAAGATTTGGAGCCTTGGGTTGGAATGTTAAGGAAGATTGAAGCAACAATCTTTAGTTTTTATCATTCTTCTTCCTTTTTCTTTCATTTGCTGATATGGGTTTTATTGTTGTAATACCCCATTTTTCACTTATACACTTATATGTGTATTTGATGTATATTTAATGAAATAAAATGGTGAAAAATGATATGAATGTATTTATGTGAATTTATGGAAAATATTCCAATTGCCAGTTACGCGTAAATTGGCCGAATAAGGGTATAAGAGACCGCTAAAGGCCCAATATGGTAACCAAAATTCACAAAATTTAATGATATGATTAATGGCCTCATTGAAGCGTCAAAATGGGGTTTAGCCAAAGGAATGGGAGGAAAATGATTTATTTCGGTAAATCATAAAATGCAAGGGTAAAACGATAATTTTGCCGAAAAATGGAAAATAATTATTTTTCCTCCAATTCCCAATGATTTGAGCTAAATGAGAATTAAAAAGAGAAAAATGACTAATTGATCATTAATGGATCAATTTTGGTGAATTATTGTGAAAAATGGTCAAATAGTAAAAAAGTCAATGACTTGGTCAACAAGTTGTGTTGGCACAATTGGATAATTGGAGAATCAATATTTCCCTCTCATTCTTATGTGATTTTCGGCAGGTATAAAGCATGAAAGGGAAATGATAATTTAATTAGAGAATAATACAAATTTGGACCAATAGGAGTGTGCCACATGTGTTGAACCAATTAACCTTTGATTATATTATCTAAGTTCTCATCTTCAACTCTCATTTCCCGATCAATTGAATCAGAAAGAGTGAGAGAGGGCTAGAGAACGAGAAGGACGACGGAAGAGAAGGAGAGGCTAGGGATTATTGGAACATCAAGGTAAGGAGTACTACCTTGTATTTAAAGTCATATATCTCCCTCGATAATCTCTTCTCTTCACCTTCCTACCATTAAAACTCATGACGATCAGCTGAATCAAGCGCAGGAAGGAGGAGTGAGAAATCGACCTAGAGAGAGAAAGTGAAGAAAATCAAGAGGTAACTTCCCAAACTTGTTCCTCTTGCTTGATTAAGATTAGTAAAGTTGTTTTGGGCTTGATTATGGTTTATTTGATACAAGATAATTCAAGAAAGCCAAAGAGACCTTAATATGTAAGTGTCTCCAAATCAAGGCCAATGAATGTCTAACTAGTTAATATATTGGTTATAAGTAGAAAGGAGGTGATTGGGCCAAAGAAAACGAGAATCCGACACAACTTTTCTGGGAATTTATTTTCCCTTCCCTGTGTTGGACATGATGAATGAATGAGAATTTGACCAATTCGATGCTTCCATTGGATTTAGGAGGCCGAATTGTGTAAGGTCTATATTGACCCCGAAGTGAGAAAAGGCCCGGAGAACGAAATGATAAAATTGCCCCTTCTAAGCCTTATTTGAGAACTGTAAAGGGTATTTTCATCATTTTGGCTTGATTTTGGCCAATTCGAGGTCAGAAATGAATTCTACACACGAAAATGTATAGGAATGGCCTAAATCATGATTTTGAGAAAAATATTAATAATGAGAACCTAAGGGGTATTTTGATAATTTGGCACCAATAGGCTAAATTTACCAATAATATGAGTTTGGAAAGGTGTATGGATGAGTAATAACCCCTTTAGTGATATTTGGCGATTTCAAGACTTGACAATCGGTCTGGCCTCAGCAATTGCTCGAGCTTGTATCCGGTGGGAAGTTGCGTAGAGTAGCAAACAGGTAGTAACCGTCTTCATATAACATAGCATGCATATGTGTGATGTGTTATCATCAAATGTCTAACATGTTTAGATTATGTGGAGTAATCACCCGGACCTATCTTTACGCGGGTTGATACTTAGGCGATAATATTCATATTGCATAAGCAGTGCCCGGGGCCTATCTTTACGCGGGTACCCCTCAGGGCCAAGTGACGTGTCTAGCGCTAACATGGTTTATGAATTGCATGAAAATGACACTAAATGATGTTATGATGATTTGATTGATGATTGTATGATGCACATGCTATATATGTGTTATCTTGTATGTTTAATGTGTTACTACTGAGATTCCCATGAATCTCATTCTTTTTCCAAAAAAAAACAAATCTCCAATACAGGGAGGAAGCTCGCGGGGCAAGGAAAAGGTAAAGGATGAGGAGTCGAGGCCGAGCAGTGGATGAGCTTAGTGTAGGTTGTCAAGTTTCTGTTATGTATTTTGAGAATATTGTAAAGTTGTGGTTTGTATATGAAATGAAGCAAAGAATGAATATATGTGTTGTAATATGAATTATGCATGAATGTGTTCATGTGTGAATATGTATATCCAACAGAGGCATTGTATGGAATTTCTAGCATTTTGTGATACTTTGATGTTTATATTCGGTGAGTATTGGCT
Organism: Albizia julibrissin; assembly: GCA_037074505.1. Taxonomy (NCBI): domain Eukaryota; kingdom Viridiplantae; phylum Streptophyta; class Magnoliopsida; order Fabales; family Fabaceae; genus Albizia; species Albizia julibrissin. The sequence goes on along the minus strand of CM073477.1, from coordinate 56,000,993 downwards.
ATTGAGTACTCTACCGTAGTGTTTGGAAATAAGGTATCACAATTGTTAAGCTGAAATTTTGGCATTTACAGATTATGAGTAGCTAGACACTTTCATTTAGGATTACTTTTACCCATTGTATGGATTTAAACTACTGGATTATCTTACTTTTATTGGTTAATGAGTATATATGATTATTTTTCTTTATACTTAATGGTATCTTGTGCTTGATCACCATATGAATAGAGTAGTTCAATTGGAAGACCTTGAGAGAGCTGTTTTGATTGAAGAACTTAGGAAAAATCATATTAGACATGAAGTTTAGGAATTAAATGAATGGTTTGTTGTTAGAATAGAGATATATCTAACAATCTAGCATAGTCTATTAAAGGATTACTTTGGAAAGATGGTTTTCATTAATTATAAACAAGAGATTGCATATTTTTAATGAAGATTAAAAATCAATCTTGACTTGAGAGAGCTTGGTTGATGATTTTAGAACCTTCGACTAGCATATAGATTTATTTAACTAACATAAGTGAATAATTGCTTAGTTTTATGAAATACAATGGGGAAGAAGTAATTCTAAGCTTATAACCTCTTGAAATCAAACCCAATTTCCTAATTTTCATTGTTTGCTTTGTTGTTTTCATTAATAATCTTTTTTTGCATTGATCTAATTCAAATAATTCTATTCAACCTAATTAAGAACATACGCTTTTGTCATAGTCCTCATGGGAACGATCTTTACTTATCACTCTATTACTTGATGTGACCCCTACACTTGCGGTAGCGAACACAGAGTAGCTGCTTGGATAGAAGAAGAGATTGAGTTTAAAGATGAGGCTTTGAATCAATGCTTTATCCTTTTTCTTTTCTCTTTTTCTTTAGATTTTGGATTATGAACTTGTTGCTATTTTTTTTAGTTATGTTTAGTTAGTTTGTTCTGGAACCTATAGGAGTTATGAACTTATGGGTGGATTAGACTTTATTTTCATTATCTAGTTATAATTAATATTAATTTTGATTACTTAATCTTGTATAGCTTTATCTATTTAGTGAATGACCATCACTGAATATGAATTTGAGTATTAGGATTTACCTTGACAAAGGAAATTTTAATTAGGCTATGAGATTAAGTAATATTGGTTTAGATTACGATTTAATTTGTAATTAGGATATACGTATACCTATTGGCCTCATATAATTGTTGAAGAGTGAGTACGAGTTATCTTGCCTCTTGAGTAATTATATTAGATATGACAATTTATATTTAAGAGAGGGTTGTGAGTGGACCGACATGCACTTATAGCTATTTATACTCGAGCTTAAAACAATTGATATTAAGGCTTATTAAATTAGTGAAATCAAGGTTTATGAAGTTAATAAAGGATTAGTAACTATGGCTTGTTTGTTTGATAATTGTGGTAATTTGTTTTAATTTGATTTTAGTTTTCTTTTCACTTACTTGAATTCAATTTGATTTTCTCAAATTAAATAAAAGTGTAAAATCAATGCTCACTCGGGTTTAGGTACTAAGTCCTCGTGGAAACGACACTTCACTCACTCTTTATTACTTGATAAGGCCTGTGCACTTGTGAAGTTATAGGCTATAAATTTTTCCCCCTATCATTTCCCTAGGTTGACAAATGGTCTTCTTGATCAAATGTGGTCCTCCAAGATATAGGAAATCTACTTTAGCTTTTTAGTTTTGACCAATTAATTAAAATTTCTGACATTAACCCTTTTGTCTACAGGTTGATATAGTCTTGCCCATATTTGACTGTTGAACCTTGATATAACTCATTTGATATTTATTAATGCATTTGATTATTATAAAAAAAATCTTAAATTTTTTCCTCCCTTCCCTTTCCCTCATGCTAAAAAGACCCTTAGATAACTTGTTGGCCTAATGCGTATTAACATTGTTACATGCAAAGTGGCATGGCCCTAAGCAGAAATTGGGAGATTAGATCTAATAAGTAAATGTCATACAATTAATTGCAACCGTTTAACTAATAATTCTGCAAGTTCATTTTGCATATGACATATGAACATAAGCTATAGGATATTCAATGTTAATTCCAAGGGACAAACAATATTTGTTAAAAGCTTGCGAAGTAAATTCACTAAAATTATCAAGACGTGTTTTCTTGATAGGATAATCAGGGTAACTCACTCTTAATCTAGTCAAATGATCAATCAATCTCGCAAACTCCAAGTTGCGAGAAGATAATAAGCAAACATACAACCATTTAGTTAATGCATCTATTAAAACCATATGGTAACTAAATGGTCTGCATGGTGGGTATATTGGCCTACAAATATCCCTTTATATCCATTCTGGAAAAGTGAGAGATTTACTTTCTATTTTTCTTAGTGAGGGTTGAATAATCAAGTTTCCCTTAGAACATGTAATATATGAGAAGTCATAGGATTGTGGTATTTGTTTACACTTTAAAGTATGTCTACAAGAATTCTTAATTATTTTTCACATTATGATTGACTAGGGATGGTCTAACCGGTCATGCCAAACATTAAATTCATTAGTAAATTTCTGATTTACATTAGCAAACTTCAAGTTTGTAATGGCAAACTTCAGATTTATATTGGTAAACTTTTGGTTTATAACAATATATGTTTCCTTAGGAAACAATATATTAGCTTTTCCAAAGCCTTCAATCAAATTTATACTTATAGACATAATCTAAACATTGACTTCTCTCATTACCAAGGAGATAATTATTTTTCATTTCTGAGTATTGTGTGAGTCGTTGAGATATAAATATTCTGGATTTATATGAATAAGACTTATTATTTATTAAAAGAGACATGAAAAATAAAGAAAAACATAATTAAAAATGAAATACATATGACATAATTTAAATATTCATTCAATATGACTCACTTGTATTCCAATAATCTCATCTTTAAGTGTGAGTTATACAAACATATTTTTCATATTCCTATATTAGTTCTTCAAGAACTACATCAATTTTATTATTAGTTCTTTAGGAACTATGTTAATAATATTTCCTCTTTTTTTTTGTTATATAAAGTTCTCCAAGAATTGCAACATATTTCTTCAACTACTACTAGATATTGTTATGCTTCTTTATAGTTCTTCAGGAAATGTCTTTTCCGTATATTCAATATCTATTTATTGAAAACAAAATTACTTATCTTTATTGAAAAAACATTACTTCAAGAATTGACCACATATGATTATAGCATAAGCAAACATTGCAAGTTTGGAGAATCTCAATTACTTTTCTCATGATATAAATCTCCATAAACATTAGTATTTAGGACCACTGCAATAATCTCTTCAAATATATTGCGTTATACTTGAACCACTAGCAATTAGGTATGAATCATTAGCCTTTAGGGCTTTATTATTCGTAATATATATGCGGTTGTTTCATTTCTCATAAGCATATTAAATTTAGAGATTTTCACTCCTCTTTTGGCACTGCAAATTTCAATAAATATTTGTCAGCATGACTACAATAAAGACATCATTTGGCCTTCAATGATTAAAATATCATAGTGCCATAAAATTTGTACAAATACATATCATTCATTGAGGTCACAAGGTGATCTTTTATAAAATAAAAGAATTTCAAAGTGATAAATGGCTTCTGGCCATTTACTCAGAAAAATCATGAACTTACATACTACTTTATGTGATTTACAAGAATTCTTATCAATAAACATAATATTCAAGGGCTTCTCGTAATATAGGATATTTTAACTATTGGTCTTCTGGGCTATATTATTTATAGCTTTCAAATAGTAATTGTCTCATACAAATTTGATATAGACTTGTGAGTGGTATAATTCTTTTAATGTGTTCATAGCAAAATAAATATAGTCTTCAGGGCTATTACTTTTAGTGGCAAAATTCTCTATGAGCAATTACTCTTTAGGATAAATATATGTTTTTTTTCAAAGCTGCAAAGTGTGATACCCTTCTTCTAATACTCCAAATGAGTATGAATGAATAGTAAAATTCGCTTTGGAACCAAGATTTGACCCTGGACTACCCAACACACAAAATCGTTCGTAAATCCTTGCTCTCAACTTAGGATTTGAACCTAGGGCTGAGAGGGTTTTCAAAAGGGTAGAATACTATAAACACATTTCCACAAGATTCACCATGTCACTAATACATCATTGACTCTTAGTTTCACAATATCAGAGTATATGAGCGTTACTTTAAATAAAACTAAAATCCGTTCACCTTTAGTTAAACTAGAGCGATTCTCTGCTTTACAACAGTTATACATTCATATACATACATCCAGTGTATAATTACACAAAAACACCACATCTTTACATCAATATAGAAGATGGCACTTTACGCTTCAACTTTATATCTCCTCCATGCATCTTCACCTATCTAAATGGTTGGTTGGGAAGAGTGAGATTCGAGATAATCTCAATAGTAAACATACCACTATACATGTAAGATATATATATATATATGATGCATGACATGCTTGCTATTCATAAAATCATGCCAATCTAATGACATCTTCATGCATGCTCATGTTACAACATACTCATGGCCATCGTATAACATAACAAGGCATTAATCAATTAAGTAGTCACATACAACAATGCAAACACATACATATCACATACATGTAGGCAAGGTAAGTTTACTACTTGTCAAACTTCACGTCTGTTCTCAAACCATCGTCCCTGCTCCAGCTCGGGCACCACCATCCTTCGAGTCCTACAATTCCAAATACATTTAATGAGTCACTACTCATCCTTATAATATTCTAGACTCGAATTAGTTGATAACTTAGCCTAATTACGCTAAATTATCAAAATGCCCCCAGAAGCATTGCCCAACTGTACTTTTCAGGAATTACGACCTAGGAAAATTCTACACAATTTCACGTGTAGAATCTGTTTATGACTTTAGATTAGTCAAATTCAGGCTCGAATGACAGAAATATCCCTTAACAGCCCTTATTTAGAGTTATAAAGATGATTTGGTCATTTCACCTTCTAGGCATTTTCTCACCTCATCATCAACATGAACCCTACACAATTTGTTCTTCTGAACTCAATGGAATCATCCAATTGATGAAATTCTAACTCTTTACTCATGCCACACCCAAGGAAGCCAATATAGAGTTCTCAGAAGAGTTGTGTCGGTTTCTCCCTTTCTTAGGCTTAATACCCTCCTTTTTACTTCTAATTACATGATTAGTCATTTAGACATCCATTGGACATCGTCTCGGCCTCCAAAATACTGATTGAATGAGAGATGAATAGTACCCAACTCCCATATTACTCATCCAAATGACAAACTAAAATGTTTATAAGAAAGCTTACGCTTACCTCTACATGTTTCTGAATCCAGTTTGGAATTTTGGCGACACTCTGACAGATGAGACAGCACCAACCATCTCCAAATGGTATTCGAAACCATAGAATTAAAGCTTGGGATAAGCAGAAGAATGTTTGTACTGGGTACTTTGAGAGAAAACGTCATTTCGATCAAGTTCTAGTGATCTCAAGTTTTCTCTCTCCTTTCTCCACCGCCTCTCCGTTCTCGTTCTCTCTCTCTCGTTTCTGATTTCTCTTTCCATCTCTTTTATGTTTTAAACAAGAAAGAGGGATAAAAGGATTAAGGATGATGACTTTAATGAGTCATCCAAGTGGCCATACACCATTAGTCCACTTCTTTAACTTTCTTGCATAATAATCCATCTCTTTTCATGCTTCTTCATCCATTAATAATAATGAGATCAAAAGAGACAAATATTACTCTCAAACTATCCCATTATGTCACCACACAAGTGGTTGACCGAAGCCTTAAGCTTCTCGACTCTTTGACTTTGCTTGATAATAATTCGCCACATAGGCTTATTAATTACCAAGCAGTCATTTTCCCTCTTTTAATTCCCATCCACTCAAATCATTGGAAATATTAGGGAAAAACCATCATTTCTCATCTTATGACAAAATTACCATTTTGCCCTCACCTTTAATGATTTATCATAATAAACAATTTCTTGTCCCTTTTCATTATTTCCCTCCACATTTGACTAATTTGGACATCAATAATAAGGAAATAATCTCATTGATCAAATGACCATTTTACCCCTACCTTTAATATTTCATCGAGCTCTCCAGCTCACCATAATATTTCTTTAATATCCAAGGATATAAAGGAATTTTGGGAAATAATATCATGCCTCGCCAGGATATTCGCTAAACTAGGGTCTAGCAGTCTCTTTAATCCAGGCTTAGTCTCAAGCCTCTTGTCCCAAAATTTGGGATATTACACAAAGCCCTTTTATGTCCTTCTAGCTATATAATGAGAAAATAAAAGCTATATGGCTTCTGGCCATATAATAATGTAGAAAATAACTTCTGGTCATATAATTTCAAACTATAAAATTAAAGTATAAGGCTTCTGGCTATAAGATAGAAAATAAAAATTATATAGCTTATAGTTATACTAAAAGTAACAATATCCATAAGATAAGGAAAAAAAACTTGTGGAGGAGGTTAAGATAAGTTAGAAAATCAATAATGGTTTTCAATCTTAGTCATAGGACGTAAAGTATTATTTTAATGGTAAATCAAATTAGACTACACTAGGATCAGGTTCATGATAAATCAATTAGGAGGGAAAATAATAGCTTACCTTGGTTATAAATTGATTCTCATGATCACAAAAGAATATAATAAAAATAATACCTTTTTGATAGCAATGGTAACACATGCATCTTCTTTAATATTCCTTGAAAAGAGAACTGCATGTTGCTTCTAATTTAGATCATGCCATGCTATCCCTTATGGCGTATGTAATGCTGCTTTAGTATTCCTTTCATATGCTAAGCAAAGTCATACCATTGGCTAAGTAGTGAAAACCACTGGTACAATAATATTCTTTTGACTATTTTCTTGATACTCTGGACTTTTTCTAATTTTAAGAGCTATGCCAATGCCTACATCGAAGGTCTAGTCTTCTGAAGGTTACTGTCTAATAACTCCCCATTTTTAATATATTTAAAATATATTTTGATATAATTGAGGAGTTATCAATACTGATTTAAAATGATTTTCTTGAGATTTTGAATGATGTCAATTTGGTGCTTTATTTGGGGATTCCATTATGAATATCTCAGATTTTAATTAAAATAAAAGGTTTTAATTTTAAATTAAAAATAAATTCTAGTATCAAGAAAATGATAGTTTGTTGTTTATTTTATTTTATTTTAATTTCTTTTCTTTTATTTTTCTTTGTTTTCTTTCGTTTCCTTTTCTTTCATATTTTTTTCCTTTGTTCTTTCGAAGGGAGTCAAAGTGATGTCGTTTGGGAAGAAAAAGGAGACCTAAAAAAATATTTGAAAGTGGAAAGAGCGAGAAGACACAATTTGGGAGGTGGACCACTATTTTCTGGATCTTCTTCATTTGACTATTGATGGTATTTCAGAGTGTTTTTGACCGGAGAGTAAGAAGAGGAGGCGAGGGCGAGTAAGCTAAAACCAACGAGAACCAGATCGGAGAGAAGGGGCAGTGGTGTAAGACCCCGTCTTATTATTGATATTGCTCAGAGTAGCAATAGCATAACTCAGTGGGCATATAGAAATATCATAAATATACTGATATATTAAAACAATATTGCTTGATTACATACAGAATTCCTCATAAGGGTGTACAGAATAATACAGACCTTAACAAATATAAAGGTCTTCAGATAACCAACGCCTCCTCTCGTATTGGCCTAGAACCTTCCGTCACCAGTAATTACGATTATGTTCTTTGAGCCGCTGTCTGCTGCTGGAAACTTTAAATGTTTATGGAAAGGGTGAGATTCGGGGGAATCTCAGTAGTAACATGCTTTCAAACATATAGAATGCGAAAATAGATATGCTATGTCATGTCATGTAAGATGATCGAAACTATGTGTACACTTGCCCAAGGCCAAACTATATGTCTGCACCTTGGTCTACTTGGTGCCCTTGTTGGGTCCCTGACCACAACATGGCGAATTGGTGTGTCAAAGACACTAGCTCATGTTACAGTGAATGACATATACAACATTTAGTAATCACATAGTATACGTAGGAAGAAGTTACTACCTGAAATGTCCTTTCCTTGCCTGTTAATCGGTCCAGCTCCGTATCCGGCTCGGGCTATCGGTATATCCTAAAATTACAAATTTAGGATAAATGAGTTATCATTTATTCATAACTCATGCTAAACTAATTGTGTTGGTTATCTTGACTCAAAACTTCAAAATTACAAAAAACCCCTGGAAACCCGGTCTACGCCCCTTCGTACCCGGTCAAATTGTACTATTCCAAAAATTATGACCCGGGCTAGTCCTACACAATTTTGTGTGTAGAATCCATTTTTGACCTCAGATTAGTCAAAATCAGGCCCAAATTACGAAATTACCCTTGGCAGCCCCTAACTTAGGGTTTTAAGGGTAGTTTGGTCATTTCACATTCTAGGGCTTTTCTCACTTCGTAGTCTACATGAGCCCTACACAATTTTTCCTTATAAACTCAATGGAACCATAAAATTGATAAAATTCCAGACCAAACAGGATGAAAATGCCCCTGGACCAGATCTGGAAAATTAAGGGAAAATGTTGTTTTCTTGATTTCAATCCATAAACCTCCTTCTTTACACCTCTAATCACTTGTTTAATCACTTAAACACCTTTCCCCCCATGAATATTAGAAAATTGGGCAGCATAACCCCTTAGGGTTTGAGCTTCCCAAATTTACAAAATCAAGGAAAACAAGCCAACATCCACAACAACCACCACAACAACAACATATAGCACAAGAGGATCAAGTTTATGAGATTACCTCTTGATTTCATCACTTTCTCTCTCTAAAATGTCACTGTTCACCATCCCATCTCTCTTGAGTTTGTCTTGAAAACCATGGTTCCAAAGGAGTAGAAGTGATTAGAAGAGGCTATAGTGTGATTAGTAGGCAAAAATCACAAGATTTTGCAAGCTTTTACCTTAGATTTGAGGAACCCTAGCTCTTGTGTATACTCCTTGCTCTTAGAATGGCTGAACACTATTTCTCTCTCTTTGGTCTGATTATGCACGAAAATGAGCATAGGAAGATGAAGGAAATGGTGATTTAATGAATTGGTCAAAAGTGGCTTACATGTGGTATGTTCTCATTGGTCCAAAATATATAGGTTTTTGTTTAATATTACAAAATAATTCTATTTCCCTTTCTTGCTCCCTACTTCAGCCATAATTCATCTCAATTAAAGGGAAAAATAAATAGCTGCTGACTTTATTGGTCAAATGACCATTTTGCCCTTACATTTTTTCCCATTTTCGCACCTTGCTGAAAATCTGGCAGAATTTTCATCAAAATTTGAAAATTCATATCTAATTTTATAGATATCCAATTTGGGTGGTTCCAAAGGCTATGTGATCCTTATTAAGTATAGTTTTATGGAAAAATATATCCTTTATCCAATTAGAAGTTCAAACCTCCCATAATATTTGTTTTTGGAAGCTACCCCAGAAAATCGCCTGTTTTACTGGGCTAACTTCAAAAATACATAACTCCTTATGTACAGCTCCAAATGGCTTATATGACCTATCAAATTAAAGCTTGATAAGTCTAATTTTATTCTGGAAAGTTTAATAATTTTTGGACATCATTTTCCCATTGAAAAATGTCACACAATCATAACTGCCACGTAGAGAAACACACTAGAGGCAAATTTCATTTGGGTTCCCAACATAGTCTTGTTGTGTGACCACTCATTGTCTTGTTTTGTCACTTAATGTGCTCTTTAATGCACCATTTTATTTCCCTTTGATGCCACCAAAGGTGTTAAGAATTGTAGGGATTAAAATCGTGCTTACTGGGACACTTGCTAAACTGGAGCTTAGCAGTCCACTTATTGTAGGCTTATTTTCAATTCTCTTGTCCTAAAATTTGGGGTGTTACAAGTGGCGGATTTGAACTATTCCTCTCACCATCTTTCTGAATCCTCTTTATCTTAGAACCAGGGAGCTAAGAACCTTCATCGATCAAGATGAAAGAGCTTGAAAGGCAAGGCAGAGAGCGATAATCAAAGGTTAGCTTTGGTACCACCATTGCCAAAGGGAATGAGAGTAGTCTGCCGTGGAGAAGCAATGTTCATCTTCTTCTCTGAAAGAGATGAACCAGCGTGTTAAGCTTCATCAGCTATAATCATCATCATTGAAGGTATATTGTATAGCAAAGAGAAGGAGAGATCATTCTTGAGAGATATCGCTGGTAACCGTTGTCTTCTTCTTTGATGAGGCATAGACATGGATTAGAGGAGGCAAATGAAGTAAAGGTGAACATTGGTACTACTACTCTTCTTTTTCTTGGAACTCTACAGTGACTGAGAGGAGGAGAGGAGCTTGGACAGAGGTTATGAGCTGGGAGGTAAGATTACTGTTCATGTTTTTCTTTACTGGATTATAACCACCATTGTTGACTGAAAGGACACTAGTTTTGCTGCTCTTATTTCTTGTTTAATTTTTGCCTTTCAACTTCCAGTATGGATTTTAGTATCAATTTTGTTGTTGCTGAATTGTTGATTAAAGCCATTATGACTGATTGTTCTTGAACTTATAGTAGCTATGAACTAATTTGAGGATTTAAGCATGTATGAACCATTTAATTGTGCTTAATGTGATTTTTCTTCACTTAATCTTATTTTTTTGTCTACTTAGTGCTTGATCACTACTAACTATGAATTTGGAGAATTTTGATTACACTTGGGAAAGGGATCTTAAATGGACTATAAGATTAAGTAATATGAGATTAGAATTTATTCTAATTTGCTAATATGATAACAATATACTTATTGGACCCATATAGTCATATTAGAGTAAATTTAGATATTTATTACCTCTTGAATAGGTTTATTAGGAATAGCAAGCTTAATTTGAGAGGGATGTAAGTGATCGGGAGATACTTATATCTATTAATACTCTAGATTCACAAATTAACATTAAGTGCTTTTATTTGGGTAATTACATGCTTTAAGATTTGAAAAAGGGATTAGTCATTTTAGGTTGTTTTTATCAATTGAAATATTGAAACTTAGATTTACTACTTTTTCCTTTGTTTAAATTGATCTTCAAATTCAATTTCCTTCTTTGATATGCAAATATGCTGAATTCTAAAAAACCAGGTACTCTACCAAGTGACACCGAAAGAAACTCAAGAGAGCATGTGAAGGACATTACATTAAGGAGTGGGACAGAATTGAAAGATCCTGTAATTAAAAAGAAGAATGACGAAGAAAAGAAAGAAAGTGAAGAAGAATAGAAACTTAAAGAGGATGATGTGCTACCAGGAAGAATAATCTTTCCAGATAGCACTCCTCCATATGTACCACCAGTTTCATACCCTCAAAGACTTTTGAAGGCAAAGCTAAACAAACAATTTAGAAAATTTCTGGAGGTTTTTCAAAAAGTTACATATTGTAAGACCTATCTTACATACCTCTTTATTACATGCACAGAAGCGGTATTTAGTAATTTCTTAGGGGTTGATTACTAATTCGGAGCTATTGAGCCGTTACTCTTACCATATCCATATATCAAAGTTAGTTCTATTTCTCCACTCTTACTTTTAAGTTTGGTGATCCCGATTACCGTTCGATTCTAATATGTGTTTTCATACTTTCTTATTCATATGTATTCGTCAAGTGTAAATACTTTACAAATAGTAAAAATAAATACACTTGAAGACTTCAATTCTTCATCTTCTTTTCTTTTGATTCTTCTTCAAGTATTCTTCTCTGTCGTATTCCCGTACCTATATGGTTAGTGGGGGTGAGATTCAAGGGAATCTCAATAGCAAACATACAGACCATGCATGTACAATGAATGCTAGTGCATGATATGCTTGCCTTACATAGGTTCATATTCACATATGATATTCTACATGCTCAATAATGTTTCATGCAATATACTTATGGCTACAGAAAAAATAGAAACATACATTCATTTATTCATGCATGCTTCACATAATCAAGCAAAGCAGTATAACAAATCAATACACAGTGTAATCATCATATACATACAAGTAAGTAAGTTTACTGCCTGGTCACCTTTCCTGAGGGTATCTAACTATTTCTCTGAGCTCGGGCAACTCTTAGAATTTTGATAGCTATTAGGTTCTATAATTGGAATTTAAGGATGACAGATTATTATTTCATCCAATACTTGTATGATCTAAACACTTAAGTGGGTTGTCATAAAAGTTAGTGTACTAAGTCAAAAGTAAAGTCAAAGTAGTCTAACTATCCCAAGTTAGTTAGTTTCACCCTTAAAGTTTAAAATAATTACATGGAGTCATTACATTTATCCATTTTCACACATTAACAAATTATGCCAGAATTTTTATCAATTTTTGAAAATTCACATCTTAATGTACAAGTGTTTAATTGTGATGATTCTAAATGCTATGTGACCTCTAATTAGTCTATTTTTATGAAAAAAAATAGTCATAAGTCATCTAGACGCACATCAATACAAAATTCTATTTTATTGGCCATTATTCTAGAACTTGCCAATTTTACATGACTAATTTTCAAAAATACAGAAATTCCAATGTACACATACAATTAATACAAATGACATATCAAATTAGAGATTATTGGGTCTAATTTATTTCTGAAAAATTTCATGGACATTGGAATTCGTTTGGCCAAAACAAAAATAAGTCACCATCAGTCTGCCATAGAACAACTTCCAGGTTCAGTACCCAATTTTCAAAAATCATAAGTAATTCTAGAAAACTCTAAATTGATTGATTTTAAGTTCATTTTATACCTATTTGAGTCTAATTTTAAAAATATATATATCATTTTCTGTAAAATACACCCACACAAGTCCCATAAATTCGTTAAACCTTAACTATTCTAGAATTGGTTCCAAAAACAGAGTCCAATTTTGAAAAATTAAAACTTAAATCCACTAGTCCAAAAAATTACACCTATCAAAATGAAGCTCAAGATGTCTACTTTCATTCTAGAAATTTTCATAGAATTTAGACCAGATTTGACTGATAAAAAACATACCACAACATCGCTGCCTTCCAGAAAATAAAATCTGGCAGCACTACTCCTAAGTTCCAAATTTGTGATTTCTCATTTTGAAACCTTATTTAACACCATTTACAAAACCAAAACACAATAAGCCATAAAAATACTCAAAGGAATAAAATTTAGAGTAGCAACATCCATTCCAAAAAACACAACCAAACCACACAATATATGGTTCAAAAGAAAGTTCTTACTCACCTCTTGCTTCTTCTAAGCTTTGTTTCTCGATTCCACAACTTTGGACCTTGATAAATGTCTAAAAAAACCTCCTCTTGATAAAAATAAAACCATAGGAATGAATCTTAGACCAAAAGGAGTAATGTTCACTAAGACACTTTTGGCATTTGAGGTGAGTAAGAGGGTGAAAATGAAAAGATAAGCTCTTACCCTGCTCATTGACTTGCAAAATTTTAGATGCAGTTTCTCTCTCCTCTCCTTCTTTTCTTGGATGAAAAAAGTGATGAAGAATAAAGGTAATGATGTGTTTTAAATTCACTTAAGTCCCTCATAAGGTTGTTGAACTACCCTCAGTTAATTCCTTCTTAAACTTTAGTTTAGTTAGCCTAACCAAATGAGTTTGGGTTGGAACAAATACAATTATTTCCTCTTTTATAGGACTTTTTAAATGAAAATTAAAGGGAGAGAGAAGAGGAAATGCTTTATCCAATGGTTTCTTAGCTTATTGAACACAAGGAAGCTTATTATCTATTGATTACTTCGTTGAATTTCTTGTCTTCTATTTTTCTTCTCTTTTGGCCGAAATTCTTGGCTATTTTGAGGAAACTAATTTTTTCTTCTTGAGCCTGATAATTATTTCACTTTTTAAGAGCAAATCCTAACCCTTAATTTTAGGTTCCAATTTTAACCTCAAAATCAAAAAGTGATTCTCTTTTGTTATTTTTCATGACAATCTTATTTGAATTGCCATTAGTTATTTTCTTTTTAATTTTAATTCTATTCTTTCTTTCTTTCATACATCATTCCCTCTCTTTTTGGATCCAAATTAGGCTTTATATCATTTTTACTTTTAGATAAAGGAATTGGGTATTTCCTTTAGCTCTTTGGAACCAAATTCTATACTTTGTTCTTCCAAAATTAATCCCTAAAAGACATTCCATCTCTTGGACATTCATAGGGCTTTTGCAAACTGGGGCTTAGCAGTCAGTCGGCTTGAGTTAGTCTTAATTTCAAGCTTTTAGTCTTAAAATTTGGAATATTACACATATCAACATCACTTTCACAAACGCTCTTACCCCAATGCCCAGTTATGTAAAATTCATGAAGTATATTCTTTCAAATAAGCATAAACTTGAGGAATTTGAGACAGTTGCACTACTGAGAAGTGAAATGCTATTCTATAAAAGAAATTACCACCAATTTTGAAAGATCTAGGAAGCTTTTGCATACCTTGCACTATAAGTCAATGTAACTTCGAAAAAGCACTTTGTGACCTAAGGACAAGTATAAATCTCATGCCTCTATCTATCTACAGAAAACTTGGTCTTGGAGAGGTGAAGCCTACCACAGTTTCAGTACTTCTAGCTGACCGATCAATAAAACATCCGACGAGTGTCTTAGAAGATATTTTGGTAAAGGTGGACACACTCATATTTCTAGCTGATTTCATAATACTCGACATGGAAGAAGACCAAGAAATTCCTATCATTCTTGGGAGGCCATTCCTAGCAATTAGGAGAACTTTAATAGATATGCAATAGAGAAAGTTAACTTTACGAGTAGATATATTAACCAGCTACACATAAGACGTGGTGAACAAAATCTGCATGGATCAACCATTAGCAAGGGGAATGATAGGTGTATCAAAATCTACTAATCCTGAAGTCTTAGAGTAGATTAGGTACCTTAAAGCAAATTCCTCGATTTTTATCAAGAAACCATTTGAAGATTTGGGAGAAAGGCCGAGTAAGCTGATACCATCAATAGAAAAGCCATCATTGCTAGAGTTGAAAACACTACCATCCCACTTAAAGTATGCTTACGTGGGAGGAAATTCAATATTACTAATGATCGTCTTTGTAACTCTTACTCCTTATAAAGAAGAAAAGTTATTAAGAGTTCTAAGGGAGTATAAAATAGCATTTAGATGGTCAATAGCTAATATAAGAGGAATCAGTCCTTCAATTTGTATGCATAAGATCCTAATAGAAGATAACTACAAGCCATTAGTCAAGCACCAAAGAAGACTCAATCCAAATATGAAGGAGCTGGTGAGAAATGAGGTAATTAAGTAGTTAGATGATGGTATAATCTACCCAATCTCTGACAGTTAATGGGTAAGTCCAGTTCAAGTTATGCTAAAGAAAGGTGGAATGAAAGTGATGCCTAATGAGAAAAATGAACTGATTCCACAATAAATAGTGACTGGTTGGAGAGTTTGTATTGACTACAGAAAACTCAATAAAACTACTAGAAAAGATCACTTCCCTCTGTCATTTATAGACCAGATACTTGACAAAATAGCTGGGAATGCCTATCATTGTTTTCTGGATGGGCACACTCCCCTACACTTATCATTTTCACTCCTGGGAAAAGCAAATCAAGACTAAGGGAGAACATTAAAATGAAATAAAAGCTTCAAAAGTGAATGTTCCAATCACAAGCAATAAGTAAACTAAAGCATTTCAACACCTCTCTTGTCTAAGTAATTTTCTCAAGAATCAAGAAAACAAACATCATGGCAATTTACTTAACTAAGAGGAATCTAGGCTAGAAATTCCTCCCCAAGGATAATGTGTATGTCACTCATCACTCAAAAGTGTATAGGCTTGTGTTCATACTCAAATCCACCTTATCTAGTACTCTTTCCATAAGCTTGACAAAAATCTAAGTTCTCCACCACTAACAAAGTAAATACAAACATAAATCCAAAGGACTTTTATTAGGTTATAATAGGCTAAGGTTAAGAAAGAAACAGTATAGTATTTGTAAAAACAAAGTTGAATATCTTAGAGGATGAAGAGAATGATGCAACAGGATGAAAGAAACCAAATTAAACTTGAACTGGATCATTACTCTCTTTTTTCTCTTTTTTTCTAACTTTCTTAGGCTTCTATGTAGCCCAATTACTTAAACATTTATAACTCAATTACCACCAAGATACTACTAGCACACTCATAGCTCTTACTGGTCGTTTGACACGAATATCAACATTGGTGATGAAGACCCCCGGTTACTAAGCACAGCTCAAACCAGCGGAACAGAATCTTATTTCTTTTCTTTTTCTTTTTTTTCCTTCTCAAGATAACCTACCATACTTTTCATAATGACCTAATTCCTAACCTTATGTGTATTTTTCCATCCAAAATAGATATAGTGCAATATTCTTCAACTCCCAAGACATTCAAAAGGTAGGGATTTTTTTTTATTTTTTTTTATTTTTGCTATAGGTAGACAAAATAGAAAAATAAGGCTCAAATGGGCTAAATAAAGGATATATGCATGAAACATGTAGGCTTTTTGGCTCATCTAGCTAAAATGAAATGAATGCATTTATCATCTTTATGAATACATATGCATAAAATGTGGCCTCAAATAAGATTCAAGTCAAGTTCTAGATCAAGTAAAGAAATAGGGGGTACATACTGAAAAAAAATGCACTAGGCTCAAAATCTCACTAGGGGTATGTGTGTGTGTAGCTTAAATCCACTAAAGTCAAATTCATTACTACTTAGTCAACTAACTCAAAACATGATCAATCATTTTTCAAATTAAGAATACATAATACTAAAGCCACTTAAAACTTACAATTTTTTTTTCAAAAAATTTATTTCTTTTCTTGAAAACAAGGAACAAAAACCAAAGTAAAAACCAGGACATTTTTCTTTTCCTCATTTTAAAAACAAAGAATAAAAACCAAAAGTAAGAACAAAATATCTCCCCCACAATTATATCATGCATTGCCCTCAATGCAAAAGATATATCTAACCAATAACAACAAGCAATACAAGTAAAAGAGTAAGGAGAATACAACCGGACCAAAAGCTTAAAGACCCAAATGAAGTAGCATAATTGGCATATCTCCTTTGTCTAGTTGTAGGTTACATGAAAGCACCAATAGTGTTCGCTTTTGATGTTCAGCAAATATCTCCATGTTTAAGATCCTTAGATAACACTTCAACTCAAGTATAGAAGGTGTCTGGATGGAAGGAATCAATCCATATACCTACACAAAATCATACCACCAAGCAGTGCCTTATCCCACAATAAAATCAAAAAACTCAATAGGTTTATCAACGATCTAAGAAGATCCCAAAATAAATTGATGAACATTAAGTGTTGGAGCTTTCAAGATCCTTGAACAACCAACAAAATCAATGTGACTCTCCTCAGTGAGAGTCAAATTCTCTAATGAGCTAACTAAATGATCATTCAAAATGGTCTCACTATACTTGTTCAAATCATCACTCAAGATAAATTCCACATGTGAAACGTTATGAGGTATTATGCTCTTACGATCTAAATGCATATCCAAATCAAGGCTTCCCCCACACTTATCCTTAATAGCATCCTCATTAACAATTGTCATGTCAAGATTATGAGTAGTATCAATAAAATCAATAGAGATATTACTCTCAGCATTCAAAGCATCATCATGATTAGTGTTAAGTAGGGTATCTTTAAAATGTATAATGTCAGGGGATTCGACAATAATATCTTCATCAACCTCATTATCAAAATAAATAGAATTCATTGGACTAAAGGCATAGGAAGAAGCATTAATGCATGTATTACAAGGTTCAACATGATTTGAATCAATAGAACTAGTCAATTCAGAAACAACGTTAGTGCAAGCATACTCAGCTAATTTACCAATCATCTCATCATTTGAAGTACTAAAAGAAAAAGGGAATGAATCATTAGAAGGTGAAAGTATATTACCACATGAAAGTTCACTCTGAACTTTTAATTCTTTACTCTGCAAATTGCTAATTACATTTGACAACTCCTCAATTTGAGTATGTAGAGCCTGAAGCTCTTGTCTATGTTGCAATTCACTTTCTTCATGTTCTCTCTTTCTCTTGTCTAGCCTATCTATAAAAAGATTCATCATAGTTTCAAGCTTATTCTTGAGCTTTGAATCTTCTTCTTAAATGGACGCAAATTGATTGACATATCCAAAACTTGAGTGATCATGCCATCCAAAATTATATATGTTCAAGTATGAGTCATAAATCTGCTCAACACCATAGTCATAATGATAAGGCAAAGAAGAGTAAGAAACATTTTCATAAGATGAATCATTCCAAGACATCATAGGTTCAAGTTCAATTTTTTTAAGATAAGATTGAGTCATGTAATAAACAAGTATCTAAGAAATCACCAAGAAAACTCAAACCTAAAGTCTAACCATTACTCCCCGACAATGGCACCAAAATTGATGTCGCTCTTATTGCTAAAGCAATCAATTAAACTATGACCAACTAATAATGCAATATAGTGGCAACCTAGGTCATTTTCCCAATGAGCAATATGTGGGTTTTTCTATAGGATTGAATTTAGGTGCTAATGGACCTAAACTAAATATGTAAGACTCTACTACCTAATTACAAAATGCAAATAACTCTAAAACCTATATGAGAATGAAATTAAACTAAATAAATGTAAATGCAATTTATGGGGCATTTTGGTAAAAGGAGGAATTTAAATCCTAAAGAAAATAAATAAACTAATATCTAAGAAAATCAAATAGGAAAAGATAACAAATGTTTACTTCAGGTATGGTGAAGGGAACAACTTAGGATTTACATGGAGTTAGCTTTCTTTGCCTAAATTAATTAATTAGATCGAAGAGAGATTGATAAAAGAGATTAATTAATAAATTTAATCACTTAATTGAAACATGAGAAACCATCAAGCTCAATAACACTTAATCCATTAGAAAACTCATAATGGCTTAAACACTGGCAAATTAAACCCATTAAAACCAATCATAATTAATTTCAAAATAATTTTTGAAATCTTGTTTACAATTATCTAATTAAACAACTAGACAATTAACCAGCCCAATCAAACAATCAAGAGAATAAACCTAAATTAACAATTAAATTAATAATGAAAACTCAATTAATAATTCAATTGATAATCCAAAGGTTCGCAAACAAAAGTTTTAGCAAATGTCTCAAGCAGAAAACATTTCAAAATATCAATCCAATTCAAAAGAAGTATATCAACAATCTAAAACAAGATTGGTCTCAAGCAATACAACTCAAAATTATCTAAAACAAAATCATCTCAAGTCTTGAAATAAATTAATAAAAAGAAAAGACATTCCATTGTGGTCTTTATGTATAAGTCCTAGGCTCTAGCTTCCTTCATGCTCCTCCCAAGCTGTCTCCCAAGCTAGCTCAAGTTTCCATGATCATTTTCCTAACTCCATGGAGAAGTGTGAGTATGAGCTCTTAATGGAGAGTGTCAATAATTATGTGGCTGCCAGGTATTTTTTATAGGAGAATGAAAAAACTTAGGGTACAAGATTTGAATCCATTAAAATTAAATTGGCCCATTCAAACTCAGCCATTAAATTCTCTTTAAACTTCCAAAAATAATTTTGCATCATAGGATTTTCTAATATGCTTTTCCTTAACCTGCAAGAATTAAACGAGATCATGATCTATCATATATTTGGAAATATTATTCAATCATAAGATAGGCAATTAAAATATTAACAATTGAAACCCAATAGTCTCATAATCAATTCAAATTTATATTATTTCCTAAAATTAGCTAACAATCTGAGTATTATCTAATAAATCCAAATTAGCTTAAAATAGTCCCCAAAAAACATGAATAAGGTAGGATAAAATATATAAAATTTAGGATTTATCAACGGGTATACAGGATATAATCAAATTATAATTGCACCAGAGGATCAAGATAAAACAACTTTTACATGTCCATATAGTATATTTGCCGTCAGAAAGGTGCCATTTGGTTTATGTAATGCATCAGCAACATTTCAAAGGAGTATGATGGCAATCTTTTCAGATATGGTGGAAAATTTCATTGAGGTGTTCATGGATGATTTCTCAATTTTTGGAGAATCATATGATTATTGTCTTTCAAATATGGAAAAAGTCTTACAACGTTGTGTGGAGACAAATTTGGTTCTACATTGGGAGAAATGTCATTTCATGGTGAAAGAAGGAATCATGCTAGGTCACAAGGTATCTCAACGAGGCATTAAAGTGGACCGAGCCAAAATTGAAACACTTGAAAAGATACTGTAATACCCCATTTTCACCAACACTCTTTATGTGTATATTTGACATATATTTAGTGGAATAAAAGGTGAAGTGTAGTGCATATGAATTTATGGAAAATATGCCAATTGTTGGTTACGCGTAATTTGGCCGAACAAGGATCTAAAGAGGTGATAATGTACAAATTAAGGGCCTATTATGGTAACCAAAATTGAGGAAAATTAAGTAATATAAATGATGGCCTCATTTAAATGTCAAAATGAGGGTAAGCCGAAGAAATGAGCGAAAACATATTTATTTCGATAAATTGTAAAAGTAGGGGCAAAACGGTAATTTTTCCATAAAATGGGAAATAATTCTTTTTCCTTAATATTCCCATTAATTTGAGTTAAATGGGAATTAAAAAGAGTAAAATGACTAATTGATCATAAATAAACCAATTTTGGTGAATTATTGTCAAGAATGGTCAAATAGTCAAAAAGTTAATGACTTGGTCAACAAGTTACGATATGGCACCATGGGATGTTGGAGATTCAGATTTCCCTTATATTTCTCATGGGAGTTTTGGCTGGAATGAGGGAGTATGAAGAGAAACGGAATTAATTAAAGAAAATGACAATTTGGACCAATGAAAATGTGCCACATGTGTTGATCCACTTAACCCTCTAATTATATTATCACTCATTCACCTCTTAGCTCATTCTCACGTACGAAACTGATCAGAAAGAGTGAGAGTGAGAGCTGAGCATGGTGAAGAGAAGAGGAAGGTCTAGGGTTCATCAAATCTCAAGGTAAAAGGTTGCTACCTTGTGTTTTAAGCTATCTAATCCCTCCATAATCTCTCCTCCTCACTTCTCTACCCTTGAATCCATTTATATTCAGCTGAATCAAGAGTAAGAGAGAGAGAGTCAAGAACGAGCTGGAGAGAGAAAGTTGAAGAAATCGAGAGGTAACTTCTCAAACTTGTTCCTCTTGTTTGATTGATGCTAGTAGAGTTGTTTTGGGCTTGATTATGATTCATTTGGCATAAGATAATTGAATAAAACTCAAGAGACCTTAATATGTAAGTGTCTCTAAATCAATTCCAATGAGTACCTAACTAGTTAATATATTGGTTATAAGTAGAAAGGAGATGATTAGGCTAAAGAAAACGAGAATCTAACACAATGTTTCTGGGAATTTAAATTCCCTTCCCTATGTTGGAAATGCTGATTGAGTAGGAATTTGACAATTATGATGCTTCAAATGGATTTAGGAGGTGAATTTGTGTAGGGTCTATGTTGACCATGAAGCGAGAAGAGCCGCAAAGGGTGAAATGACAAAATTACCCCTTATAAGCCTTATTTAAGGGTTGTCAAGGGTATTTTTGTAATTCAGATTTGATTTTGGAAAATTAGAGGGTAAAAATGGATTATACCAGCAAAAATGCATAGAAATGGCTTAAGTCATTATTTTAAGTAAAATACAGACAATCAGGACTTAAGGGGTATTTTGGTAATTTAGCACGGTTAGGCTAAATCTACCAATAATATGAATCTGGAAGGATACATGGATGAGTAATAACTTATTTATGGTATTTGAAGATTTCAGGACTTGACAACCGGTCTAGCCTCAATACCTGCCCGAGCTTGATCAAGTGGGAAAAGTCGCATAAAAGTGCAACCAGGTAGTAATCGTCTTCATATGACATGACATACATATGTATTATTTGATATCATCTCCAAAATGTCTAACATGTTTAGATTGAGCAGAGTGATCACCCAGTGCCTATTTTTGGACGGGCTGACACTTAAGCTATAGTGTTCATAATTGCACGAGTGGTGCTCAGAGCCTATCTATGCACGGGTGTCCCTTGAGGCTGAGAACATGTCTAGCACTAAGTCAGTATATGAATTGTATCGACCGAGAACTTGTCTAACGCTAATTCAGTTTATGAATTACATGAGATGCACTAATGATGTTATGATGATTTTGCTGATTGATGAATTATGAAGCATGCTTGTGGACGTTATCTTATATGTATGATTGTGATACTACTGAGATTCCTGTGAATCTTACCCTTTCTCCCAAAAAACAAATCTCCAATATAGGGAAGGAGCTCACGGGGCAAAGATAAGGTAAATGATTAATAGTTGAGGCCGAGCAGCAGAAGAACTTAGTTATTGTTGTCTCGTTTCTGTCGTGTATTTTAAGAATTTCATTAATTTTAGGTTGTATATGAAGTAGAAGAGATAAATAGAATTTTTGTTGTTGTAAGGATAAGTAAATCTAGTGAATTGTGCATGTATGTGAATATATGTAAATATTCATACTGACAGAGGTATTGCTCGCAACTCTGATGTATAAAAAAATGAATGAATTATGATAAATTTGGTGAGTATTATCTAGTTGATACTCTACCGTAGTATTAGGAAATGAGGTATCACAGATACCACCTCTCTCATCAATCAAGGGCATTCAGAGTTTTTTAGGACATGCGGGCTTCTATAGAAGATTCATCAAGGACTTCTAAAAAATCACAAAGCCAGTTTGCATGCTATTGGAAAAAGACACTCCCTTTGTGTTTGAGGATGAATGTTTATCAGCCTTCCAAACTCTAAAAAGTTCCTTGACTTTTGCACCAGTTATCATAGCACCAAATTGAAACCTTCCATTTGAAATGATGTGTGATGCAAGTAATTATGTAGTTAGAGCTGTTTTAGGCCAAAGAAGAGACAAGGTTTTTCATGTCATCTATTATGCTAGAAGGACACTCTCAGACGCACAAATGAATTATGCAACAACAGAAAAGGAGCTTTTAGCAGTAATGTTTGCATTTGACAAATTCAAAGCCTACTTGATCGGGTCAAAAGTTATTATATGCATAGACTACTCAACAATCAAATACTTGATTGAGAAGAAAGATGATAAGCCTAGATCAGTCAGATGGGTGATTCTACTACAAGAATTTGACTAGGAAATCAAAGATAAAAAAGGGATCAAGAATCTCATTACAGATCATCTTTCTCAGTTAGAGCTATCTGAAAAAGAAAGAAGATAGAATCACCAATCAAGGACAATTTCTTAGATGAACAACTTTTTGTCATGCAATCACAACCCACCCTTTGGTATGAATTTGTAAATTATTTGGCAAGTAGAGTAATGGCTTATAAACTTTTTAAAGTACAAAAGAAGTTTCCAGCTGATGTAAGGCATTATCTTTGGGAGGATCATTTCTTATATAAATAATCGCCAGATCAAATTATCACGCGATGTGTTCCTGAAGAAGAAATGGCCAACGTATTAAATCACTGCCATTCATCTCCATATGGTGGTCATTTTAGAGAAAATAGAATAACTACTAAAATCCTTCAATTTGGGTTTTACTGGCCTACACTCTTTAATGATGCCTTCAAAATTGTGACAACTTGTGACAAATGTCAAAGAATAGAAAATATCTCAAAGAGACATGAAGCCCCTTTTACTAACATCTTAGAAGTTGAGCTTTTTGATTTATGGGGGATCAATTTTATGGGGCCTTTTGCTATCCTCATTTAGTAATTAGTTTATTTTAGTAGCTGTTGATTATGTCTCCAAGTGGGTTGAAGCAGCTGCTTTTCCTATAAAAGATTCTCAAGTAGTTGTGAAGTTTTTGAGGAAAAATAATTTTACAAGATTTGGAGTGCATAAAGCTATTATCAATGATAGAGGAATGCATTTGCAATCAACAGCTTCAATCAGTGTTAGCTAAATATAGAGTAAATCATAAGGTTGTAACTCTATATCATCCACAAACTAGAGGGCAAGTGGAAATCTCAAACAAAGAACTGAAATGGATCTTACAAAAGATGGTGAATTCTAATCAGAAAGATTGGGCAAGGAAACTATATGATGCACTTTAGGCTTATAGAATTACCTCCAAGACACCAATTGATACATCCCCATATCAATTGGTCTACGAAAAAGCATGCCATCTTCTAGTAGAAATGGAGCACAAAGCATATTGGGCAATAAAAGCCTTAAATTTTGACTTAAAGAAAGCTAGTGAGAAGAGACTTCTCCAACTTAATAAGCTTGAAGAATTCAGACAACAAGCTTATGAGAATGTCAAGTTAAATAAGGAGAAGACAAAAATGTGGTATGACAAAAGAATTTTGAGGAGAAAGTTTATACGAGGACAAAAAGTTCTTTTATATAACTTAAGGTTAAAGTTGTTTTCAGGAAAGCTGAGATCAAGATGGTCATGACCTTTTATTGTGGTTCAAGTATGGCTATATGGAACCGTGGAGATTTAAGATGATGATCAAAAATTCAAAGTAAATAGGCAAAGGCTAAAAGAGTATAATGACGGTACACTCAACACTTTAAAAACTATCATCACGTTTGAGGAACCAACATGTAAGCTCTAAAAAAAAGTCAATTGGTTTACTTTTCGCCTAGCTAAAGACGTTAAAGAAGGACGGCTATTTGGGAGGCATCCCAAAACTTCTTTTCCTTACTCATTAATTTTTCTTTCCTACACACTAAAGTATACTGCACTGTGTTAAAAATTTTAGATTTCATCATTTTCATTTTAAGTTAACATCGAATAATCTCTTGCAAAGCTTAAAAACAGGTTCCCCAATCTTCCCAAAGATGTACTCAGGAAGATCTATAGCTGTCGACTTGAAAGAATGAAGATATTCAAGCGAGACCTTCTTGAGGACGTACAGTAGATCATTAAAGCTAAGGTACATTTAGCAACTGAGATTTATCAATCATTTATTAAACCTATGACATGAATTGGAAGAAATTCTTACTCAAAAAAGAGAAAAGTTAAAAGAATAAAGGTCTACTATAAATGTACAAGGTGGACATGTGATAAAGCTGTAGGAGCAAAGGAATGGCTTCTATAAATCAAGTAGATAAAATTCAATTTATAAAGGATAGAATGAGTAAGAAGTCATTGGATAATATTATTATTCAAATTCTTGAGACACATCCTAGTGGTAATGTTCATAGTATTCTTCTTGATTTAATGAACTTATTTAACAAAGAAAAAGAGTGTTACTGTCTTGGGAATCTGACATTAAAAAATCCTGCTTTCCAATTTATAAGAAAAGTATATAGGAAGCAAATCCTTGATTTATAGAAAGTTTTAAGCAGTTACTGGACGTAAAACCAGAGGAAGATGTAAGCCATAATCACAATTGTTGTTCATAATCATGCTTTTGTCTAATTTGTCTTATCTTTTCAGTAACTTATGACTTTCTTTACTCATTTTGTTTAATTTCTTTATGCAACATTATACCGGTCATTTGTATTGAAATTTTTTTTCAAACTTCTTTGGAAAATGCATGATTTGCATGATCTTGTTGTTGCTGTTTTAATAGTATAAATAAGTACTCTTCCACTTGTAAACAAAAAATGTCCAAGACTAAAGAAGAGAAAAAGAGTATCACACTAAAATATAGATTTAAATCTATCTGCATTTTTTATGAAACTAATTTAGGAAAGGATGGAGAGATTCTAATTGCAGCAAAATAACTTGGAAATGAAATAACTGCTAGAAAGGCCAACTTTGTATATAGTGGAGGCATCCAGGGCCTACGGGGAAGTGTGGCCATTTGTGCAAGCATTAAAGGAAGCAAAGGTTTGAGTGTTCGTGTGAAGGAGTTGGATGGTCACATCTTTTTCATAGAACAAGAGTTACAGGTTTCAAGCTTGCCTAAACATATGAGACGTATGTTCTACCATGATGAAACTTGTATCGCTCTACTTGTGGTTTGCAAACGTTGGATGAGATTTTTAACATTGCATATTGGGCTAAACTAAACTTTCACAAAAAGCCATTAGGATTGTTAAATGTTAATGGTTTTTATGAGGATCTGTTGTCTTTTTTTGATCATGATGTGGAAATGAGAGTCATACCCCAAGCGACTTACCATATTATAATTTTTACACCAACAGTTGATCAGCTAATTGATCAACTGCAAATCTATGAACCTAAACTAAATCTATTAGTCAAGCAAATAGGTTGGCAATCTTTAGATGGCATTCAGAAGTAAAATCAAGATATCACTCTTTGGTTGTAACTTTTCTTAATTTTATGGTTTCACTCTTAGCATTTTGGTTTACTTTATTTTGTGTTTAGGTTTTTAAATAAAAAATTTCCCTAAGCTCTAGGAGACATTAAGGATAATGTCTGATTTAGGTTGGGGAGGAGTAAAAAAAAATTAGTTAGTTAGTAAAACCATTAGATTCATGGGATGTGCAAAGATGACAAAGTAAAAAGTTATTCTTAACTCTTAAGATGTATTTCATTAGTTGCATGTTTTTGTTTCATCTTATAAAAAAATCATGCTTAGGTGCTTTTCAATGATTTTAAGAAGTATATAATTTTTAAGTATGGATCAATTGAATTTAGAGATTTTATAGCATAATTGAACAACTGATTGTTGGGATTGGCGATGAATTTTGAGGTTGAATGAGCTGAGTTTGAAAGGCCCTAACTGTGAGCTTTTAAGCCTGTTTGATCAATAATGATTATCTTTCATGTGTGTGATATTCATTTATTACGTTGTCACTCTAGAACTTGTTTTAAATTTGGTTGAGATTACATTTCACATGCACATTTAAAAAAGATAAATACATTCATTTTCTTTCCTTAGCTAAAGCCAAATAGCCAACCTTGCAATTATATCGTTAATAAGCCCATTTGAGCCTAGTTGATTGTTTCTTTGTTCTCAACTAATTTGTTTTAATGATATATCAAGTGCTTTTACCTAATTTAGAAGATCAGCAAAGCATTTGAAATTTTTATGAAATAGGCTTTTGACAAGTGTGAGAGTGTATATATTATCAACTTTAGAGTTGCAGAAGTTTACAAAAGAAAAGAAAAGATATTGGGTATTTGAACTAAAATTGTGGGTTGTTATGATGAGATAAATTTATTCACAAGTTAACCCATTTTTAATTGCTCTATTAATTTCTTAAATGTAGCCCTTCATATCACATTTTATATTCCTTTTATCTTAACCTCATTACAACCCTCAATAAGTGTTTTTGATTTGAGTTATGCATGTAAATTAGGTAGTAGAAATTGAGATTTTTAGTAAGCTTATGGTAGTGTAATTTTTTCGGTTGAATTTTAGTGAAAACTTACCCTTAAACAATTGAGAGATTGAGAGAATGAGTCACAATTACGAATTCAGTTCATTCATTTTCAAATAAAGATATCAGTTTATATTTTTGTTGATTCATGAATGCTATGATCTTTTTATTCTTCAATTGTGTTCTTACTTATGACTTTACACTTCTGATTTTCTTGGAAGTGCAGTAAGAACTTATTAGTCACTCCTTGTTATCTGATGATGTCCAAAAGCTAAGTGTAGGGGGATTTCATAAGTAAAATATTTTCATATTTATTTTCCCTTATATGATGATTTTTGGATGATATTTGAGCTTAATTTAATAAATTAGGGTGTAAATGATAAATAAATAATGATTTTGACATAAAATAAAATTTATCGAAAAATGTTTTAACCTTATTTCAATTTTCAAGAAATATATGAAGCTTTATATGCTAATTGGGATGTTCTTTATATGGATCAAAAAATAAGAAAAATTCCTACAACTTTTATATTGAGGCCAAAACTCAATTCTGTCTTCAAGAGTTTCAAATTTTGCTCAGAAGTTGAGAACATGGATTTGTCCAAATCTGACCTTTGCCCACTAATTTGCCTATAACCAGAGCTGCAAATGTTGAAATAAGGATCTCTCACATAAGTTTTCAAGCTAAGAGCCAGATCTACAACTTTCATAAAGACAACAATGTAAGAATCTACCATTTTGACTATTAAAATTTGACTGCAATCAAGAAGCATTGTTGCCAAAAGGTCAACATTGGTGGCTTAAAGTCAAGATTCATGCTTAAGAAGTGGAAATCTTTGCACCACATTCATCTATAAATAGAGGAGTGGAAGATACAAGGAGGGACACAATCTTAGTCATTAATTCCATGCATTGTATTATTTCTTGCATGCCTCCTTCTTGGAAGGCTTAGATAGACCTCCTTCATAGATGATATAGGTTGTCACCTACATGGAAGGTTTTACCTCCGATAATGAATGATAGATTTTTTCATTTTCATGCATCTTATAGTTGTATCTTTATGTTTTAGAATTTAATAATTATGTTTTATGCAATGTTTACGAAGTTTTCAATTTGTTTTGGTTTTTTTTTAATTTCATCATGAGCTCAATTTTCATTTTCCTAGAGTGATGATGTAGTTTACTAATGACGGATTGAATCTTACATTATTAAATCTAGTTTTCAATTGATTGGTCATCTTTTAAATGATTTCAATATGTATATTTAGACCAGAAAGAGATACATGTGTGTAGATCCTATAATTAAAATCATAACTTGCATATGAAATAGGAATATATTCATATAGGTTGTGTAGTCTTAACAAGTTTTATAAATCTTAATGCATGATTAATTGTTTTAATTCATATAGGGATATATTAGATTAGTAATTAATTATAAAATTGATTGACCTTGGAAGAGGCTAGTAATTAAATTAGGGAAACTTGGCTATCAATCATGTGGAATAAAAATTAGACTAAAATAGATAGGTGATTAAGTCCGAAATTTGCTAAGTGAAATATGATCCTTAGGGCTTTTTTTCTCATATTTCTTTTCATATCAGTTGCATTTATATTTAATCATTTTTATTTTGTAATCTCAATCACCAACTAATCGACCGACTATATAGAATTAAGCATTGTATAGAAAATAGGACTGAACCGGCCGGTTTAGACCAGAAACCGGTGAACCAGTCGCTAGTTCAGTACGGTTGAATACAAAAACATGGGGTCTACCTGTGTGACTCGGTGTGAACCAAGGTAACCCGGCTAGTCACAGATTGCCTTTTTTTTACTTTTTTATACTTTAAACGACATCATTTTGCCCTTTTAAAAAAATTATTTTCTTTTCGATTTGCAAGGAGCTTTAAAATGATTGTGGAATACTTTTGGCATTAGTTGGAGAAAAATTCTTATGTACTTAATGATATTTTTGTAGGTATTAGGTTCAGAAGGTTATATTAGACTATTTGTTGAAAAAAAAACTCTCATGTAGTTTTTAAATGGTATGTATGAACATTTAAATTATTATTTTTTAATTGACCCCAGTTTAAACCACTGACCCTTAACCTAATACCTCAATTAGTTCATTGTCCGGTCCGATTTTCAGTACCTTGGAATTAAGATTACTAATTTTGGTACTTAGTCATCAATCCTCGTGGGAACGATACTCTACTCACTTCTATATTACTTGTTTATGACTACACTTGCACTTTTTAATACACCATTTACACACGTAACACTTGGCCACTAGCTCCCTACTGGGTTTACCTTATGACGAATATTGTAAATCTCATCCAAAATACTTTATGACACTAACTCTCCTTAGCTCTCCTCAAACATGACTAGGATGATCTTCCTTCCCAATTGTCATTGATAAGATGTCCATCCGTCCACTTAGAGTGAAGGAACCTTGGTTACTCTACTATTCAAATTCATCCTATAGCACACAATTTATCATAAATGAAAATTAAACACTCCCAATATGAAATAATTCCAAAATTAAATACTTTTGTTTTAAATACTAACGATCTTTACGGCAACCTCAGTAACAACTGGATTTATGTATTTACCACCCTCAGGCCTCCCTACTTTCCATTTTTTGTGATGCGGAGGAGGAGTCAGGGCCTGGACAATAATGCCAATATCCGACCTAGCAGCTTCCTTCATTTTCTCCAACTCTTCTTCTATCATCCTCTATTCAAGCTTGTAATAACCACCACGAGATAGATAATACTGATTCTTATTTCCTGCTTGCCTATCTTTATTTACTTCACTTACTTCCTGTAAAAGGAAAATAAAGAAAACTGAGTCAATGACATCAAGTAGATTCAAATAAAAAGTTCTATACTATAATGAAAGATAATTTACCATAAATTGATGATCTTACCGTGATGCCACAAACAACCTCCAGTCGTCTAGAGAAATATATGAATATCTTTAACGCCTCTCGAATGTACTTTCATGAGATCTTGTTCTAAAATCTTTCTATAATAGACAAACTTCCCCCATACAATGCTTGTTCATCGTTTTATTGTCTAGGACATCATACATTTTCTGTAAGGTAAAACATAAGATAATTTTATTTGAAGCAATAGGAATAAAGATACAAATGCATATATTTCAAAAGTTATATACCAAAATTTATTGTCAAATCATCTCTTTCATTTTTTGTGGATTCAACTTCCAATTAGGGTATACAATGCAAACTTCGCTTCGAGCCAAATAGCCTAAATAGGTAATGAATATATCTTCCTCAGCACCAATTGGATTTATATTAGCATCAAAGTCCACATGCAACCTTTCCCGTTATTCTTAATGACGTGCAACAAATGCTCCCATCTTTGTGCTGCCTCCAACCCTTTTTCACAATGGGTTCACCTTTATCCATTTAATCCTCCCTAGGGCCTCTATCACTTTATGAGTCATTAGAATTGTCCATATTCCTATAAAGACAAAAATCAATGTTAGATAGGTAATTAAATTGCAATTAATTAAATAAAATAAACTAACAAAAATTAAAACAAAAATCACACAATACTATTTCATAACTTAAAGTCTTACTTTATACGGTTTCCCATATTCCTTCATAATGATAATTTCTTGTGGCATATCTTTATTATCTACCAATTCTACTTCACTTGCTCTAGGTGGATTTGTTGTAAATAGTGTCGTGTCCTCGAGGTTGAAGGTTAGATCACTATACTTCTGCTTTTTACTTTGAAGTACAATGAACACTTTTTTTATTTGCAGGATCTATGACATAAAACACTTGTTTCTCTTGGCTTGATAGAATGAACAGCTCATCTCTAAAACTAACTCTTTGAAGATCAACTAAGACAAATCCAAATTGTTGATATATTACAATAGTATTATTGCTAACCCACTTACATTTGAATAAAGCAACTTTGAACTTGTTGTAGGTTGATACGTAAAATATTTTCATATTTATTTTCCCTTATATGATATTTTTGTAGATGATATTTGAGCTTAATGTAATGAATTTAGATATAATTGATAAATAAATAATGATTTTTTTCAGTACCGTAGCAATATACTATTCATATGGATTACTGTTCATATGTTACTGTAGCATGTCATTGTAGCACGGTTGGTGAAGTGCTGTTGGTAAAACGCAGTTGGTAAAGTACGATTGGTGAGAAGTGCTCATTGTAGCAGTTCACTGTAGCGTCAATGTAGTAGTTACTGTAGCACCCTAATTGAAGCCTATAAATAGAGGTTCTTGGCAGCCTAAAGGAGGAGGAGGAAAAAGAAGAAGGCAGAGAGAGAGAGAGAGAGAGAGTTGTTATTTTTCAAATTTATTTCTTGCATTTTTTTTTTTACTTCTTGCATGCCTCCTACATGGATGATTTTACCTCTTATATGGAAGGTTAGATAGTAATTTCTTGCATTGTATTACTTTTTGTATGCCTCTTGCATGGATGGTTTTACCTCCTATATAGAAGGCTAAATAGTCATTTCATGCATTGTATTACTTTTTGTATACCTCCTACATGGAAGGTTTTACCTCCTATATGGAAGGCTAGATTTTACATTTTTATGCATCTTATAGTTGTATTTTTATGTTTTTGTAATTAATTATTATGCAATGTTTATGATATTTTCAATTTATTTTGGTTGTTTTTTTTATTTCATCATGAGCTAATTTTTGTTTTCCTAGGGTGACAACGTAGCTTACTAATGACAGATTGAATCTTAACTTATTAAATCTAGTTGTAATTTTTCCTTCATGATTGAGTTTTAATTATTGTTCTTAATGCTTTCTATTAATTGGCCACCTTTTGAATGATTTCAATATGTATGTTGAGACCGGAAGGAGATGCATGTGTGTGGATCATATAATTAAAACTATAATTTGCATATGAAATAGGAATATATTCATATGGGTTGTGTAGTCTTAATGAGTTCTATAAATATTAATGCATGATAAATTGCTTAAATTCATATAGGAATATATTGGGTTAGCAATTAATTATAGAATTAATTGACCTTGGAAGAGGCTAGTAATTAAATTAGGGAAACTCGACTATCAATCATGTTGAATAAATTGTACTAGAATAGATAAGTGATTCAATCCGTCATTAGTAAGCTACATCGTCACCCTAGGAAAAGGAAAATTAGCTCATGATGAAATAAACAAAATACAACCAAAATAAATTGAAAATATCATAAATATTGCATAAGAATTAATTACAAAAACATAAAAATACAACTATAAGATGCATAAAAATGTAAAATTTAGCCTTCCATATAGGAGGTAAAACCATCCATGCAGGAGGCATACAAAAAGTAATACAATTCAAGAAATTACTATCTAACCTTCCATATATGAGGTAAAACCATCCATATAGGAGGCATGCAAAAAGTAAAAAAATGCAAGAAATAAATTCTAAAAATAACAACTCTCTCTCTCTCTCTCTTCCTTCTTCTTTTTCCTCCTCCTCTTTTAGGCTGCTAAGAACCTCTATTTATAGGATTCAATTTGGGGTGCTACAGTAACTACTATAGTGACGCTACAGTGAACCGCTACAATGACCACTTCTCACCAACTGCGCTACAGCAACCTGGTATAGTACCTTATAAATAGTGAATTGCTACAGTACCGTATGAACAGTGAATTGCTACATTACTGAAGAAAATCATTATTTATCAATTACACCCAAATTTATTACATTAAGCTCAAATATCGTCCACAAAAATATCATATAAGGGAAAATAAATATGAAAATATTTTACGTATCATAGGTCATCTCTCGTATTTCTTCAATGACTTCATAATAGACCATGGATGCTAATAAAGGGTTTTTGCCTTTCAAACTGGAAAAGTGCATGACTTTAGCTTCTACCATCACCCCACTATTTTGCATAGTATTTATGTCATGGTCTATTATATAGAAAGAAAACTCATTTATATCATAATCACTTTAAGTAATAACCTGAAAAGAAGGCCTCCAAACTAACCACTCGATTGTCTCAGACACACCGGTCTCATGAGAAACCTTTTCCTTGAACCACTCTATGAATGTCTTGTTTTGCTCATTAGCTACCTACATGTCATTCTTCCTTAGATTCATATTCTCCAAACTCTTTTTGTGTTCATCTATATATGGTTGAACTTCTCCTATATTATTCAAGATATATAATGTGCTTGCAACATCTCTTCACAAGGCATATTCTTTACTTTGAATCCTCGTGTTCCCTTGCTTCTCCCCTCTTCATGCCAAGATTATGCCTTCACCCCTGATAGATCATCTTTGCAAAAGTCCATAGCCTCTTCAATTATATATCTTTCAATTATTAAGGTTTCAAGTCAATAGTTATTTTTAGAATACCCTTTTAAGATCTTTATGTATCGCTTGAAAGGGTACACCACTTTAGGTAAACTGGACTACAGAGCCTTACCTCCCTTACCAAATAAACTATCAAATGCACCATTATATCAAAAAATGAAGGAGGAAAATGCATCTCTAGTTGGAACAAAATAATATAACCTCATTTTCCAATTCGTCCAACTTTTTAGTGTCAATAAATTTGTTACAGATAGCATTAAAGAAAATAAACAATCTTGTTATAGTGGTTCATACTTCATCTTTCATAATGCCTCTAATAGCTACTGGTAACAGTTATTACATCAACACATAATAATCATAGTACTTCATTCCCACTAACTTTAAATTGTCCATCGAGACACACCTTCTCATATTTGAAGAATACCATTATGGCACCTTAATGTCATGCAAACACCTATACAAACTATTTTTCTCGGCTTTTGATAGTGTATGCGCTGCTAGCTCCATGTATGCCCTCTTACCATCATCTCCTAGTTGTGGATGTAATCGTTCTCTTATTCCCATATCAACCAGGTCTAATCTCGTATTAATTCCATCCTTAATCTTCCTTGGTATGTGCAGAAGTGTACTGACAAGGCTATCACAAACATTTTTCTCCACATGCATTACATTAATATTATGTCTCACATCAAGATCGCCCCAGAATAGAAGATAAAAGAAAATTGATCTCTTCTTTCATATGTTCTTCTCACCTGCAGTCCTCAAATTCCCACCGAAGATGACATTAATACATTCCATCCAACTATAAAATTCCTCTACAATTAATGCCTTTAGAGCCATTCCATGCTCCAGTAAGCCGTTAAAAGGCATTCTTAACCTATGATACAGGTAGAACCGATAAAGAAAGCTCTTGTGACCAAGGTAGACCATTTTTTTCAGTAATTAAGTTGATGGAAGTGTGTGTCTATTTCACATATTAGACATATTTTATGCCTCTACATACTAAACCCTGAAAAATTTTCGTATGCAAGAAAGTAATTAATCTTGGTGAAAATCATTGCACGTATCTTGAAGGACTACTTCTTATATACATCAAACACATCTATGCCTTCCTCCCACAACGTCTTTAAGTCCTTAATCAAAGGCGCTAAGTAGACATCAATATCGTTCCCTGGTTGTTTTGGTCTAGAAAGCATCACATACTTGCGTTTCATACATAGTCAGGGAGGTAAGTTGTATATTACAAGGAGAACTAGCCAAGCACTATTTATGCTACTAAGAGTTCTTTACGGATTAATTCCTTCTGCATAAAAATCCTAAGCCTAAGGTTTCTTGGCTCGCTGCTACATTGAGGGAACATTTCATCTATTTTCTTCCATTGTTGAGAGTTAGCTAAGTGTTAAAGACATTTTCCATTAGATATTTTCTCATCAGAATGTTATCTCAACTTTTTGGCTTTTGTTGTACTCACAAATAAATGCTTAAATCTCTGTATTATTGAAAGATACCATAACACCTTTAAAGGTTGCCTTTAAGTTGTCCTATCACCATAACCACCATCCTTCCTCACTTTATATCGTGAAGGTTCACTTTAGACACTCACTAATACCTTCATACTCCTTTATGTACAATACGCAGTCATTGGGGTAAGCGTATATCTTTTTATACTCCCTACCCATCGTAGAAAAAAATTTCTTGGCCTCATACATACGATTTAGAAGTACATTATCGTCTGAAAACATATCACACAATAATTCAAGCAACAATATGAAACTACTATCGGTCCACCCATAAGTTACTTTAAATTGACCAAATACAAGGTGCCTGTCAACCATGTATACTTACTCCCAGGGTACAATGGTATCTCTGTATCACTCTGCAGGCTATATATTCATGTGATTGTGCAAAGAATTATACCTCAATATTATGAATCATTCTCTCCATTATATCTTCATCAATGACATCCACAACTTCCTTCTTGTTTGACAGATAAGCAATTACTTTCTCACCATGTCATATCCACCTTGTGTATCAAAGATTTATTCCATCACAAGGTAGGTGATCCCTTATATCATTATTATCCTGTTGACTCTCATTTAAAAAATTGACACAAGGACAAAAATGCATTCCATGTTTTGTAGGTGCATTCCTTCTAGCAAATTCAATAAACTCCTCCACCCCATTCTCATATTCTTTACTAGTTCTCAAAGCATTCATCCAACTAAGATCCTTTTATTACCACCGAAGTCATTTGCAACAACACTCAAATTTAGAACAATTGTCAATGAAGGGATTGCCTTTTACTTATTTTTTTTAAAAAAAATTCAACAACATTTTCCCTTAAAAGTAAGACATCCCAAAATTTCAACAACAAACCATTTCAATTTAATTCAACCAAAACTAACTAACTGAGGTAATTCAAGACAATATCAGTAAATTAATCCTGTAATTTCATTAATACAAAATATAAAAAAGTGCCACTAAGCAAGCAAGTTAAGAAGCAATCTAAAGAGTCTTTCTTTTTTACCTCATTGATATTGGTACCTAAAAAAGTGCCACCTTTTTATCCTTCTTGTAATATCCCAAATTTTGGGCCTAGAAACTTAAGAATAAGCCTATATCAGGAAACTGACTAAACCCCAATTCAGAAAAAGTTTCAAGAATGCCTGAGAGATAGAATGATTTTCAGGGACTATACCTGGGTAGAGAATGATTATATAGAGTATATGATATCCCTGTGTGTGAAATTAGTCAGGAGAAATTATTTGTGTCTATAAGACACGTGGCGCCATCTAGGCCCTACAAGGATATCTAGTATTATCTTATGGGATATGGGTACATAAGGGCGCCATTTGGTAAGCCCAGGTATATGTAGCACAATTTCCGAATAAATCCCGAGTAAATTCCAAGTAGCATTCTAAGGAAAAGTCGAGTAAGATCTCGAGTAAACACCAATAAAGTAACTTTATTAAAATAACTTTATTAAAGTAGCTTTAATGAAGTAGTAATGATGATTAATGATGATTCCACTTTATGGTTGGCACCATAGGAAAATGATACTTGTCCCTAATCATTACACTCACATTTTCTACTTTTGTGGTTGCTTGATAAGAAGGTGACAAGTGTCCCTCATGATTGCACTTGTTTTTTTCCTTTTAAGTTAACACTCTAAAGATGTGCCACCTAGCCTCTAAGTCAAGGGAATCCACCAGTCTCTGGTTCGATCCGGTTCTATACTTGACTTTCTTGAACACTGAACTTGGAAGTCAAGGGAATTCATTAGGCTTCTCTTCCTCATACCCAAAAAGGACACCTAAGAGAGAGAAGAGAGAGGAAAAGTAAATTAAAGTGGACACTTGTCACACTATGATCTAATCACAAGACACATGGCACACTAGAAGACTTTGGACAATGCAAGATCAAATCCTAGCCCTCCAATTCTCTTTAAGTGTTCAGCCAACCAAAACCAGTAGAGAAAAAATTCCAAGAAAAAGAAAGAGGAGAGAAGGAGAGAAAAACCAAAGTGTTCTTAAGCTCAACCTTCGATTTCACTACCGAATCGCTGTTTCCGGTCGATAGAGTCTTCACTAATCTTCTTCTACTTGGTGTGGGCTTCCTTTCTACAATTTTATATTTCTAATCTAAGGTGTTTAGAGTCATCTACCTAGGGTTAATACTGTAGAAATACCAAACCAGTTGTAGAATCATGAAGAGGTAAGCCTAAGCTATGATTTGAACTAAATACCTTGAAGTTTCATTAAGTTTTCATAAAGTTCTTGGGCTGCCATATTTTCAGCCAAACCTGATTAATAGAGGAAGAATATGATTTTGGTGTTTTTGAGATTAGAAATGGATTCTACATATGAAATTGTATGAGAATAGGTTATGAACATAATTTTAGAAGGGCTTGATTAAAAACCCAAAAATTAAAGTTAAAGGAGTAGTGCTGCCAGATTCGTTTTATGGGAGACAGTCTACTTGTGATGCATTTTTAAATAGACCGATCTTGTCTAATGGCCATGATATTTTACAAGCTATTAGAGGACATCCTAAACTTTAATTTGACAGGTAATATGTGCTATTTGGGTCGGTACATTAGAAGATATGAATTTTTAATGTTTAGGCATTGAATCTGAAATTAATCCTGGACCAGTGAAGAATGATTGAGGAATATGGAATTATGTGCATGTAACTAACTAAAGAGGATATTCTTAAATAAAAATAGACTTAATAAAGATCACATAGAATTTTAAACCACTTGAGTTGGATATTCCTAGACCAAGATATGAATTTTCAAAGTTAGTTGAAAATTTTGCCAGCTTTTTGCTAATATGCGAAAATATAAAAGGGTATTATGTAATAAATGTGACCTCTAAGGGTTAAGTTAATCACTTGGGGCTAG
This sequence comes from Albizia julibrissin, assembly GCA_037074505.1. Taxonomy (NCBI): domain Eukaryota; kingdom Viridiplantae; phylum Streptophyta; class Magnoliopsida; order Fabales; family Fabaceae; genus Albizia; species Albizia julibrissin. Next base: position 55,962,865 of record CM073477.1, on the reverse strand, counting down.
TGTAGCCACATTAGATATTCAATTGTCATGGCTCTAATGAGTTAGCACATAATGTGGTTATGTGACAAAGTCTATAAGGTGACAAAAAAGAGCTGATGGGAGGCTTTACATGAAGCTATAATGGTTGGAAGAAAAGGGAACAAGAAGAGGACATAAGTCCAAAACGTAGTTAACTTATCTAACTTGTGTGTATTGATATGTATGCTTGTGGGTTAATGTGTATGATTTCTTTGCTTGTTTATGTATAACATAGTTGAATGGTTAAAGCTCTATTTATATTGATGATATAGCCATATGTAAGAAATGTCAAGCATTAAGCATGCAGATATGTCATCATGTTAGCATAAGCCTATGTAAAACAAGCATATTGATAAGTAAAATATTTGCATATTCATTTTCCCTTATATGATGATTTTGTGGACTAAATTTGAGTTGAATGTAATCAATTTGGGTGTAATTAATAAATAAATAATGATTTTCTTGCAGCCATGGATAATACCGGATTAAAAAGAATTAAAGAAGGCATTTAAGAGAAAGTACTATTCACACAGTACTATTCACTATGCACAGTTCATGCGGGGGTAATGTTTACTGTGCACTATAGCAGGTTCACTGTAGCGGACCATTGCGGTTACCTATAGCGGACGGTGTGTGGAAGTGGGGCGGTTCAGTGCGGGGTACTGTAGCGGACGGTGTGGTCGGGTCACTGTAGCAGTGAGGTTCACTGTAGCAAATCACTGTAGCAGTCTGAAAATGAAGCCTATAAATAGAGCTTCTTTGCACCCTAAAATTAGGAGGAAGGAAGAGAGAGAGAGTTTCTATTTTAGAGAGAGAGTTGTTATTTTTAGAATTTATTTCTTGCATTTTTTTACTTCTTGCATGCCTCCTACATGGATGGTTTTACCTCCTATATGGAAGGCCTAGGTAGTCCTCCTTTATGGATGGTATAGGTTGCCACCTACATTGATGGTTTTACCTCCTATATGGTAGGCTATATTTTCCATTTTCATGCATCTTGTAGTTGTATTTTTATGTTTTTGTAATTAATTTTTATGCAATATTTATGATGTTTGTAATATATTTTGGTTTTGTTTTTAATTTTATCATGAGCTAAATTTTCCTTTTCCTAGGGTTATGACGTAGCTTACGAATGACGGATTGAATCTTAACTTATTAAATCTAGTTTTAATTTTTCTTTCATGATTGAGTTTTAATTATTGCTCTTAATGCTTACAATTGATGGCCACCTTTTGGATGATTTTAATATGCATGTTGAGACTGGAAGGAGATACATGTGTGTGGATCCTATAATTAAAACCATAATTTGCATATGAAATAGGAATATATTCATATGGGTTATGTAGTCTTAATTGAGTTCCATAAATCTTAATGCATGATTGATTGCTTAAATTCATATAGGAATATATTGGGTTAGCAATTAATTATAGAATTACTTGACCTTGGAAGAGGCTAGTAATTAAAATAGGGAAACTCGACTATCAATCATGTGGAATAAATTGGACTAGAATAGATAAGTGATTCAATCTGGAATTTATTAAGTGAAATCTAATCCCTAGGGCTTTTTCTCATATTTGTCTTTATATCATTTGTATTTATATTTCATCATTTCTATCTTGCAATTTCAATCACAACTAATCAACTGACTAAATAGAATTAAAATTACCAATTTTGGTACTTAGTGATCAATTCTCGTGGGAACGATACTCTACTCATTTATATATTACTTGATTACGACAATGTACACTTGCAATTCTAAATACATCATCCTACACTCGTAACACATATCATGTACTAGCATTTATCTTACGTGCATTGTTTGGTACTGTTAGCTACTGAAATTCTCCCAAATCTCACCCTCCCTTACCCAACCATATAGACACGTAGGCATAGAAGAGGAATGCAGAACAATGTACCAGAAGAAGAAGTGGCAGTGAAGAGTTGAAGATTAGTATGCGCTAATCCATTATGTAAACATTAATATTTAAAGAATGTTAATTGTATAACTTGCATGACGGATGAATTGGTTTTACGAAGCGCGATAATTGAACTAGGAATGGGTAATCACATGGTACAAGCCGATTAGTTGAGTAAGTAGAGAAAAACTCTTATAGTAATGAATGGAGCGAAGTTAATAACCCCGTGAATAAAAATAAACCATATGATAAATTCAGTTTACAAATGAATAGTGACCCCGAAAGAAAAAGTGTAAGTTCATGTTTGGGGCTGTAACTAACATTTTCTCCTAAGCCGTAGTGCTTCTGCGATGCACAGAAAAAGGATCAAAATTTTGGATGTTATACTTCTCTTGCTATGATTGCTCCCTCCATTTCCTTTTCTCTCATGCATATTTTTTGGGAAATTGCTATAAGGTCCTAAGAAAGAGATTAAATAACATAAAATTCTAATAACAATTGAGGAGTATGTAATAGTAAGTTCTAGCATATAAAATGACAATATATTTATATTGCTCAATTGTCATTAAAAGTTTCTGATAATTAAATCCCATCTATCGAACCTCATAATAATTCTCCATTTTTTAAAAAACTTAAATTGAAACAAAAGAATCATCAATGCCATCTAGATATTCATCAAAGAAAGAAAGATGCAAACCTACAACTATTGACAAATATTATAATATAAATATGAAATATAACATCAAACCTAAGCATTGTACTTTAAAAAAAACCATACCTGCAACTATTTCATAGACCGATGGTGTAGAGGGAGAGGGAGAAGCGATAGAGTGACGGTGGGAGGGAGGAGAGAGGATAGAGGAGTGATGGTGGATAGGGAGGGAGGAGGGAGGAGGGAGCAACCAACAGTAGGAGAGGGAGGGAGGAAGGAGCAACCGATAAAGGAGAGGGAAGGAGGCCAATGCTGCGAGAGGAAGGGAGGAGGGACGACCAACAGCATGAGAGAGGAGGACGACGACAGAGTGACAGTAGTGAGAAAGAGAAGAGGGAGGAATGACGACGGTGGAGAGGGAGAGAGGAGAAAGACGGCCAGTATGACTATAAGCTTAAAGATGGAGTTTTAGGACAAAGACTGAAAGCTTTAAGCATTTGGTCTTCACTTTCAGCATCCCAATTTGAAATTAGGATGCCAAAAGTAACCTTTTAGGCATCCTTATTTCAAATTGGGACATTCAAAAGGGAGGCCAAAAGTAGTGCTTTTGGCGTCCCTTTTATGTTGGGACGCTTAAAGTGGTGCTTTTGGAGTCCCAATTTGAAAAGGATAGCCAAAAGTTTACTTTTGGCATCCTTTTTCATTAAATGGACGCCCGATATGCTAAAATTCTCAGCCATAATTACAAAAATGCCACCGCCTTTATTTTTTACTTCCCTTTTTGAAAAACAGACATTTTTTAAGGAAGTAAAATATATATCTTATAGTAGTGGGAGGAAAATATTGGAAGACGAATTGATAGGTTTAACAAAGGAAAGATAGGGGCATCCTTCACAAAAGAGATGATGAGAGGTGACGGATCGTGTAGAGGAACTTATGCGTGTAAGACAGTGAGAGAAAAAGAGGTGTAATTTATATGCACACAAAGAAGGAGAGAAGATGTACTAGATTACCTTTCATGTAACCATATCACATCTAATCTAACATAATCTATCCAATTCAATTCGATAAATAATACTTCAATGTTTATAAAACATGCAAAATACACCACATACCATAAGCCATTTACAAATATTAGAAGATATTTTGTGAAGGAGCCAAAACAATTAATAAAATTTAAAAAAATGAATATATTGTTATAAAAGTAAATGAAAGCTAGGATAAGAGAAAAGACCAAGAGAAGAGAAAAGTTTAAGAGGACAACGGGAAGTAAGTCTATTCACTTGTGTTTCAGAGGTACATCACAGTAATTAGTACTGGCCTCTATTTATAGCCTTCAAGAGCTAAACCAAGAGTCACGATTAATTAGCCTTTTTAATTTCTCAACACGTATTTATGAATGCAATGGATATCCTTAAAGTCAATATTCTTAACACTCCTAATTGGATGTCCACGATGAATGTACCTCATTAAAACCTTACTAGAAAAAAACACATTTGGACAAAAACCTAGTGAAGGAAAAATAGTACACAATGTTTACTCCCCCTTATGACTATATCACTTTATGTTTTTAAGTCTATGCATTCCAATACCACATAATAACTTCTCAAATGTTCTAGTTGGCATTGTCTTAGTAAACAAATTTGTAAGATTGTCATATGAATGAATTTGCTGAACGTCTATGTCACCCTCTGCATAAGATCATAAGTGAAAAAGAATTTTGGATAAATATGCTTTGTTCTATCTCATTTATTGTATCCTCCTTTCAATTAAGCTATGCATGTTGTATTATCTTCATATAGTATTTTTGGAATCTTTTGTTCAAGAAACGGACCACACGATGCTTGGATATGTTGAGTCATTGACCTTAGCCAAACACATTCTCGATGTGCCTCATAAACTGCAATTATTTCTGCATAATTTGATAAGGTGACTGATAAGGATTGTTTTGTTAAATGCCAAGATACAGTTGTACCTCCACAAGTAAATAATTATCCTATTTGAGATATATCATTGTGTGGATCTAATAAAAACCCTACATCTACATAATCAATCAATTATGATCCAAAGTCGTTAGAATAAAATAATCCCCTATCATTTGTTCCTTAAAGATATCGAAAGATATATTTAATTCCGTTCCAATACCTTTTTTGTTCAAAAAGAACCAAATCTTGCTAATAAGTTTACAACAAATATAATATTAGGTCATGTTGAATTAGCAAGATACATTAGTGCACCTATAGTACTAAGATATGGTACTTCTAGGCCAAGAAGTTCTTCCTTTTTCTCTTGAGGATGAAAAGGATCCTTCTCGTTATTAAGCGTTCTTACAACAATTGAAGTAGGTAATGGATGTGCTTTATCCATATAAAATTGCTATAATATTTTTTTCAACATAAGTTGATTGATGAAAGAGAATTCCATTTGCTAAGTGATCAATTTGTAAAACAAGACAAAACTTTGTTCTTCCAAGATCCTTCATCTCAAATTCTCTTTTTAAACAATCAACAGCTTTTTGAAACTTTTCAAAAGTTCCAATTATATTCTGATCATCCACATATACAGTGATTATCACAAACTCTGATCCAATTCCTTTTATGAAAACACATGGGCAAATTGGATCATTTTTGTAACCTTTTTTTAATAAATATTCGCTGAGACAGTTATACCACATTATTCTAGATTGTTTCAATCCATATAAGGATTTATGCAAACAAATCGCACAATTTTCTCAAGAATTCTTACATGATTCTGGAAATTTAAATCCTTCAAAAAATTTCATATAAACTTCAGTATCTAATGCACTATATAAGTAGGTTGTAACAATATCCATTAGACGCATATCAAGTTTTCTACTTACCGCCAAACTAATTAAATATCTTAAAGTGATTGCATCCACTACAAGAGAATATGTCTCTTTATAATTAATTCAGGTCTTTGCGAAAAACCATGTGCTACCAATTGCACTTATATCTCATGACCTCATTGTTCTCATTTTGTTTTAGCACAAATACCCATCTATACCCAACTAGTTGTACACCTTTTGGTATTCAGACTACATATCCAAAAACTTCACATTTTGATAGTGAATTTAACTCTGCTAAATTATGTCTTTCCATTTTGGCCAATCACTTCTATGTCTACATTCTTCAACTAATCTTGGTTCAAGATCCTCATTCTGATTAATTATCTCAACTATAATATTATATGAAAATACGTTGTCGACAACTATACTTTCTCGTTTCCATCTTTTTCCCGTAGTGACAAGACCTCTTCATTATTTTCAGATACCTAGACCTCTTCTATAGTCTTTTGATTAGTTATGTCTTGGGCCTCTCCTATAAGACCAACCTCCACAACTTGACCATTTTGATTGTTTGCTCCTTTTTTTCTTTCTAGGATTTTTATTTTTGGAATTGATTGGCCTACCATACTTCAAGCGTGGCTTAGTTTCATTTCCAATTGCTAGTTGTCCAACTATGACATTAATTCTAATTAGAGAAACTTGAGCTGGAATATGGGATTTGGTAATTTGTTTAAAGTCAAAAAATGCATGTAGCAGTTGATTTGCAATATTTTGCAAATTAATTACTTTTTGAACTTTAAGCTCACATTGTTGTGTACGAGGATCTAGATGTGAGAGTAACAATGTTTTCTATGTAATTTCTTTATCCAGCTACTTACTATCTGCCCCTAATATTGGAAAACATGTCTCATTAAAATGGCAATCATCAAAATAAGCCATAAATAAATCTCCAATTAATGGCTCTAAATACTTGATTATAGAAGAAGATTCATAACCAACATATATTCCTAACCTCCTTTGAGGTCCCATCTTTGTGCGTTGTAGTAGAACAATAGAAATAAATATCGCCCATCCAAAAATTCTAAGAAGGAAAATATTTGGCTCCTGACTAAAAGCCAATTTTACTGGGGAGATTTCATGATAACTTGTTTGCCTGATGTGTATAATTGCTTCTGCATGTAAAATTCTATGCCCCAAAGCTGAGATGGGATTTTTTGTTCTCAAATCCATTGGTCTAGCTATCAATTAGAGGCACTTAATGAATGATTCTCCTAGACCATTTTGAGTGTGGACATGAACAATAGATTTTTTACTATTATTTCAGTTGCCATGCAATAGTCATTAAAAGCTTGAGATGAAAACTCACTTGCATTATCAAGACGAATTGTCTTAATTGCATGATCTAGAAATTGTTCTCTTAACCGAATTATGTGAGCAAGTAATCTAACAAATGCTAAATATCATCTTGTAGATGCATCAATTAACATCATAAAATATCTAATCGGTCCATATCATGGATGAATAAGCCCACATATGTCCCTTAGGATACGTTCTAGAAAAGCAAGGGATTCAAGTCCAACTTTTGGCAAAGAAGATCTTGTAATTAATTTCCCTTGTGAATAAGAAGCATATAAGAAATCCTTAAATTGAAGAATCTTATGGCTCTTCAATGGATGCCCATGTGAATTTTTAATAATTCTTCGCATCATAGTTGATCCAAGATGGCCTAACCGATCATGTCAAACAATAAATATATTTTTATTAGCAAACTTCAAATTTATTGTAGCATTTGTTTCAATTGTACTAATATTTGTATAGTACAAACTAGAAGATAAGGTTGGTAATTTTTCCAAAACACATTTTTCTCCAAATCTAACAATTGTAATTTGCAAATATTCCATATTCTTCTCACTTATAGTCTCAATGTGATACCCATTTTGGTGGATATCCTTAAAAATCAATAAATTTCTCTGAGACTTAAGGAATATAAAGCATCATAAATAATAATTTTTGTCTCTTTAGGTAATATTATAATTGTACTTCCAGAGCCTTCAATTAGTTTTGTATGACCTACAATGGTATTGATGCTAGCACTACTAATTGTTAGATGTGAGAAATATTTTTTGTCTCTAAGTATGGTGTGCATTGTAGCACTATCTATGAGACATGTATCGTCATTCTTGTGTCCAATGACGGAAATATCCATAATCTTCTTCAAAAGAAAAGAAATGCATTAAAACAAAGTCAAAATATATGATGACCAATAATGCCTTCATTCCATATTGAAAAAGGAAAATGAAAGTAAAGCATAAACTATAATCGAAAAACATAATTAAACATAAACTAAACATTGTTATTATTCTTCCAACCAAACTAGTCTACCATGATTCTCAAAAAAATCAGACACCTCCAAGTGTTCCATAGCATCAAGGCCATTAATATCATTTAGTTCATGAATATCATTATTCTTGTGTTTCTCAGCATCAGCATATGTAAAAATCAAATTTGCTTCAGCATTATTCACACTTCTTTTTATGGAGGCTTGATAAAGTTTTGCTAAATGTTCAGGTGTATGACACAAATGTGCCCAATGAGCCTTCATACTACATCGATGACTTTGATTCTCAACAACTTTTGAATGACCACTTTTGTGCTTTTCCTGTGCGTCATTATATTTCTTCTTCTAGTGGGTATTAGGATTATGATGATTACTTCCACCACTATGATAGTAGTAATTACCACATCCCTTGTCACGACCATAGCTATGACCGTGACCATGAACATGATGATTATTGCATACACTCACATTCGCTTTAGGGAATGGATCAGATCCAGTAGGACGAATTTCATGATTTTTCATCAATAGCTCGTTATTTTGTTCAGCTACCAAAAGACATGAGATTAATTTAGAATACTTTTTAAAACCTTTCTCTTGATATTGCCGCTGCAAGAGCATATTTGAAGCATGAAAAGTGAAAAATGTTTTCTCTAATAAGTTTCCATCAGTAATTTTCTCACCACATAATCGCAACTGAGAACTTATTTTGAAAACTATTAAATTATATTCACTCATAGTCTTAAAATCCTGTAGCCTGAGATGTATCCATTCGTAACGAGCTCTAGGAAAAATCATTGTTTTTTGGTTATCATTCCTTTCCTTCAAATTTGTCCATAATTCTAATGGATCTTGTCCCGTTAGGTATTCAGCTTTGAGTACTTCATGGAGATGGTGGCAAAGGAAAATCATGGCATTGGTCTTATATTGACTAGTGGCATCATTTTCTTATAAAATAGCATTTCCTAAACCCTTAGCATCTAGATGGATCTCTGCATCTAAGATCCAAGATATATAATTCTTTCTCGTAATATCAAGAGCAGTAAACTCGAGTTTGGTAAGGTTGGGTATGATTAAAACTAAAAACAATAATATCAATTAGAATCATGGTAAAATTGATTAAACATAAAGTATCATATTAATATTCACAAATCATATATTCATAAATAAACATTAAAATCAAAAAATCATGAATAAATATACATCTATGAAGATAAACAATATAATAACATATAAAAAGGAGAAAGGTAGAGAGGGAGAGAGAATATAAATAGAGTATAAAGAGGGATGGAGTAAATTGTAGCAATACAAATAAAACATAAACCGATATAAATGTTCATAATATATATGTAGTCTTTGATGGGCTTATCTTCACGTCCCAACAATATTGTCATTATTAAAGTACTGTTGAAGTACCCCTCAAGAGAGAATGTTAAAGTGTATGTATGTGTATAAATATATATTTATATGTGCCGAAATTTTGACCATGAATAAGATAATAAGGTAAAGAAATAAATTAAATAAATACAAGCTCATAATCAAATATAAATAAAAGATAAACGCATGATTACATAGAGCACATTATATAGTCATATAATAAAATGATTTAATAAAAATGACAATAATAGGTGATGAACAATATCAGACGAATTTAAATAATAATATATATAGTAAATGTAAACAAATAAAATAGAAAAATTTGACATAAAAATAGCAATACAAAAAGTAAAATGGTAATTAAATATTAAATAAAAATAATAAATGAATGAATAATATAAAAAAATAAAATAAAATAATAACCGTGGTGATGAAATAAAATAAATAATATAAAAACAATACAAATAAATAATAAAATATTATAAAAAATAAAAAAATGAAATGGCTAAATAAAATGAAATAATATAATATATCAATATAAATAAATGAAAACATAAATAAAATAATAATAAAATGAAATGAAATAACTAACATAAAAGAAAGAAATATAACTAATAGAATATAACATAAAATTAATAAATGAAATAAAGAAATAAAAATGTTAAATATATAAATAAACAACTAGAGCATAAATAAAATAAAGTAACATAATATAACAGCTGAAACTTAAATAAACAGCTGGAACATAAATAAAATAACATAATATAACAACTGGAACATAAATAAACAACTAAAATGTAAATAAAATAAAGTAATATAAAATGACAACTGAAACGTAAATAAATAGTTGGAACGTAAATAAAGTAATATAATATAATAACTGGAATATAAATAAACAACTGAAATGTAAATAAAATAAAGTAACAAGAGAATATAAAATAAATATAAATGTTGCATAATAAAGATTCCTTGTAAAAAAAATAAACATAAAAAAAACTTATGAATGATATTAAAATAAAATAAAAAAACAATAATAATCTCCAATCTTAACCATGGAACCCGATGTATAAAACAATCAGTAAAAATATTCTCTTTTTATTTTATATGTAGGCTCAAATTATCCTAGATAGATTAGATAGAGATACAGTAAAAGAAGGTAGAAGAAATCATTAAGGCAATGATGAGAAAAATATCCTTTGTTAAAGCCTTATGTTGATGTCGTGTTATAAAAGTAAATGAAAGTTAGGATAAGAGAAAAGACCAAGAAAAGAGAAAAGTTTGAGAGGACAATAGGGAGTAAGTTTATTCACTTGTGTTTCAGGGATACATCACAATGCTTAGTACTGGCTTTTATTTATAGCCTTCAAGGGTCAAACCAAGAGTCACCATTAATTAGCCTTTTTAATTTCTCAACATGTATTTATGAATGCTAATTGGAATATGAGTCAATGGACATCTACAAAGTCAATATTCATAACATATATCAAGATTTTAATTTATTATCTATTTATTTAATTTAGGGTTAATGAGCATTTTGCCCCGGAAGTTTTCACCAAGGAGCAACTTTGCCCTGTAAGTTTTTCAAGGCAATTTGATCCTGGAAATCTAAAAAATTAAAAATAGAACAATTTTGCCCTAGCCGTTATCCTAGTTAAGTTGATCAAATATACTAAGCTAACAGTCTACATGTTATTTTTGTTAAGGTGCAAATTTATCCCAGAAGTCCATGTGTCATTGACTTCATATTTTTTTAAAGTTATATTTAAAATTTCTGAGGCAAATTTGCACCTTAGCAAAAATGACATGTGAAGTACTAGCCCAGTATATTTAATTAATTATCAGTAAAGATATTATTTTTTAAGGTCTTTTACCATAAATATTATTTTTTTCTTGGTCCTTCCCCTAATTTCCCCTAAAATATGATTCTCTAGCTTTTCTAATTTCCTCTTTTAAGTGTAACTCCTATTATAACTCTCTCTCTCTCTCTCTCTCTCTCTCTTAATATCATTTGAACTTTCAATGACTTTATGGATTAGTATCACAAAAAAATTCCAATGAACAAGAGATTACATGTTTAATCTTGTTTGTAATTCCATACCGTTAGTGCCTCCCCTTCTAAGTGTAAAAAAAAAAAAAAAATCATATCATATGCAGATCATGACATCACCTCATTATCATCCTTATGTGTTTATGTTTGAACAAGATTAAAGTATACATTTAATCATTCAAATTTTCACCTATTTGGAAACTAACAAAACCGTGATTTCAAAAGTCTTTTTCAGTGAGTCGAGATAAAACTCCTCTCACATACTTACCTCATAAATAGTAAATATTATTCTTTAAAAGCTAATCTAAATGATTAAGAATCAAGTTCACATAATAAATTTTTCATAATTTAATAATGTGTTTATACTATCTTCAAGAAAGATGGATAAGAAACATAAGGATATTAAAAAATCTCAGAAAAAGGCCTCTAAAATTTCAAAATACAAAATCATGTTTGTTTCGCACAATTCACAAGGAATGGACTATACTTAATAAAAAATTTATAACTCATTTTAATAGAAATTCACTTATTTGAGACTTTAAAATTTTAATAACTCATTTTAAACAATTGTTTAGGGTTTTTGGTTTAGATTTCGATTTCTGTTCTCTGTTCTCGTTCTAGATTGTTCTTCTGTTTTTGGTTTACAACAAATGTCATTCTCCGATGTTAATGGCTACCATTAATGGAGGAGGAGGAGGTTTGCAATGGTGGTTGTGGCTTTGTTGGGAAGGTGATTTGTTTTTCTTAACATAGGTATTTTGATATTTTCATACTATAAATATATATTTTAATTAAAAATTTTATCTCACTTCCACCATCCTACTAAATATATTTTAAAACACAATTCCACTCCCATAAAAAACTCTTCCATTTTACTAAATAGGGCAGCAGTGTTGACCCCAAACCCAAAAACAAAGGAAAATTTATAAAATTAAAAGTGGGATGAGAGGGGCAATTTCGCCGCCGTATCTTCTATTTTCGCTACAGTGAATTAAAAACAAACAAACAAACAAACAAGAAGAAGAATAGTAACCCGTGCTATAAACATGAATAAGGTTTAAATTGAAGTCCAAAAGATTGTTATTCTATAAATTTTTATTCTCTGTCTTCCTTAAAATTCGAAGTCAAATTATTTTCAAATCAGAATTTGGACAATTTAAATTTGCATAAAAAAAGTCAGACCAATATAAATTCACGAGAAAGCAGCTAGAATTAAAGATTGTGTCCATAACGAGTTTTTTTTTAGAGAAACAAAAATGTAAACTCATTCCCATAAGCATTTATAAAAAATCCTCGTGCCAACAAAATCACAAATTCAAAGTACATGATGTAGTTTAAAAAAAAAAGGCCACACCTCAAGCATGAATATTTATTTAATTAAATTAAATTAATGAAATTAGTTAGATTAATTAATATCATACGTTTTTTCTAAATCATCATAATCATCTTCCTAAATTCCCTATCTCTTTTTTACTTGATTATTAATGAAGGAATATTAATATAGATAAATTAGAACAAGATTGACAAATATAAGAAATAGATCTTACATTTAATACCAACATCAATTCTTAAATAAGATCCTACATTAAGGATAGAAGAGTAACGTTTTACAAAGAGAGTTTAGAGTTCAGTGGTTGGCGCTCTATTTAATGCTGAATATTGTCCATTACAATCATCTGTTTTTTTTTTTCTTTTTTTTTTTTTTGGGCAGAATCATTACAATGACAACTTGCTAGTAGTATTTATGGGGGAAGCTTTATTGCTCACCAGATCATTTATGGATCCATTGATGATGAAGAGAACACACCGAGTTCTTGGAATCTTAATGATCAGCTGCTAAGACTTTGGCAACTTGGGGAGTTATTAAGTGTGGAAGTTGGGGTTGAACTGAAGCACAAATTGTAGATGGAATTGTTATGATGATGATGATGAGGGTTGATTATTGGATGATGTGGGGCTGATGATCCACCATTGTTGTTGTTGCTAGAAGAAATGAATTTTGATGATGCTGCATTTGAATTAGAAAACACCGGCACCGGCGTGATGCTGCCGTTGCTGTGAAGTTGCCAGGCCAGACTTGGGAATCTTGATAAGGGAACAACTTCTGTTCTCTTATCTATGGCCTTCTCCTGCCATTTAAGCACTGTTTAGAATAAGAATATGAAAATCCCAACAAATACAAATGTTCTAGATAATGTCATCATCAAACAGAATGATAATACTATGTTGAATGTAAATTCAATCTTTTATATTATCTGCTTCAACTCCTTAGAATTCCTAGAAATAGTTTTTTTCTCATAGTAATCATCATGTATTCCAATATAAGCATAAAACATGATTTTATTCTAATACAACAATCAGTGTTTGGTTGATCATAACCATGGGATGGAATAGTCTCTCCCATGGTAATCATCATCATTCCTTATACATGTCAATCCTTATTCCCACATCTCTGTTTACTTCATTGCCTCCTTCTTACAAAAATCTATCTTTGGTCAACATTATCTTAGCCATTTTATTCTCTATCACCCGCATTCCATTCCAATCTTTTCCAACAACCAAATAAGCATTCACTTTTCTTGTTTATAGTACTTGTTCTCTCTCCCATAATCTCTTTTAATACATTAGATACAACTACTTTTTGTGACCATAAAGGAAAGTTAACCTAGAATAGATGCATCTTGTAGGCTAGTATTCTATATCATCAGTGTCAAGCAGGTCCTAGTAATATGTTTAGTGCATTGCCATGCCTTCCAAATAGAGTTAATAGGTAATTTGCAGTTTAAAAGCAAATACTACTAAGAATTTTTATTTTTAGGAAGACAGTGACTTGAAATCAGCATATAGGATCAAGAAAACATGATGAACTCAAAAGTAAACAAGGGAAGATAGACACCTCAAAGTCCTGGACATAACCATTGTATAAGCCAGAGCATATTTGGTCATATTTGGATGGCATTGCCACTCCATAAATGGCTTGTCCCCTTATTAATGCAGCACCAGTGCCATCTGCCTGAAAAAGGAGCTAAAGATGATTAACTGCAGCATCTCTCTCTCTCTCTCTTTCTAACTCCCATAAATATATAGATATAGGTTGAAGACTAAAGCCAAGAATCATACCATTGGCCCTCCTTTGTTGGGTGGCTCACAAGCTGTGTAACGAAAAGAAAAGCCTCTTGCAGCATCATTCTTCTTGGATTCATTACAAGGTGGAGAAATTCCAAGGCTCAAATCAAGATTTTGATAATTACCTGCATTAGTATACAACATTAAGTTTTAAATGAGAACAGGGTTTTCACCTATGAAAACAAATGAATGAGCAAAACATTATGATATCTTAGTTCACATACCTCCTCTGCTTGACTCAATAGTTCTCTCTCCCTTGCTAGGCTCAAAGCTAGTCACCAATCCTCTTCCGCCACTCTTGATGGGTAGCTTGTCGTAAAGCCTACACGTAAGAACAATGAAAAATACCCATTTGGGTTGGATTAAACAATATAAAATTATCACCCAAAGAAATTAGCTTAGTTGGTACGAACAGGCATAATCTCTCTTTAACATTTGAGGTTGATTTCTCTACAAAATACTGGTAATAAAAATTCTAAATGGACCAAGGCAATGAGAGATAAATGTCCTTAATATCGCCTAGCACCAACAAAAGCCAAGACTAAGTCTGAAAACACCTTAATCATAAGCAGAAACGAAAGTTGAAGAGTGAATTTGTTGGAAGGAGGGTTTCTTACTTTTTGCCAAGGAAAGGGCTGGTTTGTGCTTCCCACTGACCCCATTTGTTGAGAGACAGACCTCTATATTTTGAGCTCCCTCTTGGGATACCAGAGCATTGGCGGCGAAGGACTTGGATAAACTCCTCTTTACTCAAATCTTTCATCTGCATCGCAATCAAAAATTTGTTCAGGAAATCAGGACTTGAAGACATTAGAATAACAAGATGGCCACAAAAAACAACAGATATTGCAATAACTTGTTCATTTAATTCATTCTATTAGTACCATCTTCATGTCTTCCTCATAATCACTCAGATTGAAGTTTATATCAGCATCAACACCTCTGAACTTAATTGCAGCTCTATCATATGCTCTGCATAGACAAACATCAACTTTACATTAAAATGGAGAATTAAAAATAACATTCTTCACTCACAACAGAGGATTACAACTCTCACCTTGCTGCAGTATCTGCAGTATCAAATCCACCTAACCCAAACCCAATATGCTAAATCAGCAAAAGAAAAACTAAAGAACAAAATGAAATATTCACTGAACTAAAACGTAACACCAAGTGATTATCCACTTACCTAAATAGACCTGCTTCCCACAATCCCTGCGTTCACAGAAAGAATGAACTAAGTGAACTGACAACATCAAACAAGGTATAACACCAACACACCAAATTTAGTATTAAATAAAATTTTCATCCCTCTAGTTTCATCAAAGTATCCACCGTCATCCTCTTTTTTCACATATTTATACAAAAATAAGGACAAGCCTTATCACATGTTGTTACAGACATTAATTCTTGGCACTGTTAAACCATCCAAATTTAGCATCCAAAGTCAGCAGATAATTTGATCTTTTGCAGATGAAAACGTGTTGGCTAAATCAGAACTATTAGGCAGGAATCAAGAGGCTATCTCAGGTGTAACTTCTAATTTTAGAAACATGGAAAATTTCTTGTAATAGAAAGAACCCTATGATCCCAAAATTTTAACTATGTACCATATATGAGATTCCCAGCGACCAGTCCTGCGATAGAAAGTAACACCCCTGTACTGTGAGCTTCGGGACCTGGGCCCTCTTCTGCTTTTCCTGATTTGAGGTTGCTTTTCCTGCAACACTCGCAATTCACCTTGCGTGTTAGCAACACCACTCCCAGCGAAGGATTGATGACTTCTCGAACATGATAATCCCAATCGGAAATCA
This sequence comes from Albizia julibrissin, assembly GCA_037074505.1. Taxonomy (NCBI): domain Eukaryota; kingdom Viridiplantae; phylum Streptophyta; class Magnoliopsida; order Fabales; family Fabaceae; genus Albizia; species Albizia julibrissin. The sequence continues at coordinate 55,946,774 of CM073477.1, read as the reverse complement.
CAGTCTCTGCGTCCCTTGTCGTCACTATCATTCACCGGGAAAAGTAGCTGTGTCGTGATTTCCGGTGTCTCCTTATCTTCATCCTCAATTCGACAATCTGTTTCTTTCTTCAGTATGTCGAATACGAAGGCAGAAGAATCTTCGTCTCGAGATTCTTCGAAATTCAGCACAGAGGAGTTGGAAGTTCCCGAGTCTTCTTCCATTTGGGGCTGAGAACCTTCCATTTCGACATTGAGATCCAACATAGCTTGAGCTTACCTAGTGCCCTCTCCTATCCTTAGCTCCTGACCTTCACAGAAAACTCTGTATGAAGTGTGAACAACGAATTATGAAATACAATGACCCATTCACCAAACGATAATCTCCTTCAAGAAAACTAAAGTGTGAAGGAGAAACTCGAGGCTGAGAAGGGAAATTGAAAGGTGGGTGTCTCCTTAACAAACGATTTGGGGTAGCAGGAAAAAGATAGCGTGATCAGTTCATGAGGGACGATTGAAAAGAACGAAAGGGAAAAAAGTGTAACAGATTGATGGGCAAGTGGAGAATGGAAGAGGAGAGAGATTTCAGGTACTTTTAGTGAATTATGAGAGAGAATCGAGCAGAGAAGAAGAGGAAGCTGGTTTGAAGAGAGAGAGGGAATGGAGACGTGAAAACTGTGAGGGAGGAGGAGTAAGGAGAGAGGAATTGTAGACTTGGCCTCTTTATCTTCGGATATGGGTTAGACACCATTTTGCACATGATTCACTCCTTTGATTTCTAAGGGAGAATCACTTATAAATATTTTTATAATAAATTTATTTATTAATTGAGATCTAAAAAAAAATTAGATAAAGAAAGATTATTCCTATATATATATATATATATATGAAAAAGATATATTGAATATAGTAAAGATTTTTTAAACATAAAAAAAGATATGTTGCAACAAAAAAATTATTTATACATGAAGATTCTATTTAATAAATAAATTTTTAATAAAGTACTCTTAAATAATTTTGTCAATCCAAAAATATATAATAAATTAATCATGCATGGCTCTTCAGGGCTTCCATGCTGTATTCTCCCAGCAAATCTTTAATCAACCAACGAATTGAGGCCACGTTTGGTTCATGTAAAATGTGAGGAAAGAGGAAGAGAATACTGATGCTTACTTCTTTTGGTTTTTCATTGCAGGTTTTGTTTTATGCAATGCATAAGGATTATCAATATGATGCATTTTGCAGACTCAGTAGTGGGTTCACATATGTAATTAAAAAAAAAAAGAAGTATTTGATTGACACATAAAATGTTTCATTTTAATGCTGATTAAAATGTATTACAATAAAAGAAATTAATCTTTATTATTACATAATTTTAGTTGTGAAACTGGAATTCAATTTATATGAATTAATGTATGGATATTTATATCCTCCTTGAATCAACATTTAGGCATTTATACTGCCATTTTCAGAATTGGTAGGGTTAAAAAGATCATTTCACATTTATTTCATTTTGTAGGTAAAATATAAATTTCACTTCATGATTTCCCAATAACATACTAAACAAATGATAGGCAATCATCATCGTATTATATTTTCTACCATTGTGTGCAACTGTGCACAAGTTGAATGCAGCAGGGAGGATTCATTTCTAGGACTATAAGGAGAATGAATCTCACTATATATGTACTCCTTTAATTCTTAATATAAAATAAATTTATTTAATTTGATTAGATTAAGAAAATTATTTAAGTTAGTTAATATAATATATATTTTCTAAAACATCCTAGTCATCTTCCTTATTTCTTTATTCCCTTTCTTCCTTGATTATTATTAAGAAAACATCAATAGAGGTAAATTAAAAAAAGATTGATAAATATAAAAACTATAGGGAGAATTGCTTAAAAATATCTTGGGGACAAATTAATTGCTAAATGCTACCATTACACACGACGGGTGATATGTTGCACACGACCGGAAGATGTTTGCACTTTCGTATGGAAGCTTTTTGTACACACGGAATATGGTCGCACATAATAGAAGCTATATTACACATGATAAATGTTTGATTGCATGCGTAATATCATTTAACAATTAATTTACTTTCAAAGTATTTTTAAGCCATTTTTCTAAAATTATAACTTATATTTAGAATTAAGATGAACTCTATAAACAAATATTATAGAGTGGCATGAAAGAAGTTAAGTTTGTTAATAACCGAGGGCTACTGTGGGCATGATTGGAATATTCTTTTTACAAAGAAAAAAAGAATTTTAATACGGAGGGGAAATAGAAACTGGAATTGGGAATGAACTTTTGGATTCAATTATCTTGGGAATTTATTTACCTTAAGTGTCCCTATACGTGGAAGGTGATAGATTAGACACCATTTGTAACAACATTAAACTATTAGATCTATCACTCTAATCTTATTTATAAATCTATTTTAAATAAAATATTAGTTCTTATTATAAGTCTATTTTCAAATTAATAAATAATTTTCTAACTTTTTTGCCCCTATTAATTTCAAAAAAATAATAATAATAATTTATTCATATTGACTTTTGAAACCAATCATAAGTAAGAGTAAGATTGAAAATTTAGTCAATAATTACTGAGTTAACTAACTCTCTTTAATATATAAAAATTAATTAATTTAAACTTATAAATAAAATCAAAATGCATTATCTTAATTCAACCTGAGGGTGTTAGAGGGGAGTGACAACAAAAAGGGATTGTCAGGGAAGAAAGAAAGTGGGGGAATGGCTTCTCTCCTTTGCTATTCATATCCACTGCCATCTTTAATAGAGACCTTGCGGCCTAGGAAACACAACCCCTCATGGTGCATTAAGTTCAAGGAACAAAAAATCGGACCGGTCAATGAACCGGTCACGGCACAAGTTCAAGGGTCAATGGTTCAACCGGGGTTGGACCGGTGGTCGAACCGGTCATATTAAAATATTATAATTTAATTGACAATAACAAAATAACTATAATTTATAATTCAAAAGTCATTACTAACAATAAGTTAGTTCTTCAAAGTTCAATCAAAATCTATAACTAACATCAAAATATAGTTAAAACATGACAATGTCAATTATCATTCATCAAACAACCAAGAGGCAAGAACCAACATCAGAATAGTCAAAAGATACCGATTTAAATCATCAAGCTCTACAACTCATCAAGGGGATCTATTGGAGATGAGTCATTAGGAGGTGGATTGGGTAAAGAGTAAGAGGTAACAATATCATCAGGCAAAGCCGGGGGATCAGGAACGTCTATATCTTCGTCACCTACGCATATACACGATAATAATATCAATGATTATATATAACATATAATTATAAGGATGAATAATAAATTAGTAAGAGAATATTAACAGCACATATAAATCTTCATTAACCCTATCTAGAGTAGATGAATGTGCAATGTCTTCACTACCAAGAAGTCCTTCAAGATTTTCTACATCTTCGTTATTAAATTCTGGAATCAGATCTTCTTCAATCACCCAAAAATCCACCTCATCAATAGACTCATAGTCAATAGGATCATAACTTGCCTGCTTTTTCTTCAATTCAATCCTTCAAATTTCAATGACATATAATTTCAATTAAAACTTTTAAATACATCCATTTTATAGTGAAGAACAACATTTTTCATAATATCTAAAGTTACCTATGCTTTAACCGCAAGTTATAATTAGTGTAAACTAAATCATTCAGCATTTGATGCTCCAATCTATTTCTTCTTTTTGTATGGATGCGCTCAAATAAGCTCCAATTTCTCTCACAACCAGAAGAAGCAGATGTTTGGCTAAGAATACGAATTACAATATGTTACAATTCTGGTACTGAATAGCCATAATACATCCACCATTCATCTACAAAATAAAACATGTACAAAATATTAGTTGCAATCAATTAATATGTTAATTAAACATTAAACAATAAAGATAAATACTTAGTTACTTACAAGGATCTAGTTTTTTAGCTCCCTTTTTACATGTCTCTCGGCTGAAAGATTCTTTTCCTTTAAGATACAGTGTGACTTGCTTCATTATCTTAAGCAATCAACATTTTCATCTGAGTTGACCTCTACCACATCAATCAAAGCTTGCATTAGCCCTCCCTTATGAATAAAGTTTGGACCATATACGAATGTTGGATTCAACAAATAGGAAGCTACATGGAGATCAGTCTTGAAATGTTTATTCCATCTCGTTTTAATGATACTTGTGTAAGGCTTGTAGAGATCTTTATTCCTCTTGAACATCTCATTAATTCCACTTTTTGCCGTTTGCATGCCTTCATAAACATATGGCAGTGAAGGCTTCTCATCTGAGTCAACAATTCTCAACAATTTTATTAGAGGAGTTACAATCTTCACAATTTGGTAACATTCATTCCAAAACCGGCTATCTAATATGATTGTACTAAAAAAAATTTTGGGAGTAGTCCTAGATAGCTTATGGTCCACAAAGTGTTTATCAACAACAAGGGCTTGCAAGTCATGCTTGTGCATATATATGTTGTGCAATATAATAAAGATAGTGGAAAATCTTATAGCACCAGGATGGACAATTTCTTTCCAACCTAGCCTTTTCCTCAGCCAAGACAAGAATATCATATGATTGTAAGCAAATATTGTTATCTTTGATGCCTTTGCTGCAATGTCTGACACATGAGGCATGCTTGAAATGTCTTTCAATACAAGATTTAAACAATGAGCAGCACAAGGAGACCAATAAATATTTTTATATTTCTCCTTGATTAACCTTCCACATGCCACGTAACTGGCAGCATTGTCAGTCACCACATGAACAATATTATTGGAACCGACCCACTCAATTACTTCAGAAAACAAAGTGAATAAAGTCTTTGCATCTTTTACTAAATCTGATGCATCAACAGACTTAACAAACATCATTCCATGGGTAGACTAAACTAAAAAGTTTATCAAAGTCTGTTGCCTCACATTAGTCCATCCATCTGCCATGAGTGTGCAGCCTTTTTTCTGCCATTTCTCTCTATGACCGTCAACGAGTAACTGACATTCCTTTTTCCATTCTCTCAATAAGTTAGTTTTAAAGTCATAAGCACTAGGGGCTTTAAACCCAGGCCCTATAGAACACATTTCATCCACAGCTTTTTGAAATAAATGGCACTCTAATGCTTTAAATGGAATGCAGTTCGCTATGGCCCATTCAGCAATAAGCATCTTCACATTATGTTGTACTTCTTTCGATGCGAAGACACTCTTGATAGTTGGTTGAGCTCCAGGAGTTGTCATAGGAGTAAAATATTTATCCACTGTATTAGGAGGTTTCCTCTTCTTAGTTTCACTATTAACCTCATCTCCTTCAACTCCCTCTTCTCTTATATCCTCAATTTCCTTTTTCTTTGCAGTTTATTTCAAAGACTCTGCCATTCGATGAAGTACATCAGCTGGAACTTTTTTACAAGAAGCAATTTGACCTACAACACCAGCAAGATGTTGCTTCAGCATATTTATGCCACCTCCTCTATAGCTATTACCACAGTGAAGACACGTGTATACATTTTGTGTCCCCTCTTTCTTGAAGGCAACATGTGCCCATGCTGGGTCAGTTTTTCCACGAAGTGAGGTATTGGAAGTAGGATTAGGAGTAAGATTGGAATTGGCATTAGAAGAGGGAGTAGGAGGAGTGACATTATCATTTCCGAAACTCGATAAATCCATCCTTGGAGAAAGTAAAAAGCAACAAAGTAATTAGTTCGAATAACAGTAGCAATATGTAAAACAAAATCTCAGCCATATATTATACAGCATAATCTTGACTAAGATGGAAAGGAGATAAACAACCATCAACCTCACCCCACAATGTAAGAGATGCAGAGGTAGTAATTATTTGGTCAATCCCTCAAAATCTAGCTCTCTCTCTCTCTCTCTCTCACTCATATTTAAATATAATAAATAATTGAAGGAAGCACAACAAAACCAAGGATGAGAGTGAAATTTAATTATGATTGGTGTTGCATGCATTGTCTTAGGTTCTCAGTTGTTGTTAGAGAGATACCATCAAAAGAAGATCCTTTTGTCTTTGGTTTTTCCATCTTTTTCATCACATATACCCTTCTTTGTTTCTTTTATCTATGCACACAAACAAAAACTATTACATTGCCTTCATCCACTCTTTTATTTAACTTCAATTAAAAAAACTCTAATATTAATTGTAGCATTCTGAGTTGACAGAGTCTCCATGAAGGCATGAATCACTAATTACTAATTAGTAATACTAATATGTACTTAAAAACTTCAACTTGTAATTCGTTGTTAGGCCAAAAATAGACTTCTAAGTTCTAATGACTCCAACTGTCCCAACAGATCTTTAACAGAACAAAATTCATATGACTAACACAAACATGACTTCATAATTAGTTCATATAGAAAATGAGAAAAATATGATCAAGAACTTGAGCTTGGTTGCATAATCAGATTGAAGCCATGAACGGTATAACACATAGCATACCAAATGGCAAAATCATACCCCACAGTCCAACACCACAGATCAGAGCAACATCAAACGGTCAAACACTCAAACATACCATACCAAAATAAAACCAACACGGCAACACCAGACGAAAACCCAAAGCTTACCACGCAGGCACACACAACAAGCGACCGGCACTTCGGCAGAGATGAGAGAGGCAGAGATAAGAGAGAACCCGACAAAACTCACCGAATCGGCCGTGCACCAACACATTGGGCACCTTCAGACTGAAAAGCCGCCTGTCGGACTCCACAAGACTTCGTCGGACTTCAACTCTAGCTAAATGGCTTGAGCAATGGATACTGAAGGCAAGACGATTGATGACACAACCACCGCCGATGAAACACACGCTTGAGATGAGAGGGAAAATTTTGGCTTCAACCACTATCGGGTGGTCGATCGAGAGAGGGAAGAACATCAGAGGTTAAGATGAGAATTGAGAGGCGATTATCACTGACTCATTGAGACATTGACAAAAAGCCACAGAATTGCGAGGTTAGGGATGGGATATGGGTCGGGTGCTAAGCACGCGACCAACACAGCCCCAAAACGACGTCGTTTTGGGGCTTTGAAAATTTTTTTAAAAAAAACAACCCGCCCGACTCGGCGGGTTGACCGAGTCGAATTGGTTCAACCAGGTTAACCCCTGGTTTCACCGGTTTGGTCTACCACCCGGTTTAACCTTTAAACCAGACCGGGCTAGGGGCCGGCCGACCGGTTTTCTGATCGAACCGGCCGGTCCAATCCGGTTTTTCCACCCTTGATTACGTTTGATCTAATGTGTTGGAAACTTTGGACAGTAAGGAATCACACCCTGTTCAACCAAGATCCTACACAACCTCACATATTAGTCAATGAAGTCCTCTCTCTCTTTGACGAACCATGTTGTTGAAGACTATGCAACCTCTCAATGCAATGCGTCTTAGTTGATTTCCCATTGCTATATTTATGTTTCTTTGCAGTTTAGTTTTTCTTTCGGTGTAAACCCCGTGAGTAGATACTACTTGTAAATATGATTTAGTATTAACAAAGCATCCATTTCTACTCAAATGTGTGTGTGTGTGTATATATATATATATATATTCGCTGTCATCCTTTGATGTAAAACATCATCGTTTTGCATTAAAAACAAAAGTGGTAGTGGTTTTTTATTTTTTTTGAGTTAAGTTAAACTAAGATCTAAAGTATTTTTCCAGTATCCTAAATTAGTTTTTGATGCACCAAATGCCCTAAAATATTTTTTTTTAATAGCACTCAATATCTAAAAATAAATTTTAGTACATCCAACACCCTAAAATATTTATCAGAAACACTCAGTATCCTAAATTTAGGATGCTTAATGTTACTGAGAAAAATACTTTGAAGGTAAAATTGCACAAAATATTATTTTTTGACACCAGATGCTATTTAAAAAATACTTGCTATTAGGTTAATAAACTAGTTTAAGATACTGAGTTATATTAGAAAAAATTTTTACAGTTCAGGATGCATCAAAAACTAGTTTAAAAATACTGAGTGCTACAAATAGAATTAGTTTTTTTTTAATAGAACTCAGTATTTTAAATTAATCTAGTTTTATAATAGCAAGTGTTTTTTCAATAGCATCTAGTGTCAAAAAGTAATATTTCGTGCAATTTTACTCTCAAAGTATTTTTCTCACTAACATTAAACATACTAAATTTAGAATACCGAATGCTCCTGAAAATATTTTGTGTTGAATACATCAAAAATTATTTTAAGATACTGAATGATATTGGAAAAAATATTTTAGAGTGTTAAATGCACCAAAAACTAATTTAGAACACTAAAAAAATACTCTAGACTCCTAGATATAAGTTAACTAAAAAAAATAAAAAGCAATTACCACCATATTTTTAACATAAAACGATGACATTTTATAGCAAAGGACGGATATTAATAGCAAAGGAGAGAAGCCATTCCCGAAAGCGAGTGGGAGAAAATAAGTTAAATATCACTCCAATTTATTTTTTAATTAAAAAAATTGAGTGAAATATTGTAATCACTTTTTCGTTTTGCCTTATTTTATACCAACCTCATTTTGATTTTGAAAACATATATTTTATCCCAAACCGTAGATATTGTTAAAAATATTTTAAGAAGATTATAAAATTATATTTTGTAAATTGAAAATTATATTAGAATTGATCTTATTTACTAGTTTACCTTTTATCATGCTAAATCTCTAATTTATCTTGCATACTAAATATTTTTTATCAAGTTGCTCCTCGCCATAATAAATCTCTAATTTATAATTATCTGTTTAATATTTTTAGTAAAGTTAGGTAGTCTTTATGTAATTTCTACTTAAAGAAAACAGTAATCATTTGGTAAAAATTTTGAGGAACATTTTTAATATATACATGTTTAACAAAATATATTTAAAATTTAAAATTTTGAAATTAGCATATTAATATAATATGCTCAAAATTATATCTTTTAAAATTGTATACAATATATGAAATAAATATATATTCTTAAAAATATATATATTAAAATTACTTTTTTGCCAAACATAAGTGTCAAATTGATTACTAAGTAATATTTTTTGATACAGAATTAATTACTAAGTAAAATTTCTATATAGAAGAAGCGTTTAAGTTTTCAAAATTAAATTGAGAATGCAGGTTGTGATATACTCAAGGATGCATGACAGCATGAATAAATAACATTAATTAGTTATTAAAATATAAAGGAATTGAACTCAAGTCAGAAAATGTCAGGCGATAAAAAGAAAATAAAATGCTTTTGTTGGACTCAGATTTCTCCGGTCTTTTACATTAATTAATGACAAAATTAATGCGTGATTAAATTGGTTAGAAGAGATCATGGTGGTGGGACCTATCTTCGATTTGCTCAATAATATACTCAAATATAATCTGATTTTCGTAATATTTATCTTAAAAAAGTAAATCATGTGTTACAGAGAACTATGGAAATCTAATTGTAATTCAAGACAAATTTAAGTTATAGGAAAATTAGAATGAAGAACGTGGAGGAAAAAATATTTATGGAGAAAAATAATAAAAATTATAATTATTTAAAAGGATTAAATATAAAAATATAAAATTAAAAATATTAAAATGTCCATAACAATATTCTGCCTTCCCTCCTACATTTTCTCCCACATTATATTTTAAATTATAATTTTGTAAAAATTATAATTTTTTAAATCAACAAAAATTTTAACTAAAAATAGAACTATTAATTTTAATAAATCTCAAGGTATTTTATAATTTATCATATATGTTAAACCAAAAAATTTTATATGAGTTACTTTTTTTTAGAAGAAATTTATGTGGGTTAAAAAATTCATTTAATGTTAATATAATTAAAAAAATCTAAGTAATCTATTATCTCCTGAAAAATATGAAAAGAGTTTTATTTTTTATTTTTATAAAAAAAATGCTTAATTAATATCAATGTTGATAATATAAATCAGGCAAGTTGATGATATAAATTGGTGGGTGGTTATAGTTTTAATTTTAGTTATTTTATTAATTATGAATACAAGAGATAATGTAAGAGGTTTGGTTAGTGGCAATTTAGTGATTTTAAATTTATATTATGATGTAATTTGATTTAATTTATCTAATAAAATTTTTTCTATGCAATTATGATTTAGTCATTTTTTAGTGGGTATTGCAAGTACAATATTGTGAGAAGTTGCTTAACAAGAAAGCATGTGAAGCAAGCCTAAAACCATTCAAAGATGTTAATTGTAAGATACGAATGGGAGCACTATCATGTGAAGAGTTGTTTCCGATGGCAAAAAGAAGAAGAAGAAGAAGAAGAAGAAGAGTTGTTTTCCGTATGCTCTTGCATAATATATTTTGGTATTTGCCTGCCATATGTGCTTTATGGTTTTGTCATTTCAGCGTCTTCATTGATCTTTTATATATGCCTTTTTTTTTCATTTCAATGCTAAATTTAGGTGATATTGCTCAATTTTTTTTGACAATTTCCAGTACTTTTTCACACATATGTTATCAAAAAAAAAATATTTTTTTCACATAAATCACGAAGGTAAAAATGACCAAACAACAAAGCCCTATCATACCCATGTAAAATCATACATGGCATGCATTTATTTGACCATCAAAAAAGCAACATTGTTCTTTTTTATCATTTCCGAAATGATATTAAACTCAAAAATAGTTTTGAATACCCATAACTCTTGTACTACCTTTTAAGATAAAATTAAACTTTAATTCATAATTCTAACAAATGCGTTAGTTTTAGTGGAATAGGCTTTAACAGTTTAAGTACACATTTTAAGTTTAAATACATATGAATGCAAAAACACCTTAAAGGAAACTGTTCCAATTAGACCCAACAATATTCTAATCTAACTAAGTCATGTAGCCATATTAAAAAAAATCCAAAATCCAAACAATTGTAACTTATGATGAAAACCAAACACAATAAGATCTGGCTAAAATGAGTATAATAATATTCGTTAAAAACATGGGGGAAATGAAGGTTGAGAAAGAGGCAATGAATTATGGGGACACGCATACACATCTCTCTCTCTCTCTCTCACACACACAGAGGATAAGGTGGTGGCGCACAGACGTAGCTGGACAACGTTGACGATACCATAAATAAGGCATCTCCCCTCGTTTCCTTCCAAATTGCAATCACCACACACACACGTCATGACCCTTTCCATTATTCACATTTAGATTCTTTGTAGAATTCAGAAACTAAGAGAAAATTCATTCTTGTCTTGTTCAAAATTGCAAGGGAATATTATATGTAGAAGAAAAACCATGAAAGATAATAACACTACTGAAGGACCACAAAACTATAAAATTACATAAAAACGTGTTTTTTTAAATAAATTGACAATGTCTTTACATATGGTACATTCATATATAGATAGCACAATTAAAAATTTTGAAAGTTTAGTTGTAAATCATGAAAGCTCATTTATAAAAAAATTATAATCTTAAAAGTTAATTAATGTGTTTTTGTAAATAATCTTAAAAAGTTCATCAGTTGTGAAATCGGCAACACGTTAATGTGCTTTTGCCACTAATGATGGAAAAAACAGCATTTAGATAAGCAGTATAGATGGTAACTGATTATTTAGCTTATTATTCTTCGTTTATTATTGCAACTGAATTCAAATCTCTTGTTCATTGGATGATTGGATTACTAATGACCCGTTTGGTTCTATAGCATGAAAAGAGATTACATATAATCCTAATACAAATAATTGATTCAAATGTTTGGTTGGACTAATGTAATACAGAGGGATCATATTTTGTAATGTTGGTTTTTTTTTTTTTTTTGAGAATCTTTTAAGCAATTACATTAGGATTACAATTCTGGGATATATATATGAAAGGGATTACAGCATGTGACAATCTCAAAAAGGACATTATTTGCACTTACCTCCTCTATAGTCTTCCATCTTGACCACTAATTCAACATTATCGTCCATAGAAATGAATTTTTATTTTTTGTTGATTTTAATAAAATATAAATAATATATTTGATTCTCATATTCTTAAATACTTTGCCAAACAAACTTTTGTAATTTCCATTACATTACATACATTCCACTCATTCCACAAATCAAACTAGCATAAGAATTATTTGCAAGGATGTAAATGGCCACGTACAAAGTTTGTTATTTTATTCTGTCTTTAATATAAGATACATTTATCTAATTTGATTAAATTAAAAAAAATAATTAAGTTAGTTAATATAATATATGTATTTTCTGAAATATCAGTTATTTTTTTAATCCTTCTCGCTCCTCTTTGATTGCTATTAATATAGGTAAATTAATCAGAAAAAGATTGATAATATTAAGAATATGTCTTATCTTTAGGACTAATTTCAATTCTTTAAACATGTCTTATATAAAATAGTAAAAGGAATACAATATTTACTGAATCTAAACCACTCTTTGAGTAATGTCTCTTGTTCAACCACAGGTCTTACATGATCATTTGATGTTTGAGTGTTATTTATGGGCCTCCTCTGTTTGTTACTGTTTTTTGGTTCGTTTTTAAGGTGATTTACTGTACTTTTATTCATATTAAAATAATAAATAATGAAAGTTAAAATATAACATTCATATTAAAAATTTAATTTTGTGGGTTACAAAAAGACAAAAAAAAAATCCTCTCCGACTTCTAAATCCTATTAGAGGAGTATGCACTCTGCAGATTTCATTAATAATGAATGATTATTCATGCATGGGAAAAAAAGGCTAATTTCTCGGATGCTTGGATCTTCTCATTCCTCGATTTAATTTGCAATTGATTTACAGCTAATTTTTTCAAATTTTTCAACTAAGCTCCATTTGGTTCAATGAAAATATTTTGATGGAAAAGAAAATAGAAATAAAAGTGAAATTGGTAATGGAAAATAAATTGGATGGAAAAAGTATGTTTAGTATGATAAAAATTGAGAAAACTGGTGAAAAATCCTTCATTGTAAAACTTATTGTTTAAAGCTAAGGTGTGTAAAATTTGTTTAAGGATTTAAGTGCAACATATTTTTAATGGGTCTAGCTTTTGTTTAACTATATATATGTGCAATCTATCATTTACTATGTGTAAAATAGAAGACATTTATATATAAATAAAAAAGAGTTACACCCTTTCAAAATCTTAAGTCCTTAGGTATTTTCGGAGGATAAATTTTGCAAATTACAATGAAAGATTTTTCAGCATTCTTCTCTTAAAAAATAAAATGGAATCTTTGCTTTTTTTTTTTTGATACAGCTGAATTAAGTATCTAAACGAAGCCAAAAATAATAAAAAGACCATAATAACCATGTATAAGAAGATGTTGTACGTAGATATAGGAATAAACTTACTAGCTATTAATAAATTTATTTATTCATGAAGTTTAATTTCTAAGGAATTAAATCTTATGCTTTTTTATTATTAAATATTAAAATAAAAATTTATAGCCATATGACTTAAAATTCAAAATACACACATATATAACGAATTATAGTCATGAAATTCAATATTTTCATTATATTACTTACTTTTTTTATAAATATAAGTATCCTTTATTCGGAGGTCTATTTTAGATATTGTTGTCTTCAAATCTTAGTTCACCAGATTATCTTTATTTAAACATAGTGTAATTGTTGGCACCTCTCTCATATTAAAGATTTAGACCCAATCTCATTGGTTTTTATAATTCGTCTTTGGTGACAATATCTTCTTGCAATTTTTCAAAATAAATCTTACAACTTTTTCCGTTGCAGAAATATTTAATATCATAACTTAGTTCACCTACTTTTCAATAACAAAATCGAGGGATCCTTTAAAGCCTTTTATGTGACAAAAAAAGAAGCTAGTGTGAGTTACATTAATTTCTTTCATATTCTAATTATTTTTGTTAATGAAACTACTTTGTATTAACATTATTAAGCTACTTTCATAAAGAACCTAATTAATTAGTTCTTGCAATAAAAGAACTATTGATTAAAGTTGAAATAACCATCAAGTTAACATGTTTGTTTCTACGTTTGGAATAATGCCAACGCAAAAGTTTCTCTCTTTTTACTTTTTTCTTTTTAAAAATAAAATTAGAAGGGAAGATTAATAGGCTGAGTTTATAAGGAGGTTCCAACTCAACCTTACGCTTATAGAAAAATTTTCATATAATTAAGTTACAAGATCATTTGCAAGGTAAAGTTGTTCTTTTGTTTTTATACAATTCTAATATGTTTATTTCTATTTGTTTCAAGGTCAAAGGATAAAAAGAAAGATATTACTGAGTTCAAATAAAAAAAAAGAATAATTAGGGTTATAAAATTTTATTAAGCAAAAATGTCAGAGAACAAAAATAAGAAAAACCAATTTAAAACTTTTTGTTGACCCTGCTTCTATAATGTTTCTTAAAATCAAAATCATTAAAACCCAAACAAGGTAATCTTAAAATTTCTCCCTTCTCTATTATCAATCCAAATAATATAATATTAAAATATCTCCCTCCACTCCGTTGAACTAAACAGATCCTTAGAAGTTGTTTGCTATGAGGGATTTGGAGGAGAGAAGAAATTTTTATGACTTAGATTTTAAAAAAAATTACAGAAGTGGGGTTAAAAATTTTTAGTTAATTTTTCTTACTTTTTTATTTTACATCTTATCTTTATTAAAATTTTATAACCCCACTTCTCTAATTTTTTAAAATCTAACTCATAAAAATTTTTTCTCCCCTCTATTTCCCTCTTGCAAACAGACCCTTAAATTGATAAAACTTTTGGTTAAATGTATGTTACTATTATTCATAAGAAAATAGGTTTAAGGTGAAACCAGCATCCTGAAGTATTTTTTTAAGTGAATCCAATACCTTAAAATATTTTATAGTGTAATGATTGAATTGGGAAAATAATTTGAATATTGAGAATAAAAAAATTACATCAAGAAAATTACTTTCAATTGGAGCCAATAATACTCCAATATAATTCAATAATTTTTTTTCTAAAAAAAAATAATTGAGATTAAATCTCAACCTCCCTATACACCATCTGGTTGAGCCGTTGAGGGGTTGGTTTAATGGGTTTTCTATCTAAACTTTGTAGGTCGAGTTTATGCATATTTATGGCTGTCACTCAATTCTGCGCGTGTTATTTTTTATATAAAAAGTAAAAAAGCGAAAATTGAATAATTGCGCGTTGAAGAATATAAAATGTGAAAGCGTGAGAATGGCTATACGATCAAACCTCAAAAACCACATATTTATTATATTTTTAATGAGTTAGTGTTTGGCCCACTTTCCATATTGAATCTTTTCCAGGTCCCCTGCCATTGATTCCCTTGCCCTAAATTGCCCTTACTCCTTTTACTTATTTACATCTCTATCCCTCATCCTCTACATTATTGCAAGACTAATTAATATTTTGTTATGCATATCATTAATGATATATACTCATTATTTGACCCTAAAAAATGATATATACTCATTTATTAGCAAGACTAATTATTTGGTTTATTAAA
Organism: Albizia julibrissin; assembly: GCA_037074505.1. NCBI lineage: Eukaryota > Viridiplantae > Streptophyta > Magnoliopsida > Fabales > Fabaceae > Albizia > Albizia julibrissin. Next base: position 55,931,268 of record CM073477.1, on the reverse strand, counting down.
TTAAATTAATATTTTTTTAAACTTTTCTGCAAAAAAACAGAGAACATTTTCACTTTGGGTTCACAACCTTTATAATTATGAATATTTATGAAGGGTAGTTTATAGACATCTGTATTATCAAAAATGATTTAGTCCTCATCATATGGTCATACTTTTGGAGTTGTATTTTCTTCTTTTCCCTTCCTCTCATGTTCTCTCTTTTTGTTTAATTTAGATCATTGGATTAAGATCTTAACGGTTTATATTTAATATATTATAAAAAAATATTATAATAATAATATTTTTGTAATATTTTATAATAATAATAATATTTTTATAATAAAAAAAATTTAAACCGTTCAGATTTTAATCTAATAATTCAGATTAAAAAAATAAAAAAGGAGAATAAGAAAAAAAGAGGTAAACCAACTCCGTTACTTTTATCATATGTCCCAAATCATCACATTCAACAAAATCTTATATAGTGACACATAAAAAAAGTGAAATTTATTGCTTAATTTCAAATCACGTTAACATGAATAATAATGACAATAATAATTAACCATGTACTTCTTTCTTTCTTTCTTTCTCTCCTTTTTTTTTTTAAATTTGGCGACGTGAGAATTGAAGGTGAGAAATACACACATACACATTTAACAGAATTTAGACCGAAAAAGAATATGCTGGGGAAAAAGATTTACGAGGAAACCGTTTCAAAGCTTTGTTCAAGAGTAGATGTCAAACTCCTTATTTATGTAATCTCAAGATGTAATTAAAAAAATTCAATAAATATTATTGATGTAACATCCAATTTTTATTTATAGTAATTAATAAGTATTATGAGGATTTAATATGTTAAGTAATTTGATATTTAGAAGAGATCTAGAAGTATAAAATTAAAAGAATAGTGAAACATTTAAATATGATAGGAAATTAAAAGTAGTACTAGTATATATTTATTAATATTGAAAATGAATTTAATGAAATTATATGATGGTAATTAGAAATTACTATAAAATTATGTGTATAGAGAAAGTTTAATAAGACTTTGGGATTAAACAAAAGTATTTAAAATATTTCCCACATCAAATATTATAAGAATTTATAGGCTATGAAATGTTATTTGAGAAAAAATACATAAATTGAAACTAATTATTTATACCAAACGAGAATCTTGATAAATGGTAGTCAATCAAGTAAGAGGATTTAGAAATTTTCTAGTATCAGGATATAGGTAAGAGAAATAAGAAATTTTTTTTTATGTCATAAGAAAGAGAGAAAGAATAACAAAAAGAAAAAAGAAAAAGAAGTAGAAAAGAATAGAAATAAAAAAAGAAAAATTCTAGAAAAATACCTTACAGAATGGGAAATGATAAATCAGTGATGTGAAATTGTAAAATCCCATGTTAGTTCGGTGTAAGTACAGTGGAGGATTTTGGGATTTTGAAATTTTAGCGAAAAGACGCTTCTGCCCTTCAGCTCTCCCTCTCTCTGCGTTCGGAATAACAACATCGGGCTCTTTATTAACAACATTGTATTTTACATAACAACACTAGTGATAAATTTGAAATTCACAAGTTTCAGGGGTCAATAACAATGTCCGTCTCTATATTAACAACAACAACAACATATTTTACATTAATAACTTCACTTTCTTATTTCACAACTTTGTATATAAAAAACCAACATATGTTCACAAGTTTCAAAAGCCAATAACAATATCCGTCTCTATATTAACAACAACATATTTTACATTAACAACTTCACTTTCTTGTTTCACAACTTCGTATATCAAAAACCAACATATGTCAGAGATAAGTTTGAAATTAACATGTTTCAGAGCCAATAACAAAACATATCTCTTTATTAACAACACCATATTTTAGATTAACAACTCGACTTTTTTGTTTCACAAATTCGTATCCAAAAAATCAATACATTCCTAATGATAAGTTTTAAATTGAGATACAAAAGTTGTGAATCAAGAAATTCGAGTTGTTAATCTAAAATATAGCATTGTTAATAAAGAGATATGTGTTGTTATTGGCTCTGAAACTTGTTAGTTTCAAACTTTTCTCTGGCATGTGTTGGTTTTTGATATACGAAGTTGTAAAATAAAAAAATGAAGTTGTTAATGTAAAATATGTTGTTATTAATATAGAGACGAGTGTTGTTATTGGCCCCTGAAACTTGTGAACATGTGTTGGCTTTTGAAATACGAAATTGTGAAACAAGAATGTAAAATATGTTGTTGTTAATAGATAGACGAGTGTTGTTATTGGCATCTGAAACTTGTAAACATGTGTTGGTTTTTTAGATATAAAGTTGTGAATGAAGAAAGTGGAGTTGTTAATAAAGAGACTGATGTTGTTATTTTGAGCTGAGAGAGAGGGAGAGCTGAAGGGCATGAATGTATTTTCGCCGAAATTTCAAAATCTCAAATTCCTCCACCGTACTAACACCGAACTGACATAGAATTTTACAATTTCACACACTTATTTGTCCTTTCCCACTTTCCAAGATATTTTTTCTAGAATTTTCCCTTTAAAAAAAGACATGGGTCCCGACCACTTTTATAATTAACCCATTTACAATGCTCACCTGTTTGGGTTAGCGTTGGAGAAGCACGTTCACATAAGTTAATATAAAACTTTTCTCACATAATTACCTTATATTTCGTAAATCACATCTGAAAAGTAACTTTTATTGCCAACCCAAACAGACACTTCCTCTGCAGCCTTCATTTTTTTTTGCCTCTTCCACATCGTCTTCTTCATTTCCATGTGCACCAAGTCCTCCATTAATGGCTATTTAAGCTAGCTTTAAGCTCTATTTCATTCTCAAAAATTCTTCCAATATTAATATTTATTTCAAAAATATTTTTCTATCTATCTATAGCTTTCTACAAATATAAATTTCATTAGGAGCAAGACAAATTTGAAGGTTAGAATTTGAAGCAAGTGTTGAGTTTCAACAAATTGGGATTATAAAAACGTAGAGTTGAGTAAATATTTACATTTAATCAGTTTAGAATTTTTATATTGTGTTATTTGAGAGATTTAGAGTTAAGGTTTGAATATTAGAGAAATGTTATGATTGAATATGATAGTTGTACCTATTAAACTTGAGTTTAATGGTTATATTTTATTTATTGGAGATAGAATTGATGTTTAATAAGTTTAGAATGTTGTTAAAGCCTATAAAATGAAAGTGGATACTTTGGTTGGATCCTAAATTGGAGAAATTAGATATTTTGATCTATTTGAGCAATTATGGGTTAATTATTAGTTCAAATAAGATATTAGGATTTGGAAAAGATATAATTTGATATTGATTGGGGATTTAGTCATTAAAAGTGATATTTGTAAGTTAAAGGTAGAGTTAGAGACTTTAAATCTATATAATTAAATTGATTATTTGTTTAGTAATTTGATTGATGAGAAATTGTATTATAATAGTATAGATTGAAGTTAAATTATTTGGTATTAGCAAATTAGAAGCATTCATGTGTTGATAAAAATAAGTTTGGAGTAGAGGTAACCTTGGTTATTTTTTTTATATATTTGTAACTATATATGTATATATATACTAAATTATTTTGGGATTTGTTGTGCCTATGAAGGGCTTGATTTAGAATTGTATATTTGATATAAACTAATATTATACTTAGAAACTATTCAAGCATGCTTGTGTATATTAGAACTCATGGATATATATTTTAAAAATTGTTTAAGCATGCTTGTGTGTTACAATGGAAAGATTTGAAAATGATGTTATATTTTAGATGATAAACATGTTTGTTATGTTTTCTTGAGTTAAAATAGTATTATTATCTTCATGATTATTGAGATGATGCTTTTTTTAATATTGTTTGAAATCATACTCATGATTTGGAATATACATGCAATGATTGTGATTGATTGCCTTTGATGTATATGGATGGTTGTGGAGTTATTATGGGAGATTTTGTATAAGTAAATACCAAGTGGTATGTCATCACTCGATGCATAGTGAATGACACTTGTCAGTGCCCCTTATTCCATCTTTTTATTTGGCCGAGATTGCATTGGATCTGTGGGACATATGACACCTCCTTAGTTTTGTTCTTTTAAGGAGGTGAGCCATAATCCAAACTTAAGCTCTGCACCTTTGGCCAGATACATCTTAAAAACTAGTGAGCTTGGGTCAATCTAGTTAAATGGATGAATTTCTATTAGATTATGTGTTAGCCTATAGCTCCAGTCAACGATCATAAGGCTGGAAAGGGTAACAAGGATGGTTTGTGCATCAATCATTTGCTTGGCATGTTATATATGTGATTTATGATTTTAATATGATAAAACTTTTGTATAATTATTTTTGTAACAAAGTTGAGACATGTTTTTGTGAAATCTCTTGTGAACGATATTTGGAAAAATGAATTATGATGTTCAATTGTTTTGAAACCCTTTTTGGAAGGCGGTTTTGGTTACCAAATTGAGAACTAGTTTGTAAAAGGTTTATATAAAAAATAATATAAATAAATTATTGTGAGTTGAACTTGATTTTAGAACCGTATGTTCTTGATCTCAATTTAAATATATATTTATGAATAACTAATAGGTACTGAGATCTTTGGATCTCATGGTTGGTATATTTATTTATTTATTTTAGGAGAAATCTCAGTAGGGATGTAGGGAAGTTGTAAGAGGTGAGCTTAGTTGTAGGCACTTGAATTGCACATGTCATCAATTATCATTCTTGTCTACATGAGTAATGCCATGACTTAGGAATTATTTAATTATGGTTTGAGAATTCTATACAACTTGAATATTGTGAACTATGGCTTTGAAAACTATTGGTTTGTGTGTTTGATTGAGAAATTTGATAAATAAGCATTGATGTTATTGGGCGGAGCCCTTTTTTCTAGGCTTGTGGAACAACTATCGTCATGCTAGGCTTCAAATGCCCGAGTCTAGTTTTCTATTAGTGATCCCTAGTACTTATTTCCGCTGTGTTTAAAAATGATTTATTAAATTGTTTCGATTAACTCTTGGAATTGTTGTTTAAAACTATTATATCATGGCATATTCTTTTCTTCTATGATAGTGTGTTAAAAGCTTTAAAGAAAATGATTGTTTTCTAAATAACCATGGTATACGTTTTATATGCAGTTTCTTATATTTTCTACCATGCTAAGGTCAATTGGTTTTTATAGATGTTTTTTAATTGGCTTTTAAACTTTCTACTATAGTAAATTTTATTGTTTTGGTTTTGATGCTTTATTACCATGATATGTTACTGAAACAATAGTTTAAAAGTGGTTTAGAAATCAGAGTATTACACTTGACAGCTATGTAATGTGTGGGTGTGTAAAAAGAAGAGTCTTACATTACTTGGGATAGTGGGGTTCACGTGACAAGTGATCTAGGCTTGTTAAATGAGCCAAGAGGAGGAGTGGGTTCACATGCAGAATGGGCTACCAGAAGCAAACATAGTTGAAAACATATAATTTCTTCTACCTCATGTTTGCAAGATAAATGTGGTACCAAAGTTTCTAGCACCAGTTTGAGCTTTTGGGAAACTTTCTTCCCCCTACTAGTATTCTGCTTTGTTGAGTTCTGTTTTTTTTGTTATTATGTTCACCTTATTTTTGTATAAAGGGTTCGTTTAATCTAAAAAGTGATACAATTTATTTTGCCGGTAGTTGTGAAATAACTATTAAGGATAATGTGAAACATCCAAACTCAATAACCAAATACGTATTTGTAATATGGCCAATTAACAAAAACCCAACTTTACAAGGTCAAATTAATTTCCCAAAATATTTTAAAATTAATAAAAACGAGGAAAAATCCTATGGTCATGGTAAATACAAAGTACATAACATGAACTTTAGGAGTACAAATGAGCCTTTAAGACTCACTTCATATGTGCCTTCCCTTTCTCTCTACTAAAATAATCACCTGAAAAAAATAAAAATAATAACCATAAGATCCAAAGATCTCTGTAACCATTGGTTATTTAGAAATATACATGTAAACCAAGATCGAGAACATACAGTTCAAACTCACAATAAAATTAATTATATCTCTATAAATAAAAACTTTCACAAACTAGTTCTCGATTTGGTTACTAAAACCTCTTCCCAAAAAGGATTCCAAATGAATATTATTTCATTTTCCAAACAATCTTCATAAGATATCACATATACAACATGCCAAACAAATATTGATGCACAGACCATTCTTATTACCCTGACCACCCCCTTGTAACCGTTGACTGGAGTCATAACTAACACATAATCCAACAAAAATACATCCATTTCACATAATATCCAAATTATGAGGCATCACCCTATCAAGGTCCCTAGCTTATCATGATTACACCATGGCTCCCCTCCTTTTAAGAACACAACCAAGGAGGTGTCACTGTGCCTTATCCTGGTTAAAAGGAAAGGTGATACCAATAGCTCTAAAAATGTCCAAACTCATCAATATAATTTTAATCCAATATACAATTTCAAATCAATCCTTCCATAGACACAACAAATCCCAAAACAGTTTAATATATACACATATAAATATATAATTGACAAGTATATAAAAAAATAACTAAGGTTACCTCTATTCCAAGCCTATTTTTACCAATATTTGAATGCTTCCAATTTACTAACACCAAATAATTTAATTTCAAAACTCTTCCTCTTTCTCTCGCTCTCGCTCGTGCTCTTACTCTCGCTTTGGCTCATGCTCTCCCTCTCACTAATACGCACCTTGTGCCTTTAAATATAGAGGGAGAGGTGAGATTATTGCACCCCCTTTTAAATTAAAAGGTGGCAGCAACACGTTATATATATATATATATATTATAATAATATAATATATTATTATTATATTATATATATAAATATATATGTTATGAAGATAGGGAGAGAGAGAGTTGGGCATAAATTATTTTGGGCTCTAAATTATTTTATTATATAAATTTTGATTTATATAGATAAAAATATTTTTAGGTCTTTTCTAAACCTCGGATTACTTAATAAATCATTTTCTAAGAACATTTAATTACTATTTAAAATTTTTTTAGGATGTTACAATTTATAATAATATATTATTATAATATTATATATATAAATATATATGTTATGAAGATAGGGAGAGAGAGAGTTGGGCATAAATTATTGTGGGCTCCAAATTATTTTATTATATAAATTTTGATTTATATAGATAAAAATGCTTTTAGGTCTTTTCTAAACCTCAGATTACTTAATAAATTATTTCCTAAGAACATTTAATTACTATTTAAAAAAATTTTAGGATGTAACATAATGTCCTCATGCATTATTTGAATTGTATTTCTATTGTTTTTACATGTGCTTCCAATAAGCTGAAGTCTCCCTTACTTTATAAATGAGGCATCCAACAAAAACTCATATTACTAAGTTAACAAATATAAATAGAAATTATAAAACACTTGACAATTTTGTTACACTATTTTTATATGAAGGGTTCGTTTAATTCTGAAGAGTATTACAATTTATTTTGCTAGTAGTTGCCAAATAACTCTTAAAAACAACACTATCATGGAACATGGATGACTCAACTTGTATTTTTTGTTTTTGACAGTTTTTGCAGGTGCTTCCAATGGGCTAAATTCTCCCTTGCTTTAGAAAATGAGCCATCCAACAAAAACTCATATTACTAAGTTAACAAATTTAAATAGAAATTACAAAACACTTCACAATATCTTTGGGATAGAAATTAGATTATGGGCAATATTGGCATCCTACTATGATTTTTTATAGGAAAAATTGTTCACACCTATGTTTTTTTTTAATTTGAGAAACATGCATTCAACAAGCAATATCCTAATATAGTTTTATATAACAAACTAATATATAGATCATAAAAAAGACTTATTTATACTTGAAGAAATATTTCATTTTCATAAAACTCAATAATTTTGGGTAATAACTCCCATACTATTGGCCTGTCTGATATCATGGAAGAGTTTTTGATGGAAGTGGAGGTGGAAATAAAAGTGGAAGTGGCGTTAAAAGTGTGTTTGGTATGACTATGTAAGTGAGATATAATTTTCAATTATTATGTTAATTTTAAATATGAAATGACTCATATACTCCTCCCAAAAACCCTAGCCTCCACCCAAAAACAACCCCCAACCACCAAAACAACAACCATTAGCCACCATAGATATTGTTGATAGCCACCATAGAACACCACAATAGACTTAAATCAGAAGTCGAACAACATGAGAGTCATGATTGAATACAAAGTTGCATATATATGAAGGTGGAGAGAGTTTAATATGAAGTCAAAGCTTACTTAGATTTGAACGCAAACCCGCCGTCACCCATCACAGATCGAAGAGGGGTAAGGAGAAGAGAAAGCTGTGTCACAGATCGAAGAGGGAGAAGGAGAAACCACCTTCACCTATTGTGGATTGATGAGGGAGAAGAAGACAAAGGGGAACAAAGTCATAAATTGAAGAACCAATAGCCACCAGCTACCACAATGAGGAGTTGCATATCAGCGGGAGAAGAAGTCAGGGAGGGAACAAAATCACACATCAAAGAGGGAGGAGTTGTAGATCAAAGAGTGAGAAGAAGTCACTGTCGTGATTCCGATGAAGAAGCTTCATGATCATCGTTGCCTTTAAATGCCATCGTCGTCATCATGGCTATTGATGCGCTGTCATTGTCGTTGTTGCTATGCCATCATCCTTACCTCTTCTGCCATCCTTGCCGTCACCAGTTGCCAAGGGCAAGAAGGTCCAAAGGTTGAGTTTCATGAAAGTGTCTAAACTTCTATAAGAGATAGGTTGGAAATGAGTTCTATTATGGAAGTGGACTCAATGGTATTAAACATGACAAAATTAGAGTTTCATCATCAATTCCACTTCCATGCCTTTACTTCCATGGTATCAAACGGGACATATAGGTTTAAGGGGAAAATCCAAATCCAAATAAGCTTATAAATTTAAGAATTAATTTGTTTCACTAAATATGTTAAAGAGAAATATCACATAAAATAATCTCTATATATAGTGAATTGCATATTATTTTTGGTTGACAAATAATTTCAAAATAATTGACTTTATATAAAAGTCTATCCAAATGTATTCCACATTATATAATTGACTTTTATCGTAATTTTAATTTACAAAAAATCAATTATAAGATAAAAGTCACTTTTAGCTGCGTTTATCCTCAACTTCTTTTCCTTTTCATTGAAAGATATACTCTAATATATATATAGAGGGTATATACGTGGGTTGATGATTGTATTATTGAAAAGGGCAAAAAAGGAAGAGAAAAAAGAGTGAAGTAGACATATGAAGAACAAGTGGAAGAGTGGGGGAGGAGAGAGAAACCTTAATGGAGACAGGGGTCTTGTCAGTAGTCAATGAAATCCAACTAACCAATGTCTATCATCACTCCTCACCTAAATCTTCTTTCTTTCACAAAGAGACAAATAAATATGAACCTTTCAATTTTATTGTTTTCCTTTTTTTTTTTCGTGGGGAAAGAAATAGAAGTTGATTGATCACACCTAGATAAGACCACCACCCTCCAATAATTATTAATATTATTGAAATCCTATAATTGAATCCCATGTTGTACCCTTTCCAATTTGGGTTAATTTCTCTATTCCCTAACCTTAACATCCCATATCTTTTCCTCTTACTATTCCATTTTGGGCTAATTTTGTGCAGCCGTGTTCTCTCCCCCACCAAATTTATGCCAACATAAAAATTTATTCCTTTTGGAATATTTTTCTTTCCTAAATTGGAAACCTTGATGCAAATTTACTTCAATAGGTATTTTTGTCCAAAAATAGGTAATACTTTTTTTTATCACAGCACTATGATATATGACACTCTTTTTGCTCCTATATATATAAGATACAAATTTTTGGGTGGTCTGATCCTATGTATATGATATACTTTTAAAATGTCTAAAATCTTGATAATTTTTTTTTCCAATTTTGCCTTTATTTACATGTTATACCCTTGTATTAACTATATTTCACATATTTCTTTTTCCTATACATTATCCCCCTCCCTCTCTATAAATCAAGGTAATTAAACATGGTTACTGAACCAATCGGGTTCCTGGGTCAAGGGTCAGTGAGTTAGACCGGAGTTAAAGTAGAACTAACTCAGAATCAAACCGATATAAAAATGAAGATTTCAAATTTATTAATATAAAATTCTAGAGAAAAATTTTTAAAAAATTAATTTTTTTTAAAAAGGGACCGGGTCAATGCCTGAACTGGAGCGGTTTCCGGGCCGAACTGGCCGGTCTGGTCCGAGTTTGATAACACTGCTATAAATAGAGATTTTTAAAAAAAAAAACTAAAATACATTTTATTTACACATTTATTGTTTTTAATCAATTTTAATTAATTATTTACTTTTCCTAGTTTGTTTATTGGTATACTTAGTATATAGAACTAGAGGGAGTACTATTTAGTAAGATTTGAGCATTGTCACTCAGATAAACATAATTAAGATCTTATAAGAGAAAAGTATTGTAGGATACAGATGTCTGTATTGTTAATTAAATTTTAATACTAACATTTTAAATTTTACTTTTTTCAAAAAAAGAAGTGGTATATATTCTTTATTCTCAATGAAACAAAACACATGAAGATATTTTCCCATGATCAAAAGTAAGATGATTGAAAAGTTAATAACATAATTCAAAATCTTGATGATCTGTCCCTCTTTCTGAAGAGCATCATGCAACAAAAAGTCTTGGACCAGCAAGAATGCATTCAAACAAAATAGCTTATAATAATGGATCTGAAAAAAACAATATGTTAATTTAATTTTAAAAATATTTTTTGGTCTGTTTTTTCATTGATATTCCAATCCCAAAAAAATATAAATAACATTAAAATAGAACTGATCTAGCGATGTAAAGCTCCATTAAATACCTTTATAACTTAAGTTTGAGTTTTAAAAAAGTCTATTGTATTAGAAAGGTTAATCACCAGTTTTAAAAATAATTCAACTACATAAATTTTAAAATTAATATTAATATATTGATGGATATTCCAAATTTCCAATCTCATCCGTATATAAATGATTAGATACGTCTTGATAGAGCATCCAAAATTTGGAATAAAATAATAAATTACATCATTTATAACTTGATGAGACAGTTTACAAATTTTATAATTGATGATACCCATTTTTTTTCTACCAATTGATATTTGATTGAATAAGCATTTATAGTAGGTTGGAAATACTGGGATGCGACCAATGCCACCTCATACGCCTCATTACCCCGTGATGTAGACATTTTCATTTGATTATAAAATGAAAAGTTATCAACATATATTCTTCCGGTCCGTTTATAAAGCCCATAATTTAATGGTATTAATCTATTTATAAGATTTTAATAAATATTGTCTAAATATTTAATAAATTTTTTTAATTTTAATTTTTATTAATTATATATATTGTATTAATTAAAAAGTTTATGATACTTATATTTATTCTATTTTTTCTTTTAATTACTAATTATTAAATATATTTATTATTTTTAACTATTTTTAACTATTTTTTAAATTACGTAATTCAGTTATGAGGCTCTTATAAATATAATTGGAAGAGTATCATATATCAACATTAAATATATCAACTTTATAATGCTGGTCGGAAAAAAAAAACCAACTTTGTAAAGAGAAAATTACTGAAGAATTTCCCATTTCAAAATTAATTACCCAAAGATACCTGGGATTTATATCCATGAGCAGGGGCAACTCCCTGGGTTTACATATATTCGACTATGTGCAAATATCATCCATTTTATAAATAATTGAAGATATGTTTTAAACAATTTTCCATTTTATAATTATGCAAAGGCTTCTCAATTAATATAGGTGAGTTTTCAAAACAATTTTTTTTTAAAAAAATAATTTTAACATTTTGAGAATAAAAACTTACTTACAAACTAATTTGAAGGCTAAATTATATTTTAATCTTTTAAGTTTGTATGAGGTATACTCTTGGTTTTTTAATTTTATAAAGTACACTTTTGATTATATAATTCTAATACTGTTAACTAATGTTGCTATTAGAAAATGTTGATATAATATACTCAAGTGATCACTGTATAATTTTAAGTGATGACATTGCAATTAAATGCTATTTGTCTTAAATTTTAAAATATATGTAAACTGAAAAATATAAAAAAATCTAATAAAGTGGTCAATATTGAAACCTTGATTGTATTAACAAATTTTAGTTTAATAATTTAGATATATTAGTTTAGTAATCTAAATAGTAAAACCTCAATTTCATTTATAGCGATTTGTCAGTTTATTTTAGTTTAATAATCTAAATATGTTATATTAAAAAATTAAATATGCTCTATTAACTACACAATCATTACTTAAGTTTACTGTATTAACATTTTTGGTTAGCAATATTAACAATGTTAGAAATATAGGACCAAACATATACTTTATAAAGTTAAGGGACCAAAAATATACCTCATGTAAAACTTAAAATGCTAAAAATATATTTTTTCCTAATTCAAAAAAAAAGAAAAAAAGAAAAAAAAGACCTAGGAGAAATCTCCAGTCTATCTTTTATGTTCCGCGTCCTTTCTTCTGGTATATTCTATAATTTAGGTTCTTGACTTCAAATATATTTGTTAGGTTCTTAATCCTAAATCCTAATTTTCTCTTGAGCTTATGCTAATAAGTTATAACATGAAAAATATTATTATTTCTCAAATAATCATACTATTTTCAGTCGATTTCTAACATGATCATCATACGTCAAATGGGAGAAAAATGTTTATACATTTGATGCAGGTTTTTCTTATTCATTACTTATAGTGCAACTAACATTCATACATAAATAATTTAAGAATAATTTTGCTTCGAAAGCTTTCACTGAGTAGCAATTTTGTCTTGAAAGTTTTTCGGAGGACAATTTTGACCTGAAAGTGCCAAAAAGGAAGTAATTATTAATTTTGACTGTTAGTTGATAAAATATGTTGAACTGGCCGTCCACATATTATCTACATAATTTTTGTTAAAATGTAAATTTGCATCAGAAGTCTATGTAGACTATCAACTCAATATATTTGATTAACTAACAGTCAAAATTAACAGGAATAACGACTAGGATAAAATTGCCCATTGGTGAAGACTTTTGGGATAAAAATACCCCTTAACCCTACATAAATTCATATAAGCTTATATACTCCTAAATTTTGAATAAAATATATAAATTTAAGCTCCGGTCTAATATGTATTTCAGTCCAAAAAAATATTTCTTATATATTCTTTAATTTGATTTTGTGAATATTATTTCACATAAACCTTATATATATCCTATGCAACATTGATTTGATTAAAAATATATATCAAATATGATATAATACAATATACATGACACTAAATGTGAGCATTTCTCAATAAAAATTCAAAATGGATTTTATTATATTATAAGGGATCAGCCTCTTCCCATAAACCAACTATTTGAAAGCCGGATCGGACCGGACGGTTCGATAGGCCAGACTGTCAACCAGAGTCGGCGATGACTCGTTTTTAAGGTAAAAGCCATTTTTCAGGTTGGGTCGTTTTGAATCGTCATTTAGCCTTTTTTAGGCCGAGACTCGTTTTTAAGCCAGGAACCATTCCGGCTATTTAATAGTTAGACGGTTTGAGAGTGTTTTTCGGGAGATATAACTTTCTAATACAAAAATAAAATTCTATGCAAAAACTCAACGCTCAAAGAAGGGGGAAGATAAGGAGGAGGAGATCGGACAACAGTAGCCCAACAATAAAAAGAAGAAAACAAAGAAGATAAAGATTACAAACCTGAGAGCTCCATGAAAGAGGAATAAAAAGAGAATTATAGATGGGTTTTGTTTTTTGAAATGAAAGAGACGACGGAGATGGACTAAAACTAAATAAGTAAAATGTCCATTGGATAATGTTTTCAACTTTTTATGACAAGAAATCATTTAAATTTCCTCGCATTTACCAAATAACCATTGGATAAAGCAATCAAAATAATATCCATAGGATAAAATCAAGACTCGTTAACTTTTGCATCTTCCCATATGTTTCTTAAACAGTGTGAGGTAAGAAATTTGACAGCATCGTTCGTATTAAAAATTGAATATAAGAAAATAAAAATATTTTTTTAAAAATGAGTTGTAAATTATTTATTAAGTTTCATCATTCCCTTGTTAACTCTTAGTAATAAACCTGATTTAGAATTTTACAACTTTAAAATTCTTTTTCTATTTTTTCCCAAGTTAATTATTACTTTGTCTTTAAATCTTTCTTATAAGTTTAATGTGAAAAAATTTTGTCCTATAAATCCACTTAAAATATATTACTGATTTTTTTAATTGTACTAAAAATTTTTTTTTGAAAAATTTATCAATAAGTTATCAAAAAATTTATTAAAATGATATCAGTGTGCTGTAATTTGAGAGTGGCGATAGATATTATTGGATTTGAGCTTGCTTATATTTATTCACAAGTAATTTAATAATTTCATGTTTATTTTTCAATATTTATATTACTATATAAGTATATAATTTTATACTTTTTGTAGTTACATGGTGGTGATAATTAATTGAAAATTTCATATATATTGTGGTGTTATTATATTGTTAATTAGATTTTTATTGTTTTATTTTATATGTATTATTTTATTTAATTATGAAATCACCAGTTCAACCAAACGGTTAAACCGATCCAACTGTTTGAATCGTAGCCTGCTAACATTTTTATCTCGACTTCAGTTTGACTTTTAAGACATTGCCTAAACCTAATAACATTGGTAGATAAAACTATTTTTTAAACATAGTAGTATATATGGGTGTCAAAACACACGCACGGCCACATAATACTCTATTATTTATATATACAACCAACAAATAACCTTATTAAAATATATAAATAAGTATTAAATTAAATATTCTAAAAATTATAGCATAAATAGAATCACGAATATCATATTATTATATTTATTTTAGGCATCGGCATAAATAATCCGTTCTGCATCTCCTGTCAAAGATGGCTAGGGAAAGAGGATGAGGGCTTCATTCTTTCCATGGATCTAGTGATAAGCATCAAAATTCTGATTGTTTGGACTTTGGGCTGTTAATATTTAATTTTTTTTTGAAAAATTATTTAAATGAGTATGCAATCCATAATAAAAATAATCTGTCAATTGTCAATTTTTTTTAAAAATGATTTTTTATTTAAAAATTATCGGTTGAAAATTTTAAATTTGATCTGTTAAAATTATATTTAAACGGTGCATATCTCATTCCAACGGTGCATCACCAAAGTGGTTCCCATCCTTACAATGCTCACACGGTCAGGTTTATTTTAATAAAATACAGTTTTATTCCAATAAAAAGGTAAAAAGACATGTGTAATGAGCTTAATCAACTAGAAAAATTACATTACAGGGCCTATAAGCCCAAGATGTAGAAACACATAAAACAAAAAGAATAATGACCCAAAAGGAAAACCTAAACCAACCAACAGCTAAATTAAAATTTCCGACAATTTGGGGATGAAAGGATACAACAGACACATCCAACACTAAGACATGAGCAAGTAGTATATCTTTTGAAGAATCTTTGTACTGCAACGCCACATACTGAGAAATCAATCATCAAGGATTTGATGAAAAAACTTATGCCACTAACTTCACTTTCAAAAGAGGAAAACGGACATTTACCCTAAATAAAGTTTGAAAGGATTGGGTACGACTCCAATTCTGAATTAGGAGACCAATTGTACAAGTGCAGTAAAAACTTATAAGAGTTTTGCCGAAACTATATGCTTAATCATGTTTACCCATTTGGAATTTAGATTCAAGGACATGCAGAAAAACAAAAGCTAACAACACAAGAGGTTTTGGGTGACTGTCCCGTCCCGGGGCCTACTATAGCCCTACAACCCGCAACAATAGTGGCCCCTCTATAGCCTCATTAGATCGTTTGACGGGTTTTCTTATAGAACACATTGCTAGTTGCACCTGCAAATGTTTGTTGGATTCCAAGAAAAATTTAAAGGAAAGAAAAAAAAGAAACATCAAGTAAAAGAAAAGAAGTTAAAATATAAATTAGGCTAAAATCCAGAACTGGTTGAAGCCCATGAAACAAGAAAGCCCATTATAGGAGAAATTTTAGGCTGAAATAAATTGCCCAGTTTGGTCCATTTTAATATCCAGAAATTGAGTGGTAGCAAACAATCTTCCCTATTCATCACATTATCTCCTTTCGACAACGACCCAACACACACACACACGGGTTTATATTTTCATAGAAATAAATCGAGCACATGTTAATCATTGCACTATTTCCTTTGATTTCTTTTAGGAAACTATATTTTTTTGGGATATTATTACAAACTCCAAATTATTACAAGTACTTGTATAATTCGTGCTTTTTTTCTACCATCATGGTGGGTATACAACTCCGCACCCTTGTGGTAAGAAACCCATAAAGGAAAAGGTAGGGAATGTTTGGTTTCTTATTTGGTTTAGGAAAGTATGAGAGGTTTGATTTCTCATTTGGTTCAAGAGGGTATGGGAGACAAGTTAATTATAAGTTAACAAATATGCTATTAACTCTTTATTTATATATATTTCCTTCTTCTTGTACCATTTTTACATCTAAAAAGCCAAAAGTCTCCATCTTGTTAGTGTAACACCTCAAACAATAAAACCAAATATCTTATTGCTAATAAAAATATTCAACATCTAAATTATCAAAATACATAATAAGTTTAAATAAAACTAACATCACAATGTCAAATTAAATCCTTAAAATATTTTAAAAAATAAAATAAAATGCAAAAGTCTTAGGGTCATAGAAAATAAAATGACATAATATATGCTCTGAGAGCACAAGAGAGCCTTCAAGGCTCACTTTATAAGTGTCTTCTTCTACTCCCTATTAGAACAATCACCTGCTAAAAATCTTAATATATAGGAATAAGATTTCACGTCTCAATAACTACTGAAAATTTCTATCGTACACAAACAAATCACATATAATTTAAAATAAAGAACTGATTACATATATATTTACATGTACCATTATCCTCATACAAAACAATTGCAAGTCTAATCATCATTATGCCAAACTATATTTTCATTACAATAGGTAATATACAATTATGCAATAATATATAAAATGCAGCTTCCCTTATGTCAACATTCATCTTTATTCCACTGATTTGAGCCATATGTAACATCTCAAATTTTGGGACCAGAGGCTTGAGATTAAACATGGATCAAGTGGACTGTTAAACCCCGGTATAGCAAGTGTCCCAGTAAAGCATAATTTTATTCTCTACAATTCTTTACACCTTTAGTGGCATCAAGGGGAATAAAATGGTGAGTTAAAGAGCACATTAAGTAATGAAATAAGGCAATTAGAGGTCACATACGATGTAGTTAATTGGAATACAAATTAGTGTTGTTGCTAGTGAGTTTCTTGCGTGGCAGTCATGGTTGTGTGTCATATTTAAATAGGAAAATGATGTCCAAAAATTGTAAAATTTTTTAGAATAAAAGTAAACTAATCAAGCTTTAATTTGATAGGTCATATAAGGTATTTGAATCTGTACACAAAGAGTTATATATTTTTGAAGTTAACCCAGTAAAACTAGCAATTTACTGTAGCAGCGTCCAAAAACAATAATTATGGGAATCTTGAGCTTCCATTTGGTCAAAGGTTATATTTTTTTTCTTATTAAAACTAGACTTAATAAGGGTCACATAGCCTTTGGAACCACCCCAATTGGATATATATATATATAATTAGATATGAATTTTCAGAGTTTAATGAAAATTCTGCTAATTTTTCCAGCAAGTGCGAACATGGAAGAAAATGTATAGGCAAAATGATCATTTGACCAATAAAGCAAACAACCATTTATTTTTCCCTTTAATTGGGATAAATGTTGACAAAAGTAGGGAGCAATGAAGGTAAACAATTTACTTGGCTTATATTTAATTCAAGAGAAAAACTCTTGACCAAGTAAAATTTGGCACATGCTAATTAAATTAAACTATATTATTTCATAGAGCAAATTGCTATTTCAAGAAGCTATGAACTCCTTCTTTCCTCTCATATTTCGGTCAACAAAAGGGGAAATGTAATTTATTTAGTAATATTAATTTGAAAAGGAAAACTCTTGACCAATCACAAGCAAACATATGTTAAAGTTAAAAGCAAGAAGAGATGATTAGATAAAACCATAATCTCTTCTCTTCCATCCTCATTTTCGGACATCATCTTTAAACAAGAGAGAGAGAAGAGAGCTTCAAGAGTTCAAGAACATAAGAAAGGTTTAGGGTTTTAAGAGCCAAAATCAAATGTAAGAGCTTGAAATCAAGTTGTTTTTGCCTTCTAATCTCCTTGGAACTTCCTCTAACCTCTTCTTCTTCTTGAAAATCATGGTTAGCAAGACAAAACAAGAGAGAAGAGAGAGAGGGTAGAAGGCATGCTAAAGAGAGAAAGAGGAGAATCCAAGAGGTAATCTCATAAACTTGATTCTCTTATGATATATGTTGTTGTTGTTGGTTTTGGCTTGGTTTTTTATTGTTTTGTAAATTTGGAAAGATGAAACCCTAAAAGTAAATGATGCCAAAATTTTCTCAAATCATGTTTAATAGGTGTTTAATGGGTTAATCATGTAATTAGAGGTGAAAAGAGGGTGATTAATGGATTGAAATCATAAAACAACATTTTTTCTTAATTTTCTCATGTTTTGATTAGTGATGGAAATAGAGAAAGGAGCTAGAATTTCATCAATTTGATGATTCCATTGTGTTTATAAGGGAAGACTATGTAGGGTTCATGTGGATTGTGAAGTGTGTAAAGCCCTAGAATGTGAAATGTCACAAATACCCTTAAAACCCTAAGTTAGGGGCTGTCAAAGGTAAATTTGTAATTTGGGCTGGAATTTGACTAATATGAGGTTAAAAATGGATTATATATGGAAATTTTGTAGGATTAGTTTAGGTCATAATTTTTGGTGAGGTACAGTTTGATCAGGTACAAAGAGACTTAGATCGGGTTCCCATATGCATTTTGTTAATTTAGCACTTTTGAGTCAAGATAAATAACACATTGAGTTTAGAATGAGTTATGCATAAATAATCACTCATTTATCCTAATTTTGAAATTTTAGAATATATCTGTAGCCTAAGTTGGATAGACAGAACTGGATCAACAGTCAGGCAAGGAAAAGGCATGTTCCAGGTAGTAACACTTTCTTTCATGTACTATGTGATTAATATATGCTTTAAGTATGCCATCTTTTGTAACATGAGCACAATGTCAGGGGCACATTAGCCTAGCTTGATTTGGGATCCAACGATGGTGCACGTAGATAAACCAAGGTCTAAATAGTGGTTTGGCTTTGGACAGTGTGTACACAACATTTTATCATCTCACATAAATGGTGTATGATATATTTATTATAACATTTTATATGTCTGATTGTATATTACTACTGAGATTCTCCAAATTTCACACTTTCTATAAATATATAAAGTTTCCAGCAGCAGACAACGGCTCGAAGAGCAGAACAGTAATTTCTGGCAACGGAAGGTTCCAGACTAGTTTAAGAGAGTCAGTTGGTTATCTAAAGAACTTTTAATTTTTTAAGGTCTGTAATTATTCTGTACACCCCTATGGCGAATTTCTGTATATTAACAAGCATTTTGTATCAATAATATTAGTTTTGTGCTATTCCTATATGCTCATTGAACTACGCAATTTCTACTCTGATTAGTATTAATAATGAGATGGGGTCTTACATTTTTGGTCATAAAGCAGGGTCTTACACCATAGGCTAACACATAGTCCAACAGAAACTCAATCATTTGACTGGATTGTTCCAAGCTTACCAGTTTTTAAGATACACCTGGCCAAAAGTGTTGAGCTCAAGTCTAGACTATAACTCCTCTATTTAAAATAACACAACTAAGGAGGTATCACATGTCCTACAGTTCTAATGCAATCCTAGCCAAAGGAAAACATGGAAGAAGGGCCCTGACAAATGTCATTCACTGTGCATTGAGTGATGGCATATCATGTGGTAAAATATCTTAACATATAAATTCTTCCTTACTTCAACCCATCACAAATGCAACTGCCATGACATTTATACTCAATCACCAATAAATATAATATTATTAGAAGACAAGGTACAATAAATCTTGCTTCCATTTATATCAAATATAATCACATATTCAAACATGCCTAAAAGGAAGCAATAATCAAACAATACATTAATCATAATTAAATTATTAACTATGTGAATAAATTGAGTTATAAGGGAATTTACTTGTATCATTATTTATTTGAAAATTTACAATACACACATACACACATATAATTCAGTTCATTTTTCTAAATAAAAGATAGTCATTCACAATCATACATAATTTACAAATATATGGAAGAATATTCAGAGTTACCTACTGTTATGCATGTAAATGGTTTATTTAAAAGTGCAAGTGTACATTGTTGTAAATAAGTAATACATAAGTGAGTAGAGTATCGTTCCTATGAGGATTGATCACTAACTACCAAAATTGGTAATCTTAATTCTATTTAGTCACTCGATTAGTTGGTGGTTAAGCTTTCAAAATAAAAATGATTAAATATGAATGCAATTGATATGAAAACAAATATGAGAAAAAACCCTAGGGATCATATTTCACTAAGCAAATTTTGAATTTAATCACATTTCTATTATAGTCCAATTTATTTTATATGATTGATAGCCGGGTTTCCCTAATTTAATTACTAGACTCTTTCAAGGTCAAGCAATTCTATAATTAATTGTTAATCCAATATCTCCCTATATAAATTAAAACAATTAATCATGAATTAAGATTTATAGAACTAATTAATACTACATAACTCATATGAATATATTCCTATTGCATATGTAAGTTATGGTTTTAATTATAGGATCTACACACATACATTTCTTTTTGATCTCAACATGCATATTGAAATTATTCAAAAGATGACCAATCAATTGAAAGAATTAATAACAATAATTAAAACTCAACATGAAGAAAAAATTAAAACTAAATTTAATAAGTTAAGATTCAATCCGTCATTAGTAAGCTACATCATCACTCTAGGAAAATGAAAATTTAGCTCATGATGAAATTAAAGACAAAACCAAAATAAATTGAAAACTTTATAAACATTACATAAAAATTGATTATTAAATTCCAAAACATAAAGATATAACTACAAGATGTATGAAAATGGAAAAATATAGCCTTCTTTATAGGAGGTAAAACCTTCCATGTAGTTGGCAACCTATACCATGCATGAAGGAGGTCTACCTAAGCCTTCCAAGAAGGAGGCATGCAAGAAATAATACAATGCATGAAATTGAACTCTAAGATGGTGTGTCTTCTTGTGTCTTCCACTCTTCTATTTATAGATGAATGTGGTGCAAAAATTTTCACTTGTTAAGTATGAATTTTGACTTTAAGCGACTAATGTTGACCTTGTGGCAACCTTGCTTCTTGATTGTAGCCAAATTTTGATAGTCAAAATGGTGGAATCTCACATTTTTGTCTTCATGAAAGTTGTAGATCTGAATTTTAGCTTAAAAATGCATATGAGATCTCTTTATTTCAATATTTACAGCTTAAGTTATGGTCAAATTAGTGGGTAAATGTCAAACTTGGACAAATCCACATGCTCAATTTCTAAGCAAAATTTGAAACTCTTGAAGGTAGAATTAAGTTTTGGCCTCAACATAAAAATTTTAGGAATTTTTCTTAGCTTTTTATCCATATAAATAACATCCCAATCCAACATCTAAAGCTCCAGATATTGTCTGAAAACTGAAACAAGGTTAAAATTTAGTATTTTTCAATAGATTTTATTTTATGCCCAAATAATTATTCATTTATAAATTACACCCAAATTCACTAAATTAAGCTCAAATATCATCTAAAAAATCATCATATAAGGGAAAATAAATATGCAAATATTTTACTTATCACCTGCTATTCCTTAACTCATAGGTAATCCAAAGCTCTCCATGAGAGTCTATAAAGTCACAACATAAACATCTATTAATATATTTCTCCAAACTACTCTAGAGTTGCTTTCAAGAAACTCTAATACTTAAAAATACCCTCTACACCCCTGTTTTATATATTCACATACATAAGTTCTCACCATTCCAACCATATTTTCATAAGACAAAGTATTAGTTGCAAATAAATATAATAATTCTTTTATGAAGTAAAGGACTCAAAATTTCACAACTTTATATCTTTGTGTCTGTGTGTGTGTTTGGGTGACTACTAGTTTGATAGGCTAAAAAGGTGAAAAAAGTGATTGAAGGAAACATCATTTATATGTATGTGTTCATGCACATAAGAGAGCGAAGGAAAGACCAAATTAATAAAATATACATGCCCAGCCACAAAGCATCAATAGAAGAGAAGGGTTTTGACTTTTGACTGAAAAATATATATTATATTTTTTTTGTCAAAAAACACTTCTCAAAACCTGACACTACAAGAGGTGTGAATTGAAGAAAAAAAGTCCTAAGGTGGAATCTTGGCCTTGGAGACAACAAACTCACAAGATAAACCAACAAAATATAATAAATAAAAGAATGGTTCAAGTGGTTCCATGACAGGTCATAAGATGAGGAAATAAATGTACATAAACACACTCAAATAGTCAGAAAAAGAAGGAAGAAAATGTATATTACCCCTGCAAAGATAGGTTGCAGAGGCTATGGAAAAAAAACTATAAAAAAATACCCTCACACCAAAATGGATAACAAGATGTGGGTCAGGAATAGTTCACTATTGGTTTGGTGGAGCAAAGGAAAAGAAAAGACAAGCAAGATACACATAACAAGAGAAAATAGGAAGTTATGGAAGGAGGGAGGTTGAACAGTGAAAAATATTGACAAGATTGGAAGGAAGAGAATGCCGTAGAAGAGAAAAGAAAGGGAGGAAGAGAGGGTACATATGACTATGTAGAGAGGCGGCTGAATGTGTGAAGTGAGAGGGGGGTGTATTTATAGGAGTAGCCTTAGGGTTAGTGTTTCATCCCTTCTCTTAAAATAATATTTATTTTTTTATAAAATAATAAATAAATTTAAACAACATTTTTTTTATAAAACTTATCACAATAATAAGATATATTTACACACACATACCTATATGCTTAAAATAATTATTTTAGGATGGTATTTTATTTGTACTATTATTATTTTTTTATAGGACAAATATTTTTTTTGAACTATATAATTTGATTCTATATTCTTTAACTAAATAAAACTTAAGCTACAATTAACTCTAATCCCAAAAATTTTTTAAGGATGTTACAAGTAGAAAACCGCATAATTCCTATGAGTTTTTAACAATATCCATAAGCAAGTGATTATTAAAAATCACCCAGGTAGAATTGTGTTTGAAACAGGA
Organism: Albizia julibrissin; assembly: GCA_037074505.1. Taxonomy (NCBI): domain Eukaryota; kingdom Viridiplantae; phylum Streptophyta; class Magnoliopsida; order Fabales; family Fabaceae; genus Albizia; species Albizia julibrissin. The sequence continues at coordinate 55,907,790 of CM073477.1, read as the reverse complement.
TTTCCAACTTCGAATGCTTTTTTGATTGGTTCAGCAACAAGGCACCCAACAATCCTCTGCAGAGAAATGAACGGGTAAACCTGCAAATATAAGGACAACGAATTAATTTAAGGAATATAACCATAAAAAATATATGGAAGTAGTAGTATAATAAACTAGTTTCATCCAATTACAGATGAGCTTGTCAAGCTAAACAAAGTAGCCAAGCAAAGGCATATTATATGCTCCTTGCAGTGTTGGTGAACTATACATCTAGTTCCAAGGTCAATTTCCATCATTTTTACAACCTTTTAAACCTGTAAGTAAAGACAATTTTTCATGTGATCACCATGTTGTAATGCAGAACTCTAACTTGAAAACATGACAAAAAAGTGTTGGGAATTCCAAAAAATAGGTATTGAAGAGATGATGCTCTTGCTTGACCATGATGATGATGAAAATATATGACTCGTAATATATTATTCCGTTGTTGCATACATAACAGTTATTGTAAGAAACCATTAGTTAATTTAGAAACATATATTAAGGTTTCTAGCTAATAACCATTAAATATCTGTCAACATTTTTTTAAAAGAAAAATTTAGGAGGCATTGCAATCGATTTCCACCTGCTTTCATAAACAACATATAAACAAATAACAATATAATAGACCATCCATAAAACATAGAAATTAATCTAAATCAGTACTAGAAAAACAACAATACATTGTTAAAACACAGAAACTAAGTACCTCCTTTTCTTTTCCTAGTCTAAGCTTTTTGTAAGTTACATTTTTTAGCTTGAGTTATCCTCTTCTTGTGAAGTAATAGTTTTCCCCTCTTCGAAATCCAAATGCCTTCATAATGATTGTGCCTGATGTACAAAGCATATTCTTTATCCAAATTTAATAGTTCAAGTGACCTCCCATTGAATGATCACCTGAACCCCGTCACCCATCTCCTTATTAATCAATTTAATTGTCAATAAAACAATGGATCATCCATGTTTAGAAGGATCACGGATGTAGAACACTTGTCTAGCCTGAGAAGCCAAAATGAAAAGCTCTTCTTTATACCCTTCCTTGTTTAAATTCAATTATATCAAGTCTAAGTAATCAATTCTTTAGCCATGATTATTGTTAACTTACTTGCAGTCAAATATGAGAACCCATAAGCCAATATAATCTAACTCCCAGATGTCCTCAATCACTCCAAAGTATGACATCTTCACATAAATAGGATTTCTATATTTGGAACTCGATATATGCATGATGTTAGCTACAAGAGTTACACTACTATTTTGTATTTTGTTTCGATCATCTTACTTTTTGGTGTAGAAGGTGAATACATTGATGATATAGCTTGTGAAAGACATTACCTAATTGCTTGGATTGTATGCTAAGAACTTCAATTTGCTAGAAATTGATTTAGGATAAGCTATATACCCGTGCATGACTTGATCTATAAACTATGTTGTAAAATGTTTATTGTGTTGTTGAGCACGCCATCTTTCTCCTTTGTAGGGATTTTTCCTCTAAATTTGATGAATATAGTTCCGCACGTACTTGTCAACCTCCTCAGAGTTGTGCAGTACATATAGGTGTGCTTGCTCTAACTGTTGGTCTAAAATTGTCACAACTTTCCTACCCATGATCCCTTCCCTATCAGTCCTTCTTCCCTAATGTCGAGACACAGAAAGCCTAATATCGATTGTATGCTTTAAGTATGTGGCAGAAAATTTAGTGGCCTATTCACAGATATATCATTCAACATTGCAACCCTCCGGATAACTATGAATTTTCACAAATCCTTTCATTTTCTTCATGAAATGTTCAATCGAGTATATCCTCGTTTAATAGGCTAGGCCATAAAGTTGCATTTCTTTAACCAAATGAGTTGTCAGGTGGACCATGATGTCAAATAATGTTGGAGGAAAATACATCTCAAACTCACATAGTATTTGTACAATTCGGTTTTGCAACCTCAACAATTTTTGAGGGTCTGCCACTTTACTACAAAGTAACTTAAAGAAGAAATATAACTTAGTGATTGCAGCTCACACCTCATAAGGCAAGATACCCTATATAGCCATTGGAATCAAGTTCTCTATCAAGACATAGCAGTCATGAGATTTTAATCCCATTACTTTCAAGTCCTTCATTGGCACGAGTCTTCTGATATTTGAAGAGTAACCCTCTAGTACTATGACTAAAGTAAAGAACTGAAAAAAAAAACTAGTTTTTTCTTCCTTTGATAGTGTGTAAGCAATGGGATAAAAAAATGTACAAGCTCCCCTTTCCTCTAGTGCTAATTCTTCTCTTGTTCCCATCTCAACCATGTCTAGCCTAGCATTTATACCATATTTAGTCTTCCCTGACATATGGAGTAATGTGCCAACAATACTTTCACACACATTTTTCTCAATATGCATAACATCAAGAAAATGTCTCACATCTAAGGTCCTCTAATAAGGCAAGTCAAAGAACATGGACATCTTCTTCCACTTGCTTGTCCAAACATCCCTTGTAAAAGGTTTGTCAAATAGACATTTTTTATCTTTCACCTTTTGATATACCCATTCACCTGTTAAAGGTTGAGGTGCCTTACCCTTTTCTAATTTCCCATTGAAATATTTTTTAAATTTTGGTAAGGATGCTCCCAAAGCAACCATCTTTAATGTCCAATGTAAGAATTCTTCATGCCATGCTTCAATCTAATTGAATGCATACCCTCTTTGCAAATTGGACATCCATGTTGGCCTTTAATATTGTATCATGAAAAATTACCATATGTAGGAAAGTCATTAATAGTGTCAAAGAGCATGGCTTTCAAGTTGAATGTTTCTTTCTCATGAGCATTATACACAATCCCACAAGCGTTACAAGTCTCTAATTAGTGGAGCCAAGTAGACATCTATGTTATTCTAGTACTTGGGCACCGATATTAGCATGGACAACATAGAGTACTTGTATTTCATGTAGAGCAATGGAGGAAGGTTATATATAAATAATATTATTGGCCATGTTCTGCGGGTATTGCTTTGCATCTCAAATGGGTTCATCCCATTAGTAGCTTGTAACGGACACCTATACCTCGCAACCTGGCCCGGGTGCAGTCCAGCACAAACTCCCCACAACCTGGCCTAAGAGTACTGCAAGCTTCAGGAATTCCTCAAATTCCCTATACCCGAAGGGGCTTTCCCAGGTCTCAAGGCCACTACCTGAAAAGTGGCTACCAGGTTCTCCTTAAGGTGCTACTTACCCCCAAGTAGTGGCCTCGAGACCTGGGAAGGCCCCTTCGAGTATAGGGAATTTGGGGAATTCCTGAAGCTTGTCGCACTCTCAGGCTAGGTTGCAGGGAGTGTGTGCCGGACTGCACCCAGGCCAGGTTGCAGGGTATAGGTGTCCGTTACATAAAAAGGCACCTTTTTATGTAACGGCCCCATCACCCGCAACCTGGCCTGAGGAGGTCCAGCCCACACTTCCCGCAACGTGGCTTGAGAGTGCGGCAGACTTCAAGAGTTCCCCAAACTCCCTATCCCCGAAGGGGCCTCCCTAGGTCTCGAGGCCACTAACTTGGGGTAAGTAACGCCTTAACGAGAACCTGGTAACCACTTGCACCGCGATAAATTGTCATACCCTTATTTTCATACCTCACTGGCTCTTAGTTTCACAATATTAGAGTATGCGAGCGATTACTTTAAATAAACTAAGAGCTATTCTATTAAAGTTGTTCTATGCTAAACTCATTCATATATGCTTACATCCATATATACATATACCACAAATGTAAATTAATTACACCAAATACAAAGTAGCGGCTTTCGCTTTAAGCTTTACTATGGTCTTCACCTCACCTCTGCAATCCTCCTCCGTGTATATTTCGATGCATCCTTCACCTGTCTAAATGGTTGGTTGGGAGGAGTGAAATTTGAGAGAATCTCAGTAGTAACCAATACCACTATGCATGTAAGATATATATGAATGCATGACATGCTTGCCTACACTACTTCATGCCAACATAATAACATGTTGCATGCTCGATGTTATAACATACACATGGCCATTTTACAAATATAACAGAGCTTCAATCAATCAAATATGCTCAACATAAATAGGTAAAGCAGTCACATAATCAATGCAAAAATATACATATCACATACATGCAGGCAAGGTAAGTTCACTACCTTGTGGATCATTGTCCTTCCTTTGTTACCTCTTCTTCCAACCATTGAAGCTTCTTAGAAATTCTTCCATTCCTCTTCTTTCTTGACTTCTCCATGGCCCTAAATACCCAATCATATCATTAGAGCTATGATTGTGAGTCATTAGAAGTGTATAATAAGGCTCAAGAGGCTAGGAAGGGCTAAATAAGTCAATTTTCTTTAAAAACATGAAATGCTGGAATTTGGGGGTGTTAGCCACAGCCAAAAACAGGTCAGAAACATTTTGGCTGTGGCCAAGAACCGTTGGCCGTGGCCAATAACCTCATTGTTCCAGAATTCCAACTTCCTGATTCTTGGCCGAACTTGAAAAAATGATAACTAATTATACAAAAATTGAAATGAGGTGCTTCCAAGTTATGCAGAACCCTCTGTAAGTATACTTTAAGGAAAAAATATGGTCACAAGCTAAAGGAACTCATAGAATCATAGAGGTCCATTCAATTGGACACTGCTCCAGAATTGTCTAAATTCACAGGACCAGAATTTTGAAAAATCATAACTCCTAGCATACTTGTCTAGAAAGTTTTATTGTCATTTAATAACATTCAGCCACTTAAAAACATGTCACAAGGACGCTGCCTCTAGACAAATTTCACAACATGCACCCATTTAGTTCATAATTCTCTAAATTCATATACAAGCATCCAAAATTCATGAACACTTGCATACCCATACAATTTTACCTCCTAAATCCAATGGAAGTATTAGAATTAAAAAATTCCTACTCTTTCCCTGTGTCACAGTACATGGAAAAAAAATCAGATTCTCAGAAAACTTATGTCGGTTTCTTGTTTTCTCTTGCTTAATCACTTCTTTGTTACTTCTAATCAAATGATTAGCTACTTAGACATAATTTAGCCATTGAAAACACTATTTTAAACTGCCATAAATAGTACCCAACTTCCTATATGCTCATCCAAACGACAAACCAATTGGTTAAAAAGGAAGCTTACGCTTACCTTTACTCGCTTCCACAAAGGTTCGGAATTCCGGCAATACTTTGGCAGATGAGATGGCACCAACCACCTCTAAAAAAAATTTAAAATTGTAGAAATGAAGCTCGAGATAAGTAGAAGAAGTTTCCTGAAGGGTACTTTGAGAGAAGACGCCGATTCGGTAGTGTTTTGAAGGTTAGAACTTTCTCTCTCTTCCTTTCTCCATTTTTGTTCTGCTTCATTCTCTCTCTTCTGGTCTAATTTCTGCTTGAAAATGGTGAGGAAGATGATAAATTAATGGTTAAATGAGGTGTTAAATTACTTTGCCACGTGTCAGCTATTGATTGGCCCAAACATCAAATTTTCGCATATAATATCCAATATGGCAGAATTTTCATTAAACTTTGAAAATTCATATCTAATTGTACAAATGTCTAATTAGGATAGTTTTAAAGGCTATGCAACCCTTATTGAGTCTAGTTTTAATGAAAAATATAAAATTTGGCTAATTGGAAGCTCACTGGTTCCAGAATTTTAATCTTTGAATGCTGCCCCAAAAAATAGTTCTTTTCACTGGGCTAACTTCAGAATTGTGTACAACTCCAAATGAATCATATGACTTATTAAATTAAATATTGATAAGTCTACTTTCATTCTGGAAAGTTTCATAATTTTTCACCATCATTTACCCATCAAAACATGTCACACAATCATTACTGCCATACCAGGAATTTCACCTGTAGCAAAATTACTTTGTGTTCCATTTTACTATATTGGGTATGACTTCCAATCATTTTGTTTTATTATTTCCTGAGCTATTTAGCTCACCAATATAATTCCTTTTAATATCCAAGGATATAAAGAAATTTTGAGAAATAATATCATGTCCCACTAGGATATTTGATAAATCGGGGTCTAGCAGTCCCCTTAATTCAGGCTAAATCTTAAGCCTCTATTCCTAAAATTTAGGATATTACATAGCCAATGTTATTATTGGTTCCTATCATCTTTAGAAAATTTGGTATGGTTCATATCAAACTTTTTCAGTTATAGAGAATTAGCAAGATATCAAAGCGTGCCGTCATCTCTCCTTTCATTTACATGCCATCTCAAATTTTTTACATTATTAGGATTGTCATACATGCATTTAAATCTAGGCATAATGGGAAATACCATAACACTTTATTCACACTTTTCCCATTCTGTCGGTAACATGGCTCCTCACACATGGGACAATGTGTTAGCGATGTATATTCATTCCTGAACAAGATACAATTGTTGGGGAAAGCATGTATCTTCTTATAGCTAAGGCCGATGGAGTACAACATCTTTGAGGCATATGTTTTTTGTGGAAGCACATTTTTGGTTGGTAGCATTTTATTCAAAATCTCGAGCAATTTTGTAAAGCTTGTATCAGACCACCTATTTATCGACTTCAAGTTGTATAACATCAACATATCGCTCAATAAGGTAAACTTAGTACACCCCTCATACAATGGCTTTACCGCTTTTCTCTTCAAAATTTCCATCATTTTAGGACAATCTCGGAGGTCCTCTTCTAATGCCTTGGCCGTATCATCGAGACATTCGGTGTTAAATTCAAAATCAAATGATGCATAATTTTTCATATGTTCAACTATCCCACTAATTGTCTCCCCATGCTTCATTCAACATATATAAGTAAAACCAATTCCATAAATCACTAAGTGCGACATAGACATTTCATGATCACACCACTATATATTGCTACACTTTACACAGGGGGAAAGAATCAAACATTTGGGGAATTATGTGCAAAAGCAAAGTTAAGGAAATCTGTTGTCCCATCCTAATAGTCTCTTATTAGCCTATTGACATATATCCACTGCTTATTCAAAGACCCCATCAAGCATAAATCATTTAGAAACAAAAACCAAAATCAAAACCTAATAATCATTCGCGTCTGGAATAAATTCACAAAAATGTATAATGAAAGAAAAATCATGAACCTTATGTCAACCCAGCTGGAAGTCAAAGAAAGAAAACTCTGAGGGTGAACAAATGCCTTTCTTAGAGCTAAAAGATCTAGGGCTTTTGATCGAGTGCAAAAGTTTTTAAATGTTAAACTGATTAGATGTATTACAAACAAACCCCCATTATAGATTTTAAAGTCTTACATAATGGTTAGTTGGTAATAATTGCTAACTATTTTATTTTTATAATGGTTATATTCAAGTATCTGTGAGGCATGTTATTAACAAATCTCTATTGCTTAAGGTCTTACATAAAGACTAGTTGGTAAGAACCGCTAATTATATTTTTACCTTTATAATGGATATTTTTAGTTTATCGAGAGGTATATTGATTTATCACAGTTCTTTAATAACAACCGTAAGGTATGTTATTATTAGTATTTTTACATATGTTTGAGCTATTACATTAATATATTTTTATATATAAAACTAAAAAAACAAAAACAAATAAAAATTACCCATTATCTTTAGAGGAGTTATTTGAATCATTTGAGAACACGAGGACGAGTGAAGTGGAAGCGGTAGTAACGCTAGCCGTGGGCTAAAGGAGGAGAAGCATATTAGGAAGGAGGAGCACGAGGAGGGCTTAGAGGTTCAGTAGGGGGAGGAAGGCAAGTAGGTAGGGGTTGAGGTTGGGGATGAGAAGGAAGCGAAGTAGGCTAAGGAGGAGGAGGTTGGGAAGCAGGAGTAAGAGAAGCAGGTGGAGGAGGAGCACGAGGAGGGCGAGGAGGTTGGGTGGGAGAAGGAAGAGAAGCAGTTGGAGGAGGATTAGGTTGGGAAGGAGGAGGAAGAGGAAGGCGTGGAGGTTGGGTGGGAGGAGGAAGAGAAGCAGGTAGAAGTACATGTTAAGAAGTAGCACGAGAAGGAGAAGGAGGCGAAGGTTGGGGAGTACGATTCTCTAGTTCTTCCTTGACCATGATGATAAGGATAACAAAGGAAGAGGGTAAAGAATATGTATAAATATGGGAATTCTAAATAGATTGGAAGTGAAAAGTGTGATGGAAGTTGAAGATTGAAGATCAGTTCGTAAAACTATATTATGTTATTTTTCCCCCGCCATGAGTTTCATGATATTGTTTTGAAAGAATAGTTAACGAACTGTTATTTGTTATGTTTTATAGCAGTTGTTTTCCAATGACTGCGAGTAATGTTCTGTATTTTTTTCTAATACATTTAAAATGAAAAAAAATGTAAGAAAATAGAATAGTGGCAAGTAGCCTAATGAATTAATGAGATCATCAGGCTACTTGTCACCAGAGGAATGGCCAAGATCATGGCCAATCCTATACTCATCAAGTATGAGATTGGCCTTCCTATTCATACTCGAGAGGCATAAAGAAAGCCTCGTTATGACATGGTCAATGTAACACTCGTCCCTAGACCACTTTATTGTGCTTTACAGAAGCATTACCGGCTTAGGAAAAACCTTACTTAGGCCCCCAAACCTGAACTTGCAATTTAATTCTGGGGTCACTTTTCATTTAGTAAAGCCGTTTTTTCCATATTACTTATCTTTAATCACGGGGTTACTAACTTCGCTTCATTCTTTATTATCAGAGTATTTCTTTTCTTATTAATCATTTTTCTTAACTAATGGGCTCCTACCGTGCGATTACCCATTTCTAATTCAATTACTACGCTTAGGAAATTCAATTCATTCGTTATGCAGTGATATACAATTAATCACTCAACCATCAATTACATAATGATACATTGCATAAATAATTCTTCTCTTCTTCATTGCAACTTCTTGTAGAGTAGCATCTTGCACTCCCCTTCTGTGCATAGTTGCCTATATGGTTGGTCGAGGGAGGGTGAGATTCTAGGGAATCTTAGTAGCGAACAATACCACTATACATGCAAGATATATACTTAATGCATGACATGCTTTCCTTACATAAATACATGCTAACATACTGACATATTTGCATGCTCAATGTTACAACATACTTATGGCCATAACATAAATGTAAATAGAGCTTCAATCATTCATCATGCTCAACACAATTAGCCAAAGCAATAGCATAGATCAATGCACAAGCGTACATATCAAGTATATGCAGATTAGGTAAGTTATACTACCTTTGGGTTTTGTGTCTTCCTCTCGTACCTTTTCTTCCAACCACTGAAGTTGCTTGAAGAATCTTCCATACCTCTTCTTTGTCATTTCATGGCCCTAGATATATAACCATATGATTAGAGCCATGATAATTAAGTGTCCAATGTGGCTACATTAGCCTTTAGGACATGTCTCTTATATTTGACCACATACTTGTCTCAAATTACTTTAGATGCCACAAATTTGTGGGTCCACCTAATCTGCCATATTTTTCAACTAACTTTGAAAAATCATAATTAAATCTATAAGACTCCAAATAAGGTGTTTTAAGGTTCTAGGTGACCCTCATTAAGTATATTTTAAGGAAAAAATACTTCCTACCACTAGTTCCATACACACATTTCCAAAAACTCCAATAAGTCCTTATTGCCATAAAAATCATTCCAGATTTAATGCCCAACTTCAAAAATTCATATATCAAAATATACTAACCCAAATGACACATATTATATGTCACATTAAAATTAGGATGTCTACTATGAATGTAAAAAGTTTCATGGCCATTGGAGAACATTTGACTACTTAAAAACACATCAAAACTAGATTGTCTCCCAAAAAACGTAGACTAGTAGCACCTAACCTTAATTTTCCATTTTTGGGTTTTCAATCCAACCCTTCTAAAATTATCCTCACAACCTCTTCCTACACAATTTTTTGTGTGTAGAATCCATTAGAAACCTTAAATTTATCAAAATCAAATTCTTTCCCTAGGATTTAGATTTGGTCGAGCATAACCCTAAATTACCATAAGTTAATTTCTTACAAATTTAACCACAAAACTTATAGAATATCATCTTTAACTCTTGTCTAACTTCATATTCATAATCATATGATCATTTTAAGCCTCAAATCTCACTTGGCCAAAAATCAGGTCAGTCTAAAAAACATAACAAAACTTAGTAAAACCTCAAGATATTCAGCTCAAATCGAAGCTTCTACGTACCTCTACAAGATTCCATATCCGGTTCTTGATTTTGGCAGCATCTCTACCTTGTAGACGGCATCAAACACCTCTAATCAGAAATTCGGAACTATAGAAATGTTACTCTTACTGAGAGAAACCATTAGAGAAGACTCTGAAAGCTAAAAACGCCGATTCGGGCTTGAATTGGAGCAAGAAGACCTTGTGTTTTTACTATTCATCTTCCTTATCTCCTCTTTCAATTTCCTTCCATTTTATCCTTCTTTTCCTTCTAGACTAAACTTAAAGAGAAAGTGATAGCAAAAATGGAATTTGCCACATGTGCTTAGGTAGAAAAATCTCATGGTGTCAACACAAAAGCCACTTTACTGTGGATGGTATAGACCAAGCCATGTGTCCTTGAGTCATCATTCCTTCTTTTCTCTCTCCTAGGCATCCTTTTTGTGTCAGGGGAAGGGAAATATGATAAATTCCCCTGACTCCCAGGTTTGGTGTTTGGGAAAGTTAAGTACCTGACCAGACTGGAGACCGGTGTAATCCCCTGACACAGAGGCTTGATGGCGCCTCTTTAAAGTGCCAACTCAAAAGGAAAAAAGCAAGTGTCATCATTATGGACACTTGTCACCTTCTTATCAAACTAACACAAAAGTCAATTGGTACTTTGTTATGATGAGAGGATACTTGTCATTTCCTTGTAGTGCCAACCATAAAGTGGGTTCATCATTAGTCATCATGGCTTACTTTATTAAAGGTATTTTAATAAAGTTACTTTATCGGTGCTTACTCGAGATTCTACTTGGGTTTTACTTAGAATTGTAGCTCGTATACCGAGGCTTACCAAATGAGGCTAAGTTGGAGTATGTGTATGGGCCCCACATGGCGCCACATACTGGTGTCTTTTCCAAAAATGCAAGGTACACATATTTGCCCTAAAATGCCTTGTATACATCTACACCGGCATATTTTGCTCGACCAATCAATCCCAAACCTTATAACATACCTGGGTGACATCTTTCTATCTACCCAATGGCACCTTATATGTATCATGTGTATATTTGCACCAACACTTATGATCCTACTGCCTACGCACACTGGGCCCTCTTCCTAGTAGGACCGGATCACAGTCCCTGAGTCTTTCTATCTCTCAACATTCTTAGGACTCTTCCCGAATTGGGTTTATTTGTGTGTTTGATACAGGTTTATCCTCAAGTCTTTAGGCCCAAAATTTAGGATATTATAGTCAGTGTGTGTTTGCATGCTGCAACATTACCTCCAGTTGTGGAAGAATAGGATATGGAGGTAGAGGAGAAGGAGGAGGATGGGGAGGAGGAGAAGGAAGAGGTGGAGGATGACGCTGAGAGCTTTCTGGAAATTCTTTATCACAGTATTTTATCTTTACGATTAAGAGAAAAAGAGGAGGATGATGAAGAAAACGTAGGAAAAGCAAATAAAAATAGTGATTTTAAATAGACATCTACAACTTTAGAAGGAACAAAAAAAACCATCATTGCAGGAACTAATTGAAAGTTGAATAGAATGTAATGAAAGGGTACCTAGTTCTCCTAACAATCATTGGGTATTGAGGACACACCTATAGTCAGCGTAGGGAAGAGGAAATGTTTCAAAAGCTTTAATTTTTTTTTATTAAGTTAGAACCGTTAATTATGTTGGTGTTTTGTAACCATGGTATAAGAATACTTTATGGTTTTTAATTAATAACTGTGAAGTATGAAGTTTTTTTATAACTTATTTTTTTAAAATATTTTAAAAAACAATCGTGGTGTTTAGTCATCACCACCACTGTCGTCTTCCTCTTCCTCCTCCTCTTCATTCTCATCATCAGATGAAGGAGATGAAGGGTTTGGCTGCAAGTTATATTGAGCCCTATTGTGATAAAGTATGAGGTTATACCAACTTCTTATTCATCCAGTTGGCGTATTCCGTGAGATGCCTTGTGTGGTGGACAAGGACTACCAACAGCTGCATTAAAGCCTCTATTCCAGGAGGAGGCGAAGGAGGAGGAGGAGGAGGTGATAGCGGCGGCGGCAGAGGAGATGGTGGCAATGGTGGAGGAGCTTCCTAGGATGTTGACATTATGGAGAGAAGGAGAAGGCCAAAAAGAAAAGTAGTAAGAATTACAAGGAATATGTGAGTTTAAATAGATATCTAATGGATGTCACGAATGGTTATAACTTATGAACTGGTACTTGGGGAAGATAGATAATCTAAAAGTGTTATATGATGATTATTTTTTGAATACCATTATGTTTTGTCTTCGCTGATATAAGAGGTTGGATGTCAAATCGTTTGTAAGTGTTACATGGAGGTTGTTTTGAAATAATCGTCACTTTTGTCACTAAATAAATGACGGTTATTAACTACAACTATTATTTTTGTGATTTCATGAATTTTGCCTTACAATATATGACAATGTGCATAATTAACCTTTACTTTTAAGAAATATATATCCTTGCATGACCTCCTCCTCGATATACATGACATTTATTAGATGTAACCATTATGTATTAAGCATTATAAATGTGCAAGTATGTAGTAATGTGTAATACCCCATTTTTCGCCAATACATTTATGTGTATATTTGATGTATATTTAATGGAATAAAATGGTGAAAAATAATGTGAATTTTATATGAATTTATGGAAAATATTCCAATAATTGGTTACGGGCAAATTGGTCGAATAAGGGTATAAGAGACAGGTAAAGGCCCAATATGGTAACCAAAATTCATAAAATTTAATGATATGATTAATGGCCTCATTTAAGTGTCAAAATGGGGTTTAGCCTAAGAAATGGAAGGAAAATGATTTATTTCGGTAAATCATTAAATGCGGGGCAAAACGGTAATTTTTCCGAAAAGTGAAAAATAATTATTTTCCTCAAATTCCCAATGATTTGAGCTAAATGGGAATTAAAAAGATAAAAATGACTAATTGATCATTAATAGACTAATTTTGGTGAATTATGGTAAAAAATGGTCAAATAGTCAATGACTTGGTCAACAAGCTACGTGTGGGCACAATGGGATAATTGGAGAATCAATACTTCCCTCTTATTTTCATATGATTTTCGGCAGATAAGAGTGAAAGGGAAATGAGAGATTAATTAAAGAGATAATGCATTTATGGGCCAATCATGGCATGACACCTGGCATGGTTAATTAATCTCTAAGGTTACATTATCTCATTCATTCCATCAGCTTCATTCACGCATGAAATTGATTCAGAAAGAGCTGAGAACGAAATTGAATAGGAAGCACGATAGAAGAAGGAGAGAAGCTAGGGATTTACCAAGATCAAGGTAAGGTGCTTGAACCTTGTGATTAAACCTTCATAAATCCTCTATGATCTCTTCTCTTCATCTTCCTACCAGTAAAACTCAGGATGATCAGTTGAATCAAGCGTATGAAGGAGGAGTGAGAAATCGACCTAGAGAGAGAAAGTGAAGAAAATCAAGAGGTAACTTCCAAAACTTGTTTCTCTTGCTTGATTAAGGTCAGTAGAGTTATTTTGGGCTTGATTATGGTTCATTTGGTACAAGATAATTCAAGAAAGACCTTAATATGTAAGTGTCTCCAAATCAAGTCCAATGAATGTCTAACTAGTTAATATATTGGTTATAAGTAGAAAGGAGGTGATTGGACCAAAGAAAACGGGATTCCGACACAACTTTTTTGGGAATTTATTTTCCCTTCATTGTGTTGGAATGAGAAAATGAGTAGAAATTTGACCAATTCGATGCTTCCATTGAATTCAAGATGCCGAATTGTGTAGGTTTTATGTTGACCCCGAATTGAGAAAAGGCTCGGAGAGCGAAATGACAGAATTGCCCTTTCTAAGCCTTATTTGAGGGCTGTCGAGGGTATTTTCATCATTTGAGCTTGATTTTGTCCAATTCGAGGTCGGAAATGAATTCTACACTCGAAAATGTGTAGGAATGGCCTAAATCATGATTTTGGAGAAAATACTGATAATAAGGACCTAAGGGGTATTTTGGTAATTTAGCACCAATAGGCTAAATTTACCAATGATGAGTTTGGAAAGGTGTATGGATGAGTAATAACCCATTTAGTGATGTTTGGAAATTTCAGGACTTGACAACCGGTCTGACCTCAGCAGTTGCCTGAGCTTGTATCCGGTGGGAAGTTGTATAAAGTAGCAACCAGGTAGTAATTGTCTTCATATAACATAACATGCATACATATTGTTTGTTATCATCATCAAAATGTCTAACATGTTTAGATTGAGCGGAATGATCACTCGAGGCCTATCGCAGGTCGGTTGACACTCACGCAAAATTTTCATAAATGCACGAGCGGGACCCGGGGCCTATCTTTGCACGGGTACCCCTCGGGGCTAAGAGAACCCGTCAAGCGCGATGTAGGTTATGAAGTTGTATTGTATACATTGTGCATAGGCGCCCTTTGGGCTAAGAACCCATCTAGCGTGAAGTCGGTTTATGAATTGCATGTTTGCACTGAATAATGTTTGATGATTTTGTTAATGATTTTATATGAGTGAAGCATGCTTGTGTGTGTTATCTTATATGTTTAATGACGTTACTACTGAGATTACTGTGAATCTCATTCTTTTCCCAAAATAAATCTCCCGTACAGGGAGGAAGCTCGCTGGACAAAGAGAAGTTAAATGACGATGAGATGAGGCCGAGCGGTGGGAAAGCTTAGTTTAGGTTGTCAAGTTTCTGCTATGTATTTTGAGAATATTGTAAAGTTATGTTGTATATGAATGAAGTAAAGAATGAATATATGTGTTGTAATATGAATTGTGCATGAATGTGTTCATATGTGAATATGTATATCCAACAGAGGCATTGTATGAATCTTCTAGCATTTTCTCCACTCTGATGTTTATATTCGGTGAGTATTGACTATTGAGTACTCTACCATAGTGTTTGGAAATAAGGTATCACATAATGTTTCCTCACAACCTGACAAATCAGGGTTTAAATCCTAGTTGGGAAATGTGTCTGTATTTAGTGTCTAATATTGTATTGAGTATAAGATTGTCTCAAATAAGAGGATATATGTGTATAGTAAAAAAAAAAAAAAGGCATAGGCGCATGTCAGTACTTAGAAAAAAATGGCACTCAAGATCTTGTTGTTAAGTGGCCAAAATGTCTTTCATGAGCAATGTGGGTTGGTAGACGTAATCAATTTATTGATGAGTTAAATTTGTATTCCAGGAAAAGTACAAGACACACAAGCAACTCTTAAAAAGAAAATCTTCAAATTCTTATTCATCCAGAACTCTTCCAAAAGGGATGAAAACAATCCTTGAAAAATCTCTTTCATATAAATGAGAAGACTAATAGAATCCCTTCTATTAATAAAAAAGAATCTGGTGCATCCAAAAAAAAGAGAGAGAAAAGAATCTAACAGTATTTAATTACTCTCCCAATTAACTAATGCATAGATAAATTAAAACAATTCGCATATTAATAATTTCAAAAAATTATTCCAACACCAGATCCATTACATTAAATATTATTTCCCAAATTAAATACATTAATTAGCCTCAAATATATATTGTAAACTTTCCAAATTTCTTATTCTGAAACAATTTCAAATCTGATTTTCATAAAAAAAAAAACTTGCAAATCCGATTCATATAGCAAATCTTAGTTCCTACTACGCAGAAATCTAAAATTTTTGTGCACATTTGTTCAGCTATATGCCCCTTAGCACACGTTAATTAAAAGGAAATAATCTCCCTCTTAATTTTTTTGCGCATTAATTCCGTAATTAATGTGATGAATTAATTAATATTAACATTAAAAAATTAAAAAATAGAAACTAATTCCTATTTTAATTAATATAGTAATTCAAAGAGTCAAAGGCCCCCAAAATCCATCATAATTAAGACCTCATTTTTCCCCTCTATAAATATTACCACAAGTCTGTGAAATTCTGTATGAGTTGTGAGAAATTCAATTGCGATGGCGAAGGCTTCAACCATCGACATGGCTTACTTTGTTTTCTTACTGCTCATTGCATCGGGTAACATATATAGTAATTCATACACTTTGCTTTTCTTATTAATTTATATTTTAGTAATTATTTCATTTGTTTGTATATCCAGAGTTTGACCGTGATAACTTTCTTGCCTTAAATAGAATTATTTCATTCATTCAATGTGGTTTTGATCCCCGAGTACCTATTTGTTTTTCTTTTTTTCCCCTTTCTTTATACCAATAATAACTAACAAGGTTTTGTTTGATTTCCTTTCCGAACTATTTTTTTTAAATATAATAAAAAACTTATTTCATAACTAGTTTTCAATTAAATGTTTTATATCTTTTTGTTCTCAAAAATAATTTTTTTAGAACTATCATCCAAGCAGATTTTCTTACCAAAACTTATTCTGAAAAAATTTCATAAAACTATTCTAAGACTAAAAAAATTAGGAAAAAAAAACATAATCAAACAAGGCTTACATGTTTTTGTAATATTCATTAGTTATCAATAGAGACCTTTGAGTGACTTGACAAGGAATCATTTTTATTTCTGTCAAATTTGAATTTATTATTTCTGGTACTCCGTGTAAGTCGATTGAAGTAAGAGTTTGAAAATACAACACAAACCTTTAACGAATCGCCTGCTATATATACAAGACACTTGGGGACCTTTTATTGCTTTGGCTTTATTTCTCATAAAATTCTAATTTACAGATACTGATATCATCTTTTTTTCAATCAATAAAATTAGAAACTTTTTTCGGGTAAATTTTTTTTTAATAGAGTACACTGCACAGAGATACTTATTTGTTTCAAAGAAAAACATAACCCAAAAAATGTAGTATTTAGGATGTGTGCATGTAGTATGTACGTATAGATTTATGTGTGCATTGCAAAAGTGGAATGAAACTAAAATAATATTATTAAAATTGCAGGATGGTGTACAAGAAGAACAGATGAATTATATGATTACTGTCAGGATGTTGACGATTGTGTTGACTTTTGTGGAGGCGAAGGTGAAGGCTGTCCCATGTGTGTTAAGCATCATTGTGATTGTAACTGCCTTTCTAAGTCTCACAAGGCCCCTCCTCATCACAAACCCTAATTAATATTCTTAATTAGGGTTTGTTGATGATGAGCTAATTATAAGCAGGACTTTAGTTTGTTAACTGACGTTATTTTCATTAGTGATGATGAGTTCATATTTTATTTTTGCATTTTAATTATGAGTCTTTTTTCTTAATTAATTAATAAAGCCAATCCTTTGGTTTTGTATATCTCTTAAAATACGTATATGCTAATAAATGAGAGTCCGATGTGATTAGTACTCCCATATCTCTCCTAATCAAAAGAGTAAGCAAACAATTTTTTTATGTTACTAAACCTGCAAAAGAGTAACGATATAACAGACAAGTTCTTAGTTGATATGATGAATATTCCCATCCCTGTAAAGAGAGGAAAATAAGTTTGAATATTGTAAAGTGCATTTTTTTAGAGAAACAAAAACCTTTCGCCTCCTATATCTCTAAAAGGATTATACCCTTGATTGAATATAAAAAGAGTATGGTGATACATTTGCTAGTTATGTTGCTCATCAAAATATGGTGAAAACAACTTTTGTAAAGTGATTATTTTGAAGCCGTGAGATTGAATCCACTTAAAATTATCACGTACATTATAAGATAATTTCTCCAAAGCTAATTCAAATAAACACTTCACAGTTCATATATAATGAAAATAGCATATACAGAAGCAAACATATTTAGCTTTAGGGTGAAAGTGTAAATTTAACAATGAATTATTTTTCAATGTATACTCAACATAATTAACTTTCATTGGGTATAAAAGTAGACATAATCAATTTTCTAGGTTACAGATATAGCAAGACTAATTAACTTCCACTACTTTTTGCGCTATTGGTCTCACAAGTCTTTTCACTCTCTATTATTTTAACATATTCTTAGAAATATATGTCTTTTTTTATGGGAAAATATCACTTATACCCCATGGAAGCAATTTTATTTCAGCAAACCCCCAAAAGATTCTAAAATTTCATTGCTTCCCCTTGGGTCAAAATGAAATTAAGTTTTGTCGGTGAAAAAACAATAATGCCATTATTTTTTTATAAGAGTATTCACAAGAAAAATATGGGCATTTACAAGATAAATAAAAGAATTCAAAGAAAATAAGGAGTTAACAAGAACGTTTTGGTCATTTACAAGAGAAATAAGAGAATTCATAACAGAAATAAGGATATTCACAAGATAAATAAAAATATTTATAATACAAATATAGGGATTTAAAAGAATCTAGGGAGTTAACAGCCTTGCTATATCTGCTACCTAAAGAATTGATTATATCTACTTTTAGATCCAACAAAAGTTAATTGTATTGGATGCACAATGAGAAATGGTTTATTATTAAATTTTCACCTTCATCATTTCTAAAAATGTATTAAAACAATAGAAAATGAGAAGACTGGCAAGACCTATCATACAAAAAGTAAGAGAAGTTAACCCGGGTTATTGGCCTTACTATATCTACTACTTAAAAAATTGATTATATATATTTTTGGACCTTACAAAATTTAATTATATTGGATGAGTATTAGAAAATAGTTTATTGCTAAATTTGCCACTTTACCCTTAACTTTGTTAAAATCACTCTTTTACCACCAAAAATAGAAGTAGACGGTCAAGAGTCGCCACTATTATCTAATCAAAGGCGATAACAGTAGCGACGAAGATTAGAAAATGTGTAACAGGAAATAAAGTTTTTCACTTTAGATATAAGTTTGATGCGTCTTTGCTTAATTTTAATTTTTTCAATTCGGGAAAAAAATTGATGTGAGGTGTGTTTGGATCAGTAGTATCAGATGTGGTTTTTTTTTCAAGTTGACTTTTATAAACTTTTTTTTGGACAAAGACTTTTATAAACTTAAGGTGAAGTAAAAGTCAAATTGTATAATGTGATTTATGTTTGAATTTACTTTTATAAAAGTCAGTTTGATAAACTAAAAGTTATTGAAAAAGAAAATTTAAATGTAAAATAACCGAAAAATATGAATTTTATTAAAGGGTAAAGTTGTAATATATTAGGTTTAAATAAACATAATCACTAGGGGTGAGCATGGTGCCCGGTTTCCTGGTACGCCCACCTGAGCCTGTCAAAAAATTGCCCTGCCCAGCCCAACCCTAAAATAGTAGCTTGAAAAAAATTTGAGTAGCTTTGGGCCGAGATAATAATTGGGGGCCAGGCATTGGGTAAGGAATTATGCCCTGCCCGATTATTTTATTTATTTATTTATTTTTCGTAAAACAGGGCTTTACACAAAATGCAAAAGTACACCCTTCTCCTATTCCCATTTCCCACTCAAGTATTTGACAAAAGCTCAAAGTAGAATAAAAACACCAATGTGTTGGTCTGAACTCTGAATGGATTATAGATGTTGTTTAATTCTTAAAGTATGGATATTTGTTAAGATATATGGTAGTTTTTAAATTTCAAGACTCAAGTTGTAAACTTATTTTGAAATATTCCAAGATGTATAATCACCGAATGTATTTGAAGTTTATATTAGGGCGAAGTTAAGACATATGGTAACTACAATCTACAGGAATGTTTATGAAATAGGATTATTTTCAGGGCATAGCGTCACTATTTAGGCAGGGAAGCCTGCCCTTGCCTAACCCTAAATGGTTAGGGCTTTTATTGGGTAGGGCTGGGCATCGGACTACAAAATGCGGCCCATTCATCGATCTGGCTGGGCATCGGGCAAGGGATTGGCTATGATCCTTTGCTCTTATCGTTCAATTCTCATCCTCTTCTTTTCGACTACTCATTTCAGCCTTTAAATTGAAATCTGAGTGGTTCATATTTCATGTTTTATAAAAATATTATTAAATTATTAAATTAATAAAAAATAATTAAATAAATTCTAAATATACTAAATTTTTATAATGATAATTTAAAATTGCAATAAAAAATATTTTAAAAGAATATTTTTATAAAACATTAAATCTGAACCGCTCAAATTTTAATCTAAAAACTGAGATAGGTAGCTAGAAGAAGAGGATACTATATAACCACTTTAACATATATAACAAAACCGTTGCTTTTCTCTACTTCTTATTCTTGAGCGTGATTCAATGACTGAAGTGATGAATCTATTTGGTTTCACAAACTCCTTATGTGTGTGTGAGAGAGAGAGAGGGAGGGAGGGAGAGGGAGGGAGAGGGAGAGAGGGGGCGATAGCAGATATAACAAAATCGTTGTTTTTCTCTGCTTCTTATTCTTGAGCGTGATTCAATGATTGAAGTGATAAATCTATATGGTTTCACAAGCTCCTTCTGACACAGAGAGAGAGAGAGAGGTAGCAAATATAACAAAACCGTTTCTTTTCTCTGCTTCTTATTCTTGAGCGTGATTCAATTATTGAAGTGATGAATCTATATGGTTTCACAAACTCCTGAGAGAGAGAGAGCGCAAAGGGCACAAGTACAGATAAAAAAGAAAGAGTAATGTTGCAAATAGTGAGGTAAAGAGAGGAAAGCCAATGGGGAGATGCCGATATTGAAGAGACACTACTAGAAAAAACACTTTTAACGTCCCTTTTCTGGAACTTTTGACGTCTTTTTATGGGGGGACGCGTATGTCAGCGACGTAGTAAATTTAGACTTTAAACGTCCTTTGTAAAGAAACGTGTAAAAGTAAGGGTTTAGGCGTCCCTTTTATGAAAAGGGACGCCTAAAGTCCTGTATAGGGCGTTTGGATTTTTTTTTTAATTACTGACTTTAGGCGTCCATTTGCCTTAAAAGGGACGCCTAAAGTTTACATTAGGCATCCCTTCTAGCGTAAGGCACGCTAAATGTTGTTTTTTTAAATACGGTGCTACATTAGGCGTCCCTTTTAGCGTAAGGGACGCCTAAATGATTTTTTTTTTAAATACGGTGCTATTTGTATTGTTTCTGGCCATTCTGAAGGCAAACAGCAATATAGTCTCCTTACACAATAAGGAAACATACAGCACGCAGTATATAATTAACAAAACACAACATCCACCTCTAATAAAACATTCATGCACTACAGTGTTGACAGAAATGTTGTCCACTAATAAACAACTACTAAGTAAATGTATAGGAAACCATAAAATTCTACAAATCTAGGTGTTGAAGAAGCCTCCCAGCCAACAAGTCTCTGATCAAATTAATATCTTCATGTAAGTAAGCAGCATCATTATCAAAGATCTGCAAATTAGAAAATATGATTATACGAAATCAATGAAATTAAAGGATTGTTTAGCAATTTAATTAAAATACACCCAAAATATTATCATTTGATTACCTGTTGAAAATCACTTGTAACGCCACTTTAAATGATATTATACATGTAAAGTACAACATAATAGCCACATTTAGTACCACCTGGTTGTTGAGGGCACTACAAATCAAAAGCAATTGGTTAAAATCAATAACATACATCATTTCTAAAACAACCCTAAATAAAAGAACTTAAATTATATTGGAACCACATACTTTAGGATAGAACCACTTTGGCTTGCGAACAACTCTACCCTCACGTGACCCGCCAAGCATTCTATATGTTTGGGTCGCGCTACTATTAAAATGTAAAACATTTTTAATTAGAACAATTTATTTAAATCAAGCATTTCTTTAATTAATAAAAAAGAAATAACTAACGTGTTGAAGATGGATTTTGTGTCCTTGTCGGGCTTTTTTCTCAAGGAATCAAACCAATAGATTTCGTTGAGGCGTGGGCAAACAACACACAGGCTCCAATGGTAACTACAACAATACACAGATTAAAATGAAGTTTATACTAGAAGGAAATTATTTCTTGAACATCCCAAAAATTAAACCTACAAATACATACTGTTCAACAATTGGCGCAAGATACCATCGCAATTTGGTATCTGCCATTGTGAAGCCCACATAATGCATCCTTTTTGCCACATCATTTTTATCCGATGTCGTATTTTCGAGACACAAGAATCCGTATAAATTTTGTCTTTCCATATCGACGCATATGTGGTAGAAAGACCTAAAATAGAAATAAAATGACCAATGAATTATTGAACTTAGAAAAGAAAAACTAACCAAATGGCAAGATTGACCCATCCTGCATCTATCTCCTCCAAATGCAAAAACTCCTTAAGATCTTTATTGTCAATCGTGTAGGGATACGTCAATTCTGTACCCACAATCCCTGGAGGCATATTGAAGTCGATTTGGCGAATACCTTTGTAAATCTGTTGCAGCCGTGCTAGAAAGGGCCATTTCACCGCATCTTGCTCCTCCTATAACCATAGCAAACAAAACCAATTATATTACAATGATGACAATAAATGTCAAGTGATATGAATATAATTCCTACCATTGGTGGGGTTGCCAACATGCCAATAAGATATTGAGGCCAAATGATGAAAACTCCAATTGTCTGACCCAGCGTGGCAATCTGAACGTCAGGGATAGGGATGGCTGCACCTTCAGCATAGCAAGATAAAAATGCTTAATATATGTTGCCTTTTTAAACTGAAAACAAACAAAAATATTTAAAGAAAAAAGCAACTGTGTAATCATACACACATAATTTTAATTATAAAAAAGGGCACCATAATAAATCAAAATCATGCTTGCTTCTTCATACATGGGCGCCATAATAAATCAGATTTTTGCATTCATTTTCTGATGCAACATGTATAATTATCATTTGCATATATGGAGTCAAGTTTGTAGGGACTCAGCTTCTGGTATACCCTCTTGCATATTAAGCATCAGATCACATCAGATTAAGGATGGAGACGGATATTGCTAAAAACCAATTTGGATTCATGCCAGGAAGGTCTACAACAGAAGTGATTTATTTATTAAGGGGGCTAATGGAAAAGTATAGGAGCAAAGAAAGAAATTTGCATATGGTCTTCATTGATTTGGAAAAAGCGTATGACCAGGTGTCAAGAGATGTACTTTGGAAAGCCTTGGAAAAGTAAGGGGTGAGAGTTGCATATATCAAAGCCATTCAAAACATGTATGAAAGGGTTACAACCAATGTTAGAACGCCTGGAGGTGTTACAAAGAACTTTCCTAAAAAGATTGGATTACATCATGGATTAGCATTGAGTCCTTATTTGTTCAACCTAGTGATAGATGTTCTAACTGAGCCTATAAAAGAGTGATCCCTACATGCATGCTTTTTACGGATGATATAATTCTGTTGGCTGAATCCAGAGAATATATTAATTCTAAACTTGAGATATGGAGACAAACTTTGGAATTGAGGGGCTTTCATCTTAGTAGGAAAAAAATTGAATATATGCATTGCAAGTTTGATAAAAGACAAAGTCAAAGGAAAGTGGAAGTTAAATTGGAAGGGCAAGTTATCCTACAAGTGACAAAATTTAGATATTTGGAATCAATTATACAACAAGATAGTGAAATTGATAGAGATATCGATCACAGAATTCAGGCCGGATAGTATAAATGGAGAAAAGCTACTGGAATTATCTGTGATCGTAAAGTACCTAATAAGGTAAAAGGAAAATTCTATCGCACTGCTATAAGACCAGTAATGCTATATGGTAGTAAATGTTAAGCTTTAAAGGGACAACATAAACATAAAATGAGAGTCACTAAGATAAGGATGTTGAGATGAATGAGTGACCATACAAGAAAAAACAAAATTCGTAATACTCATATACGTAAACGAGTGGGAGTGACCCCTATTGAAGAAAAAATTGTAAAAAATCGTTTGAAGTGGTTTGGACATATTCAACGTAGGCCTTTGAATGCTCCGTTAAGAAGGGTGGATCGTGCAGGATGGAGTCCTATTAGACAAGGTCGAGGAAGGTCGACACGAACACTTAATGATGTCATAGACAGAGACCTTCTAATTAATAATATATCGAAATCTATGATTTTTGACAGAGCACAATGGCGTCATGCGATCTATGTAGTCGACCCCACCTAGTGGAATAAAGGCTTTGTTTTTGTTTTTGTTGTTGTTGTTGTTATACAGTAGAGGTGTTAGTTAAAGGAGCTGATACATCAATGTTTAGGTGAATAAAAATCTGATAACTGTATTAATAGAGTATAACATATATAACATCAGCAAGGAGCAAACTCTCCAGTTCATTCATGATGACTCACAGCACTGTTTCATTTGCAAGTGAAAATTAATCAAGCCTGTGAGGTCAATATCAGCAAACACCAACCAATGCAAGTGTTGTTTAAAGTAACTCACACCCACCGCATCCAAGAAAGACATATGGAAGTGCTGTAAACCTATGAGCAAACACCAAAGCTGCCTATTACACTGAATAAAACAAAGTCTAGGTAAAAGTCTGTAAACCAGGTAGTGTCACAAAACAGTATAGAAAGCTAAATGAGAGTAGTGGAAAATCTTGCTCATGATTCCAAGACGCTGATGTGCTGAAAAAGAGACGTGCCCCACATGCTTCAAATTGATCCAACCTCTTCCAGCACAATTTACAGCACTCACCTCCTACAAACATTAAAACATTAGCCACAATAACTTTTGGGAAGAGAAGGAGGGGCCAATAGGAGGTCTTCTGTACATATTATACACCCAAATGATTATTGATTCAGGGAAATATGGAAAAGAAAAATTATGCCATAAGGGACGGAGCATTGAAAAAATACGTAACTGTCAAAAATAGTTTAACAACATTAAGTCAAATATATCCACAACCAGAATATTTCAAATCCTTCCCTTCTGCTCAAAAGTTCATTAGTGGGGAAAAATTAACTACGGGCTTATTGAACTTTTGCATTGGCTAAAATAGCGATTAAAGCTATACATCTTTTCAAGCCAAGGATTATTGCTATGTTGAAGCTCTACATCTTTTCAAGCCAAGGATCAAAGAAGGCACATGTTGCGGTTGAGAAATTTGACAACACGGTCCATCCTAGTGAAAAAAATTTAGAGGAGAATCACCATCGTTTATAAAATATAGGAGAAAAAGCAGATACTTTAAAATACTGGAATAATTCAATACATGTCAAGAGGATATAGTGCCTTGTTCCAGAACGTTTTGGCAGCTCGACTAAAAATCTAATCCAAACCCGCAACACAAATGAAGAATTGTAATCTAGAAACTGACTCCCCTATGAATTAAACAGAGCTTCTTGCTTCACCAGCGGCTGCAATAGTTGGAGAAGCTTTTAATCTAAATAATGGTCCGTCAGACAGATAGCTTGTACAGTGCATAAAAGTTTCACCAAAACACAGATAGCTTTAATGGTCCTTGAGACAGATAAGTCAATACCTGGTGGTCATCATGTGATTGAACTCCGGAAAGATGCCTCTGTTTAACACGCCCTACAGATAAAAGTAAGTTGCTTCATGATAAGTCAAATTTATAATTTCTACTGGGTAACTTTGGTATAAAAGAAAAGTTGAACATATACGAACCTAACTGGTTTTGCCTAACAATCCTGCAAAAAATATCCGGCCTGACCCAATCAAAAGGTGGCCGGCGTTCCCAGCTTCCAACTTCGACGAAGTCTTCCAGGTTCTTCAGAATGATCGTGAGAGCATCCATGCTGATGATTTACAAAACATAAACAGGGGAATAAATTGGAAGGTAATGACGTAAAGTCGTAAACAGGGGCCGACGACAACAGAGAAAATAAGAACTACAAGGAGAGAGCCTTGTAGCATGGAGATGCAGAATGATTTTAGAATTTCAAAAGTAGAAAGAATAAGACATAGAAGTAGGAGATAGCGGGAGGATTCAAAATCTGTAAAGGCGCCATCCTGAAAAATTTAAGTAGGGAGTCAATGGTTCAACTTTGTGTCCGATTCGGATCCAGCTTGTCTACTCTACTATTCCCATTCGCTGGCATTTTTTTCTTTCAAACGACTTGGTTTTATTAAAAACTGAAATCTGGGCCGTTTATTTTTACCAAGTGCATCAACGGTAATTAGAAGCAAATAACTAAAACGATGTCGTTTTAAATATTTCATCTACTCCGTCTAATTTTTCAATCAATCTCAGCCATCTATGTAATATTATATTACACTGTCATTTTCTCCTTGCCACAGCATTTGCGCGCTTCAGTTTTTTTTTCTTTCTTCAATGTCCAATTGCGTGGGAAAAATGAAGGACCTAGTGGGAAGGCTTCTCTAAGAAGAGGAACCGCAAGGGAGCTAAACAATTATCTTTAATCAAAGGTTAATGAGTAAATAACTATCTTTAATCAAATTTTTTGATATTTCATTCGTACTTTTTGTATTTATGATTTTATATTCTATCTTCATAATCTTCAAAGTAAAGAATACTAAATATTATGTTTTTGTTTTTGTTATGTATGTATGTATATCTATTTCTATTTATAAATAAAATTTGTTTTTTTATTTGTTTGGTTTATAAGTTTTTTTTAATGTCTTTGTGTAATCTATTTATTTGTGTATAAGTTTGTGCGCCCCGTACGCTAAAATTTTTTTATTTTTTTTAATATGTGTTGTGTGCTTTGGTTAATATGTAGATGTGAGGGAGTAAATATGTAAATGTCAGTTAATGTGAGGGAATAGTATAACTTGTAAAGGTGGGTGGTTTGTCATGAGATCACGTTTTTTATTTTACACGTTTTTTTTTAATTCCTAGGCTTGATCTTGAATTTAACAATATAGAAGAAGCATGTGAATTCTGGAGGTCATATGCTAGAAGAACTGGTTTTGGTGTTCGAAAACAGTTTCAACAAGAGCAAAAAAAATAAGTCAAAGTATTCATTTTATCTATATGTTTGTTCTAAAGAAGGGGTGAGAAAACCATATATTCAAAATGTGAAAATAAAGAAGCCTAGAGATGAGACAAGAACATGATGCAAAGTTATAATGAGAGTTAAATTAGTAAAGGGGAAATTCAAAATAAATGAAGTTTTTCTAGATCATAACCATCCTCTTCAACCTCATGAAGTTGTTCACTTGTTTACATCATATCAAGGATTAACACCAACTCAATGCTATGAATTAGAAAATGCTGAAAGAGTTGGGATTAGTCAAAAATCAGCATTTAATTTACAAAGCCAATATGTTGGAGGTCGAATCAATTTGGGATATACAAGAGGTGATGTAAAAAATTATCTTAATTCAAGAAGGCAACGAGCTATAAAATATGGTGAAGCTGGATGTACATTTCAATATTTTGAGAAACAATTAGCTGAAAATCCCTCTTTTTTCCATGCTCACCAAATGGACTCAGATGAGCAGGTGACAAATATATTTTGGGTTGATACACGCATGTTGGTTGACTATGGTTATTTTGGAGAGGTTATTTCACTTGATACAACTTATTGCACAAATCGTAACCATAGACCCCTTGCAATTTTTTCTAGCTTCAACCATTATAAAGGAGGGGTGATATTTAGAGTGACATTGTTATATAATGAGACTATTGAGAGTTTCAAATGGTTCTTTGAGATTTTTTTGTGTGCACACAAAAATGTAAGGCCACTAACCATTTTTACTGATCAAGATACTGCTATGTCACGAGCATTACAAGAAGTGATACCAAGTGTAAAACATGCCTTATGCACTTGGCATATTTCAAAAAAAGCAATGAAGCACCTTCCAAACTCAATGGTTAGGGATTTTAATCACTACATGTATCATTGTTGGGAAAAAGCCGAGTTTGAAAAAGCTTGGCAGGCATTATTGTCAAAGCAAGATATGACAGAAAATTTGTGGTTGATGTCTATGTATCAAATAAAAGAGAAATGGGCAACGTACTATATGAAAAACTCAAGGATACTTGGCATGAGAAGCACACAAATTAATGAAAGTGTCAATGCATCAGTCAAAAGTTGCACCCATGTTAAACTGGATATCAATCAATTCCTCTAACAATTTGAACAAGTTCTGGAGGATAAGCGCTATAACGAATTGAAAAGTAATTTTGATGCGCTAGACAAGTTGCCAAGGTTGATATTGCAGAGTTCAAGTATGCTTCGCTAGCTTTATGATGTATATCCTCAACCTATTTTTGACTTATTCCAACACCAATGTGATCTTCGTGACGCTACATGTATAAAATATAGGAAAGAAAGAAAGATCACCATGGATGAGGATGGTAGTACTATCGTGTTTGATTATGTGATTACCATGGATGGTAGTGAACGGGTGTATGTTTTGACATTTGATCCTTCAACAGAGCCAATTACTTGCAGTTGCAAGAAGTTTGAAAGAATGGGCATATTATGTTGCCATACATTGAGGGTATTGAATGAACGTGATGTCAAATTACTCCCCCGTAAATATATATTAGAGAGGTGGACAAGAGAAGCACAATGTCGTGTGGTGTATGATATAAAGGGGAAACAAATTAAAGTTGATCCTAAACTACAAAGGTCAAATCGGTATAGACAATCATGCCCTATACTTGTTAAATTAGCTAATGATGCATTAGGAAGTTTAAAAGCATTCTCACTTATTCGTGAAGCTGTGCTGGAACTTAGTAAAAAATTGACTGAGCTTCACATAAAATACTCATCAGATAATGGTAAGGGTGATGAGAATGGTGTGGGGAACCATGATGGCAGAAATGATGGAGGCAAAGTTGTTGGATTTAAAAAGAGATATGGTAGAAAGATAAGTAAAAGATAAGTAAACGGACAAAGAGTTGTGTTGAACTAGGACCAAGAAGACAAAGAATGAAAAACTTAAAAAGCTTCCTCAAGCTTCACAGGTATACTTTTGATCGGTTTAATTTTGTTACATGTTACGAGTGTAGGATGGTGTATTTAAAAGTGCAAGTGTACACTGTCGTAATCAAGTAATATAGAAGTGAGTAGAGTATCGTTCCCACGAGGATTGATCACTAAGTACCAAAATTGGTAATTTTAATTATATTTAGTCGGTTGATTAGTTGTGATTGAGATTGCAAGATAAAAATTGATGAAATATGAATACAAGTGATATAAAGACAAATATGAGTAAAAGCCCTAGGGATTAGACTTCACTTAATAAATTCCGGATTGAATCACTTATCTATTCTAGTCCAATTTATTCCACATGATTGATAGTCGAGTTTCCCTATTTTAATTACTAGCCTCTTCCAAGGTCAAGTAATTCTATAATTAACTGTTAACCCAATATATTCCTATATGAATTTAAGCAATCAATCATGCATTAAGATTTATGGAACTCAATTAAGACTACACAACCTATATGAATATATTCCTATTACATATGCAAATTATGGTTTTAATTATAGGATCCACACACATGTATCTCCTTCCGGTCTCAACATGCATATTAAAATCATCCAAAAGGTGGCCAATCAATTGTAAGCATTAAGAGCAATAATTAAAATTCAATCATGAAGGAAAAATTAAAACTAGATTTAATAAGTTAAGATTCAATCCGTCATTAGTAAGCTACGTCATCACCCTAGGAAAAGGAAAATTTAGCTCATGATAAAATTAAAAACAAAACCAAAATATATTCCAAACATCATAAATATTGCATAAAAATTAATTACAAAAACATAAAAATATTACTACAAGATGCATGAAAATGGAAAATCTAGCCTACCATATAGGAGGTAAAACCATCCATGTAGGTGGCAATCATGGGTGGAAACAGGCCAGGCGGCCTGTCAGGGGCCTGCGGCCTGGCCTGTTTCCGGCCTGGACAGGCCTGGCCTGTCAGGCTAAAAGGCCAGGCCTAGGCCTATTTTGAGGCCTGTTACACATTAAAGGCCAGGCTCAGGCCTGCTAACAGGCCTGTTAGGCCTGTCAGGCCGGCCTGAGCCTGTTAAATAATAAAAAAAAATTATCATACAATCCTACCTCCTTCCCAAATCCCAAACCCTACATCCCATTACCCAACCTCAAATCCACAAATCACAAATCACAATACCACTACCAGGCGGCCGACTCGGACTGTCTCTCACGGACACGGTCTCCGTCTCACCCAACTCCAGCTGCTGCCTGCTACTAACTCATCTCCGACGGCCTCAATCTTCACCAGGCAGTTACTCAGACCTCACTCAGATTCTCTGTCTCGCCCAACTCCAGCTGCTACTAACTCATCTCCGTCTCTCTCCGGTCTCCCTATTTGCACGTGAGTGTGTGGCCTGCTAGCGGCGGCTGCTGCTGGATCTCACTTCCGATCTCCCTCCTTCTGACACGGCGACACCCAACTATTCTCTCCAGCTGCTGGATCCTCGACTTTGTCAACAAGTACCGACACCCAAGTATTGTCCACTACTGGAAGTTGTTCTCACCCAGCTGGACTCTGGAACAAGTATGTCTTTCTCACTCTCGACTCTGTCAAACTGTCATTCTTGCAATTTGCAAACCTGGGTCAATGATTTTGCTAAGCATCAGCGTCCACTACTGTCGAATCTATTACTCATTTGATTTGTTAAGCATCCCCAAAAGTATTCCTGATTAGAGCATCCACCACTGTGGAATGCAATCTGCTGTGCGAAAATGTTAAATGCTCATGGTGTTATTTTGATTTTTAAACTATATCCATCCTTTTGTCTTGCCGATTCGGTTGTTTGTCTCTTATAAAAAGTGGAGTATATTCTAAAAAAACATGATTATGCCTAACTTGCTGTTATGTTTGTGTTTTAAGTTTGCCAAAAAAAGAATATTGTTCATTAGACGTGACTTATGAGTTTCCAATCTCTCTGATAACTTATATTGAGTGTAATGATGCTTGTAGAAGATCAAAATAGGCCCAATAAATTATAAATGGTTGTATCTTTCGGCATCATTAAGCACAGCAAATTGGTGTATTATAATTCCTCGCTTCCCAGTCATCCCAAAAGACAGAATGAATTGAAGAAAAGGAGAATAGCAGAGTTTTTTTTTATCTGTCGTGCCTATCCCAGTTCAGTAACCGTTAAGGCATAAGCTTGAGTTTAGAGTAATCAACCGCTTGTAAACTTTATACAGATTATAATTTATGATTTATTGATTTTTCCCATCCATTAAGTTTTCACACCTTTCCTTTAGACATTTCTACGATGCTATTGCCTATTGAGCAGTGTGCTAGTGCCGTGTGGCAATATGTCTATTAAGTGAATATCCATTCTAGTTTTTGTCTATCCCATTCTAGTTTTTATGCCATAGTTTGAGGATAAACAAGGTTTGTAGCAAAATCATTTGTAAATCACAGTGAATTCAGTTATTGACACTCTCCAGAATTTTACAGTTTCATTGTACTGTACTCCCAGGCTGGAAGTTGGTTCCTACAGGATTGAACTGTATGGTTAATGGACTGCTTGCTACATTTGTAAATCACTGTACTGCTTGCTGCTTGGTTAATGGACTCTTCTAGCTATTTATTATGTATAATTAATGTCATCTCCATTTGTTTTTATGTTTCAGTTCTAATTAATGTCATCTCCATTTGAAAGTGAAACAATGTCATCTAGTTCAATTCCTCCTAATGCTATTGAGGTCCATCAACAAGCACCAACAGATTCAAGCCAACAAACTAGTGAACAAACCAATGAGAAAAATGATTGTGATGACATTGGCGATGATGATATCATTAAGAAGAAGAGGCGAAAAACCTCACCTATTTGGGATGATTTTGATCAAGTTGAAAGTAGTGATGGGCTCAAAGCTAAATGCAAGTATTGCAAAAGTTTATTTTCATACTCAGGGAAGGGAGCTAGCACTTCCCATCTATGGAGACATATCAAATCTTGTGATTCAAGGAAGCTGCACATTGCTGCAAAAAATAAGCAGTCCACCATTCCATTTCAACCGTCCAGTTTAAGTATTAATCCATTTTTAGCATCGGGTGCCAGATATTCGAATGAGAAGATGAGAGAAATAATTGCTACTGCAATCATGGTACATGAGCATCCATTTAATATTGTTGAGGATGAAGTTTGGATGTGGGGATTTCAATATGCTAATTCTGAATTTCAGAAATTTTCTCGTAAGACAGCAAGAAGTGATTGTTTGGCTATATATGAAGCAGAGAAGAAACAATTGAAGGCCTTATTACAAGGTGTGAGCAAGATTAGTTTGACTACAGATATGTGGAAATCAAGTCATCAAGTGACTGAATACATGGTTATCACTGGGCATTTCATTGATGCAGGGTGGAATCTTCAAAAGAGGGTTTTGAGTTTTGTCAAAGTTCCTGCCCCTAGACGAGGAATTGATGTGGCTGATGCTATTTTTAAGTGTTTAAAGGCTTGGGGAATTGAAAACAAAGTGTTTTCTGTGTCAGTTGACAATGCTTCTTATAATGATTCTTGTTTAAGGGCTCTTCGAGACACCTTATCACTCAGTAGTTCATTGCCTTTAGGTGGTAACTTGTTTCACGTTAGATGTTGTGCGCATATATTAAACTTGTTGGTGCAAGATGGCCTTAGTAGAATTAAGGACATTATAAATAATGTCCGTGAGAGTGTGAAATATATCAACTACAATGATTCAAGGCTGAAAGCATTCTGTGATATTGTCGAACAGAAACGATTGAAGGAAAAGAAGCTCATTCTTGATTGTCCTACTAGGTGGAATTCTACATATAGGATGCTATCTACTGCTTTGAAGTTCAAGGTTGTCTTTCCCGATTATAAGGAAAGAGAACCACATTACAACTATGCACCATCAGAAGAGGATTGGAAGAAGGTTGAGAAGATTTGCAAACTTCTAGAAGTGTTCAATCTAGCCACTCATGTCATATCAGGTAGTGAGTATCCTACTGCAAATTTGTACCTTCCTGAAGTTTGGAGAGTGAAACAAGTAATTGATAATGCCTTAGAAGATGATGATTTCTTTATAGTAGAAATGGCAACCTCAATGAAAGAGAAATTTGACAAATATTGGGGGGAATGCAATATGGTAATGGCTCTTGCTAGTATCTTGGATCCCAGGTGCAAATTATATGTTATTAATTATTGCTTCCCTTTGATTTACAAGCCTGATTATGTTGTTTCTGAGAATATAGATAAAGTGGTGAAAGCTTTATACTCAATGCATGATGACTATGTTGTTGCGTATAAGGGAGAACCAAGTAATGAAGTTGATAATGGTGGCAACAACTCTTCTCCTAATGTGCTTAGTTCTTCTATAATTACTGGATTTGATCAAATCATGAATATTGTTCGTGAAAAGCAAGCAATTCCCCCTATGAAATCAGAATTGGAGGTTTATCTTGAGGAGGGTGTTTATATTCTTGATGGCAATTCTAACTCTTTTAGTGCACTGGAATGGTGGAAAAATAATAGTCTTAAGTATAAGATTTTATCCAAGATGGCTGCTGACATACTAGCTATTCCAATCTCAACCGTGGCATCCGAGTCCACATTCAGTGCTGGAGGTAGAGTTATTGATGAATATCGTTCTAAATTGAATGAAGAATCGATTGAAGCACTCATTTGTGGTGGGGATTGGCTTCGCAACAAGTACAATCTAAAGAAGAAACAAAAGGTATAAATTTTTCATTATTAAAATAATGTCATTTTTTATACATCTTGTTAAATTGTGTTATATTCTAATACTATATATTTGATTAATTTTTTTCAAGGTTTTCGAAGGAGAAGAAGAAATTATATTGAAGATTTGATGTATCGAGACATGGTGAACTTGTACTAAACATTATTATGTTGTATTTGATTTCATATTTTATTATGCATATTAGATTATTAATAGTAATTTATATAATTGAGCCTGTTTTTGGCCTGTTTGAAGTGGGCCTGTTTTCGGCCTGATTGTAGTATATATATTGTGAAGCCTGTGGCCTGTTAGCCTGTTTAAATTTTTTTTTAATTTCAGGCCTCCTTAACAGGCCACAGGCCAGGCCAGGCCTGTATACAGGCCAGGCTCAGGCCTGTAAAAAGGCCTCTTACAGGCCACAGGCCAGGCTCAGGCCATTTAGTTGCAAAACAGGCCTGGCCTGTTAAGGCTCAAGCCTGGCCTGGCCTGGCCTGTTTCCACCCCTAGTGGCAATCTATACCATCCATAAAGGAGGACTACCTAGGCCTTCCATATAGGAGGTAAAACCATCAATGTAGGAGGCATGCAAGAAGTAAAAAAATGCAAGAAATAAATTCTAAAAATAACAACTCTCTCTCTAAAATAGAAACTCTCTCTCTCTCTCTCTTCCTTCCTCTCCTTTCCTCCTCATTTTAGGGTGCCAAGAAGCTCTATTTATAGGCTTCATTTTCGGACTACTACAGTGATTTTGCTACAGTGATTTGCTACAGTGAACCGACCACACTGTCCGCTACAGTGAAACTGCTACAGTGAACAGTACCGCGTGAACATCGAACAGTACCCGCATGAACAGTGAATAATACCACGTGAATAGTAACTTTTCCTTAAATGCCTTCTTTAATTCTTTTTAATCCGGTACTATCCATGGCTGCAAGAAAATCATTATTTATTTATTAATTACACCCAAATTGATTACATTCAGCTCAAATATAGTCCACAAAATCATCATATAAGGGAAAATGAATATGCAAATATTTTACTTATCATTACATATGCTTATTATATATTTATTTATGTCTTTCCAAATGTGTTTTAGGGGTACCATAATCAACTTCAACAGTATGATACATCAACTCAAGTACTATATAATAATATAAAGTTGGGTGACTTTCAATCAAGTCAAATGACTTTTACAAATTTATGGATGGTATGTCATATAGCATCCTCAACTACTTTGTTTATAGAATACATGTATATATTAAGACATTCTTTTATTTCTTGATCGTAGGCAACACTTGACAGCGACATTACATCGCTTGGACCATTGGAATTCAGCCAAACATATAATACTGGTAAGCATGAAGAAAAATGATAATGGCAAGAAACAATTTAGTCACTTTTATTAAATTTTGAAATTTCTTACATAGCATTATCTCATCTTTAAGAGAGTGGAAACTTTCAAGACCCTTGCTATTATATTTATTAACACTTCAAAGTTACACTCTACTACAATTACAGGTTCAATAATTGACTTAGATCATCCTTCATGAAGCCTCCATTCCTCCCTATTTTGTCCAGCTCTTTTGTGGCCCTTATAACTTCCTTGTGGTTGTTCTCTTTTCTGGTCAAGCAAGCTCATCATTTTGTTCTTCTGGCTGCTCTCTTTTTTGGGTCAAGCAAGCCTTTCATGTTGTTCTTCAAGCATGTTCATGTCTTCTCAATTGATGTCGTCTAAGTTGGCTCTATTTTTGGGTCAAGATTGCTCATTAACTGTGTAATCTGTTATGGAACAAAGCACATGTATTAGTCATTGTAACTAGTTTCAATCTTATTTTGTTTCTCTGAAAAAGTGAAAGATAAGAATTTGGATGTAATAACTAATGTTCTCCATGTAAACTGGTCAAACTCATCGAAAGTAATACAACTGGTCAAATTGGTAGCAAATAGAATGAGTAAAACAGAAAATTTGTGACCATGATGTAAACTGGTCAAAATCATCGAAAGTAATACAACTAGAACTGTCATATATGCTTGCACTTTTTCTTCCAATATGATGGATGTCATATAATTTCAGACCTTTTTTTGGATTTTTTTAAAAGAATTCAGACCTTTGAATTAATCTTTAAATAGCAAACATTTTATACCTCCTCAAGTTTTCTTTTCAAAGCATGGCGTCCACTGCAGTAAAAGAAGCAGTCATGTTTGTTAAGGAGAGAAGACATAAGAGCTGACATATCAATAGCATAAGGCCTCAGAGGATACAAGGACATAAAGACATGATTCTACAATTAAGAAAATTACAAAACAACATAAGAAAAACAAATCTTGACTCAATATTTGATAGATACAACACAAAACATCTATAACCTCAATGTGAAATAAGTGTTTCTGAGAGTGAATATTAACAAGTCCTATGAGATAAACATTAATTTCTCAAATGAATTCTTTTTATGTTGTACAACTAAATTCAAACATTAATTTCTAATATTAATAAGTTCTATGAGATAAACGATCCACAGGGTACCTGATCTGACAGAACTGAAAAAGTCACATTCATGGAACTTTTCTTTTTCAATCAAAAATAAAACATTACTAGAGTTAAAGAAGAGAATAAATACAAACTAGGGAGAGCATAAGATAGCCTCTAAGTAAAACGGAAAACAACAGAGAGGAAATGCAGTAAAGATGAACATTCCATCTGTATATCAGGAAAAGAAGTGGCCTTAAAAGTCAAAACACATAACCTACCCAGTCACAAATGCAGTAACAAAGAGATGCCCGAAAGGTTTCTTAGAAATTAGTCGTAGACAAACAATCTTTTCAATGTATAATGCTGCTCCGACTAGGAAGACAACAATCCATCACTAGATCCAACAAACTGGACAAAAAAGAGAAATAGAAAACAAAATATACTTATGAAAATAACTATTTAGATTTGAAAAATGTAAAGGGCATTAATCCCTAAAGCAAGAACAATATATGAGACGTCAGATCTAGACAAAATGGAGCATAATAGCCTGTTTTGTCCTAGTACATACTTGGCTGTCTACCTGTTGTGTCCCAGATAGGGATTTCATGTTTTTAAATTATATGAACAAATTGGTTCCGAAGTTTTCAGATAACAAAAGTGGAACATGCTTAAAATTATGTATTTTTATCAGTGATATGGGCAATTGTGTTGCATGAGAAACTGCAGGTGTTACTGGTGAAAGCTTGTATTCAGTTGTAAAATAGTCTAGGTATAACATATAAGCCGAAGAAAGCATACAATAATTGTGCCAGAGTCTTAACCAACTTATATAGGTATATATGTATTAGTCAATTTGACACTAACCTGATGAATGCCACTTTCATGAGCAAAAGCATTAGCACCTACAACAGCCTTGTGTGGTTGTAATTGCAAACCAGAGTACTCTTCAACCTATTGAAAAAGATGGTGAAAATCAACATTAAAAGTCATTGATTGTAAACCAAAAAAAAAAAAGGAAAATAATAGTTTGATACAAAACCATCTTGCTTGTCAAATAGATGTGACGTGTGTTTATTTCTGTATAAAGACTGTTATAGACATGATCTTTCCCGCAATTTAGAGCCATCACAACCTTAAAAGAAAGGTAAGACAAGGTTGGTAAAATCATTGGAAAAATTAAATTGCTAAGAGAATATTAAAACAAGGACTGTTATAGAGAACATTTTAGAGCCATCACAACCTTAAAAGAAAGGTAAGACAAGGTTGGTAAAATCATTGAAAAAATTAAATTGCTAAGAGAATATTAAAACAAGGACTGTGAACACAGAAAAGTTTGCAATGGTAGCTGTAAGTAGTGGGTTGTACAACAGCATATTGAGTTATTAAATAGAAAAATTCACAAAAGCGAAGATTCCTTAAAAAGGGAAAATAATTTATAGTAGAGAGACTATATCAAGAAAATCAAAGTTCTTCACAGATGCAGACTTTGTTGTTCTACTAATATTCAAAGGTCTAAATTCTTTTAAATAAATCCAAAAAAGGAGCTATTTAAACTCATTGAAAGTAATACAACTATAACCTGATATAAATCAGGAAAAAAAGAAAAGAAAAGCATCAAACATCACTAAATGAATTCTCTAATTAAGCTGAACTATTAATTTCCTCTATTCCCTTTATTCCTCATCCAATTCCAAAATCTCTTCCTCTTTAGGTGCATGCACTGTATGCAAATTGTCTATCATATTCTATGTTGGTTGGCTATCGCTTCTAGCCTCTAGCTAATGAATGGAAAATAAATATTTAATGACCAGAAACCTATCATAAGCTATTGTAGAAAATAAAGATTAAAGACAAGGAGGCTTACAGCAAAAACTACAAGGCTAAATGATTTCCATACAATCTCAATCTATTGCATAAAATAAAACTTTGCATCTTCCCTGATAAGTTGTTCCTATCCATGAAACTGCCAGAAAATTATGAATTATCTCAGTATACAACAATGGCCAATCCAAATAGAAAAACAACATTCATATTCTCATGTAATTGTTGACCAGCTCCTATAAATAAACAAATCGGAAAGAGATGATGCTTTCGTCCTCTTTAATCAACGCGAGAGAGAGAGAGAGAGAGAGAGAGAGAGAGTTCTTGCATAACATATCAGAGCTCTGGAGTTGCTTAAGTTGTTTGCCCAAATATGGTGAATAGTTCTCTGTAAACGAAGAGAAACTGTCCTCAAAACCAATGGCTTTGATTGAAAAAGCATGGACGATTGAGATCTCTTTTTGAGTTACAAAACGACATCGTTTTAAGGTATAGGAGGGCAGTGAATGGAAAAGGTAAAGGAGACAAGCCAAGTCCGTTTGATTCAGCTTTGGGAGGTCTAAAAGTGCTTATGTATATGTATCGAGACAACACTATTCTCACATACTTATCTCGTATATCATAGATCATTATTGAAAAGTTGCTTTTAAATCCATTGTTATCCCAAACGTGGCCTTTTTTAGCAAAAAGCACCGTGGATTAGTTTTTGAAAAACTAAGGTGTTTGGATTGGCATTTTGGTAATTAAGATTTTTATCTAAAAACAGCTTTTGAGAAAAATCTCAAAAGTCTAGCTTTTCCAAAAAAAGTCACTTTTGTCATTGTCAATCTAAACGCAAATCACATTTACAATTTGACTTTTATCCTATCTGACTTTTATAAAAGTCATATTAAAAAAAAGTAACTTTTGTCATCGCTAATCCAAACGAGCCCTTAAAGATTAAGCATTCTTCAACCAAATGTTCGAGTAACCGCAAAATCGTGGTTTCAGAAGCTTTTTTCTGTAACTTGAAATAAAACTCTTATTACATACTTATCTTGTAAATCGTAAAAATTATTCTCTAGATGTCAATCTAAACATGCAATTTAGAGCCAGTCAAAACCATGTTGAAGAGCCAATGATTTAAGTTTTTGGAAAATTTCAGTCAATTCTCTTGGTAGCAAATTAATTTCAATTAACATCTAAAATTTTCTAAAATTTCAGTATACCCTATTATCAAAATGAAATTAATTTTTATAAGTGAAAAGATATTGTTGTCCTTATTTTATTTGCTTTGTAAATACTCATATTTATCTTGTGAATTTCCATATTTATTTTTGTAAATGGCCAAAATGTTTTTAATTCCCTAGATTCTTTTAAATTCGTTTATTTGTCTTATAAATTCTCATATTTGTTTTGTTAATTTTCATATTTAACTTATGAATGACTAAAATATTTTTAACTCTCTAGGTTCTTTTGAATTCCTTTATTTATCTTATAAATGCTTATATTTGTCTTGTAAATGGTCAAAATATTTTTAATTCTTTAAATTCTTTCGAATCCCTTTATTTATCTTGTAAATGCTCATATTTATCTTGTTAATTTACATATTTGTCTTGTAAATAGTCAAAATATTTTTAATTCCCTAGGTTCTTTCGAATCCATTTACTTATCTTATAAATATCTTTATTTGTCTTGTGAATACCCTTATTTGTCTTGTAAATGCTCTTCTGAACAAAATAAAAGAAGGTCATCATTGTCATTTCACCAAAAAAATTAATTTCATTTTGACTATGAGTGTACAGTAAAGGTTCAAAAAGTTTTGAGGGTTGATTAAAATTAATTTGCTACCAAAAGGCTTATTGAAATTTTCCCTTATGTTTCTAATTTAGAGTCGTTTTTTTCATTAGCTATAGTAATATGTGAGAGAAGCCACCATGGGGTCAGTATAAAGAGGTTGGGTTGGTGGATAGGTATTATCAGATGTATAGATTTAACGGAATTGTTTTTTTTTTACCAAAACGGAATTGTTTTTTTTTTTTACCATTTAAAAGAGTTCATGTATATTTTTGCTCCTAACTAAACATTATGGTACCAGATGTACTTTCACAAAAATTTTATTATTAAATTTGCATTGCCCTCTTAAAATAATAGAGAGTGAGAATGCTAATGAGACTCATAATACAAAAAGTAACGGAAGTTAACAAATATTAATGACCTTATTGTATCTGCTACCTAAAAGATTGATTATGCTCAATAAAACTTACTTGTATTGGGTGCATATTGAAAAATATTTTATTACTAAATTTACATCTTCACCATTTTATTAAATGATAAATATATATTGTATTCAAATTAATTTTTTTAAAAAATATCAAAATTATAAAAAAAAATTAATATGTTATTGGGAAAAATTTGTAAGCACTTAAAAATTTCCATTAGATGTATTTAATGGATATATATATATATATATATATATATATATATATATATATATATATATATATATATATATATATTAACGTTAAAATTTATATCTAATTAAAGCATCAATATTATATCTATCATTATTATTACCTACCGAAAGAACTGATATCTTTAATGAGACAAGCGGGGAGTAGGGGTGGAAACAGGCCTGGCCAGTTAGGCTAATAGGCCAGGCCAAGGCCATATAAAAAGCCTGTTTGCATTAAAAGGTCAGGCCAAGGCCTACTGACAGGCCTGTTAAGGTTTTTTTTTTGTAAAAACAAAATAAATATTAGTGTAATAATTTTTTTTGGTTGAAAATGAATTAAAGTCGAATGAAAGGCTTCGCAACAAGTACGGTTTAAAGAAGAAACAAAAGGTATAAATTTTTCGTTGTTAAAATAATGTTATTTCTTATATATATTATTTGTTAAACTGTGTTATGCTCTAATACTATATATTTTATTAATTCTTTTTCAAGGTCTTCGAAGGAGAAGAAGAAATCATATTGAAGATTTGATGTGAAAATTGGAGAATTTGTATTGAAAATTATTATATTGTATTTGATTTCATATTTTATAATGTATTTTGGATAATTAATTTATGTAATTGGGCCTTTTTTTGCCTATTTGAAATAAACTAGTTTTTGGCTTGTTAGCCTTTTTTTTAAAAAAAAAATTCAAGCTTCTTTAACAGGCCACAGGTCAGGCCAGACCAGGCTCAGGCTTGAAAATATACCTGTTACAGGCCACAGGCTAGACTCAGGCCATATAATACCTTAACAGGCCAGGTCTGTTAAGGTACAAGCCTGACCTGACCTGTTTCCACCCTTAGCGAGGAGGCATGGAGGCGGGTTTGATATGGATATCAATAAGTATATTTGTGGGACCCATCACCATATTTATCTCACCGTATAAGCATGAAAAAATTGCTTTTTTCAAAAACTCAGGTAAATCCGTAAGTCAGATAGAGAAAACATTATTCCAAACATTAACTTTTAAAAAGTCATTCTGACTTTTGGGATACACGTTTTTGGAGCTCTAAATATATTCACAAACATAGCCGTAATCAGCGTTATAAAATATAATTATATAAATCTAACTAAACATTTGAATTCATATATTGTATTAGGATAATATTTAAAGGTTAAGGTAGAAATTTGATAAATAAATTTTGGCGAAAAGGTGTTAGGCATAATTATATTTTATTAAGTGTAAAAATATACATATAGTTTTTTTAATGGGATAAAAGTAACAAATCTCTTAATTCTCCTGAAATTATAATTACTTTTTGCTTGTGTGGGGCCTACGTGCTTTCCAACTCATCCTATGTTTCACGACGTCACATTCTCTCTCTTCAGCCCCTCGGTCTCGTCCCCTCTCCTTCCTCCCTCGCCATAAGTGACGTCTATTTCCCTCATCTTGCCCCACATAGAACGTCATTGTCTTCCTCATCCTTCATCACTCCTAGAGGCCTCTCCCTCTCGGTATACTGGGTATTATATGGAGCCCAATGTTTCACAAAATTAGATATAATGGAACCATTTGAGAAAGAGATTCATATACTTGGTGTTCGTCGGCGAAAAATGTGAACTTGATGGAATTTGCTCCCAGTTGCGTCTCGGGGACTCCGTTGAATCTCTCGCCATTCCAGGGCTCACTTCGGCACACTATCCTTTGTTTGGTTAGTAGGAAAATTTGGATGAGGCCATGGTAATTGATCTTAAAGGAGTAATCTCCAGTGGATGGGTCTTCCTCGGTGAACCCCCACGACGTTATGTGTCTCTTCATTCCGATGTTGAAGTCCCAGCCCAATTTTATTCCCGGTAACAGAGTATTTGTGGGGTAATCGAAGCTTTGCCATAGATACTTTGTGGGGTCATTCTAGCTTTATTCTTTAAGGATTGAATTCCTTGAATCTAAGAATTGAACTGGTTTTGAAGGCAAATATGTGGTTTGATTCGTGGACTATAGGGAATTTCCTCTTTGATCTAAAAGAACAAGGTTTCCTTTGTCTTTGATCTTGAGAATTACGTAGGGATTTCCAAGTGGATGGTCTCTGTTTGCGATCTAAACCACTGTTTTAACCTCAATATTTTCCCAGAAACCATTTGGAACTGCTTGAAGAAAGAAACCTATATAAAAAACTTGTCTTTGTGACAAAAGCAAGTGGCCTCTAGGAGTGGTGAAAGATGAGGAAGGCAATGAGATTCAATGTTGGGCAAGAGGAGGGAAATAGTAGTCGCTGACGGTGAGGGAGGACGGAGAGACCGAGAGAGGATGGGACTGAGGAACTGAGAAGGTGAAGGTGGGGTTGTGAAATCCCACAAAAGTAAAAAGTAACAGTAGTTTTAGAAAGTTCAACTGATTTGTTATTTTTACCCATTTGAAAAATTTTATGTATGTTTTTACACCTAATAAAATATAATTATACCAAATATCCATTTGTTTAAATTTTATTGTCAAATTTACAGATTAACCCTACATTTAATACATTTTTATGGAGTAGATCTAACTAGCTATAATATTAATATTCTTAATTAGGGTTTCTTGATGATATAGAGCTTGTTTAGAATAACTTATGAAAATTTCATAAGTGCTTATGAATTGTAATTCACAGAATATGAAGTAACTTTTACGGTCTATGAGGTAGCTTTTACGGTCTGCGAGGTGTTTTTACGGTCTACGAAGTGCTTTTACGATCTACGAGATAAATATGTGAAGGGGATTTATCTCAATTTACGTGAATCGGGCTTATTATATAAGCCCGATTAAAAAAAGTGATGCCAAACAAGCTCATCAGTGCTTGTTTGTTTGAGCTTATTTGAATCGGGCTTATTATATAAGCCCGATTCACGTAAATCGAGATAAATCTCTTCCACATTTATCTCGTAGACCGTGAAAGCACTTCGTAGACCGTAAAAGCACCTCGTAGACCGTAAAAACTACCTCGTAGACCGTAAAAGTTACTTCGTATTCCGTGAATTACAATTCATAAGCACGATTGAAATTTTCAACCGCTGTTCCAAACAAGCACTGAATTTAACAATAAAATTTGATAATTTCATTATATAATAGGCTGTAATCACGATGAATACTTTTATACTCTAAGAGCGACACCTCATGTATACTCTAACTAATTAAAATATAACAATTTATCTTATTTTAGTCTCACATGGCTGATGAGTCATCTGGAGAAATTCAAATTTTATGATTTTGAAAAATAACAACTTAAGGGAGGGAATTGTGTTTTTTGTTTTTCTAAATTATGAAGTTTATGTTTTTTAAAATCATAAAATTTGAATTTTTTTAGATGACTCATTAGCCGTGTGAGATTAAAATGAGACGATTTGTTGTATTTTAATTAGTCAGAGTACAGATGAGGTGACACTCCTACAATATGTAAGTATTTCTCATGTCATCACCAATTGATTGGGAACAAATTAAAAATCCATTACTAAATCAATTTAATGATAGAGTTTCGTTGTTAAACTTTGTTGCTAATCTTTTTTTTTTTTTTTGTAGTAGCTAGCTGGCGTGCCTTGGCTAGAATATTACTATTAGTTGATTGACTTCATTTTCATTAGTGAATTCTTATTTTATTAGGGCATCTTAATTATGAATTTTTTCTTAATTAATTAATGATGTTAATTGAATCTATTTGTTGCAGAATTCCATTAAAAGATTCCCTCCGTTCTTTTTTATAAGGTACCAATAATCAAATTACATAGGTTAAAAAGTTAATTAACATTGGCTAAAGACAATAAACATGTAAAAAATACAACTCATTTTCTAAAACCACTGTTATTTATAAAAAAGGTGTTATTTATAAAGAAGGTG
Organism: Albizia julibrissin; assembly: GCA_037074505.1. Taxonomy (NCBI): domain Eukaryota; kingdom Viridiplantae; phylum Streptophyta; class Magnoliopsida; order Fabales; family Fabaceae; genus Albizia; species Albizia julibrissin. The sequence goes on along the minus strand of CM073477.1, from coordinate 55,863,583 downwards.
GGTGAGAGAGAAAATGAGTGAAAAAAGTTATGAGAGAAAGTGGGTGGAAAAAAGTGAGACGAAAACATACAATTAATTGATGGTAAAAATAAAAAAATACATTAAATATTTAGTAATCTTCAAAGTGTATCTTATAAAAAAGAACATACATATTCAAACAATGGCTGCTTACAAGAAGAAATGGATGGAGTATCATATACGTAAATACACCTAATCCAACCAACACACCTAATCCAACCAACATACCGAACAAGCTAATCCAAACAATTAAATGGCCAAGGAAGCAAATTAATGAAAACACAACCTGATCATGCACTAATTTAAATCACGGAAAACAAAATGCAATTTCTTTGCACTATATCCTTATTTATGAAAATGGTAAGTGTGAGAGAGAACGTGGAAAAAGAAATGAGAAAAAAAATGTAATTAATTGATGGTAAAAATGGGAAAAGTGTATTAATTTTTTACACAACTTCATATTATTGTTTTTATAAAGGATCAATTCTATGTAAGAAAACATTGCTTATAAATAAGATTAGAGAGAGTATGACAAGTCTCTGACGATTTGTGTTGTGAGAAGTTCCATTGCTATAGCGAAGGCTTCAACTATCCACATAGCTCGCTTTGTTTTCTTGCTACTCATAGCAACGGGTAACATATATAATTCATACCCTATGCTTTTTCTTATTAATTTATATTTTAGTAATTATTTCATTCATCTGTTCAATGAACAGTGTTGATAGCAAATAAAATCAATATTTGTTTGTATATATGAATATCAGTCAAGGAATGCAATGAATGAGATGGCTCCAGAATAATTGCTCTGGGCCTCTTCTGATCTATTCTATTTATAATAATATCAACAAATCATACAATGACACCTATCTCCTTATTGATTATTCTAGAAACACAATAGGAGAACAATTACAGAAATATATGCAAAATAATAATTATATCTAACTCCCTCCTTTACTTTGAACCTTCTCCTCTTCTTTGATTTGTTGATTTGATCTTCTGATGCTGTTGATGCTTCTTTGCTGGAGTGCTAGTTACTCCTAATTTGTCTCTAAGAAAACAGAATCGAGCATAATGCAAAGGCTTGGTTAAGCAATCTGCAACTTGAACCTCTGTTGGTACATATTGTACATTCAATATTATTTTATAGACCACTTTATCTCTTTCAAAGTGCATGTAGTTCCTTGCAGGTAGATTTTAGTGATACAAGTTTATAAGTATATGATTTATATTGGTAAACATATGTTTTTTTTTGTAATGGCTTTTATTTGCCTCATATATTTATCTTGTAAGCATGATTAACTTTTATTTTGACTTTGTAATATGATTGTTATCTATTTAATTGTTTAGTTTAATATAATTTATTAGAGATAATTACTGAGCCTATAAGGAGACGAATATATCTCCATCCATTAGGATAAGACTAACATAAAGAAAGTTCCAATATTTAATGTTACTAGCATAAGAAATGAGATAACATTGTGAGATATAATTATTTCATTCAAACAATCTCAATTAAGAGTTGGTCGTCATGGGTACATAAAGAATGGGACTAAGTTAAGGGTTGTATATAGGCTAAAGGACAAACTTAGAAATTCTCTCAAATGTCATTGCACTGTATTATTGACTACAAAATAATTCTCCTTATTAGGGTAAGATGTATCCATTAATTTTGGTGGAAGGATCTTCATTTTATTATCTCATTAACATGAGTCATTATACCTTTTTTGTGGATATTAAATATTCATTAAAACTATGTATATAAAGGTTTGACTCAAATTTTGGAAAAAAATGAAATTCTAAATGAGGGCTATCAAGCTATCAACTTTAAAGCTATAAAGTAATAGGTATATTGAGTTTGATGTGTCTATAGTTAAAAGGCTTGATTGGAGGTAGTAGTGGATATACACTTGCCATTAATTTTGTTCTAATTGGTGAAATAATTCATCTCTCCTTATAGGTCACTTTTTACAATACTCAAACATTATTTGCTTTACAATTATGTAGTGTCATTTGACGCATTTGAAATACATAAAGCAAAATTAGGTGGTTCTTCTGATAAAAAAATTAATATAGTGAAATTAGTTGGAAGAGATGTGTGACATGATAAGTACATCATTAGTAGACAAAACTTAGTCTATATGTTAAGTTTCCTTATACTTGAACTTACCTAATATAAATGGTATTGTTACAAGAAGAAACATAATGTTAATAGACATATTGGATGATACAGTTTTCCTCTTGAATGACACAATAAAAACAATTGTGTATATATTTTTTGAGATTCCAATAAAATGTTTGTTTACATCCTTTTGAAACCTCAAAGATTGGAAGCCCAGTTTAAAATATACCCTTGCATATAATTCTCTTATAAAAGAAAGAGTATAGAAGAAAAATATTTTGAGAAATTGAGATTGCATTTTTAGTGAAAATGCATAGAGGTCTTATAAATTCAAGTGAACTATCCATTTTATTTTACAGTTTGTGTAGTATTTTGAAATGTCAAATTATTTAGAAATGCCAAAATTAGTGGGAGTGATTAAACTCATTTAGAATGATCATATATGGAGGATTGCCACATCTAATTATGGTAGTACATTGGTTTTACATGACACTTACCTTCTTGAGCTTCAATCTATTAATGGATTGAGTTGAGACTAATGGTGATTAAGATTTAGCAATTCATGGTGACTACGTGATGTACTTCAGGAAATTTGACTAGAACATAAATATTGAGAAAGACTGTAAATTCCAAAGGAAGGCATTAGTTCATGATTGATATAAGGTAAGCAACAACATAAGTTTATTTGTAAAGAGTTTGGTATGCACCTTTAAGTAATACAAATAAAATTGTTTGTCGTAACTTCTATATGAAGAAGGAATTGATTTAATGAGGTATTTCCTTCCATATTTTCATGAAACTTAATGTCTACTTTAAGTTGGGATGTCATTAGTATTTTTCCGTTTTGGATATGTGTGTGTGTGTGTGTGTGTGTGTGTGTGTGTGTGTGTGTGTGTGAATTAATAGAGATAGTCATACAAATAATAAGGAAAATTTGGTAAGCAAAATTGAGAGTTCATTTTGTCATAAGCAAGTTTCATAATAGTGATAGGTAAGGTATCATGATGTGATTACATATAAGACCATGTTAAGAACGTCATAAGTTTTATTTATATCACTAGATTAGTGGGAGTTGAGTGATCTATATTATCCAAAATGATGATTCATTGATAGCTCGTGCATTTTGATTTAAGGTATTATAAATGACTAAGTCATAATTGTTCAAAGTTGTGATGTGATTGTCTTAGGTATGGTGTTCTTTTAGAATACATAAAGAAATTATTCTCAAAATATTTAAGAATATCGTAAGTAACCTACAATCATTAGCATTTGAACATTCATGAATAATGGTAGTTGTGTTGTAAGTAACATCTATTATAAGAATGTGATTATACAGTCGATACGTCTCTAATATAATCTTATTCCTTCTAATTCAATTTCCAAGGTGTAGGCTAACTTAAATGTGCACACAAATGGGCAATGTCATTACAAAGGAATTTTAGGAGGATTGTCAGGTATATTCTTACTTGAATAATAAATGAAAAGCTACAAGTCATGTGGTACATTACCAAATGAACATTAAGTTTCATGCTTTATATATAGTAGAATGATTAGCTTGTTTAGTTTTCTAAGATGCTTTAACTATGAAATAGTTAACATTACGATACATCTTTACACTTGTTGAATAAGTTGCATCGTGAAGGATTGCAAGATTTTTAAGTAGCCACTAATTGCTTATTTCCACAATGGATCACTTAACCTCGTCATTCTTAGAGGCAATTTGTAAGGTTTCCATTTAAGGAATTTCATCGAAGGGCTTTGGAATTATTAAATTACTTCAAATAAATCAAGGGTGTTGTATGACCAGAGTCCAATAGGTCATAAATACATAAAGCATAGATCCTTTCAGTGAAGAGTATGCTTTTATAGAAATCAAAAGATCTAATGTCTCATCAAGGACAGATCACATCTAGTGATTTAGATAAGGTATTATTAAGTGATGAAATTCATATTGAAGTTTGTTGTCTCAATTTTTGGAACCTAATTTATGAGATACTTGCAAACATTTAAGTTTGAACTAAATAAACATTCAGGATTTATTCATAAAGTTTTTGACTCATAAAGTAAGGATGCTAATTGTGATGCATGAAAGGTAATACTCAATTAAAGAAGACTTACTGCCATAATTCTTGTGCCATTCCTTAAATCAACCTTACTTGCTAAATGACATTAGGTTGCAAGCTAAGTGGGAGAATGTTAGATATTTTATTAAAATGATAATATTATATCTTTTTATTTATTCAGATTTTATCTAGATATATTTATTGATTGATCATATAAATGATATACTAGTTTATTATTTTGACCACATTAAATATTATAGATATTATGTAATTATTCTAAATATTATCAGATTGCTTTAAATATTATCAATTTAATATATTCTGTATAAAATATCTCCTAATTATGTCCCACATGTGATTTTGATAAAGATTTAGTTCATGGTTACCTGCTTGACTGGTAAGTTATTCAAACATTGATGGAGGGCTATAAATAGCATGAGTCAGGTTAGAGCGGATACAAGTTTTCTACTCAATCATTGAGGGTTCCCTAATAGGTGACGACCATTTTTAGATGCTAGAAGAGACCTAATCCTTTTATACTAATTGTATTCTACGTTTTCAGTTTCCCATAGTATATCATAATTATATGGATTATAGCTTTAGATCATTTAAGCATGTGAGAGGTATTTATAATGTAAAGTCTTCCGCTACTACTCTTTGTTACATAATTCATATGATGTATTTAGGAATTATCATTGTATTTATTCCTAAAAAAATGAGGTAAAGATAGAGGCAAAGTCACATGAGTTCAAGCACTTGAATTCATTAGAGGGAAAAAAACAGAGAATGCTTTGCTTCCAATTTCATAGAGAGCGAGGAGAGAAATGCAATATAAGCATGCTCGAACCCAACATGATTGTGCATGTTTAATAACCATGTCGCATATTAAAACTTGCATATTAATAAAACTTTCATTTATGCTCATGCATATATGAAAGAAAGAGAGGAAGAGGCACATTAATATTTACAAAAATGACACTGATCGTAGTTTTTAAACCATCTCCACCTATGAGAGGTCTAGATAAGGTGATATTAAAAGCCTTTTTTTTTCTGTTAGTGAGAACAACAGACTACTTCGATTATTCGTTTGTTTGCTTTATTAAAGTATCATCCTACATTTATATGTACGACGTCCTTGGTGATTGTAGTTGTGTTACTAAGGAAAGTTCACTATCATGACCTAAAATCTGACTCGTGATCGCATGTAAGCTAAGTCAAATAATTCCACTTAGCCTTGCAAGCCTTAAATAAAGTACATATTCTCTTGAACAATCATTTACACAATAATAACAATACTTATTGAACTTTCATATCCAAATCGCAATAAGAGAACAAATCCACAGCAATTAACTTCGGGGATGCACATGTTATCCTATTTACAACATAACATAATGAATCAGACACCATTATAACAGTCATGTCATCACAAAATCCCTTGACGCTTGCCAATACATTACAATATACTTCAAAAGTTTATGAAGTATATTGATCACAATCACTATTACAGAAAACACTTTTAACGTTAGTTTTTAGGTCATTTCTACGTCCCTTTTCAGGGGTACACCTATATGAGTGACATAGTAAAATCTGAGAATAACGTCCATTAAAAAATGGATGTCGTAAGAGACTTACAGCATCCCTTTTTCTAAAAGGAACACCGTAAGTTGGTTCATGTTTTTAAAGCGTGAACAATGAAGGTGAACAGTAGGGTTAACATTGACGGTGAATAGTAATGTCTATAGTGATTGTGAAACAGTGGCAACTCTCTTTTCTTCTTCTTTTTCTGTCCCACAGTTCTTGTAGCTCTTCAGTTTTCGTGTAGCTTGGTTTCTCTCCTCCTTAGGTCACCAATTCCTTTTTTTCTCCCTAAAACGGTGTCACTTCCCTTCTTTTAGTCAAACTTCTAAATTCAAAAATCTATTCTCTTCATCTCTACATGCACCGTACTAGATCTGACTGCGAAAAAGAAAAGGAAATTATATAATAACAATAAATAGACAGGAGATTTAGATTCAAATGCACATAGAATATAAACAGAGGATGCCATGTTAGATTTGAGAAGTGATGAAGAGAAAGATTACTGTCACAGGTAGGGGCAGAGGCAGGAGCTACAAATTGAGCATGAATGGCAGAGGGCAAGACGAGAGTAAGGAGAGCGGCATATGTTGCAATGAATTAAAGGAGGAAGAAGCTAAGAAAAGATATAAATATAAGTGGGACAACAAGGAAGAAAATTTTTTCCTAGCAAAATGAAAAGCGAGGCATATAGTTTAAAGAAGGCAACCCTTCTGCATCCCCAATATAAATAGGGACACCAAAAGTCAGTTATAGATGCAATAGGGATGTCAAAAAGCAGCCTTTGTTGTCCCTAATTAATGGGGATGCCAAAGGTACATGGTGTTCCTAATTTAATTAGGTGGCGTTCCTAATTAATTAGGGACACAAAAAGTTTGGTGTCTGTTTTTACAATTAGGATGCCTAATCTATCAAACTTGATGCACAGAATTCTAAAAATGCCATTGCCTTTATGTTTTACTTCCTTTTTTGAAAAAAAGACATCATTTGAGGTAATAAAATCTATATCTTGTAGTAGTGAATCAACCTCACTAGTTGCATTATCTAAAAAATATATAGAGAGAGGAATGAGTCACCACTGACTCTATAATATCCTGAATTTTAAGTCTAAATACTTGAGGATATACCTGTATCAAGAAGACTACTAAGCCTTTTTTGGGAAAGGTCTCAAGAATGAGGAGATATAGAAAAACTCTAAGGGACTATGTAATCCAGCCCTACTGGGCAGAGGGCCCAGTATGCGTATGTAGTAGGATTAAAGTGTCAGTGCATATGTTACAGGACACATATACGGTGACATTGGGTTAGTAGAAAGATGCTACCCAACTATGATATGAGGTATGGGACTAGTTGGTTGAGCAAAATATGCTGATATAAGTGTGCACATGGCATTTTGAAGGCATAAATGTGTACCCTGCGTTTTTGGAAAAGACACTGGGATGTGGCACCATGTGGGGCCCATACACACACTATAACCTAGCGTTATTTAGTGGGCCTCAGTATACGTGAAGCAATCCCTAGTAAAACTTGAGTAAGCACCGATAAAACAATTTTATTAAAGTAACTTTAATAAAGTATGTCATAATGACTAATGATAACACCACTTTATGGTTGACACCACAAGAAAATGACAAGTGTCCTCTTATCATGAAAAAGTACCATTCCACTTTTATGTTAGCTTGATAAGAAGGTGACACAAGTGTCCCTTATGATGGCACATGCTTTTTGCCTTTTGAGTTAGCACTCCTTGGAGGCGCCACCTAACTTCTAAGTCTAAGAATCCACCAGTTTCTGACCCAATCATGCATTTAATTTTCTTGAACACCGAACCTAGGAGTCAGGGGAGTTCATTAGGCTTCCCCTTCCCCTAACACATGCAAGGACACTTAGAGGAGAGAGGAGGACATATGCCACTTTATGATTTAATTCCTTGACATATGGCACCACAAGATGCAATCAAAGGAAAGATCAAATCTCATCCCTCCATTCTCCTTTAAATTGGACAGCTAACATGGGAAAAGGGAAGAGAAAATAGAGAAAAAAGAAGGGAAAAAAAAGAAAGAAGAGAGAAGGTGGATGAATAGTAAAAATTCTTGAGCTCAAGAGCCGATTCCAACCCCGAATCGTTGTTTTTTACCAGTAAGCTCTTTAGGATTGTTTTCTACTCACTGAGAGCTTTCTTTCTATGGTCTCAGTTTTTTTATTAGAGGTGTTTTGTGCCGTTTAGTTAGCTGGAGTGCCACTGGAATTCCGAACCGATTGTAGAATCACGTTAAAGTAAGCCTAATCTTCATTTTGAATCAATTGTCTTAAGATTTTGACGAGTTTTCTGAATTTATTGGGGCACCCTAATGTTTCAGCCAAGAAGGATTTTTAGGGATTTATGTTGTTTTAATCATGTATAAGATGATATATGATGATTAATGATCGTGTTAGACTAGTTAGTGGTATGCTTTTGCAACGCACAGTAAAGGGATCTAAGGAATAGGTGTTACAGACTTAATGAGAATATAAATAACAAATTGTGTGGAAGGGAAGCAAACACTATAAAAAAACAGAAAATTAGCAACGAAATCCTTCACAAATTTCGTCACTAAAATTAAAGGCGGAGTTTTTCTGTCACTAAAAAGTAGCAACGGAAATTAGTGACAGAATTTTTCCGTCACTAAATTAGTGACGGAATTACATTCCGTTGCTAATTTCCATCACTAATCCGTCTCTAATTCCATCATTAAATATTAGCGATAGAAATTAGTGACAGAAACATTCCGTCACTAATTTTCGTTGCTAATCAGTCTCTAATTTCTGTCACTAATAATTAATTTTTTCAATAATTAGATTTTTTTCATAATTATAAATTGTTTATATAATTTAAATTTTAAATTTTAAATTATTACAAATTTATAATATACATATTAAAATAAATAAATAAAAAATAATTAATTCATATTTATTTTTGAAATTGAAATTATGATATAATATATTTGAGTTTTTAATAATATATTATATACAAATAAAAATGAAAATTTTATAAATAAAAAAAATAAAATATATAATAAAATGAATTAAAAAAAGATATTAATAATAAAAATTTAGGTAGAATATTTACATAAAATAAAATAAAATGAATAAATTGAAATATTTAATAATATATTAAATTTCTATTTCTATTTTTGTTTGCAAAGCGAAATATGTGTGTCTGTGTCTATATATATATATATATATGATTTTGCATTTAAATTTCACAGGTTCTCCTTAGCTCAACTGGCAAAGGCACTGGCACACGCGTGAGAAGTCATGGCTTCGAATCCCAGCTTGGCTACGAAATGCAACCAATTTGTAACTTGGACACATGGAGCGCGATGGAGAGTGACACGTGGCATGTGATGGAGGGTGACATGCGGCTGTTAACTGGGACACGTAACAGTCGGAGGCGAGGTTACGATGGCCGACGATGGGTACAGGCGGCCGCCGACGAGGGACATATGGAGGCTCATAGTAAGAACATGTGGCAATTTAAATTATATAAAAAATATTTTACGACGTATTAGAGATGAAAATTCCATCACTAATTAGAGACGGAATTTAGTGATAGAATTTTCCATCGCTAAATTTTTAGTTGCTAATCTGTCATAAATTAGCGACGGAATTCAAAATTCCATCCCTAATCAATTAGTAACAGTCTTTTTATTGATGGAACAAATTTCATCGCTAATTCCACGCTAATATGGTTCCGTCTCTAATTTCCATAACTAAACTAATTAGTGACGGAATTTCCATCACTAAATTCTGTCACTAATTTAATATTTTTTTATAGTGAAAGGCACACATAGCTTTTCGTAAATAGTTTTCCTCAAAATAAATAAATGTAACAAAATTCAAATGTTGAGTTGAAAACCAAAAATGAGGGTAAAGCTTCACTAAATCATTATCTCAATAAAATAAAAATAATAATAATTAAACTCAAATATTCAACCACAGTCTTTCAATTAATACAATCACTCAATATCAATCTTGGTGGAGAATAACCATCCCACCTATATACTATGCCATATATTGTATGTCATAGTTATAATTATATAAGTGATGGTGAAGAATAACCGTCCCACTTATATTCTATTTCATATACCATGTACTCATTATGAGGAATAATCATCTCACCAATGTGTATATATCATGTACTATATACAAATAACCTTTAGTAGGAAATAATTGTATATTTATATATCCATCTATTTATTATACTAATTATCAATATAGATCGTGGTGAGGAATAACCGTCTCACCCCCCCACACACACATGCGCGCGCGCGCACATACATATATATAAAGAGAGAGATTGAAAGAAGGTAAATAAAAATACATAAATAATTAGGAAAAAGGTTTTTTAAAAAAATAAATCAATTTATTATTTTGAAAACATGAAGGAGGATTTGAAAACAACACTAATAAACATGAAAAAAGAAAGAAAATATATGTTAACATAATTATAAAAAAACTATAGGAAAGAGGCACATAAAAGTATGAATTGAAATATCCATACTAACAAATACCATCACAATAATTATCTCCAAGAAATTATAAATTTCTTAAATTAGACGGATATTAAAGCTTTATTTGGAAATATTAATTTGGAATTTGGTTCCTAAGAAATTGGAATAAAAGCAAAGAAAAGATATTTAAAGCTGAAAACATAGCAAAGGTGAAACGAATGGTGCCACATTGTTGTTTATGCTCTCATCTAGTATGAACGATTGTAGAGATCCCTTTTAATCAAACTAGGATTGAACACCTGCTAAAAAGTCCTCTATCACCTATAGTTTATTTAAGCATAAGATCATCGTTATAGTTAGATTTATGCTATTAGCTAATTTAATGACGGTTTACAATATTTATAAATACCCCCTCTTTACATCTAATTAATAAGATTATGTAGATTCCCATGATTTCCATCTAGGCCAATATATTAATTAAGGATAGATGGAGAATACCCTCTCAACACCAATGTAATTGGCAAGAGGCAACCCCTCATTGTATAGTTGGATGTGGAGCAAGTACTTGTTCTTGAATCTTGAAAAGAGAAGATGTTGATGTGGTAGTGTGGTGTAAATTGTTCGGTGGAAGGAGGTTATTGAGATTGACTACCATTCGAATAATGGAATGGAGGAGGAGGCTATAAAAATCTAAGATTTGTAGAAATTGACATTTGAAAATTCTTTGTTGTTTGCATCGATCTCCTAGATAATCATATAAGATAATGGGAAAATTTTAAGAAAATATCACCTGAACTTTAAAATTTTAAATTAATGATTTGACAAAAACATGAGTTGTCAATCACATTGTTCTTTTTGTTAATCCCATTACTCTTATTGTCAACAAAACTAATTTAGAATTTTGAAGTTCAAGTGGTATTTTTTTAGGATTTTCCCTAAGATAATTTATGATATATTGAAATTCCTTAATAGTTACTAAATGAGATTCATTAATATTAATATTTACTAGATATCTTCTTATGTGTATTAAATTATTTTGAATGTTTAGATTTCAAAATATTTTATGGATTCTATGACTGATTTAGTAATCAACTAAAACATATCTTCAATAAAAATTTAATTTATTATTATTAGAAGAATTTGTTAGAATACTAGAAAAAATCCTATGGGATATATATCATAATGTCTTTAAAAGATTACTCTTTTTTATTATTTTTTATAATTTAACTTTATTTTTTCACTTTCTATTTGGGTTATCACGTTCACATTCCAAGTCTCAAAATGCCCCAAATAATAAGAAAACCATAAAATTTTAGGGTTTCTTTAATTAATAAACGATCTTTCCTATTTGTGGTTTTATATATAGACTGTGAAGTAATGTTATATTTTTCTCAGTGACTAAAGGAATGATGAGCCTGAACTCGTTAACAACTCGGTTAGATTAGAAAAGAGTTTTTATGACTGAGTCGGGTTAGACCAAATTTGAGAAGTGTCGCTGAGGTGAAACTAAGAATTAGACTGAAAACCGAATGATTTTGGGGGTGGACAAAAAATGCTGAAAAAACTATGAGAATGAAAATTTGACCCTTTCAAAAAAAAATCCAATATATTTTCAAATCATTTGTAGCAATTAGACCTTTATGAATTTATTTTTAATTGTATAATTATAAATGCATATAATTATTTTTATTTAATTATTAAGTTATTAATTTGACAGTGTGGGTCTAATCAATTTTTGTGCCATGAGAGTGATGAACCACTAGCCTTTTTACTTTGATGTCCGATCTGACTATTAAAATAATGATATTCATAGTATAATAATGAATTTTGCCTTATTATTTTTGTATGATTTATTGTTGCATTATATATAGTGTTCCCAAACTGGGATCTAATTGATTTCCCCATGAATTAACAAATTAGACCTTCCAATTTGAATTTCCATTCGAAATAAATTCATGAGAATTTGTAAAAATTCACATTGGGAATTTGTGAAAATTCATAAAAGATTGGGAGACATTCTTCAAATTCGAGTTCACAACAACTGCAAGTACATACTCGGGACCAAAACTCTTAGGATATATGCCTACTGTTGTTTAGATTTTCAGTTGTTCTGCTTTATGTTGCATATATATATATAAAAAAAAAGCTCGGGACCAAAACACAAGAAGAAAACGATTAATATAATTGGAACTTAAAAAAATCCTAATTTCTTACAATACCAATCACAATGTCACAAGAAGTGATCAATTTCTTTTGTTTTTTTTTATATAGCTACTTGGCTGGGTTATATTCGAGTAGTGCCTAATTGGAGATATTTGTTCCAATTTTCAAAGACATTTTCTGTATTTACATATATTTAAATTCAAAATCCTGTGGTTAAGTCGTTAAGCGCTCAAAACTTGTTCTAGAAGAGGTAATATGAGTTGGGATTGCGAATCCAACGTGTCAACCTGCAAAAATGGTTGGCTCATATTGTCCAAACAAGATCTTGTTTTGATGTAGGCCTTGTTAGTCCACACCAGCCAATCCACAAGACTGCAACCCGCCACAAGTTACCCCCCCTTTTTTTTGAAAAAATATATTTAAACTTTAATAGAAAAAGTTAAATTTTTTCTCTTGATTTAAATATAGCCTTATTTTATGTAAGTAACTTGATTATATGTTTGATATCTTATTTTTAAATGATTTATCATGCTTATATTAGTATAATAGTTATGGCAAAAAAATTATGTAAAATCGATTATACGTTTATATTTGCAAGTTTTGGGGTTAGTTTAATTATATAGCTTCATGGAAAAAAGAAAGAAATAATAGTTGAATTGAGTTCTGTCCCTATCCTTTCGAATGTTTTGAAGATTGTGAGTGATGTCCTGAGTACTTTCATCTTGTGGTTAAAGAACCTTATTTCTGTTCAAGTTGAGGAAACCTTATCACAGTCCCAAGTTCATCTCCCTTCACTCAAGAAATTTTACAGCCTCTATTGAATTTCATGCAACAAGTGATTCTAATGGCATATGATACATCCTTTCAAACAAGAGATTGGCCTACGGATTTAGCACGATTACGGTTGCGATTGTCCAACTTTTTTTAATATAACTATCTTTTTCAATTGGAAGTAAATATTTTAAAAATTACGCCGTTTAACTTTGATTTATGTGCTTGTATTATTATAGGTACATGAATCGTATGGTAGTTTCCTCTGACAAGAGCGATAAATTTGGATTCGTATGCCCAGTTCAAATCCAAGAGAAAGGGACCACTGCTGCGATCAAACATAGATACTTATCAGAGAGGCTTAATGAAACCGTAACTGAGTGTTTCTTAGCTTCATATATGCATGAGTAAGAAAAAAAAATATATTTTATAATATATATAATGCTTTATATTTTCTTAATAGTCATCTCTTTTTTTTCAGTTATTATTGGCAATTGATTCTTCTATGCAAGAATAGTTACACTATCATCCTCTTATGCTTCCTCCACTTCAAACTAGGGAATGAATTGAAGAAGACTATGAACTTGTAAGTTTTCTTGCATTATTACCTTTTGTGTGCAAAATTTATGGAATTTGTGCAAAATAAGTAACCTTTGTAATTTTGATGATAGGGCTATGCGGACATTCCTACACGCTGCTTGTGGTAAGCATGTTCGTGAGTTAAAAGACCTTACATGGATCATCCCAAAGGTTAGTGCATATTTGTGTTGTTTTAAGAATGTATTCAATAAGCTATGCTTTTATACTTGATTAATGATATCATGTTCTTTTTCAGAGTCCAACTTATGTGGTTTGTATGTTTTAAGACATATTTACAATATTATCACCCTAGGCATGACTGATTTTACTGAAGATGTAAATGTATATTTTAAAAATTTTGTCTTTACTTTTATTGTTTTTAAGTTAGCAAGTTAATGTTTTGTTTGGCTTTGGTGTTACAGATGTTTGATCTTGCTGATCCATTTCCTGAAGAAGATATTGATTTCATCCGCAAATATTGTGTTGAATTCATCTATGAGCTTTTACAAGAATAATAAGTTTTTGAATCCAATGTTACATTATTCTCATACGTATTGCTTTTGCTGTAAAGTATTATTGTAATTGCAATTACATGCTATGTGCTGGATTACTGTGTTGCTGTGTGCAATTCCATTTCCATGCAATTACATGATGTATGCAATTATAAAGTGTTGTGGTTTTTATATCTAACTGGGTTTATGTCTTTGTGTAGAACAATTTTTTGGATATAGGTGATACATGTCTGATGTTGATACATGCATGAGATTTGAAGGATTGACCTCTGTACTTTTTCTTCCCTTTGTTTTTTGTAAAACTAAGGAATTTTCTATATATACTGAGGAATTTGTCTTCCCTCTTCTTTTCTTTAAAAGTTGTGGAATTGAAAGTGCACAAAGTTGAGATTTTGCTGTTGTCATTGTTATATCGATAGATTCAAATTGTGTTTCAAAATGCTTGATGATAATGTGTTGGTATTGTTGTTAAGAATGTGGGTAGGAAGAATGATGATAATTGTTGACAAATGAAATTGTTGCTTTTGATTGTGTGTGGTAATGTATTGATTTTCAATGATTTCATTGTTGTTGCTTCAGTGAAATGTGGGGTGCAGTAATGCTGCTGCCATTGCTTCTGCTTGTGTGTGATAATGTGTTGTTACTTTTGTGGAATCTAGGATGTCGTTGAAATAACTTGTTGGGTAAAGCTAATTTGTAAGAGGAATAATTTAAAAAATGGAATTCTTTAGATCGGTTGTAGCTACAACCGGTCTAAAATGTCTGACATAAAAACCTATTATTTCAAAACAAGTCTTAATGTCTTACTTTTTACACTGGTTGTTAAATAACCAGTATAAAAAGTATGACATTTTAGACCGGCTGTATCAAGACTTAATTCAAAACTGATCTAAAAAATCAGTTTTAACCGGTCTAAAAAGTCATTTTTCCACTAGTGACATATGCTATGACAAGTATATTCAATTACCAAAATATATAATTATTATTAAAAGATAAAGTATAATTAATCATGCTTCCATTCATAGCAAATATCATCACATATTTAAAGAAATACCAAAAAGGAAGCAATAGTCCAATAATACATTAATTATGATTAAATTATTAACTATGTGAATAAAATGAATTATGAAGAAATTTACTTATAACATTACTTACTTGAAAATTTACAATACATATAAATATACATATAACTCAGTCCATTTTTTTTATAAAAGATAGTTATTCACAATTATATACAAATCACAAGTATATGGAAGAATAGTCAGAGTTACCTGTTACACCCTAACACACAAGTAATCACACAAAGAGTTATACAAAAGTTCTCACTGAGAGTTTACAAATTCACAAACATGTATATCTATTAATATATTACTCAAAAATTCCTTTAGAATTACTCTAATACTACTTTAAAGCCTCAAACTACCCTCTAAAATTAATACTATATAGATACATACTTACTGGTTACCACATATAAACTTTTATATCCAGATTTTATATTAGCTAGAAATCTTAAAATAAAAATCATTATACAATGCAAAAGATTTAAATAAATAAATAAAAAAACAGAACATATGGGTATTATTGACGCATTGATAACATGGGAGGTGTGTGGATATATGTACATTCACGGTTGGCAGGTCAAGACAAGAAGAGGAATGTAATATAAACAAGTGAATTAGTGTGTGTGACACTCACAACAACAGTGACAGAGGGGGTGTGTTTAAGAAATATATTCAATTTTTTTGAATTACAAGGATAAGAGTTTACTCTTGGGGTCACACTTGACCGTTACGACACTAACCCTATATCAGAAAGCTCAAAACAATATAGACACTTATCTAAGATCCGCTAGCATTTGAAGCACATAGAACTCTGAAGGATCTTGTAATATGACCCTCTCTAAACTACCATAACGAGTGGTTTTAGCTAGAAAATCAGTAAACTTTAACGCTTCCCTGTGAGAATGATAAATCTCTACCTCCCTGTTTCCGTAAATAAGAGATCCAATCTCCTCAATTTCCCTATTTAGCAGGTGAAAATGACTACTTGGCTGCAACAATAACTGAATAGCTTCCATAGAATCTGAGTACAGCTTGATTTTCCTGAACTTCATGGAACTACACACTTGTAGACCAGATTTTATTACTTGGATTTCCGCGGCCGTTGACCCCAAGCTAAAACCTGTGAATTGCTGAAAGCCACAGATCCACTCACTCGAGCTGTTTCGAACTAGACCACCCACGACTGATTGTTTATTGTAGTCTTGTGCAGCGTCTACATCAACTCGGAAAAACACCTTCTGGAGGAACAACCCATCTATCTAGACCTCTGTCTGTCACATTAAACACTTTATGTTTAAGTTGACCATTCTCAACTTCTTCATACAGAAAGTGTAGATAAGTGTTCAGCAACTGTCTAGCATTGTCACTGTCACCGTCGAACGCTTTCCTGCATCTGTTTTTCCAAATAAGCCAGCACAATGATCCAAATGTCCACAGCCAAGGCCCATTACCAAACTTGCGTACTCCGGGGGAGTGATGCATATTCCACTTAATTCATACCTGCAAATTGCCAGAGAAGAAAGAAGAATAATAAATAAGGTTAACACATAAGGCCCACACTCTACTAGCCACCTCACAATCTCTCAAGGTATGTACA
Organism: Albizia julibrissin; assembly: GCA_037074505.1. Lineage (NCBI taxonomy): Eukaryota > Viridiplantae > Streptophyta > Magnoliopsida > Fabales > Fabaceae > Albizia > Albizia julibrissin. The sequence goes on along the minus strand of CM073477.1, from coordinate 55,846,632 downwards.
CAATTGCATTCAAAAGGACACTCTATAGTATTGCTCACGCCTCTCTTAGCACGGACTAAGTTAGTTGGTATCCTCTCTTGGAATAGTTGCCACATAAAGAATTTCACTCTCTCCGAAATGGGCCATCTCTAGATCCCCTGCCAAAAGGAATCTCTCTCCATACGATTTGATTGGTAGATCATGGAATAGGCAGATTTGACATTGAAGTTCTCATCAGAGGATAATCTCCACCAGAATACGTCATTGCCAAGAAGGGTAGGAGGATGGATTTCTTGAATTTTCTTCACTACCCATTCTGGTAAAAACGTACGCCATTTCTGTAAATCCCAGGCCCCCTGGGGGTAATAAACTGGGATACCTTAGTATCCGGGTCAATTAAGTGATGATTTCTTTCAACATAATACATAAGTGGGTGGTCTAAAACTGTCCATAAATCCCACCAGGCATTTGTTGAGTTACCACTCCTTAGCTTACTACCCACTTCTTTCCTGAATGAATCCCACACTGTTGTTATTGCTTTCCAGGCAGCCGATTGACTCCTCTTCCTCTCAACAATAGGAAATATATTCATTAAATGGTAGGAAAGTAAAAATAATAGGTTTAACACACACACACACACACACACACACACACACACACATATATGCACATGACAGAACAGGAAGGGATTATTAAGGAGAATCAATAAATATATACACTCACACTCGGATTAAGGTGAGAGAAGGTGTTTTGGCTACATTGATGAAATATCTCTCACACATTCGGATGGAGGAGATAAATACACTCACAAAAAAAAAATAAACAGAATGAAATGGAGAGGCTTGCGGCTTTATTTAGAGGATGTTTGGAATAACGGTTGGAACTTCCAATCGTGATTTACAGTATACGAGGTAACTTTTACGGTCTACGAGGTAAATATGTGGAAGAGTTTTATCTCGATTTACATGAATCATGATTTAATATGCAGGCACTACGGTGAAGAAGAAGGAAGAGTGGTGACACAAAAATGGATGTATATCCATACCCAACATCCTCATCCTCAGTAACGAAGAAAAAGAGTGGGTGTGATGTGAAATGAAAAGGGGAAAATTATAATAAGGTTTTAAATAAGAGACAAAATGAAAAAATAATCCCTTAAAATCATAAAATAAAAAATTGGTCCAAAAAATTTATCAATATAACCTTTAAATTTGTTAATGACCTGATTTTGGAATTGTCGATGGGACTATTTTTTTTATTTTATCTTTTACTTGGAATGCGTGGATTGATTTACAGCTAACTGGACACAGAGTAAAATCTTCAGCAAATCCTCCAAGAATTTGTTTTAAGATTTACTGGAACCTTAAGAGATTGGTTTAACATCTCAGTGAATATGAGAAATTGCAAGCATTCCGAGTCTAGAATGTTGGTATTCTTCTTGGCATAATCCACAAGGAGTTTATCGGAGATTTCAACATAATTGAGAAAAGAAAAAAGCAAGAATTCTTTGAGATGAAATGCTGCTCTCTTGATAAAAAAAGATTTGCAGAAGCATTATCAAAGAATGATTGGCAAATATTATCTCTTGAATGGAGGTAATGATGTTAATCTCCGGCATACGTTCATTTCATCCCTTCCTGAAGAACTCCAACCAAAGCTACACAGGAGTATTAATGCTCTTCGTAGAGATATTTCACAAATCTCTATTGGAGAGATCTATCAGCTAACCCTTGCAACTGTTGATAAGCTCTGTGAACAACACAAGTACTTCAAGGATATGCTTAAAGGCACGACAAAGCTGAAATATGCCTGCAAAAAGCCATATCTAAAGATTAAATGTAAGGATCAAAAGACTTGCCATTGCACCACAAAGAAGAAATCTTATTATCAACGTCACTATGCAAAATTCCCAGATAGGAGATTCTCTTCTAGAAGAAAATGGTATGTACGGTAAAATATGGAAGGAAAAAAAAGTTAGATTTGACAAGACAAACAAGAGATATAGCTTAGACGGGTGAATAAGAAACACAAAAGTTATTAGGAGACCGTAAACCTGAAAAGAGAGAACGTTCAGCTACAGGAAGGAAGGAGAGAAGGAGAAAAAAGATACCTCAGTGATTGGGAGCTGTGCATTAGAATTAGAGTTGGAAATTATGGCCGACCCTTGACAGATCAAGATCTAGAAAGGCCGGTTTTACAGGATTTGAGGAAAAAAATTAGTTTTTTAAAGCTCGACCCGAGAGCATGTGGGTCAAGGTCGGCCCGTAGGGCCGGAAGCTATTTTCTTAAAATTTAACTATACGTCTACACACCTCATGCAATAAAACAAACACAATTACTAATTCATAATCAAAGGTAAAAAATACTGTCCACAAGTAACTCATAGTCTCACACAAAGTATAAGAAGACAAAAAATTAAACACTCTAAGCAACATATTATGACGACTATCGTTTTCATCTTCTTCGCTACTGTCATCAATTTTAATGAAATTTGTTTGTACTTCACTTTAAATAGTAGACTCTGTTTAAGGGGTAAAAATATCAAGAATTAGTAAATTATCATCATTTGTAAATTTGACAATTTTAAGGTTATTAGGGAGGAGTCAACAAGGACTAGAGCAGGGGGCCGGGGAATTTAAAAAAAAAAGCTAAAGGGCCTAACGGGAGTCTTACAAGTCCAACCCTTTTAGGCCTAACTTCTTTTTGAGGCTCCATTTTTAAGCCCGGCCTGTGATTTAAATGGGGTTAAACAGGCCGGCTCGACAGGCTCGGTCCGATTTTCTGGCTCTAACCAGAATGTAAGGAAATATAATATTTATAAGAGAGGGAATTAGGGTTTGACCCTCTTATTAAATTTTTTTAAAAAAATATTATTTATTTATTCTCTCTCTCCCCTTTATCTCTTCGCTTCCTTTTTTATTTACATATAGATTTAGTTATTTTATAAATATATTTCTCCTACATATATTTTTTTCTTTATTATTCTTATCAATATCATTTATCATTGTTAATTAATTGGATTTTTAATAATTTATTAATAATAATATTTTTTTTCCTAAATCACAGCTGTCTCTTTGGGTCTTAAAAATTAAAGATACTACAGTATCCACCAAGCTGGGCCAACTCATACTCTGTAAGTTGACCCGCCAATTCACTTTATGGACTGCGAAAAATCAAGTTCTTTTCGGATTACTCACTGGTAACGGCCAATTTTCAGCTATGTTTGGGATTATGATAGGTGATTTTAAAAATATTAATACACGTAAATCGAAATAATACAATTCTCATATATTTAACTCGTATACTGTAAATCAATATTAAAAAACTATTTTTGAAAACTTTAACCACTATTCCAAACAAACATCAATTCTATCTGTTGTAAAGAATTTATAACTGAAATTCGATCAACGATCCTATTCTCATCGGGATTTTGAGTTAACTCATGCTCACAGAGTTGCTTATTCCGAGTGAACCTCCATCATACTGTTTGAATCAATTATTACTTCTAGCCTTCTAGGATAGATTTTCAGCCTATTAGGAACTGTTGGTTTTAGAGTGTGCGTGTTATTTCCTGTATCCGGTTATGTGCAGCGTCTAACTTATGAAGTTTAAAACTTGTCATATTATTCAAAAAAAGAAAAAAAAAAAACCCTCTTCCACTAGGACTAACATGTGTTGGTAGAAATGACCAATTTATTGATAGGTTAAATTTGTATTATAGAAAAACACAAGACTCACTAGTAACGCTTAAAAAGAAAATATTCAAATTCTTATTTATCGATAACTCTCTTCAAAAAGTGATGGATTAAAATATAAAGGAGTATTTAAACATTCAAAGGAAAAAAAAAATCCTTGAAAAATCTCTTTCATAAATGAGAAGAATAATGGAATCCCTTCTATTAAATAAAATAATCTTACTAGATAAATTAAAGCAATTAACATATCAATAATTTCATAGAATTATTCCAACAACAAATCCGTTACATTAAATATTCTTTCCCAAATTTAATACATTAATTAGCCTTAAATATATATTGTGAAATTTCAAAATTTCTTATTTTGAAACAATTGCAAATATGATTCGTATAGCGAATCTTAGTTTTTGCTATGCAAAAATCTAAATTTAGTGGGTGATGAGAATAATGATTGTAACATTTAAAAATGTTTTTCAACCGTGATTTACAATATATAAAGTAAATATGTGAGATGAGTTTTATCTTAACTTACATAAAAAATATTTATAAAATAATTGACTGCTGATCCAAACATTCCTTTAATATACGCATTTGCTCAGCTCTATGTCCCTTAAAATTAGAGCACACGTCAATTAAAAGGAAGTAATCTCCCTCTCAAACTTTATTTGGCGCATCCCGCAATTAATGTGAATGCAATTAATATTAACACTAATGAATAAAAAACTAATTATTCTTATTTTCATATAGTGATTCAAATTTCAAAGAGTCCAAGGCCCCAACATCCATAACAATTAAGGCTTTGTTATGAATATACTCATTATGTGGATATTTATTGACTCTTGACCTTCTACATTCTAGTCATCATTTGTGAATATCAATTGTGAAACTAAAAGACAATTCAAGAAACATTCATATGCATTTATTGTATCCTTTATTATAATTTAGTGGTGACCCTTTGAAGTCCAAAACTAGAGGCATTGTATAAGCATTGAAAACACACACAAGTGAATAATAATTACTCTTATCTTTCTCTATTGAATTTCTCTCTTCTTTTATCTCTTACTCTTTTATCCCATATATTTTTTTTATTTTCATAACACGTTATTAGCATGAAAGCTCTAACGAAGGTATGATTCTCTCATAATCTCTTTAACAATTTTATCTACCTTCTATAATCATATGTTTATTTTATCTATATGGGATAATCTAAATCATTATATGGAGTTAACGAGATACTTTTACCAATTGTTTCATGTATAAAATTGGAGATTATTACTTTCTTATATCTTATTTTGATCTCATTTACGAGTTTTTTTATATTATTGATATTGTTATTTTAGTATGGTTAGAATCCATACACCTTTGATTTCATATTCTAAAATTAAATGAAAAGAAATTATATTGCTTTGATTTCTTATTTTGATATATTCCCTATGGTCCTTATCATAAGACACCAACTAATAAGTATTCTTGGTCCTTTTTATAAGGCACTTGCAAGTTTTCAAGAAGTATTTAATTTGTTTTTCCATGTTTACCCATATTTAATAAGGGTAGTTGAAAAGAGTAATAATTAGTATATATTTGAGTTTAGTGTAATTGGAAAGGGTAATATTGAAAATTACTTGAATTTTAGGACAACTTTAATGCGTTTAACTACTTTTATTGGTTTGTGAGAATTGAAGGTTTGTGCCTTATAATAAGGATAAGAGGGAGTAATATGGTCATAAGCCCTTTTTTTTTTACTCTTATTTTGAGATTACATGGCAGAAGTCATATAACTTTTATCTTCTATCTTATTATTAACTAGAAGCCATATTCAACTTTTATTTATACTGAAAATAAACAGTCAGAAACCATATAGATTTAGAGCCTATTTGATTTTGTTCTGAAAAAGTATTTTTTTGTTTTTAAAAATAAAAAAACCTGTTTGATAATTTAATTTTACTCTATTGTTCTTAAAAACTTAAAAACAGAAATTTATTTTTAAAAATTGAAAATAGAAAACAACTTTAAGATGTTTTCTGTTTTTGCTTTTTTATTCCCTATTCTCAGAATTCCCAAGCCCCGCCCCATTTTTTCTCGACAGTTCGACGACCCCGACTTTTCTTCCATGGCGGCCATGACCATGAGAGCCCCTTGAGCAGTTGCCGCCGAAGCTCACCCTCCCAACATCCTCCATTCGGTGTTCGCTGGCTCCAATCTCTCCTTCCTCTTTCCACAGTCCTTAATCGGTGAGTCCATTTTGTTTTCGTGCGATTCTTGTTGACTCAGCTATTTTTTCTAAACATAATAAAATGAATCTAGTGGACTTATATTAATCAATGATGTTCCCTCTTCCCACCGTGCATTTTCACGAGTTCAACTAATAATGTAATGTGAAAGTGTTCATCGCTGCTTGTTCATACTTTATACTTGAGGCGCTCCATGTGTTCAAATTTGAAATAGCTCATAATCTATTTAGAAAATGATTGATGGATTTTACTGGGTATTTACCATCATTGTTAATGAAACAATTCCAAGCTCTAGAAGTTTTGATTCCCTTTTTATTTTTCTCGAGTCTGTTTTAGCTTATGGTAGAAAGTCTGCAGGGGAAGGTACAATTTACTCTTACTGACTGTGAATTTTTAAAACGCAGCAAAATCTAACACGATCTTTAAAAGAGCACATAACGCTCCTTGAACGATTCTGATGGGGATGCTTGTTACATTGTAGAAATTTATGAGGGTGTTTGTTACGTTTTGCTGTTTATGCATTAATTTTAGATTGGATTATACTGACTGTGCTGAGATTTGATGCGTCTTAACCTATATCCCAGTTTTCTAATTAATTCATAAGTATGGGCTAAAATGTACTTTATTCTTTCTTTTATTTCACTTGTGCCATTTGACTTTTCTGAGCATGTCTTATGGGCAAAGTTGCTACATCAAGGGAACCAGCAGGTGGATTTTGTCAAATTAGGCTCTTGGTCATTCAAGAATCAAGATTCAGTTTCCATTTTTTTTCCTCTGTTATGCGTGTGTTGTTTCCAGTGGTCATTGAGGATGTGTGCGCAAATGTCTTTTTCTTCTTATCAAAAGATAAAGTTACAGAGAGAAATGCATTGTTTCTATTCCTCAGCTCAAACTGATTCATAATTAAGCATGTTGAGGGTAGGAAATTTCAAATTTTACTGGTATCCATCTTTATTGGCATCAATCTTGTTGAATAACCTGTGAAATCAATGGATATGAGCTTAATTGTTCAACTCGTATTTCCTGTATTATTAACTAGCTTGACATGATTTTAAACTGATTCATAATTGAGCATGTTGAGGGTAGGAAATTTCAAATTTTACTGGTATCCATCTTTATTGGCATCAATCTTGTTGAATAACCTGTGAAATCAATGGATATGAGCTTAATTGTTCAACTCGTATTTCCTGTATTTTTAACTAGCTTGACATGATTTTAATCTAGTTAAGGTGTATTATCATTCTTATTGTTATTATACTTGCACCTAGCCATGTAAGAAGAAGAATCCAAGATGTTAACCTTCTTATTGTTATTATCATTCTTATTATTATCTGTACATGGTCTGAATGTTATAACTTGGATCATAAAATCACTATAGCATGGCAATATCTCCATGGATCTAGTTTTCTTATTATTTTACACCAGCAAAGCATTAATAAAATTGGAGCCACATAGTAGGGGGTGTTAAGAATTAGCAAAGTTATCACTGAAGCTAGATGATAATAATGTAACATACCTTTAGTTTCATTATACAATTTTCTCTGTCTTGGTTTTCTTTTCACTTTCATTTCCTGTATTTTCATAGAAGAATCAGATTTAGCTTGCAACCCATTCACAACAGGAACGGTGATATCCAAGCATGTGTCATTACCCTCTGAAGTTGGTTTGATGCAACTTTTGTGAGAGCTGCAAAGCATATCACGTATAAGCAGAGCAAGCAGAATATATAAATCAGAAAGGTGAGTCGCAAGAAACATTTTCTGATAACTAATTAAATTGATTGTTTAATTAGATGAGGCACTCTAATTAAATTGATTGTTTATTTGGGACATGACATAGATTGGTTCATAAGAGACATGTCCTTTCTATAGTAGTCTTGATAAATAAGTAGACCTATAATTTTCAATAATCTTGCTGTTAACTAATTATAGGTATTCACTAACCTCTCTTCTCTATTTTGTTCCTGTCATGCATACATTGTTGATAGAGGACATTGCTATAGCCTTTGTTCTTTTCTTTTGTTTTAGATGGCATCTAGTGGAAAGGTAGAACAATTAGAACACTCAATTTGGCCAAAGCATATTGTTAAATGGTACATTGATATTATGGTGGAAGAAGTAACTAAAGGAAATATGAAAAATGGTGTGTTTGCATCCAAAGTTTGGAAAAACATGCTAGATAAGTTGAATGCAAAGAGTCAATGCAGTTTTAGTTTAGTCCAAGTCAAGCAAAAGTTCAATAGGTTGCGTACAACGCACAAAGAATTTTCTCAATTGTTACAACACACTAGATTTGGTTGGGATGCTGAAACAAATATAGTCACTGCTAATGAGGAGGTTTGGAATAATTATATTGTGGTATGGAATCATTGTGAATTATTTGATTAGATAGTTTAGGGTCTTTGTTTCTAAATTTATAAGATTGAAATGCATATTTTGTAGGCTCATCTTGAGGCTTTACAATTAAAAAAAAAAGGGCTAGAACATTACAAAATGCTAGGCATAATATTTAACAGAAGCACTGCAACAGGGGTACTTCATCATGCATCTACGCAAGATCTACCAAATTCTGATTATGAGGTTCGACTTGATTATGAATATCTTAATTCTGGAGTTCATGTAGACCTTGACAAGGATGAAGACAATGTTGCTCCGGACATAGTTGAGAGAGTTACACACAGTGGAAAGCGGAGTATTGAATTCTTTGATCGAAAGAAAAAGAAAGAACCTAGGTCTATGCAAATAGGGGAAGCTATTTAAGCATTTGTTGAGACATCTAAGGCAAGGGCAGAAGCTCAATTTGCTAAGGCTGAGAGGTGGAGGTCAATGAGTGAATCTAGTATTGGAACCCCAACATCTAATAGTTATTCCATTTCTGCATGTGTTGCTATTCTAAATGAGATGGATCTCTCTGACGATATTTATGTCAAGGCAATGAAGCAATTTAAGGAACCTATTAATAGGAAGTTGTTTATGGCAGTGTCTTTAGAAAGAAAAAGGGCTTAGCTAGAAAGCCTATAGATATACACACAGACTTATAGCTTTCATGTTAGATTTTATATTACTTTGACCTATGCTCTGTTTTTTGTTTCGTATTTTATTTAAATTTTAACATATTATTTTTGTTAATGGTAAATCATTTGTGTGTCATTTATTGATGATTTTATTTTATTTTTATTAAACTAGTTTATTAATATAATAACATATTAAGTAATTTTAAAAAATTACGTTAATATCTATTATATAAAAGATTTAAATAAATAAAAACAATTTTTTTTAAGTTTTAAGAAATGATTATACAAATAAGTTTTTTTTAAAACTTGTTTTCAAAAACAATTATCCAAACAAGTTTTTTTTTATTTTTTGTGTTCAAAAACTATTTTATAAATTTTTTTTAGAATAAAAAATAGAGAATATAATCAAACAGGCCCTTAATTTCTCATCATGAGACTAATTGGTTCGAAGCTATGAGAACTAAATGGCCCAAAACCATAAAAATTTAATTATTGTTGTAATATCTTATTTTATGAATTATTTATTATCTTTACGAATTTCTTACTATTATTGTATATGCTATTATACCAATGAGTTTTATATTTTAAGAATTGCTTTTATTGTTTAGTTTGAATTATGTTGAACCTAGCAAAATTGAAGTTTGTGGTTCTTGTTATTACCGGAAAGAACTATTTGTCTTGCTTGATCCATGATTTTTATACGTTACCATTTGTATAAATTTTTTAAAACTGAATACATGACCATAAAAGACCCACTTGTGTTCTTTAGAATAATTTAAAAGAATGGCATGACCACTAGAAGATAGTTATCTTTCCAAAGGTTTATTATAAATGGATACATCCAATTTGTTCCTGCAGTAGCAATATAACGAAAGAGGTTTAAGAAATATACTGAATTAATTTCTTACCTCCATGTGGCTAAAGGAAACAATGAGCTTTTGTTGAAAAACAATGAATGTCGATCAACAGGCTTGACTCCATTTCCAGAAGTGAATAGAAATGAATCTAATTGTGGTTGTGAAAGTGGGTGTAGACGTGATTACAACCTTGGGTGGCCATAGTCATAATTGTGGTGGTTCAAATTCCCACCTGAAGTGGAGAAAGATTGATAAGAATCACAAAAGAAAAACTAGTGGACACAATAAACATGTTGAAAATCTAGGTTATTGTGTGGTGGAAAGGGTTACTAGTCTTGTACCTATTGAATGTCAAGACACCTTGGTAAATGGTCAAATATTGAAATAAATCATGTTGATAAGGCTAGCACACTTCTAAGTATGATGACATGAATATTATCTATTTAGATGTTGCTGATTTCTTAGTATAAATTATCTTTGTTTATTTGAACTGTTATGATTTAGTGTGTTTGAAGTTGCTACTGGCTATCATATGTATTTCATTTTTAATTATGCTTTTCTTTATTTTCATCTTTCTTTTAACCAAGAATGAGTTTTGTTGATATAAATCCTAAAGATTTATGTCTTATTGATAATACAACATCCTACACCATATTTAAAAATGATAAATATTTTTCTTCCTTGATAATGCAATAAGTCAATGTTTAGACTATATCTGATAGTACAAGTTTGATTGAAGGCTCTGGAAGAACTAATATTTTATTACCTGAACAAACAAAATTATACATTGATAATGTATTTTATTCTACCATGTCTAAAAGAAACTTATTGAGTTTCAAAGATGTTCGTAGACATGGATATCATATCATATAGAAACAACAACTGAAAATAATTAGGAATGTCTCTGTATTTCAAATTTAATTTCTAGTAGAAACTTCATAATAGAAAGGTTTCATGCTTTTTCTTTCAGCTTGTACTATACATTTATAAGCACAATTGAAATGCATGCTATTGCAAACCAGAAGTTTACCAATGTAAACCAAAAGTTTGCCAATACAAACTAGCAATTAGTTAATGTAAACCAAAAGTTTACTAATGAATTTAATGTTTGACATTATCGGTTAGGTCATCTTGGGTCAATCATGATGTGATAAATAATTGAGAATTCATGTGGACATACCTTGAAGTGTAAACAAATACCACAATCCCATAATTTCTCATGTGTTGCATATTCTAAGGGAAAGTTAAAATATTCGGCCCTTACCATGCAAAGTAGAAAATGAATGTCTCACATTTCTACAGCGGATACAGGGACACCTACCACGTAGACTATTTAGTTACCATATGATTTTAATTGATGCATCAACTAAATAGTTGCATGTTTGCTTATTACTTCTCATAGCCTGAAGTTTGCGAGATTACTTGCTCATTTGATTAGATTAAGAGCATGTTTCCTTAATTATCTTATCAAAGAAAAACGTCTTAAAAATGCTGGTGAATTTACTTTGCAAGCTTTTGATGAATATTGTATGCCCTTTGGATTTGATGTTGAACATCTTATATCTCATGTTCATACACAAAATAGAATTGTAGAATCATTGGTTATACGACTACAATTAATTGCAAGACCTTTGCCTATGAGATGTAATCTCCCAATTTATGCTTGGGGCTATGCCATGCTACATGCAACAATGTTAATTTGCATTTAGGCCAACAAGTTATCTAAATCCTTACAAATGGTTTTTGGTCAGGAACCTAATATTTTCCATATAAAGACTTTTAGGTGTGCAGTATAAATTTCAGTAGCACCACCATAATGCATCAAAATGGGTCATTAAAGAAGGATAGAAATATATGTTGGGTATGAATCTTCTTTGATCATACCATCTACAGGAAATTTATTTATTGCACGATTTGCCGATTATCATTTTGATGAATTAGTTTTCGTAATATTAAGGGGAGAAAATGAGTAGTTGGATAAAGAGATTAACTGGAATGAATTATCATTTACAGAATTTAGCTAATCAAATGTCATAAGCATTTACTGACCCAAAGAAAGTGACAAGTCACATATCCCAACTACTAATGCTCCTATTAGAGTTGATGTCCCTGAAGGACAACCTAGTATGAATGAATTTAAAGACACCTGAAGTGTGGTAGGCCCATAAGTTCCAAAGGTAAAAATCGTCAAAAGAGAAAATGAGCTAAACATATAGATGATCAAATAGAGGATAATCAAGAAAGGTTAGTAACTCTAGCAGAGCTATCTCCTGGAGAGCTATTAGCTCTAGTAGAGATATCTCTAGAAGAGAATGTTGTAGTCCCAAAAGAGACTAAGGTATTTGACATGTGTAAAAATAATGAGATCTCAATAAATCATTGAATCCGATGGGACCAAACTGAAGTCAATATTGACGACATCTTTGCATATAAGATATCATTTGATATCATGAATTATAATGAGGCTCTTGAGCCAAAATTCATAAGTGTCAGAAGCACAAATCCCTGAAAGACTCAAGGTGCTAGAAGTACATGTTCCTGAAGGACTCAACGTGCTAGAAGTACAAATCCCTGAAGGACTCAAGCTGCCATAAGCATCAAATACAAGTTCTCGAGAACAATACTCAATTATATTAAATAAATCTCTATATGACCTGAAGCAATCTTTATTATTGGAACATTATGAAAAGAATGGTACAAAAATAAATCTCTGTATGACCTGAAGAATGGTATAAAAATAATCCAATATACTCATGCATCTTTATGAAAAAATCTAGAAGTGAGTTTGCTATAATTGTTGTTTATGTTGATGATATCAACATCATTGGAACTCTTGAAGAGCTTCAAAAGGCAATTAATTGTTTAAAGAAAGAATTTGAAATAAAGAATCTAGGAAGAACAAAATTTTGTCTTGAATTACAGATTGAGCACCAGAAAAATGCGATCTTTGTATATTAAGAAGCTTACACAAGGAATGTCCTAGAGTGTTATTACATGGATAAGTCACATCCATTATAAACTAATGGTTTTAAAGTCTTTGCAGGCAGATAAAGACCCATTTAGACCTCGTGTAATTAGCGAAGAAGATGATGAATAACCATTTAGTCCAGAAGCACCATACCTTAGTATTATTGGAACACTAATATATCTTATTAATCACATATATTTTGATATATCATTTGCTGTTAATTTATTAGTAAGATATAATTCTTCACCAACACAAAGGCATTGAAATAGAGTAAAATACATTCTTCGTTACCTTAGAGGCACTATAGACATGTGGTTATACTACTCAAATGTATCCAAGTATGAAATGGTTGGTTATACAGATGCTGGATTTTTGTCTAATCCACATGATAATAAATCACAAATAGACTATCTATTTATATTTGAATGTGTAGCTACTTCATGGCAATCTATGAAGTAAACTATATCAGCCACATCATCTAATCATGCAAAAATTTTAGCAATGCATGAAGCAAGTCCAAAATGTGATGATTGAGGTGAGTGATACATTACAATTGAACTACTTGTGGTTTATCTTCAGACAAAATGATCAAATAGTCCTATATGAGGATAATGCTGCATGAATTGTCCTACTTAAAGAAAGATATATCAAGGGCGATAGAATGAAGCATATTTTTCTAAAATTCTTCTTCACTCGTGACCTTCAAAAGGATGGTGAAATAGATATCCAACAAATCCGTTCAAGTGAAAATCTAGCAGATTTATTCACGAAGTCAATTCCAAGTACAATTTTTGAAAAGCATGTCTGTGACATTGGTGTTCAGAGACTCAAAAATCTCAACTGATGTTGTCAAGAAGGGAAGTTAATGCATGTTGTACTCTTTTTTTCTTATTCATGCTTTGTCCCACTGGGTTTTCCTAAAAAGATTTTAATGAGGCAACACTAGAAAGTATATCAACGAATAACGTATTCTTTTTTTTAACTATGTTTTTGTCCCACTGAGTTTTTCTAGTTAAAATTTTTAATGAGACACATTCATAATGGATATCTAATTATGTACTAATTATGTAGATGTCCATTGACCCTTGACATTCCACTTTCTAATCACCATTCATAAATATTAATTAGAAAAATAAAAGGCAATTTAATAAACATTCATATAGATTTATTATATCATTTATTATAATTTAGTGGTGACTTTTCAAGACTTAAAAATAGAGGCATTGTACAGGTATTAAAAACACACACAACTAAATAAAAATTACTCCTCTCTCTCTCTCTCTCTCTCTCTCTCTCTCTCTCTCTCTCTCTCTCTCTCTCTCTCTCTCTCTCTCTCTCTCTCTCTCTCTCTCTCTCTCTCTCTCTTACTCTCTTTTATTCCATGTATCTTTTATTTTCATAACATTCCCCTCCTTTTTTCCCTCTATAAATATTACCACAAGTCTGTGAAATTCTGTGTGTTCTTTGAGAAATTCATCAATTGCAACGGCGAAGGCTTCAACCATCCAAATGACTTGCTTTGATTTCTTGCTGTTCATAGCTTCGGATAATAACATATATAATAATTCATACACGATGCTTTTTCTTATTAATTTATATTTTAGTAATAATTATTTCATTTGTTCAATGTTCTTTTGATCCCGACTACTTTTTTTCCTCTTTCTTTATACTTTTTTTGCCAGCCCTTCCTTTATACCAATAACTAAGGGCATGTTTGGTATGATGGAATTGGGGGGTATGGAATTGGAATTGGAAATCAATTCCATGCTTCATGTTTGGTATGATGGAATTGGGGGGTATGGAATTGGAATTGGAAATCAATTCCATGCTTAAGTTTGTTTGGTATGATGGAATTGGAAATTTTTGCAATTCCATGTGGAAGCCAAATCTCTCCAATTCCATCAAATTGGCTTCCACCTAAAAAGCAAAGATTTGCAATTCCATGTACCTAAATCTAGGTCAGGGTACTGGGTTAAGGGTTAGTGGGTCAGATCGGAGTTAAACCGAAGCTAAACCAGGGCCAAACCGGTGAAAAATTGAATATTTTAGGCTTATTAATATGAAATTTCTTTTTTTAAAAAAATAAAAATAATTTTTTATTAAAAAAAACCTAACTGGAGCAGTCAAAGTACTAGGTCAAAGGTTAGTGGGTCAGACTGGAGCTAAATCAGGGTTAAATCGGTGAGAAATTGAATATTTTAGTCTTATTAATATGAATTTTTTTTAAAAAAATAAAAATAATTTTTTATTAAAAAAAAATTTGTCCGGTCCGGGTTTAGTAACAATGGTTTTATCTCATTCCACTTTCTTAGATTAGCATATTGGTAGTTTTACATTTTAAATATAAATATTGAATAAAAATAATTTTGAATTCCATGTACATACCAAACACACTTTTAAACCACATTTCCATATCCATATCCATTTCCATTTCCATTTCCATATCCATATCCATCAAAACCAATTCCAGTGTACCAAACGGGCCCTAAGTTTGTTTGGTATGATGGAATTGGAAATTTTTGCAATTCCATGTGGAAGCCAAATCTCTCCAATTCCATCAAATTGGCTTCCACCTAAAAAGCAAAGATTTGCAATTCCATGTACCTAAATCTAGGTCAGGGTACTGGGTTAAGGGTTAGTGGGTCAGATCGGAGTTAAACCGAAGCTAAACCAGGGCCAAACCGGTGAAAAATTGAATATTTTAGGCTTATTAATATGAAATTTCTTTTTTTAAAAAAATAAAAATAATTTTTTATTAAAAAAAACCTAACTGGAGCAGTCAAAGTACTAGGTCAAAGGTTAGTGGGTCAGACTGGAGCTAAATCAGGGTTAAATCGGTGAGAAATTGAATATTTTAGTCTTATTAATATGAATTTTTTTTAAAAAAATAAAAATAATTTTTTATTAAAAAAAAATTTGTCCGGTCCGGGTTTAGTAACAATGGTTTTATCTCATTCCACTTTCTTAGATTAGCATATTGGTAGTTTTACATTTTAAATATAAATATTAAATAAAAATAATTTTGAATTCCATGTACATACCAAACACACTTTTAAACCACATTTCCATATCCATATCCATTTCCATTTCCATTTCCATATCCATATCCATCAAAACCAATTCCAGTGTACCAAACGGGCCCTAAGTTTGTTTGGTATGATGGAATTGGAAATTTTTGCAATTCCATGTGGAAGCCAAATCTCTCCAATTCCATCAAATTGGCTTCCACCTAAAAAGCAAAGATTTGCAATTCCATGTACCTAAATCTAGGTCAGGGTACTGGGTTAAGGGTTAGTGGGTCAGATCGGAGTTAAACCGAAGCTAAACCAGGGCCAAACCGGTGAAAAATTGAATATTTTAGGCTTATTAATATGAAATTTCTTTTTTTAAAAAAATAAAAATAATTTTTTATTAAAAAAAACCTAACTGGAGCAGTCAAAGTACTAGGTCAAAGGTTAGTGGGTCAGACTGGAGCTAAATCAGGGTTAAATCGGTGAGAAATTGAATATTTTAGTCTTATTAATATGAATTTTTTTTAAAAAAATAAAAATAATTTTTTATTAAAAAAAAATTTGTCCGGTCCGCGTTTAGTAACAATGGTTTTATCTCATTCCACTTTCTTAGATTAGCATATTGGTAGTTTTACATTTTAAATATAAATATTAAATAAAAATAATTTTGAATTCCATGTACATACCAAACACACTTTTAAACCACATTTCCATATCCATATCCATTTCCATTTCTATTTCCATATCCATATCCATCAAAACCAATTCCAGTGTACCAAACGGGCCCTAAGTTTGTTTGGTATGATGGAATTGGAAATTTTTGCAATTCCATGTGGAAGCCAAATCTCTCCAATTCCATCAAATTGGCTTCCACCTAAAAAGCAAAGATTTGCAATTCCATGTACCTAAATCTAGGTCAGGGTACTGGGTTAAGGGTTAGTGGGTCAGATCGGAGTTAAACCGAAGCTAAACCAGGGCCAAACCGGTGAAAAATTGAATATTTTAGGCTTATTAATATGAAATTTCTTTTTTTAAAAAAATAAAAATAATTTTTTATTAAAAAAAACCTAACTGGAGCAGTCAAAGTACTAGGTCAAAGGTTAGTGGGTCAGACTGGAGCTAAATCAGGGTTAAATCGGTGAGAAATTGAATATTTTAGTCTTATTAATATGAATTTTTTTTAAAAAAATAAAAATAATTTTTTATTAAAAAAAAATTTGTCCGGTCCGCGTTTAGTAACAATGGTTTTATCTCATTCCACTTTCTTAGATTAGCATATTGGTAGTTTTACATTTTAAATATAAATATTAAATAAAAATAATTTTGAATTCCATGTACATACCAAACACACTTTTAAACCACATTTCCATATCCATATCCATTTCCATTTCCATTTCCATATCCATATCCATCAAAACCAATTCCAGTGTACCAAACGGGCCCTAAGTTTGTTTGGTATGATGGAATTGGAAATTTTTGCAATTCCATGTGGAAGCCAAATCTCTCCAATTCCATCAAATTGGCTTCCACCTAAAAAGCAAAGATTTGCAATTCCATGTACCTAAATCTAGGTCAGGGTACTGGGTTAAGGGTTAGTGGGTCAGATCGGAGTTAAACCGAAGCTAAACCAGGGCCAAACCGGTGAAAAATTGAATATTTTAGGCTTATTAATATGAAATTTCTTTTTTTAAAAAAATAAAAATAATTTTTTATTAAAAAAAACCTAACTGGAGCAGTCAAAGTACTAGGTCAAAGGTTAGTGGGTCAGACTGGAGCTAAATCAGGGTTAAATCGGTGAGAAATTGAATATTTTAGTCTTATTAATATGAATTTTTTTTAAAAAAATAAAAATAATTTTTTATTAAAAAAAAATTTGTCCGGTCCGCGTTTAGTAACAATGGTTTTATCTCATTCCACTTTCTTAGATTAGCATATTGGTAGTTTTACATTTTAAATATAAATATTAAATAAAAATAATTTTGAATTCCATGTACATACCAAACACACTTTTAAACCACATTTCCATTTCCATATCCATATCCATTTCCATTTCCATTTCCATATCCATATCCATCAAAACCAATTCCAGTGTACCAAACGGGCCCTAAGTTTGTTTGGTATGATGGAATTGGAAATTTTTGCAATTCCATGTGGAAGCCAAATCTCTCCAATTCCATCAAATTGGCTTCCACCTAAAAAGCAAAGATTTGCAATTCCATGTACCTAAATCTAGGTCAGGGTACTGGGTTAAGGGTTAGTGGGTCAGATCGGAGTTAAACCGAAGCTAAACCAGGGCCAAACCGGTGAAAAATTGAATATTTTAGGCTTATTAATATGAAATTTCTTTTTTTAAAAAAATAAAAATAATTTTTTATTAAAAAAAACCTAACTGGAGCAGTCAAAGTACTAGGTCAAAGGTTAGTGGGTCAGACTGGAGCTAAATCAGGGTTAAATCGGTGAGAAATTGAATATTTTAGTCTTATTAATATGAATTTTTTTTAAAAAAATAAAAATAATTTTTTATTAAAAAAAAATTTGTCCGGTCCGGGTTTAGTAACAATGGTTTTATCTCATTCCACTTTCTTAGATTAGCATATTGGTAGTTTTACATTTTAAATATAAATATTGAATAAAAATAATTTTGAATTCCATGTACATACCAAACACACTTTTAAACCACATTTCCATATCCATATCCATTTCCATTTCCATTTCCATATCCATATCCATCAAAACAAATTCCAGTGTACCAAACGGGCCCTAAGTTTGTTTGGTATGATGGAATTGGAAATTTTTGCAATTCCATGTGGAAGCCAAATCTCTCCAATTCCATCAAATTGGCTTCCACCTAAAAAGCAAAGATTTGCAATTCCATGTACCTAAATCTAGGTCAGGGTACTGGGTTAAGGGTTAGTGGGTCAGATCGGAGTTAAACCGAAGCTAAACCAGGGCCAAACCGGTGAAAAATTGAATATTTTAGGCTTATTAATATGAAATTTCTTTTTTTAAAAAAATAAAAATAATTTTTTATTAAAAAAAACCTAACTGGAGCAGTCAAAGTACTAGGTCAAAGGTTAGTGGGTCAGACTGGAGCTAAATCAGGGTTAAATCGGTGAGAAATTGAATATTTTAGTCTTATTAATATGAATTTTTTTTAAAAAAATAAAAATAATTTTTTATTAAAAAAAAATTTGTCCGGTCCGCGTTTAGTAACAATGGTTTTATCTCATTCCACTTTCTTAGATTAGCATATTGGTAGTTTTACATTTTAAATATAAATATTAAATAAAAATAATTTTGAATTCCATGTACATACCAAACACACTTTTAAACCACATTTCCATATCCATATCCATTTCCATTTCCATTTCCATATCCATATCCATCAAAACCAATTCCAGTGTACCAAACGGGCCCTAAGTTTGTTTGGTATGATGGAATTGGAAATTTTTGCAATTCCATGTGGAAGCCAAATCTCTCCAATTCCATCAAATTGGCTTCCACCTAAAAAGCAAAGATTTGCAATTCCATGTACCTAAATCTAGGTCAGGGTA
This sequence comes from Albizia julibrissin, assembly GCA_037074505.1. Taxonomy (NCBI): domain Eukaryota; kingdom Viridiplantae; phylum Streptophyta; class Magnoliopsida; order Fabales; family Fabaceae; genus Albizia; species Albizia julibrissin. The sequence goes on along the minus strand of CM073477.1, from coordinate 55,827,324 downwards.
CTGGGTTAAGGGTTAGTGGGTCAGATCGGAGTTAAACCGAAGCTAAACCAGGGCCAAACCGGTGAAAAATTGAATATTTTAGGCTTATTAATATGAAATTTCTTTTTTTAAAAAAATAAAAATAATTTTTTATTAAAAAAAACCTAACTGGAGCAGTCAAAGTACTAGGTCAAAGGTTAGTGGGTCAGACTGGAGCTAAATCAGGGTTAAATCGGTGAGAAATTGAATATTTTAGTCTTATTAATATGAATTTTTTTTAAAAAAATAAAAATAATTTTTTATTAAAAAAAAATTTGTCCGGTCCGGGTTTAGTAACAATGGTTTTATCTCATTCCACTTTCTTAGATTAGCATATTGGTAGTTTTACATTTTAAATATAAATATTAAATAAAAATAATTTTGAATTCCATGTACATACCAAACACACTTTTAAACCACATTTCCATTTCCATATCCATATCCATTTCCATTTCCATTTCCATATCCATATCCATCAAAACCAATTCCAGTGTACCAAACGGGCCCTAAGTTTGTTTGGTATGATGGAATTGGAAATTTTTGCAATTCCATGTGGAAGCCAAATCTCTCCAATTCCATCAAATTGGCTTCCACCTAAAAAGCAAAGATTTGCAATTCCATGTACCTAAATCTAGGTCAGGGTACTGGGTTAAGGGTTAGTGGGTCAGATCGGAGTTAAACCGAAGCTAAACCAGGGCCAAACCGGTGAAAAATTGAATATTTTAGGCTTATTAATATGAAATTTCTTTTTTTAAAAAAATAAAAATAATTTTTTATTAAAAAAAACCTAACTGGAGCAGTCAAAGTACTAGGTCAAAGGTTAGTGGGTCAGACTGGAGCTAAATCAGGGTTAAATCGGTGAGAAATTGAATATTTTAGTCTTATTAATATGAATTTTTTTTAAAAAAATAAAAATAATTTTTTATTAAAAAAAAATTTGTCCGGTCCGCGTTTAGTAACAATGGTTTTATCTCATTCCACTTTCTTAGATTAGCATATTGGTAGTTTTACATTTTAAATATAAATATTAAATAAAAATAATTTTGAATTCCATGTACATACCAAACACACTTTTAAACCACATTTCCATATCCATATCCATTTCCATTTCCATTTCCATATCCATATCCATCAAAACCAATTCCAGTGTACCAAACGGGCCCTAAGTTTGTTTGGTATGATGGAATTGGAAATTTTTGCAATTCCATGTGGAAGCCAAATCTCTCCAATTCCATCAAATTGGCTTCCACCTAAAAAGCAAAGATTTGCAATTCCATGTACCTAAATCTAGGTCAGGGTACTGGGTTAAGGGTTAGTGGGTCAGATCGGAGTTAAACCGAAGCTAAACCAGGGCCAAACCGGTGAAAAATTGAATATTTTAGGCTTATTAATATGAAATTTCTTTTTTTAAAAAAATAAAAATAATTTTTTATTAAAAAAAACCTAACTGGAGCAGTCAAAGTACTAGGTCAAAGGTTAGTGGGTCAGACTGGAGCTAAATCAGGGTTAAATCGGTGAGAAATTGAATATTTTAGTCTTATTAATATGAATTTTTTTTAAAAAAATAAAAATAATTTTTTATTAAAAAAAAATTTGTCCGGTCCGGGTTTAGTAACAATGGTTTTATCTCATTCCACTTTCTTAGATTAGCATATTGGTAGTTTTACATTTTAAATATAAATATTAAATAAAAATAATTTTGAATTCCATGTACATACCAAACACACTTTTAAACCACATTTCCATTTCCATATCCATATCCATTTCCATTTCCATTTCCATATCCATATCCATCAAAACCAATTCCAGTGTACCAAACGGGCCCTAAGGCCTTGTTTGATTTCCTTTTCAAAACAACTTTTTTTTAAAAAAAATAAAAAACTAGTTTCATAATTAATTTTCAGTCCAATGTTTTATATCTTTTTGGTCTCAAATATAATTTTTTCATAACTTTCATTGAAAAAAATTTCCCAAAATTTATTTTAAAGAACAATCTCATAATATTATTCTAAGATAAAAAAAATAAAAAAAGAACAAACAAGTTCTAAATATTTTTTTTCAGCGGTTTTCATTAATTATCAATAGAGGCTATATTGAGTGACTTGACAAGGAATCATATTTATTTCTGTCAAATATGAATTGATTATTTTTAGTTTTTAATCAATTGAAGAGTTGGTGGCCTTTTATGGCTTTGGCTTAATTTCTCATAAACTGACTAATTTACTGATGAAATCACCTATTTTTTAAGAAAATACTTAAGTCAAGGGTTTTATATCCAACGTGGCCATGTATTCTACTTTTAAAATATTATAATTTAACTATACATCTCTATTTTTAAAAAAATAGGATATATGGCTATGGGATATAAGGAAAATCGCTTAATGCAAGCATGGTACACTTTTTTAATCAATACAATTAGAAACTTGTTTGTGTAATTTCTTTTGGGAATAGACTACACAGCACAGAGATACTTATTTTTTCAAAGAAAAACATAACCCCCAAAAATTTAGTATATAGGCATTTGAAAAAAATAATTATATTATGAAAGAAATAGTAATTAAATACAAATAGAATTTTGGAAAAATTTCTGAAAAATACAATTAAAAATGGAAAAGGACAAAATAGTGCTGTAAATTTATCAAATTCCAAGTTAGAACTAACGTAAGAATATGAGATTTCCAATTCTAACCAAATGACCAAAATGACCTTAGTTCAGTGTATAAGTTTCAGGGGTCAATAACAACATTTGTATCTATATTAACAATATCAAATTTTATATTAACGACTTTACTTTAATGTTTTACAACTTTATATTCAAAAAAATCAGGGATAATTTTGAGGGTACCTTCATCTATATTAACAAAATTATATTTTATATTAACGACTTTACTTTCATGTTTCACAATTTCATATCTCAAAAACCAAAGATAATTTTGAGTGCACAAGTTTCATGGGTCAATAATAATATTTGTATCTATATTAACAACATCAAATTTTACATTAAAGATTTCACTTTCATGTTTCACAATTAAACTAAGGGCAATTTGATCATTTGGTTAGAATTGGAAATCTCAGTTCCTGTTTTAGTTCTGACATGAGATTTTATAAATTCGTAACACTAATTTATCTTTTCCCATTTTTAAATATATTTTTCTGAAATTTTCCCTAGAATTTTTATTTGATACTCTGTGAATATATATACTGATTTATTAGTGCATTGCAAAAGGGGAATAATGAAACTAAAAAAATTATTTAAATTGCTGGTGGTGTTCAAGAGCAACAAGAAGAACAGGGGAGCAGCTTCCGTCCTCTACAATTTATATCCGCTGCCGTCCGTTGCAACGAAAACGATGCCGTTTCATTCAATTAAGGGATACCCATAATTGTTAAGGAGGGTGATTGTACAAGCCACATAATTAATCTAATTACTCAATAAATCTATTTTGGTTCTATGAGATAATTGTTTGTAGGGTGTATGTGTAAACTTAGTAATCAATTATTTTTTATGGGCACCCAACACAATTAATTATTTTTGGGTGTAAAAATAGACACAAATAATTTATATGTAAGCAGATATAACAACGCCGTTAAAGAGACTTAACATCTGTTACTTTTTGTACTGTGGATTCTACCAGTGTTCTCACTCTCTATTATTTTAATAATTTTTAAAAGAATTAAGGTGTAAATTTAACAATGAACGAATTTTTTATAGGCACCCAACACAATTATTTTTCATAAGAGCATTTACAAGATAAATATGAATATTTACATAAGAATATTTACATTAATGCTCTTTCTTTATTTTCTTCATAAAAGCATTTATAAGAAAATTTAGTAATATCACTCTATGCTATTTTAATATATTTTTGAAAGGATTAAGGTGTAAATTTAGTAATAAACGAATTTCTTATAGGTACTCAACATAATTAGTTTTCATATAAGAGTATTTACAAGATAAAAAAATGGATCTAAAAGAATTTAGGGAGTTAAAAAACTTTAGTCATTGACATATTTGTCTTATAAATACTTATATTTGTCTTTCCAAAACGTAATTTTCTTTTGACCCAATAGGATGCAGTAAAAGTTAATTTAACTCAATGTATTCTTTTAAATCCTTTTATTTTTCTTATAAATGCTTTTATGAAGAAAATAAAGAAAGAGCATTAATGTAAATATTTGTATGTAAATGTTTATATTTATCTTGTAAATGCTCTTATGAAAAATAATTGTGTTGGGTGCCTATAAAAAAATTGTTCATTGTTAAATTTACACCTTAATTCTTTTAAAAATTATTAAAATAATAGAGAGTGAGAACACTGGTAGAATCCACAGTACAAAAAGTAACAGATGTTAAGTCTCTTTAACGGCGTTGTTATATCTGCTTACATATAAATTATTTGTGTCTATTTTTACACCCAAAAATAATTAATTGTGTTGGGTGCTCATAAAAAATAATTGATTACTAAGTTTACACATACACCCTACAAACAATTATCTCATAGAACCAAAATAGATTTATTGAGTAATTAGATTAATTATGTGGCTTATACAATCACCCTCTTTAACAATTGTGGGTATCCCTTAATTGAATGAAACGGCATCGTTTTCGTTGCAGCGGATGGCAGCGGATATAAATTGTAGAGGACGGAAGCTGCTCCCGAAGAACAGAGGACTTATATGATTACTGTCAGGATGTTGATGATTGTGGAGGTGAAGGTGACGGCTTTCCCATGACTGATGAATTCATATTTTATTAGTGCATTTTAATTATGAGTCTTTTTTCTTAATTAATTAATTAATTAAGCCAATCGTTTGGCTTTGTAGATCTCTTAAAATACGATGTGAATTCCTTATCTCTCATAATCAAAAGAGTAAGCAAACAATTTTTTTTACATAACTAACGGTGCAAGAGTAAGGAGATAACCGATAAGCACTTATTTGAGGTGGTCAATGGCCTTACTTTTGTAAGGAGGATACTATAAGTTTAAATCTCATAAAACGTATTTATTAGAAGACTTGAAAACCTCTTCACCCTTTATGCATCTAAAAGAATTATACCCTTAATTAAATAAAAAAAAGAGTAAGGAGATACATATTTGCTAGTTATGTTATGGATTATTTTAAAAAGCAAATTCAAATAGCTTATATAAATATATGGTGAAAACAATTTTTGTAGATTTCGAAACTGTTAGATTGAATCCACTTAAAATTATCTCTCACATCATAAAATTATTTTTCCACGGATAATCCAAATGGGTACTTCATACTTCATATACAATCAAAATAGCATACACAAAAGCAACCATATTATGCTTTATTAAAATCACGCTTACAACGAAAAATATAAGTAGATGGTAGGATTCCCCGCACAAGGACAAGGTCTGCATTGTCATTTATGACCCAGCAATATAATCATGATGCATCCACTTGAAGTAATTAACATTATAAAATGTGACCACCTTTACATTGTATAAGTTTAACATTTTGCATCAGGACTACATATATTTCCTAGTAATTTGAACTCACCTTTGCAACAAGATTATATGTAATCCCTTTTCATGGAGTTGAACATAATGTGCTATAATATTATTAGTTAGGGTTTCCTGATGATCTAATAATTTAATTGTCTCTAATTTCTTGGATAACATGCATGCGGCCGGCCATTAACGATGGAACTTAGCATTGGAATTTGATAATTTCATCATAAAATAGATTGTCACTAATGAAAGAATTTCGTTGTTTTTTGTAGTTGTCTTGCTAGTGTTATTATTAGTTAATTGACTTCATTTTCATTAGCGAATTCCTATTTTATTAGTGCACCTTGATTATGAATTTTTTTCCTTAATTAATTAATGACGTTAACCAAAGCTATTATATTTGTTGTAGAATTTCATTAAAAGAGATAACATACATACATTGTTGTCAAATTTGCGAGTTAACTTTTTGAGTTTACTATTATGTTTTCAACTTATAAAATCGTGCTAAATCACTCTTAAACTCGTGCTAGTTGTAAACTTAGTTAAACTCATTAGTCATACATCGAATATACCATTTTTATGTTTATAGTTTACAAAATCGTGTTTCACTCTTAAACTAGTGTTACCTTTTGCTATTTGATCATACTTAGTATCTTTATATATGAATTTTATAAAAATTTCTTTATTGAGTATGATAAATTATTAATGTTGATGGATTTGGTTTAAATTATTTGGATTTAAAATCTATTTAAACTAAATTTCTATCATTTTTATGTTTTAATTATTTAATTATATACTGTTAATACATATTTATTAATAGAAGTAAAACATTACGAGTTTAAAATTTGAATCCATCATATGATTTTATGTCATTATTAAAAATTTGCTTAAACTCGTAAGTTTGACAACTTTATATACACCTAATCCAACCAACATACCCACCAATCTTATCCAAACAATTAAATGGCCAAATGAGCAAATTCAATGAACACACGCAACCTGATCATACCATTAAAGATTAAATCATGACAAACGAGTATGAAGATAACGTGTATGAGAGAGAATGTGTGAAAAAAGAAATAAGGGATAAATATAATTAATTGAGGGTAAAAATGGAAAATATATATTAAATTTTTAAACAAAACTAAATTATTGCTTTTATGTAGAATCAATGTTATATGAGAGAATGTTGCTTATAAATAGAACTTACGAAAGTATTACAAGTGTGCGGAGATTTATGTGTGTTGTGAGAAGTTCCATTGCGATGTCGAAGGCTTCAGCTATCCACATAGCTTGCTTTGTTTTCTTGCTGCTCATAGCATCGGGTAACATATATATAATTCGTACACAGCTTTTTTCTTATTAACTTATATTTTAGTAATTATTTCATTCATCTGTTCAATGAATGGTGCTGATAGCAAATAAAATTAAATATTTGTTTGTGTGTGTATGTATATGTATATGCATATCCATAGCTTCTCCGTGACTAATTTTTTATATTATATTATAGGATTTATGTTCAATATTGAACTTGCTGAAAATCTGATATCGTGTATTTGTGTGTGTGTGTGTAATATAAGAATAGATGAGTATTTTGATCGCAGTGTTTTCCCCACTTCATTTAATATCAATAACTATTAAATATTTATTTTCAGTGACATGACAAGATTATTATCTCTGTCTAATTCGAATTGATTATTTTTAGCATATAGTCGATTAAAGAGTTTGTACATATATACGACCCTTTACCAAATCGTCCGCCAGTATAGCTACTACTATAAAATATCTAATTTAGTGAAATCATAATCACCTATATATTTTTTTTCCATAAATAAAATCGAACACTTTATAAATTGCAGGATGGTGTTCAAAAGCAACAAGAAGAACAGAGGAGTGGAATAATTATGTTTACTGTGAGTATGCTCATGACTGTGTTGAGTTTTGTGAAGGTGAAGGAGAAGACTGTGATCCTAAGTGTGTTTATAATCAATGTGAATGTGACTGCCTCTCAAAGTCTAATAAGTCTCACAAGGCCCCTCCTCACAAACCCTAATAATATGTTTTGGTTCCTTGCATCATAAGGAATGTAATGAAATGTCATGGTCCGGAATAAAATGTAATGCAATTAAGTTTACATGATTTTGTTTAGTATGCTACTTCCTCCTATCATTTTTTTTATAAGAAACAACTACTAAAATCATTGTGCATGAGCGATAATGGATGGAAATTTATCATAGAGATAATGAGTGACATATATTTAATGAGGGTAAAAATGAAAAAAAAAACAGTTTAGAATTTTAGACAAAGAGGATTTGTTTCTTATATAAAGGACCACACATATGAAGAAAAATGTTACTTATAAAAACGACCAGAGGGAGTATTAAGGAAAGATGATCCATGGTATAAAAATGTTTGGTGGGATTAAAAAAACATGGGAATTTTTTGTATTATGTGCACATTGGCTATAAGTTTATGGGTATTTTTGCACTTTAACCATATTCTTAATACATATGTTCATTAATGTAATATGTCATTAATAAATAAAATAATTTTACATAATGTTTTGGAAGTGAGAGTTAGAGAGATAATATAGTTTGGTGTGTGTAAGTGAGAAAGAGAGGAGGGTGGGTGAAGTGTGTGTATGGAGGAGAGTTATTACTACCGAAATCATGATATATGATGATTATTAATTACTATACATCACAATTCCAAACAATCATATATGGGGGTAGTTATAAAAGCTTAGTTCAAATACATTATGCTTTCGAACCGTTATTTATTTTGGACCTATTATAAAGGTTATAATATAACACTCGTTATGTATTAAGGTTTGGTAAGGCCATGATTTGCTCGTTGCTGTGATAATATTTAACAGGAATACGTAAACAACCATAATAATATATGGTAATGCTTGCATGATATATAACGATCTCATTTTACAACCGTTATTTATTCAGTAACATACATAACGGGTTGTATATAAGAACATTGAATTTTAATAAAAATTAATATCGATCTCACATAGACAACCATTATGTACAATAAATAACGGTTTATAAATAAGAACTGTAAATATTTATAATACATGACTTTTTTTATATAATAACTGTGATATATAGATATAAAACTCTTCAAGTGAGAGTTTCTAAACTAGTTGATCTCTTTTATATATATATATATAACATAACAACAATATATTCCACATTAAGTAGCTATGCAATTTGGCATAGATCAAGATATTCCAGGCTTTGCGGGGAGAATCAATAGCAACAATTAACATATATAAGTAATAATATAATTGGCGACATATATATAATTGTGTCTTGTCACATGAATTAAACCTTGGAAAGTAAAGGACTATAGGAAAAAACATATACCCCTATCAAAAATGGTAGAGGGGTTTGTATGACCCTTGCACCCTTTCTATATATATATATATATATATATATTCTCATATTCCTTTGCTTTATAAGCTTAATTGTTGAAGATACACAAGGTATAGGTGAACTCTTATATTATTAGATTTATAGATCAGAAGTGTAATTGATTCTAGCCACAAAGTCTAGAAAATCTTGATCCATCCAAATTGCTTGGCTACTCGATGTTAGAATTAATACTCTATTATATATAGAGAGACGAGAATAAGTAGCTCAAAAAAGCTCACACTCAAGAGTCTAAAACTAATCACAATGTTGAATTTCATAGCTTTTAACTTGGTGCCACCTGTTCAATAGAAAAACAAAAGAGAAACCTTCAGTCAAAGCAACATAGGATTTCCACAAAAAAAAAAAACCATAACTTTACAAAAGCAATTCAATATGTCACTTGAACTAGTTTATATATATAGTTACGAGACCAAGTAGCTTAAAAAATCTCACACCGAAGAGTCTAAGATTGATCATAATACTAAATTTCATAACTTTTAACTTGGTGCTACATGTTCAATAGAAAAATAGGAGAGGAACCTTCAGTCAGAGCAATATGGGATTTTCCAAAAAAAAAAAAATAACTTCACAAAAACAATTTAATATGTCACCTGAATTAGTTTATTCACAAAGCTTGTTCGTGTATGACTCTTGGTATATCTGAACTAGTTTATTCATAAAGCTTGTTCATGTATGACTCTTATTAGTAAAACTAAATTAGTTTATTCATCATATCCCTATTGAACTTTTTGAAGTAAGTTCCACAGATAGATACTTCCAAAAAGAAGATGTATTTTCTTAGGGATCATATCTCTAGAAGTCACATAAAAAAAGAAACAATAAAGTAGGAACCTTTAGTCAAAGCAACAGGTTAACAACATCTTGTAACAAGAAATGAACCGTTGATTAAAGTAATAATAGGTTTTCCAAAAACATATAACTTCACAAAAGCAAGTTAATGTCACCTTGAATGCTTTATCGCGTCGTGACTTCACAAAGGCACCTTAATCAAATAAGAAGAATAGAACACTAAAGGAATGATACCTAGCTAGGGCTCACAAACGATGAAAATATGAGTTAGGTCAAGTGAAAGCAATTCGCTCGGTTGTTGTTAAGACAAGTGTGAAAGTATTCACTAGCGTAGCTGTCACTGAGAAGTAACACGAAGGCTTTTCATGGTAGGGCTTGACTGAAAACAACTCTAGACGACTAGAAGAGACAATATGACTGGTAGGGTTACGATGTTGGTGGGTTTCATTTGAATAGACTAAGTGTCAAGTGTATTCCTTTTCAAATGCTTAAATAGAAGAGGAAGGGTAGGGTTTTTCGAGTTGTCAAGCCTAAGACTTTATATAACGGTTGTATCAATAAAATTGTTATTTATTTGATTATATTTATTATAGTTCTTTATTAATAACCATGAGTTATGTCATTGTTTAAATACATACATACATACATATTATATATGTATTATATACACATATATATATAGATAGATAGATAGATACATATATATATATAATATATATGTATGTATGTATGTATGTATCATGGTTATTAGTTAACAACCGTAAGCTATGTTATTATTTTTAAAAACAATTTTGGGTAGCTAGTGCCCAGATAAATAAATTTGTATATTTTATAAAACTGAAACCAAAAAAATACCCTTGATCTAGTGACTAGTTTCCTGATAGATGATCTAAGATCTACTGTGAATTTAGAAACTTTCGTTTTCTTCAATTTGAATGAATCAAAAGTTTTGTAAATTCACAACAAACCTTATATCATCACACTACTCATCACTAGATAAGTAGCTTGAATTATCTAAGAGTATGTCAGGATCATAGTGGTCAATCTCATACTCATTAAGAAAAAGATTGACCTTCCTATTCATACTCAAAAAATATCTAGCCAGTTTCCTCCCAACATGGTCAATGTGTTCCACATGCTGCATCATTACCTCCACTTGTGCTGATGGTGAAGGTTGTGGAGGAGGAGAAGGGGCAGAAGGAGGTGGAGGAGAAGGATAACGCCATGAATTTTCTATCAAGTCTTCAGCATAGTGTTTCATCTTGGCGATTGAAAGAATATAAGAGGACAAAGAAGAAATAATACAATAAACATAAGGAAATGGTAAGTATATATAAATTGGAAGTGATGGGTTTGAACCATCATTACACACGTTTGAAGTTGAAGATAGTCGAGCGTAGTAGTGGGTAATGAAAAGGTACTTGGTTCTCATGCTGATCATCGAAGAATGAAGCAGCGCAAAGTATTATCATCATGAGCATAAGAAAGGGGAAATGTTGGAACCATTTAGTTGACGGTTATTTAAGAGAAACCATTATGTTGTTTAGCTGATATGAAGTTGGAAGACAAATCATTTATTTATTCATCTAATATTTCATGATGGTTTTATCGCAATAATCGTCTATCTTGTGAGATAATATATGACAGTTACAAAGTACAACCGTTATGAATTTGTATAGTAATACAATAAGTGATGGTTGTTATTTAATAATTGTAATGTATATACCTGTTTTTTAAATTTTGGTGGTTGATTATGTAACCAACATTTTACCAAAAGAAAAAAGACAAAGTAAATAAATAATAAGCTAAAAATAAAAAGTTATGCAGATGTTTTAAGAATCTGATGTATCATCAGATTCTTCCTTATCCAATAACTTATCTACCTTCTCATTTAAAGAGCCAACGAGAGAGGTAAATTCCTTCAAGCACTAGTCCATGGGTCCTTACTCTTGCATGTAAACCTAGACCATATGGTGGAGCTCATAGTTTGTGTGGACAAGACCTTTAATGCTTGTTGGCGGAGGGAGTTCATCTTTTGTACTACTATATGATATAGTTTTTACTACCCCAGAGGATGTTTGTTTTTTAAAAAGGGAAGTAAAAAAGAAAGGCGGTTGTATTTTTATAAATCTGGCTTAGAAGTGAGAAATTATAAGCGTCCCAAATTTGAATTGGGACATTTAAAGTTTCATTTTAAGCATCTCAAGTCAAATTTGGGACACCAAAAGCTATTGGAGCCTTACTTTAGGCATCCCAAATAATTTTGGGACGCCTAAAGCAATTCCTTTGGTGCCAAAAGAATTTGGGTGGGTGCCATCTTTAGGTGTCTTAAAAAACTTTGGGACACCTAAAGCCTTGGGTTTTGGCATCTCAAATTTGAATTTGGGACTCCTAAACATCTTTTGGCATCCTAAATTCAAATTTGGGACTCTAAAAGTCCCACCACTCCACCTTTAGGCGTCCTAAATTCAAATTTGGGATACCAAAATCCCCCTTATATCTCTTTTTTCCCCTTCCATGTCACTCTCTTTTACTCTCCCTCACCGTCGTCCTCTCTTTTCTCTCCCTCACTGTCTTCGTCCATCACTCTCTTTTGTTCTCCCTCACCATCGTCCTCTCTTTTCTCTTCCTTATCGTCCCTCTCACTGTCATCCTCTCTCCCTCTCTCATGCTGTCGGAGGCATCAGAATCCCTCCCTCTCTCACGTTATCATTCTCCTTTCCTCTCAACACCGTCGAACTCCTTCCCTCTCTCATGGTGTTGTAGTGCTGTCGATATCCTCCCTCTCTTACAGAATGAGCTTCAATTTTATTTTTTAAATACAATGTATGTTTAAAATAACTCTTTCCTAGCTATATTTTTTTGTTTTGCATTTATTGGAACTTTGCAATATGTTTGGCTTTGTTACATATAGTGAAATTGTAGAATATAGTTATATAGTGATAGGTTTATTAGGGTCATCACCAAGAGTATTAGATCCAGCTGACACTTAAGAGGGGGTGAATTGGGTGTAAGGTAAGAAAAACTTAAGAACTTTAAAAAATCTTTTCGCATCTTAGTAAAACAATAATTAAGAGAGTAATCAATCATAAATCAATAGCCAGTCATTTAAGTAATGTATGCTGGAAATATAAGAGTTAAGGAAGAGAATATGCAAACTGTGTTTTATCTTGGTTTAGTCCAATCCATGATGACCTATGTCCAGTCCTCAGGCCCCTCCTGAGATTTCTAATCCACTATCTTCTTATTTAACCAGGCATAAGAAAAACCTCTACAATCCCACAAGTTCAGCCGGGCACTTGTGAAGCCGTTTACAAATCTCTCATCAAGATACTCCCCTTTACTCACGGTAAAGATAAAACTTTTATAATGAAAGATTATAATTAATCTTCTCTCTCAGAAGTGGATAAAATGAACACTAAAGTACATTACAAATAATTTCACTCTCTAAAGTAAATTGTGTAGTCACTGAGAAAACAGAGAGGAAATGAGAGAAACGTCAGAGTGTCGGCATTTTGACAGCGTAGGTGCAAGCTCTTATCTTCGACTCTGAATACTTAGCAATTTATAGTTGATGTAGCTCACATGATCGTTGTAGATGATGAAGTATCCATTAGGAACGTTGGTCTTCCCATTGTTGTGATTTTGTCGCTTTACAGAAATATGACCGTTAGAGTTTCTGACACAAATTACTTTCTTACCTGTTAAGCTCTAATACATCTTCAATCACCTATAAGCCTCATGTAAACTTGATTAGTGATGAATAGGAATAATTAGAAGTAACATAATCAACATTTAAATGAGTTTTCAAGATTATGGAGAAATTTGAGATGGTGATTTTCAAAAGACTTTGAACCTGCACTTGAATGGAAGTAGGATCACTTGAGTGGATGACTGTCACTTGGGTGAATATGTATCACTTGAGTGAAAACTAAGTTGCACTCTTGATCTTATCAGAAGATGACTTGCTGAGTATCGCGAGTTGTAAGATATCACTCAAGTGGCATCTGTTCACTCGAGTGATCTTTACCTTTAACTTTCTGAGCTGTCGCGAGTCACTTGCACAGAGATGGAGAGTGAATGCATGTCATTTGAGTGAATGCTTGTCACTCGAGTGAATTCATAAAGTAACTTTCTCATCTGCCTCAAGTGACTTGGTTAATATCTGTGAGTGACACACTTCACTGGAGTGATCACTTACTCACTCAAGTCACTCCTCTTCATAACCTTCAGAAGACTCGCGAGCGACTTTTAGAAATCTTGCAAGTGAGCTCTATCACTCGAGTGCCCACTTATTCACTCGAGTGGCCTCTTATCTCAACTTTCAAAAAACCTGTGAGTCACCTGCAAATTCTTGCGAGTTTAACACCATCACTCAAGTATTCATTTATCAACTCGAGTGAACTTGTACAACCTTAGATGAATGACTTGAAAAGCTGAAGGTTAGGATCATCACTTGTAAGTATCACTCAAGTGTTCACTTCAAGTGATTTATACATTTTTTCTCCAAATATAGAAAATGACCCATCATATAATAGTTCTTGTCATTTATATTCCAATCTAAAAAAATCAGCTCCAAACTCTTTGTATTTTGCAAATTATGATCCAAAGAGTGTAGATAGAGTATGTTTTTCCAAGGATCAAATTCCAGAAGCCATAATTCTGTGAATATAACTCCAAATTAGACATATTATATATTCATGGAAAGATATTTAAGTCTAGTTTAATATGGCACCAATTTCAGCTCAATTGAATTTTTAGTTTGGGCGTTATGTCTTAAATACTGAACATGTTCTGGAAAATGACGGTGATTTAAAGGTCAAATTTAAAAATTCATATCTCCTTCATATGAGCTTCTTTTAGCTTTATTTTGGTTTTCAAATGATGCATTAGAAGTCTAGTTTCATATGCCACTGGTTTCATTTCAACCAGAGTTGTGATTTGGGAGATATAGTCAAATTACCAAACCTTATCTATGCTGAACGAAGAAAAGAGCTGAACAGAGTTGCTGAAAATGCATGTTCCACTCGAGTGAAAATCGTTGTCACTCACAAAGATCACTCGAGTGGAGCTTTTGAAGCCCAAGAGCAACTTCTTGTAGTGCAATGTAGCTCCAACAAACCAAACCTCATCCATGCTGAACAAAGAAAAGAGCTGAACATAGTTGCTGAAAATGCATGTTCCACTTGAGTGAAAATCGTTCTCACTCTCATAGATCACTCGAGTGGTATTTTTGAAGCCCAAGAGTGACTTCCTGTAGCGCACTGTAGCTCTAACAAACCACTATTCATTGCAAATGTTGAAATAGCTCATTTTAACTCCGAATTTAGCCATTCCAACTTCCATGTGATCGTAGAGACTTCCATTATCAAATCTAATAACTTGAAAATTGATATTCCCATTATATTTTGTAAATTCATATTTCTTCAATCTCTTTCTTGTTGATTTTCTTCTTGATGATCATTCTTCATAACCCAACCAGACAGCCTCTTTATTTTCTTAATTAACTTCAATCTTCTTCTTCTTCCTCTTGATTGATCCAACTTGATATCTTCTTTCTTGACTTTCTTCTTGATTATTCTCCATAATTCAACTAGATCTTCTAATCTACATTAAATATAATAGTTAGTCAAGGAAGGAGATAAATATGTTATACAAACTTTTTGCTCTTAATATTTAATATCTATATTCGACATCATCAAAACTAATCACATCTAACATTCTCCCCCTTTTTGGTGATGACAAATCCCTTAAGAAAAATAGGTATTAGTATGAAAATATATTAAATGCAACATAATTTTCTTGTCATTCTCTCCCTCTATTTGACATCAGCAAAAAGTTTAAGGTATAAGAAAGAAATGTTTGTAGAAAAGTAGATATGAAAACAAGGCAGTGAAAACAGTTATCTCTTTCCTTATTTGAAACTAATTTCATTTTTAATAGTTTTCAGGAATTGAAAACAATTTGAAAAATGAAAAACCAATTTTCATTCCCATCATAATGAAAGCAAATTAAAATAAGAGATATGCAAACTATTCTCAAAATATAAATAGATAGAGTTTAGAAATGCTCATTTGTATTCAGCAAATTGATGAATGATCTATGAGGTCCATTTGCTTGCTTTTTGTTGTGTGAAATCGGGTTGACTCTCTGTGGCCTCAAATAAATCCAATCTCTACTCACAACTCCTTATAATGGAATATCATCTTGTTTTAAGACTTTTTCTGCTCAAACAGAATCTTGGAGTTTTGATTATTCATATCACACAGCTGCCCCATCTTATAATCCATAAAAGTGATTAACTCAGCATTATTGGTGGCAATCTGTGTGAAAACTTTAAAGCTCATTTCTCAGATGGATTAAGGAATGTCCTTGTTCAGAATGAATTCTCCTACCACAAATTCAAAATTTTCTTGCAAAGAGAATTATTAGTGCAATCAAGTATAAAAATATTCTCTTTTATATGATATTAAGATATGGACAAATATACAATCACTTCATCATCAAAACTAATAAATGCATAAAGATTTTCTTCAAATAAAAGTGATGAGCTTTTAAGATATAAAACATGTGTGAAGCTCCCCCTTAATGAATGCATGACTTAAAAATGTGAAGAATATAGTTAAGAACTCTCCCTAAATTGAAAAAGGTCATTTGAAGCTTTGTAAAGGAATTGTGTATGAGAGTTATAACACTTGGATAGGTTTCAAGTTTTGCTTGAAGTGATGAGAATAACATCTCACTCCTTGTCTTCTTTCCAATTCTTCTTGAAATAGTTCATCTTCTTGGTTCATGTAGATGACTTCAAGTGTCTTCTAATTGATATCTTGACCAAGGGATGATTTATTTCACTCATTTCTCAATCAGTAACATCCTTTAAAATATGTCAGCTCATACTCAATGCAAGCTAGTTTTGAAAGCATTAGTATATTTCATAAAATGAAGTTTTCAAGATAAGATATACAACTTGAAATTGGCTTGAAGAAGATACCTATGATTTGTATTATGTTAAGAGTATTAAAGATATTAACAACATAATGAATATTTGATAATGATACGAGGGAGTTAGAGAGACCGAGGGAATTAATCAAAAAAACAACGATCTAATAGTTACCAATTTGTAGATTGAAAAACTTAAGAGGTATTTGAAAAAGGATATGAAAGGGTACGAGAGGGAATAAGACAAAGAGACGTATCATTTACTGATATGCTTTGCTGATTTAGGTTTCCACTTGAGTGACTAAGGTATCACTCGAGTGATGAAGCTTCACTTGGGTGAATCCTATGTCACTCGAGTGCATTTTCAAATTAAAAGCTGAAATACCTCACTCGGGTGTGTAATGAGAATACTCGAGACTTCTTGAAGGTTAACTCTTAAAGTTCACTCGAATGATATGGTTTCCACTTGAGTGATATCCTTTTCTGACTTCTATTTCTTTAAAAAAATTTTCTCCACTCGGGCGCCTAAGTAGTTCACTTGAGTGCTTCAATTGAGTGAGCCCTTTATCACTTGGGTCATTCACTAGAGTCAGCTTCTCCTCTTCTTGGTTATCGCATATTTTGTGTGTTGAGTTTATTTATCACTCAAGTTGATTAAAGATCACCCAAGTGAAAATGTCTCACCTTCGTGATCACTTGAGTGCACCTGCAAGTTAACTCTTCTATGTTTATCTCTGTTTCTTAACGCGATAACAGAGTACCCCTGTAAATCAAAACTTTGGTACCCAAATACTCTTGGGTCTACTTAATATTAGTCATAATAACTCTTATGCTCGCTTTTACATAATTGAAACATATTATATTTGAGCAAAGAGTATCAACAGGAAGCAGAATTACATAATTATCCAATTAATTCATATATATGACAACAAATACATGAAACAAAGAATGTAATTTTCATAATAATAATTTGTAAATATACTTCATGAAGAAAATATCTCATTGATATGAACTCATCAATGAAATCAAGTTCATTAGGAATGATGAGGAAATATCTAAATCAAACCCGCACTTGAGTGGAAGTAGGATCACTTGAGTGGATGACTGTCACTTGGGTGAATATGTATCACTTGAGTGAAAACTAAGTTGCATTCTTGATCTTATCAGAAGGTGACTTGCTGAGTATCGCGAGTGATAAGTAAAATATTTTCATATTTATTTTTCCTTTTATGATGATTTTGTGGACAATATTAGAGCTTAATATAATAAATTTGGGTGTAATTAATAAATAAATAATAATTTTCTTCTAACAAGCCATACAGTACCACATTAAGTAAATATTGAGAAAAGCGTTGAAGAGAAAATATTGTAGCAAAAGACTGTTCATACGAGACTGTAGCAAAATATAGGGAGTACTGTAGCAGAATCACTGTAGCGGTTGGTGAAACGTGGGGCGGTTAGGTGCGGTTCACTATAGCGAGGCGGTTTTGTCAGTTCACTGTAGTAGTTACTGTAGATGGTACTGTAGCAGTCAAATTTTCCTATAAATAGAACATTTTGACAGCCTAAAGAGGAAGAGGAGGAAGCAAGAGAGAGAGAGAGCTTTTATTTTAGAGAGAGTATTTTTATTTTAGAATTTATTTTATGCATTTTATTCCTTTTTGCATGCCTCATACATGGATGGTTTTACCTTCTACATGGAAGGCTTAGGTAGTCCTCCTTTATGGATGGTATAGGTTGCCACCTGTATGGAAGGTTTTACCTACTACATGGTTGGCTAGATTTTACATTTTCATGCATCTTGTAGTTGTATTTTTATGTTTTTGTAATTTATTTTTATACAATGTTTATGATGTTTTCACTTTATTTTGGTTTTGTTTTTAATTTCATCATGAGCTAAATTTTCCTTTTCCTAGGGTGATGACGTAGCTTACTAATGACGGATTGAATCTTAACTTATTAAATCTAGTTTTAATTTTTCCTTCATGATTGAGTTTTAATTATTGCTC
Organism: Albizia julibrissin; assembly: GCA_037074505.1. Lineage (NCBI taxonomy): Eukaryota > Viridiplantae > Streptophyta > Magnoliopsida > Fabales > Fabaceae > Albizia > Albizia julibrissin. The sequence goes on along the minus strand of CM073477.1, from coordinate 55,808,646 downwards.
TTAATGCTTACAATTGATTGGCCACCTTTTGGATGATTTCAATATGCATGTTGAGACCGGAAGGAGATACATGTGTGTGGATCCTATAATTAAAACTATAATTTGCATATGAAATAGGAATATATTCATATGGGTTGTGTAGTCTTAATTGAGTTTCATAAATCTTAATGCATGATTGATTGCTTAAATTCATATAGGAATATATTGGGTTAGCAATTAATTATAGAATTACTTGACCTTGGAAGAGGCTAGTAATTAAAATAGGGAAACTCAACTATCAATCATGTGGAATAAATTGGACTAAAATAGATAAGTGATTCAATCCAGAATTTGCTAAGTGAAATCTAATCCCTATGACCTTTTTATTATATTTGTCTTTACAACAATTGCATTCTCATTTAATCATTTTTATCTTGCAATCTCAACCACCAACTAATCAATTGGCTAAATAGTATTAAAATTATCAATTTTGATACTTAGTGATCAATCCTCGTGGGAACGATACTCTACTTACTTCTATATTACTTATTTACGAAAGTGTATACTTGCACTTTTAAATACACCATCTTACACCCGTAACAGCGAGTTGTAAGATATCATTCAAGTGACATATGTTCACTCGAGTGATCTTTACCTTTAACTTCTTGAGTTGTCACGAGTCACTTGTACATAGATGGAGAGTGAATGCATGTCACTCGAGTGAATTCCTTGAGTAACTTGCTCATATGTCTCGAGTGACTTAGAGAATATCTGTGAGTGACACACTTCACTGGAGTGATCACTTACTTACTCGAGTGACTCCTCTTCGTAACCTTCAGAAGACTCGCGAGTGACTTTTGGAAATCTTGCAAGTGGGCTCTATCACTCGAGTGCCCACTTATTCACTCGAGTGACATCTTATCTCAACTTTCAAAAAACCTACGAGTCATCTGTAAATTCTTGTGAGTTGAACACCATCACTCGAGTGTTCATTTATCAACTCGAGTGAACTTGTACAACCTCAGATGAATGACTTGAAAAGCTGAAGGTTATGATCATCACTTGTAAGTATCACTCAAGTGTTCACTTCAAGTGATTTATACATTTTAGCTCCAAATATGGCAAATGACCCATCATAGAATAGCTCTTGTCATTTATATTCTAATCCAAAAGAATCAGCTCCAAACTCTTTGTATTTTACAAATTATGATCCAAAGAGCGTAGATAGAGTATGTATTTCCAAGGATCAAATTCCAGAAGCTATAATTCTTTGAATATACCTATAAATTCAACATATTATATATCTATGGAAAGCGATTTAAGTCTATTTTAATATAGCACCAGTTTCAGCTCAATTGGATTTGTAGTTTTGGAGTTATGTCTTAAATACTGAACATGTTCTAGAAAATGACGGTGATTTGAAGGTAAAATTTAAAAATTCATATCTCCTTTATATGAGCTCCTTTTAGCTTGATCTTAGTTTTCAAAATAGTTTCATATGCCACTAGTTTTGTATAAACCAGAGTTGTGATTTAGGAGATATAGTCAAATTACCAAATCTCATCCATGCTAAACGAAGAAAAGAGCTGAACAGAGTTGATGAAAATGCATGTTCCACTTGAGTGAAAATCGTTCTCACTTGCAAAGATCACTCGAGTAGCATTTTTGAAGCCCGAGAGTGACTTCCTGTAGCGCACTGTAGCTCCAACAAACCAAACCTCATCCATGCTGAACGAAGAAAAGAGCTGAACAGAGTTGCTGAAAATGCATGTTCCACTCGAGTGAAAATCGGTCTCACTCGTATAGATCACTCGAGTGGCATTTTTGAAGCCCAAGAGTGACTTCCTGTAGCGCACTGTAGCTCTAACAAACCACTATTCATTGCAAATGTTGAAATAGCTCATATTAACTCCGAATTTAGCCATTCCAACTTCCATGTGATCGTAGAGACTTCCATTATCAAATCTAATAACTTGAAAATTGATATTCCCATTATATTTTGTAAATTCATATTTCTTCAATCTCTTTCTTGTTGATTTTCTTCTTGATGATCATTCTTCATAACCCAACCAGACAGCCTCTTTATTTTCTTAATTAACTTCAATCTTCTTCTTCTTCCTCTTGATTGATCCAACTTGATATCTTCTTTCTTGACTTTCTTCTTGATTATTCTCCATAATTCAACTAGATCTTCTAATCTACATTAAATATAACAGTTAGTCAATGAATGAGATAAATATGTTATACAAACTTTTTGCTCTTAATATTTAATATCTATATTAAATATCATCAAAAATAATCACATCTAACAAAGAGGATTAGGATTATAGTAAGAAAAAATAGAATGGTAAAACTTATTTTTGTTTAAAGAGAATTTTCTTCGATGTGGGATAGGGTAGAAATATTTTTTCTAGAAACAATGTAAGAAACCATTTTTGTGTTTGATAATTCATCTTTATACAAATTAAAATAAAATAAATATAGCAAAACTATAAACCATTTTAGGATTTCCCTTTGAGATTTGGAGAGCAAAGATCAAGGTTTTCCTTTTCAAAATTTGAAAGAGAAACCACTTAGCACAAATTTAAAAATTTTATTAGATACAATGAATTGGATTAGAGTATTAGTAGCATTTTTTATATATAAAAACATGTTAGGTACTTTTTGTCAATAACATAGAACTTTTAACTTGTACATTCTTCATAATCCTCTCATTTTAAGACCTGTAGATAATTTTATTTTTATTTAGGAACTATTTGTAATTCTCTCTTTTAAGAAATATGATGAAGTTATGATAGAAATTATTATTCCTGATGAGAAAGTAAATAAAAAAAAATTAAATTCATTCTCTAACTCTTAATGTGTTCATTTATACATCCTATTAATACAAGTCATGTTCCTTAAAGAAAACCCAGTTATATATCATTGATTCTCTATTTGGCTAAGAAATTTCTTACATCATAATCTCATATTAGTTCCCTAAAGAAAAATTGTGGGATTAAATTGTTGATATTGTCAAAAATTTCCTAAATTAGTTTGTTTTGTTTGAATTGAACTGAAATGATTTGTTATTGAAATTTTGGGATGTCTTACTTTTAAGGGGAAATGATGCCGAATTTTTTATTGAAAAATGTGATAAAAGTCAATCCAATCATTGACAATAGTTCTAAACTTGAGTGTTATTAAGAATGTCTTAGGTGGTAATAAAATGGATCATATTAGATGAATGCTTTGAGAACTAGTGAAGAATATGTGAATAGGGTGGAAGAGTTTATTGAATTTGCTAGAAAGAATGCTCCAACAAAAAATGAGATGTATTTTTGTCAATGTATAAATTGTTTAAATGAGAGTCGATGGGATGTTGATGTTATAAGGGATCACCTACTGTGTGATGGAATAAATATTTGATACACAAGGTAGATATGGCATGGTGAGAAAGTAATTAATTGTCCGTCACACAAGAAGGAGGTTGTGGATATCATAAATGAAGATTTCAATAGAGAAAATGATTCACGATGTTGAGGTATAATCCTTTGCTCAATCATATGAATATGACAACTTACGGAGTGATGTAGAGATAACTTTATACCATCGGAGTAAGTACACAAGGTTGACAGGAATATTGTATTTGATCAACTTAAAGGCAACTTGTGGGTGAATGACAACTCTCCATTTTTAGTATATTTAAAGTATATTTTGAAGATATTTAGAGAGTTATCTAGGAAAAGTTTGAGAGATTTGTTTGAGATTATGATAAGATATTAATTGGGTGCATTATTTAAGGATTTTAAAATAAAAATAAATAAGTTAGGATAATAAAAATAAATAGCATTAGTATTATAAATTTTTTTTTAAAATTTTAAGAAAAAAGAAAGAAAGAAAAGATTTTTAGTTTAGTTTCATTTTTATTATTTTTATCGTTACCATCTTTTATTTTCTTTTGATTTTTATTCTTTTCTTATTAATTTTCCCATGGGAGATGCGACACCGTTTTTGAACCAAAGAAAAGGATCAATTAGAGACCTAAGCTAAGGGCAGCTGATATCTGTGGAATAGGGAAGAGTGGGAAAAGAAGGATATGAGAGGAAAGCAAAGAGGAGCTACAAGGAGAGGAAAAAAAATGACCCATTAATTTGAAAGAGAGGAGAGTGGCAGCTGGTTTGGGCCTGATTATTAGCATCATTAAGAAGGAGGCTAGCAATGAGAGGGAGGTGGCTACTGTTATGGCTAATCTTTACCATCGATGAACAGAACTGAGTGGCGGTTGAGCAGGAGAGATCACCTTCTTGGAGCTAGTAGAGAAGAGCTACGGTAAGGAGAAAAAAGAACCAGAGAGCAGAGCATTGTAGCAATCATTATTCACTCACATTGTTCATCATACTATAGCAAGTCACTGTTCCTTTTCACTATAGATAGTCACTGTTCACCCTAAAACCAATCACTATAGAATCATCACTGTTCATATCACAATGTTCACTGTTCCTTAGTCTGAACCAGAACTGAATTAGCGAGAGGGAGAGATAGAGTGGGAGGTGATGGAATTTTGCTGTTTGGATTTAATTTCCTCCTTCTTATTATGGATTTATGACTTGTTTGGAATAGCGGTGTGGAAACGGGCTTATAGAAAAATGCAATTGGTATAAGTGCGATTGTGTAATGTGATTTATGTTTGGATTAAAAATTGCATAAGTGCTTCTCCAAAAGTGACTCTTGTTTAGATTAGAGATTGACATAAGTGCTTTTGAGGTTTATGTATGTAATAAATAAATATATATTTCATATTACTAATAAGTTGAAAAATGTGACAACTAATTTTGTATCGCCATTGTTGCGCAAAATAGGCGAGCTTGTGAGTCGTAGCTGTATCTACGGATTTTCTGCAATATTGAGAATCTATTCTTCCATATGCTAAACGTCCTCTCTATTGTTGAGTGCAAACTAGAGTGGTAGAAATTAAATTTCTCATTATTATTTCGAAATGCAGGTTGACGGCTAAACTCAGGCATGTGATAACGCTCACGTCTGTAGGGACCAAAATACCCTTCGCGGTTGGATAGCCAGCATCGACTAAATAATATTTTTCTACGAAAACCAAAAATCAATTTGGTTACCCTTCATATCTATTAGGAATTTTCATTTTTAATATATATTGAGATATATCTTGGTATATTTTGAGAGTTATCAATGCTAAACTAAAAGGATTTATTAAAAATTTTGATAAGATATCAATTTGGTGCATAGTTTAGGAATCTCATTATAAACATCATATTTCAAAATAAAAATAGATATAGTTTCAAACAATTAATATTAATAGATTTTATTTTATTTTATTTTATTTTATTTTATTTTCTACTATTAATTAATCATATAACACGTACGTGGGGAAGATGGATACCAATTGAAGATGATGATTTAAATGTCAGAGATCAAAGCAACACCATTTGACCAAAGGATAATAGGGAGACCTAAAAGGAATTGAAGGAAGAGAGCGATGAGATTTTTTTGGAGAAGGAGACCTAAGCTAGAGATTAGAAGGCTGAAAGGAGTAAGAGGTGGGCGGCGACTAGACTTTGGAGACTATCATCATAGAATCAAAGGGAAGAATTAGAGGAGGTGGCCGTAAGTTCAGAGGAAGCTGATGGCAGAGTGTGGCAAAGAAAGAGAGGGAAGATGGTTGTAGCTGGACCTTGAGGATGGCATCCTTTTTGGCTCGAAGAAGATGATTTTGATAGAGAAGAGGAGAGCTGGAGATTAAAAAGGAAAAGGAGAACCATTGAAGAAAAAGAAGGTGTCGTTTTGTCCGCTGATCACTGTTCATCATCAGTATCGCGATTGGAAAGCTGGGATGCCTTTTTAAAAGCCTACCCATAAGCCCTTGTGAAAAGCTAAGAAAGTAAACACAAAAAACAAAAATCACGATCTCATAAGGGCTTATCTGATCAAATCAGGCTTATTTATGGTGAAAACGCTGAACCAAACAAGTTTTTAATTGTTATATTTGTTGTGATTATAATTAAAGACACATGTGGCTAGACTTTCTTTTAACCTAGAGTATTTATGAGCTAATTTAGGCATTTGAGCATGTATGAATCAATTAATTATGTTTATTGTTATTTTAGTTTACTTAATCTTGTATTATTTTGTCTACTTTGTGCTTGATCACCACTAAATAAGAAATTTGAGAATTTAGATAAGTCTTGGAAGAGAGTTCTTAATTGGACCATAAGATTAAGTAATGTGGGATTAGAATTTATTCTAATTTGCCAATAGGATAGAAATGTACTTATTGGACCCATATAATCATATTAGAGTGAAATTATACATTCATTGCCTCTTGAGTAAATTAGTTAGGAATAACAATTTTAACTTGAGAGAGAGGTATGAGTAATTGGAAGATACTTATATCCGTTCAAATTCTAGATTAACAAATTAACATTAAGTACATTTATTTTGGGTGAATACATGTTCTAAGACTTGAAGAAGGAATTATCTACTCTAGGTTGTTTTCTTCCATTAAAATCTCAAAAACATTAACTTTAGTACTTGTGCTTTTGTTTAAATTGATTTTTAAATTAGTTTCCTTCTTTGATTTTCTCAACTTAAATGAAAATGAGAATTTTAATGCCTAATTATCTATTACCTTGAATATCTGTGGGCTGACCTTGATTTGCTATTATACTATTTTAAAGGCTCGTATAATTGCGGTGCTTATTTAAAATTTAGTAGCATCATTAGACTGATAGTTGTTTCATATTGTTGCTTGAATTGTTGTGTGATAGTGTTGGGATTGGTAGGCACACAGCGGAAGAATTAAATAAAATTAAAATTGCAAAAGTTTACCAATCCCAATTGCGGATCTATCAACGGCATTTAAATCAAGTTAGAAAGAGTCGTACCTTATTCATGTTTGTTTGAATTCCCACAATCATCAACGTATTACGAGTTCACAAATCTCCATGTTTGGTTGCTCCTGAAATAATTTCCCCGGCATCTACATGTCCGCTAATTCTTCTTAAAAGAGCGTCAATCTCTATGAGTATGAGATTAATCATCCCCAACATCAACATGTCAACTAGTTCTTCTTGGAGTTTTGCCTTTTTCAATCTTGAGGAGCTAACTACTCATATCAGCTCCCTCTACTGGTATCCACACGAATAGGACCTCAACACCAGCAGCGTGCTAGCGCCTCTAATATCCTTCTAGGGTTTTCTTGTGGCTCTCTAGTTTTTCATCATCGGTAGAAAACCCTAGCTCTCATATTTTATAACTAGTAGGGTTATCTATTTTATGATGGATATTGGATTTTTAAAATTAATGTTAATTAATTTCAAAATCCTTATCATATCAATTAACATTTAATTGTTTTAATAAGCTAATTAAATAAACCTGGTTTAATTAAATCTGTCCAACAGTTATAATTTAACCTATTTATTTAATTAGAATAAAGAGCCAATGGAATTTAATTTATCTTCATAAATTAAATATGAGATATTAACATATAATATCTTTATATATACACAATATAATAATATCATCATATAATATAATATTATCATATATTCAATATATATTATCAAATAATATATATTGTATATATATAATATAATATTATCATATGATCATATAATATAATACTATCATATATATATAATATATATTATCAAATAATATATATTATATATGCATTTATGTATTTCTAAAATACATATGTGTATATAATATTATTAATATTCCTTTCCAAATATAAATATATATATAACACATATAAATATTTATCAAATAAATATTCACACAACATGTGTATATAATAAATATATATTTAAAATTCATTCACCCTAGATTAAACATTGTATTCATTGAATCTTAGACGCATCTTAGATTCAATGAATCTGGACATTATAGCTCGTGTTGGGCTACTCTTGTGTGCGACCTTGTAGGCCCAAACGAAGTTGGCAGTGGGCCAATGACTATACTAACCCACAAGTCGTAAGCGGCCTCTAGCAAGACATTACGACTACCCAATTCATATGAGGATCGACAATACGATATAACCTGTCGTATAACCATATCACGTCCCTTTTGTCACATGATATTTCGGTCAAGGATGAGGCATGGAGAATGTCATCCTCCTATTCCTGACAATTACTTTCTCGATCCCTGAGTAGTCTGACTATAGAAGTAGAAACTCTTTTCCATCGTAGTATGGCCATACATTTCTCAGACTTACTCATCGAGGGGCCCAGTAACATCTCTCACTAATGTAAGGGACAAATTCCATCTTGACCATTCACATTCCTCTACATGAAAACCATTAATCCCGATTGTAGCCTTTATCACCACCCGGTTAAAGGTGACTTTTGACTAAGTCAAAGCTTAGTGACTCCCATGTAGGAATCCATGATGATCTCAGGTCAAAGGGCATTGTGACATGGTTATACATGAGATAAGCTTATGACTTGATCCATGCAGCTTTCTCATAGCGGGTCGGTCCAGCACCTTATACTCCTACAAGTGCCTAAGACTTTGATTAGTATCCCTATACCTTATCAAAGTCATACTGGTCTTATTTCATCTTTGCTCCCACATAGATGACCGACCAGGGACATTTAGGACAATCATTATGATTTATCCAAGGATACAATTATCACAGTGAACATGCGAATAATGTGATAACCAAATGAAGAAATTCATTGAATGACAATATTCAAAGTACAATGATTGGCCCCTAGGGCACAATTTCCAACAGATATGTTTGCAGACGATAATGTACTTCCAAATCGTATGTGTATGGCTAACAAAATCTTGTCTACAATGGGTATGGAGTATAAAAAGATACATGCTTGACCTAATGACTACGTATTGTATAGAAAGGAGTATGAAGGTCTTAGTAAGTGTCCTAACTGTAAAACTTCACGATACAAAGTGAAGAAAGATGGTGGTTGTGGCAATGCGACAACTAAAAGGCAACCTTTAAATGTGTTGTGATATCTTCCAATAATACTACGTTTTAAGTGTTTGCTTGTGAGTGTAACAAAAGCGACGAAGTTGAGATGACATTCTGATGAGAGAATATGTGATAGAAAATATCTTCAGCACCTGGCTAACTCTTCACAATAGAAGAAAATAGATTAAACATTCTCTCAATTTAGCAGCTAACTGAGAAACCTTCGGCTTAGGCTTTGTATAGATGGATTCAATCCATATGAAACTCTTACTAGCACACATAATGCGTGACCAGTTCTCCTTATAATATACAACTTACCTCCCTAGCTATGTATGAAATGTAAGTATATGATGCTTTCTGTGATGATTTTTGGATCAAAACAGTCAAAGAATGATATCGGTGTCTACTTGACACCTTTGATTGAGGACTTGAAGAAATTGTGGGAGGAAGGCGTAGATGTGTTTAATACATATAAGGAGGAGTCCTTCAAGCTTCGTGCAATGATTTTCACCACGATAAATGACTTCCTTGTATACAAAATTTGTCAAGGTATAATATGAAGAGGCATAAAGCATGTTCAATATGTAAAGCAGACACACACTTCCATCAACTTAAGCACGAAAAAAATAATCTACTTTTGTCACAGGAGGTTTCTTCATTGGTTCCACCTATATCATATAATAAGAAAATGTTTTAACGGCTTACAGGAGCATGAAATAACTCCAAAGGCATTAACCAGAGAGGAAGTTTATAGTCGGGTGGCATTGGAACGTATCAATGTCATCTTCGGTAAGAATTAAAGGACTGTGGTGAGAAGAACATATGGAAGAAGAGATTAATTTTTTTTATCTTCCATATTGGCGTAATCTTGATGTGAGACACAATATTGACGTGATGCATGTGGAGAAAAATGTTTGTGATAGCCTTATCAGTATGCTTTTGCACACACCAAGGAAGACTATAAGGATATAATTACTGTATAACTAGACCTTATTGATATGGGAATAAGAGAATGGTTATATCCACAATTAAGAGATGATGGTAGGAGGGCATACATGGAGCCAGCAGCGCATACACTATCAAAAGTGGGGGAAAGAAGTTTGTATAAGTGTATGCATAAAATTAAGGTGCCACAAGGGTATTCTTCTAATGTGAGAATGTGTGTCTCAATGGACGATTTGAAGTTAGTGGGACTGAAGTCCTATGATTATCATGTGTTGATGCAATAACTATTAACAGTAGCTATTGGAGACATTATGAAAGATGAAGTACAAAACATTGTAATAAGATTGTATATTTTCTTTAATGCTATTTGTAACAAAGTTATTGACACTGAAAAGTTGGATGAACTGGAAAATGAGGGTTATATTATTTTATCCCAATTAGAAATGCATTTTCTTCTTTTATTTTTTGATATAATGGTGCATTTGATAGTTTATTTGGTAAGGGAGGTAAGGCTCTGCGGTCCAATTTACCTGAGGTGGATATACCATTTCAATCGATGCATGAAGATCTTAAAAAGGTATTCTAAAAATATTTATCCACTTGAAGTGTCAATAATTGAAAGATATGAGGTTGAAGAGGCTATGGATTGTTGCAAAGATTATTTATCAAGTATGAAGGCATATTCTCAGCATGAAGAGGGGAGAAGCAAGGAAACACAGGGACTGAAAGTGAAGAATATGCCTTGTGAAGAGGTGTTGCAAGCACACTTGTATATCTTGAATAATATGAAAGAAGTTCAACCATACATAGATGAACACAGAAAGAGTTTGAAGAACATGAATCCAAGGAAGAATGACATGCAGATAGTTATTGAGCAAAACAAGACATTCATATAGTGGTTCAAGGAAAAGGTTTTGTATGAGACCTGTGTGTCTGAGTCAATCGAGTGATTAGCTTGGAGGCCCTCTTTTCAAGTCATTACTGGATTGGTTATGATATAAATGAGTATTCTTTCTACACAAAAGACTAATAGACAGAAGTACTATGTAAAATAGTGGGGTGATGGTGGAAGCTGAAGCCATGCACTTTTTCAATTCGAAAGACAAAAATCCCATATTAGAAACCATGGCCTATTATGGAGTTATTGAAGAAATATGGGAGATTACCTACAACAAGTTCAAAGTTGCTTTATTCAAATGTAAGTGAGTTAGTAATAATGATGTTGTACTAGATCAACAATTTGGATTTGTCTCAGTTGATCTTTGAAGAGTTAGTTACAGAGATGAACCTTTCATTTTAGAAAGCCAGGTGAAACAAGTATTTTATATCACAGATCCTGCAAATAAAAAAATGTCCATTATACTTTAAAGTAAAAAAATAGAAGTATGGTGATCCAACCTTCAAACTTGACGACACACCACCTTTCATTGTGAAGGAATATAAGAAACAATATAGAGTAAGACCTTAACTTAGAAATAATATTGTGTGCTTTTTGTTTTAATCCTGGTTAGTTTATTCATTTAATTGTAATTTATTTACCTATCTGATAATAATTTTTATGCTAACAGGAATATGGACAATTCTAGTGACTCACAAAGTGATGGGGAGGATCAAATCGATAGACACAAACCTATTGTGAGAAGGGTTAAAGGCAGTACAAAGATGGGAGCATTGTTTATATGTCATCAACATTAATATGAGAGGGTGCATGTGGACTTTGATGCCAATATGAATCCACTTGGTCCTTAAGAAGACCAATTCATTAACTACTTAGGCTATTTGGGTCGAAGCAAAGTTCGCATTGTCTATGATAATTGAAAGTTAGTTCCACAAAAAATAAAGGACATGATTTAGCAGCAAATTTTGGTATATAACTTTCAATATATATGCATTTGTATCTTTATTCCTATTACTTCAAATATAATTATCTTATATTTTACCTTACAGCAAACATTCGACGTTCTAGACACGAAGGCGATGTACAAACACTGGTGGGGGAGGTTTGTTTATGATGGAAAGATTTCAAGAACAAGCTCACACGAAAGTATATTCAAGAGGCAAAGAGGGGTGAGAACTATGTAAGAAATATTCATATCTTTCTCCAGAGGGCTGGAGATTGTTTGTGGCATCATGAAAATATCCTCAATTCCTTGTACATTTTTTTCATCATAGTATAGAATTTTTTATTTGAATATACTTGATATCATTGACTCGGTTTTCGTTGTTTTACTTTCATAGGAACTAAATGCAGTAAATACAGAGAGGCAAGTAGGAAATAAGTATCATCATTACATGTCTCGTATTGGTTAAGAAGAGTTGGAGAAAATGAAGGAAGCATTCAAATCAGATCCTAGTATTGTTGTCTAGGCCCCAGCTCCTCCTCCGTGTCTCAAAAAATGGAAAAGAGGGAGGATTAAGGGTGTGAAGTACACCAATTCGGTTGTTGCTGAGGTTTCCATGAGGATTGTAAGTAGTTAAAGTATAAGTATTTAATTTTAATATTTTTTCATATTGGGAGTGTTTAATACACATTTTATGGTAAATTGTATGCTATAGGATGAACTTGAAGATCAAAGTAACCAAGGTTCGTTCACTCTTAGTGGATAGGATGAACATCTTGTCAACGGTGATTGGGAAGGACGATCACCTCCATTGTGTTCGAGGAGAGCCAAAGGGAGTTGGTGTCGTGAAGTATTTTGGATGAGCCTCACATTATTTGTCACAAGTTGAATCCAGGAGGGAGCCTGTGGCCAAGATTTGCGAGGAAGTCAAATAAGAGCTCTAAGTTAAACTTCGCGATAAGCTCCAAGAAGAGCTATTGGTAAAGCTATGTGGTGAAATGAAATCTATGTTTAAATCGAAGATGGAAAGTGACAGGCATAGAACCCAGGAATTCCCTGCCTTCCCCAGCACTAAAGGAAGTTATAACCTGTCGGAGGAACCCCTTAGCGACCCTTCTCCCACTCCAGGGCCGGGAGAACCTTGCACCCTCTACTTGGATGCCCCACTGCTGCGTGCTATTGGAATGCTCTCATTCATACACAGTTATCACCTACCATCATAAGCAAATTATATAACATTTATGTAAGATGATTGTGACATTTTTTCGAGAGGGGGAAGAAGGTGCAATTGTCCATGTTCCTAATGTAAAGGTTGTTACGCTAGGTCAGACGATAGGGTCTTTCATCCTTTGGCCTCAAAATCTTATTAGCACCACATCAACATCTCAAATGGTAGGAACTACCTTAGTATTACTTAAGATCTGTTGGCATCCTACTAATAATCTATTTTTTATATTTTAATAGGATGAGCAAGATGCGGCAAAATGACTCTTCTTAGTACGACCGCAGCAGGTCCATAAAGGCATTTGCCAGATTGACTTGTAGATGCCTCTGGGGATTGTGGGCCTAACATTGACATAACCCTTCAGGATTGACAGGAAATATCTTAGGGAGTTTATTAATTTGGAGGAGATAGATGTAGGATGGGTTAAACTTGCAATTTGGTATTTTTTAATTTTTTTTCCTTCAATTAATGCAATGGTTTTTTGATTTTATACCTTTAATAATTTATTTATCATTTAAATTCTTTTTTAGCTCCTTCCACTACATATGCATAGACATGGAAATATATGATTTATATAGATCTTTATGTCTTGCAAATACAACAAGGGATAGTAATACTTTGGAAGCAAGTATGAGTTATATGGGCTACGCAATGGGAGAGATCAAATTTCATTGTTATCAAGCACCAATTGTTCAAAGATACATATTTTAATTTTGTTTATTTAAGATGTTTACAAAATAATTTCCTTGTCATCTAACTTCATTTTAATCTGTATATGTTGTTATAGTTGCCATTGGAGTCCGTATGTCGTTTGTCCTCGCCTCAACACTGTCTATTGGTTTGATTCCTTAAGGAAAAAAGTCAGACAAAGAAACAAAATCCATCTTTAACACGTAAGTTCTCTTGTATATATTTTATTGATTCTTGACTTGAATGAATTGTTCTAATTTCTATTGATTTTCATTTTAATGATAATGTGACCCAGACATATATATTCCTTGATGTGTCACATGAGGGTAAAACCATTAGAGACTCGAAGTGGTTTTATCCAAAAGTAAGTGGTTTAATTCAAGTTCTTTTATTGACGGTCATTTTAGATATATCTTTATTGATTTTAACAATTTGCTTTTGGTTTATAGTGCCCTCGACAACCAGGGAGCACTGAATGTAGATATTATGTTATGCTTTATATAAATAACATAATTCAAAGTGGAATTACAAGCGATTTTCAACAGGTAATCGCTTCTTCATTCTCAAATGATAATATATTGGGTGATGTAGTTGAATTGCTAATTAATTCATTCACTTGATTGATTTTATCTAAACTTATTTTCTAATTTGTAGATTTTTGATGATAAAGTTGCCTACTTATATGAAGACATTAGTTTGATAAGAGACCTTTTGGTTGTATATCTTCTTCAACACAGAGATTAGTAAAGTGTATTTTTATGTAAGTTAGTATAGTTATGTAGTAGACAACTTTTTGACACTTTGTGGTGGTTATTGTACATAGTATTAGGTAATAGGAGTTAACACTTTAATTAGCTAGTGTTGAATGTTTCCTTACCATTTGTAAAGATATTGTGGTTTATGAATAATTCTTCGATCCTGTTTCTATAGTTTTTAATTGCTGGGTAGTGAAAGTATAAATAATTGTTTTTTTAAAAAAAAACTTTTAATATCCGTAAATGAAAAGGGACGACTAAAGTGTGCACTTTAGGCATCCCTTTTTGTAAAAGGGATGTCTAAAGTCACTTAAGACGTTCCTTTTTAATGGACTTTATTGACATAACTTAAGACGTTCCTTTTTAACTGAATTTATTGTCTAAAAATGGACGTTAAAAGTATTTTCTGTAGTAGTTTCGTTTTTTGCCATATGATGAATGATAAGTTCTCTTGTGTTTGTCCATGATATTTCTTTTTTTGAAACAGAAGTTGGCTTTCAGAAGTTGAAATGGAAGTAAAGAAGTGGAGTTTAGTTTTTTAGCGTTTATATAGAGAGGGTCTCGTAAATTATCGAGCCATCACATCTTTTAGTATTAAAGATCATTATATTTTATAAATGGTGACGGTTAATTCTTAATAATCGTTATGTATTTGACAATTTTTTTAAATTTATTGTTAACTTAAAACCATTATTTATTTGCATGGTTTTCTATTAATTGACATGTTTTACTTAATAACCAATATATATTTTTATTGAGATCTTAACCATAATTGCCCTTCCACCTAAGCCACCCCCTCTACCAATCCATCTATTGCACTAAATTACAAGATGACATAAGAGATAAGAGCACTGAGGAAGGATCTTGTTATCATGAAGGAGGTCCAAAAAGAAAATAAAGAGAAAGGGGAGGAAACTTACTGTAAGATAGAATGAGAAAGGACAACTTGTGAAATCTAACAAGTTCATTAACTACCTCGATTAGGTGGGCAGCCAAAAGCAATATGCCGATACTTCATCACACACCTGATTAAGGTAGCTAATGAACTTCTCAAATTTCACAATGTCACAATTTTACCTTTCTTGTTTTATCTCACATTAAGTTTTCTCTCCTCTCTCTTAATTTGCTATCTGGACCTCCTTTATGACAACAAGACTCTTCCCCAATGCTCTATTCTCTTGTGCCATCTCGTCATTCGATGCAATAAGTGGATTGGCAGAGGGGATGGAGGCGCCGACTATGGCGGAGGGGGCGACGTGGTTAGAATCCTCAGCACTTAAGTCATTTGTGGCCACCAACAAGTCTTGAGGAGGAAGGGGTGGCGTCAGCAAAGGAGCTCCATGAAATCTTAACATAATGAATGAGAGAAGGAGGAGGTTGATAAAGAAAACTAGTAAGAATCACAAGGGTCAAGAAATAGTTAAGTTTAAATAGAAATCTAACGGATTACAAAAGTTTATGAGTTATGTTGATAACTGTCCAATTTTAGTGTATTTAAAGTATATTTTGAAAATATTTGGAGAGTTATCTAGACAAATTTTGAGATATTTCTATGAGATTATATTATGATATGATCAAATCAAATTGTTACATTGTTTGTGGGATTTTTATGTGGACATCATAGTTTTTAAATAAAAATAGAAAATTTTAAATTTAGGATTAAAAAACTAATAGTTTAAATTTTTCTAAAAAGAAAAAAGAGTTTTAATTTATTTTTATTAGTTTCTCATCGGTTTTTTTCCTTTTAGTTTTATATTTCTTGCATTTTGTTAACAAGGGGAATGACGTGTCTTGTTGAGAGGAGGATCAGGATAATTTTGCATCCAAGAGGACGTTTTTGAAAAGGAAAAAAAAAAGTAAAGGATCAAAAATACATATGATCATTTATAAAAAGAGCCACTAGCGCCATAAATAAATTTTAGGTGTAAAAATACCCATCATAATTTAAAAAAAAAGGACATAAAGTGCTACTGCCATAAAGTTCTGATAACTGCAGTTAAGTTTTGGTAACGTAGCATTCTTATCCTTGTGGATTCTATTGTCTGGTCATACAATTGGCCTTGGCAAAGTGAGGAAGATTTTTTTTTTTAAATACAAGATCTGGATTGAAGACAAAACTCAACAACTGAAGGAGGCTGGGAGTAGAGGTGGTAAAATGGGTTAGGACCACGGGTCGAGCCCGTCCAATCCGTAAATATAGCCGGTTTGAGTTTTGAAAAATTGGGAACATTTGTGAGCGGTTCTTTTGGGCCCAAACCCATATGATCCCAACCCATGGCGAGTTGGACTACCGAGTTGGTGGGTTGGTCCATATTTATTTTATTTTTTTATGTTGTGAACTCGAATGAATAAGGGTGAAGGGCTAAATAAGACCCAATCCAATTTCCTTAGCCTTATAGTTCTAGGTCATTTGTCATTGTCCATTGATGCTTTGGGACTTGGGGTTGCGACTTGCGAGTTCGAGACGTGGTATTCGTATACTCCTCGAGTCCTTATCTCCTCCTCTAAACCAAACAGACCAAAAAGTTTAGTTTCTCTCTCTCTTCGTGCTCCGATAGTCCAATCTTTGATCCCTCGCTCAGTGCCTCAGTCCCTCGCTCTCTTCTTGCTCAACTCAACACCTCAGTCCTCTGAACCAAACAAAACAAACCCGGCTCGTTTTCTTTGTCTTTCAAAGATAGCGTCTGATATTTTAAGCATTCCAATAATTACAGTGGCTAGTGAATCAGCTTTTATTATTGGTTCATGAGTTCTCACAAAGTATAGAAGTTCTCTTTTTCCTAATAATGTTCAAGCCCTTATCTGTACACGTAATTGGATGCTTAGTTTCCCAGTGGAAAATGATATTGATGATGGTAATATATTTATATTTACTCATTGTTATTTACTCCGTTATTTAAAATTAACATAATATTATCTTTCACTTTGTTTTATTATCTATGGTAGTGAGAGATTTACCTGTGGAAAAGCAAATTGATCGAGCTCAACAAAATCTTACAGCTGCACACGATGCTACAAATTCGAACACTATTAATATTAAATAATTATTAATTATTTTAAATTCTACTTAGTATTGATGGCTTTTGGATTTATGTTTCTTTTGTTATGTGGACTTATGATTAATGTTTATTTTTTAATGAATTTTTAATTTCTTTATAGTTTATATTTGTAGCAAAAATAATTTTAGTATATTGTGAAAAAAAAACTTCAAAAAAATATGGGTTGGGCGGGCCAACCCACCAACCCAGTGGTTATGGGTTGGGTTGGCTAAATGCCAACCCATATTAATACGGTTTTTTTGGGCCTAAACCCATATGGTCCCAACCAACGACGAGTTAGCACAAACCCGATGGATTGGACCATATTACCACCTCTAGTTGAGAGTGGTGATTGAAGATTTTTTTTATAAAAAAGGAAAATACAAGACCTAGATTGAAGACAAATCTCAACAACTGGAGGAGGCTGAGAGTGGTGATCATGTTGGTGTGAAAAAACAAAAAAGACATGATTTTAAAGATGATAAAAAACCTAAGCTAGATTTTAATTCACACAAAAAAGAAAAATAAAAATCAACTTCAAGGAGAAATCAACCGGAAACAGGTCAACACAGTGTAAGGGGGTTAAAAATTTGTCAGCAGTTCTGTAAGCTTGGAGTGCCTCACCGGTTAACCTGCAAATCTTTGTCCAAAAAAAACCTGCAAATCCTCCATTTTTTGGGTGACCTTCAAATCCTCCATTCCTATAAGATATTGGCACCCGTATCCTCATAAAACTTGATGGTATTGACGTTCCAACCAAGCACAACTCACTCTACTCACCCATACCCCATCGCCACTGCTTGTTTCGCTGTCGCCGAAAGCTGCATTTTCCAATTTGATCCATAACCCACAACATCGTCGCCTTCCGATTTGAATCCCCCTCTGTGGATCCTCAATCAGAAGGTCCAGATTCACAATCCGAATAGTCAGTTTGTAGAATGGATTAAAGGCTGACTCTGGAAAGGGGTTGGAAACTTCGAGGATGGAGATGGTAAGGAGTGGAAGGGCTGAGAATTGAAGAGAGGACTCAGTAGCAGAGAATGGGAGAAGAGATGGGTAGATCATTCGAACACGACCATTTGATGAATGAGCTTGTTGGATTACCCTAACCTTTGTCGTTTTTTCCCCTTCTTACCTCACGTGCTTTTGTTGTTCACTCCAGGCAGTATTAATTTCACCAACTCAGCATCCATGTCATCGGTTCTGGCCAAAATTTTTAAATTTAGGTATGTTTGGATTACTGGTAGAAATTATTTTTTTAATATGATTTACAGTTTATGAGATAAGTATGTAAAAAAAATTTTATCTTAACTTATATAAATAAGTTTTTTAAAATATTTTTACATTCAAAATTTATTTACCATACTAGCAACTTTTTTTAAAAAAAAACATAGTGGGTATTTTTTTATCTTTATCCAAAAATATAATTCAAGTTGGAAAAGGAAGTGATACCGTTTTGGCAATGGGGCACTGGAATGAAAGTGGGAAACCTAAGCAAAAGAACAAGTGACGAGTTGGAGGTGGAGGCGGGGAAGGTACTGTTCACTGTGACATAATCAGCGCTCGTCTTCATCATTTCTCACAGCACGATCAAAGATTGAATAGAGGAGGAGTAAGCAGTGGTTGTTTGTTACTGTTCATCGTCTTCGTTGCTGAGAAAGAGAGTACTGGACGGTGAGAATCAGAGAGAGTGGTCTCCTGGACTGGAACCACCGTTCGCTGTTCTGAGATTCTTCTTCAGCGACGGGAATCAACAGACAAGGACCAGAGGACAGTACAGTGAAGAGAGAGAACGCAGAGATGCTATTGGACCTGATTGAAGACATGATTTGACAATATTTTTGAACTCTTGCTGAATGCTATTATGCTTCTTAAGCTTTGGTTGGGTTCTTCTTCTCAAGCGTGCTAAACAAAGATTGCAAGGAGGAACAGAAATATTATGCTTTGTTTGGTTTTCTTCTTCCTTTATATGATGATTTTTATCTCTGAATTTGTTGTTGCTATGTTGAACTTGACTAAAGCCATGTGTAGCTAGAGTTTGTTTTTCAACATGGAGAATTATGAACTTTTTTTGAGAGTTAGATATTATTCCTCCTAATTATTTTTGTTTAATGTTAATTTAGTTTATTTAATTTTAATTTTATTGATAAATGTTTTTTAACTAAACTTTTGAGATAATATTTGAAAATATTGGGCTATTGTTGTTTAGACTTGGTATATTTGGGACAGAGTTGAAAAAATCATAAGCATGATCTAATGAATTGAACGTTAAACATATTGTTTATAAGAATGGGGTGTTACATCATATATAAAATGGCGGCATTATGAAAAATGTCAAATATAAGGAGGCATGTTTCTATAAAAAAGTTATTTGACAATACATTACAGTTTTTTTTATAAAAATCGTAAATTATTATTTAATATAAAAAGGTTGGATTCTAAAAAATTTTAGGGAAAATCTCAAAAAATAGCATTTGAACTTCAAAATTCTAAATAGGTGATTTCACAATAAAATGAGTTGTCAATTGTTTTACTATTCTTATTAATCACATTAATGTATTTCTTAACAATATTTTGAAGTTTAAATAGTATTTTTCTGTCATTTTCTCAAAAATTTACTTGACAATATATTACGTTAAATAATCTAACAATATATTAATATATTCTTTATTGATATATTAATTAATATTATGGATAATACATTATGGTTCTTAAAAAAACGTTAAGTATTCTTTTATCTAAAAAGATGGGATTTTGAAAAATATAAAATATAAGGAGGTAGAATTTTGAATAAAGAAAAAGTTTATTTGACGCAACTCTTTCAATTTCTTCTTAACGTTTTTGAGCTTCCCTAGTAAGTCTCATACTTTTCTTTCCATGGCTTTTGCCATGCCGCTGCGAGTTTTGTCCTCTACCACTAACATAGATCTTTACTCTATAGCTCATTCCCCTCGTGATTATTTCTCAAGTAAGCTTTTATTTTTTTTTTCAATTAACATGTTTAGTTTTATTTTATTTTATTTTATAATAAGAGCTCACTAGTTGAGGTTCAAAGTCGTCAAATTATTCAGGATGAAGAATCACAAACAAAAAAATGATATCTAATTTCTGATGATGACAGTTGGTTTGAAGATAAAAATAAAGAAAAACCGCCGGAGAAAACTAGAGAGCACGAAAAAACGATGAGGTAAAATGCTGAATTTTTTATTTCTGTGAAAATAATTATAACTACACTAGATTATATAGAAAAAAATCAATATAATATTTAGCAGCTTATTGAATCATGATCTACTTAAAAGTTCACCCCCTCACATTCCTAAACTTTAGCAGGTCTGTTGAAATCAAATTTGTTGAATCAGATCCAAAATTTGCTTAAGTTTTAATATTTGCCAATTTTACTTTATATATTTTGATTTTCAAATTTTTATTATCCTTTTGCAGTTATAAAACTCTAAAGTATTGATACGTGGTTGACAATCTACAACAAACGCATTTGAAAATATTGTAGAATTTTTTTAATATATTTTATTTTAGAATTCAAAAAATTATAAGATAATATTGTAGATTTTTTAAGTGATTAATTTCTTTTAAACTATATGATGTTTATCTATAATGTATTGAATTGTGAATATTATAAATAAATTTTTTTATTTAATATTATTATCTTGTTATTATCAATGATTATATTGTGTTTTATATAAAAAATATTAACAATAAAACTAAATAAAAACAAATAATAAAAAATAACTATATATAATTTAAAATATGTAGTCAATACATTATGGTTATTAATAAATAGTTGTTATATATGCCCTCAACATATATTATAGTTCAAAATTGAGTATATATAGCGCCCATATATATGATAGTTCAAAACCATAATTTACGGTTGATTAGAACTGTCATATATTGACATTTAATTAATTTACCCTCCGTGTTAGGAACGAGTGATGATCTTATTTCTATTTTTTTGCCTTGTGAGCGTTAATAGAATATCACAAAATTTATAAGAGCAAATTTGTCAAAGAATTTTTATTGTAAATTAATTTGCCCTCCGTGTTTGGATTGAGTGATGCGTTTATTTTTCTTTTCTCATGGCCTTAATGAAATATTACAAAAAATTATGAAGGCAAAGTAGCCAAAATTTTACTTTAAATTAATTTTCCCTCCATGTCTGGAACAAGTGAGAATTTATTTTTAATTTTTTTATAGGTATTAATAAAATATCATAAAATTTATGAAAGCAAAATAATTTAAAATAATGGCTCCCTCTGAAAATCCCTAATTTTAAGTGGAACCAAAATAGGGTAGGAAAGGAGAGAGGAAGGGAATTTTGGGCTCATATCCCTCCAAAATTTTTAATCAAACAAGGGGAGGGGAGGACCCTTCCCTAGAACTAAACACATTAGATATATTGAATTATTTAAAGTATCATTTAAAGTTATTAGTAAAATTATACATTTATATAATAAATTTATTGATATAATTTGTATTATTGACATCAAAAAATACTCTCTCTTTCTCTGCTATATAAATAGAGAAGAGTACTTTGTTTGGTAGTACAAAAAGGTATATTATTGCGTCCAAACTTATCATACATTAATTATTTGGAAAATCAACCACTAAATGCATTGATTAACCTTAATTACAGGACACTAAATCACGCTAGTTTTGCACGCTTCTTCAACTACAACCATTTTAATGAGTGTTCATGTTATTCATGTTTCACGTTTAAGGCAATACACGTATGGAAAAAAATTATTATTCAATAATCTATGTTATTACAATTTATAATTATATTTGTAAACAATAAATTTTATATTAATTCTCTAATTAATGTTTTCGTTCCTTCATATTAATTTAATATTTAATAAAATACAAAATTTTCAAAAAATAATTATTTTTATTGAAATCCTAAAATTACAATTATTTTATAAATAAAATCAAATTACCACATTCATTCAAGCATTTTGTTTCCGAGTATGCTTGGTTAAAGGGGACGGGATGGTAGATGCTCCCCTCCCCTTATTTGATTTTAAATTTTGAAGTGGATGGAATTTTAAAGTTTCCATTCCCTCTCCTTCAATACTTCTATTTTAGTTCCTCTCTAAATTGGAATATTTTGGAGGAGGGCCAAAATTTTATACTACTTTACCCTTATGATTTATGTAATATTTCAATAATGAAAAATATTATGAGAAATAAAAATATTATTATTAAAATATTTTATTATAATATAAAATATATTATTATAAAAATTAGAATAATTATAACCCACGCTAATTTTAAATAAAAACATTATTGTAACTAAAAATATATTATTATTAAATTAAATTAAATTAAATATATTTTTATCATTGAAAAATATTATAATAAAATAAAATTTGAAAAATATATATTTTTGTAAATAATAAATTATTATATTAAAAATATATAATTAAAAAATTAGTTTAAAATAAAAAAATATTTTCATAAATTAAAAATTTTATAATTATAAAATATTTTAAAATATTTTTAATTAAAAATAATATTATAATCTATTTTTATAAATAAAAATATTATTATATTAATTAGATTAGATATAAGGAAGAATCATGTTTAAGTCTGTTTGAAATACCTAAATCTGGAATCAGGCATTCATTTTCAACAAATCCTTAATAAGGTCTACATGTCTGATTAGAGATTTATGAATGTTGTTAAAAGACCATAATGCCCTTTTATAATTAAAAAAATTGAAGATTTTTAATAAAAAATTCCTATTAACTAACCTTAACCCCAAAAATCTAAGCATCCGAATTTTAACTTTTAGTCAACTCAAAATTTTTTTTTCCTTCTTCACATGTTATCTTTTCTTCTTCTATCGACTCAACAATATTGAAGGATAAGTCCTCATAATGTTTTAATCCTAAGGTCGCACAATTTACATGGAATGTATATAGGATGATTGAAAGAATAAACACCCATAGTGTGTTTACACAACTATAGATTCATAAAAAAATATCTTCAATTTTCCTAAAAACAAAATCAGTCAAAGTTTCAAGGTAATTATAAATTATCTTCAATCAGAAAACTATTTTTGTGACCATGTGTGATTGAAGAAGGACTCAAAGAAGAAACTGAGACCTAAATAACACGTTGAGATGGGAAGAGAAGATGCGAGAAATCGACGAGATTGAGATGGAGATTTTATTTTTTTATTTTAAAAAGAATGAGACAGAGAAAATAACAAAATGACATATTGGTAAAATCAATAAATTCATAAATCCCTAATTAGGCCTTTTGTTAAAAGTGCAGGCTTGATTATAGATTTTGGTATTTCAAGTAAATTTAAATGAGATTTTCCCTAGATATAAATTAATTTATATAACATATAAATAGAAAATAACCAAATATGTTAGGGTAGAATGGTAAAATTGCAATAATTCATCCCCTCCCTTTTTAAACCAAACAAGACATCATTAAAAGCCCCTCATCTCCTGTTTTCTTAACTCAAATTAAACAAGATAACCTTTTACCTTTTCTCTCCATCCCCTCCCTTCAAACCAAACAGGCCTTTTAAACAAAACAGGACCTTAAATTTTGTAAACTATAGGTCCTTTTTTTTTCTTTTTTTTTTTTGGCGATAGCATTACGTAATTGATACGCATATAAGGCTAATTAATAATAATAAATTCTTCTTGTCATAAATATCAACCAATAAAAACCCACCAAAACCCAGTATATTTCTTTCTTAAAAAGGAAAGCAAAAATTGTCGAGATCTGTTGTATAAATTAAGCCCCATTGATCATCTTCTCCATCAACACAAGCATAGAGCTGTTGTATCTGAGAAGCGCAACTCCAATGGCGAAATCTTCAGTCATCACTTTAACTTGCTTTGTCTTCTTATTGCTGATCCTGTCAGGTAATTTGCTCATATGTTTGTGTGTAGTTTGCTTCGTCAAGAGGGGGAAAATGATATTTTTCATGTATGGATTAGTTTATTTATTTATTTTGTTTTTTTAATTATATTCTGGGCACCCAATAAACATTATGCACTATGTATATGCATATTCTGACCTCTATTATATATTAATATTTGATGTAGGATGGGAATTAAGAGCAGAAAAGGGAGGAGTGGAGCTGAATGTGAATGGGATTGGCAAAGAGCAAATAGGGATAGAGTGCAATAACACTGGAGAATGCATCATTCGCAGCATATGCGGGCCCTTCGGTCAAGGCTGTCCTGTCTGTGTGAAAGGTCACTGCGAATGTCTCTGTCCCACTTAATGTTTTAAATTCGACTAATAAGTGACATTCCCTGATGAATTCATATTCTCTAATAAAATTCAAAAGTGGTACCATAGGATAAGCTCTGTGTGTTCTTGTTTTAACAAGAATAATTACAATGTGTTAAGAGCCCAGAAACATCATTTATATATTTCTTTAAAATTAACATGCTCAATACTTACAAATATATAGCATCCAAATCCTCACACATCTTCTACCCACTTGCATATCCAACAATCACAATGATGGAGACTTGATAACATGGGATACCACATCTCATATTGAATAGAATGGGAAGCTCAATGGAGTATTTAAATGGGTTGATACTCTCATCTCATCAACTAACTTTTGGGGTAAAGTTCCCCATCCCACTTAGGTAACATAGCATAGCATCAAATATTTTCTGTACACAAAACTGAAATCATTCTTCAAATACTTGTCTATCATTATTGATACTTAACAGGTATCAAATACAATTATTGTTCTTATAAAAAAGGAGCACAATCACTGTTCTTCCATTTAATTCACAGATACATGCCCGACTCTGGGCGGGCGTGCATACATAAAGCAGAGAAAAATGCAATGACATGATGACTGAAGTATGAACAAACCAAGTGACAATGAACAAGATTAAGGAAATTTTTTATGGCCTAAGATATCTAATCACCTATCTGGATCTAGTGAAGTTGAGAACTGTGAATTTGGACGAAGTTTACTTTTCAATTTTATACTCCTCTCTAAATTTGTCAAAAATTCACCATTTGTCAACTTCATTGGATCCACATCCCACTCTGTTGTATAAGAACAAGAGTGAAGAAAAATTCATGTTCTCCAACAAAAATTATAATATGCTGACACTTTTTACAACTCAGCATTACATTATTGCTTCTATAAAGAAATAATTTTGACGTGTCATAATTCTGTTTTAAACCTTTCAGAAACCACTATCAAATGCACCTAAATTAGAACTAATAAGCATTCTTCCACATATGATAACTCTACTGGATCACCCTATAGCAAACATGAAATCACAGCACCTACTTTGAGAAGGATGAAACAGAGAATTATGATGGCAGCAAGAATACATAGCTGTAGCAATGATTACTCCTCCTTCGAGCACATTGAATAGACCAACTTGACAACTTCTGTCATTGGTGCATCATTCTGCAAGAAATAGTTTTAGTTAAATCATGCACCTACTTTGAGAAGGATGAAACAACTTCTGTCATTGGTTCACTCTAATTGAACAAGTTTTATGGAAGTTGGTGGCAGCTACATATAGTTTCAGTAAAACCTATTAGATTTTAATTGAAACAGTAAACAGTAATCACTTAAGGTCCAATCACCGGATGTATCTATGCATTAAGTTTGACATAAAGTTGATTGCCAAAGTGACTTCCGGAGGTTTGGTTGGTGTGTTATGCATTAAACTAAAGCGTCGGAGGCTTGATTTGGCAGGAAAGAAGAAGAAAGGCAACACCATTGCCATTGTGGTCATACATATCGGAAGAAACCAAAAATATGATGATATATTGCAATGTATCCGGAATACTTACCAGAAGAACAACATCAAATGATCCTCGATAGCAGCTAAGTGAGTTTTCAATGTTGTGATTCCTGATAAGACGAATGTGGTAGAGTAGCTTAGTAACTTGTTTTTTCAAAACTAGAACACTAAATCACTGCAGGCAAGAGAAATTAGAATATGAAGAACAGCTATAACGATGTCCATTTGCAGACATGATAAACAGTCAATAAAACTGGAAGGCATTAGCCAAACAATATCAAAGGCTCTGAGAATTATATTATTATTAACGTAGCTCGTGGCATTATGCAATTAGGGGTTAGAGGAAGAAGGGTAAAAATAAAACATAAATCAAACTACCACATCTGGATCATAAAACAGGTGATATCAGTTTTTTTTTTAATGATGATAATTATTTTTCGATCTTCTTTGGCCTTATATTCATTGGCTGAGCTAGCAAATATTTACTGTTTTCTCTATTATCCCACTTTTATGCTGTCATTCAATGCTTTGAATTAAAGCTACAAAGAATCGTTTTTAAAAAAAAAAGTTTCAAGAGAACTTGATTGAATACTTATTTTGATATCTCTACAGTGTTGATTTATTCTTCTTGCAACTCAGCTCAGTGTTGACCATTTTTCATAAACCAGTTGAATATCAATTTGTTATGAACCTACTAGGAACTGACCAGAGTAAACAAAATTTGTGTGAGTGAGAGAGAGAGGAGCCATCAGTCCAATATGACCATTTGTTTTATGCTTTTATCCGTCTCATTCTTTCGATACACACACGCGCGGACCATGAGGCCATCTAAATTGTAATGCAATAGTTTTTCATTTTTATTTTCTTCTGTCCATTTTCTTCCTAGTGTACTCATGAAGCATGTATTAATTATTTTTAAAGAATGAATACCTCAATAAATTTTGGGGGGAAAATAATTTCATAAATTTACACAACTGACTTCATGAAATCAATTACCTGACTAATTATAGGCAGAATATTTGCATTTTGCATCACCATTCTTCTGACATGTGATATAATTTCAAAGAATATGACTATGTTGCAACTTAAGTACAATAGAGTATCAACGACGCATTGCATCATTACAAGATAAAGAGTAGATAAACAACCAAAATAGTAATAGTTGTTGGTGGTCTTTACAGTAGCATCCACAATACAAACAATATATTTTGTTTCTTAGATATATTGATATTTGCGGAATATTACAGTGAATTTGAAGCAAAACAAAAAGGCAAAGGGATACTACAGATTAAGGAGTGTCAGACAAATTATCTTCTTTCAGTAAGGAACAAGGCACATACAGAAAAGCAGAGGAAACAAAAAAGTCTTGATGATACACAAGTGTATTTTGATTTTTATACACATCGAATTGGACAAAATCCATCAATCTACGTAGTTCGCCAGCTTTATCAAGGACATGAAACTAGCCATTTAAAAACTAATATCACCATGAAAATAAGCAACCCTCAATGACATTCATAAGTTTCTTTCATAATAGGAGCTAAATTTTACAATTTTTTTTTCCTTAATTTTGTGTGTGGTGTTATTTAACAATGAAAACAAAACTATTGTCAGCCAAAAAACAAAAGAAAACAAAACTATTAACTTACAAGAACCCCACAGATATTCGAGTCTCGTAATTCAAACCATCAGACATTCCCAAGTCTCCAATGTGATCACCAAGAAGAAGAACATTGGTTCTATTCTTGACTAAGGCATTGTCTTCATTAGGATCATCCCCATCACCCAAATGAATATGAATAGGAGTAGCCATATCAAGGGCATGTTCGTTTTTGTTTAGGCTATGAATCAATTTTCCTGTGAATGAAGTTGGTATGTGAAAATTAGGAAAAAATAGAAAGGAGATTTTAAAAGCCACAAAAGACTGTTGGTTCATAATAAAGCCGATGAGAACCATTCAGCCAAGTAATATGTTGCGATTCAGCTACCTCAGAATATAGTAATTATGCAAAGAAAGCTATATGGGAAAATCAATATCAATTTTTTTTTTCCCCGGTGATAAGGTCCATATCAATTTACAGTATTATAATTATATATTTAATTAATATGTTTTCTCACATGGCAGAGCATGCTACTGTAACTTGAAAGGATTGCATATCACTGTAACTTTTTCAAGTTACTAAATCTAAATTCCTTGTCTGCGACTGTGTCAACATTTTGAATATTACAGTATGAAGAATTTCGGAGTAGAAACTGAAGAGCAGAAAATTACTTGATTACACCCAGAGACAATAATCATAGGGCAGTAGCGAGAAAAATATGCAAGTTGATACGCAGAAGTACTTATTAATATAGTGTCCACGAGACAAACATTTATGTTACTTTACATGCTACTATGCTTGAAGCCAGTTATTAGCAATAGCAAGAGGAATTAGCAGTGCTATAATGCAATGATTCAGTGATGTAGATTCCTGAACAATTAGCTGATCTAACAAGAAATAAATGATGGATTATTCTCACCCATGTGTCGTAAGTACATAATTTCTAATTTTACCAGCCCATCATTTCCCAGAAGGATCATTATAATTAACATAACTGAAACTTGAGGGTTCATATTGTAAAGGATTTGGGCTGGTTTACATTGCCTTAGCAGTTTCATAAGCTCACCTAGGATGTTACCCAAGAATTCCAGTGTCCTGACATTGACAATGTTATTTCACACATTAAGGTATTGACATGATATAGAGCCCTCATTGGCTGTCTTCCTTCCATGAATGGAATCAGTTAACATAGCAGTACACAACATGACACATTTAAAGTTAAAAACACTATCTGCCAAATCCTAAGTGACATACATCTTCATAAAGATGTTCCTCATTTAATCAACGACAGAAAATTTTTTGAAGATCTCCACGTTGTTTTTCAAAAATTTCCCCCACCCCATGTTGGAAATAAGAAAAACAAAAACAAAATCTTCCAAAATGAAGAGTTTAAAACATGAATGTCAATTCAAGAATGACATGAAGAACCAACACAATGTAGCTAATCAACATTGACTAGATGGATGCACCTTTGAAAGATACAAGGTCACCATCATCATTAAACACCATTCTGTTGGATACTATCCTCACATTTGCGAAAGTTCTACGAAGTTTTTGTCTTAGAACCTGTTACAAACAAAAGAAGAATTCGCTGTAGTTAAGAGGCAAAAATAACAACAGAGGATAAAGCATCAGACAAAATTGAACATTCAGACCTCTTCTATTATGTCACCAAGTCCTGCAGAGAATATTAACACAGGAATGCCTTTTTCCTGCAAAGTAAAAATGGAAAATGGGAATCAATGTCAGCTTGTGGATAATATTGTGAAATTATATTCATTTGATTCACTTTATATAGGACACATTCACTAAATGAAAGAATGGCATGCAGAACATTTGCCAAAAAGATAGGAAATATACCTCCAAAAGCTCAAATAGTTCGAAAACACCCTCCCTGAAAGCAATGTTGCCATTAGCGACAGACTGTATTATTGACTCTTTTGTAAGTCCACCCTCAATTAGAAGAGCATGAACTTTACCCCACCTAAATGAACAATTGGCAATTTGAGTGTTCAAAATCAAAGTAGGCTATTGCAAAAACAAGATTGTTCATAGACTTATAGAAGATAAAGTTAGTTGAGCATACATGATATAAACTTGCGAATTCAATTTTAATATCATATTGGAAATAACCAGTGATTATGCAATTTAAGCAGGAAGCATTAGTGTCGATATTGAATACTATTGCTAAATTGATGCTTACTTTCTCCAATGGGGAACTGTGTTACATACCATTCTTCCATGAGCTTAGTTTTCTCTTCAAGTCCGATATCTGGTGAAAATTCTAATGGGTGGTAATAGTCATATAACTCCTGTCTTTTGGCATCATACTCTGGATTACCCTGTTGCACAAGGCCATGACTGCCTACACACTTTTAGTGAGAATAGACCTAAAATCCATCTGAAAGTTCTTTTCTCCCTTCCTTAGAAAGGAAATTTCATAAAAGCAACGACGAAATGAGTAAGAAATTAGAGAAGCTTCATAGAGAACATACTCTGCCCTCGAGTTCCATTAACCCAGAACTTTGTTAAGGTGGCATCAAAATCAGCAATCACCTGGCATCAGAAAATTGTGAATATAATATTGAATTGAAAACTTGATTATGCGCGACAAGAACATAGAAACTAACATCCGGCACTAAATGCAACCACTTCACTTAGACGATATAAATATGAAATGCCCAATAAAAATGTGACACGTTGGTCGATAACCAAAAAATGCATATAAAAACCTGAAGTTTCTGGGGACCAGCCGAACGAATTGAGGCAATTTTATTGGTCAGCGAATCAGGGTCACCCACAATCAATTCGGCATCTGAGTTGGCGACTCTTTCTTTCATTTCCAAATGTTTCCAACAACTAACAAAACGAAACGAAACCCTTAAAAAAGAAAATGGACTTAATCACAGAGCCACTGGAAGATCGAAAAGTAGAAGAGATAGAAAAATGGGACTTGTGGAAAAGGAAAAGTAAGATTTAAGAAGGAATAACGTCGAAGGAAGGTATTAACCTGAAGTCGCGGCGAAAGTGAGGTTTGCAACAGGTGCTAAAAAGGGCTACGCTGGTAAAGCCATTAACGCGATAACTCATCGAGTCAGTTAAGCCTTAAGAGAGAAGAAGGAAAGAGAGAGCTAGCGAGCTCAGTGATTATGCCACATAGCCATTAATAAAGCCTCGCGCACTTTTATTTTTGGATTTTGGTGCAATTTTTCTAATAAAGTTCTATAAATTTTAGAATAGGAAAATAATAATAAATAATTAAAAATATATAAATTTAATAAAATCGTTAAACTTGATATAATATTGTTAGGGGTTTTCTTCTCTTATAATTTAACGCCGTTAAGTTAAATTTAACAGTTTTATTAAATTTGTACCATTTCAATTGTTTATTGTTATTTTTAACCCTTCTAAAATTTATTTGTGCTAGACACTCTCAGGTAAAATTTATTACTAAAATTACACTTTAACCCTTTATTTTTTTTTGCGGCTCACAACAATTTCTAGTTTTTAGCGTAATCGCGGAGCCACATCACATTACAATAATAAAAAGCAAAAACGCTTTTGTTCAAGAGGGAAAAAAATTACACCATTACTAGTACTTGCCAGTTGCCATGCAAAATTGCATGTAAAAAAAATAGGGAAAAAGATATATAAATATCATTTTAATTACTAATACTTAAAAAATTTGTTAATACTTATAAATGATAGAGAAGTAACATAGATCAAATTGAGATTTTAAAGTTTTCATGATTTTATCATAACGCTTCTCAATTTTTCAAACAAAAAAAGAAAAGGGCACCTCGCTGAACAGCTGTCAGAGCTTTGGTGCCCTCCAGCACCAGGGGCTGTTTTTCTTTTTCTTTCTTTTTTTTTAAAAAAAGCCAAGGTGAAAAGGGTGGGATTTAAACCCACTCCACCTTGGTTTGGACTATCAAAGCCTCTTTGACACGCGCACGCGCGTGCACACCTACCTCTATCCCTTAATATAAGACATATTTGATTTTTTTAAAAATGATTAAAGAAACTAAATAAATTACTTTAAAGTATTGATATTTATCTTTTTTATACTAAATTATTTTGTTTGATTTATGAACTAATACATAATCAAATGATACATGACATATGTTATAATTAACTAACTTATTTACTTTTTTTAATCTTTCCAAAAAAAGTTAACTATGTCTTATATTAAGGACCGGAGTATATGTATATGTGTATACATATACATATATACGACGCGCGCGCTCGCACGCGCGCACACACACTTATATATGTATATGTACACACACACATAAGTATAATTCAAATAAAAGCGTAATGATATTAACTAAATGAGTAATGAAAATAATTAAATGCCTAATGGTATTGACTAAATGAGTAATGGTATTGACAAAGGCGTAGTTGTATTGACTAAATGAGTAATTACATGGCTAAAGACATAATAGTATTAATTAAATGAGTAATGGTATTCACAAAAGGTATAAACAAATCGAATAAAGGTGTAATAGTATTGACTAAATGAATAATGACATTGACTAAAAGCGTAAATGAATTGACTGGTTTTTAACTAAATGAGTAATGATATTCATTAAAGGCGTAATGATATTTACTATAAGTAATGATATTAACTAAAGGTATAATTATATTAATTAAAGATATTCACTAAAGAAGGAAACAAATTGATTAAATGCGTACTGGTATTGACTAAATGAACAATGATATTGATTAAATGAGTAACAGAAAGGACTAAAAGCGTAATTGTATTGACTAAATAAGTAATCACTACTACAAAAATCACAACATATGACAATTATTATTGGCCATCAATCACAGTTCCGAACGATCATATATGTTGGCGTTATAAATGCTCGGTGCAGATACATTACGATTCCAAACTGTTATTTATTTTGGATCTATTATAATGGTCCTAATATAGGACCCATTATATGTTATATTTCATATTTTGATGATAACAAAGCTTATTAACGTTTTGTAAGGGATTTGAAAGAGGAACAAAGTATTTTGAACAAGCAAAAGATCACTTTTTGCAAAAATTGCTAGATCACCCGATTGACCACTCGAGTTATGTGTTTTCATCACTGCAACTAATCATTAGAAGAAGACAAACATATCACTCGAGTAACCACTCAAGTGATGTGATTAAACTTAGCTAAATCATCATAGTGATCTTTCTAGTACTACTGCAAAAAAAAGGTAGCTGTGGCGCTTAAGATGTGACATATATCTACACGCCACTCAAAGAAGTTGTCACACCCAAGTGCGCTTGCACACACACACATATTTAAAAACCACTTCTAGTAGCGCTTCCTTGAGGGAGGGCCATCGGAAGCCTCAAGGAAGTGCCACATGAAGTTGTTATTTATTTATTTTTTAGTTTGCTTCATGTGGCCCCTTTTTTAAGGAAGCGCTATATGAAATATTTTTTTTAAATTTATATTTTCATATTTTTAATTCATAACCCTATAATTATAGTAGTGGACTGCTTTAAACACAAATTTTTATATCTACAGCAAAATGAAGAAAAGTAAACAACAATGAAATAACTCCAAAATGATACAAACAAATAACTAATTAATTAAATCACTACTAAATATATTTATAACAATTGTGCATGAAATACAACAAATTCAACTTAAATAAACAACACAACAATTGGCATGAAATAACACCTAGGCTAGTTAAATAGTAGCAAGCTAGAGGTTTGCCTAAGCACATATTCACACCATTCTTAGATCACTTCCTTGATTTGATGGTCAATCCAACTGTCACAACGTTGATCTTCATAATACTACATATATGTTTAATCATGCACATAACGAATTTTTTAGTGCAAGTGTTTCACCCAATAGGGGGTGAATTGGGTGAATATAAAAATTTAACTAAAAGTAACAATTAAGAAAAATTAAATTGGAGTTTAGAGTTAGGAGAATATCACCGAAGTGTACACTAGATATTTATACTGGTTCAGTCACAATCTCTTTGACCTACGTCCAGCCCTCAGCGACTCTGAGATTTTTCACACTATCTTCTAAGATTCAGTAGGCTTTTGGTACCTCAGTACATTGCAAGTTCCTTCACCGGACACTCGCTCCCCCTTACACCCTGTAGACTGATCCCTGTCCCAAGGTCCCACTACCTTGAGTATCACTTTACAGATGATTGAAGGTATTTAAAACTCTCTCAAAGAGTAGATAGATAAAAACTAAAGAACAGAGAATGTATCAGAGAATAACAAAGAAGTTAAAAACAGAGCACTTATTGAGCAAATTTAATATCGTTGTTAGGTTCGTTGCTTCATCTTGAATGCTTCTGTATTTATAGATAGAGGAGGCTTGAAGACTGTTGTGAGCATTCAAATTGTTTCGTTAGAGAGAAAATGTAGCCATTGATGAAAGAGAGTATTTTTGTCATTCCTCTCTGCTAGGCATTTAATACTTCTGTCAGGTTTTTGCTTTTTAGGATTGTGAAGTTAATTCATTGTTTAATCGCTTGAAACTTACTAGGAAAATAGATTAGTAACATTTAGGGATAATATAAAGATTTAGGAAGTAATTCAAGATGTAAAGAATATGTATTGAAATTCCTGAGACGGTGATATTTGAATTCTAATATTATCACTCGAGTGTGTCTGAAGATCACTTGAAGTGATTCTCAATCGCTTGAGTATTGATCTCAATCACTAGAGTGATATGTGATTTCACATTCTAAATTTTATCATGGAAATCAATGGTGATAAATTTGAGAATTGAGTATCACTTGAGTGCTCAGAATTAGTAACTTGAGTGATCTTTTGAAATCTGGAAAGTTTAAGAAATCACTACCGAGTATTTATCACTTCCACGTCACTTTCATATCACTTGCACAAATTTGCAAGTGATCACACATCACTCGAGTGATAGTCCAATTCACTCGAGTGATCTTTCTTGCAGATCACATTACTTGGAGTGACCTGAGAGTGACTTTTAGAAAGAGTGCCTTCACTCGAGTGTTTTTACCATATCACTCGAGTGGCCTGCTAATTCTACTAAAAAAAGTCTATATCACTTAAGTAATCTGCCAATTTCGCTCGAGTGATCTAACTTTCAAACTATATCACTGGAGTGATATCTCTTGATCACTCAAGTGATATGCTTCTTGATGAAATTCACTTAAGTGGTCTTACTTGCTTACTCGAGTGACCTGTTTCTTACCACATATCAGATCACCATTTACTTGTAACATCACTCAGGTACATACCAATCACTCGAATGATATTGTTGCTCTGTTAATTCACTTCCAAATCTTCTAGGAGTCACCTACAAGTGATATTATTACTTGAGTGATTCCTTATAGAAAATTTATCATAGAGTTTGATCACCATAACATAATTGAGAATTTTCAACTAAGAGTTAAGCACTTGAGTGAACTTTTAGTGGTGACAGAGTTAAAGCTTAATCTTAATCATTTCACCATGAAATTCACTCTTATTCTTATCAAAATATTTGATCATTACTTAAAGCTAATGAATCCATATTTGTTATCATCAAAACATTATAAGGATAACATTCTCCCCCTTTTTGATGATGAAAAAACTTGTGACTTTAATTTTGAAAATTTGATAAGGCATTCAAACATAGTTGAAAAGTAAAAAGAAAATTTTATTTTCATTACATCAGATGCAACAAAGTATGGATCCATATATTGCAATTAGATCAGAACTGTTATAGTTTTCATAAAAACATAAGTATAAGGAGTTAGAACACATAATAAAGAAATTTCAACAGAAGATTAGAGAATATAACATAATATATATCAATTAAAAATGCTAAAGATATGACAATAAAGACTTGCTATATCAGAAACTATACCAGAAGCTAAAAGCTATAAATCCCCTAGGGATATTCTCCCTCTTTTTTTCATCATCAAGAGGTGGAGGAGGGATTGAAAAAGTGATGTAAGAGGAAGATGAAGGTTGTAAATTGACTCTCAGAGGTGTATGCATTGGAAGAGGATCAGGGTCAGCAGAGGAAGGAGGTGGTGTGTAAAGAACTATGGCAGTTAGAGGATTAATAGATGCATATATGTGATTAGGTAATGATGAATGTGTGGGAGAATGAGTTGTGAAGGGAGGGGAAGAGGGTAAAGTAGGTGCTGGCTTGGTAATAGGCTTGAGATCAGATCCTAAAGCACCAGTAGTGGCTACAGTGTCTAGAATCTCAATCTCTTTAGTATGTGAGCTAGAGCTAGAATGGTGAGATTGGGCAGGAGATTAATAGAATGGTAATTGGAGGACAGGATCTTTACTAGGAAGATCACCAACAGGGATAGGAGGACCAGAGGTAGTAGTTTGAACAAAAGTAGAGGCAGGCTTTGGAAAAGGTATACCAAGGTGTGTCCTCATAATTTCCTCTATCCTCTAAATGCGATCTTCCTGAGCTTCCTGGAGGTCAAATAGAATCTTGAAGTTTTAGTTGACAGCCTCTACCAATACTTGAACTTGGTAATTCACCTTCTCTACTAAGAATGTATTGGATTTCTTCAGATTCAAAATAGTAGCCTGTAGAGAGTCTTGGATATATGTCTGGATAGTGGCACATAGAAAAGAGGGTCCTGGTAAGCCTTCTTTAGAGGATTGAGCCTCATCTTCCTTTGAAGGTGAAGGCTCTATTCTCTTGCTCTTCCTTTTACCTTTGGTCTGTAGAGGAGAGTGTTCACTTTAAGTTGCTCTGGTAGTTGTGATTGTCACTAAGATTTCCATCCTACCCAATTGGATCTTTCCAAACTTTGGAATCCTCACTATTTCTCCCACTTGGAGTTAAATGCCATATGTTGTGTAGAGAGAGAATAAAGGATACAAGTTAAGGGTAAGGAATGGTAGTGGTCCAGGTAGAGTAAAACCTGAATCTATGCATCTCTTGAAAGATTAGTTCACCCACATCTCTCTACTCCTAAGAGAGTATTGAAGCCATAATTTGAAAATCCTTCCTGGTGATGTGTGTAAAGTTCTTTTCCTTGTTAACCATACTCCAGGAGTAAATATAGATGACTACTCTTTGTAAATCACTCAAGGCAGTAGGTGTATATGGTAAAGTCCCATCAGGTTCCCTTAGTTCAAAGATCTCAGTAAGCTCATAAGGATAGTAATCCTTGGGAGATCCATTAGGATAATGTGTTTATCAAGTCTCTAGATAACAGAATCTTTTGATTCCTCACAATTGTCTCTATTTTTTCTTTAATGACATTTCCTTGGTTATCATAAATATCAACAATCTTCATGTTAAAGTAGAAGGTCTTGACAACTAGAGGATTGTATGGTATTTTTGGACTTAACCACAACTCATATTGACTTAGAAACGGGTATAAGTCTAAGTTATATTATTTCTTCAACTCAGCTAAGTTTACGTACACAATAGGGTAGAATTGTCTCTTTCCATAATTTGAATTAAGCGCAGTTTGATCATTTACCTCTAATTTACTAGTACTGAAATTCGAAAGAAGAATTAGAATCTCTGACTCCTCAGGTAGTGAAGTTGAAGGTTGAGTAGAAGCAAAAATTGTGTGTCCAGATTGACTCCCTGTGGCTTGATTGTAGCGAGATTTCTTGGGAATTGAACTCTCATGACCAAGCTTCTTTACAACAAAGACTAGCTTTGCTTTGAATTGAGTATCTTGCTTATCGGCCTCCCTTTCTGGAATTTTCCTTTTCCTTTTCCGTCAGGAGTAGCTTATGACTGATATTTTTTCCCTTGGCTCTTGAATAAGAATACCCTTAGCTTTTAGAGGAGCTAGTGGAGGATTATTGTCCTTAACCTTTGGTTTGAGCTTGGAGACCTTAGGTTTCTTGGGCTTCTTGGAAGGAGGAGAAGGAGGAGGAGAACCATATCAATATTGGGTCATTTGGTTCTTGCAATAGTTAGGAATGGAAGTTAGGGTTCCAGAGTACTTGATCAGAGACTATCAATAACCACTATATAAGTATTAGGGCATCGATGAGGACGATTCTAAGAGATTGAGAGTATATAGAGGATTTTAAGAGGTTTTGGAAGAGATTGTGAGATATTTATGGGAGGGGGTGAGAGTTTAGAGAGGGCACAGGGTGTCGGAAGGTCACAAGGGAGAGGAAGTGGTTTTTTAAAAGAATGAGAAAAGTCACGAAAAAGAATTTGATATAGCTTCTGAAATAACATTTCACTTGAGTGAATTACTAAGTCACTCAAGTGATTTTGATAATCACTTGAGTGAATTTAAGGAATCATTTGAGTAATTTCCATAAAAGGCTGAATCACTTGAGTGAAATTGCAAGTTCACTCGAGTGAATTTTAAAAAATATGACTACTCGAGTGATTTGAGAGACACTCAAGTGACTCTCAAAGTCACTTTTAGTGCCTTTACAGAGAACATGCCTCACTTCGAGTGTTTGCTAGAGAGCACTTGAGTTCCTCTTTCTGCATTAGTTAGCTATACCAGATCACTCAAGTGTTAATTCCCTTCACTTGAGTGATTTTCCACACTTCCTCTATATTAATCTTATCACTCGAGTGATATGCACTATCACTTGAGTGATTTATCTGTACTTCCAGCACACTCGAGTGAACTCATCAGGTGATTGTCTCTCTATTTACCCCTATTTTTCAATGTGAGAACAAAGCATCCTACAAAATAAATTTCTAGATGCTCCGATGCTCAAATTAGTTAACAAATCATCAAAGTATAAGGAAAAATAATTTAGGCACATAGATTTACTTACAGTTCATTAGGATTTATCATTTCCAATTCTCGTCTTATATACAAAAATTGATCTTTTGCCAATGGTTTAGTAAAGATGTCAGCTATTTAGAGGTGAGTAGGAATAAAGACCACTTTCACATCTTTATTTTGAATATGATTTCATATGAAATGGTGTCTCACATCAAGATGCATGATTCTTAAGTATTGAACTAGTATTGTCACAATAGATTGGAATTTCTTTAAGATGAGTACCTAGGTCTTAAAGTTGCTATTTTAACCACAGAACTTGGGAACAACAACTTGAGACAGTAACCTATTCAGCTTCCATTGAAGATAGTGATACTATGTTCTGCTTTTTGCTGAACCACGATACCAATGAGCCTCCAAGGAATTGACATTGCCTGTTGGTGCTTTTTCTATCTATTTTGTAGCCTCCGTGATTAGAATCTGAGTATGCTACAATATTTTCATTTCCTCCCTTAGGATACCAAATACCTAACTCTGCTGTGTCAGCAAGATATCTGAAGATTCTTTTAACCGTCTCAGCATGTGATTCCTTTCGTATTGACTGATATCTTGCACACAATTCAATATTGAATTGAATTTCATGTCTACTTGGCGTAAGATAGAGTAATGATCCAATCGTTCCTCTATATTTAGTAATATTATAATCTGCTCCTTTTGTATTGTCATTAAATAGTGTTATTAAACTCATGGGAATGTCAGCTCCATTTGCCTGATCCATTCTGTACTTTTTCAATAAATCTCTTAGATATTTTGTTTGAGATATGAATATTCCATTCTTCCTTTGTTCAATTTGTAACCTGAGGAAGAAGGTTAGTTCTCCTATCATTGACATCTCAAATTCTCCTTGTATTGTCTAAAAAAATTCCTTGCACAAAAGATCATTAGTAGCATTGAAAATGATATCATCCACATATATTTGAACTATTAAAATATCATTTCATTTTCATTTTATGAACAATGTTGTAAACTTTTTCCCAAACAAAGCCTTGATTAATGAGAAATTTACTTAGTCTTTTGTACCAGGCTCTTGGAGATTGTTTTAAACCATATAGGGCATTCTTTATTTTGAAAACATGATCAAGTTTGGTCACATCCTCAAAACCGAGAGGTTATTCTACCTATACTTCTTAAAATATAACCATTTAGAAAAGCACTCTTTACATCCATTTGATAGAGTTTGAACCCCTTGATGCACGTAAAGGCTAAAAGTACTTGTATGGCCTCCAGTCTTGATACTGGAGGATATGTTTCCTCATAATTAATACTTTCTTCTTAATTATAACCTTTGGCCACCTATCTTGCCTTATTTTTTAAAATGATTGCGGATTCATCGAGTTTGTTCTTAAATAACTACTTAGTGCTAACGACTGGATAGTCGTTAGGTCTAAGTACCAAATCTCAAACTTGATTTCTTTCAAACTGATTGAGTTCTTATTACATTGATATCACCCTATCATTGTCTGATAGGGCTTCGTCAATGTTGGAAGATTCAATTTCTGAAATAAATACAAAGAAACTAACTTCATTTAAAACTCTATTTCGTATTTTTACTCCTTTACTAACTTCTCCTATAACTTAATCTATAGGATGACTTTTGTTGTACTTCCAAGCCCTAGGTTGACTCTAAAGGTTAGGATTATTATCATTTTCAATTTTATCAACCTCAGGATTAAGGGAGTTAGGGATGGATTGGCTATTTTCTTAATAAACAATTATTTCCTGATCATCATCTAAGACTTTGTCAGTGGATTCATTTTCATCAAATATAAGATGGATTGATTCTTTAACTATGCATGTTCTTTTATTAAAAACTCAATAAGTTTTTTGCTTCAATTAGAGTAACCTAGAAATATTCCTTTATCAGATTTAGGATCGAATTTTCCTAGATTATCTTTACCATTATTATGAATGAAACACTTACAACCGAAGATGTGCAAATGAGCAATGTTTGGCTTTCTTCCCTTATATAGCTCGTACGGAGTCTTTCTAAGTTTTGATATGATGTAAGCTCTATTTGAAATATAGCATGTTGTGCTCATAGCATCAGCCCAGAAGACTTGGGACACGTTCTTTTCATTCAGCATAGCTCTAGCCATCTCTGTAAAAACTCTGTTCTTTCTCTCTATGACTCCATTTTGTTGTGGTGTCTTTGGTGCAGAAAAATTGTAATCAATGCCATTGGTATTACTATATTCTCTAAAGGTCTGATTCTCAAATTCACCTCCATGATTTGTTCTTATACCTGCAATACACATACCTTTCTCATTTCGCACTTTCTTGGCAAATACAACAAACTCGCTGAAGGTTTCATCTTTTGAAGACAAGAAAATAGTCCATGTAAATCTAGAGAAATCATCAACAATGACCAATGAATATAAATTACCATCAAGGCTTTTAACTCTTGCTAGTCCAACTAAGTTCATATGAAGTAGTTGGAGTGGTCTGGTTGTTGTGATTGCCTTTTTGGATTTAAAAGATGACTTTGTTTGTTTACCCTTTTGACATGCATCACAGACTAAATCATTTTTAAAGTTTAATTTGGGTAAACCAATTACTAAGTCATCTTTAACCAACTTGCGTAGTTAGTGCATATTGACACGTGTCAACTTTTTATGCCATAACCAACTCTCTTCGGCGTTACTTAGAAAACAATTTTCAGAAATATTGTTACTCATATCAAGAGTATAATAGTTAACTTCTTTTGTCGCTTTGATTTTTGTTTTGAGATCCTTCTTTTCTATTTGTAAATCCTTCTTGCTCATAATTAAGCATTTTTCTAAGTCAAATATTACCCAATTATCTTTATCTATACTTTGACTCACGCTTAGCAGATTATTACACAACCCTTTAACATAATATACATCTTTTACTTGAATTCCCTTATTACTTCCAACTTCTCCTATTCCCGTTATCTTGCTGGATTGGTTCTCTTCAAATTTTATTTCTCTACCTTCCTTAGGCTTTAACTTAGAGAAATTTCCTTGGTCACCTATCATATATCGGGAGTATGCACTGTCTATATACCATTTGTTGGTTTTGGATACTCTGAAACATACTTGCAATCAAGGACAATTAATTTTTAGGTACACATATCTTCTTGAGTCATTTTGGGTTAGTATGAATCATTTTCTGAACATATGATCCTTTAGGTACCCATTTGTAGGTTTCTATTTTACATTCCCTTTTATGAAAACATGAGGAAGTATAATGACCCTTTCTATTACAGAAGTTGCAATGTGCAAAAGGATCTTATGTATGTACAGAATGTTGAAAATAGTTTAAATATGTTTTGCCTCCTATTTTCTTTCTTCCTTTTTTTTGTATAATTTGGGATGGTAGCCAATACTTGAACGATCATTTAAAAAATGTTGGGCTTTCAAAATAACATTTAGAATCTCACTTCCTTTAGTGAAATTTTCAAGAGTTTTGGTGAGATCAGCATTTTTCTTTTGCAAGATAATACAATTTTCACATGATTTTCCAAAGGATTCCTCAAGTTTTTCTTCAAGAAATTTGTTTTTCTTTTTGTAAACAATCAATTCTTTAACTATTTTGATAAATTCACAGTGTAAATCATTATATACAGACTATAATTCATCATAAGTAGGATCAGATTCAGTTACCTCTTCTTTTTTTAACTCTTCTTAAGCAATTAGACAAATATTGGCCACCTCTTTATCGTCGCTATCTTTATCAAAGGAGCTATCTCCCCATATTAAGATACAATGCCTTCCTTTTATTGAGAAACTTGCCTTTTCTCTTTTCTTTATTCTTTTGAATCTCTGGACATTCAGCCATGATATGTCTGGCCTTTCCACATTCATAGCATATGATATGTTCCTTAGTCTCCTTTCTATTGCTGGTTCCCCCTTTCTAAAAGTTTATGAATCCCTGATGTTACGAGTGTAGGATGGTGTATTTAGAAAATGCAAGTATACACTGTCGTAATTAAGTAA
Source organism: Albizia julibrissin (assembly GCA_037074505.1). Lineage (NCBI taxonomy): Eukaryota > Viridiplantae > Streptophyta > Magnoliopsida > Fabales > Fabaceae > Albizia > Albizia julibrissin. The sequence goes on along the minus strand of CM073477.1, from coordinate 55,766,143 downwards.
TATAGAAGTGAGTATAGTATCGTTCCCACGAGGATTGATCACTAAGTACCAAAATTGGTAATTTTAATTCTATTTAGTCGGTCGATTAGTTGTGATTGAGATTGCAAGATAAAAATGATGAAATATGAATACAAGTGATATAAAGACAAATATGAGAAAAAGCCCTAGGGATTAGATTTCACTTAACAAATTCCGGATTGAATCACTTATCTATTCTAGTCCAATTTATTCCACATGATTGATAGTCGAGTTTTCCTATTTTAATTACTAGCCTCTTCCATGGTCAAGTAATTCTATAATTAATTGCTAACTCTATATGAATTTAAGCAATCAATCATGCATTAAGATTTATGGAACTCAATTAAGACTACACAACCCATATGAATATATTCTTATTTCATATGTAAATTATGGTTTTAATTATAGGATCCACACACATATGTCTCAATCCGGTCTCAACATGCATATTGAAATCATCCAAAAGGTGGCCAATCAATTGTAAGCATTAAGAGCAATAATTAAAACTCAATCATGAAGGAAAAATTAAAATTAGATTTAATAAGTTAAGATTCAATCCGTCATTAGTAAGCTACGTCATCACCCTAGGAAAATGAAAATTTAGCTCATGATAAAATTAAAAACAAAACCAAAATAAATTACAAACATCATAAATATTGCATAAAAATTAATTACAAAAACATAAAAATACAACTACAAGATGCATGAAAATGGAAAATCTAGCCTACCATATAGGAGGTAAAATCATCCATGTAGGTGGCAACCTATACCATCCATAAAGGAGGACTACCTAGGCCTTCCATATAGGAGGTAAAACCATCCATGTAGGAGGCATGCAAGAAGTAAAACAAATGCAAGAAATAAATTCTAAAAATAACAACTCTCTCTCTAAAATAGAAATTCTCTCTTTCTCTTCCTTCCTCTCCATTTTAGGGTGCCAAGAAGCTCTATTTATAGGCTTTATTTTAAGACTGCTATAGTATTTTTTTCTACAGTGAACCGACCACCCACTTGCTACACTGAACCGACTGCTACAGGAACCGCACAGAACCGCCCCACGTCCACACACCGACCGCTACAGTACAACACAGTGGTCCGCTACAGTACCCCTGCTACAGTACGATACAGTGATTCCAAAAAGTACCAGACATGAACAGTCACAGTGAATAATATGTATGAATAGTAACTTCCCCTTAAATGCCTTCTTTAATTCTTCTTAATCCGGTACTGTCCATGGCTGTAAGAAAATCATTATTTATTTATTAATTACACCCAAATTGATTACATTCAGCTCAAATATAGTCCACAAAATCATCATATAAGGGAAAATAAATATGCAAATATTTTACTAATCACCTGACCTTTCTTGTAGAACTTCTTAAATCTTTTGACCATTAGCCCTAACTCATCATCATCGAATTCTTCTTCATCTTGATTCTTTTCTTCCTTCATCACATTCAGTGCCAGACTTTTCTTCTTTTTGTCATCGATCTCTTCTAGTTCCGTTTGAACTTTAGTTTTCTCTCATATTAAGAAAGACTTTCGAATAGAGAAGCCACTAATCACATTGACTTGCGTTTAGCTTTCTCTATTATATGAGTTTGGCCTCTAATTCTTTCGAGAGGATATTCAGTATCTTCCTTACTTGAGTATTCTAATCATAGAATTTCCTAAGTGCACTGAGTTGATTTAGAAGGTAAGTATACCTGAGTTCAAACTCAGCTATTGATTCTCCTGTCTTCACTCAGAGCAAATCAAACTTTGTAACAAGAATATTGATTATGTTCTCTTTAATAAGAATAGCATAAAAATACTGATATTATTACTACAATGAGCTTGTTTATATCTAAAATTCCCCATAGGATGTACAGAATAATTACAGACCTTTAACAAATAAAAGGTCTTCAGATAACGAACTGCTACTCTTGAAATGCTCCAGAACCTTTCGTTGCCGGAAATTATTGTTCTGCCCTTCGAGCCACTGTTGCTGCTAGAAACTTTGTACATTTATGGAAAGAGTGAGATTTAGAGAATCTCAGTAGTAACATACAGTCAGACATATAAAGTGAGATAACAAATATGTCATGCACCATGTTATGTGTGATGATAGAGTATTGTGTATACACTGTCTAAAGCCAAACCACTATTTAGACCCTGGCTTATCCGTGTGCACCATCGTTGGTCCCAGATCACAACTAGGCTAATGTTCCCCTGGCATTGTGCTCATGTCACAAAATATGATATACTCAAAGCATATATTTATCACATAGTACATGAAAGAAAGTGTTACTACTTGGAACGTGCTATTTCCTTGCTTGTCTATCAGTCCAGCTCTGTCTATTTGGCTCGGGCTACTGATATATCCTAAAATTTTAAATTTAGGATAAATGAGTTATTATTTATTCATAACTCATTTTAAATTCAATGTGTTGGTTATCTTGACTCTAAAGTGCTAAATTACCAAAATGCCCCTGGGGACCCGGTCTAAGTCCTTTTGTACTCGATCAAACTGTACCTCATTGAAAATTAGGACTAGAGCTAATCCTACACAATTTCATCTGTATCATCCATTTTTGACTTCAGATTAGTCAAATTCAGGCCCAAATTATAAAATTTCCCTTGGCAGCCCCTAACTTATGGTTTTAAGGGTAGTTTTGTCATTTCACATTATAGGGCTTTTCATACTTCACAATCCATATGAATCCTACACAATTTTCCATTATAAACATAATAGAACCATCAAATTGATGAAATTCCATCTCCTTACCTACCAAAAAGGTCTAGCCAAAACTACCAAGAAAAAGGGAAAAATAATGTTTTCTTGATTTCAATCCATTAATCACCTTCCTTTCACCTCTAAACACATGATTAACCCATTAAACACCTCTTAAACAAGATTAGTGTGAATTTAGGTAGCACCTCCCCTTAGATTTTCATCATCCCGAATTTACAAAACAAGGCAAATCTAACAACAACAACAACAACAACAACTTATAACACAAGAGGATTAAGTTTATGAGATTATCTCTTGATTTCACCTCTTTCTCTCTCTAGCACACCTTCTACCCTCTCTCTCTCTTCTCTCTTGTTTTGGCTTGCTAACCATGGATTTCAAGAAGGAGAAGAGGTTAGAGGAAGATCCAAGGTGATTGGAAGGCATAAGTATGTGATTTATATGCTCTTACCTTGAATCTTTGATCTTGAAACCCTAAGACCTCTTCTTGTGTCTTGGTGTTCTTGAGCTCTCTCTCTCTCTTTCTATTTTAATGATGCTTAGCCGAAATATGGAAGAGGAATGTAGTATTAGGGGTTTTTGTAATATCTCTTGCTTTATGTCATATTATCATCTCATGGTAAAAATATATATACATTTACTTGGCTTCTCTTTTTTTCCCTTCTCTAGAATTAACTATGGCCACACAATTCTCTCCCTTCCTTTCCTCTTTATTGAACGAAATTATAGAGGAATAGAGAATAAGAATTTTCTTCTTGAATTATCCCAATTTACCTCCCTTTCTTTAGTTGCAATTGTTGACCAAGTCGTCATCTTTTTTATGACTTCGTCAAATTGTCTCTATGTCATATGTAATAGCTAACATCTATTTCCTCTCCATTTGTTCATTTGATCGAAAATATCTCCCAAATGTTAGAGAAAATAATTGCTTCTTGCTTTATTGGTCAAATGACCATTTTACTCATACATTTATTTCCATTTTCGCACTTAGTGAAAAACAGGGCAGAATTTTCATCAAACTTTGAAAATTCATAACTAATTACATAGATATTCAACTGGGGTGGTTCTAAAGGTTATGTGACCCTTATTAAGTATATTTTGCAAGGAAAAATATAGAATTTATCCAATTGGAAGCTTAAAATTCTCAGAATTATTATTTTTAGACGCTGCTATAGAAAATTACTAGTTTTACTAGGCTAACTTCAAAAATACATATATCTTTGTGTACAGCTCGAAATAACTTATATGACCTATCACATTAAAGCTTGATAAGTATAATTTCATTATGGAAAGTTTCACAATTTTTGAACATCGTTTTCCAACTTAAAAATGCCACATAACATGACTGTCTTACTGGAAAAACACACTGGCAACAACACTAATTTGTGTTCCAAATAACTATGTTGTGTTTGACCTCCAATTGCCTTGCTTTGTCACTTAATGTACTCTTTAATTCACTATTTTATTCCCCTTTATGCCACCAAAGTGTAAAAGAATTTTTAGGGAATAAAATTATACTTTACTGGGACACTTGCTAAATAGGGGGCTTAGCAGTCCACTTGTTGCAGGTTACTCTCAAGCCTCTAGTCCCAAAATTTGGGATATTATATTTCTCCCCCCTATTAATAAAATTTCATCCTCGAAATTTTGGATATCACATTGATCATCATCGAGAGAATTCCATCTTAATATACAATCTATCCCTGTTGTGTGCATGTCCTCGAAACATGCATCACAAATGATCTGATATTGTGTGAGATGCCTATCAGTACTCATACATTCAGGTTGTTTTATACTCAAGAGTTACATAACCCAGTACTGTACTATTTGTCTGTTAGGTCTTACTACCTAGGGATACTACCCCATGCCAACATACATATCGGATCTTATTGCATTTTTTCTCTGTTTGGCATATCATTGATTGCATAGCAATCTGATAGCCTGAGGACATACGAGTACAACAAGTCTTATGCTTTATAGACACCTAGTTTGCTAGCAACTCTAGGCCTCATTGCCTTGTCGGGACACCACCTAATGTTTTTAGCCTTACGGCTTATGCTATTTTATTCTCATAACTCTGAATATTTCGGTCTTACTGCCCTGTACAAACATGTACACAATGACTTACTTCCAATCTGCCTTCCTATAAACACGACTGTTTACATCTATGTATGTCTTTCCAGTGTTCAGGATCAAATGTCTATTTGACCCTTACTGGCTGTATTATGTGCACTGTTTAGGATCAAATTACTATTTAACCCTTACTGATCATACTGTGTGTAATGTTCTGGAGTAGGTATCAACCTGTCCATACTTACCTTATGTTCTTAAATAAAAATTAACTGTTGCTAGCTCTACAACATAAGTGAGGAAATTAATTGTGTGAGGCTATAGCTGTTGTGATGCATATGCCACTACTCGGCTCTGCTGCATCAGAACACATCATAATCCGTGCTTACTCGCATCTGTGTAGATCACAAAGGTCAATTGTGGATATGAGATTGTTAACATCGTACTGTTGAGAGGTATTTGCCACCATTGTGTCCTACTACTCTAGGGCTAATCCCAATCTCTGTTTACATGCGTCACCACAAACCATATAGATTGTGTGACTTCTGACTACATAGGTGGTGTCATTGTAGACTATACTAGTTGTGTTCCTATAAACCACACAGGTTTACATGGGCAATATCACTGTACACCACATAGGATGTAATACTGTTGGTCACACCGCTTCAGCCGCATGTTTTACGCACAGCCTCTCGACCACAAGGCTACTTGTGCTTTTTACCGGTGCAACTAGGACTCTCCTGGGCATGTCAGGGGTGTATCCTGATCATAGGATTAATTAACATGCTCTGATGGGGCTGCCTCCCTACTGACCACTATATAGGTGTCTTACTGTGACTACACAGGTCATACTGTACACCACATATGTTGTGTCACTGCTGACCTCTCAGGTCAAATCATGATAGACCGCATAGGTTATACTATGATGTAGGATGATCAACACTGGTACGACTGACACCCTCTCCTGCAACTCACAAGAATTGCGCATAGATTCACTATGCTTTTGCTATGCCACTCTGATATGATATTTCCTCATAAGAGTTAACAATGTTAAGATAATCCAATAGGAGTTCCATAGAAACCTCATATGACATCTGACTGAACCCAAAACTGTGTATATTATTCAATATAACATCGAGTGCTTATTAGGTCTTACTACCTCTGTAAAACCCTACTTCTGTAATCGTTCTGATGAGTTTTACATAGCGGGTTTGAACCACTAAGTGATCTTTTTTTTTGCAAAGTTCTTTCAATTCCCAACCTCAATACAGGACTTAAACCTGAAGTTGAGTGGGTTTTTCTGAATAGTTGAAAAACTTTATTTTTAACATCATCATAAAGTAGTTCGTAACTTTTTAGCAACTCATCGTTTCTTAATTTCTTGTATAATTACCAGAGTATTTCTTTCCTTGTTCATAGTTTATACATATACAAATCTAATTAAAATACATAAACAGAACATTGCCCTTCAATCTTCGATTCTCCTTCATATTTTCCCCTTACATATCTTCATGCATTCTTCTCCTGTACTCATCATACCTATATGGTTGGTGGGGGAGGATGAGATTTGGGGAATCTCAGTAGCAAAAACATTACTCACAACTTATGTAAGATGAATGCTAGTGCATGATCTGCTTGCCTTACATAGACTCATGTTCACATAATGATATTATGTATGCTCAATATTTTGTTCAACATACTTATAGCCATAGTAAAATCTGAAACAGAGCTTTATTCATTCTTACATGCTTCACATAATCAAGTAAAGCAATACATCAAATCAATACACAACATAAACATCACATACATAAAAGTAAGTAAGTTTACTACCTTATGGACCGATGTCCTTCCTTTGTTTCCTCTTCTTCCAACCATTGAAGCTTCTTGGAAATTATTCTATGCCTCTTCTTTCTTGACTTCTCCATGGCCCTAAATACCCAATTACATCATTAGAGCCATGATTGTAAGTCATTAGAAGTGCATGTTAAGGCCCAAGAAGCTAGGAAGGTTTAAATAGGTCAATTTCCTTCAAAAAATATGAAATGCTGGAATTTGGGGGTCTTAGCCTCGGCCAAAATCATATTAGAAACTTTTTGGCAGCGACCAAGAATCTGGCCGACAGATTTTCCCCTTTCATGATTTTTGACTGAAATTGTAAAACTCATAACTAATTCTATAAAAATTCAAATGAGGTGCTTCCAAGTTCTACGTGACCCTTTTTATGTCTACTTTTAGGGAAAAATGTAGAAATAAGCTAAGTGTATACACATAGATACAGAGATTCCTTTTATTGGACACTACTAAAGAATTGACCAGTTTTACTTGACCAAACTTTAAAAATGTAGAACTTCCAGCACACAAATCCATTTGATTATTATGACCCATAAAATTAAAGCTTGATAAGTCTACTTTTAGACTGGAAAGTTTTACAAGATTTGGAGATCATTTTCTCAATGAAAAATGCAACACAAACACAACTGCCACATCAGGAATTTCACCGGTAGCAATACTACTTTATGTTCCACTTCACTATATTGTGTGTGACTTCTAATTGCATTGTTTTGTCATTCCCCCAAGCCCTTTAATTCACCATAATATTCTCTTTAACACCCCAAGGGTAAAGGAGTTTTATGGAACACAATCATGTCGTACTGGGATACTTGCTAAATCGGGGCTTAGCAGTCCATTTAATTTAGGCTTATTCTCTAGCCTTTAGTTCCAAAATTCAGGATATTACTGTTGGAAATTGTACCCTAAGGGCCAATCATTGTACCTTAAACATTATTGTTATTTAAGAATTTCTCCTTATTGTTATCATATCATTTGCATGTTTACTATGATAATTGTATCCTTGGATGAACTATAAAGATTATCCTAAATGTCCCTGGTCAATTATCTATGCGGGAGCAAAGATGAAATAAGACCAGTATGACTTTGATGAGGTATAGAGATACAAATCAATGTCTTAGGCACTTATAGGAGTATAAGGTGCTGGACCGACCCGCTATGAGAAAGTTGCATGGATTAAGTCATAAGCTTATCTCATACATATAATCATGTCGCAGAGCCCTCTGACCTGAGATCATCATAGATTCCTGCATGAAACTTGCTAAGTTTTGACCTAGTCAAAAGTCACCTTTGACCGGGTGATGATAAAGGCTACAATCGGGCTTAGGAGTTTTCATGAAGAGGAATGTGAGTGATCAAGATGGAATTTGTCCCTCACATTAGTGAGAGATATTACTGGGCCCCTCGATGAGTGAGTCTGAGAAATGTATGGCCATACTGTAATGGGAAGGAGTTTCCATTTCTAATTTCAGGCTACTCAGGAATCGGGAAAGTGATGGTCAGGAACAGGAGGATGACGTTGTCCATGCCTCATCCTTGACCGAAATATCGTGTGACAAAAAGGGACGTGACATGGTTGTATAAAAGGTTACATCGTATCATCGATCCTCATGTGAATTGGGTAGTCGCAATGTCTTGCTAGAGGCCGCTTGCGACTTGTGGGCTAGAATAGTTTTGGCCCACTGCCAACTTCATGTGGGCCTATAGGGTCGCACACAAGAATAGCCCAACACGAGCTATGATGTCCAGATTCATTGAATCTAAGATATGTCTAAGATTCAATGAATATAATATTTGACCTAGGGTGGATGAATTATATATATATATATATATAAATTCGAAAAATATAATAATAATATATATAGATTATAATATTATTATAAGATGTTAGTTTTATATTTAATTTATTTGATAAATTAAATAATTAAAGCTAATAAAGATATCATATCTTAGATTTAATTTATAAAGATAAATTAAATCTATTGGATCTTTAATTAAATTAAATGAATATGATAAATTAAATCTGTTTGACAGATTTAAATCAGATTTATTTGATTTAATTTAAATTTCAAATTAATTTAGATTAATTTTGAGATTCCAATACGGCACACATCAGATATAAAATTTGAAGGGCTAGAGAACCCTAGGCCGTACGAAGAACTTGGAGAGCCGCGAGAAACCCTAGAGAGACATCTTGGAGGCGCTAGCACACTGCCGAATTGGGTCTTGTTCGTGTGGATACCGGTAGAGGGAGGCGACCAGAGGTGTTGACTCCTATAGATCAAAAGCACGAGAAACATAAAGGTACTATTCTAACTACTCGATTTAGACGTCTTTGATAGATCCACGATTGGGATTCGAGGTTTTAAAGGGTTAATTTTTCCGCTGTGTGTACGATTCCCAACAATTACAACCTCAACTATCACACAAATCAAAATTCACTTTCTTAATAATACCTAATAGGCATGCTAAAATAATCAAGATCAATTACGCCTATTCTAACCTTGACGGTATTTAGGTAATATCCTGAAAACATTACTGAGGGTTAAACATCAACCATATGGTTCACAAGGTTCAACTTCCTTCATAGAAAAGAACCATAGTACAACCTCAATCACATTGCGACCGAAGCACTATTTTAGCTTAGATTTATTCAAACCTATCCTTAACCTTCAATATCATCAAATTGGATCCTCTAGGCTAGATATACGACATAATCACCATACATCATGCATTGCCCCATATTATACCTACATACTGTTAACATTATGGGATTACTAAGGATCATTGCTTAGCACGAAGAACCCTCAAAACAATTACTATACCTCAAGTTTTCATAACCCCATTAAATAAAATTTTTTGGGCAGTACTCACTGCGACATAAATGGTATGGATTAAAGATCAATGCTTATTTCATCATCTCTGTGCCTTTAAACATTTATCATGCCATCTGGAAACAGTTAAGAAAAATTATAAACCTTTAATTGAAAGGCTTCAAAGTTTGTTACATAACATAAGGGTATATTGGTCATTTCTCAATGTTTTGGGTACACAAGTACTCATGTAATAACATATAATAGGGGTTTAAAGTAGCCAGGGAAAGCCTGTAACTATATAAAGTCTTTGAACTACTGTACAACATGTTTTTGCTCCTTCGCATTACATAACATAGCATGTTCATGTAACTTTCTATGGGGGTCACCCATCTCGAGATTTCCTTAGGTTGAGCACCCTTAACTTTCATGTTCCCGTGCAAAAATACATATAACGACTCAAATTGCTTTCGACCATCAGTACCCTGTGCCTGCCCTTATTTTAAAAACCATGTCCAGTGCCTTTGGGCATCAAAATACAGTGTAGGGACTGCATATTAGTGCTTGTACATGCACTTAAACATGTACCTTGTGATTTTCTCCCTGAAGTCCATAAGGTTGTCTACTAGACGTTGCTCTATAATCTTGTTCTTCCTCCAGACCAAACCACTATATCCAGAAAGAAGTGTAGTATTGTGTGGATCCCAATGTCATCCGAGTCTCTAAATCTAGAAGACCCTGCTCACACTATACTAGGATTAGATCGTCTGAGTACACTGTATGCTAGTCTATGGGGGTGTCATGCTTTCAAACAGCCCACAGATATATACCCCAGACGTCCTCCCATAGCTCCTTATTCGACACTAGTCATGCATCACGTATATCGTTCCAGCTTTGGATTCGATAACGAAATCCAGATCCGACTCTATCTTATCTATTTGACATTGTCTTCTCTATTTGTAGCTGATCAATATCACCAGTAAGAGATGACTCACAGGTGATACCAATCTATGGTGTACCCAATACACTGGCCTTGGCTATACCTGCTTTCTCGGGTTCTACAATGTCCTTATACCGCCCTCAGACTGGGATTATGAGGCTGGCTCCCCTCCGGGTATCCATTGCTTTTCTGGGGCTTGTCCATTCCTTTTAGAGGCTTGACTGTGAACTAGTCGAAGTAATTCACTTTGTTGTTCCCATCACTATATAATCAAGCATATCCGTATACTATCCTATTGCCAGAACTGCATGCATTATGACCAGAACCACTACTCTAATACCAAAAATGTAAGACCCTTCTTCATTAATGATATTAACCAGAGTAGCAATTGTGTAGTTCAGTGGGCATATAAGAATAGCATAACTGATATTATTGATACAATGTGCTTGTTTATATCTAAAATTCCCATAGGGGTGTACAAAATAATTACATACCTTAAAAAAATAAAAGGTCTTCAGATAACCAACTGCCTCTCTCAAACTGTTCTGAAACCTTCCATTGTCGGAAATTACTGTTCTGCCCTTCAAGCCACTGCTGCTGCTAGAAACTTTGTACATTTATGGAAATGGTGAGATTCGGAGAATCTCAATAGTAACATACAATAAGACATATAAAATATGATAATAAATATGTCATACACCATGTTATGTGAGATGATAGAGTATTGTGTATACACTGTCCAAGGCCAAACCATTGTTTAGACCCTGGCTTATCCGCGTGCACCATCGCTAGACCCCATATCACAACTAGGCTAATGTGCCCCTGGCACTGTGCTCATGTCATAAAATATGGAATACTCAAAGCATATATTAATCACATAGTGCATGAAAGAAAGTGTTACTACCTGGAACGTACCCTTTCTTTGCATATCTATCGGTCCAGCTCTATCTATCTGGCTCACGCTATTGATATATCTTAAAATTTCAAATTTAGGATAAATAAGTTATTATTTATTTATAACTCATTCTAAACTCAATGTGTTGGTTATCTTGACTCAAAAAAGATAAATTACCAAAATGCCCCTTGGAACCCGATTTAAGTCCTTTTGTACCCGGTCAAACTGTACCTCACCGAAAATTATGAAACAGGCTAATCTTATACAATTTCACGTGTATAATCCATTTGTGACTTTAGATTAGTTAGATTCAGGTCTAAATTACAAAATTTCCCTTGTCAGCCCCTAACTTAGGGTTTTAAAGGTAGTTTTGTCATTTCACATTATAGGGTTTTTCGTGCTTCACAATCCACATGAACTACACACAATTTTCCTATCTAAACACAATGAAACCATTAAATTGATGAAATTCTAGCTCCTTCCTTTCCAAACAGGTTTGGCCGAAACAACCAAAAAAAGGGAAAAATAATGTTTTCTTGATTTCAATCCATTAATTTCCTTCCTTTCACCTCTAAACATATGATTAACCTATTAAACACCTATTAAACATTATTAGTGTGAATTTGGGAAGCTTCTCCCCTTAGGGTTTCATCATCCCAAATTTACAAAATAAGGCAAATCTAACAACAACAACAACTTATAATACAAGATGATCAAGTTTATGAAATTACCTCTTGATTTCACCTCTTTCTCTCTCTAGCACACCTTCTGACCTCTCTCTCTTCTCTATTTTGTTGGCTTGCTAACCATGGATTTTAAGAAGGAAAATAGGTTAGAGGAAGTTCCAAGGTGATTGGAAGGCATAAGTACTTGATTTACATACTCTTACCTTGAATCTTTGATCTTGAAACCCTAAGACCTCTTCTTGTGTGCTTGGTGTTCTTGAGCTCTCTCTCTCTCTCTATTTTGATGATGCTTGGCTGCAATATGGAAGAAGAATAGAGTATTAGGGGTTTTTGTAATATCTCTTACTTTATGACATATTATCATCTCATGGTAAAAGAATATATATATTTACTTGGCTCCTCTTTTCTCCCTTCTCTTGAATTAATTATAGCCACAAAATTCTCTCCCTTCCTTTCCTCTTTATTGATCAAAATTATAGAGGAAAGAGAACAAGAATTTGCTTCTTGAATTATCCCAATTTACCTCCTTTACTTTAGTAGTGTTAGACTATAATTATATGAAACAAAACAAATAGAACAATCAAGTAATTAATGTGTTACATGTACTTGACCCCAAATTTCATCCCTATATTGTTACTTCACCCTTCTCTAATCTTGAATTGTAATAGGGACTTTGTTTCAAACTGTAGTCCCAGTGGAATTATTAAACAAGCTACTATTTTTTCTGACTGGATTTCCCTTTTCATTCTACTCTAGTTCTAAATTAATTCCCTTGCTTCTCAATTTGATCAACCTGGCCATAATAGTCCCAAAATGGGTTACGCTATCCATGAATCTTTTTCTAGCAATGTTTATGGGAACATCATCATTTTCACGTGGTGAATCCATACTCTTACAAGTTAAATAATCCAAAGAAAACATCAATGCACAGTGACAATCATGTTAAAGAAAGTAAATTAATTTAAATACATGTAAAACACACAAGTAAAAAAGTCAAGGCACTCATTAACTTTTCCATTTTCTTGTTTGATTTAAAATTTTGTTCTTCATCATTTATGTTGGATTGAGAATCATGTTTCTCTTAAGTCTCCTAGTAGTATGAATTGATAGATTGACCTTAGTCCCCTCTTTATGATCATGTGTCATGTGTAAGGGTTCATCTTCATCTTCATTTTCATCTTCATCTACACCAATATCATCTGACCCCAAAATCTAAAACAAATGATCATCCTCAATGATATTCAAATATTCATTACTTTCAATATCAACTTGTTATTGATGATTCTTATTTGATGAGAGTATAATGGACCAATTCTTCTTAACAAGATCTAGAATGAAAAACATTGTTTTGCTTATGACGCTAAAGTAAAAGTATCAACTTTATACCAAACTTTAGAAAGGTCTACTTGAACAAAGCCTAACTCATCTATCTTTAATCCACTATTGTTGTTAATCCACTTAAATATAAAGTTATAGACCCTCAACATAAAGTAATCTAACTCTTATATGCGTTCAATAACATCAAAGTATGACATTGGTGCGTAGATAGAGTGTATGCCTTTAACATTGGATTTATGCCAAGAATCAGGAAGAAGTGTTACCCCATTATTCTATATCGTGCTCTGTGTATCATTGTCTTCTGTATAGAATGTGTAACCATTAATTGCACAACCGTTGTAAGATAATAGATTTAAACTCCGTCACTTTGATAGCCATTTCAATTTTTCAGAAACTGAATCAGGATTCCTCTTTATCTCATCATTAATGCTCTTTTTTAACTAACTTGAAAAATGTCGATTGTGCTCTTTTATTATCAAATTTTTATTACTATCACCCTATGATTGTTGAAGAGCATCCTTGTGTTCTTCAACATACGGTTCGACCTCATTAGTGTTATGTAGCACATACAAGTGAGCTTGCTCCCATTCATTCATTGATATCCTTATATATCCCTCCCACTTGTTCCTTTCCCTGATCTTCGCCCATCATGATGAGACTTCAGGATCCCTATAGGGTCAACATTAAATAGAAAATCGACATAGAAGTCACTTGCTTCTTTAACTATATACCTTTTAACAATACAACCCTTTGGTTGATATTTATTTTTCACATACCTTTTTAAAATTTATATGAATCGCTCATTCAGGTACATCCATCTCAAGTACACTAGATCGCATAATTAAACCTCTTTGAACAAGTGTACAGTTAGATGGACCATAGTGTCAGAAAATGAAGGTGGAAAATGCATTTCAAGTTCACATAGAGTACAAAAAATTATCCTTTGCAAATCTTACAACTTGATTGAATCAACCACATTACTGCAAATAAACATGAAAAACATACAAAGTTTAGTGATGGTATTTCTTACATTTTTGGGTAAAATGAACCATATACAAGGTTCTTTATATTTGAAGATTAGCCCTCAGGAACTTTAATTCCTTACAGAAACTCACAAAACAATTTTTTCTCTTTCCTTGATAGAGTGTAAGCTACTAGAGGTAAATAAGTACGATGGCCTTACTCAATTGGTGCCAACTCTTCTCCAAATCTAACCTTGTATTGACAATTTGACACTATCCTTAAATTCCTTGCATATTGAGTAACATGCCAATTAAACTATCACAAATATTTTTTTTCCTATGTGTATCACATTAAGAAAATGTCTCATATATAAGGACTTCCAATATAGTAGTTTAAAGAAAATAGACTTTTTCTTCTAACCACTTGTCTCAATTTATTTTGTAAAAGGCTTGCCAAAATTGTTATCCAAGTTTTGTACCTTTTCAAAAACTTGAGCACTGGTTAACATCTTCTTAGTCACCTTTGAAAGCATTTTTGCACTTCCTCTAACGATGCTGTGATGGTGAGAATCTTTGATGTCCCATGTAAATATTTTTCTTACAATGATCGCATTGAATGAATGTCATCTTCACATATAAGGCACGCACAATATCTTTTGACGTTGTATCCAGACAAATTACCATAAGTGGGGAAATCATTAATTGTAACAAACAACGTGGCTTTCAAAGTGAAACTTTCTTCCCTATACCCACCATACACATTAATGCCTTCTTCCCAAAGCAGCTTCAAGTCATCAATTAAAGGAGCCAAGTATACATCTATATCATTCATAGGTTACCTTGGCCCATAAATTAACTTGGACAACATCATAAACTTACACTTTATGATCAAGTATGGAGGAAGGTTATACATCATCAATATCACCAGTCACGTGCTATGTGTACTAATTTGAACACTGTGCGAATTAATTTCATCAGTTAATAGTGCAAGGAGTAGGTTCCTTACTTCGTCTACAAAGTCAGAGTACTCATGATCAATTCTTTTCCATTGATGTAGGGTACCTAAGCTTCGCATCTTTAACCCTTTCATCTGCATACAATGTCAACTGATTAGCAATCTTTGTATTACTGTACAGTTGCTTAAATCTCAAAGTAATGGGAAAATACCATAGGGCCTTCAAAGGACTTTTTCCTTTCTTTTTCCCATATCAAAATACGTTGCATTTATGGCACTTCTCCAACGTTGCGTACTGATTCCAAAATAATATTCAATCATTAGGGCATACATGTATCTTCTCATAAATCATACCAATTGTAGAACAAAGAATTTGCTTTGCCTTGCATGTCTTGGTAGGAATTACATTTTCTTCTGGAAGATATCTTGTAAAAGTTCAAGCAGTGCAGTAAAACGTAAATCACTCAATCCATAGAGCGCTTTAAAGTTGTACAATTTCAACAATGCTAGCAACCTTGTGTATTTAGTACTACCGATATATAATAGTTTCTCTGCATCACCTTTAAAATTTTCAAATTCTTTAGGACAGTTATGAAGCACTTCTTCGACCGAATTTTGCATTTCTTCAAGATCATCATCTTCATCAAACATGCTTCAGTCAAATTCATTAGAAGCACCACTCATGGTATGCATAATTCATCTTACCGTACCTTGTCAATTGTGTATATGTTTGATCAATTCCATGGCATGCTAAATCATCTAGCAAATCAAATAGACTAATCTACTTTCCATAACAACAAGATAAGCAAGGACACAAAATTTTGTTAAGATCTTTTGTATACTCTATTACAAATCTAATAAACTCTTTCACCCAATCTATATATTCCCTTGAACACCGATCAGATGACATCCATTTTTGATCTATCTATACCTTCAATCTATTTTAAAAAAGTGGTTAGTTGCATGACTATTGCATTTACTAATTACTTTTATCTTCTATTATTTATTTTAAAATAAAATTGGCAGCATAATATATTAAAAATTGAAGCTTTCAAAGTCTTAAATCCTCTCTTTTAATTGACAAATAAACCATAAATTAATCCCATAGCATCATAATAATTTTTCATAGCTTATAACAAAAGAAATCATATTTGCTAACACATATCATAGGTAAATTAGAAAGCATTACAAGCCAAAAAATAAAATACAAGTGTTAAAAATAAATAATTATTTTACTTATACAACTCATCAATAACAATTACTAGAACACCTACAAATTATAACTACCACATATCTTCACATATAACCTATATACAATAACTTTTAATTTTATCTCATTTATTTTTCAGCATATAAAAAGGAGAATAATTTTTTCAGATTTCATAATAAATTAAATATAAAATACACTTAGCAAATTAAAATATTAACTTCTAATAAAATTACATTTGTAAGTTCAAAAATTAAAAAACTTACAGTGAATAGAAGCTTCAATAGAGTGAGCTAAAACTATAAACACAAACATGAAAAAAAAATCAATAAAGGAAAAATGGAAAGACAAAGTTGTATGGATCTTTAATTTTTTTTAAAAAAAAGATGAAGGGTGTGGTACTTACATATTTGCATAGTATAAGACCAAAGCATAGGACTGGGGGGACCACGTGCACGTACGTTGGTGATGCTTGAGAGAGGAGGAGGGGGAAATGTGAGCTTATACAATGAGGAGAGTGGGGACCAAAAGAATATGACCTAGATAGTAGAGTGGGGACCAAAAGAGGAGGAGGGTAGGAGAAAATGTGAGCTGGATACTGGAGTGGGAACCAAAAGAGGAGAAGGGTAGGAGGAAATGTGAGCTAGATATTGGAGAGGGGACTAAAAGAGGAGGAGAGGAGGAAGAAAAAGGAACAAATTGGGATATAAGTGGGGCAAGAGTAAAAGGAAAAGGGAGCAAATAGGGAAAGAGGGAGCAAGAATGGGAGAGTAATGTTGTGATACCTCATTCCTTTAGCCACGGTAGAATACAAAAGAGTAGCGAAATTACTCGGGAGACCAGGATTTGAACCCAGAGCACCCGACTTTCAAAAATACTTATAAAATCTCCTGCCTCAACTCAGGATTTGAACATAAAGCTGAGAGGGTGATAAAATTTCAACAATCATTTTCATAAAACTTCACTAACTTGTTAAGACTCACTGGTTTTCCCTTTATTATTATTCATTAGAGTTTGTGAGTGAACCTCTGCCGACTTTATATAATCCATCCCACATTTCATTAGCAATAGGAAGAAAAACTACTAATTTTCTACCATTTATTCACTTGTTAGCTTTATAGAATTCATTGTTCTTAAACAACATTTACTCCATATACATCATATTCTTCATATACAATCCCAAAATCTAAAAGCATTCACAATAGACATAACGGAACTGGACAACCCTAAGGCTAAAATCCTCAGCAGCTCAGCCTCTAGTCATCGCTGCTTACCTTCTTACCCCTCGAGCTTTCTCCCTATACTGAAGGTGGTTTTTGGAGAAAAAGGGTGAGATTCGGAGGAATCTCAGTAGTAACACATGTCAAACATATAGAGATAACATTATAAAGCATGCTTCACACTTACCAATCAACAAAATTATCATAACATCATTCAGTACATTTAATACAATGCATAAACTACCATAGCGCTAGGCAAGTTACTTGGCCCCGAGGGGTACCTAAGCAAAGATAGGCTCCGGGCACCGCTCGTGTAATTATGAACATTATAACCTGAGTGTCAACCCGTGCAAAGATAGGCCCCGGGTGATCATCCCGCATAATCAAAATATGTTAGACATTTTATGATGCTTTCAAAAAACACACAATACATGTTATATCATATGAAGACAAGTTACTACCTGGTTGCTCTTCTTTCAACAACTTCTCCCTGCTTGTTTAGTTCGGCCAATTACTGCATTCCAGTTGGTTGTGAAGTCCTGAAATCTTCAAATATACCATAAATGAGTCATTACTCATTCATGTACAATTACAAACTTATAATATTGGTAAACTTAGCTTAAAAGTACTAGATTACCAAAATACCCTTAGAGACCCGGTCTATCCCCTTTATACCCAGTCTCACCTCACTTTACCAAAATTTATGACTTGGGCTATTCCTACACAATTTCACGTGTAGAATCCATTTTTAACCTCGGATTGGTCAAAATCAAGCCCAAATGATAAAATTTCCCTTTACAGCCCTTAGTTAGAGTTTTTAAAGTGTAATTCGGTCATTTCACTTTCTGGGGCTTTTCTCACTTTGTGGTCAACATAGACCCTACATAATTTTTCCTCTTAAACACAATGGAAGCATTAGAATTATCAAATTTCTACTCATTTTCCACATCTAACATAGGGCAGGGAATTTACATTCCCAAAAAAGTTGTGTTGGTTTCTCATTTTCTTCAGCCTAATCACCTCCTTTCTACTTATACTCACACTATTAGCTATTTATACATTCATTGGACTTGATTTGGAGAAACTTGACCATTAAGGTCCTTTAGGTTTCATGAGCTATCTTGCATCAAAACAACCAAAACTAAGCCAAGAACAACTCTAATAGCATTAATTAAGCAAGAGGGACAAGTTTGGGAAGTTACCTCTTGATTTTCAGCACTTTCTCTCTCTACACATTCAGCCTCTCTCTCTCCAACTCATGATTCAGCTAAAAATCCATGGTTCCATTGGTAGAGAAGTGAGGAGGAGAGGTTATGGAGGGATTATGAAGCTTAAGACACAAGGTAGCAACTTCTTACCTTTGATCTTTATTGAACTCTAGCTTCCTTCGTGTTCTTCACATTCTCAGCTTACTCTCACTCTTTCTGATTAGACTTGGACGAGAAATGAAGGAAAGATGAAGGGATTGGTAATATAATGAAAAGGGTTAATTAGTCATGACATGTGTCATCTCCCTATTGGTCCAAAAATGCCAATTCTTTAATTAATTCTCTTTTCCCCTTTCCTTTACTCATTCCAGCTGAAATATGCATGGGAATAAGGGGAAAATATTTTGATTTTGCACTATCTCATGGCCATCTTGTAACTTGTAAACCAAATTTTTGACTTTTGACTATTTGACCATACTTGACAATAACTCACCAAAATTGGTTTATTAATGATCAAGTAGCCATTTTACTCTTTTTAATTCCCATTTAACTCAAATTATTGGGAATATTAGGAAAAAATAATTATTTCCCACTTTATGGAAAAATTTCCGTTTTGCCCCTACATTTCATGATTTACCATAATAAATCATTTTTTGCTCTTTTCTTTGGTTTAACCCCATTTTGACACTTAAATGAGGCCATAATATGTATAATTTAATTTCTCAAATTTTGGTTACAATAATAGGCCCTTAATTGAACATTAATTGCCTCTTTGTATCCTTTCTTAGCCAAATTATGTGTAACCGGAAAATTGGAATATTTCCACAAATTCATACTTAACACATTTCACAATTTTATTCCATTATCACCATTTTATTCCACTAATTATCTCATATATACATACAAAAAGTATTGATGAAAAGTGGGATATTACAGTTCTCCCCCCATTCAATAAATTTCATCCCCGAAATTTGTTACACTATTGATGACATAAATTCAGGGTAACGTTTTTACATATCTTCTTCTGCTTTATAGGTTGCCTCCCTTGGTGATAATCCCTTCCAAACCACTTTCACAAATGGTATGCTACGATGTCTGAGCTACCTTTCCTGTCTATCAATGATTCGTTCAGGCTCAGCCTCATAAGTGAGGTTATCTCGCATATCCACATCTTCATATTGAATAATATGATGAGGGTCCGGTTAGTACTTCTTCAATTGTGAAACGTGAAATACATCATGCAATCTACTCAAATTTGGGGGTAGAGCTATCCGGTACGTTACAGGCCCAATTCTTGCCAATATCTCAAATGGCCTAATGTAGCGAGGGCTTAACTTCTTCCTCTTTAGTGCTTTTCTAACACCAGTAACATGTGATATTTTCAAAAATATATGATCACCGACCTGGAATTCCAACGACCGTCTACATTTATCAGCATAACTCTTATGCCTACTCTGAGCTGCAAGCAGTCTTTGTTTGATGACCTTTATCTGCTCAGTAGTCCGGTCTACTATATTCAGCCCATACAATCTTCTTTCTGACAACTTTATCCAACAGAGAGGGGATTAACACTTCCTCCTATACAACACTTTATACAGAGCCATTTGAATACTCGCATGATAACTATTATTGTAAGTAAATTCCACAAGTGGAAGGTAGTAATCCCAACTTTCTTTGAAGTCCATTACACATGCCCTTAGTATATCCTCCAGAGTCTGTATAATTCTCTCTGATTGTCCATCCGTTTAAGGATGATAGGTCATACTGGAACTTAACTTAGTGCCCAAAGCATCATGTAGAGATCTCTAAAACTTTGAAGTAAATCGAGGATCTCTGTCAGAGATTATACTATTTGGCGTCCTATAGAGTCTCACTATCTCCTTAATATAGATTTCTTCCAGCTTATCGGGGGAATAGCTAGCATTGATCGGTAGGAAATGTGCTAACTTTGTAAAACGATCAACAATCACCCAGATCACATCATGATTCCTGATTCTGGGTAATCCTACCACAAGATCCATGGTTACGCTCTCCCATTTCCACTCTGGAATCTAGGGACTCTGAAGCAATCCTAGCAGTTTCTGGTGCTCAACCTTTACATTTTGACATGTAAGACATCGTGCCACATAGTCTGTCACATCTTTCATCAATTTGGGCCACCAATACATCGCCTTCAGATCACGATACATCTTTACCATCCCTGGGTGGAGGGTATAATGAATCTTATGTGCATCATTGAGGATTTTCTGCCTCAGATCATCCTTCGATGGAATATAAGTTCTTTGCTTGTATCGAACTTATCCACTTGGTGACAGATCAAAATCTCGAGTCTCTCCTTATTCAATCGTAGCCTTTACAGACTTTTCTTTTTCATCTTGCATCGGAGCTTCTGCAATCTCAATCCTCAGATCATTCTTTATTTGACTAATACCATAACCAACATAAAAAAATCTGATTTGACAAGTTCAAGTCTCGAAAATATTTTATCAATTTCCTTTCTCGTATCATCATAACTGCCACCTGCACTGCTTTAAGACTATGAGCATCAGTGATGACATTAGCTTTACCTGGGTAGCACCTAATCTCCAGGTTATAATCTTTTAGCAACTCCATCCACCTGTGTTGTCTCATGTTGAGCTCTTTCAGATCATACTAATACTTAAGACTCTTGTGATTGCAGTATAGTTCAACAGTCACCCCATATAGGTACTGTTGCCAGACTTTAAGCGCAAACACAATTGCCGCCAGCTCCAGATCATGTGTAGGATAATTCATCTCATGAGGCTTCAGCTGTCAAGAGGCATAGGCCACCACTCTGCCCTGCTGCATCAGGACACATCCCAGTCCCTGCTTACTAGCATCATTGTAGACTACATAAGTCAACTCGGATCAGGGATAATCAACACGGGTACAGTTGTCAACCTCTCCTTCAGCTCCATAAAGATCGTCTCACAATAATCACCCCACTTAATCGGTTGATCTTTTCGTGTGAGCTTAGTCAACGGCAAGGAAATCTGAGAGAAATCTTGAATAAATCTCCAGTAATAGCCCGTAAGACCCAGAAAACTATGAATCTCAGCAACAGTTCTAGCCATTTCTAGTCTAGCTGTGCTTCCACTTTACTGGGATCCATTGAAACCCCTTCTTGTGAAATGACATGGCCCAGAAATTTAACTTCTGCTAGCCAGAATTCATACTTGCTCAACTTTGCATAGAGTTGCCTTTCTTGCAAAATACTCAGCACAATTCTCAAGTGCTTTTCATGTTCTTCTCTACTCTTAGAGTATATCAAACTATCATCGATAAAGACTACCATGAACTGATTTAAGTATTGATAAAAGATATGGTTCTTGTAGTCCATAAATACTGCTGATGCATTGGTCACTCCAAAAGGCATTACTAGAAATTCATAATGTCCATACCGAGTTTGAAAAGTAGTCTTCGGTATGTCTTCTGCTTTCACTCGCAACTGATGATACCCTGACTTCAGATCAATCTTTGAAAATGCACTTGCTCCAGACAGTTGATCTAGAAGGTCATCAATCCAGGGAAGTGGGTACTTGTTCTTAACGGTTACCTTGTTTAACTCTCTGTTATCAATATATAACCTTAGGGCTCCATCTTTCTTCTTAAAAAACAATAATAGAGCTCCCCATAGTGACACACTGAGTTGAATAAACCCTTTTTCAAGCAATTCTTCAATTTGCTTCTTCAATTCAGCCATTTCATTTGGAGCCATTATGTATGGGGCTTTTGATACAGACCCCGCTCCAGGCGTAATCTCAATTACAAATTCTACTTCTCTTTCCGGAGGTACACCACTAAGGTCATTTGGAAACACCTCAGGAAATTCTCTTATAACTGGAATGTCTTTCAGGGCCATTTCTGTATCTACTTGTATGGAAAATAACACAACGTATCCCTGTCATCCTCTTCTCAAGCATTTTTTAGCTTCTGCTAAAGGAGAAAGTTTAGGCTGACATCCCTATTATCAGACTCTCACTGAGTAGGATATATTATCCTCTTGTTTCCACAGTTCACTAGTACGTTATTTGCTGTCAGCATGTCAAAACCCAATATAACCTCAAGTTTTTGAAGCGGCAAGCAAATCAAATCAACCGTAGACTCACGTCCCTCAACATTTATCATACAATTCAAGCAAACATCAGTAGTCAGAGTCTTGACACCCATTGGTATTGATACAATCAAATCAAATGGCAGTTTATTCACATACAATCCTAGGTGCTTAGTACAATCATAAGCAATAAAGGAATGACTAGCACCCGAATCATATAAAACTTGTAATGAACTACCATTGAGAAAGATTTTACCTTGAACTAGCTCTAGGGACTTCTTTGCTTCTTCCTAAGTTAAGGTAAACACTCGACCTTGACTTTGTTGTCTAGGCTCAGCAGGTCGTGGTGCTGCTCATTGAGGAAAATTCACTGCCAAATGGCCTGGCTTCTGGCAGGCATAACAAATCACTTGACTTGTAGGAATATTGCACCATCATCCTGGATGAGACTTGCCACATCAAGCACATGTTTGTGACATTAGAGGTTTCCAACCACCATGGTTTCCGGACCAAAAGGGCTTTTTATTACCTCCCCTTTGTGAAAATCCTTGTCCCTTCCGCTTCTGTGATGTATCCCCTTGACTAGGTCCACCTCTCTGGCTAGTACTACTGGCTTGTACTCTTTTCAAGTTCCCTTCTATCAGTCGGCATGTTTCTACAGCCTTATTAAACTTTTTGAACTATTGGGCTACCAATTTCTCTTCCATTTTGGGCTTCAGTCCCCGAATAAGCATATCTGAGCTCTACTTCTTATCATCTTTAAGCTTTAGATAAGAGGAATAACAGGACAGTCGTATGAATTGAGAAGATAAGCATCAGAGCTCTCAGTGTCCCATTGTTGGATTACTAAGAATTATTTTTCTTTTTCAATTCTCACTGACCTCGAGAAATACTTCTCATAAAATTTCTCTTGAAACAATTCCCATGTCAGAGGGATATTTCGAGCACATAGTAGCAACACTGTATTCTTCCACCAATCGTCATCATCGCCTACTAGCTTATAGATTTCCATCTTGGCTTTCATCTCCGTCGTGCATCCAAGTACCTCAAAGATCTTTTCTAGATGATTTATCCAATTTTCACCAGCTTGTGGATTTAATCTCCCTTGAAATGCCTCAGGCTGGTACTTGATAAATTTAGGCATCCAGTATTGGACAACATTCTCCTCTGGTTCTTGAACAATAGGCACTTCAGGGTTCACTTCATATGACTACAATTGCTCATCACTAGATGATTGTTCTCCATCTGGATTCCCCTCAGGATGATTCCCTTCAGGGCTATTCCCTTCACTTTGCGCCTCATTCGCATTTCGTCTTTCCCTTAATTCCTTGACTTCTTCTAGTAAGTCCTATATCATAGTTTGTTGTTAAGCCAATATTGCAAAAACTTGTTGCATGAGATTAGGCTCCAGATTACTCTCAGGTTATGGATTTTTTCGCACATTCCATACTGGTCTACCTCGTACCATGGTTCCTTTTCACTATTAAGAAGGATCATCATGTTAATGCTACATCAACACTTATATGCACATACAAACTTTTCCAAATCTCAAATACCAACACACATCAATAATATGCATTCATATTTGTATTCAAGCAACTTGGTATTTATATCAAAGAAGTATGTTCTACAATATAAACTAGTTATATGTACAACAAGTGGCTTAACGTTTACATCAAAATAAGTCTATGCTGTCTTACTGAGCATACCATTATCCTTCTATTCCTTGTGCATATTAAACACTACATATAAAATCATATGCTCAATAAAAGGTAAAAACTCAAAAGGACCCATAACTACGATTTCATTTTTTTTCTTGACTCAAGAAGTGAAATCAGGAAGATAGGCTAATGTAGTTCGAATCCAAACATCATCGTCCATCATTAGCTCAAGCTCCTCTCTTTACTCATACAGCTTCTGTACTAACTCCAAGAATGTTGTATACTGGGTCGTGGGAGTGAAGAATTCCGTAAAAGTTGTCACATATAGATCCTTCAGTTGTTCCCATAATTCATCATTTAGATGTGAATCAAAAGCCAACTTCTCCACTAGAGCATCCGATTCCATAGCCGAGTCTGGATGTTGTACACTGTTATTCGGCTCTATATCAGCTGTGTCCACCATTGTAGCTTCATCTCTAGCAATGGGACCAAAAAACGGTAGCCACTTGACGCTCTTTCTATATGTACGTGCCATTCTTGGTCCATATCCCCTTCTATCGAGGATTACATAAACTTTACCTTTGGGGATCTGCTCCTTTGGTGGAGGTTGATTAACAAAAGGAAGTGAAGGTGACCGGCTCCTTTGTCTCCTACTATCTGACCCGCTTCTTTTCTTGATAGCAACAGGAGCTGGAACACTCTTCCGAGTGGTACATCTCACTCTTGATATTCTCACTTTTCTATACACCACTGTATCATAATCCATATTTCGATGATAATCAAATGGTGATGAGATATTTTGCAAGGAAATGATCAACATAAGTAAAGTACAATGTATCAAAACCCTTAAAGAAACATTGCACAAAACACATTTACATATTCCTTGTTATTACTGCAAAACTTGGGTCTGACCATCTGCACTCAAGTTCTCCAAAATGCACTCAAGTTCAATAACGCACTCGAGTTCTCAATAACGCACTCGAGTTCATCTATACTCGAGTTCTCAATAACGCATTCAAGTTCATCTACACTTCAAGTTCTCAATAATGCACTCAAGTTCATCTGCACTTCAAGTTCTCAATAATGCACTCAAGTTCATTTGCACTTCAAGTTCTCAATGACGAACTCGAGTTCTGTTGCACTCGAGTTCTGGAAGTGCAATATGAGAGTTTGTTCCAAAAAGATTTCTAACCAAAAAAATAAGAAGATGTACTCAAGTTCTCCATCATGAACTCGAGTTTTCACCCCAAAATGCACTTGAGTTCGAGCTTTCTACCCCTGAGAGTTCTTGCCCGAGACCATTTTTTCATCAGAAAATAATTTATGAACTCGAGTCCTCTAACTTGCACTCGAGTTCATTAGCTATCCCAAGTTGGTAACACTTCAGAAATCATTCCAAATACCCTCATATGTCATCCAATCCATATGTTTCACTTACTATAACTCTTACACCTTATTCTATCCTTATGCTTCCAATTTCCAAATTGCTAACCAAAGTGTAAATCTTATAAACTTAAGCAGAGGACTTCTAGCAAATTCCCAATATTTCCAGAACCAACGCTCTAATACAAAAAATGTGATACCTCATTCCTTTAGCCATGGTAGAGTACAAAAGAGTAGTAAAATTACTCAGGAGATCAAGATTTGAACACGGAGCACCTGACTTTCGAAAGTACTTATAAAATCTTCTGCCTCAACTCAAGATTTGAACCTAGAGCGGAGAGGGTGATAAAATTTCCCAATCATTTTTATAAAACTTCACTAACTCGTTAAGACTCACCGGTTTTCCCTTTATTATTATTCATCAGAGTTTGTGAGCGAACCTCTACCAACTTTATATAATCCATCCCACATGCACATTTCATTAGCAATAGGAAGCAAAATCTAAAAGTATTCACAAAATTTTCTACCATTCATTCACTTGTTATCTTTACAGAATTCATTGTTCTTAAACAACATTTACTCCATATACATCATATTCTTCATATACAATCCCAAAATCTAAAAGTATTCACAATAGACATAACGGAACTAGACAACCATAAGGCTAAAATTCTTAGCAGTTCGGCCTCTAGTCATCGCCGCTTACCTTCTTCTTGGCCCTCGAGATTTCTCCCTGTACTGAAGGTGGTTTTTGGAGAAAAAAGGGTGAGATTCGAAGGAATTTCAGTAGTAACACGTCAAACATATAGATATAACATTACAAAGCATGCTTCACACTCATCAATCAACAAAATTATTACAACATCATTAAGTGCATTTAATGCAATGCATAAACTACCGTAGCACTAGGCAAGTTACTTGGCCCCGAGGGGTACCTACGCAAAGATAGGCCCCAAACACCACTCGTACAATTATGAACATTATAACCTGAGTGTCAACCCGCACAAAGATAGGCCCCAGGTGATCACCTAACATAATCAAAATGTGTTAGACATTTTGTGAAGATTTCAAACAACACATAATGCATGTTATGTCACATGAAGATAAGTTACTACCTGGTTGCTCTTCTTTTAGCAACTTCTCCCTACTCGTTTAGCTCGGCCAAGTACTGCATTCTAGACAATTGCCAAGTATTGAGTGATTAGGTGGAAGTAGATAAGAAATCCACTTGCACCTAGTATGGCGCTTACCACAGCTGGTCCCCATTGGCCTTTTACGGCGCTTGGTCAACTAAGCGCCACATAAGGCCTCGTACATCTTGTGGCCCTTACTCAAGTAAACACCACAACTTATAAATGATTTTTTAAAAAACAAATAAAATAGAAGCTTTTGTACTTCTTTAAAGAAGTGCCATAAAATGTGCGCCACTATTCCCTCTTTTTGTAGTAATGTGGTGAAATTTTTTTCCTAACAAAAAAAGATCACTCGAACAACTACTCAAGTGATGTGTTTGAATTCTCACCACCACCACATCACCAAAATGAACCATTCAGTGATTAGTATTATGAAAAAAAATTTGAAGGGAAAATCACTCGAGTGACTATTCGAGTGATGTATTAAATCTTATCACTAGCACACCACTCAAGTGATTTGTCCTAATGATACTGCTCTGAAATATTTTGAAGAAAATATTACTCGAGTGACTAATCGAGTTATGACTTGAGATCACTTGAGTGATATGTTAAAGACCGCACAACGCTGTAGTATTCCTAGAAGTGTTATGAGTCTAAAAATTTCCTAAGTGTAAGATCACTCGAGTGACCACTCAAGTAATGTGTTAAAACAACATTACTAGCAGAACACTCCAGTGATGTGATCAAGTGATATCTTTCTCTTAAAATCAAAGGAAGCAAGATCACTTGAGTGACCCTGTAATCCTTCATCACTAGCTAATCACTAAAGTGATGTATCAAGTGATTTGTTTTCTAAAGAAACAAGATCACTCAAGTGATCTTATTTTATGCATCATTAGCACATCACTCCAGTGATCTATCCAATGCTCTATAAGGTTTTCAAAACACTAATAAAAAATCACTTGAGTGATGACTGAAGTGATGCTTTCCTAGAAAATAGAGCATCGCTTTGAAACTTCTGAAAATTATTGGAACGATTGCGTAATTTGTTTTTCTTGCTTCTAATCACTCTAACTCTTCATTATATTAGTGCTTAAGTGTTTTCCAGGTAATTAAACAAGGACTAACATATAAATTGGAAAAAACACTTTTATGTCAGAAGCATTAAATGTGAAGGGCATTTAAATGACGGACATTCTATATGCTCCAACGGCTAATTCCTTATACATAAAAAACGTTCAAAGACTATAATGGCAATAACAATGAATAAGGATACTCCAATGGATATATTCAACAAGGCAACAATCATTAATTCACTCTACCTATAAATACCCGAGCATTGAAGACGAAGCAACGAACTTCTGCGTTAAACTTACTGTTACATTAATTGCAAAGTCTTAAGTTCTTAAATTCAAGTCTATACTTTAGTGATATATATCTACTCTTATGAGAGATATTTGTTGATTCATTTATTATTTGAGAGACTCAAGATTGTAGAATCTTGAGTAAACAGGGGAGAGATTATTCTTTGAAAAAGAACTAACTTGTATTGAGGCACTAAGAGCCCGACAAATTTTGGAGAATAGTAGAAATCTCTGAAGGCTTTTGTGGACTAGATGTAGGTCAAGTGGTTTAGATCAAACTAGTATATATCTCGTGTGTTTATCTTTGGTGACATCTCCTCAACTCTATTTTATTTTTTTGAAGTGTGCATTAAATTTTTGAATTTTTAATTATCACCCAATTCACCTCCTCTTAGGTGAAAGTATTGCTCTAACATTATGGATTAAATCTCAATGAGGCCATGATATGCACATTAATGTGATAGAAATTAATGGGCATACATGAAAAACTGTCATAATATATGGTAATGCTTGTATGATACATAACGGTCTTATATTGACAGCCATTATTTATTCAGTAACATATATAACAGTTCTTATGTAAGAACCGTGACTTTTAATAAAAATAAATAACGGTGTCACGTAGACAACCATTATATATTTAGTACATTAATAATGGTTTCTAAATATGAACTGTAAACTTTTATAATAAATGACGGTTTTTATATAATAACCAT
Organism: Albizia julibrissin; assembly: GCA_037074505.1. Classification (NCBI taxonomy): domain Eukaryota; kingdom Viridiplantae; phylum Streptophyta; class Magnoliopsida; order Fabales; family Fabaceae; genus Albizia; species Albizia julibrissin. The sequence continues at coordinate 55,736,917 of CM073477.1, read as the reverse complement.
GATGTATAGATGTAAGACTCTTCATGTGAGAGTTTCTGAGCTAGTTAGACTTATTTGTATATAATAGAACAATACTTTCGACATTTTTTTTCAACAAGTGGTATTCTAATAAGTGACAAATTTTTCTTAATAACCGATATATATTTGATATATTTTTTATTTTAATGCTTGTATGGTTGCATATATCAACCACCATATTACAGGAAAAAAATTAAAATAGGTGAATTTAATTAGAGATTTATGAAAATTATCATTCTTTTTCTCACGCCATAAGTTACATGATAGTTGTTTCAAGAGTTTATTTATTTTTGAATTTATGACGATCATTTAGAAAGAATAGTTTAGGAACCATTATTTATTTTACTTTATGACAGTTTTTTTTGTAAGAACCGTTAGATATGTTCTTCTTCTTTTCACAATTAAAAAAATAAAACAGTGGCAAACAGCCTGATGAACAAATGAGATCACTTGGTAACTCGTCACCAGAGGAGTGACCATGATCATTGTTAGGATCATGGCCAATTACATGCTCATGAAGTATGAGATTAGCCTCTCTATTCATATTGGAGAGAGCGATCCAAAAAGCCTCCTCACGGCATGGTCGATCTATTATATATGCCTTAACATTGCATCTAGTTGAGAAAGCATAGGATGTAGAGGTGGAGGAGGAGCCGGTAGCTGAGGTGGCTGATTTAGGGAGGAGAAGTAGGAGGTGGACGTTGCAGAGGAGGAGAAGGAGGTGGAGGATGATGCCGGGAGTTTTTTGGCAAGTTTATAGAACAAAGCCTAATGTGACAATGGGTAGGTTAAAAACATATGACAAAGAGGAAGATGATGAAGAGGAAGAACATCACAATGGGGAGTTTTTTTCAACCTAAGTTTTTTGGCAATTGAGAGAACAAAGAGGAAGATGATGAAAAAAAACATAGGAAAAACATATGACAATAGGGAGGTTAAATATACATATGGAAGGGATGTGAAAAAACCATCATTGCACATGTTAGAAGTTAAATAGGATGTAATGAAAGGGTTCTTGGTTCTCCAAGTGATCATCCGGAAGCTTTAATTAACATTTATTAAGTTATAACCATTAAGTATGTTGGTGTTATTAGAATACTTTATGGTTTTTAATTAATAACCGTGAATTATTAAATTTTTTTATATTTTAAAAGCTAAATTATACAAAACTCCCTTGAACTTTGGGTCAGTTGCATATAACCTCATTGAAATTTCAAATTTTAAATTTAACCTCCTGACCTTTATTTCTTAACCATTAACCCTCTATAGTTAAGTGACCGTTATCATTTTAATGGAAATTACCACGTTAGATTATGAGATGATACGTGGCATCCGACATAGCATCTTGTGTAAATTACTGATTTCAAAAAATCTCCTTTAACTTTGAACAAATGCAGATAACCCTTTAAGCTTTGATTATTTACAAATAACCCCTTGACATTTCAAAATTTAAATTTTAACTCTGTTAAAATTTTCATTTATAATAAATAAACCACATGTTGTTACTTTAATTATTTTTATAAATTTATTAATTTTTTTACTATTATTTTTCAATTAAAATAGTTGTCTTGTATGGAGAAAACTAGAAGAATAATATTTTAAAAAAATAAAAATGGCATCATTTGTATAATATTTACTCATTTTATTGTGTTAATTGAGTATTGATAGTATAAAAGTGTCATCATTTGTATTAAATATATTCTTGGAATGATTTAGCATTGATAGTTTAAAGATTATATTTTTGTTTGATGATAGCTCTTTCCCTCATTAATTTTTTTATTAGTAACGCATTTTTTTTGAATTAGAGGTTCAACGTTTATTTTGTATTTTTCTAAGTATTATTCTTCTAGTTTTTGTGATATAAAAGAACTATTTTAATTAATAAATGATAGTAAAAGCCTTAATAAATTTATTAAAATGATAGAAAGTAACGGTATACGGTTTAATATTATAAATCAAAATTGAAGAGAATTAAATTTAAATTTTGAAATGTCAAGGGATTATTTGTAAATAATCAAAGTTTAGGGGGTTATCTGCAACTGTTCAAAGTTCAGGGGGTTTTATGAAATTAGTAATTTACACAAGATTCCATGTGTTACCTCATAACCTGACGTGACAATTTCCATTAAAAAAATAATGATCACTTAACGGCAGGGGGTTAATGGTTAAAAAATAAAAGGTCAGGGGGTTAAATTTAAACTTTAAAATGTCAGGGGGGTTATATGCAAATGACCTAATGTTCATGGGGGTTTTGTATAATTTAGCCCATTTAAAAATAGTAATGTTCATGTCATCACTACCATTGTCATTGTCGTCCTCCTCATCCTCTCTTTCCTATTCTCATCATTAGAGGAAGGAGATGAAGGGTCTGATGCAAATCATATTCAACGTCATATTCAACTTCTTATTCAGCTTATTGGCATATGCCGCGAGATGCCTTATGTGATGGTCAAGGCTTACCAACATCTGTATCAAAGCCTCTATTTTAGAAGGAGGAGGCGGAGGTAGTGGCGGAGGAGCTCCTTAGGATCTTAACATGATGTAGGATAGAAGAAGGAGGTCAATAAAAAAAAGTATAGTAAAAATCACAAGAAATTAGTGAGTTTAAATAGAGGCCTAACAGATGTTATAAAGGGTTATGACTTATGAAGGTCTGATGATGTTACAAAGGGTTATAAAAATGTTAAATGATGGTTGTTTCTTAAGACCGTTATGTTTTGTCTTCGTTGATATTAGAGGTTGGAAGATGAATTGTTTGTTAGTGTTATATGATGGTTGTTTCGAAGAAACCATAATTTTTTTCACTACATAAATGACGGTTATTAACTAAAATCATTTTTTTTGTGTTTTCATGAATTCTGCCTCATAATACATGATGGTGCGCATAATTAACCGTTACTTTTAAGTGTTATACATTCTTGTGCGACCTCCGCCTTAACATATATGATGTTTACTTGTTGTGACCGTTATATAATAAGCATTGTATATGCCCGACTCTGTAGTAGTGAATGATATTGACTAAATGAGGAAAGATATTGACTAAAGGTGTAAATGTACTCACTTAATGAGTAAATACCTTTAATTAATATCATTACTTATTCAGTCAATACCATTATGCATTTAGTCAATATCATTATTTATTTAGTCAATACAATTATGCCTTCAGTCAATTTGTTTATGCCTTTGGTGAATATTATTACACATTTAGTTAATACCATTATGCATTTAATCAATGTCATTACCCATTTAATCAATATCATTATACCTTTAGTCAATGACATTCCTCATTTAGTCAATCACATTACCACTTTAGTCAATTATTTTACCCTTTAGTAAATATCATTACTCATTTAGTTAATACCATTATGGCTATAGTTAATGTCATTATGCTTTTAGTAAATATCATTACTCCTTTAGTCAATGTCATTACTCATTTAGTCAATATCATTACATATCTAGTCATTTCTATTATGTTAGTTCTCATAATGTTTTGATGCTAACTAACCTTGATTTATTACACTTAAGTGATAACTAAACCTTTTAAAAAGAAAAAGTGAAATCCATGGTGAACTACTTAAACTTGATGAACTTAGAGTCACCAAAGGGGGATCACTTGAGTGATCTATTTGAGCACTCGAGTGATGATGCTTCACTCTCAGAAAATTCCAAGTCACTTCGTGGTGATCAAACTTTGTGAAAAATTTTCTAAGTCAAATCACTCAAGTGATGGCACCACTTGTAGATGACTTCCATAAGGATTGAGAGTTAATGCATTGAGACAACTGAATCACTCGAGTGATTTGTAAGCACTCAAGTGAAGTTTAAATCATTTACATGTGACAGTGATCTAACAATACAGACCACTCGAGTGATTAGAAAAATCACTAGAGTGATATGTGACTAAAGACATATCACTCGAGTGATATGTGATATTAAGCTAAATCACTCGAGTGATATGACAGATCACTCGAGTGATGACATATCTCTGAGAGTCACTCGTAGGATTACTTGGAGTAATGTGATCTTCACTAGAGATTACTAAAGTGATTTAAGCAATCACTCGAGTGATCTGTAATGACTTGTAGGAATTCTGCAAGTGACTTGGAAGGGCTGATAAAGTCAAAAGGAGATCACTCAAGTGATTTGTTTTAGCACTCGAATGATATCATTTCAGTAAGGCATTGGGTAGTTATCAATCATATACATTAACATATTATCATATCACTCGAGTGATGTTCTTAGGCACTCAAGTGATATTGAATTTTAAAAAACAATCACTACCAAATCCCTTGATAGAGTTAACAGCACAAGATCACCAAAATCACTCAAGTTACTGAGATGAACACTTGAGTTATTAGAAATCTCTTGAAGTGATTATCAGTCTCACTCGAGTAAAGTTATCAGAAATCAGCAAACATCGCCTCGGGAATCTTAATACACACACTTCACATCTTGATTTGCTTACTGAACCTCTATATTACTCTTGATTGTTACTAGTATCATTTCTGAGAAAGTTTCAGGTGTTTGGACATCATATTAACTTCAAAAACTCAAAAATCAAAACTCTGACAGAGGCATTAAATGTGTAGCAGAGAAAAGCACCGGAAACACTCTCTTTCATCAATGGCTACAATTACTCTCTAACGGACAATTTGAATGCTCACAACAGTTATTAACAACATTCCACCTATAAATACATAATCATTCAAGATGAAGCTACTCACCAATGATGAAATTAATTATGTTCATTAAGTGCTCTGTTTCTCTGTCTCTGTTATTCTTTGAGATTCTTATTGTTCCTCAGTATTCACCTATCTACTCTTTGAGAGAGATTTTATTACTTTATTCACTACTTGTGTAAAGAGAATCTTAAGGTAGTGAGACCTTGAGTGGGTATTAGATTACAAAGTGTGAGGGGGAGTGAGTGTCTTGTTAAGGAGTTTACTTATATTGTGGTGCCAAGAGCCCATCGAATCTTGAAAGTATAGTGAAAATCTCATAAGCGCTCTAAGGACTAGATATAGGTTAAGAAGTTAAGACCGAACCAGTATAAACCTCGGTGTACACTTTGGTGATACTTCTCCAACTCTTATTTATTTAATTAAGTGTTTTAATTATAATATTTTAAATTTGTATATCACTCAATTCTCCCTTTCTTAGGTGAAACCATTGACACTAACATAATTCATTTAGTCATTACTATTAACATTTATTTGTATTATACATATATACTCATGCATATATTTGTCAAAGAGGCTTTGGGGGCCTAATGGGGTGGGATTTGAACCCACCCCCTCCATCTCGGCTTCACATTTAAAAAAATAAATTAAACACAAAAAAAAATATGCGAGTGCCCTTTTCTTTTTTTCTTTTTTTTATTTAAAAAAATTGAGGGACATTACAGTAAAATCACCAATACTTTAAAATCCAAATTTGATCTCTATTACATTTATGTCATTTTCATGTGTTAACAGACTTTTTTTGGGTTTCATAAATTCAAATGGTATTTATTTGGAATTTTTCCAAATAAACATATACATACACACACACACTCTCTCTCTCTCTCTCTCTCCGGTGTAAGTCACTGTTGACTTTTTTTAAAAGAGATTAAGAAAGCTAAATAAATTATTTTAGAGTATTTATATTTATCTTTTTTTAAAACCAAACTAACTTGTCTAACTTATAAATTAATATATAATCAAATGATACATAACTGACATATGATATGATTAACTAACTTATTTAGTTTTATTAACTTCTCTAAAAGAAAATTAATTGGGTCTTATATCAAGAACAGAGGTAATATAAGGGATACTATAAATTAAGATAACGTAGGAAAATAGCCGGAGGATATAAGATTACTAAAAATGGGTATGGATTCTGATAAAGCTCTGAATTCAAAATAAGGGTGCTAATTTCAACATTAATTTGATTACAAACACACAATGCATGCATTATTCTCGATGAAATCTCTATAAACAAGTATTAGTGACAATATGTCATCATCCATCTCTGAGAATAATTAACCCCTTCCCTTTGCCTCCAGTTGCTTGTTCCACCAACTTTACGGTGCACAAATACAACAAATTCATCACAATGTTGCTTACATAGATTCTAAACTTACAACGTCAGTTATAAAACGGACATGATTCAAAACTTACAATGTTACTCATATAGACGTCCCCTAAAAAATAGACGTAAAAAGGTCCAAAAAACGAATGTTAAGTGTGTGTTCTTGAGCCAATACTTTAGCTTAAAAGAAATTCCACAAGCTGTGAATTCAAAATAACAATGCTAATTTCAACATTAAATTAATTACAAACACACAATGCATGCATTATTCCAGGCAAAATCTCTATAAACAAGTATTAGTGTCTGTGCATTGCTCAATAAAGTTTATATTTATATGATACCTCAATTAAGTTATATAAAGTCCGCTATAAGTATAGGTATTTGGCATCTTTTTAGCCACCATCCACTTCCTATAATAGCTTATATGTCCTTGCAGTAATCAATTTAAGAGGGAAAATTCACAATATTAAATTGTTTGTTGATTTAATGTAACAATTTGTGACAATGTGTCAAAAAAATCTATAAATCTGAATTATGATATCTCCTTAATTTTTGGAAATAAATATTTTTATCTATTCTTTTTTTTTTTGGAAAAATGGAATATTTAAATTTTGAATCCAATTTGTTTGAGAAATAATAGGGAAAAGTTGGAACTATTGACAATATTAAATTGTTAACAAAATTCAAATATAAGGATTTTTTTTTTAGAAATAATAGGGACATGTGGCTAATGGGATTGAATGGTGTTACTTAAAAACAAAATGGAATTTTAACAGTGTTACTACAAATATTAGAGAATATATTATTAAATTGTTAACAAGATTCAAATTTGGGGATTTGTTTGAGAAATAATAGGGAGATGTAGCTAACGGGATTAAACAGTGTTACTTTAAAAAAAATAGAATTTTGACGGCGTTAATAGAAACAAAACCTAATTTAACGGTGTTACTGTGTGCATTAGAGAATATATTATTAAGTTATTAAATTGTTAACAAAATACAGTTTTGGGGATTTATTTGAGAAATAATAAGGAGACGTGGCTAACAGCACAGGATTAGTGTTACTTAAAAATAATGTTACTTCAAGCATTAGAGGATTAGAGAATATATTGGTGATGATGATGATATTGATTGAATACAAGTATTATAGGATATATAATGAATATATGTCACGACCAAAAACCTGGGACATGACCGGCGCATAGACTAAGCTAAGTCAATGCTACTTAGTCTAGCTAGCCAGACTTAAAAACACATCCACTCAATACCATTATAGATTATCTAAAGAAAATAATACTCCTTGATAATCAAATCGTCACATAAATTCCTACCCAACGAACAAAAAAAAAAAAAAAGAAAAGAAAATCAACAAGAGACCAACATAAAAATCAACAAATGTCCAACATAAAAATCAACAAGTGTCCAACATAAAGTTTAGATAAAAACGACCTTGACTTCTCCATAGTAGTCACGACACCATGGGATTAGCCTTTATTCTAACTTGTCCTACCTATAATATGTCCACAGAGTTTGACATAGGGACTCTACTCAATTGCAAACTAATATGAAAAAATGTTATAATAAAAGGATGAGTTCACTGAGTCATTGAGGTATAAGTAGTAAAGTGCACAGAAGGGAAGCAAAGCGCCCACAAGAGCTTTTCAAATTTGTGGAATGTAAGTGATGATTTTGGAATGTGTAAGTGAAAGTAAAATGGTGGTAAATGTCTTGTAATTTGTGGCGTATGAATTTATCTGACTTTGATTTTGTTCAAATTCCCTTCCTCAAAAAAGTGTTTCAAAAACCTCTTGTGCACCCTTTGCTTCCCTTCTGCACACTTTACTACTTATACATCATTGAGTCAGTGGACTCATCCTTATATTATAACATTTTTTTAAGGGTTAATATAACTTTTGGTCCCTGAAGTTTGGTTGGATTTTGGTTTTAGTCCCTCAAGTTTGAAACCAGTGGTTTTAGTCCCTGAAGTTTGGCTCGATTTTGGTTTTGTCTCTCAAGTTTGAAATTGATGGTTTTGATCCCTGAAGTTTTGCCCGATTTTGGTTTTGGTCCCTCAAATTTACTCCATTTTGGTTTTGGTCCTTCAAGTTTTAGGGTTATATATTAAATCCTTTTTAAACTTGAAGGACCAAAACCAAAATCGAGTCAAATTTTAGGGACCAAAACCACAGATTTCAAACTTAAGGGACTAAAACCAAAATCAGGCCAAACTTCAGGGACCAAAACCACCAATTTCAAACTTGAGGGACTAAAATCAAAATCTAACTAAACTTCAGAGACTAAAAGTTATATTAACCCTTTTTTTAATGATTAATTTGCAACTAAGCAGAACCCTGGTATCAAACTCCATGGACGTTTTATTGGTAGGAAAAGTTAGAATAAAAGTGAATCCCATGGCGTCGTGACTAATTCGTGTTTATCTAAACTTTATATTGGACACTTTATGAATTTTATGTTTGACACTTGTTGATTTTTAAGTTGGTCACTTGTTGATTTTCCTTTTTTCTCATTGAGTTGGAACTTATGTGACGATTTTAATATCGAGGAGTATTATTTTCTTTGGTATTGCATGGGTGTGTTCTAAGTCGATCAGACTAAACTAAGTACCATTGACTTAGCTTAGTCTATGCGCCGGTCATATTCTAGGTTTTGGCTCGTGACAATATAATAAAGAGATGTGGTTAAATGGTGTTATTTAAAAAGAAAATGGAATTTAATGATGTTACTACGAATATATTGATGATATTGATTGAAATATCTATAAATAAGATATGTCAATGAATGTGTATATACATCAAATAATACTTCACCAAATATGGAATTTTATTATAACAATAGTCAGAATAGAACGTACGTGTACGCATATGTAAGTTATAATGATATTATATGGTAGACATTTGGTAGCGACACAATGGACATGTATGACTTGTTTTCAGCCATTTTACAATACAAATATTGTGATAAACATGGTCACATGGTGTTGCTGAAACATCGGCATCATCATCATCAAAATTTTCTAAGCAAATACTGCATATGTCTGCATTAATTTCTTCATGAGGAATTTTTATTTTCTTTAGTGATGCCATAGCTTCTTCAGATGCTGGAATCAAAGACAATTGTTGCATAGATTGATCTATGGCCTCAAAGATTTCTGTTAACTCTGAATCATCACTAATATTATCTATCATATCTTGATGGTCTTCATATAGAGAGGGTCGTTGAAGGGTGTAAAATAGTGGTGCATATTGACCAAACGCAGAATCAACATAAAAATGCACATTTAATGGTATTAAGCGATAACGAGTAGTTTCACCAGTAGTATATTGGACTCTTTCTTGATAATACGATGTGATTTCGGAAGCCAAAGATTGTATGTCTCTTTCGGAAAGGTAGTCAGATGCTGTGTTATGAAGAAAATCTGGAACGTTTTGGAGTACTTCGCTGCAAGGTATAATGAAAGGAGATTCAAGCACATCAAAAGTTTCTATCATTAAAAGATTTTCTGTATCATCAGGAGAACTCCCCGTGCTCCCATGTTCTTCAACAGTGAATCTGATATGAAAGCTATCTTCTTCGATTATGTCTTCTAAATTCGAACCAGGAGGAGATGTATCTTCTTCGATCAAGTCTTCCAAGAATGTAATATGAGGAGATGCCATTACTACAATCTCAATTTTAAATGAATACTTGCTTTTTCAGAAGAATAATGTTGATTTTCCCTGAAAAAGAAAAATTTATAACAATGATCAATAAAGCAATATAAAAAAATTAGATAAAGAGGTATAATAATTTAAATTTCTTAAAAAATAAAGTTACTGGAAAAACCTGAAGAAGACACAAATAAGAGTATTGGGCAACACCACAAATTTATTTATGCTGAGATCTTTAAACTAAATTATGTGGGAAAATTAGTTATTTTCTCCTTTTCAACTTTTAGCTTGGTTATAACCAAGGTAATTAAATTAGGACCGGTCACTAAACCGGCCGGGATACTGGGTTAAGAGTCAATGGGTCAAACCAAATTCAAATTGGAGCTAACCCGAGACTCAATTGATGAGAAATTGAATATTTTAAGATTATTAATATAAAATTATAAAAAAATAGATTTAAAAAAAATAAAAAAATCAGACTAGATCGGACTGATCTACCAATCAGTTGGTCGGTCTGATTACACTAGTTATAACTCAATCATTTGAATTTGGTGGGTTTAATAATTTAATCCTTACTTAAAATGGCGTCATAAACGGTGTCACATAACTGTGTCCTTGCCGTTAAATACATGTTCCTAGAATTTAGATCTTTCTCTTTCTTCTACGCAGTCTCCCTTTGTTAATAAATGACAATAGAAAGAATAATGAAGAAGAACACTAGCGAGGACCTCTCCAGTTGTTAGTTCTGGCTAGAAACGGGATGAACTAAACAAATTCTCTGCAGCTCCCCTAGAGGATTTGTTATTATTAACAAACTATCACTTTATCACATGGGTAAATATCATATTTGACTCGCTGGATTACAAAGTTGTTGGAGACTTGTGGAACTGTGTCTGCTTTGATTTGAAAGGAATTGGGGTGAGTCTACGCTACCAGCTCCAATTTTTAAGCGGATTGCTGGTGCTTCATTCTTAAGGGTTGGTAGCTTAAGTTTTTTTTTAATATCGGTATCAGGTTAGGGTTTGTAATTACCTCTTCTAACGTAAGTGACTCCTCTAAGACTAAAGGCTCAGAGGCCGCTAGATTAACATCAGAGAGATCTAATAGCTTTACACCATTAAACTAACTCTATGTTGATAACAAACACCCACCCAATTCTTTTAGACCAGATGAGACACGAGTCCACCAATCTCTTACGAATTATAGGGAGGTGGGAACTTTTACTTCAACTAATTCCTTAGGCTCTATGAGAACAAAGAGAGAACATCATGGTAGATAATATATATAGGTAGCTTAGAGGACTTAGTTTGAGTTAAAAAGTTAAAAGACCAAATAACTAATTTTCTCTAATTGTTTCATGCTCTTCAATTAGAGTATATTGATTTATTTCTTAACATAAACATAAAATCAAGGGAAAATTGATTAGAAGACTTACTTGATGGTGTAGCAGTAATCTCACACAATGCTATCAACACGCTAGAAGAGCCGTGCTTACTTTTGAAGATGAAAATGGGATATTGAGAGAATAATCTATGGCTTCTAAATCTATCCAACCTCTTATTTTTATAGGCTTTTAAAGTCCTCAACGTGATATAATACCATTAAATAGTAAACTATGGATTATCTTTTAAAATAATTTTAGATTATTGATTATATCTTAAAATAATTTTAGAAGAATAATTTATTTCGATTCTTTTGATACAATTTTAGAATATCATAAAATTTATAAGACAAGGGTAAAATAAAAGGTCAGTTATAAATAGCTTCTAAAATTTAAATTAAAAAGAAATTAGAATCAATTCAATACCTAAATATCTAAACTTAGATAACCTAATGTATGGTTTAAAATTCGTTGAACTGGTTAAAAATCTTATTTATTATTCGTAAATCAAAACAATTTATTCAATATATTTCATGAATTTTTAAATAATTCAATATTAACCAAATCAGTTTTGATAAGAAATTGTTAACATAAACCAACGAGGTGCCAACATTTAATATCCAGTATTATCTTAAATAATATTTTCTCCAATAAGAGGATAGTGTACCTAAAAAAATTATTAACATAATTAATAGTAAAATATTTGAAATTCTTTAATTATTTATTTTCCCTCCCAACCGAGCTACCATGCGTGATTTCATAATTGGGCTTCACAATCCACGCCTTGAGTGGGCTTCTCCTTTTAGCCGATGTAGAACTCTTGAATTAACAAAAATTACTTTAATTTATTTTAAATTTGAATTAATATCTTTAAAGAACTACATTATCGTTTTCATAAATTTTTATCAATAATATATAAAATTATTTTTTTAATTTTTAAAGGACTAATATATTTAGTTTTTCCATTTAATGACAATAAAAGAAGTATGTTTATTGATTTAAATTGTTTATAATTTTAATATATTTTTATCATATTAAAATCAGTATAAAAATTAATTTAAAATATAAAAAAATCAATTCTAGAGAATAATTATAATTATACGATTTTTATAATAATAATCGTTCAGTTTAATTTTTTACCCCCTTAAATTCAATTCTTTTCATGGTTATTAAACCCGGACCGGACCGGTCGGTCCGGCCAGGAAACCGGCAACCCGGGCAGGAAACTGGTCCGGTCCGGGGTAGTGAACCTGTCTACTTTATTTTTTTTATAAAATCGATTTTTTTAATTTTTTTTATAATTTCATATTAATAAACCTGAAATTTTCATTTTCTCACCGATTTGGTCCCGGGTTAGCTCCGGTTTAACTCCGGTCTGACCCACTAACCCTTAGCCAGTATCCCGACCGGTTCCCTGACCGGTCCCGGTTTAATAACCTTGATTCTTTTAGGTATAGTTTTCTCAGTGCAATAGACTTAGGGTGTGCTTCAGTTCACGTTTAAAAAATATATTTATGTAAGTTGAAATCAAATTTCTTTCTAATACTTACATCATATATAATAAATTATATTAAAAAATTAACTTTCACCAATAATTCAAACAGTAACTTATTCATTTTCTCTCCTGTAAAAGAAGTCCAGTGATATATATATTTAAAACAATAAGATCCACTCATGATTGGACACGTGTCCCAAACTATGGCTAATTTTCCTACCAGAACACGTGGAACGCTCTCAACGGCCAGAATCATCCTTTCCGTCTTATTTGTCGCGTAGCAGAAAGCGTCGTTTTTTTTTTTTCACCCGAACGTCTTCGAAATTTAAAAATAGCCAAAAATGTAACTAGCCGTTAGAGCTCTGTCCCTCTCACGCAACTTGGAAGAAGGAGAGAAGGTGAAGAAGCAAAAAGAAAGTCCAAGCTCCCTGATTTTCTGTTTTCCACTCCGCTACGTAAAATCCAAACCCTACTTGAAATTCTCTTCATCGAATAATTTCAAACCCCAAAATTCTCGTGGGGATGAAAGGAAAAATCCTCAAGAAGCTCAAAACAATTCGACCCGTTGAATATCTAAAGCAGGATCGAGTTCTTCAGATCAAGGCACTAAATGGGTATGTCGAATCTTTCACCAACAATTCAAGTTTCAACCTTAAGAATCTCATTATTTCCCGAGAAAATGAGTCCAGGAAGGTTGAGGTACAAGAATCTGGGGTTATTGATGGGTCAGAGCACATGAGAGATCTTGAAGACGACCGGTACAGTGACGACAAGGAGAATCTTGGGCCTCCATGTCTGAGATCGAAAGAACAAGATACCTTAAGATCGTCAAAACCAACCCCGTTAACAGAGATTGACGTCTCGTCTTTCCGGCGACCGGACATGAACTCCGATAGCCTATTCGACCCACTTTTGCTGGTAGCATTCGAGCAAGTAGTGAAGGAACATGTCGAACTGAGAAAATCAGCAGAGAAAGTTGAATATTTTGAAGAACGAGTAGAAGAAAAGGAAGTAGAACAACAAGAAGATGAAGAGCTTCCATGCAAGGTTCTGGAGGTATTTCAAGAGAAATGTCCACCTGGGGGTCATGAATCTGTAATTCTCTACACAACAACTTTAAGGGGAATCAGGAAGACATTTGAGGATTGCAGCAAGATCCGATTTCTGTTGGACAGCTTTAAGGTTGTTTACATCGAAAGAGACACATCAATGCACATGAAGTTCAAGGAAGAGCTATGGAAGATCCTAGAGGGAAAGCCTCTGCCTCCAAGGCTGTTTGTAAAAGGAAGGTACATAGGAGGAGCAGAAGATGTTCTAACTTTGCATGAACAAGGAAGGCTTAAACCATTACTTGCAGAAATCCCAGTGAGAAATTCTAACACTTCGTGTGAAGGATGTGATGGGGTTCGATTCATTATATGTTTCAAGTGTAATGGGAGCCAGAGGATCATAGTGGAAGCAGAGGAAGAATATGAAGAGAAACAGAGCAATCAGTGTTCGGATTGTAATGAGAATGGTTTGATTATTTGTCCCTATTGCAGCTGTTAACTGAATACGATTCATTATATGTTTCAAGTGTAATTGGAGCCAGAGGATCATAGTGGAAGCAGAGTAAGAATATGAAGAGAAACAGAGCAATCAGTGTTCGGATTGTAATGAGAATGGTTTGATTATTTGTCCCTATTGCAGCTGTTAACTGAATACTGTTTATCATTATTATCATCTTCATCAATCTTGTATGTGATTTCTTTTGTGGAAAGCTGGGTGATCATTTTGTAATGAAGATTCTTTCAATTCTTTTATTGCTGGGTTATATGATGGGTGGTTGAAGAAGAACAGGCAAGCGTAATGTCTGATTCATTCTTGAGACCATATATGATATAAGATTTGTTGTGTAAAATGAAGAGATGGCAATAAATTAAAGTGCGATTTTGGGAACTTTGTTAAAACAATTGTGTGTTTATATTCAATGAAGAGAAATGTATGAATATTCTCAGAATAGAAATTACTAATTCAGAAAAGGATTTGGAATTCTTTTCCTTTTTTGTGTTATACATTGTGTCCCTCATTGGTAGGATCCAAGTCTACTTTCAACTCGGTTCAGACCCCCAAGTCCTATTGGTCTTATGAACTTGATTATGGTATTGAAGGATTTAGGCGTGCCTTTTGAATTAGGTGAAGCAGTTCTACAATCCATGCACAGCACAATCACAGTATAGATTACACCACAAATAACATTGGAGGAAGAGGATAAGAGATATGGTGCAGACAAGTTTTATTTAGAAGAAAAGAACTGTTTCTTCATGTCTTATGTTCTCATGCAATATATTTTATTCTTTACATTTTTTAGTAGTGACAGGATTCGAATTGGCGAGGTTAAAGAAGCTCTTAACAAGATGGAAACTGGTAAAGCTGTCGGACCTGATGGTATTCCAATTGAAGTTTGGAAATGTTTGGGCGAGGAGGGTGTGTCGTGGCTCACAAAATTATTTAATGAGATCTTACGAACCAAGAAAATGCCAGATGAGTGGAGGAAAAGTACTTTGGTTCCTATTTATAAGAATAAAGGGGATATTCAGAATTGCGCAAACTATAGAGGAATTAAGCTAATGAGCCATACAATGAAATTGTGGGAAAAAGTGATTGAATATAGGTTGAGGTTGGAGAATGATGTTGCTGAAAACCAATTTGGATTCATGTCAGGAAGGTCTACAATAGAAGCGATTTATTTATTAAGGGGGATAATGGAAAAGTATAGGAGTAAAGGAAGAGATTTACACATGGTCTTCATTGATTTGGAGAAAGCTTATGACCGGGTGTCAAGAGATGTGCTTTGGAAAGCCTTGGAAAAGAAGGGGGTGAGGATTGCATATATTAAAGCCATTCAAGATATGTATGCGGGGGTTACAACCAATGTTAGAACGTCTGGAGGTGTTACAAAGGACTTCCCTATAAGGATTGGACTACATCAAGGATCAGCTTTAAGTCCTTATTTGTTTAACCTAGTGATAGACGTTCTAATTGAACCTATAAAAGAGGAGATTCCTAAATGCATGCTTTTTGCGGATGATATAGTGTTGTTGGCTGAATCTAGGGAAGAAATTAACTCCAAACTTGAGATATGGAGGCGGACTTTGGAATTGAGAGGTTTTCGTCTTAGTAGGAGCAAAACTGAATATATGCATTGCAAATTTGATAAGAGACAAAGTCAAAGTGAAGTGGAAGTTAAATTGGGTGGGCAAGTCATCCCGCAAGTGACAAAATTTAGATATTTGGGATCAATTATACAACAAGATGGTGAGGTGGATGGAGACGTCAATCACAGAATTCAAGCCGGATGGTATAAATGGAGAAAAGCTACGGGAGTTATTTGTGATCGTAAGGTACCTAATAAGGTAAAAGGAAAATTCTACCGCACTGCTATAAGACCAGCAATGCTATATGGTAGTGAATGTTGGGCTTTAAAGGGATATCATGAACATAAAATGGGGGTAGCTGAGATGAGGATGCTAAGATGGATGTGTGGCCATACAAGAAAGGACAAGATTCGTAACACTCATATACGTGATCGTGTTGGAGTGGCCCCTATTGACAAAAAAATGGTAGAAAATCGTTTGAGATGGTTTGGACATGTTCAGTGAAGGCCATTGAGTGCTCTGGTGAGAAGGGTTGATCAAACAGAATGGAGTCCTGTCAAACGAGGTCGAGGAAGACCGAAACGAACGCCTAATGAGGTCATTGAGAGATACCTTTTAATTAATAATATATCGAAATCTATGGTCTTTGATAGAGCACAATGGCGTCGTGCGATCCATGTAGCCGACCCCACCTAGTGGGATAAAGGCTTTGTTGTTGTTGTTGTTGTTGTTGTTGCCCAGCTTGTAATGGTTGTCAGGAAAAAAAAACTTGTAATGGTTTTGGGCTTATTCATCAAGAATGGATCGGCATTATTTTTTCTAACATCTCCTATTTACACTCGTATAAGGCAATATGGATTGGGTCTTAATGCATTAAGAGTGAATTTGATTAAATTCATCTAGTACATTCGGTATGTTCGAATAATTTTTAAGGAAAAGTAAAATGAAATGAAATGAAAACTAGGGTAAAAAGAATATATCTGGCTTCTCTCCACTGCTCATGATTTTTTTTAAGGAGTTGTTTAATGAGTGAAATTAAATTTGGGCCGTCCATGTGTAACAGTTACATAGATGGTGATGAAATGCAACTAATTTAAACGACGTCATTTTACATAGCTCATCTCATGCGTTGAATTTATCACTCAATCTCAGCTGTCCATGTAATTTCCTATTGGATTTATCATTTTTTGTCCAACAGTTAGCCGCACATACATTCACTTTAAACTTTCAGGCATCCTGTTATTTCGTCCTCTAGCAGCTCGGGAAAACCAGAGGAGCTGCTGGGATGCTGTTTTAGGGAAGAGGAACAATAAGTGAGGGTTTATAGGTAGTGGATATTAAGGATGGGTGAGTAAAATAACACTTTTTTTTAATCAAATCCCCTCAATTTTCTTAATAGTTCATATCTAATTAATTTTTTTTTACTTATGATCTATAATCTAACTTGCTAATCTTTAAGATTATTGATACTAGATATTGTTTTTTATGCATGAAGACCAGTAATCGTGGTTTTCATGGTTTGGTTCTTATGACTTGGGTCCCAAGTTTGATTAGATTACCAATACCACTTCTAGACTAGCTATATAACTTTTTGTTATAAATATTCCTCTTACATGAAATTTCCATTCCAACTTATTTTGTCAAGTTTCTTTGTACAACTTATGATTTTTTTGGGTTGCTATCTATTTTAGTCAAGTAAGCTCATTATTTTGTTGTCATGTTGCTCTCTACTTTGGTCAAGAAAGCTCATTGTTGATGTAATTTGTTATGAAACAAAGTCAGGAAGCAATCATTTGTTTGTACATGGATAGAAATAGATGGTCACAAAATAGTTCTGAACCATGCCATTTACCAATGTGAATGGAAGGATAAAAAAATTGTACATGCATACAATCGATGACAGTCTATTAGTTCTTGATGCAGCCTCCATGATTCCATTCTACTTGTTTGGGAACAAACTTTTCTATCCATGAATTAAGATATGAACTAAGGGCTTAAACTTTTCTACATATACATTAAGATAGAAAAGCTATAGAGATTTGCTTGTTAACAGATTCCTTTGCAACAACATAATAAGCTGCAATAATCCCAGTTTGTGAAATAAAGCATAAGTTGTCACTGTAAGCAACTTAATGATGAAGTAAATCTTGAACTTCAGCCATATACAAAAAATGATCCAATAAACTCAAAGTAAAAATAAAACTAGGGCAGATTACGAAAGTGACATAAGGCGTCTTAATAATCAAGGAATATGATACTAATATCTTATTCAAATAAATTTCATACCCAATAGAGCTAATGTTACGAATGTAGGATGGTGTATTTAGAAGTGCAAGTGTACACTGTCGTAATCAAGTAATAAAGAAGTGAGTAGAGTATCGTTCCCACGAGGATTGATCACTAAGTACCAAAATTGGTAATTTTAATTCTATTTAGTCGGTTGATTAGTTGTGATTGAGATTGCAAGATAGAAATGATGAAATATGAATACAAGTTATATAAAGACAAATATGAGTAAAAGCCCTAGGGATTAGATTTCACTTAATAAATTCCGGATTGAATCACTTATCTATTCTAGTCCAATTTATTCCACATGATTGATAGTCGAGTTTCCCTATTTTAATTACTAGCCTCTTCCAAGGTCAAGCAATTCTATAATTAATTGCTAACCCAATATATTCCTATATGAATTTAAGCAATCAATCATGCATTAAGATTTATGGAACTCAATTAAGACTACATAACCCATATGAATATATTCCTATTTCATATGCAAATTATGGTTTTAATTATAGGATCCACACACATGTATCTCCTTCCGGTCTCAACATGCATATTAAAATCATCCAAAAGGTGGCCAATCAATTGTAAGCATTAAGAGCAATAATTAAAACTCAATCATGAAGGAAAAATTAAAACTAGATTTAATAAGTTAAGATTCAATCCGTCATTAGTAAGCTACGTCATCACCCTAGGAAAAGGAAAATTTAGCTCATGATAAAATTAAAAACAAAACCAAAATATATTCCAAACATCATAAATATTGCATAAAAATTAATTACAAAAACATAAAAATACTACTACAAGATGCATGAAAATGGAAAATCTAGCCTACCATATAGGAGGTAAAACCATCCATGTAGGTGGCAACCTATACCATCCATGAAGGAGGACTACCTAGGCCTTCCATATAGGAGGTAAAACCATCCATGTAGGAGGCATGCAAGAAGTAAAAAAAATGCAAGAAATAAATTCTAAAAATAACAACTCTCTCTCTCTAACATAGAGACTCTCTCTCTCCTCCTTCCTCCTCCTTTTTCTTCATTTTAGGGTGCCAAGAAGCTCTATTTATAGGCTTCATTTTCGGACTGCTACAGTGATTTTGCTACAGTGAATTGCTACAGTGAATTTGCTACAGTGCACCGACCACACCTACCGCACTGCTACAGTAACCGACCACACCTACCGCACTGCTACAGTAACCGACCACACCGTCCGCTACAGTAAACCGCAACCGTCCGCTACAGTAAACCGCTACAGTGAACAGTGAACCGCATGAACAGTGCACAGTGAATAGTACCGCGTGAATAGTACCTTTCCCTTAAATGCCTTCTTTAATTCTTTTTAATCCGGTACTATCCATGGCTGCAAGAAAATCATTATTTATTTATTAATTACACCCAAATTGATTACATTCAACTCAAATTTAGTCCACAAAATCATCATATAAGGGAAAATAAATATGCAAATATTTTACTTATCAAATTCCCCCACACTTAGCTCTTGGACGTCCTCGGACAAGAAAGAGTAACTAATAAGTGCTTCCAACAAAATCAGAAGTGTCAAGTAATAAACAAGGACACAATTAAAGAATAAAGAGATCATAGTATTCTTGAATCAACAAAAGTATAAACTGGTAACTTCATTTGAAAATAAATGAACTGAATTCATAATTGTGGCTCATTCTCTCAATCTCTCAAGTGTTTTAGGGTAAGTGTTTCGCTCAAATTCACCTGAAAAAATTGCACTACCATAAGCTTGCCAAAAATCTCAATCTCTACTACCTAATTCACATGCATAATTCAAATCAAAAGGACTTATTTAAGGTTGTAATGAGGTTAAGGTAAAAGGAATGTAAAAACTGATATGAAGGGCTATTTTTACTAAGTAAATAGAGCAGTTGAAAAATGGGCCTTCTTAAGAATAAACCTGGCCTATCTCATCCCAACAACCCATAATTTACATTTTTTTTTTCTTTTTCCTCTTTTTTTTTTCTTTTCTTTTTTCTTCTTTTTTTTTTTTTTTTTTTATATTACAACTTCTGCACTTTTGTGGTTGATGATATATAGACCCCCACACTTGTCAAAAGCCCATTTCACAAAAATTTCAAATGCTCTGTTAATCTTTCGAATTCAGTAAAAGCACTTGATAAATCATTAAAACACATATCAATGGGTTGAGAATAAAGACATAATCAATTAGGCTCAAAGGGGCTTATCAATGGTATAATTGTAAGGTTGGCTATTTGGCTCTGGCTAAACAAAATGAATGCCTTTATCATTTTTGAATGTGCATGTGACATGTAATTTCAACTAGATTTAAGGCAAGTTCTAGAGTGACAACTTAATAGGTGAATATCACACACAAGAAAGATAATCACTATTGATCATATAGGCTCAAAAGCTCACGGTTAGGGACTTTCAAATTCAGCTCATTCAATCTCAAAATTCATCACCAAATTCAACAATCAGTTATTCAATCATGCTATAAAATCTCTAAACTCAATTGATCCATGCTTCAAACTTATATACTTCTTAAAATCATTGAAAAACACTTCAATAGAATTTTTTTTTTTTTTTTTTAAAGATGAAATAACAAAAAAAAAAAAAATTACAACTAATAAGATGCGTCTCAAGAGTTAAGAATAACTCTTTACTCTGCCATCTATGCATACCCCATGCATCTAATGGTTTTACTAACTAACTATCTAATGGAGAAACTATGCTTTTTTTTTTTATAATCCTCCCCCAACCTAAATCAGACATTGTCCTCAATGTCTTCTAAAGATTAAAGAAAGTTTTTTTTTTTTTTTTTTCAAACAACCTAAACACACAATAAATTAAACCAAAATGCTGAGAGTAAAACCATAAGATAAAAGAAAGTTACAACCGGAGAGTGGTATCTGGATTCTGCTTCTGACTGCTACCTGAAGATTGCCCACCTTTTTCTTTTACTAATAGATCTGGTTGAGGTTCATAGGTTTGCAGTTTATCTAGTAGTTGATCAGCAGTTGGTGCAGAAATGATGGAATGACGAGTCGCTTGGGGTATGAATCCTGTTTCCACAGCATGATCAAGAAAAGACAACAGGTTATCGTAAAAACCATTAACATTTAACAATCCTAATGGTTTTTTATGAAAGTTCAGTTTAGCCCAATAAGCAATGCTAGAGATCCCATCCAACGTTTCAAAACCACCGGGTAGAGCGATAAAAGCATCAGCACGGTAAAACATATGTCCCATTCGTTCAGGCAGACTTGAAACCCCTAACTCTTGCCCTAAGGAGAAGATGTGATTTTCTAACTCCTTCACCCTTACGTTCAAACCTTTACTACCATTCATGGTTGCAACAATAGCCACACTTCCCCTCAGGCCTTGAATACCTCCCCCGTAGACAAAATTGATCTTTCTTGCAGCTAATGCACGTCCCAATTCGTTGGCTGCAGGTATAAACTCTCTATCCTTTCCCAAGTCAGTTTCACCAAAAATGCATATAGATTTAAAACTGCATTTTAGAGTGATACCACTCCTCTCTTTTTCTCTCTCAGACATTTTGTGTTTTTTTTACAAATGGAAGATTGCATATTTATATTACAAAAACAGCGACAACAAAATCATGCAAATCACACAGTTTTCAAAAAAATTTGAAAAAAATTTCTGACACGAATGACCAGTGGGCCACTGTGCCAAGAAAGTAAATAAAGTGAGTAAAGAAAGTCAAAAGTTACTGAAAAAGATAAGACAGATTGACAAAAGTAAGATTATGTACAGTAGTTGTGATTGTGGCTCACATCTTCCTCTGGTTTTACGTCCAGTAACGGCTTAAACGCTTTCTATGAATCGAGGATTTGCTTCCCATCCAGTTTTCTTATAAACTGGCAAACAGGGTCGTTTAACGTCAGATTCCCAAGACGATAGCGCTCTTTTTCTTTGTTGAATATATCTAATAAATCAAGAAGAACATGATGAACATCGCCACTAGGATGCGTCTCAAGAGTTTGAATGATATCATCCAATGACTCCTTACTCAGTCCATCCTTTATAAATTGGATTTTATCTTCTCGATTTATAGAAACCATACCTTTGCTCCTACAGCGCTGATCACAATTCCACCTTGCACATTTAGGACAAACCTTCATTCTTTTAGCTCTTCTCTTTTTGGAATAAGAGCTTTTTCCCATACCTGGCATAGGTTTAATAAATGAATCATGAATCTCACCTATTAAACGTACCTTAGCTTCAATGATCCAGCGGACATCCTCAGGAAGGCCCAAACGTTTGAATGTCTTCATTCTTTCAAGTCGACAGCTATAGATCTTCCTAAGCACATCTTTGGGAAGAGTAGGGAACCTGTTCTTAAACTTTACAATAATTTCCTCCATGATGAGACTAAAATTTAAAGATGCAGTTTTGTGTGCTTCAGTAAGTAAGAAAGAAAAATGAAAGATTAAGGAAAAGAATTTTTGGGTTGCCTCCCAAATAGCCGCCCTTCTTTAACGTCTTTAGCTAGACGAAGACCCAACCAATAATTTTTTTTTTATTTTTTTTTATTTTTATTTTTTTATTTTTTATTTTTTTAAAAAAATATTAGGACTTACCTGTTGTTTCCTCCAAAGTGATGACAGTTTTCAAAGTGTTGAGTGCACCGTCATTATACTCTTTCAGCCTTTGCTCGTTCACTTTGAATTTTCGATCACCATCTTGAATCTCCACTGCTCCATATGGCCATGTTTGAACCACAGTAAAAGGTCCTGACCACCTTGATCTCAACTTTCTCGGAAAGAGCTTTAACCTTGAATTGCATATCAGAACTTTTTGTCCCGGCGTGAACTCTCTCCTCAAAATTCTTTTATCCTGCCACATTTTTGTCTTCTCCTTGTATAACTTTGCATTCTTATGAACTTGTTGTCTAAATTTTTCAAGCTCATTGAGTTGGAGAAGTCTCTTCTTACCAGCTGCCTTTAAGTCAGAATTTAAGGCTTTTATTCCCCAATATTCTTTGTGCACTTTAGGATTAGTAGATTTTGATACATCTACTGTTCCTATTGCAAGTGGTTGATCCATGCAGCTTTTGTTCACCACGTCTTTTGTGCAGCTGGTCAATGTATCTACTCTGTAACAGGTGTCACCTTCATTTGGACATGACCAAGCCTTAAAAATGTTAAAAGATACTTGGTCATCTTGAGCTCGTAAAGTCAACTTTCCCTGTTGCACATCTATTAAAGTTCTCCCAGTTGCTAGGAATGGCCTCCCAAGAATGATAGGAACTTCTTGGTCTTCTTCCATATCAAGTATGATGAAATCAGCTGGAAATATGAGTTTGTCCACCTTTACCAGAACATCTTCTAAGACACCCCTTGGATGTTTAATTGATCGATCAGCAAGAAGTAGTGAAACTGTGGTAGGCTTCACCTCTCCAAGACCAAGTTTTCTGTAGACAGATAACGGCATGAGATTTACACTTGCTCCCAGGTCACAAAGTGCTTTTTCAAAGTTACATTGACCTATGGTGCAAGGTATGCAAAAGCTTCCTGGATCTTTCAGCTTTGGTGGTAGTTTCTTTTGCAGAATGGCACTGCACTCCTCAGTAAGTGCAACTGTCTCAAATTCCTCCAGCTTACGCTTATTTGAGAGAATGTCCTTCATGAATTTTGCATAACTGGGCATTTGGGCAAGAGCGTCTGCAAAAGGGATGTTGATATGTAACTTTTTGAAAACCTCCAGAAACTTTTTAAACTGCTTGTCTAGCTTTGCCTTCACAAGTCTCTGAGGGTATGGAACTGGTGGTACATATGGAGGAGGGTTATCTGGAAAGCTGATTCTTCCTGGTACTACATCATCTTCTTGAGGTTTCTGTGCTTCCTCCTTTTTCTCTGGTTCACTTTCTTTCTTTTCTCCGTCATTCTTATGTAGAATTACAGGATCTTTCAATTCTTTCCCACTCCTTAATGCAATAGCCTTCACATGCTCTATTGGGTTTTTTTCAGTGTCACTTGGAAGAGTACCTGGTTGTCTGGAATTCAGCATATTTGCAATTTGGCCCATTTGGACCTCCAAGTTCTTTATTGAGGCTTCGTGGCTTCTGAGTGTTGCATCAGTCCTAGCCATGAATTGAGATGTATTCATGGTTAGTTGTGCCAGTGCATCTTCCACATTCACTTTTTGCTGTGGTGGATTTGGTGGTTGAAGAGCTTGTTGCTGGTAGTTCCCTTGTGGTTTGAACACATTTTGATTATTCCTCCAGCCAAAGTTTGGATGATTCTGCCAACCTGGATTATAAGTGTTTGAGAATGGGTCATTTCTTTGATTTCCGATATAATGAGCTTGCTCCGACTGAGAAGGTATGGATGACTGTCCATCTTGACTTTGTGTACTCATATGAGGTCCTCCATATCGGTCACAGGTTTCATGAGGAGTACTGATTGCATTTGCTTGACTAGTCAATGAGCTCACTTGCTTGGATATAGATGCAACTTGAGAAGATAAAGTTGTAAGGATATCCAGCTCGTGCACTCCAAGTACCTTCTTTGAATTATGACGTTCAGAAGGCCATTGATATGCATTTGCTGCCATCTCCTCAAGTAAATTGTAGGCATCATCTAGATTTTTTCCCATTAAAGATCCTCCAGCTGCAGCATCTACAAGAATTCTGGTGGTATGTGTCATCCCATTGTAGAATGTTTGCAGTGTCCACCAATCTGGTAACCCATGATGAGGACATCTCCTTAGCAACTCCTTGTATCTTTCCCAGGCTTCATAAAGGCTTTCTAGTTCATGCTGGGAAAATGAGGTAATTTCATTCCTCAGTTTTGCAGTTTTTCCTGATGGAAAGTATTTCGCCAAAAATTTTTGTGCCAAGGCATCCCATGTAGTTATGCTTCCCACTGGTAGAGAATGTAACCAGCTCTTAGCCTTATCCCTGAGTGAGAAAGGGAAAAGTCTAAGTCTAATGGCATCATCAGTAACACCATTATGCTTGAATGTGTCACATATTTCTAGGAAGCTGGCTATATGTGTGTTGGGATCTTCTGTTGATAAACCACCAAACTGATTGGCTTGCACCATCTGGATAATTGCAGGCTTGATTTCAAAATTGTTGGCTGCTACTGGTGGTTTTCTGATTCCAGAAGTTGTCTCCATGACTGTTGGTGTTGCATAATCACGAAGAGTTTTGGTATCTGCTGCTTCTCCTTCCGGATTTGCCATTGAATTGATAGAAGTAGACTGCTTTCAAACTCTCCGATTTCTTCGACAAGTTCTCTCGATCTCAGAATCACAAGGTTGTAATTCAGTCTTCTTCGATCTGGTCATATACTAAGCAAAAACCTGAAAAGAAAGAAAAGAAACACAAAAAAAAAATGTAATATGAAGACCAAATTAGTATTAAAATTACTTGGTATTGATATTAATGACATTCCCCGGCAACGGCGCCAAAAACTTGTTACGAATGTAGGATGGTGTATTTAGAAGTGCAAGTGTACACTGTCGTAATCAAGTAATAAAGAAGTGAGTAGAGTATCGTTCCCACGAGGATTGATCACTAAGTACCAAAATTGGTAATTTTAATTCTATTTAGTCGGTTGATTAGTTGTGATTGAGATTGCAAGATAGAAATGATGAAATATGAATACAAGTTATATAAAGACAAATATGAGTAAAAGCCCTAGGGATTAGATTTCACTTAATAAATTCCGGATTGAATCACTTATCTATTCTAGTCCAATTTATTCCACATGATTGATAGTCGAGTTTCCCTATTTTAATTACTAGCCTCTTCCAAGGTCAAGCAATTCTATAATTAATTGCTAACCCAATATATTCCTATATGAATTTAAGCAATCAATCATGCATTAAGATTTATGGAACTCAATTAAGACTACATAACCCATATGAATATATTCCTATTTCATATGCAAATTATGGTTTTAATTATAGGATCCACACACATGTATCTCCTTCCGGTCTCAACATGCATATTAAAATCATCCAAAAGGTGGCCAATCAATTGTAAGCATTAAGAGCAATAATTAAAACTCAATCATGAAGGAAAAATTAAAACTAGATTTAATAAGTTAAGATTCAATCCGTCATTAGTAAGCTACGTCATCACCCTAGGAAAAGGAAAATTTAGCTCATGATAAAATTAAAAACAAAACCAAAATATATTCCAAACATCATAAATATTGCATAAAAATTAATTACAAAAACATAAAAATACTACTACAAGATGCATGAAAATGGAAAATCTAGCCTACCATATAGGAGGTAAAACCATCCATGTAGGTGGCAACCTATACCATCCATGAAGGAGGACTACCTAGGCCTTCCATATAGGAGGTAAAACCATCCATGTAGGAGGCATGCAAGAAGTAAAAAAAATGCAAGAAATAAATTCTAAAAATAACAACTCTCTCTCTCTAACATAGAGACTCTCTCTCTCCTCCTTCCTCCTCCTTTTTCTTCATTTTAGGGTGCCAAGAAGCTCTATTTATAGGCTTCATTTTCGGACTGCTACAGTGATTTTGCTACAGTGAATTGCTACAGTGAATTTGCTACAGTGCACCGACCACACCTACCGCACTGCTACAGTAACCGACCACACCTACCGCACTGCTACAGTAACCGACCACACCGTCCGCTACAGTAAACCGCAACCGTCCGCTACAGTAAACCGCTACAGTGAACAGTGAACCGCATGAACAGTGCACAGTGAATAGTACCGCGTGAATAGTACCTTTCCCTTAAATGCCTTCTTTAATTCTTTTTAATCCGGTACTATCCATGGCTGCAAGAAAATCATTATTTATTTATTAATTACACCCAAATTGATTACATTCAACTCAAATTTAGTCCACAAAATCATCATATAAGGGAAAATAAATATGCAAATATTTTACTTATCAGCTAACATTTTCTAAAAATTTTCTACGAATAGGCATTGAACATGAGGAACCTAGATTACGAAAGCTTTTGCCATTCGGAATCTAGAAGGAAGTTGTGTTCAAACGAAGGGATGGAAGAGAGGAGAGCGATGCGACGTGGTGATGATGGAAGATTTGGTGTGGGTTTTTTGCATCAATGACCTTGTTCTCTTTTTCATTCCTCATCTACTCCAGAACAAATCTTCATTCTTTCATGCTCGACTTGTTGATTTAGTTTTGATTCTTGTTGATTGGCAATTTTCTGGCTACCAATGATGATGAAAGGGGATTTTTTTTCTTTTTTAAAAAACTTATGTTGCAGATCTGAGGGGGATAAGCGAATTCTGGGGAAGATGAGGGTATGTATAGTCCAGCATTGATGGCGATGATGGATGTAGATTTTTTTAAAAATAAAACTTTTTTTCCAAGCTGGAAAAACTGACTTAAAAAGAAACTTCAGGAGTATTTTAACCCTTTCACCCTATTTCAATCAAAGAGCTTTTTTTTAACATATTCATCATAATATATTTCAGTTGTCTGCCTACCTGGCTTCTCTCTGCTACCTCTACAGCCCCATGATTTCCCTTTCTATTCAATATATTTCAATCAAAGAGCTTTCTTACGTATTCACCATAATAAGATTGGGCATTGATAATTTGATGCTAAACTGGCTTCATCTTGAAGTTGACTTATGGTGACTTTTTGGCTACAAGCTCTTATTTATGAAAGCTAGCTAAACAAAAATAGCCCAAACCAATTTTTGGAAGCAAAAGTCACTTTTGAACTTCCATAACTTCACACCAAACATAGCCTAAATCCACCAGCCAAAGCGCAGAGCAAAGCAGTGAACAACGCAACTTGGTGTGAGAGAGAGGAAAAGGGAAGTAATAAGATAATATTGACAATGTTTAAAACATGTCTAGATCAGACAAGTGAGCCGCGAATTGGAGTGTACAAGAGCAATCAGATTAGGCTAACGAAGGATGATATAAAAGTGATACAGGAGCAAAATGGCGTAAGGTTATGGAAGTGACATAAGAAGTAATAATCCACGAATAATATACTAATATCTTATTCAAAAAAATTTCAAACCCAAGATATATTTCAATCAAAGAGCTTTCTTATATATTCACCATAATATATTTCTGTCATGACCCAAAATCCGAGTTGTGATCGGCACGTAAGCTAAGCCAAATAGTTCCATTAGCCCAAGCCTTAAACAAAGTACATTGACTGAACAAACATTTACACAACAATAACAATTCTTATTGTACTTCCATATAAAAAATTTCAATGAGAGAACAAATCCACAACAATTAAATTTGGGGATACATATGCTATCCTATTTATTACATAACACAATAACTCTAACATCATCATAGTAGTTATGACATCACGGAATTCCCATAAGCTCACCAATACATTACAATATACTTCATAAGTTTATGAAGCATATCTATCACAATCAACCTCACTAGTTGCTTTATTGGAAAAAAGTACAAAGAGGAATGAGTCTACCACTGACTCAGTGAGAACATAAATAACAAAGTGCATAGAGGGAAGCAAAGGTGCATAGAGTTTTGGGTTAAGGTGCAAAAATGCATATAAGTTTTTGTCAAAATAGCGCCCAACACTAAATGTTTTTTTAGGGATAAAAATGACTATGTGATTACAAAAATGGGGCAAAAGTCACAATTTCCATTAAATAATGATGACGCCTGTTTAATTCACCTTAAATGTGCCAGTTGTTGTCCATATGTTATTTTTGGTTGTGCAAGCATGCTCATAATAATGGTTATGGATGATTCTGAACACGATGGCGCTGATTCTGCGTCTATTTTAAATCTTGGTGAGGCAAATATTGATAGTAATAGGGTAGATAACAGTTATATTGGGGGTGACAAGGGTGCTAGTGGTGCTGAAAATCCATTAGTTGTTCACATACGTGATGAATTTTAGTCAAAAAGTTTGCTCCAACTCACATTTTTTTGTCAAAAAGTTCAAACTCACGGTCAAAGTTTTCAAATTAACGGAAATTATGATTTTTGCCCCACTTTTGTAAACATATAGTCACTTTTGCTCCATTAACCACATAGTCACTTTTTCCCCCAAAAAAGTATTTGGCGTTGGACGCTCTTTTGGGAAAAACTCATGTGTATTTTTACACCTTAACCCTAGAGTTTTTTGTAAAATTTTTTTTCTCCAAATAAATAAATATAAAAAATTCAAATGTTGTGTTGAAAACAAAAAATGAGGGTAAAGGTTCACTAATTCCTTATCTCAATAAATAAAAAATAATTAAAATCAAATATTCAATCACAATCTTTTAATCTAACACAATCACTTAATATCAATCATAGTAGGGAATAACCGTCCCATCTATAAACTACTTCATATACTATATACTCACTGTGAGGAATAACCGTCTCACCAATACATATATATCATATACTATATACACATAACCTTTAGTGGAGAATAATCATCTCTCCTATATTTATATATATTCATCTATCTCATATACTAATTATCAACATAAACTATGGTGAGGAATAACCATCACACACACACACACACAAACTTTGTCGATATGTATATGATACCTCCCAAAAATATTTTTCTTTCATAAAAATAAATTTGTCAAATTTTTGGAATCGTAAAGAAAGTTTGAAATCAAATTAATTAATCAAAAAGAGAGGTTGAAAAGAAGGTAAAAAAGAGTAATTAAAATTTTTTTATTCTTGGAAAAAATAAATCAATTCAATATTTTGAAAAATATAAAGGAGGATTTAAAAACAATGTTGATTAGCAAGACAAAGAGTAAGAAAATACATGTCAACTGATATTTATAATAAAGGTATAAGAAGGTGGAACATAAAAAAAGTATAAATTAAATATCCACCACACAGGTTGAAAACATGGTAAAAGTGAAACGAATGGTGCCACCTTGCTATTCATACTCTCACTTGATAAGATCAGTAGCATAGATCCGTTTTTAACCATATTAGGTCTAGAATTGAATACTTACGAAGTAGTCCTCACGAGTATCACCTTATGCACATCCGGATAGCATTAAATAATTGATTAAAGTAGTGCCATATGTATGAGTGAATGAGGAGGTCAATTCAACATGGAGGCAGAGGAAGAAATAGCAGAAGGAAAAGAGGAAGAGTGAAAGAAGAAGTGGTGCATAAGGGAAAGAAGAAACTGTTAAGTCACTTGCAAGGCAGAAGCTTTTGGCGGCCGTGTGAATGAAGATGATTGAGGAGGAGTAGTCTTGATTTGATTTAGAGATTATGGAGATAGATATTTGGTATAAATTCAAATAATATATTATTATGGTAGTGGTTCCTATGTTATTCCATAAGGTAATTTATGCTATGACGAGGTTTATTAACATTTACTAAATATCTTCTCATATTATTTTAATTACATATTTAAATTTCAAAATATTTGTGATCTACATTGTAATCAACTAAAAGATATTCTAAACAAATGTTAAATTATATCATTTTAAGAGTTGTTGGAATACTAGTAGGGTAGATATCTCAATAAATTTATAAGATTATTTTTTAAAAAATGCAAAATTCATTATAATTTGACCTAACTTTTAGTTCTTTTTTTTTGGGTTATTATAACACTACTACATATTTTTACATTTATAAATGCTTAATACATTATGGTTATAGCTAATAAACGTCATGTATGTCTAGATGGAGATCACTTAAGGATGTATAATACTTAAAAGTAATTGTTGTAGTTAATAACCATCATTTATTTAGTAATAAAAGTGATTCTTTTGAAACAATCGTCATGCAACACTTACAAACAATTTATCTTCCAACCTTACATCAGCGAAAACACAAATATAACGATTATATCTATTGACCGTAAAGTATGAATGAAAAAAATGAAATTTCATAATAAATAACAGTCATTTAAGGAACAAATCTAAAAAGCACATTATAAAGCCTCATTCGGTCCGACACTAAGTACCAGTTCTCCTAAGTTAAATATACTTTAAAGCAAAGCATTCGACTCTATTTATACTGACCTATTCCTTTTATTTTTAGTACTTTTCTAAAAAGCACCTTTTTATATCATCGTCATTCTCACCCTCATCATGGTTAGATGCTAGAGAGCTCTTTCCATTTATCCTCCTCCTCCTCCACATGCCTTCCTCGTCTTCCTCCTCTACTTCCTCGTCATCCTCACTTTCCCTCATCACCGCCTCCACCACTAGCACCTCCTCTACAAGCTCCTCCCTCTCCTCCTTGTCCACTAGCACCTCTTTCTCCTCCTCTTCTTCTGCCTCCTCCTCAAATGGAGGCTCTGTTGCAAACATTAGCCAGCCTTGACTGCTCCACAAGGCGTCTCGTGAGACACGCCCACCGTCTGAATAAGAAGTTAGACCTCATTCTTTATCACTATCAGGTTGTATATGATCACTTCCAGTCAGATCCATCATCTCCTTCTTCAGACGTGATGATGTGCTGAGTAAGGAGGAAGGGCAGGAGGAGGAGGGTAGCAGTAGTGGTGATGACTAAAACCACTACTACTTTTTTTTTTAAATTTTTGAATACTAAAATTAATTAATCGTTAGGGCATTGTAGCCCAAAAATATTAAAAAAACAATTATCTCTTCATGATTATTAGTAAACAACCGTTGCTAATTTAAGAGATGTTCACAGTTATTAGTAAATAACCATTACTTATGTTAACCATTGTAATTTATACTGATACATTTGGCTCTATAACATAACCCTTTCCATTCAAAAGGACACGATCTACTGGATAACCATTGAAACCCATTTAGCCATCCACTTCTTTTCCAACTTCTGACTTTTGTTCTTCATCGATTACATGAGAGAGCAAGGACGCATGGACAAGAGTAGCAAGGGGGAATTGACCTCTCTCTTTCACACTCTTGTTTATTCATTATCTTGTTTTCTCTTTTTTTAATCTTTTGATTATACTGTAGGGTTGAATAATCAACTTTAAAAATTATTTTAAAAAAGTTGAATAGGTTATGTTTATTATGTAAAACCCCATTACTTGTCAGAATACCATGTTAAAAACCTAACGATTATTAAGAAATCACTATCACCATTTACAAAGCCTAACAATTGTGATGTTAAAACCATGAAATTTCATTCAAAGGTTCATTATGGTTGTAAATTAAGAATGGTAAGAAAAGGCCACCTTTAATAATGGTTTCAAGCTTATAACCATGAGCAAGTTTTCTCAAGTTTTTTAAAACACATACCCGCTATTTCACACCTTTTCACTTTCCTAAGTTATTACACTTACATGCTTGTCTTTGGTCGAATGTTACCCACCATCCTCATAACCCCACAACTTCAGTTAACTCTTTTTGCTGTTGACAACCACATCTAAGTGAACCATATCCTCCACTGCTTTCTTTGAATTTTAGTCTAGCATTGATCGAGTTGCTTTAATTGCCAAAACTCTATTTTTTATTTCGAAGTTGTAGCTAGGTCGCATTCCTTCACGTGATTTGTTCTTTTTATTTTAAGGTATGATTTCTCTTCTACATTTTCATTCTATATTCTCCTTATTTTTCACTTCATCTTGCCTAGATAAGTTTTGACCTTAGTCATGCATCGTATTTTTCTGGAAAACTCATTGCTTTATTCCTTGTGGTTGATTGAATGATTTTTTTTCTAGTTAAAATGGCAAGGTCTACTTCCTGCGGCACTGATAATGCCCCTAGTTTTGATAGTGGCTATGAGAGCTTGACAAGTAATGAGTATGTAGATCATAAGCACACCAACCCAATCTCAATAAAAAAAGGATAGGAAAACTAACTTCTAAATGAAAATGAAAGGAAAGCTCGACAAAGGCCACATGCGACAAGCCTGGACCAAAGATAGAAAGCATGCCTAGCCCCTAAAGGATAGGATACCTCTAGTTCTGACAATGTTCCTATTGGTATCAATGTTGTCATTAGGAAACCCAGAAACAAGACCCCAAAACAGGCATTAGAACGAGTATGGGATACTATAAGAAGGGCCGTTGTACCTTGACTTTTGTGAATGAAGAAAATACTATAGGGAGAAGATTTGAGGTGACATAGAATAATGATGGTTAACCTCTTCATCTGTCACAGTTCATCAGCTACATTGGCTTAACGACAAGTACCAACGTTCCTATCTCGACGGGTAATTGGCGTCGAGTATAGGAAGGTTACACATAAGTTATTTAGGATAATGTTAGGGTAAGGTATATATGCCTACTAATTACTTGCTATGTACTTGTAAAAATGTTAACTTGAATTTTATACTTTCCAATATATATATCATGTAGATGGAGATCAAATTAGGGAATTTGTCATCAAGAAGGCTTGCCAATCACTACGTATATTTCATTATGGATTGATGAAGGCGTATTTTTAGAATCCTGATGAAGTTGATATATAGAAGTTCTTGGGATCTTTGATCCACTATCAAACTAGATGATTGGAGAAATTTTGTCATCTCAATTGTTTTTCACAATTTATAAGACCTATATGTATTTGTTTAATATAAACTCAAGTGTTTTGTATTTTGTAGGAATTAAACTAAGTGAATAGGAGGAAGTAAAGAACAATAAGTATCCCTATAAGGGAGGGTGAATGGGGTATGCTTAGATTGTTGAAAAGTTGGCTGCTGAGAATGGGGACGGTAGTAGACTCCCTCATCATGAACTTTGGTCGGTGGCAAGGAAAAATAAAGATGGCTCTTATGATGATCCTCAGGTGAAGGAGATAGATCGTCAATAAAATTGTAAGTATTAATATTGGTCCCGAATTCATGGAAGTAATGTCTTCAATTAACTATCAATATTAATATTATTGTTAAATGCACAGTAAGCCAGGTCTGAGGAAGTTACAGCATAGGGGGGCTACCTTTTCTATGGATATGTATTGGCCAAGACATTAGGGCCTGACTATCCCGATCTTGTTAAGCATGCCAGCCTTGAATTAACTAAGACAAAATATTATGGTCATCGACAACCTCAAAGAAATAATAAGGAGGAAAAGTAAGAGAAGCTCCAGAAAGAGTGTGATGAAATATAGGAACAAATATGGTTTCTCACACAAGGGTTGATGAAGAAGCATCCTACGATGCAATAAGGGGGAAATGGCAGCCAAAATACTAGAGGTTGCATCACATTCCCCCCATGATCTACCTGAGTGTTTGGTGGATGTTAAGTGTTTTGTCGATAGCCCTGGATACCATACAAGTGCAATGGGCCATATCTTCAACTGCCCAGAGAATAACATGCTTCATAACGAGCCTATCTCTCCTGAGCAAGTGAAGGTACAAATCAATACCAACTATTCACTCCTTGTTCCTACCAAAGACATGGATATAGTGGGAGCGGCTACGAGCAGCTTCGTTATGTGGCCTCCCCGTCTACTTAGAGTGTGGAAGCCCCCTACTCACAAGAATTTAGCCACTCAAAAGAAGCTAGCCATTAATTCTAAGCTCCATAATCATTCCAAACCCCCTATTAATAAGTCAAAACCCCCCACTTCCAAGACCCCCAATTAGTCCAAGCTACCAACTCAGTCTAAGACCCTCTCTCAGTCTAAGAAGAGGAAGCATCCCACCCCAATGATCAATCTGAGAAGAAATCTTCCTCATAGAATAAGACCATCGGTCAATCTACCCAGAAGTCCCTCCAGGAGTTCGCTAACAAGTGCTTTGCTTCAAACCCATGTCAAATGATCACATTTGGGAGAGAGGTCTTCGACCTTCCAGACCAAGTGAAAGTTATAACCGAAGAGCTTGTTTTTGAGATCCTGAATAAGGACATAGCAAGTTTAATGTCTTTCAACTTCTTTATGAGGTATTTCTTTAATAGTTGGCTGCTTAGAACTTTAATTACATTTTGATATGTTGGTTTTGACATTTCAGACATTTGTACTATAATTACCTCATCTCCTGCGGCCTCCAGGACAAGATCAAGTTCATCCGCCTTGACCAAATCAATAACCAAGGTGATGACATGTAGGAAGATGCCAACCAATGACACACAAGGTTTTTGAGGGATGAATTCCTTATGAGGAAACCAAATAGAAGTGATACTTACTTCTTGGTGCCTTACATTCAAAGGTGAGAACATCATTAACTCAATTTGAATTAGTTTTTATTTATTATGTAATTGTCCTGATGGTGTGATCTACTATTGTACTTAGGAATTACTAGATGCTCATAACCATAAATCCAATATGTAAAAGAATTTGGTACTACGACTTTATGAGCGGGGTTCCAGACACGAGACCATACATGTAGGAGACTTTCAATCAGTAAGTTATTCATTTATCGTCTCTTATAATTTAGTTCATCTTGCATGTTTCTGTATGTATAATTTTATATTGTATCTTAGAGTGATCTACACTTACAACACTCAAAATTGTCTTGAGCACACAAAGAACAAGCTCAATAATGACACCTATAAATGCACCTTCCAATGGCTACGTCTGAAGGTATATATATATTATTCACCAATGATTAAAATATTAATAAATTGATGGAGCACACGATATAGTCTATATATATGACCGACTAAAAAATTTTTCTCTAATTTTTTTAATGTACCTAAAGCAACTAGGTATAGTGATACAACTAAGGTATATTATATGCTCAATTCGTTTATATATACATTCAGTCAGCTATATATTACAATATCTAACTTCTATCTTGTTTCTTTTTACGCACAGTATTTTAATGCCTCCTGCACGATGATTAGTGACTCATAAATTGAAGAAGTTGTTGAAGAGTTGGCGATATCTGTTCAACATTAGCGGGAGAGTAAATGCATATAGAATGATTGTAAATTTCTAGATACTGATGATTTGTTTGTTTTAAATTTTTGGTTTTAATAGTGTATACATGTACATGAATGACTGTAAATATATTCTAATTTGTTGTATTATTTTATAGTTGAATGAATGTAAATATATATTATGATTCATTCTGTCAAATTTATATACAGGGGGTATCGAAAGCATAATCCCCCCCATTTTTTTAAAAATTTTTTTAGCTTCGATAAATTATGGTTGTTATCTAACAACCGTTATTTATGTCAACTATATATAAATGTTGTTAAAACAGAACTGTTATGTGTGATGTAAGCATTATCATATATTATGACAGTTGTTTACGTGTGCCTATTAATTATTATCACAACAATAGGCATATCAGGGCCTCACCAAACCTCAATATATAACGGGTGTTATGTTATAACCATTATAATAGGTCTATAATAAATAACGGTTCAAAATCGCAATGTATTTACGCTGAGCTTTTATAGCGTCTGCATATATAACGATTCAAAACCGTGATATATGTCAGTTAATAATCGTTATATATCGTGATTTCTGTTGTAGTGCAATTTTAGATGTCTATGAAGAACATGATAAATCATTTGAATGACTATGAGATAAAGTTTCATGATGAACATAAAAGTGGGTCCTACCATCACCACCAAATAGCAAATTCTCATTGATTATCATTATCTTGTTCTTAATTCTTAATAAGTTGACAATCATGAAAGAAAGATTATTAAAAATAATCCAATACAGTAAGGCACGAACTGTTTGGAGAGTTTACAATCATGTATTTCTTATCATCTAATCATTAAACTAGCCATGAATTTTTGTTGCTCACAAATGCTAGCCATAAAAGTATCTCAAGTTCTATTAGCTTTCTTATTATTTTTTACTCATTATCTTGATCAAATCAGCTCCCACCTTTTTTTTAAATTGATTTTTTATTTTATTTTTCTTTAGAATTTCATATTAATAACCCTAAAATCTTTACTTTCTTACCGGTTTGGTCTCGAGTTATCTCCAGTTTAACTCCAGTCTGACCCACTGACCCTTGACCTAGTACCCTGACCGGTTCAATGACTGGTCTGGGTTTAATTACCTTGAATTTTACTTAAACAATCCAATAGCCCATCTACGGTAGTTTTAGAACTCATACATAACAAAATCGAACACAATAATCAATTCAAAATTATCACTCTCGCATCATTCATATTTTGATTCTCCAAAATCAAAGCGTAATATGAATTAATTTAATTTAACGTGCCATAACCTTACTTGAGTATATGTTAACAAGAGTGATTAGAAAGAAATAACAAGAATCAAATTGAAGAATCATTGTATGTTATTGATACAAGAACAACATGCTCGTACAATATAGGAACCAACTTAGGTTAACCCTATAACACCCCATTTTTAATCACCAATATTCCACCTATGTGATTAATACATTTAATGGAATAAAATGGTGAATTTTGGTATGCCTAAAATTTACAGAAAATTTCCAGTTGCCTGTTACACACAATTCGGCCAAGCAAGGACCCAAATGAGCAGTTAATGTCCATGTAAATGTCTACTATTGTAACCAAAATTGGAACATAAAATCGCATGATTAATTTCCTAATATATATCTCACAAATTGGCCAAACCAAAGGAAAGAAGCAAGAAATGATTTATTTTGGTAAATCATAAAATGTAGGGGCAAAACGGTAATTTTGCCATAAAGTGGGAAATGATTATTTTTTCCTAATATTCCCAAAAATTTTGGATATATGGGAACTAAAAAGAAATAAATGGCTACTTGATAATTAATAAGCCTATTTTGGTAAATTATTATCAAGTAAGGTCAAATAGTCAAATGTCAAAGGTTTTAAAGTCAACATATTGCTAGATGGCAATGGGATAGTTGAGATCAATATATTTCCCTCTCTTTCTTATACTCTATGTGGAATGAAGAAGCATGAATGGAAATGAAATATTGAACAAAAGAAATAACATGTGGACCAATGGAAAAGTGCTACCTATGTAAGCATTTGACTAACTAAACATATAACCATTTCTTCATCCATTCATCCTCATTCTCGTGCAAGAACAGAACCGTAAGAGTGAGAGAGAGTTGTTGAGGTGGTGAAGAGCATTGAAGCATATCAAAGGCTAAGGTTCTTAAGATCAAAGGTAAGGGAGCTTATAATCTTATGATTCTTGCTTCCTAATCCTTCCATGATTACTTCTAATCACTTCTCCTTCTTTGAAACCATGGTATTCAAGACAAAATTCTAAGAGGAGGGAGAGAGAAGTTAGACATGTAGAGAGAGAAAGAGAAGAAATCAAAAGGTAAACCTCCAAACATGTTTCTCTTACTTTAGTTGCTATTGATGTTGTTCATGGCTTGGTTTGGTTGGTTTTGTGAAAGATAGTTGATGAAACCTAAAGGACCTTGCTATCTAAGTTTCTCCAAACCTTATCCAATGAATGTCTAAATAGCTAATAGTATGATTATAAGTAGAAATGAGGTGATAAGGCAAGAGAAAACGAGAAACCGACACAACTTTTCTGAAAACTTGAAATCTAAGCCCTATCTTAGATGTGGTAAAGGAGCAGAAATTTGATAATTTTGATACTTCCATTGGGTTTAGAAGATAAAATTGTGTAGGAATGGCCCGAGTCATAATTTCTGGTAAGGTCTAGTAGACCGGGTCTACAGGGGCATTTTGGTAATTTAGCATTATAAAGCTAAGTTAACCAATAGCATGAGATTAGAGTAAGGTGTGAATGAGTAATAACTCATCTATGGTGTATTGGAAATTGTAGGACTTGGTGACGGTTCAAAGTCTAAGACTTGCCTGAGCTCATATAAATGGAAAGTTGATAAAGGAAAGCAATCAGGTAGTAACTTCTTCTTACATATACTATGTGATGTCTATTATGAATGTCATTTGCTGTAACATGAGCTAGTGTCCTAGACACACTAATATCCCATGTTGTTGTCAAGGACCCGACAGGGGCGCTAAGTTGACCAAGGGGCAAACATATAGTTTGACCTTGGGCAAGTGCACACATATATAGTTTCGATCATCTTACATGATATGACATTGCATATCTATTTTTGTGCTCTAAATGTTTGTAAGCTTGTTGCTACTAATATTCTCTCGAATCTCATTCTTTCAAAACAAACCATTTCAGCTGAAACAGGCAGCTCAAAAGACAAGTCGGTGGCTTCCGGTGGTTAGGGTCTCAGAGCTTTTCGTTGGGGCTATAGTTGTTTGCATGTACTTAGATACTTTTGAATGATTTGTACATGTATATATATACTTATCAAACCCTTTGAGGAAATTCTCCTGTAATGTAAACTTGTACCGAATATCAATATGTTTTTGTTGTGTCTGTATGCTTTATAAAACTTATTGCTTATCGCCCCGCGAATATCGAAATGTTAAGGGGTTTGAAAAACCCTAATCATCTCTTACTTGAAGGTAATAAACCACTAATCCTAATTTTAGGGATTCTAGAGAGAGACTTCTCACTCTTAACTTGGTGATGATTCCATATCTTATACACTAAACCATATTAACTAAGACCTTTAATATAGACTAGGGCCTGAACCATCTAACTAATTAATCGAAATTGAAATGCTCCTCCAATGTAGCCGGATAGTACCCTGCTAGGATTCTTCCCTCTGCACCACATACCCAGATAAAAGAGTTTTTTTTTGCAAGAAGTCAGCCCATAATTGAAGATTCTAAAGCATTACATTGATAAAAACCAGCTAAGACTGATGAAAGTAAAGACTTGGCATTCCCAATTAGAAAGGGATTTAGGGCTAGATGATGGCATGTTATTAGATTTGGTAGCCGGATTCTAGGAGCACTTAAAGATGATCTTCATCCTGATGAATGTCAATACAAATAAGTAGTGATATCCATAAACATTAAACCCCCTTTTGAACTGGGGTATGCTATAATGGATACAATGGATAATTTTTTAAATCAGAGATGAAACATTATGAGAATTTAAGGATAATGTAAATGTTGAGAATACTAGCTTTATATAAATCAAACATACAAATCATAAGTTGGATTATAAATTAACATATTTGAAAGGAATTTAGGTGATAGATTAGAAGAAGCAAAGGATCAATATATACTAAAGAGTAATAGGGAAATAAGCCATTGGTCTATTTCATTTCATTTTTGTCTCACACATCACTTTGCTAACAACAGTACCGACTTCAGTTGAGAAGCCGTTACTATTGTTGTTGGCTTCATTGTTGTGTGACCAGATAATAACTTAAGTTCCATTTGGTTGTCACTTCATACAGCTGTATTCTACTCTTCAATTTCTTGACACTTGATAGGAGTGGGTGAAGCTTTGACTCACCTAACATCCTTCCATTCGGTTGGGGTCAGGTTACTCCTTTTCTCCTTCTCTATTCAGCTTATGCTCATTCACCATTAATGATGTCAGTCTGAACTTGGGTTGCCATTTTTTCTTCACCGACAGTGATGTATTCTTTCCATTACCTTCAAAATTGTTGTAAGTTTGAGCTTCATATTTCTTCGCTCACCTGTGAAACCCTTATTGTAGTAAGTCTGAGCCACTGTTGAAATTTTTTGTATGCTGCTTTCAATTTTCCATTTTGCTGACCACCTTCACCTAAGTTCAAATGCTCCCTTTAGTTTTTTATTTGCTGCTTTCAATTTTCCATTTTGTTAACCTTCATCTTATGCTATTTGTTCTATATGTCCATTTTTGTCCAATGGTTCTGCACAACCTACAACTTTATGCTTCTGTTATTTCCTAAGCCTTGTTCCAATCTTTTGTCTCTTCATATGTTAGACTTTATATTATCACATAAAAGTTGTTTCCTTCATATGATTCAATTCAATACTTTATATTAATCAATATCTATTGTCTCTTCTAGTTTGCTTGCAATTGCTTTTAAATTGTATGACTTGAGGCAAATAGGATATATTGAGTGGGAAGAAATAAGTATCTTAAGATTTCCAGGTTTAGCAAATGTTATTAAGTTTGTATGATTATTATGGTTTAATTAATAATATGCATAATTAAACTTGTGCTATTGGTTATAGCAATCTTTTTGCACATCATTAATTTGATTTGACAAATTTAGTAGAGAAAGGTGGTAGTTTCTTTGTTATATCAATAAAATATTCTGTCTAACGTAAAAGTCATCATAAGATCATGGTCATCTGAAATATTATATATCTTGTGACCCTCGTCTTCCCTTTCCGTTACATTAACTACTTTACGACCCTAACATTTTCCAGGTTAGGCAAATGATGATAGCCATAATGTCAGAATGTGGGACACAACTAGAAGACGATATTCTGGAAGCTATTCTTGACCAAGCAAATTCTTTATTTTCCCTTACTTTGATTAGAGTTTTGATTCTTACGTTGTTGTTCTTTGTCAGACTCTGATGCTGACAAGGATGGTAAGATTAGTAAAGAAGAATGGAAGGAATATGTTGATCAGAACCTAACACTATTGAATCACATGACTCTTCCTTGTCTAAAGTAATTTACTTTCATCCCTTGCCTCTACTACATTTATCTCAGTTACCATCACAATTGTCATAATTGATTTTCCTATTTGTCATCGAGGTTTTTTGAAAAAAAAAGAAAAATAATTTGTTGGCAAATAGATGAACAACATGGAGAAATGCTTTTAGTACTTCCTGATGAGTAATCAAGGAAGAAGTATACATTTGGGTCCCCAAAAAATGGCGAAAGTATACATGATAAACCAGCTAAGGACATAGGGTAGAAAACAAAACCAAAATAACAAGCTCAGTTTATTGTGTTTCTTTAGGTAAAAAAAAAGTGTCTTCTATCTTACTTCTCTTAATGGTCTAGAATGCATTGAACTTCCTACTTAAATTACATGTTTGAATCTTCTGTATGGGATATTTTATATACCCTTGCATCAATTCCTTCTGCTGTAAATAGACATATCTTCCACAAAGATAATATTAATCTAATATAATCGTGTCTTCATGAGCTACCCAACAGTGATCTCTAATTTTTGCACTACTTTCTAATGAATAGAATTTCACCTTTGGTTGTCAAAAAAATTATTCTCAAACTTAATGTCATTTACACTGAATCTTTAGAAGTTTTTCTCTGTGCACATTCTTTCACGCTTGCATGGGAAAAGCTCCCATATTAATGCAGTTATTTGTATGGATGTGAATTACTTTTAATGCCATAAATTGTACTTTCTTGACTACAAGTGGTTGTACATAATCACAGGCAAATCAGTATAGTCAAGAATTGATGAATGTCGAGATGCTTATGCTACATGGATAAACATGGTAAGTTCATATTATCTTTCTGTGATGTGTAATTGTAAACATGTTTTCTCTATTAATAATAATGTTTTTCACTGTAATCTATCTCTAATTTCATTTGTCAGGCTTATGTAAGTTGGAGTCCAAAAATGGTCATGAAGGAGATATCCTGACATGTTAAGGTCTTCCATATACATCATACCTCATTTTTATTTCATTAACAAGTCTTCAAATTTTTGAGTTATGTGCCTAACTAGTGTGATTTTTACTCACTTATGACCATAAATAAGCAATTATGGTTTTTTAATAAGGGTTTCTTGGATCCTAAGATACACTGAGATACTTCTGTTGAGGGATTTCCCACTATTAAAGAGGCATATGAAGAAAGTGTAGGTCCTAGATGTGTATCGGTGTAAGTCTATTTATCTTTGTAGATTTATGGTCTTGCTTGGCCTTATTTTCAACAGTTATATAGCTTGCAACATATATGCACACACCCTTACACTGATTTGCATATCCCTAAACTAAAAGGATTTTTCTGGCATATTAGCTATTGTCAAGGTGGGTCAAATTAAAACTACATGTTATTTTTGAAGATAGTAACATGACAATCATATGTAATTATGCAAAGGTTTACCTAATATCAACGTCTCAAAAGGAACCTATTGAAAATTATGGTATATTAATTGCAAACACATCAGGTTTTACAATTTTAACACTTGTAGGATCTATTTTATGGCTTGCTGGTGTCATGAAGTCTAATAATTGCATACAGTAGCAATTTTGCAATTAAAAAGGTTCCAACTAAATTTACTAATGTGTTCTCAAATTTAGTTTGAATTGTAGCTTTGGTTATATGCACTAATAGAGTAACCGACCCATTCATAGGACAGTTGCTAGTATCATGGGGTCTTTAATTCAATATGCATCATGGTATCAAAATATCTACATCTCATTAATTAATTGTTAGTATTTTGATTTTGTTGTTGTCATGTTACTTATATTGATTATGTTGCATCTATAATATTTGTTCAAAAAATTCTAGAATTTGTATGCATCCAATCTCAATGAAAAAAAAGGACCAAATCATATATGCTCATCTAACGCAAATTACCTACCTTATGCATCTCCACATAAACAACTTCAACTTTCTCTTCAGCTATAGCTCATTTGACTAGAAACAAATTAAATTACCTTGGTTACTCTGTTCTGCAGGATTTTATAGACTCGTCATGCTTTTATGTTGGGAAGATGCATACGCACTTAATGGAAGTCATTTTTGTTAGATTAGC
Organism: Albizia julibrissin; assembly: GCA_037074505.1. Taxonomy (NCBI): domain Eukaryota; kingdom Viridiplantae; phylum Streptophyta; class Magnoliopsida; order Fabales; family Fabaceae; genus Albizia; species Albizia julibrissin. The sequence continues at coordinate 55,693,509 of CM073477.1, read as the reverse complement.
CACTTTCAAAGGTTTTTCAAGTCTTCAAATCTGGGTAAAGTAGTTGGCTTTTTCTAATATAATTGACTACAACTTAAATTCCTATTATTTTAGGTGTCATCTTCATTCTGGGTACTTTGTCAGGTACACATGCTCCATACTGGATACTGTATGCCTGCTGACTGTGATGGCTAAGGAGGTGGGAGGTACACATGCTCCATACTTTGTACTATACACACAATGACCCTTGGAGATAACATTCAAACATACTTCTGGAATACTTAAAATGCATAATACCTACTGCTTTTTAACTAATAACTACTTTGTAAATTATATGTTATACATGCCATTGCTATTCAGACAAATAACCTAACAACAACAACATGTTCGTGTCACAAGTTAATGAGTATATAGCATTCAATTCGTTTTTATAACTCATATTATTTTTAAAGTTCTCTCAAACTTGATCTGTTTGGTTATTGTTTATATTGTGGGTTTAATTGCCTCCGACAAGTGCATCCAGTATATTTCCAACGGTATTTTTTTTCCTACTAATAGCTTGGTCCTATTTTCTCATATTAGACTTAGTTCCTACCATATTTAATGGTGGCCATTCATACTTGTTGAATCACCAAACTACCAAGTTATTCAAATCATAAAAACTCTGTGCAGTAGGTAATGCTTTTGAATTGTTACTGACTACAACATAAATTCCATTTAATGTTGGAAGATTTCAAGGATTTAAATGACCCATTCTTGAGTTGATATAAATAGTAACCTTCTCTGCTACAGAGAAAGATATCACAATCATTTCAACCTGCCTAATGCATAATGCTTCAGTTATAATAATAATAGTAAACTAATTTATATGAACATCTTTACTTGCCTATGATAACGTTAGTTCTTTTATATAAGGCACATTAGTTTTTAACTTCTCCCACCAAACATTAGCTTCCTGCATGCTTCTATTCTAATCTTATTTGTCATCATCAATGGCGTCTAAGAAGTGTTCCATGATCAAAGATATTGATGACAATACTGTATGTGGAGAATTGTTGTACGTGTGCTGAGGAGATGGAATAGCTATCAAAAGGATTCTCTATCTCAGTTGTATGCTGTTTGTTTCCTTCTGGTGAACCAAGAGGTCAGTAGTGTAGATCAGTACCATGCATATATTAACCATCGTGTGTTTGATTGCAACTTACCTATAGTTTTTCCATGTTTCTTGGTAGGGAACTAAGATACAAGCTTCAATCCTAAGCAAGTACTTGTTCAAGCAGTATGAGAAAGACCCTATCGAAGTGTGTTCATACTTTATTGCAAATCTAGAGGTCATACCTAATGAGAAGGATTACAAGGCTGCCAAGCAAAATTTTAAACTCCTATTTAATTCATCCACCTATGTGAAAGAACATGATGCCTTAATCCTACTCTTTGTGTTCAGCTTCTTCCCTATTAGAGACATAGTCACTCAAACTGTTCACAATCACACAATGTACCTCATTGGTAAGTTCTCACATCTTCTGACTTGTTTATCTATCTTTATTTCCTCTTTAACTGATTCATTTCACATTAGATGTCATTGGCTTTGTGACAAGTATTAGCCCTTAGAGGAATACCATTCAGGATCTGAGGTAAAGACTAAGATGTGGTTGATATTGAGTGATAAGAGGTACAAAGATTGTATTTGTTTCTAATTTTTTGGTAGTATAGCAATAGAGAATTACATTATAGTTATGTTACAGATTGTATGTGTTGCAGGGAGAATACTGTTGAGATGGTTTTGTATGACGAGTGTGCTTTAAATTTTTGTACAAACGATTTCAATGCAATGTAGAAGCCTATAGTATTGGTTGCTCAGCTTGCAAGGGTTAGTTTTGATGACAGTGGCTAGTTTTCTTGCAGCTATTATGTTTCTTGAAGTATTTTCTACTGATGGTTATAGTTCCTCATTCAATATGTATACATCCTCTTAAGGTAAATCGAAGGTTTGCAGCTCCTACAATGCCATTAAGATTTACCTGAATGGCAAGTTTGAGGAGGTTAAACAATTCATGTCAAGGTATTGCATGTTAATAATGTTAGGCGTTTTCTTTTGGATAAGTAGTGTCAGTTTTTCTCATGGAATTAGTCTCTACTTCCTCTTCACCTTTGAAGGGTCTTTTGTAGCCATTTTTACTATTAGATTCTCTAATGGATTTAGACTATTTGTTGCTGTATTTTCACATATCAGATTTGCTGTCTCTTTGCATACTCAATTTATTCATTTCCTGTGGTTAATGAAATGGCTATCTTTCCATGTTGTACTTCTTCAAATATAACTGAGCTTATGAATTTCTGTAATACCCCATTTTTCACCAATACACTTATATGTATATTTAATGTATATTTAATGAAATGAAATGGTGAAAAATGATGTGAATGAATTTATGTGAATTTATGGAAAATATTCCAATCGCCGGTTACACATAAATTGGTCAAATAAGGGTATAAGAGACCGGTAAAGGCCCAATATGGTAACCAAAATTCAAAAAATTTAATGATATGATTAATGGCCTCATTTAAGTTCCAAAATGGGGTTTAGCTGAAGAAATGGGCGGAAAATGATTTATTTCGGTAAATCATTAAATGTAGGGGCAAAACGATAATTTTGCCGAAAAATGGATAATTATTTCCCCCCATATTCCTAATGATTTGAGTTAAATGGGGATTAAAAAGAGCAAAATGACTAATTGATCATTAACGGATCAATTTTGATGAATTATTGTGAAAAATGGTCAAATAGTCAAAAAGTCAATGACTTGGTCAACAAGTTACATGTTGACACAATGAGATAATTGGATAATTGGATAATTGGATTTCCCCTTGTATTTCTCATGTGTTTCTTGGAAGATATGAAGCATGGAGAGGGAAATGGAATTAATTGAGAATAATTACATTATGGACCAATGAGAGCATGACACATGGCATGATCAATTTAAGTCCCTAATATATGATCAATTCTGATCCACCAGCTGCTCATTCACACATGAACTAAATCAGAAAGAGTGAGGAAGGACTAGAGAATGAGAACTTGACGGAAGAGAAGGAGGAGCTAGGGATTTCCAAAGATCAAGGTAAGGGACTTGCTACCTTGTGATGTAAGGCATCAACTCCTTGTATGATCTCTTCTCTTCATCTCCCTACCATTATTTTCCATGGTGCTCAGCTGAATCACGAGCTGGTGGAGGAGAGAGAGAAAATGTGTAGAGAGAAAAAGGTGAAGAAAATCAAGAGGTAACTTCCTAAACTTGTTCATCTTGCTTGATTAAGGTTAGTAAAGTTGTTTTGGGCTTGATTATGGTTCATTTGGTACAAGATAATTCAAAAAAGCCAAAGAGACCTTAATATGTAAGTTTCTCCAAATCAAGTCCAATGAATGTATAACTAGTTAATATATTGGTTATAAGTAAAAAGGAAGTGATTAGGCCAAAGAAAACAAGAATCCGACACAACTTTTCTGGGAATTTATTTTCCCTTTCCTGTGTTGGACGTGATGAATGAGTGAGAATTTGACCAATTTGATGCTTCTATTGAATTCAGGAGGCTGAATTGTGTAGGGTCTATGTTGACCCCGAGGTGAGAAAAGTCTCATAGAGCGAAATGACAGAATTGCCCTTTCTAAGCCTTATTTGAGGGCTATCAAGGGTATTTTCGTCATTTAGAAGTGATTTTGGCCAATTCGAGGTCGGATATGAATTCTACATGCTAAAATGTGTAGGAATGGCCTAAATCATGATTTTGAGAAAATACTGATAATAAGGACCTAAGGGGTATTTTGGTAATTTGGCACCAATAGGCTAAATTTACCAATGACATGAGTTTGGAAAGGTATACGGATGAGTAATAACTCATTTGTAATGTTTGGTGATTTAAGGACTTGACAACTGGGTTGGCCTCAGTAGTTGCCCGAGCTTGTACCAAACGGGAAAGTTGCGTAGAGAAGCAACCAGGTAGTAACTGTCTTCATATAACATGACATGCATATGTATTTTTTGTTATCATCATCAAAATGTCTAACATGTTTATATTGAGTGGAGTGATTACTCGGGGCCTATCACAGGTCGGGTTGACACTCATGCGAAATGTTCATAATTGGATGAGCGGGACTTGGGGCCTATCTTTGCACGGGTACCCCTCAGGGCTAAGAGAACCTGTCAAGCGTGATGGTGATCATGAGGTTGTATTGTATGCGTTGTGAACAGGTGCCCTTCGGGGTTGAGAACCCGTCTAGCGCGAAGTCAGTTTATGAATTGCATGTTTGCACTGAATAATTTTTGATGATTTTGTTGATGATTTTATATGAGTGAAGCATGCTTGTGTGTGTTATCTTATATGTTTAATGACATTACTAATGAGATTCCTGTAAATCTCATTCTTTTCCCAAAAGAAATCTCCAGTACATGGAGGAAGCTTACGGGGCAAGGAAAAGGTAAAGGATGAGGAGTCGAGGCCGAGCAGTGGATGAGCTAGTTTAGGTTGTCAAGTTTCCGTTATGTATTTTGAGAATATTGTAAAGTTGTGGTTTGTATATGATATGAAGTGAAGAATGAATATGAGTGTTGTAAAATGAATTGTGTATGTATGGGCAAGTATGTGAATATGTATATCCAGCAGTATATCCAGCAGAGGCATTGTATAAAGTTTCTAGCATTTTGTGCCACTCTGATGTTTATAGTCGGTGTGTATTAGCTAAATAGTACTCTACCGTAGTGTTGGGAAATAAGGTATCACAATTTTGTTGGTGGAGACATGGTTGAGTTCTCCTCAAACTTATTTTCCTTCCTACTTAGTGGTGATTTGAGGATCAATAATAATAAGTTGAGGAAGACCTTTTTGCCTTTCTCATTAATCATATGCACTCTTTGGTTTAGGATCTCATGTATGTCAGTTATAGTCTTGCTTTTTTCTGAGTTTTCTTTTTAATTAGTTGAACATTATTAAAGGTAAATGTTTTTCACATTACATGGTTCAGCTTACAAATAGCCATAATCATTCTACTGTATTTTTCTGATCTTTGTTCTTTTGAGAATATGACTAAAGTTAAAAGGTTTTCCATTTGATATGCTTTAGCTTATATGCTGTTTGTTATTTTTCAGAGTTAGTGAGAGTTAGTCCTCACTTCCTACTTAACTGTCAAGGGCCCTTCGTAGCCATTTTTTTGTTTAAACTTTTCAGATTCATTTAGTACTGACTTACTATATACATAGTGCTCATAACTTGCCATCACCAACAATTAGTTCACTGAGTCAAAGTGTTAAGTCCCAGAGGTCTAATTATACCATTCAAAGCATTTTGAGGAAGACATCGCTAGTCAAAGTAGCTGACCTCTCAAACTAGGAAGTGGTGTGTTTATGACAGTATTTTGAGTATGTTTACTTTTGGGCCTATGATAATAGTCTAAAATTCTATTGTGCAGGAAAGATATTTTGTAGTTCTGTGTGAGTTTAAGAAATTTGAGACCCGTCATGGCTAGGTTTATGAGGGGTGTGCAAGGTGTGGCACTAAACCAAAAGTTCAGAATGGTTCAGCTTCATGTTACAACAATTACTATAAGGGGAAACCTTGTAGTATCTAATCCAAGTATGTTTATAAAAGATATATATGATATGGATCAGTTATGCTTATTGTTTTTCCATAAAGTATATATGACATATGTTTATGTTTGTTTAGGTTGAGGCTTAATTACCTAATTGGTGATGATTTTGGAACTGCATCAATTGTCCTTTTTGACAAGCATGCATTTAAGCTAATGAAGAAAAGTGCAGCTGAGCTCAAAGCAGATATTCCTGAGGTTTGATCATTAAATTTTTCCAATGCTTCCATTGTTAATCTCATCTTTCCAATAATAGGCTTATGTGTTTTGTCTTTCTTGATTATTTTTACATCCAGAAGGCAATCCATTATGAGTTCCCAACTGAAATAAATAGTTTGATTGGGAAGAAAATGATCTTAAGGATGAAGTTGAATAAGTACAATAAGGAGCACCCAAATTCAAGTGTATCTGTTGTAACATACGCTAAGTGTGCTGACCTTATCAATGAGTTTAATGATTTGAGGTTCAGTGCCATAGAATTTACATAATATTTCTTCAGCAGTTCCTTACGTTGTAAATTCCCTACTTTTGTGTAATTCCTTTTTCTTAGGCTCCAAAATCAAGTGTCTTATTGATGAGGAAGAGGATTTTGTATTCATGAGGAATGTCACTATTGAAGATAAGCAAATAGCATATAATGATGCATCTGTTACACTCTCTGAAACCTTCCCAAGTATGGAGATAGATGGTGTTTCTGCTGTTGATGTCATGCATGTTGTTCCTTTGAAGGGCAAGAGGAAGGTTTTTTCAAAGAAACCTTTTGCCCAGGGTTCAAAGAGTGTTGGCATTGGACCTGAATCTACAGCAAAATCTTCATCCAAACCACTGAAGTCAATTAAGCATGAGAAGAATTGAGTAGATTACTCTGCTTCCTTGACCACTTCAAGTAGTTATTTCTAATGTAGGTTGTACTTAGTAGCGTTTTGGTCATCATGTGTCTGTAATGTATTTCTCTATATGTTTAGTGTAAAATGCACCTTTCTTTTGGAAGTAGTAGTCCTTTTTGTCAATGTAGTGAATTCATGTTGTGATTTGTAAGTCCTTCTGTTATGGATGATATTAGGCTACCATCAACATATGCATATGACTTTTCTCTAATATTAAATGTTCTATTCAAGTTCTTACCATTTTAATATCAGAAAATTTTCCATTGTTGTCAAATTCCTAGATTATGATGTTGGAAGTTCATGTATTGATTCGTCAATGGTTTTGATTAGCATGGCTTAATGTTTTGAACACAGATACAAGTATTGAACTAATATCACATATGTTCAGAGGGTTCACAAAGTCTGTGGTTGAATGGCTGTATTGGCTTCAACTACCAATGTAATGTTTTATTTTTAAAACACTTCCACTCATAAAGTGACTTGATCATGTTCAAGTGGGTAACATTTACCCCAAACTGTGTTCAACTATCTTTCTGCACATTATATGTCATTCCGATTGGTAATGAGTCATTGATCATGATCTTTGATGGATAATGTCTAATATGTAAGAGCATGTCTAAAATGATTGAACTCAAGAGTCTTTTCAAGAAAACTGATGGGGTGTGTTCCCTTTTTTTTTTCAGATGCATGCAATCCCCTCTGTAACAGTAGGTAAGTTTTTCCTGCTGGATGAATTGTTATCCAAATGTGTTGTGCGGCATAGCAACCTTAGTTCCATGTTTTTTGTTTTTATTTTAAATGACATGTGAGGTACTATGTTATTGGAGACTTATGTGTATCGGAGTTGTTGCACCCGCGCAAGGCACGGGGGAATTTGTGATTGTTAGATAAATGAGTATGAAGCAAGGGCATCGAAGCCTGGTTTCATGGGTGCATATGAGATACAAGCTGTTTTAGATATTGTATATAAGAGAGATGATCTAACAGACCAGCTGTTGCAGATCTAAAAGAGGACAAACCAGTGTCGTTTGATGAAAAGGATGTGTAGCGGAGGGTACAGGCAGCGAAGAGAAGCCACATCTTGTTGTTACCTACTATATCTATTTTCATTATTTAATTTGTCATGTATTTGCTATTTAAATACTCCACCCTAGTGAATAAATGCATCTTTTTTTATTCTTCTACTTTCTCTCTAATTTATTATTTTATATTCATCAGTTTGTATGTTTGTTTTCTCTTTCAACTTTTTTTCCTCAATTTTTCACAATTTATATGAATGAATTTAGTATGAAATAATATTTTATTACGTGTTGGTGACACACTGAAGGAGAAATCTTCAACTAATATTGTGCTATAATCTTATTAATCTTCCTATGAACAGAGAAGTATATTTATATTCATTTACTTTGAATTAAAATGCATTTGTCTTCAAAGAAGAGAAAATTTAAGAAGATACATGAATTCAACTGTCATTAATTTTGAGATAAGATGACTTGCAGGTAACCTTTAGTGGTTCGCTTTGACGCTTTGTCTCTATTCTACTTCATGACATAATCCCTTCATCTATTCTATGATCTTTTACTCCTTGTTCACCTCCGTTCATCCCCTTAATCTTCTTTTCCTTGTCGGTAATCTCCTCCTTTTTTCCTTAGTCTATCATCCTTTGCTCTTTTGTGGAATTCTGTCAAGCCCTGGGTTACTAACATAGTGCTCTGAGTTCATCAGAATATGGCACAAAATTTGGAAGAAAGTAGGTATTACGTAGAAGGAAGTTTTTCTAGTGGTTTTCATGATGATAATTCTTCTAGGAGGGACCTCATGGCTTTCGTCTTCCCTGATAAGGATCCTCTGTTCTGCTTGGCAATCACTATACTGAAAATTGACGTCAACTTTTTCAGATGTGTGCTTTTGCTTTTATCCTTGATAGGAAAATATGGTCCAAAAGTGAACTACAACATGAGATAAACCAAGCTTGGAAGCTTCAGGGTACAGTCTCTGTTCGTGGCCGGAGTAAAAACAGGTTTCTGCTTCACTTTCTGAATGACCAAGATCGTGAATACATGACTCGAATGGGTCCTTGGTCTATTAACAACTCATTGCTTATTGTCTCTGACTTTCAAAGAGATGTAAATTTGGAGCATGATCCTCTTTTGAAAACTCAGATGTGGTTGCAAGTTTGGGGTTTACCAATTGATTATCATACCCAATCTACAACCAAGCTTATGGATGACATTATTGGCAACTTTGCTTACTTTGAGGAGGTAACTGATGCTTTGGAAAATATTCGTTTCCTTTGGGTCCGTGCAACTATCGATCCGATATTGCTTTTGATCATGGGTTGCCACGTTCATTTGGAAAGTAGTAACCGACATGAATGGGGTGACTTTCAAATATGAGAGTGTTTTTTAGAATTTGTTGCGCATATGGCCAGATTGGTCATAAGGAACAGGATTGTGATTGGGATGCTCTGTTCCTCTCTTTCAGTATGACCGTTCACAGTGCCAGGCTTATCTCTCGATTTGGATCAGATTTTGTTAAAGATTACGGCAAGCGAATGGTTTCTCGTGAAAACATTTCTTTCTATCACAAAGCTCATCAATGCCGAACCACTTTTGTTTTATGGTTTTCATCTGTAAATGGTGGTGGTTACTCTATCCAGGTTCAGCAAAACAGAGTTCCTGTGGTTTACCGATCGAGACACTTTTCTCATATTTGTTCTAATAATCCAACATCCATCTTTTCTTCATTGTCTGATTCCACTGGAAATCACTTCTCTTATCTTTCTGGATTTTTCTCAAATATAATCTCTCAAGAGCTTCAGCATATGGAGGAAGATGTCCCTGTTTATCATATTTCGGTGACAGAAAATTTGAATTTTCAGGCACCTGCAACTTTCAACTCCCCTGCCACTTGTGATCGAGAAACTCCAAACCTTGGGGAATCAACACATGTCCTTCCTCATGACGTCAATCGCAATGCTTTGAACCTTGAAAATATTCTCTCTCAGTCTGCTCCTAATTAGGCTAGACATGCTAACATGGATGAAGAGGAAAGGGAGCACGTCGCTACTATACCTCACTCTCCCTCTGTCACTAATCACCCTACTGATACAACTTTAAATGCATCTAATCATGAGTATATTCACTTGGTGGCTCCGGACTTTGAGATGTAGGACCAATCGGTCTCTCTTGCTCACTTCATTTTGTACGAGATTGAACCAGGAGGCCCTCTTCGTTTGGTTTTTGTAGCTCTATGAGATGTAGTTGAATGTAGTGCTCTATGAGATGGACCTACTCAGGGTGTGGCAGGTTGTCTCTCAATGGTCTTTGGATCAAGTCTCACATTTAAAAATTGATGTGGGCCAGCTCTTTATTACAGAATTATCTAGGCCCATAAGTTTTGGTATGATTTTGTGGTTAAGCAAGGCCCACCTATTTCTATCCCCTCTTCTCTGGACCTTGAAGAAGATTTAGCATGGACCAATGCTCTTTTTACTGGGCTTTCCTATTTTTGTTTTAACTCCCCCAATGCATGGCTTGGAAGAGTGGCTCCACCCACTGAAGGTATTTGGAATCAAGTTTTAGCCGAACTTCTTCACCCTCTTATCCGAGTGGTTTATCCTATTGAAATGGAGGATTCTCTTATTTTTTTACAACTTTCTCTCTAAATCATAGGTTAGGATCTTGCCTCATGTTCATAATGTTTTTCCACCTCATATGCTTTAGGATGGACATGCTTCTATTGGCACTTCACTTCCACATTTTTCAACAATCTTAGTTGGTTCAAACTCCCATTTAAGAAATGTCCTAGACATGACGATGAACGACAGTCTCCTCTTCTTTTTCATTGCAATGCTGCATCAGCTACTTCATCTTCTCATGACACTTACTTCTCTCTTATGGGTTTAAGCGGAGTTTGTGCCAAACAACTCTGCTGGGGCCATAAAGGTATTATCATGGAACTGTCGTGGTTTTGGTAAAACCGTAATAGTTCAACGACTTAAAAATATCTTTTGTAAATATTCTCTTGACTTTTTGTTCCTTAGTGAAACTCATATAAAGCAATGTATTGTATCTAAAAGGTTTTGTAGGTTCTCTTTTTCTGATGTTTTTGTTGTTGATCTGGTGGGTAGATCAGGTAGGCTTTTCTTGGGTGTTCTTCTTCTGTTTCTTGTAATGTTTTAGATGTTTCTCCTCATTGGATCCACACAGCTTGTACTATTTTGAACACTTATCACACACACACACACACATATCTATATCTATGTGTCTGTACATATATATAGATCTATACACATGCGCACACCATACATGCATGTATGTATGTATCTACGCACGCACACACATATACATATAGAGATATATGTGTATATGTATAGATATATGTGTGTGTGTGTGTGTGTATACAAGAATAAGATATAGAAATAAATATGGAAAGGGCCGAACATGAACAAGTTCTAAGAAATGTTAGAACAGTAACAGAAGCATATGAAACTAGAAGAAAATTTTATGCAATATTAATAAGGAAATATGAACAAGTTCTAAGAAATGAGTTTGTAGGAGCTGAAGAGAAAACAAAAATTGAAAAAGCAATACAATATTTACATCAAATAGAAATATGTTCTTTAGACCCTAAATATTTAGACCAATATATTTGTGAATATAAAAAATATTATTATGAAGCAAGAAAACAAAGTGATGAAAGGTAGAGATTTTACCAAGAAATGTTTTATAGAAAATTACCTAGACTAATATCAGAAACAATAATAGGAGATTATTATAAAGCTTTTGGAGAAAGACAAGATTTAGTTCCCTATATAGATACTATGGGAAGAAGAGAGAGCTTTTTAAGAGACTATTTATCTGAGAAATGTAAACAAGCATGAAGAAATATAAGATATTATAAGACAAATAAAATGGCTTTAAATTGTGCAGAATTAGAAAACCCCATAGATGGGGATGTGAAGGTGAAAAAATAAAAAATAAAAGAAGAAAAAAAAAACTAAGAAAATATAAGAATAAAAAATACAGAAAATATAAGTTCAAAAGATATCCAAAAGAAAAAATCTTACAACAAGTATAAACCAATAAAATATTTTAAGAAAGGACAAAAAGAAAATAGACTATTATAAAAAGCCAAGAAATTGTATATGTTATAATTGTAAAAAAATAGGGCATATATCTACAAATTGTAATAAACCAAAAAAATGAAAAGGTTAAGAAAATCTTAGAATTAGCATAAGAATATCAATTAGAACCATTTGAATTTGAAAAACCCGTATATAGTGATATATAAAACCTATAAATAAAAATATATAAATTAAAAGAAATAAGTGATACTAATGAAGAAATAACAGAAGATGAGTCTGAATATTATATTCATCAATAGAAGAAGATAATTATAAATGTTATATGATGAATTGTATGGAAGAAGGACAATCTAGTAATAAAAACAATATAGAGTATGAAAATGAAGAATATGAGGAATTTAAGAACATAAATGAAGAATCAGTAGAAAGAAGAATGACATTTAACTAAAAACAATATGACAAAATAAAAGGCATAAGACTAAATATGAAACCTGAAGAAATACAAAATGAAACATTTATGGATAAAGTTAATACAATGTTTAAAGCTAAAAGAAGTCATAAAAGGCATTGTATAATATTAGAGATAAAACACCATATAGAATCCACTTTAACAGAAGGAGTTCTGATAATACCATTAATAAGTAAACAATTAATTGAAAATAAAATAAAAAAGTTACCATTTAAAGATGAAGTAACATAAATATATATAGCAGGAGTACAACTTTTGGTAAAAGCCTATTTTAAAGAAGGAATAGATTCTCCAATAGAATTAATGATAACTGATGGAAGAATAATAAGTGATGTGCAAGATAGTGTATTAGGAATGTTAACTGGAAACTTAATATATAAGAAATTAAAGTTCACATTAAATACTAATTTTGCTATATCTAGAAATGATGAACATAGAAATCAATCAATAATGGTTTATCACAAATTAGGTGGAATAAGATTATTACCAGGAGCAAGAACTATAAGTATAACTGTAACACCCCATTTTTAATCACCATTATTCGTACTATGTAATTAATACATTTAATGGAATAAAATGGTGATCTGTGTTGTGCATAAATTTACAGAAATATTCTAATCGTCGATTACACGATCAAGTAATGATACAAATGAGTAACTAATGTCCACTTAAAGGCCTACTATTGTAACCAAAAATTAGAACATAAAATGATATGATTAATGGGCTAGTATACATGTCAAAAATTGGCCAAACCAAAGGAAATGAGTAAGAAATGATTTATTTCAGTAAATCATAAAATATAAGGGAAAAACGGTAATTTTTCCATAAACAAGAAACAATTATTTTTTCCTCTAATATTTCAGAAAAATGGGGAATTGAAAAGAGAAAAATGACTACTTGATAATTATTAAGTCCATTTTAGAGAATTATTACCAAGGGAAGATGAAAGTTGGAAAAAGAAAGTTAAAAGCAAGAAGACTTTAATTAATGCTTGCAAGGGCAAATACACATATAAGGAGCCATTGAATTGCTCCATTCCTCTTCAAATTTGGGTTGAACAAGAAAAGCAAGGGAAGTGTATATATTCATATACTTGTTAGTCAACATTGAATCAATAAGGAGATTCTTGGCCAATCACAAAAAAGTCAAAAGGTCAAAATAGAACACATGAGCTTGATGAATAAATGACAAGAATCAAATTAATTCCCTCTTCCCTCTACACATTTCAGTCAAGTAAAAAAGCAAGCAAGAAGATATTGTGTGGTTAAAAAAAATACAAGAAAAAGAAAGAAAAGCAATTTTGGACCAATAAGAAGAAACCACATGTAAAACAATTGGAGATCACATTAAGTCATATTTCCCTTCATCTTTCCTTGCCATTTCGTGCAAAAAACTAATCAAGGAGAGAGAGGGAGTTCAACCATAGTCAAGAACAAGAAGCTACAAGAAGGGTTTCACAATTAAAGGTAAGAAAGTTGTAATTTTGAAGTTTAAGCTTCCCAATTACTCCATAACCTCTCCTAATCTCTTCTACTCCATTAAATTCATGTTTTTCAAGACAAATCAAGAGGAAAGAGAAGGTGAACAGTGGAATTTTAGAGAGAGAAAGCCAAGAAATCAAGAGGTAATCACCAAAACTTAATCCTCTTGTTTTGTATCATGTTGTTGGTGGTATTTGCTATGTTTTCCCTTGTTTTTCAATTATAGGCTGAAGCATAATCGTGGGGAAATTGTAATATCTTGAATTTTGGGACTAGAGGCTTAAGATTTAGCCTGAATTAAAGGGGGCTACTAGACCCATGTTTGGTAAACGTCATAGTGAGGCATAACAAAACAATTGTTTTCCTAAAATTCCTTTATATCCTTGGACATTAAAATAAATTATATTGGTGAGCTAAAGAGCTCAAGGAATAACAAAACAAAGCAATTGAAAGTCACATATAACATAGTAAAATGGAACACAAAGTGATTTTGCCACCAGTGAAATTCCTAGTGTGGCAGTGGTGATTATGTGACATTTTTTAATGGGTAAATGATTTTTAAAAATTATGAAAATTTTCAAAGTGAAAGTAGGCTAGATTTAATTTGATAGGTTATATAAGTCATTTGGAGTTGTACACAAAGAGAAATGAATTTTTGATGTTAGCTCAGTAAAATTAATTATTTTCTAGGACAGTATTCAAAGATTAAAATTTTGGGAAGAGTGAGCTTCCAATTGGCCAAATGTTATATTTTTCCTTAAAATTAGACTCAATGAGGGTAGTATATCCTTTAGAATAACTCCAATTGGACATTTGTACAATTAGATATGAATTTTCAAAATTTAATAAAAATTCTGCCAAATCAAGCATTATATGCTAAAATTGGAATTTTGGGCCAAAGGGGAGCTGACACGTGGTAGGTCACTTAATACTCCATTTAACCATTGATTCATCTCCTTCGTCATCCATTCCTGTGTGCTGAACTAGATGTAAAGAGAGAGAATGAAGCAGCCAAAAATGGAGAAAGAAGAAACAGAAACTTTAAGCAGCTAAAATACTACCGAATCGACGTTTTCTCTTAAAGTGCCCTTCAGGAAACTTCTTCTACTCATCTACGGTTTTGGATTTTCATTTGGAGGTGGTTGGCGCTATCTCACAGGCTGGAGTATTGCCAGAATTCTGAACCATCTATGGAACGCATAGAGGGCCATAAAGTGACGTTGGAAGATCAAGGTACAAGAGGAGGATATAAAGTCCAAGAGACAGGTGACGAATGCAGGGAAATGCACAAAGGGGAGTTGTGAGGAAGAATGGAAGATTGACAGAGCAAGGCACTCTATTTTAATCGATTTAGGGATTTGATTGTTGTATGTGGCTATACAATGTATGTGTGTAAATAAACACATGAAGTTGAGCAGAGAGGAGCTTTAGTTAAATTAAAGGTATGACGCTCACATATACTCTGATATAACAAAATTATGAGCTAATGAGTTTTGATGATATGGTGAAAGTTGTAGAAATGTCCTCTCAACCCTAGGTTCAACTCCTGAGTTGAGATTGGGGATTTGTGAACATTTTCAAGAGTTGAGTAATCCAGTTTCAAATCTTGGTCTCACGAACGATTTCACTACTCATTTGAACTCATCTAGGGCTATTGGAAATAAGGTATTACATATTATGGTATCAGAGCCAGGTTTCGATCCTGGGACCTGTGGGTTATGAGCCCACCACGCTTCTGTTACGCCACTTTGGAATCACTCTAATTGGACATTTATACAATTAGATATGAATTTTCAAAGTTTAATGAAAATTCTGCCAAATCAAGTATTATATGCGAAAATTGGAATTTTGGGCCAATAGGGAGCTAACACGTGGCAGGTCACTTAATACTCCATTTAACCATTGATTCATCTCCATCTTCAGCCATTCCTGCATGTTGAACCAGACGGAAAGAGAGAGAATGAAGTAGCCAAAATAGAGAAAGAAGAGAGAGAAACTTCAAGCCACTGAAACACTACCGAATCGGCGTTTTCTCTGAAAGTGCTCTTCAGGAAACTTCTTCTACTCATCGAATCACGAGCTTTATTTCTACGATTTTGGATTTTTGTTTGGAGATGTTGGTGCCGTCTCACCAGCTGAAGTATTGCTGGAATTTTGAACCGTCTACAGAAACGCGTAGAGGGCCATAAAGTGACGTTGGAAGATCAAGGTACAAGAAGAGGACACAAAGTCCAAGAGATAGGTAAAGAATGCGGGGAAATGCGTAAAGTGGAATTGCGAGGAAGAATGGAAGATTGACAGAGCAAGGCACTCTATTGTAATCGATTTAGAGATTTGATTGCCGTATGTGGCTATACATGGTATGTATGTAAATAAACACATGAAGTTGAGCAGAGAAGAGCTCTAGTTAAATTAAAGGTAAGACACTCGCATATACTCTAATATAACGAAATTATGAGCCAATGAGTTTTGATGATGTGGTGAAAGTTGTAGAAATATTGAAAAATTTTTGTTTACCTCTGAAAAACCCTCTCAACCCTAGGTTCAACTCCTGAGTTGAGATTGGGGATTTGTAAACATTTTCAAGACTTGAGTAATCCAGGTTCGAATCCTAGTCTCACGAATGATTTTACTACTCATTTGAACTCATTTAGGGCTATTGAAAATGAGGTATTACAGAAATGCTGCTTAAATTCCCTCTAAACATGTTCATTTAGTGGTTAAGTAGCTAATAATGTGATTAGAATTGGAAAGGAAGTGATTAAGCAAGAGAAAACAAGAAAACAACACAAACCTCTTAAAAATCCTAACTTTCTGTTCTGTGTGTGATGTGAGGAAGGAGTAGAAATTTGGTAATTTTGATGATTCCATTGGTTTTAGAATACAAAATTGTGTAGGCATGTAACTATTCATGATTTTTGGATGTTTGTATGCCAATTTGGAAATTTCTGAAATTTGTGTGTGCATATGTTGATCTGGCTTATCTGGAATAGTTATATTGTGTGTGGTTTTTCATAGACCAAAATTTGTCCAAAAATTCTGAAACTTTTTATAATTAAATTAGACATATAGAGATTTATTTTGATAGATAGTTTGTAATTTTTGGATGAGTACATTGAGAGATATAGATTTTTGAAGTTATGCCCTGTTTTTTGGAATGCAATCTGAAGAAGTAATGTTTAACGAATTACTGGGAATGATACGACTATAGTGAGCAAACCTAAATACTTTTCTTCAAAATTACATTGAAAGATCTTTATTTTGGCTTTAGAATCAGTCAAATTGGATTCTTGTAGAATTAATTATGAATTTCCAAAGTTGGCTGACTAATCTGCCAGTTTCTGAAAAATAGTGAAATTGCACTGTACATAATTGTATTGTTCAGAAACTATTATAACTGCATTAAATAATTAGCATCATATAATTTAAAAGCAGTAATACTATAAGTAATAACCAGTTATTGTAACTTTAATTTTGATAGGAATTTGACATAGGCTGAGCCGAAATCCTAGAGTAGGACAAATGTAGAATTTTGGAAAAGATTTAGGTAGTAACTTCTTCTTACGTATACTATGTGATTACTAAATGTTGATTATGTCATTTACTGTAACATGAGCTAGTGTCCTAGACACACCAATTTGCTATGTTATGGTCAGGGACCCAACAGGGCGTCAAGTAGACTAAGGTGCAGACATATAGTTTTAGCCTTGGGCAAGTGTACACACATAGTTTGATCATCTTACATAACATGACATTTTATATCTATTTTCACATTCTATATGTTTGTAAGCATATTGCTACTGAGATTCCCTCGAATCTCATTCTTTTTCAAAACAAAAATGTACAGCTGAAGTGGGTGGCTCAAACGACAAGACGGTGGCTCCGGTAATTAGTGTTATGGAGCTCCCTGTTGCTACTTTAGTTATTTTGCATGTACTCTTTGCTACTTTTTGAAATTCTTTGTACATTTATATATATTTTCAAACCCTGTGGGGATTCTCCTGTAATGCAAACTTGTACTTAATATCAGTAATGTTTCCGTTGTTTCTGTATGCCTTAGGGAACTTTATGCTTATCAATCTGCGAATATCGAAATGTTAAGGGGTTTAACAATAACGGCTATGATAGGATTAGTATTTACAAATGAGCATAAAATTTATAATAAATCTCAAGGAATAATAAGTATAAAAAAACATTTTATGCCTATGTTACAAGAAATACCCATAGATCCAACAACAATAACATTATCAGAACAATTACAAATCGAATTAGATAAAACAATATGTTATAGTGGAATTAACCCTAGAAGGATAGAAACGAATAATCAAATAGAAAAAAGATCATTCAGAGTGCATACACCAAGTAACTTAAAGATAAATGTAACTCCACATAGACTGAGTATAGAAAATATAAGACCATTAAGTACGTTAAATTGAACATTAAGTTTAAACAATAAGTTATTAGCAGAAATACCAATAACTTCCAATCTGGCTGAAATTAGACCATTAAGTAGTAAATGATTAATAACAAAAAATATTATAAATATTGAAATAAAAAAGGAAGCAGTATGGAAAAAAAATAAGGGCAAAAGTAGATGAAAATAAATAAGAAAGTATAATAGACTCCAGATATGTAGATAATAATATAGAAATAACAAAAGAAGGAGGGCAAACAGAATCTGTCATAAGAATTAATAATAGAGACATAATAGAAGTAAAATTAGGAGTAAGAGAAAATATGATAAATTACCCATTAATATTAGCACAAGATTTTCTAGATAAAGTAAAACCATGCAGAATACAAGAAAACATAATAGTAATAAATATGAATAATGTAACAATTATAATACCCAGAGTTTTAAATGAATAAAAGATTGATACATGAACGGCCAAGAATAAAGAGTGGATATATACAAAGTAAAAAACCAGACTATAATAATACCAGCGGTAAAAAGAAGTTTCATGAAATACATGATAAACAGGTGCTGAAGGTTTAATAATAGTAATAGAATGACTTATAATAACACAAGGAACGATGATACAGAGATAGGACATCAAATAAGATGGCAAGCAATGTTAAGAATAAGGGGAAGAGAGGATTATATGGATTATTACAAGAAGAAATTACAATTATTATCAAGAGTTTAATATGGGAAACTTATACTATATATTAGTAAAATTCAATTATGAAAAATATAGATCTAGAAAATACATGCACTAGTAGATACAAGAGCAAACCTAACAGTAGCAAAATATAATGTATTACCACATGGAATGTGGAAAAAAGAGAGTAGAATATTAAAGATGGAAAGTGCAAGAAAAAAATATGATTGAATTAGAAACATTAAATATAAGAGTATAGATTGGACAATACAATTTAGTAATAAAGATATTAAATCAATATAATGAACCCTCATGTGATGAAATATTAGGATTAGATTTTTTAGAACAATATTATCCCATACACATGATTAAAAAAGCATAAATATTAATAACTCCTTGTAAACATGAAGCTTGGGGAATAAGAATAGAAAATCATTTTAGAAGAAAAGATGAAAAAATTCTAAAGAAAGAATAACGAAAATGAAGTACAATTCTTACTTAATAATGATTAAGTTCAATAAAACACATGTTAGCAACATTAACTATAAGAGAAGTAAAAACTATTGAACAAAGATTAATAGATAATTATGATGATAATCCGTTAATACACTATGAAAAATCAAAACCCTTAGCAAAAATAGAATTAAGAAATTATATTAAAGAAATAAACTGTAAGCCATACTCTTGGATAGAAAAAGACAAAGATGAATTTATAATGCATATTGAAGAAATGAAAAAATACGAATTAATAAGAGAAAGTAGATCATAATATTCATCACTGACAATGATAGTCATAAAACATAGTGAATAAAAAAGAGGAAAATCAAGAATTGTAATAAATTACACAAATATAAATGAAATAACCATAAGAAATAGAAATCCTATACCTAAGATGGA
Organism: Albizia julibrissin; assembly: GCA_037074505.1. NCBI lineage: Eukaryota > Viridiplantae > Streptophyta > Magnoliopsida > Fabales > Fabaceae > Albizia > Albizia julibrissin. The sequence continues at coordinate 55,673,970 of CM073477.1, read as the reverse complement.
TTTATTATTTAACTTAATAAGAGGAAAAACTATATTCAGTAAGTTTCATTGTAAATCAGGATTTTTCCAAATAAAGTTAGAAGAAGAAAATAAGAAGTATATTGCATTCAGTACCTCTGAAGGGTTATTTAAATGGAATATCCTACCTATGTGATTCCACAATAGCCCCAGTATATTTCAAGAACATGAGTCAAAACTATTATCACCAATAAGACATTTTGTTGTAATATATATAGATGATATACTAATATTCTCAAAAAATGAAAAAGAACGTGAAAAACATTTGGAAAAATTTATGACTTTAGTAGTTGAAAAAGGAATATATATATCATAAAAAAAGGTTGAATTAAGAAAAACAAAAATACCATTTTTAGGACAAATAATATTAAAAGATTGTATAGAATCACAAGATCATATAAGTCATAAAGTAGATAATTTTCCAAAGATAAATAACAAAAAAGAACTACAATCATTTTTAGGGCTAGTAAACCAATCTAAGAATTATATACCTGTTAGAACTGGCTGACACCCAAGAGGGGGGGTGAATTGGGTGTGTGATAAGAAAGTATGATCTTTTAAAACTTTTCGCAACTTATCAAATCAATACATGCGGAAGTATAGAAACATAAGCTGATATGTAAATCATATATGATGGAAATGTAAAAGCTTAGGGAAGAGAATATGCAAACTGTGATTTATCCTGGTTTGGTCCAATTCACGATGACCTACGTCCAGTCCCCAGGCTCCTCCTGAGTTTTCCAATCCACTATCTTCTTATTTAACCGGGCACAAGAAAAGCCTCTACAAATCTCTTACGAAGTTACTCCCCCTTTCTCACTGTAAGGTTTACACCCTCTTACGGTAAGTTGAGCAAAGCAATCCCAAAGTCCTTTCTCTCTTGCTTACCCGTGCAAGTCTTACGAGCAGCAACATTCTCTCCTGCTTACACCACTGTAAGTCTTACGAGCAGCAACGTTCTCTACTGCTTGCACCTTATAAGTCTTACGAGCAGAAAGTACTACTAGCAATTCTCTCTACAACTTTCCCGTAAGGTAATCAACCCTCTCAAGGTCCCTCTACCTTGAGTTCAATACAGAAGTATATTTGTAAGGATTCACAGACTCTCTCACAGAGTAGATAGGATACTCACTGAAGTACAATACAAATATTAACTCTCAAATGTACATGACAATGAAAACATAAATTAATGGAGAGTATGAGAGATGAAGATTCATGACAACAACATGTTGGCAATTGGGTTCTCGTTACTTTATCATTTCTGTTCGCTGTAGTATTTCTCTGTAAATCTCTATATCTTCTTCTTGAATGCTTCGGCTTATATAAGATAGGTTGAGAGCCGTTGGAGTATTCAAGTATTTTCTCATTGTAAGTTGATCGTGTACTCAGACAGAAAGTTCAACAGTTATGCCCATTGATCGTGGTGCTCTGACAAATGCTTCAACATTTCTTGTTGATCTCTTACAAATGTTTCAGCGTTGCTTTCTTTCTGTTTTGGACGTTAGTTGAATCATTTATTGAATATTCATGTTGCCCATGATCTGTTGTCGCTCAATATTGATCCGTGTATGCCATGTGATCGGTAGTGCATAACACCTGTAAAAGTACTCAGAGAAATAGGCGTTAGAAAACATCACTCGGGTGATTACAAACTTCACTGGGAGTGATTTCTGAAAACTGGAGAATTACTGGAAGTGGACTTGATTTCACTGGAGGTGATTCTCAGAAAATAATATTCCATTGGTAGTGATCAGCATCCTTCGAGTGTACCATGAAATCATTTGAGTTGTTTTCTTGTTTCTGTCATACTTTTGGAAGTGATTTACAGAAGCATGTCACTGGCAGTGGCTTTGTAAGAGTAAGCATATCATTGACTGGATGATAATGATCCCTTGAGTAATTTCCATGATTCTGTGAAGTTTCTGAAGGTGATTCTGATAAGCTGCCACTGGAACTGATTCGGACTCAGTGAAGAGTATGCTGAGTAATCACTGGGAGGTATTTAATTCACTGGAAGTGCATTGGGAGTGATATACTAAAATAAACATATCACTTGAGGCATATTGACTTTAACTTGGAGGTGCATTTAGGTTCACTGGGAGTGATATCATCTTTACGGGAAGTGATTCTGATTCATACTGATATACTGGCAGTGATTTGATGTCAACCGGAAGTGATACTGAGAAAATAGCTAATCACTCGAGTGAATTCAGCTGCACTGGGAGTGATTTTTAGAACAGTGAAATTTTCTTCCGGTGATTTCAGAGCCACTGGAAGTGATACTGAAAATTTCACATATCACTCGAGTGATTTGAAGATCACTGGAAGTGAATTTTGAAATAGTGATTTTTTCTTGCAGTGATTTGGCTCACACTGGAAGTGATTCTGAAAAATCTAATATCACTCGAGTGATTTCGGTATCACTGGAAGTGAAATTGCAAAACTGAGATATCACTGGAAGTGATTTGGAGATCACTGGAAGTGATTTGGCGAAAATCACAAATCACTCGAGTGATTCAGGATCACTGGAAGTGAAATCTGAAACAGTGAAGACAGAAGAAGAGATACAGGAAGATGCTTGTAAACTAGAGTTTGTAAAGTAACTCGAGTAATATAACCACGGTTGGAATGCCAAATCTATATAAAACCTTGTAGTCTATCTAAGAAAATCAATCAAATGCCAAGCTTCTACTTCTAAAGCCTTGATTGCCTTCGAAATATCTTCGATCCCTCTTGTAAATTTCTTACTATAAAAAAAATCTCTTTCAAAGTAATTATATGTGGAAGTCTCATCCAACAATAACAAATCTTGGGAAAGCTTGAATAAAGGTATGTGTAACTAAACCTCTAATAGGGATTTAGGGAAGTAGTTTTATCTGATTCTAAATGTGCAAGATCCTATAAGGGATTCTAGGATTTGATTTTTTGTAATTTGTTTATAAGAGAAATATTACAGTTACGCCTCCAGTAGGAAACGAAGGAAGGCTGTGCTGGAATGGTCTGAAGGAGGAAGGTCTGAGCTCCTATAGGAGACTCTGTAATAGAATCTATGTATGAAAAAGGACATAGATCCTTCTTAAACCCGAATCATTTTCAATCAAACCCTGAAGTGTTCTTCTTATATTCTTAATTATGAACTCTCAAATCCTGAGCTGTCACTTTGATATATATATATATGTGTGTGTGTGTGCGCGCGCGCGCGCGCGCGCGTGCGCACGTGCGTGCATACATACATATATACACGTACATATATATATATATATGTGTGTGTGTGTGTGTGTGTGTGTGTGTGTGTTTGTGTGTGTGCATATGTATATGTAAGTATACATATACATATGCGCACACACGCACACACATGTATAGGTACATATGTATATACAAATACATATGTATATAGGTACATATAGAAAATATAGATATATGATTAATGTAACTGAAGAAGGACAATCTAGTGGTAGTAATATATAAAATATAGAAATTGAAGAATATGAAGAATATAAGAATGTGATAGAAGGGTCAGTAAAAAGAAAAATAATGTTTAATCAGAAGAAATATGATAAAATAAAAGATATAAAATTAAATATGAAACCTGAAGAATTACAAAATGAAACATTTATGCATAAAGTAAGTAAAATGTTAAAATCAAATAGGAATGTTAAAAGACATTATGTAGTATTAGAAAATAAACACCCTATAGAATCAACATTAACAGAAGGAGTATTAAGAATACCATTTGTAAGACTCCGCTTCATTATTGATATTTCTTAAAGTAGCAATTACATAGTTCAATAGGCACATCATAAGAATAACGTAAAAATTGATATTATTGATACAATGTGTTAGACCTAGCTGACACCTAAGAGGGGGGGTGAATTGGGTGTATGTTAAGAAATTCTGATGTTTAAAAAACTTTTCGCAGATTGTAAACTTAGTATATATGGAAGTAGCAATTATGTAAATCATATATGCTGGAAATATAAAAGCTTAGGGAAGAGAATGTGCAAACTGTGATTTATCCTAGTTTGGTCCAATCCACGATGATCTACGTCCAGTCCCCAGGCTCCTCCTAAGATTTCCAATCCAATATTTTCTTGTTTTAACCCGGCACAAGAAAAGCCTTTACAAAACTTACAAGAGTTACTCTCCCTTACACACTGTAAGGTTAACTCCCTCTTACGGCAAGTCGAGCAAAGCAATCCCAAATACCTTTCTCTCCTGCTTACCCATGCAAGTTTTATGAGCAGCAACGTTCTTTCCTGGTTACACCACTGTAAGTCTTACGAACAGCAACGTTATCTACTGCTTGCACCTTGCAAGTCTTATGAGCAGAAAGTCTTACTTTAAATTCTCTCTACAGCTTCCCTATAAGGTAATCAATCCCCTCAAGGTCCCTCTATCTTGAGATCACTTCTGAAATACGATGAAGTGTTTACAAGCTCTCTTATGGGTAAAATGCTCACTGAAGTACAATGTAAATATTCCCACTCTCAATTATACATGACAAGGAAAAACAAATATTAATAGAGAGTATGTGAGAGACGAAGATTCATGACAGTAGCATATTGGCAGTTGGGTTCTCTCTACTTCATCATTTTCTATTCGCTCATGTATTTGGTCACTGTCATATATCTTTCTTCTTTTTGATGCCTTAGTTTATATAGAAAATATTGAGAGCCGTTGGAGTATTCAAATATATTTTCCCGTTGAAATCTGATCATGCTCTCCGATAAGTAATTCAACTGTTGCCCATGATCGTGCTCTAAAAAATGCTTCAGTTGTCAGCACATTTGTTGACTCGTCTATTATATATTGATATTGCCCATGATTCGTCATCGTTGAATATTGGTCGGTTGCTTTCCATGTGAACTGTAGTGAAATACCTGTAATGCACTAACAGAAAATAGCCGTTAGAGAATCTTTTAAATATCACTTGAGTAGATAACTACTTCACCGAAAGTGATCCATATCAGTAGAGTGCACCATGAAATCATTCTAGTTTTTTCCTTGTTTCTGTCAAGTTTCTAGAAGTGATTTTGATGAGAACAGTGAATCACTTGAGTTAACGTATAATTCACTGGAAATGATATTCTGAAACATGAGAATCACTTGAGTATGGTGTCACTTCATTATAGGTGATTTTGATAAAACAATTAATACTTGACTGTAGAAGAATTTCACTAGCAGTAATCTTGATTTCTGGATGTGACTGTTATTGGAACTGATTTCGATTAAGTGAAGAGTGTACTGAGTGATCATTGGAAGTAGTGTATCAAAATACCCATATCACTCGAAAGAATCTGATCTGACTTGAAGGTACTCAGTTCACTGTAATTACTCGGATATCACTGGAAGTGCTACTGAAAGATTAGCATATCATTGAATGGATAACACTTGACTGGAAGTGATCTGAGACTGGAAGTGAAACTGAGAAAATGACATATCAGTTCATTGAAAGTGATCTAGTGCATATTGGTATTCTCTGGAAATGATTAGTTACGGCAATGGAGGTGATTTGAGGAATTTTAATATTCACCGGAAGTGATTCAGCATTAACTAGAAGTGATATGGAAAACTTCATATATCACTCGAGTGAATTTGGCATTACTGGAAGTGATTTTGCAAACAGTGAATTTTTCTTGCAGTGATTTTCAATCCATTGGAAGTGAATCTGAAAATTTTAAATATCACTCGAGTGATCTGACTATCATTGGAAGTGATTTCCAAAACAGTGTATTTTCTTCTGGTGATTTCAGACACACTAGAAGTGATTCTGAAAAATCTCATATCACGTGAGTGAATTTCATATCACTGGAAGTGAAATTGCAAAATCAACAGAATCACTCGAGTGATTTTGATATAACTGGGAGTGATTTTGAGAACAGTGAAAAATTCTTCCGGTGATTTCTATGCCACTCGAGTAATCTGTCATCTGACGTATTTCACTTGAGTGATTATTAATGATCACTCGAGTGATTATAAAAATCACTCGGGTGCTCTCTGTTCAGATCACTTGAACTCGTAACTCCACTTCCAATTCGATAACAAACATGGGTCAACTTCCAGATGGCATAAATCTTTGAATATAACTCCAAAATTGATATATTATATAGGAAATCTCTTTAAGTCTAGTTTCATATGGCATTGGTTTCAGCTCAATTGGATCTGTGGTTTGAGAGTTATAGCTAAAATAGAAAAGCTGTTCTGGAAGGTGACGCTGATTTCAACTTCAGCTTCAAACATTAATATCTGATTCATCTAAGCTCCTTTGATGTTTCTTCTGATGTCTAAATGACGCATTGGAAGTCTATTTTTATATTCAACTAGTTTGGTCTCAATCGAAGTTGTATTTTAAGAGATATCATCGAATAACCAGACCTCGCTCAGCTGGACAAAAGCAGAGCATGAAAATTCAAAGATCACTCGAGTGAATAGTGACTCACTCCAAGAAATTTTCCCTATTTCCAGAATCACTCAAGTGATTGTGAAAATCACTTGAGTGATTATTAAAATCACTCGATGCTACAGTGCCATACGCTACAATACCGTATGCTATAGTGTCAACTGCTACAGTACCCATAGAACTTGAATCTTCATATTTTTCATTAATTCTTGCAAGTTCTTCATTTCTCAATCTCTTTCTTTCATTGCTTGACAAATCTAAAAGATATGTAATATTAAATATAATAGTTAGTCAATGTAAGAGTTAAGTATAGTATGTAAACTTTTGCTCTTAATATTTGACATCTATATTTGCCGTCATCAAAACTAACCATATCTAACACAATGTACTTGCTTATATACATAAATTCTTCATAGGGGTGTACTAAATATTTACAGACCTTAAACAAATAAAAGATCTTCAGATAACCAATTACCTCTTGTGATACCCTTCCTTACAATACCTCACCGGCTCTTAGTTTCACATATCAGAGTAAGCGAGCGATTATTTTCAATAACTAAAAGCCATTCTCTTTCTTTATGCAAGAGCGATCCTCTTATTACATTAGAGTTGTTCTCTGCTTTAACAACAATCATTCATTCATTCTCATACATACACACGTCATATACATGAGCAAATGTAAATCAATTACATTTAACACAACGTAGTGCCCCGCACTACGATCTTTTCTTCACTTCACATCTCCATATCTCCTCCGTGCACTTCTCTCATGCATCCTTCAACCTGTCTAAAATGGTTGTTTGGGAGGAGTGAGATTCAAGAGAATCTCAGTAGCGAACAATACCACTATGCATGTAGATATATATGAATACATGACATGCTTGCCTACACTATTTCATACCAACAAAATGACATGTTGCGTGCTTGATGTTATGACATACATATGGCTATTGCATAATTATAACAGAGCTTCAATCAATCAAACATGTTCAACACAAACAGGCATAACAGTCACATATTCAATGCAAGACATACATATCATATACATGTAGGAAATGTAAGTTCACTACTTGTCGGACTTCACGTCCGTCCTCTATCCTTTGTTCTTGCTCCGGTTCCGGCACATCCATTTATCAAGTTCTAGAATTCCCAAACATAGCATACATAAGTCACTACTCATCCTTATAACATTCTAGATTCGTATTAGTTGATAACTTAGCCAAATTATGCTAAATTACCAAAATGCCCCCAGAAGCTTGGCCCAACTGTACTTTTACAGAAATTATGACATAGGCCAATCCTCTACAATTTTACGTGTAGAATCCATTTATGACTTCATATCAGTCAAATTCAAGCCGAATGACCGAAATACCCTTAACAACCCTTATTTAGAGCTTAAAGGGTAATTTGGTCATTTCACCCTCTATGCCTTTTCTCACTTTCCCTTCAATATAAATCCTGCACAATTTTCCCTTCTGAACTCAATGTAATCATCCAATTGATGAAATTCCAACTCTATCCTCATGCCACACACAAGGCAGCCAATATAGAATTCTCAAGAAAGTTGTGTCGGTTCCTCTCTTTCTTTATCTTAATACCTTCATTTCTACTTATACTTACATGATTAGCCGTTTAGACTTCCATTAGATATCGTTTCGACCCCTAAAATACTGATTGAATGAGAGATGAATAATACCCTACTCTCAAAATACTCATTCAAATGACAAACCAAAATGGTAGAAAGGAAGCTTACGCTTACCTCTACGCTTTTCTGAATTCGGTTCGGAATTTTGGTGATGCTCTGACAAGCGAGACGGCACCAACCATCTCCAAACAAGAATCCAAAATCATAGAATCAAAGCTCGGGATGAGTAGAGTAATTTTTGTACTGGGTACTTGGATAGAAAATGCCGTTTCGGTCAAGTTCCGGCGAATTATCACTTTCTCTCTCTTTTCTTTCTTCACCGCCTTCGTTCTCGTTCTCTCTGTTCGCGTTCTCATTCTTTCGTTCCTCATTCTTATCTATTCTGATTTCTCTTTCTTTCTTTTCCCTTTTAATCCGAACGCATGAAAGAAAGAAATAAATAATGAAGGATGATGATTAATTAAAATCATCCAAGCGGCTTACCACCAAGTTATACAACTATCACGTTACTTGTATAACAAGTTTCATTTCTCTTTTCCTTCATCATTCCATCAATATTAATGAGAAATAAGAGAGTATAATTCACTCTTAAATTATCCCATTACACCACCTCAAGTGGTCAACCGAAGCCTTAAGCTTCTCCGCTTATTGACTTTGCTTGATAATAATTCACCCGCTTGGGCTTATTAATCATCAAGTAGCCATTTCCCTCCTTTTAATTCCCATTCAACTCAAATCATCGGGAAAATTAGGGGGAAATCCTCATTTCTTGACTTATGAAAAAATTACCATTTTGCCCTTACCTTTTATTTCCTTTAATATCCAAAGATATTAGGGAATTTTGGGGTAAATATCATTCTTCACTTGGACAGTTGCTAAACCGGGGTCTAGCAGTCCACTTAATTCAGGCTAAACCTCAAGCCTTTAATCCCAAAATTTGGGATATTACACCTCTCTCAAACTGCCCTAAAATCTTCCGTTGCTAGAAATTACCGTTTTGCCCTTCGAGCCGATGCCTGCTGCTGGAAACTTTGTACATTTATGGAAAGGGTGAGAATAAGAGAATCTCAGTAGTAACATAATTTCAAACATATAGAATGTAAAAATAAATATGCAATGCCATGTCATGTAAGATGATAAAAACTATGTGCACACTTGCTGAAGGCCAAACGGCATGTTTGCACCTTGATACACTCGGCGCCCCTGTTGGGTCCTTGACCACAACTTGAAAAATTTATGTGTCCAAGATACTTGGCTCATGTTACAAAGAATGACATACTTGAACATAAAATGACCACATAGTGCATGCAAGAAAGTGTTACTATCTGGAATGTGCCCTTTCCTTGCCTAACACCAGCTCCGTCTCCGACTTGGGCTTTGATATATCCTAAGATTTCAAATTTAGGATAAATGAGTTATTATTTATTCATAAATTATTCTAAATTTATTATGTTGGTTATCTATCACAGTTTCAACAGTTTTTGCACATTACAATTATGCACAGTACATTTTCACTATTTTTCCAGGAATTGGCAGATTTTCAGTCAACTTTGAAAAATCATAATAAATTCTAAGAAAATAAAATTTGATTGATTCCAAAGCCAAAATGAATATATTTAAATTTAATTTTAGATAAAAATATTTTGGTCTGACCATTGACTTCATACTTTTACCAGAAATTCGTCAAACTTCACTATTCCCAGATTTGCTTCCAGAAATAGGACACAATTTCAAAAATTCATATCTTCCAATGTACTTGTTCAAAAATTACAAAATACCTATAAAATTAAATCTCTATGTCTGTAATTTAATCCTGCTAAGTTTTAGAATTTTTGGATAAATTTTAACATATGCAATATATTGCACAATATCACTGTCTCACAGGAAACAGATAAAACATCATCGCATTTGAACTTCATAAATTTTCAAATTTTCATACAAACATCCAAAAATCATGAATACTTGTATACCTATACAATTTTTCTTTCTAAATCGATGGAAGAATCAGAATTACAAAATTCCAATTCTACCCTTATGTTCTTGCTCTGACCAAAAATGATGTTCTTGAGAGGAAATAAGTGTTTTCTTGATTTTTCTTACTTAATCACTTCCTTATCACTTCTAATAATGTAAGACCTCACTTTATTATTGATAACTCAGAGTAGCAATTGCCCAGATTAGTGGGCATGTAAAGAGAGCATAAAAATACTGATATTATTGATACAATGCTTGTTTATATATAGAAATTCCCCATAGGGGTATACAGAATAATTGCATACCTTAAAATAAATAAAAGGTCTTTACATAACCAATGTTTTCTTCTAAGCTCGTTCAGAACATTATGCTACCAGAAATTACCATTTTGCCCTCCGAGCTGCTGGCTACTGCTGGAAACTTTGTACATTTGTAGAAAGGGTGAGATTCGGAGAATCTCAGTAGTAACATTTAATCAAACATATACGATGTGAAAATAAATATGTTATACACCATGTCATGTAAGATGATCAAAACTACGTGTACACTTGCCCAAGGCCAAATGACATGTTTGCACCTTAGGCTACTCTGCGCCCCTGTTGGGTCCCTGACCACAACTTGGCAAATTTATGTGTCCAAGACACTTGGCTCATGTTATAGAGAATGACATACTCAAACATATAATGATCACATAGTGCATGAAAGAAAGTGTTATTACTTGGAACGCGCCCTTTCCTTGCCTGTCAATTGGTCTAGCTCCGTCTCCGGCTCAGGCTTTTGATATATCCTAAGATTTCAAATTTAGGATAACTGAGTTATTAACTATTCATAACTCACTATAGACTCAATGTGTTAGTTATTTATCATAGTTAAACAGTTTATATGTAAACACCCGTTTCATATTTTGATATTTGCAGAGTAATAAGTGCATCATTTATAAGGCATACAGAAACAATGAAAACATATTGATATCATTAATGCGATGCTTTTTTATTATATACAGAAATTCCTCACAGAGGATGTACATAGTAATTAAAAACCTTAAAATAAATAAAAGGTCTTTAGATAATCAATGTTTTCTTTTGAGTTCGTCTGGAACCTTCCATTGCCGAAAATCTCAAGTTTGCCCTTTTAAGCTACTGTCTGTTGTTGGAAACTTTGTACATTTATGGAAATGGTGAGATTCGAAGAATCTCAGTAGTAACTAGCAGTCTAACATATATAATGTGAAAAAAATATGTCTTGCACCATGTCAGGTAAGATGATTAAAACTATGTATACACTTGCCCAAGGCCAAACAACATGTTTGCACCCTAGTCTACTTAGCGCCCCTTAGGTCCCTAACCACAACTTGGCAAATTGGTGTGTCCAAGATACTTGGCTCATGTTATAGAGAGTAGCATACTCAACATACAATAGTCACATAGTGCATGAAAGAAAGTGTTACTACCTGAAACGTGCCCTTCCTTGCTTGAAAATTTGTCCAGTTCTATCTCCGGCTTGGGCTTTCGATATATCCTATAATTTCAAATTTAGGATAATTGAGTTATTAACTATTCATAACTTACTCTAGACTTAATTTGTTGGTTATCTATCACAGTTAAACAGTTTCTGCACCGTACAACTCTGCACAATGCAGTTTCACTGTTTTTCTTGAAATTGGCAGATTTTCAGTCAATTTTGGAAATTCATAATTAATTCTAGAAAAATAAAATTTGACTAATTTCAAAGCCTAAATGAAGATATTTAAATCTAAATTTGTGTAAAAATACTTAGGTTTTCTCACTATTGTTATATCATTCCCAATAATTCGTTAAACATTACTATTCTAGATTGCATTCCAGAAAACAAGGCATAACTTCAAAAATTCATATCTCCTAATGTACTTGTCCAAAAATTACAAAATACCTATCCAATTAAATATCTATGTATCTAATTTAATCCTACCAAATTGAAGAACTTTTAGATAAGTTTTGACCTATGAAACACCTCAGACAACATTACTGCCACACATGGGCAGATCAAACAGCATGCATATGTATACTTCATAAATTTCCAAATTGGCATACAAATATCCAAAAATCATGAACACTTATATACCTTCATAATTATTCCTTTATAAAGCCAACATAATGATTAGAATTTCAAAATTCCCACTCCTTCCCCCTGTTATGCCTCTTGAACGAAAATGAGATTCTTAGGTGGAATATGTTGTTTTCTTGTTTTCTCTTGCTTAATCACTTCCTTTCTACTTCAAATCAAAATATTAATTACTTAAACACTAAATGAACATGTTCAGGGGAAATTTTGGCAGCAATTTCCCTAGGTTTTGCTTATGCCCAAATTTACAAATAAAGAGAAATCAAGGAAAATCCACCAACAACAACCAAAGCAATAACATATGACACAAGAGGATCAAGTTTATGAGATTGCCTCTTAATTTCACCACTTTATCTCTCTAAAATGTCACTATTCACTCTCTCCTCTCTCTTGATTTAGCTTGCTATCCATGGATTTCAAAGAGGAGAAGAGGTTAGAGAAAGTTCCAAGGAGATTAGAAGGCATAAGCAACTTGATTTCAACCTCTTACCTTTGATTTTGGCTCTTGGAATCCTAGCTTCTCTTATTGTTTTCTTGACCTCTTTAAGCTCTTCTCTCTCTCTTATTCATAAGCTTTATCCGAAATGAAGATGAGGAGAAAGAGATAATGAGAGCTTAATTAGATGTCTCTTCTTGCTTTTGCTTTAACATGTGCTTATTTGTGATTGGTCAAGAGTTTTCTTCTTGAATTAATGTATTAACCAAGCATCCTTGCTTTTCTATTTTTGATCAAAAGTGTAGAGAAAAGAGGATAACAATTTGCTTCTTGAAATATCAATATTTACCTCCTTACTTTAGCTGCAATTGTTGACCAAGTCATCATCTTTTCCAAACTTAGTCAAATTGTCTCCATATGTCATATTTAATAGCCAATATGTATTTCTTCTTGGTTCTTGCATTTTTGGACATCCCAAACACTAGAAAAAGGAAAGAATATGGGTTGTGGATTTATTTTAGCCAAATGACTATTTTGCCCATACATTTTTACCATTGTTGTGTTAATTTTGCATTTTGCCTAAAAACTGACAGAATTTTCATTAAAGTTTGAAAATTCATGTCTAATTGTAAAGAGGTCCAATTAGTGTGGTTCTAAAGGTTATGTGACCCTTTTTAAGTATAGTTTTAAGAAAAAATATAAAATTTGGCCAAATGGAAGTTCAACATTCTCATAATTATTGTTTTTTGAAGATGCCATTGAAAATCTCTAGTTTCACTGGGCTAAATTTAAAAATACATATATCTTTTTGTACATCTCTAAATAATTCATATGACCAATCAAATTAAATATTGATAAGTCTAATTTTATTATGAAAATTTTCATAATTTCTGGAAACCATTTGCCCATTGAAAAATGCCACACAAAAATATTGCTATGTGGAGAAACACACTGGCAGCTAGTTCAATTTGTTACAATTTGTGTTTCTAATATAATTATGTTGTATGTGACATCTAATAGCCTTATTTTATCATTTCCATTGCTCCTCAATTCACCATTTTATTCCCTTGAATGCCATAAAAATTTATGGAATTTTAGGGAATAAAATTATGCCTTACTGGGACACTTACTAAACTGGGGCTTAGTAATCCACTTGATACGGGCTTATTATCAAACCTTTGGTCCTAAAATTTGGGATGTTACATTCTGTACAGTGTAGTTTCACTATTGTTTATGAAATTGGCAGATTTTTATTTCTTCTCCCCATATTTGATAACTTTGTTGTTCAATAGCTTCTTAATCTTCTTCTTGATCATTCACTATAATCCAACTTGATATCTTCTTTCTTTTCTTGACTAATCTACAAGATATTTCACATTAAATGTTGTAGTTAGTCAAAGTATAAGATATTACATGATGCAAACTTTTTACTCTTAACATTTGACATAATCAAAACTAATCATATATAACAAAGTTTACATGAGGTATACTTTTAATTTGGTACCTTAACTTTATAAAATGTACTTTTGATCCTAGAATTCTAACATTTTAGTATTGCTAATGGAAAACGTTGACGCAATAAACTTAAGTGTTGACTGTGTAAACTTTAAGTGATAACAGTATAATTAAATGTTATTAATCTTAAATTTAAAATCTATGTAAATTGAAAATATCTAAAAACCTAATGAAGCAATCAATATCAAAGCTTCATTTGTATTAAAAAAATTTAGTTTAATAATCTAAATATATTAGTTTAATAATCTAAATAGTGAAACCTCAATTTCCTTTGTAACAATTTCTTGGTTTATTTTTATTTTAATAATCTAAAAATATTATATTAAAAAATTAAAACTAAAATATGTTTTATCAGCTGCATAGTTATCACTTAAGTTTGCTTTGTCAATATTTTTTTTAGCAACATTAATGGTGTTAGAAATATAAGATCAAAAGTATATCTCATGTAAAATTTAAAGGACTAAAAGTATACTTTAGTCTATTATATTTATAGGATAGAGAGGGAAAATTTTTATATGAATGTATAATTTCTCTCTTCATTTATTATTGTATTGACTTTATTCATGAGATAATGAATATTAAACAGGGATAAAGTTGAAAAGTTTTTGCTTTTTACAGAAGAGTTAATGAAGTTTAATGTTTTTATTAATCTGTGTGAAATATGTTGGAAGTACCACATAAATAAGAGTGCATAAGAGCCCAAAATTTAAATTACTTTGGTCTTTTTTATAAAAGCCCGATAAGAGTTGTTTCAACATTTAATGAGTTTTTTTTTCCAATTTGTGCCCCTTATTAGTTATATATATTTAATTATTTAAAGGTTGGTGATGCTTATATTTAATCTATTTTTCTCTCTTATTTACCCCTCATAAATAAAGGTATATTTAAAAAAATTTATTTCAAAGCATACTTATTACTTTTAACTAATTTTATTCACTTTTTTAAACAGCGTCATTCAGTTATCGGACTCTTACAAATAAGATCAAAGGGAGTATCAATTTTTCCTAGAGAGCATTGTTGCCAAACTTGTGAGTTGACTCTCTAAATTTACTGTTTTTACATTTATAGCTTACAAAATAGAGTCGAGTCGCTGGTAAACTCATGCCAGTTGTAAACTCCCTTAAACTCACAAGTCTATACACCAAGTTTACTATTTTTACATTTCTAACTTACAAAGTCGTGTTAATTCATTCTTAAACTTGTGTAAGCTTCTTCGATTTAATCATGTACAACGGCTTTATATATGAATTTATAGAAATTTCTTTATCAAATTAGATAAATTATGAATGTTGATGGATTTAATTTCAATTATTTGGAATTAAAATATATTTTAATCAAATTTTGTCATTTTTTTATATTTTAATAATTTAATTATACATTATTAATACTTATTTGATGGTAAAAGTAAACTCTTACGAGTTTATGATTTGACTTCACGATACAAATTTACACAATTGTTACGAGTTTGCTAAACTCTTGAGTTTGACAACCTTATTGAGAGTAATGTAAGACCTCGTCTTATTAATGATATTGTTCAGAGTAGCAATGCGTAGTTCAGTGGGCACACATGAATAGCATGAATATACTGATAATATTAATACAATATTGCTTGATTATAATACAAAATTTTCCCCACCAGGGGTTTACATAATATTTACAGACCTTAATAACTAAAAGGCCTTCAAACAAACAGCAACATTCCTCTTCGTGCATACCTCTTTTCTCCGTCTCAGCACGTTTCCAATGCTCACCTGTCTAGATGGTTGTTTGGGAGGAGTGAGATTCGAGAGAATCTCAGTAGCAAACATTACCACTATGCATACCAGATATATATGAATGTATGACATGCTTGCCTACACTATTTCATGCCAACATAATGACATGCTGCATGCTCGATGTTATGACATATATATGACCATTGCACAAATATAATAGAGCTTCAACCAATCATACATGTTCCACACAAATAGGCAAAGCAGGCACATAATCAATGCAAGACATACATATCACATACATGCAGGAAAAGTAAGTTCACTACCTGGTGGACTTTATGTCCTTCTCTTCTTGCCTCTTGATCCGCCAACCATTGCTCTTTCTTTATCACTTCATGGCCCTAGGCAAGTAATAACATCATTAGAGCCATGAAAAGTGAATACCCAATGGCCCACATTAGCCCTATAGGCTTACTTTCACCCTTGGAGTTTATTCCAATTATATTTGGCCAATTTCTTCCTTAAATTCGCATGGTACTCAATCTACTAGCATTTTTGACCAAACTTTGGAAAATCATAATTAATTTTATAGAACTACAATTGAAGTGGTTCAAAGCTCTATTTAAATAAATTTAAGTGTAGTTTTATATAAAAATACTCGATTTTAAATGCCACTACTACACTATTCTCAGAATATTTCCAAACACCAACTGTTTCAGATTCTTTCTAGAAAACAGGGTATATCTTTAACAATTCATATCTTATAGCATACTTGTCCAATTAACCATTATGACCTATCAAATTAAAGGTCTTTAGACTGGAAAATTTCATGGTCATTGGATAACATTTGATTACTCAAAAACTCATCACCATAACACTGTCTCCAGAAAACGGAATACACATCATTTACCCTTTAACTTCCAAAACTTCTAAATTCATGTACAAGTATCCAAAATTCATGAACACCTGCATACCCACACAATTTTTCCTTTTAAAGCCAATGGAAGCATCAAAATCATCAAATTCTTACTCCTTCTTCACGTCAAAACAGGGCATAAAATCAGATTCTTAGGTGCAATATGTTGTTTCTTCGTTTTCTCTTACCTAATCACTTCCTTGCTACTCCTAATCAATTAATTAGCTATTTAAACACTCGTTGGACATGATTTAGCCATTAAAAACACCATTTAAACCAGCCATGAATAGTACCCAACTTCCTTTATACTCATCCAAACGACAAATCAATCGGTTAAAAAGGAAGCTTACACTTACCTCTACCCGTTTCCACAAACGGTTCGGAATTCCGGCAATATTCCGGCAAGGGAGACGGCACCAAACACCTCCAAATGAAAATCCAAAACTGTAGAAATGAAGATCTCGATGAGTAGAGGAAGTTTCCTGAAGGGTACTTTGAGAGAGGATGCCGTTTCGGCAGTGTTTCGGAGGAAAGAATTTTCTCTCTCCTCCTCCTCCATTTTCGCCTGATCTCTTTCCCTCTCTTCTGGTGCTTTTCTCCGTGAAAAATGAGGAGGAAGATGATGATTTAATGGATAAATGGATCAGCTCCTCATCTGCCACGTGTCAACACTTGATTGGCCCAAATAATGAATTTTCGCACAAAATACCAAATTCTGCAGATTTTTCATTAACTTTGAAAATTCATATCTAATTGTACAAATGTCCAATTGGGGTGATTCTAAAGGATATGCGACCCTTATTGAGTCTAGTTTGAAGGAAAAATATAAAATTTAGCCAATTGAAAGTTCACTCTTTTTCAGAATTTTAATCTTTGGATGCTGCCCCAGAAAATAATTAATTTCATTGGGCTAACTTCAAAAATTCATTTCTCTTTGTGTACAACTCCAAATGACTCATATGTCCTATTCCATTAAAGCTTGATAAGTCTACTTTCATTCTGAAAATTTTCATGATTTTTGGAAATCATTTGTCCATTGAAAAATGTCAAACAATTATGACTGCCATGAAGAGAAACACACTGGAGGCAAATTTCATTTGGGTTCCCAACATAGTCTTGTTTTGTGACCACTCATTGTCTTGTTTTGTCACTTAATGTGCTCTTTAATACACCATTTTATTTCCCTTTGATGCCACCAAAGGTGTTAAGAATTATAGGGATTAAAATCGTGCCTTACTGGGATACTTGCTAAACCGGAGCTTAGCAGTCCACTTATTGTAGGCTTATTTTCAATTCTCTTGTCCTAAAATTTAGGGTGTTACATTTCTCCCCTTGTCAATAAAATTTCATCCTCGAAATTTAGATATCAAATCATATTGATTATCCTCGGTGACATGTTAGCTTTGTTGTACCCTGTTTAACATACTAAAACCCTGTTTAACATAGCACAGAGTACTTGTTAGGCCTTACTGCCCAGGGACTCTACCCCATGCAATCATGCATATCGGGTCTTATTGTCTTTGTTTACTATTTGACATATCGTTGATTGCTTAGTAATTTGCTAGCCTGTAGATATACTAATCTAACAGGTCTTACAATCAGTGGATACTCAGTTTGCTAGTAACTCTATACCTCAATGTCTTGTCGGAACATCGCCCGGTGTAGTTAGCCATACGGCTTAAATCATTCTACTCTCGTCGCATTAAATATTCCGGTCTTACTACCCTGTACAAACATGTACACTAGGTCTTACTGCCAATTGACCTGTCTATAAGTATGACTATCTTTTACTATGCTTGCCTTTTCGGTGTTTGGGATCAAATGACTATTTGACCCTTACTGGCTGTATTGCGTGCACTACTCGGGATCAAATTACTATTTGACCCTTACTGCTCATACCGTATGCATTGCTCACTGTGTGCAATATTTTGGAATAGGCATAAACCTATCCATGCTTGCCTCATATTCTCAAATCAATATCAATTGTTGTTAGCTCTACAACACGAGTGAGGAAATTAGCTTTGTAAGACTACAGCTGTTGTGATGCATATGCCACTACTTGGCTCTGTTGTATCAAATTGTATCCCAATCCGTGCTTGTTCGCATTTATATAGACCACAAGGGTTATCGGTGGATCTGGGATTGTCAATATCATATTGTTGAGAGAAATTCGCCACCACCACACCTTATTGCTCTAAGACTCATCCCAATCTCTGTTCACATGTGTCACCACAACCATACAGATCGTGTGACTGTAGACTACATAGGTAGTGTCACTATATACCACATTGGTCATACTGTTGCAAACCACACAGGTTTACATGGGTAATATCACTGTACATCATGTAGGATGTAACATTGTTGGCCACACTGCCTCAGCCGCATGTTTTATGCCTCGCCTCACGACGGTGACAACCAAGAGCTCAGGATCGTCCCAGACGCCCAAGGCACCTGGTCATGTCAGGGTAAAAGCCCTTGATCATGAGGTTGAATAACATGCTCTGATGAGCTGCCTCATTACTAACCACCGCAAAGGTGTCTCATCGCGACCACACAGGTAATACTGCACACCACGTATATTGTGTTATTGCTGACCTTACCGGTTAAATCACTGTATGCCACACAGGCTACATTATTGTAGACCACACAGGTCTTATTGCGATTTGGGATGATCACACTGGTGAGATAATGACCTCTCTGGAAACTCACAAGAATTGCACATATATTCATTATGCTTCCGCTGTGCCACTTTGCTATGTTATTTCCTCATAAGAGCTAACAATATTAAGATGATCTAATGGGAGTTCCGTATAAGCCTCCTATGACATCTGTTTAAACCCCAAATGAATATTGATAAGTATAATATAGGTGGGGCTACACTAATTGTTTGTACTTGTTTTACTACCTCAATTTCATATGAATCGGAAATAACTTTCCTCAATTGTACCTAATAGGCATGCTAATAAAGAATCAAGATCAATTGCGCCTATTCTTACCTTCACGGTATTCGAGTAATATCCTCAATCACTATTGAAGGTTCAATATCATTTATGAGGTTCACAAGGATCAAATTTCTTTCATGAAATAGAACCATAGTGCAACCGTAATCGTATTGTGACCCAAGCACTATTTTATCTTAGATCTGTTTTAAACCTATAATCAATCTTCAGTATCAACAAATCGGATCCTCCAAGATTGATATATGGCATAATCACTACTTATCATGCATCACCACATATCATAACTACATAGCGTTAACCCTACGGGATTACTAACGATCATTGCTTAGCACAGAGAAACCTCAAATAATTTCTATGCCTCGAGTTTTCATAACCTTATTAAATAAACTTTTATGAGAAGTACTCACTACAACAGAGATGGTTCAGATTAAATATCAATGCTTATTTCATCATCTCTTTGCCTCTAATCATTCTTTGTGTCATTTAGGAACTTCTAATCATTGTCTAATCCTTTAACCAAAAGGTTTTAACTTTCCTCATAATTTGAGGGTGTTTCGGTCATTTTACACTATGTTTGGTACACAAACACTCTTGTAATAACATATAATTGGAGTTTATAGTAGCCAGGGAAAACCTGTAACTATATACAACCTCTAGACTGCTGAACAACATGCTCTTGCTCCTTTGCATTACATAACATATCATGTTTATGTAACTTCCCAGGGGGTCACCCATCCTGAGATTTTCCTGGGTTGAGCACGCTTAACTTTTGTGTACTCGTACGAAAATGTAGATACCGGCTCGAACTGCTTCCAGCCACCAGTACCCCATGCTTGCCCTTGTCTCAAAAATCGTGCCCACTGTCTCCAGGCATCAAAATATTGTGCATAGATTGCATATTAGTGCCGGTACATGCACGATGACACGTACCCTGCGATTTGCTCCCTAAAGTCCATAAAATTGTCTGTTAGACCCTGCTCAGTTATCTTGTTCTTCTTCTAAACTAAACCACTGTATTTGGGTAGAAGTGCAGTGTTGTGCAAATCCTAATGTCATCCGGGTCTCTAAATCCAGAAGACCTTGCTCACATTATACTGGGATCAGATCATCTGAGTACATTGTATGCTGGTCTATGGGGGTGTTATGCTTTCAGACAGCCTGCAGATACATACCCTGGACGTCCTTCTATAGCTCTTAATTCGTCATTGGTCATGCATCTCATATATCGTTCCAGCACTAAAATCAGTAACGAAATCCAGATCCGACTCTGTCTTGTCTGTTTGACATTGTCTTCTATGTTTATAGCTTATCAGTGTCACCAGTGAGAGATGACTCACATGTGATACCAATCTATGGTATAGCCAATACACTGGCCTTGGTTGTACCCGCTTCCTCGGGTTCTACAACGTCCTTATACCACCCTCGGACCGTGATTATGATACTGGTTGCCCTCTGGGTACTCACTATTTCTCTAGGGAATGTCTATTCTTTTCAGGGGATTGATTGCGAAGTAGCCGAAGTAATTCACTTTGTTGTTCTCGTATGTCACTGTATAATCAAGCATATCAGTATACTATTCTAGTGCCCAAACCACTCGCACTATGGCCAGAACCACTGCTCTGATACCAAAAATGCAAGACCCCGTCTTATTAATGCTATTGCTCAGAGTAGCAATGCGTAGTTCAGTGGGCACACATGAATAGCATGAATATACTGATAATATTAATACAATATTGCTTGATTATAATACAAAAGTTTCCCCATCAGGGGTTTACATAATATTTACAGACCTTAATAACTAAAAGGCCTTCAAACAAACAGCAACATTCCTCTTCGTGCATACCTCTTTTCTCCGTCTCAGCACGTTTCCAATGCTCACCTGTCTAGATGGTTGTTTGGGAGGAGTGAGATTCGAGAGAATCTCAGTAGCAAACATTACCGCTATGCATGCCAGATATATATGAATGCATGACATGCTTGCCTACACTATTTCATGCCAACATAATGACATGCTACATGCTCGATGTTATGACATACATATGGCCATTGCACAAATATAACAGAGCTTCAACCAATCATACATGTTCCACACAAATAGGCAAAGCAGTCACATAATCAATGCAAGACATACATATCACATACATGCAGAAAATGTAAGTTCACTACCTGATGGACTTTATGTTCTTCTCTTCTTACCTCTTGATCCGCCAACCATTGCTCTTTCTTTATCACTTCATGGCCCTAGACAAGTAATAGCATCATTAGAGCCATGAAAAGTGAATACCCAATTGGTCACATTAGCCCTATAGGCTTACTTTCACCCTTGGAGTTTATTCCAATTATATTTGGCCAATTTCTTCCTTAAATTCGCATGATACTCAATCTACCAGCATTTTTGACCAAACTTTGGAAAATCATAATTAATTCTATATAACTTTAATTGAAGTGGTTCAAAGCTCTATTTAAAGCCTTTAAGTGTAGTTTTATATAAAAATACTCGATTTTAAATTCCACCACTACACGATTCCCAGAATATTTCCAAACACCAACTGTTTCAGATTCTTTCCAGAAAACAGGGCATATCTTTAACAATTCATATCTCATAGCATACTTGTCCAATTAACCATTATGACCTATCAAATTAAAGTTCTATGTTTCTATTTTTAGACTGGAAAGTTTCATGGTCATTGGATAACATTTGGTTACTCAAAAACTCATCACCATAACACTGCCTCCAGGAAACGAAATACACTTGTCCAATTAACCATTATGACCTATCAAATTTGGACTCAGTTGGTAGCTAGGAAACATTGAAATAAGATTTTATTTCTGTATGTATATCATATGCCAAAGTTTAAATTTCTCTTTGATAATATTAATGTTAGATGATATATTAATTTCTTAGAGATTGTGTCGATGTAGCTTGTCTTACAAGTTTCTAATTTAAGGGGAGGAGCAAAAATTGATACGGATTTATGGGCTATTTATTGGCTTGGATTCTCCAAAATTAAAAATATCTCAATAATAATAATATAACATGCGTGAGAAGGAAAGGACAACATTAAAGTGAATCAAAGACATACATATTACACATATATAACTTTAATAATAGATTTAATTTCTTTCGTTTGTTTGATTGAGGGGTTTTCTCTTTTAAGGCTTAGAGCACAAAATGATTTCATCTCTCCTAATAAATGCACTTATTTAGATTCAAATTTGTATTTTTTGCGTTATGAGGGGTGAGATACTTATCATCTCAATCAGCAGCTTGTTGGTTAGATTAATTTCTTTTTTTCAATTTTAATTTAGCAAAATTTTAGGGCACTATCTTTATATAAAGTTTTACTTAGATTCTAGAATTTTATAAAGTATTTTTTCCAATCATTTAACCCTAACACTGTTAGTCTTAAATAATTTTCATGTCAAATAGTTTATTTCTTAAAATTAAACTTAATATATTAATAATTATAAATATTTTGTTGGTATTTCAAATTTCATTGTCTGCATCTTTTGTTAACCATGATAGGGTCAGATGATTGAAAAAACATTTTACAAAATTAAGGGATGCAAATGAAATTTTGTGAAGTTTAAGAACACTAAAGTCTTTAATTTTCTATCTTGGGTTAAGGTGTAAATTCGCCTCAAAAGTATTGCGGAAATCTCAATGTCATCCTCAAAGCTTTTTTGGTCTTAATGTCACCCTGGAAGTAGTAAAAGGTAGCAATGTTACTCCAGCTCGTTAACAAAGTTAACTTTAATTGTTAAAAGACACATGTCATCGCCATGACTACAAATAATCAACAAGTGAAGCTTTTCGGATTTGTAGGAAGCCCATTTCCAATTCCCACACTTTTTATCTCCTTCTGTCTCGATCTGGAGGTGGTGAGTATGTGGTCACTGTACTCAGGAAACCTAGCAAGCACTACTATAGAAAATACATATTACTACCCTAAAAGACGTCCTTATTTAAAAAAAAGGAAGTAAAAAATAGACAGAGTGTCATTTTTGTAATTATAAGGTACAATTTTGAAATATTGGGGGGTTTTAGGCATCCTAAACTTTATAGGAATGCCTAAAGCAGGGTTCCTTTGGCGGAATGAAAATTTGAAAGTCTTTGTGAGTAGTTTATGCGCCCTTATTCAAAATAGGGACGCATAAACTTGCTTTTTTGCAACATAGGCGACCCTATATGCAATAGGGATGCCTATTCCTAAGATATTTTTTTTATATCCTATATTTGAAGGATTTCTTTAAATTTTTCATCTATACAAATAAATTTACTCTTCATTTATTAGAGTTTTGAATTTTTTTCTCATGTAATATAATATATGTTAGATAAGAATAAATTTTGAAAGTTATTTAATTTTATGCAAGAATTAATAAAATTTTAATTTTTTCTTTATAAATATATAACATGTTGAAGAAAATAATGTGTAAAAAAGAAAGTTGAATTTGTTATTTTTTCACCTGCAAGCGTGTGTCAGCCTTTTTGTTTGAGTGACATAAAGGTACATTGGTTATGTCAGTTTGCTTAAACTCTTTGGGACGCCTAAACTTATTGGTCATGTCAGTTTTGATTGACATGCTCGCCAAATTGGGATGCCTATTTGGTAAGTTTATGCGTCCTTATTACAAATAGGGACGCATAAACATCTCTTCTCTTACTTATCTCTGCTCACATTTCTCTCTATTCTAATAGTTTTCGCATCTTTGCTTTCATTTCTCTCCATTGCTCTCCCTTCTCTCCATTTTGCATCTCTACTTTCCCTTTTATCCATTTCGCATCTCCTTAGCTCTCTCTTCTATCTCTCCATTCTCTCAATCTTTCACCAAAGGTCCATCATTTGAAGAGGATTAGAGCCTTCCCTCTCACCACTGTGGGGTGTCTTTGTCTACATCATCGGCCACAGATACAACTCTATATTAAATTATTTGTTTTATTATAGGAAATAATTTATTTTATCATGATATATGGTTGATGTTTAAAAAGATGTTGCTGTACATATGAATATATCAAGAGTATTATTACTCTTTAATTGAATAAAAAATAGATTGAAATAGATAGAGATTTTTTTTTCCAGCCAAAAAGAAAAAACAAATAGAGATATACACAGACGGGATTGTGGAACTATGGGCAGTTCAGCATTTGCCATACATAGACATTATTATTTTTTTGTGTGGCCATATGCATTAATTCATGCATTTTTTAAGGGTGAGAAAGGATAAGATGTGTAGGAAAAGATGCAATAGTGGTAGAAACTAGTGGCCTTGGGCCAACTTTAGGGGTCCCTAATTTTCTTGGGGACGCCTAAAGTCTAAAGTCTTACTTTAGACGTCCCCAAAGAAATTAGGAACGCCTAAAGTGCCATCTTTAGGCCTCCCTAAATTAGGGATGCCTAAAATCTTTGTTTACTACGTCTCTCAAATAAGCGTCACATCATAAAGAGACGTTAAAAGACCCAAAATCGGGACGTTAAAACCCATATTTGTAGTAGTATAGAGGCTAGAGTTAACAACTCGGATAAATGATCTTCATTGAAGCCAAGAGACGAGAAGGCGATATATTGCCCCCACCACCACCTTTGATCTTCGAACTCAAACCCTCAAGTCAATTTCCTACGGATTCCTTCCAACAATTCATGGACACCTCTTGTCACTCCGATAACAAAATCCCCACCACCAACACAATCACTACCTCACCAGCACTGCCACCTCCTCTTCTACCCCGCCACTAGCAGCAATTGCCACTGCTAGAACCAATACACCGTGACTGGAATACCTTCGATCAGTACCTCAAGAACCATCGTCCCCCTCTCTCCCTCTCCAAATGTAGTCGCACACACATACTTGAAAATTTTGGACAAGGAGCTGAAAGGTAAGTTCTTCAATAGAGATTCAGTTGGGTTCTTGGACATCACTGCTCTATTTATCTTTTTTTGGCTGCCAATAATTCAAGCCAGTGAGTTTGATATGTACAGTTGGGTTCTTGGACATCGCTGAGGTTTTTAGCTGCCCAGAAAAATCCGAGGAGGAAAATTCATCTTCTCTAGAAAATGTTGGCGATGAGAATGAGGAAGGTCGGCCATGAACATTGAAAGAGAGGGAGAGAGGAAGGGGACATGAGAGATGACGAGATGGATGGGCGAGGAAAAGCATGGTGAAGAGGTGGTATTTTGACTACAACATGACAGTGATATATGTTTTTTAATGGTCAAAGTTAACTTTATTAATGTATAGGGGCAAAATTCCTATATTTTAATACTTCTAAAACGACATTGAAACTAAAAAAACTTTAAAAGCCACATTGAGATTTCCACAATACTTCTAAGGTGGATTTGCTCTTAAACCCTTTTATCTTTTTAAAGTTTTTATACTATTTTTTTGCTAATTTTTTGATACTTGTCTCATTTTGTTATCTAAGACTGTTCATGACTTTTAAAGAAATTAATATTATTTTTGTGACTGTTATTAAAAAATTTTATTTAATTTATTATAAA
This sequence comes from Albizia julibrissin, assembly GCA_037074505.1. Lineage (NCBI taxonomy): Eukaryota > Viridiplantae > Streptophyta > Magnoliopsida > Fabales > Fabaceae > Albizia > Albizia julibrissin. Next base: position 55,647,797 of record CM073477.1, on the reverse strand, counting down.
TAAGTAAATTTAATAGAAAACTAAAAAAGTCTGATAATATTTTTTTAAAATAAACTTAATATGTAGTCCTTTCATTCCTCAAATGCATAATTTTTTATTTGATCAAGGGTATCCCCAATTCACTTTGAACTTGAGAGTAATAAAAAAATCATGATTTCCGCAATTCTTTTTATCAATCTGTTATTACGCTATTATTATTGGCTCGATCTTGTTAAAAAATTTTAAAAACTGAATCTAGGAATGTAATTTTCTCTTCTATGTTGATTGTTTGACTTGGACCTGATCTTCTAATCCTTTGGAATCCCAGGATACTGAAATTTATCTAGATATAGTTTCGATTGATTTAGCGTCGGTGCTTTTACAATTTATACTGCGAGAAAAATGCTTAATGATTTATAGACTAAAACCTGAAATCTAGAAACCTAAACTTTGTATTAGTTATATATAACTTTTGGACGTTTCAAAGCTTAAATTTGACTTCAATGATATTGGCAAAAAAAAAAAGTAAAAATTTAACCTTATTGAATTTTAGACCAGTTGCATATAAACCCTCAAATTCTTAAAATATAAATTTAACTTCCTAAGTTTACCATACAAAACCTCCTAAATCATGTTATGTCATCATCATAAATCTAATATCAGATTTATGATGATGACATATATCGTCAGAAAGCAAAATGGAAAAATGTGAGAAAGGAAGGAGGTGGGGGTTTTTTATAAAACTGACATTTGTAGCGGTTTTAGAAAAAACCACTACAAAAATTTAAACATTTGTAGCTGTTATTAGATAAACCCGCTACAATCACTGTTTAACTCTCTCTTTGTGTTTTGTGGTTAATAAATGCAATCAAATATTTGTAGCGGTTATTCGACAAAACTATGACGATCACTGTTAAACTCTCGCTTTGTGAATTGTGGTTAATAAATGCAGTCAAATATTTATAGCGGCTATTAGATAAAACCACTACAATCACCGTTAAACTCTCGCTTCGTGAATTGTGGTTAATAAATGCAGTCAAATATTTGTAGCGGTTTAATACTGTAACCGCTACAAATGTGTAGTCCGTTCAGATACTGTAGCGGTTAAAAGAAATAACCGCTACTAAGTGTCGCTAAGCCAACCATTTTTAATTACTACTTTTTATCATGTAGCGGTTAATAATAACCGCTACAAAATGTTAGGCAAGAGAAAACAAATTGCAGTAGGAAACAAACAATTGGTTTGAAAGCAGTTGCCACCTGCTTGAAAAAATGCAAATGCTATGTGCTTGGTATCATGTTACATAACACGATACCAATCACAAGCCATTTCCCTTCTTTTAGGGATTGGTAGCTCCTTTGAAACCAATTGTTGACTTCGTGCTGCAAATTCTTTTCTTGACGTCTTTGATTCCGTACGTGGCTATTTATAGACATAAAATTGGTAGCGGTTCTTTATATAACTGCCACAAAGCTTCAAAATTAGTAGTGGTCTCTTATTTAATAGAAACAGAGAAATATCTATTTGAATTTTGTAGCGGTTTATTTAAGAATAACCGCTACAAATTGATCACCATAAAATGCGCGCCACATTTGAAGTAGTTATTTAAGAAGTAACCACTACTATATGACAGCCACGGTAATCGCCACGCTGACGCCTTATAGGTAGCAGTTATGTCTACAATCACCGCTAGAAAATCGTGACATTAGGCGCGCCACCTTCTCGCCATTTGGCACGAAGCTGGCGCCATATTGGTAGCGGTTATGTCTACAGTCACCATTATAAAATACCTATGACAAAAGGCACGCCACCTTTGCGCCATTTAGTGCGAAGCTGGGGCCATATTGGTAGCGGTTATATCTACATTCACCGCTACAAAGTGTACATAAAACCGCTATAAAGTTCATTCTATGATGGGTGGATGCTTACTGCTGCAAATCCGTAGTGGTTTTACCATTAACCGCTACAAATTCTTATATTTGTAGCGGTTAATTTCAACGGCTTTAAATTAACTACTATTAATCATCATTTTTTTGTAGTGATACTATCATCAGTGTGGGGAAGAGGAAAGGTTTTGAATGTTTAGTTGACTATTATTAAATAGAAACCATTATGTTTTTGTTGTCACTGATATAAAGTTGGAAGACAAATCGTTTGTAAGTGTTATATAAAGATTGTTTTGTAAGAATCGTCATGCTTGAGACAAGCAAACAAATTTTTCACACTCAAGTGAACATACGTACAATGAATTTTTTCCCATGAAATTTGCGACGATTGGATTTGCAAAACTTGTCATTATGAGAATCATACAATTTTATTGAAATTGTATCATTCTCAAATTAAAAGATTCACAAATCAAATCTTTGCAAATTCTATCAACTGCAACAACCAGAGAGAAAACATATGTATAAACAGGCAACATTATTAACATGATGCGTAGAAGGCCATGATGGAGTGGGAAGAAGAGCTCTTTGGGGTAACATGATGAAGGAGAGGAGGATGCCAATAAAAAAAGTAGCAAGAATCAAAAGGATATATGAGTTCAAATAAAGGTCCAACGATGTTACAACTTAGGGTAATGACTTATGAATTGATACTTGGTGTTGGGCCTAATGAGATTTATGAAAATGTACTTTAAATTAGAGTAGTTTAAAGTTGTGGATTACATAACATGATGTTAGTTTCATAAAAACCGTCATTTTTTATAGTAAATACATGACGGTTAATAATTACAACCATTATATTTTTATTTTCGCGAATTCCATCTCTCAGTACATGATGATGATATACATATTTAATCATTAAGTTTTAGTGTTATATATTCTTATGCGAACTATCTTGACATATATGATGTTTATTTCGCTATAACCATTGCTCATTAAGCCTCATTTATGTAAGATTCTAAAGTAGTGGATGTTACATGTATCTAGGCCCAACATCCAACCAAATTTGACCAATATGGTGAAGAAAGATGAAGGAATTTTTGTTAAGAGGGTATTTGTGTCTTTTAATTTTATGGTAATTTAATATAATCTAAATTAATATAATATACATAATAAACTTGATTCTTATATTTTTAAATATTATGCCAAACAAATTCATGTAATATTTACCAATATAATTATATTACATTACATTATTACCCACTGATTCCCCGAACCAAATAGGATTTTCAACATTTTTTTTTCCTGGTTTGTATCATCTTGTGCAGTTTGACCAAGTGGTGTTTTAGGAAAACTAGCCTATATTTATTTAAAATAACTAATATAACTAACTTTTTTAGCATACTCAAATTGGTCCACTACCTTTTATATTAAGGGCCATGGGGTAGTACTTTCTTGGTTTAGAGTAGTTGCTGTCACAAACTAAATATATCAACGGTATACTGAGGAAAGAAAATTAAATATGACGAACGAATGCTAGAGGAAAAAAGACACTAATGATCTCAGGTCGTAAAATGCTGAGAGATGAAGTCAATATATCAAACAGAAGATGCAAGGTTGTATATATAACCAGACTTGAAATTCTCTTTTGATGTAAACAAAGTCTTCAATTATTCATGAATAATGAGCCTCTGCTAGAACATTGGAAAGCTGTGGAGAGGTTGTTGAAGTATTTAGTTAGGACACTTCAACATTGTTTAAAGATAGGCATATCATATTATGATAAATATCATATCTTGCTCATCAAAGAAGCAAGCAGCTAGTGCTTTGTCAAGCACAGAAGCTAAATAAAGAATGCATGACATAGACTTTAGTAAATGTACTTTGAATCAAGTCGTTATTGCAGAGATTGGGAGTACCTTGAAAGAGGACTACCTCAGTGATGTTAAGTATACTGCAAATCCAATGTCATATGCAAGAACAAAACATCTTTGGTTGGATTTAAATTTTGTCCGAGAGAAAAGGAATACCAATATGAAGTAATATTTTTCAAGAGTTTAACATATTACCAAAAAAAAAAAAAACCGACTTTCAATGACCACTTTTAGTTAAAAAAGCTGAAAGTCAATTTTTTTTTGGGTTCATTTATACATTAGGGAAGTTCATTTGCATTATAAGAAAGCTTGCACGGTAGGGAAGTTCATTTTGGTGCAAGTTCATTTGCATGATATATAGGGAAATTTGCACAATAGCTAGGGAATTCATTTTTAGAAAAGGGAAGTTCATTTGCACAATAGGAAAATTTGCATATTAAAGAAGTTCTTTTTCACACAAGAGGGAAGTTCATTTGCACATTAAAAATGTTCATTTTTACAGTAAGGAAGTTCATTTGCACATTAAGAAGGTTCATTTGTCCTATAGGGAAATTTGCACAATAGGAAAACTTATTAAAGGAAGTGTCATAATTTCAAATGCATATCTATTTCTCCTAAATTAAAGTACCTTACTCTTTACTATTATATAAGGCACCATTTTCCAATTACATTTTTTCTTTCGAACTTTTCGTCAATTTTCCATAAAAAACATTAATAACATTAGTTAAAGCGAGAATTGACATGAAGCGTTGATCCGTCATTCCTCATCCACACACCCACAAATAGTCAGTTAAAACAAAATATCTAACTTATCCATCTCGAGATAATTACTACACAATATAAATAATAAAAGAAAAATTTAACAATTCAAAAACAGAAATGGACTAGTCAAACTACATTCCTATTTGCAGAAAATATCCATGTGGCCATCGGTACTTCAACGAATTCGGATAAAGAGAACTGCTAATTTAGGAAAATATGACGTCCTAAAAAGGCACAAAGACGTTGAATAAAACCATCTTTGTGTAAATCAACTCTGTCTTTCCGTAATTTTTGATTACATCAAACCCTATATAAGCCATAGAAGAAATATAAAAACAAGATTGAGGATCCAATAAATTTTGAAGTGATTGCTCAAATAATAATTTTTGAAAAATGGCAGGAGGTAGTTTCGTTGAACAAGGTCAAGTTAAACATTTCGAGGGCAAAGTCACGGCCTTCGTCTTGGTCACACATGCTTCGTGGCAGCCATGGGAGGTCTCCTCTTTGGTTATGATCTTGGAATCACAGGAGGAGTCACTTCCATGGATCCATTTCTGATCAAGTTTTTCCCTTCTGTGTATAGAAGAATAAAGGCTTGTGTCCATGAAAACACTTACTGCAAATTCGACGACGAAATCCTTACACTGTTCACGTCGTCCCTGTACCTCGCAGCTTTAGTTGCTTCTTTCTTTGCTTCATCTACTTCAAGATTACTAGGTCGTAAAACTTCCATGTTTCTTGGTGGATTGTTCTTCCTTGTCGGTGCATTATTGAATGGCTTCGCAGTAAACATTGCAATGCTCATCATTGGACGTATATTGCTTGGTTCTGGCGTTGGCTACTGTAATCAAGTAAGTAATAAATGTACCTTTAATTTGCATTCAACATTTCATTTATTTTTATATTTCAGGAGGTTGCATATTGTTCATATTAGATTTGGACAGTCTTGATATGCTTAGATCTTCCTACCGAGCAATGAGCTTAGCAGGGAAATGGGTTCCAGGTAGCATATGGGATTGAACTTGCCATCTGAAGCCCACATTGCTTAGCAAGGAAACTGATTCCAAGTAGCATATGGGATTGCAATCGCCATGTGAAGCCCAAAAGGACAAGTAGTATGCTGCTGTTACGGCATGTGGGGAAGTTAATTGTTTTAGTGCTCATTGAGGGTGATAAACACCGAAATCCCTGGATTTCCCAAATCTATTTACTTTCATTTTTCACAAAAGATGATTTTATTCTTTACAGAATCGAAAATAAAGACAATCTCTTGACAGTTATGTTTTTTCCCAAAAAATGATCTTTTATTTCAAATTATCAGTAAAAAAATTTAAATTTATACTGCTGAAACTATATTTGGATGGTGCAGAAGATGAGCACCAAAACTGATTCTAGGCATATGACAAACTTTCTTTATTATTGATTTTAACATAATTTATCTTCTTTCATACTTTTCACAGTCTGTGCCAGTGTACTTATCGGAAATGGCTCCAGCACATATCTAACATGGGATTCCAAATGATGATCACAATTGGTATTTTGATTGCAAACCTTATCAACTATGGAACTGCTAAGTATGAATACGGATGGAGAATCTCACTAGGTGTTGGAGCAGTGCCTGCATTTTTGTTGTGCATTGGATCACTTTTCTTGGGAGACACACCAAACTCCATGATTGAGAGAGGCAAACGCGATGAAGCTAAGAAAATGTTGCAGAAGATTCGTGGAATTGAGAACGTTGATGATGAGCTCCAAGATTTGATTAATGCAAGTGAAGCAGCCAAACAAGTGGAACACCCATGGAGGAACATCTTAACATATAAATATAGGCCCCAAGTCACCTTTTTCTCTTTAATTCCATTCTTTCAACAACTAACAGGCATTAATGTCATCATGTTTTACGCTCCAGTTCTCTTTAAGACTCTTCGCTTCGGTGCTCATGCATCCCTCATGTCGGCAGTTATTACCGGCCTCGTTAATGTCATAGCCACGTTGGTGTCTATATTCTCTGTGGATAAATTTGGAAGAAGGATTCTGTTCCTTGAAGGTGGCATCCAGATGCTTGTTTGCCAACGTATATGCAACTTGCAATATTTTGCTAATTTTGCGCCTGTAATTAATAGGAATAAAGTTGAAAATTTTTATTAATTTAATACAAATTTAATGAGATCCTTAGTTCATGTGAATTAATAGGTACCACAGGGAGTATATGTTTAGATTGATCTCTCTATTAGATTTTCCTGGTTATACTGACACATTGATTGGCATTAATATTTGTTTCAGATTGCTGCGGGAATCATGATAGCTTGAAGTTTGGAGTTAGTGGACAAGGTTCATTTAGCAAAGGTGAAGCCGACTTGCTTTTGTTCTTGATATGTGCTTATGTTGCAGCATTTGCTTGGTCTTGGGGACCATTGGGATGGTTCGTGCCAAGTGAAGTGTGTCCTGTAAAGACCCGCCTCATATATCTCTTATTACTGATCTAACTCAGAGTAGCAATGCGTAGTTCAGTGGGCACACAGGAATATCATGAATATACTGATAATATTAATACAATATTGCTTGATTATAATACAAAATTTTCCCCACCAGGGGTTTACACAAACAATATTTACAGACCTTCAAACAACCAGCAACAATCCTCTTCGTGCATACCTCTTTTCTGATCTCAGCACGTTTCCAATGCCACCTGTCTGAATGGTTGGTTGGGAGGAGTGAGATTCGAGAGAATCTCAGTAGCAAACATTACCACTATGCATGCCATATATATATGAATGCATGACATGCTTGCCTACACTATTTCATGCCAACATAATGACATGCTGCATGCTCGATGTTATGACATACATATGGCCATTGCACAAATATAACAGAGCTTCAACCAATCATACATGTTCCACACAAATAGGCAAAGCAGTCACATAATCAATGCAAGACATACATATCACATACATGCAGAAAATGTAAGTTCACTACCTGGTGGACTTTATGTCTTTTTCTTCTTGTCCCTTGATCCGCCAACCATTGCTCCTTCTTTATCACTTCATGGCCCTAGGCAAGTGATAACATTATTAGAGCCATGAAAAGTGAATACCCAATGGCCCACATTAGCCCTATAGGCTTACTTTCACCCTTGGAGTTCATTCCAATTATATTTGGTCAATTTCTTACTCAAATTCGCATGGTACTCAATCTACCAGCATTTTTGACCAAATTTTGGAAAATCATAATTAATTCTATAAAACTCCAATTGAGGTGGTTCAAAGCTCTATTTGAAGCCCTTTAAGTGTAGTTTTATATAAAACTACTCGATTTTAGACGTAACCACTACACCATTCCCAGAAATTTTCCAAACACCAACTGTTTCAGATTCTTTCTAGAAAATAGGGCATATCTTTAACAATTCATATCTCATAGCATACTTATCAAATTAACCATTATGACCTATCAAATTAAATTTCTATGTCTCTACTTGTATTCTGGAAAGTTTCATGGTCATTGGATAACATTTGACCACTCAAAAATATGTCACCATAACACTGCCTTCAGAAAACGGAATACACAGCATTTACCCTTTAACTTCTAAAACTTCTAAATTCATGTACAAGTATCCAAAATTCATGAACACTTATATACCCACACAATTTTGCCTCCTAAAGCCAATGGAAGTATCAAAATCATCAAATTCTTACTCCTTCTCCACGTCAAAACAGGGCAGAAAATCAGATTCTTAGGTGCAATATGTTGTTTTCTTGTTTTCTTCGGCTTAATCTCTTCCTTTCTACTTCTAGTCAAGTGATTAGCTATTTAAACACCCATTAGACATGATTTAACCATTGAAAACACCAATTTAAACCAGAATGAACAGTACCCAACCTTCCCAAAACTCATCCAAACAACAAATCAATCGGTTAAAAAGGAAGCTTACGCTTACCTCTACCCGTTTCCGCAAACGGTTCGGAATTCTGGCAATACTCCGGCAAGGGAGACGGCACAAAATACCTCCAAATGAAAATCCGAAACCGTAGGAATGAAGATCTCGATGAGTAGAGGAAGTTTTCTGAAGGGTACTTTGAGAGAGGATGCCGTTTCGGCAGTGTTTCAAAGAAAAGAACTTTTCTCTCTCCTCTCCTCTATTTCTCCGATCTGATTCTCTCTTTTCCAGTTCTTTTCCCGTGAAATATGGCTGAGGAAGATGGTGATTTAATGATTAAATGGGGTGCTAATTGGCTTTGCCACGTGTCAGCACCTCATTGGTCCAAAAATCCAATTTTCGCTCAAAATGCTTAATTTGCAGAATTTTCATTAAACTTTGAAAATTCATATCTAATTGTAAAAATGTCCAACTGGAGTGATTTTAAAGGTTATGCGACCCTTATTGAGTCTAGTTTTAAGGAAAAATATAACCTTTGGCCAATTGGAAGCTCACTCTTCCCAGAATTTTAATCTTTGGATGCTGCCCCAGAAAATAATTAATTTCGCTGGGCTAACTTCAAAAATTCATTTCTCTTTGTATACAACTCCAAATGACTTATATGACCTATCAAATTAAAGATTGATAAGTCTACGTTCATTCTGGAAATTTTCATAACTTGTTACCATCATTTACCCATCGAAAAAGGTCACACAATCACCACTGCCACACAGGGAATTTCACCGGTGGCAAAATTACTGTGTTCCACTTTACTATATTATGTGTGACTTCCAATCACTTCGTTTTGTTATTCCCCGAGCTCTTTAGCTTACCAATATAATTCATTTTAAATATCCAAGGATACAAAAGAATTTTGGGGAATTAAAACATACCACATAGGGACATTTGCTAAACCAAGGTCTAGCAGTCCACTTAATTCAAGCTTAATCTTATGCCTCTAGTCTCAAAATTCAGGATATTACATGTCCTTTGGAGATTCGATCAGCTGGGCAAGCCGTTAATGTTGCAGTGAATATGATCTTCACATTCCTAATTGCTCAGATCTTCTTGCTTATGCTTTGCCACTTGAAGTTCGGTCTCTTCTTCTTTTTTGCCGCTTTCGTCCTCATAATCACTATTTCATTGCCTTCTTCCTTCCCGAGACAAAGGGCGTGCCCATTGAAGAGATGAACTCAGTGTGGAAGTCACATTGGTTCTGGAACAAGTTTGTTCCTCGTGATGCTGATGAGACAAAAAGTCATGATTAGAAGAAAAATCCATTAAGTTGTTTTAAATGGCGGGGAGAAATTTACATGTTGGATGTAATAGCAAGATGACAGGTGAAAAGAATTGATGAAAGACAGGACTGATGAATTAATCACTCAATTCTTTTTTTGGTCAAAAAAATCACTCAGTTCTTTTTGAAATGCTTGTTTTCTTTTATATGCGAATATGAAATTTGTTTCTCCACAGAATTCACATTTTAGCCCCCCTTTTTTTTTCCCATTTCCTGTTAAAAATTATCGTCATAACTCAATGAGCTATATACACGTCAAATATATAGTATTGAACTCAAGCAATGGCATAATAATTCTAAATGAGGTTATATATATATACCACACACACACACACACATATTTGTAGAACCAGAATTTTGTCTTAAAGATTTCATAAGGTCACCGACAACGTAGAAGCTTAGTTGGTAAAACTGGAAAATATAGCAAAACATGATAAAAGGTTACGAGGAAGAAGAATTTGGCTTGAGAGAGCATATGAGAAGATTGGCCCCCCTTCCTTGACCTGACTACCCATATTTATAACTGTCAAACCCCTTAATATTTTGATATTTATCAGAGTAATAACACACAGTTTAGTGGGAAAACAGAAATAACATAAACATATTAATATAAAGTACTTGATTACATTACAGGAATCCTCACAGGGTTTGTACATAATATTTACAAATTCTAAAATAACATAAAAGAAATACAAATAACCAACTCTACTATTTGAATAGGACCGGAATTCTCAGTTGCATATGTAAATCTCCTTGCCCTTAGAGCCACTCCCTTTAGCTGAATAAATTCTAAGTTTATGGAAATGGGTAAGATTCATATGAATCTCAGTAGTAACATACAATCAATCATATAAAATGCGATAAATAAATATGCATTGCACCATATAATGTAATAGAGATATAATATTGTAAATTTGTCTGCTTGCTTGGCGTTCATGATCAAATGACTATTTTGTCCCTACTGGCCATATTGTGTTCTTTATTCAAGATCAAATGATTGTTTGACCCCTACTTGTTGTAATGTTTTGGAACAGATAACTGCTTGTCTGTACTTGTCTCACAATCTCAGCTGGGTCCCACTTGCCTTGTTGGTACTTGTGCTTTTATCATAAGGTAGTGCTTGTGCTTTTCCCACACCACAGCTAGGTTTTGTAACATGTAATTCATATCATAGAACATGGAAATATAAAGCATATAAATAATCATATAGTATATGAATGATAGAGTTACTATCTGAACACCTTTCTAATTACTCGTCCTTAGTTATGACTCTCTTGGCTGGTCCGGGCAAAGATCAAATCCTATAAGTTAGAATCCATGACAAATGTGTCATTACTTAGTTAAACATTTTCTAAGTCTAGTACATTGAGTTAAATAGTAGTAAACAGGGTCTACATTGGCTTCTAGTCTATGTCATTATCCTTTGGAATCAAACTTAGTTCCCTTACATACTCTTCAATATCTCTCTTGTGACTTAGATGTTAATATTCTATGGAAACATAAGAGGTAATGAAATAGTGTCTTGGCTGCAGCCAAGGAATCCTTTGGCCGCGGCCAAAAGATGCCTAGAAACTTTTGGGCTGCAGCCAAGTAATCATCTGGCCGCAGCCAAGAAACTGTGCTTCCAGGTTTTCTCTTGTTTCTTGGCTGAACTTCCAAAAATCATAACTTAACTTAGAAAAATCCAAATGAGGTGGTTATAAGTCTTATGGAAATATATTTAAGTCCTATTTCAAGGAAAAATAACATAAAGGGCCAATTACAGAGTCACAACCTCAAGAACGCATGACTAACATCACTGCCTGAAAATATATTCCACTGCTTATGTCTTAACTTCAACAGGGCATACTTCGTAATTGACAAGGCCAAATGATGTATATTACATCATTAGAAATCTTAGGATTCCTGTTACAAACCTGAAAAACATCATAGCAATTGGAAAAGTTTTGGCCATTCAAAAGCGGCTCACAAACAGATTGCCACAAATCTGGCAGATTCAACAACACCCTTTGAATTCCAAAATTAGGGTTTGCTAATCAATTGTCCAAAAATCATAACCATATACTATCCCTACAAAATTTTAGCCATAAAATCCATTTATAGCATCAAATTAATCAAATCCAGCTCAATCACCATAAAATAGGGCTGGCCAAATCTGAACCCTAAAACATATTGTGTTTTTGCAAATTTTAACCTTCAAACAGGTAATTAACCACCATAAGCCTTTTATTAACCATATATTCATCATCAATCAACCATTAAAGATCAATTTTAGCACCTTTTCTGAAATTCTAAAGGGTCAAGAACTCCAAAAATACTCAGCAAAATAGCAAGATGTTATACACATATTAAAGCTTACGATTACCTCTACGTGCCTATCCTATCAGTTCGGAATTTTGGCAGTACTTCTTCCAAGGATATGACACAAAACACCTTAGATTAGAATTCTTGAACCATAGAAACATTTCTCTCAATAAGTAGAAGAATTTTAATGAATGCTTTAGGAGCTGAAAACATGATTTCGGGCTTCGAATTGGAGAAGAACACGAAGAACTTCTCTCATCTCTCTTTTTCTCTGAATTTTTCTGATTTTCCTTGTATTTTTAGGGTGATGGATGAATTTTAAAAAGGAAAGAGAGGTCTAAAATTATTAAAAAAGATTATGAAACATGTCTTTATTTCGCCTTTAACATAATTGGGTGAATTCAATTGTCATGGGATAAGGATTCATGCGGCTTCTGGTACTATAGTCGGCAAAATAGAGTATATGATTGGACTGAAGATCAATGGGTTATAATAGCTTTTTCACCTCTATCAGTTATCTAATGGTAGATGTCGGCATTTGATTGGCTAATAAGAGGAAAATGTCAAAAGATGCTTTAATAAAGCTACTTTATTAAAGTTACTTTAATAAATCTACTTTTTGATACAGGGCTATTGGTTTCAAGACACGTGTCCCTCTCTAGATTGAGTGGCGCCAAGTGTCTCTTGGAGACTCCAAAATTATGCCACTATCCCTGAGTCTTTGGAAACTACCGAGTCTGTGCCTAATATGCCTTAGGAAACATCAGGTCTTCGTGCGGGTCCTATATATCAATACGATGCCTTCCTCCCTTATTCTTCTTTATAATAGAGCCATTTTGGGTGCCCTCTAGAAGCCATGAAGTGTCTCAAATTATTGCCAAGTTTTATACATAAGTATATACATATACATATATCTTGCACTAGCGCGTTCAACTAGCAAATTCATACATACTTAAAGCAATATAAGTTATGGAATTTTCAATATGTTACAACTCTCCCCTTGTAAAATAAATTTAATCCTTAAAATTTTGTTACATATACAAAATATTGGTGTCGTCTTCTCATATCTTCTTCTGTTTCCCAGGTAGCTTTTCTAGGAGATATTCCCTTTCAAACTACTTTTATGAACGGGATACTCCTGTGCTTGAGTTGTTTCTTCTGCTAATCAATGATTCAGTAAGGTTCAACCTCATATGTAAGATCATCCCATATATCTACATCTTCATATTCAATTACATGCTATGGGTCGAGTTGATACTTCTTTAATTTCGAAACATGGAAGACATCATGTAATTTGCTCAAATTTGGGGTAAAGCTATTTTGTATGCTATTAGCCTGATACTTGATAATATTTCAAATGGACTAATATATCTAGGGCTTAACTTCTTCACTTTTAATGCCCTACTAATACCAATTATAGGTGAAACTTTCAAAAACACGTGATCTTTGACTTCAAATTCTAAAGTCTTCTGCCTCTTGTCGGCATAGCTTTTATGGCTTCTTTGAGTAGCCAATAATCTCTGTTTTATCAATTTGATCTGATCTATTGTCTAATCTACTATATGTGGCCATACAACTTCCTCTCAAAAAGTTCTTCCCAACACAAGGATGATTGACAAGCCTTCCATACAATGCTTCATATGGAGCCATTTGAATGCTTGAATGATAGCTATTGTTGTATGCAAATTCAGCAAGAATAAGGAATCGATCCCAGCTTCCTTTGAAATCGAATACACATGCCCTCAACATATCTTCTACCATCTATATTGTTCTTTCTATTTGTCGATTTGTCTAAGGATGATAGGCTTTACCGAATCTAAGTTTGGTACCCAAAGCCTCGTGTAATGATCTATAAAACTTAGAAGTAAATCGAGGATCTTGATCATAAATATTTTTCGGTGTACCATGCAACCGCATAATTTCCTTGATCTAGATCTTTGTTAGTTTATCAGGAGAACAACTGATACTAATTTGTAGGAAATATGTTGTCTTCGTAAATTGATTGACAATTACCCATATTGCATCATGATTTATAATCTTGGATAATCTTGTCATGAAATCCATGGTAATGCTTTCCTATTTCTACTCAGGAATTTCGGGGTTTTGTAGAAGCCCTGATGGTCATAGATGCTCGATTTTTACCTTTTGGAAAGTGAGACAACAAGCCACAAATTTTGTCACAGCCCTTTTTATCCCTGGCCACCAATACATAGACTTTAAGTCATGATACATTTCGATTACTCCTGGGTACAAAGTATATATACTCTTGTGTGCTTCATCTAGGATTTTCCATCTCAATTCTGTTTATCATGGAACATATATTCGCTTTCTGTATTTGACTAGTCCACTTAGTAACAGATCATATTCCTGAGTTTCTCCCTTTTCAATCATGTTCCTGATAGACTGTGCTCTTTCATCTTGCAACTAAGCTTTCTTAATTGTTGTTCTCAGATTATGTTCTACCTGGCTGACATTGCTACCACTAATCATAATTTGATTAGACAGATTGAGATCCTTAAAATCTTCAATCAGTTTCTGCTCTTGAATCATTGGGGCTGCCACCTGCACTATCTTGCTTCTTAATACGTCTTCAACTATATTAGCCTTTCTTGGATGGTATTTAATTTCCAAGTTGTAATCTTTAAGTAATTCCATCTATCTACGATGTCTTATATTCAACTGTTTTTTTTATTGTACAAGTATTTCAAGCTCTTGTGGGCACAGTAAAACTTTACAACTACCCTATAGAGATAGTGTCTCCAGATTTTCAGTGCAAACACAATTTCTACTAATTTAAGATCACGAGTGGGATAGCTTAGTTCATAAGGCTCCAGTTGACGAGAGGCATATTCTATAACTCTGCCCTGCTGCATCAGGACACATCCCAATCCATGCTTGCTTGCATCATTGTAGACCACATAGGTTAAATGCGGATTGAGGATTGTTAACACTAGTGCTGTTGTCAATCTCTCTTTCAGCTCTGTGAAGCTCTACTCACAACTATTGTTCCATACAAAAGGTTGAGTTTTCCATGTCAACTTTGTCAAAGGTAAAGCAATTCTGGAGAAATTCTGCATGAATCTTCTGTAATAACCGGCACTACCCAGAAAACTATGTATTTTAGCAATAGTCTCTAGCCTCTTTAAGTTCAGTACTGCTTATACTTTGCTAAGATTTACGTGACCCCTTCTTGTGAGATTACATAACCTAGAAATTTAACTTCCGAAAGCCAAAACTCATACTTGCTTAGATTGGTATAGAGTTTATTATCTTTTAATGTGCTCAACACTATTCTTAAATGCTCTTCATGTTCTGTTCTGCTTTGTGAATACACTAGAATATCATCAATGAAGACTAATATTAATTGGTCCAAATATGGATAGAAAATTCAATTCATATAGTCCATAAACAATGTGGGTGTATTGATAAACCCAAATGACATTACTAGAAATTCATAATGACCATATCTTGTTTTGAAAGCAATTTTTGGTACATCCTTTGCTTTTATTCTAAGCTGATGTTGTTTTGATCTCAAATCAATTTTTAAGAACACGCAGGACCTAGACAACTGATTGAGCAAATCATCAATTTTGAGAAATTTGTATTTGTTCTTAATGGTCACCTTATTTAACTCCTTGTAATCAATACAAAGGCGCAGACTTCCATCTTTCTTTTTAACAAAGAGCACTAGAGCTTCCCATGCCAAGACACTGGGTCGGATGAACCCTTTCTCTAATAGCTCCTCAATCTGCTTCTGCTTTTTCAATTCTACCATCTCATTTGGAGCCATCCTATATGGGGCTTTGGATATTGGTTCCGCTCTAAGTAAAGACCCGCCTCATATATCTCTTATTACTGACCTTACTCAGAGTAGCAATGCATAGTTCAGTGGGCACACAGGAATAGCATGAATATACTGATAATATTAATACAATATTGCTTGATCATAATATAAAAGTTCCCCCACCAGGGGTTTACACAATATTTACAGACCTTAATAACTAAAAGGCATACAAACAACCAGCAACATTCCTCTTCGTGCATACCTCTTTTCTGATCTCAGCACATTTCTAATGCTCACTTGTCTGAATGGTTGGTTGGGAGGAGTGAGATTCGAGAGAATCTCAGTAGTAAACATTACCACTATGCATGCCAGATATATATGAATGCATGAAATGCTTGCCTACACTATTTCATGCCAACATAATGACATGCTGCATGCTTGATGTTATGACATACATATGGCCATTGCACAAATATAACAGAGCTTCAACCAACCATACATGTTTCACACAAATAGGAAAATCAGTCACATAATCAATACAAGACATACATATCACATACATGCAGAAAAGGTAAGTTCACTACCTCTCGGACTTTATGTTCTTCTCTTCTTGTCCCTTGATCCGCCAACCATTACTCATTCTTTATCACTTCATGGCCCTAGGCAAGTGATAACATCATTAGAGCCATGAAAAGTGAATACCCAATGGCCCACATTAGCCCTATAGGCTTATTTTCACCCTTGGAGTTCATACCAATTACATTTGTGCCATTAAGTCTTAAATTTCGCATAAGACTTAAAGCTGATAGATTTTTCACCAAATTTTGAAAAATCACAATTAATTCTATAGAAATCCAATTGATGTGGTTCAAAACTCCATTGGATCCTTTTTAAGTATACTTTCAATAAAAAATATAATTTTCAGGAAAATACCAACACAAAAGCCCCAGAAATTTTCCAAACATAAACTATTCCAGAAATTTCTAGAAAACAGGGCCAAAATTCAACAATTCATATCTCCCAACATACTTGTCCAAAAATTACAAAATACCCATAAAATTAAAGCTCTATATCTCGACTTTAATTCGGAAAATTTTGAGAATTTTTGGATAATAGTTGTTCTCTGAAACATCACGCACAAACATACTATTCCAGAAAATTCCAACTTTGTATGACCTAACTTCAAAAATGCAGAAGTTCTAGCACACAAATCCAATTGAGCATTATGACCTATAAAATTAAAGGTCTTTGTGTATACTTTTCATCTGAAAATTTTTGGTATTTTTAGACAATTTTTGTTCATTAAATTCTCACGCACAGTAACAGTACTTCAGACAAAGTAAATAAACACTATAAACACATACGCTTTATAAATTCCCAAATTTATATACAGGCATCCAAAAATCATGAACACTTGTATACCTACACAATTTTTCCTTATAAAGCCAATGGAAGTATCAAAATTAATAAATTTCTACTCCTTCTCCATGAAAAATCCAGAACAGAAATAGGAATTTATAGTTCTCAGAAAGAGTTTGTCGGTTTCTCGTTTTCTTTGGCTTAATCACTTCCTTGCTACTCCTAATCAAATGATTATCTATTTAAACACTCATTAAACATGATTTAGCCATTGAAAATACCATTTTAAACTAGCCATGAATAGTACCCAACTTCCTCTATACTCATCCAAACAACAAATCAATCGGTGAAAAAGGAAGCTTACACTTACCTCTACCAATTTCCGCAAACGGTTTGGAATTTCAGCAACACCCCGGCCAATGAGACTGTGCCAAGCACCTCCAAATGAAAATCCAAAACCAAAGAAATGAAGATCTCGATGAGTAGAAGAAGTTTCCTGAAGGGTACTTTGAGAAATGATGTCGTTTCGGCAGTGTTTCGGAGGAAAGAATTTTCTCTCTCTTCTTTCTCCATTTCCATCCTGCACTCTTTCTCTCTCTTCTTTCAGATTTTTCCTTGAAAAATGAGGAGGAAGATGATGATTTAATGGATAAATGGATCAGTTTTTCCATCAGCCACGTGTCAACACTTGATTGGCCCAAATAATTGATTTTCGCACAAAATACCAAATTCTGCAGATTTTTTGTTAACTTTGAAAATTCATATCTAATTGTACAAATGTCCAATTGGAGTGATTCCAAAGGCTATTCAACCCTTATTAAGTCTAGTTTTAAGGAAAAATATAAAATTTGGCCAATTGAAAGCTCACTCTTTCCAAAATTTTAATCTTTGAATATTATCCCAGAAAATAATTAATTTCGCTGGGCTAACTTCAAAAATTCATTTCTCTTTGTGTACAACTCCAAATGACTTATATGACCTATCAAAATTAAAGCTTGATAAGTATAATTTTATTCTAGAACATAATTTTTCACCATCATTTACTCATCGAGACATTGTTAGAGCAAGTTTTTCACCCAAGAGGATGGTGAATTGGGTGATTAGAAAATAATCAGAAATTTAAAACAAGTTTATAAAACTTTAAGCACAGTAAATAAAAAGGAAGGGATACCACCAAAGTTCACACAGGGATTTATACTTGTTCGGTCTCAACCACTTGACCTACGTCCAGTCCTCAGAAATCCTTCTGAGCCTTTCACTATATCTTCCAAGATTCAATGAGTTCTTGGCACCACAATACAAACAGCAAGTTCCTCTAGACACTCGCTCCCCCTTACACAAGGTAATCTTAAATCCCTTCTTAAGGTTCCTCAACCTGAAGTTATCACTATTGGAAATGATTAAGTATGACTGACAAATCTCTCTCACAGAGTATGTAGATAAGAACTGAAGTACAGACGAAAGCTTGAAGCACTTGTAACGATATTGCTTGTAGAGTATTCAGGTGTTTCTCATCATTATTCATTTTTTGAATGGCTGGACATATATAATAGAGACTTTGAGGACTGTTGTAAATTTGTCCGTTGATTCAAAAATGCTTCTGTCAAATGTAACAGCATTTGTCTTCCATTACTTCTGAAGTTTTGCTGACACCCATGAATAGTTGTCGTTTGAATGGAGTGTTCAGTTGCATGTCTTGTGCGTGATGGTGGAGTACAGCTGTAACACACTTGTGAATATTACCGTTAGAAAATATTTGTATATCAACAGAATAATATGATTCACTGGAAGTGTTTTCTGAAAATCAAAGAAACCATCAGGAGTGATTTTGTTTTCGCAACTGAGCAGTGAAATAATATGCCATATGATTTTGACAGCAATCTGGAGAAATTAATAATGATTGTCAATAATAGAATTTAACTAACAAAAACTGTTGATCTCCATGGAAGTAGTTACAAGTGGTTGACAATGATTGTTTGAGAGAGTTACTGGCAGAAAGAAACATTACTGGAATGAATATGATATCACTCGGAGTGAATTTGAAAACGTTAAAACCTTCTGACAGTGATTACAGACTTACTGGAAGTGATCATGAAATTTCCATATTCCACTCGAGTGAATTTGGAATCACTAGAAGTGATTTTGTAAATAGTGATTTCTTCTTGCAGTGATTTTGAATCCACTGGAAGTGATTTGGAAGTTTTCAAACATCACTCGAGTGATTCAAGATCACTGGAAGTGATTTGGCAAACAGTAAAATATTCTTCCAGTGATTTTCAATCCACTGGAAGTGATTCAGCGAAAATCCTATATCACTCGAGTGATTCAGAATCATTGGAAGTGATTTGGAATTCTTCAGGTATCACTCGAGTGATCTGGCATTCACTGAAAGTGATTTTCAAAATAGTGAATTTTTCTTGCAGTGATTTTTCAATCACTTGAAGTGATTTGGCGCATCACTCGAGTGATTCAGGATCACTGGAAGTGATTTGGAAAACTTGGCGTATCACTCGAGTGATCTGGAATTCACTGGAAGTGATTTTCAAAACAGTGAATTTTCTTGCAGTGATTTTTCAATCACTGGAAGTGATTAGGCGCATCACTCGAGTGATCTGGAAATTTTTCACATCACTCGAGTGATTTTAATGATCACTCGAGTGATCTTGAATATCACTCGAGTAATTTAGTAAATCACTCGAGTGATCTTCCTCAGATCACTTTAATCACTTGTTTTACTGATATAAGATCCATGGACTTCCAAAACATGATTTGTTATCATCAAAACATAAAATCTAACATTCTCCCCCTTTTTGATGATGACAAAACATATTATATGATCAAGTTCAAAATTTTGATTTTCTAACAAATTTTTTTCTTGATCTTTTTCAAAAATTTTGCAACCACTTGACTAGCAAGGACTAAAAAGAGTTGTTTTAAAGATTAATAGTTTTTGACCTTATATAGAAAATAAAAGATGTTAGTTCAAGGTTCAAAAACAATTATAAACATAATTTAAACATGCACATATGAAGTAACTTCTTGCTTTTCATGAGATCATATTGGCAGCTGCAAACATAAACACAAATGCATTAATACCATATTCTCATTAGATTAGAGTCAAGTACATGACAGTTCAAAACTACATGACAAATACTGAAACTACATACTAAAAGAAAATACATATGATCATATCAGTTCTTCTCCCCCTTTTGGCATCATCTAAAGGAGAGGTAGATGGCGTAGATGCCTAAGTGGATGCAGGAGCAAAGAAGGAGATAGGTGGAACATATGGAATGATAGAAAGCTGGGCAGGAGACTGGAAGGAAAAGGTCATAGAAGAGGGTTCAAGAGGAGTGGTGGAAGTAGAAAAAGTAGGTCCTATGACCTCTGTAGTAACATCCTCAGCAATAATCTCCTCAATATGAGAACTGGAAGCAGTGTGATTTGATGAAGAAGATGGAGTCTGGAGAATGGGATCAGCCTGTGGAATATCACCAGCAGGAATAGGGTCAGATATAAAGGATATGGGAGGTGCAGGAGGAGTGTCTGAAGGAATGATAGGAGGATCAGAAAGTGAAGGATCTGGAAGTGGAGAGTCTGATGTAGGAGGTACATGTGAGGTGGTTGGTGGTAAGTCAGGGAAAGGAATGTGAAGGTGAGACCTGAGTGCATCCTCAATCCTCTGTGTCTACTCTGTCTGGCGCTCAAAAAGTATTTGGAAGTTGTGATTTACTGCCTCTACTAACACTTTAACTTGGTAGTTGACTTGATCAATCAGTTCAGTGTTAGACTTCTTCAACTGAGTGACAGCAGACTAGATGGCATCCTGAATAAATGTCTGAAGAGCAGCCTGAGTAAAGGAAGGACCATGAGATACTGCTCTGGAAGACTGAGCCTCATCCATCTTGGAAGGTGAAGGATCCATCCTCTTAGTATGATGATCTCTCTGGCTTGCCTCAGGAGGTGGTGAATGATGTCTCTGAGGCTGTGAAGAAGCTCCAGCTGGAATAGTGATTCCCATCTGAGTAAGGTGAATCTTCCCAAACTTAGGAATCCTCACTATGTCTCCCTCAGGTGTCAAGTGCCAAATATTGTGCATGGAGAGAATATAGGACACAAGCTGAGGATAGAGAATTGTAGTAGACCTGGAGGAGTGAAACCTGAACCTCTTCATTTCTTGGAAAATGAGCTCACCCACATTTCTTCTTTCTCTGGTCATAAGAGATTCCATCATTTGAAGGTCCTTCCCCGTGATATGAGTGAAGTTCTTTGCCTTGTTAACCATGCTAAGGGAATAAATATAGAACAAGGCTCTCTTGTCATTGGTAAGAGCTGCTGGGGAAGTGGGTAGAGGCACACCAGGCTGTCCTGGTCTAAAAATGTCAACTAGCTCATGAATATTAAAGACTCGTTGAGGCTTCATAGGAACATCCTCTATGCCTAGGTAGGTGTTGATAGATCTCCAGAAAGTAGGACCTTTTGATCTCTCACATTTGTTTCAATCCTCTCAATAATGGTGTTTCTATGGTTATCTTTTACATCCGCAATCTTCATGTTACAGTAAAAATATTTAACAACCAGGGGATTATAGGATATTCTCAGTTTCAACCATGGTTCATATTATTTCAAATAGGGAGTCAAATCAATATGAAATTTCTTTTTCAGCTCTTCCAAGTCTACCCAGACAACAGGACATAAATCTCTTGGCAAAATGTGAGGCAAACACAATGGTATTTAAAATTCTTAGGTTACCCGTGTTAAACCCAGGAGGAGGTTCAAGGATTTCAGGGGTTTCTTCAGCCAAAGGCTCAGAAAACCGACTACCAGAAGCTTGAGACGCATACCGTGATTTCTGAGGAACCGAAGCAGCCAAGATGTTGACAGGCCGAGTAATTTTCCTCTACAATGTAGATTCTTGAAGGTCAGCTTCTCGTTGTTTCTCTTTCCCTTTGCCTTTCAAGCTTGTATGAGATCGGGTAGTCATCCCCGTTGGCTCTTCAATGCGAATCCCTTTGGGTTTATGAATGGTCAGATTGGGTTCTTGTTCAGATGTAGTTTTCGGCCTCTTAGACGGTGGAGAGGATGGAGGAGATTGCCCGGGTCTTTTGGTTCTCGCCATGGGTACAGTCGCTGGGTATAGCCGAGAGTTTGTGAAATGGGTGCTGTCGAAAATTGAGAGAAGAGAGAACGACAAGGAGGAATGAGTGAGACTAAAATGAACTTGCTTAGAGGGGATTTATCGGTGAAGGAGAGCTATGAGAATATAGGTTTCTGGGTTCAAGAGATTTCAGAGAGTTTGAGAGAATTTTGAGCGAGTGAAAGTGAATGGACGAAGTGAAGTGAACAGTCGCGAGAGGGGAAAACTGATATAACCATGTTTTTAACATTCACTCGAGTGATTTTGGGTTTCACTCGAGTGAAGTATAAAAATCACTCGAGTGAAGTCCAAAATTACTTCACAGAATCTAAAGGCACGCTGAAACTGCAAGATAATTAATTAAAACACTTCATGTGACTTACCTGTAAGAAGATTATCAATCTAATTACTTGATTTACCTGTGGTTGTAGTATTTCACTGTTCACTCACTCGAGTTGGTCTTTTATCATCACCCGAGTATTTTCCTCTCTGTTTGTCTCTGTTATTTAAAGATATTACAGAGCATCCTGCAAAACAACTTTATAGATACTCTGATGCTTAAGTTAGTTATGGGATCATCAAAACAATATAAAATCAACATTTATAAAGATTAAACAACTTACAATTCATTAGGATTTACCATTCCCAATTCCCTTCGTATATACATGAATTGTTCTCGGGCAAGAGGTTTGGTGAAAATATCAGCTAATTCCAAGTATGTAGGTATGAATAACACCTTGACATCCTTTTTATGAATATGATCTCTAATGAAATGATGTCTCACATCAATATTCTTGGTCCTTGAATGCTGTACAAGATTTTTTGCCAAGCTTATTGTACTGGTGTTGTCACAGTAAATAGGAATTTCTTTAAGATATATGCCAAGATCCTGAAGTTGCTGTTTTAGCCATAGTACTTGTGCATAACAGCTTGAGGCTGCTATATATTCTGCTTCTGTTGAAGATAATGATACTGTAGTTTGTTTCTTACTGAACCAAGAAACAACTGCGCCTCCAAGGAATTGACATTGCCCACTTGTGCTCTTCCTATCTGTTTTGTACCCACCATGATCAGAGTCAGAATAGGCAACTAGATATTCGTTACCTCTTTTGGGGTACCATATACCCAACTCTTTTGTGTCTGCCAGATCTCTGAAAATTCTTTTTACTAATTCAGCATGTGACACTTTGGGGCATGACCGAAATCTTGCACATAGACCAACACTGAACTGAATATCAGGTCTGCTGGCTGTGAGATAGAGTAATGATCCAATCATTCCTCGATATTGAGTTATATTGAAATCAACCCCTTTTTCATCAGTATCCATAAGTACCGTTGAGCTCATAGGTGTATCTGCACCATTAACTTCATCCAATCCAAACTTCTTGAGCAATTCTTGAAGGTATTTGGTCTATGATATGAATATTCCATTCTTTCTTTGTTTAATTTGTAAACCCAGAAAGAATGTCAATTCTCCCATTAAAGACATTTCAAATTCTCCCTGCATTATCTCAGAGAATTCTTTACACAGAGAATCATTAGTAGCTCCGAATATAATATCATCAACATAGATCTGAACTACTAAAATTTCATTTAGTTTTCATTTTATAAATAAAGTTGTATCGACTTTTCCTCGAGTAAAACCAAATTCGATGAGAAATTTGCTCAACCTTTCGTACCAGGCTCTAGGAACTTGCTTCAAGCTATATAAGGCCTTCTTTAGTTTGAAAACATGATTTGGTTTGGATACGTCTTCAAAACCTGGAGGTTGTTCTACATAAACTTCCTCCTTGATGTACCCATTTAAAAAAGCACTTTTCACATCCATTTGATATAATTTGAATCCTTTGATGCATGCAAAGGCTAAGAGTACTCGTATAGCTTCTAATCTTGCTACTGGAGCATATGTTTCCTCATAATCAATTCCTTCTTCCTGATTATAGCCCTTGGCGACCAATCTTGCCTTGTTTCTGATAATAGCTGCGGATTCATCAAGTTTGTTCTTGAATACCCATTTAGTTCCTATAACCGAGTGGTCTTTAGGCCGGGGCACCAAATCCCAAACTTGATTTCTGTCAAATTGATTTAATTCTTCTTGCATTGCTAAGACCCAATCATTATCTGATAGGGCTTCGTCAATGTTAGAAGGTTCCAATTGAGAAATGAATGCCGAGAAACTAACTTCGTTTAAAACTTTGTTTCTAGTTTTGAATCCTTCATTAACTTCACCTATCACTTGATCTAGAGGATGACTCTTAATGTATTTCCAGGCTCGAGGTTGATCTGGATGACTTAGTTCAACTTCTTTTTTCAAAATTGTCAACCTCATTGGGAGAGTTAACAGAGGGTTGGTTACTAGTTATCTTATCATCAAAGTTTTTACTAGAGGACACATGTTCATCGAATACAACATAAATTGATTCTTCTACAACACATGTTCATTTATTAAAAATTCTATATGCTTTACTATGATTTGAATAGCCTAGGAAAAGTCCCTCATCAGCCTTAGAATCAAACTTTCCAAGATTATCTTTACCGTTGTTATGAATAAAGCACTTACAACCAAATATGTGTCGATGAGTGAGGTTTGGTTTCCGTCCCTTGTAGAGTTCATATGGTGTCTTTCCAAGTTTGGTTCTGACATACGCTCTATTTGAAATGTAGCATGCAGTGCTCATAGCGTCTGCCCAGAAGACTTGAGACATATTCTTTTTGTTGAGCATTGCTCTAGCCATATCTGTATGAACTCTATTCTTTCTTTCCATGACTCTATTATGTTGTGGAGTTCTTGGTGCTAAAAAATTGTGATCGATGCCATTTGTATCGTAATATTCTGCAAATGCTTGATTATCAAATTCTCCACCATGATCTGTCCTGATTCCTGCAATTAACATACCTTTCTCATTTTGCACTTTCTTGGAAAAAGCAATAAATTTACTAAAAGTTTCATTTTTGGATGACAAAAATATATTCCAGGTAAATCTAGAGAAATCATCAACAATAACAAATGTATACAAGTTTCCACTGAGACTCTTAACTCTTGCTGGACCAATTAGATCCATATGCAATAATTGAAGTGGTCTGTTAGTGGTAATTTCAGTTTTCGATTTAAAGGAAGATTTAGTTTGCTTACCTCTTTGACAAGCATCACAGAATAAGTCATTCTTGAAATTTACATTAGGTAATCAAATCACCAAATCCTTTTTGAGTAATTTTCCTAATTGATGCATATTAACATGGGCAAGTCGCTTATGCCATAGCCAACTCTCATCAGTGTTACTCAAAAGGCAATTGTTAGAAATATTTTCATTCATATCAAGAGTATAGCAGTTACCTTCCCTTTTTTCCTTGAGTTTCGTCTTCAAATTCTTCTTTTCAATTTGCAGATCCTTCTTGCTAACTATCAGACATTCTTCTGAATCAAATATTACCCAGTTGTCTTTATCTGTGCTTTGGCTTACACTTAATAGATTGTGAGATAAGCCTTCAACATAATATACGTCTTTGATTTTATCCTTGACTTCCCCAAGCCCTGCTATCCTTCCGGTTTGATTTCCTCCAAATTTTACCTTGCCACCTTCCTTGGGTACTAATGTGGTGAAGTTCTCAGGATCACCAGTCATATGTCTTGAACATCCACTATCTATATACCATTTGTTTGATTTTGATGCTCTGAGACAAACCTGCAGTTAAGGATAATTAAGTTTTAGGTACCCATATCTTTTTGGGTCCTTTTGGGTTAGTACAGATAAACCTTCTTAGGTATCCATTTATAGGTTCTTATAATTCCTTTCTTTTTATGAAAACACGAAGAAGTGTAATGTCCCTTTTTATTGTAGTAATTACAATAAGTAAAAGGATTAGATGTGCGCACAGAACGTGTGACATAACTTAGATATGGTTTACCTCCTGTCTTCTTCTTACCTTTTCTTTTGTCTAAGTTTGGATCATATCCTATACCAGACTTATCATTCATATGACGTTGTGCTTTTAAAATAACATTTAACATCTCACTTCCTTTTGTAAGCTTTTCAAGAGTTTTAGTAAGATCAATATTTTTCTTTTCAAAAGACAAACACTTTTCGCAATCTTTATCCAAAGGATCTTTAATTCTTTCTTCAAGAAATTTGTTTCTCTTTTTACATGCAATCAAAGTATTAACAATTTTGACAAATTCAGAATGTAAAGCATCATATTCATTTTGTAATTCATCATAAGTAGGATCAGAATCTTTTACCTCCTTGTCTGTTTCTTTTTGAGCAACCAGGCATATATTGGCTGTCTCTTCATTATCGCTTTCTTCATCTGAGGAGCTATCTCCCCATATTGCAGAAACAAATGCCTTCTTTCTGTTGAAGGATTTGATGTTTCTCTTTTCTTTATTTTTCTGTAATAACTCCGGACATTCTGATTTGATATGTCCAGGTTTACCATATTCATAGCAGATGATCTCCTTGGTGTCTCTTCTGCCACTAGTTCCACCTCTTTATGAATTCCTGAATCCTTGGCCTTTATAAAATTTCTTGAATCTTCTGATCATCAGGCCTATTTCATCATCATCGATCTCCTCTTCTTCTTGGCTTTCTGCCTTTGTTTTTGTCACACTTAGTGCAAGACTTTTCTTCCTCCTGTCACCAACTTCTTCTAGTTCTCGTTTGAATTTTAGTTTGCTTTCATATTCTGAAAGCCTTCCAAATAAAGAAGCTACAGATTGCATTGATTCTCCTTTAGCCTCCTCTATTGCTGTGACTTTGGCCTCCCATTCTTTGGAGAGTATGTTTAATATTTTTCATACTTGGACATTCTGATCATAGAATTTTCCAAGTGCTGCAAGTTGATTAACAAGATGAGTATATCTAAGTTCAAATTCAGCTATTGACTCACCTTCCTTCATTCGAAGTAGATCAAACTCTGTAGTTAGAGTATTGACTTGATTTTCTTTTATTCCAGATATTCCTTCATGAGCTACTTCCAACGCTTGCCACATTTCTTTAGCAGTCTGAAGAGTACAGATTCTGAAGTATTCTTTTTGACTCAGTACACTCTGAATCATTAAAATTGCTTTGTTGTTGAGGGTCACTAGCCTTTTGTCATTGTCATCAAATTCTGCTGGTAATTTAGGAACTTTTCGAGATTCTTCAGTCTTTGTAGGCACATAGTTTCCAGTTTCAATCACATCCCATAATCCGTATTCTGTAGCCATTACGAATACATGGAACTTAGCTTTCCAGAAGGAAAAATGCTCACCACTAAAACCTGGTGGTCTAGTGATAGATGCTCCGTCAGGAAGAATTGCTTCACCCATGCTTGCCATCGGATCCTTCTAAGGTTGTTAAACCTGAACAAGAAGACCTGCGCTCTGATACCAAATGTTAGAGCAAGCTTTTCACCAAGAGGGGGGGTGAATTGGGTGATTAGAAAATAATCAGAAATTTAAAACAAGTTTATAAAACTTTAAGCACAGTAAATAAAAAGGAAGGGATACCACCAAAGTTCACACAGGGATTTATACTGGTTCGGTCTCAACCACTTGACCTACGTCCAGTCCTCAGAAATCCTTCTGAGCCTTTCACTATATCTTCCAAGATTCAATGGGTTCTTGGCACCACAATACAAACAGCAAGTTCCTCTAGACACTCGCTCCCCCTTACACAAGGTAATCTTAAATCCCTTCTTAAGGTTCCTCAACCTGAAGTTATCACTATTGGAAATGATTAAGTATGACTGACAAATCTCTCTCACAGAGTATGTAGATAAGAACTGAAGTACAGACGAAAGCTTGAAGCACTTGTAACGATATTGCTTGTAGAGTATTCAGGCGTTTCTCATCATTATTCATTTTTTGAATGGCTGGACATATATAATAGAGACTTTGAGGACTGTTGTAAATTTGTCCGTTGATTCAAAAATGCTTCTGTCAAATGTAACAGCATTTGTCTTCCATTACTTCTGAAGTTTTGCTGACACCCATGAATAGTTGTCGTTTGAATGGAGTGTTCAATTGCATGTCTTGTGCGTGATGGTGGAGTACAACTGTAACACACTTGTGAATATTACCTTTAGAAAATATTTGCATATCAACAGAATAATATGATTCACTGGAAGTGTTTTCTGAAAATCAAAGAAACCATCAGGAGTGATTTTGTTTTCGCAACTGAGCAGTGAAATAATATGCCATATGATTTTGACAGCAATCTGGAGAAATTAATAATGATTATCAATAACAGAATTTAACTAACAAAAACTGTTGATCTCCATGGAAGTAGTTGCAAGTGGATGACAATGATTGTTTGAGAGAGTTACTGGAAGAAAGAAACATTACAGGAATGAATATGATATCACTGGGAGTGAATTTGAAAACGTTAAAACCTTCTGACAGTGATTACAGACTTACTGGAAGTGATCATGAAATTTCCATATTCCACTCGAGTGAATTTGGAATCACTGGAAGTGATTTTGTAAATAGTGATTTCCTGTTGCAGTGATTTTGAATCCACTGGAAGTGATTTGGAAGTTTTCAAACATCACTCGAGTGATTCAAGATCACTGGAAGTGATTTGGCAAACAGTAAAATATTCTTCCAGTGATTTTCAATCCACTGGAAGTGATTCAGCGAAAATCCTATATCACTCGAGTGATTCAGAATCATTGGAAGTGATTTGGAATTCTTCAGGTATCACTCGAGTGATCTGGCATTCACTGGAAGTGATTTTCAAAATAGTGAATTTTTCTTGCAGTGATTTTTCAATCACTTGAAGTGATTTGGCGTATCACTCGAGTGATTCAGGATCACTGGAACTGATTTGGAAAACTTGGCGCATCACTCGAGTAATCTGGAATTCACTGGAAGTGATTTTCAAAACAGTGAATTTTTCTTGCAGTGATTTTTCAATCACTGGAAGTGATTAGGCGCATCACTCGAGTGATTTCACATATCACTCGAGTGATCTGGAAATTTTCCACATCACTCGAGTGATGTTAATGGTCACTGGAGTGATCTTGAATATCACTCGAGTGATTTAGTAAATCACTCAAGTGATCTTCCTCAGATCACTTTAATCACTTGTTTTGCTGATATAAGATCCATGGACTTCCAAAACATGATTTGTTATCATCAAAACATGAAATCTAACAGACATGTCACACAATCATCACTGTCATATCGGGAATTTCACCGGTAACAAAATTTACTTTGTGTTCCACTTTACTCTATTGTGAGTGACTTCTAATCACTTCATTTTGTTATTCCCTAAGATATTTACCTCACCAATATAATTTCTTTTAATATCCAATGATATAAAGGAATTTTGGAGAATTTAAACATGCCTCATAGGGACATTTGCTAAACCAAGGTCTAGCAGTCCACTTAATCCAGGCTTAATCTTATGCCTCTAGTCCCAAAATTCGGGATATTACACTCTAGGCTTAGTATCAATTGAAAACTCTACTTCCCTTTCCAGGGGTAATTCACTGATATCTTATAGAAACACTTCAGGAAACTCATTTACTATAGGGATATTTTCAAGTGTTGTTCCAGCTTCTAACTGCATAGAGTAGAATACTATATACCCCTAGCAACCTTTATGCAGGCATTTCTCAGCCTTAGTTGCTAAGAGAAAATTAAGATTCACTTTTATACTGACATTTTATTGCGGATTACGATAAATGACCCTTTTGCTTAGGTAATCTAGCAAAATATTGTTCGCCGTCAACTAATCAATACCAAGAATTACTTCCAGTCTATGCAATAGTAAGCAAATCAGATCCATCATTGATTCGTATCACTTGGCATTTA
Organism: Albizia julibrissin; assembly: GCA_037074505.1. Lineage (NCBI taxonomy): Eukaryota > Viridiplantae > Streptophyta > Magnoliopsida > Fabales > Fabaceae > Albizia > Albizia julibrissin. Next base: position 55,617,709 of record CM073477.1, on the reverse strand, counting down.
TTATGCAATTTAGGCAAACATTGGATGTAACAGATCTAACACTCGTGGGTTTAGACACAGCCATATCATATAGTAGTCAGTACACGCTCAGGCCTAGCCGTCTTACACATTCATATACAATAAATGAATGACTAGCACCCAAATCATACAATACTTATACCGAATTACCATTAAGTAAAACCATATCTTGAATTAGTTCAGGCGATTTTCTGCCTTCCTCTTAAGTCATGGCAAAGACTCTACCTTGGACTCTATTTAATCTCCCTTACCTTTTAATGTTGTAGACAATTGTTAGCAAAATGCCTTGATTTCTAGAATTTATAACAGACTATCTGCTTTGCTGGAGCACCACATGGCCTTCCAGGATAATATGGCTTGCCACAGTGCCAAGATGTTTTATTCCCAGGGGATCTCTGATTACTACAACTATCATTTGGACCCTACTCTATAATCTCATTCTTCTTTTGGGCCCAAAATGTAGTATATGGGAAGAAGTACAATGTTGTGCAGATCCAAACATCATTTGAAAACTCTATGTTAAGAAATCCCTGATCCTAATATAATGTGTCTACATTGTGCAATTAATGCGCATACTGGGCTATTTGGGTATCTCGGATATGAATAGCCCACAAGTATATTCTCTTGATGTACTCCTACAGCTCCTGGTCCGGTTGTAAATCATATGTCATGTGTACTAGTCTAGCTCTGGAACTGGTAACAATATCTAGATCTGACTCTGTTTTATCAGTCAGTGGTTGCTTAGTGTCTCCCATAGATAAACTGACTGATATTACTAGTCTAGGATGAGTCCTAAACACTAGCCTTGGTTATACCCACTTCCTTAGGGTTTGTAACATCCTTGGACCACCCTTAATCCAGTATTTTAATACTTGTTACCTTTCAGGTATTCACTGGTCATCTGGGGGCAGATTCAAGGATGGTGGTGATCCACTTCTCTGGTGCCTCCTTCCACTCATATTTTCTTTTACCATATAATTAAGACCATATCAGTATACTATTTTATTACTACCAAAACCGCTTATGATCTGATACAAAAAGTATCAAACCCCTTCATATTTCAACATTTATCAGAGTAATAACGCTTAGTTCAGTAAGCAAACAAAAATAGTATAAAAATACTAATATAAAGTACTTGATTACATTACAAGAATCCTCACAAGGTTTATACATAATATTTACAAATCCCAAAATAACATAAAAGAACTGTAAATAACCAACTCTACTACTTAAACAAGACCCAAACTCTCAGTTGTCAGTGTCAACCTCCTTGCCCTTGAGCTACTCCCTTTAGCTGAATAAATTTTAAATTTATGGAAAGGGGTGAGATTCATAGGAATATCAGTAGTAACACACAATCAATCATATAAAATGCTATAAATAAATATGTAATGCACCATATAATGTAACAAAGATATAATACTGTAAACTAGTCTACTTGAATGATGTTCATGATCAAATGACTATTTTGTTCCTACTAGCCATACTATATTCATTGTTCAGGATCAAATGACTATTTGAACCCTACTTGCTATAATGTTCTGGAATAGACAACTGCCTATCCATACTTGTCTCACTACCTTAGCTAGGTCCCCTGTAACATCTTGAATTTTATTCACCCAAAATTCATTGCACCTTGTGGCATTAAAAGGAAAAAATGGTGAATTTGGACACAGAGAAAAAAATGTCAAACTAATGCAATTAGTGGTTACACATAATATGATTAAGTTTGGGTACAGGAGTACAATTTTTATTCCCTTAAAGGCTTAATATTGAAGCCTAAAATGAAGAAGGAAAGAGCACAATTTTTGGCCAAATTATATTGTTAAATTTTGGCCAAACACAAGAAAAAAAGAAGAAGGCCCAATTTAATATAAAAATGTATGGGCAAAATTGTCATTTTCCAATAAAGCAAGAAGCCAATTATTTTTCCGTTTATTTGGTGGATATTTTTGGCCAAAAATAATAAAAGGAGGGGAAAATAAATATTGGCTATTAAACATGACATGTTGAAGCATTTTTTACCAAGTAGGAAAAGAAGAAGGGAAAAGTCAAATTACACATGTCAATTTACAATTAAATATAATATTTTTAAGGAGGTGGAAAGAGATATTTAAAGAGCTATTTATCTCTTCCAAAGCCCATATTTATGTCTAACAAGAGAAGGGAAGGAGAAAATAATACTTGGCTATAAATAGTGTCTTTTGGAAGCTATTAGAGACAAGTTCAAAAAGATGAAGCAATTAGTCAAAAAATCACATGACTAATTGGCAATAAAATAGTATTATTTGAGGAGGTGAAAGAGTGATATTTTAAGACCTCTTCATCTTTCCTCCAAGGCCACATTTTGTACAAACATAATAAAATAAGAAAGAGAGAGAGCTTGGAGAAACAAGAACACAAAGAAGAAGATCAAGTGTTCAAGAAGCAAACAAGGTAGGTTTCAAGTGACTTTCACTTGTTTATGGCTCTAAAATCATGAAAAAATCTCTCTAATCTCTATGCCTTCTTGAAACACATGTGTGGCAAGAAAAATCAAAAGTAAGCACATTAAACCTTATTATCTTGTTGATTCAATGTTGCTTGATGGTTGTTTCGTTGATTTGTGGATTGCTTTGTTTGGCTTTTGTAATTTGAGGTGCTTAAACCCTAAGGGGATGTTCTGCTCAAATTAACCTAATCATGATTAATAAGTGTTTAAGTGATTAATCATATGATTACAAGTGGAAATGAAGGTGTTTTAAAGGTTAAAACATGAAACTTCTATTTTTCCATTTTATTCTAGATTTGTTGTGGCGTGTTGTTGAATGGTCAAACCTAGTCCAAACCTTATGAAATTTTACAAGATGAAATTATACATTCTTGGCTTTAATTTGATAGGTAATATAAACCATTTGGACTAGTATAGATATGATTTTTCAAAATTTGACCATGAATCTGGAACGAATTCTGTGGTAGACTAGATTTACACATAAACTAGAACCACTCATATTTTCAAAATTTTTAGAACTTTGTGATTATAATTGATGGTCTATGATATTTCTCATTAAAATAGGACTAAAAGATATTTACACATAAACTAGAACCACTCAATTTGGAATTTTCTAAATTTAGTTATGAATTTTCAAAGTTGATTGAAAATTCTGACAGCTTTTAATCAATATGCGAAATTAAAGAGGTAATGGAAAAATGTAATTGCCTTACACTCTAAGGGTAAAGATAACCAAATATATGAGCTAAGAATGTGATATGAATGAGTAATAACTCATTTATTATAAATTTGGAATTTTAGGATGTGTCAATTGCCTAAGCTGGATAGTAAGTAGCAGACTAATAGCTGGGCACTGGAAAGGGATTTCAGGAAGTAACTCTATCTCTCATATACTATGTGAATGTTTATATGCTGTATGTTGCTATATTCTATGATATAAACATGGTGGCTGGGGCATATTACCTAGCTGTGGTTTGGGATGCAACTGAGGTTTACGGACAAATAGGGGATCCAAACAATAATTTGGTCATGAACAGTGCATACACACATGATACAGTATGTATTTACATTTTACACTATATAGTGCATTACATGTTTGCTTATCGCATTTTATATGATTGATAGTTTATCCAATTGAAAGAAGTGGCTCAAATGGCAAGGTCATAATTACCAACATCTAAAGGTTCTAGTCTAGTTCAAGAGAAGTAATTGTTTATCTGTAGGCTTATTATTATTTTAAAGTCTGTAAATATTATGTACAAGACCCTTTGGGGATTTGTGTAATATAATCATGTACTTATTATCAATATATTTATGTTATTCTTGTGTGCCTACTAAATTGCGCACTAATACTCTAGTGAATTTTGAAATAAATAAGGGGTTTAACATCCTACTTGCGCTGTTAGTACTTGTGCTTTTACCATAGGGTGGTACTTGTGTTTTTCCCACACCACAGCTAATTTTTGTAACATGCAATTCATATCATAAAATATGGCAACAAAAACATACAAATAATCAAATAATGTATGAAAAATAGAGTTACTACTTGAACACTTTTCCAATTACTCATCCTTAGTTATACGTTTCTTGGCTGGTTTAGGCAAAGATCAAATCCTATAAATTAAAATCTATGAAAAATTTGTCATTACTTAGTTAAACATCTTCTAAGTATAGTACATTGAGTTAAATGGTAGTAAATAAGGTCTACATTGGCTTCTAGTCTATATCATTATCCTTTGGAGTCAAACTTAGTTCCCTTACATACTCTTTAATACCTCTCTTATGATTTAGGTGTTAATATTTCAAGGAAAAAAAAGAGGTGATGAAATGGGGTATTTTCTGTAGCCAAGGAATCATAGGGCTGTGGCCCAAGGTGCTTGAGAAATTTTGGGTTGCAACCAAGTAATCATCTGATTGCATCTAAGAAATTGTGCTTCCTGGTTTTCCCCTGTTTCTTGGCTAAAATTTGAAAAATCATAACTTAATCTAGAAAAATATAAATGAAGTGTTTTTAATTATTATGGAAATATATTTAAGTCTGCATTCAAGGAAAAATAACACAAAGGGCCAATTATAGGGTCACAACCTCAAGAAGGCATAACCAACATCACTGCTTGAAAATACATTCTAGTGCTTATGTCTTAACTTCAACAGGGCATAATTCACAATTGAAAAGGTGAAATGATCTATATTACATATCATTATAAAGCCTAGGATGTCTAATACAACCCTAAAGAATATCATAACAATTGGAAAAGGTTTAGCCATTCAAAAATGGACAAACAGACTACCATGAATCAGGCAGATTCAGCAACACCCTTTGAATTCCAAAATTAGGGTTTTCTAATCAATTATCTAAAAATCATAACCATATGCTATCCCTAAAAAATTTTAGCCATAAAATCCATTCATAACATCAAATTAATCAAAGTCTAGCTCAATTACCATGAAACAGGGCTAGCCAAATCTGAACCCTCAAACACAAATTGTGTTTTTGCAACTTTTAACCTTTAAACATGTAATTAACCACCATAAACCCTTTATTAACCTTATATTCATCATCAATCAAACATTAAAGACCAATTTGAGAACCTTGGTTAAAACCTTAAAGGGTCAAGAAATCCAAAAATACTTAGCAAAATAGCAAGATGTTATACTCATATTGAAGCTTACGATTACCTCTACATGTCTATCCAATCAGTTTGGAATTTTGGCAGTACTTCCTGTAAGTAGATGAAACAAAACACCATATATCATGATTTTAAAGGTGTAAAAGCATTGCTCTCAATGATTAGAAGAATTTTAATGAATGCTTTGGGAGCTGAAAACGTGATTTCGGCTTGGAATCGGTAAAGAACACGAAGAACTTCTCTCCTCTATCTTTTTCTTTGAATTTTTACGATTTTCCTTGTATTTGTTTTTGCTTTAGAAGAATTTTAAGAAGGAGAGAGAGGTCTGAAATGCTTAAATAAGTTATGACACATGTCTTAAAAAAAATTAAGGTACTAGATACTCCTTTTCTGGAATTTTCGGGTTACTGGTGATTCTGTGTACTAGATATTCTTACTTTACACTATAGGGTACTTGGTGGACATCTTAAAATCTATCTTCATTTTCCCTTTAACATGATTGGGCAAATTCAAATATCAAGGGTGAAGGATTCATCCAGTTTTGGGTATTGCAATCAACAAAATCAGGTATATGGCTGGACTGGAGACCAGTAGGTTACATTGGTTTTTCCACCTCTATCAGATGTCTAATATTAGATGTCAGTATTTGATTGGGTAATTAAGGGAAAATGTCAAAAGATACTTTAAAAAATCTACTTTTTGATATAAGGCCGTTGGTTTCGGGACACGTGTTCCTCTTTAGGCTGAGTACTAAGTAGTGCCAAGTATTTCCGTGAGACCCCAAAATGATGCCACTACCCTTGGGTCACTTGAAACTACCGAGTCTTTGCACCAATATGCCTTGGAAAATATTGGGTCTTCGTGCAAGTCCCACTTATCAATATGGTGCCTTCCTCCCTTATTCTTCCTTATAGTTGCACCATTTTGGGTTTCCTCTAGAAGCTATGAAGTGTCTCAAAATATTGCCAAGTTTTACACACACACACACACATATTTATATATCTTGTACTGGCCCGATCAACCAAAAAATTCATACATACTTAAAGCAGTACAAGTCATGGAATTTTTAGTACGTTATAATAACAGAGCGTTTTAGTAGGTCAGTCCACTTTTTCCAAATTAGTAAGTTAGTCCACTTTTTCAGATCTATGCATTGGTGCATTAGTTCTGCTTATTTCGAGTTAAATGTATATTACTAACTTTCTAAGACTTGATTAGGTATTCTGATAGAGTAGTTAAGTATGATCTTGGGCCATACTTACTGGCTACCCTTCTTAGGCCATCGTCAATAGATTGTCATACCTATAGACCCAAGTCATTAAATTGGGCCCTACATTAAGCCCCCACTCTTTAAGTATAATATAATTAACTATTAACTTAGAGAGTGAACTCGTAATCTCATCTGTTTGATGATTACTCCATTTGATGATCGAGAAAGACAAGACAATCCAAGACTTATGATAAGTAGCTATATGCATGTCAGATTATCAATCCAAACCTGGAACTTAGTTAGAAAATGTAATACCTCAAATTTTGAGACTAGAAGCTAGAGAATAAGCATGAATAAATTAGACTACTAATCTTATTTTAGTAAGAGTCACAGGAATGAATAAGAAATAGAATGACTATTAGAAACGACACATGGAATAAAGTATGGATTTTGGTCTGAATTAGTTAAAAGAAAATACCCGATTCCCTTAGGATGTGTCAGAATGATATGAAACCTAACCCGGATACAAAGGAAAAGGGAAGTAGTATCTAGAAAGAATTAAGAAAGAGAATTGAAAGAACTAGTGGCACAAGAAATTAATATTGCCATAATCAAGGGCAAAAAAGTCAATTGCTAGTTGATCTTGAGGTCAAAGTTGGAAACAAAAATGAAGGGCTAGCATTTGCTCTTAGAAAGTAAGAGCAATCATGAAGATGAAAAAGGAAAGTAACTCCCTCCTTTATGATGAAAAAAAACGTTCAAGAGGGGGCAAAGAAGGAAGAAGAAGTTTGGTCAAAGTGTTAACACTTTCTAATAAGACCAAAGTCAAATGTAATCACATACACACGTGGTCAATTGGTCAACAATTTCTTCTCTCTTTTGGTGTTAATTTTTGATCAAAACAATAAAAAATAGAAGGAAGAGAATTTACATGAATCCATAAGCATTTGTTAGTCAAAAACCAAAGAAAAGGAAGAAGGAAAAGTCAACAATTGCAACTTGGAAATGTTGACTACAAAAAGCAAGATACAAGGGATAAGTTGGTCAAAAATTTTCCTCTTTTTAAAGAGGAATTTTGATCAACCTAAAGAGAAGAAGGAAAGGTAAAGCCTTAAGTAATTGACTTAACCATCATATGGTCAATTAACCATCTACTTTTTGAAGAAACCATAATTAAGTGACATGTGGATTTTCTTTTTTTCCTTGGGTGATTTTCGGCAAGTAAAGTGTGAAGGTTGAAATGAATTAAATAAAACACCACACACACACTTAAACATTTATTTTGGACATCTAAAATGAGAGAGATATTAAGGAAAGAGAAAAGGAAAGTCAAAGAACAAGAAAGAAGAACAAGTTTAAGGTAAGAGCTTCTCCTTGGTTTTGACCTTGTAAATCACTTTTATGGCTCAAATACTCTTCATAAACATTATTGCCCTTCATGAGAGCTTTATTTTTATGGTTTTAAAATTTCAAAGGGCAGGTGTTTTAAGTCTTCTAGCAAGAGCAAAAGGCGGAGAATTAAGAAAAGAGCTCAAGAAAGAGCAAGAGGTGAGCTTAGGCTTTAATTTGAGCTATATATTGTGTTGTTTGGTTGAGTTTTATGTAATCATCCTTATTGCCCTAATATTGGTTTCTTAAGGGTATTTAGGGTTTTATCATGCTTGTCTCATATACATGTGGTTATGTGAGGTTTGGGAAGCATATGAACCTAATATAATAAATAAATTGTGAATTGATGAATTGTTGTCTTGTGATCTAATTTTTTGTCAGAATAGGGCATGAAAAAGGAGCATGATTTTTCTATTTTTGGGGTATCTAATGGATTCCTTGGAAAAAATTGTATAGGAATAGGTTGTTGGTATAATCTTAGAAAGAATGGATTTGAAAACAAAAAAATTGAAATAATGCTACCAATTAGGGTTTCTTACATGGCAGTCTGAGTGTGTTGTATTTTTGGGTAATAGAATATTGTCCAATGGCCATGAAACTTTTGAGAATGATAGTAGACATCTCAAGATTTATTTTGATATATCATTTGTGTTATTTAGGCCAATACACTTAGAGTTATGAATTTGTGAATTTAAGCATTGAATCTGGAATCAATTATATGGTAGTGAGGATTAATTGAGAATTATGGAATTATGGGCATGTAATTAGTAATAGAAGGTATTTTTTCCTTGAAGTAGACTTAAAGAGGGTTACATAAAACTTTAAATCACTCCATTTGGAACTTTGTAGATTAAGTTATGAGTTTTGGAAGTTTACCCGAAAAACAAGGGAAATCTAGAAGTCCAGATTTTTGGCTTCGACCAAAAAGAGGTCAGAAGCTTTTTGAGGGCAGCCAAAACCCTAAATTCTTTCATTTCATATTTTTCTGAAATATGTCAACTTTTTTAGCCCTTTTTAACTTCATGGACCTTGATATACACTTCCAATGACTTGCTATCATGGCTTTAATGATGTGATTGGGTATCTAGGGCCATAAGAAGTAAAGAAAGAAGAAGAATGAAAGATACTCCAAGCAACTCCCATGGTTGGAAGAAGAGGAAATAGAGGAAGGACATGTGTCCACAAGATAGTTAACTTTCCTAACTTTCATAACTTGATATATGTGCTTGTGTATTAATGTGTTAATTGCTTGGATGAATTGTATGAAGAATATAAGAATGAGTAAAGCTCTGTTTTTATTTATACTATAGACATTAGTGTAATGTATTAAACATTGAGTATGCAAATATGTCATTATGTTGGCATGAATTTATTTAAGCAAGCATATCATGCACAAAGCATTTCTTATATGCATAATTAGTAATGTTTGCTACTGAGATTCTCTCAAAACTCACTCTCCCTCACCCAACCATATAGGTATGATGAGTACATGAGAAGAATGTATAAAGATATGCAAGGGGAAAATGCGAAAGGAGAAAGAGAGCTTGAAGAATAAGAACACAAAGAGAAAGCATAAGGGTTCAAAAAGCTAAACAAGGTAAGTTTGGTTGTAAAATTCACTTGTTCTTGCCTTCAACCTCTTGGAAATCTCTTCTAATCTTCATATCCTCCTTGGAAACACATGTAGCAAGCTCAAACACAAGGGAAAGGAGGAAGGGTGCCATGGTTTTGAGAGAGAAAGAAAGAGAAAGGAAAGGTAAACCATAAACCTTGATTATCTTGTTGGATTCAAGGTTATAGTTAATGTTATGGTTGATTTGTGGTTTACTTGGTTATTTTTGTCATTTTTGGAAACACAAACCCTAAGGGGAGGTGTTAACCAATTTCACCTTAATCATGATTAATAAGTGTTTAAGTCATTAATCATATGATTACAAGTAGAAAGAAAGGTGTTTTAAAGGTTAAAACATGAAACTTCCATTTTTCCATTTTATTCCATATTTCTTATGGCATGTTGTAGAATGGTCAACCTTGGTCCAAACCTTATGAAATTTTATGCCATGAAATTAGACATTCTGGGCTTTAATTTAATAGGTAATATAAGCCATTAGGACTAATGGATTGAAAGATATGATTTTTCAAAGTTTGACCATGAATCTGGAGCAAATTATATGGTATACTAGCTTTGACAAAGTTGTTGGAATTTTATGGTTATAATTGGTGCTACAGGACATAAGCTTAGGGTATAGAATTTTATTACATGAAGTGATATGAATGTGTTAGATAACCAACAAAATGAGTCTAGAATAATATACATGAATGAGTAATGACTCATTTATTGTACATTTGGGAATTTTAGGACCGAATAGTTGTGATCGAGTTGGATCAAAAATAGTGGAACAGACAGTAGATCATGAAAGGGCAATTCAAATAGTAACTCTATCTCTTATATACTATGTGGTAGTTTATAGGTTGTATACTTCTATATTCTATGAAATGAACATAGTGCCTGGGGCACATTACCTAGATATGGTCTGGGATCTAGCTGAGGTACACAGACAAGTAGGAGATCCAAACAGCCATTTGGCACTAAACAGTGTACACACACAGGATATAATATGTATTTTCATTTTATACTATATGGTGTATTGCCTATTTATATATCACATTTTATATGATTGAGAGCCTGTTACTACTAAGATTCTTTCGAATCTTACCCCTTTCCATAATATATAGTTTATCTAGTTAAAGGAAGCGGCTTAAATGACAAGGTCATAATTACCGGCATCTGAAGGTTCCAGTCCAGTTCAGGAGAAGGAGTTAGTTGAGTTAGTTATCTATAGGCTTATTATTATTTTAAAGTCTATAAATATTATGTACAAGACCCTATGGGGAGTCCTGTAATGTAATCATGTACTTATTATCAGTATATTTATGTTATTCCTGTATGCCCATTGAATCAGGCACTAATACTCTGGTGAATGTTGAAATAAATAAGGGGTTTGACAGTGTTTGTCATGGTAGATGGTTAAAATGCAAGAAAAGGAATAACTATCCCTGAAAACCAAAAAGAAATCGTTATATTTGTTGTCGTGTCCCCATGGTCAGTGCCAAATTGTAGAACCAAAATTATGTATTAAAGATTTCATAATGGTTATCAATAACATTGAAATTTACTTTGTAAAAATGAAAAATACAAAGTCATTACAAATTTAATGATAGAGAATAAAAGATGAAATGTTATTCAGAAAACGTGATACAAGGCAATAAGGAAGAATAATTTCTCTTAAGAGAGTAGGTGAAGAGGATTGATCTCCCTCCTTGACCTGGCTGCCCATATTTATAGCATAGCATCATGGTAGGTTGGTTTACTTTTTGCAAATCTTCTGGTAAGTTAGTTTGACTTTTTTGAATTTATCCATTAGTATCTTGGTTTTGCTTATTTTGAGTCAAACATATATTACTAACTTCTTGGACTTGACTAGTTATTTTGATAAAGTGGTTAAGCATAATCTTGGGCCGTATTTACCGGGCTACCCTTCTTAGGCCTTCTTCCAATAGACTATCTTGCCTATGGACCTAAGTTATTAAATTGGTCCTTACAATATTAAATATATGTATCAAAGTTATTAAACTCATATCAGTATCTGAATCGGTCGAAGCAATGGGTCAAGGGTTAGTGGGTTTGATTGGAGTCAACCTAGAATCAAATCGGTGAAAAATAAAAAAATTAAAAAAAAATTAAAATCATCCAAATACTTTTCTTGCATTAAATGAAAATTTATATGTATTAAAAAGAAATTATAGTTGGAAATTACTGATAAGGAGCATATCAGAAAGTACCTAATATTTTATTTTAAATACTAAATGTCAACTTAATACGTTGAATTACTATAAATTATCATATTATTATGTAAAAAAATTTTAAATATTTAAAATATATATTCTCAATTTTTTTACAAATGTTTGAAGCTTTAATTTCTTTTAAAATAAATGGGCCCAAGCCCATTATATCATAACATAACCCTAATTATCAGCTTATCTCTCTACTCAGCACCGTTTCAAGCTCTCATCTCATGCTTTCGCTCCTCTCTGGTTCGCCTCTGAAGGTCTAAAAGTAACACAATTCAATAAAGAACACCATACCTTCACAGCCTCTGTCTTATGACCGACAAGAAATAAGCTTCACAGATATATCAGATCTCTGGAACTTTATCTCTCCTTCTCAAATCTCTGCAATTTCACCTACAATTTCTCTTTCGCTCATCTATTCTCCCTCTCCTCAATCTGAATCTTGATTTCCCCTCTAAAGGGGAAAAGGGTTAACTCGAATTGTAACATCCCAAATTTTGTTCACCAAAATTCCTTGTACATTTGATACATTAAATGGAATAAAATGGTGAATTTTGGAGCACTTGAAATGGCAAAATATTGGAAGTAGAGTTTACATTAAATTTTGGAAAAGTTAAGACATAAAAGCCCAATTTTTGTCTTCCTAAAAGCCTAATATTATAGCCCAAAATTAAGAATGGAAGAGCATAATTTTTGGCTCAAATATATAGTGTGATTTTCGGCCAAGAACTAAAAAAGAAGAAAGAAGACAATACTTAATTCAAAAATTGAAGAAATGTAAGGGCAAAATGGTCATTTAGCTAATAAATCAAGAAGCTCTTATTTTCTTCATAATTAAGGAGCAAAGTCAGTCAAGAAGAAGGAAGGAAAAATAAAATAAATATTTGGACATAAATTAAGCCACGTGGAAGCATTTAGAACCAAGTAGTAAAAGAAGCAAAAAAGTAAAAAATCTTATACAAAAATTCATTAAACAAATATTATTTTTAAGGAGGTGGAGGCTGATGTTATAAGATCCATTTAGCTCTCCTAAAGGGCCATATTTTCAGCCAAGTTGAGAAAGAAAAGAAAGAGTAGCACCTTGAAGAACACAAGCATAGAGAGGAGAGAAAAGAGATCAAGAAGGAACTTAGGTAAGTTTGTAAGCAAAATTCACATGTTCTTGTCTCAAAATTCATAGGAACCTCTTCTAATCCTCATATCTTTCTTGAAATCACATGAAGGAAGAAACAAACCAAAGAGAACAAGATGGATTAGGGGACGGTTTTGAAGGAAGAAGAAGAGAAATCCAAAGTTAACCTTGAAACCTTGATTTACTTGTTGATTTGTAGTTGTTGTTGATGATTTGGTTGATTGGTTGGCTTGGTTGTCATGAGCTTGTAATTTAGAAGGCATAAACCCTAAGGGGTAGTGCTGTCAAAATTTTGATTAATCATGTGGGAAGAGTAATCAAAGAGTTCAAGAAGTGAATTAGGGTGAAAAGGTGTTTTATGGAATGACACCAACAACTGAGAGTTCTGGTCTTATCCAAGTAATAGTGTTGGTTATCTGCTGTTCTTTTATGTTATTTTGGGATTTATAAATATTATGTACAAACCCTATAAGAATTCCTGTAATGTAATCAAGTACTTTATATTAGTATGTTTATGCTATTTTTGTACGCCCACTGAACTATGTGTTCCTACTATGATAAATGTCGAAATATTAAGGGGTTTGACACGAATGACTCAATCTCACCCCGACCGGTAAGTTGACTAGTTCACCTAGTTCCAAGTTTACTTGGCCATTTTGGTTAAAGTTTAATAACACTGGAATGTATAGAAGTTATATATATATTTTTAATACAACAAAAATAAAAAATATATGTATTTGTATATATATTAGTAGTATAATCAAAGTTATTGGCTTTAAATTTAACCAATAAAAAGCTAATAAAATAAAATAAAAATAAAAAGTCTACCACTTTTTCATGAAATGATCAATTTGCTTCAAACTTTCTATATGTATCTTGATCAAAATGCCTCTTAGTATTATTTTTTATTTTTTATAACCAAAGGATTATATGTACACCATAAGAAATTTTTTAAATATGGCATTGAACACAAGAAAGAGAAAAATAATTCTAATGATATATTATAATCCAAGTCATTTATTTTAAATTCAAATAATAAAATATTAATTAAATTAAAATAAAAAATTATTTTATTTTATCATTATTGTCAAACTCATAAATTGACTTCTTAAGTTTACAGGTTCGAACATGTGACCTTCTAACCTTATTAGTTTTTTGTTCATCTTACATTAAGGAGGTTCCATTGCACTATAAGAAAGATTTCACAATAGGAACGTTCATTTACACATAAAGGAATAAGTTCATTTTGGTACAAGAGAAGTTCATTTGCATGATATAAACAGTAGCTAGGGAAATTCTACTACTATAGATTTGTATATATTTAATGGTTATTTTTACTGATATTTAATGGTTTTCAACAGTTAAATATTTGAGTGATAAATATTTATATATAACGGTTTTTAACCTTTAAATATTAGGAACTATATTTTATAGTTTTTCAAATACAACCTGTAATACCCTCACTTTCAATACCTCACCGGCTCTTAGTTCCATTAAATCAGAGTAAGCGAGCGATTACTTGAATAAACTAAAAGCCATTTACTACATTTACATTAGAGCAATCCTCTGCTTTAACAACAATCATTCATTTATTCTCATACATACACACATAATATACATCAGCAAATGTAAATCAATTACATTTAACACAATGTAGTGCCCCACACTACGATCTTCTCTTCACTTCACGTCTCTATATCTCCTCCGTGCATACTTTCATGAATCCTTTAACCTGTCTAAAATGGTTGTTTGGGAGGAGTGAGATTCAAGAGAATTTCAGTAGTGAACAATACTACTATGCATGGCAGATACATATGAATGCATGACATGCTTGCCTACACTATTTCATGCCAACATAATGACATACTGCATGCTTGATGTTATGACATACATATGGCCATTGCACAAATATAACAGAGTTTCAACCAATCATACATGTTCCATACAAATAGGAAAATCAATCACATAATCAATGCATAAATATACATATCATATACATGCAGGCAAGTTAAGTTCACTACCTGTAGGACTTCATGTCCTTCCTCAAACCTTTGTCCTTGCTCCGGTTCGGGCATGACCATCCATCAAGTCCTAGAAGTCCAAATATATTTAATGAGTTACTGCTCATCCATATAACATTCTAGACTCATTTTCAGTTGATAACTTAGCCGAATTATGCTAAATTACCAAAATGCCCCAGGAAGCCCTGCCCAACTGTACTTTTACAAAAATTACAAAATAGGCCAATCCTACACAATTTCACGTGTAGAATCAATTTATGACTTTTGATCAGTCAAATTCAGGCCCGAATGATAGAAATACCCCTGACAACCCTTATTTAGAGCTAAAAGGGGTAATTCGGTTATTTCATACCCCTGGCCTTTTCTCACTTCGTCATCAACATGAACCCGACACAATTTGCTCTTTTGAACTCAATGGAATCATCCAATTAATGAAATTCCAACTCTTTACTCATGCCACACCTCAGGCAGCTAATATAGAGTTCTCAGAAGAGTTGTGTCGGTTCCTCCCTTTCTTTGACTTAATACCCTCATTTCTACTCATTATTACATGATTAGTCATTTAGACATCTATTGCACATCATTTTGGCCCCCAAAATAAAAATAGAACGAGATATGAATAGTACCCTACTCTCAAAATACTCATCCAAATGACAAACCGAAATGGTAGAAAGGAAGCTTACGCTTACCTCTACGCTTTTCTGAATTCAGTTCGGAATTCTGGCGATGCTCCGGCCGGTGAGACGGCACCAACCATCTCCAAACGAGAATCCAAAACCATATAATCAAAGCTTGGGATGAGTAGAGTAATGTTTGTACTGGGTACTTGGAGAGAAAACGCCGTTTCGGTCGAGTTTCAATGATATATAACTTTCTCTCTCTTCTCTCTCTCGTTCGTTCTCCGTTCTAGTTCTCATTCTCTTTCTTTCTCATTCTCATATGTTTCGATTTCTCTTTCCTTTCCCTTTTAATTTTACCACAAGAAAGAATGAGAATTGATGATGAAGGATGATGACTTGATAAATTATCCGGTGGCCTTTGCTCAATTAGTCCACCTATCTCATTTCTTGCACAACAAGTTTCTTTTCTCTTTTCCTTCATCATTCCATCAATATTAATGAGAAATAAGAGAGTATAATTCACTCTCAAATTATCCCATTACACCACCTTAAGTGGTCAACCGAAGCCTTAAGCTTATCTGCTTATTGACTTTGCTTGATAATAATTTACCCACTCGGGCTTATTAATTACCAAGTAGTTATTTCCCTCCTTTTAATTCCCATTTAACTCAAATCATCGGGAACATTAGGGAAAAATCTTCATTTCTCAACTTATGGCAAAATTACTATTTTTCCCTTACTTTTATTTCCATTTTAATACCCAACAATATAGAGGAATTTTGGGATAAATATCATTCCTCACTTGGACATTCGCTATACCGGGGTCTAGTAGTCCACTTAATCTAGGCTAAACCTCAAGAATTTGATCCCAAAATTTAGGATATTACACAACCGTTATTTATTGGGCACTATTTAATGGTTGTAAGACAAGGATTGTTAAATATAATAATCTATATTTAACATTTTTTAATAATAATCATGAAATATTTTGTATAATACTTAATGATTACAATAATGAACGGTAAAATATTTGTGACCAGAAGAAGGGGATTTGAAAATTATTGGGAAAACCATTATATATGTATAATATTTGATGGTTATTGGTGAATAACAGTAAAGTATGTGTGACAATGTTTTTAAAAAAAATTAGGGGGGCTCACTTTCAATCAACTTCCTACAAAATAACATAAAAAAAAAACATATATATACTAAACACCCAAACAAATATCATTCTAGATAGATGTATCCAAATATATAACATAACTAATTTTGGCCAACAAGTGCCAACAAATTAAAACAAATCATCGAATACTATCTATACAGTTATGAATACATCAAAGGTAAGGGAATATACACATGATCAAGTACGCATTTTTTTTCCTAGTCTTAATAATTTTAATGCTCTTTTTAGTAACAATATTTTTCTTTAATATGAGAAGAAACTTCCCCCTCTTTAATATCTAAATTCCTTCATTGTGGTTGTCTAATGTATAAAGCATCATCCTCATTGAATTGTGTTTTGAGTGGCGACTTTTGAAAAGGAACATCCTCACTAAATTCGCCTCCTGTATCATCATTTATTTTGTTTGATAACAAAAAAAGACTATTCTTTATTAGTAGGATCTGGTGTAATATCCCAAATTTTGGGACAAGAGGCTTGAGATTAAGCCTGGATTAAGTGGACTACTAAACCCTAGTTGAGTAAATGTCCTAGTAAGGCATAGTAGAATTCCCCAAAACTCCTTGGGTATTAAAGGAAGTATTATGGTGAGTCAAAGAGCTTGGGGAATGACAAAACAATATAATTAGAAGACATACATAAAGTAGTATTGCTACCGTTGAATTTCCTAGTGTGATAGTCATGTTTGTGTGACATATTTCAAGCGTAAAATGATGTCCCAAAATTATAAAACTTTCTAAAATGAAAGTAAACTTATCGAGCTTCAATTTGATAGGTCATATGAGTTATTTAGAGTTGTACATAAAGAGAAATGTATTTTTGAAGTTAACCTAGGGAAACTAGAAATTTTTAGTGTTAGTTTCCAATTAGCCAAATATTATATTTTTCCTTGAAACTAACTTAATAAGAGTCACATAGCCTTTGGAACCATCCCAATTGGTTATCTACACAATTAGATATGAATTTTCAAAGTTTGATGAAAATTCTACCCTATTTTGCATTAAGTGCGAAAATAGAAGAAAATATAAAGGAAAAATGGTCATTTGACCAATAAATCAAGAAATAATCATTTTTACTTAATATTCCCAATAATTTTAGTAAATGGGAATTAAAAGAGAAAAATGGCCACTTGGTAATTAATAAGCTTATTTTGGTGTATTATTATTAAGGGAGGTCAAAGAGTCAAAAAGGAAAAACCATATGACTAAGTTTGACCAATTAATATGTAATTACAAGATAAATCTAGAGCAATATATATACTCTTTCATATGTCACTATGGACGGAAAAAAAGAGAAGGAAAATGGCAAATGAATTATTTGCAATATTAGAGAAAAAAGTAAAGTAAAGTGGACCAATGAAAAGTCACCACTTGTAAAACCTTTTTGCAAGTTCATTAAGACACCACTCCTTCATCTTTCTCTTGACATTTTTGTCCAAAATTTGATCAAAGAGAGAGAGAGAGAAGCTGCTGGACAAAACCATAAGCAAGAGAAAAGGAGCTTTGGAATTAAGGTAAAAATTAAGGTAAGAGCATGAAATCTTAGTGTTTAATTTATGCCTCCTAATCACCTTGGAACTGCCTCTAATCCCTTCTCCTTCTTGAATACTATGTTTGGCAAGAACAAGTTCTAGAGAAGAGTGGGAGGAGGCTTCAGCCCTAGTGAGATAAAGTAATAAGATCAAGAGGTAATCTCAAGAACTTTGATCCTCTTGTTGAATAATGTTGTTGTTAGGGTGGTCGTGGTTGTTGTTGGCTTGTTTTGTTGGTCTTTGTAAAATTTGGGTTGATGAAACCCTAGGGAAAATTCTGCCAAAATATCCCCTAAATCATGTCCATTTAGTATTAAGTAGCTAATCATGTGATTAGAAGTAGAAATGAAGTGATTAAGCAAGAGAAAGCAAGAAAACACCATAAGTCACCTAAGAACCTTAATTTGCTGTCTGTGTGTGACATAATGAAGGAGTAATAATTTCATAATTTTGATGCTTTGATCAGCTTTAGAAGGCAAAATTGTGTACGTATGCAAGTGTTTATGATTTTTGGATGCTTGTATATGAATTTGGAAGAATTGGAAGTGAAGAGTAAATGTTGTTGGATTTGCCTTGTCTGAAATAGTGGTGTTGTTGGGATTCGTACACGCAGCGGAAACATTAACCATTTTAAAACCTCGAATCCCAATCACGGATCTATCAAAGATGTCTAAATCGAGTAGTTAGAATAGTACCTTTATGTTTTTCGTGCTTTCGATCTCTAGGAGTCAACACCTCTGGTTGCCTCCCTCTACCGGTATCCACACGAACAAGACCCAATGCGGCAGCGTGCTAGCACCTCCAAGATGCCTCTCTAGGGTTTCTCGCGGCTCTCCAAGTTCTCCGTACAGCCTAGGGTTCTCTAGCCCTTCGGATTTTCTATATGATGTAGGCCGTATTGGAATCTCAAAATTAATCTTAATTAATTTGAAATTCGAATCAAATCAAATAAATCTGACTTGATTAAATCTGTCAAACAAATTTAATTTATCATATTCATTTAATCTAATTAAAGAGCCAATAGATTTAATTTATCTTTAGAAATTAAATCTAAGATATGATAACTGTATTAGTTTTAATTATTTAATTTATCAAATAAATTAAATATAAAACTAACATCTTATAATAATATTATAATCTATATATATTGTTATTATTTTTTCAAATTTATATATATATATATATATATATATATATAATATTCATCCACCCTAGGTCAAATATTGTATTCATTGAATCTTAGACACATCTTAGATTCAATGAATCTGGACATCATAGCTTGTGTTGGGCTATTCTTGTGTGCGACCCTGTAGGCCCACATGAAGTTGGCAGTGGGCTAAAAACTATTCTAGCCCACAAGTCGCAAGCGGCCTCTAGCAAGACATTGCGACTACCCAATTCACATGAGGATCGATGATACGATGCAACCTTTTATACAACCATGTCACGTCCCCTTTTGTCACACGATATTTTGGTCAAGGATGAGGCATGGACAACGTCATCCTCCTATTCCTGACCATCACTTTCCCGATTCCTGAGTTGCCTGAAATTAGAAATGGAAACTCCTTCCCATTACAGTATGGCCATACATTTCTCAGACTCACTCATCGAGGGGCCCAGTAATATCTCTCACTAATGTGAGGGATAAATTCCATCTTGACCACTCACATTCCTCTTCATGAAAACTCCTAAGCCCGATCATAGCCTTTATCATCACCCGGTCAAAGGTGACTTTTGACTAGGTCAAAACTTAGCAAGTTTCATGCAGGAATCTATGATGATCTCAGGTCAAAGGGCACTGTGACATGATTATATGTATGAGATAAGCTTATGACTTAATCCATGCAACTTTCTCATAGCGGGTCGGTCCAGCACCTTATACTCCTACAATTGCTTAAGACTTTGATTTGTATCTCTATACCTCATCAAAGTCATACTGGTCTTATTTCATCTTTGCTCCCGCATAGATAATTGACCAGGGACATTTAGGATAATCTTTATAGTTCATCTAAGGATACAATTATCATAATAAACATGCAAATGATATGATAACAATAAGGAGAAATTCTTAAATAACAATAATGTTTAAGGTACAATGATTGGCCCTTAGGGTACAATTTCCAACAGGTGTTATGTGAGATGTTTCATGGGTAAAACCTTGTCCAAAAATTCTAAAAATTTTAAATTAAATTAGAGACATAGAGCTTTAATTTGATAGGTAGTTTGTAATTTTTGGACAGTACAGTAGGAGATCTGAGATTTTAAAGTTTGGGCATGAAAAAATGGAAATTTTTGGAACAGTGTCTAATAAAATGGAATTTTGTATTTATGTGAGTACTTCTAGCTTATGGCTATATTTGTTTTTGGAAATTAGACATAATAAGGGTCATGTAAAACTTAGAAGTACCTTATTTGGATATTTCTAGATTTAGTTATGATTTTTAGAAGTTAGGCTAAGAAATAGGTAATTCTTTGCCTCGGCCAGAGGATTGCTTAGCCGCGGCCAAAAAGTTATTAACCTATTTTTGGCCATGGCCTAGACCTCTAAATTCCAGCATTTCATATTTTTGAGGGAAATTGGCCTATTTAGCCCTCCTTAACTTCTTGGGCCTTAATATACACTTCTAATGACTCACAATCATGGCTCTAATGATGTGATTAGGTATTTAAGGCCATGGAGAAGTCAAGAAAGAAGAGGAATAGAAGAATTTCAAAAAAGCTCCAATGGTTAGAAGAAGAGGAAATAAAGGAAGGACAGTGGTCCATAAGGTAGTAAACTTACTTAGCCTGCATGTATATGATATGTAGTTTTGTATTGTTTTATGTGACTGCTTTGCCTAATGGTGTTGAGCATGCTTGATTGATTGAAACTTTGTTATGTTTATACATTGGCCATGAGCATGTTATAACATTGAGCATGAAGATGTCATTATATTGGCATGAATTTATGAATGGTAAGCATGTCATGTATTATATATATATATATCTGGCATGCATAGTGGTATTGTTTGTTACTGAGATTTTCCGAATGTCACTTTTCCTCATCCAAACTATATAGGTAAATTGAGTACAGGTGAAGAATGCATGGAGAAATGTGAAGAGGAATTACGAAGAAGGCAAAGTAAAGATCGTAGTGTAAGGTACTATCTTTTGTATTCGATGTAATTATTTTGATAGTCTTGTGATTATACATTTTATGTATATAAACAAATGAATCTACTATAAGCAAAGAATAGCTCTAATTTCATTAAAAAGGCAAGTAAATCGCTTAGATACTTTGATATTATGGAATTAAGAGCCGATGAGGTACTGGTGACATAGTGAAACTCGTGAAAATAATTGAAAAGTTTTTTTACCCTCTGTAAAACCATCTCAACCCTAGATTCAACTCTTGAGTTGAGATTGAGAATTTTTGAACGATTTTGGAAGTTTGGGTAGTCTGGGTTCAAATCCTGGTTTCACAACTGATTGCACTATTCTGGATACTCATATGGGGTTATTGCAAATAAGGTATTACATCTGGAACATAGAATACTTGTTTAACTTGAGAAGACAAAATGAAAGGCTTTTCTTTACACCCTTACTTGCTCAAATTCAATTATATCAACCTTAACTCATCTACTTTCAAAGCATTATTATTGTCAACCCATTTGCACTAAAAAACTATAACATAAAATCCTACTTAATCCAACTGCCAAATATACTTAACAGCCCTAAAGTATGACTATTACTATTGCTACTAAAAAAAGCCTATAAGACCGTGAGATCTAGACCTTTATAGAAGAGACAATTTAAAAAATATGTTGGTGACATTTTTTAAATATTAATACAACTTAACACATTTCGTGCTTTTGTTTGATCTAAATAATATTTTATAGACCAGTTGTAATGTAATGCAGTGTTGATAAGTATTAAATATTAAGAAAATTAAAAATTTAAATTCTTGTTAAACCATATGCTTATACATCCGATGTAAATATCCTTTTAGATACTATCATTATAATTCAGTATAAATATCCTTTTAGATACTATCATTTCTTTATAATTAGTCTTAAATGTTTCAGACTCTTCATCTTCTAAGGTAAGATTCCCAACTACATGTCTCTTCCAAATCTAAGGCTATTTCAATAAATACAATAATCGTCATCTATCTTGTCTATTTAAGCTCTTTGTTGCTTTCAATTCTTTAGATTCAGCTCCTCTTCTTCTTGTCCTTAGCTAGAATATTAATATGGTACACAGGAGGGTTAATTCTGTTTGTCCTTATTTTCCTCCTCCTCCTCTACATCCACCTCTACTACCTCCTCCGCCACCTTCAGCAAGCAGATTCTTCAGCAACTCCATGCAAGGGTGGATCATATAGATAGATGCCTCACAAGACTCATCACGTTGCTTCACACTGTTAACAGCAAGCTCAACCTTGTACTTAATGACGTCGAGTACAATCTTGCAGATGACCCCGCCTCTTCCTCCTTTACCTTCAGTGAGGAGGAGGAAGATTGAGGTATGTAAAATGTTTTTTAATCTATGTACTGATGCATATTATTAATGAAAAAAATATTTTGATTTTTAATCTTCTTCTTGTTTGATCTTGATCTTGATCATGTCTCTTTTATCTTTATTTAGCTATTTTTTTAATGATAAAATTTATAATATATATTCAAATTAATTATATTCATGTTAAATATTAAATTTAATTATATTTAGACTTGTTATAGTAGTACAAAGTATAAATATATTAATCTAAACCATTGTTTAACTCTTGATCGGTGTAAATGGTGTTTATTTTTCTAACGTTTACTTTTTATTTACACCGGATAAGATGAGCATCTAGTTTCATAATTATTATTTAGACTGCATTTCAAATACAATTGGTGTAAATATGTAATGTCTTAAATTCCAACGCCTATCATCATGTCTCATCTGTATCATCTAAACTATCCAGTCATTTGTCTCGTTTATAAATACCAAGGTACATTTAGTTCGTAAGTTCAAATTCAAAAATTCCTTCTACTTATCTCTTTCTTGTTTGAGTAGTAATACTTCTACTGATGCATATGGCAAGATTAAAGGGCCGCATTCCCTTCTCCCCTTCTGATGGTAGCTATCGATTATTCCTCTTTATACTCTCCTCCACCACTAACATTGGAGGAAATTATTGAGGCCATCTTTCATCTCCAGGGCACCATGTTAGAGGTAATGGCAAAGCAAGATCGCTTCTCCAAATGACTGAAGGACGTGACGATGGTGTTGAACGACATCGCTGACCATTTGGACTAGGCAAGGCGAGTCTCCTAGAATGATGATGATCTTCTAAAGACCTAGGTTTGAAGAACCCTCATTATTATTATAATATTTTAATGCAATTATTATTTTATGGCTGATTATATTCATGTATAATATTTTGATGTAGTTTTCATTTTATACATGTATACTGCCACTTTTAGGCGATGATTAATGAAAAATTTTGTCTTTTGATATTTCTTGTTGATGATTATACTCATCTATCTCTTGTTATTAATCTGTTTTGATGAAAAAAAGTTTCAACCTTTAAGGGAAATTTGTTTCTAAAATTTTCTTTGTTCTAAAAATTATAGTTTAGACCCAATGATTTGAAAGACAGTGTCATTATGAATTAAAAATGTTCTTAACCTATTGACACTAGTCTTTAATGAGAACCACTATAGAAAAGGTTATGGATACTGGTCATTAACAATAATTGATCTAGAAAGGGTTGCCTTAAGTATATATATTCACTTTCGTACTCAATTTTCATCTCTAGCCTTTCTTAGTCCCATACCCGCTCTTCATCTCTCTATCACCTCTAGTCACCATGATGTCTGTCTCACTACCATGATGGCTTAGTATTCCTCTTTGTTGGGCTCTCCTTCTTTATTGTAGCCATTTTACTTTCGTGTTTGGTAACAATCGTTGCTTTTCACAAACCCTCGACAGGTGTTTTATTGTTGCATTCAGTTAGTGTTATATTTAACCGTCTTTGCTTGCATTGAAGTTTTAATCATTGTCTTTCACAAACCCTCAATACTCCTTTTCCTTCTTTATCGAAACCTTAATTGAAAGTTCATTTTATTTTCATTACATCCACATAAATGAAAGTGTTCTGCTTGATCAATATTCTCTCTGTTTGGTTGTGAAAAATATTTGCAATTTTTCATGAAAGTTTACATTTTTTACTAGTTGTATATTGTTTATGGTTGTTGCAGTTATAGAAATATTGATGCTCACTCCTTTTCTTTCTTTTCAAAATTTTTTTGTAGTTTTACATGGCAAGTGACTTTATGATATATGTAATGGTGTTCATTGAGCCACATGCCCTACTTACTTGGTTGTGATTAATTCAGGGCTTGCCAACACCACTACATATATAACAAAGTTTAACCTGTGATTGAAATCTGCACAAGACATACATACATAGCACAGAGGCTAGATAAACGCAAAACAGACCATATATTCATGAGTTGAGAAGTGTCCAATATGTGATATATATGGTGCTGTGGGTAGGCTAGTATATTTATACTTGCTTCAAGTTTAATGTAGTGGTGGCTTGTACGTAATACATTGAATTTGAAGCAAGTAATGATAATTCTAGCTAATCAACTCCGCTACACATAACACAAATGGTAGCTGAGTGCCAAAGAGGCCAATAATAACAATTAACATTAATTACAGTAATATGAAGAGTGCTAAGTTGAGTAGTTTTTTATAGCTTTCACTTATGTTTTTTGTAGATATGTTTATCTGTTTATAGAGGATTTGTATTTAATATGTTTTTTACTAATTTTTTATTTTTACTTGTAAAGAGAAGTATGAAAACTTTACCTATGTTTATAGTCGGTCCTAAACCCGGGTAAAGGAGGAAGGTTGTGTTAGGCCCCGACAGCCAACGTAGAACCCTATCGAATCTCTTATGAATATGGATCAACGAAGAAATTGTGTTAATGCTAGGTCGTTGCCTGTAAGTAACGCGATGTATGGCTCGAGTACAGTGAGAAGTAAGTGAGAGCCACTACATCATCGCCTGGATGTAGTGTTAAATAAGTAAGGGCACCGCTCTCTTCTGAACAAATGCGGCTAAAGAAGCTAGTTCAAGAGAATAAGATCAGATTTGGCACTTGGAACATTGGGACTCTAAGCAAAAAATATTTGGAGGTGGTGAGAGTAATGAAAGATCGAAAGATTAATATCCTGTATCTCCAGGAAACTAAATGGAATTAATAGTTGTAAGCTCTGGTACATAAGAAAGGTCAATGGAAGGAATAGTGTTGGTATCATCGCTGATAAGGAATGGAGGAAGAATGTGGTGGACGTTAAGAGGATTGAGGATAGAATTATCTCTTTAAGAATGATTGTTGGGAAAGATACTATAAACATTATCAGTGCGTATGCATCTCAAGTAGGGGCAGTTACACATCTTAAGGAAAAATTCTGGAAAGATTTGGAGGGATTAATTCAAAGTATCCCATTAACCGAAAAGATTTTTATTGGGGGAGATCTTAATGAACATGTTGGTAAGGAGGCAGGACCTCATGCAAGGGCTCATAGTGGTTTTGGATTTGGGATGCTCAATAATGAAGGTCAATCTATTATTGATTTCTCCCTTTCATATAACCTCAAGATTGTTAACACTTGCTTCAAGAAGCGAGATGAGAAATTAAATAACATATAAGAGTGGAGCCATAAGGACACAGATTGACTTCTTTTTGGTAAGGAATTCTAATAGACGTTTTTGTACTAACTGCAAAGTGATCTCGAGGGATGGTGTGACAACACAATATAGGATTTTGGTCCTTGATGTGAATATTAAGTATGTAAAACAAAAGCACCATCAAGTTTTAAACCCAAGGGTCAGGTAGTGGCAATTGAAGGGAGAGAAAATGGATACTTTTAAGAGAACTCTCCTGGAGGAAGGAGAGTGGGAGTTTCAGAGTAATGCAATGTTATGTGGGAAAATATGTCTTAAAAAGTCCAATAGGTTGCTAAATCAACTTTGGAAGAATTAAAAGGTCTTGGTCAACAAGATAAAAAGACTTGGTGGTGTGATGAAAGTGTTCAAGAGAAAACCATATATAAGAAAGATTGTTTTAAAGCCATACACTTATGTAATAATGCTGAAAATTGGAAAAGGTATCGCATGGCTAAAAAGGAGACCAAAAAGGCCGTGAGTGAGGCTTGTAATAAAGCATATAAGGAGTTTTATAAGGAGTTAGGAACAAAGGCGAGAGAGCGTAAGATTTACAAGATCGCAAAGAACAAGGAGAGAAAATCGAGAGACTTGGACCAAGTGAGGTGTATAAAGGACGAAGAAGGAAAAGTTTTGGTTACTAATGGAGATATTAAGGATAGGTGGGAAGCCTACTTTTATAAGATGTTCAATGATGATGGGGAAGGGTCGCATTATGACACGGAAGATTTGACGACTCGAGGAATTGATCTCAATTTATCATTTTACAGTAGGATTCGAATTGGCGAGGATAAGGAAGCTCTTAAGAAAATAGAAAATGGTAAAGCTGTCGGACCTGATGATATTCCTATTGAAGTTTGGAAATATTTAGGTGAAGAGGGTGTGTTATGGCTCACAAAATTATTTAATGAAATCTTACGAACCAAGAAAATACCGGATGAGTGGAGAAAAAGTACTTTGGTTCTTATTTATAAGAATTAAGGGGATATCCAAAATTATGCAAACTATAGAGGAATTAAGCTAATGAGTCATACAATGAAATTGTGGGAAAAAATGATTGAACACAGATTATAGTTGGAGACAGATATAACTAAAAACCAATTTGGATTCATGCCAGGAAGGTCTACAACAGAAGCGATTTATTTATTAAGGGGGCTAATGGAAAAGTATAGGAGCAAGGGAAGAGATTTGCATATGGTCTTCATTGATTTGGAAAAAGCGTATGATCGGTGCCAAGAGATGTACTTTGGAAAGCCTTAGAAAAGAAGGGGGTGAGGGTTGCTTATATCAAAGCCATTCAGGACATGTATGAGGGGGTTACAACCAATGTTAGAATGCCTGGGGTGTTACAAAGGACTTTCTTATAAGGATTGGACTACATCAGGGATTAGTATTGAGTCCTTATTTGTTCAACCTAGTGATAGATGTTCTAACTGAGCCTATAAAGGAGGAGATCCCTACATGCATGCTTTTTGCGGATGATATAGTTCTGTTGGCTGAATCCAGAGAAGATATTAATTCTAAACTTGAGATATGGAGATGAACTTTGGAATTGAGGGGATTTCGTCTTAGTAGGAACAAAACTGAATATATGCATTACAAGTTTGATAAAGGATAAAGATAAAGGGAAGTGGAAGTTAAATTGGGAGGGCAAGTCATCCCACAAGTGACAAAATTTAGATATTTGGGATCAATTATACAATAAGATGATGAAATTGATAGAGATTTCAATCACAGAATTCAGGCCGAATGGTATAAATGAAGAAAAGCTACTGGAGTTATATGTGATCGTAAAGTACCTAATAAGGTAAAAGGAAAGTTCTATCGGATTGCTATAAGACTAGCAATGCTATATGGCAGTGAATGTTGGGCTTTAAAGGGATGACATGAGCATAAAATGAGAGTCGCTGGGATGAGGATGTTAAGATGAATGAGTGGCCATACAAGAAGAGACAAGATTTGTAATACTCATATACATGAATGAGTGGGAGTTGCTCCTATTAAAGAAAAATGGTAGAAAATCATTTGAGGTGGTTTGGACATGTTCAACGTAGGCCTTTGAGTGCTCCGGTGAGAAGGGTGGATCAAGCAAGATGAAGTCCTATTAGATAAGGTTGAGGAAGGCCGAAACGAATGCTCAATGAGGTCATAGAGAGAGACCTTTTAATTAATAATATATCAAAATCTATGGCTTTTGACAGAGTACAATGGCGTTGTGAGATCCATGTAGCCGACCCCACCTAGTGGGATAAAGGCTTTGTTGTTGTTATTGTTGCAAAGAGGAGTATGAAGAGTGTCACACAAACATGTGAAAAGCTTTAAGTTAGGTGTTTTTTTAGCTATCACTTAATTTTTTTTTGTAGACATGTAAAGAGCATTAACTAATCTGATATGATATGTAACTCTATATAATTGTTAACAAGACTTAGAAAACAAAAAAAAATCGTTCTATCCATAAGTGTGTTAATTGCGAATTCCTTAGTTTAGATTTTTTTTGCTAGCTGTATATTCTTTATGTAAGATCTCATGTTTTGATGATAACAAATGGTGTTGTAAATGAAGAAAAGGATTTTAAAAAATTCAACTAAGTTTTCTTTGACAAATAGTACCATCACTCGAGTGAGCATTCGAGTGATGAGGTAAGAATGTAGCTTTGTTTCAGTGATACTCCCTATCAAATTTTAAAAGGGATCACTTGAGTAATCACTCGAGTGATGAAGAAAAAGAATTACTAGAATAGCATTGGATTAATTCAGAAAGTGATCTACTGTTGCAATGATAAATCACTCAAGTGACCACTCAAGTGATGACTTATTTTCATATCACTAGCAGAGCACTCAAGTGATACACCAAGTGATTGATCACTAGCAAAGTACTCAAGTGATTCATCTAGTGAATTATCATTGATTACTCGAGTGATCACTCAAGTGATGGGAATAGTGGATTACTAACACAACACTCAAGTGATCCATCCAGTTATATGATATTTTGTATACTGTCAAGATAGATCACTAAAGTAATCAATTAAGTGATGGGTTCTGTCAAAGATCACTTGAGTGATGGGTCCTAGAAAGTCTCTAATCATTGATCCGATATATACATGTCTAACACTTCATTATACTAGTATTTAAAGTACTTTTCAGGTTAACAATGAAGAGATCATGCTAAGAGATAAAAAAACTACTTTACAGAGTGTCAGGAGTATCTGAACATAACAACTAGTTTCAAATATGATAACGGTCAAAAGTAGCAACAAGACTCTAATAGATAAGTTGAAATACTCACAACATTCATATCCTTCAAACTAAACTATAAATATAGAAGGAATCCAAGCAGAGCTATAGATATATAATGATTAACGAAATACTCAATTCATACTTAGTACTTACTCTTTCATTCTCTGTTCTTCTATGATCATATATTTACTCTTTGAGAGAGAGATTTCTTATCACAAACTCAATATCTTTTATTGAGACAAATTAAGGTTGTGGAACCTTGAGTTAGGGTTTGAATTACATCATGTATGGTGGATCAAGTGTCTGAGTAAGGAACTTACGTTGTACTGAGGTGCTAAGAACCCATTGAATCTTGGAAGCTATAGTGAAAATCTCAAAGGAGCTCTAAGGGTTGGACATAGGTCAAAGTAGTTATGATCAAACTAGGATAAATCCAAGCGTATACTTTGGTGATATCTCTCTTAACCTTAAACTCATTTAAATCCTATATATTATTATTTACGCTTCTAAATTGTTTATATCACCCAATTCACCCCCTCTTGGGTGAAACGCTTGCTCTAGCATTTGGTATTAGAGCGTAGGTCTTCTTATTCAGGTATAACAACCTAAGAAGTATCTGACGGCAAGCATGGGTGAAGGAATACTTCTTGATGGAGCTTCAATCACTAGACTATCGGGTTTCAACGACGAAAAATTCTCTTTTTAGAAAGTGAAGTTCAGAGTATTTGTAATGGCTACCGAATATGGACTCTAGGATGTGATTGAAAATGGGAACTATATACTTGTGAAAACTGAAGAATCATAAACTATTCCTAAGTCACTAACATAATATAATAACAACAAAAAAAAAACCTCGTGACTCTCAAAACCAAAGCAATCCTAATGATCCAAAGTGCTTTAAGTCAAAAAGAATATTTCAAGATTTACACACTTCCAACAGCTAAGGAAATATGGCAAGCCTTAGAGATAGCTCATAAAGGAACTTCAGGTATAAAATGAAACTAGGTCAATACTCTGGTTACTAAGTTTGACCTGCTCTGAATAAAGTTAGGAGAATCAATAGCTAAGTTTGAGCTCAAGCACACTCACCTTGAAAGTCAACTTGGAGCACCTAGGAAATTCTATGATTAGAATACTCAAGTGAGAAAAAAATACTAAATATACTCTATAAGGAGTGGGAGGCCAAAGTCAAAGCCATGGAGGAAGAAAAAGGAGATTCAATATGATCGATAGCTTCTCTATTCGGAAGTCTCTCTGAGTATGAAAGAAAATTAAAGTTCAAACGAGAACTAGAAGAGATTAGTGACAAGAAGAAGAAAAGCATCGCACTAAATGTGACAAAGAAGGAAAATCAAGAAGATGATGGAGATCTTGATGATGGCAAAATGAGCTTGACAATAAAGAGATTCAAGAAATTTTACAAGAAAGGCCAATGTTTCAAAAATTCTAAAAAAGGAGGAACCAATAGCAAAAGGGATATCAAAGAAAGCATCATTTGCTATAAATACAGAAAAGCAGAACACATCAAATTAGAATGCTCAGAGTTACAACAGAAAAACACAGAAAAGAGAAAAAGTAAACTTTGAAACAAAAAGAAGGCATTCATATCTGTGATATGGGGAGATAGTTCCTCAGATGAAGATAGTGATGAAGAAGAAGTGGAGAACATTTGTCTAGTTGCCTGAAAAGAGACAGAAGAAGAAGGGGTAATTGACTATGATCCTACCTATAATGAATTACATTATGAATATAATGCTTTACATTTTGAATTCATCAAAGTAATTAAAGAACTAGCTGCTTTCAAAAAGAAAAACAAAATTCTTGAAGAGAAACTTGAGAAAATTTTAGAAAAACATTGTGAAAATTGTCCTTCTTTACAATAGAAAAATACTAACCTCACTAAGACTCTTGAAAAATTTACAATAGGAAGTGGGAGGATAAATGTTATTTTAAAAGCTTAACATTTTGAAAATGATCGGTTTGGTATTGGGTACGAACCCAAACAAGACAAAAAGAAAGGAATAAAGAAAACAAGAGGCAAAATGTATTTAAATTATTTTAGGCATTTTGTACACATATCCAATCCTTTTACACATTATTATTTTTGTAATAGAAAATATCATTATACTCCATCGTGTATTCATGAAAGGGAAGGGAATATAGGAACCTACAAATAGGTACCTAAAGACTCATTTGTTCATAAAGTAATTTGTACTGACCCAAAAAAACCCAAAAAGATATGGGTACCTAAGACTTAACTATCCTTAATTGAAGATATGTTTCAAAGCATCCGAGCCAATAAATGGTATATAGATAGTAGATGCTCCAAATATTTAACTGGTGACCACAAAATTTTTACCATACTACAACCTAAAGAAGGTGGAAAGGTAAAATTTAGAGGAAATCAGTCTGGTAAGATTGCAAGAATTAGTGAAATTGGAAGTAGTAAAGGCATACAAGTCAAATATGTATATTATGTTGAAGGCTTGTGCCATAATATACTAAGTATAAGTCAAAGCACAAACAAAGACAATTGGGTGATAATCTACTAAGTACAGAATACCTGATAGTCAATAAAAAGGACTTATAAATAGAAAAGAAGAATCTCAAAGAAAAACTCAGAGCGACAAAAGAAGGTAACTGCTATACCCTTGATATAAACAATAATGCTTCTATGAATTACTTTCTAAGTAATGCCAATGAAAGTTGGTTATAGCATAAGAGATTGTCTTATGTCAATATGCACTAACTAGGCAAGTTACTAAAAAAAGATTTAGCAATTGGTTTACCTAAAGTCAATTTCAAAAATGATTTAATTTGTGATGCATGTTAGAAGGGTAAAAAAAATCATCTTTTACATCAAAAAATGGAATCACAACAAATAGACCACTCAATTGCTTCATATAGATTTAGTAGGACCAGCAAGAGTCAAAAATCTTAGTTGCAATTTATATTCACTAGTTATTATTGGTAATTTCTCCAGATTTATATGGACTATTTTCTTATCATCGAAAGATGAAACTCTTAGTGAATTTATTGTATTTTCCAAGAAAGTGCAAAATGAAAAAGGTTTGTCCATTACAGGTATCAGGACAGATCACAGTAGAGAATTTAAGAATTATACCTTTGGAGATTAATGTGACACTAACAGCATCGATCATAACTTCTCTACACCAAGGATACTACACAAAAACTGAGTCATGGAAAGAAAGAAGAGAGTTCTCACAGATATGGCCAGAGCTATGTTGAATGAAAAGAATACATTTCAAGTTTTTTGGGCCAATGCTATGAGCACTGCGTGCTATATTTCAAAATAGAGCAAATATCATAACAAAGATTGGAAAGACACCATACGAGTTATACAAAGGAAGAAAATCTAATCTTGCTCATCTGCACATCTTTAGTTGTAAGTGTTTCATTCATAACAACGGTAAAACCTAGAAAAATTTGATTCTAAGGTTGACAAAGGAATATTTCTAGGTTATTCTAATCAAAGCAAAGCCTATAGAGCCTTTAATAAATGAACATGTGTAGTTGAAGAATCAATTCATATTGTATTTGAAGAATTTGAATCCTCTAACAAGACTATTAATGATGAGCAAGAAATAATTAGAAGTTAAGAGAACGAGCAATCTATTTCTAACCCTTCCATTCCAGTGGTTGACGAAACTGATAATGAGAACTAACCATTTAGACTAGATCAACCTAAAGCCTAGAAATACAACATGAGTCATCCGATCCCCTAGATCAAGTTATAAGAGACGTAAATAAAGGAGTAAAAACTAGAAACATAGTATTAAATGAAGTTAGTTTCTCTACATTTATTTCACAGATTGAGCCTTCAAACATTGACGAAGCCCTATCAAACAATGATTGGATGATAGCAATGTAAGAAGAACTTAATCAATTTGATAGGGGCACCAAGTCGACCAAGGGGCAAACAAGTAGTTTGACCTTAGGCTAGTATACACACATACATTTGATTATCTTACATTCTATGACATTGCATATCTATTTTTGTATTTTATTTGTATGTAACCATGTTGCTACTGAGATTCTCTCGAATCTCATTCTTTGCCCACAACAAAACCATTTCAGCTGAAGCAGGCAGCTCAAATGGTAAAGCGTCGGCTACCAGTGATTAGGTCCCAGAGCTTTACATGCGGCTATAGTCATTTAGCATGTACTTAAGACTTTTGAATTTGTTTCCTTTGTACATGTGTATATATGTGTGTTCAAACCCTTTGAGGGAAACCTTCGGTAATGTAAACTAGTACCTTGTATTAACATGTTTCCACTGTGTTGTACGCTTTATGAGTCTTAATAAGCTTTTCGCCTGTGATTTTAAAAGGGCCCTTACATCTTCCATGTGTCACAATTAAAGAAATATCAACCTGATTCCAAACATGTGATCGAATATGAAGAAGTAGACTTGTGAGATGATCGACGTATGAGGTCACACCTGACCGAATCATAGATCGATAGGAGAAACAAATGAGACACTGAAGTATCCTATTAAACAAAGTGGTGTGGAAGGGATTATCTCCTAGAAAAGCTACATAGGAGGCTGAGGAAGACATGCAGAAGCGTTTCCCATAATTTATGGGTCGATACTTGTAACAAATTTTGGGGATGAAATTTATTTAAGGGGGAGAGCTGTAATACATCATTTTTAATCACCAATATTCCTCCTGTATAATTAATACATTTAATGGAATAAAATGGTGAATTGTGGTATGCATAAATGTACAAAAAATAAATTTTCCAATCGCCGGTTACATACAACTGGGCAAAGCATGGACACAAAGGAGCAATTAATGTCCATATAAAGGCTTACTATTGTAACAAAAATTTAAACATAAAATGACATGATTAATGGCCCATATACATGTCAAAAATTGGCCAAACCAAAGGAAAGAAGCAAGAAATGATTTATTTCAATAAATCATAAAACATAAGGGCAAAATGGTAAATTTGCCATAAACAAGAAACAAATTAAATTTCCTACTTCCTCTTACATATTCGGTCAAGCAAGGGGACCACATATACATATATATTTGTTTGGGTTACACTAAAGCAAGAAGAGAATTCTTGACCAATCACAAGGAAGTATAAGTCAAAAGCAAAAAGCATAAGACTTTGGTCAAAGAATTGTAAGATGGCATTATGGTATGTTCAATAGAGAAATATATACTCTCTCATCTTATTAAAGTTGGCTGAAAAGAGAAGAAAAAAGAGAAAAGGAAATTATTTTGTAATATTAAACAAAAAGCATAGTTTTGGACCAATAGGAAATACCCACATGTAAAGCAAGTTGTCTCACTTATTAAGTCATTAGCTTTTCATCTTCCTCTATTCATTGACGGTGAAAAACTGAAACAAAGAGAGAGGAAGAGCTTAAGCACATTCAAAGAAGCAAGAACAAGCAAGAAGGCTAGGGTTTCACAAATCCAAGGTAAGAACTTACAAAACTTAGTAGTTTTTGTCTCCTAATCGTCCTACAACTCCACCTAACCTCTTATACTCCTATATGTTTCAAGACAAATCAAGAGGAAAGAGAGAGTGAACAGTTATGTTTTAGAGAGAGAAAGCCAAGAAATCAAGAGGTAATTACCAAAACTTAATCCTCTTGTCTTATATCATATTGTTGGTGTTGTTGTAGGTAGATATTATCATGTTTTCTCTTGTTTTTAATTTATGGCCTGAAGCATAATTATGGGGAAATGCTGCCCAAATTCCCTCTAAATATGTTCATTTAGGCTATGTTTGGCTTGATAAAGGGGAGGGGAGGGTTTGAGAGGGATTTTCTTTTACCTTGTTTGGATTGACAAAAAGAGAGGGGAGGAGAGGGATTTTGATATTAGCTTGTTTGGTATAGGAGGGGAAGGGAGGGGAAACATTTTTATATGGATAACTTTACCCTTATTTCATTTAATTTTCATTTTATAAATTTATAACATATTTAATAAAATATAATTATAAATGGTATTTAATATATAAAATTATAATTTTTTAATTATAAAAATTAAATAAATATAATTATAAAATATGTGACAGTTTTGGGTAAAGAATGGAAAGGGCACTATGGGAATATTATAAAATAGTAGGGACATATTAGTCAATATATATCTAAACATTAACCTTTCCTTCCAAATTCCCCCAATTTTGGATGGGAGGGAAGGGGAAATTTTTAAAAAAATTTCGTCCCCTCCTAAATATTTTAACAATCCAAACAAGAGGAGGGGAGCAAAATCTCCCCATTCCCCTCCCCTCCCCTCATACCAAATATACCCTTAGTGTTTAACCAGCTAATCATGTGATTAGAAGTAAAAAGGAAGTGATTAAGAGAAAACAAAAAATCAACATGTTGCTCTTTGAAACCCTAACTTTGTGTTCTGTGGGTGATGTGAGGAAAGAGTAGGAATTTTATAGCTTTGATGATTCCATTAGATTTAGAAGGAAAAATTGTATAGGTATGCAAGTGTTCATGATTTTTGGATGTTTGTATGCCAATTTGGAAATTTATAAAGTTTGTGTGTACACATGTTGGTTCTGCCCTATCTGGAATAGTGACATCGTGCGTGGTGTTTCATAGACCAAACCTTGTCCAAAAGTTCTGAAACTTTCAAAAATTAAATTATAGATATATAGCTTTAATTTTATAGGTATTTTGTAATTTTTGGACAAGTATATTGGGAGATATGAATTTTTGAAGTTATGCCCTGTTTTCTAGAATGCAATCTGAAACAGTGGTGTTTATTCAATTACTGGGAATTATATGATTACACTGAGCAAACCCAACTATTTTTCCTCAAAATTACATTTAAATAGCTTCAGTTTGGAATTAGAAGAAGTCAAATTGGAGTTTTGTAGAATTAATTATGAATTTTCAAAATTGGCTGACCAATCTGTCAGTTCCTAGAAAATAGTGAAACTGCATTGTATAGAATTGTATTGAGCAGAAACTGTTGTAACTGCATTAAATAACTAGCAACATACAATTTAAAGGGGGTAATGCTACAAGTAATAATTAGTTAATTGTACTTTAATTTTGTTAGGAATTGGAAATAGGCCAAGCCGAAATCCGAGAGTAGGACAAACACAGAATTTTGAAAAAGATTCAGGTAGTAACTTCTTCTTACGTATACTATGTGATTACTAAATGAGGATTATGTCATTCACTGTAACATGAGCTAGTGTCCTAGACACATCAATTCGCCATGTTGTAGTTAGGGACCCAACAGGGGCACCGAGTAGACCAAGGGGCAAACATGTAGTTTGATCTTGGGCAAGTATACACACATAGTTTAATCATCTTACATGACATGACATTGCATATCTATTTTCGTATTCTATATTTTTGTAAGCATGTTGCTACTGAGATTCCCTTGAATCTCATTCTTTTTCGAAACAAAACATTACAGCTGAAGTAGGCGGCTTGAAAGTCAAGGTGGCTTCTGGTGATTAGGGTCCTGGAGCTCTCAGTTGCAGTTATAGTTATTTTTGCTAGTTTTTGAGTGCTCTATACATTTGTATGTATTTATCAAACCCTTTGGGGGAACTCACCTGTAATGTAAACTTACACTTAATATTAGTAATGTTTTCTGCTATTTTTGTATGCCTTATGGAACTTTGCATTTATCACTCTGTGATTATCGAAATGTTAAGGGGTTTGACAAAAAACAGTTAAGAAAATATGATAGATATCATAAATATAAGAAATATAGAAAAAATATAGATTTAAAAAATATCCTAAGGGTAGATTTTTTAATAAATATATGCCAAGAAAATATTTTAAGAAAGGAAAAAGAAACATAAATTATAGAAAAAACCCTAAAAAATGTAGATGTTATAATTGTAGAGAAATAAGTCATATATCAAATGAGTGTAAAAAACCCAAAGACAAGAAAGTAATAAAAATATTAGAAGAAGCAGAAAAATATGAATTAGAACCAATATAATCTGAAGAACCAATATTTAGTGATATAGAGGATCAAGAAATAGAAATATATAAATTATAAGAAATAAGTGAAGATGAAAGTGAGGATAATATGAGTGAAATAAGTGAAATTTATGATTCAGAAGAAGATTAATATGTGTTATATGATGAATATTGAAGATGGTCAATCTAGTAAGAATAAAATTAAGGAATATGAAAATGAACATTATTAAGAATATAGAAATATAAATGAAGGACCGGTAGAAAAAAGGATGACATTTAACCAAAAACAGTATAATAAAATATCAGGAATAAAATTAGAAATGAAAACAGAAAAATTAATAAATGAAAATTTTATGGAAAGAATAAATAAAAAGTTCAAAGCTAAGAAAAATCAGAAAACTCATTGTGTAATACTAGAAATGAAATATCCTATAGAATCAACATTAACAAAAGAAGTTTTAAGAATACCCTTAATAAGTAAACAATTAATTAAAAATGAAATAAATAAATTATCATTTAAAGATGGAGTAACAGAAATATACATACCTGGAGTACAATTATTAATAAAAACTTATTTTAAGGAAGAAATAGATTCACCTATAGAATTATTAATAACTGATGGAAGAATAATAAGTAGTGCACAAGATAGTATATTAGGAATGTTAGCAGAAAATTTAATGTACCAAAAAGTAAAATTTACACTAGACACAAATTTTACAATATCAAGAAATGATGAACATATAAATCAATCAATAATGATATACCATAAATTAGGATGAATAAAATTAATTTCAGGGGCAAAAACGATAAGTATAACAGAAATGATAGGACTAGTATTTACAAATAAACATAAAATTTATAATAAATCTCAAGGAAGAATAAGTATAGAAAAAAAATTTTATTCCAATATTACAAGAATTAAATAAGGATCCAGTAACAATTACTATACCTGAACAATTAATGATAGAATTGGATAAAATAAGAAATTATAATGAAATAAATCCAAGAAATATAGAAGTCAATAATCAATTAGGATAAAGATAATTGAAAGTACATAACCCAAATATAAGTTATATTTCAATAAGATTAAGTGTTGATAATATAAGACCAAGAAGTAATATTAGTATATCATTAATAGAAATAAGACCAATTAGTTGAAATACCAATATATTCACAATTAAGAGAAATAAGACTAGAAATAAATATTATAAAAATAGAAATAATGAAGGAATTAGTATGGATGAAAATAAAAGCATTATTAATAGAAAATAATGAAAGTATGATAGATTTATAATATATAGATAATAATATAAAGGGTTAAGGTGCAGATTTAGCAAGGAACTATTTCTTAAAGTGGACCCAACACAACTAACTATTTTATTGGGTAAAAATAGACATTATCAATTTTTAGGGTGCAAAAGTAGACATTATGAATTTTTTTTAGAGCAAAAATAACAATTTCGTTATCTATTTTAGGGGTGCAAAATTGTTATTTTTGCTCAAAAAAAATTCATAATATCTACTTTTACACCCTAAAAATTCATAATGTCTATTTTTACACCCTAAAATAGTTAGTTGTGTTTGGTGTACTTTGGGAAATAGTTCATTGCTATTTTTACACCTTAACCCTAATATAAAATTAACAGAACAAGGAGAAGAAAAGACAGATTCAATAATTAGATTTAATAATAAAGATATTATAGAAATAACACTAAGAATAAAAGAAAATATGGGAGATTATCCATTAATACTAGGAAAGGATTTTTTAGAAACACTAAAACCATATAAAATACAAAAATTAAAGAATAATAATAAACATCAACAAAAAGTGTTATAATCCCAAAATTTTTAAATGAATGAATATTATGAAGCCATAAATGGACAAATAATAAAAGTAAATAGTGCATATAGATGTTTCCTAAGATATTTAAAAACAAAATTCCAAAAATTAAATAAACAAGAAAAGGAAAGATTAAGAGAAATATACTTCCAAAATCAAGACTTATTTTTTGAAGAATATAGAAGAAATGTAGATACAATAGCAGAAAGAAGTCATTTTGCAAATAAATACAAAAATATATTAGAAGTATTATTTAGAGTTTAAAATGAATGGTAGGATAATTCCAATAAAAAATGTAGAGTAAAAAAATCAAATAATAATGATAACACAAAGTAATAAAACTATCATGAGAAAAGTAATAAATGCATGAAGAAAATTGAATGAAAAAGATGAAGAAACGATAATGAATATAATAAAGGATAAAAGAAGAGATAAGATAGAAGCACGATTTATAATTAAATATCAGGCATATGGAAGAATAAGAGATAGAAAATGTTATATTAAATATTGGAAGAATAAATTAGATATACTATCAAGAGCTTAAATGGATAATTATTATATGACAAGAGATGGACAGATAATAAAAATACCTAGTAATCATAATATTTTAATAAAAATTCTAAAACATAAATTAGATAAAATATTAAAAGAAGATAGAAAAACATTAAATCAATTATATTATAGTAATAAAGAAAGATATTACCAAGAATATAATAGAAATATGGGAGTAATAGCATAAAGAATGAGAGTTTAGGAATGAATTCAAAGAAAAATTAGAATTGTTATCTAGGGTTTAATATGACAAAACTATTTTATATACTTGTGAAGTTTAATTACAAAAATTATAGATCAAGAAAATATCATGCATTAATAGAGATAAGAGCAAATCTAACAATAGCAAAATACAATATATTACCACCAGGAATGTAGAAGAAAAAACCAAGACCATTATGAATGACTAGTGCAGGAAGAGAAATACATTTAATAGAATTAGAATCATTAAATATAAATGTACAAATAGGAAATTTTGAATTAAAAATACAAACTTTAAATTAGTATAATGAACCATCTTGTGATGTAATATTACGATTAGATTTTATAGAACAATATTATTCTATGCATATGATTAAGAAAGCAATTATTTTAACAACACCTTGTAAATAAGAAGCTTGGGGAATAAGAATAGAAGAACCATATGGTAGAAAAGATGAAGTATTTCAAAGAAAAACTAATGAACATGAAGTACAATTTTTACTTAATAATAAACCAGTACATATAAAACATATGCTAGCAACATTAACAATAACAGAAGTTGTCAAACCCCTTAATATTTTGATATTCACAAAGTGATAAGCATAAAGTTCCATATGGCATACAAAAATAGCGGAAACATACTGATATTAAGTATAAGTTTACAATACAAGAGAATTCCCTGCAGGGTTTGATAAATATATACAAATGTATAGAGCATTTAAAAGTATCTAAAGTATATGCCAAAAATAACTTAGCAGCAATATAAAGCTCTGGGACCCTAATCACTGGTAGCCATCAACTTGCCATTTGAGTTGCCCGCTTCAGCTGTAATGTTTGGTTTTGAAAAAATGAGATTCGAAGGAATCTTAGTAGCAACATGCTTACAAACATATAGAATGTGAAAGTAAATATGCAATGTCATGTTATGTAAGATGATCAAAACTATATGTGTGTTCATTTGCCCAAGGTCAAACTACATGTTTGCCCCTTGGTCTACTTAGTGCCACTATTGGGTCCCTGACCACAACATGGCAAATTGGTGTATTTAAGACACTAGCTCATGTTACAGTGAACGACATATACAAATATAATAGGCATCACATAATATCTGTAAGAAGAAGTTACTACCTGAATCTTTTTCAAAATTTCATGTGTGGATACTTGGATTTTGGCGGCTCGGGCGAGGTCCAATTCCTATAAAAATTAAATTTACAAGTAGCTGATTATTACTTGTAGCATTACTACTTTTAAATGGTATGTTGTTAGTTATTTAATGCAATTACAATAGTTTTTGCATAATACAATTATGTACAATGCAGTTTCAATGTTTTCTAGAAACTGGAAATTTTTTTAGTCAATTTTAGAAATTCATAATTAATTCCAAAAAAATCCAATTTGACTAATTCTAAAGCCCAATTGAAGATATTTCAATTTGAATTTGAGGAAAAATAGATAGGTTTGCTCACTATAGACATATCATTCCCAATAATTCATTAAACATCACTGTTCCAGATTTATTTCTAGAAAATAGGGCATAACATCAAAAATTTATATCTCCCAATGTACTTATCCAAAAATTACAAATTATAATAAAATTAAATCACTATGTATTTAATTTAATTTTGAAAAGTTTCAGAATTTTTGGACAAGGTTTGTCCTATCAAACACCGCACAAAACAGCATTGTTCCAAACAAGGTAGATCAACAACATGTACATACACACTTTGTAAATTTCATAATTGGCATACAAACATACACAAATCA
The DNA here is from genome assembly GCA_037074505.1 of Albizia julibrissin. Taxonomy (NCBI): domain Eukaryota; kingdom Viridiplantae; phylum Streptophyta; class Magnoliopsida; order Fabales; family Fabaceae; genus Albizia; species Albizia julibrissin. The sequence goes on along the minus strand of CM073477.1, from coordinate 55,576,398 downwards.
TGAACACTTGCATACCTACACAAATTTTCCTTCTAAATCCAATGAAATCATCAAAATTACCAAATTCTAACTTCTTGATGACATCACACATAGAACAGAAGGTTAGGGTTCTTAGGAGGTTCATGTTATTTTCTTGTTTTCTCTTACTTAATCACTTCCTTTCTACTTCTAATCACATAATTATCTACTTAAACACTAACTGGACATGTTTAGAATAAATTTTGACAGCATTTCCCTATGTTTTGCTTTAGCCCATAATAAGAAAATAAGAGAAAACATAGCAAATATCACCAACAACATGATACAAGACAAGATGATCAAGTTTTAGTGATCACCTCTTGATTTCTTGGCTTTCTCTCTCTAAAAATTCATTATTCACTCCCTCTTTCCTCTTGATTTTTTTTTTTGAAAAATATGGATTTAATGGAGTAGAAGAGGTTAGGAGAGGTTATAGAGAGATTAGGAGGCAACAAATCACAAGGTGTTGCAAGTTCTTACCTTGGAATTTTGAAACCCTAGCCTTCTTTGCTTGTTCTTGCTCTTTCAAGATACTTGAGCTCTCTCTCTCTCTCTCTCTCTCTCTCTCTCTATTCTGTTTTTCACCGGAAATGAATGAATGAAGAAGAAGGGTTAATGACTTAAGCAATTATCCAACTTGCTTTACATGTGGTTTCTTCTTATTGGTCTAAAATTGCTTTTTTCGTATAATATCACAAAATAAATTTCCTTTCCCCTTTTTTTCCACCAAAATTAAAGAGGGAAGAGAATGGATATTACCATATTGAAATATCCAAAAAGTTGAATCTCCTAATATGACTAATTAAGGTCATATGCTTTTTGACTTCTTGACTTCTTACTTTTTCCTCTACTTCCTTTTTTCTAACGATGTATATATATGTTTCTCTTGCTATTTCCCTTATCCACCGAAAGTCTAAGAGAAAAGGGAATTAAATGGCTTCTTACTTCTCATTGACCAAGGTGTTATGCCTTTTTGCTTTTGACTTGTGCTTCTTTGTGATTGGTCAAGAATTTTCCTTCCTGAAACAATATTTGTCAACAAGTATATGCATTTCCCTTTGCTTCCCTTGTCTTGACCGTGCACATAAGAGGAAACAAAAGGAATAAAAATTGGTCCCTTGCATTGCTCTTAGATGCTTCTTTCAAGTTTAACAAAATTGGTCATACCTCTTTTAACTTTTGCAACTAGATTTTCCCCTTGGTAATAATATTCCAAAATAATCTTATTAATTATCAAGTGAACATTTTCCTCTTTTTAATTTCCATGTGGCCTAAATTATTGGAATTATTAGGGGAATAATAATTGTTTCTCTTTTTATGGCAACATTATCGTTTTGCCCTTACGTTTTATAAAAACTCATGTCTTGCTCTTTTTCCCTTGTTTTGGCCAATTTTGACACTTATTATAGGCCATTATTTGTGTTATTTTATCCTCCAATTTAGGTTACAATATTATGTAATACCCTGAATTTTAGGATTAAAGGCTTAAGGTTTAGCTTGGATTAAGTGGACTGTTATACCCCAGTTTAGCAAATGTCCAATTAAGGAATGATATTTTTCCAAAATTCCTTAATATCTTTGGATATTAAAAAGGAAAAAAAGGTGAGCGCAAAAATAGTAATTTTGCCAAAAGATGAGAAATGATTGTTTTCCTTAATATTTCCAATGATTTGAGCTGAATGGGAATTTAAAGGAGGGAAATGACTACTTGATAATTAATAAGCTTATGTGGGTGAATTATTATCAAGAAAAGTCAATAAGTGGAAAAGCTTAAGGCTTGGTCGACCACTTAAGGTGGTATAATGGGATAGTTTGAGAGTAAAGTATACTCTCTTGTATCTCATTAATATTAATGGAATGATGAAGGAAAAGAGAAATGAAACTTGTTATGCAAGTAATACGACAGTTGGATACATTGGTGGTAAGCCATTTGGATGATTTTAATTAATCATCATCCTTCATCATTTATTCTCATTCTTTCCTGCATTTAGATTAAAACAAAAATAGAGAAGGGAAAAGAATCAGAAAATGTGAGAAAGAGAGAGAGAGAACGGACGAATGAGAACGAGAGGAGAGAGAAAACTTATAATGGCCAAAACTCGACCAAAACGGCGTTTTCTCTCTAAGTACCCAGTACACATATTACTCATCCCAAGCTTTGATTCTATAGTTTTGGATTTTCATTTGGAGATGGTTGGTACCGTCTTGCCAGCCAAAACGTCGCCGGAATTTTGAACTGAATTCAGAAAAGTGTAGAGGTAAGCGTAAGCTTCATTTCTACCATTTTGGTTTATCGTTTGGATGAGTATTTTGAGAGTAAGGTACTATTCATTTCTTGTCCTATTTGTATTTTAGGGGCCGCAACAATGTCTAATGGATGTCTAAACGGCTAATCATATAACTATAAGTAGAAATGAAGGTATTAAGATAAAGAAAGGGAGGAACCGACACAACTCTTCTAATAACTCTATAATGGCTTCCTTGAGTATGGCATGAGGATAGAGTTGGAATTTCATCAATTGGATGATTCCATTGATTTCAGAAGGGCAAATTATGCAGGTTTCATGTTGATGACAAAGTGAAAAAAGGCCTAGAGGGTGAAATGACCAAATTACTCCTTAAAGGCTCTAAGTAAGGGCTATCAAGGGTATTTTTGTCATTCAAGCCTGAATTTGACTAATCTAAAGTTATAAATGGATTCTACATGTGAAATTGTATAGGATTGGCCCATGTTGTAATTTCTGTAAAGGTACAGTTGGGCCGGGCTTCCGGGGACATTTTAGTAATTTAGCGTAATTGGGCTAAGTTATCAATTAAAAATGAGTGTAAAATGTTATAAGGATGAGTAGTGACTCATGTGTGCTATGTTTGAGAATTCTAGGACTCGATGAATGAACGTGCTCGAATCGGAGCAAGAACAAAAGATAGAGGACGGACGTGAAGTCCGACAGGTAGTAAACTTACCTTTCCTGCATGTGTATGATATATATGTCTTATATTGATTATGTGACTGTTTTGCCTATTTATGTTAAACATGTTGATTGATGTATTAAAGCTTTTTATCCTTTATGAAATGGCCTTCTGTATGTCATAACATTGAGCACGCAGCATGTCATTATGTTGGCATGAAATAGTGTAGGCAAGCATGTCGTGTATTCATATATATCTACATGTATAGTGGTATTGTTCGCTAATAAGATTCTCTCAAATCTTACTCCTTCCAAACAACCATTTAGATAAGTTGAAGATGCATAAAAGTATGCATGGAGGAGATATGGAGACGTGAAGTGAAGAGAAGACCGTAGTGCGGGGCACTATTGTTTGTATTCTATGTATTTATAGGTATGAATGTTGTATAAGTAGAGAACCGCTTTAATGTAATAAAGAGAACAACTTTTAGTTATTTAAAGTAATTGCTCGCTTACTCTGATATTGTGGAACTAAGAGTCGGTGAGGTATTGTAAGGAAGGGTGTTTCATATTAGGCCTTTAAGTAGACATTAGTTGCTCCTTTATGTCCTTGCTTGGCCAAGTTATGCGTAACTGACGATTGGAATATTTCTGACAGTTGTTGTACATCATAATGTACTATTTATTCCATTAAATGTATTAATTATATATGAGGAATATTGGTGACTAAAAATAGGGTGTTACAGCTCTCCGCCCTTAAATAAATTTCATCCCCAAATTTATTACATCTATTAACTCATAAATTCTGGTAAATGCTTATGTATGCCTTCCTCAGCTTCCCAAGTAGCTTCCTAAGGAGATAGTCCCTTCCACACTACTTTGATGAATGAGATAATCTGGTGTCTCAGTTGTTTCTCCTGCTAATCAATAATTTGATCAGGTTTGACCTCATATGTCAGATCGTCTTGTAAGTCAACTTCTTTATATTCGATCACATGTTCAGGATCAGGTTGATATTTCTTCAACTATGACACATGGAAGACATCATGTAGCCTGATTAAGCTTAGGGGTAAAGATATATGGTACGCTACTGGCCTAATCTTTGACAAAATCTCAAAAGGACTAATGTACCGAGAGCTCAGCTTCTTCACCTTCATTGCCTTACCAATGCTAATAGCAGGCGAAACTTTTATGAACACATGGTCTCCAACCTCAAACTCGAGAGGTTTTTGCCTCTTGTCGGCATAGCCTTTTTTTGGTCTGATCTGTGCTGCTAGTAGCCTATGCTTAATCAACCTTATTTGCTCCATTGTTAGATCAACTATGTCTGGCCTATACATCTGCCTCTCAAACAGCTCTATCTAGCACATGGGCGATTGAAATTCCCTTCCATACAACACTTCGTAGGGAGCCATTTGGGATGCTTGAATGATAACTGTTGTTGTATGCAAATTTTTCCAAGGGAAGGAATTGGTCCCAACTACCTTTGAAATCAATCACGCACACCCTAAGCATATCTTCTAGTGTCTGGATTGTTCTCTCAGTTTGTCCATCTATTTGAGGATGATAGGCCATACTTAATTGGAGCTTGGTACCCAAAATCTCGTGTACCACCTTCCAGAATTTAAAAGTGAATTAAGGATCTCTATCTGATATGATATTTTTTAGAGTACCATAGATACACACTATCTCCTTAATATAGATGTTTGCTAGTTTATCGGGAGAGTAGTTAATGTTGAACGGAAGAAAATGGGCTATCTTCATGAATCGATCTACTATCACCCATATAACATCATGGTTTCAGACCTTTGGTTATCCTGTCACGAAATCTATGGTGATGCTCTCCTATTTCCACTCAAGAATTGTAGGGTTTTACAATATCCTTGAAGGTCATTGATGCTCAGCTTTGATTTTCTAGCATATAAGGCAACAAGAAATGAACCTTTTCACGTCCGTTTTCATGTTTAGCCACCAATATGTGGACTTAAGCTTATGATACATCATAGTTACTCCTGGACGCAAAGTGTATTTACTCTTGTGTGCCTCCTCCAAGATTTGTTACTTCAGTTCTGCCTTTTGGTGGAACATATATTCACTTATGGTACCGGACTAGCCCACTTGGTGACAAGTCATATTCCTGAGTCTCTTCCTTTACAATTAGGTTTCTGATAGACTGGGCACGTCTATCTTGAATCTAAGCTTCTTCAATTTCTGCTCTTAGATCATTATCTGCCTCAGTGATATTGCTGTTGCTAATCATTATTTGATTTGATAAGTTGAGGTCTCGGAAGTTTTCGATTAGCTTCCACTCATGAATCATGAGGGCTTCCACCTGTACTGCTGTACAGTTCAACGTATCTGCCACCATATTAGCTTTGTCTGGATGATACTTGATCTCCATATTATAGTATTTAAGCAACTCCATCCATATATACTGTAGCATATTAAGATCTTTTTTATCGTATAGATATTTCAAACTCTTGTGGTCACAGTACAACTCTATGGTCACCCTATAGAGATAGTGTCTCCAGATTTTTTGTGTGAACACAATCGTCGCCAACTCAAGATCATATGTGGGATATCATTGTTCGTGAGGCTTTAGCTGCTGTGATGCGTATGCCACTACATGACCTTACTGCATTAGGACACATTCCAATCCATGCCTACTGGTATCTGTATAAACCACAAAGGTTAATTATGGATCTGGGATTGTCAGAATTGGTGTAGTGGTTAGCTTTTGTTTTAAATCTGTAAAGATACTCTCATAATTGTTGTCCTACACCAAATGCTGAGTTTTTCATGTTAGCTTATTCAATAGCAAAGCTATTCTGAAGAAGTTCGATATGAATCGTTGATAATAGCCCACGAGACCCAGAAAACTGCATATCTCAAATACTGTTTCTGGCCTCTTCCAGTTCAGTACTATTTCCACCTTGTTTGGATCTACAAAGACCCCTTGTTATGAGGCTACATGGCCCAGAAATGTAACTTCTGGAAGCCAAAACTCACATTTGCTTAGCTTGGCATAGAGTTGCATATCACCCAATGTTTTTCATCACTGTTCAATTTAGCAAAGGGGCTTGTTAGGTCTTATTGCCCATGGATATTGCCCCATGTAACCATGCACCTCGGGTCTTATTGCCTCTGTTCTTTGTTCGACATATCTTTGAGTGCTTAGTAATCTATTGACTTGAAGATATACTAGTCCAACAAGTCTTATAATCTCAGGACATATAGTCCTCTAGTGATTCCAGGCCTCATATCCTTATCGGGATGCTGCCCAGTGTATTTAGCCTTGTGGCTTAAGTTATTCCATTCTCACAACTCTAAATATTTTTGTATAACTGCCAAGTATAACCATGTACACTGGGATGTATTGCCAATATATATGACTATAAATGAATATGTGTGAAACCATGTTTATCTGTTTGGGTTTCCAAGTCAAAGGACTATTTGACCGTTATTGCCCGTACAGTGTGCGCTTTTCAGGATCAAGGCAATGATTTTGTTCTAGGCTAAAATAATTGCTTTATCCTTACTTGTCACATCATGGTATCTTTACTTGTCACATAAATGTTATGGAGCAGGCATCAACCTATCTGTATTATCTCATATTCTCAAGTCGAAATTAATTGCTGCTAGCTCTATAATCATAAGTGGGGGTAGTTGATTTGGTGAGTCTATATTTGTTGAGAGGTATTCATCACCATTACGCCTTATTTTACTAGAGCTCATCCCAATCTTTGTTTACATGCTCCACCACCAACCATATAGGTTGTGTGACTTCTACCTCTATAGGTGGTATTAGTATAGGCTATACTGGTCGTGTCACTACAAACCACACAGGTTCATATAGGTAATATCATTGTACATCATGTAGGATGTAACATTACTGACCATAATGCTTTAGTTGCATGTTTCACACACCGCCTTTCGACCATAAGGCTACTTGTGCTTTTCACCGGTGCAACCAGAACTCTCATATGGCTATGTTAGAGGTGCATCCTGATCATGGGGTTGATTAACATGCTCTGATGAGGCTGCCTTATTACTATATACCACACAGGTGCCTCATTATGCCCACACAAGTCATATTGTACACCATGTATGTTATGTCAATGTTGACCTCATAGGTTCTATCATGATAGATGACACAAGTCATATTGCGAAATGGGATGATCAACATAGGTGTGACTGTCTACCTCTCCAGTTGTCCTCATAAGTTATTCGTTGATTTGTGCCCCCACTCACCTGATTCATTTGCTCATAATGGCTCCTGCTACACCGCTTTATTATTTCATCACCTCGTATAAGGTTTAATAGTATAGAGATGATTTGGTAGGAGTTCTATAGGAATCTCTTATGACGTCTGACTAATCCCATAAACTATGTACCTTGGTAACAATTCTAGGCCTCTTTTTGGTCAATATTATTCCTAGGGGGCCTCTAGTTACCACTGTCGTCAGGCTGATATGGCTTCTTACTGGTTCCACTAGAAAAACCACCCCGATATCTGTGCTTCTGTAAAGAGTTTCTACTATTGGATGTGTTCTTATTGCTGGATTGTTGTGGGTGTTCAGATCTAATAGATTGTGCTCTGTGATCCAACACTCTTTAATCACCTTATTAAACTCTTTGAAATGTGTGGAGATCAGCTTCTCCTTCTCACCCTGTTGTATCATCAGAAATTTTATTTTTTTGGCCAATTTTGCTAAACGGGAAAATACTTTCTACTTCATTACGATATGCTAGATCCTATTTTGTGAGTCAACTTGTCTCGCACTACTCACAGGTACTTTTCATACTCTTCTCTGCATTTTGATTAATTCAAAATGTCAACGTTGAGCTCATCATAGCTAGTCTGAACACCATCAATAATTTCATGTTGTAGAAAAACTTTACATAGTAAGGTAAGAAAACTAGCTCACTGTCAGCTAAGAGTCAAACTCTCCTCGTGAAATAAGGACATCGGTCTCTATCAACAACAACCCATATTGATTAAACTTTACTTAGTTCCTTATAACTGCCTTCGCCTCAAAAGTTATGCCGGCCACCTTCGATCACCCAAAATATACTTCTTAGGCCCCATATCACTCCAGGTACATATGCCTCCGCACGTAATCTGTCATGTGCTCTATAAACTTTGTGAAGTGATCGTTCGACCTTCGCTCAACAATGTCATTCTTCTTCCAGTTCCAAAAAAATTGTGTCCAAAAAGAAATCCATAATAGTGAAGATCCGAAACTCGTCCAGAAATTCAGCTCCAATGGGACCTGCTTCTAGTATTGTGTATCCACCATATCCAGGTATACGAGGTACTAATCAACTGGGGTGTCATGCACTCGTACCGCCTAACGATATCTGCTACGAACAAACTCCCATAAGTTCTCATCAGGCTATAAGATGGTATGTGCACTATCTCTGCTTTGGAGCTATTGATATTTCTCAGATCTACCTCAGGACCATCCGACAATGGATGTCCCAACTCTCCCACCAATAAATTAGCTGGTGATGCTAGCCTCAAGTACTAGCCCTAGCTATTATTGTGGTATGTATATTGGTTTAACTTATACCTCCTTCTTGGGTGTCACTAATACTCTGCTGCCGCTGGGTGTCTGGTTTTATATGTGATGTTGTCCTTCAGGTATCCATTGATCAAGGAGTTCCCCAACAGAGGAGATCTATCTTACTTTTGCCGCCTTTCACACATGATTCCTCTCACCGTGTAAACAAGACCATATCAGTATTTCTATTCTGTAAATTCCATAACAGCTTTATGCTATGATACCAAAAATGTCAAACCCTTTAACATTTTGGTATTCACAGAGTGATAAGGATAAAGTTCCATATGGCATACAAAAATAGTGGAAACATACTAATATTAAGTATAAGTTTATATTACAAGAGAATTCCCTGTAGAGTTTGATAAATATATACAAATGTACAAAGCATTCAAAAGTATCTAAAGTACATGCCAAAAAGAAATATGGCAACAATATAAGCTCTGGGACCCTAATCACCGGTAGCCACCAACTTGCCTTTTGTGCTACCCACTTTAGCTGTAATGTTTTGTTTTGTAAAAGAATGAGATTTGAGGAAATCTCAGTAGCAACATGCTTACAAACATATATAATGTGAAAGTAAATATGCAATGTCATGTCATGTAAGATGATCGAAATCATATGTTTGTACATTTTCCTAATGTCAAATTACATGATTGCCCCTTGATCTACTTGGCGACCCTGTTGGGTCCCTATGGAAAATTGGTGTGTCAAAGACACTAGCTCATGTTATAGTGAATGACATATACAAATATAATAGGCATCACATAATATATGTAAGAAAAAGTTACTGCCTGAATCTTTTCCAAATTTCCGTATGTCAGGCACTTGGATTTTGGCTCGGGCGAGGTCCAATTCCTATAAAAATTAAAGTTACAAGTAATTGATTATTACTTGTAGCATTACTACTTTTAAATTATATGTTGTTAGTTATTTAATGCAATTACAATATTTTTTGCACAATACAATTATGTACAGTGCAGTTTCAATGTTTTCTAGAAACTGGCAAATTTTTTAGTCAACTTTGGAAATTTATAATTAATTCAAAAAAAATTCAATTTGACTGATTCTAAAGCCCAATTAAAGATATTTCAATGTGAATTTGAGAAAACATTGTTAGGTTTGCTCACTATGGACAGATCATTCCTAGTAATTCATTAAACATCATTGTTCCAGATTTCTTTCCAGAAAATAGGGCATAACATCAAAAGTTTATATCTCCCAATGTACTTGTCCAAAAATTACAAACTAAAATCAAATTAAAGTTCATGTATTTACTTTAATTTTGGAAAGTTTCAAAATTTTTGGACAAGGTTTGTCCTATCAAACACCGCTCAAAACAACACTGTTCCAGACAAGATAGATCAACAACATGTACATACACACTTTGTAAATTTCATAATTGGCATACAAACATCCAAAAATCATGAACACTTGCATACCTACACAATTTTTCCTTCTAAAGCCAATGGAATCATCAAAATTACCAAGTTCCAACTTCTTGATGACATCACACATAGAACAGAAGGTTAGGGTTCTTAGGAGGTTCATGTTATTTTCTTGTTTTCTCTTGCTTAATCACTTCCTTTCTACTTCTAATCACATGATTATCTACTTAAACACTAACTGGACATGTTTAGAATAAATTTTGACAGCATTACCCTATGGTTTTGCTTCATCCCATAATTTGAAAACAAGAGGAAACATAGCAAATATCACCAACAACAACACCAACAACATGATATAAGACAAGAGGATCAAGTTTTAGTGATTACCTCTTGATTTCTTGGCTTTCTCTCTCTAAAAATTCAATTTTCAATCCCTCTTTCCTCTTGATTTATCTTGAAAAACATGGATTTAATGGAGTAGAAGTAGTTAAGAGAGTTTATAGAGAGATTAAGAGGAAAAAAATCATAAGGTTTGGCAAGTTCTTACCTTGGAATTTTGAAACCCTAACCTTCTTTGCTTGTTCTTGCTCTTTGAAGATACTTGAACTCTCTCTCTCTCTCTCTGTTCTATTTTTCCACCGAAAATGAATGAATGAAGAAGAAGGGTTAATGACTTAAGCTATTATCCAACTTGCTTTACATGTGGTTTCTTCTTATTGGTCCAAAATTTCTTTTTCGTATAATATCACAAAATAAATTCCCTTTCCCCTTTTTTTCCACCAAAATTAAAGAGGGAAGAGAATGGATATTACCATATTGAAATAACCAAAAAGTTGCATCTCCTAATATGACTAATTAAGGTCATATGCTTTTTGACTTCTTACTTTTTCCTCTTCTTCCTTTATTCTAACCATGTATATATATTTCTCTTGCTATTTCTCTTATCTACCAAAATTCTAAGAGAAAAGGGAATTAAATGGCTTCTTACTTCTCATTGACTAAGGTTTCATGCCTTTTCGCTTTTGACTTATGCTTCTTTATGATTTGTCAAGAAGTTTCCTTCTTGAAACAATATTAGTCAACAAGTATATGCATTTCCCTTTGCTTCCCTTGTCTTGACCATGCACATAAGAGGAAAAAAAGGAGTAAAAATTGGTCCCTTGCATTGCCCTTAGTTGCTTCTTCCAAGTTTATCAAAATTGGTCATACCTCTTTTAACTTTTGCAACTAGATTTTTCCCTTGGTAATAATATCCCTTGCAGAAATTATTAGGAATATTAGGGGGAAAATAATTGTTTCTTGATTCATAGCAACATTACCGTTTTTCCCTTACGTTTTATAAAAATTCATGTCTTGCTTTTTCCCCTTGTTTTGGTTTAATTTTGACACTTATTATAGGCCATTATTTGTGTTATTTTATGCTCCAATTTAGGTTACAATATTATGCCTTTAAGTGGACATTAGTTGCTCCTTGATATCATTGCTTGGCTAAGTTGTTTATAACTGACGATTGGAATATTTCCGACAGTGGTTGTGCATCATAATGCACCATTTATTCCATTAAATGTATTAATTACATATGATTAATATTGATGACTAAAAATGGGTTGTTTCAGAAGTAATAAAAGAAGACAAAAGTATTGAACAAAGATTATACAAAAATTATAATGATAATCCTTTGATTCATTAGAAAAAATTAAACCTATGGCAAAGATAGAATTGAAAGATTATAGCAAATAAATAAATTGTAAACTATACCATTAGAAAAAAAAGATAGGAATGAATTTATAATGCATATAGAAGAAATGAAAAAAATATGATTTAATAAGAGAAAGTAGATCTGAATATTCATCACTTGCAATGATAGTAGTAAAACACAGTGATGAAAAAAGAAGAAAATCTAGAATGGTAATAAATTGTACAAAGTTAAATGAAATAGCTATAAAAAAATAGATATCCTATACCTAAGATGGAATTACTATTTAATTTAATAAGAGGAAAAACAATATTCAATAAGTTTGATTGTAAGTCAGGAATTTTTTCAAATAAAGATAAAAGAAGAAAGTAAAAAATATACTGCTTTTAGTACATCTGAAGGATTATATGAATGTAATGTATTACCAATGAGATTTCATAATAGCCTAAGTATATTTCAAGAACATGTATCCAAATTATTAATTCCTATAAGAGATTTTGCAGTAATATATATAGATGATATATTAATATTCTCAAAGAATGAAGAACATGAAAAACACTTAAAGAAGTTTATGGATTTAGTAGAAGAAAAATGAATAAATATATCACCAAAGAAAGCTGAATTAAGAAAAACAACAGTACCTTTTTTAGGATAAATAATATCTAAAGATGATATAGAATTGCAAGATCATATAAGTCATAAAGTACAAGAATTTTCAAGAATAAATAATAAAAAGGAATTACAAGTATTTTTAGGATCAGTAAATCAACCTAGAAGCTATATACCTACTTTGTCAAAACTAACTGTAAAAGTATCTAAATTAGCAGTAGAAAAAACTATATGGAAATGGAATGAATAAACTCAGGAAGTAATAGAAAAAATAAGAATATTGTGTAAGAATTTACCAAATTAATAATACCTTTAGAAGAAAATGTAAAATGGATAATATATATTGATGCCTCTTATAACTATTAGGGAGCATCATTTTATTTTGAAGATAGAGAAGGAATAGAAAGAATAACTAGATATGCAAGTGGAAAATTTAATCCATCACAGAGTAATTATCATTCGAACTGGAAAGAATTTTTAGCAATAAAAAAGGCCATTGAAAAATTTGAATTATTAATAGTAAATTGTAAATTTATGATCAAAACTGATAATACTCAAGTAAAACATTGGTTAAAAAATGGAATAAAAAAATGGAAAATTAAGTAATAAAATGTTATTAAAATGGCATGGAGATTTATGTTATTATGATTATGATGTATAATATATTAAAAGAAAAAAAATAATCTAATAGCTGATTATTTAAGCAGATGGAATTAGTAAACAGGTCCAGTAACAGTCCTATAAGTAGACTACCAATTATGGAGACATATGAGGAATCACCTATAATAACACATCTTGTGATGAAGATTAATGTTCTAGAAGTAAATATGAGTTTACTAAATAGCCAAGTAAGTAATAGTGTATGGAGTTTATCTAATTCTACCTCTAACCTTATTAAGGCAGTAAACGGCATATATGCTAGACTGGAACAACTACATGTAAAAGAAGAACCTACTAAAGGATCTTCAAATAAGAATAAGGACAAGGAATCACCTGTAATCGGGTCATCTACCCAACCTCTAATTGGGTCATCCACCCAAATACTAGGAAAAGGGTCAACTACCCAAATACTAGGATCATCATGATTGAAGTCCAATAATTCCAATCCAGAACCAATAAGCCCAAAACAGATAATCCCTTTAGCCGAAATCATAAAAGGCTAGTAAAAAGAAATAAAAGATAGCCCAGCCTATAAGACTAATTTAGCCAATAAAACTATTATAACCTCATCCTCAACCTCATTAAGAACTACATCCAATATTTTTTACATACACTAATAGTATTAGTTTTATAAGCTTGTTGTAAAATGATTAAAGTAGTTAAGCCTCACCTATAAAACCATCAAATATGTCTCTCACTATGCCTTCAATAAAGCCATTATATATCCAGGAACACCACCATCCATTGTAAAAACCTTATATGGCTATGTATTAATTCAAACCATTTATCTATCAGCAAGTTTAGAAGAAATTTTAGAATTACCAATGAAATTGAAAGAAGCAATCAAGAAATATTTTGGAGTTGTAACCTAACATTAAGTATTCATCAAGTGTTACTCCACAATAGCTAAAATAACTCCTATTAAGTTCTATAATCTAATTAATCTCATAAGATTAGGAATAACTAAGAACCCAATTGAGTATGAACTAAAACAAAGAGAGGAAATTGAAGAAGATGACAAATTCCAGTTCAGAGTATCCAATATAAGAGCACAGGACCATCATATAATTTTTCAAGAAATGAACAGAATTGTAGCAAGTCCTGAAGAAGTTCCATAGGTATAAAATACGAGTAATATTACTTATATATAGTCCCTAGGAAAAAGTGTTAATGGTACTCATAATGTTTCTATAACTGGTATGACGAGATCAAGACTAATAAGATGGAACATACTGAAGAAATAAGTAAGAAAGTTTATAGATTATTATCAAAATATCCCAATCATAAATGTGATTGTTGTAGAGAACAAGAAAAAAGAGAAAAGGAACAATCAATTACTTTAAATCCCAATATTCTATGAATACAGATGGAAGAAAAAGAATACATGACAGAAAGGCTAAAAAAGATAAGGAGTAAGATTGACAAGATTAGGACAAGACTAAAGCAAGCCAAGAAAGCAGAAAAGAGGATAAGAAAGAAGATTTTGAAGATGAGAAAAGAAATGTGATGCAAGAAGATGAAGAAAGAAAAGAAATGTCGGCACAAGAAGATGAAGAACGGTGTCCGGGTGTGAAGAAACTCATATGGGATGGCTACCCACCAGAGGAACATGAGGAATCTTTAAAGCAATTAGAGTTAAAAAGTAACTAGGGTTATGTAACTAGGGTTGTAATTTTAGCCTATAAAAGTCTGTAATATGAAGAGTAAGGTATCAATTTTGTAATCGAGTTTTCAAGATTCTCTTCTTTTAGTCTTGAATATTCAAGCCTCCACCTCTCTTGTAAAATTTCTTACTATCAATAAATTCTTAGTTCAGTAATCTTGTGTGTAATTCTCTGAGGAATAATGTCAAACCCCTTAACCTTTTCGATATTCGTTGGGCGATAAGCATAAAGATTCATAAAACATACAGACACAGCGAAAACATATTGATATTCGTTATAAGTTTACATTACAAAAGAATTTCCTTAAAGGGTTTGATAAGTATATATACACATGTACAACTTATTCAAAAGTATCTAAGTACATGCAAAATAGTTATAGCCGTAATGAATAGCTCCGGGACCCTAACCACCGGAACCCATCGAATTGTCTTTTAAGCTTCCTGCTTCCTGCTTCAGCTGAAACTGTTTTATTTTGAAAGAATGAGATCTGAGAGAATCTCAGTAGCAACATGTTTACAAATATATAGAATGCGAAAATAGATATGTAATGTCAAGTCATGTAAGATGATCGAAACTATATATATGTATACTTGCCCAAGGTCAAACTACATATATGCCCTTTGGTCAACTTAGCGCCCCTATCGGGTTACTGACCACAACATGGCATATTGGTGTTTCTAGGACACTAGTTCATGTTATAGTGAATGACAATCATAATAGGCATTACATAGTATATGTAAGAAGAAGTTACTACCTGGTTGTTTTCCTCTAGCAACTTTCCGTTTATATGAGCTCAGGCAAGTCTTAGACTTCAGACAGTCACCAAATCCTACAATTTCTAATACACCATAGATGAGTTATTACTCATTCACACTTTACTCCAATCTTATACTATTAGTTAACTTAGCTTTACAATGATAAATTACTAAAATGCCCCTATAGCTTCGGTCTACTAGACCTTACCAGAAATTATGATTTGGGCTATTCCTATATAATTTTGCATGTAGAATCCATTTTTGACTTCATATTGGTCAAATTTAGGGCCAAATAATGAAAATGTCCTTGCAACTCTTCCTTTTAGGTTTTAAGGGATAATTCAGTCATTTCTCATTCTGGAGCTTTTCTCACTTAATCATCAACATATACCCTACAAAATTTTATCTTCTAAACCCGACAAAAGTATCAGAATTATCAAATTCCTACTTCTTTACCATGTCCAAGATAGGGCTTAGATTTTAGGTTCTTAAAAAAGTTGTGTCAGTTTCTCGTTTTTTCTTGCCTAATCACCTCCTTTCTACTTATAATTACACTATTAACTATTTAGACATTCATTAGACATGGTTTGGAGAAACTTGGACAGTAAGGTCCTTTAGGCTTCATCAATTATCTTTCATAAAAACAACCAAACCAAGCCAAGAACCACACTAATATCATCAATCAAGCAAGAGGAATAAGTTTGGAAGGTTTACCTTTTGAATTCTTAACTTTCTCTCTCTACAAGTTTTCCTCCTCTCTCCCTCATCTTGGAAGTTTGTCTTGAAAACCATGGTTTCAAAGGGGAAGAAATGAGTAAGAGAGATCATAGAAGGATTAGGAAGCTTAAACCTCAATGTTACAAGCTTCTTACCTCGATTTTTGGAGATCCCTAGCCTTTGGTATGCTTAAGCTTCTTCACCGACTCAACTCTCTCTCTTGTTCTTTCTGGTTCTGATTTGCATGAAAAATGAAGAGGAAAAGATGAAGAAATGTATATATGTTTATTTGGTTAAATAACTTATGTAGGTGGTAATTTTCCATTAGTCCAAATGTAATTTCTTTTGTTTAATTATTTCATTTCCCTTCTCCTCTCTTGATCAATTGAAAATGAGTGAGAATTGAGAGGAAAATATTGATCTCAACTATCCCATTGCCATGTTGCAAGTTGTTGACTTTTGGACCTTTGAATTTTGACAATTTGACCTTTCTTGATAATAATTCACCAAAATAGGCTTATTACTTATCAAGTAGCAATTTTCCACTTTTTGTTTCCCATATATTCAAAATTATTAGGAATATTAGGGAAAAATAATCATGTCCTACTTTATGGAAAAATTATCGTTTTGCCCTATCTTTTTTGATTTACCGAAAAAAATTATTTCTTGCTTCTTTCGTTTGGTTTGGCCAATTTTTGACATGTATATTAGGCCATTAATCATGTCATTTTATGTTCCAATTTTGGTTACAATAGTAGGCCTTTATGTGGACATTAATTGCTCCTTTGTGTCCTTATTTGGCTGAGTTGTGTGTAACCGGCAACTGGAAATTTATGCACACCAAAATTCACCATTTTATTCCATTAAACAAATTAATCACATAGGTGGAATATTGGTGATTAAAAATGGGGTGCTACAGCTCTCCCCCTTTAAATAAGTTTCATCCTCAAAATTTGTTACAAGTACCTACTCATAAAACTCTAGGAAATGCTTATGTATGTCTTCCTCAGCTTCCCAAGTAGCTTCCCTAGGAGATAATCTCATCCATACTACTTTGATGAATAGGATACTCTGATGTCTCAATTTTTTATCCTGTCAATCGATAATTCGGTTAGGTGTAGCCTCATATGTCATATCATCTTGCAAGTCAACTTCTTTGTATTCGATCACATGCTCGGGATCAGGTTGATATTTCTTCAATTATGACACATGGAAGACATCATGTAGCCTGCTTAAACTTAGGGGTAAAGCTATCTGGTATGCTACTGACCTAATCTTTATCAATATCTCGAAAGGTCCAATGTACCTTAGGCTCAACTTCTTTACCTTCATCACCTTGCCAATGCCAGTAGTAGGTGAAACCTTCATGAATACATGATCTTCAACTTCAAACTTGAGAGGTTTCCGTCTCTTGTCGACATAGCTCTTCTGTTGGCTCTGTACAGCTAGTAGTCTCTGCTTGATTAGATTTATTTGCTCTGTTATTTAATCGACAATGTCTGGCCTATATATCTACCTCTCAGAAAACTCTGTCCAGCATAAGGGCAATTGATATTTCCTTCCATACAATGCTTTATAGGGCGCCATTTGGATGCTCGAATGATAGCTGTTCTTGTATGCGAATTTTGCCAAAAGAAGGAATTGGTCCCAACTGCCTATAAAATTAATTACGCATGCCCTGAGAATATCCTTTAGTGTCTGGATTAGTCTCTTAGTTTGCCATCTGATTAAGGATGATACGCCATACTGAATCAGAGTTTGGTACCTAAAGCCTTGTGGATCGTCTTCTAAAACTTGGAAGTGAATTGAGGATCTTTGTCAGATATGATATTCTTTAACGTACCATAGAGATGTACTATCTCCTTAATATAGATGTCTATAAGCTTATCGGGAGAGTAATGAATACTAATTGGGAGAAAATGGGTTGTCTTCGTGAATCGGTCTACTATCACCCATATGGCGTCATGGTTCTAAACCTTTGTTAATCCTATCAAAAAATCTATGGTGATGCTCTCCCATTTCCACTTAGGAATTATAGGGTTTTATAGTATTACTGAAGGTCGTTGATGCTTAGATTTTACTTTCTGGCATGTAAGGCAACGAGCAACAAACCTTGTTATATCCCTTTTCATGCTTGGCCACCAATATGTGGATTTCATATTGTGGTACATCTTGGTTGCTCCTGGATGTAGAGTATATTTACTCTTATGTGCCTCTTCCAGGATTTACAGCTTTAGTTTTGCCTGTGGTGGAACATATATCCGCTTATAGTACCAGACTAGCCCACTTGGTGACAAATCATATTTATGAGTCTCTCCCTTTACAATCATGTTTCTGATATTTTATACATTTAAAGAATATTTTAGACATATTTGGAGAGTTATCTAGGCAAATTTTGGAAGAATTGTAAGAGATTATATTGGTGCATCATTTGAGATTTTATTATAAATATTCTAGTTTAAGATTTAAATAGAAATAATTAAGTTTAGGTGAAATAAGAGATATATAATAATGTTAGTTTAAAGACTTCTTTAAAAAAATAAAAGAAAGATTTTTGGATTATAATAATAATTATTACTATTATTATATACCAAGCTCTTATCATTTTCTTTTTTTCAGTATGAGATGCGACAACATTTTGCCTAAATGAATGAGAGACAAGCTACGGGTATTGAAGAAAAAAAAGAAAGGAGCAATAATGAGGTGGAGATGCGACACCGTTTGGACAAAAGAAGGAATTAGGAGACCTAGTAAAAGAAAGACATGAGAGAAGCGGCGGATTGGAGGAGAACGAGTGGCAGCTCGAGCGAGAAAGAACAGAGGTGACTACTATTATGGCTAATCTTCACCATCACTGAACAGAACTGAGCAACCTAGGGATGAGAGAATGATGGATGCTTGAGGGAGCTAAGAGTAGTCGACATCATCTTCAGCAGTGGAGAGGAGGTCAAAGGAGAGAGCAGTAGGCTTCTGGAGTAAGTGAGCGAGCTAGAACAGGCGAGAACTAGAAACTAGGCCATCATCTTTTTTATTGATTCTGACTAGAGTGAAGGAAAGAGCATTGCAAATCAGTACCTTGTTCATCTTCTTCCTTGGATCGGAATCAACGAGACTTAATTAGAGGGAAACACGATGAAGCATAGTTGAATACTGCACTTCTATTCTCCTTTATTCTGAAAATCCATGGCTACCCTATATTTATTTCCAGGAAGCTCAGATGCCTTCGTGACTGAACTAGAGGATGTGAGCGAGAGAGAAGAGCACTATTTGAGTAAATTCAGTTGAGGGTTCTTCTTTATAGTCAAAAGGCCAAAGGAGGAACCTTACTTGGATTATGCTTCGGTTTTGTTACTAAATAGAGTTTATTTGCTTCAGTTCTTCAACCTATTAATTATGTCAATTGATTATGAGATGATGGTTTTGTCTAAAGCCATGTGTAGCTAATTGTTCTTGAACCTAGAGTAGTTATGAACTAATTTGGGGATTTGAGCATGTATGAACCATTTATTTATGCTTATTGTTAATTTTGTTTACTTAATCTTGTATTGTTTGTCTATTTAGTGCTTGATCACTACTAAATATGAATTGGGGAATTTAGATTAGCTTTGGAAGAGGGATCTTAATTGGACCACAGGATTAGGTAATATGGGATTAGAATTTATTCTGATTTGCCAATGGGATAGGAATATACCTATTGGACCCATATAATCATATTAAAGTGAAATTGAACATTTATTGCCTCTTGAGTAAATTAGTTAGGAATAACAATTTTTACTTGAGAGAGGGGTGTGAGTAATTGAGAGACACTTATATCTATTCAAACTTTAGATTAACAAATTAACATTAAGTGCATTTATTTGGGTAAATACATGCTCTAAGACTTGAAAAATGGATTAGCCACTCCAGGTTATTTTCCTCCATTGAGATCTCCAAAACATTAAATTTAGTACTTTTTCTTTTGTTTACATTGATTTTCAAATTAATCTACTTATTTGATTTGCACAACTTAAATAAACATGGGAAATTTAATGCCTAATCACTAGTTTACTTAAATCTCTATGGGATGACCTTGATTTGCTACTATACTATTTTTATGGCTCGTACACTTACAGTGCTTATTTAAAATTTAGTAGCATCAAAGTCATACTCCTGAGTCTCTCCCTTTACAATCATATTTCTAATAGACTAAGCATACATATCTTGCTTCTGAGTTTCTTCTATTTTCGCTCTCAGATCATTCTCTATCTGATTGACATTACTGTTATTAATTATTATCTGATTTGATAAGTTAAGATCTCAGAAATTCTTGATTAACTTCTTCTCATGAATCATAAGGACTGCCAGCTACACTGCCTTACGACTTAATACGTCTGCCACAACATTGGCCTTGCCTGGATGATAATTAATCTCCAGATTATAATCTTTGAGAAACTCCATCCACTTGCATTGTCGTATGTTAAACTCTTTTTTATTGTATAAATATTTCAGACTCTTATGGTCACAGTACAGTTCTACGGTCGCCCCAAAGAGGTAGTGTCTCCAGATCTTTAGTGTAAATACAATCGCTGCCAAAGAAAGATCGTGTGTGGGATATCGTTGTTTGTGAGGCTTCAACTGTTGAAATATGTAAGCCATAACATGGTCTTACTGCATTAGGACACATACCAATCCATGCCCACTGGCATTTGTGTAAACCACTAAGGTTGCTTGCGGATATGATATTGTCAAAATTGGGGCAGTCATTAGCTTTTGTTTCAACTTGGTGAAGCTCTCCTTGCAATTACTGTCACACACAAAATGCTGAATATTTCATGTTAGCTTAGTTAATGGCAATGCTATTCTAGAGAAGTTCAGTATGAATCATCAATAATAGCCTGCGAGACCCAGAAAACTGCATATCTTAAATATTGTATCTGGTCTATTCCAGCTCAATACAGCTTCCACCTTGCTCGGATATACTGAGACCCCTTGTCGTGAGACTATATGACCCATAAATTTAACTTATGAAAGCCAAAACTCACATTTTCTTAGCTTGGCATGGGGTTGCTTGCTTCTCAATTTGTACAGTATAGTTCTCAAGTGGTATTCATGCTCTGCTTTGCTCTGGGAGTATATCAGTATGTCATCGATAAAGACTACCACAAATTGGTCCAAGTATGGATGGAAAATTCGATTCATATAGTCTATGAATACTATAGGTGCATTGGTCAATCCAAATGGCATTACTAAAAAATGTAATAGCCATATCGTGTTCTGAAAGCAATCTTTGACACATCATCTGCCTTCACTCTGAGTTGGTGATAACCTGATCTCAGGTTAATCTTTAAGAACACACAGGCTCCTGAAACTTGATCAAGCAAATCATCAATTCTAGGAAGCGGGTATTTATTCTTAATAGTCACCTTCTTCAGCTCACTGTAATCAATACAGAGTCCTAGGCTTCCATCCTTCTTTTTCACAAATAGCATTGGAGCTCCCCATGGTGATACACTGGGTCTAATAAACCCTTTTTTCTAACAGCTCCTTAATCTACTTTTTTAGTTCTACCATCTCGATTGGCGCCATTCTGTATGGGGCTTTTGATATCGGCTCCGATCCAGGCTTAGTTTCAATTGTGAACTCCACTTCCTTATCCGGGGTAATCCATTGATATCCTCTGAAAATACATCAGGAAACTTATTCACAACAAAGATACTCTCCAATGCTACTCCTACTTCTGGTTACATGGAGAAAAATACAATATACCCTGATAACCCTTATGTAGATATCTCTCAGCTTCGGCTGTGGAGAGAAAGTTTAGGTTGATTTCTGTGTTAGCCTTTGCTGGTGGAGTGGGGTAAATAACCCTTTTGCTTCCATAATCCAGTATCACGTTATTTATGGTTATCTAATCGATTCTGAGAATCGCTTTAAGCCTCTTCAATGGTGAACAAATTAGGTTTACTGTAAACTCATATCCCTCGATGTTCACTATGTAGTTTAAGCAAATCTCTGTTATGACGAACTCATTACCCATAGGCGTGGATACCATCAAGTCATATGGTAATCTATACATACTCAGGCCTAGTCATCTTATGAAGTCACATACAATGAATGAATGACTAGCTTCTGAATCGAACAGTGCTTATACTAGATTACCATTAAGAGAAATCGTATATCTGATCAGCTCTGGTGACTTTCGGGCTTCCTCATATGTCAAGGCAAACACTCTGCCTTACACTTACTGCCTCAGCTCTCTTGGCTCTAGTCGCTGTCTACAATCCCTAGCAAAATGCCCTGCCTTATTACAGTTGTAACAAACAACCTGCTTGGCTACTCTCATTGCTTGTTTCGTTTGTATGCATGTTTGGCCTAAATGAAGAGGATTTTTACAATATCGATAGATTCTATTCCTAGATAGACTTTGGTTACCTTAGTTATCAGACTGGTTAGGCTTCTTATTACTGTCACCCATAGATCTACCTTGATATTAGCGCTTTTGGGAAGAATTTCCACCACTGGATGTAATCTTATTGCCTTTATTTCTATGGTTGTACAGCTCCATCAGATTATGTTCAGTTATTCGTCACTCCTCAGCAGCTTTGTGAAATTATTTGAAGTGTTGAGAAACAAAATTTTCTTTCAACTCTGGCCTCAGTCCTCGTATCCTCATATCCAAACTTCATCCTTCTTTATCATGAACTTTCAAGTAGGAAGAGTATCTAGATAGGCGTGTGTATCTAGCTAGGTACTCATCAAAACTTTCCTTGTCGCCTTGCTAAATAGTCAGAAATTCAATTTCTTTAGCTAGTCTCACTGATCGGGGAAAATATTTATCGTTAAATTTCTCTTAGAACACCTCCTATGTTAGGGGAATGTTTCGTACTTGTAAAATTGCCTCAATGCTTTCCCATCATCGATCACATTATCCTCCAGCTTATAGATTGCTAGGCGGGCTTTTATGTCATCTGGGCACTCTAAAATTATGAAGATTTTCTCCAAATGATATAACCAATTCTCCGCATCTTCAGGATCAAACTTTCCTGCAAAAATGGTCGGATGATGTTGATTCATTCTGGTCACTCAGGTCTGCATACTCTCAACTTTAATAATCAGACCCTCGGGCACCATTGGCTCTAGCTCTGGAGGCTGTAGGTGACCTCTGTTCTATCCATCAGCTTCTCCATCGACGTTTTGCTTTAGTTGCCCTTCTCTTATTTCATTTTAAATTTCATTCAATGCATTTTGTTGTTCCGGCATCATACCCATCCATTGTTGTATAGGATCGGGTCTAACATTCGGTTCCTCATTATTATTTCTATATCCACTTTTTCCTTACCCTCTACCTCAACCTCGACCTCGACCTCTACCACCTCCTCTATACGTGCCATCTCTATAATTAACTCTACATGAAAATAGAGATAGGAATAAATCTCATATAAATGTAAGGGTGTTTTTGTCCTTTCACAAAAATTGAGGTCCACAAGTTTTTCATACATATCATATAGCATGTATCATCACATAACATGTACATTCAACAGTCAAATAATCATACAATATATCACCTTCCCATATTTTGTTCAACTGCCTCTTAACTCAAGTTTAGACCCAAGAACTCTAGTACTGACCCAACACTTGAGTCTTGCCAACCACACTCGAGGTCATATGGTTTTCCATTAAGACGTAGTTGATTCCTCAACTTTGCACATGCTATGAAAGCTTGCACTCGAGTTCACCATGACAACTCGAGTTCTCCAGTATGTGTAATACCCCAAATTTTGGGATTAAAGGCTTGAGGTTAAGCCTGGATTAAGTGGACTACTAGACCCTGGTTTAGAAAATATCCTAGTGGGGCATGATATTTATCCCAAAATTCCTTAATATGTTTGGATATTAAAAAGAAATAAAAGGTTATAGCAAAATGGTAATTTTGTCATAAGTTGAGAAATGAGTACTTTTCCCTAATGTTCCTGATGATTTGAGTTGAATGGGAATTAAAAGGAGGGAAATGAGTACTTGATGATTAATGAGCCTAAGCGGGTGAATTATTATAAAGTAAAGTTAATAAGCAGAGAAGCTTAAGGCTTTAGTTGACCACTTAGGGTGGTATAATGGGATAATTTGAGAGTGAATTATACTCTCTTATTTCTCATTAATATTAGTAGAATGATGAAGGAAAAGAGAAATAAAAATTGTTGTGCAAGTAATGAGATAGGTGGACTAATTAAGTAAAGGCCACCTGGATGATTTTAATTAATCATCATCCTTCATCATCAGTTCTTATTCTCTCTCGTACATAATTAAAAAGGGGAAAAGAAATAGAAAAAGATGAGAACAGATGAGAACAAGAAAGAAAGAAAGAGAACGGACGCCAGAATGAGAGAACGAGAAGAGAGAGAGAAGAGAGAGAAAACTATAATTCTCTGAACTTAACCGAAACGACGTTTTCTCTTAAAGTACCCAGTATAAACATTCTTCTACTAATATCGAGCTTCAATTCTATGGTTTCAGATTCTCGTTTGGAGATGGTTAGTACCGTCTCGCCGGCCAGAGCGTCGCCAGAATTCCGAACCGAATTTAGAAAAGTGTAAAGGTAAGCGTAAGCTTCCTTTTTACCATTTCGGTTTGTCGTTTAGATGAGTATTATGAGAGTTGGGTACTATT
Organism: Albizia julibrissin; assembly: GCA_037074505.1. Taxonomy (NCBI): domain Eukaryota; kingdom Viridiplantae; phylum Streptophyta; class Magnoliopsida; order Fabales; family Fabaceae; genus Albizia; species Albizia julibrissin. Next base: position 55,551,778 of record CM073477.1, on the reverse strand, counting down.
CATATCTTATTTAATCAGTGTTTTGGGGGCCAAAATGATATCCAATAGATGTCTAAATGGCTAATCATGTAATAAGAAGTAGAAAGGAGGGTATTAAGTCAAAGAAAGGGAGGAACCGACACAACTCTTCTGAGAACTCTATATTGGCTGTCAGGCATGAGGCGTAAGCCATGAGTTGAAATTTCATCTATTGGATGATTCCATTGAGTTCAGAAGTGCAAATTATGTAGGGCTCATGTTGATATTGAAGTGAGAAAAGTCTTGGGGTGTGAAATGACTGAATTACCCCTTTAAGCTCAAAATAAGGGTTGTCAAAGGCATTTCCATCATTTGGGTATGAATTTGACTAATATGAAGTCATAAATGGATTCTACACATGAAATTATATGGGATTGGCCCAAGTTATGATTTCTGTAAAAGTACAGTTGGGCCGGGCTTCCGGGGGCATTTTGGTAATTTAGCATAATTGGGCTAAGTTATCAAGTAAAACGAGTCTATAATGTTATATGGATGAGCATTGACTTATTAGATGTATTTGGACTTCTAAGACTCGATGGACGGACGTGCCTGAAACAGAGCAAGGATGACGGTTTGAGGAAGGACATGAAGTCCTACAAGTAGTGAACTTACCTTTCCTGCATATGCATGATATGTATGTCTTGCATTGAGTATGTGACTGCTATTCTTGTTTGTGTTGAACATGTTTGATGTAGTGAAGCTCTATTATATTTGTGCAATAGCTATTGGTATGTCATAACATTGAGTATGCAGCATATCATTATGTTGGCATCAGATTTGATAGGCAAGCATGTCATGCATTCATATGTATCTGCCATGCATAGTGGTACTATTTACTACTGAGATTCTCTCGAATCTTACTCCTCCAAAACAACCATTTTAAACAGGTTAAAGGATGCATGAAAGCATGCACGGAGGAGATATAGAGACGTGAAGTGAAGAGAAAACTGTAGTGCGGGGCACTACTAGTTGAATTTTATGTATTTATAGGTATGAATGTTGTATAAGCAGAGGATCGCTCTAATGTAAATAAAGTGAATGGCTTTTATTTTATTAAAGTAATCACTCGCTTACTCTGATTTAATGGAACTAAGAGCCGATGAGGTAATGTAAGGATGGGTGTTTCAGTATGCACTCGAGTCTTGAGAGTTTGGAAGTGGAGGTTTATTCCAGAAAGCTCTTGGATACCATAAGATACATGTTGTACTTGAGTTTAACATTCAGCACTCGAGTTCTGGGAATTTCATACTCGAATCTTGCAAGTTCTGAGAAGAGAGTTCCTACCCGAGATATTTCCAACTTGCCAGAATAGAATGTGCACTCAAGTTCACATGTATAAACTTGAGTTCTCCACCAATTACACTCAAGTTCTGGTCTTGAACTCGCATAAGTTCCTAACCAAAACTGCCTAAATTGCTCAATGCACTCAGGTTTAGTATCATGAACTCGAGTTCTCACCACCAAACTAACCCATAAACTCGAGTTCCATAACATGCACTTGAGTTCATCAGCTATCCAAAGCTGGTTACACTTCAAAAATCAATCCAAATTCATTCATAAGTTATTCAATCTTTGCTCTTCTACTAATTATCATCTTTAGGTATTATCCTACTACCATACCTCCTTTTCCCATGTAAAAAAAACCATATCAATACCACATTATGTAATGCCAGAACCACTTTATACTCTGATACCAAAACTGTCAAACCTCTTAACCTTTTCGATATTACGGGGTGATAAACATAAAGATTCATAAAACATACAGACACAATGGAAACATATTGATATTCGTTATAAGTTTACATTACAAGAGAATTTCCTTAAAGGGTTTGATAAGTATATATACACATGTACAACTTATTCAAAAGTATCTAAGTACATGAAAAACAACTATAGCCGTAATGAATAACTTCGGGACCCTAACCACCGGAATCCACCGAATTGTCTTTTAAGCTGCCTGCTTCAGCTTAAACGGTTTTATTTTGAAAGAATGAGATCTGAGAGAATCTCAGTAGCAACATGCTTACAAACATATAGAATGCGAAAATAGATATGCAATGTCAAGTCACGTAAGATGATCGAAACTATATGTGTGTACACTTGCCCAAGGTCAAACTACATGTATGCCCCTTGGTCGACTTAGCGCCCATGTCGGTTCACTGACCACAATATGGCATATTGGTGTTTCTAGGATACTAGTTCATGTTATAGTGAATGACATTCATAATAGGCATCACATAGTATATGTAAGAAGAAGTTACTACCTGGTTGTTTTCCTCTAGCAACTTTCCGTTTATATGAGCTCAGGCAAGTCTTAGACTTCGGACAGTCACTAAATCCTACAATTTCTAATACACCATAGATGAGTTATTACTCATTCACACTTTACTCCAATCTTATGCTATTGGTTAACTTAGCTTTACAATGATAAATTACTAAAATGCCCCTATAGCTTCGGTCTACTAGACCTTACCAAAAATTATGACTTGGGCTATTCCTATATAATTTTGCATGTAGAATCCATTTTTGACCTCAAATTGGTCAAATTCAGTGCCAAATGATGAAAATGCCCTTGACAGCCCTTTTCTTTTGGGTTTTAAGGGATAATTCAGTCATTTCTCATTCTGGAGCTTTTCTTACTTCATCATCAACATATACCCTACACAATTTTATCTTCTAAACCCAACGGAAATATTAGAATTATCAAATTCTTGCTTTTTTACCATGTCCAAGATAGGGCTTAGATTTTAGGTTCTCTGAAAAGTTATGTCAGTTTCTCATTTTTTCTTGCCTAATGACCTCCTTTTTATTTATAATTACACTACTAGCTATTTAGACATTCATTAGACATGGTTTGGAGAAACTTGAAGAGCAAGGTCCTTTAGGCTTCATCAACTATCTTTCATAAAAATAACCAAACTAAGCCAAAAACCACACTAATTACACTATTAATCATGTCATTTTATGTTCCAATTTTGATTACTATAGTAGGCCTTTATGTTGACATTAATTGCTCCTTTATGTCCTTATTTGTCTGAGTTATGTGTAACCGTCAACTGGAAATTTATACACACCAAAATTCACTAATTTATTCCATTAAATGTATTAATCACATAGGTGGAAGATTGGTGATTAAAAATGGGATGTTACAAGTAACAACAACAATATTTTGAAAAGCGTATAAGGTATGTTAGGCTAAACCCCCTGTAGGGATTTAGGGAAGTAGTTTTATCATATTATAAATAAGTACAATCTAATATGGGATTATAAGATTCAGGTTTTAATGATCATTATTATAAGAAAAACATTATGGCTACGCCTCTGGTAGGAAACGAAGGAAGGCTGTGCTGAAATGGTTTGAAAGGAGAAGGTTGAGATCTAAGGGGATTCTCTGTAAATGATTATCTATGCATGAAAGAGGGCATAGATCCTTCTATAACCTGGATCATGTTTGGTCAAAACCCATGATATTTGTTTTATATCCTGATCATGTACTCCTAGATCTTATATATATATATATATATATATATATATATATGTATATATGTATGTTGGATGTATGTATCACTAGTGCAGAAAAGACTTTTTACATGTGACGGAAACGACTTTTTACACCTGACATAAAACACGTGTAAAACAGTAGGTGTAGAAAATCCAGACTTTCTACATGTGTCGAAAAATCACGTGTAGAAAGTCACACTTTCTACACCTGACCTACCGCATCAGGCGTAGAAGGTCTGAAACGGGGGACTTTCTACACCTGATGTAAGAGGTCACGTGTAGAAAGTCTGGACTTTCTACACGTGACCTCTTACGTCAGGTGTAGAAAGTCTGCAAAATGGGGCTTTCTACACGTGACCTCTTACGTCAGGTGTAGAAAGTCCCCCATTTCAGACTTTCTACACCTGACGTAAGAGGTCACGTGTAGAAAGTCCAGACTTTCTACACGTGACCTCTTACGTCAGGTGTAGAAACTCATTTTTGAAAAAAAAAATTTTATTTTCATCATTGGCATAATAATAAACAACAAAACTCATGTTAAAAAAAACAATTTACAATGAAACTAATGTGAAATATCAAATTCCATCCAAAATATTAACAAAGCCATATGAAGGTACATAAACTTGGCTTCATTTTTACAACAAAATTGTACAATTAAAGTCAAACTCAATACCAAGTAGTAACAATAAAATTCAACATGTCTAATACCAAATAGTAGTTATTAACTTTACAGGTTTAACATTACACTCACAAGTTTGTGATCTCTAAAAAGTAAGTTGCCCAACGTGTGCGAACATCATCAATGTCCTCTTCAGAAAATGCATCCGTAATGTCAAACATCATCAATGTCCTCTTCATGAAACTTAAGGTAATAGTAAATTCAGAATGGAGAAAGAGACAAGATAGGAATTAGGAAAAAGATCAACAGGAAACAACATTTATACCAGACAAATCGGCAGGCCAAGAAAGTTAAGTTCCAAAATTGTGGTTGCTAAACATTTTCCTCTAGTGTGGTTAAATTTACAAGCCTTTATGTATTTACAACCTCCTGACTTTAGATAATACTGTCAAAACATAATCAGACCAAAATGATTACGATAAACGTCATGCATAGGGAAAATATCGAAGTTATGGCTAAAAAAAACTTAAACATTAAAATAAAATTCACCCGTGCTTCCTACAATACTCATTCAACAAGGGTGAAGGCATTTTTCAATATAGCAATAGATAGAGTAGCCTAAGGAGTAAGGAGTACTAATTTTTGCTGTCATCTCCTATTCTATTCATCCATAAATCCATCAATTTATTTCTATAAACCCAATTTATTCACCTACGACTATTATTAATTTTATATGAATCTTAAAATTATAGCTATCACCAACCATAGTTATCTTTTTTAGGCCAACATGAGTAAACTAGACAGTGTTTGAACACATACCATGACCGGAAGAATTTAGCCACTAATATGCCATGATAATTCAAGTCCTTAGCTAATGTAAATTGTGTAGATATCGTAGTGAATTGAGATTTGTTAACTCTAGGCCACCAGCAATGATTAACATATTGTATTGATCAGTGAATTCTAACATAAACTTTACATTCTATGTAAAACTCTACTCTGATATCACTTAATCATACCCAGGCATTGTTCAATTACATCACCTAGTCAAATGACAAATTCAATAGCCCATATCCTTTACAATGGAAAAATCTTGTGCCCTCCCTTTCTCTTACACTGAAGAAAATATTACAGTAGCTAAACTAGAACAAATATAGTGTTTAAATGACCTGTAATCCAATAAAAGGGACAAATAATTGCTTAAAGGAACCAAAGAATTTTCTTTTCAACAATGAGACAAGATTAACGCACAACTCAAGTCATCATAATGAGGATGAGATAACACAATATTAATATTATATTACAGTTTGCAACAATAAATGCACAGCAACATAAATTTAACAATAACCTTGCATTCAGTCTGCCCTGATCTTTCTCCCAATTCTTCTCTGTCTCTCCCTTTCTCCTTAACAACCTACATTTAATGTCAAAACATCAAACACATAAGTTTAATGAGGTAATTGGGGGGGACGTTTCCAGTTTCATAAAACGTAAAAAAAATACCACTTGATGCGCACTCACCACATAACCCTATTCTTATTTTCTCTATACATCCGTTCATTCATATATATATATATATATATATATATAACCCCTTCCACGTTTCAAGCCTTCTTTTCACTTCTATGGCAACATTATTAGTTCTCAATTAATCCTATACATAAAAACACAAGTATGCACAATATGAGAAGCAAATTAATCTACTAAAATATAAGCAAATAACCAAAGAATATGGCTTGGAACCATCAAATCCGAAGGTGAAGCCGCCATGGCTTACGACAGCGTCACCATCAACCTCCGGAGTGCCGAGTGCCCAGAGCCACCGGAATTTACAAAGCCATTACAAAAAGGGGGAAAAAAGGAGTTTTGGAAACATACCTTACGGCGGCGAGAGGTCTGAAACAGCGTCCAAACACAGACGCTTACGGCGGCGAGACTGCAACAGCGTCCAAACACAGACGCTTACGGCGGCGAGACTGCAACAACGTCCAAACACAGATGCTTACGGCGGCGACGGAGAGATGAGCCTGAACTCTCACGGCAGAGTGTAGGGCATGGGTTCGGCAGATGAGCGTGAGAGGGAGGGAGGAATTGGAGCTAACTGGCGGCAAAAGCAAATGAGAGGAAAGACACGCCCGGGTGTTTTTGGAGAGGAATACTACACCGATTAGATAAGAACCAGTGTAGAAACTAACTTTCTACACCGGTTCAAATCCAACCGGTGTAGAAAACATTTTCTACACCGGTTGGATTTGAACCGGTGTAGAAAGTCATATATTCTACACCGGTTATTTTCCAACCGGTGTAGAATATGTGGACTTATTTTTTTAGAAAAAATTAAATGCTTATTCTACACCGGTTATAATTTAACCGGTGTAGAATATATGACTTTCTACACCGGTTTTAATTCAACCGGTGTAGAAAACTTGGATTTATTTTAAAAAAAAATTCTTTCCCGTTATATTTTTTTGTTTAAGTAAATTAAATAATTTTTGAATTAAATTAATTTCATTTTTTTTAATGGAAATTTTTTTTAAATTTACTTTCTACACGTGTTATCATTTCAACACATGTAGAAAGTCCTAAAATCTTAATATATTTACGAAAATGCCACCGGTCACACTTTCTACACGTTACCTGTTTCGTCAGGTGTAAAAAATAGGTGTAAATCCTAGATTTTGTACTAGTGTATGTATGTATGGATGTATGTATGTATGTACACATGTACATACATATATTATATATGTACATATGTATATGTATACATATACGTGTATGTATGTACATACTTACACGTATATGTATACATATACGTATATATATGTATGGATGTATGTATGTATGTGTATGTATGTACACACACACACATGTACATACATATTATATATGTACATATGTATACGTATACATATATGTGTATGTATACACATGTACATACATATGTTATATATGTACATATGTATACGTATACATATATGTGTATGTATGTACATGTGTATACATACACATATATGTATACGTATACATATGTACATATATAACATATGTATGTACATGTGTGTGTGTACATACATATATATACATATATACATACATATATATATGTATTTATGTATGTACGTACATACTACGTATGTATGTACTTGGTTGATATAAATTAAAGAAGAAGAAAATTCTTGACGAAGGAAATTTGACACATGCACTTTTTGTAATAAATTATACTATTGCATAAAGTAACTAAAGCTATTTCAAAAGCTCTTAATTCCCTTTCCCTTCATATTTTCGATCAATAGGAAAGCAAGGGAATATATATATATATATATATATATATATATATATTTGCTTGGTTTATATTTAATTCAAGAGGAAAAGAAAGAGCCAATAAAAAACAAGCACAAGTTAACAACAAAGAGCAAGGAGAGGTAATGCAAGAGACATTTAATGATCTCCTTTTGCCCTTGACATTTTGGTCAAGCAAGGGAAGAAAGAGAAAATGAAATTATCTTTAATTGTATTAATTCAAGAGGGAAATTAAGGCTAGGGAAAAAGGGGACACATGTCCCTTTTGCATCAAATAATGATAGAACATAAAGCAAGATAGATATTTGAAGAAGCTTTATCTCTTCTCTTTTGTCCCATTTTCGGCCAACAATACTAAAATAGAGAGAGAAGAGAGCATGAGAAGCTTGAAAGAACAATAAGAGAAGCTATGGTTCTAAGAGCCAAAATCAAAGGTAAGAGATTGAAATCAAGTGATTTTGCCTTCTAATCTCCTTGGAACTTCCTCTAACTTTTTCTTTTTCTTGAAATCTATGGATTGCAAGCTAAATCAAGAGAGTAGAGAGAGAGAGGCCTAAGGTGTTTTTAGAGAGAGAAAGCTAAGAATCCAAGAGGTAATCTCATAAACTTGATCCTCTTATGGTATATGTTGTTGTTGTGTTTATTGTTGTTGGATTTGGCTTAGTTTTGCATGTTTTGTATATTTGGGAAGATGAAATCCTTAGAGAAAATTATGCCAAAATTTCCTCAAATCATGTTCAATTAGTGTTAAATTAGTTAATCATGTGATAGAAGTGGAAAAGAAGTGATTAAGCAAGAGAAATCACGAAAACACACTTTTCCTCCTATGATACTAACTTTTGGCCAGAAGGAAAACCCAAGGGCAATGATGGAATTTCAATATTCTGATGAGTCCATTAGATTTATAAGGGAAAATTGTATAGGTATATGTAGGTTCATGATTTTTGGATGCTTATGTTTAAATCTGTAATTTATTGAAGTTGGAAGCAAATGTTGTTTGATTGTTCCACTGGAGGTAGTATGATTGTGAAATGAAATTTTATGGCCAAAATTGGTCTAAAAATTTTGAACATTTTCAGGAGTATAGTAGAGATATAGATTTTTAGTTGGATAGCTAGTTTGTAATTTTTGGACAAGCATACTAAGAGATAATAATTTTTGAAGTTGTGCCCTATTTTTGGAAGCAAATATGAGAACAGGGGAGTTTGACGAATTTTAGGGAATGACATGGAAATAGTAGTTAGACCTAATTATTTTTCCTCAAAATTACATTTAAATAGCTTCCAAATTTGATTTTTATAGAATTAATTATGAATTTCCAAAGTTGACTAAACATTTATTGATTTTTGGAAACAGTGAAACTGCACTGTGTAGAGTTGTACTATGCAGAAACTGTTATAACTACATGAGATAACTAGTAGAATTTAACTTAAAGGAAGTAATAATACAAATAATAATCATTTACTTATAACTCTAATTTTTATAGGAATTGGAAATAGCCGAGCCGAAAACAAAGTTTCGGACAGTTTGGGCAATTGAGAAAGGAGTTAGGTAGTAACTTTTTCTTACATACACTATATGATTATTATATGTTTGAGTATGCCATTCTTTGTAACATGAGCATTGTGTTGTGGACACGCATATTAACCTAGTTATATTTTAGGACCCAACAGGAGTGCAGGGTTAAGCCAGGGAGTAAACATATCGTTTGACCTTGGACAATGTATACATAAGCATTATATCATCTTACATGACATGGTGTATTGCATATTTATTTTTACATTTTATATGTTCGAAACTCATATTGATATTGAGATTCGCCCGAATCTCGTCATTTTTCAAAGTAAAAACATATAGTTGAGGCTAGTGGCTCGAAGGGCAACGCAACGGCGATCGACGAATAGAGTCTCGGGTATACCGAAGCTGCTATAGTTATTTATATTTATACTTTTGTTTTGATTTAAACATTATGTACAATTATATATATTTCAAACCCTACAGAGGAATTCCTATACTGTAAATAAGTACTTAATGTCAATATGTCTCTGTTATTTCTATATGCCTTACGAAACTGTGTACTTATTACTCTGTGATTATCAAAATGTTAAGGGATTTGACATTCCTGAGCCTCATGACATTCTTTACACCTCACCTAGCAACATCTTTTTCACCATGGCTGACCCTTTATCATCTATACAGGTTCACATTACATTAGATGAGCCAGTTCCTATCCAGCCTAGCTCAATACCCATACCGATTGCCTCACCTACCGCGACAAGGCCACTACCTCAAACATCTTCATATCATTGACATCATTTTAATGATACTGAGAAGTTAGTGGTATTTTCATCTGTACATCCTTCATCACCACCTCAATATACTCCCTTGTATGTACCTCACCCAGAGGATCTAGTTTAAGTCCCTCTACTTATCCTACTTGAACCTGACCCGTCTTTATGTGATTCACCCACCTTTTTTACTTATCAGGGTAATACTCATGATGATGAATCCTTTCCTATTCTTGCCATACCTATAACTTCCATTGACCCATCTTTATCACCCAGCACTAGCTCTACTTCTCCTGCTTTGACTACCCTTTCCAATGATGTCAAAAAGGGGGAGAAGAACTAGAAAGTGATTTTGGTGATTTTAGTGTCTTACATTTATATTACATGGGTGTATGGGGGTTTTGGGATATTTAGATGGCACACTTTTGCTTTATATTTGCACTTTATGTTTATTAATCTTTATGATTACAAGATTATGAATGACATTTTGAGTTATTTATATTGATTGCAAATGATATCAAGCATGTTTGTTTAAGTTTTCTCATGGTCCTAACATTTTATATCTTTATGAGGATTAAGGTTTAAGTATGTTAACCGTTGAATTTGAAAATAGACTCAACTTTACAAAATCACCTTTGAAATACTTAGTTTAAAAACCAATAAGTTTTGTCATTATAAAAAAAGGGGAGAATGTTAGATCTCATGTTTTAATGATAACAAATAGTGTTATAAATGAACAAAAGGTTTTTAAATAATTCAATTAAGTGTTATGTAATAAGTGATGAGGTAAGAAAGTTGCTCTATTTTAGTGATACTCTCTATCAGATTTTAGAAGGGATCACTTTAGTGATAGCCCTAGATTACTCAAGTGATAAAGATAAAGCATCAATAGCATAGCATTGAAGTGATTCTGAAAGTGATCTACTATTGCAATGACAGCTCACTTAAGTAACCACTCAAGTGATGCATTATTTTCATATCACTAGCAGAGCACTTGAGTGATTCATTTAGTGAACTATCACAGATTACTCGAGTGATAGGAATAGTAGATTACTAACACAACACTCAAGTGATCTATCTAGTGATATGTGATATCCTGTGCACTATCAAGATAGATGACTCAAGTAATCATGGGAGTGATGAGTTTTGTCAAAGATCACTCAAGTGATAGGTCCTAGAAAGTCAGAAATTCTGTCTCTAATCATTGATCTAATATATTCATTTCTAACACTTCATTGTACTAGTGTTTAAAGTAATTTTTTAGTTAACAATGAAGAGATCATAAGAAAAGACAAAAAGCTACTTTCCAAAGCGTCAAGAGCGTCCGAACGTAATAGCTAGTTTTCAAATAAGATAATAGTAAAAAGTAACATTAGACTGCAACGGATAAGTTGAAATACTCACAATTGTCATATCCTTCAAACTCAACTATAAATATAGAAGGAATCCAAGCAGAGCCATAGACATACAGCGATCAACAAAATAGTCAATTCATACTTAGTTCTCTTTCATTCTCTATACTTCAGTGATCATACATTTACTCCTTGAGAGAGAGATTTCTTATCACAAACTCAATATCTTTTATTGAGACAACATAAGGTTGTGGAACCTTGAGTTAAGGTTTGAATTACATCATGTAAGGGGGAACGAGTGTCTGGGTAAGGAACTTACGTTGTACTGAGGTGCCAAGAACCTACTGAATCTTGGAAGTTATAGTGAAAATCTCAGAGGAGCTCTAAGGATTGGACGTAGGTCAAAGTTGTTATAACTGAACTAGGATAAATCTAGGTGTACACTTTGGTGATATCTCTCTTAACCTTTAACTCTCATTTAAATCCTACAAATTTTTACTTACGCTTCCGAATTATCTGTGTCACCCAATTCACCCCCTCTTGGGTGAAACACTTGCTTTAACTCTTTGTGATTGTTGTAGTTATTATTTGCAATTTTTATCTTTGAAATCCGTAATGACTGGAGTTGTAAAAATTGTGATTATGACAATAATGCAATTTTATTGTATCATTCTTAAAATAGCAAGTTTCACAAATCCAATATTTATGAATTCCATGGAAAATAGTTTGCGTACACATATGTTAATTGAATCTTGTTTGTCATGCCTTTCCTCTTTTTAAGTTTTTTTATTTGGATGCCCCCTCTTAAAAGGGCTTATATGATTATTGAGTATTGGATAGGAGTGTCAATTGTAATTTTAACCCCCAATGTGTGGGAGCTGTAGATACGTGGTTTGTATCATAAGCCACCTTAAAGTGGAATGCTGCTACCATTGGATTAGGTGCTAGGTTTACTAATCTTAGACATTTTGTTCTTTTGAGATTTCATATAGAATATGTCTCTGGCCTACCTTAGTTTTATATGATAAAGGTAGAGTATCTTATTTGATGAAGCTGGGTACTGACATGGTTGATATGCAAACTTGAAAATTATGCTTTGTATGGTTGAATATGGTCGTGTGATGAGGTCTTAGTTGAGATAGATGGAAATTAAAGTGAATTCCAATAATAAGGAGCTACCCGACTAGGTGGAATTACTAGTGACGAGTTGGTGATTAAGATGTCTAAATTAGATGATGAAAACGGTAAGGCCGGTAATCTAGTATTAGAAGAAAACATTCTTTGAATTGGATGACCAAGTTATGATTAGGCAAATCAACTTTTAAATGAGTGCTGAATTGTTACAATCAATGCTAGGTCATTTAGGTCAACAAATTTCTCCTTCCAAGTCTAAATCACCATCCCTATGCTTTTCATCCTCCAATTTAGAGTAAAACATTGTCAAATTTAGAGTTATTAATCCTCACCGACCTAGTTGGTTATTATTTCCTTATTATTGGCCTTCATCTTGGTTTCCTTTTCAACCAATACCTCCCCACGAGATCATAGTCACACGTATAACATCTAGTTCTCATTACTAGTGCAAAATGCTATATTTGACATCAGTTAAAAAATGTATTATCACTAGAGCATATAGGGTGTAGTTGAAATTGGAGTAGCATAAAATAGATATTACGACGTTAGTTGCAAAGAACCTGAGGCCATAAAGGAATATATTATGGCATCAATTACAAATGACATGACGTTTTAAAGAAATACAAAAAAACAAACAAAACAAATTGGTTAACCTCAGGCAATGCTATATCACTGCCGGCCACTGTCGTTCAGCCGACCACATCACCACCATTTATCTCCATGCCAACTTAGCTCTAAGGTGCCACATGTCCATACCACCTTATGTCCATGTCAACGGCTTATTCAAATCACAAATTGGGTGCATTTTGTGACAAAGGGAGGATTCAAACCTTTGACTTCGTATGCGTGCTGATTTTCCTTTACTAGTTGAGCTATGATGAACCTATACTCTTTATGTGTGTGTGTGTGTGTATTATTTTATTTTTTATTAATAATTAATATATTACTTATTCAAAAAAGAAAAAAAAATAATATTCTATAAAATAATATTTTTATTATATATTTTTATTTTTATTTAATTTTTATAATATTTTTATTTATATATAATATTATTGAAAACATAACATATTTAATAAGAAAATAAGCAAAAAAAATTTTTATATATTTATTTTATTATTGTATTTATATTATAATTTTATAATATAATTTGTTGGAAATTACTGACAAAAAAAGAAATTACATCCCTAACTTTATTTTTTTTATAGTGAAAGGACCTATATTATGGCATCGGTTAATAAAGACCTGACATAGTAAATGAATAAAATGTATTATAACATTATACCTAAATACAACTGATGTTATAATAGAAGGTAATACTTATTTAATTGATTATGATGTCTGTTCTTATCTAAACTGATGTCATATTTACATATTACAGCAACATCTATAATCATAATTGACATTGTATTAGGAATATCATTTTTTTAACATGTTAAATTTATATAGTCCCTCTCCAGAACGTACTTCATATGCAACCAATTAACGTACAACTATACAAATTTCTGGCTTAAGAAAAGGTCATTTTAATGTAACTATAATATTGTCACCGGTAGAAAAATGACTTTTTAGACCAGTTTTAGATGAGGTCTTAATACAACCGGTCTAAAAGGTGTAATTTTTTTAGGCCGGTTATGCAACCGGTCTAAAAAGACACACATTTTAGACCGGTTGTTTGGAAAACCGGTCTAAAAAGTATGCATTTTATACTAATGAACCAACAAAAAAAAATAGACACTTTTTAGACCAGTTCTCCAAACAACCTGTCTAAAAAGTGTCTTTTTTTCTGGTTCATTGATTTTGTTAGTATACCAATTGATTGGTCAGATATCAAAAAACTAACATTGAAAAAACGAAAAACAAGTATAACAAAATTTAGTCAAGCACAACATCAATTAACTGCTGACATTTGCTTAGATAACAACATATACCTACGAAAAACAATAATCTACATATGAATTACTGAGAACAGTTACCAGTTGGCCGAATCAACCTTGCTTCACCATATATTGTCATAAAAACAAAAGATTGATTTGTTCCTTATCATGAATAACCTGACAAAACAAAATCATATTTCAAAATGTAGAAGAGCACCACAAAAACATATTATCAGCAAGCATCATCAAGAAAACAGGTTCACATACCTGATACTTCTGCTTTGTTGTAGGTTTCAAAGGATAGTCTATAGCATATCTGAAATAATATTAGAAAATGAGTTAGAAAAGAAAGTAATTAGATTCCGAGTTGAAAGAAGATTTTTAATTAAGTAGAGCCTTGAGATAGAGAATTCAAATTAAAAAGAGTTAGAAAACAAGAGAACAAATGAAATAACCAAGTGACCTCTACGTCGACATCGGCGATGTTCAAGAATGGAGGAGAGACGTGGGAAGGAGAAGCTGTCGAGGCACGAATGAGGGGTTTACAAGAAGCTTGATAAATATCATGTTTTAAAGTTGAAATTAGGCACGCGAGAAAAAATTTGAAACATTAAGATGGACTTTTAAGATCGGTTATTTGAAGAACCGGTCTAAAAAAGACTTTTTAGACCGGTTCTCCAAACAACCAGTCTAAAAAGTCACACTTTTTAAACCGATTGTTTGGAGAACCGGTCTAAAAAGTTTTTTTTAGACCAGTTCTCCAAATAATCGGTCCTAAAAGTCTGTCTTAATATTTCAAATCTTCTAAAAAGTTTTATCTTTTAGACCAGTTATTAGTAACAACCGGTCTAAAAAGTTTTCAATTTTTTTAATTTTTAATTAATTTTATTTTTTAGACCGATTGTTTATATAACCGGTCTAAATAATATCTTTTAGATCACATATTTTAAGAACTGGTCTTAAAAGTTCTTTATAATTACGAAACTGCCACCGGTCATATTTTTTAGACCTTATCCACAACAACCGGTCTAAATGTTATGGTCTAAAAAGAGTATTTTGTACTAGTGGGTGTATTTAGAAGTGCAAGAGTACACTGTCGTAATCAAGTAATATAGAAGTGAGTAGAGTATCGTTCCCACAAGGATTGATCACTAAGTACCAAAATTGGTAATTTTAATTCTATTTAGTTGGTTGATTAGTTGTGATTGAGATTGCAAGATAGAAATGATTAAATATGAATACAAGTGATATAAAGACAAATATGAGAAAAAGCCCTAGGGATTATATTTCACTTAATAAATTCTGGATTGAATCACTTATCTATTCTAGTCTAATTTATTCCACATGATTGATAGTCGAGTTTCCCTATTTTAATTACTAGCCTTTTCCAAGGTCAAGTAATTCTAGAGTGACAAAGGCATTCATTTTGTAATTAAAGCAAGTTCTAGAGTGACAACTTAATACGTGAATATCACACACAAGAAAAATAATCACTATTGATCATATAGGCTCCAAAGCTCACGGTTAGGGACTTTTAAATTCAGCTCATTCAATCTCAAAATTCATCACCAAATTCAATAATCAATTATTCAATCATGCTATAAAATCTCTAAACTCAGTTGATCCATGCCTCAAACTTATATACTTCTTAAAATCATTGAAAAGCACTTAAATAAAATATTTTTTTATTAGGTCGAACCTCTTTTTTTTTAAGATGAAATAACAAAAAATACAAGTAATAAGATGCGTCTCAAGAGTTAAGAATAACTCTTTACTCTGTCATCTATGCATATCCCATGCATCTAATGGTTTTACTAACTAACTATCTAATGGAGAAACTATGCACTTTTTTTTTAATAATCCTCCCCCAACCTAAATCAAACATTGTCCTCAATGTCTTCTAAAGATTAAAGAAATATTTTTTTTAGACAACCTAAACACACAATAAATTAAACCAAAATGCTAAGAGTAAAACCATAAGATAAAAGAAAGTTACAACTGGAGAGTGGTATCTGGCTCTTGCTTCTAACTACTATTTGAAGATTGCCCACCTATTTGGTTAACCAATGGATCTGGTTTAGGTTCATAGGTTTGCATTTGATCCAGTAGTTGCTCAGCAGTTGGAACATAAATTATAGAATGACGAATCGCTTGGGGTATGAATCCTATTTCCACAGCATGATCAATAAAAGACAACAGTTTATCATAGAAACCATTAACATTTAACAATCCTAATGGTTTTTTTTATGAAAGTTCAGTTTAGCCCAATATGCAATGCTAGAGATCGCATCCAACGTTTCAAAACCACCGGGTAGAGCGATAAAAACATCAGCACGGTAAAACATACGTCCCATTCGTTCAGGTAGGCTTGAAACCTCTAACTCTTTCCCTAAGGAGAAAATGTGATTTTCTAACTCCTTCACCCTTACACACAAACCTTTACTACCATTAATGGTTGCAGCAATGGCCACACTTGCTCTCAGACCCTGGATACTTCCCCCATAGATGAAGTTGATCTTTCTAGCAGCTAATGTATGACCCAGTTCCTTTGCTGCAGGTATAAACTCTCCATCCTTTCCCAAATCAGTTTCACCAAAAATGCAGATAGATTTAAATCTACATTTTAGAGTGATACCACTCCTCTCTTTTTCTCTCTCAGACATTTTGTGTTTTTTTAACAAATGGAAGATTACATATTTATATTACAAAAACAGTGACAACAAAATCATGAAAATCACACATTTTTCAAAAAAATTTGAAAAAAAAAATTCTGACACGAATGACCAGTGGGCTACTGTGCCAAGAAATTAAGTAAAGTGAGTAAAGAAAGTAAAAAGTTACTGAAAAAGAAAAGACAAATTGACAAAAGCAAGATTATGTACAGTAGTTGTGATTGTGGCTCACATCTTCCTCCGGTTTTACGTCCAGTAACGGCTTAAACGCTTTCTATGAATCGAGGATTTGTTTCCCATCCAGTTTTCTTATAAACTGGCAAACAGGGTCTTTTAACATCAGATTCCCAAGACGGTAGCGCTCTTTTTCTTTATTGAATATGTCTAATAAATCAAGAAGAACATGATGAACATCCCCACTAGGATGCGTCTCAAGAGTCTGAATGATATCATCCAATAACTCCTTACTCAGTCCATCCTTTATAAATTAAATTTTATCTTCTCGATTTATAGAAACCATACCTTTGCTCCTACAGCGCTGATCACAATTCCACCTTGCGCATTTAGGACAAACCTTCATTCTTTTAGCTCTTCTCTTTTTGGAGTAAGAGCTTCTTGTTAGAACTGGCTGACACCCAAGAGGGGGGGTGAATTGGGTGTGTGATAAGAAGGTATGATCTTTTTAAAATCTTTTCGCAACTTATCAAATCAATACATGCGGAAGTATAGAAACATAAGATGATATGTAAATCATATATGCTGGAAATGTAAAAGCTTAGGGAAGAGAATATGCAAACTGTGATTTATCCTGGTTTGGTCCAATCCACGATGACCTACGTCCAGTCCCCAGGCTCCTCTTGAGATTTCCAATCCACTATCTTCTTGTTTAACCAGGCACAAGAAAAGCCTCTACAAATCTCTTATGAAGTTACTCCCCCTTACACACTGTAAGGTTTACACCCTCTTACGGTAAGTTGAGCAAAGCAATCCCAAAGTCCTTTCTCTCTTGCTTACCCGTGCAAGTCTTATGAGCAGCAACGTTCTCTCCTGCTTACACCACTGTAAGTCTTACGAGCAGCAATGTTCTCTACTGCTTGCACCTTGTAAGTCTTGCGAGCAGAAAGTACTATTAGCAATTCTCTCTACAACTTTCTCGTAAGGTAATCAACCCTCTCAAGGTCCCTCTACCTTGAGTTCAATACAATAATATATTTGTAAGGATTTACAAACTCTCTTACAGAGTAGATAGGATACTCACTGAAGTACAATACAAATATTCACTCTCTCAAATATACATAATATAGAAGATGAAGTAGAGCAAAGAGTGGTCGGAGGTAGAAGACTTAGAATATCAGCATGTTCATGTTCTCATTGTATTGCATATCTTTCTGTGTTTGAATCCTCTCCTATTTATAGCTGATTTGTGGAAGATGACCGTTGTAAACATCCATCCGTTAGAGTCTGTTGATTCATTTGACCGTTGAACCCATTTGGATATTTTCCTGTTGTAATCCTATCTGATGCTTAGACAGACACTACTTCATCTTCGGTTGGAGTCCCATTGCTTTGCACGGTCGTTGAGTGTATTTAAATATTTTCTCGTTGATCGTGCTCTGACATATGCTTCAGCGTTTCTTACAGTTTGCCCATTGGTCTGACAGATGCAATAGTATTTGTCTTCCGTTACTTATGAATTTTGCTGCTACCATGAATAGTTGTCGTTTGAGTGGAGTGTTCAATTACAAGTCAAGTGCGTGATGGTGGAGTACAACTGTAACACACTTATGAATATAACCGTTAAGCAATATTTGTATCTTAACAAATTAATATGGATCACTGGAGGTGTTTTCTAAAAAGTGACAGTAACAAGACCATAGAGAGTGATCCTATTTTCGCAACTAAGTATTAAAATGATATACCATATGATTTTGATAGATATTTGGAGAAATCAGTAATAATAGAATTTCACTAGCAAAATCAGTTGAAGTTTATGAAGGTAAAAGCACATGGAAACAATAGATCATTATATGAGCAAGTGCAATATCACTGGAAGTGAATATCATGTCATTGGGAGTGATTTTGAAAACTTTGAAAACTTCTGAGAGTGATTGCTGGTTCACTGGAAGTGATATTGAAAATTTCATATTTCACTCAAGTGAATTTGGAATCACTGGAAGTGATTTTGTAAAGAGTGATTTCTTCTTGGAGTGATTTCCAATTCACTGGAAGTTATTTGTAACTTTTCAAACTTCACTCGAGTGATTCAAGATCACTGGAAGTGATTTGGTGAACAGTGAAATATTCTTGCAGTGATTTCCAATTCACTGGAAGTGATTCAGCGAAAATCCAACATCACTCGAGTGATTGTGGATCACTGGAAGTGATTTGAGAATTTTGGTGGATCACTTGAGTGATCTCAGCTTTACTGGAAGTGATTTGTAAAACAGTAGATTTTTCTTGAAGTGAAATCCCAATCACTGGAAGTGATTTGCCGCATCACTCGAGTGATTCACAATCACTGGAAGTGATTTGGCGCATCACTCGAGTGATTAAGAATCACTGGAAGTGATTTTTAGAACAGTGAAATATTCCTGCAGTGATTCTGTCGCCACTGGAAGTGATCTGCGAAATAAGCCATATCACTCGAGTGAATTCTGGAATCACTCGAGTGATCTTCAATATCACTCGAGTGATTAAAAATCACTCGAGTGATCTGTTGTTCAGATCACTTTAGCTCTTTGTTTCGTTTCCAATTCTTCAGCAAGCAGTGGTAAATTTCCAGATGCCATAACTCTTCGAATATGGCTCCAAAAATTCTGTATTATATATCAATGGAACGCTCTTGAGGTCTAGTTTCATATGGCACCGGTTTTAGCTCAATTGGATCTGTGGTTTGAGAGTTATAGCCAAAATACCCAGTCTGTTCCAGAAAGTGACGCTGATATGAATCCCAAATTAGAACACTTATATCTCCCTCATCTTAGCTTCTTTGATGTTGCTTCTGGTGTCCAAATGACGCATTGGGAGTCTAGTTTCATATGCAACTAGTTTGGTCTCAATTGGAGTTGTATTTTGAGAGATATGATCGAATAACCATACCTCACTCAGCTGGACAAAGAACAGAGCATGAAAATCACTCGAGTGATCTGTGAATCACTGCAAGTGATTTTTACTGTTCTCAGAATCACTCGAGTGATTCTCAACATCACTCGAGTGATTTCCAAAATCACTCGATTGCTACAGTGATGCTACAGTAGCTACAATGAAAATGCTACAGTAACCGTATGCTACAGTACTACTACTACAGTAACCGTAGAACTTGAAACTTGCTATTTTTCATTGATTTTTGCAAGTTCTTCATTCCTCAATTTCTTTCTTCCATTGCTTGACTAATCTACAATATATGCAATATCAAATAGTTAGTCAATGTATTAGAAAAGTATACTATGCAAACTTCTGCTCTCATAATATTTGATATATATATTTGGCATCATCAAAACTAATCATATCTAATACTTCTTCCCATACCTGGCATAGGTTTAATAAATGAATCATGAATCTCACCTATTAAACGTACCTTAGCTTTAATGATCCATCGGACATCCTCAGGAAGGCCCAAACGCTTGAATATCTTCATTCTTTCAAGTCGATAGCTATAGATCTTCCTAAGCACATCTTTGGGAAGAGTAGGGAACCTGTTCTTAAGCTTTACAATAATTTCCTCCATGATAAGACTAAAATTTAAAGATGCAGTTTTGTGTGCTTCAGTAAGTAAGAAAGAAAAAATGAAAGAGTAAGGAAAATAAGTTTTGGGTTGCCTCCCAAATAGCCGCCCTTCTTTAACGTCTTTAGCTAGACAAAGACCAAACCAATAAATTTTATTTTATTTTACTATTTTATTATTTTATTTTATTTTTTTAAAAAAAATTAGGACTTACCTGTTGTTTCCTCCAGAGTGATGGCAGTTTTCAAAGTGTTGAGTGTACCGTCATTATATTCTTTCATCCTTTGCTCATTTACTTTGAATTTTCGATCACCATCTTGAATCTTCACAGCTCCATATGGCCATGTTTGAACCACAGTAAAAGGTCCTGACCACCTTGATCTCAACTTTACCGGAAAGAGCTTTAGCCTTGAGTTATACAACAACACTTTTTGTCCCGGTGTGAACTCTCTCCTCATAATTCTTCTGTCATGCCACATTTTTGTCTTCTCCTTATATAACTTGGCATTCTCATAAGCTTGTTGTCTGAATTCTTCAAGCTCATTGAATTGGAGAAGTCTTTTCTCACTAGCCGCCTTTAAGTCAAAATTTAAGGCTTTGATTCCCCAATATTCTTTGTGCACTTTAGGATTAGTAGATTTTGATACATCTACTGTTCCTATTGTGAATGATTGATCTATGCAAATTTTGTTTACCACATCTTTTGTGCAGCTAGCCAATGTATCTACCCTGTAACAGGTGTCACCTTCATTTGGACATGACCAAGCCTTAAAAATGTTAAAAGATACTTGGTCATTTTGAGCTCGTAAAGTTAACTTTCCCTATTGCACATATATTAAAGTTCTCCTAGTTGCTAGGAATGGCCTCCCAAGAATGATAGGAATTTCTTGATCTTCTTCCATGTCAAGTATGATGAAATCAGCTGGAAATATGAGTTTGTCCACCTTCACCATAACATCTTCTAAGACACCCCTTGGATGTTTAATTGATCGATTAACAAGAAGTAGTGAAACTGTGGTAGGCTTCACCTCTCCAAAATCAAGTTTTTTGTAGACAGATAAGGGCATGAGATTTACACTTGCTCCCAGGTCACAAAGTGCTCTTTCAAAGTTACATTGACCTATGGTGCAAGGTATGCAAAAGCTTCCTGGATCTTTCAGCTTCGGTGGTAGTTTCTTTTGCAAAATGGCACTGCACTCCTCAGTAAGTGCAACTGTCTCAAATTCCTCCAGCTTACTCTTATTTGAGAGAATATCCTTCATGAATTTTACATAACTGGGCATTTGGGCAAGAGCGTATGCAAAAGGGATGTTGATATGTAACTTTTTGAAAACCTCCAGAAACTTTTTAAACTGCTTGTCTAGCTTTGCCTTCACAAGTCTCTGAGGGTATGGAACTGGTGGTACATATGAAGGAGGGTTATCTGGAAAGCTGATTCTTCCTGGTACCACATCATCTTCTTGAGGTTTCTATGCTTCCTCCTTCTTTTCTTGTTCACTTTCTTTCTTTTCTCCGTCAGTCTTATGTAGAATTATAGGATCTTTAATTCTTTCCCACTCCTTAATGCAATAGCCTTCACATGCTCTATTGGGTTTTTCTCAGTGTCACTTGGAAGAGTACCTAGTTGTTTGGAATTCAGTATATTTGCAATTTGGCCCATTTGGATCTCCAAGTTCTTTATTGAGGCTTCATGGCTTCTAAGTGTTGCATCAGTCCTAGCCATGAATTGAGATGTATTCATGGTTAGTTGAGCCAGTGCATCTTCCACATTTGCTTTTTGCTGTGGTGGATTTGGTGGTTGAAGAGCTTGTTGCTGGTAGTTCCCTTACGGTTTGAACACATTTTGATTATTCCTCCAGCCAAAGTTTGGATGATTCTGCCAACCTGGATTATAAGTGTTTGAGAATGGGTCATTTCTTTGATTTCCGATATAATGAGCTTGCTCCGACTGAGAAGGTATGGATGACTGTCCATCTTGACTTTGTGTACTCATATGAGGTCCTCCATATCGGTCACAGGTTTCATGAGGAGTATTGATTGCATTTGCTTGACTAGTCAATGAGCTCACTTGCTTGGATATAGATGCTAACTTGAGAAGATAAAGTTGTAAGGATATCCAGCTCGTGCACTCCAAGTACCTTCTTTGAATTATGACGTTCAAAAGGCTATTGATATGCATTTGCCGTCATCTCCTCAAGTAAATTGTAGGCATCATCTAGATTTTTCCCCATTAAAGATCCTCCAGCTGTAGCATCTACAAGAATTCTGGTGGTATGGGTCATCCCATTGTAGAATGTTTGCAGTATCCACCAATCTGGTAACCCATGATGAGGACATCTCCTTAGCAACTCCTTGTATCTTTCACAGGCTTCATAAAGGCTTTCTAGTTCATGCTGGGAAAATGAGGTAATTTCATTCCTCAATTTTGCAGTTTTTCCTAACGGAAAGTATTTCGCCAAAAATTTCTGTACCAAGGCATCCCATGTAGTTATGCTTCCCACCGGTAGAGAATGTAACCAGCTCTTAGACTTATCCCTGAGTGAGAAAGGGAAAAGTCCAAGTCTAATGGCATCATCAGTAACACCATTATGCTTGAATGTGTCACATATTTCTAGGAAGCTGGCTATATGTGTGTTGGGATCTTCTGTTGATAAACCACCAAACTGATTGGCTTGCACCATCTGGATAATTGCAGGCTTGATTTCAAAATTGTTGGTAGCTACTGGTGGTTTTTGATTCCAGAAGTTGTCTCCATGACTGTTGGTGTTGCATAATCACGAAGTGTTTTGGTATTTGCTGCTTCTCCTTCCGGATTTGCCATTGAATTGATTGAAGTAGACTGCTTTCGAACTCTCCGATTTCTTTGACAAGTTCTCTCTATCTCAGAATCACAAGGTTGTAATTCAGTCTTCTTCGATCTGGTCATATACTAAGCAAAAACCTGAAAAGAAAAAAAGACACACAAAAAATGTAATATGAAGACCAAATTAGTATTAAAATTACTTGGTATTGATATTAATGACAATCCCCGGCAACGGCGCCAAAAACTTGTTACGAATGTAGGATGGTGTATTTAGAAGTGTAAGTATACACTGTCATAATCAAGTAATATAGAAGTGAGTAGAGTATCGTTCCCACGAGGATTGATCACTAAGTACCAAAATTGGTAATTTTAATTCTATTTAGTCGGTTGATTAGTTTTGATTGAGATTACAAGATAGAAATGATTAAATATGAATACAAGTGATATAAAGACAAATATGAGAAAAAGCCTAGGGATTATATTTCACATAATAAATTCCGGATTGAATCACTTATCTATTCTAGTCCAATTTATTCCACATGATTGATAGTTGAGTTTTCCTATTTTAATTACTAGCCTTTTCCAAGGTCAAGTAATTCTATAATTAATTGCTAACCCAATATATTCCTATATGAATTTAAGCAATCAATTATGCATTAAGATTTATGAAACTCAATTAAGACTACACAACCCATTTGAATATATTCCTATTTCATATGCAAATTATGGTTTTAATTATAGAATCCACACACATGTATCTCCTTCCGGTCTCAACATGCATATTAAAATCATCCAAAAGGTGGCCAATCAATTGTAAGCATTAAGAGCAATAATTAAAACTCAATCATGAAGGAAAAATTAAAACTAGATTTAATAAGTTAAGATTCAATCCGTCATTAGTAAGCTACGTCATCACCCTAGGAAAAGGAAAATTTAGCTCATGATAAAATTAAAAACAAAACCAAAATATATTACAAACATCATAAATATTGCATAAAAATTAATTACAAAAACATAAAAATACAACTACAAGATGCATGAAAATGGAAAATCTAGCCTACCATATAGGAGGTAAAACCATCCATGTAGGTGGCAACCTATACCATCCATAAAGGAGGACTACATAGGCCTTCCATATAGGAGATAAAACCATCCATGTAGGAGGCATGCAAGAAGTAAAAAAATGCAAGAAATAAATTTTAAAAATAACAACTCTCTCTCTCTAAAATAGAAACTCTTTCTCTCCTCCTTCCTCCTCATTTTAGGGTGCCAATAAGCTCTATTTATAGGCTTCATTTTCGGACTGCTACAGTATTTTTCTACAGTGATTTTGCTACAGTGAACTGCACTGCTACAGTGAACCGACCACCCACTTGCTACAGTGAACCGACTGCTACAGGAACCGCATTGAACCGCCCCACTTCCACACACACCGACCGCTACAGTACAACGCAATGGTCCGCTACAGTGAAACGTAATGGCCCGCTACAGTGCACAGTGAACAGTACCGCATGAACAATGCACAGTGAATAGTACGCATGAATAGTAACTTCCCCTTAAATGCCTTCTTTAATTCTTCTTAATCCGGTACTGTCCATGGCTGCACGAAAATCATTATTTATTTATTAATTACACCCAAATTGATTATATTCAGCTCAAATATAGTCCACAAAATCATCATATAAGGAAAAATGAATATGCAAATATTTTACTTATCAATATTCTATTAGGGCTTTCCCTCCTAAGCCTATCCATATGAATACCTACATACCTGTTAATCTCTATGCAGTTGTGAAATACATATAAGTGTGATTGCTATTACTGTTGGTTTGAGATAGAGATAACTTTATTTCCCATCAAACTTGATCCAAATGTCCTTCCTTCATAGCAAGACACCAGAAGGCCAATATCACATACATCTTTCAAGTAATAGGTACATAATTCAACTGCCTCTTCACAAATGTACCGATTAACAATGTAACCTTTGATTGGCTCTAATTTTTCACATACCCGTTTAGGCCTTCATCTTGCACTCGACTGGGTACATCCATCTCATATAGATTGGGCCACATAGTTGTACTTATATAACTAAGTTAATAGTTAGGTATACCATTATGTCAAAGAAAGTTTAAGGGAAAAAAATCTCTAGCTCACCCAATGTAGTCACGATTTAGGTCTGTAACCTCGGCAATTTCTTGGGGTCAATCACCCTACTGCACAGTAACTTGAAGAAGAAACATAGTTTCATGATCGTGGCTCATACCTTATCAGGTAAAATACCTTGTATTGCTACCGAAATAAAGTTTTCCATCAATACATGGCAATCATGTGATGTAAGACCCTTCAACTTCATGTCCTTCATTTACACAAGGTTGCTAATGTTTGACAAGTAATCTTCTGGCACTTTCACTGAAGCCAATGCTAGGCGGAAGTGTCTTGGTTCTTCAGCAAATTCGGGATACTCAAAGTCAAATTTACTTCATTCAACAGAGTTTGCAGGATGCTAAAGCAAGCCGTCTTGAATCCTTTAATCCGTATGCCACCTTAAATTTTTTTTTTGCATCAATTACATTGCTATACAAGTGTCTAAATCTAGGTACACTTTGACAATGCCATAATGCCTTCTTTGGATTCTTCCCATTCACTTGGTAGTTTGAGGCAAAACATAGAGGATACTCGGTTAGCAATTGATATTTTTTTGAACAAAATACAATCGTTGAGGCAAGCATGTATATCTTTATAATTCAAGCCAATAGGGTGCATCACTTGTTTTGCATCATAAGTCTTGGTTGGCATATCGTTTACGTGTGGCAACATTCTTCTTAAAAGTTTAGGCAATTTTATAAAGCCTGAGTCACTCAACCCATATTTTACTTTCCAGTTGTAAAAATTCAACATTGCAGATAATAATGTGATAACTCAATACAATTCTCATACAAATGCTTCTCTGCATTGCTCTTCATCGTCTCAAACCTTTTTGAGCATTCATTGAATTTCACTTCAATTGTATCAGCTTATCTTAAAGACGATTGGCCTCAAATGTACTTGTATTAAGTTAGGTGATTGATACCTTTGCAAATTTAGCCGACAAGCACTGTTGCCCACATCCATCACCCCATGTTTTTTCTGACAGTTATAACTTTGATCAATTCCATGTTGATCAATTGCATACATCATAAAGTGCAACTCACAACTATCTGGATCAAAATACTTCACAACACCATACTTGACGCAAGGGAAAATAATCATACCATGATCGTCAGCACTATTATAAATCACAAACCTTATGAAATTGCCCACCCTACTCCAATACTCCTTCGATAGACAATGGCATACATCCATTCTTTATTTTCACTCTCCATCTAGAGCATGTCATGTAGTATAGAAAAATGTGATAACAACTTAACAAAATCATTCAAAACAAATATTGCCATAAACTTTATTCAAATCAACACTAACCAATAACAATTCTAATGACAACAAACACTTAAAATCAGTGGCAAAATCCTATGCAAATACAAAATCAGTCAAAAACAAATCTTTACATACTCTTTACTCAAATCAATATTAACAAATATCAACTTTAGTAAAAAAAAGATACATAAAATTCATTGCAAAACCCTATACACATATAAAATCAATTGAAAAATAATCTTTGCATACTCTTTAGTCAAATCAATACTAGCAAAAAACAACTTTAGTAACAAAAAACACTTAAAACCAGTGGCAACACCCTATGCATATATAATATCACTCAAAAAACAATTTTTACATGCTCTTCACTCAAATCAATATCGAAAAAAATGAGTTGAAAAACCACTAGTAGGAGAAACTTAACTCAACTCACCTTTTAGCAAGAAAAGAAGAGCTTAAACACCAAACCCACAAACTCTAGAAGAAGAAACCGATCCAAACGCCACTTGTAGGAGCAACCATGAACCCAGAAAAACTCTAGAACCCACAAAATCCACGAACCCTTGAATGGTGAATGACTAAGAAGAGCTACGGTGGTGGAGGAGGGAGCTCTCTATAACCGGTAAGTTTCAAATGTCAAATGAAAATGGGCTTGGGAGAGGTTTTTTAAAGAACATACTTAACGATTGTTGCTAAACAACCGTTTATATGATATTTGACGGTTGTTTTTGAACAACCGTCAAATATATATCATCTATATTTGAAAATTTTTCACAAACAACAGTCAAATAAAAGATACCATTTTTCAATAAAATAAAATAAAATAAAATAAAATAAAATAAAACGGTGGTAGTATAAAACCGTTAAATACTTTTCTCCTGTACTTAACAGTTGTTTTGAAAAACCATTATATATGTCATTTCTGAAACTTTGCCTCTGCATATTTCTCGATTTCACTAAAACCGTTAAGTATGGGGCTCAAATATAGACAATTTCATAGTAGTGTTAATTTCTATAAAAGGAAATTAAAATTCATTTGGACAATAAGGAAATTCATTCCCATTAGGGAAGTTCATTTGCTTATTAAGAATGTTCATTTTGCATTATAGGGAAATTCGCACAATAGGAAAACTCATTAAAGGCAGTGTCAATATTTCAAATGCATATATATTTCTCAATTTAAGACCTTAGTCTTTACTATTATATGAGGCATCGTTAATTTTTCAATTCAAAAACAGAAATGGACTAGTCAAACTACATTTCTATTTGCGGAAAATATCTATGTGGCCGCCAATACTTCAACGAATTCGGATAAAGAGAACTGCTAATTTAGGAAAATATGACAATATGACATGTCCTAAAAAGGCACAAAGACATTGAATAAAACCACCTTTGTGTAAATCAACTCTGTCTTTCCGTAATTTTTTATCACATCAAACCCTATATAAGCCATAGAAGAAATATAAAATCAAGATTGAGCATCCGATAAATTTTGAAGTGATTGCTCAAATAATAATTTTTGAAAAATGGCAGGTGGTAGTTTCGTTGAACAAGGTCAAGTTAAACATTTCGAGGGCAAAGTCACAGCCTTCGTCTTGGTCACATGCTTTGTGGCAGCCATGGGAGGCCTCCTCTTTGGTTATGATCTTGGAATCACAGGAGGAGTCACTTCCATGGATCCATTTCTGATCAAGTTTTTCCCTTCTGTGTATAGAAGAATAAAGGCTGGTGTCCATGAAAACACTTACTGCAAATTCGACGACGAAATCCTTACACTGTTCACGTCGTCATTGTACCTCGCAGCTTTGGTTGCTTCTTTCTTTGCTTCATCCACTACAAGGTTACTAGGTCGTAAAACTTCCATGTTTCTTGGTGGATTGTTCTTCCTTGTCGGTGCATTATTGAATGGCTTCGCAGTAAACATTGCAATGCTCATCATTGGACGTATATTGCTTGGTTTTGGCGTTGGCTACTGTAATCAAGTAAGTAATAAATGTACCTTTAATTTGCATCCAACATTTCATTTATTTTTCTATCACAGGAGGTTGCATACTGTTCATATTAGATTTGGACAGTCCAGATATGTTTGGATCTTCCTACTGAATGATGCACTTAGCAGGGAAAACGGTTCCAGATAGCATATGGGATTGAACTTGCCATCTGAAGCCCACATTGCTTAGCAAGGAAACATATTCCAAGTAGCATATGGGATTGAAATCGCCATGTGAAGCCCATAAGGACAAGTAGTATGCTGCTGTTAGGGCATATATGGAAGTTAATGTCTAGTGCTCATTGAGGGCGATGAACACCGAAATCACCGGATTGCCTAAATCTATTTACTTTCATTTTTTAAAAAGATTATTTTAGTTTTTACAGAATTGAAAATAAAGACAATCTCTTAATGGTCAATTTTCTTTTTCAAAAAATGATACTTTATTTCAAATTATCAATTACAAATTTTAAGTTTATATTGTTGAAAATATATTTGGATGGTGAAGATGAGAAATAAAACTGGTTCTAGGCATATGAAAAACTTTCTTTAGTATTGATTTTAACATAATTTATGTTGTTTCATACTTTTTACAGTCTGTGCCAGTTTACTTATCTGAAATGGCTCCGGCACATATCAGAGGAGCACTCAACATGGGATTCCAAATGATGATCACAATCGGTATTTTGATTGCAAACCTTATCAACTATGGAACTGCTAAGTATGAATATGGATGGAGAATTTCACTAGGTGTTGGAGCAGTGCCTGCATTTTTGTTGTGCATTGGATCACTTTTCTTGGGAGACACACCAAACTCCATGATTGAGAGAGGCAAACGCGATGAAGCTAAGAAAATGTTGCAGAAGATTCGTGGAATTGAGAACGTTGATGATGAGCTCCAAGATTTGATTAATGCAAGTGAAGCAGCCAAACAAGTGGAACACCCATGGAGGAACATCTTAACATATAAATATAGGCCCCAAATCACCTTTTGCTCTTTAATTCCATTCTTTCAACAACTAACAGGCATTAATGTCATCATGTTTTACGCTCCAGTTCTCTTTAAGACTCTTGGCTTCGGTGCTCAAGCATCCCTCATGTCGGCAGTTATTACTGGTCTCGTTAATGTCATAGCCACATTAGTGTCTATCTTCTCTGTGGATAAACTTGGAAGAAGGATTCTGTTCCTTGAAGGTGGCATCCAGATGCTCGTTTGCCAGGTGACGTATATGCAACTTATAAGACTTTACCCCTTTTGCCACCAACAAAAAAAAGGATTTGACTACTTTGGTTCTTATGTTAAGTCATCCCAACACTTCAGAACCAAAGAGGAGTGGTCAAATAGTTAAATTTTTTTGAAAGTAAAAATATTCCCAAATATACCATAATTTAAAAACCATGAATTGTATCTTGAGCAAAAAGGGAAAATTGCATCATACTTTAATTAGGGACATTCTATAAGAATTATAATTGATACCCCACTAGTTGACTTATTATAAGGATTACACATTCCTTATAAAAAATGACTTCTATTAAGAAACTAGAGAGGTATATACACTCTGCAGTTCTTATTATGGGATGCATTCTAGAAGGATTCTTAATTTGGTCCCTAAATGAGTTATTCATAGGGTCATTAATGCTTGTTTGATTTTTTTACTTGTAATTAATAGGAATAATGTTGAAAAATTTTATTAATTTAATACAAATTTAATGAGATCCTTAGTTCATGTGAATTAATAGGTACCACAGGGACTATATGTTTAGATTGATCTCTCTATTAGATTTTTCTGGTTATACTGACACATTGATTGGCATTAATATTTGTTTCAGATTGCTGTGGGAATCATGATAGCTGTGAAGTTTGGAGTTAGTGGACAAGGTTCATTTAGCAAAGGTGAAGCCGACTTGCTTTTGTTCTTGATATGTGCTTATGTTGCAGCATTTGCTTGGTCTTGGGGACCATTGGGATGGTTAGTGCCAAGTGAAGTGTGTCCTTTGGAGATTCGATCAGCTGGGCAAGCCGTTAATGTTGCAGTGAATATGATCTTCACATTCCTAATTGCTCAGATCTTCTTGCTTATGCTTTGCCACTTGAAGTTCGGTCTCTTCTTCTTTTTTGCCGCTTTCGTCCTCATAATGACCATTTTCATTGCCTTCTTCCTTCCCGAGACAAAGGGCGTGCCCATTGAAGAGATGAACTCAGTGTGGAAGTCACATTGGTTCTGGAACAAGTTTGTTCCTCGTGATGCTGATGAGACTAAAAGTCATGATTAGAAGAAAAATCCATTAAGTTGTTTTAAATGGCGGGGAGAAATTTACATGTTGGATGTAATAGCATGATGACAGGTGAAAAGAATTGATGAAAGACAGGACTGATGAATAAGTCACTCAGTTCTTTTTTAATTACTTGTACGCTTTTATATGCGAATATGAAATTGTTTTCTCCACAGAATTCACATTTTAGCCCATTTTTTTCCCATTTCCTGTTAAAAATTATCGTCATAACTCAATGAACTATATACACGTCAAATATATAGTATTGAACGCAAGCAATGGCATAATAATTCTAAATGAGGTGTGTGTGTATTTGTAGAACCAGAATTCTGTATTAAAGATTTCGTAAGGTCACCGACAACGTAGAAGCTTAGTTGGTAAAAATGGAAAATATAGAGTGATTACAAATTTAGTAATGAAAAATAAAAGATGAAATGCTATTCACAAAACATGATAAAAGGTTATGAGGAAGAAGAATTTTGCTTGAGAGAGAATGTGAGAGGATTGGCCCACTTCCTTGACCTGACTACCCATATTTATAACTGTTAATGTAAAGACCCACCTTATATATCCCTTATTACTGACCTTACTCAGAGTAGTAATGTGTAGTTCAGTGGGCACACATGAATAGCATGAATATACTGATAATATTAATACAATATTGCTTGATTATAATACAAAAGTTTCCCCACCAGGGGTTTACAAAATATATTCAGACCTTAATAACTAAAATGCCTTCAAACAACCAGCAACATTTCTCTTCGTGCATACGCCTTTTCTGATCTCAGCATGTTTCCAATGCTCACCTGTCTGAATGGTTGGTTGGGAGGAGTGAGATTCGAGAGAATCTCAGTAGCAAACATTACCACTATGCATGCCAGATATATATGAATGCATGACATGCTTGCCTACACTATTTCATGCCAACATAATGACATACTGCATGCTCGATGTTATGACATACATATGGTCATTGCACAAATATAACAGAGCTTCAACCAATCATACATGTTCCACACAAATAGGCAAAGTAGTCACATAATCAATGCAAGACATACATATCACATACATGCAGAAAAAGGTAAGTTCACTACCTCTCGGACTTTATGTCTTTCTCTTCTTGTCCCTTGATCCGCCAACCATTGCTTCTTCTTTAACACTTCATGACCCTAGATAAGAATGACATCATTAGAGCCATGAAGGGTGAATTTCCAATGGCTGCATTAGCCTCAAAGGCTCACTTTTATCCTTGGAGTTCATTCCAATTATATTTGGCCAATTTCTTACTTAAATTCGCATGGTAATCAAACTACCAGCATTTTTGACCAAACTTTGGAAAATCATAACTAATTCTATAAAACTTCAATTGAGGTGCTTCAAAGTTATATTTGAAGCCCTTTAAGTTTAGATTTATATGAAAATACTTGATTTTAAACTCTACCACTACACCATTCCCAAAATGTTTCCAAACACCAACTATTTCAGATGTTCTTCCAGAAAACAGGGCAGACATTCAAAAATTCATATCTTCATATATACTTGTCCAAAAATTACAAAATACATATCCAATTAAAGATATATGTTTCTACTTTAACTCTGGAAAGTTTTAGAATTTTTGGATAAGGTTTGCCCTATGAAATATTTCGAACAACATCACTGTTTCAGATTCTTTCCAAAAAATAGGGCATATCTTTAACAATTCATATCTCATAGCATACTTGTCCAATTAACCATTATGACCTATCAAATTAAAGGTCTATGTCTCTAACTTTAGAATGTAAAGTTTCATGGTCATTGGATAACATTTTATTAATCAAAAACTTGTTAAAATGAAACTTCCTCCAGAAAACGAATTTCACAGCATCTACTCCACAACTTTCAAAAATTCCAAATTCATATACAAGCATCCAAAAATCATGAACACTTGTATACCTACAAAATTTTTCCTCCTAAAGCCAATGGAAGTATCAAAATTATCAAATTCTTACTCCTTCTCCACGTCAAAACAAGGCAGAAAATCAGATTCTCCGAAAAGGTTTGTTGTTTCTTCGATTTCTCTTGCCTAATCACTTCTTTGCTACTGCTAATCAAATAATTAGCTATTTACACACTCATTACACATAATTAGAAGAAATTTGGGTATTAGGACCCCTTAGGATTTCATCATCCATATTCCACAAATCATCCCAATCCAAGCCAACAACAACAACAACAACCACAACAAAGGCACAAGAAGCATATTTGGAAGTTTACCTCTTGATTTCTTGTTGTTTCTCTCTCTAAAATGTCTGGCCTCTCTCTCTCTTCTCTTGAGATTTTGCCTTCAATCCATGGATTTGATGAAGTAAAAGAGATTAGGAGAGGCTAGAGAGTGATTAGGAAGTTTAAACCTTAAGTTTACAACTTCCTTACCTTAGATTTTGAAGAACCCTAGCTCTTCTTTGCTTCCATATTCTCGTTAAGCTCTCTCTCCCTCTGTTATGTTCTGTTTCCACGAAAGAATGGAGATGGAAAGATGATAATTGATGATTAAAGGAAGTGTTAAAATGTTTTGCCACGTGTCAGCACCTCATTGGCCCAAATAATGAATTTTCGCCAAAAATACCAAATTCTGCAGATTTTTCATTAACTTTGAAAATTCATATCTAATTGTACAAATGTCCAATTGGAGTGATTCCAAAGGCTATACGACCCTTATTAAGTCTAGTCTTAAGGAAAAATATAAAATTTGGCCAATTGAAAGCTCAATCTTATTAGAATTTTAATCTTTGAATGCTATCCCAGAAAATAATTAATTTCACTGGGCTAACTTCAAAAATTCATTTCTCTTTGTTTACAACTCCAAATGACTTATATGACCTCTAAAATTAAATTTTTATAAGTCTACTTTCATTCTGGAAATTTTCATAATTTTTCATCATCATTTACCCATCAAAACATGTCATACAATCATCACTGTCATACCGAGAATTTCACCGGTAGCAAAATTACTTTGTGTTCCACTTTACTCTATTATGTGTGACTTCCAATCACTTCGTTTTGTTATTCCCCGAGCTCTTTAGCTCACCAATATAATTCCTTTTAATATCCAATGATATAAAGGAATTTGGGGGAATTTAAACATGCCTCATAGGAACATTTGCTAAATCAGGATCTAGCAGTCTACTTAATCCAGGCTTAATCTTATGCCTCTAGTCCCAAAATTCAGGATATTACAGTTAAATCCCTTAATATTTCAATATTTATCAGAGTAAT
The DNA here is from genome assembly GCA_037074505.1 of Albizia julibrissin. NCBI lineage: Eukaryota > Viridiplantae > Streptophyta > Magnoliopsida > Fabales > Fabaceae > Albizia > Albizia julibrissin. The sequence continues at coordinate 55,517,560 of CM073477.1, read as the reverse complement.
AATGGACAGTTCAGTAGGCAAACAGAAATAACATAAGCATATTGATATAAAATTACTACCTGAACACCTTTCCAATTACTTGTCCTTAGTTATGAGTCTCTTGGCTGGTCCGGGTAAAGATCAAATCCTATAAGTTAGAATCCATCACAAATGTGTCATTACTTAGTTAAACATCTTTTAATTCTAGTATATTAAGTTAAATGGTAGTAAACAGGATCTATATTAGCTTCTAGTCTATGTCATTATCCTTTGTAAGCAAACTCAGTTCCCTTACATACTCTTTAATACCTCTCTTGTGACTTAGGTGTTAATATTCTATGGAAAAATAAGAAGTGATGAAATGGGGTCTTGGTTGTAGCCAAGGAATCCTTTGGCCATGGCCAAAAGGCGCCCAGAAACTTTTTGGCTACAGCCAAGTAATCATCTAGCCGTATCCTAGAAACCGTTTTTCCAAGTTTTCCCCTGTTTCTTGGCCAAACTTCCAAAAATCATAACTTAATCTAGAAAAATCCAAATGAGGTGGTTATAAGTCTTATGGAAATATATTTAAGTTCTATTTCAAGGAAAAATAACACAAAGGGCCAATTATAAAGTCACAACCTCAAGAACGCATGACTAACATCATTGCCTTAAAATACATTCCAGTGCTTATGTCTTAACTTCAACAGGGCATACTTCGCAATTGGCAAGGCAAAATGATGTATATTACATATCTTAGGATGCCTAGCTACTATAACTCTAAAAAATATTATAGCAATTGGAAAAGTTTTAACCATTCAAAACCGGCTCACAAACAGGCTGCCATGAATTTGGTACATTTAGCAATACACTTTAAATTCCAAAATTAGGGTTTGCTAATCAATTGTCCAAAAATCATAAACATATGCTATACCTGCACAATTATAGTCATAAAATCCATTTATACATCAAATTAATCAAATTCCAGCTCAATCACTACAAAACAGGGCGAGCAAAATCTAAACCCTGAAACACATATTATGTTTTTGCAACTTTTAACCTTCAAACATGTAATTAACCACCATAAACCTTTTATTAACCATATATTCATCATCAATAGGAAATTAAAGACCAATTTTAGAACCTTGGTTGAAATCCTAAAGGGTCAAGAACTCAAAAAATACTCAACAAAATAGGAAGATGTTATAGTCATATTAAAGCTTATGATTACCTCTACGTGTCTATCCGATCAGTTCAGAATTTTGGCAATACTTCCTCTAAGGAGATGACACAAAACACCTCATATCAAAATTCTAGAAGCATAGAAACATTTCTCTTAATGAGTAAAAGAAGTTTAATGAATGCTTCAGGAGCTAAAAATGCAATTTCAAGCTTTGAATTGGCGAAGAACTTCTCTCCTATTTGTTTTTGTTTGAATTTTTCTGACTTTCCTTGTATTTTTAAGGTGCTGGCCAACTTTTCGGAAGGAGAGAGAGGTTTGAAATGCTTAAATAAATTATGACACATGTCTGTGTATAAGATATTCTTACTTTACAATGTAGGGTACCCAGTGCACCTCTTAAAATATGTCTTCATTTCACCTTTAACATAATTGGGTAGATTCAATTGTTAAGGGAAAAGGATTCATCCGGTTTTCGATACCACAGTCGGCAAAATTAGGTATATGGCTGGAATGGAGACCAATGGCTTACACTGGCTTTTCTACCTCTATCAGTTATCCAATGGTAGATGTCGGCTTGATTGGCTAATCAGGGGAATATGTCAAAAGATACTTTATTAAAGTTATTTTAATAAAGCTACTTTTTGATACATGGCTGCTGGTTTCATGACATGTGTCCCTCTTTAGGCTGAGTGGCGCTAAGTGTCTCTTGGAGACTCCAAAATTATGACACTACCCCTGGGTCTCTGGAAACTGCTGAGTCTATTCCTAATATGCCTCAGGCAATGCCGGGTCTTTGTACAGGTCCTACATATCAATATGGTGACTTCCTCCCTTATTGTTCTATATAATGGCGCCATTTTAGGTGTTTTTAGAAGCCATTAAGTGTCTCAAATTATTGCCAAGTTTTATACACAAGTATACACATATACATATATCTTGCACTGGCCCATTCAACTAGCAAATTCATACATACTCAAAACAGTACAAGTCATGGAATTTTCAGTACGTTACAACTCTCCCCTCGTACAATAAATTTCATCCTCAAAATTTCATTACACGATCTAAAATACAAAATTTGGTATCGTCTTCTCATGTCTTCTTCTGATTTCCAAATAGCTTCTCTAGGAGATATTCCCTTTCAAACTACTTTCATGAACAAGATACTCATGTGCCTGAGTTGTACGTTTCTCTCCTACTAATCAATGATTAGGCCAGGTTCAACCTCATATATAGGATCATCATGTATATCTACATCTTCATATTCAATTACATGCTCTGTGTTGGGTTGATACTTCTTTAACTACGACACATGGAAGACATCATGTAATTTGCTCAAATTTGGGGGTAAAGCTATTTTATACGCTACTGGCATGATACTTGATAATATTTCAAATGGACCAATATATCTAGGGCTTAACTTCTTTACTTTTAATGCCCTACTAATACCAATGACAAGTGAAACTTTTAAAAACATGTGATCTTTGACTTCAAATTCTAAAGGCTTCTACCTCTTGTTTGCATAGCTTTTCTACTTGCCTACTTTGAGCAGCCAATAATCTTTGCTTTACCAATTTAATCTACTCTATTGTCTAATCTACTATATATGGCCTATACAACTTCCTCTCAAACATTTCTTCCTATCACAAGGGCGATTTACACTTCCTTCTATACAATGTTTCATATGGAGCCATTTGAATGCTTGAATGATAAATATTGTTGTATGAAAATTCTACAAGTGAAAGGAATTGATCCCAACTTTCTTTGAAATCCAATACACGCACCTTCAGTATATCTTCTACCGTCTATATTGTTCTTTCTATTTGTCCATCTATCTGAGGATGATAGGCTGTACTGAATCTGAGTTTGGTACCTAAAGCCTCATGTAATGATCTCTAAAACTTAGAAGTAAATCAAGGATCTTGATAATAAAATATATTCTTTGGTGTACCATACAATCACACAATTTCCTTGATGTAGATCTCTACCAATTTATTAGGAGAATAATGGATACTAATTCATAGGAAATGTATTGTCTTCGTGAATCGATTGACGACTACCCATATTACATCATGATTTCTAATCTTAGATAATCCTATCACAAAATACATGGTAATACTTTCCCATTTCTACTCATGAATTTTGGGGTTTTGCAGAAGCCCTGACGGTCATTGATGCTCTATTTTAACCTTCTGGAAAGTGAGACAATGAGCCACAAATTTTGTCACATCCTTTTTTATCCTTGGCCAACAATATAAGGACTTTAAGTCATGATACATTTTTATTGCTCCTAGGTACATAGTATATATACTCTTAAATGCTTCATCTAGGATTTACCGTATCAGTTCTCTTTATGGTGGAACATATATCCGCTTTCTGTATCTGACTAGTCCACTCAGTGATATGTCATATTCTTGAGTTTCTCTCTTTTCAATCATGTTCGTGATAGACTGTGCTCTTTCATCTTGCAACTAAGCTTTCTTACTCGTTGTTCCTAGATTATTTTCTACCTAACTAACATTGCTACCACTAATCATAATTTGATTAGATAGATTAAGATTCCTGAAATCTTCAATTAGTTTCTGCTCTTAAATCATTAGGTCTACCACTTACACTATCTTGCTTCTTAATGCATCTTTAACTATATTAGCCTTTCTTGGATGGTATTTAATTTCCAAGTTGTAATCTTTAAGAAATTTTATCTATCTTCGATGTCTCATGTTCAACTCTTTTTGATCGTACAAGTATTTCAAGCTCTTATAGGTGCAATACAACTCTAAGACTGCCCCATAGAGATAGTATCTCCAGATTTTTAGTACAAACACAATTTGTGCTAACTCAAGATCATGAGTGGGATAGTTTAGTCCATGAGGCTTCAGTTAACGAGAGGCATGTCCTAGAACTTTGCCTTCCTGTATCAGGACACATCTCAATCCATGCTTACTTGCATTATTGTAGACCACATAGGTTAAATGCGGATTGGGGATTGTTAACATTGGTGCTGTTGTCAATCTCTCTTTCAGCTTTGTCAAGCTCTTCTTACAACTATTGTCCCATACAACAGGTTGAGTTTGCTGTGTCAACTTTGTCAAAGGCAAAGCAATTCTAGAGAAATTCTAAATGAATCTTCTGTAATAATCACCAAGACCCAGAAAATTGTATATTTCAACAATAGTCTCTAGCCTCTTCAAGTTCAGTACTGCTTCTACTTTGCTAAGATTTACCAAGAACCCTTCTTGTGAGACTACATGGCCCAAAAATTTAACTTCTGAAAGCCAAAACTCACACTTGCTTAGCTTGGCATAAAGTTGCTTATCTTACAATGTGGTTAGCACTATTCTTAAATGTTCTTCGTGTTCTGCTCTACTTTGTGAATACACTAGAATATCATCAATGAAGACTAATATTAATTGGTTATAATATAAACAAAAAATTTGACTCATATAGTCCATAAACACTGCAGGTGCATTGATCAGCCCAAATGACATTACAAGAAATTCATAATGACCATATCTGGTTCTAAAAGCAGTTTTTGGTACATCCTCTGCTTTTACTCTAAGCTAATGATAATCTAATCTCAAATTGATTTTTGAGAACATGCAAGAACCAGACAATTGATTGAGGAAATCATTAATTCTAGGAAATATGTATTTTTTCTTAACGGTTACCTTATTTAACTCCCTATAATCAATACAAAGGCGTAGTCTTCTATCTTTCTTTTTAACAAAGAGCACTGGAGCTCCTTATGGCGAGACACTGGGTCAGATAAACCCTTTCTCTAATAGCTCCTCAACTTTCTTTTTTAATTCTGCCATCTCATTTGAAGCCATCCTATATGAGGCTTTGGATATTGGTCCCACTTCAGGCTTAGTTTCAATTACAAACTCTACTTCCCTTTCCGGGCATAATCCATTAATATATTCTAGAACCACTTCAGAAAATTCATTTACAACAGGGATATTTTCAAGCGTTGTTCTAGCTTCTAACTGCGTAAAGAAGAATACTATATACCCCTAGCAACCTTTATGCAGACATTTCTCAACCTTAACTGCTAAGAGAAAATTAAGATTGACTTCTACACTGACATTTAGTTGCGGATTAAGATAAATAACCCTTTTGCTTCAGTAATCTAGCAACACATTATTTGTCATCAACCAATCAATACCAAAAATTACTTCTAGTCTATGCAATAGTAAGCAAATTAGATCTACTATTGATTTGTATCCCTCGGCATTTACAATAGAATTTAGGCAAATATTGGTTGTAATAAATCTAACACCTGTGGGTGTAGACACAACCAGATCATACGGTAGTTTGTTTACATTAATTCAAGCCTAGCTGTCTTACACAATTATATACAATAAATGAATGACTAGCACCCGAATCATACAATACTTGTATCAAATTACCATTAAGTAAAACCATACCTTGAATTAGTTCAAGTGATTTTCTAGCTTCCTCTTGAGTCATGGCAAAGAATTTTCCTTAGGCTCTCTGTTTAAACTCCCTTGCCCTTTGCTGCTATAGACAATTATTAGCAAAATGCCTCAGTTTTTGGCATTTATAATAGACTATCTGCTTTGCTAGAGCACCACATAGCCTTCCAGGATGATATAGCTTGCTATAATGCCAACATGTTTTGTTCCCATGGGATCTCTGATTACTACGGCTATCAAATTGATAAGGCTTTTTTTACTTCTTTTGGATGGACCTCCTTGATTCTTACATTTATGGGAAGAATTTACACTGCCAAATGCACCCTTACTATTAGCATTTCTATCAGTATACAAACTCAGCAAATTTCTTTCTCTGATCAGCATTCTTCTACTGCTTTATTAAATTCTGTAAACTATTTAAAGACTAACTTCTCTTTCATTTCTAGCCTCAATCCCTAAATCATCATATCTGAGCTCTATCCCTCATTATCACGATACCTCAGATAAGAAGAGTATCGAGACAACTAGATGTATCAAGCTAAATACTTATCAAAGCTTTCTTTCTCATCTCACTAGATAGAAAGGAACTATGTTTCCTTTGCAATTCTGAGTGATTGGGGAAAATATTTCTCATTGAATTGCTCTTGAAATAAATCCTAGGTGATAGGAATATTTTGTGGCTAAAGGATCATTTTCAGTATTCTTCCACCACCTGTCTGCATTACCTTCTAATTTGTAAATTGCCAATTGATTGTGTTATCTAGGCATTCTTAAATTTTAAAAATTTTCTCTAGCAGAGATAGCCAATCCTCTGTTACTTGAGGATCAAACTTCCCTTAGAAAATAGGGGGTTGTTATTGACAAAACTGTGCCACCCATGTCTGCAAACTTTCACCTTCAACAACAGGTCTAGGCGGAGGCCCTTGTTCAGATTCCTCATGTTGTATATGTAAATCCTCCTATCTACCAGGGTTATTTTCTCTCTCCCTATCTGCATTTTGTTTATTTTGTACTTCTGGCAACTTACCCTTAAGATCATGTATCATTATCTAATGTTCAGTTAATATGCCCAATAATTGTCCCAGCACCGCTACCACCTGGTCTACTCCTTTATCTTACCATCCTTATGTTTCACTATATTAAAATAAGGAAGAGGTAAATTTCACATAATCATAAAGGCATACTTGTCATTTCTCAAAATTTTGATACGCAGGTACTTCATAATAACATATAGCAGTTTACAGAAAGCTTTCTAATAATATATAGCCTATAAAATATTGTATAACATGTTTCTACTCTTTTACATTACATGACTTAACATGAATAAGTAACTTCCCATGGGTTACCCATCCTAACATTTTCCTGGGCCGAGCATACTTAACCTTAATGTACTAGTGGAAAAACACTGATACTGGCTCCAACTGTTTTTGAGTATCGGCATCTTATGACTGTTCTTGTCCTAAAAAGTTATGCCAATTATCTCCAGATGACCGACTACTGTATAAAAGTCTTATATCAGTACCGATACATGTAGGCTAATATATACCCAGTGATATGCTACATGAACTCCAAAAAGCTATCATTTGGGCCCAAAATACAGTATCTGGGAAGAAGTACAACGTTATATAGATCCAAACATCATCTGAAAACTCTATGTCAAGAAATCCTTGATCCCAATATAATGTGTCTACATCATGCAAATAATATGCATATTGGGCCATTTAGGTATCTCGGACATGGATAGCCTGTAGGTATATGCTCCTGATGTACTCCCATAGCTCCTGGTCTGGTTGTAAATCATGTGTCACGTGTACTAGTCTAACTCTTGAACTAGTAACAGTATCTATATCTGACTCCATCCTAACAGTCAGCGGTTGCTCAGTGTCTCATACAGATAAACTGACTTATGGTACTGGTCAAGGATGAGTCCCAAATATAGACCTTAGTCATACCCACTTTCTCAAGGTTTGTAACATCCTTAGACCACCCTTAATTTGGTATTTTAATACTTGTTACCCTTCGGGTATTCACTAGTCGTCTAGGGTCAAATTCACAGATAATGGTGATCTACTCCTCTGCTGCCTCCTTCCACTCATATTTCTTGTTGCCATATAATTGAGACCATATCAGTATACTATTTTATTACTACCAGAATTGCTTCAGCTTTGATACTAAAAATGTTAAACCCCTTAATATTTTGGGAGAATTGCTAAAAACTACCTTGCAAGCAAATTAATTGCTAATTGCTATCATTGCATATAGTGGGTGATAAGTTGCATACGGGTGGATGATATTTTGCACATGAGGGATGGTGTTTACACATTCGCAGGGATGAATTTTGCACATGTAGATAATGCTTGCATATAAGGGGTGTTTGTTTGCACTCGTGGTACCAATCAGCAAACAATTTCTTTACAAGGTATTTTTGAGCCATTTTCCCTAATATTTTTGCATTTATCATAGTAATAACGCATAGTTCAGTAGGCGAACAAAAATACCATAAACATACTGATATAAAGTACTTTATTACATTACAGGAATCCTCACAAGGTTTATACATAATATTTATAAATGCCAAAATAACATAAAAGAACTATAAATAACTAACTCTACTACTTAAACATGACTGAAACTGTAATGACCCGCCTCATATATCCCTTATTACTTATCTTACTCAGAGTAGCAATGTGTAGTTCAGTGGGCACACAGGAATAGCATGAATATACTGATAATATTAATACAATATTGCTTGATTATAATATAAAAGTTTCCTTACCAGGGGTTTACACAATATTTACAGACCTTCAAACAACCAGCAACAGTCCTCGTCGTGCATACCTCTTTTCTGTTCTCAGCACATTTCCAATGCTCACCTGTCTGAATGGTTGTTTGGGAGGAGTGAGATTCGAGAGAATCTCAGTAGCAAACATTACCACTATGCATGCCAGATATATATGAATGCATGACATGCTTGCCTACACTATTTCATGCCAATATAATGACATGCTGCATGCTCGATGTTATGACATACATAAGGCCATTGCACAAATATAACAGAGCTTCAACCAATCATATATGTTCCACACAAATAGGCAAAGCAATCACATAATCAATGCAAGATATACATATCACATACATGCAGAAAAAGGTAAGTTCACTGCCTGGTGGACTTTTTGTCCTTCTCTTCTTGTCCCTTGATCCGCCAACCAATGCTCCTTCTTTATCACTTCATGGCCCTAGGCAAGTGACAACATCATTAGATCCATGAAAAGTGAATACCCAATGGCCCACATTAGCCCTATAGGCTTACTTTCACTCTTGGAGTTCATTCCAATTATATTTGGCCAATTTCTTACTTAAATTCGCATGGTAATTAAACTACCAGCATTTTTGACCAAAATTTTGGAAAATCATAACTAATTCTATAGAACTCCAATTGAGGTGGTTCAAAGCTCTATTTGAAACCCTTTAAGTATATTGTTACATAAAAATACTCAATTTTAAACTCCACTATCATACCATTCCCATAATGTTTCCAAACACCAACTGTTTCAGATGTTCTTCCAGAAAACAGGGCAGACATTCAAAAATGCATATCTCCCAATATAATTGTCCAAAAATTACAAAATACCCATCATATTAAAGCTCTATGTCTCTACTTTAATTATGAAAATTTGGAGAATTTTTGGATAAGTTTTGGTCCCAGAAACATCACGCAAAAGCATACTATTCCAGAAAATTCCAGTTTTGCATGACCTAACTTCAAAAATGTAGAACTTCTAGCACACAAATCCAATTGAGCATTATGACCTATCAAATTAAAAATTCTCAATTCATATACAAGCATCCAAAAATCATGAACACTTGCATACCTATACAATTTTGCCTCCTAAAGCCAATGGAAGCATCAAAATCATCAAATTCTTACTCCTTCTCTACGTCAAAACAGGGCAGAAAATCAGATTCTCAGGTGCAATATGTTGTTTTCTTGTTTTCTCTTACCTAATCACTTCCTTGCTACTCCTAATCAAGTGATTAGCTATTTAAACACTCATTAGACATGATTTATCCATTGAAAATACCATTTTAAACTATCAATGAATAGTACCCAACTTCCTCTATACTCATCCAAACGACAAACCAATCGGTTAAAAAGGAAGCTTACGCTTACCTCTTCCTGTTTCCACAAACGGTTTGGAATTCCGGCAACACTCCGGCATGGGAGACAGCACCAAACACCTCCAAATGAAAATCCGAAACCGTAGAAATGAAGATCTCGATGAGTAGATGAAGTTTTCTGAAGGGCACTTTAAGAGAGGATGCCGTTTCCGCAGTGTTTCGGAGGAAAGAATTTCCTCTATCTTCTTTCTCCATTTTCGTTCTAATCTTTCTCTCTCTCTCTCTCTCTCTTCTGGTTATTCTGCGTGAGAAATGAGGAGGAAGATGATGATTTAATGGATAAATGGATCAGTTTTCTCATCTGCCACGTGTCAACACTTGATTGGCCCAAATAATTTTTTTTCGCACAAAATACCAAATTATGCTTCATTAACTTTGAAAATTCATATCTAATTGTAAAAATGTCCAATTGGAATGATTCGAAAGGCTATACAACCCTTATTGAGTATAGTTTGAAGGAAAAATATAACCTTTAGCCAATTAAAAGGTAACTCTTCTCAGAATTTTAATTTGAATGCTGTCCCAGAAAATAATTAATTTCGCTAGGCTAACTTCAAAAATTTATTTCGCTTTGTGTACAACTCCAAATGACTCATATGACCTATGAAATTAAAGCTTGATAAGTCTACTTTCATTCTGAAAAGTTTTTATAATTTTTCACCATCATTTACCCATCAAAAGATGGCACACAATCACCACTGCCACTCCAGGAATTTCACCGGTGGCAAAATTACTTTGTGTTCCACTTTACTATATTATGTGTGACTTCTAATCGCTTTATTTTTTTATTCCCTGAGCTCTTTAGCTCACCAATATAATTCCTTTTAATATCCAATGATATAAAGGAATTTTGGGAAATAATACATATCTCATAGAGACATTTGCTAAACCGGGGCTTAGCAGTCCACTTGATCTAGGCTTAATCTTATGCCTCTAGTCCCAAAATTTGGGAAATTGCAGTTCTCTCCCCTTTTCATAAATTTCATCCTCAAAATTTTGACATCACATGGTACTATATGTACCTCGGAGAACCTTTTTTTTAGACATTTAGTCTATCTTTCTCGCATTCTAATTCTTTCATTCTGTACTCACTATGTAGTACTTTCATTCATTTTGTAGCTAGTATGTAGCACTCACACATGACTCACTAGTCCGACCTCATAGCGTTTGGTTTCTTAGGCCTCACTGCCCCTTTGGGACTATCCTGAATCATCTTGTATGCATACTAGGCTTTACGGTCCTTTTGGGATTCACCCATATCATACTGCATGCATATCAAGCCTTATGGTTTATTCAACTTCTAAGGCGCTGGATATTCTGGCTTTACAGCCTAGGGATTCACCCTCTATGCCATAGGCATCTTAGGCTTACTGCCTCTACTACAATCTAGTACAATTTATACACTCTATCAATCTCAATATATTTTTCTGGACACATTGGTCCATGTCACCGTGCTCGGCAACAACTATAGCACTTAAACATATAGGTCTTATAGCCCCCGGACATTTGTCCAATGCAAACTTACATCTCGGGTCTTATTTCCTCAAGCCTCTACTCGGCATCATTCTCAACACATCTTATATTTTACCAGCCTAAGGATTTAATAACCCATTGGTTTTATGGCTTTAGGACATACCGTCCATCATCCTTGCTGAATATAGCCCTCCCACTAGGCCCACTGCAGAGCTACCCTTGTTGGGCGCCCCCTGCAGTCGCACGAGAGTCTGGCCCACACCCCCTTGCTCACCAAGTCTGAGTATTACAAGCTTATGGGATAATCATTCCCATTATGCCCCAAAGGAGACCTCTTAAGGTATCGAGCAATCGACATTTGTCACTAAAACCATGCTCGACAAACCCTGGTATCATTTTTATGTAACGGACTCTAGGCCCACTACAATGGCACTTGGCTCACGCTGCAGTCGCACAGGACTTCCAACCAACTTCCACCCCTCTACGAGGCTTAACTTTTTATGTAACGGACTGCCCCACTCAGCCTACTACAATGGCGCTCGGCTCACGCTGTAGTCGTACGGGACATCCGACCAACTTCTCATTTCGGGCTCTATCTCTTGCTACTCATGCCATTCATACTCTTATGCAATGTTCACGAAGCATGCTAAACAAATCATCATCACAACAATTATCACATGAGCATTCGGCCCCAAGTGTTCACCCGCGCAATAGGCCCCGGGATTCCACTTGTGCATCACATGAGTTCCATGGCCCCGAGTGTCCACCCGCACAATGCGTCTACTCACGCAATAGGCCCCGGATGACTGCTCGTGCAAAATAGGAATCTCTATGGCCTGGGCGTCCACCCGCGCAATAGGCCCCGGGCGACCACCCCATAAATTCTGAATGCTCAACAGGTCTTACTGCCCAGGGAATCACCCCTATGCCAGAGGCATTATGGGACTTACCGCCTTGGGCCTCCACCCGTTAGGTCTGACTGCCTAAGGACACGCTGGCCCAAAAGGTCTTACTGCCTACTGTATATTCATAACACAAATACACGTGATGGTAAACACATACATGCAGAACCATTACATAGGATATGAGAGCAAGAGTAGCTTTTCTTAATCTCTATCATCATTCGGCACTGGAGCACCCCATGACAATTTACTGGGTCACCCGACCCTTCTTCTCAAGGAAACTTATGCGATATGAGACTCATTATAAGATACCACTATTGAGAGTTGACATCCCCGTAGCTTTACTTTACAGTTTCAACGTCACAGCGGCTTCACTCCACAGTTTGTCGTCACGGCGGCTACACACTATAGTTCGATGTCATGGTGGCTCCACACTACAGTACTGTACTCGGTGCTTCACGCAGGCGCCCATACACCTGGTAAGCCCCCCGGTCAGAACCCTCTGTAGGTAGCCCTTTCCAATCAGATCTCCCCATAGGTAGCCCTTTCCGATTAGAACTCCCTGTAGGTAGCCCTTTCTGATCAGAATCCTCCATAAGTAGCTCTGTCTAGTTGGTCGTCTCTGAATGGAAGTATCATTATAACGGGATCTAAACCTCATAAGGTCCTTCTTCTTTAACATTTCTGTAATATGTTCTCTCATTTGGGGTCATTTAATATGGACTTTTAATATCGGTCCAGCTCCAGGCAATCATCACAAGTTTAAGGGAATATTATATGATCAAGATCTTTCCTTATGCTTGATTAGCGACTAGCAACCTCTAAAAACCTCATACTCTTTTCTGTGCTATATTCTAGTACCTCAAGCCATTCAGGCTATCTCACATTCCTGGAGAACCAATTCAACTATTGCAATTGATTCATAGATTAAGATTCTACTCTTAGAATCTCAACATCACCTGAGTCAAAAATTACTTTCCTCAACTATACCTAATAGGTACACTAAGAATCAAAATCATTAGCACATATTCTAACCTCCACGGTTTCGGGTAATATCCTCAAACAATTACTGAAGGTCCATCATCATCTATAAGGTTCACATGGTTTAGACTCCCATCATGGAATAGAACCCTAGTGTAACCTTATTCACATTCTGACCTAAGCATTATTTAAGCTTAGATCTGATTCAACCATATCCTCAACCTTCAGTATCATCAATTCAAATCCTCTAGGATAGACATACGGCATAATCACCACTCATCATGCATCACCGTATATCATGCCTATATGACTTTAACCCCATGGGTTACTGAGGACCATTACTTAATATGGAGAAACCTCAAAACAATCACTATGCCTTGAGTTCTCGTAACCTTATTAGATGAACTTTTCTGACAGTAATCTCTGCAACAGAAATGGTTCAGATTAAGGATCAACACTTATTTCATCATCTCTATACCTATAATCATTCCTTAGGTCATCTAAGAACCTCTAATCAAAATTTCAAACCTTTAATCAAAAGATTTGAGATTTTCAAGGTACTTCCCAGGAGGTCACCCATCCCGAGATTTTTCTGGGTTGAGCACGCTTAACTTTTGTGTACTCATGCAAATATAAAGATACCGGCTTGAGCTGCTTTTGACTACCGGTACCCTATGGCTGCCCTTATCCAAACCATTATGCCAACCACCTCCGGGCATCAAAATACTATGCTTAGGCCGCATATTAGTATTGGTAGATGTACTTAGACACATACCCTGTAATATGCTCTCAAAAGTCCATAAGGTTGTCTATAACTTATCTGTCCGACTCTGGTCAGCCCATTGGTGATCCTACTCTAGAATGAGGCTCACACTTTGGCCTTACCCAATGGATCTAGGACAATCTTATACTGCCCACCGGGCTTAATTGTGAACTAGCTAAAGTAATCCACTTCGCTGTTCTTGTCTTGTTATAATCAAGCATATCAGTATACTATCCTGTTGCTAGAACCGCTTGCTCTGATACCAGCTGTAATGACCCGCCTCATATATCCCTTATTACTGATCTTACTCAGAGTAGCAATAAGTAGTTCAGTGGGTACACAGGAATAGCATGAATATACTAATAATATTAATACAATATTGCTTGATTATAATACAAAAAGTTTCCCCACCAGGGGTTTACACAATATTTACAGACCTTCAAACAACCAGCAACAGTCCTTGTCGTGCATACCTCTTGTCTGTTCTCAGCACGTTTCCAATGCTCACCTGTCTGAATGATTGTTTGGGAGGAGTGAGATTTGAGAGAACCTCAGTAGCAAACATTACCACTATGCATGCCAGATATATATGGATGCATGACATACTTGCCTACACTATTTCATGCCAACATAATGACATGCTGCCTGCTCGATGTTATGACATACATATGGCCATTGCATAAATATAACAGAGCTTCAACCAATCATACACGTTCCAGACAAATAGGCAAAGCAATCACATAATCAATGCAAGACATACATATCATATACATGCAGAAAATGTAAGTTCACTACCTGGTGGACTTTATGTCCTTCTCTTCTTGTCCCTTGATCCGCCAACCATTGCTCCTTCTTTATCACTTTATGGCCCTAGGCAAGTGATAATATCATTAGAGCCATGAAAAGTGAATACCCAATAGCCCACATTAGCCCTATAGGCTTACTTTCACTCTTGGAGTTCATTCCAATTATATTTGGCCAATTTCTTACTTAAATTTGCATGGTAATCAAAGTACCAGCATTTTTGACCCAACTGTGAAAAATCGTAACTAATTCTATAGAACTCCAATTGAGATGGTTCAAAGCTCTATTTGAAGACTTTTAAGTCTAGTTTTACATAAAAATACTTGATTTTAAACGCCACTGCTACACCGTTCCCAGAATGTTTCCAAACACCAACTATTTCAGATGTTCTTCCAGAAAACAAGGCAGACATTCAAAAATGCATATCTCCCTATATAATTGTCCAAAAATTACAAAATACCCATATTATTAAAGCTCTATGTCTCTACTTTAATTATGAGAATTTTTAGAATTTTTGAATAAGGTTTAATTTAGTCCCTGAAACATCACGCAAAAGCATACTATTCCAGAAAATTCCAGTTTTGCATGACCTAACTTCAAAAATTTAGAACTTCTAGCACACAAATCCAATTGAGTAGTATGACCTATAAAATTAAAGGTCTTTGTGTCTAATTTTTATCTAGAAAGTTTCTGAATTTTTAGACAAGGTTTGCCCATTGAAATCACGCGCACAACAACACTGCTTCCAGACAACGAATTACACAGCATTTATTCATCAATTTTCAAAAATTCTCAATTCATATACAAGCATCCAAAAATCATGAACACTTGCATACCTACACAATTTTTCCTCTTAAAGCCAATGGAAGCATCAAAATCATCAAATTCTTACTCCTTCTCTACGTCAAAACAGGGCAGAAAATCAGATTCTCAGGTGCAATATGTTGTTTTCTTGTTTTCTCTTACCTAATCACTTCCTTGCTACTCCTAATCAAGTGATTAGCTATTTAAACACTCATTAGACATGATTTATCCATTGAAAATACCATTTTAAACTATCAATGAATAGTACCCAACTTCCTCTATACTCATCCAAACGACAAACCAATCGGTTAAAAAGGAAGCTTACGCTTACCTCTTCCTGTTTCCACAAACGGTTTGGAATTCCGGCAACACTCCGGCATGGGAGACAGCACCAAACACCTCCAAATGAAAATCCGAAACCGTAGAAATGAAGATCTCGATGAGTAGATGAAGTTTTCTGAAGGGCACTTTAAGAGAGGATGCCGTTTCCGCAGTGTTTCGGAGAAAAGAATTTCCTCTATCTTCTTTCTCCATTTTCGTTCTAATCTTTCTCTCTCTCTCTCTCTCTTCTGGTTATTCTGCGTGAGAAATGAGGAGGAAGATGATGATTTAATGGATAAATGGATCAGTTTTCTCATCTGCCACGTGTCAACACTTGATTGGCCCAAATAATTGATTTTCGCACAAAATACCAAATTATGCAGATTTTTCATTAACTTTGAAAATTCATATCTAATTGTAAAAATGTCCAATTAGAATGATTCGAAAGGCTATACAACCCTTATTGAGTATAGTTTGAAGGAAAAATATAACCTTTAGCCAATTAAAAGGTAACTCTTCTCAGAATTTTAATTTGAATGCTGTCCCAGAAAATAATTAATTTCGCTAGGCTAACTTCAAAAATTTATTTCGCTTTGTGTACAACTCCAAATGACTCATATGACCTATGAAATTAAAGCTTGATAAGTCTACTTTCATTCTGGAAATTTTTTATAATTTTTCACCATCATTTACCCATCAAAAGATGTCACACAATCACCACTGCCACACCAGGAATTTCACCGGTGGCAAAATTACTTTGTGTTCCACTTTACTATATTATGTGTGACTTCTAATCACTTTATTTTGTTATTCCCTGAGCTCTTTAGCTCACCAATATAATTCCTTTTAATATCCAATGATATAAAGGAATTTTGGGAAATAATACATATCTCATAGAGACATTTGCTAAACCGGGGCTTAGCAGTCTACTTGATCTAGGCTTAATCTTATGCCTCTAGTCCCAAAATTTGGGATATTACAGAAACTCTCAGTTTTCAGTGTCAACCTCCTTGCCCTAGAGCCACTCCATTTAGCTGAATAAATTTTAAATTTTTGGAAAGGGGTGAGATTTATACGAATCTCAGTAGCAACACAGAATCAATCATATAAAATGCTATAAATAAACATGCAATGCACCATATAATGTAACAAAGATATAATATTGTAAACTTGTCTACTTGATTGATGTTCATGATCAAATGACTATTTTGTCCCTACTGGCCATATTGTGTTCACTTTTCAGGATCAAATGACCGTTTAAACCATACTTGCTATATGTTCCAGAACAGACAACTGCCTATCCGTGCTTATCTCACTACCTCATTTGGGTCCCATGTAACATCCTGAATTTTATTCACCCAAAATTCATTACACCTTGTGGCATTAAAAGGAAGAAATGGTGAATTTTGACATAGTAGAAAGAATGGCAAAATATTACAATTGGTGATTGCACATAACATGATTAAGTTTGGGCAAAGGAGTATAATTTTTATTCCCTTAAAGGCTTAATATTGAAGCCTAAAATAAAGAAGGGAATAGCATAATTGTTGGCCAAATTATATTGTTAAATTTTGGTTAAACACAGGAGAGAAAGAAGAAGGCCCAATTTAATACAAAAATGTATAGGCAAAATTGTCATTTTCCAATAAAGCAAGAAGCCAATTATTTTTAATTTCCCTTTATT
The DNA here is from genome assembly GCA_037074505.1 of Albizia julibrissin. Taxonomy (NCBI): domain Eukaryota; kingdom Viridiplantae; phylum Streptophyta; class Magnoliopsida; order Fabales; family Fabaceae; genus Albizia; species Albizia julibrissin. The sequence goes on along the minus strand of CM073477.1, from coordinate 55,500,075 downwards.
TGGTGGATATTTTCGGCCAAAAATAATGAAAGGAGGGGAAAATAACTATTGGCTATTAAACATGACATGTGGAAGTATTTTTTACCAAGTAGGAAAAGAAGAAGGGAAAAGTCAAATTACACATGTTAATTTGCAATTAAATATAATATTTTTAAGGAGATGGAAAGAACTATTTGAAGAATTATTTATCTCTTCCAAAGCCTCATATTTACGTCCAACAAGAGAAGGTAAAGAGAAAATAATACTTGGCTATAAATGGTGTGTTTTGGAAGCGCCATTAAAGACAAATTCAAAAAGATGAAGCAATTAGTCAAAAATCACATGACTAATTAGCATTAAAATAATATTATTTGAGGAGGTGAAAGAGTGATATTTTAAGAGCTCTTCATCTTTCCACCAAGGCCACAATTATTCCAAACACAAGAAAAAGAGAGAGAGAGAGAGCTTGGAGAAACAAGAACACAAAGAAGAAGAGCAAGTGTTCAAGAAGCAAACAAGGTAGGTTTCAAGTGATTTTCACTGGTTTATGCCTCTAAAATCATGAAAAACTCTCTAATCTCTATGCCTTCTTGAAACATATGTATAGCAAGCTAAATCAAGAGGGGACGGTTTTTGTGCCTAGAGAGAGAAAGCAAGAGGTAATCAGACTAAACCTTGTTATCTTGTTGATTCAATGTTGCTTGATGGTTGTTTGGTTGAGTTATGGATTGTTTTGGTTGGTTTTTTTAATTTGGGATGCTTAAACCCAAAGGGGATATTCTGCTCAAATTAACCCTAATCATCATTAATAAGTGTTTAAGTGATTAATCATATGATTACAAGTAGAGAGGAAGATGTTTTAAAGGTTAAAACATGAAACTTCCATTTTTCTATTTTATTCCAGATTTGTTGTGGTATGTTGTTGAATGGTCAAACCTAGTCTTTAAATATTATGTACAATACCCTGTGGTATGTTGTTGAAGTCTTTAAATATTATGTACAATACCCTATGGGATTCGTGTAATGTAATCATGTGCTTATTATAAGTATATTTATGTTATTCATGTATGTACACTAAATTGTGTGCTAATACTATGGTGAATGTTGAAATAAATAAGGGTTTTGACATCCCACTTGCCCTGTTGGTACTTGTGTTTTACCCATAGGGTGGTACTTGTGCTTTTGCCATATCACAACTAGGTTTTGTAACATGTAATTCATATAATATAATATGGAAACACAAAATATATAAATAATCAGATATGAAAGAAAGAGTTACCACCTGAATACCTTTCCAATTACTCGTCCTTAGTTATAAGTCTCTTGGCAAGTCCAGAAAAAGATCAAATCCTATAAGTTAGAATCTATGAAAAATGTATCATACATAGTTAAACATCTTCTAAGTATAGTACATTGAGTTAAATGGTAGTAAATAAGGTCTAAATTGGCTTCTAGTCTATGTCATTATCCTTTGGAGTCAAACTTAGTTCCCTTACATACTCTTTAATACCTTTCTTATGATTTAGGTGTTAATATTCCATGGAAAAATAAGAGGTGATGAAATGGGGTCTTGGCTTTAGCTAAGGATTCCTTTGGCTATGGCTAAAAGGTGCCAAGAAAATTTTAGGCTGCAACCAAGTAATCATCTGGCCGTAGCCAAGAAACTGTGCTTCCAAGTTTTCCCTTATTTCTTAGTTGAAATTCCAAAAATCATAACTTAATCTAGAAAAATTCAAATGAGGTGGTTCTAAGTCTTATAGAAATATATTTAAATCCTAGTTCAAGTAAAAATAACACAAAGGGCCAATTATAGGGTCACAACCTCAAGAATGCATGACCAACATGACTGCCTAAAAATACATTCCAATGCTTATGTCTTAACTTCAACAGAGCATAATTCACAATTGGAAAGGAAAAATAATCTATATTACATAAAATTAGAAATCCTACGATGTCAAATACAACCCTGAAAAATATCATAGCAATTGCAAAAGGTTTAACTATTCGAAAATGGATCACAAACAGACTACCATGAAACAGGCTAATTCAACAACACCCTTTGAATTCCAAAATTAAGGTTTTTTAATCAATTATCCAAAAACCATAACCACATGCTATCTCTAAAAAAATTTAGCCATATAATCCATTTATAATATCAAATTAATAAAATTTTAGCTCAATCACCATGAAATAGGGCTAGCCAAATTTGAACCCTAAAACACAAATTGTGTTTTTGCAACTTTTAACCTTCAAACATGTAATTAACCACCATAAACCCTTTATTAACCATATATTCATCATCAATCATCTATTAAAGACCAATTTTAGAACCTTTTCTAAAACCCTAAAGGGTCAAGAACTCCAAAAATACTCAGCAAAATAGCAAGATGTTATACTCATATTAAAGCTTACGATTACCCCTACTGTTTATTCTATTAGTTCAAAATTTTGGCAATGCTTCCTACAAAGAGATTACACAAAACACCTTATATCATAATTTTGAAGGCATATAAGCATTGCTCTTGATGATTAGAAGAAGTTTAATGAATGCTTCAGGAGCTGAAAAAGCGATTTTGGACTTTGAATTGGCGAAGAACACAAAGAACTTCTCTGCTCTTTCTTTTTCTCTGAAATTTTTTGATTTTCCTTGTATGTTTAGGCTCTGGAATAATTTTAAGAAGGATATAAAGGTATGAATTTTTTTAAATAAATTATGATACATGTCTTAAAAAAATGAAGGTACTGGGTGCTCCTTTTTATAAATTATTGGGTTACTGGTGATTCTGTGTACCAGATATTCTAACTTTACACTGCAGGGTACCCCGATAGACATCTTAAAATCTATCTTCATTTTCCCTTTAACATGATTGGGTGAATTCAACTATCAAGGGAGAGGTACAACAATCGACAAAATCGTGTATATGGATGGACCGGAGGCTAGTAGATTACACTGGCTTTTCCACCTTGATCAAATTTCTAATGATAGATGTTAGCATTTGATTGGGTAATCAGGGGAAAATGTCAAAAGATACTTTAATAAAGCTACTTTTTGATATAAGGCCAATGGTTTCGTAACACGTATCCCTCTTTAGGCTAGGTAGTGAGTAACACCAAGTGTCTCCTTGAGACTCCAAAATGATGACACTACCCCTGGATCTCTTGAAACTGCTAAGTCTGTGCACCGATATGCCTCAGGAAATATCGGGTCTTTGTGCGGGTCCCACATATGAATATGGTGCCTTACTCCCTTATTCTTCCTTATAATGGCACCATTTTGGGTGCCCTCTAGAAGCTATGAAGTTTCTCAAATTATTGCTAAGTTTTATACACAAGTATATACATATACATATATCATGCATTGGCTAGTTCAACCAGAAAATTCATACATACTCAAAGCAGTACAAGTCATAGAATTTTTAGTATGTTACAATAACAAAGCGTTCTAGTAGGTTGCTCCACTTTTTCCAAATCTATTAGTAAGTTGGTCCAATTTTTCACATCTATGCGTTGGTGCATTGGTTCTTCTTATTTTGGGTTAAATGTACATTACTAACTTTCTAGACTTGACTAGGCATTCTGATAGAGTAGTTAAGTATGATCTTGGGCCTTACATATTGGCTACCCTTCTAAGGTCATCCTCACATGTATTGTCATACCTATAGACCTAAGTCAATAAATTAAGCCCTACATTAAGCCCCCCACTCTTTAAGTCTAATATAATTGACTATCAACTTGGAGAGTGAACCTGTAATCTCATCCGTTTGATGCTTACTCCATCCGATGATCGAGAAAGACAAGACAATCTAAGACTTTTGACAAGTTGTTGTACGCATGTTAGATTATCAATCCAAACCTGGAACTTAGTTGGAAAATGTAATACTCTGAATTTTTAGACTAGGAGCTAAAGAATAAGCCTGAATAAAGTAAACTACTAAGCCTATTTTAGTAAGAGTTCCAAGAATGAATAAGAAATAGAATGACTATTAGAAACGGCACCTGGAATAATGTATGAATTTTGGTATGAATTAGTTGAAAGAAAATACCTGATTCCTTTAGGATGTGTCTGAATGACATGAAACCTAACCCGGATCGAAAGAAAAGGGAAGTAGTATCTAGAAAGAATTAAGAAATAGAATTGAAAGAATTAGTGGTACAATAAATTAATATTGCCATAATCAAGGGCAAAAAAGTCAATTGCCAATTGATCTTAAGGTCAAAGTTGGAAATAAAAATGAAGGGCTAGCATTTGCTCTTGGAAAGTAAGAGCAATCATGAAGATGAAAAAGCAAACTAACTCCCTCTTTATGATGATAAAAAATGTTCAAGAGGGGGCAAAGAAGGAAGAAGAAGTTTGGTTAAAGTGTCTACACTTTCTAATAAGACTAAAGTCAAATGTTATCACATACACACGTTGTCAATTGGTCAACAATTTCTTCTCTCTTTTGGGTGTTAATTTTCAATCAAGATAATCAAAAATGGAAGGAAGAGAATTTACATGAATCCATAAGCATTAGTTAGTCAAAAAGTAAAGAAAAGGAAGAAGGAAAAGTCAACAATTGCAACTTAGAAATATTAACTCTAGAAAGCAAGATATACAATTTTTCCTCTTTTTGAAGAGGAATTTTGATTACGCTAAAGAGAAGAGGGAAAGGGAAAACTTTAACTAATTGACTTAATCATCATATGGTTAATTAACCATCTACTTTTTTTTAAGAAACCATAATTAAGTGACATATGGATTTTCTCTTTTTCCATAGGTGATTTTCGGCTAAGTAAAGTGTGAAGGATGAAATTAATTAAATAAAACACCATATATATACACTTAAACAAATATAGTAGTATGTTGTAAATTGGTGAATTGTTTTCTTGTGACCTAACTTTTTATCAGAATAGGGCATAAAGAAGGAGCATGAATATTTTTAAAGCTCCTTATCCTCTCCCAAAGGCCACAAGTAATGTCCAAAGACATGAGAAAGGGGGGGGAGAGCTCGAAGAATAAGAAAACAAAGAGAAAGCCTAAGGGTTTAAAAAGCCAAACAAGGTAAGTTTGGTTGTAAAATTCACTTATTCTTGCCTTCAACCTCTTGGAAATCTCTTCTAATCTTCATATCCTCCTTGTAAAAACATGTAGCAAGCTTAAACACAGGGGAAAGGAGGAAGGGTTGTTATGATTGTAGGATGGTGTATTTAGAAGTGCAAGTGTACACTGTCGTAAACAAGTAATATAAAGGTAAGTAGAGTATCGTTCCCACGAGGATTGAGCACTAAGTACCAAAATTGATAATTTTAATACTATTTAGTTGATCGATTAGTTGGTGGTTGAGATTGCAAGATAAAAATGATTAAATGAAAATGCAATTGTTATAAAGACAAACATAATAAAAAGGCCCTAGGGATTAGATTTCACTTAGCAAACTCCAGATTGAATCACTTATCTATTATAGTCCAATTTATTCCACATGATTGATAGTCGAGTTTCCCTATTTTAATTACTAGCCTCTTCCAAGGTCAAGTAATTCTATAATTAATTGCTAACCCAATATATTCCTATATGAATTTAAGCAATCAATCATGCATTAAGATTTATGGAACTCAATTAAGACTACACAACCCATATGAATATAATCCTATTTCATATGAAAATTATGGTTTTAATTATATGATCCACACACATGTATCTCCTTCCGGTCTCAACATGTATATTAAGATCATCCAAAAGGTGGCCAATCAATTGAAAGCATTAAGAACAATAATTAAAACTCAATCATAAAGGAAAAATTAAAACTAGATTTGATAAGTTAAGATTCAATCCGTCATTAGTAAGCTACATCATCACCCTAGGAAAATGAAACTTTATCTCATGACGAAATTAAAAACAAAACCAAAATAAATTGAAAACTTCATAAATATTGTAGAAAACATCATTATTAAATTTTAAAATATAAAGATACAACTATAAGATGCATGAAAATAGAAAAATCTAGCCTTCCATATAGGAGGTAAAACCTTCCATGTAGGAGGCAACCTATACCATCCATAAAGGAAGACTACCTAAACCTTCCATGTAGGAGGTATGTAAGAATAATAAAAATGGATGAAATTAAACTCTAAGATGGTGTACTTACTTGTGCCTTCATCTCCTCTATTTATAGATGAATTGGGTGTAAGAATTTCCATATGTTAGGTAAGAATCTTGGCTTTAAGCCACCAATATTGACTTTGTGACCACCTTGCTCATTGATTGCAGCTAATGTTTGGCAATTAAAACGTTGGAATTTCACTTTGTTGTCTTCATGAAAGTTGTAGATCTGGATCTTAGCTTGAAAATCATATAATAACTCCTCATTTCAACATTTGTGGCTCCCGTTATGGTCAAATTAGTGGACAAAGGTCAGACCTGGATAAAATCATGTGCTCAACTGCTAAGCCAAGTTCGGAGCTCTTAAGACCAGAACTGGGTTTTCACCTCAACATAAGAGTTGTAGGAAATTTTCTCAGCTTTCTATTCATATAAAGAACGTCCCAATTTGACATCTAGAGCTCTAGATATTGCCTAAAAACTGAAACAGGGTCAAAATTTAGTATTTTTCAATGAATTCTATTTTATGTTAAATCATTATTTATTTATCAATTACACCTAGATTCATTACATTAAACTCAAATGTCATCCAAAAAATGCTTCATATAAGGGAAAATAAATGTGCAGATATTTTACTTATCAAATTCCCCCACACTTAGTTTTTGGACGTCCTCGAACAAGAAGGATTGACTAATAAATGCTTCTAACAAAATCAGAAGTGTCAAGTTATAAACAAGTACACAATTAAAGAATAAAGAGATCATAGTATTCTTGAATCAATAAAAGTATAAACTGATAACTTCATTTGAAAATGAATGAACCAAATTCATAATTATGACTCGTCCTCTCAATCTCTCAAGTGTTTAAGGGTAAGTGTTTCGCTCAAATTCACCTGAAAAAGTTGCACTACTATAAGCTTGCTAAAAATCTCAATCTCCACTACCGAATTCACATGCATAATTCAAATCAAAAGAACTTATTGAAGGTTGTAATGGGGCTAGGGTAAAAGGAATGTAAATAGTAATATGAAGGGTTACATCTAAGAAATAAACATAGCATTTGAAAAATGGGTCATCTTATGAATAGACATATCATGGAAACCCATAATTTTTATTCCAAAACTAAATATCCTCTTTTTATTTTTCTTTTTTTTTCTTTTTCTCCTTTATTTCCCTTTTTTTTTTGCAATTCTACAGTTGATAATATACACACCCCCACACTTGTCAAAAGCCCATTTCACAAAGATTTCTAATGCTTTGTTAATCTTTTGAACTAAGTAAGAGCACTTGATATATCATTAAAACACATTAATGGGTTGACAATAAAGAAATAATCAATCAGGCTCAAAGGGGCTTATCAATGGTGTAATTATAAGGTTAGCTTTTTGGCTCTGGCTAAAGAAAATGAATGCCTTTATCATTTTCGAATGTGCACATGACATGGAATTTCAACCAGATTTGAAGCAAGTTCTAGAGTAACAACTCAATAGATGGATATCACACACAAGAAAGATAATCATTATTGATCATATAGGCTCAAAAACTCATGGTTAGGTACTTTCAAATCCAGCTCATTCAATCTCAAAATTCATCACAAAATCCAACAATTAGTTGTTCAATCATGCTATAAAATCTCTAAACTCAATTGCTCCATGCTTCAAACTTATATACTTCTTAAAATCATTGAAAAACACTCAAACAAATTTTTATTTATTTTTTTTCGGACCTTTTTTTTATAGATGAAACAGAAAGAAAGAAAAAAAATGCAACTAATAAGATACGTCTCAAGAGTTAAGAATAACTCTTTACTCTGCCATCTTTTCACACCCCATACATCTAATGGTTTTACTAACTAACTATTTAATGGAGAAACTATGCTTTTTCCCCCCAACCTAAATCATACATTGTCCTCAATGTCTTCTAGAGATTAGAGACTTTTTTTTGAAAACATAAACAAACAATATAGTAAACTAAAATGCTAAGAGTAAAACCATTAAGATTAAGAAAAGTTTACAACCGGAGAGTGGTATCTGGATTCTGCTTCCGACTGCTGTCTGAGGATTACCCACATTTTTCTTTTACTAATAGATCTGGTGTAGGTTCATAGGTTTGCAGTTTATCAAGTTGTTGATCAGCAGTTGGTGCAGAAATGATGGAATTACGAGTCGCTTGGGTTATGAATCCTGTTTCCATAGCATGATCAAGAAAAGACAACATGTTATCATAAAAACCATTAACATTTAGCAATCCTAATGGCTTTTTGTGAAAGTTAAGTTTAGCCCAATATGTAACGCTCGAGATCCCATCCAATGTTTCCAAACTACCGGGCAAAGCGATAAAAACTTCAGCACGGTAGAACATATGTCCCATTCATTCAGGTAGGCTTGAAACTTCTAACTCTTGTCCTAAGAAGAAGATATGATATTCTAACTCCTTCAGCCTTACACACAAACCCTTGCTACCATTAATGGTTGTAGGAATAGCCATACTTAACTTCAGGCCCTGGAGTCCTCCCCCGTATACAAAATTGATCTTCCTAGCAGCAGGTATAAACTCTCCATCCTTTCCTGAGTCAGTTTCACCAAAAATTCAAATAGATGTAAATCTACATTTTTTGGTGACACCCTTGCTCTCTATTTTTCTCTTAGACATTTTGTGTTTTTTTTACAAATGGAAGATTACATATTTATATTACAAAAATAGCGACAACAAAATCATGCAAATCACACATTTTTCAAAAAAGTTTGAAAAAATTTTCTGACACGAATGACCAGTGGGCCACTGTGTGAAGAAATTAAGTAAAGTGAGTAAAGAAAGTCAAAAGTTACTGAAAAAGATGAGATAGATTAGACAAAAGCAAGATTATGTATAGTAGTTGTGATTGTGGCTCACATCTTCCTCTGGTTTTACATCCAGTAACGGTTTAAACGCTTTCTATGAATCGAGGATTTGCTTCCCATCCAGTTTTCTTATAAACTAGCAAACAGGGTCTTTTAACGTCAGATTCCCAAGACGATAACACTCTTTTTCTTTGTTGAATATATCAAATAAATCGAGAAGTACACAATGAATATCACCACTAGGATGCGTCTCAAGAGTCTGAATGATACAATCCAATGACTCGTTACTCAGTCCATCCTTTATAAATTGAATTTTATCTTCTCGATTTATCAAAACCATACCTTTGCTTCGACAACACTAATCACAATTCCACCTTGCACATCTAGGACAGACCTGCATTCTTTTAGCTCTTCTCTTTTTGAAATAAGAGCTTCTTCCCATTCTTGGCATAGGTTTAATAAATGATTCATGAATCTCACCTATTAAACGTACCTTAGCTTCGATGATCTAGCGGACATCCTCAGGAAGACCCAAACGCTTGAATGTCTTCATTCTTTCAAGTCGACATTTATAGATCTTCCTAAGCACATCTTTGGGAAGAGTAGGAAACCTGTTCTTAAGATTTACAAGAAATTCCTCCATGACAATAATGAGAATTAAGATTTAAGGATGCAGTGTAGAGTGCTTTAGTGAGTAGGAAAGAAAATGGAAAGAGTAGGAAAAGAAATTTTGGGTTGCCTCCCAAATAGCTGCCCTTCTTTAACGTCTTTAGCTAGACAAAGACCAAATCAATAATTTTTTTTATTTTTTTATTTTTTTATTCTCTTTTTTTTATTTTTTTTATTTTTTTATTATTTTTTTAAAGTTTAGAACTTATCTGTTGGTTCCTCGAATGTAATAATAGTTTTCAAAGTGTGGAGTGCACCATCATTATACTCCTTCAGCCTTTGCTCGTTCACTTTGAATTTTCGATCACCATCTTGAATCTCCATTGCTCCATATGGCTATACTTGAACCACAGTAAAAAGTCCTGACCACCTTAATCTCAGCTTTCCCCGAAAAAAGCTTTAACCATGAGTTGCATATCAGAACTTTTTGTCCCAGTGTGAATTCTCTCCTCAAAATTCTTTTATCCTGCCACGTTTTTGTCCTCTCCTTGTATAACTTTGCATTCTTATGAGCTTGTTGTCTGGATTCTTCAAGTTCATTGAGTTGGAGAAGTCTCTTCTTACCAGCTGCCTTTAAGTCAGAATTTAAGGCTTTTATTACCCAATATTCTTTGTGTACTTTATGATTAGTTGATTTTGAAACATCTACTATTCCCATTGTGAGTGGATGATTCATGCAGCTTTTATTCACCACGTCTTTTGTGCAGCTAGTCATTGTATGTACTCTGTAATAGGTGTCACCTTCATTTGGACATGACCAAGCCTTAAAAATGTTAAAAGATACTTGGTCATCTTGAGCTCGTAAAGTCAATTTTCCCTGTTGCACATCTATTAAAGTTCTCCTAGTTGCTAGGAATGGCCTCCCAAGAATGATAGGAATTTCTTGATCTTCTTCCATGTCGAGAATGATGAAATCAGCTAGGAATATGAGTTTGTCCACTTTCACCAGAATATCTTCTAAGACAACCCTCGAATGTTTTATTGATCGGTCAGCTAGAAGTAATGAAACAGTGGTAGGCTTCACCTCTCCCAGACCGAGTTTTCTGTAAACGGATAGAGGCATGAGATTTACACTTGCTCCTAGGTCAAAAGTGCTCTTTCAAAGTTGCATTGACCTATGGTGAAAGATATGCAAAAGCTTCCTGGATCTTTCACCTTTGGTAGTAGTTTCTTTTGCAGAATAGCACTACACTCCTCAATAAGTGTAACTGTCTCGAATTCCTCCAGTTTACACTTATTTGAAAGAATATCCTTCATGAATTTTGCATAGCTGGGCATTTGGCAAGAGCATCTGCAAAAGGGATGTTGATATGTAGCTTTTTGAAAACCTCCAGAAACTTTTTAAACTACTTGTCTAGCTTTGTCTTCACAAGTCTCTGAGGTATGGAACTGGTGATACATATGGAGGGGGATTATCTGGAAAGTTTATTCTTCTTGGTACCACATCATCCTCTTGAGGATTATATGCTTCCTCCTTTTACTCTTCTTCACTTTCTTTCTTTTTTTCATCTTTCTTCTGTTGAATTACAGGATCTTTCAATTCTTTCCCATTCCTTAATGCAACGGCCTTCACATGCTCTCTTGGATTTTTTTCAATGTCACTTGGAAGAGTACCTGGTTGTCTGGAGTTCAGCATATTTGCAATTTGACCCATCTGAAGTTCTTTATTGAGGCTTCCTGATTTTTAAATGTTGCATCAGTCCTAGCCATGAATTGAGATGTATTCATGGTTAGTTGAGCTAGTGCATCTTCTATATTCACTTTCTGTTGTGGTGGATTCGATGGTTGATGGTAGTTTCCTTCCAGTTTGAACACATTTTGATTATTCCTCCAACTAAAGTTTGGATGATTCCGCCAACCTGGATTGTAAGTGTTTGAGAATGGATCATTTCTTTGATTTCCAATGTAATGAGCTTGCTTAGACTGAGAAGACATTGATGGGTGTCCTTCTTGGCATTGTGTGCTCACATGAGGTTCTCCATATTGATCACAGGTTTTATGAGGAGTGCTGATTGCATTTACTTGACTTGTCAATGAGTTCAATTACTTGGATATAGATGCAACTTGAGAAGATAAAGTTGTAAGGATATCCAGCTCGTGCACTCCAACCACTTTCTTTGAAACATGACGTTCAGAAGGCCATTGGTATGCATTAGCTGCCATCTCCTCAAGAAGATTATAAGCATCTTCTAGACTCTTTCCCATAAAAGATCCTCCAGCTGCAGCATCTACAAGAATTCTGGTTGTATGTGTCATCCCATTATAGAATGAGTGTAATTGCCACCAATCTGGTAACCCATGATGAGGATGTTGGGATTCGTACACGCAGCAGAAAAATTAACCGTTTAAAAACATCGAATCCCAATCACGGATCTATCAAAGACGTCTAAATCGAGTAGTTAGAATAGTCCCTTTATGTTTTTCGTGCTTTTGATCTCTAGGAGTCAACACCTCTGGTCGCCTCCCTTTACCAGTATCCACACGAACAAGACCCAATGCGGCAGCGTGCTAGCGCCTCCAAGATGCTTCTCTAGGGTTTCTGGTGGCTCTCCAAGTTCTCCGTACAGCCTAGGGTTCTCTAGCCCTTCGAATTTTATATCTGATGTAGGCCGTATTGGAATCTCAAAATTAATCTTAATTAATTTGAAATTCAAATCAAATCAAATAAATCTGACTTGATTAAATCTGTCAAACAGATTTAATTTATCATATTCATTTAATCTAATTAAAGAGCCAATAGATTTAATTTATCTTTATAAATTAAATCTAAGATATGATATCTGTATTAGTTTTAATTATTTAATTTATCAAATAAATTAAATATAAAACTAACATCTTATAATAATATTATAATATATATATATATATATTATTATTATTATTTTGAATTTATATATATATATATATATATATATATATGTATATATATAATTCATCCACCCTAGGTCAAATATTGTATTCATTGAATCTTGACACATCTTAGATTCAATGAATCTGGACATCATAGCTCGTGTTGGGCTATTCTTGTGTGCGACCCTGTAGGCCCACATGAAGTTGGCAGTGGGCCAAAAACTATTCTAGCCCACAAGTCGCAAGCGGCCTCTAGCAAGACATTGCGACTACCCACTTCACATGAGGATCGATGATACGATGCAACCTTTTATACAACCATGTCACGTCCCTTTTTGTCACACGATATTTTGGTCAAGGATGAGGCATGGACAACGTCATCCTCCTGTTCCTGACCATCACTTTCCCGATTCCTGAGTAGCCTGAAATTAGAAATGGAAACTCCTTCCCATTACAGTATGGCCATACATTTCTCAGACTCACTCATCGAGGGGCCCAGTAATATCTCTCACTAATGTGAGGGACAAATTCCATCTTGACCACTCACATTCCTCTTCATGAAAACTCCTAAGCCCGATTGTAGCCTTTATCATCACCTGGTCAAAGGTGACTTTTGACTAGGTCAAAACTTAGCAAGTTTCATACAGGAATCTATGATGATCTCAGGTCAGAGGGCACTGTGACATGATTATATGTATGAGATAAGCTTATGACTTAATCCATGCAACTTTCTCATAGCGGGTCGGTCCAGCACCTTATACTCCTACAAGTGCCTAAGACTTTGATTTGTATCTTTATACCTCATCAAAGTCATACTGGTCTTATTTCATCTTTGCTCCCGCATAGATAATTAACCAGGGACATTTAGGATAATCTTTATAGTTCATCCAAGGATACAATTATCATAATAAACATGCAAATGATATGATAACAATAAGGAGAAATTCTTAAATAACAATAATGTTTAAGGTACAATGATTGACCCTTAGGGCACAATTTCCAACAGAGGACATATCCTTAGCAACTCCTTGTATCTTTCTCATGCTTCATAGAGGCTTTCTAGTTCATGCTGGGAAAATGAGGTAATTTCATTCCTCAATTTAGTTGTTCTTCCTGAAGAAAAATATTATGCCAAAAATTTTTGTGCTAAGGCATCCCATATAGTTATGCTTTGCACTGGTAGAGAGTATAGCCGGCTCTTAGCCTTATCCCTGATTGAGAAAGGGAAAAGTCTAAGTCTAATAACATCATCAGTAACACCATTATGTTTGAATGTGTCACAAATTTCTAGGAAGCTGGCTATATGTGTGTTAGGATCTTCTGTTGGTAAAACACCGAACTGAATTGCTTGCATCGTCTGGATAATTGCAGGCTTGAGTTCAAAATTATTAGCTGCTACTGGCAGTTTTCTGATTCCAGAAGTTGTCTCCATGACTGTTGGTGTTGCATAGCCACAGAGTGTTTTGGTATCTGCTATTTCTCCCTCTGGATTTGCCATCGGATTGATTGAGGTAGACTACTTTCAAATTCTCTGATTTCTCCGACAAGTTCTTTCGATCTCCAAATCACAAGGTTGTAATTCAGTCTTCTTCGATCTTGTCATGCACTAAGTAAAAGCCTGAAAAGAAACACAAGACACCAAAAAGAAAACAAATGTAATGTAAAGACCAAATTAGTATTAAAATTACTTGGGATTGATATTAATCACAACAATCCCCGGCAATGGCGCCAAAAACTTGTTACGAGTGTAAGATGGTGTATTTAGAAGTGCAAGTGTACACTGTTGTAAACAAGTAATATAAAGGTGAGTAGAGTATCGTTCCCACGAGGATTGATCACTAAGTACCAAAATTGGTAATTTTAATACTATTTAGTCGATCGATTAGTTGGTGATTGAGATTGTAAGATAAAAATGATTAAATGAAAATGCAGTTGTTATAAAGACAAATATAATAAAAAGGCCCTAGGGATTAGATTTCACTTAGAAAACTCCGGATTGAATCACTTATCTATTCTAGTCCAATTTATTCCACATGATTGATAGTCGAGTTTCCCTATTTTAATTACTAGCCTCTTCCAAGGTCAAATAATTTTATAATTAATTGCTAACCCAATGTATTCCTATATGAATTTAAGCAATCAATCATGCATTAAGATTTATGGAACTCAATTAAGACTACACAACCCATATGAATATAATCCTATTTCATATGAAAATTATGGTTTTAATTATAGGATCCATACACATGTATCTCCTTCCGGTCTCAACATGCATATTGAGATCATCCAAAAGGTGGCCAATCAATTAAAAGCATTAAGAACAATAATTAGAACTCAATCATAAAGGAAAAATTAAAACTAGATTTGATAAGTTAAGATTCAATTCGTCATTAGTAAGCTACGTCATCACCCTAGTAAAATGAAAATTTAGCTCATGATGAAATTAAAAACAAAACCAAAATAAATTGAAAACTTCATAAATATTGCAGAAAATATAATTATTAAATTCTAAAACATAAAGATACAACTACAAGATGCATGAAAATAGAAAAATCTAGCCTTCCATATAGGAGGTAAAACCTTCCATGTAGGAGGCAACCTATACCATCCATAAAGGAGGACTACCTAAACCTTCCATGTAGGAGGTATGCAAGAACAATAAAAATGTATGAAATTAAACTCTAAGATGGTGTCCATCCTTGTTCCTTCAACTCCTCTATTTATAGATGAATTGGGTGTAAGAATTTCCACATGTTAGGTAAGAATCTTGACTTTAAGCCACCAATACTGACTTTGTGACCACCTTGCTCATTGATTGTAGCTAATGTGTGGCAATTAAAACGTTGGAATTTTACTTTTTTGTCTTCATAGAAGTTGTAGATATGGATCTTAGCTTGAAAACTCATATGAGAGATCCTAATTTCAACATTTGTGGCTCTATTTATGGTCAAATTAGTGAACAAAGGTCAGAATTGGACAGAATCACATGCTCAACTTCTAAGCAAAATTCGGAGCTCTTAAGGACAGAATTGGGTTTTCATCTCAACATAAGAGGTGTAGGAAATTTTCTCAGCTTTCTATCCATATAAAGAACGTCCTAATTTTACATCTAGAACTCTAGATATTTCCTAAACAATGAAACAGGGTCAAAATTTAGTATTTTCCAATGAATTCTATTTTATGTCAAATCATTATTTATTTATCAATTACACCCAAATTCATTACATTAAGCTCAAATGTCATCCAAAAAATGCTTCATATAAGGGAAAATGAATGTGCAGATATTTTACTTATCAAGGGTGCCACAGTTTTTGAGAGAGGAAGAAAGAGAAAGCAAAGGTAAACTATAAACCTCGATTATCTTGTTGGATTCAAGGTTATAGTTAATGTTATAGTTGATTTGTGGTTTGCTTTGTTGGTTTTGTAATTTTAGGAAGCACAAAGTCTAAAGAGATGTGCTGACCAATTTCACTTTAATCATGATTAATAAGTTTTTAAGTGATTAATCATATGATTACAAGTAGAAAAGAAGTTGTTTTAAAGGTTAAAACATGAAACTTCCATTTTTCCATTTTATTAAAGATTTGTTGTGGTGGTCGTTGAATGGTCAACCCTAGTTCAAACCTTATGAAATTTTACACCATGAAATTAGACATTCTGGGCTTTAATTTGATAGATAATATAAGACATTTGGACTAGGGGATTGAAAGATATGATTTTTCAAAGTTTGACCATGAATCTTGAGCAAAGTTTGTGGTATAGTAGCTTTAACGAAATTTTTGGAATTTTGTGGTTATAATTGGTGCTTTATGGTATTTTTCCTTAAAAGAGAACTGAAAGATATTTATACAGAAATTAGAACCACTCAATTTAGAAATTTATGATTTAGTTATAAATTTTCAAAATTGACTGAAAAGATGGCAATTTCTGGAAAACCTGCGAAAATGACTTTTACAGCAAGGGGTTCAAGATAGAATCTTAGGGTACAGAATTTTATTACAGGAAGTGATATGAATGTGTTAGATAACCAACAAAATGAGTCTAGAATAATACATGAATGAGTAATGACTCATTTATTGTACATTTGGCAATTTTAGGACCGGACAGTTGTGCCCGAGCAGGATCAAAAACAATGGAGCAGACAGTGGATTAGGAAAGCGCAATTCAGATAGTAACTCTATCTCTCATACACTATGTGATAGTTTATATTTTTTATACTACTATATTCTGTGATATGAACACAATGCCTAGGGCACATAACCTAGTTGTGGTCTAGGATCTAGCTGAGATACACAGACAAGTAAGGGATCTAAACAGTCATTTGGCTCTAAACAGTGTACACACACAGGATACAATATGTATTTTCATTTTACACTATATGGTGCATTTCATATTTATATATTGCATTTTATATGATTGATAGCCTGTTAGTATTGAGATTCTTTCAAATCTCACCCCTTTCTACAATATATAGTTTATCTAGTTAAATGAAGCAACTCAAATGGCAAGGTCATAATTGCCGGCATCTAAAGGTTTTAGTCTAGTTCAGGAGAAGCAGTTGGTTATCTACAAGCTTATTATTATTTTAAAGTCTGTAAATATTATGTACATGACCCTGTGGGGATTCCTGTAATGTAATCATGTACTTATTATCAGTATATTTATGTTATTCCCATGTGCCCCCTAAACCAGGCACTAATACTCTAGTGAATATTGAAATAAATAAGGGGTTTGATAGAGTTTGTCATAATAGATGGTTAAAATGCAAGAAAAGGAATAACTATCCATGAGAACCAATAAAAGAAATCGTTATATTTGTTGTCGTGTCCCTACAGTCAGTGCCAAATTGTAGAACTAAAATTTTGTATTAAATATTTCATAGAAATTTGCTTAGTAAAAATGAAAAATACAAAGTCATCATTACAAATTTAATGATAGAGAATAAAAGATGAAATGCTATTCAAAAAACATGATACAAGGCAATGAGAAAGAAGAATTTCTCTTGAGAGAGCAGGTGAAGAGGATTGGTCCCCCTACTTGACCTGACTGCCTATATTTATAGCATATCATTCTAGTAGGTTGGTTTACTGTTTGTGGATCTTCTGGTAAGTTGGTTTTCCTTTTTTGAATTTATCTATTAGTGCGTTGGTTTTGGTTATTTTGAGTCAAACGTGTATTAGTAATTTCTTGGACTTGACTAGGTATATTGATAAAGTGGTTAAGCATAATCTTTGGCCGTATGAACTGGGCTACCCTTATTATGAAATACCCCATTTTTCACCAATATTTATTGTATGTGAATTTGTGATATTTAGTGGAATAAAATGGTTAAATGTGGTGTGTATGAATTTATATGAATTTATGGAAATATTCCAATTGCCGGTTACACGTAAATTAGTTGAATAAGCACATAAAGAGGCAATTAATGTATAATTAAGGACCTATTATTGTAACCAAAATTTGAGAAAATTAAATGGCATGAATGATGGCCTCATTTAAGTGTCAAAATGAGGTTAAGCTGAAGAAATGAGCGAAAAATGATTTATTACAGTAAATCATAAATGTAGGGGCAAAACGGTAATTTTGCCATAAAGTGAGAAATAATTATTTTTTCTAAATATTCCTAATAATTTGATTTAAATGGGAATTAAAAATAAAAAAATGACTACTTGATCATTAACAAACCAATTTTGGTGAATTATTGTCAAGAATGGTCAAATAGTCAAAAAGTCAAAGACTTGGTTAACAATTTACAAGGTGGCAATGAGAGAGTTGGAGATCAATATAATCTCTCTCATGTATTTTTGGCTGGCATGAAGCATGGAAAAGAGGATGGAATAATTCAATGAGAAATCTCATTTTTGGACCAATCACAAATTGACACCTAAGCAATTCTTTGACTAAGTATTATATGATCATATTATCATCTCTTCAGCCTCATTTTCACAACCAAGGGTGAGAGTTAGAGCTAAGCACGGTGAAGAGAAGGGAAAGAGCTAGGGTTCAACATAATCAAGGTAAGGAAGTTGCTACCTTGTATTTTAAGCTACCCAATCCCTCCAAAAACCTCTACTACTTACTTCTCCATCTTTGAATTCATGGATTTCCAGCTGAATCAAGAGCTATGGATAGAGAGAGAAAGTAGTGGAAAATCAAGAGGTAACTTCCTAAACTTGTTCCTCTTGTTTAATTGATGCTATTAGAGTAGTTCTTAGCTTGATTTGGGTTGTTTTGGTATAAGATAATTCAAGAAAACTAAGGAGACCTTAATATACAAGGGTCTCCAAATCAAGTTCAATAAATTTCTAAATAGCTAATAATTTGATTATAAGTAAAAAGGAGGTGATTAGGCTAAAGAAAACGAGGAACGGACACAACTTTTCTTGGAATCCTATTGGGAGGCCCTGTGTTGGATGTGGTAAAGGGATAGGAATTTGATAATTCTGATGCTTCCATTGGGTTTAGGAGGTAAAATTGTGTAAGGTCTATGTTGACCACGAAGTGAGAAAAGCCACAGAAAGTGAAATGACTTAAGTACCCTTTAAAAGCTCTAATTAAGGGCTGTCAAGGGCATTTTCATCATTTGGATTTCATTTTGACCAATCCGAGGTTGAAAATGGATTCTACACGTAAAATGTTATAGGAGTAGCCCAAGTCATAAAGTTTGGTAAAGTGGAGTGAGACCAGGTACAAAGGGGATAAACCGGGTCTCTAAGGGTATTTTGGTAATTTAGCACGTTTAGGCTAAATTCACCAATGTTATAAGTTTGGAGTTATATATGAATGAGTAATGACTCATTTATGGTATATTTGGGTATTTCAGGGCATGACAACCATCCAGAACGCAGTACTTGCCCAAGCTTGAACAAGCGAGAAGAAGTTGCAAAAGAAGTACAACGAGATAATAACTTGTCTTCATAGGACATAACATGCTTTATGTGTTGTTTGAAAACATCACAAAATGTCTAACACATTTTGAATATGTAGAGTGATCACCCGAGGCCTATCTTTGCGCGGGTTGACACTCAGGCTATAATGTTCATAATTGCACGAGCAGTGCCTGGGGCCTATCTTTGCGCGGGTAACCCTCAGGGCCAAGTAACTCTCCTAGCGCTATGGTTGTTTATGGATTGCATTAAATGCACTGAATGATGTTATGATAATTTTATTGATTGATGAGTTTAAAGCATTCTTTGTATGTTATCTTTATAAGATTGACTTGTGTTACAATTGAAATTCCTCCGAATCTTACCCCTTTTTCTCCAATAAACCCATCTTCAGTATAGAGAGGAAGCTGGAGGGGCAAGAAAATGGTAAGCGGTGATGACTAGAATTTAAGGCACTAAAGACTATAGTATTTTGGTTGTCTAGTCCATACATATTTTGGGATTGTATATGATGTATATATTGTTTAAGAGCCATGAACCATGTAAAGCTACCAAGCGAGTAAATGGTAGAAGTTAGTAGTTTTGCTTCTTATTGCTAATGAAATGTATATATGGGTTGGATTATATAAATTCGGCGGAGGTATGCTCATAGACTCTAATATATAATGATAAAGGGAAAACCGGTAAGTCATAACGAGTTAGTGAAATTTTGTAAAAATGATTGTGGAAATTTTATGACCCTCTAAGCTCTAGATTCAAATCCTAGGTTGAGGCAAGGGATTTTATAAGTATTTTCAGAAGTTGGGTGTTTCGGGTTCAAATCCTGGTCGCCTGAATGATTTCACTACTCTCTTGTACTCTATTATTTCTAAAAGGAATGAGGTATCACATTTTTAGTATCAGAGCATTAGTTCTGGCAATATTGGGAATTTGCTAGAAGTCCTTGCTTAACTCTATAAGATTTACACTTTCATTTAGCAATTTTGGGATTGGAAGCGTAGGAAGCATAGGTATAGGATAAGAGGATAAGATATGGAATAATAACAAGTGAGGAAATAAGGATTTGATAAATATGATTGTGTTTTGAGTTCATTGTTGAACTTCCATTAGTGTTAATCAATTGATGAAGTTTAGGACAGTATGGCAAACTTGGGTGATGTAGTGTGATTAGGAAAATGAGTTTTTGGCAGTCCCTGAGGTGATCACTCGAGTGATGACCTTGATTACTCGAGTGACCACTCGAGTGATGGACTGTGTACTAGAGGGAAAATCAAAGGCAAAAGTTTCTGGAAAGATTTTTAAGAGATCACTCAAGTGACTACTCGAGTGATGAGTTTTTCAATGTGGAAAATATATGGCCAGTCTCTGGCAGAAGTTTTAGGAGATTACTCGAGTAACTACTCGAGTGATAGTCTCAATCACTCTAGTGACGGTCTCAGAAATGGTGTCCAAACTTCAACTAAACTTTCTGCCATTTTTGAGCAAGCATCACTCGAGTGATGGCCTAATCACTCAAGTGATCACTCAGAGTGATGAAGGCAGATTACATAATTGCCAACTTATGATTTTTTTGGGACTTTTGCCTAAGGTGCTTCATTTAACCTGATGATTTCCTTATAGAATACTTCACCACTCCTTGGTATCATTAAAAATATGGATTCCAATGCGATTGTATACAAAAAAGCAAGAATGTCAAGAGTGAGATGAACAGCTCGAAAAAGTATTCCAGCTCCTATTGCTATCAAGAAAAGAAGTAAGTCAGATAGTAGGAGATAAAGGAACCGGTCATCTTTACTTCCTTCTATCAATCAACCTCCACCCGAGGAGCAGATTCTAGAATGTGAAGTTTATGTAATCCTCAATAGAGAAGAACGTAGACCAAGAATGGCATGTATACATAGAAAGAGCATTAAGTGGCTACCGTTCTTTGGTCCCATTGCTAGAGATGAAGCTATGGTGGTGGACACCGTTGATGTAGAACCGGATAATAGTGTACAACATCCAGACTCAGCTATGGAGTCGAATGCTCTAGTAGAGAAGTTGGCCTTTGATCCATATGCAAATGATGAATTATGGGAGCAACTGAAGGATTTATATGTGACGGCTTTTACGAAATTTTTCACTCCCACAACCCAATATACATCATTCTTAGAGTCAGTACAAAAGTTATATGAGCAAAGAGAGGAGTTAGAGCTAATAATGGATTCACTTCATGGATCAAGAAAAAGAATGAAATCGTAGCTATGGGTCCTTTTGAATTTTTACCTTTTCTGAGCACATGATTTTGTATGTGGTGTTTAATATGCATAAAGAATAGAAGGATGAGGATATGCTCAGTAAGGTAGTATAGGCTTATTTTGATGAAAAGGTTAAGCAACTTGTTGTACATATTACTAGTTTATGTTATAGAACATATTCTCTTTGATATAAATGTCAAGTTGCTTAAGTGCAAATATGAATGTATATGATTGATGTGTGTTGGTATTTGGAATTTGGAAAGGTTGTACATACATATGAGTGTGTTAATGTGGTATTAATGTAATGTTCTTTCTTAATAGTGAAAAGGAACAATGGTTTAAGGTAGACCAGTGAGGAATGTGCCATAGAATCTAGAACCTGAGAAAAATCCGTAGCTTAATCTAATGCAACAAGTTTTTACAATGTTGTCTTAACAACAAACCATGATCCAGGAATTACGAGAAGTCTGAGAATTGAGAGGGAGACGAAATGCGAATGAGGTACAGCCTGAAAGGAACAACCCTAAAGGGAATAATCCGGAAGGAAATTCCCCTGGAGGGAATTATCTTGAGGGGAACCCAGACGGAAAGCAATCATCTAGTGATGAGCAATCCCAGTCACAAGAAGTAAACTTTGAAGTTCCTATTATTCAAGAACCAGAGGAGAATGTTGTCCAATACTGGATGCCAAAATTTATCAAGTACCAGACTGAGGCATTTAAGGGAAGATTTAACCCAAGAGCAGCTGAAAATTGGATAAATCATCTAGAGAAGATCTTCGAGGTACTTGGATGCCCGACAGAGATGAAAGCCAAGATGGCAATCTATAAGCTAGTGGGCGATATTGATGATTAGTAGAAGAATACAGTGTTGCTACTACATGCTCTAAATATCCCTCTGATATGGGAATTGTTTCGAGAAAAATTTTATGAGAAGTATTTCCCAAGGTCAGTAAGGATTGAGAAAGAGAAAGAATTTTTGGAAATTCAACAAGGTGATGAAGAGACCTTTGATGCATACCTGTCTGATTCATCCAATTATCTCGTTACTCATCCTACTTGAACCTTAAAGATGATGAGAAGTAGAGCTTAGATATGCTCATTCAGGGACTGAAACCCGAGATGAAAGAAAAATTAGTAGCCCAACAGTTTAAAACATTCAATAAGGCTGTAGAGGAATACAGATTGACAGAAGGAAACTTAAGAAGAGTACAAGCTAATAAGAGTACTAGTCAGAGAGGTGGACCAAGCCAAGGGGATACCTCACAGAAGCGAAGAGGATAGGGATTTCTACAAAGGGGAGGTAATAAAAAGCCCTTTTGGTCTGGAACCCGTGGCGGTTGGAAACCCCCAATATCATAGACATGTGCTCGATGTGGCAAGTCCCATCTGGGACGATGGTGCAATGTACCTACAAGCCAAGTGATTTGTTACACCTGCTAAAAGCTAGGCCATGTGGTAGTGAATTATCCTCAACGAACAGCACCACAATTTGTCAAGCCTAGATAGCAGAGTCAGGGGTGAGTATTTTCCTTGACTCAAAAAGAAGCCAAGAAGTCCCCAGAGCTAGTTCAAGGTAAAATCTTTCTTAATGGTAGTATATTGCAAGTATTGTATGATTCGGGTGCTAGTCATTGTTTTATTGCTTATGACTGTGCTAAGCACCTAGGATTGCATGTGCATAAACTGCCATTTGATTTGATTGTATCGACGCTAATGGGTGTTAAAAACCTTGACCAGTGATGTTTGTTTGAATTATGTCATAATTGTTGAGGGACATGAGTCCACAGTAGACTTGATTTGTTTGTCGCTTTAAAAACTTGAGGTTATATTAGGTTTTGACTAGCTTACGGTAAATAACATGCTAGTGGATTATGGAAACAAGAGGATAATATGTCCTACTCAACGAGAATATGATAAAAAGGATGTCTACTTAAACTTTCTCTCATTGGCAAAAGCTGAAAAATACATGAAGAAAGGATTCCAGGGATATGTTGTCTTCTTTTCTTTACAAGTAGATATTGAGATGGCCCTGAAAGACATTCCAGTTGTAAGAAAATTTCCTGAGGTATTTCCAGATGATCTTAGTGGTATGCCTCCAGAGAGAGAAATGGAGTTTGCAATTGAAATTATGCTGGGAACGGGGTCCATATCAAAAGCCCTATACAGGATGGCTCCAAATGAAATGGTTGAATTGAAAAAGCAAATTGAAGAATTGCTTGAAAAAGTATTTATTCAACCCAATGTGTCACCGTGGGGAGCTATGGTATTGTTTGTTAAGAAGAAAGATGGAACCCTGAGGTTATGTATTGATTACAGAGAATTGAACAAGGTAACCGTCAAGAACTACCCACTTTCCCAGATTGACGACCTTTTAGATCAACTAGCTGGAGCAAGTGTATTCTAGAAGATTGATCTGAGGTTAAGGTATCATCAATTGTGAGTGAAGGCAGAAGACATACCAAAGACTGCTTTTCAAACTCGGTATAGACACTATGAATTTCTAGTAATGCCCTTTGGGGTGACCAGTGTACTAGCTATATTTATGGACTACATGAACCATATCTTTTGTCAATACTTAGATCAGTTCATGGTAGTCTTTATCGATGACATTCTGATATACTCCATGAGTAAAGAAAGCATGAGGAGCACCTGAGGATTGTGCTCGGTATTTTATGGGAAAGGAAACTTTATGCGAAGTTGAGCAAGTGTGAATTCTGGCTTGCAGATGTTAAATTTTTGGGCCATGTCATTTCACAAGAAGGGGTTTCAATAGATCCCAGTAAATTGGAAGATATGCTAGACTGGAAGAGGCCAGAAAATGTTGATGAGATACGCATTTTTCTGGGTCTTGAGGGCTATTACAGGAGATTTATTCAAGATTTCTGTCGGATTTCCTTGCCGTTGACCAAACTCACATGGAAAGATCAACCATTTGAGTGGGACGATCGTTGTAAGAGGAGCTTCATGGAGCTGAAGGAGAGGTTAACAACTGCACCCGAGTTGATTATCCCTAATCCTTAATTAACTTATGTAGTCTATAGTGATGCTAGCAAGCAGGGACTAGGATGTATCCTGATGCAACAGGGCATAGTGGTGGCCTATTCCTCTCGACAGCTAAAGCCTTATGAGTTGAATTATCCCACACATGATTAGGAGCTAGTGGCAATTGTGTTTGCGCTGAAAGTCTGACGATACTACCTATTTGGGGTAACCGTTGAATTATACTGTGACCACAAGAGTCTGAGATATCTATATGATCAGAAAGAGCTCAACATGAGACAGTGGAAGTAGATGGAGTTACTAAAAGATTATAACCTGGAGATTAAGTATTACCCAGGTAAAGCTAATGTCGTCGCTGATGCTCTTAGTCGTAATATGGTGTAGGTGGCAGTTATGATGATATGAGAAAGGAAATTGATAGAAGATTTCTGACACTTAAATTTGTCAAACCAGATCTTGTGTGCTAGTTATAGTATTAGCCAAGTAGAGAATGATCTGAGAGCTGAGATTGTAGAAGCTCAGATGTAGGATGTGAAAGCGAAGTCTATTAAGGTTATTATTGTATGAGGAGAGACTCAAGATTTTGATCTGTCGCCAGGTGAACTAATTCGATACAAGCAAAGAATTTATGTTCCACCAAGAGATGATTTGAGGAAGAAAATCCTCGATGATGCACATAAGAGTCGTTATACCCTCCACCTAGGGATGGTAAAGATGTACTATGACTTCAAGGTGATGTACTGGTGGCCCTGATTGAAGAAAGATGTGATAGAATATGTGGCACGATACCATACCTATCAGAAGGTAGAGATTGAGCACCAAAAGCCGCCAGGATTACTTTAGAGTCTCGAGTTCTAAAGTGGAAATGGGAGAGTGTAACTGTGGATCTCATGGTCAGATTACCCAGAATCTGGAATCATGATGCGATCTGGGTGATTGTTGATTGTTTTATAAAGTTAGCACATTTCTTACCAATCAATGCTAGTGATTCCCCTAATAAGCTGGCAGAAATCTATATTAAGGAGATAGTAGATTCCATGGGACGCCGAAGAGTATAATCTCTGACAGGGATTATCGATTTACTTTAAAAGTTTAGAGATCTCTACATAATGCTTTAGGTACTAAGTTGATTTTTAGTACGGCCTATCATCCTTAAACAGATGGACAATCAGAGAAAACCATACAGACGCTAGAGGATATACTAAGAGCGTGTGCAATGGACTTCAAAGGAAGTTGGGATTATTAACTTCCACTTGAGAAATTTGCTTAAAACAACAGCTATCATACGAGCATTCAAATGGCTCTATATGAAGCATTGTATGGGAGAAAGTATCAATCCCCTCTTTGCTGGACAGAGTTATCAAAAAGAAGTTTATATAGGCCGGATATAGTAAACCAGATTACTGAACAGATCAAAGTTATCAAGCAGAGACTGCTGCAGCCCAAAGTAGGCAGAAGACTTGTGCCGACAAATGGAGAAGACTATTGGAATTCCAGGTCAGAGATAATTTATTTTTGAAGATATCACTTGTTACTGGTATTGGAAGAGCACTAAAGAGGAAAAAGCTAAGTTCTTGCTACATTAGGCCATTTGAGATATTGGCAAAAATTGGGTCAGTAGCATATCAGATTTCTCTACCCCTGAATCTAAGCAGATGCATGACGTATTTCACATTTCAAAATTGAAGAAGTACTAACCAGACCATCAACATATTATTGAATATAAAGATGTGGATATGGGAGATAACCTTACTTATGACGCTAAGCCTAAGCGAATCATTGATAGGCAGGAAAGGCGGCTCAAACATCGTAGCATACCATTTGTGAAAGTGGTCTGGAAAGGACTATCACCAGGGGAAGCGACTTAGGAAGCAGAAGAAGATATGCAAAGACATTACCTAGGATTTATGCCACAAATGGTAACAAATTTTGGGGACAAAATTTATTGAATGGGAGGAGAACTGTAATACCCCATTTTCACCAATATTTATTGTATATGAATTAATGATAATTAGTGGAATAAAATGGTTAAATGTGGTAAGTATGAATTTATGGAAATATTATAATTACCGGTAACACGTAAATTGGCCGAATAAGGACACAAAGAGGCAATTAATGTACAATTAAGGGCCTATTATTGTAAGCAAAATTTGGAAAAATTAAATGACATGAATGATGGCCTCATTTAAGTGTCAAAATAGGGTTAAGCTGAAGAAATGAGCGAAAAATGATTTATTACAATAAATCATAAATGTAGGGGCAAAACGGTAATTTTACGATAAAGTGGGAAATAATTATTTTTCCTAAATATTCCCAACAATTTGAGTTAAATAGGAATTAAAAAGAGGAAAATGACTACTTGATCCTTAACAAACCAATTTTGGTAAATTATTGTCAAGAATGGTCAAATAGTCAAAAAGTCAAAGACTTGGTCAGTAATTTACAAGGTGGCAATGAGATAGTTAGAGATCAATATAATCTCTCTCATATGTCTCATTTATTTTTTGCTAGCATGAAGCATGGAAAAGAGGATGGAATAATTAAATGAGAAATCTCATTTTTGGACCAATCACAAATTGACACCTAAGTAATTCTTTGACTAAGTATTACATGATCATATTATCATCTCTTCAGCCTCATTTTCACAACCAAACAGACCTAAAGGGTAGAAGTGAGAGTAGAGCACGGTGAAGAGAAGGGAAAGAGCTAGGGTTTAACATAATCAAGGTAAGGAAGTTGCTACCTTGTATTTTAAGCTACCCAATCCTTTCATAAACCTCTCCTACTCACTTCTCCACCTTTGAATTCATGGATTTCTAGCTGAATCAAGAGATGTGTAGAGAGAGAGACTGAATGTGTAGAGAGAGAAAGTAGTGGAAAATCAAGAGGTAACTTCCTAAACTTGTTCCTCTTGTTTAATTGATGCTATTAGAGTTGTTCTTAACTTGATTTTGGTTGTTTTGGTATAAGATAATTCAAGAAAACTCAGGAGACCTTAATATACAAGTGTCTCCAAATCAAGTTCAATGCATGTCTAAATAGCTAATAGTTTGATTATAATTAAAAAGAAGGTGATTAGGCTAAAGAAAATGAGAAACCGACACAACCTTTCTTGAAATCCTATTGGGAGGCCCTGTGTTGGACGTGGTAAAGGGATAGGAATTTGATAATTCTTATGCTTCCATTGGGTTTAGGAGGCAAAATTATGTTGGGTCTATGTTGACCACGAAGTGAGAAAAGCCACAGAAAGTGAAATGACTTAAGCACCTTTAAAAGCTCTAATTAAGGGCTGTCAAGGGCATTTTCGTCATTTGGATTTGATTTTGACCAATCCGAGGTTGAAAATGGATTCTACACGTAAAATGTTGTAGGAGTAGCCCAAGTCATAAAGTTTGGTAAAGTGGAGTGAGACCAGGTATAAAGGGGATAAACCGGGTCTCTAAGGGTATTTTGGTAATTTAGCACATTTAGGCTAAATTCACCAATGTTATAAGTTTGGAGTTATACATGAATCAGTAATGACTCATTTATGGTATATTTGGGTATTTCAGGGCTTGACAACCGTCTATAACGCAGTACTTACCCGAGCTTGAACAAGCAAGAAGAAGTTGCAAAAGAAGTGCAACCAGATAGTAACTTATCTTCATATGACATAACATGCATTGTGTGTTGTTTGAAATCATCACAAAATGTCTAACTCATTTTGATTATGTAGAGTGATCATCCGGGGCCTATCTTTGCGTAGGTTGACACTCAGGCAATAATGTTCATAATTACACAAGCAGTGCCTGGGGTCTATCTTTGCGCGGGTACCCATCGGGGCCATGTAACTCACCTAGTACTATGGTAGTTTATGGATTGCATTAAATACACTGAATGATGTTATGATAATTTTCTTGATTGATGACTGTGAAGCATTCTTTGTATGTTATCTTCATATGATTGACTTGTGTTACTATTAAGATTCCTCCGAATCTCACTCCTTTTTCACCAAAAAAACCCATCTTCAGTTCAGAGATAAAGTTCAAGGGGTAAGGAAAAGGTAAGTGGTGATAACTACAAGTCAAGGCGCTAAAGACTATAGTATTTTGGTTGTCTAGTCCATACATATTTTGGGATTGTATATGATGTATATATTGTTTAAAAGCCATGAACCATGCAAAGCTACCAAGAAAACGAATGGTAGAAGTTAGTAGTTTTTCTTCTTATTGCTAATGAAATGTATATGTGGGTTGGATTATATAAATTTGGCGAAGGTATGCTCACAGACTCTGATGTATAATGATAAAGGGAAAACCGGTGAGTCATAACAAGTTAGTGAAATTTTGTGAAAATGATTGTGGAAATTTTATGACCCTCTCAGCTCTAGGTTCAAATCTTGGCTTAAGGCATGGGATTTTATAAGTATTTTCAGAAGTTGGGTGTTTCGGGTTCAAATCATGGTCGCCTGAATGATTTCACTACTCTCTTATACTCTACCGTAGCTAAAAGGAATGAGGTATCACATCTTAGGCCTTCTTCACCTAGACTATCTTACCTATGGGTCCAAGTTATTAAATTAGGCCCTAACACATTGAATGTATGTATCAAAGTTATTAAACTCATACCAGCATATGAATCGGTAGAAGTAGTGGGTCAATGGTTTATGGGTCAGATTGAAGTCAACTCAGAATCAAACTATTAAAAAATAAAAAATCAAAAAATAATTTAAAACCATCCAAATACTTTTTTGCATGAAATGACAATTTATATGTTTTAAAGAGAAATTATAGTTGGATATTACTGATAAGGAGCATATCAGAAAGTTCCTGATATTTTATTTTAAATACTAAATGTCAACTCAATACCTTGAATTACTATAAATTGTCATATTATTATGCAAACTTTTTTTTAAATATTTAAAACATATATTCTCATTATTTTTTACAAATGTTTGAAGCTTTAAGTTCTTTTAAAATGAATGGGTCTAAGCCTATTATATCATAACACAACCCCAATTATCAGCTTATCTCTCTCCTCAACACCGTTTCAAGCTCTCATATCATGCTTTCGCTCCTCTCTGGTTCACCTCTGAAGGTCTGAAGGTAACACGGTTTGAAGAAGAACACCGTACCTTTATAGCCTCTGCCTTATGATCAATGGGAATAAGCTTCATAAATATCTCAAATCTCTGGAACTTTATCTCTCCTCAAATATCTGCAATTTCACCTATAATTTCTCTTTTGCTCATCTCTCCTCCCTCTCCTCCTTCCGAATCTTGATTTCCCTTCTAAAGAGGAAAAGGGTTTAACTCGAATTGTAACAGCCTAAATTTTTTTCACTAAAATTCCTTGTACATTTATTACATTAAATTGAATAAAATGGTGAATTTTGGAGCACTTGAAATGGAAAAATATTAGAAGTAGAGGTTACATGAAAATTCGGCAAAGTTAAGACATAAAAGCCCAAATTGTGTCTTCCTAAAAGCTTAATATTGTAGCTCAAAGTTAAGAATGGAAGAACACAATTTTTGGCTCAATTTATGGTTTAATTTCCGGCCAAGAACAAAAAAGGTATAAGGGAGACAATATTTAATTCAAAAATTGAAGAAATGTAAGGGCAAAATAGTCATTTAGCTAATAAATCAAGAAGCTCTTATTTTCTTCATAATTAAGGAGCAAAGTCAGTCAAGAAGGAGAATGGAAAAAGAAAATAAATATTTGGACATAAATTAAGCCACAGGAAGCATTTAGGACCAAGTAGAAAAAGAAGAAGCAAAAAAGTAAAAAATCATGTGCAAAAATTCATTAAACAAATATTATTTTTAAGAAGGTGGAGGATGGTATTATAAGATCCATTTAGCTCTTTTAAAGAGCCATATTTTTGGCCAAGTTGAGAAAGAAGAGAGAGAATAGCATCTTGAAGAACACATGCACAAAGAGGAGAGAAAAAGAGATCAAGAAGGAACTTAGGCAAGTCTGTAAGCAAAATTCACTTGTTCTTGTCTCAAAATTCATAGGAACCTCTTATAATCCTCACATTCTTCTTGAAATCACAATAACGAAGAAATAAACCAAAGACATGAATGAGTAATAACTCATTTATTATAAATTTAAAATTTTAGGATTTGACATTTACCTGAGTCAGACAAAGAAATTAGTAGATCGAAACTAGCTAGACATTGGAAAAGATTACATGTAGTAACTCTATCTCTCATATACTATGTGATTGTTTACATGCTTTGTGTTGCCATGTTATGTGTTATGAATTGCATGTTACAAAACCTAGCTATGGTGTGAAAAGAGCACAAGTACCACCATGCGGGAAAAGCACAAGTACCATTAGGCCAAGTAGGAGCTAACTGAGGTAGTAAGACAAGTACAGACAGGTAGTTGTCTGCTTTGAAATATTACAGTAAGTAGGGGTCAAATAGTCATTTGCTCTTGAACAGTAAAAACAGTATGGCCAATAGGGACAAAATATTCATTTGATCCTGAACGTCAAGCAAGAAAACAAGTTTATAGTATTATATTTCTGATACATTATATGGTGCATTGCATGTTTATTTATCATATTTTATATGATCGATTGCATGTTGCTATTGAGATTCATATGAGTCTCACTCCTTTCCATAAATTCAAAATCGATTCAGCTAAAGGAAGCGGCTCTAAGGATGAGGAGGTTGATATCAGCAACTGAGAGTTCCGATCCTATCTAAGTAATAGTGTTGGTTATCTGCTGTTCTTTTATGTTATCTTGGAATTTATAAATATTATGTATAAGCCCTATAAGAATTCCTGTAATGTAAGCAAGAACTTTATATCAGTATGTTTATGCTATTTATGTACGCCCATTGAACTATATGTTACTACTCTAATAAATGTTGAAATATTAAGCGATTTCACACGAATGACTCAATCTCACTCAAACCGGCTAGTTGACTAGTTCACCTAGTTCCAAGTTAACTTGGCCGGTTTGGTCAGAGTTTAATAACACTGGAATGTATAGAAGTTATATATATATTTTTAATACAATAGAAATAAAAATTATATGTATTTGTATATATATTAGTAGTGTAATCAAAGTTATTCACTTTAAATTTAACCAATAAAAAGCTAATAAAAATTAAAATAGGAAAAAGCAAAATTCTACCACTTTTTCATGAAATATCGATTTGTTTCAAACCTTCTATATGTATCTTGATCAGAATTCCTCTTAGTTTTTTTTAATTATTTTTAACGAAAGATTATATATACACCTTAAGAAAATTTTTAAATATGGCATTAAATGCAAGAAAGAGAAAAATAATTCTAACGATATATTATAATCCAAGTCGTTTATTTTAAATTTAACTAATAAAATATTAATGAAATAAAAGGGAAAAATTATATTATTTTATCATTATTATTAAACTCACAAGTTGACTCCCTGAGTTTACAGGTCCGAACATGTGACATTCTAACCTTATTAGTTTTTGTTCATGTTACATTAAGGAAGTTCAATTGCACTATAAGAAAGTTTTCACAATAGGAACATTCATTTACACATAAAGGAAGTTCATTTTGGTACAAGAGAAGTTCATTTGCATGATATAAACACAATAGCTAGGGAAATTCCACTACTATAGATTTGTCTATATTTAACATTATTTTTACTGATATTTAATGGTTTTCAACAGTTAAATATTTGAGTGCTAAATATTTATATATAACAGTTTTTAACCCTTAAATATTAGGAACTATATTTTACAGTATTTGTCACCAGAAGAAGGGCATTTGACGTTATTTGGAAAAAATGTTATATATGTATAATATTTTATGGTTATTGGCGAATAATAGTGAAGTATGTGTGACAATGTTTTTAAAAAAATTGGGGGGGAGGGCTTACTTTCAATCAACTTCTTGCAAAATAACATATAGAAACAACATGTATATACCAAACACCTAAACAGATATAGTTTTGGATAGATGCATCTACATATATAAAATAACTAATTCCGGCCAACAAGTGCTAACAAATTAAAACAAATCATCAAATACTATCTATACAGTTATGAATACAACAAAGGTAAGCCAACATACGCATGACCAAGTGTCCCTTTTTCTTTTCCCAGTCTTAATAATTTTAATGCTCTTTTTAGTAACAACTTTTTCTTTAATTTGAGAAGCCACTTCCCCCCTCTTTAATATCTAAATTCTTTTACTGTGATCATGCCTAATATACAAAGCATCATCCTCATTGAATTATGTTTTGAGTGGCGACCCTTGAAAAGGATCATCCTCACTAAATTCACCTCCTGTATACTCATTTATTTTGTTTGATAACAAAATAAAAGACTATTCTTTATTAGTAGGATCTGGAACTTAGAACACTTGTTTAACTTGAAAAGACAAAATGAAAGGCTTTTCTTTATACCCTTGCTTGCTTAAATTTATTATATCAACCCTAACTCATCTACTTTCAAAGCATTATTATCAACCCAATTGCACCTAAAAATTGAAACATAAAATCCTACCTAATCCAAGTCCTAAATGTACTCAATTACCCCAAAGAATGACTATCACTACTAGAAAAAAAAGCCTATAAGATTGCGAGATCTAGACCTTTATAGCAGAGACGGTTTAAAAAATATGGCCACTGACATTTTTTAAATATTGATAAAAATTTAACACCAGTCGTGCTTTTGTTCGATCTAAATAAGATTTTTTACACAAGTTGTAATGTAATGCAGTGTCAATAAGTATTAAATATTAAGAAAATTAAAAATTTAAATTCTTGTTAAGCCAGGCACATATACATCCGATGTAAATATCCTTTTAGATACTATCATTATACATCCGCTGTAAATATCCTTTTAGATACTATCATTTTTTATAATTGGTCTTAAATGTCTCAGACTCTTCAACTTCCAAGGTAAACTTCCCAACTACTTGTCTCTTCCAAATATGAGGCCACTTCAATAAATACAATAATCTTCATCTATCTTGTATATTTAAGCTCTTTATTGCTTTCGGTTCTTCCAATTCAGCTCCTTTTCCTCTTGTCCCTAGCTAGAATATTAATATAGTACACGGGAGGGTTAATTATGTTCGTCCTCATTTTCCTCCTTTTCCTCTACATCCACTTCCACTACCTTCTGTAACATCCCAAATTTTGAGCCTACAGACTTGAGGATATGCTTGTATTAAGAAAACAACTAAGCTCAGTTTAGGAAGAGTCACAAGAATGATCAGATATAGAAAACTCTCAGAGACTATGTGATTTAGCCCTATTGGGTAAAGGACTCTATATTCGCAAGTAGTATGATTAAAGTATCGATGCAGATGTGCACAGGACACATATGCGCTGCCATTGGATTGGTAGAAAGATGCCACCAAACTATGTCATGAGGTAAAAGACTGATTAGTCGGGGTGTATATGTGTACCTTGCATTTTAAAGTGGATGTCGGTATACTCTGACCAGGTGTCATTTGATGGGCCTCAATATACGTATCGCAGTCCCAAGCAAAACCAGAGTATAATTTTGATGAGACATTAATAAAGTAACTTTAATAAACTAAGTAATCATGACTAGCTTTTGTGTTGGAAGAGTAAAGAGGTGACAAGTGTCCCTCATCATTACACTCACCTTTATGCTTTTGTGTTGGCATATTAAGAGCGCGCCACCTAACATCAGAGTCTAAGGAATCCAGCGGTCTCTAGCTTGATCACACACTTGACTTTTCGAACACCGAACCTGGGAGTTTGATGAAATAGTCAGGCCTATCTGTTCCCCTAAAAATTATAGTGCCACCTAAGAGAGAGAGAAATGGAAGACCAAAAGTTAAGTGATATGTTCATCGAATTAGTGGAATACTGGACAAATGGCACTACAACATGGCGACACGTGGCATGAATTTTTCAAAGCTCCTCCCTAGCCATTTAATTCAGCCAGCTGCCCAAATATTTATAGAAAAATCAGAAAAAAAATTGAGAAATTGGATGAGGAAAGATAAAACATGAATAGTGAAAGTTCTTAAACTCTGGAGCATATTTCACCTCCGATTCGGTGTTTTCTCTCAAAGTACCCTTCACAAACCTTCTTCTACTCATCCCAAGATTCATTTCCATAGTTTCAAATTTTCATTTGGAGGTTTTTGGTGCCATCTCACTGGTCAAAGTACTGCCATAATTCTGAACCAATTGTGGAAATAAGTAGAGGTAGGCATAAGCTTACTTTTGAACCGATTGATTTGTTGTTTAGATAAGCTTTTATAGTGGTGTGGTATTGTTCAATTTTTTCAAAGGGGTATGTTTGAGGTTTAATCATGTATTTACAATTAGATGATGATTTATGATGATATTGGACCAAGTGGCTGGACAAAATTCTGTTATGGTGAATTGTTGTCTTGTAAGGTTCTGTCTTAGCCAGAATAGGGCATGAATAAGGAAAGTGAACTTTCCAAATTTAAGGTTTCCAATGGATTCCTTGGGCAAAATTTTGTAGGGTTAAGGTATGGTTTGATTTTAGAAGGGTCGGATTTAAAACCCAGGAATTTAAGTTAAAGGGACAAAATTGCCAAATTTCATTTTTTGGAGGCAAGTTCATTTTGATGTATTTTTAAGTAGCTAAATGTTATCTAATGACCTCAAAACTTTCTTAAATGAAATTAGACATCCTAAACTTTAATTTGACATATAATATGTGCCATGTGGGTTAGTAGATTGTGAGTTATGAGTTTTTGAAGTTAGGCATTGGTTATGGAATCAATTCTATGGCAGTAAGGCATAATTGAGAATCATGAAATTTT
Source organism: Albizia julibrissin (assembly GCA_037074505.1). Taxonomy (NCBI): domain Eukaryota; kingdom Viridiplantae; phylum Streptophyta; class Magnoliopsida; order Fabales; family Fabaceae; genus Albizia; species Albizia julibrissin. The sequence continues at coordinate 55,464,764 of CM073477.1, read as the reverse complement.
TGACTTGTGATTTTTAGCATGAGTATTTTTCCCTTAATTTTGATTTAAATAGGGTTATTTAAAACTTGAAACTATCTCATTTAGAATTTTATGGATTTAGTTATGATTTTTAGAAGTTCAGCCAAGAAACAGAGGAATTCTTAGCGGCGGCCAAGCATTTTGGACGCGGCCAAATGGAAATCAATAACATTTTGCCAGTGGCCAAGACCCCAAATTTTAGCATTTCATATTTTTTTGAAAGAAATTGACCTATTTAACCCTTCCTAACTTCTTAGGCCTTAATATAAGCTTCCAATGACTCACAATCATGGCTCTAATGATGTGATTGGGTATCTAGGGCCATGGAGAAGTCAAGAAGAAGAATAGAAGATGCTTCAAGTAATCTCGATAGTGGGAAAAAGAGGAAACAAAGAATAGACATTGCTCTACAAGGTAGTAAAATTCTCTAACTTGCATTTACTTGATATGTTTGCTTGTGTATTGATATATTTAATTGCTTGATAAATTGTATGAAGCATATATGAATTATTGAAGCTCTATTTTACTTATAATGTGGCCATTAGTATAATGTATTAAACATTGAGCATACAAATATGTCATTATGTTGACATGAATTTATTTAAGCAAGCATATCATGCACAAAGCATTTCTTGTATGCATAGTTAGCAATGTTTGCTATTGAGATTCTCTCGAATCTCACTCTCCCTTACCCAACCATATAGGGAAGATGAGTATAGGAGAAGAATACATGAAGATATGCAAGGGGAAATATGAAAGAAAATCGAAGTTGAAGGGCAATGTACTCTTTATATATTTTGATTAGATTTGTATATAAATAAACTAAGAATGAGTAAAGAAATACTCTGGTAAATATACAAGGAATTAAGAAATGACTAGTTGCTAAGAAGTTATGAACCATTTTATGATAAAGTTAAAAACAAAATTTTTAAACTATTAAGAAAAACTCACTCAACTACAAGTTTGAATCATGTGTTAAGGTTAGGGATTGAAAGAACTTTAGTAGAAAGATCGCTTAGTGATTCAAATCCGCTGTGTAAAACTTATCATAATGATTATGGAAGTAGGGCATTACACCTTCAACCAAGCAACTTCTTTAGCAACTCCATGTAAGGGTAGATCATATAGATAGACGCCTTAGAAGACTCGTCGTATTGCTTTACACTATTAACAACAAGCTTAACCTTGTACTCAACACCAATGATGTTGAGTACAATCTTTCATATGACCCCGCCTCTTCCTCCTCTGCCTCCAGTGATGAGGAGGAAGATTGAGGGTTTTTTTATTATGTAAAATGTTTTTGAATCTATGTACTTATGCATATTATTAAATGTAAAAAATATTTTGATTTTAATCTTCTTCTTGTTCGATCTTGTTCTTGATCATGTCTCTTTTATCTTTGTTTAGCTGTTTTTTAACGATAAAATTTATAATATATATTCAACTTAATTATATTCATGTTAAATATTAAATTTAATTATATTTAGACTGGTTATAATGGCACAAGGTATAAATATATTAATCTAAACCATTATTTAATTATAATTATAATTATATTTAGACTGGTTATAATGGCACAAGGTATATAATTATATTGATCTTGATTGGTGCAAATGTTATTTATTTTTCTAATGTTCACTTTTTATTTACACCATATAAGATGAGCATCCATTTTTGTAATTATTATTTAGACTTCATTTCAAATACGATCGGTGTAAATATATAATGTTTCAACTTCCAATGCCTATCATCATGTCTCATCTATATCATTTAAACTATTCGGCTATCAATCCCATTTATAAATACCAAGGTGCATTTACTTCGTAAATTCAAATTCAAAAATTCCTTTCTACTTATCTATTTCTTGTTTGAGTGGCAATACTTCTACTGATGCATATGCCAAGATCAAAGAGGCAGCATCCCCCTCTCCCCTTCCAATGGTAGCTATTGGCGATTCGTTTTCTAGTCCCCTCCACCACCGATGTTGGAGGAAATCGCTAAGGCCATCTTTCACCTTTAGGGCACCATATTAAAGGTAATGGAAAATCAAGATCGCTTCTCCAAACAATTGGAGGATGTGATAGTGGTATTGAATGATATCGCTGACCATTTGGACTAGGCAAGTCGAGTCTCTTGGAATGATGATAATCTTCCAAAGGCCTAGGTTTCAAGAACCCCCATTATTATTATAATTTTGATATAGTTGTCATTTTGTGGCCAATTACCATCATATATAATATTTTGATGTAATTTTCATTTTATACATGTATACTGCCACCTTTAGGCGATGATTAATAAAAAAAATTATGTCTTTTTTGTCTTTTGATATTTCTTGTTGATGATTATACTCATCTATCTCTTGTTATTAATATGTTTTGACAAAAAAAGGTTTCAACCTTTAGATGAAACTTCTTGTTTCTAAACTTTTTTCTGTTCTAAAAATTATAGTTTAGACCTAATGATTTGAAAGACGGTGTCATTATGAATTAAGAATGTTCTTAACATATTGACACTGGTCTTTAATGATAACTACTATAGAAAAGGTTATGGACACTATTCATTAACAAGAACTGATCTAGAAAGGGTTGCCGTAAGTATAAATATTCACTTTCGCACTCAATTTTCATCTATATTCTCTCTTAGTCCCGTACAGGCTCTTCCTCTCTCTGTAACCTCTGACTGCCATGATGTCTGTCTCACCACCATGATGACTTGGTATTCCTCTTTGTTGGACTCTCCTTTGTTGTGGCCATTTTACTCTTGTATTTGGTAACAATCGTTGCTTTTCACAAACCCTTGATAGGTATTTTATTGTTGCATTCTGTTAGTGTTCTCTTTTATTGTCTTTGCTTGCATTGAAGTTTTAATCATTGTCTTTCACAAATCCACAATACTCCTTTTCCTTCTTTTTTGAAACTTTAATTGAAAGTTCAGTTTTTTTCATTACATACACATAAATGAAAGTGTTATGCTTGATCAATATTCTCTCTATTTGGTTGTGAAAAATATTTGCAATTTTACATGAAATTTTACATTTTTTTGCTAGTTGTATATTCTTTATGGTTGTTGTAGCTATATAAATATTGATGCTCGCTCCTTTTCTTTCTTTTCAACATTTTTTTGGTAGTTTTGCATGGCAAGTGACTTTGTGATATATGTAGTGGTGTTCATTAAGGCATATGCCCTACTCACTTTGTTGTGATTAATTTAGGGCTTGCCAATACCACCATATATATATAAAAGTTTAGCCTACAATTGAAATCTGTACAAGACATACATACATAGTATAAAGGCTAGATGAACGTAAAATAGACCATAAATTCATGAGTTGAGAAGTATCCAATATGTAATATATATGGTGGTGTGGGTAAGCTAGTATATTCATGCTTGCTTCAAGTTCAATGTAGTGGTGGTGTGTACGTAATACATTAAATTTGAAGAAAGTAGTGATAATTATGGCTAATCAGCACCACCACATATAGCACAAATGATAGATGAGTACCAAAGAGGCCAATAATAACGACTAACATTAATTTCAGTGATATGAAGAGTTCTAAGTTGAGTAGTTTTTTGTAGCTTTCACTTATGTTTTTTATAGACATATTTATCTGTTTACAAAGGATTTGTACTTAATATGCTTATTACTATTTTTTATTTTTACTTGTAAAGAGGAGTATGAAGAGTGTCGAGCAGACATGTGAAAAGCTTTAAGTTGAGTATTGTTTTAGCTACATTATTTTGTTTGTAGACATGTGAAGAGTATTAAATAATCTAATATAATATGTAACTCTATGTAATTATTAACTTGGAAAACAAAAAAAATCATTCCTTTCATAAGTATGTTAATTGTGAATTTCTTAGTTTAGATTGTTTTTTCTACTAGTTGTATATTATTTGTGTTAGATCTCTTGTTGTGATGATAACAAATTGTGTTGTAAATGAACAAAAGGATTTTAAAAAATTCAACTAAGTTTGCTGTGACAAATAGTGCCATCACTTGAGTGAGCACTCGATTAATGAGGTAAGAAAGTTGCTCTACTGTTTCAGTGATGCTTTGTCAGATTTTAGAAGGGATCACTCGAGTAATGAAGAAAAAGAATCACTAGCATAGTACTAGAGTGATTCAGAAAGTGATCTACTGTTACAATGATAGATCACTCAAGTGACCACTCGAGTGATGCCTTATTTTCATATGACTAGCAGAGCACTCGAGTGATTCATCTAGTGAATTATCACTGATTACTGAATAGTGGATCACTAACACAGTACTCAAGTGATCCATCCAGTGATATGTGATATTCTGTACACTGTCAAGAAAAATCACTCGAGTAATTACCCGAGTGATGAGTTCTGTCAAAGATCACTTACGTGATGGGTCCTAGAAAGTTAGAGATTCAGTCATTAATCATTGATCCAATATATTCATGTCTAACACTTCATTATATTAGTGTTTAAAGTACTTTTCAGGTTAACAATGAAGAGATCATGAGAAGAGACAAAAAGCTACTTTATGGAGTGTCAGGAGCGTCCAAACGTAACGACTAGTTTCAAATATGATAACGGTCAAAAGTAGCAATAGGACTCTAACATATAAGTTGAAATACTCACAACAGTCATATACTTCAAACTCAACTATAAATACAAAAGGAATCCAAGCAGTACTATAGACATACAATAATCAATGGTACCAGGCTTATTAAATAATCTCGAGAGCTCAATGGTACCAGGGTTGCTTGGCCACGACTTATAGTCCTGAGGTTAGGTGTTCGAGTCCTGGGGAGGTCTCTTGCGGGAGATAGGGAGTTGGGCTGCTCCCGAAGTTCTGGCCTTCTGAGCTTAGTAGGGTGGAAGTTAGTCCGGATCCAGTCAGCCTGCCTTGGCACAGGGCTAGAGTTTGTTAAATAAAAGGCACCTTTTTATTTAACGGACTCTCCTCCCTCTAAGGGGAACTGACTATCAGGCCCACACCCCCTCCAAGGGAGACTGAGTCTTAATGGTACTAGGATTGACAGCTCGGGCGTGTTATGCCTAGCATCTCGAGTTCGATCCTAGGGAGGTTCTCTTTAAGGGGAATAGTGGAGGTGGGCACTCCATAAGCTTGCCTCACTCAGTCTCCCTTGGAGGGGGGTTTAGGCTGAATCGTCAATTACCCTTGGAGAGAGGCGAGTCCGTTAAAGGAGGTAGGGAAAATGCAAATTAAAACAATAAACCTTGAAAAAACAAATATTGGAATTAAGATTTACTAATTATTTAATAATATAGGGTTTTAGATTCATGGTTATTAGTTATATTTATTTTTTATGTCGATTGCATTTTTTATTTTAGGGTTGTCTCTCTCTGTAGGATTTATATTGCATAATATAGCTTTTAGGTATAATAATAATATCTAACAAGGTTTTTGTGAAACAAAATAGATCATACATTTTTTTAAAAAAATGCCCACCTTTTAGATCGGGTATAAAATTACCTGGTCTAAAAGATGGGCATTCTTTTATTATAAATTGAAACCTTCTAATTCCTATCATCTAACCAACCGATCTAAAAGGGTAACTTTTAAGACCAGATGTATGTGCAGTCTTAATAATGACAAACTTTTTAAACCAGTCGATATAAGACCAAACCTAAATCTGGTCTAAAATGCCATTAGTGTATTGGCATATATAGGGTTCTTATCTTTTGCACTTGATACATGCATGGTGTTAGCAATAACAGTTACCCAGCTAATTTGCATTTTGGTTTGGGCATCATACTCTTTCATTTGAAATGTGTATCCATTGATGATGTAACTTGAGAAAGAAAGCATATGTCTATTTGAACAACGTGCTAAAAACATTACTTTCTCCATAATTGAATTGTGATCAATGTTGTACTTGTCATCCACGTGCTGCTTCAACCATATTGTGAATTGTTTATTATGTTCTTTGGCATACCAACTCTATATTTTATTAGGGTTTTCCCTCCTAAGCCCATCCAAATGAATACCTGCATACCCGTTAATCTCTATGGAGTTGTTAAATACATATAGGTGTGATTGCTTCCACTGTTGGATTGAGATAGAGATAACTTTCTTTCCCATCAACCATTGTCTAGATGTCCTACCTTCATAGCAAGACACCAAAAGGCCAATATCACATGCATCTTTCAAGTAATAGGTACATAATTCAACCGCCTCTTCACAAATGTACTGATTAACAAAGTAAACCTCTGAATGGCTCTAATTTTTCACATGCCCTTTTAGGTCCTTCATTTTGCACTCGACTGGGTACATCCATTTCATATAGACTGGGCCACACAGTTCTACCTATATAACCAAGTGAACAGTTAGGTACAACATTATGTCAAAGAAAGTTGGATGGAAAAACATCTCCAACTCACATAATGTAGTCAAGATTTAGATCTGTAACCTCATAAATTTCTTGGGGTCAATCACCCTATTGCACAGTAACTTAAGGAAGAAACATAGTTTCATGATCGTGGTTCACACCTTATCAAGTAAAATACCTCGTATTGCTATCACAATAAAATTTTCCATCAACACATGGCAATCGTGTGATTTAAGACCCTTCAACTTCAAGTCCTTCATTTACACAAGGTTGCTAATGTTTGACAAGTAACCCTCTGGCACTTTCACTGAAGCTAATGCTAGGCAGAAGTTTCTTGGCTCTTTAACAAATTCGGGATACTCAAAGTCAAATTTACTTCATTTTGCAGAGTCTGCAGGATGCTGAAGCATGCCATCTTGAATCCTTTAATCCATATTTCACCTTAAATTTTTTTTGCATCAATTACATTGCTACATAAGTGTCTAAATCTAGGTACAATTTGAAAATACTATAATGCCTTCTTTAGACTCTTCCCATTCGATTGATATTTGAGGCAGAACATAGAGGATACCCAGTTAGCAATTGATATTTTTTTTGAACAAAATGCAATCATTGAGGTAAGCATGTATCTCTTCATAACTCAAGCTAGTAGTGCGCATTACTTGTTTTGCATCATAAGTCTTGGTTGGTATATCGTTTACTTGTGTGTGGAAGCATTCTTCTTAAAAGTTTAAGCAATTATATAAAGCCTGGGCCACTCAACCTATATTTTGCTTTCCATTAGTACAAATTCAACACTGCAAATAATAATGTAAACTTATTACAATTCTCATACAAATGCTTCTCTGCATTGCTCTACATCCTCTCAAACCATTCTGGGCATTCATTGAATTCCGCTTCAATTGTATCGGCTTATCTTAAAGACGATTGGCCTCAAATGTACTTGTATTAAGTTAGGTGATTCATACCTTTGCAAATTCAACCGACTAGCATTACTGCCCATATTCATCTCCCCATGTTTTATCTAACAATTATCACCTTGATCAATTCCATACATCACTAAGCGTGACTCAGAACTATCTAGATCAATACGCTTCATAACACCACACTTGATGTAAGGGCGAATAATCATACCATGATTGTCAGTACTATTACAAATCACAAACCTTATGAAATTGCCCACCTTATTCTAGTACTCCTTCAATAGACAATGGCATACATCCATTCTTTATTTGCACTCTCCGTCTAGAGCATGTCATGTATGTAGAGGAAAATATGATAACAACTTAACAAAATCATTCCAAAAATAATGTTTCCATAAAATTTATTCAAATCAACACTAACAAATAACAATTTTAATGATAGCAAATTTTAAAATCAGTAGCGAAATCCTATGCATATAGAAAATCAGTCAAAAAAATCGTTAGATACTCTTTCACTACTACAAAAGAATCTTTTAGTGGCGCACATTTAATGACATTTCTTTAAAAACCACCATAGGTAACTATTTTAATTTTTTTCTAAAAAAAATAAAAACCTACGGCATTTTCTATTATAAGAGTTGTAAGTAAGACTTGAGATGTTATGGCTCTTCCTGAAAAAAAGTCATACAATGCCTTTTTTTTTACTTTTTCTTATATCAAGTAAATCAGCTATGGCGTTTTAAAGGAAAGTGTTATAAATGGTGTAATAATTTAAAATTATTTTCAACGTTTAGATATATACAGGTAGTCATCATCAGCACACGCAAATTAAAAAAATTAAATTAACCCCCAACTTCTTTATTTCTAATGCTAATAAATATTTAAAAAATAAATGAACAAAAGTATTTAAAAAAAACATACCTAGATAAAATTTCACGTTGGATTAGAATACAAGTTAGTCTTAGCAAAAAAATAATTGCTCCATACACACACACACACACAAAACCTTAATGTATTATATTAAAAAAAAGCCTTTGGCATAAACCTGCCAAAAAGAAACAAAAGGAATCATTCCTTTTGAAATTATTAAGCAACTAGCTTCACGTGAAGCTAGTTAGGCCAAGCAACCCTTGGCTGGCGCTTTTTACAAAAGCGCCGGCCAAAGGAGTAACCTTGGCCGGCGCTTTATAAGAAGCACCGGCCAAGGTTCTTTCTTGGCCGGTACTTAACAAGAAGCGCCAGCCAAGGTGATGACCTTGGTTGGTGCTTCTTATGAAGCACGAGCCAAGGTTACTCCTTTGGCCGGTGCTTCCAATGAAAGCGTCGACCAAGGTACTTTTTTTTCCTTTCTTCTTTTCTTACACTCACCGTCGGCATTTTTTTTGTTCTTCTTGTCTTTTTTACTTTTATTTTTTTTCATTACTTTTGTTCTATATCTTCATTTTGCTTGCCATATGTAATATCCAAAATTTTGGGACTAGAGGAAAAAGATTAAGCCTAGATCAAGTGGACTGCTAAGCCCCAGTTTAGCAAATGCGCCTATGAGGCATGTTTAAATTCCCCAAAATTCATTTATATCATTGGATATTAAAATTAATTATATTGGTGAGCTAAAGAGCTCTGGGAATAACAAAATAAAGCGAATAGAAGTCACACATTATATAGTAAAGTAGAACACAAAGTAATTTTGACACCGGTGAAATTCTCGGTGTGGCAATGGTGATTGTGTAACATTTTTCGATGGGTAAATGATGGTAAAAAGTTATGAAACTTTCCAGAATGAAAGTAGACTTATCAAAATTTAATTTGATAGGTCATATAAGTCATTTGGAGTTGTATATAAAGAGAAATAAATTTTTGAAGTTAGCCCAGTGAAATTAATTATTTTCTGGGACAGCATTCAAAGATTAACATTTTTGGAAGAGTGAGTTTCGAATTGTCCAAATTTTATATTTTTTCTCAAAACTAGACTCAATAAGGGTCGTATAGCCTTTAGAATCACTCCAATTTTACATTTTTACAATTAGATATGAATTTTCAAAGTTTAATGAAAATTCTGTCAGATTAAGCATTATATGCGAAAATTAGAATTTTGAGCCAACCAGGTGATGACACGTGGCAAGCCATTTTATCACTTCCTTTAATCATCAATTATCATCTTCTTCATCCATTCAGCCGTGAAAAATATACCAGAAGAGAGAGAAAAGAGAGAGACGAAAATGGAGGGAGGATAAGAGAGAAAATTCTTTCCTCCGAAACACTGTCGAAACGGCGTCCTCTCTCAAAATACCCTTCAGGAAACTTCTTCCACTCATCGTGAGCTTCATTCCTACAGTTTCATATTTTCATTTAGAGGTTTTTGGTTCCGTCTCCCTTGCCGGAGTATTTCCAAAATTCCGAACCGTTTGTGGAAACGGGTAGAGGTAAGCATAAGCTTCCTTTTTTAACCGATTGATTTGTCGTTTGGATGAGTATAAAGGAAGTTGTGTACTGTTCATGGATTGTTTAAATTATTGTTTTCAATGGATAAATCATGTCTAATGAGTGTTTAAATAGCTAATCACTTGACTAGAAGTAGAAAGGAAGAGATTAAGCCAAAGAAAACAAGAAAACAACATATTGCACCTAAGAATATGATTTTCTGCCCTGTTTTGACATGGAGAAGGAGTAAGAATTTGATGATTTAGATGTTTCCATTGGCTTTAGGAGGAAAAATTGTGTAGGTATACAAGTGTTCATGATTTTTGGATGCTTGTATATAAATTTGGAAATTTAGGAAGTTTGTATATGCATCATGTTGATTCTGCCTTTTCTGTACAGTGGAATTGTACGAGCTTTTTCATATGATAAATCTTGTCCAAAAATTCTGATATTTTTCAGGATTAAATTATACATGTGGAGCTTTAATTTGGTAGGTATTTTGTAATTTTTGGATAAGTATAGTAGGAGATATGAATTTTTGAATATATGCCCTATTTTCTGGAAAGAATCTGAAACAGTGATGTTGTGCGAAATTTTTCATAGGGAAACCCTTATCCAAAAATTCTAAATATTTTCATAATTAAATTATAGATATATATATTTAATTTTATGGGTAGTTTGTAATTTTTGGACAAGTATATTTAAAGATATGAATTTTTGAATGTCTGGCCTGTTTTCTGGAAGAACATCTGAAACAGTTACTGTTTGGAAAAATTCTGGGAATGGTGTAGTGGTGGCATTTAAAAATTAGTATTTTTATATAAATATAAACTTAAATAGATTAAAATAGATCTTTTAATCACCTCAATTGAATTTCTATAGAATTAATTATGATTTTCCAAATTTGGTCAAAAATACTGGTAGATTGAGTACCATTGAAATTTAAGTAAGAAATTGGCCAAATATAATTGGAATGAACTCCAATGGTGAAAGTAAGCCTTTAAGGCTAATGTGGGCCATTGGGAATTCATTTTTCATGGCTCTAATGATGTTATCACTTGCCTAGGGCCATGAAGTGACAAATAAGAAGCAATGGTTGGCGGATCAACGAACAAGAAGAGAAGGACATAAAGTCCGAAAGGTAATGAACTTATCTTTTTTGCATGTATGTGATATGTATGTCTTGCATTGATTATGTGACTGCTTTGCCTCACTACTAAAAAAAACACTTTTAATGTCCCTTATTTGGGACTTTTAACATCCTTTTATGGGGGGACGCGTATGTCAGCGACGTAGTAAATTTGGACTTTAGACGTCCTTTGTAAAGGGACGAGTAAAGGTCAGGGTTTAGGCGTCCCTTTTAGCGTAAGGGATGCCTAAAGGTTTTTTTTAACCATACGGTGCTATTTGTATTGTTTCTGGCCATTCTGAAAGCAAACAGCAACATAGTCTCCTTATTACACAAAAAGGAAACATACAGCAAGTAGTATATAATTAACAAAACACAACATCCACCTCTAATGAAACATTCATGCACTACAGTGTTGACACAAATGTTGTCCACTAATAAACAACTACTAAGTAAATGTACAGGAAATGATAAACTTCTACAAATCAACGTATTGAAGAATCCTCCCAGCCAACAAGTCTCTGATCAAATTAATGTCTTCATATAAGTAAGCAGCATCATTCTCAAAGATCTGCAAATTAGAAAATATGATTATACGAAATCAATGAAATTAAAGGATTGTTTAGCAATTCAATTAAAATACACCCAAAATATTATCATTTGATTACCTGTTGAAAATCACTTGTAACGCCACTTTGAATGATATTATACATGTAACGTAGAACATAATAGCCACATTCAGTACCACCTGGCTGTTGAGGGCACTATAAATCAAAAGCAATTGGTTAAAATCAATAACATACATCATTTCTAAAACAACCCTAAATAAAAGAACTTAAATTATATTGGAACCACATAGTTTGGGATAGAACCACTTTGGCTTGCAAACAACTCTACCCTCACATGACCCGCCAAGCATTCTATATGTTTGGGTCGCGCTACCATTAAAATGTAAAACATTTTAAGTTAGAACAATTTATTTAAATCAAGAATTTCTTTAATTAATAAAAAGAAATAACTAACGTGTTGAAGATGGATTTTGTGTCCTTGTCGAGCTTTTTTGTCAAGGAATCAAACCAATAGATTTCATTTAGGCGTGGGCAAACAACACACAGGCTCCAATGGTAACTATAACAATACATAGATTAAAATGAAGTTTAGATTAGAAGAAAATTATTTCTCAAACATCCCAAAAAATAAAAATACAACTACATACCCTTGAACAATTGGCGCTAGATAACATCGCAATTTGGTCCCTGCCATTGTGAAGCCCACATAATGCGTCCTTTTTGGGACATCATTTTTATCCGATGTCGCATTTACTGGACACAAGAATCCGTATAAATTTTGTCTTTCCATGTCAATGCACATGTGGTAGAAGGACCTAAAATAGAAATAAAATGATCAATGAATTATTGAACTTATGAAATCTTGAATTAAGAAAAGAAAAACTAACCAAATGGCAAGTGTGACCCATCCTGCATCTATCTCCTCCAAATGCAAAAACTCCTTAAGATCTTTATTATCGATCGTGTAGGGATACGTCAATTCTGTACCCACAATCCCTAGAGGCATATTGAAGTCGACTTAGGGAATACCTTTGTAAATCTATTGCAGCCGTGCTAGAAAGGGCCATTTCAGCGTATGTTGCTCCTCCTATAACCATAGAAAACAAAACCAATTATATTACAATAATGCCAATAAATTTCAAGTGATATGAATATAATTCCTACCATTGGTGGGGTTGCCAACGTGCCAATAAGATATTGAGGCCAAAGGATGAAAGCTCCAATTGCCTGACCCAGCGTGGCAATCTCAACGTCAGGGAGAGGGATGGCTGCACCTTCTTCCCCCTTATGAACACGTGTCACTATTACCCTACATAAATACTGTGGAATTTGATTATGATGGTGGGTGGTAGCTTGTGTGTAAATGAGAGCATAGGCAATAACACGAATCATGGGGCATCCAAATAGAGGATACACGATTCGCCCGTTTCTGGAGTGGTAGAAGGCTGGCCCAGTGGTTCTGTTATGTGAGAAGGTTGTCCACAGGGTTCTGTACTATGGGAAGGCTGGATAAGACTATAGAAAGGAGCGGCAACAAGTTCTGGAGTGTGGGAAGGCTGGACAAGGGGTTCTGGATTGTGGAAAGCATCGGCAACGAGTTACGGAGTGTGGGAAGGTTGTACAAGGGATTCGTCCGGCGGGTGGTGACTTCCTTTAGTGCTGGGGAAGGCTGGGGATTCCTGGTTTCTAACCCTCGTACCCTCCATTTGATGAAAATCAAACCACGATTTCATTTCACCACGTAGTTCTGTCATTAGCTCATCTCAGAGCTCTTCTCAGATTTGATAGCGAAGCTTAGCCACAAACTGTTGACTAGGTTCAGCTTGTGAAGAAAATATCGAGGCTTTACCAAAATACTTCGTAATACCAACTCTCCTTGTCTCCCCTCTAACACGGGTGAGGTATTCAGCCTTCCCAATCGCCATTGCCGATATGTCCATCCGTTCACTTGGAGTGAACGAACCTTGGCTACTCTACTCTTCGAGTTCGTCCTGTAGCATACAAATCGTTATGAATGAAAATTAAATTCTAGAAATGTGAAAGAATTTCACAATTAATTACTTATGCTATTACTACTTACAATCCTCGAGGCAACCTCATCAATAGTCAGATTTATATATTTTCCACCCTTAATCCTCCCTGCTTTCCATTTTTTGTGACGCGGAGGAGGAGCTGGCACTTGTACAACAACGGAAGGATCCGATTTCGCAGATTCCTTCATTTTTTCCATCTCTTCTGCCATCATCATCCACTCCAGCTTCTTGTAGCCACCTCGAGACATGCAATGCTGGTACTGATTTGCTTCTTGCCTCTGTGTGTTCGCCGCACTTAATTCCTGTTTAAGGGAAAAAGGGAAAAATAAGTCATTAGTGCATTAACTATATTGAAATTAAAAATTTTCATACTTAAGACAGAAAATTTACCAAAAATTCAGGAGCTTGTCGTTTTGTTATAAACAACCTCCAGTCCTCTGGAGATAGATATGAATATTCCTAACAAGGATCCAGATGTCTCTTGTCACCTCTAAGGTACTTCTTGGAGAGCTTATTTTTAAAATCCTTCCAGCGCAAATGAACCTCTCCTATCCAGTGGTTGTACATGTATGTGGTGTCAAGAACATCGAACGTTTGCTGCAAAAATGGAGACAATTAAACTTGAATAGGAAGAAAGATCTAAATATATAAAATGTATCGAAAGTTATGTACCAAAATCTGTTGCCATGTCATGGCTTTCGTCTTTTTGGGAACCTGCCTCCAACTATCATAGATGATTCGGACTTTGCTTCGACCCAAAAAACCAAGATAACTAATAAAGTGGTCTTCTTCAGGACCCTCTGGATTCATGTTGGCATCAAACTCTATGTGAACCCTCTCTTGTTCATTGTAGTGGCGCTTTGCCAATACAGTCATCTTCGTGGCACCCCCTGTTCTTCTCGGAGTGGGTGGCTCTTCTTGCCTTCCATTATGCTGCTCGCTGTCGCTCCCTGAGTCACTAAAACTTGACATATTCCTGGACATAAAAAAAACATTGTCAGAGAGGTAAGTAGATTGCAGGTATCTGTATAAACTACATTAAGGGAAAAAAGCACATAGGACATAATACAGTTTTATATAGTTAAAGGTCTTACTTCATACTGTTTCCCATATTCCTTCACAATGATCATTTCTTGCAGAATAATCTTCATCATCTACTAACTCGACCTCACTTCCTATAGGTGGATTTGTTGTCAAAAGTGGTATGTTGTCAAGGTTGAAGGTTGAATCACCATACTTTTGTTTTTTGCTTTGAAGTACAATGGACATATTTTTATTTGTAGGATTTGTGACATAAAACACTTGCTTCGCCTGGCTTGCTAGAATGAAGGGCTTATCTCTATAACCAACTCTTCGAAGATTGACTGAGACAAATCCAAATTGTAGATCTATTACCACAGTAGCATTGCTAACCCACTTACATTTAAACAAAGCAACTTTGAACTTGTTGTAGGTCATCTCCCATATTTCTTCTATAACTCCATAATAAGCCATTGACGCATATATGGGGTTTTTGTCTTTCAAACTGGAAAAGTGCATAGCTTCAGCTTCAACCATCACCCCACTATTTTGCATGGTACTTATGTCATCTTGCTCTTTTGTGTAGAAAGAATACCCATTTATGTCATAACCAGTCCAAGTAACAACCTGAAATGAAGGCCCCCAAGCTAGCCAGTTGATTGTCTCGGACACACCAATCTCATGCGAAACCTTCTCCTCAAACCACTTAACAAATGTCTTGTTTTGCTCAATAGCTATTTGCATGTCACTCTTCTTTGGATTCAAGTTCTTCAAAGTCTTTTTGTGCTCATCTATGTATGGCTGAACTTCTTCCATATTATTCAAGATATACAAGTGTGCTTGCAACTCCTCTTCACGATCCGCAGTCTTCACTTTAAGTCCTCGTGTTCCCTTGCTTCTCCTATTTTCATGCCGAGACTGTTCCTTTTTACTAGATAGATAATCTTTACAAAAGTCCATAGCCTCTTCAACTACATATCGCTCAACTATTGAGGCTTCAGGTCGATAAGGATTTTTAGAATACCCTTTTAAGATCTTCATGTATCGCTCGAAAGGGTACATCCACCTCAAGTAAACTAAACCGCAAAGCCTTACCTCCCTTACTAAATGAACTACCAAATGCACCATTATATCAAAAAATAATGGAGGAAAATGCATTTCTAGTTGGGATAGAATTATATAACCCTCATTTTCTAGTTCATCCAACTTGTCAGTGTCGATGACTTTGTTACAGATAGCATTAAAGAAAACACACAATCTGGTTATAGTAGTTCGCACTTCATCTTTCATAATACCTCTAATGGCTACTGGTAACAATTGTTGCATTAACACGTTATAGTCATGGGACTTCATTCCCACTAACTTCAAATCGTCCATTGACACACACCTGCCAATATTAGAAGAGTAGCCCTGTGGGACCTTAATTTCATGCAGACACCCACACAAACTTCTTTTCTCTGCTTTTGATAGCGTATGCGCAGCTGGCTCCATATATGCCCTCCTACCATCATCTCTTAGTTGTGAATGCAACCGATCTCTTATTCCCATATCAACAAGGTCAAGTCTCATGCTCATTCTATCCTTGGTCTTCCCTGGGATGTGTAAAAGCGTACTTATAAGGCTGTCACACACGTTTTTCTCCACATGCATCACATCAATATTGTGTCTTACATCAAGACAATGCCAATACGGAAGATCAAATAAAATTGACCTCTTCTTCCATATGTTCTTCTCACCCATAGTCCTTTGATTTTCACCAAAGGTCACATTGACACGTGCTACCCGACTATAAACTTCCTCCCCGGTTAATGCCCTTGGTGCAACTCCATGTTCTGGTAAGCCATCAAAATGCTTTCTCAGCCTACGATATGGGTGGAATCGATGAAGAAACCTCCTGTAGCTAAGGTACACTATTTTTTTCCAATGCTTAAGTTGTCGAAAGTGTGTTTCTCTTTCACAGATTGGGTATGCTTTATGACCCTTCACACTATACCCTGGAAAATTTCCATATGCGGGGAAGTCGTTTATCGTGGTAAAAGTCATTGCACGCAACTTGAAAGACTCTTTCTTATAAGCATCGAACACATCAACACCTTCCTCCCACAACTTCTTCAAGTCCTCAATCAAAGGAGCCAAATACACATCGATGTCATTCCCTAGCTGTTTTGGTCCAGAGATCATCATAGAAAGCATAATGTACTTGCGCTTCATACATAACCAGGGAGGTAAGTTGTATATTACAAGGAGAACTGGCCATGAACTATGTATACTAGTAAGAGTTCCATACGGATTTATTCCATCTGTATAAAGTCCAAGCCGAAGGTTTCTCGGCTCGCTGCCAAATTGAGGGAACATTTCATCTATCTTCTTCCACTGTGGAGAGTCGGCCGGGTGCTGAAGATATTTTCCATCATAAATTCTCTCATCAGAATGCCATCTCAACTTCTTCGCTTTTGTTGCGGTCGCAAACAAACGCTTAAACCGTGGTATTATTGGAAGATACCATAACACCTTCAAAGGTTGCCTTTTACTTGTTGTCCCTTCTGTACAACCACCGTCTCTCTTCACTTTATATCGTGACGTTTTACACTTAGGACACTCACTAAGACCTGCATACTCCTTTCTGTACAATACACAGTCATTAGGGCAAGCATGTATCTTTTTGTACTCCATGCCCATCGTAAACAAGATTTTCTTTGCCTCATACATACGGTTTGGAAGTACATTATCTTCTGGAAACATATCACACAATAATTCCAGTAGTAATGTAAAACTACTATCAGTCCATCCACAAGTTGCCTTTAAGTTCACCAAATGCAATGGTCCTGTCACTCATGTGTACTTACTCCCAGGGTATAATGGTGTCTCTGCATCACTCCGCAGGCTGTCAAATTCATGTGCCTGGGCGAAGGATTCAACCTCGACATCGTGAATCATTTTCTCCATTCTATCTTGCTCTATAACATCCACTCCTTCCTTCTTGTGCGACAGACAATCAGTTACTTCCTCACCATGACATATCCACCTTGTGTATCGAAGATTTATTCCATCACAAAGTAGGTGATCCCTTATATCATCAACATCCCGTCGACTCTCATTTAAACAATTCACACAAGGACAAAAATACTTCCCATTTTTGGTTGGAGCATTCCTTCTAGCAAATTCAATAAACTCTTCCACCACATTCTCATATTCTTCACTAGTTCTCAAAGCATTCATCCAACTATGATCCATTTTTAACCTAAGTCATTCTCAATGACGCTAAAGTTTAGAATAATTGACAACAATGGGATTTCCTATTATAACTATTTTAAACATAAAAAATACTTCATCATTAAACTAAAAAATTCAAAAGGACATGTTAAAAAATTTATACTTATATATTACTATTATTATGACACAACAATTATTTCTCAAAAATATTTTTATTTCCAGACATATATCGCATTTCACATTTGAAATAATTAATTATTACCTTTTAATCTCATTCATTTTTCATTCTATTACATATATACTTCGGAGCTAAACAAGTAACGAGTTTTATAATTTTTTAATAGTCACTTTTCAACAAATTCCAACATATTTTTCACTTATAAAATATTTTATAATTATCTACATATATATATGTCATGTGCAAAAGCCATAAAAATACACAAGTGTCTTTCTTTGTTTAGATGTAACCAGCTGCTAACCCAAGTACATCAATAAATATCATATATTATAAATATTATATGTCTTTTCTAAATGTAATAGGAGAAGCAAAAATCTATAAGGCACAAACACATAAGTGACATTTCAGACACTTAAATAACCGTATAAAAAACAATCCAACTATACAAAAAAAACAAAAAAAAACCTTTGGTGGACAGACTGAGGACTCTGCTGGCCTTGTGGTGATAAAGGGAGGGGCGCCGTTGTACCTTAGAGCTGAGGACAGACTGATGCTGCTGGCCTTGTGGTGGGCAGATAGGTACGATGCGAGAGAGAAGATCGAGGAGGGGGATGGTGCCTTAACAATCTTGGGAGGAAGGGGATTGAACAAAAATGCTACTATGGAGGCTAAGTTTCTGCAACTCAGTTTTTTGAGAGAGGGTGGAAGAGAGAACGAAAATGCTGGAATGGAAGGAAATGAAGAAAATTGGAGGGAAAGAGCCTTTAGGCGTCCCTTCTTGGGGAATCCTTTAGGCGTCCCTTTTAATGTTAGCTGTATGTCAGCCACGTGGCTGGCATGCAGCCTTTAGGCGTCCCTTCTAGAGAAGGGAAGCTAAAAGCTGATCTTTAGGCGTCCCTTCTCCAAGAAGGGACACCTAAAGATCTCTTTACACGTCCCTTTTGGTTTTTAGGATGCCTAAAGAGGAAAAAGTTTATCTTTATTTACATAAATGCCACTACGTCTAGTTTTTACTTCCCTTTTTAAAGAAGGGACGTCTTTATGTGACGTTAAATCCCTATTCTGTGGTAGTGCCTATTTGTGTGGAACATGTATGATTGGTTGAAGCTCTGTTATATTTGTGCAATGGCCATATGTATGTCATAACATCAAGCATGTAGTATGTCATTATGTTGGCATGAAATAGTGTAGGCAAGCATGTCATGCATTCATATATATCTGGCATGCATAGTGGTAATGTTTGCTACTGAGATTCTCTCGAATCTCACTACTCCCAACCAACCATTCAGACAGGTGAGCATTGGAAACATGCTGAGATCAGAAAAGGCGTATGCACGAAGAGAAATGTTGCTGGTTGTTTGAAGGTATTTTAGTTATTAAGTTCTGAATATATTGTGTAAACCCCTGGTGGGGAAACTTTTTTATTATAATCAAGCAATATTGTATTAATACTATCAGTATATTCATGCTATTCATGTGTGCCTACTGAACTACGCATTGCTACTCTGAGTAAGATCAGTAATAAGGGATATATGAGGCGGGTCTTTACACCATATTCATTTTGCAGACTTTAGGAACGATTTTAGTTCACTTTGAAATCTAGCTCACTGCTCCACCTGCAGGTAAGCTTAGCTTCCTTATAATTTCTCTTTTTCATTACTTACTAGATTATTTTCTTTTATTTGTCTTTCTTTTTCCCAAAACGTTAGAAAAATCATTTTGATCTATTTAATTTTTTCATGTTTTAGCTCTTCTTTGATATAAATATACTTCCACTTACCATATTACACGCCGAGGTTATATTAGTTTGGTTTGGCCAATTTTAGAGATTATTACTAATTTATTATTTAATGTTCTGTTCTGGATGATGTTATTAGTGATGTTTTTTATGTTATTTTATATTTTAAAAAGTGTTCTTTTGGACGGTGCTTTAAAATAAAATGCCGTTTAATAGCATGTTTTTTACATAAATTTCCTTTAATTTATTACGTGGTATTTTAAAAAAAAATACCTTGGACGGTGTTTTCTTTGAAAAAAGCCTTACAAGGCTATCTAAATTCATTTTTACGCACGGGAGTGTTATTTTTTCACTTTCTCCCACGTCTCCATTGCGTGAAAAATATAAGCTTCTTTGGTCCCTCACCTTTTACTTTCTTTATTATTGTCTCCTCTGATTTCTCCGTGCACATGTGATTTGTTTAATATTTGGTCGCCACTTCGGTTACAGTTCAAATCTTCTCTGATCCCACGTATTGTTTTCAACTTTTGTCGCCTCGTATGGCCTTTTTTCTCCTGTAAGTGCCTTTTTCCCTCAAAATGTTTGTTTTTTTCCTTTTTAGTTGAAATTTGTCCTAAATCTGAATCATTTAAAAAACATGTATAACTCACACATGAACAATTTAAATACTGGAGTTTTTTAATAAATAATTTTTTTGCTGAAAAAAAGGTAAAATATGAGCGATGAGAGAGAGAATGTTGAGATTGTTGAAGGAGAGAGAAATTAATGGTGAGGATATGATAGGTGGATGGTGAGAGAAGAGAGAGAGGAAATGCAAATTAAAATAGTTGCAAATTAACATTGTTGAAGAACCTCTATAGTCGTATATGTTGTGCTGCTTATTTTTTAAACCTCTGTTCTTTATAGTTATTATAAGGTTTGAATTGATTGGATGTAATTTAATTTTGGTTAAAGTGTATTTGTAGTAGTCTTTTCAAGTTCATAACAAGTATATATACTTTTAATTTGTTAATTATAAATATGATGTTGCTGGGTTAATAATTGATTGATTATTTATAACTTATAGAATGTATTTATTTTTTGGAAATTAAAACTTCAAATTTAATTTTAGAATGTTATGATGTCAATTTTTTTGAAATAAATAGGAAAAGATAAAAGTAATTAATAACTAATTATAACTGCATTAGATAAGCAACTAACCACTTATAAAAATATATTTAAGGTATAGATGGATTGAAAATGGATGTCTTCCGATCGACGCTTAAGAGAATATATGGATAGTGTGAAAGAATGTATTAGATTTGCAAGAGAGCACACAAATGAGCCTAACAAAATCTTGTGTCCTTACTTATCTTGTTGCTATGGAAAGTGGATTAGTCTACCTGATTTGCTAGATCATTTAGTCTGTCATGGCTTTGAACTTTCATATACACGATGGACAAGACATGGTGAGATGGATGATGCAAGTAGTGATTGGATACATAGCACAACCAGTGGTTTAAATGATGAGTTCGACCCAAGCATGTATAATGAGGACGATGGCCTTCAAGAAATGCTAAATGCGGTCGAAGGGGTGCTTTATAACTGTCCTAAAGAATTTGAGAAGCTGAAAGGTGATGCAAAGAAACCATTATAACCTGGTAGCACTAAATATACAAGATTGCTAGCAGTGTTAAAATTGTACAACTTTAAAGCGCGCTATGGATTGAGTGATTCTGGTTTCACCGCACTTCTTGAACTTGTGCAAGATATGCTCCCAGAAGAAAGTACTTCCTACTAAGACATACGAGGTAAAGTGAATACTTTGCTCAACAACTGGCATGGGTTTTGAGAAGATCCATGCATGCCCTAACGATTGTATATTATTCCGTAATCAGTATGAAATATTAGAGAAGTGCCCTAATGCAATGCGTCTTGATATGGGAAGAAGAAAGGGAAAAGTTCGTCAAAGGTTGTATGGTATTTTCCCATTATTCCGAGATTTAAGCGATTGTATAGTAATACAGAGATTGCTAAGCTGTTGACGTGGCATGCAGATGAACGGATTGAAGACACGAAACTTAGGCACCCTGCAAATGCCCCTCAATGGAAAAAAGTTGATCATGACCACCCTGACTTTACATATGAAGAAAGGAACTTGCGCCTTGCACTTTCAACTGATAGAATCAATCCCCACGGGGTTCAAAGCAGTACACATAGTACGTGGCCGGTGATATTGATGATTTATATCCTTCCTCCACACTTGATCATGAAACGTAAGTTTATGATGTGATCCATGTTAATTTTTGGACCAAGACAACCTGGGAATGATATAAATGTATACTTGGCTCCTTTAATTGATGACTTGAAGTTGCTTTGGGAGGAAGGTATTAATGTGTATGATGCGCACAGGGAAGAAAGTTTCACTTTGAAAGCCATGTTGTTTGGCACAATTAATGATTTCTCTGCTTATGGTAATTTGTCCGTATATAGCGTTAAAGGATATTGTGCGTGCCCTATATGTAAAGATAACACTTATTCAATGCAACTAGATCATTGTAAGAAAAATGTCTACATGGGACATCGAAGATTCTTGCCATCAAAACATCATTGGAGGAAGTGGAAAAGGCTTTCAATGGTGATTCAGAAGAAGGTAGCTCACCGAAGATGTTGACTGATACTCAGGTATTTGAGAATGTTAGACACTTGGATAACAATTTCAACAAGCCTTTTGCAAAAGAAATAGGGACAAGAGGCTGGAAGAAGAAGTCTATTTTCTTTGAACTTCCATATTGGAAGTCCTTATATGCAACCCAACATTCATCAACTAAAGGAGGAGATTTCTAGCTACAAGCAGCAACTAGACCAGCAAATAGTGGCTACAAGCAAGACGTAGAACAGAAGATTAGTTGCTACGAGTCACAAGTCGAACAATTTAATGATCATGTGCGCTTGTTGTAAGAGCAAAATGTGTTCTTGAAAACTCAAATTGATTTCTTGATGCAATCTAGGCTAGCACCAAGTCCAATGTGTGACAGCAGCAGTACTAGAGAGAGTTACCCTTCTGCACGTAAAGTCCCCATTCCTTTGGTAATTAATTTCTTCTCTAGTTAACTTTTTGTTACGTTATAAATTAGTTTTCCATTATATATTAATTAACTCTATTTTTAATAGGGTGAGTCAACGTGCAAGTTGAAATTCAATGATTCTTTCAAGAACGTGGTTGCTATAGGTGTGGCCTACAATACCGACCACGATACACTGCATAACTCACTATTGCCCCCGAATACACTCTGAGTAAGGGTTGACATATTCACATGTAACGATGCCAAGTTGCCAAACCCTTCTTAGGATGAAGAGACAATGGTGAGAGAAGTTGTCGGTGGCTATGTCATGTGGCCAGCAGGTCTGATAGAGCTAGTGAACAAGGTATTTAATTTACAATTCATTAACTTTTCCTATGAACTTTCATCTAAAACTACATGATTTATTTTCAAGATTTTTGTAGGTTGCTGGTCCTAAAGGAAATTGAGTTGAAGGGTGTGGGAAGAACTAAGATTACTCAGTAACACAACAGAAGTCACACCCCTTAACCAATAACAGAAGTGGTAAACAAACAGCCTCATATAAACAACAATTGAGGTTAATGGCACCAGATATCATCCTTCAAGGAGGTCATAAACTAATTTTCGATGACGAAATTTATTATACAAGTAAATTTGATCATCTTTATGGTGATATCCTGACTGAAGTACTTGGTCGTACATAGGCTAGTGCAATGACTATCAATATATGGGTTATGTACTTTATCATCATCATCTGTTACTGTGATTATTATTCATCATTGAAGTTTTTGGTGTTAATAACATTGTTTGTCTCCATAAAGGCACTTATACCACGATATATTAGTGGGCATGGAAAGGTTGAATATATAGATTTATATTTATCAACCCACACCTCATTGGCCACTACGCAAGGACTAATTTGGACGCACAAACCCATACTCTTAAGGACCAGTTCATTCACAGAGCATCCCCTACTAAGATGTTCATTGTGCCATACAATGTGGGGTAAGTTATTTGCGACATTATTATCTATATTTTTTATTATTCATTCACGTTTATCATAATAACATTATTGTCAAAGTAAAATGTTCAAAATATTTTAAGCAACATTGGATTTTGCTCATGATCCAGCCTGCCATAACTGGAGGCCCCCACATTTATTATTTGGATCCTATAGAGACTGGTTATCCATCGAACTGGCCAAATATGGTGATTATGATTAATAGGCAAGCGTATGGGTGTATACGGTAAATATTTGTGTGTGTGACTATTGAATAAAACTAAAATTAATCAGTCATTACTTCTTTTGTTACTGTATTGGCTATATATAGGAACAATGTTGGATTGTCCTATCTTATTAAATGCACTGACAGCACTGCTGTAAAACACCCTTCCATATACTTACCTTACCAACTCTTAGTTCCATTAAATCAGAGTATACGAGTGAATATATAAATAAACTAAAAGTCATTCTCTTATTCATGCTAGAAAATTTCTCAAATACATTAGAGTGATTCTCTGCTTATACAACATTCATACATACACATACATCCATATATACACACATATATGAAATACAGGAAGTAGTGCCCCGCACTACGACCTCCTCTTCACTTCACGTCTCCATATCTGCTCCGTGCATCTTCATACATCTTCACCTGTCACTATGGTTGTTTGGGAGGAGTGAGATTCGAGAGAGTCTCAGTAGCGAACAATATCGCTATGCATGGCAGATATATATGTATGCATGACATGCTTGCCTATACTATTTCATGCCAACATAATGACATGCTACGTGCTCAATGTTATGACATACCAATAGCCAATGTACAAATATAACAGAGCTTCAATCAATCAACATATTCAACATAAACAGGCATAGCAATCACATAATCAATGCAAGACATACATATCATGCACATGCAGGAAATGTAATTTCATTACCTGTCGGACTTCATGTCCGTCCTCAATCCTTCGTCTTTGCTCTGGTTCGGGCACCGTCCTTTATCGAGTCCTAGAATTCCAAACATTCAATACACAAGTCATCACTCATTCTTATAACATTCTAGACTCGTATTAGTTGATAATTTAGCCCAATTATGATAAATTACCAAAATGCCCCTGGAAGCCCGGCCCAACTCTACTTTTACAGGAATTACAATATAGGCCAATCCTACACAATTTTAGGTGTAAAATCCATTTCTGACTTTGGATTAGTCAAATTCAAGTCCAAATGACAGAAATACCTTTGACAACCCTTATTTAGAGCCTTTAAGAGGTAATTCGGTCATTTCACACACCAGGCCTTTTCTCACTTCGTCATCAATATGAACCCTACATAATTTTCCCTTCTGAACTCAATGGAATTATTGAATTAATGAAATTCCAACTCTACCCTCATAAACCATATAGGGAAGCCATTATAGAGTTCTCAGGAAAGCTATATCGGTTCTTCCTTTTCTTTGACTTAATACCCTCCTTTCTACTCCTTATTACATGATTAGTCATTTAGACATCCATTGGACATCATTTCGGCTCCCAAAATACAGATAGAATGAGGGATCAACAGTACACTACTTCCAAAATACTCATCCAAATGATAAACCGAAATGGTAGAAAGGTAGCACACGCTTACCTCTACATGCTTCTGAATTCGGTTCAGAATTCCTACGATGCTTCGGCCAGCGAGACGGCACCAACGACCTCCAATCGAGAAACCAAAATCATAGAATCGAAGCTCGGGATGAGTAGAACAACATTTGTACTAGACATTTAGAGAGAAAACGCCATTTCGGACGAGTTCCGGTGAAAACAAGCTTTCTCTCTCTTCTCTCTCTCCCGTTCATTCTCCGTTCTCGTTCTTTCTCTTTCTTTCTGATTCTCGTTCTCATCTATTCTGTTTCTCTTTCCTTTCCCTTTTAATCTGACCACAGGAAAACAATGAGAATTGATGATGAAGGGTGATGTTTAATTAAAATCATCCAGGTGGCTTTTACTCAATTAGTCCACCTATCTCATATCTTGCATAGCAAGTTTACTTTCTCTTTTTCTTCATCATCCCATTAATATTAATGAGAATTATGAGAGTATAATTCACTCTAAAATTGTCTCATTACACTACCTCAAGTGGTCAACCGAAGCCTTAAGCTTCTCCGCTTATTGACTTTACTTGATAATAATTCACCCGCTTAGGCTTATTAATCATCAAGTAGTTATTTCCCTCCTTTTAATTCCCATCCAACTCAAATCATAGGGAATATTAGGGAAAAATCCTCATTCCTCATCTTATAGCAAAATTACCATTTTTCCCTTACCTTTTATTTCCTTTTTAATATCCAAAGACATTAAGGAATTTTTGGGATAAATATCATTCCTCACTAGGACATTTGCTAAACCGGGGTCTAGCAGTCCACTTAATCCAGGATAAACCTCAAGCATTTAATCCTAAAATTCGGGGTATTACAACCGTGGCTTGGAAGAAGATTAAAGCATATGAATGTATTAAAATTTTGTTATTCACAAATTTCTTTAAACAATGGCTTAACTATTATTTTGTATTGTTGCAGTGTCTATTTCAGCCAAATAATAATGATTGTGGTTACTATGTCATGAAATATATGAAAGATGTAGTTACTCATGATCTAAATCATGTTTCCCTAAAAGTAAGTACTTCTACTTAATTATATATAGTTTATACTATTTTTTGCATTTAATTGAAATAGCCATTTTTTAAGTATATGTTACGTTACGTTATTAGTTTAACTATTTCAAATTTTATTTTGGTTTCTCTTTTGCTATTGGTTTGTGTTTTGTTTCCTCTGTATATATTTTCATTACTGGAATGGATCTCCCTTTTGACTTCTGATTTAGCTATAGATTAGTCATTTTGATTACTAGATCTCTGCTTTGGTTTCTACATTTACATGTATTTGTATATGTACGAAATATGCATGGAGGCTAATTGAAAATGACCCCCAATTTTTTTTTCAAAAAATCCACCCAAGACTTCATGGTTATTCATTAATAATCGTATTGAGACATTATACCACAGTTCTTTCAAAAAACCGTGAAGGATATCAAAATATTTTACAGTTTCAAACCATCAACTATCAAATAAATACCTTACTAATAAAAACCAGAGTTGGAGTGTCTAAGTTAATTGCTTTATAGTGATTTTAATTTGTTCTATGTGTAATATTTATGTAGTATTATGAAGATGAACGGTGTAACTAGTTAATTGACTATCAAGTGGATGAGATCATTGAGGAAATGTTGAATGAAAACAGGTCTGGGAGAGGTTTTTTAAAGAATATACTTAACGATTATTACTAAACAACCGTTAAGTATATTATATTTGATGGTTGTTTTTGAACAACCGTCAAATATATATCATCTATATTTGACAATTTTTCACAAACAACCGTCAAATAAAAGATACCATTTTTTTTAAAAAAAATATAACTAATATATAATGGTTGTAGTATAAAATCATTAAATACTTTTCTCCTGTACTTAACAGTTGTTTTGAAAAACCATTATATATGTCATTTCTGATACTCTGCCTCTCCATACTTCTGGATTTCACTAAAACCATTACATATGGGACTCAAATATAGACAAATTCATAGTAGTGTTCATTTCTACAAAAGGAAAATTCATTTGGACAATAAGGAAATTCATTTTCACAGTAGGGAAGTTCATTTGCTTATTAAGAATGTTCATTTTTGCATTATAGGGAAATTCGCACAACAGGAAAACTCATTAAAGGCAGTGTCAATATTTCAAATGCATATCTATTTCTCAATTTAAGACATTAGTCTTTACTGTTATATGAGGCATCGTTTTCCAATTACATTTTTTATTACGAACTTTTCGTCAATTTTCCTTAAAACACATTAATAAGATAAGTAATAGCGAGAATTGACATGGAGCGTTGATCTGTCCTTCCTCATACACGCACACCTACAAATAGTCAGTTAAAACAAAATATCTAACTTATCCATCTCGGGATAATTACTACATAACATAAATAATAAAAGAAAAATTTATTTATCAATTCAAAAACAGAAATGGACTAGTCAAACTACATTCCTATTTGCGGGAAATATCCATGTGGCCGCCGATACTTCAACGAATTCGGATAAGGAGAACTGCTAATTTAGGAAAATATGACAATATGACATGTCCTAAAAAGGCACAAAGACATTAAGTAAAGCCACCTTTGGGTAAATCAACTCTGTCTTTCCGTAATTTTTAATCACATCAAACCCTATATAAGCCATAGAAGAAATATAAAATCAAGATTGAGCATCCGATAAATTTTGAAGTGATTGCTCAAATAATAATTTTTGAAAAATGGCAGGAGGTAGTTTCGTTGAACAAGGTCAAGTTAAACATTTCGAGGGAAAAGTCACAGCCTTCGTCTTGGTCACATGCTTTGTGGCAGCCATGGGAGGCCTCCTCTTTGGTTATGATCTTGGCATCACAGGAGGAGTCACTTCCATGGATCCATTTCTGATCAAGTTTTTCCCTTCTGTGTATAGAAGAATAAAGGCTGGTGTCCATGAAAACACTTACTGCAAATTCGACGACGAAATCCTTACACTGTTCACGTCGTCCTTGTACCTCGCAGCTTTGGTTGCTTCTTTCTTTGCTTCATCCACTACAAGGTTACTGGGTCGTAAAACTTCCATGTTTCTTGGTGGATTGTTCTTCCTTGTCGGTGCATTATTGAATGGCTTCGCAGTAAACATCGCAATGCTCATCATTGGACGTATATTGCTTGGTTTTGGCGTTGGCTACTGTAATCAAGTAAGTAATAAATGTACCTTTAATTTGCATCCAACATTTCATTTATTTTTCTATCACAGGAGGTTGCATACTGTTCATATTAGATTTGGACAGTTCCGATATACTTAGCAATGCGTTTAGTCGGGAAAACGGTTCCAGGTAGCATATGGGATTGAAATCGCCATGTGAAGCCCATAAAGACAAGTAGTATGCTCTGATGTTAGGGCATATATGAAAGTTAATTGTTCTAGTGCTCATTGAGGGCGATAAACACCGAAATCTCCGGATTGCCTAAATCTATTTACTTTCATTTTTTAAAAAGATTATTTTATTTTTTACAGAATTGAAAATAAAGACAATCTCTTAATGGTCAATTGTTTTTCCAAAACATGATATTTTATTTCAAATTATCAATTAAAACTTTTAAATTTATATTGTTGAAACTATATTTGGATGGTGATGATGAGAAATAAAACTGGTTCTAGGCATATGAAAAATTTTCTTTATTATTGATTTTAACCTAATTTATTTTGTTTCATACTTTTTACAGTCTGTGCCAGTGTACTTATCTGAAATGGCTCCGGCACATATCAGAGGAGCACTCAACATGGGATTCCAAATGATGATCACAATCGGTATTTTGATTGCAAACCTTATCAACTATGGAACTGCTAAGTATGAATACGGATGGAGAATTTCACTAGGTGTTGGAGCAGTGCCCGCATTTTTGTTGTGCATTGGATCACTTTTCTTGGGAGACACACCAAACTCCATGATTGAGAGAGGCAAACGCGATGAAGCTAAGAAAATGTTGCAGAAGATTCGTGGAATTGAGAACGTTGATGATGAGCTCCAAGATTTGATTGATGCAAGTGAAGCAGCCAAACAAGTGGAACACCCATGGAGGAACATCTTAACATATAAATATAGGCCCCAAATCACCTTTTGCTCTTTAATTCCATTCTTTCAACAACTAACAGGCATTAATGTCATCATGTTTTATGCTCCAGTTCTCTTTAAGACTCTTGGCTTCGGTGCTCATGCATCCCTCATGTCGGCAGTTATTACCGGTCTCGTTAATGTCATAGCCACCTTAGTGTCTATCTTCTCTGTGGATAAATTTGGAAGAAGGATTCTGTTCCTTGAAGGTGGCATCCAGATGCTCGTTTGCCAGGTGACGTATTTGCAACTTATAAGACTTTACCCCTTTTGTCACACCAAAAAAAAGAGATTTCACTACTTTGGTTCTTATCTTAAGTCATTCCAACCACTTTACCAGAACCAAAGAAGTGTGGTCAAATAGTTAGATTTTTTTTAAAGTAAAAATATTCCCAAATATACCCTAATTTAAAAACCATGAATTATATCTTGAGAAAAAAAGGCAAAATTGCATCATACTTTAATTAGGGACATTCTCTAAGAATTATAATTGATACCCCACTAGGTGACTTATTATAAGGATTGCACATTCCTTATTAAAAATGACTTGTGTTAAGAAACTAGAGAGGTATACAATCTGCATTTCCTATTATAGGACACATTCTAGAAGGATTCTTAATTTGGTCCCTAAATGAGTTCTTCATAGGGTCATTAATGCTTGTTTGACAATTTTTCACTTGTAATTAATAGGAATAATGTTGAAAATTTTTATTAATTTAATACAAATTTAATGAGATCCTTAGTTTCTGTGAATTAATAGGTACCTCAGGGAGTATATGTTTAGATTGATCTCTCTATTATATTTTTCTGGTTATACTGACACATTGATTGGCATTAATATTTGTTTCAGATTGCTGTGGGAATCATGATAGCTGTGAAGTTTGGAGTTAATGGACAAGGTTCATTTAGCAAAGGTGAAGCCGACTTGCTTTTGTTCTTGATATGTGCTTATGTTGCAGCATTTGCTTGGTCTTGGGGACCATTGGGATGGTTAGTGCCAAGTGAAGTATGTCCTTTGGAGATTCGATCAGCTGGGCAAGCCGTTAATGTTGCAGTGAATATGATCTTCACATTCCTAATTGCGCAGATCTTCTTGCTTATGCTTTGCCACTTGAAGTTCGGTCTTTTCTTCTTCTTCGCCGCCTTCGTCCTCATAATGACCATTTTCATCGCCTTCTTCCTTCCCGAGACGAAGGGCGTGCCCATTGAAGAGATGAACTCAGTGTGGAAGTCGCATTGGTTCTGGAACAAGTTTGTTCCTCGTGATGCTGATGAGACAAAAAGCCATGATTAGAAGAAAAATCCATGAAGTTGTTTTAAATGGCGGGGAGAAATTTACATGTTGGATGTAATAACATGATGACAAGTGAAAAGAATTGATGAAATTAAAAAAAAAAAAAAGGAAAGTCAATAATCTTGAGAAGATGATGATATATGTTGACAGGACTGATGAATAAATCAGTCAGTTCTTTTTTTGGTCAAAAAAATCACTCAGTTCTTTTTGAAATGCTTGTACGGTTTTATTTGCGAATATGAAATTTGTTTCTCCATTTTTGCCCATTTTTTTCCCATTTCCTGTTAAAAATTATCGTCATAACTTAATGAGCTATATACACGTCAAATATATAGTATTGAACGCAAGCAATGGCATAATAATTCTAATAAGGTTAATATATATATATATATATATATATATATATATAAACACATACATATATTTGTAGAACCTGAATTCTATATTAAAGGTTTTGTAAGGGTCACTGACAACGTAGAAGCATAGTTGGTGAAATGGGAAAATACAGAGTGATTACAAATTTAATGATAAAGAATAAAAGATGAAATGCTATCTAGAAAACGTGATACAGGCCAACGATTTATGCACTTTGATTCATATGCTTTTTTTTTTTTTTGAAACCCACTTTGATTCAAATTTTCTTGGGCTTTTTGTGCTTAGGCTCCACCACTGTTTTGGATATGTTTTGCCAAACTAATAGATTGGTTGCGATTTATTCACTTGACGAACTTTGAATTATGTTGTGATGCACCATCTAAGGTGACTTATCTTGTTTTATGGTTTATTCGGTCATCACCCTTAGTGTGTCAGTTATCTTTGGATAGCAAGTCGACCATAATCAAGGTGTTGTGAGTCACATTCCGTAGAACTTTGTTTATTAATAAGTTCGTGTATGCTAGCATGTAACATCATAATACTTGACCAAATACAAGAATTTTGGTTGGTTGGTGTGTAAGTCTCATCTTCATGGCCCGATTTGTGTTCCACCATAGGACACCTCTAAAGTTAGGCTATCAACATATAGAAGTGTCAGTTTATTTGCTAGAATGTTTATGTATGCTATGCTAGAATGTTTATGGGTGTTAGTACTATCGAACCCCTTAATAATTCGACAATTAATATAGTATCAACGCATAGTTCAGTAAGTAGACAAAAATAGCATAAACATACTGAAATAAAGTACTTGATTGTATTAAAGGAAATTCCCGCAAGGTTTGTACATATTAATTACAAATCCCAAAATATATAAAAAAAACCGCAAAGAACCAACAGTAAATTCTTGATCAAGACTGGAACCCTCAGTTGCCAGTGTCTACCTCTTTGCATATGGAGCCGCTTCCTCTAACTGAATAAATTTTAATTTATGGAAAGGGATGAGATTCAATTGAATCTCAGTAGTAATATACAATCAATCATATAAAATACGATAAATAAACATGCAATGTACCATATAATGTAATAGAAATAAAATGATGTAAATATATATGTCTGTCTGACTTTCAAGATCAAAATGATGACTATTTTGTTCTACTAGCCATACTGTGATCACTATAATGTTCTGGAATAGACAACATCATGTCCGTACTTGTCTCATGACTACCTCAACTGGGTGCCACTGGCCTGATGGTACTTGTGCTTTTCCCATATGGTGGTACTTATTCTTTTCCCACACCATGTCAAGGAATTATATCAACTTCCTAGACTGTGTCCTACTTAGCTTGCTGGTACTTGTGCTTTTTCCACACCAAAGCTAGGAATTTGTAACATACATTTCATATTACAGAATATGGCAATACAAGGCATATAAACAAACACATAGTGTATGAAAAATAAAGTTACTATTTGAAATTTTTCCCAATGTCAATCTAGTTTTCAGTCCTCTAACTCTTTTTCCGGCTCGGGAAAATGTCAAATCCTAAAATTCTAAATTTATAATAAATAAGTTATTACTCATTCATGTCTTATTCAAACACTCATATAGGGCCCGTTTGGTACATTGGAATTGATTTTGATGGAAATGGAAATGGAGATGGAGATGGAGATGGTTTGGACATGGAAATAAGGTTTAACAATATGTTTGGTATGTGATGGAAATTAGACCTAAAATTTATGTGAAAAGACCAAAAGGCCCTTCTAAATTTTAAAAGAATCTCCACCATATTTATGCCCTTCCTCCTTCGAAGCTTCTATATCGTTCAATTTTCTCAGGCTAGATCCATGAAAACAAACACAGGACACCACAAGGGACTTAAAAGAGAAAGTAGAAGAAATGAGTTTAGAGTGGCAGCGAAAAGCAAGAGCTTCAAGAATAGCAAGATCGAAGGCAGACAAAAAGAGAATGGCCAGAGAGAAATTTCTGAAAATGTAGAAGCCCACCAGTCATAAAAATCAATAACAACATGCAAAAACCCACTTGAGGAGCAATGATGGATAGGGAGAAGAAAAGTTCAAGAGGCAATGCAGCCGGAAGTTAGCAGAAGTGACAGCGAGATCTGACATGGCGAGAGAATCAGCGAGTCTAACAAATAGAGTGATGAGTTAGTGAAGGTTGAATTAGCTATATGCTTCTATAACCTTGCATAAAGATGAGGGAGATGAAGATGTCTTTGTCATCGTCATCGTAAGATCTGATTACAAAAGGAGAAACACAAGAGTATGATTTATCACCGAGTGGACTAGTCCGGTACCACAAGAGAGTATACGTACCACCACAAGCAGAATTGAAGCGACAGATTCTGGAAGAAGCACATAAGAGTAAATACACACTACATCAAAGAGAAACCAAAATGTACCACAATTTGAAGTCCACATATTGGTGGCTAGGCATGAAATGGGACGTGACAAAGTTTGTTGCCCGTTCCTTACATGCCAGAAAGTCAAAGCCGAGCATCAACGACCTTCAGGACTACTACAAAATCCTGTAATTCCTGAACTATGGACTTTGTGACAGGACTACCAAAGATCCGAAACCATGATGCCATATGGGTAATAGTCGATTGGTTCATAAAGACAGCCTATTTTCTTCCAATTAGTGTACACTATTCTCCCGACAAGCTTACAGACATCTATATTAAAGAGATTGTGTGTCTCCATAGTACACCGAAGAACATCATATCGGACAGAGATCCATGATTCACTTCCAAGTTCTGGAAAGCAATACATGAGGCCTTAGGTACTAAGCTTCGATTCAGTATGGCCTATCATCCTCAAACAGATGGACAAACTGAGAGAACGATCCAGACACTAGAAGATATGCTTAGGGCATGTGTAATTGACTTCAAAGGTAGTTGGGACCAATTCCTTCCTTTCGCGGAATTCACATACAACAACAACTATCATTTTAGCATTCAGATGGCTCCTTATGAAGTGTTGTATGGAAGGAAGTGTCAATCGCCCTTGTGCTGGACAGAGTTGTCTGAGAGACAGATCTATGGATTAGATGTAATACCCCACTTTTTCCACTATATATTTCTTGTATATATTTGTGATATTTAGTGGAATAAAATGGTGAATTGAGGCAAGTATAAATTTACTAAAATATTCCAATCGCCGGTTACATATAATTTAGCCAAGACAAGACACAAAGAAGCAATAAATATCCGCAAAAAGGCCCAATATTGTAACCAAAATTTGAGCATAAAATGACATAAATAATGGCTTCATATAAGTGTCAAAATTAGGCTAAGCCAAAGGAAGGAAGCAAGAAATGATTTATTTCGGTAAATCATAAAACGTAGGGGCAAAATGGTAATTTTTCCATGAAGTAAGAAAATAAATATTTTTCTTCAATATTCCCAATAATTTTGATTAAATGGGAATTAAAAGAGGAAATGACTATTTGGAATATTATTATCAAGGAAAAGGTTAAAGCTTAGAGAAGAAGTTGAAAAACAAATATATAGGACTTTGGTCAATAATTTGGGAAATGACATTATGTAACAATTCAAAGCAATAAATTCTCCTCCATTTCTCATGTATTTCGGCTGCCAAGGGAAAAGAGAAGAGAAATGGAATTACAATACAAAAAAATACAGGATTAGCGACGGAGTTTAGCGACGGAATTTTATTCCGTCCTGAATCCATCCCTAATCCCTCACAAATTCCGTCACTAAAATTAGCAACGGAATTTTTCCGTCTCTAAATTAGAGACGGATTATCGACGGAATTACATTCCGTCACTAATTTCCGTCACTAAAAATTAGCGACGGAATTTAGAGACGGAATTTTTCCGTCGCTAATTAGAGACGGAATTTCTGTCACTAAATTCCGTCTCTAAATATTAGCGACGGAATTTTTTCGTCGCTAATTAGAGACAGATTAGCGACGGAATTACATTCCGTCGCTAAATTCTGTCACTATTTTCCGTCACTAAATATTAGCGACAGAATTTAGAGACAGAATTTTTCCGTCTCTAATTAGCGACGGAATTTCCGTCGCTAATTCCTTCTCTAATAGTTAAATTTTTTAATAATTCAATTTTTTTTTCAAAATTATAATTTTTAAAATAATTTAAATTTTAAATTATTTTAAATTTATAATATAATATTAAAATAAATAAATAAAAATTATTAATTCATATTTATTTTTGAAATTAAAATTATAATATAATATATTTGAATTTTTAATAATATATTATATACAAATAAAGTGAAAATTTTATAAATACAAACAAAAAGATAAAATATAAAATAAAAAAGATATTAATAATAAAAATTTAGGTAGAATATTTACATAAAATAAAATAAGAAAACTAAATTAAAATATTCAATAATATATAAAATTATGTATGTATGTATGTATGTATGTATGTACGTACGTATGTGTGATATGTGTGTGTCTATGTTTATATATATATATATATATATATATATATATATATATATATATATATGATTTTGCATTTAACTTTCACAGGTTCTTCTTAGCTCAACTGGCAAAGGCACTAGCACACGCGTGAGAGGTCATGGCTTCAAATCCTAACTTGGCCACAAAATCCAACCAATTTGTGACTTGTGACACGTGGCGCGAGGTGGAGGGTGACACGTGGCGCGCGGTGGAGGATGGCAAGGTGGAGGTGGCTGATTGGTACACGTGGTGGCCGCCGGCGAGGAACATGTGGAGGCTCGTGTTGTAGACATGTGACAATTTAAATTATATATAAAAAAAATAATTAGCGACGGATTAGAGAAGGAAAATTCCGTCTCTAATTAGAGACGGAATTTTCCGTCGCTAATTAGTCAATTCCGTCGCTATTTAGGGACGGAATTTTTCAGTCTCTAATTAGCGACGGAAATTCCGTCGTTAATTAGAGACAGAAAAATTCTGTCCCTAAATTCCGTCTCTAATTAGCGACGGAATGCAAAATTCCGTCACTAATCAATTAGTAACGGCCTTTTTAGCGACGGAACAAATTCCGTCGCTAATTCCATCGCTAATATTGTTCCGTCACTAATTTCCGTCTCTAAGTTGATTAGTGACGGAAATTCCGTCACTAATTCGCTATTTTTTTGTAGTGTTAATTGAGATATTTGGACAAAATTCATAAGTGTTGGACCAATGATAAGCTTCCAAGTGTAAAGCAACTTAAGTCATTGCTTTAAGTGTTCATTTCCTTCATCTTCTCACCATCATTTTCGATCATCATCAGACCAAAGGAGAGAGGAGGAGCAGCTGAACCAACCGAAGCAAGAAGAGCTAGGTTTCCAAAGAAGTCTAAGGTAAGATTTGCAAAATCAAGTGATTCTTGTTTCCTAATAACTCTCTACTCTCTTCTAACCTCTTCACCTCTATTGATTCCATGGATTCAAGGATGAAATTTTAAGAGAGGAGAGAGAGGAAAAAACGTCCTAGAGAGAGAAGCAACAAGAAATCCAAGGTAAACCTCCAAAACTTGCTTCTAGTGTCTTAGTTGTTGTTGTTCATGTTGTTCTTGGCTTGGATTGTGATGATTTGTGAAGTTTGGATGATGAAATCCCTAAGAGGTCCTGCTGCTCAAATACACTCTAGTCATATTTAATGAGTGTTTAAATAGCTAATCATTTGATTAGGAGTAGTAAGAAAGTGATTAGGCAAGAGAAAACGAAGAAACACCAAACTTTTTCTGAGAATCCTAATTATATGGCTGTTCTGTAACGTGATGAAGATGAAAGAATTTGACCATTTTGATAGTTTCATTAGCTTTAGAAGGTAAAATTGTGAAGGTATACAAGTGTTCATGAATTTTGGATGCTTGTATATGAATTTAGGAATTTATGAAGAAAGCTTGCTTAATGTGTTAATCTGCCCTGTATCAGGCAGTCTGATTTTCATGAGCTTTTCAATAACCAAATGATACCTAAAAATTCCGAACATTTCCATTTGAAAATTAGACACAAATAAATTTAATTTGATAGGTCATAATGCTCAATTGGATTTGTATACTAGAAGTTCTACATTTTCAAATATTGGTCATGCAAAGCTGGAATTTTCAGGAACAAGGTGTAGAAAGTGGAAATACTGTACTGATTTGTGTATATATAGCTCATGGCTATATTTTTTCTTGAAACTATATTTAACAAGGGTCAATTAGGACTTTGAACCAGATCAATTGGATTTGTTTGGATTTAGATATGAATTTGTGAACTTCTACCCTGTTTCTGGAAAGTGATTTGGACAGGTTGAGTTTGGAGAAATTCTGGGCCTTTTATGGTTGTAATGGCTGTAACTTAGTATTTTTATGTGAAACTATAATGAAATATATTTACATAAAATTTAGAACCACTCAATTTTGAGTTTCCTAGAATTAATGGTGAATTTTTGAATTATGTCATGTTTTCTGGATTGCATCTGGAACAGTAGCGCTTAACAATTTACTGGGAATTATATGAGCATAGTAGGCAAATCCAACTATTTTTACTCAAAGTTATAAAAAAAGATATTTGTTTTGAATTTGGAATCTATCAAATTAGATTTTTCTAGAATTAGTTATGAATTTCCAAAGTTGGCCCAAAAATATGCTAGTTTATAAAAAACAGTGAAATTGCACTGAATAAAATTCTATTATGCAGAAACTACTATAAATTTTTTAGATAACCAACATAATTTGAATTAAAGATAGTAATAGTGCAAGTAATAACCAGTTACTTGTAACTCTAATTTTGATAGGAACTAGAACTTGTCCGAGCTCAAACAACCGATTGGAAATCACTCAAGGAAAGCAATCAGGTAGTAACTTGTCTTTCATATATTATATCATGCATGGTGTGTTGTGTGGATTCATTATGAGATATCTAACACATTCTGGTTATGCGGAGTGGTCGCCCGGGGCCTATTACGCGGGTGGACGCTTGGGCCAATGACGTTCTGTAATGCACGAGTGGATCCTGGGGCCTATTGCGCGGGTATCCCTCGGGGCCTTTAACATGCCTAGCGCTATGATTGTTTACTATAAACTGCATGTGATGCACTGAATATTGTTGTGATAGTTCTCTGTATGTTATCTGTATAGCATGCTTTGTGATGATATATATATGCATGATTGACATTACTTTACTACTGAGATTCTTTTGAATCTCACTCTTTTTCATAAACCATCTACAGTACAGGGAGAGAGCTCAAGGGGTAAGACGAAGGTAAATACGGACCACTAAAGACTGGGAGCGTGAAAGACTTTAGTCTTTTGTTAGTTGTCTGTTTCATGTATTTTGGATTTATATATATGGTATGAATAGCTTGTAACCTTGACAGTGCTACGATAGTGAAACCGGTAATGCCGGTAGACTAGTAAAGGAACATTTTAGTTTTATTTTGCTTCCGATCGCTAACGAAACTTAACTGAGGTATGAAACGTGAAAACTAAGCAGAGAATCGCTCGCAGACTCTGATAAAATGAAAAAGAGAAACCGGTGAGACTTAGTGAGATAGTAAATGTTTGTGAAATTGTTTAAGAAAAGTTTTATTACTCCCAAAAATCCCTCTCAATCCCAGGTTCAAATCCTGAGATAGATTTAGGGAATTGTGAACATTTTTCCAAAATTTCTTAATCCGAGACTCGATCTTGGTTTCACAAATACTTTTGCTACTCTTTTGTACTCATCTGAGGCTCTAGGAAATGAGGTATCACACTAGACATTGTTGATCAAACAACGGAGCAAATTAATCTAATCAAGCAAAGACTACTAACTGCACAGAGTCGACAAAAGAGTTACGCCGATAAGAGACAAAAACCTCTTGAATTTGAGGTTGGTGACCATGTATTTATGAAGGTTTCACCTACTATTGGCATTGGCAAAGCAATAAAGGTAAAGAAGTTGAACCCAAGATATCTTGGTCCTTGCGAAATTTTATCGAGAATTGGGCCAGTGGCATACCAGATAGCTTTACCTCCAAGTTTAAGCAAGCTGCATGATGTCTTCCATGTGTCACAATTGAAGAAATATCAACCCGATCCCGAGCATGTGATCAAATACGAAGAAGTTGACATATGAGATGACTTGACATATGAGGTCACACCTGACCAAATTATAGATCGGCAGGATAAACATTTGAGATACTGAAGCATCTTGTTCATCAAAGTAATATGGAAGGGATTATCTCCTAGAGAAGCTACTTGGGAGTCTGAGGAAGACATGCAAAAGCGTTTCCTTGAGTTTATGAGTCAGTACTTGTAACAAATTTCGGGGACAACATTTATTTAAGGAGGGGAGAAATGTAACACCCTTTCAATCACTAATATTCCTCATATGTAATTGAAGCACGTAATGGAATAAAACAGTGAATTGCCTATTATATAGATCAAAAATTGGCCAAAACAAAGGAAATGGAGCAAGAAATGATTTACCGGGATAAATCTTAATTATAAGGGCAAAATTGAAATTTTGCTAAAATGTGGGAATCGATTATTTTTTCCCTAATCTTCCTAATAATATCAATTATATGAGAACTAAAAAGGGGGAAATGGCTACTTGATAATGAATAAGCCCACTTTTGGTGAATTATTATCAAACAAGGCCAACTAGTCAAAGTCAAAGGACAAAAGTCAACTACTTACAATATGACAATGGGATAGTTGAGAATCATAATTCCCTCTCTTTTTCTTATGCTCTACGTGGAATGAAGAAGAGCAAGGAAGGAAATGAAATATTAAAAGAAGAGATTACACAAGTGGATCAATAGAATAGTGCC
This sequence comes from Albizia julibrissin, assembly GCA_037074505.1. Taxonomy (NCBI): domain Eukaryota; kingdom Viridiplantae; phylum Streptophyta; class Magnoliopsida; order Fabales; family Fabaceae; genus Albizia; species Albizia julibrissin. Next base: position 55,424,970 of record CM073477.1, on the reverse strand, counting down.
ACCCATGTTAAGTTATTATATTAACTTAACCTATATTATTATTGTTCCCTTCATTCATCCATTTCTTTATTCTATTCCCGTGCAAACAGAACGCAAGAACAAACGAGAGAGAGAGCTGAGACGGTACAGAACGAGAAGCAAGAAGGAGAGCTCGATTTCACTCAAACTCAAGGTAAGAAGTTTGGAACTTGTGATTCATGCTTCCTAAACTCACTATGATCTCTCTTGCTCATCTCTTCATCTTTGAACCATAGTTTTTGAAGAATTTCCAAGAGGAGAGAGAGAGAAGGTCAGACATTGAGCAAAGAGAAAGTTGAGAAACTCAAAGGTAACTCTCCAAATATGATTATATTGCTTAAGTGGATGCTATTAGTGTTATTTTTGGATTGACTTGGTTGTAATTATGAATGAAAGATGAAGAAACTCCAAGAACTATTAAACTCAAGTTTCTCCAAACCTTATCTAATGATCATGATAATAGCTAATAGTTTGATTATAAGTAGAAATGAGGTGATTAAGCAAGTCAGAACAAGAAACTGACACAATTTTTTCTGAGAACTTAAAATCTAGACCCTGTGCTGAACGTGATTAAGGAGACCGAATTTGATAATTATGACAATTCCATTGGGTTTAGATGATGAAATTATGTAGGGTATATGTTGACGACTAAGTGAGAAAAGCCCTAGAATGAGAAATGACAAAATAGGTCTTAAAACACAAATGAAAGGGTAACCAAGGGTATTTTCATCATTTGACCCTGAATTTGACCAATTTGAGGTCAAAAATGGATTCTACATGTGAATTTGTGTAAGAATAGCTCGTGTCATGATTTTTGGTACGGTCCAGATAGACCGGGACTACAGGGGCATTTTGGTAATTTAGCATTGTTAAGCTAAGTTAACCAATATCTGGAGTTTGGAGCAATGAGCGAATGAGTAATGACTTTTCTATGGCATTTGGATATTGTAGGAATTGGGAACGATCCGAAGATTAAGCTTGCCTGAGCTCCAAACCACAAGGAAAGAACACATGGAAAGCAATAAGGTAGTAACGTCCTTCTTACATTTATTATGTGATACTTACTATGAATGTCATACATGTAACATGAGCTAGTATCCTAGACACATCCATTCGCCATGTTGTGGTCAAGGACCCAACAGGGGCACCAAGTCGACCATGAGCTAGTGTACATACATACGTTCGATCATCTTACATTTCATGACATTGCATATCTATTTTCACATTTTATTTGTATGTAAGCATGTTGCTTCTAAGATTCTCTCGAATATCATTCTTTCCAAACAAAAACACCATTTCAGCTGAAGCAAGTAGCTCAAAAGGCAAGGCGGCGGCTACCGGTGAATAGAGTCCCGGAGTTTCGTTGCGATTATAGCGCTTCCGCATGTACTTAGCTATTATTGTTTTGGCACTCTTTGAACATGTATCTATATGTGTTATCAAACCCTTTGAGGGTAATCTATGGTAATGTAAATTAATACAATGTATTTATATGTTTCCGCTGTGTTATACACTTTATGTTACATAATATGCTTATCGTTCATAATTATTTATGGTTTAAAAACGTTACAGTACTTGTACTTTTCCCATACCACAACTAGGTATTTGTAACATGCATTTCATATCACAAAAAATGGCAACACTATGCATATAAACAACACATAGTGTATGAAAGATAAAATTACTACCTGAAATATTTCCTAATGTCTAGCTAATTTTCGGTCCTTTAACTCTTTGTTCGGTTTAGGCAAATGTCAAATCCTAAAATTTCAAATTTATAATAAATGAGTTATTACTCATTGATGTCTTATCCTTAAACTCATATAATTGGTTATATCTACCCAAAAATGCATAATTACCAAAATGCCCTTAATAATCCAGTATAATTCCCTTAATACCCGGTATAATTATACTTTACCAAAAATTATGAACCGGGTTACTCCTATAAAATTTCACATGTAGAATCTATTTTTAACCTCAATTTTGAAAAAATCGCATTCATTTCCCAAAATGCCCTAGACAACCACAAAAGTTAGGGGTTTAGGGGTAAAATTGTCATTTCACACCCTAAAACCTCTATACTCCATTTTTCACATGTTCGTTACACAATTTTTCATTCTAAACATAATGAAATCATAAAATCTATCAAATTCCAGACCAAACACTCAGAAATTCCCCTAGCCGAAAATTTTGAAATTTTGGGAAAATTGAAGTTTTCAATTTTCATGCAACTAAACATATTCTTTTCACTTCTAATCACATGTTTAATCACTTAAACACATCTTAAACATGATTAATCAAAATTTGGGTAGAACCTCCCCTTAGGGTTAGAGCTGGGAATCAAGGCTGGCCCTGCCCTTGACGGGCCAGGGCTTAAAAGGGGGGCCCTACAGGGCCCGGAGAAAGAAAAAATGTTATTTTTCAAAGCCCGGCCTAAGAGTATAAGGGCCAGGGCAAGCTTGCAGGGCCCGAAACCATTTTCATAAGATTTAATTATACGTCTACGCACCTCATCCAATAAAATAAATATAGTTACTAATTCATAATCAAAGGTAAAAATATTGTTCACAAGTAACTCATAGTCTCACATAAAGCATAAGAAAACAAAAAACTAAACATTTTAAGCAACATGATTATGACGAATATCATTTTCATCTTCTTCGCTACTATCATCAATTTCAAGGAAATTTGATTGTACTTCACTTTAAGTAGTAGACTCTGTTTAAGGAATAAAAATATCAAGAATTAGTACATTAACATCATATATAAATTTGGAAATTTTAAGGTTCTTAGGGAGAAGTCAGTAAGGGCACAGGCAGGAGGGGTAGGGGAATTAAAAAAAAAACTAAAAGACCTAACGGACCAGCTCTTGGCCCTACAGGGCCCTCGGCCTTACAGAGCTGGCCCTTTTAGGCCCGACTTCCTTTTGAGGCTCCATTTTTCAAGCCTGGCCTATGATTTAAAATGGCTTAAACAGGCCAGCCCAACGGGCTCGACCCAATTTCCTGGCTTTACTTAGGGTTCATGCATCACAAATCACAAATTCACTCCAATAGAAACCAATAACCACCATAAATCACCAACAACAACCTTAATTCAACAAGAAAAGATAAGCTTTCAAGCTTACATTGAATTCTTCTTGCTTCTCTCTCTAAACCGTCCCCTCCTCCTTCATGTTTCCTTTGATTTTCTTCTTGATTTGCATGATTTCAAGAGGAATATGAAGATTAGAGAAGGTTTCCAAGAGATTGAAGGCAAGAACAAGTGAATTTAACCTACTACTTACCAAATGTTGCCTCTTGATTCCTTCTCTCTCTTGTTTGCTATTGTTCTTCACTTGCTCTCTCTATCTCTCTCTCTTCTTTCTCAACTTGACCAAAATTTGGACTCTGGAAGAGCTTAATTAGCTCTTAAATTATCCACTTCCACCTCCTTAAAAATATATTATTTTAATGGAATTTTTACACATGTCATTTGCTTTTTGTTTCTTTTTTCATATGGCAAGAAAGTCTCCCACATTGTACAATATGTGTCATAATTTCATTTTTCCCTTGCCTCTTTCTATCTTGGCTGACTTTAACCTCTAATAAAGGGAAAAATAAGGGCTTTTTAATTTATTAGTTAAATGACCATTTTGCCCTTGCATTTCTTCAATTTTTGAATTAAATGTTGTCTTCCTTCTTTCCTCTTGTTTATGGCCAAACTTGTACTTAATAAATTGGGCCAAAAATTGTGCTCTTCCATTCTTAATTTTAAGATACAATATTAGGCTGGGTTTTTATGTCTTAACTTGGCCAAAATTTCATGTAATCTCTATTTCAAATATTTTGGCCATTTCAATTGCACCAAAATTCACCTTTTTATTCCATTTAATGTAGCAAGTGTACAAGGAATCTTGGTGAATAAAATTTGGGATATTACACTTTCCAGTTGTACAAGTTCAACATAGTAGATAATAATTTGAACTCAGTACAATGCTCATATAAAAGCTTTTCTACATTGCTCTTCATCCTCTCAAGCTTTTATGGGTATTCACTCAATTCTGCTTCAATTGTATTGGCCATTTCTTAAAGACAATTGGCCTCAACTGTACTTGAATTGAAATTAGGTGATTCAAACCTTTCCAACTTCGGCCGACTATAACTGCTGCCCACATCCATCTCCCCATGTTTTATCCAACATTTATAACTCTGATTATTTCCATACATCACTAAGTGTGACACACAACTGTTTGGATCAATACACTTCACAATGTCACACTTCAAGCAAGGGCAAATAATCATATCATCAACACTATTATGAATCACAAACCATATGAAATTGCCCACCCCATTCTAGTACTCCTTCGATAGACAATTGGCATACATCCATTCTTTATTTGTATTTTCCATCTAGAGCATGTCATGTGTGTAGAGGAAAATGTGATAACAACTTAATAAAATCATTCAAAAAACAATATTTCCATAAACTTTATTCAAATCAAAACTAACAAATAACAATTTTAATAACAACAAACACTTAAAATCAATGGTAAAACCCTATGCATATACAAAATCAGTAAAAAAAAATATCTTTACATATTCTTTACTCAAATCAATACTAGCAAACAACAAATTTAGTAACAACAAATACTTAAAATCAGTAGCAAAACCCTATACACATACAAAATCAATTAAAGACAACAATCTTTACATACTCTTTACTCAAATCAATACTAACAAATAACAACTTTAGTAACAACAAACACTTAAAACCAATTGTGAAACACTATACACATATAAAATCACTCAAAAAACAATGTTTACATGCTCTTCACCCAGATCAATATTGAAAAAATGAGTTGAAAAACCATTAGTAGGAGAAACTCAACTCAACTCCCCTTTAGCAAGAATAAAAATCAAACACAGAACCCACGAACCCTAGAAGAAGAAGCGAACCAAATCACCACTTGTAGGAGCAACCACAAACCCAAAAAAACTCCAAAATCCATGAAACCAACGAACCCACTAATGGTGAACGACAAAGGAGAGCCATGGCAGATAAGGAGGGAGCTCTCTGTAACTGATAAGTTTCAAATGTCAAACAACAATGGGTTTAAGAGGGGTTTTCTAAAGAGTATACTTAATGATTGTTACTAAATAACCATTAAGTATACAACCATCAAATATATATCATCTATATTTGACAATTTTTCACAAACAACCGTCAAATAAAAGATACCATTTTTTTAAAAAAAAATATAACTAATATATAATGGTTATAGTATAAAACCATTAAATACTTTTCTCCTATACTTAACAGTTGTTTTGAAAAACCATTATATATGTCATTTCTGATACTCTGCCTCTGCATACTTCTAGATTTCACTAAAACCATTACGTATGGGGCTCAAATATAGACAAATTCATAGTAGTGTTCATTTCTACAAAAGGAAAATTCATTTGGACAATAAGGAAATTCATTTTCACAGTAGGGAAGTTCATTTGCTTATTAACAATGTTCATTTTTGCATTATAGGGAAATTCGCACAATAGGAAAACTCATTAAAGGCAGTGTCAATATTTCAAATGCATATCTATTTCTCAATTTAAGACATTAGTCTTTACTGTTATATGAGGCATCGTTTTCCAATTACATTTTTTATTACGAACTTTTCGTCAATTTTCCTTAAAACACATTAATAAGATAAGTAATAGCGAGAATTGACATGGAGCGTTGATCTGTCCTTCCTCATACACGCACACCCACAAATAGTCAATTAAAACAAAATATCTAACTTATCCATATCGGGATAATTACTACATAATATAAATAATAAAAGAAAAATTTATTTATCAATTCAAAAACAGAAATGGACTCGTCAAACTACATTCCTATTTGCGGAAAATATCCATGTGGCCGCCGATACTTCAACGAATTCGGATAAGGAGAACTGCTAATTTAGGAAAATATGACAATATGACATGTCCTAAAAAGGCACAAAGACATTAAATAAAACCACCTTTGGGTAAATCAACTCTGTCTTTCCGTAATTTTTAATCACATCAAACCCTATATAAGCCATAGAAGAAATATAAAATCAAGATTGAGCACCCGATAAATTTTGAAGTGATTGCTCAAATAATAATTGTTGAAAAATGGCAGGAGGTAGTTTCGTTGAACAAGGTCAAGTTAAACATTTCGAGGGAAAAGTCACAGCCTTCGTCTTGGTCACATGCTTTGTGGCAGCCATGGGAGGCCTCCTCTTTGGTTATGATCTTGGCATCACAGGAGGAGTCACTTCCATGGATCCATTTCTGATCAAGTTTTTCCCTTCTGTGTATAGAAGAATAAAGGCTGGTGTCCATGAAAACACTTACTGCAAATTCGACGACGAAATCCTTACACTGTTCACGTCGTCCTTGTACCTCGCAGCTTTGGTTGCTTCTTTCTTTGCTTCATCCACTACAAGGTTACTGGGTCGTAAAACTTCCATGTTTCTTGGTGGATTGTTCTTCCTTGTCGGTGCATTATTGAATGGCTTCGCAGTAAACATCGCAATGCTCATCATTGGACGTATATTGCTTGGTTTTGGCGTTGGCTACTGTAATCAAGTAAGTAATAAATGTACCTTTAATTTGCATCCAACATTTCATTTATTTTTCTATCACAGGAGGTTGCATACTGTTCATATTAGATTTGGACAGTCCGGATATGTTTGGCTCTTCCTACTGAATGATGCACTTATCAGGGAAAACGGTTCCAGATAGCATACGGGATTGAACTTGCCATCTGAAGCTCACATTGCTTAGCAAGGAAACATATTCCAAGTAGCATATGGGATTGAAATCGCCATGTGAAGCCCATAAGGACAAGTAGTATGCTGCTGTTAGGGCATATGGGGAAGTTAATTGTTTTAGTGCTCATTGAGGGTGATAAACACCGAAATCTCTGGATTGCCCAAATCGATTTACTTTCATTCTTTAGAAAGATTAGTTTCTTTTCCTTCACAGAATTGAAAATAAAGACAATCTCTTGACGGTTAAATTTCTTTTTTCAAAAAATGGTATTTTATTTCAAATTATCAATTAAAAATTTTAAATTTATGTTGTTGAAACTATATTTGGATGGTGAAGATGAGCACTAAAATTAGTTCTAGGAAGATGAAACACTTTCTTTATTATTGATTTTAGCCTAGTTTATTTTGTTTCATACTTTTTACAGTCTGTGCCAGTGTACTTATCTGAAATGGCTCCGGCACATATTAGAGGAGCACTCAACATGGGATTCCAAATGATGATCACAATCGGTATTTTGATTGCAAATCTTATCAACTATGGAACTGCTAAGTATGAATACGGATGGAGAATTTCACTAGGTGTTGGAGCAGTGCCCGCATTTTTGTTGTGCATTGGATCACTTTTCTTGGGAGACACACCAAACTCCATGATTGAGAGAGGCAAACGCGATGAAGCTAAGAAAATGTTGCAGAAGATTCGTGGAATTGAGAACGTTGATGATGAGCTCAAAGATCTGATAAATGCAAGTGAAGCAGCCAAACAAGTGGAACACCCATGGAGGAACATCTTAACATATAAATATAGGCCCCAAGTCACCTTTTGCTCTTTAATTCCATTCTTTCAACAACTAACAGGCATTAATGTCATCATGTTTTACGCTCCAGTTCTCTTTAAGACTCTTGGCTTCGGTGCTCAAGCATCCCTCATGTCGGCAGTTATTACCGGCCTCGTTAATGTCATAGCCACGTTGGTGTCTATATTCTCTGTGGATAAATTTGGAAGAAGGATTCTGTTCCTTGAAGGTGGCATCCAGATGCTCGTTTGCCAGGTGACGTATATGCAACTTATAAGACTTTACCCCATTTGTCACACCCAAAAAAAGGGATTTCACTACTTTGGTTCTTATCTCAAGTCATCCGAACCACTTCACCAGAACCACGGAAATGTGATCAAATAGTTAAATTCGTTTGAAAGTAAAAATATTCCCAAATATACCCTAATTTAAAAACCATAAATTACATCTTGAGAAAAAAGGCAAGTTGCATCATACTTTAATTAGGGACAATCTTGAAGAAATATAATTAATACCCCACTTGGTAACTTATAATAAGGATTACACATTACTTATAAAAAATAACTTGTATTAAGAAACTATAGATGTATACTCCCTGCAGTCCCTATTATAAGGCGCATTCTAGAAAGATTCTTACTTTAGTCCCTAATACAAGTTACTCAGAGGGTCATTAATGCTTGTTTGCCAATTTTGCACTTGTAATTAATAGGAATAAAGTAGACAATTTTTATTAATTTAATACAAATTTAATGAGATCCTTAGTTCATGTGAACTCATAGATACCACAGGGAGTATATGTTTAGATTAATCTCTCCATTAGATTTTTCTAGTTATACTGACACATTGATTGGCATTAATATTTGTTTCACAGATTGCTGTGGGAATCATGATAGCTGTGAAGTTTGGAGTTAATGGACAAGGTTCATTTAGCAAAAGTGAAGCCGACTTGCTTTTGTTCTTGATATGTGCTTATGTTGCTGCATTTGCTTGGTCTTGGGGACCATTGGGATGGTTAGTGCCAAGTGAAGTGTGTCCTTTGGAGATTCGATCAGCTGGGCAAGCCGTTAATGTTGCAGTGAATATGATCTTCACATTCCTAATTGCGCAGATCTTCTTGCTTATGCTTTGCCACTTGAAGTTCGGTCTTTTCTTCTTCTTCGCCGCCTTCGTCCTCATAATGACCATTTTCATCGCCTTCTTCCTTCCCGAGACGAAGGGCGTGCCCATTGAAGAGATGAACTCAGTGTGGAAGTCGCATTGGTTCTGGAACAAGTTTGGTCCTCGTTATACTGATGAGACAAAAAGTCATGATTAAAAGACAAATCCATGAAGTTGTTTTAAAGAGAAATTTACGTGTTGGATGTAATAACATTATGACAGGTGAAAAGAATTGATGAAATAAAAAAAAAAGGAAAGTCAATAATCTTGAGAAGATCGATGATATATGTTGACAGGACTGATGAATTAATCACTCAGTTCTTTTTGAAATGCTTGTACCCTTTTATTTGTGAATATGAAATTTGTTTCTCCACAGAATTCACATTTCAGCCCCTTTTCTTACCCCATTTCCTGTTAAAAATTATCATCATAACTCAATGAGTTATATGCATGTCAAATATATAGCTTTTGAACGCAAGTAATGGCATAATAATTCCAATGTGATTATAAGACACACACACACGCACACACATATTGTATGTATAGAAGTTATATATATTTATAAATATATTTCGATACAACGGAAATAAAAATGATATGTATTTGTATATATATTAGTAGAATAATCGAAGTAATTGGCTTTAAATTTAACCAATAAAAAAATAAAAAAATAGGAAAAAGCAAAATTCTACCACTTTTTCTTGAAATGATCGATTTACTTTAAGCCTCTATGAATCTTGATCAGAATGCCTCTTTGTCTTAATTTTTATTTTGTTTATTTTAACCGAATGATTATATCAACACCTTAAGAAATTTTTAAAATATGGTATTGAAGGCAAGAAAGAGAAAAATAATTCTAATGATATATTATGATATAAGTCATTTATTTTAAATTTAACTAATAAAATATTCATGAAATAAAAAAGGTAAAATTATACTATTTTATTTTTGTGGAATGATTTGCTTCAAATATTCTCAAGAAATCTTGAGAATGCCTCTTAATAAGCCTTAATTACCTTTGATTTTTATTTAATATCTACACCTAAAGATTTGGGATCATTCCAATTAAATTCAACTGAAATAACAAAATACAAATTAATTAAGGATTTTCAGATGTTGCTAATTAAAAAAAACTAGAATGCTCCTAGTTGAAAAGGAAAATTGAATGCAGGTTTAAGCCCGATTATAATTCTCTCTTCCTTTTTCTATATATAATTTATTTTTAAAGCATTTGATGTTTAACAGAAAAGAAAAGAAAAGAAAAAAAATCCATGATTTCTGTAAATTTGAAATTTCTAAATGAAAAAAAATATAACATCCCATAAATTCTTAAGAGGCTTATTTTTCCCAAAAGTGAAATAAATAATTTTGAAGTTAAATTCTGGGAATTGAAAAGCCTATTTTCCCAAAAATTCAAGGAAAAATAGGTAGAGGTTATAATTTGGCTTAAATATTTTAGGAAAATTATTTTATTTCTTAAAGAAGTTAAATGAGGAGGAAAATACTTATAAATTATTAAGGATTAATTTATGAAAATTAATACCAATTTAGAAACGGGGGAAAATTAGCAATTTTACTGTAAAAACCCAAAAATCGGAATTGAGCTCAAGTTTAAGCTAAATTATGGAACCTAAGAAATTTAAGAGATTTTAAATTAGACAAATTAGGAAATTTAAAGCCTTGTGAGTGAGATCAATAGGATAAAAACGCACACACTCGCATAAAAAACACTCACCTCTCTCCCTCTCCCTCTCTCTCTCTCTCTCTCACACACACACGCCAATACAAACACACACACACGGCCCACACACACTCACACATACACTCACATATCTAATAAAAGCAACCACACTATTCTCATCTCTCATTTCATTTGGCATTTCGGACCAAAGGAAAAGAAAGAGAGAAAGAGAAAAAGAGAAAAGAGAGAGTGAGAGGTCGAGAGCTTGAGAGAAAAAGGGGGAGGCCAAGAGTGATTGGAGATCGCTGGAGGGGAAGGAGAAGAACTTTGGACCTACATGCAACCTTAGATTCAGACTTAGGAGTCTACTCTACCCTTTCCCAATTTCTTTTAGTTGTTGATTCGGTGGCTTCTTTACGTATATTTGGTTGTTCGAAGTTGAGAAGGTTGGGAAATAAATTTAATTTTGTCACCATAATGGTGTGAGAGAAGCTCTTGCATGTCGTTTTTGAGTGAGTTTTAAAGGTTCTGGTCCTACAAAGTACCCACCGAAACAGGGCATGTATTTTTTTGGTTGTAGAGTTGAAATTTTTGGAGTGTTGAGTCTTAATTTGGGCTCACATATCCATTTTTCCTTCTTGATCTTTCATTGCTAAAAACATAGTGTAAATGCATATGGTTGTAGAAGCTAAAACTTGAACACAGAGCTAAACATATGTCTTAAAAGAAAAATTCAAGAAGAGTTCATTTTACACTAGTGCAAAATACTAATTTAACTTCATGATTTCTATTCAGTTACTTGAAGAACAGAAGTGGTAATGAATATAGCGTATTTTTACTTCTGTTTTAAGTGTACCTGATGCCGTAATTTACGTTATGGCATCAATTGTATAAGCACTTGATGCTATAATTATGTTTATGATATTCTTACATCAGGTGCACTTCAAATAGATACCATATTGGCATTTATAGTATCGGTTTACTAAGCACCAGTCACCGTACTTAAGTAAAGGATTTAAATTAAGTTTTGAAATTTTTTTGTTACACACACACACATATTGAAAAATAAATAAATATTTTAAATATAAAAATTGAAAATCTTAATTAAATAATGGAAACCAAGTTTTAAAAATAACAATGTTATAGTTACATTAAAATGACCCCTTTTATTATGTCAGAAATTTTTATAGTTGTATATTAATTGGTTGCATATGAAGTAGGTTCTCAAATGAGGGACTATATAAATTTAACGTGTTTAAAAAAATTATATTCGCAATACAACGTCAATTATGATTATAGCTATCACCATAATATACAAATATGACATCAGTTAGACAAGAACATATATCATAATCAATTAAATAATTACCTTCTATTATGACATTAGTTGTATTTGGGTTTAATGTTTTAATACATTTATTAGTTTACTATGTCAGCTTTTTATTAACAAACGTTGTAATATAGGTCATTTCACTATAAAAAAATGAAGTTAGGGAGACAATTTTTTCCGTCAGTTATTTCCAATAGATTGTATTATAAAAATTATAATAAAATAAATATATAAAAAATTATTGTTGCTTATTTTTATTAAAATATATGGTTTTTTTCAAGAATGTTATATATAAATAAAAAATATAAATATTAAATCAAAATCAAAATATATAATATAAATATTATCTTATAAAATATTTTTTTTACTTTTTAATAAATAATATATTTATTATTAATAAATACTTATATGAAATAAGAAAATTAAAAATAAATATATATTTTATATATATATATAATACACAAATTATATATATACACATACACACATGTATGTTTCTTGAATATAAATATTATGTTTATGTTGGTGATTGAAATAATATATATGTGTGTATTTATATTTAATTCTGTAAATAAAGATTATAGGTTCATTATAGGTCAACTAACAAAGGCATATCACCACACTTGTGAAGTCAAGAGTTCGAATCCTCTCTTTGTCACAAAATGCATCCAATTTGTGACTTGAACAAGGCGTTAGCATGAACACAAGGTGGCATGGACACATGGCGCCTTGGACGGTGAGTTGGCAAGGACAAATGGTGGTGATATGGCTAGATGGTGACATGGCAATGCCTGGGGTAAACCAATTTATTGTTTTTCTTTTATATTCCTTTTATAGCATCATGTCATTTGTAACCAACGCCATAACACATTCCTTTATGGCATAGGATCCTTTGTAATTGATGCGATAATATCTATTTTCTGCTACTCCAATTTCTACTATACCTTATATGTTGTAGTGATAATACATGTTTAAATGATGTCAAATATAGTATTTTGTACTAGTGTTCGGAAGGGAAATGTGGTGTTTTTTAGGTTTTGGTGATAAGGGGTTGATTATGTAGTGCACTACTACAAAAAACACTTTTAACGTCCCTTTTTTAGTCCTTTTAACGTCTAAAAATAGGGGGACGCCTATGCCAGAGACATAAAAAATTTAGGATACGGCGTCTATTAAAAAAGGGACGTCTAAAGTTGTTTTTTTAAAAAAATTTACTTATATTTTTCACTGCCTGACAATTAGAATCTACGAAAACAAGATCGAACAGTTCTTCAAAAACCAAAATGTCCTTACAGATTAATATTGGTGAAGGATGATAAATCAAAATGAATCTACAATGAAGATAAATCTAAATCTTAACACAACAAAATACATATACAATAATCTCAGTTCAAAACTTAGCCTATAAAAGAAAAAGTAATTATCCATACCTTTTGGCCATAGTAAGAGAGGGAGGACGGAGGCCAACGGCGGGAGAGGGAGGGAGGAGGAACCAACAACATCAAAGATCGAGGAAGGACAATGGAGACAAGCTTCAACAATAGAGAGGAAGAGAGGAAGACGGTAGAGGATGGTGGTGGAGAGAGAGTAGGATGACCTTAAAAAAAGAGCAAAGATAATGAGAGGGAGCGAGAGAGAGAGAGTTATGGTGGAAAATAAGCTTCAAAAGAGTGGTGGAAGAAGCAGCTTGAAGAGAAAATGAAAGTTTTGAAATTTGAATCGAGGAAGCTAGCTTGCAAGGCAAACATAACCTTGAAAAGAGTGATGTCTGTATCAGTTTGACTGATTTACATTATCTTTAGACGTCCCTTTTTGAATTTGGGACGTCTAAAGTAAAAAAATTTGACTTTAGACATCCCTTTTTCAAAAAGGGAGGTCTAAAGTTTAAAAAAAATTTAAAAAATTAATTTTTTTTAACTTTAGGCGTCTCTTCTTCAAAAAGGGACATCTAAAGTTTAAAAAAAAATTAAAAAAATTAATTTTTTTTACTTTAGGCGTCCCTTCTTGAAAAAGGGACGCCTAAAGTTAAAAAAAATTCTTTTAATATTGTTTTTTAAACTTTAGGTTGTGTAGTCTTAATATTCTTTTAATATTCTCAATATGCATATTGAGACCGGAAGGAGATACATGTGTATGGATCCTATAATTAAAATCATAATTTGCATATGAAATAGGAATATATTCATATGGGTTGTGTAGTCTTAAATGAGTTCCATAAATCTTAATGCATGATTGATTGCTTAAATTCATATAGGAATATATTGAGTTAGCAATTAATGATAGAATTACTTGATCTTGGAAGAGGCTAGTAATTAAATTAAGAAAACTTGACTATCAATCATGTGAAATAAATTGGACTAGAATAGATATGTGATTCAATCCAGAATTTGTTAAGTGAAATCTAATCACTAGGGCCTTTTTCTCATATTTGTCTTCACATCAATTGCATTCACATTTAATTATTTTTATCTTGTATTCACAATCACAAACTAATCGATCGGCTAAATAGTATTAAGATTATCAATTTTGGTACTTAGTGATCAATCCTCGTGGGAATGATACTCTACTCATCTCTATATTACTTGTTTACGACAGTGCACACTTACACTTCTAAATACACCATCTTACACTCGTAACAAGTTTTTGGCGCCGTTGCTGGGAATTGTTGTCATTAATATCAATACCAAGTAATTTTAAAACTAATTTGGTCTTTACACTACATTTGTCTTCTTTTTGGTGTCTTGTGTTTCTTTTCAGGCTTTTTCTTAGTGCATGACAAGATCGAAGAAGACTGAATTACAACCTTGTGATTCAGAGATCGAAAGAACTTGTCGAAGAAATTAGAGAATTCAAAAGCAGTCTACTTCAATTAATCCGATGGCAAATCCGGAGGGAGAAACAACAGATACCAAAATACTCAGTGACTATACAACACCAACAGTCATGGAGACAACTTATGGAATCAAAAAACTGCCAGTAGCAGCTAATAATTTTGAACTCAAGCCTGCAATTATCTAGATTATGCAAGCAATTCAGTTACGTGGTTTACCAACAGAAGATCCCAACACACATATAGCCAGCTTCCTAGAAATTTGCGATACATTCAAGCATAATGGTATTACTGATGACGCCATTAGACTTAGACCTTTCCCTTTCTCACTCAGGGATAAGGCTAGAGCTGGCTATACTCTTTACCAGTGGGAAGCATAACTACATGGGATGCCTTGGTGCAGAAAATTTTGGCACAATACTTTCCTTCAGGAAAAATAGCTAAATTGAGGAATGAAATTACCTTATTTACTCAACATGAATTTGAGAGCCTCTATGAAGCATGTGAAAGATACAAGGAGTTGCTAAAAAAATGTCCTCATCATGGGTTACCAGATTGGTGGCAACTGCACTCATTATATAATGGGATGGCGCATACAACCAGAATTCTTGTAGATACTGCAGCAGGAGGATCTTTTATGGGAAAGAGTCTAGAAGATGGTTACAATCTTCTTGAGGAGATGGCAGCCAATGCATACTAATGGCCTTCTGAACGTCATGTTTCAAAGAAAGTGCTTAGAGTGCATGAGCTAGATATCCTTACAACTTTGTCTTCTCAAGTTGCATTTATATCCAAGCAAGTTAACTCATTGGCAAGTCAAGCAAATGCAATCAGCACTCCTCATGAAACCTGTGATCGATATGGAGAACCTCATGTGAGCACGCAATGTCAAGAAGGACACCCATCCATGCCTTCTCAGTATGAGCAAGCTCATTACATCAAAAATCAAAGAAATGATCCATTCTCAAATATTTACAATCTAGGTTGGCGGAATCATCCAAACTTTAGTTGGAAGAATAATCAAAACGTGTTTAAGCCATAAGGGAACTATCAGCAACAAACTCTTCAACCACCAAATCCACCACAACAGAAAGTGAATATAGAAGATGTACTGGCTCAACTAACAATGAATACATCTCAATTCATGGCTAGGACTGACGTAACATTTAAAAAACAGGTGGCCTCAATCAAGAACTTGGAGATTCAAATGGGCTAAATTGCAAATATGCTGAATTTCAGATAACCAGGTACTCTGCCAAGTAATACTGAAAAAAAATCCAAGAGAGCATTTGAAGGAAATTTCCTTAAGGAGTGGGAAAGAAATAAAAGATCCTGTAATTCAACAAAAGAAAGATAGAGAAAATAAAGAAAGTGAAGAAGAATAGAAGGAGAAAGAACAAAATCCTCAAGAGGATGATGTGATACCAGGAAGAATCAGCTTTCCAGATAATCCTCCTCCATATATACCTCATGTTCCATACCCTTAGAGACTCGTAAAGGCAAAGCTAGATAAGCAGTTTAAAAGGTTTCTGGAGGTTTTCAAAAAGCTACATATCAACATCCCTTTTTGCAAATGCTCTTGCCCAAATGACCAGGTATGCATAATTCATAAAGGAAATTCTCTCAAAGAAGCGTAAACTGGAGGAATTCAAGATAGTTGCACTTACTGAGGAGTGCAATGCTATTCTACAAAAGAATTACTACCAAAGCTGAAAGATCCAAGAAGCTTTTGCAAACCTTGCACCATAGGTCAATGCAACTTTGAAAGTGTACTTTGTGACCTAGGAGCAAGTGTAAATCTCATGCCTCTATCTGTCTACAAAAAACTCGGTCTTGGAGAGGTGAAGCCTACACTACTACAGATTAGGGATTTAATGTCACTAAAAGACGTCCCTTCTTTAAAAAGGGAAGTAAAAACTGGACGCGGTGGCATTTATGTAAATAAAGAGAAACTTTTTCCTCTTTAGGCGTCCTAAAAACTAAAAGGGACGTGTAAAGAGATCTTTAGGCGTCCCTTCTTGTATAAGGGACGCCTAAAGGCTGCATGTCAGCCACGTGGCTGACATGCAGCAAACATTAGGTATCCCTTCTTATTGAAGGGACGCCTATTGTATACCTTTAGGCGTCCCTTCTCCAAGAAGGGACGCCTAAAGGTTTCCCTTTCCCTCCATATTCTTCATTTCCCTCCATAGCAACATTTTCGTTCTCTCACGGTCACAAGACTTAGCCCTCCTCCCTCTCTCAAAAAACCAAGCTGCAGGAACTTAGCCTCCATAGCAGCATTTTTGTTCAATCTCCTTCCTCCCAAGATTCTTAAGACGCTATCCCCCTCCTCGATCTATCTCTCTCGCGTATCCATCCCTCTCTTATCGTGTCCACTACAAGGCCAGCGTCAGTGAACCTCCTCAGCTCCAAGGTACAGCGCGCCCCTCCCTTTATCTTTATTTAGGCATCCATTATTTTCTCTGTTGCTCATTGTCAAGGATTTTGCATTGGTTTTTTTTGTAGAGTTGGATTTTTTTATGCGGTTATTTAAGGGTCTGAAATGTCACTTATGTGTTCGTGACTTATAGATTTTTGCTTCTCCTATTACATTTAGAAAAGACATATAATATTTATAATATATGATATTTATTGTTGTACTTGGGCTAGCAGGTTACATCTAAACTAAGAAAGACACTTGTGTCTTTTTATGGCTTTTGCACATGACATATATATATATATATATATGTAGATAATTATAAAATATTTTGTAAGTGAAAAATATGTTGGAATTTGTAGAAAAGTGACTATTAAAAAATTATAAAACTCATTACTTGTTTAGCTCCAAAGTATATATGTAATAGAATGAAAAATGAATGAGATTAAAAGGTAATAATTAATTATTTCAAATGTGAAATGCCATATATGTCTGGAAATAAAAATATTTTGGAGAAATAATTGTTGTGTCATAATAATAATATATAAGTATAAGTTTTTTAACATGTCCTTTTAAATTTTTTAGTTTAATGATGAAAAATTAGTGGATTGTATTTGTTATGTTTAAAATAGTTATAACAAGAAATCTCATTATTATTGTCAATTATTCTAAACTTTAGCGTTATTGAGAATAGCTTAGGTAAAAAATGGATCATAGTTGGATGAATGCTTTGAGAACTAGTGAAGAATATGAGAATGGGGTGGCAGAGTTTATTGAATTTGCTAGAAGGAATGCTCCAACAAAAAATGAGAAGTATTTTTGTCCTTGTGTGAATTGTTTAAATGAGAGTCGACGGGATGTTGATGATATAAGGGATCACCTACTTTGTGATGGAATAAATCTTTGATACACAAGGTGGATATGGCATAGTAAGGAAGTAACTGATTGTCCATCGCACAAGAAGGAAGAAGAGGATGTTATAGAGCAAGATAGAATAGAGAAAATGATTCACGATGTCGAGGTTGAATCCTTCACCCAGGCACATGAATTTGACAGCCTGTGGAGTGATGCAGAGACACCATTATACCCTAGGAGTAAGTACACACGACTGACGGGAACATTGCATTTGGTGAACTTAAAGGCAACTTGTAGATGGACTGATAGTAGTTTTACATTACTACTGGAATTATTATGTGATATGTTTCCAGAAGATAATGTACTTCCAAACCGTATGTATGAGGCAAAGAAAATCTTATCTACGATGGGCATGGAGTACAAAAAGATACATGCTTGCCCTAATGACTATGTATTATACAGAAAGGAGTATGCAGGTCTTAGTGAATGTCTTAAGTGTAAAACGTCACGATATAAAGTCAAGAAAGATGGTGGTTGTAGAGAAGGGACAACAAGTAAAAGGAAACCTTCGAAGGTGTTATGGTATCTTCTAATAATACCACGGTTTAAGCGTTTGTTTGCGACCGCAATAAAAGCAAAGAAGTTGAGATGGCATTCTAATGAGAGAATTTATGACGGAAAATATCTTCGGCACCCGGCCGACTCTCCACAGTGGAAGAAGATAGATGAAATGTTCCCTCAATTTGGCAGCGAGCCGAGAAACCTTCAGCTTGAACTTTGTACAGATGGAATAAATCCGTATGGAACTCTTACTAGTACACATAGTTCGTGGCCAGTTCTCCTTGTAATATACAACTTACCTCCCTGGCTATGTATAAAGCGCAAGTACGTTATGCTTTCTATGATGATCTCTGGACCAAAACAGCCAGGGAATGACATCGATGTGTATTTGACTCCTTTGATTGAGGACTTGAAGAAGTTGTGGGAGGAAGGTGTGGATGTGTTTGATGGTTATAAGAAGGAGTCTTTCAAGTTGCGTGCAATGATTTTTACCACGATAAACGACTTCCCCGCATACGGAAATTTGTCAGGGTATAGTGTGAAGGGTCATAAAGCATGCCCAATATGTGAAGGAAACACACACTTCTGACAACTTAAGCATTGCAAAAAAATAGTGTACCTTAACCACAGGAGGTTTCTTCATCGATTCCACCCATATCGTAGGCTGAGAAAGCGTTTTGATATCTTACCAGAGTATGGAGTTGCACCAAGGGCATTAACCGGGGAGGAAGTTTATAGTCGGGTAGAATGTGTCAATGTGACCTTTATTGCCACTCCTTTACATAGTCTTGTCCAGCCTTCCCATAGTACAGAACCCTGTGGCCAGCCTTCTCACATAACAGAACCACTGGGCCAGCCTTCTACCACTCCAGAGTCAGGAAAATCGTGTATCCTTTATTTGGATGCCTCCATGATTCGTGTTGTAGCCGATGCTCTCGTTTACACACAAGCTACCACCCACCATCATAATCAAATTCCACAGTATTTACGTAGGGTGACAGTGACATATGTTCATGAGGGGGAAGAAGGTGTAGCTATCCCTATCCCTGACGTTGAGATTGTCACGCTGGGTCAGGCAATTGGAGCTTTCATCCTTTGGCCTCAATATCTTATTGGCACGTTGGCAACCCCACCAATGGTAGGAATTATATTCATATCACTTGACATTTATTGGCATCATTGTAATATAATTAGTTTTGTTTGCTATGGTTATAGGAGGAGCAAGATGCGGTGAAATGGCCCTTTCTAGCATGGCTGTAATAGATTTATAAAGGTATTCGCCAAATCGACTTCAATATGCCTCCAGGGATTGTGGGTACAGAATTGACGTATCCCTACACAATCGACAATAAAGATCTTAAGGAGTTTTTGCATTTGGAGGAGATAGATGCAGGATGGGTCAAACTTGCCATTTGGTTAGTTTTTCTTTTCTAAGTTCAAGATTTCATAAGTTCAATAATTCATTAGTCATTTTATTTCTATTTTAGGTCCTTCTACCACATATGCATCGATATGGAAAGACAAAATTTATATGGATTCTTGTGTTCGACAAATACGACATCGGATATAAGTGATGTGGCAAAAAGGACGCATTATGTGAGCTTCACAATGGCAGCGACCAAATTGCGATGTTATCTAGCGCCAATTGTTCAAGGGTATGTAGTTGTATTTTTATTTTTTGGGATGTTTGAGAAATAATTTTCTTCTAATCTAAACTTCATTTTAATCTGTGTATTGTTGTAATTACCATTGGAGCCTGTGTGTTGTTTGCCCACGCCTTAACGAAATCTATTGGTTTGATTCCTTAACAAAAAAGCCCGACAATAACATAAAATCCGTCTTCAACACGTTAGTTATTTCTTTTTTATTAATTAAAGAAATGCTTGATTTAAATAAATTGTTCTAACTTAAAATGTTTTACATTTTAATGGTAGCGCGACTGAAACATATAGAATGCTTGGCAGGTCACATGAGGGTAGAGTTGTTCACAAGCCAAAGTGGTTCTATCCCAAAGTATGTGGTTCTAATATAATTTAAGTTATTTTATTTAGGGTTGTTTTAGAAATGATGTATGTTATTAATTTTAACCAATTGCTTTTGATTTATAGTGCCCTCAACAGCCATGTGGTACTGAATGTGGCTATTATGTTCTACTTTACATGTATAATATCATTCAAAGTGGCGTTACAAGTGATTTTCAACAGGTAATCAAATGATAATATTTTGGGTGTATTTTAATTGAATTGCTAAACAATCCTTTAATTTCATTGATTTCGTATAATCATATTTTCTAATTTGCAGATCTTTGATAACGATGCTGCTTACTTATATGAAGACATTAATTTGATCAGAGACTTGTTGGCTGGGAGGATTCTTCAACATGTTGATTTGTAGAAGTTTATGGTTTCCTATACATTTACTTAGTAGTTGTTTATTAGTGGACAACATTTCTGTCAACACTGTAGTGCATGAATGTTTCATTAAAGGTGGATGTTGTGTTTTGTTAATTATATACTACGTGCTGTATGTTTCCTTATTGTGTAAGGAGACTATGTTGTTGTTTGCTTTCAGAATAGCCAGAAATAATGCAAATAGCACCGTATTTTTTCTTAAAAAAATAACCTTTAGGCGTCCCTTATGGTACAAGGGACGCCTAATGTAGCACCGTATTTAAAAAAAACATTTAGGCGTCCCTTACACTAGAAGGGACGCCTAATGTAAACTTTAGGCGTCCCTTTTGAGGCAAAGGGACGCCTAAAGTCCGTAATTTAAAAAAAATCTAAAAGGACTTTAGGCGTCTCTTTTCACAAAAGGGACGCCTAAAGTTTCAGTACTTTAGGCGTCCCTTTTCATAAAAGGGATGCCTAAAGCTTGAGGTTTAGGCGTCCCTTCTGAAAGAAGGGACGCCTAAACCCTTACTTTTACACGTCTCTTTATAAAGGACATCTAAAGTCCAAATTTACTATGTTGTTGACATACGCGTCCCCCCATAAAAGGACGTTAAAAGTCCCAGAAAAAGGACGTTGAAAGTGTTTTTTCTAGTAGTGCTACCATGGTTTCATTACTTCTAGCTGATCGATCAATAAAACATCCGAGGGATATCTTAGAAGATGTTCTAGTCAAGGTAGACAACTTATATTTCCAACCGATTTCATCATACTCGACATGGAAGAAGACCAAGAAATTCTTATCATTCTTATGAGGCCATTCCAAGCAACTGGGATAACTTTAATAGATGTGCAACAGGGAAAGTTAACTTTACGAGCTCAAGATGACCAAGTATCTTTTAACATATTTAAGGCTTGGTCATGTCCAAATGAAGGTGACACCTATTACAGAGTAGATACAATGACTAGCTGCATAAAAGACGTGGTATACAAAAGCTGCATGGATCAACTACTCGCAATGGGAATAGTATGTTTCAAAATCAACTAATCTTGAAGTACACAAAGAATATTGGGCAATAAAAGCCTTAAATTTTGACTTAAAGGCATCTGGCAAGAATAGACTTCTTCAACTCAATGAGCTTGAAGAATCTAGACAACAAGCTCATAAGAATGCAAAGTTATACAAGGAGAAGACAAAAACATGGTAGGATAAAAGAATTTTGAGGAGTGAGTTCACACCGGAACAAAAAGTTCTGATATGCAACTCAAGGTTAAAGCATTTTTTGGGAAAGCTGAGATCAAGGTGGTTAGGACCTTTTACTGTGGTTCAAACATGGCCATAGGGAGTAGTGGAGATTCAAGAGGTTGATCGGAAATTCAAAGTGAACAAGCAAAGGCTGAAAGAGTATAATGACGGTGTGCTCAACACTTTAAAAATTGTCATCACTTTTGCGGAAACAACAGGTAAGTTCTAAACTTTAAAAAAAATAATAAAAAAATTAAAAAAAATTAAAAAATTTTAAAATTTTTTAAATTTTTTTTAAAATTTTTTTATTGATTTGGTCTTTGTCTAACTAAAGACGTTAAATAAGGGCAGCTATTTGGGAGGCAACTCAAAAATGTTTCATTTACTCTTTCATTTTTCTTTCCTACTCACTAAAGCACTATGCACTGCATCCTTAAATTTTAGTCCTTATCATTGTCATGGAAGAATTTCTTGCAAATCTCAAGAACAGGTTTCCTACTCTTCCCAAAGATGCGCTCAGGAAGGTCTATAGCTGTTGACTTGAAAGAATGAAGACTTTCAAACGTTTAGGCCTTCCTGAGGATGTCCACTGGATCATCGAAGCTAAGGTACATTTAATAGGTGAGATTCATGAATCATTTATTAAACCTATACCAGGAATGGGAAGAAGCTCTTATTCCAAAAAGAGAAGAGCTAAAAGAATATAGGTCTGTTCTAGATGTGCAAGGTGGAATTGTGATCAGCACTATCGAAGCAAAGGTATGGTTTTGATAAATCGAGAAGATAAAATTCAATTTATCGATGGAATGAGTAAGGATTCATTGGATTGTATCATTCAGACTCTTGAGACGCATCCTAGTGGTGATGTTCATCGTGTTCTTCTCGATTTATTTGACATATTCAACAAAGAAAAAGAGCGCTATCGTCTTGGAAATCTGACGTTAAAAGACCTTGTTTGCCAGTTTATAAGAAAACTGGATGGGAAGCAAATCCTCGATTCATAGAAAGCGTTCAAGCCGTTACTGGACGTAAAACCAGAGGAATATGTGAGCCCCAATCATAACTACTGTACATAATCATGCTTTTGTCTAATTTTTCTTATCTTTTCAGTAACTTTTTGACTTTCTTTACTCACTTTACGTAATTTCTTTACGCAATAGCCCATTGACCATTTATGTCAGTAATTTTTTCAAACTTTTTTTGAAAAATGTGTGATTTGCATGATTTTGTTATCGTTTGTATTAGTAGTATAAATATGTATTCTTCCACTTGTAAAAACATAAAATGTTTAAGGGGAAATGAAAAAGGAGTGATATCACCCTAAATTGTAGATTTAAATCTAGCTGTATTTTTTGTGAAACTGACTTAGGAAAGGATGGAGAGTTTATACCTGCAGCACAGGAATTGGGACATGCATTAGCTGCTAGGAAGATCAATTTTGTCTACGGGGGAGGTATGCAGGGCCTAAGAGCAAGTGTGGCTATTGCTGCAACCATTAATGGTAGCAAAGGTTTGTTCGTAAGTGTGTAGGAGTTAGAAAATCACATCTTCTCCTTAAGGAAAGAGTTAGAGGTTTCAAGCCTCCCTGAATGAACTAGACGTATGTTCTACCGTGATGAAGCTTTTATCGCTCTACCTAGTGGTCTGGAAACATTGGATGGGATCTTGAGCGTTGCATATTGGGCTAAACTTAACTTTCACAAAAAGCTATTAGGATTGTTAAATGTTAATGGTTTTTATGATAACCTGTTGTCTTTTCTTGATGATGATGTGGAAACAAAATTCATATACCAAGTGACTCGTCATTCCATCATTTCTGTGCCAACTACTGATCAACTAGTAGATCAACTGCAAACCTATAAACCTCAACCAGATTTGTTAGTCGAGCACATGGGTGGACAATCTCCAGACAACAATCAGAAGTAGACTCTAGATACCACTCTCTGGTTGTAACTTTCCTTTATCTTATGTTTACTCTTAGCATTTTGGTTTAATTTATTGTGTGTTTGGGTTTAAAAAAATTCTCTAATCTCTTAAAGACATTGAGGACAATGTCTGATTAAGGTTAGGGGAGAAAAAAAGAGAGCATAATTTCTCAATTAGATAGTTAGTTAGTAAAACCATTAGATGCATGGGGTGTGAAAAGATGGCAGAGTAAAGAGTTATTCTTAACTCTTGAGATGCATCTTATTAGTTGCATTTTTTTATTTCTTCCTATTTCATCTAAAAAAAAGAAAGAGAGGTCCGATTTTAAAAAAATGTGTATGTGTTTTTCAATGATTTTAAAAAGTATATAAGTTTGAAGCATGGAGCAATTGAGTTTAGAGATTTTATAACATGATTGAACAACTGATTGTTGGATTTAGTGATGAATTTTGAGATTGAATAAACTGAATTTGAAAGTACCTAACAGTGAGCTTTTGAGCCTATAATGATTATCTTTCTTGTGTATGATATTCACCTATTGAGTTATTACTCTAGAACTTGCTTTAAATCTGGTTGAAATTACATGTCACATGCACATTCAAAAATGATAAAGGCATTTATTTTCTTTAGCCAGAGCCAAAAAGCCAACCTTGCAATTATACCATTGATAAGCCCCTTTAACCCTAATTGATTATTTCTTTATTCTCAACATATTAATGTGTTTTAATGATATTTCAAGTGTTTTTACTTAGTTCAAAAGATTAACAGAGCATTTGAAATCTTTGTGAAATGGGCTTTTGATAAGTGTGAGGATGTGTACATTATCAATTGTAGAATTGCAGAAGTTAAAAAAAACAAAGAAAAGAAAAAAAAAAGATATTTAGTTTTTGAATAAAAATTGTGGGATGAGATGAGTCTATTCATAAGATGACTTATTTTTCAATTGCTCTGTTAATTATTTCTTAGATGTAACCCTTCATATCACTATTTACATTCCTTTTACCGTAGCCCCATTACAACCTTCAATAAGTCCTTTTGATTTGAATTATGCATGTGAATTCGGTAGTGGAGATTGAGATATTTAGCAAGCTTATGGTAGTGCAACTTTTTTAGGTGAATTTGAGTGAAACACTTACCCTTAAACATTTGAGAGATTGAGAGGATGAGTCACAATTACTAATTTGGTTCATTCATTTTAAAATGAAGTTACCAGTTTATACTTTTGTTGATTCAAGAATACTATGATCTCTTTATTCTTTAATTGTGTCCTTGTTTATAACTTGACACTTCTGATTTTGTTGGAAGCACTTATTAGTCAATCCTTCTTGTCCGAGGACGTCCAAGAACTAAGTGTGGGGGAGCAAAAACTTGTTACGAGTGTAGGATGGTGTATTTAGAAGTGTAAGTGTTTAAGATGAATTGGGTGTAAGAATTTCCACATATTAGGTAAGAATCTTGACTCTAAGCCACCAATATTGACTTTGTGATCACCTTACTCCTTGACTGTAGCTAACGTTTAACAATTACAACGTTGTAATCTTACTTTGTTGTTTTAATAAAAGTTGTAGATCTGGATCTTATCTTGAAAACGAATGTGAGAGCTCCTCATTTCAACATTTGTAGCTCCAATTATGGTCAAATTAGTGAACAAAGGTTAGACCTGGACAAATCACATGCTCAACTTCTAAGCAAAATTCGGAGCTTTTGAGGATAGAACTGAGTTTTGGCCTCAACATAAAAGTTGTAGGAATTTTTCTCATCTTTCTATCCATATAAAGAAACACTACAAAAAAATAGCGAATTAGTGACGGAATTTAGCGACGGAATTTCCGTCACTAATCAATTTAGAGACGGAAATTAGTGACGGATTAGAAACGGAACAATATTAGCGACGGAATTAGCGACGGAATTTGTTCCGTCGCTAAAAAGGCCGTTACTAATTGATTAGTGACGGAATTTTGCATTCCGTCGCTAATTTAGGGACGGAATTTTTCCATCTCTAATTAGCGACGGAATTTCCGTCGCTAAATTCTGTCTGTATAGAGACGAAATTTAGCGACGGAATTGACTAATTAGCAACGGAAAATTCCGTCTCTAATTAGAGACGGAATTTTCCTTCTGTAATCCGTCGCTAATTATTTTTTTATATATAATTTAAATTGCCACATGTCTACAACACGAGCCTCCACATGTTCCTCGCCGGCGGCTGCCACGTGTACCAATCAGCCACCGCCACCTTGCCATCCTCCACCGCGCGCCACGTGTCACCCTCCACCTCGTGCCACGTGTCACAAGTCACAAATTGGTTGCCTTTTGTGACCAAGTTAGGATTCGAAGCCATGACCTCTCACGCGTGTGCTAGTGCCTTTGCCAGTTGAGCTAAGAAGAACCTGTGAAAGTTAAATGCAAAATCATATATATATATAAACATAGACACACACATTCACACATATGTACATACGTACATACATACATACATACATATATACATACATACATACATACATATAATTAATATATATATATATATATATATATATATATATATCACTTGCAAACAAAAATAGAAATACATAATTTTATATATTATTGAATATTTTAATTTAGTTTTCTTATTTTATTTTATGTAAATATTCTACCTAAATTTTTATTATTAATATCTTTATTTATTTATTTTATTTTATCTTTTATCTTTTTGTTTGTATTTATAAAATTTTCATTTTATTTGTATATAATATATTATTAAAAATTCAAATATATTATATTATAATTTTAATTTCAAAAATAAATATGAATTAATAATTTTTATTTATTTATTTTAATATTATATTATAAATTTAAAATAATTTAAAATTTAAATTATTTTAAAAATTATAATTTTGAAAAAAAATCGAATTATTAAAAAATTTAACTATTAGAGACGAAATTAGTGACGAAAATTCCGTCGCTAATTAGAGACGGAAAAATACCGTCTCTAAATTCCGTCGCTAATTTTTAGTGACGGAATTTAGCGACATAATGTAATTCCGTCGCTAATCCGTCTCTAATTAGCGACGGAAAAATTCCGTCTCTAAATTCCGTCGCTAATATTTAGAGACGGAATTTAGTGACAGAAATTCCGTCTCTAGTTAGCGATAGAAAAATTCCGTCGCTAATTTTTAGTGACGGAAATTAGTGATGGAATTTAGCGATGGAATGTAATTCCGTCGCTAATCCGTCTCTAAATTCCGTCTCTAATTTTAGTGACGAAATTTGTGAGGGATTAGGGACGAATTAGTGATGGAATAAAATTCCGTCGCTAATCCTGTATTTTTTTGTAGTGAACGTCCCAATTCGACATCTAGAACTCCAGATATTACTTAAAAACTGAAACAGGGTCAAAATTTAGTATTTTCCAATTAATTATATTTTATGTCAAATCATTATTTATTTATCAATTGCACCCAAATTCATTACATTAAGCTCAAACGTCATCCAAAAATGCTTCATATAAGGGAAAATAAATGTGCAAATATTTTACTTATCAGGAATTAAAGTTAGTGATGGTTTAGAGTTATGGGACAAGTTTAAGGAGTTAACTTAATTAAAATGAGTGTCTAAATTATAGGGGAAAAAGACATTCAATATGTCTTAATTAGTTACACAATAACCTAAGTACAAAAGATTATAAAAGATAACCAAAAATTCAAATAAAGGATAAGAGTTATAAGAGGGTCAAGAATAACATAATTTTGAGTATATTAATAAGATTGAAATGAGTAATGACCCATCTCTATATGAATTTCAAAATTATAGGATTTGATACCTACCCAAACTCAAAGAGAAAGCCAACTGATGAAGGTAAATTGTAGGAAAGGTCGATAGGTAGTAACTCTTTCTCTCGTATGTTATATAATTGTTCTGCATGTTTGTTTGTACTATGGATTATATTCCTTTCATGAGTATATGGTTTGATTATTGGGTAGTGTCTCGAGGCAGTAAGTCTCGATGTGCATTTTGCATGCGGAGTGTCCTTAGACTATAAGACCTGATATGCATTTAGAGTGGTTATTGGGCTATGTCCTGAGGTTGTAAGTCCTGATGTGCATTTTTGCATGGGTAGTATCCTTAAGTTGTAAGACCTGATATGCAATATGTGTTGTATTGGACCAGCGTGTTCTGTGATTGTTGATTATGCTATATTGTGATTGCTGAATGCTTATTGTTTGATGGTTTATTTTACATGTTTAATGTACTTGTATATATTATTATATTCTGTTGTTACTTCTGAGATTCTTAGGAATCTAACCCCTTTCCATTAAATGATATATGCCTAAGGTAAGCAGCTCAAAGGATAATGGAGTAATTAATGCCAATAACTGAGAAGGTGGCAAGCTTAATTAGTTAATTTTTTTGGTTATCTTTTTTGTTTAGACTTAGGACTTTTGGTAGCCTCATGTGGCTATAAGTTTTGTACACACACACACATACATGAACGTAGAATATGTGTATGTAACGACCCCACCGCCCGCAACCTGGCCTGACGGTGGTCCGGCCCACACTCCCCGCAACCTGGCCTGAGAGTGCGGCAAGCTTATGGAGTGCCCACCTCCATTATACCCCGAAGGGTGCCTCCCCAGGATTGAACTCGCGACGCTAGGCATAACACGCCCGAGCTATCGAACCTGGTACCATTGAGCTAAGTTAGCTCAATGGTACCAGGTTCGATAGCTCGGGCGTGTTATGCCTAGCGTCGCGAGTTCGATCCTGGGGAGGCACCCTTCGGGGTATAATGGAGGTGGGCACTCCATAAGCTTGCCGCACTCTCAGGCCAGGTTGCGGGGAGTGTGGGCCGGACCACCGTCAGGCCAGGTTGCGGGCGGTGGGGCCGTTACATAAAAAACTTAGCTCAATGGTACCAGGTTCGCTGGCTCGGGCGTGTTATGCCTAGCGTCGCGAGTTCGATCCTGGGGAGGCACCCTTCGGGGTATAATGGAGGTGGGCACTCCATAAGCTTGCCGCACTCTCAGGCCAGGTTGCGGGGAGTGTGGGCCGGACTGCCGTCAGGCCAGGTTGCGGGCGGTGGGGCCGTTACAGTGTACATAGTGAAAGTAGTACATATAGGAGTAATATAAGTATGCATAGTAGGGATAGCATTAATAATACTATGCTCAATAATCAAACAGGGATGGACATTTGTATGATGTGAGCCCATAACTTAACTGACTAGCAAAGTATAACTCTGATAATATCGAATTAAATTGAAGAATTAATGAGCTATAATAAAGAGTTCGAACCATTGATTAATTAATTTAAAAAAATTAAAATTTTTCAAAAAAAGTCTATTCATTTACATGTTCAAACCTTTTGCTTTGAATAGGTTTCCAACTATTCTCGAAAGTATTTTCTTCCCAGGACCAAATCTGGCTTAGTGGTTCAAAATTCATTATGTTTATAACTCATCTGACTAGAGATAAATAAGGTACTACAAAAAAAAGCCTCCCTTAATTTATTGATGCATAAAAAATGTGCTACTTAAAGTAAAATAATAAATTGAAATAAACATAAAAATAGGAAAAAAGAATTTTAGTTCACCGAAAGGGGAAAAAAAGAAGAATTTTAATTACGCACTACATAGGGGCATTCTAGTATTTTCATTATTCATCTTCTTCGAGTTGTATTTCCTCACGTCGACTTGGAACGGTAGATTTGCGTTTGGAGAGGTCTAGCTTTGAATTTGTTGCTTGAACGTATTTCTACAAGAAGTGGTTTTAATGATCAGCGGTGAAATCTTGATTACTAGATGGTCTAAATTTAATTTTATGATATATAATAATACATGATGATATATAACTTAACTATACCCATCCCTAAGCAATTCAAATTATCAATATTGCATTGCACTCATAGTTAATTTTAAGAAAAAAGACACATAAATACCACTTAAATTTTAAAATGTCAAATCAATTATTTCCCCAAAAATTGAGTTGTCAATTACTATATTATTTTTATCAATTTCATTACTCTTTTTTCCAAAAACCTAATTTAAGATTTTAAAGTTCAAGTAGTATTTAACTGTCTTTTTAGCTTAATTTTATGTTAAATTACATAAAATTTTCCTGAATTCTATGATAACAAAAATCCTTCTGACTCCTAAACCATGTTCAAATGATCCTTTTAACATTTAAAATTTAATAATGAACTCAAATAAACTTTCAACTTTGTATGGATATATTTCAACCGGCCATCAATTATATGCCCCTAAAAATTATATATATTGTATATATACAATCTCCCTTAAGCATTAAGTTACATGTTTATAAACCTCCTATGAACTCATACATGCAAATTACTAATGAATAGAAATACTAGTATGAGAGTTATATAATAAAGGAAAGAGTTTAGGGAGATTTCATTGTAAAGTCTGAAATTAAAGCTTAAGGGGGTTATTCATATAATAGAAAGTTCAGGAGAGTTAATGTATAATTACACCTTAATTTTTAAACAGGAGTTCTTTTATAATATTGCATACATTGTGTCTTTCACCAACTTTAATTTCTACTCTAAGTTGAAGTTCAATAACTTATGTCAAAAGTAATTATTGAATAATAATAATGAAAAAGTTTATCGATTCAAAAGTAGAAAAAAAAACTAGTCAAGACTATTCCTATTATCGAGTATATCTCTATGGCAATACGTCAACGACGAATTCGGGTAGAAAAGAACTCCTAATTTAGAACATTATGACTAAGCGACATGAGGCACAAAATTGTTGAATCGGATAAACTTATTTGCACAACCAACGCTTAGTTTTCGCACTTTGTGATCTGTGCATCACATCAGATCTATATAAGCCACATCACAGTACATCGAGGTGTTAAAAAAAAACAGAAAAACACTTATATATTACCAAAAAATTTTAAAAAAAAGAAGCTACATATATATCGAGCATGGTGGTATAAGTGAAATAATTGCTCATTGTTCAGTTGTTTCAGTTGAAAAAGAAAATGGCAGGAGGTGCTTTTGTTGATCATGGTCAAATTAAGCGTTTTGAAGGCAAAGTGACAGCCTTCGTTTTGCTCACGTGTTTTGTGGCAGCCATGGGAGGTCTGCTCTTTGGTTACGATCTCGGAATCACGGGAGGAGTAACTTCTATGGATCCATTCTTGATCAAGTTTTTCCCTGCTGTGTATAGAAAATTAAAGGAAGGTGTTCATGAGAACACATACTGCAAATTTGAGGACCCAATCCTTACATTGTTCACTTCGTCCTTGTACCTCGCAGCCTTGATTGCTTCTTTCTTTGCTTCCACTACTACAAGAATTCTCGGTCGTAAACCTTCCATGTTTCTCGGTGGATTGTTTTTCCTTGTCGGTGCATTATTGAATGGTTTCGCAGCGAACATCGCTATGCTCATCATTGGCCGTTTATTGCTTGGTTTTGGCGTTGGCTATTGTAATCAAGTAAGTAATATAAACATAAATTTGCAAGTGGAATTTCTTTAGAAAAAAAATTAAAGGTAAAGACACAGATGGCTTGAGGGTATAAATTGGATTGAACCTGTGGCCTATTTACGATGGAGCTCTCATGCCATTAGACAATAAGATCATTGACAGTTTTGGCAAAAAAAAAAAAAAAAAAGGACCATCGGTATTTGCTTGTGAAATTGAACTAGTGATTTATATGACAACAATACGAACAAGCAGTTATGTCACTAGGGCGTATGGCCATGTGTGTACCAACATTTTTCAAGTACTTTCTTAATTATTGATTTTAAGCCAATTTATTTTGTTTTTCATACTTTCTATAGTCGGTTCCGGTGTACTTATCTGAAATGGCTCCGGCACATATTAGAGGAGCACTAAACATGGGATTCCAAATGATGATTACAATTGGCATTTTGATTGCAAACCTTATCAACTATGGAACAGTTAAGTATGAAAACGGATGGAGAATTTCACTAGGTGTTGGAGCAGTGCCTGCATTTTTTCTGTGCTTGGGATCACTTTTCTTGGGAGACACACCAAACTCCATGATTGAAAGGGGCAAAACTGAAAGAGCTAAGGAAATGTTGATCAAAATTCGTGGAACTGAGAATGTTGATGAGGAGCTCCAAGATCTAATTAATGCAAGTGATGCAGCCAAACAAGTGGAACACCCATGGAAAAATATCATGCAACCTAAATATAGGCCTCAAATCACTTTCTGCACCTTAATTCCGTTCTTTCAACAGCTAACAGGCATCAATGTCATCATGTTTTATGCTCCGGTTCTCTTTAAGACACTTGGCTTTGGTGCACAAGCATCTCTCATGTCAGCAGTTATTACCGGTGTTGTCAACGTCATTGGCACATTGGTGTCTATTTTCTTGGTGGATAGATTTGGAAGAAGGATTTTGTTCCTTGAAGGTGGCATCCAAATGCTTGTTTGCCAGGTGACATTCCACTAAAGACTCTCTCTCTCTCTCTATATCTATATATGCGCGCATGTTTGGCATTAATTTGGCTCATCATAACTAACTTTCTACATCCAAAAAGTGAATTTAGGCTCAAATTTATGGTTGGGTCGAACAATTTTGGGAGAAAATGACTTTTAGATCATAATGACTTTAAAGTTGAAGCAACGTTTTGGAGGTTTTTTTTGTCATATTTAAACCTTATGAAACTAACTTTCAGTATATCATCTAAATAAGTTTTTATCAAACTAACTTCTTACAACATCCTATCTAAAAATAAATCACATTTCGCTAATTAATTTTCACCCCAACTTTCGTTTGCAAAAGTCAATCACGATAAAAGTCTATCACTTTTACATAACGTTAATCCAAATTTAGAGTGTCTATCTATTGACATGTATTGTCACTAATTATATTGCTTTCAGATTGCTGTGGGAATCATGATAGCTGTGAAGTTTGGAGTTAATGGACAAGGATCATTTAGCAAAGGTGAAGCCGACTTGCTTTTGTTCTTGATATGTGCTTATGTTGCAGCATTTGCTTGGTCTTGGGGACCATTGGGATGGTTAGTGCCGAGTGAAGTGTGTCCTTTGGAAGTTCGATCTGCTGGGCAGGCCATTAATGTTGCAGTGAATATGATCTTTACATTCCTTATTGCTCAGATATTCTTGGTATTGCTTTGCCACTTGAAGTTTGGCCTCTTCTTCTTCTTTGCGGCTTTCGTAATCGGAATGACCATTTTCATCTTCTTCTTCCTTCCCGAGACCAAGGGCATGCCCATTGAAGAGATGAGCAATGTTTGGAAATCACATTGGTTTTGGAAAAAGTTTGTTCCTTTTGATGTTCCTACTAACGTTGTTGATCAAAGGCCGGCCACTCCTTAAAGGCTGTGAAAGTTGGTGCAAAATTTTCAATATTTCTCAGAAGAGTTATGCGACAAGTGAAAAATGCGAAAGCAACAAAGAATTTGTCAAATAACTCTGAGCCTATGGGTAGAAAAATTGGACACCGTACACTCTAATGTTAAAATGATTGTTATTTCTATGTCGAGTTGTACACGATTTGTGTAATCTTTCATATGTTTGTACAGGCAACACACCAACTTGCAATAAAAAAATGCAACCATTAGGCTAATCATGCCTGCATGGAAGTTCCTTTTCTTGCTTTTAATCTGTTGATCAATTTATAATTATATAGTCGATATTGAAGAGTTAATAGTTGTCAAATAAAACCATTTATTTTTAATTTTTCATAGTAATTTATAATTATAAGTAAGAAAGGATAATAGTTCAATTATAAGAAGTAAAGGTTCATTGGAATCAGTTTTTCCTATTATTATAATCAATATTGCTGTAGATCTAACCAGTATAAATTCATAATTAATTGATTTCTGTAATATCCCAAATTTTGGAACTAAAGGCTAGAGAGTAAACTTAAATTAAATGGACTGCTAGACCTCAGTTTATCAAATGTCCCTATGAGGCATGTTTAAATTCCCCAAAATTCCTTTATATCCTTGGACATTAAAAAGAATTATACTGGTGAGCTAAAGAGCTCAGGGAATAACAAAACGAAGTGATTGGAAGTCACACACAATATAGTGAAGTGGAATACAAAGTATTGTTGCTATTGGTGAAATTCTCGATGTGGCAGTCGTGGTTGTGTGGAAGATTTTAAAGGGAAAATGATGTCCATATATTATGAAAATTTCTAGAATGAAAGTAGACTTATCAAGATTTAATTTTATAGGTTATATAAGTCATTTGGAGCTGTACACAAAGACAAATGAATTTTTGAAGTTAGCCCAGCGAAATTAACTATTTTCTGAGGCAGCATCCAAAGATTAAAATTATGAGAATAATGAGCTTCCAATTAGCCAAGAATTATATTTTTCCTTAAAACTAGACTCAATGAGGGTCACATAGCCTTTAGAACCACCCCGATTGAACTTTTGTACAATTAGATATGAATTTTCAAAGTTTAATGAAAATACTGTCAGTTTTGTAATTATGTGCGAAAATTCAATTTCTGGGCCAATGAGATTGTGACATATGGAAAACCAATTTGACCACCCATTTAATGAATAAATCATCTTCTTCTCCAGCCAATTTTCACGTAAAAAGAACCAGAAGAGAGAGAGAGAAGTTGTAGAAAGAAAATGGAGAAAGGGAAGAGAGAGAAACTTTGAGCCGCTAAAACACTACCGAAACGGCGTCCTCTCTCAAAGTTCCCTTCATGAACGTTCCTCTACTTACCGAGAGCTTCATTTCTACAGTTTTGGATTTTCATTTGGAGGTGGTTGGCGTCATCTCACCGGCTGGAGTGTTGCCGGAATTCCGAACCGTTTGCAGAAATGGGTAGAGGTAAGCGTAAGCTTCCTTTTTAACCGATTGGTTTGTCGTTTGGATGAGTATAGAGGAAGTTGGATACTATTTATGGATGGTTTAAAATGGTTTTTTCAATGTCTTAATCATGGCTAATGAATGTTTAAATAGCTAATCATTCGATTAGAAGTAGAAATGAAGTGTTTAAGCCAAAGAAAACAAGAAAACAAGAAAACAACATGTTACTCTTAAGAACCTTGATTTCTGCCCTGTATTGTGACTTGATGAAGGAATAGGAATTTGAAAAATTTGGGGTTTCCAATGGACTCCTTGGGTAAAATTGTGTTGGTATACAAGTGGTCATGATTTTTGGATGCTTGTATATGAATTTGGAAGTTTTAGAAGTTGAAGAATAACTGTTGTGAAATCTGTCTTCTAAAGGCAGTGTCCTTATGATATGTTTTTGAAGGGCTGAATGTTGTTCAGTGATAATGAAACTTTCTAGACTTAATGTAGAAATGATAAGCTTTAAAATGATATATAATATGAAACATTTGAACAAGTATGCTAGAAGTTATGATCTGGTCATGTAAAACAGGGCAATTCTGGAGCAGTGTCCAATTAAAGGGAATTATGTACCTATGTGTGTGCATTTAGCTTGTGGCCATATTTTCCCCATAAAGTAAACTTAAATAGGGTTCCATAGAACGTGGAAGCACCTTATTTGGATTTTTGTAGAATTAGTTATGATGTTTACAAGTTTGGCTAAGAATTAGGACGGTGAAATTCTGAACAACGAGATTCTTGGCCACGGCCAAAATGTTTCTGTTTGGTTTTTTGCCGTGGTCAAAACCCCCAAATTCCAGAATTTCATATTTTTGAAGGAAATTGACACATTTAGCCCTTCCTAGCTTCTTGGGCTTTAGTATATACTTCTAATGACTCACAATCATGGCTTTAATGATGTAATTGGGTATCTAGGGCCATGGAGAAGTCAAGAAAGAAAAGGAATGGAAGAATTTCCAAGAAGCTCTGATGGTTGGAAGAAAATGGAATAATTCAAGAAGAAGGACATAAGTCCACAAGGTAGTAAACTTACTTGTATGTATTTAATGTTTATGTTGTGTATTGATTTGTTGTATTGCCTTGCTTGATTATGTGAAGCATATATGAATGAATGAAGCTCTGTTTCTATTTTTACTATGGTCATAAGTATGTTGTACGAAACATTAAGCATGCATAATATCATTATGTGAACATGAGCCTTCGTAAGGCAAGCATATCATGCACTAGCATTCATCTTACATGCATTGTCTGTATGTTTGCTACTGAGATTCTCTCGAATCTCACTCTCCCCCACCAACCATATAGCTATATGAACAGAAAAGGAGAGAATGCTTGAAGATGATTCAGAAGAAAAGAAGATGAAGAATTGAAGACTGAATTGTGTTTAGATTACTGTGTGTATCATTATTTACGCGCAGAGAATATTTGTTTATAAGAATACATGCGAATTTGAATTAAGCCGTAATCGGGATCATTGAGAATAAGAATGAACTCTGATATTCGATAAGAATAACGGCTAAATAAGTCGTGAATAAGTAATTACCCCTAATAAAGTAATAATGAATACTTCCGTGTAAGTACTTAAGGAGTATGTAAGACGGGTGTTACAATTTCAACCCATGTAAATTGTCCCAATTAATTTTTTAGAGAATATAAAAAATTACATTTGGCTTGAAGCAATAATATAATGTGAGATGTAAGGGAAAATAGTAAGGCTAAATGATCCGACACTATTTTTTTGTCTTACCTTTTGAAAAATCACATTAATGTTTTAAGTGGAAAATGAATTATAGTACCTTCTGCTTAAAACCAGAGAATTATTCACTCTCAAAACTTGTTTTATTCATAGTAAAGAGATTATAATATTTATGCTTTGGGAGAGCCGTTGAGGGAGAGATTTTAGGGATTACAAAGTAGGAAATCTCACCAGAAATAAAGACCTAAAAATAAGGATTATTAAATAAGACTACAATCATAATCAATTAGAGAAATTGAAGGGATTTGATTCTATATGATTCTAATAAATTATGATAGATTATAAAGCTTCTCCTCAAGCTAGAGAATAGATGCCAATCATTCTTAACTTACTTCGAAGCCCTACAAACTTATCTCTATCTAGTGGTTTTGTCATAATGTATGCAATTTGATTGTATGTATGTAGGATAAATTCATGATGCCTACTTTAACCTTTTCTTTAATGAAGTATCTATCCATCTCAACATGTTTCGTTTGATCATGATAAATAGGATTCTTTATCATTTTAATACTAGCTTTATTGTCACATTAGAGTTGCATGGATCCCTCATATGGAATTCCTAATTCTGTCTATAATCCAATGACCCAAATCCCTTCACATACTCCAAGGTCAACTGCTCTCAACTCAACTTTTGCACTGCTTCTTGACACCATAGTTTGTTTCTTACTTCTCCATATAACTAGGTTTCTCCACACATAAGTGCAATAACCTGTGGTTGATCTTCTACTCTCAACATCCCTTGTATGGTTTGCATCAATGTAGATTTTGATATTTCTTGTAGTTCCTTTCTTAAAGAAGATATCTCTACCTAGATTAAGCTTTGGGTAGCTCAAAATCCTATATACAACCTCCATATGTTCTTCTTGAGGCTGGTGCATGAACTGACTCACTATTTCAACTGCATAGCTTATATCTAGATGATTTTCAGTCAAGTATATTTTGTTGGAAATTGTGTCCTAGGAGCCAATTATTGTATTTTGAACATTTTTATTTAATGAATTTCTGTTAGCCGTTTAGCTTAACCACAAGCGTACAGATCGTCACAAGTAGTATAATATCGTTCCCACGAGGACTAAGGCAAAAATGAGTTAATTATCACACTTATGTTCTTAATTAGGTTGAGTGAGTGTAATTTAAAAGAAATTTTATATTTAAGAATTAATTGATTAAAAGAGAATTTATTTAAGAACTTCAAGACGAGAGAAACCTATGATTACTTATCCCTATTGTACTTTATAAGACTAACTTAACTCTTAAATTGATAATGAAAACATGTGCTTGTTTGTCAGAGGTTCAAATTAATTGATAAAGCTTTCTCAAGTCAAAACCATTTTATATTTTCAATTAACATGTGCAATCTCTTGTCTTAGTTAGTGAAAATACTTATTAAGCTCTAACCTCAATTAGACAATACTAGGCTAATAGATATATCTCTATTCTATTAACAAACCATCCATTTAATCCCTAAACTTCAAGTCTAGCATGATTTTATCTAAGTTCTACAATTAAATTAGCTTTCCCAAGCATCACTCAATTGAACTCAACAATCTAAGTAGTGGCTAATCACCTAGAAGCATTAAGCACGAGATAAAATCAACACATAAATTTCATAAGTAAATAAAAATGTCTTAATCCATCTAATAGTTCAAAGCAATCCTAGAATATGAAATTTAGCTACTCATAGACAAAATAAAACAACAACCAGAGATGATAATACGGTTTATACAAAAGCCAGGTAAAGGAGAAAAGAAAACGAAAGAACCAAGATTAAAGCTCCAAATCTCTTTGAATCTTCAAGCTTCAACTCTCCAATTGCTTAATCTTCTCTCTCTAGCCCTCAGCTCTGATGCTCTCCTTGCTTTCTGTATTTGAATGATTCTCCTCTGCCTTTCCTGAAGAAGCTTAACCCCTATATATAGGTAAGGTTCTTAGATCCTCATGCAAGATCTTTCTAGCAAAATAAAATCAAACAAAAAGATAAAAAATAGATAATGATAATAATAATAATAAATAAAGATAATGATGATGATGATGATAATAATAATAATAATAAATGAAATATATTTTTCCTTTTTATCTTAAAGTATTATATTTATTATTAATATCATTATTTTTATCTTTAATATCAAAATCATTATTTTTATCTTAAAATTTGATATTTATAATGAAATCTCTCTAAATTGATATCTTATCAAAATCTCACTCAAATCCCTTTAATTTAACCTAGATGAATCCCAAATATATTAAAATATATCTTAAGATTATCAAAAAATAGGGAGTCATCAATTTCTCCATTTTTTTATCATATTATTTGCATATTCACTATGATAACTATTATTGGATAAATCATAATGATTGTCCTAAATGTCCCTGATCGATCATCTATGTCGGAGTAAAGATGAAATAAGACTAGTATGACTTTGAAGAGGTATGGTGTAATATCCTAAATTTTGGGATAAAGGCCTTGAGATTAAGCCTAGATTTAGCGAATGTCCTGGCAAGGAATGATATTATTTCTCAAAATTTCTTTATATCATTGGATATTAAAGGGAATATTATGGTAAGCTGGAGAGCTCGGGGAAATATGAAAGGGAGGGGCAAAATGGTCATTTGACCAATGAAAGGCTAGCATCTATTATTTCCCTATTATAGATGCCCAAGTTAGTCAAGTGTGGAGGGAAATAATATAATGAAAAAGGATAAGAAATGGTTTACTACGATAAATCGTAATATGTAATGGCAAAATGGTAATTTTGCCATAAGATGAGAAATGATGGTTTGTCCCTAATATTCCCAATGATTTGTGTTGAATGAGAATTAAAAGGAGGGAAATGAGTACTTGATAATTAATAAGCTTATGTGGTGAATTATTATCAATCAAAGTCAATAAGCAGAGAAGCTTAAGGCTTCGGTCGACTACTTAAGGTGGTATAATGAGATAGTTTGTGAGTGAAGAATACTCCCTTATTTCTCATTAATATTGGTGGAATGATGAAGGAAAAGAGGAATGAAACTTGTTATGCAAGTAATGAGACAGCTGGATCAATTGGTGGTAAGCTACTTGGATGATTTTAATTAATCATTATCCTTTATCATTTATTCTCATTCTTTCCTGCTTTCATATTAAAACAGAAGAGAAGGGAAAAAAATCAAAAAATGTGAGAAAGAGAGAAAGAGAACGGAGAATGCAAAGGAGAGAGAGAAGAGAGAGAAAGTGTTGATTTGCCGAAACTCTATCGAAACGGTGTTTTCTCTCAAAGTACCAAGTACAAACATTCTTCTACTCATTTAGAGCTTTGATTCTATGGTTTTGGATTCTTGTTTGGAGATGGTTGGTGACATCTCGCCAGCCGGAGCATCGCCAGAATTCCAAACCGAATTCATAAAAGTGTAGAGGTAAGCGTAAGCTTCTTGTTGACCATTTCAGTTTGTCGTCTAGATGAGTAATATGAGAGTTGGGTACTATTCATCTCTCATTCAATTAGTGTTTTGGAGGCCGAAATGATGTTTGATGGATGTCTAAACGACTAATCATGTAATTAGAAGTAGAACGGAGGGTATTAAGCATAAGAAAGGGAAAAAATGACACAACTCTTCTGAAAACTCTATAATGGCTATCTAGGGTGTGGCATGAGGATAGAGTTGGAATTTCATCAATTGTGTAGGATTCATGTTGATGATGAAGTGGGATAAGGCCCAGAGAGTGAAATGACTAAATTATCCTTATAGATCTAAATAGGGGTTGTGAAGGGTATTTATGTCATTTGGGCCTAAATTTGACTAATCTGAAGTTATAAATGGATTCTACACATGAAATTGTGTAGGATTAGCCCATGTCATATGTAATACCTTATTCTCAATAGCCAAAGATGAGTAGAGATGAGTAGTGAAATCATTCGTGGGACTAGGATTCGAACCCGAATTACCCAACTTCAGAAAAGGTTCACAAATTCCCAATCTTAACTCAGGAGTTGAACATGGGATTGAGAGGGTTTTTTATAGGGTAAAAAAACATTTCAATTATTTCCATGAGTTTCACTACGTCAATAACTCTCCACGGCTCTTTATTTCATTATATCAGAATATGCGAGCGATTCTCTGCTTAAACTTAATATATTCATTTTCATACATGGAATGTATAGCCACATATACATCAAATATATAATTACACATAACCACCACACTCTTACATCAAATACAAATAGTAGTGCATTGCACTACGATCTTCACTTCACCTTCATATTTCCTCCAATGCATATCTCCCTACACTCTTTACTTGTCTAAATGGTTGGTTGGGAGGAGTGAAATTTGAGAGAATCTCAGTAGCAAACATTATCACTATGCATGCCAGATATATATGAATGCATGACATGTTTGCCTATACTATTTCATGCCAACATAATGACATACTGTATGCTCAATGTTATGACATACGTATGGCCATTGCACAAATATAAAAGAGCTTCAACCAATCATACATGTTCCACACAAATAGGCAAAGCAGTCACATGATCAATGCAAGACATACATATCACATACATGCAGAAAAGGTAAGTTCACTACCTTTTGGACTTTGTGTCCTCCTATTCTTGTCCCTTAATCTGACAACCATTGCTTCTTCTTTGTCACTTCATGGCCTTAGGTAAGTGATAACATCATTAGAGCCATGAAAGGTGAATGCCCAATGGCCCACATTATCCCTACATGCTTACTTTCACCCTTGGAGTTCATACCAATTACATTTGTGACATTAAGTCTTAAATTTGCATAAGACATAAGGCTAACAAAATTTTCACCCAACTTTACAAATTCACCATTAATTCTAGAAAACTCCAAATTGAATGTTTCCAAATTCTATGGAAATATATTTCACTCTAACTTCACATAAAAATACTAAATTATAGCTATCACAGCCACAAAATTCACAGAATTTCGTCAAACTCAACCTGTCCAAATCATATTCCAGAAATAGTGCAGAAGTTCAAAAATTCATATCTAGATCCAAAAAAATAAAATTAAGATGGTTCCATGTCCTAATTGACCCTTGTTAATTTTAGTTTCAAGGAAAAATATATCCATTAGCTATATATATATGAATTAATACAGTATTTTAACTTTCTACACATTATTCCAGAAAATTCCAGTTTTACATGACCTAACTTCAAAAACATAGAACTTCTAGCACACAAATCCAATTGAGCATTATGACCTATAAAATTAAAGGAATTTGTGTCTAATTTTCAAATGGAAATATTTGGAATTTTTAGATAAGGTTTGTTCCT
Organism: Albizia julibrissin; assembly: GCA_037074505.1. Taxonomy (NCBI): domain Eukaryota; kingdom Viridiplantae; phylum Streptophyta; class Magnoliopsida; order Fabales; family Fabaceae; genus Albizia; species Albizia julibrissin. The sequence goes on along the minus strand of CM073477.1, from coordinate 55,383,125 downwards.
TGAATTATCACGCACAATAACAAGGCTTCAGGAAGACAAATTAATCTCATGAACAAGCTTTCTTCATAAATTCCCATATTTATATACAAGCATCCAAAAATTATGAATACTTGTATACCTACACAATTTTTCCTGCTAAATTCAATGGAAGCATCAAAATTATCAAATTCTCACTCCTCCTACACGAAACAGTACAGGGTAGATCTAAGGATTCCAGAAAATAGTTTGTTGTTTTCTCGTTTTCTCTTGCCTAATCACTTCCTTGCTACTCCTAATCAAATGATTAGCTAATTAAAGACTTATTAGACATGATTTGGCCATTGAAAACACCATTTTTTTATGAGAATAAATAGTACCCAACTTCCAATATACTCATCCAAACAACAAATCAATCGGTTAAAAAGGAAGCTTACGCTTACCTCTACCCATTTCCGCAAACGGTTCAGAATTCTGGCAACACTCTGGCCGGTGAGATAGGGCCAAACACCTCTAAATGAGAATCCAAAACCATAGAAATAAAGCTCTTGATAAGTAGAAGAAGTTTCCTGAAGGGCACTTCGAGAGATGACGCCGATTCGGTAGTGTTTCGGTGGTTAGAACTTTCTCTCTCTTCTTCCTCCATTTTTGTTCAACTCTTTTTCACTCTCTTATTTCTATTTTCATGCAGGAAATGATGAATGAGGAAGATGCAGAATGATTAAATGAAGTGTTAAAATAATTTTGCCAAGTGTCAAGCTCCTATTGGCCCAAAATTCCAATTTTCGCACATAATGCTTGATTTGGCAGAATTTTCATGAAACTTTGAAAATTCATATCTAATTGTAAAAATGTTTAATTGGGGTGGTTTCAAAGGTTACGCGACCCTAATTGAGTCTATTTTTAAGGAAAAATATAAAATTTAGCCAATTTAAAGCTCACTCTTCCCAGAATTTTAATCTTTGGATGCTGCCCCAGAAAATAGTTAATTTCACTCGGCTAACTTCAAAAATTCATTTATCTTTGTGTACAACTCCAAATGACTCATATCACCTATCAAATTAAATCTTGATAAGTCTACTTTCATTTTGGAAATTTTCATAATTTTGCACTATCATTTACCCATCAAAACATGTCACACAATCATCACTGTCATACCAGGAATTTCACCAGTAGCAAAATTACTTTGTGTTCCATTTACTATATTGTTTATGACTTCCAATCACTTCATTGTGTATGACTTCCATTTACTATAAAGTCAGACTTTATACTTCCCTTTTTGACAAAGGGAAGTATAAAATAAAAAAATTAATTTTTTTAAATTTTTTTTAAACTTTAGACATCCCTTTTTGAAAAAGGGACATCTAAAGTCAATTTTTTTTAACTTTAGATGTCCCAAATTCAAAAAGGGACGTCTAAAGATATCGTAAATCAATCAAACTGATACTGACATCACTCTTTTCAAGGTTATGTCTACCCCGCAAGCTAACTTCCTCGATTCAAATTTCAAAACTCTCATTTTCTCTTGAAGCTGCTTCTTCCACCACTCTCTTGAAGCTTATTTTCCACCATAACTCTCTCTCTTACTCCCTCTCATTATCTTTGCTCTTTTTTGAAGGTCGTTCTCCTCTCTCTCCACCACCATCCTCTACCGTCTTCCTCTCTTCCTCTCCACTGTTAACGCTCGTCGCCATTGTCCTTCCTCGATCTTTGATGCTGTTGGTTCCTCCTCCCTCCCTCTCCCGCCTTTGGCCTTCCTCCTCCCTCTGCTACTATGGCCAAAAGGTATGGATAATTACTTTTTCTTTTTATAGGCTAAGTTTTGAACTGGGATTATTGTATATGTATTTTGTTGTGTTAAGATTTAGATTTATCTTCATTGTAGATTCATTTTGATTTATCATCCTTCACCAATATTAATCTATAAGGACATTTTGGTTTATGAAGAACTGTTTGATCTTGTTTCCGTATATTCTAATTATTAGGAAGTGAAAAATATAAGCAAATTTTTTTAAACTTTAGACGTCCCTTTTTAAAAAAGGGACGTTGAAAAGGGACGTCTGAAGTTTTGTTTTTTTTTATAGAAAAAGACTTTAGACGTCCCTTTTTTAATGGACACCGTATCCTGAATTTTTTACGTCTCTGGTATAGGCGTACCCCTATTTTTAGACGTTAAAAAGACTAAAAAAGGGACGTTAAAAGTGTTTTTTGAAGTAGTGTGCGCCGAGGTTAAGGGGGCATTTTGGTAATTTAGCATAATTGGGCTAAGTCATCAACTAATACGAGTATAGAATGTTATATGGATGAGTAATGACTCATTAAATGTATTTGGAATTTTAGGACTCGACGGATGGACATGCCCGAACCGAAGAAAAGGCGAAGGATTGATGATGGACATGAGGTCCGACAGGTAGTGGACTTACCTTTCTTGCATGTATATGATTGATATGTATGTTTTACATTGATTATGTGACTGCTTTGTCTATTTGTGTTGAACATGTTTGATTGATTGAAGCTCTGTTATATTTGTGTAATGGCCATATGTATGTCATAACATCGAGCACGCAACATGTCATTATGTTGGCATGAAATAGTGTAGGCAAGCATGTCATGCATCCATATATATCTACATGCATAGTGGTATTGTTCGCTACTGAGATTCTCTCAAATGTCACTCCTCCCAAAAAACCATTTTAGACATGCTGAAGGATGCATGAAGTTATGCTCGGAGTTATGGAGACGTGAAGTGAAGAGAAGATCGTAGTGTGAGCACTACGTTGTGTTAAATGTAATGGATTTATATTTGATAGCCTTGTATGGCTTGATGTATATGTGTATGTATAAGGATGAATGAACAATTGTTGTTAAAGCAAAGAACCGCTCTAATGTAATAAGAGAATCACTCTAGCATAAATAAGAGAATGACTTTTAGTTTATTTAAATTATCGCTCGCTTACTCTGATTTATGGAAACTAAGAGCCGGAGAAGTAATGGAAAATAAGGTATCACATATAGAGCTATGAATAAAAGTCCTAGATACTTGTAAGAGTAAAAGGTGCTGGATTGACCTGCTATGAGAAAGCTACATGGATCAAGTCATACGCTTGTCTCATGTATAACCTGAGATCATCATAGATTCCTACATAAGAGTCACTCAAATTTGACCTAGTCAAAAGTCACCTTTGACCGAGTGATGATAAAGGCTATGTTCGGACTTAGAGGTTTTTATACAAAGGAATGTCAATGGTCAAGATGGAATTTGTCTCTTACATTACTAGAGAGATATTACTAAGCCCCTTAATGAGTGAGTCTGAGAAATATGTGGGCATACTACAATGGAAAGAAGTTTCTATTTCTACAGTCAGACTACTCAGGGATCGAGAAAGTAATGGTCAGGAATAGGAGGATGACATTCTCCATGCCTCATCCTTAACTAAAATATCGTGTGACAAAAGGGATGTGATATAGTTGTATGACAAGTCGTATCGATTTATCGATCCTCATATATATAAATTGGGTAGTCATAATGTTTTGCTAAAGGGCGCTCACGACCTGTGGGTTAATATAGTTATTGGCCTACTACCAACTTCATATGGGTCTACATGATCGCACAAAAAAAATAACCCAACACGAGCTATAATATTCAGATTCATTAAATATAAGATATGTTTAGATTTAATGAATGTAATGGTTAATCTAGGGTGGATGAATTTTACACACACACACACACACACACACATGTTGTGTGAATATTTACTTGATAAATATTTATGTGTGCCTACACTCACACACACACACACACATGTATATAGACATATATACACATATATATTCAAAAAGAAAATTAATAAAATTATATATACATATATGTATTTTCGAATATATATTATATATGATAATATTATTATATTGTATTAGTTTTAAATTTATTTTTATCTAATAAATTAAATTTAATAACTAACATGATAAAGATATAATATATCAGATTTAATTTATAAAGATAAATTAAATTTATTTCCATTAGCTCGTTATTTATATTAAATAAATATGTTAAATTAAAATTGTTGGACAGATTTAATTAAACCATATTTATTGAATTTACTTATAAAAAACAATTAAGTGTTAATTGATATGATATGGATTTTGAAATTAATTAAGATTAATTTTAAAAATATAATATCTATCATCTAATAGAAAACCCTGATTAGTTATAAAAGGTGAGAGCTAGGGTTTTCTACTGATGATGAAAAAATAGATAGAGATTCATGAGAAAAAGAAAACTCTAAAGGGACATTGGTGGCGCTAGCACGCTGTCCGTGTTGGATTCCTATTCTTGTGGATACTGATAAAGGGAGCTTATCCAAGTTGTTAGATCCTTGAGATTGAAAGGAAATATCGAGAAGCATAAGAAAGTTCAAGCATGTCAAGCAAACTTGTTTAAGCCTGTTTACGTTGATAATCAAGATCATAATTTAAGGACTCGAGTGCAATCTTTATATGGCCGGATTGAGAAGCATAAGAAAGGTATGTTTTTTCTACTACTCGATTTAAATGCCGTTAACAAATCTGCAGTAGGGATAGAAAAATTTTTGAATTTAATTTCCATGGTGCCTACCAATCCCAACAATGGCATCAGAGTTAGGTCAATTGTGCGTTTAAATTGAGTTTTAGTTCTTATTGTGTGATTATATATGTGATATATATGTTGAACATGATTTTAGAAGGGTTGAATTGAAAACCCAAAGATTGAAGTTAAAGTAGTAGTGCTGCTAGATTTCATTTTCTAGAGGCAGTCTGATTGTGATGAGTTTTTGAATGACTAAATCTTGTCCAATAACCATGAGACTTTCCATAATGAAATTAGACATCTTAATCTTTAATTTGATATATAACATATGTCATTGGGGTTAGTACATTAAGATATATGAATTTTTAAAATTAGGCATTGAATCTGAAACATTTTTTGTGGTAGTGAGGATTAATTAGAGTTTCTGAAATAGTGTAAGTATAATTTTTTTAAGGATATATTTTTCTTCAAAATAGACTTAATGAGGGTCACATAGAACTTTAAACCTCTGGAATTGGATTTTTCTGGATTTAATTATGATGTTTCAAGTTTAGGTGAAAAATATGGAAGTTTAGTAGGACCACCGTAGCTAACTATTCATAGCACGACATAATCATAACATTTATTACTTTTCATATTGTATGAATTGTTATTTATTGTGGTTTTATTTTCTAAAATTGTTTGGGTATGGTGAATAATATGGCTCAAGTTTTACAAGGGTTGTAAAATTTTAAATACGGCTTGCGTGTCGTGCCTTCCTCTATATAGTCTAGATGTAAATTCTCATCTCATCTCACTCCCCTTATATGTTTAAATAAGGTTTCTCAATGTATTTTCTTTTCTTACTAAAGAGGTCCTCTCATTAGCGTGACAGGATTTAGGTTAGGCGAGCTATATTGTGTCACATTTAAATTAAGGTTTTCTTTTGTTGATTAGATCATTACATGCATATTTTATATATATATATATATATATATATATATATATATATATTTGTGTGTGTGTGTGTGTGATATAACTGTGATATATGTATTCATATAAATGAAATAATTAATTAAGCCATCCAAATGAAATCTTAAGTTATAATGCCGTCAATTAATGAATACTTGTCAAAACCTAGATCGCTCAATTGTAGGATCCATCAAAGTGGATGCATTTGAATTATCTTAGTAAGACAAGCATGAGTAATGGTACTACTCAAAAAGATTCATTATTGTTTTAACTTAATTGAGATTAACAAAACGGTTTTGGATCTCAAGGTATTAGATGGGATTAAACATGCTAAATCATATGATGATCAAATCCCAAAAAGATCTAAGAGTTACATATGATGTAATTGGTAAAGAGGTTACCTACATAAATAACTTGATTTAAGTGTCCTGCCAAAGCGGACTTAAATTTAAGTGAAATATGGATCTTAGCCCACTAATTATGATATTAAGAGTTGTTAATTTAGTGAGAGATTACTATCCAACTTTGCATATCTTATTGTAGAATCATGTCGACTAGTAATATTGCTATACTATTATTATGATCAGTCCATGAGAAGGACAAACTCAATGGGACAAACTTTATTAAATGGTTTAGGAACTTGAGAATTATTCTTAAGTATGAAAGAAAAGCATATGTCCTAGATTAACCTATTCCTAAGGAGCTTGCAGCTAATGCTCTAAGAGCTCAGCAAGATGCTTACACGAAGCATAAAGAAGACTCTATGGATGTAAGTTGCCTAATGCTTGCCACCATGGTTCCAGAGCTTCAAAGAGATCTAGAACTTATGGAGGATCATGAGATGATTGTGTATCTCAAGGAAATGTTCCAGCAACAGCCAAGACAAGAAAGGAATGAGACCATAAAGGCCATACCTTCCTGTAAGATGGCTGAAGGTGCATCAGTTAGTGCTCACGTGTTAAAGATTAAAGGCTACATTGATTACCTTGAGAGGCTTGGAATTCCCATAATCCAGGAGTTAGTTATAGATTTGATCTTGAACTCACTCTTAGAAAGTTATGACTAGTTTGTTATGAAGTACAACATGAACAACATGGAGAAATCAATTTCTGAACTGTATGGGATGCTTAAAATTGCTGAGCAAAACATTAAGAAAAATTCCTCCAAATGAAATCTTAATTCATAATGCCGTCAACTAATGAATACTTGTCAAAACCTAGATCACTCATTTGTAGGTTCCACCAAAGTCGATGCATTTGAGTTATCTTGGTGAGACAAGCATGAGTAATGGTGCTACTCACAAAGATTCATTATTGTTTTGATTTAATTAAGATTAGCAAAATGATTTTGGATCTCAAGACATTAGATGGGATTAAACATGTTGAATCATATGATGATCGAATCCCATAAAGATTTAAGAGTTACATGTGATGTAATTGGTAAAGAGGTTATCTACCTAAATAACTTGATTTAAGCGTCCTGCCAAAGCGGACTTAAAATTAAGTGAAATATAGATCTTAGCCCACTAATTATTGTTAGGACCAGCTGACACACAAGAAGCGGGTGAATTGGGTTTACGATAAGAAATTAGGATCTTTTAAAATCTTTTTGCAACTTATTAAATCGATACATATGAAGTATAAAATCACAAGTAATTATCTAAATCGTATTTGTTGGAAATACAAGGGTGTGTTTAGTTTAACGGAGGTTAGGTTAAATGAGGTTTATTTAAGTTAGGTTAGGGGAGGTTATAATTTTGTTTAGTTCCAGAAGAGGGGAGGGGAGGGGAGGGGAGGTTTGGCTTCTTGTTTGGTTCAGAAGAAGAGATTAGAATAGTTAATTATAAGTGGATAAAAATACTCTTCTATATATTTTCCTTCTTTTTTTAATTGTATTATTAATAATAATTATTTATAATGTTTCTGGAAAGAGAAAGCAACAACCTTTACAAGAAATAGATACAAAAGTGCTAAAAAAAGTGACAAATTGCATGGAAAATAGAATTTCAGTACCTATATAACATGTAAAGTGCTAAAAACTTTGTAAAAGTGCTAAAAAATTTACAAACCTACCCCATCACTCATTATTCTCTTCATCTCTTTCCCTCTGTTTTGACAAATACAAAGTGAAATTAAAAAACAAAATCAGTACCCACGGAACATACATAAAGCAACACTTGTACATTGAAGAGATAATTATATATGTTGCACATCAACTTACATCCTTACATAAAATCAAAATCGTTGGAAGAGGAGGATGAAAATCTTCTTCAAATCCTTGATATTGAGATTCAAATTCGAGTATGAAAATCAGAATCGCTGGGTTTAGCTTGCTTTATAAATTTGAGTATATTCCTTTTAAAAAAAAAATGGCCACGCAATTACCTGTTCAACCTTTAAAATGCAATTTTGTTTTTAAAAAATGTTTTGTATTCAAAAGGAAAGGAATATCCAGCACCATATAATTATATAAGATATTTGAGGCCTAAGAGTTGGCAAACGAGGCTTTCCCAGGATGTTTGTTAACCAAAAGTTGTGTCATGCAACAACTTGAATATATATGTAGCTGAATTATATATTGGTGGTCTTTTTAATGTTTTTTTCCCAATCCAATGGTCCTTTATATGTATGTCATCTCCCTGTAGTCAATAATTCATAAAAGTGATGAAATCTAGATATAAAATCCTTAATTGTTCACTGTTATATATAAGCTTGGACATGGTAAACTATACTCTTCTGATTGTCTTACAGGGTAAATTAGGAATGGAAAAACATACAAAAGGCTACAATTATTTTCAATCATCCAAATCAACTAAATGCCTCCCCAAAACAGTAGTAGTTCACGATCAATATAATAATCTACTCTAGGCTCCAATACTTCTTATCATAATAAGAAAACAACGTTTATGAATAAATCCCTTTACCACTCATAACTGCAATAACCTATGATAAAAAATAGTTCTTCTAAATCATGCCTCGATGAATTTCTTCAAATTCTTCTGCCAAGTGGAGTATTCTTTGCTATCTTTGTTGGCCATATATTCATGCATGAAGTTAGTAGTGTTGGGTTTGATCCCTCGTATCTCAAGATACTTGTGGAACGCCCTTTCCAAATTTTTATCAAAATCACTACTGCAGACAAAAGTATAATTAAATCTCCAACAATAAGAAAATGGCAAATTACAGAAAAGGTTTAGTTAATGTCATATATAAAGGAGTGCTTACTAGAACTCAAGTGCCTCATATGCAAGCTGGTCTTCTGATTCTTCTAACTGTTTTATGGACAAACTATCAATGGAAATCTCATCAGGAAATGTAGTCACACTATACTCCAGAGTGACCCCGTTACTTTTGGAAATATTCACAACTAAAGGAATGCTAGATTCATCTTAATGGGTAAGCTAACATCACAACTAGTATCACATTAGAATAAATTATATGGAAAAGGAATCCAATAGCATCCCCATAGTGGTTGTATCTGTTTTTCCTTCCATAAAGAAATAATTTCCCTCTTTTCTTCTCTTTGTTTCAAAAAAAGTAGAGTCAGGGTAATCCGTAAATAAGTAAATTTAGCTGGTAGTTCATAGATTAGCATCAGATATTGGCTATTAAAGCAACTATTGCCTAATATACTCAAGTATTCCTTGCAAGATACACCTCAAAACAAGTTGAAATGTATGCAACAACTCCTGAAAGTACTTCATAGAAAACAATTGCATCACTAAAGTTTTCTGAAAACATATCTTAAAATGCTAAACAAAAACTAACACATACGAACTACAAAACGGAAAATATATCAGAAAATACCTTCATTACACAACAAATAAACACACTTACCAAAATTTCTAAACTGACTTCCATATCACTTATTCACTCCCTACATATTTTTTCTCACTTGCTCGGTCTAATAATGAAATTCCTTCTCTTTTGGTTTTTTTTAGATGTAAAAGATTTACAATCACGACAGCAGAAGAGTGCTTAAATAATCAAGATAGCAGAGGCAAGTGGTATAGCACCAAAGTGATTAATAAAGCTAAGGCATTCATTTTTCAACTTGTAATATAGATTATTTCAGACTACATAATCCAGAAACAAGAAAAATCCACTTGCAAATAACTTCTTGAAAATTTTCCTCCAAAAATAGAATAGTAACATTATAAGCATGATTGCTATAAAGAAATATACTAATTAATAACTTATTAATAATGATTATTTAAAAATATACAAAATCCATCTATTACTCGCTTCATGATCCTCCTCCTTGGCTCATTGAATCTCAGTATCAAGGATTCAAAGAAGATTTTCATCAACTTACATCACACATAAACTTATATGGAGGAGTGACCTGCGATGACACTGGAGGAGAAAATTGCGTAGGAGATGACACGATGTACATGATAAATATATGATTAGCGACCTACGACGAGCAACCGATGGTGGCTGTAGAAGAAGGCGGCGGCGGTGGTGGTTGGAGGAGCGGCCAAAGACAACGCTCAACTACCGAACACGTGAAAAAGAAGAGGGAAAAGGGGATTTCAATTCAGAGACATTAATAAAAAATGAAATGGCAGAGGGAAAAAGGGTTTTCACAAGTGAGGGCAGTCTCAAAATTTTGAAAAATTGCCACAAGCTATTTAGTCACACTTGGACACAAATATTCTCTCCCCTAGCAAAACCCTAATCTAGAGGTTTTGTAAGGGAGGGGAGGCGGCCACTAAAAGACAAAAAATATCCCTCCCTTCACCTCCCCTCCTTCTAACCAAACACTCATTTTTAATCTCCAACCCTCCCCTAACCTTACCTAACCTAATAAAACATCCAACCAAACATAGCCTAAGAGGTTTGGGAAGAGATTATGCAAACTATGATTTATTCTGGTTCGATCCAATCCACGGTAACCTATCCCCAGCTTCTCTTGAGATTTTCAATCCATTATATTCTTGTTTAACAAGGCACAAGAAAAGCCTTTACAACCTACAAGTTTAACCGGGCACTTGTGAAGCCTACTACAGAGTTACTCCCCCTTATATATTGTAAGGTTCACTCCCCCTTATGGTAAGTCTTATGAGAAGAGCAATCCTAAAGAACTCTCTCCCACTTACCCATGCAAGTCTTACGAGTAGCAACGTTCTTTCTTGCATACACCCTTGTAAGTCTTATGAGCAGCAACGTTCTCTATTGCTTGCACCTTGTAAGTCTTACGAGCATAAAGTCTTATCGGCAATTCTCTCTATAGCTTCTCCTATAAGAAAATCAACCCTCTCAAAGTCCCACTACCTTAAAATCAAATCAGAGATACAATTGAAGGTGTTTAAAGACTCTTTCACAAAGATAAAATACTCACTGAAGTACAATGCAAATGATTACACTCTTAAATATACATGATATATAAAACAAAGAATAACATAGAGTGTTTGAGGTGGATGACTCATGATATCAACATGTTTGTGTTCTCGTCACTTGTATGTGTCTCTTCTTGTTAAATGCTTCAGTTTATATAGAAGATGGTTGAGAGCTGTTGAGTTGAAATATTTTCCCATTGTAAATTAAACGTGCTCCGATAAATGATTCAACAATACCTATTGTTGCCCATAATTCATTGTTGAATATTGATCCAATGTTTGCCATGTTTGCTAGTGCTTAATACCTGTAAAACACTGAGAGAAAAAGCTATGAATTTTCTTTTAAACATCACTTGAGTGGATAATAACTTTACTAGAAGTGATCTTTATTACTTGAGTGCACTAAGGGATCACTCGAGTGATTTCCTTAAATCAGTGTGCTTCACTCGAGTGTTCAGTCATGCTTCTAGAGGAGCTTTTGTTGAATTCAGCAAATCACTCGAGTTTATGATGAATTCACTAGAAGTGATATCCCAATATTTATATTCACTTGAATGCACAAACATTTCACTGGAGGTGATATCTCAGAAACAAAAGATCACTCGAGTGCAGAATGTTTCATTGGACTATCTAAGATTCATTGGAAGTGCGATGAGTATTTATTGGAAGTAATGTAGCAAAATAGACCTATCACTCGAGTGCATAACCTATCACTAGAAGTGATTTGAGAAAATAGATATTTACTAGAAGTATATTGGCCTTACACAAGAAGTGATCAGCATTCTTCTAGTAATCACTCGAGTGAATCTAAGTATCACTTGAGTAATATGCTTTCTAACCGATATCATTCAAGTGATATTTACTAATCACTCGAGTGATGTACCATATCACTCGAGTGATATGTGTTTAAATCACTGTAACTCGTAATTCCACTTTCAATCCATCTATAAATACAAAGGTCAACTTTCATATGGCATAACTCTTAACACAACTCAAAATTTGAAAAATAACCTATCCTTAGAAAGCTCTTTAAGTCTAGTTTCATATGCTACTAGTTTCAGCTCAATTAAATTTATGGTTTAAGTGATATATCCAAAACACTAAACCTATTTTGAAAACAGATGCTGATAATAAGTGTAATCTTTCAAAATTCATATCTCTTTCATCTGAGCTCCATTTAGCTTTATCTTGGTGTCAAAATGACGCATTAGGAGTCTAGTTTTGTATGAAACTAGTTTTAGCTCAATTAGAGTTGTGGTTTGGGAGATGTGGTTGAATTACTGAACCTCACTCATACTAAACAGAAAATAGAGCACGAGATTACAAACATCACTCGAGTAATCCTAAAATCACTTGAGTGCTACAGTGTGAACTTCAATGCTACAATGCCTCACTCGATGCTAAAGTACCTCACGTATAACATCACTTGAGTGATGCTGAAGAATCACTCAAGTGCTACAGTGCCCATGCTACATCATCTGACTACTACAGTGCCAAACAATGCTTTGATTGCTATAGTGCCAACTGCTATAGTGTCGACCTAAATTCCCTTCTGACTATAAAAACTTCTAATATTACTTTTAAGAGCTTGAGTCTTGATATTTCCATTAGTTCTTATAAGTTCTTCTTTCTTCAATCTCTGTTTCTTTGCTTGACTAATCTACAAGATATGTAACATTAAATATAGTAGTTAGTCAATGTAAGGAGATAAGCATATTATGCAAACTTTTTGTTCTTAATATTATTTGACATCTATATTTGACATCATCAAAACTAATCATATCTAACAATTATTATATTAAAGGCTATAATTTAGTAGGAGGTTACTATCCAAATTTGCATATTTTATTGTAGAATCATGTTGACTAGTAATATTGCTACACTTTCATTATGATCAATCCATGAGAGGACAAACTTAATGGGACAAACTTTCTTAACTAGTTCAGGAACTTGAGAATTATTCTCAAGTAGGAAAGAAAAGCATATGTCCTAGATCAACCCATTCCTGAGGAGTCTGCATCTAATGCTCTAAGAACTCAAAAAGATGCTCACATGAAGCATACAAATGACTCTTTAGATGTAGGTTGCCTGATGCTTGCCACCATGGTTCTAGAGCTCTAAAAAATATGGAACTTATGGAGGATCATGAGATGATTGTGCATGTTAAGGAAATATTCTTGCAAGGCAAGGCAAGAAAGGTATGAGATGACAAAGGCCTTACATTCCAACAAGATGGCTAAATGTACATTAGTTAGTGCTCACGTGTTAATAATGAAAGGCTGCATTTATCTCCTTGAGAGGCTTGGATTTCCCATGAGCCACGAGTTATCTACAGATTTGATCTTAAACTCACTCTTCGAAAAGTTATGACCAATTTGTTATGAAGTACAACATGAACAACATGGAGAAATCAATTTTTGAACTACATGGGATGCTTAAAATTGCTAAGTAGGACATTAAGAAAAAGCCCTCCAAATGAAATCTTAAGTTATAATGCCGTCAATTAATGAATACTTGTCAAAATCAAGCTTGCAGCCAAGAAGGCAAAACCTCTAAAAAAAGAGTATGCTTCTTCTGTAATGAACTAGTTCTTGGAAGAGGAATTACAAACTCTACCTCAAAGATCTAAAAAAGAACAAGAAGGATAGCGGGGTTATCTCTTCAAGTATTTATGTTATAGACATTTATCTTTCTACTTCCTTTACATGGGTATTAGATACTGCATGTGGTTCTAACATTTGTACAAATATGCAGGGTCTTAAGGATAGTAGAAAGCTGAAGAAAGGCAAAGTAGACCTACGAGTTAGAAACAGAGCAAGAGTTGCTACTTTATCTCTAGGCACTTATGAATTAGTTCTGGCAGTGGGCTTTTGTTAGTTTTAAACAATTGCTATTATGTTACTGCTTTGATTAGTAATATTGTTTCTCTTTCTTATTTGGATAAGGAAGGTTATACTTCCATTACTGGGAACGATAAATGTTCTATTTATCGTAATGATGTTTTTTATGCTAATGGTGTTTTGCATATTGGTTATTATATATTAAATTTGGAACATCCTAATAGTGGAAATATCTATAATATAACTACCAAAAAGGTCAAGTCAAACGATTTGAATCCAACATACCTATGGTATTGTCGTCTAGGCTATATAAATGAGAAGTACATTTCAAAACTCCATCAAGATGGATTTCTTAAATTATTTGATATTAAATCATATGATATATGTGAATCTTGCTTATTCAGAAAGATGACAAAGGTACCTTTTACTAGGCATAGTGAGAGGGCCACTGATTTATTGGGCCTTATACATACAGATGTATGTAGACCACTAAATACAACTGCTAAAGGAGGTTATATGTACTTCATGACTTTTATAGATAACTTTATAGTAGATATAGATATATATTTAATGAAACATAAATTTGTACTTTGAACATTGTTATTCAATAAATTTCTCCATTTTGTTATCATATTATTTTCATGTTCAATGTAATAACTATCCTTGAATAAATAATAATGATTGTTCTAAATGTCCTTAGTCAGTCATCTATACGGGAACAACGATGAACTAAGACTAGTATGACTTTGAAGAGGTATGGAGATACGAATCAAAGTACTAGGCACTTGTAAGAGTATAAGGTGCTGGATTGACCTGCCATGAGAAGCTGCATGGATCAAGCCATAAGCTTGTCTCATGTATAACCACGTTACTATGTCCTTTGACCTGAGATCATTATGGATTCCTATACGAGAGTTACTCAGTTTTGTCCTAGTCAAAAGTCACCTTTGACCAGGTGATGATAAAGGCTATGTTCAAGCTTAGTAGTTTTCATGCTGAGGAATGTGAATAGTCAAGATGGAATTTTTCCCTCAAATTAATAGAGAGATATTACTAGGCCCCTCGATGAGTAAGTCTGAGAAATGTATGGTCATACTAAGATGGAAAGGAGTTTCCATTTCTATAGTTAGACTACTCAAGGATCAAGAAAGTAATGGTCAGGAATAGGAGGATGACATTCTCCATGCCTCATTCTTGACTGAAATATCGTGTGACAAAAGGGACATGATATGGTTTTGTATGACAAGTTGTATCAGTTTATTGATTCTTATATAAATTGGGTAGTCATAATGTCTTGCTAGAGGCCACTTATGACTTGTGGGTTAGTATAGCTATTAGCATACTACCAACTTCATATGGGTCTACAGGGTTGCATACAAAAATAGCCCAACACAAGCTATAATAGATGTCAAGATTTAATAGATGTAATGGTTAATCTAGGGTGAATGAATTTTATATACATACATATATGTATGTATGTATGTATGTATGTATGTATATGTATCTATATGTATACATACTTAGAGTTCTGTGAATTCGTTCTTAGACGATTTCTATTATCTGAGTCATGGTGTCTGTAAACCGTGAATCCATGAAAATTTATACACACGAGAATAACTGTGCAGAATTCAAACATTTCGAATCCGTGGACATCAAACTTTCTTGAATCCGGAAAGTGGATTCCTAAAGACATGAAATGAAATAAAGAAAAGTAGGTTCCAGCGATACACAACTGGCTCCTTTATGGTACAATAATTTACAAAATACGCCAAATTTACACTGTTTGACATGCCTTTACTTTCATCTGTGTTGGCATATTCTTCATCAAAAAGATATGTGCCATAATCTTCATGATCACTTAAGGGACCCATATGATAACGACTTAATCTGTCTCTGTCTTTGGGTATCCATACATGATAACATGAACATTTGGCTACTACGTTATAGACTAGGGTATTGTAGTCTTCTGCATTTCTACTACCAAGTATTTCATACAATCTAGGATTATTAAGATACCTGTCACACTTTAGTTCTGTACATCCTTCTTCAGTGTGTTCGATGATAGGGGTAACAAGAAAATTATTAAAATTCTGGTGATATTCACTGTTCTTGTAGTAAGGAATCTAAGATTGAACCTTAACATAGGTTGTGCTAAAGCTCTGCTGCTTCCTTATTTCTTCATTTTAGGATTCTCGAAACGTCAAGTTCTGGTGATCTTTAGATATACAGAATGCGGCAATCATACCATAAGCTAGAAATTCCATATAATCGATCGGATATTCCTCACCTTTTAAGACATGAGTGGGTCTATCCATATCAATTACTAATTTTAAGAGTCCTGTATATACAAACTCTCTTTTTGTGTTAACCCAGCTGGTAACTTCTTAAACAACTCTGTAACATCCATCTGGAGGTGTTCTGTGATGGACGTCAAAAAGTTGTTGTTGAAGATCCATCATCTTTTGAATATGTCTTTTCCAATAAATGATTAAACATTAAAGAAAGGGACAATGTTTCCGATATGGTCTTGGATGACACTTCGCTTGTTTGGGTTTAGGCAAGACATCTGTAGCCTTTTACAAGACTGTGTTCCTAAGAGTAAGTTCTGAAGATGATTATTTTGTTCCTTCAAATCTTGACTCTTAACATTCAGCTTTTGAAAGTGTTCTCTAATAGTCTCATTTTCTTTCTGTTCTTTCTCTAGCTCTTGTTGTAATTTAATATTAGCTTGAAACAAAGAAACGTTAGTAAATTTAGACTATTTTATCATGTTCTCCATGAGGGAGTATATACCTATATGTAGGGGTAATTCCTCTGGCGACTTTCCTTCCACGAAAATAGGCAGAGGTAATGTTATTGTGGCTTATTGCCAAGCATCTTGGAAGTTATAATATCCTAACCAATAGGGTTTGGATTCACTTCCAATGGCTTTGACTAATTTGAGATAATTTATATAAATTCCTGGTCTTTTCCCACAAAACAAGACATAAAAGGAGAAATTCTTGCTTAAGGGGCTTTCCCGTATTTTTGAAAAATAATGATTTAATGCATTAAGAGTTGTGTGCTTCTGTTTACATGTGGAGGCATTCCAAAGAGCATCTAATATACATTGCTATGACTCATTGGGAATAGGGAGATGAGGCATTAGTTTAAAACTTTTTTCTATGTCCAGGTGGATATTTTATCATGACGGAACTACCAAAGGTTATAAGTGTTAGAGCAAGCTTTTCACCCAAGAGGGGGGGTGAATTGGGTGATTACAAAATAATTGGCAAATCTAAAATCAATATACAAAACTTAAAGCACAGTTAATGAAAGAAGAGATATCACCAAAGTTGACACAGGGATTTATACTGGTTCGGTCTCAATCACTTGACCTACGTCCAGTCCTCAGAAGTCCTTCTGAGCCTTTCACTATATCCTCCAAGATTCAGTGGGTTCTTGGCACCTCAGTACAAACAGCAAGTTCCTTCAGACACTCACTCCCCCTTACACAAGGTAATTTCAAATCCCTACTTAAGGTTCCTCAACCTTAAGTTAATACAATTGAGAATGATTTAGTATGACTGACAATCTCTCTTTCAGAGTATGTAGATAAAAACTGAAGTACAGATGAAGTGTTAAAGCCTTTTTGAGAAGATATCACTTGTGGAAAGTTCAGGCGTATTTCTTCGTTGTTGTATTTTTCAAATGGCTGGACATATATAATAGAACTACTTGAAGACGTTGTAAATTTGCCCGTTAATTCAAAGATGCTTCTGACAAATGTAACAGCATTTGTCTTCCGTTACTTTTGAATTTCTGCTGCTACCATGAATAGTTGTCGTTTGAGTGGAGTGTTCAGTTACATGTTAAGTGCGTCATAGTGGAGTACAACTGTAACACACTCATGAATATGACCGTTAAGCAATATTTGTATCTCAACAGATTAATATGGATCACTGGAGGTGTTTTATAAAAGAGACAGTGATCCTATTTTCGCAACTGAGTATTATATCATGATTTTGAAAGCTACAGTAATAATAAAATTTCACTAGCAAAATCATTTGTCGTTGATGAAGTTAAAAGTAATTGGATCAAGGTCAATGTAGAAAGATGTATACTTGATCAATAAATCCTCATATGAGAAGATGCAATATCATTGGTAGTGAATATAATGTGTTTGGAAATGATTTTGAAACCTTTGAATATTTCTGACAGTGATTGCTGGTTCACTGGAAATGATATGTAACTTTGCAAATATCACTCGAGTGATTTATGATCACTGGAAGTGATTTGGTGAACAGTGAAATCTTCTTGCAGTGATTTCCAATTCACTGGAAGTGATTCAGCGAAAATCCAACATCACTCGAGTGATTAAGGATCACTGGAAGTGATTTGAGAATTTTGGCGGATCACTCGAGTGATCTCAGCTTCACTGGAAGTGATTTGTAAAACAGTAGATTTTTCTTGAAGTGAAATCCTAATCACTGGAAGTGATTTGCTTCATCACTCGAGTGATTTACAATCACTGGAAGTGATTTGGCGCATCACTCGAGTGAATGAGAATCACTGGAAGTGAATAGCAAAACCGTGGGAATTTCTTGAAGTGAAAACAAAATCACTGGAAGTGATTAGCCTGATCACTCGAGTGATTCACAATCACTGGAAGTGATTTGGCGGATCACTCGAGTGATTAAGAATCACTGGAAGTGATTTTCAAAATAGTGAATTTTTCTTGCAGTGATTTCGCGATCACTGGAAGTGAAATTGTGGATCACTCGAGTGATTTCCCATATCACTCGAGTGATCTGTAATTTTCCGCAATCACTCGAGTGATTTCAGCGATCACTCGAGTGATCTTGAATATCACTCGAGTGATTAACAAAATCACTTGAGTGATCCACAATCACTCGAGTGATTAAATAAATCACTCGAGTGATCTTGCACAGATCACCAGAATGAATTGCTTTGCTGCTAATTATTCCATGAGCTTCCAAAACATGATTTGTTATCATCAAAACATGGAATCTAACAATAAGGGAACTGTTCTGAGTTGAATACTCAGAGGATTCTGTTCTGTGGAATCCTGTTATGGCCATAGAAGCCATCTTTTCCTTCCCTTTATTCATCTCGGATTTCTGTAAAGGAAAAAGAAGCACTATTAGAAATTATTCAAGATAACTTATCTGCTCTTGTGTTATCTTTTCCTCTTATATGTTCCATATGAACTGTAACACCTGTACAAGTTAGATAGTCACAAAATTTAACCCACCTATTTTTACTTAATTTTCTGGTAGTGGCTAATTTATTATGAAAATTTATAATGGCTTCACAATCTATTCAAAGTGAAAACTCCTTTTTATCAATAATGAAAATTTCAAATTTATCTAAACTGTTAATACAAGCCATGATTTCTGCATCAATGCCTGAAATCGTTGTTTTATACTTACCTGAAGCATACCTAGCTACCTTTTATGTTGATGAGAGATCTCCTTTGTGAGGTTTCCATTTGAGGATTCCTCCCCATCCTTTGAGAGACCCATCAATTTCAATAATAATATAACTGTTCTCAGAAGGTAGTTCTAAGTCTGGAAGATTTTTGACAATCTTTTTCAATTCTACAATTTTCTTCCAATCTTCTTTCTTAAATTTTCTTTCTCCTTTAAGTGCTAATTTAGAGTACAAAGGTCCTACATACTTTGTGAGATTTGGAATATAGTTTCTAGCATAATTAAGGATTCCTAGAAATCACTGTAAACTCTTTAATTCAACAAGAGTTTCTTCCAGGAACTTAATTATACTTTTCACTATATGAGGTTGGAGCTTAACCTTTCCTTCTCCTATTTATAGGCCAAGGAACTCAACTTTGGTTACTCTAATTTTATATTTTATTTTCAAAAGAACAAGACCATTTACATGACACTCATTAAAAAATATCTTGAGATGTTGTACATGTTGTGATATATCGTCTGAAAAGATTAATATATCATCAATAAAATAAACCATAAAATCACTATACTTGTTAAAAACATTATCCATCTTTCGCTGAAAGACGGCTAGTACGTTTTTAAGGCCAAATAGCATTACAAGCAATTCATACAAGCCTTGAGGAATACAAAATGTTGTCCATGGAATCGATTCCGGATGTATGGCTACTTGATGAAAACCAGATTTTAAATCAAATTTACTGTAAATCCTTTTGGATTTAATTTTATGTAATAAAGCATCAATTCCAAGAAGACTGTATTGATCTTTATGTGTTATCATTCAACCTTTTATAATTGAAAACAAGTCTACTTTTACCTCTAGCTGTGGAACCATCAAGGTTTACTGTTGTTTCGAAATGTACAATAAATGTTGTCGTTCTGTGTCTACTTTTACTTGATTTAATTACACCAATCTTGAGTAGAGCTTGAATATGCTTTTGATATTCTTCCTGTTCGGCTAGAGAGGGGATAATAGGTTTATCCTAAATAGTGAGATATGGGTTAATAATCTCTAATTTACAAGTGATTTTATTTTTTTCCCAGAGAGCTATGGGATTATCTCTTAAAATTGAAGCTTCTGTTGGTTATTAAGAAGAGGGGTTACTTGACTTTCAAAGTCTGTCAATTTTCCTACACTGTAACATATCTAATCCTGTATTAGGTGATTATCGTCTCCTAATTCCTCTATATCTTCTCTTTCTTATAATACCTTAAATTCAATTCCTTGATTTACGGGGGAAGTGAGGACTCTATCTACATGTTTTAAAATTATGAACTCATTTTCTAAGCACAAATGTCCTCCTCCTACACTATCTAAAAAATTCTTCCCAATAATTAACTGTGTCCTATCTTCCAATGCAAAAGACATGACATAAGTTAGAGGGAGTATGTACCTTTCTCTGTTAAACCTAATATGGGCTTTCTTTAATTTATACTTAATAAAATGTCCTGTTTTGAGGGTTGTGACATGAACATGTCTATACATTTCCTTATAGTAATGCCTAGGGATAGCTTTCAGAGTGATGCAACTCTTACTTACGCCTGTGTCTATAATACAATTAAGAACAATAGACTCTGATTCCAAATAAAGGGTAGCATTATAATTTAATAAATTATTTTTAATTGGTTCTCCTATAGCCTTATTATCTTGATAATGGAGAACAATATCATCACCTTCCTCTAACAAAGGTTCAGAGGTACAAGGTATATTTTCCCTAATGACTAAAGTTTTGTTACTGACCTGTTTGAGCATTCCCTCAATTTCCTGCTTTCCATAGGGATCTATCTCTTTCCCTTTTTCTGTTAGAGACTGTTCCTGTGTTAAAAGTTGTTGCTGTAACTATTTGATCTATAATTCCAGATCTCTATTTCTGTTTATAAGTTCTCTCACAAGAGTAGGATAATTAGTAGTAGATTTAATAGGTTCAGGTAGAATTGGAACTACTATATCTATTTTTTTTTGCGCATAAGTAACAAATAATGAGTTTAAAATATTGACATTTTGTCCTAATGCGTCTATTTAAGATTATATTACAAAAGAAACATCTGGGGGGAATATCCCGTTGTTTTACAATGGTGAATGAAATTATGATTACAAAGACTCTGTGGTGGCTCTAAAGTTCTTAAAGCCCTCAAAATATTCCAATCTTCTAATACTACTAAGACTGGTACTAAGAAATCAAATGGAAAATCTGTGGTGACCTTTGTATCTAGGTCATCATCTTTTACAACTGAACATAAATCACTGTCATTGTCAGGATCATCTTGGTCAATACTAACAATGTCCCATTCTTGAGGAATATCAAGAGAGTGATAGAGAGCAAACATGTTTGTGTTTCCTCTTTTGTTGCGACGTTCTCTTGCATAATGTCCTTTTTCTTCGCAAATGTAACATCTACATTTCTTAACAAGAGGTTTATATCTCTTGAATTTCCTAATATAGTTCTTCCTAGGTATCCCATTTTTATAGTTATTGGCTCATCTGAGCCTTTTCTTTTCCCTTGGGAAATAACCTGGAATATAAACTTGTTTACAAAAATTGTATTCTTTAACCTGTTTGGCTACTTCATTTTCTATACATTTCTTTTTGAGGTATTCCTTAGTAAATACTATTCTAGGTGCTATACCCTGTGTGACATTTGGATAAATTATGTACCATTCATCCCTTAGTATACTGTTAAAGGGTGGTGGTAATTTACTAAAATATTTGTCACTCATATTCTGTGTGAAGGCTTGTCTTGTTATAGATGCTAAGCTAAGAAAGGCATCTGAATAGTTATCTATATCCTTTATATTTTCTATGACTAATCATTCTATATCCAGTAGGGCTTTATCTTGCATTTATGTTGTTCCTCTAAAAGGATCATACCCTACTATTAACTGTCTTATTTATCTTGTAATATTTTAAGTATTATCAACTGAGGCTACTAAACCATTATAAACATTGGGAAATGTAGAAACCCAATTTAAATAGTAATACTTAGCTATTTCTCCTAGGAGATTTTCAATGTAATGAACCTTCTCTTGATTACTTGAGAAAGTTATGTTTGAACAATGAAGAATTGTAGATGATTCCCATTGTCCTATTACTTCTTCCCAAAGTGTTGGAGGTATACCTACAAGAACTAATGTTGATCCATCATTTACATTAGCACGAGGAAGCTCACCTATATACTCATAAGGGTAATTACATCCTCTCTGTCGTCCTTGTTGTTATCTTGCTACTGGTGGTGCTATAGGTATAGCTTTAAAGTTAGGTATGAGTATCTGACTGTCCCATATTTCAGGGATGCGGTTAAAATTATAAACTCCTGAACTTGATTATGCACTTTCATTTACAAAGGATATGTTCTTCGTCCCATATGGGAGCATCATCTTGTTGTTGAGGATAAAGTAGTTCATACTCATTTTCCTCCATTGTTAGAGTACTTACATCAAATACCGCAAAAATGTTAGAAATTTCATTTTCATCTTCTAAAATTTTTTCCTTACCTACCTTACCTATACCCACTACGCTTCGCTAACACTATGATGCAAATGGGTTAGTAAAGATTTTTGGATAATCACCACTATATTTTTGTTGAATCAAAAATTCACAATCATCTGGATGTGGAATAATATCAAAATCCTGTGTCCAATCATAATCTGTAAAATAATGATACAATAATTTTAAAGGTTTAAGTTCAGAATTAGCTATTACGAGGATGGTTTCTTCAACCTATTCATCCTCTGATTCTAGTTCCAGAATTCCTTTTGTTTTGTATTTTGAGAAACAAATACTTACCGATTTATCTGTGTTTTCCTAGAAACTTATTTTTCCTGGGACTAATGGTTGGGCATTTGGAATTTTAATGTTCCATTCTTTCCCAATCAGATCCTTATCAGTAGCTTTTTCCTTCTATTGCTTTAATACCTTAGCTGCTAAGATGCTGCATAACCCTGTCAATTTGTAACGTAAAATTATTATTAGTATTATTACTTAACCTACCTATGAGGATCTTGGTTATGGCAAGATTTTATCCTTCTGTAAAATCTTCGTATCCTCTGGTTTTAATGATCAGCTGGAAGTGTTTTACGAAATCTTTAACTGTCATCTGTAGTTTGGGTGCCATGTAAGTGATATCGCAATTTTTTGCCATATCAATTTCCATGGTTCCAATGATGGCTTTCTGTACACTGTTGCCATATTTGGTATCTACAAGATTGACTAAAACCTGACCACCTACTTTTGAGCTGGTTAGTCCTGTGATTCTTATAAGAACAAGTCCTATATGAATCATATAATATTATTGATTAAGTAATTTCTATTTACTTTCTTTGTTAATGAAAGGAATAACTACCTGATCATTACCTGTGTACCTCAGAGTTTATTCGCTGAAATGTTTATACACCTTTTGTTTGGTTTCCCATAAACCATGTGTATATAATACTTTTGCGGGTGCTAAATCTGCCTTCTTATAGTGCATAAGTTCTAACTGTTTGTCAGGATCTACTAACCTGTCAAATTCTCTGATTTTATATCCATTCCATTTGTTTACTAGGGTTGAAAAGGTATTAAAACCTCTAATCTTATATGTCCTAGTTATGGATTTGGAACCTGATGTTCCTGCTTTTTCCATACTAGACGCGGACCACCGAAAATTGTTCTAGTTGGTGTTTTATCCTTTCCTAGGGATAAGTTGCTTATCTTATAGGTTATTTCCTTTACCCAAGATGGAGCAATGTGTTGAGATGAAGTTTAGGTAACTAAAATATTTAAACGTTGTCTAATATCTATTAACTGTTCAATGATCAAGTTATTCTGTCTGATAATGATCTTATCACCTGAGGTTACTACTTCTCCTACTTCTGTTTTATCTTCTGTAAGTCCTATGCTAGGTTTAGCGAACTTGGCTCCAACTCTTTCAACTATCTTCTTATAATTGACATCCTGATCAGACATTTAAACTGTTTGCAAATATGCGGAAAGTAGAAAAACTAACTGGGCAAAAAGTAAATGCCTACTTTCATTTCTAAATTCAGGGGGAGTGCTAATATACAACCTGTCTTCTTGTTCAAAAACTTTTAAGATTTGTTGAGCAAGAGTTGTTCTGACTTCCTGTTGCTCAATTTCTTGATTTGCTAACCCATTCAAGAACTGGACAATCATGAAAATTCCTGTTCCAAAACTTGGATGAAAACTGTTAATAAACACATAAAGTATTTGTGGGATATAGGATCCCTTATATCGACTGGTGTTAATAGATAATGCGTCTGTGCGTGCCTGAGATATATACAAATAAGCTGAGCTAATTCTAAACTTATTTCCCTAAGATTCTCCTGTTCTAACCTTCGTAAAAAGGTTATGATTGGAAGCATTCAACCAAGCAACAAGTCAAGTTTTTGTTCAATACAAGATAAGATTTGATTATCTAGGCGTTCTAACTGTGATGAGAAGAAGTTAACCTATTCTTCTAATTTCCTGATTTTAGAACATAAATTTTCTACTTCTTCCTATAATTTTATTTGTTTAGCTTTAGAGCCTATCTTCTGGATTAAAGACTGTAGTTCCCTTTTACTAGGAATCTTCTGTAAATAAGAAAGATCTTGTTGATTCTTAATATAATCAAGGTTTTCATAGATTAAAGATAAAGATGATTTTTTAGATATTATTAGTTCTAGTATCTTTTTAAAACTAGAGAGATCAGATTGATTTTTAACGGAGATATTTCGGAGGATCAAAGAGAAAAGATCAGATATCAAATTTAAATGAGTATGGTCTGAGTGGTACTTATGTGTATGAGTTCTCTCGACAAAGCATCTATATTCCTTTTCATCAATACTTCTCTTAGAGATAGGTTTTCCTAATTCAAGGTCTAGGTAATCAAGTTGTTTACCTTCATAAGTCATTCGGCTACTTGTAATCCTTCACCTAGCTTACCAGATTGTTTAGTCAGCCTCTTTCAGGTCTTATTCCCTCGGGCTAGTCTTTGGGCATCACTGAAGAACTTATGTAATAAAGAACTTCATTAAATAGATAAAGATCCAGGAAAAGCTTAACTAAAATTCATACTGATGAAAGGTTTAGAGATTCTTTAACTCGAGAACTCCATATGCCCTTACTCAAACCATAAATAAAGGAATTATACCTTCATGATCTTGATACTCTGATACCAGTTGGGGGGACCTCCTCCTCTTTCGACCCCATGCCTACTTATATGTATAGAGGTAGGACTTGCATAGTGGCAAAATACTCAAAGAGTTTTCGTTGAGAAGCAGAATGATTTCTGAAAGAGAGGGAATGAGATCAGAGTTTTGTGAATTTGTTCTTAGAAAATTTCTAATATCTGAGTCATGGTGTCTGTAAACCATGAATCCATGAAAATTTATACACACGAGAATAACTGTGTGGAATTAAAACATTTTGAATCCGCAAACTTCAAACTTACTTGAATCCAGAAAGTGGA
The DNA here is from genome assembly GCA_037074505.1 of Albizia julibrissin. Taxonomy (NCBI): domain Eukaryota; kingdom Viridiplantae; phylum Streptophyta; class Magnoliopsida; order Fabales; family Fabaceae; genus Albizia; species Albizia julibrissin. The sequence continues at coordinate 55,357,536 of CM073477.1, read as the reverse complement.
TTAATAAAGACATGAAATGTAATAAAGAAAAGTAGGTTCTAGTGATACACAGCTGGCTCCTTTATGGCACAATAATTTATAAAAGACGCCGAATTTACATTGTTTGATATGACCCTTGCTTTAATCTTTATTGGGGTATTCTTCATCAAAAAGATCTGTGCCATAATCTTCAAGATCATTTAAGGGACCCTTATGATAACGACTTAATTTATCTCTGTCTTTGGGTATCCATACGTGATGACATGAACATTTGGCTACTACATCGTAGACTAGGGTACTGTAGTCTTCTGCATTTCTACTACCAAGTATTTCATACAATATAGGATTATTAAGATACCTATCACACTATAGTTCTGTACATCCTTCTTCAGTGTGTTCAATGATAGGGGTAACAAGAAAATTATAAAAATTCTGGTGATATTCACTGTTCTTGTAGTAAGGAATCTAAGATTGAACCTTAACATAGGCTGTGCTAAAGCTCTGCTGCTTCCTTATTTCTTCATTTAAGGATTCACCAAACGGAAAATTCTGGTGATCTCCAGATATACAGAATGCGGCAATCATACCATACGCTAGAAATTCCACATAATCGATCAGATATTCGTCACATTTTAAGACATGAGTGGGTCTATCCAGATCAATTACTAATTTTAAGAGTCTTGTATATGCAAACTCTCCTTCTGTGTTAACCCAGCTGGTAACTTCTTGATCAACTCTGTAACGTCCATTTGGAGGTGCTCTGTGATGGAGGTCAAGAAGTTGTTGTTGAAGATCCATCATCTTTTGAACATGTCTTCTTTCAATGAATGATTGAACATCAAAGAAAGGGACAATGTTTTCGATATGTTCCTGGATGACTATTCTCTTGTTCGGGTTTAGGCAAGACATCTGTAGCCTTTTATACGACTATGTTCCTAAGAGCAAGTTATAAAGATAATTATTTTGTTCCTTCAAATCTTGATTCTTAAGATTCAACTTTCAAAAGTGTTCTCTAATAGTCTGACTTTCTTTCTATTCTTTCTCCAGCTCCTGTTGTAATTTAATATTAGCTTGAAACAAAGAAACGTTAGTAAATTGAGACTATTTTATCCTGTTTTCCATGAGGGAGTATATACCTATATGTTAGGGTAATTCCTCCGGGGACTTTCCTTACACGAAGATAGGCGGAGGTAATGTTACTGTGGCCTATTGCCAAGCATCTTGAAAGTTATAATATCCTAACCAGTAGGGTTTGGATTCACTTCCAATGGCTTTGACCAGTTCGCGATAATTTATATAAATTCCTAGTCTTTCCCCATGAAACAAGACATAAAAGGAGAAATTCTTGCTTAGGGGCTTTTCCCGTATTTTTGAAAAATAATGATTTGATGCATTAAGAGATGTGTGCTTCTATTTGCCTTTGGAGGCTTTCCAGAGTGCATCTAGTATACATTGGTGTGACTTATCGGGGACAGGGAGATGAGGCATTAGTTTAAAACTTTTCTGTATCCTGGTGGATATTTTATCAGGACAAAACTACCAAAGGTCATAAGGGAACTGTTCTGAGTTGAAGACTTAGAGGATTCTGTTATGTGTAATCCTGTTGTGGCCATAGAAGCCATCTTTTCCTTCCCTTTGTTCATCTCATATTTCTGCAAAGGAAAAAGAAGAACTATTAGAAATTATTCAAGATAACTTATCTGCTCATGTGTTATCTTTTCCTCTTATATGTTCCATATGAACTGTAACACCTGTACAAGTTAGATAATAACAAAATTTAACCCACTTGTTTTTACTTAATTTTTTTTGTAGTGGCTAATTTGTTATAAAAATTTATAATGGCTTCACAATTTGTTCAAAGTGTAAACTCCTTTTTATCAATAATGAAAATTTTAAATTTATCTAAACTATTAGTACAAGCCATAATTTCTGTATCAATGGCTAAAATCGTTATTTTATACTTACCTGAAGCATACCTAGCTACCTTTTATGTTGATGAGAGATCTCCTTTGTGAGGTTTCCATTTGAGGATTCATTCCCATCCTTCGAGAGACATGTATATATGTACATGTATATACATGTATGTATGTATGTATGTATATATGTATGTATGTATATGTATATACACATGATGTGTGAATATTTACTTGATAAATGTAACATTCCAATTTCAATCACCAATATTCCTCGTATATAATTGATACATTTAATGGAATAAAATTATGAATTGTGAAATACATGAGTTTGATATAAACATTCTAATTGTCGGTTACACACAATTTGGCTAAGCTAGGACATAAATAATTTCCTGACAATAGTATCAAAATTTGGCCAAACCAAGGGAAAAAGAGCAAAAATGATTTATTTCAATAAATCATAAAAATGTAAGGGCAAAATAGTAATTTGTCAATAAAATATGAAGCAATTATTTTTCCCCTTTCCCCTTAATAATTTCAGTCAAATATGGGGGAATAAGAGGGAAAATGGTTTTTTGGTAATAAATATCATGATTTAGAGTATTTGTTACCATGATAAATTAAAGTGGAAAAGTCAAAAAGTAACTAAGACTATAGTAATTGTAAAGAAGAAGGAATTAAGAGAAATGCAAGAAGCAATCACATATTCCCTTTTTCTCTACAAGTTTAGTCAAAAAAAGAGAAAAGCAAGGGGATTATATTCATTTGGTTATATTAATTCAAGAAGTGGAAAAGGCAATAGCCAATTAAAAGTAAGCACATGTTAACAAAAAGCAAGAAGAGATAATGTGAGAGGCATTTAATTATCTCCTTTTTGCTCTTGACATTTTAGTCAAGCAAGAGGCAAGCAAGGGGAATATATATATACTTACTTGGTGAATATTAAAGCAAGAAGGAAAAAAAAAAGGGAACTCTTGACCAATTAGAAATAAATACTTGTGAAAGTAAAAAGCAAGAAGGAGATATTATGATCAAACTTCATTACCTCCTCTTCCTTCTTCATTTTTGGCCAGTTACAATCAAAATAGAGAGAGAGAGAGAGAGTTCAAGAAGCTTAAGAACACCGAAGAGAAGCTAGGGTTCCAAGAGCTAAGAATCATGGTAAGAGCATGAAAATCAAGTTGCCTTTTCCTTCCAATCTTCTTAGAACCTCCTCTGACCTCCTTTTCTTCTTGAAATCCATGGACAGTAAGCTAAAACAAGAGAGCAGATAGAGAGAGGGTAGTGGCATTGATGAGAGAGAAAGTGGTGAAAATAAGAGGCAATTTCATAAACTTATCTTATTGTGTTATAAGATGTTGTTACTCTTAGATTTGGCTTGGTTTTTGCATGATTTGTAAATTTGGACTGATAAAATCCTAAGGGAAAATGCTACCAAAATTTCATCTAATAATTTTTATTCAGTGTTTAAGTAGTTAATCATGTGATTAGAAGTAGAAATGAAGTGATTAAACAAGAGAAATCAAGAAAACACACTTTCCTTCCTAAGAACCCATTTTTTGGTTAGAAGCGGAACCATAGGGAGGAGCTGGAATTTTTCAATTTTGATTGTTCCATTAGATTTATAAGGGGAAATTGTGTAGCTATACATGTGTTCATGATTTTTTGGATATTGGTAAGTAAATTTGGAAATTTATGAAGTTCAAATGCAATGTTGTTTGATTGCCTCCTGTAAGGCAGTGATGTTATGCAATGTATTTTGCTAGTCAAACTTTATCCAAAAATAATGAAACTTTTCAAGCATATATTCGAGATATAGATATTTAATTTGATAGGTAGTTTGTAATTTTTGGACAAGTAGACTAAAAGATATGGATTTTTGAAATTGAACCATATTTCTGGAAGCAAATATAGGAACAGGGGAGTTTGGTGAATTATTGGGAATGGTATGGTTGCAGTGGTCAAACCTAATTATTTTTTCTCAAATTTACATTTAAAGAGATTCATTTATACTTTAGAATCAGTCAAATTGGATTTTTATAAAACTAATTATGAATTTCCAAAGTTGACTAAAAAAATTGTCAGTTTCTAGGAACTGTAAAACTGCATTGTGCAGAGTTGTACTGTGTAGAAACTATTATAACAGTATTAGATAACCAATAGAATTTGATTTAAAGGTAGTAACAGTACAAGTAATAACTAGTTACTTGTAACTTTGATTTTGATAGGAACTAGATATAACCTGAGCTAAGACAAAAGTTTTGGACATGCAAAGGAATTGGAAAAGGAGTCAGATAGTAACTTTTTCTAAGGGGAAATTGTGTAGCTATACATGTGTTCATGATTTTTTGGATATTGGTAAGTAAATTTGGAAATTTATGAAGTTCAAATGCAATGTTGTTTGATTGCCTCCTGTAAGGCAGTGATGTTATGCAATGTATTTTGCTAGTCAAACTTTATCCAAAAATAATGAAACTTTTCAAGCATAAATTTGAGATATATATATTTAATTTGATAGGTAGTTTGTAATTTTTGGACAAGTAGACTAAAAGATATGGATTTTTGAAATTGAACCATATTTCTGGAAGCAAATATAGGAACAGGGGAGTTTGGTGAATTATTGGGAATGGTATGGTTGCAGTGGTCAAACCTAATTATTTTTTCTCAAATTTACATTTAAAGAGATTCATTTATGCTTTAGAATCAGTCAAATTGGATTTTTATAGAACTAATTATGAATTTCCAAAGTTGACTAAAAAAATTGTCAGTTTCTAGGAACTGTAAAACTGCATTGTGCAGAGTTGTACTGTGTAGAAACTATTATAACAGTATTAGATAACCAATAGAATTTGATTTAAGGGTAGTAACACTACAAGTAATAACTAGTTACTTGTAACTTTGATTTTGATGGGAACTAGATATAACCTGAGCTAAGACAAAAGTTTAGGACATGCAAAGGAATTGGAAAAGGAGTCAGGTAGTAACTTTTTCTTGCATATACTATGTGATTATCATGCCATTTATTGTAACATAAGCATAGTGTCTTTGATATGCATATTAGCCTTGTTGTGGTCTGGGACCCAACAAAGGCACAGGATTAAGCTAGGGTGCAACATATCATTTGGCCTTAGATAGTGTGCACATAACATTATATCATCTTACATGACTTGGCATTGCATATTTATTTTTGCATTTTATATGTTTGAAAAGCTACTCTAGATTCAAAAACAACTAGCCACACATTACTTTAATCTAGTCTAAGACAACAGCAACAGATTCAGAATCAAATAGCATAATTAGAAAGATAGAGAACTGGAAACAAGATAATGTTAAGCAAACAAAACTGAATAACAAAATCAACATTGGGATCCTCCTTTGTTTCTCAACTTCAAAAGAAAATTTCAATAGCTGAAGTTACCCAAACAGTGTTCTTCATCCCTTTAATCTTGTCTCTAGTTCTCTCTTAATGAAGAAGAAAACCTAATTCTTACCGGCAATCCTTTGGCCTCTACCCTCAAAGTGAAAGGGCAATGAATAGTGCAAAAATGGTGACCTTCGTGTCCTCTCTGATTCAGCTCACAATCTAGAAAAGGAGCTCCTTTCTTTCACTCTGATCACTTTGGTGATGATGGTGACGTCGAAGCTTCCATATGGTTCGGTGCTGCTGGAAATGAAGAAGAAGAAGAAAACTCCCTCAAACCAATCGCTCCCTTCTCTATTCTCTTTACTAATTTGTTTAATGAATATTGTGGCTACTCCCAAAGCTCTCTATATTCTGCAAAGAAGACCCAGCTCCTCCAAAATTGATATGGCGTTTCATTCCCTCCTCTGTCTCAATTGTGCTTTCTCCTTTAGGTTAGACATTTCCCCATTTTTCCCCAAACAATGTTACTTCTTCCTTGTCATTTAAATCAGCATCATCCTCATTGATTCTTTCTTCCACCAAATGCCATGTAGCTGATTGAGAAAAGGAGATAAACATAACTAAAATAAAAGTGAAATAATAATTGTAATAATTACAAAAACAACTTACACACAATCTCTTTTTTTCTCCTTTTTTTTTACTTTAAACTATTAATAGTAGTTATCTAAAACTACATATATTTTTATTTTAAAATATAATATTTATAAGGAAATTCCTAAATTATGTACCAAATTGATATCTTATCCAAATCTCTTAGGAATCCCTTTAAATTAGCATTGATAACTCCCTAATTATATCAAAATATATCTCAAATATATTAAAAATGGGGAGTTATCATGTTCCCTCAGGTTAAGCACCTAACATCCTTGCTTCATAAAGTAAATCTAGATTATATATACTTCCTCTAGGATATGTTAATGCCCTTTTTGGTTCTTGTAACTTCCATACCTAGGAAGTATCTCATTTGGCTGAGGTCCTTCATCTAGAATTTAGTTGACAAATCCCTTTTCAGTTGATCAATGGAGTCTTCATCGTTCCCTGTAATTACTATTTCATTAACATAGACAATCAGGATGGTTACTTTCCCATTTTCACATTTAATAAACAATGTGTCATCTGCTTGCCCCTGAGTATATCCAAGCCTCTTTACTGCTTTGGTGAATCTTCTAAACCATGCCTTTGGAGGTTACTTTAACATATATAAAAGTTTGCATACTGAGCTGTTATGAGCTAGAACTTTATCTGAGATCTCTATATACACTTCTTCCTCTAAGTCTTTATTTAGGAATTCATTTTTTACGTACAACTAATGCAAAGACCATTCCAATTAGGCCGGAATTAAAAAAAGCACTTGGATGGTATTGAATTTAGCTACTAGGGTAATGGTTTCCTAGTATTGAATCCCATAGCTTAAAGTTTACCCTTTCACAACTAGTCTTGTCTTGTACTTATTAATACTTCTATCAAGATTGAACTTTTGGGTAAAGATCTACTTGCATCCCACTGGTTTCTTCTATTTATGGAGAACAATGATCTTCCAAATTTTATTTTCCTTGAGTACCCCCAACTCTTCTTTTACAACCATTTTCCAATTCGGATTAACCATTGCTTGCTAAAAAGTGTTTGGCACTCTCATTCGTGTCCTATTTGTAACAAAGTTATGTATCATTGTAGACAAATTATCATATGAAACAAACTATTGAATTGGATATTGAGAGTGCAATATGTCAGACCATATCTTCAAGATGTAGACCTGGATTAAAGTCATTGTCATTCCTTTGATTAGGAGACATTTCTACCTTGGTTTCTACTTCTAGTCTGGCTTCTATATCCATCTTGAATTGATTTCAACATTTGTTTCCAGTCCATTATGTGTAAGTTCAAGCTCATTTAAGGTAGGATAGGCTTAGGTTGGGTTAGAGCAGTAGTAGAAATGGTTTGGCTTGTAGACAAATCATGTTTAAGGCTAGCTATAACAGTGGGTTCAGGTAATGGTATGGTTGCAAGAGTTTCAGGGGCTTTGAAAGTAGGGTCATGCAAAATTAGCCTTTTGATATATGAATGCTCCCCCTAAATGGGTAATTTGGCATAATAAGCTTCTTCTTCATAAAAAATGATGTATTTGGATATGAGTAGTTTCTTGGAATTAGGCTAACAACACTTAAACCCCTTTTGGGTAGAGGAGTAACCAAGAAAAATACATTTATCAGCTCGAGCATCAAATTTGTTGTCATCATGTTTGTGAATAAAGACAACATACTTAAACACATTTTAAGGTAATGGGTGGATAAGTAGGCATTCCGAAAAGGTTTCAAGTAATTTTTGGATGGGAGTACCGTAGTTGAGAACTTTAGAGGGCATTCAATTAATCAAATATGCTGCAGTTAGTACTGTATCACCCTATAAGACAATGGGAACATTTTGTTCCATCAATAAGGTTCAAGTTACTCCACTCATAATCTATTGCTTATCATTATCACTCCATAACACATTGATGAAAGCTTGGAATTGATTTTCATAAAGGTAAAGAAGCTTTGAAACACCTTAGCCACATCATATTTTCTTTCATTAAGTAAACTCATGTGGTTCTAAATGTCTATGAAAGTAATGAACTATCTAGTATTAGTTAGGGGTTTTATTCTCGTAGGACTCTAAGTGTAACAATGGATTAGTATGAAGGTGTAGAGGGTGTACAAAACTGTTTAGGATATAAGGATCGAGTTTGTTTTGTGAGTTGGGAAGTTTCACAATGAAAAAGAATGGAAATTTTATTGAATAAACTTGGAAATACATGTTTTATATAATCAAAAATAAGGTGTCTTGAACAATAATGCTACAAAAATACATCTTTGTCTTGACAATTTGAGCTGACTAGTGCCTTCCATGCATTCCAAGTGTATCTTTATTCTTCAATCTATCGAGGTACAAAAGTCCATCCCATTCTCTAAAACTCTCAATCATCCTTCCGAGTTTAAAACCAAAAAAAATAAATAAGTCATCATCAAATATTACTCAGTATATTTTCCCTTTAGTCAATGCGCTCAAAGATATTTGGTTACAAGTAAGTAGAGGTACAAACAGAACATTCACTACTACAGAAGGTAGCTTTTGCGTCCCTAATAGACGTCCCTTTTTTAAAAAGGAAAGGAAAAAATAAATATGGTAGCATTTATGTAAATATAAGGGAGTTTCGGTCCCTTTAGGCATCCTAAAAATGAATTTGGACGCCTAAATTTCCTAAAGGGAAGGGACGCCTAAAGGCGTCCCTGTGAATTTCAGACATATGTTTGACATGCCCAGCCTACTCTCCCTTACTCCCCCTGAGCTTCTTTAATACACAACCACACCACCCTCTACGCCTTTACCTTTTCTTTCCTCCATCCCTCTCATTCTCTCTTCATCAACGTCTGCAACCTCACCGTCCCCCTCCCTCTTAAGTTTATTTCCATCGTCATCGCTGGTTATCTTTAAAGGTGTCCCCCTCTTCAAGCTCCCACCATATTTTTCTCTTCCTCTCTTACCATCACCATCCCCCTTTAAGGTCCATCGCTCCTTCCTCTTCCTTTCTCTCTCACATTGTCGTATGTTGAACTCCTGAGGGATTTTTGAAGTTGGCCGGTTTTGCTCGTTGAAGCTAAGTCAAGTAGGTGAACCAAATTCCTTTTTTTATGAATTTAGAAACATAGATATATTTACATAGCAATGACTTCATTTATTTTGTGTATCCCTACACGATCGACAATAAAGATCTTAGGGAGTTTTTGCATTCGGAGGAGATAAATGTAGGATGTAATACCCCATTTTCACCAACACTCTTTATGTGTATATTTGACATATGTTTAGTGGAATAAAAGGTGAAATGTGATGTGTATGAATTTATGTGAATTTATGGAAAATATTTCAATCGTCGGTTACGCGTAATTTGGCCAAACAAAGACCTAAAGAGGTGATAATGCATAAATTAAGGGCCTATTATGATAACCAAAAATGAGAAAAATTAAGTAACATAAATTATGGCCTCATTTGAATGTCAAAATGGGGTTAAGTCAAAGAAAAGAGTGAAAAATTATTTATTTTGGTAAATCATGAAACGTAAGGGCAAAACGGTAATTTTGCCATAAAATGGAAAATAATTATTTTTCCCCAATATTCCCACTAATTTGAGTTAAATGGGAATTAAAAAGAGTAAAATGACTACTTGATTATAAATAAATCAATTTTTGGTAAATTATTGTTAAGAATGGTTAAATAGTCAAAAAGTCAATGACTTGGTCAACAAGTTAAGAGATGGCATAATGGGATATTGGAGATTCAGATTTCCCTTGTATTCCTTATGATATTTTCGGCAGGAATGAGGGAGTATGAAGGGAAATGTAATTAATTAAGGAATAATGTATTTTTAGGATCATGTGCCACATGTCAATATCAAATAACCCTTTCATTATATCATTAAGTTCTCATCTCCAACTCCTCATTCACCCACGAAATTGAATTAGAAAGAGGGAGAGTGAGTGCTGAATGGTGAAGAGAAGAGGAAGGTCTAGGGTTCATCAAATCTCAAGGTAAGAGGTTGCTACCTTGTGTTTAAAGCTACATAATCCCTCTATAACCTCTCCTCCTTATCTCTCTCCCCTTGAAATCCTTGTTAAGCAGCTGAATCAAGAGTTAGAGAGAGAGTCAAGAACAAGCAGGAGAGAGAAAGTTGAAGAAATCAAGAGATAACTTCCCAAACTTGTTCCTCTTGTTTGATTGATGCTAGTAGAGTTGTTTTGGGCTTGATTATGATTCATTTGGCATAAGATAATTGAAGAAAGCCAAAAATACCATAATATGTAAATGTCTCCAATCAAGTCCAATGAATATCTAACTGGTTAATATATTGGTTATAAGTAAAAAGGAGGTGATTAGGCTAAAGAAAATGAGAATCCGACACAACTTTTCTAGGAATTTAAATCCCCTTCCCTGTCTTGGACGTGGCAAATGGATAGGAATTTGATAATTTTTAAGCTTCCATCGGATTTAGGAGGCAAATTTTGTGTAGGGTCTATGTTAACCACGATGTGAGAAAAGCCTCAGAGGGTGAAATGACAAAATTACCCCTTATAAGCCTTATTTGAGGGCATTCAAGGGTATTTTCGTCATTTGGGCTTGATTTTGCCCAATTTGAGGCTAAAAATGAATTCTACACGTGAAAATATATATGAATGGCCTAAGTCATGATTTTGTGTAAAATACTGATAATCGGGATGTAAGGGGCATTTTAGTAATTTGGCACAGTTAGGCTAAATTTACCAATGTTATAAGTTTGGAATGATGCATGGATGAGTAATAACTTATTTGGTATTTTAAGATTCCAGGACTTGACAACCGATCTGGCCTTAGTAATTCCCAAGCTTGCATCAAGTGGGAAAAGTCGCATAAGAGTGCAACCAGGTAGTAACCGTCTTCATATGACATGACATGCATATGTATTGTTTGATATCGTCTCCAAAATGTCTAACATGTTTAGATTGAGTGGAGTGATCACCCGGGGCCTATCTTTGGACGGGTTGACACTTAAACGATAATGTTGATAATTGCACGAGCGGTGCCCGGGGCCTATCATTGCACGGGTGCCCCTCGGGGCAGAGAACCTGTCTAGCGCTAAGTCAGTTTATGAATTGTATGAGATGCACTAATGATGTTATGATGATTTAGTTGATTGATGGAGTATGAAGCATGCTTGTGTGTGTTATCTTATATGTATGATTGTGTTACTATCAAGATTCCTGTGAATCTCACCCTTTTTCCCAAAAATGAATCTCCAGTATAGGGAGGGAGCTCGCGGGGCAAAGAGAATGTAAATGATGAAGAGTTGAGGCTGAGTAGCGGAAGAACTTAGTTATGGTTGTCTCGTTCTTGTCATGTATTTTAAGAATTTCATGAGTTTTGAGTTTGTATATGAAGTAGAAGAGATAGATGGCATGTTTTGTGTTGTAAGGATAAGTAAATCTAGTGAATTGTACATGTATGTGAATATATGTAAATACTCATACTGAAAGAGTTATTGCTCACAACTCTGATGTTTCATAACAAAAAGAAACAGGAAAAAGAAAAAAAATGAATGATAATAAATTCGGTGAGTATTAGCTAGTTGATACTCTACCGTAGTGTTAGGAAATGAGGTATCACACAAGATGGGTCAAACTTTCCATCTGGTTAGTTTTTCTTTCCTTCAATTGTTGTAATGGTTTTTTTGTGTTTCATAAGTCCAATAATTCATTAGTCATTTTATTTCTATTTTAGGTTCTTCAACCGCTTATGCATCAATATGGAAAGACGGACTTTATATGGATTCTTGTGTTCGGCAAATACGATAGGGGATAAAAATGATGTGCAACATAGGACGCATTATGTGGGCTTTACAATGGCAGCGACCAAATTACGATATTATCTAGCTCCAATTGTTCAAGGGTATGTACTTTAATTTTTAATTTTTCAGTTTTTTAAGAAATAATTGTCTTGTAATCTAAACTTCATTTTAATCTGTGTATTGTTGTAGTTACCATTGAAGCCTGTGTGTTGTTTGTCCGCGCGTCAACGAAATCTATTGGTTTGATTCCTTGAGTAAAAATCCCGACAAGGAAACAAAAGTTTCCTTCAACATGTAAGTTATTTATTTTTTACTTAATTGATTATCGACTTAAATAAATTATTCTAATTTTTGTTGTTTTACATTTTAATGGTAGCGCGACCCAAACATATAGAATGCTTGATAGGTCACGTGAGGGTAAAGTTGTTCGCAAGCTAAAGTCGTATTATCCTAAAGCATGTGGTTTCAATTTAAGTTCTTTTATTGACGGTTGTTTTAGATATGACTTTATTGAATTTAACCAATTGCTTTTGATTTATAGTACCCTCAAGAGCCAGGGGTACTGAATGTGGCTACTATGTTATCCTTTACATGTATAATATCATTCAAAGCGGCATTACAAATGATTTTCAATAGGTAATCAAATGATAATATTTTAGGTGTATTTTAATTGAATTGCTAAAAAATTCTTTCACTTCATTGATTTTTTCTAATCGTATTTTCTAATTTGCAGATTTTTTATAATGATGCTGCCTACTTACATCAAGACATTAATTTGATCAGAGATTTGTTGGCTGGGCGGCTTCTTTAACACTTATATCTGTAAAAGTATATGTTTACGTTTAGTTAGTAGTTGTGTAGTAGACAACATTTCTAACAACACTGTGTGTGAATGTTTCCTTACTGCTGGATGTTGTAGGAGTTAAATATATACTGCTTGCTGGATGTTTCCTTACTGTGTAAGGAGACTGTTATTTGCTTCTATTTTTCTATGCTTTGTATGGGTAGAAACAATACTAATAATAGTTCTTTTTTTAAAAAAAAAAACTTTAGGCATCCCTTCTGGAAGGAGGGACACCTAAAGTGGGGGCTTTAAGGATGCCTAAAGCCTCCATTTTAGGCGTCCCTTTTCCAAGAAGGGACTCCTAAAGCCCCCACTTTAGACGTCCTACTAAAAGGGATGCCTAAAGTCCACATTTACTACGTCCCTGACATAGGCATCCCCCCATAAAAGGACATTAAAAGTGTTTTTTTTTCTAGTAGTGCATTATGTATTCTCAAGTAATTAGATTGTTTAACAATGCCAATTCCCTCAACTTTTTTGAATACACCATTAGCTAATTTGACTATAAGGTTTTCGTGACATAACTTAAGAGTAGTAAATAAAGTTTTATTACCAGTCATGTGATCTATAACACAAGAATCAACAATCCATGTGTCTTTACTAGTCATCACAATATTGAGAGCTATAACAGAATTACTTGATTGCACCAAATTGACACTAGGCACAGAGTATGACTTATTTTGATTTTCAAGTATCCTGCGAAGTACCTATAATTCTTCCTTGCTTAGACGATCATAATCTTCTGCCTTTTGTTCAACAATGGTAAGGTGACTCTATTGGAATTTCTACTTCCCATTTGATGGATTTCCATGTAGCTTCCAACATTCTTCTCAAGTATGGCCTTTCTTGTTGCAATGATTAGCACTAATTGTTGGACCTTCGTTCACCGTGTGATCTTCTCACAGTAAAGGTTAAGCCCTTAATTTGACTTGGGCCACTTTGATTCAAGAGTTTTCTACTCTTTAAATTGTACAAAGTTGAAAACATCAAATAGATGTGGTAAGGGTTTCTATCCCATAATTCTTCCTCTTATCTCCTCAAAATGGTTATTTGGGCCTAGGAGAAAGTCATGTTTCCTTCCTTCTTCCTTTATCTTCTTGTACAATTAAAAATTCTTGGCATTTTTTCCATGGATAAACCTCAAACAAGTCCAATTGCGGCCATAATTTTAGCAAAGCATTAGAATATTCAGTCATTGACATGTTATCTTGTCTTAAATTGTAATACCCCACTTTTTCATCAATATTCCTTATATGTATATTTGTGATATTTAGTGGAATAAAATAGTGAATTGTGATGTACATAAATTACAGAAATATTTCAATTGCCAGATACATATAATTCGGCCAAGTAAGGACATAAAGAGGCAATTAATGTCCACTTAAATACCTAATATTGTAACCAAAATTTGAGCATAAAATGACACAAATAATGGCTTCATACAAGTGTCAAAAATTAGGCCAAACTAAAGGAAAGGAACAAGAAATGATTTATTTTGATAAATCATAAAATGTAAGGGCAAAACGGTAATTTTGCCACAAAGCAATAAATAATTATTTTTTCCTAATATTCCCAATAATTTTAGTTAAATGGGAATTAGAAAGAGAAAAATGGCTACTTGGTAATTAATAAGCCTATTTTGGTGAATTATTAGCAAGAAAAGTCAAAGAATCAAAAGTCAAAGGTCTAAAAAGTCAACAATTTATAAGATGACATTGGAATAACTCAAGACTAATATTTTCCTCCCTTAATTCTCATGTAAATTCAGTGGAATGATAATGGAAAATGGAAATAAGAATATTGAGATAATATTGTGCAAAAGTCAAATTATGGACTAATGAAAAATTTCCACATGCAAAGCCACTTTTGATGATTCATTTAATCATCATCTCTTCATCTTTCCATCCTCATTTTCGTGCAAACTGAACAAAAGGAGAGAGAGGGAGTTCATCCATATCCAAGAGCATTCAAGCACACCAAGAGCTAGGATTTCCAAAGATCAAAGGTGAGAGGCTTGTAACTTTGAAGTTTATCCTTCCAAATCATGTAGGAACTTCTCCTAACCTCTTCTCCTCCTTAAAAACCATGATTAGAAAGCTTAATCAAGGGTGTAGAGAGAGAGGACATAAACATTGAAGAGAGAACAACAACAAGAATTAAGAGGTAAACTTCTAAAACTTCCTTCTCTTGCCTTAGATGTTGTTGTTGTTGGCATGTAATTGGTTGTTTTGTGTAGATTGGATGATGAAACCCTAAGGGGTCTTGCTATCCAAACTTCTTCAAACCATGTCCAATGAGTGTCTAAATAGCTAATCATGTGACTAGAAGTAGAAAGGAAGTGATTAAGCAAGAAGAAACAAGAAAATAACATAAGTCACCTAAGAACTCAATTTACTTCCCTGCGTTTGACATTGAGAAGGAGTACGAATTTGATAATTTTAAAGTTTCCATTGGCTTTAGAAGGAAAAATTGTGTAGGCATACAAGTGTTCATGATTTTTGGATGCTTGTATATAAATTTGGAAATTTATTAAGTATATTTGTTCATGATGTTAATATGCCCTGTCTAGATTAGTGTTGTTGTGCTTGGTGTTTCAAGATCCAAACCTTGTTAAAAAGTTCTTAAACTTTCTAAAATTAGAGTAGAGACATAGAGCTTTAATCTTATAGGTAGTTTGTAATTTTTGAACAAGTACATTAGGAGATATGAATTACTGAAGTTATGCCATGTTTTCTCGAAAGAAACCTAGAACATTCATGTTTGGAAAAATTCTGAGAATTTGTTGGTTGTGGTAGCCAAAATGGAATATTTTTATGTGAAATTATATTGAAATAAATTTACATAGAATTTGGAACCACTCAATTTGAAGTTTCTTCGAATTAATGGTGAATTTTAGAAGTTAAGCAAAAAGCTAGTAGGTTTGAGAGCAAGGGTAGAAACAACCAACTTGGGATGGTTTGGCCCTCTTGACTTTGCTCTTAGCTTAATATACTAACTTTAATGACAACCAACTTGACTAATTATATTATGTAAGTATTGGATGAAATAATAACTTGTCGTCTGTAAATTCTAATTATAGGACTTAACAGCGGTTCGAAGCTTGAGATTTTCCACTCTGACAAACGGGAGGAAATAGCTAAAGGAAAGTAGCTAGGTCGTAACTTGTCTTCATATGTTTATAATATACATTGTTTGTTGTGTGAAATCATCATGAATTGTCTAGCACATTCTGGTTATACGGAGTGGTCGCCCGGGGCTTTTCTTCCCTAGTGGACACTTAAGCCAATAATGTTCTATAATGCACGAGAGGATGCCCGGGCCCTTTCTACGCGGGTATCCCTCGAGGCCATTGAACTTGCCTAGCACTACGGTAGTTTATGAATTGCATATAATGCACTGAATGTTAATATAATTTTGTTGTATGATGACTGTATATCATGCTTTGTGATTTTATATTTGTATAATTGGCATTACAGTACTACTAAGATTCTTTTGAATCTCACTCTTTTTCATAAACCCATCTACAGTAGAGGGAGAGAGCTCAAGGGGAAAAAGAAGGAAAATGCGAAAGGCTAAAGGCTTGAAGGCTGAAGACTTTAGTTTTACTGGTTATTTGTTATGTGTACTTTGAATATTTTGGACTTGTATATACTATGGATGGTTTGTAACTCTAACATGTTACAACAGTTAAATTAGAAATGCCTGCAGACTAGTAAAAGGCTATTCTAGTTATATTACGCTTATGATCACTAACAAAACATAATCAAGGTATGGAACTTGAAAACTAAGCGGATATTCGCTCGCAAACTATGATAAAACGAAAAAAAGAGCGCAGTGAGACTTAGTGAGATAGTGAATAGTAGTGAAAATGGTTTGAGAAAATTTTAATACCCTAAAAAATCCTTTCCAAACCCCAGTTCAAGTCTTGAGGTAGGTTTGGAATTTGCAAACATTTTTTGGTATTTCTTAACCCGAAACTTAATCTTGGTTTCACTAATGATTTCATTACTTTTTTGTAGTCATCTGAGTCTATAGGAAATGAGGTATCACATTTTTTGTATTAGAGCGTTGATTCTGGAAATAATAGGTATTTGCTAGAGTCCTCTACTTATGTTGATAGGTTCTAATCCTTTGTTAGCTACTTTGTGTTAGGAGGCATGGTGGATAGAATGATGTGCAAGAATGATAACAAGTAAGGAAAACAAGGTTTGGGTAACATATAAGTGTATTTGGAATTATCATTAAAGTTTACTTAGTTTTGGCCAGCTGGTGAACTCAAGTTCATTTTGCTGAACTTGAGTGCATAAAGCATTTTCTTATGTATCAGGTAGTTTCAGGTAGGAACTCGCGGAGTGTGAAATCCAAACTCGAGTGTAATTAGTTGAGAACTTGAGTTCATATGTGAGAACTCAAGTGCATCTCCTTTTCTCATAGTTATAAATCTCTTGGATATAAACTCTTTCACCAAAACTTACATAACTCGAGTATAGAGTCTTCACAGAACTCGAGTGATCCTCAACTTGAGTACAACCTTTATCCCTAGCATTCGAGATCTTTCAAGAACAAACTCTCATTTCCAAACTTCTAGGACTCGAGTGCAAAGTCTTTGAGGACTCCAGTGCATTCTTGTAAACTCGAGTGCAATTCTTCCTTATATATGCATAGTTCAAGAAGCAGTTAAGTCTCAGCGAAATACCAACTAAACTCGAGTATGACCTGCAAGACTCGAGTTTGTTGACCAGAACTTGAGTTCATGCATTTAAACTTGAGTGCAATAGTTAATATTTGGAATATGTAAGCATGGCTTTGTGCAATGTTTTCTTTATAGACTTTAATATATTGTACTTCATTTAACTTGATTATTTCTTTACAAAACGTTTCATCACTTTTTATTATCATTAAAACACTGATTCTAATATAATGGTGTATAAAACAATAGGAATGCCAAGACTAGCTCCTATCTCTATCAAGATAAGAAGACAAAGAAGTAGGTCACCCTCACTTTCATCAATTAACCAGCATCTACCAGAGGAGTAGATACCAGAGGGTGAGGCCTATGTAGTTATTAATAGAGGAGGGCTAGGATGTGGACCGAGGATTGTCTGTACATGAAGAAAGAGTGTTAAGTATTCAGTGTTCTATGGTCCTATCGTTAGGGATGAACCTACTGTTGTGGACACATATGACTTAGAGTCAAAGGACAGTGTGCGGCACCCAGACTCAGATGCAAATTCGAATGCTCAAATAAAGAAGCTAGCATTTGACCCTCACCCTGATCATGAATTGTGGGAGCAACATAAGAATTTGTATCTGACAGCCTTTAATGATTTCTTTACTCCCACGACACAATATACAGTGTTCTTAGACTCGGTATAGAAGTTGTACTAGTAGATGGAAGAGTTTGGGCTAATAATGACAAACGATGTTTAGATTCAGGCTACGTTAGCTTATTTGCCTAACGTTACATCCTGTATCAAGAAAAAGAATGAGATCATATTTATGGGTCATTTTGAGTTTTTGCCTTTTATTGGGCATATGATTTTGTCTGTACTGTTTAATATGCATAATGGATAATAGGGAGACTGATGATAGTATACTTAGTAAGATAGCATAGACTTTCTTTTGATGTAAATGTTAAGCAACTTATTATACATATGACTAGTTCTGTTGTAGGGCAGGCTTCTTTTGATATAAATACTAAGATACCTTAATGAAAATATGAATGTTTGCTATAATGGATATATATTTGTTGTGTGATAGTATTTAAAAATCTTGAGAAGTACATATATACATATATGTGCTGATATGATATTAACATAGTGTTCTTTCTTAATAGTGAAGGGATAACTATGGTGTGACCCAGAAGAGAGGGAAATGTACTACCTGAACCTGAACCTGAGGATAATGTAAGGCTTGATCTTAACCAACAAGTTCTAGGAATGCTTACTCAGCAGCAAACTATGATTCAAGACTTACGAGAAGAAGTTTGAGAACTAAGAGAAAGGTGAAATGCTAATGGGCCACAACTTGAAAATCCTTTAGGGAATAACCTTGAAGGGAATCACCTGGAAGGAAATCATTCTGAAGGGAACTAATATGAATGAAACTCAGACAAAGAACAACCCCTAAATGACGAGCAATCAGAGTCGCATGAGGTGAATCCAAAAATTCCTGTTATTCAAGAATATGAAGATGATACTATCCAGTATTGGATGCACAAAGTCATAAGTACCAACCTTTGGCATTGAAGGGGAGATTTGACCAGCAAGCTGCTAAGAATTGGCTGAACCAGTTAAAGAAGATCTTTGAGGTGTTAGGATGCCCTACAGAGATAAAGGCCAGAATGGCAATATATAAACTGGAAGGTGATGCAGATGACTGGTGGAAGAATACGACACTCATACTGCAAGCCCAGAATACTCCACTGACCTAGGAGTTGTTCCAGAAGAAATTTTATGAGAAATATTTCCTGAGGTTAGTAAGGATTGAGAAGGAGAAAGAATTCCTGGCAATTTGATAAGGTGACACCGAAACCTTTGATGCCTACATCTCTCAATTTATTCGAATGTCCCGTTATTCTAACTACTTGAAACTTAAAGATGATGAGGAGTAGAGCTCCGATATGCTAATTCAAGGACTAAAGCCTGAGTTGGAAGAGAAATTAGTTGTCTGATAATTTAAAAGGTTCAATAACATTATGGAAGTGTGTTGATTGATAGAAGGAAACCCAAGAGAGTGTATACCAGTCAGAGTACTAGTCACCAAGGTGGACCTACTCAAGGGAATACCTCATAGAAGCGCAAGGGACAGGATTCCCACAAAAGGGAGGTAATAAAAAACCTTTTGGTCTGGGAATCGTAGCGGTCCAAAACCCTAACGTTCCAAACATGCCCTCAATGTGGCAAGTCTCATCTAGGGTAATGGTGTAATCTTCCTATAAGCCAAGTGATCTGTTATGCTTGCTAGAAGCAAGGGATTTGGCAGTAAAGTGTCCCTAATGAGCAGCACCAAAACCTGTTAAGCCCAGACAGAAGAATCAGGGCAGAGTATTTGCCTTGACCCAGGAAAAAGTGAAAAAGTCTCCTCGGCTAGTTCAAGGTAAAATTCTTCTCAATGGAAGTATGTTGCAAGTTTTATATGATTTGGGTGCTAGTCACTCCTTCATTGCATACGATTGTGCTAAGCACCCAGGATTGCATATACATAAATTGTCGTTTGACTTGATTGTGTCGACACCGATGGGTATCAAAACTATATATATTGATGCTTGTCTGAACTGTGTGATAAACATTGAGGGACGTGAGTCTATAGTTGATTTGATCTGCTACTCCAAAACCTTAAAGTTATACTGGGTTTTGACTGGTTGACGGTAAATAACATGTTGGTAGATTGCGAAAATAAAAGGATAATATATCCTACTCAGCGGGAGTTCAATGACATAAATGCTAGTATGAATTTTATCTCATTGGCAGAAGTTGAGAAATGCCTGAAGAAGGGATATTAGGGATATATCGTATTCTTTTCCATATAGGTAGAGACAAAAATAGCCCTGGAAGACATTCTGGTTGTAAGAGAATTTCTTGATGTGTTTCCGGACGACCTTAGTAAGTTACCTCTGGAAAGAGAAGTATGTCTTCTACCTTTACTCATAATTGATGATACCAAAACTCAATATGGGCACTATGTGTTCCTAGTAATGCCTTTTGGGGTAACCAATGCACCAGCCGTGTTTATGGACTACATGAACCGCATCTTTCATCAGTATTTAGATCAATTCATGGTAGTCTTTATCGATGACATTTTGATCTACTCTAAGAGTAGAGAAGAGCATGAGGAGCACTTGAGGATCGTGCTAGGCATTTTATGGGAAAGGCAACTCTATGCGAAGTTGAGAAAATGTGAGTTTTGGCTCTTAGAAGTTAGATTTCTAGGCCATGTTATCTCACAACTAAGGGTTGCGGTGGATCCTAGTAAGGTAAAAGCAGTGCTAGACAGGAAAAGGCTGGAAACTGTTGTTGAGATATGCAGTTTTCTGGGTCTTACTAGCTATTACCAAAGATTTATTCAAAATTTCTCTCGGATTGTCATGACATTGACTAAGCTCACACTGAAAGATCAACCATTCAAGTAGGATGATTGATGTGAGAAAAGCTTCATAGTGCTAAAGGAGAGGTTGTCAACTACACTCGTATTAATTATCCCTGATCCTAGTTGACCTATATGGTCTAAAGTGATACTAGCAAGCAAGGACTGGGATGTGTCTTGATGCAGTAGGGCAGAGTGGTGGCCTATGCCTCTTGACAACTGAAGCCTCATGAGATGAATTATCCCACACATGATCTGGAGCTAGCGGCAATTGTGTTTGTGCTTAAAATCTAGTGACACTAACTATATGTGGTAGTTGTTGAATTGTACTATGACCACTAGAGTCTTAAATGTAATATCCTGAATTTTGGGACTAAAGGCTTAAGATTTAGCCTGGAATAAAGGGGACAACTAGACCCCTGTTTGGTAAATGTCATAGTGAGACATAGTATTATTTTCTAAAATTCTTTTATATCCTTGGATACTAAAAAGAATTATATTGGTGAGCTAAAGAGCTCGGGGAATAACAAAATAAAGTGATTGGAAGTCACACATAATATAATAAAGTGGAACACAAAGTAATTTTGCTACCGGTGAAATTTTCGGTATGGCAGTGATGATTGTGTGACATGTTTTGATGGGTAAACTATGGTGAAAAATTATGAAGATTTCCAGAATGAAAGTAGACTTATCAAGATTTAATTTGATAGGTCATATAAGTCATTTGGAGCTGTACATAAAGAGAAATAAATTTTTGAAGTTAGCCCAGCGAAATTAACTATTTTCTGGGCCAGCATCCAAAGATTAAAATTCTGAAAAGAGTAAGATTCCAATTAGTCAAAGGTTATATTTTTATTTAAAACTAGACTTGATGAGGGTCTCATAGCCTTTAGAACCACCCCAATTGAACATTTGTACAATTAGATATGAAGTTTTAAAGTTTAATGAAAATTCCGCCAGATTATCTATTTTGTGCGAAAATTCAAGTTTTGAGCCAACCAGGTGCTGACACGTGGCAAATGAAATATCTGATTCATTTATCCATTAAATCCATCATCTTCCTCATCCATTTCATGCATGAATTAAACCAGAAAGAGAGAGAAAAGAGAGAACGCAAAAATGGAGGGAGAAGAGAGAAAAAATTCCAGGCTCCAAAACACTGCCGAATCGGCGTCCTCTCTCCAAGTACCCTTCAGGAAACTTCTTCTACTCATCGAGAGCTTTATTTCTACAATTTCATATTCTCATTTGGAGGTGGTTGGCGCCATCTCACCGGCCGGAGTGTTGCCGAAATTCAAAACGTTTACGGAAACGGGTAGAGGTAAGCGTAAGCTTCCTTTTTAACCGATTGATTTGTTGTTTGGATGAGTAAATTGGAAGTGATGTACTATTTATGGCTAGTTTTAAAGGATGTTTTAATGGCTAAATGATGTCCAACGAGTATTTAAATAGATAATCACTTGATTAGGAGTAGCAAGGAAGTGATTAGGTGAGAGAAAACGAGAAAACAACAAACTATTTTTGAAAATCCTTAGATCTTCCTTGTACTGTTTTATGTAGGAGGAGTTGGAATTTGATGATTTTGATACTTCCATTGGCTTTAGGAGGAAACATTGTGTATGTATGCAAGTGTTCATGATTTTTGGATGCTTGTATATGAATTTGGAATTTTTGGAAGTTGAAGAGTAAATGCTGTGAATTTCATTTTCTGGAGGCAGTGTCATTGTAATGAGTTTTTGAGGAAACCATTATTATCCAATAATTATGAAATTTTTCATGATTAAAGTAGACACGTGGAGCTTTAATTTTGTAGGTATTTTATAATTTTTGGATAGGTATAGTAGGAGATATGAATTGTTGAAGATATGCCCTGTTCTCTAGAAAGAATATGGAACAGTGATGTTGTGCAAAATTTTTCATAGGGCAAACCTTATCTAAAAATTCTCAAAATTTCCAGAATTAAATTAGAGACATGGATCTCTAATTTGACATGTATTTCGTAATTTTTTAACAAGTGTGCTAAAAGATGTGATTTTTCAAAATTATGCCCTGCTTCTGGAAGAATATTTGAAACAGTTGGTGTTTGGAAAACTTATGGGAATGTTGTGGTAGTGGTGTTTAAAATCAAGTATTTTTATGTGAAACTAGACTGAATTATATTTTTATAGAATTTTGAACCACCTCAATTAAAGTTCTATAGAATTAATTGTGATTTTTCAAAATTTGGTGAAAAATTTGTCAGCTTTATGTCTTATGCAAAATTAAGATTTAAGGGCACCAATGTAATTGGTATGAACTCCAAGGGTGAAAGTAAGCCTTTAGGGCTAATGTGGGCCATTGGGCATTTACTTTTCATGGCTCTAATGATGTTATCACTTGCCTAGGGCCATGAAGTGATAAAGAAGAAGCAATGGTTGGCGGATCAAGGGACAAGAAGAGAAGGACATAAAGTCCGAGAGGTAGTGAACTTACCTTTTCTGTATGTATATGATATGTATGTCTTGCGTTGATTATGTGACTGCTTTTCCTATTTGTGTGAAACATGTATGATTGGTTGAAGCTCTGTTATATTTGTGCAATGGTCATATCTATGTCATAACATCGAGCATGCAGTATGTCATTATGTTGGCATGAAATAGTATAGGCAAGCATGTCATACATTCATATATATCTGGCATGCATAGTGGTAATGTTTGCTACTGAGATTCTCTCAAATATCACTCCTCCCAACCAACCATTTAGACAGGTGAAGAGTGCAGGAAGATATGCATCAGAGGAGATATGAAGGTGAAGTGAAGATCGTAGTGTAAGGCACTACTATTTGTATTTGATGTAAGAGTGTGGTGGTTATGTGTAATTAAACATTTGATGTATATGTGGCTATTAAAAATAAGGTATTACATTAAATACATGTATGAGTAGAAAGACCTCAACATGAGACAACGTAGGTGGATAGAGTTGCTAAAGGATTACAACTTGGAGATCAAGTATCACCTAGGAAAAGCTAATGTCATAGCTGATGCTCTTAATCGGAAGATGGTGTAGGTGGTAGCTATGATAATACAGGATAGAAAATTAATAGAAGATTTCAGAGATCTATACCTGACAAATCAAATCCTTTGTGCTGGTTAAGGTGTTAACCTAGTGGAGAGTGATCTGAAGACTGAGATTATAGAAGCTCAAATGCAAGATGAGTAAGCACAGTCTATTAGAACTATGATCAAACGAGGAGAGACTCGGGATTATGATCTATCACCAAGTAGAATGGTTTAATATAAAAAGAGAATCTATGTTCCACTAAAAGCTAACCTGAGGCAAAAAATCCTTAATGATGCGTACAAGAGTCGTTATACCCTTTACCTAAGGATGGTAAAGATGTATCACGACTTGAAGGTGATGTACTAGTGGCCTAGATTGAAGAAGCATATAACGGAATATGTGGCACGTTGTCTTACCTGCCAAAAGGTAAAGATTGAGCACCAGAAACAGCTAGGATTGCTTTAAAGTCCTAAGATTCCATAATGGAAATGGGATAGCATAACCATGGATCTTGTGGTAGGATTACCCAGAATCCAAAATCATGATGTGATCTGGTGATTTTTGATCATTTTACAAAGGTAGCATATTTCATACCGATTAATGCCAACTATTCTTCAGATAAACTGGAAAAAATTTACATTAAAGAGATAGTGAGACTCCATAGGACACAGAAAAATATAATTTCTAACAGAGATCCTCGCTTCACTTTAAAGTTTTAGAGATCTCTGTATGATGCTATGGGTACTACGCTGAATTTAAATACGGCCTATCATCCTCAGATGAATGGATAGACAGAGAGAACCACACAAACATTGGAAGATATGTTAAGAGTGTATGTGATAGACTTCAAAGGAAGTTGGGATCACTACCTTTCACTTGCAGAATTTGCTTACAATAATAGCAATCATATGAGCATTCAGATAGCTACATATGAAGTGTTATATGGGAGGAAGTGCCAATCGCCTCTCTGCTAGACAAAGTTATCAAAAAGAAGATTATATAGGACAAATATAGTAGACCAGACCACTGAGTAGATCATAATTATCAAGCAGAGGTTGTTTGCAGCCCAAAGTAGGCAAAAGAGCTATACCGACAAGCAAAAAAGACTGTTGGAGTTCCGAGTCGGCTATCATGTATTCCTGAAAGTTTCACTTATTACTGGTGTTGGAAGGGCAATAAAGAGAAAGGAGCTGAGTGTGATATCCTAAATTTTGGGACTAAAGGCTTAAGATTTAGCCTGGAATAAAGGGGACTACTAGACTCCTGTTTGGTAAATGTCATAGTGAGACATAGTATTATTTCCAAAAATTCCTTTATATTCTTGGATATTAAAAAGAATTATATTGGTGAGCTAAAGAGCTTGGGGAATAACAAAATGAAGTGATTGGAAGTCATATAAGTCATTTGGATCTGTACATAAAGAGAAATGAATTTTTGAATTTAGCCCAGTGAAATTAACTATTTTCTGGGTTAGCATCCAAAGATTAAAATTATAGGAAGAGTGAGCTTCCAATTGGTCAAATTTTACATTTTCTTTAAAACTAGACTCAATGAGCGTCGCATAGCCTTTGAAACCACCCCAATTGAACATTTGTACAATTAGATATGAATTTTCAAAATTTAATGAAAATTCTGCCAGATTATCTATTTTGTGCGAAAATTCAATTTTTGAGCCAACCAGGTGCTGACACGTGGTAGATGAAATATCTGATTCATTTATCCATTAAATCCATCATCTTCCTCCTCTATTTCATGCAGGAATTAAACCAGAAAGAGAGAGAAAAGAGAGAACACGAAAATGGAGGGAGAAGAGAGAGAAAATTCCAGGCTCCAAAACACTGCCGAATCGGCATCCTCTCTCCAAGTACCCTTCAGGAAACTTCTTATACTCATCGAGAGCTTCATTTCTATAGTTTCAGATTCTCATTTGGAGGTGGTTAGCCCCATCTCACCAGGCAGAGTGTTGCCAAAATTCCGAACTGTTTGCGAAAACAGGTAGAGGTAAGCGTAAGCTTTCTTTTTAACCGATTGATTTGTTGTTTGGATGAGTAAATTGGAAGTGGCATACTGTTTATGGCTGGTTTTAAAGGATATTTTAATGGCTAAATGATGTCCAACGAGTGTTTAAATAGCTAATAACTTGATTAGGAGTAGCAAGGAAGTGATTAGGTGAGAGAAAACGAAGAAACAACAAACTTTTTCGGAGAATCTTAATTGCATGCCTGTTCTGTGATGTGATGAAGCTGATGGAATTTGACCATTTTGATACTTCCATTAGTTTTAGAAGGTGAAATTGTGCAGGTATACAAGTGTTCATGAATTTTGGATGCTTGTATATGAATTTGGGAATTTAAGAAGTAAGATTATACATAGTGTTGATCTGCCCTGTCTGAAGCACTATTACTGTGCATGATGTTTCAAGGGCCAATTCTTATCAAAAAATTCTGAAACTCTCCATTTTGAAAGTATACACATAGAACTTTAATTTGATAGGTCATAATGATCAATTGGATTATGTGCTAGAAGTTCTACATTCTCAAAGTTTGAACATGCAAAACGGGAATTTTCTAGAATAATGTGTAGATAGTTAATATACTGTATTAATTAGTGTATATATAGCTAATGGCTATACTTTTCCTTGAAACTAGACTTAACAAGGGTCAATAAGGACTTGTAACCATCTCTATTGGATTTTTGTGGATTTAGATATGAATTTTGGAACTTCTGCTCTATTTCTGGAATGTAATTTGGACAGGTTGTGTTTGGCGAAATTCTGGGAATTTTGTGGCTATGATAGCTATAATTTAGTATTTTTATGTGAAACTAGAATGAAATAAATTTTCATAGAATTTGAAACCACTCAATTTGGAGTTTTTTAGAATTAATGGTGAATTTTTAAATTTTGGTGAAAAATCTGTTAGCCTTATGTCTTATACGAATTTAAGACTTAATGGCACAAATATAATTGGTATGAATTCCAAGGGTGAAAGTAAGCCTTTAGGGCTAATGTGGGCCATTGGGACTTTTCATGGCTCTAATGATGTTATCACTTACATAGGGCCATGAAGTGACAAAGAAGAAGCAATAGTTGGCGGATCAAGGGACAAGAAGAGAAGGACATAAAGTCTGAGAGGTAATAAACTTACCTTTTCTGCATGTATGTGATATGTATGTCTTGCATTGATTATGTGACTAATTTTCCTATTTGTGTGGAACACGTATGATTAGTTGAAGCTCTTTTATATTTGTGCAATGGCAATATGTATGTCATAACATCGAGCATGCAGCATGTCATTATGTTGGCATGAAATAGTATAGACAAGCATGTCATGTATTCATATATATCTTGCATGCATAGTAGTAATGTTTGCTACTGAGATTCTCTCAAATCTCACTCCTCCCAACCAACCATTTAGACAGGTAAAGAATGCATGGAAATATGCAAGGAGGAGATATGAAGATGAGTGAAGATTGAAGCGCAAGGCTCTATCTTTTGTATTAGAGTAAAGGTTGTACTAGTATTTGTGATTATACATTTGATGTATATGTGTATGTATGAATGTATGAATGTGTTTAGCAGAGAACGACTTTAATAGAAGAGCTCTTAGTTTATTTTATGTAATCGTTGCACACTCTGATATGTGGTAAGTAAGAGCCGATGAGGTATTTGTGACGTAGTGAACCTTATGGGAATGATTATAAAGTTTTCTACACTTTTGAAAAACCCTCTCAACCTTAGGTTCAAATCCTGAGTTGAGAGCGAGGATTTATGAACGTTATTGAACATTGAGTAGTTCCTGGTTCCATAATCGATTTCACTACTCATTTATACTCAGTTGGAGCATTGGAAAGTAGGGTGTCACACTAAGCCCTCGCTACATCAAGTCGTTTAAGATCTTGTCAAGAATTGGGCCCGTAGCATACCAGATTGCTCTACCTCCAAACCTAAGCAGATTGCATAACGTCTTCCATGTTTAACAATTAAAGAAGTACCAACCTGATCCCCATCATATTATTGAGTATAAAGATATAGATATGCATGATGATCTTACTTATAAGGCTGAGCCTGAGAGAATCATTAATAGACAAGAGAGGCGGCTCAGACTTCGTAGCATACCATTTATGAAAGTGGTTTAGAAGGGACTATCACAAAGGATGGTAACTTGGGAAGCAGAAGATCATATGCAAAGACATTACCTGGGATTTATACCACACAAGGTGTAACAAATTTTGGGGATGCAATTTATTGAGCAAAGGGATAACTGTAATACCCCACTTTTTCATCAATATTTCTTATATGTATATTTGTGATATTTAGTGGAATAAAATGGTGAATTGTGGTGTACATAAATTATAGAAATATTTCAATCACCAGTTACACATAAATCAGCCAAGTAAGGACACAAAGAGGCAATTAATGTCCACTTAAAGGCCTAATATTGTAACCAAAATTTGATCATAAAATGACACAAATAATGGCTTCATACAAGTGTCAAAAATTAGGCCAAACCAAATAAAAGGAGTAAGAAATGATTTATTTCAATAAATCATAAAATGTAAGGGCAAAATGGTAATTTTTCCATAAAGCAACAATAAATTATCTTTCCCTAATATTCCCAATAATTTTAGTTAAATGGGAATTAAAAAGAGAAAAATGACTACTTGGTAATTAATAAGCCTATTTTGGTGAATTATTATCAAGGAAAGTCAAAGAGTCAAAAGTCAAAGATCCAAAAAGTCAACAATTTGTTAGATAGCATTGGGATAACTCAAGAATAATATTTTACTCCCTCAATTCTCATGTAAATTCAATGGAATGATTAAGGAAAAGGGAAATAAGAATATTGGGATAATATTGTGCAAAAAGTCAAATTATGGACCAATGAAAAATTTCTACATGTAAAGACACTTTTGAAGATTCATTTAATCATCATCTCTTCATCTTTCCATCCTCATTTTCGTGCAAACTGAACAAAAAGGAGAGAGAGGGAGTTCACCCGTATCAGAGAGCATTCAAGCACACCAAGAGTTAGGATTTCCAAAGATCAATGGTGAGAGACTTGTAACTTTGAAGTTTATGCTTCCGAATCATGTAGGAACTTCTCCTAACCTCTTCTCCTCCTTAAAAACCATGATTAGAAAGCTTAATCAAGGGTGTAGAGAGAGAGGACATAAACGTTAAGGAGAGAACATCAACAAGAATTAAGTGGTAAACTTAAAAAACTTGCTTCTCTTGCCTTAGATGTTATTGTTGTTGTTGGCTTGGAATTGGTTGTTTTGTGTAGATTGGATGATGAAACCCTAAGGGGTCTTGCTGTCTAAACTTCTTCAAACCATATCCAATAAGTGTCTAAATAGCTAATCATATGACTAGAAGTATAAAGGAAATGATTAAGCAAGAGGAAACGAGAAAACAATATAAGTCACCTAAGAACTCAATTTGCTGCCCTAGTGTGACATGGAGAAGGAGTATAAATTTGATAATTTTGATGTTTCCATTGGCTTTAGAAGAAAAAATTGTGTAGGCATACAAGTGTTCATGATTTTTGGATGCTTGTATATGAATTTGGAAATTTATTAAGTATATTTGTTCATGATGTTAATTTACCCAATCTACATCAGTGTTGTTGTGCGTGGTGTTTCAAGATCTAAACCTTGTCAAAAAGTTCTGAAACTTTCTAAAATTAAAGTAGAGATGTAGAGCTTTAATTTGATAGGTAGTTTTTAATTTTTTGGATAAGTACATTAGGAGATATGAATTACTGAAGTTATGCCTTGTTTTCTCGAAAGAAACCTGGAACAGTCATGTTTGGCAAAATTCTGGGAATTTTGTGGTTGTAGTGGCCAAAATGGAGTATTTTTATGTGAAATTATATTGAAATAAATTTACATAGAATTTGGAACCACTAATTTGAAGTTTCTTAGAATTAATGGTGAATTTTAGAAGTTAAGCAAAAAGCTAGTAGATTTTAGAGCAAGGGTAGAAATAACCAACTTGAGATCGTTGGGCCCCCTTGACTTTTCTCTTAGCTTAATATACTAACTTTAATGACAACCAACTTGACTAATTGTATAATGCAAGTATTAGACGAAATAATAACCTATTTTCCGTAAATTCCAATTATAGGACCTAATAGCAGTTCGAAGCATGAGATTTGCCCAAGCTCTGGCAAACGGGAGGAAATAGCTAAAGGAAAGTAGCTAAGTAGTAACTTGTCTTCATATGTTTATAATATACATTGTATGTTGTGTGAAATCATCATGAATTGTCTGGCACATTCTGGTTATGTAAAGTGGCTGCCCAGGATCTTTTTGTAAAAGTGGACGCTCGGGCCAGTAATGTTCTATAATGCACGAGTGGATGCCCGGGGCCTTTCTGCGTGGGTATCCCTCAGGGCCATTGAACTTGCCTAGCACTATGGTAGTTTATAAATTGCATATAATGCACTGAATGTTAATATAATTTTGTTGTATGATGACTGTATATCATGCTTTGTGATTTTATATTTGTATGATTGGCATTACATTACTACTGAGATTCTTTTAAATCTCACTCTTTTTTATAAACCCATCTACAGTAGAGAGAGAGAGCTCAAGGGGCAAAAGAAGGCAAATGCGAACGGCTAAAGGCTTGAAAGCTGAAGACTTTAGTTTTACTGGTTATTTGTTATGTGTACTTTGAATATTTTGAACTTGTATATACTATAGATGGTTTGTAACTCTAACATGTCACAACAGTTAAATTAGAAATGCCTGCAGACTAGTAAAAGGCTAGTCTAGTTATATTATGCTTATGATCACTAACAAAACATAATCAACGTATGGAACTTGAAAACTAAGCGGAGATTCGCTCACAAACTTTGATAAAACAAAAAGAAGAGCGCAGTGAGACTTAGTGCGATAGTGAATAGTAGTGAAAATGGTTTGAGAAAATTTTAATACCCTTGAAAATCCTTTTCAAACCCCGGTTCAAGTCCTGAGGTAGGTTTGCAATTTACGAATGTTTTTTGGTATTTCTTAATCTAGGACTTAATCATGGTTTCACGAATAATTTCACCACTATTTTGAACTCATCTGAGGCTATAGGAAATGAGGTATCACATAAATCACAGGGTTAATGCTTCATATGGATTAAGGCAGTGGTGTTATCAAGAGAGGAGTAGGTTCTCCTAGCTACATCCCAGATTGTTTTGTCATTTTCACAAGATAACCTTAATTGATATCCATCGTTATCGAGTTACACAACCAACTCATTTCTTGGTTATTATTAGTGAACTAGTTGTTGAAATTTGGATTATCGTAGGCTGGTTGAGGAGCTTCTCCATTAATATGCTTCTCCATTCTCTTGCCACATAAATATCTTAGAACACTTTAGGACTACTAGAGGTAGTTCTTCCCCTGAAATTATAGTTAATAAACATAATTTGGTCTTCTGATAGTTCTAGTGTCATCTTTGAGGTTTTAGAAGGTATTGTAGTACTGATGGAAAAGGAAGAAGATGAAGAGGAAGAACTTTGAGTTTTAGAATTTGTACCTGCCATGAGAGCTTATCTAATGACTCTTGTGTTGATTGGATTTTTAGGAAAGGAGCCGAATTAAGGAGAAAATTTAGAGAGATTCATCATTATGGACCAAAAAATGGCCGAAAATCATTATTGTCTTGTGGCGTATGGGATTGATGCACTGGTGCTGTCGAGGTGTGTTAGATTCACATGCTACTTCATTTGCTAACATACTCCAAGGAAGTGCTGATTAATGGGTTTCAATCACGGCTGTAGGGACAATATATGCTCACTCGCCCTCCTCTAGAAGACCTAAGTGCTTCAATATGTCCATGTGTCTCTCTCTATATATCTCTCACTCTATCTCTCTCTCTCTCTCACTCCAAGTCCAAGTCGACTCCTAGCTCTAATACCATGTTTAAAACTAGAGAATTATTCACTCTCAAAACTTGTTTTTTTCAAAGAAAGAGACTACATTATGAAGTCTTTGAGAGAGTCATTAGGGGACAGATTCTAGGGATTACAATCTAGGAAATATCGCAAGAAATAAAGGCAAACAAATTAGGAATGTTAAATGAAATTACAATTATAATCAATCAAAGAAATTTAAGGGATTTGATTCTATCATATTCTAATAGATTACGATAGATTTTGATAGATTCTAACATCTTTTAAGGCGTTGAATAAACTTTTTGTACAAAAAAAGTTTTTGACTTAAGTTTAACTTTCATCTTAGGTGTACGATCATGTATTTTTAAAGAATTCTTGTTAGTGTTGCCAAAAATTTAGTATACTTCCAAGGAATAATCTTTTTGCACAAAAAAGAGTTTTAAATTAAGCATAACTTTCGGCTTAGGTGTACGACCATGTATTTTTAAAGAATCCTTCACTACTACAAAATGTAGATTTTACGTCCCTAAAAGACGTCCCTTTTTTAAAAAGGGAAGTAAAAAATAAAGACGGTGGCATTTTTGTAATTGTGAGTAAGAATTAAGTAACTTTAGACGTCCCTTTTTAAAAAGGGATGCCTAAAGTAAAAAAAATTAATTTTTTTTAGACTTTAGACGTCCCTTTTTTAAAAGGGACGCCTAAAGTAAAAAAAATTAATTTTTTTATATTTTTTTTAGACTTTAGGGGTCCCTTTTTTAAAAGGAACGTCTAAAGTCCTGACTTTAGACGTCCTTTTTCAAAAAGGGACTTCTAAAGTCAATTTTTTTTTACTTTAGACATCCCAAATTCAAAAAGGGACGTCTAAAGGTAACGTAAATCAGTCAAATTGATACTGACATCACTCTTTTTAAGATTATGTCTACCTCCGCAAGCTAGCTTCTTCGATTCAAATTTCAAAACTCTCATTTTTCTCTCGAAGCTGAATCTTCCACCACTCTTTTGAAGCTTATTTTCCACCATAACTCTCTCTCTCTTACTCCCTTTCATTATCGTTGTTCTTTTTTTGAAAGTCATCATCCTCTATCTCCACCACCATCATCTACCGTCTTCCTCTCTTCCTATCCATTGTTGAAGCTCGTCACCATTGTTCTTCCTCGATCTTTGATGATGTTGGTTCCTCCTCCCTCCCTCTCCCGCCGTTGGCCTCCATCCTCCCTCTCCTACTGTGGCTAAAAGGTATGGATAATTACTTTTTCTTTTTATAGGCTAAGTTTTAAACTGGGATTATTGTATATGTATTTTATTATGTTAAGATTTAGATTTATCTTCATTGTAGATTCATTTTGATTTATCATCCTTCACCAATATTAATCTGTAAGGACATTTTGGTTTATGAAAAACTGTTCGATCTTGTTTCTGTAGGTTATAATTGTTAGGCAGTGAAAAATATAAGCAAATTTTTTTTTAAAAAAATAACTTTAGACGTCCCTTTTTAAAAAAAGGACGTCTAAAGTTTAGATGTCCCTTTTCTTAAAAAGGGACGTCTAAAGTTTAGATGTCCCTTTTCTTAAAAAGGGACGTCTAAAGTTTTGTTTTTTTTTAAAAAAAAAACTTTAGACGTCCATTTTTTAAAGGACGCCGTATCCTGATTTTTTTACGTCCCTGGTATAGGCGTCCCTTTATTTTTAGACGTTAAAAGGGCTAAAAAAGGGACGTTAAAAGTGTTTTTTGTAGTAGTGCTTCTTAGTGTTGTCAAAAATTATTATTCGTCTCTAGAAAAGCTTGGGCACTATTTTTTGTATGAATCCAGAGTATCCCCAAGTTGCTTTCTTTGGACTTGGGCTTAATCTCAGGCAGGCAAGGAGTGTCAAAGTTAAAGTTCTCCCAACAAGTGTGCTTCCTAAGATTCAAACTTGTCTTTCTCCTCCTTATAGGTATTATGTTTTTTGGTAGAATCAATGCGGTATCTCCCAACCGATAGTTAGAGAATAATCCTCCTGAGATGTAGAGATTACTGAAGTGAGTTTAACTCTACAAAAGAAGACCCAATTCAAGGCTTTTAGCCTTTTAGATTTCTACAAAGATTAGGAGGCCCATCAGAGATTTTTGTTTTCTTAGCCCTAAAATCCAACATATATGAACCGATCTTTGAAATTCAAAAAGTAAAGAGAAATTTCCTAGGGTTGCGTGTATGGAGAAAATTCACTTAGTAGAGTCAACCCCATTTTGGGTTCAACAGTACCCGAGAGATTAGTCATCGGGCTCACTCTGATATCACCTGCGTGGTAAAAGGAAAGTAAATAGAAATTAAACGTTTCATTTGCTTACGTGAACGTAAAGTTTGTTAGAATTTAGAAGTCGCATCACTCCAACGGCTCGATTGGGCCTTCTATAAATAATTAAATGTTGTTCTCACTTCTCAGTCTGCTTATCTTCACTTCTAAGTTTGCTTCAATTGTTTCATCGTTTGTTCTTCAATGGTTAATTAATGGCTTGGGTCAGACTTCCGATCTAGCGACAATATTTGCTCGTCTTCCATGATTTGATCTCAACTTCGATCTTCGGCACAAATTCTCGTCTTTAGTTGTTTCAGTATTATTTGATTTCCCCCTATTTCCATATCTTTTAACGAAACCTAGGTTTTATGCTTTGGTTTCGTTTGCTTTGTTGGATTCTGAAAGGTAATGATTTTTTAAGCTTGTATCGGAATTTGTCTTCATGAAGCCAGTGATGTGCCTTATTTCATTGCACTGGGTTTCTATAGATGTTCTTAATTTATTGTATATTTGAAGATTCTAGGTGTGTTGGTTTCCATAAATTGCTCAATCGGTGGATACAATGTTCAATTGAGAACATTTTTGCATTGTTTTCTTCCTGAGTTTTACTTCCTCGTTATCATCATTGTGATGTCTAATTAAGTTGGGAGAGAATGATCCACCACAGAAAATGGAAGAAAAACCTCCTAGTTTAGTTCTTTTGCACACAGTTAACACTAATTGCTACATTTGCTTTGTTGACGAATGAATTTGGAATTGTTTGCTTTCTCGCTTTTCAGTATTTGTTTTATCAAGGTGATGAAGTTATGTAGATTCCAAAACATAATGTGATGAGGAAATGCTTTTAAGGAGAATTATCAATTTGATGTTTGTCCTTAATTAAGTGATATATTTCCTGGTTGTACGTAGGATCTATACATGTCATTATATTACTATTTGCTTCAGTGGTCTTGTTTAACTCTCATTGATTGGGTATTGAAGCTAAATCAATGGAAATAGTGGTCTTAGTAATTTCATGGTATTTTAACTTTTGGAAAGACAGATAATTTGGCTTAAATGTGACACATTATTATTTTTATTCTATTTTCGGATCTTTCTTCAAGTAATCTTGTATCACTGAGTTGTCCAACTTAAAATATTGTATTACTCTTTAAACTCTTTTTCTTCTGTATCTTATTGCCTTCTTTATTGAATGTGTAACTGTTTATCTTATGCTGGGGCGCTGTTAGCTGTTTATATATATATATATTTGAGTGAAAGGATAATATATTAAACTATTATGTACAATGATTACAAAACACAACCACTGCAACTAGACGCTAAGAGTTTCTATGAGATGTTAGCTGGTTATATTGCTTTAATGTAACTGTGTCGTGAGAAAATGATTACTGTTTCTTTTTAACCTTTAGAATGCTTTATTTTCAAAGAAATTCTTGCTCCGTAGATTGGTATATTTCTTTATTCTTTCAATAAACTCCAATCAGAAAAGAAATTTTCCCTTTGTTACTATCTGATCTTGGATCACCAATAATAGCTAAAGGAGGCGGAGTTTACAAGGAAATTTTTGATCCCACAAAACTACCCACCAGGTACAATTTTCATTAACTCTTCTTTTTTTTACAGAAACGTTGTTTTTAATTATTATATTCTACATAAGATAATTGATTTTGCGTTGATATCTGTTTACTTGTTCGTCTTTGCAAGTCTTAGTAACCTTATTATTGATTTTGCTTGTATCTTAATTATTGCTTTCTGTATGTTTCTTTTTGCGTGTATGAGTATGTGCTTTCGGGTATTTCACTGATAGGCATTGGCCCTCCCAAACTAGAATACGAGAATGATATGCCTTACATTATTGTTACATGTTCTTCTATGTTTAGTTTCCACTAAGAGTTCTTGAATAATATAATTACAGGGGTAATCAGGTGTATCGTCGCCAAATATAACTATGGATTGTAGGGGTGTACAGCCGACTTGGGGGGCTAGCACATACCCATGGCACAATCATTAAAGCGGTGAAAAAAGCTTACAAGGAAGCGCGGCTGACGGTTTAGAAACTGCCACTTTTTTAAGAGAAATGAGAAACCTAGTCCTTCCATTATTCCATAACTAGTATCGCTGGGTGTAAATAAATGGTATCTCACATGTGTAAAGGAGGATATACAACATGACAAATTGAATATTGGAAAAATGGTCAAGTGAAACTCAAATCGATTTCAAATCAATTATAAGTGGTAACATTTGTTGAGCCAGTGGGTCTAACCTGCCAGAAAGTGGCTTTTGCAAAGCCACTGTTTTAAGAAAAATGTTTGTTATATTTTTCTAGCGCAAAGAGTTTGGGATATTATATGGTAAAGAGTTTAACAACTTAATAATTCTATGTATAGATTATAGCATTATACAAAAAACATTGTTGATAATTTTTTAAGTGGTAGCCTTATTGATAATTTCTTTATACCAATATTTGACATCGATCTATTCCCTAAAGATTTGTGCACTAAAGGATCAAAATGAGTTAAAAATTGGTTGTAGCACAGTTGGATGGTGGAAAAGTCAAAATCCTCTAGTGGATCTCCTTTTCCTCTTTCCAAATAAATAGAAAAAAGGTTTAAAAAAAACAGAGGGAGAGAGAAATGATGGAATTTCAATTTAAGTATCATGTCATGTTAGATGAAGTGGCAATAAGAGTAATCATTTTCTAGTTGGAATTTCACTATCTCATTAAAAAATGATTGTTTGAAGCGCTTCCACATAAATAATGATCCCACAGTCAATTTTACAAAATATTTTTTTTAAACGACTTGAATATACCAATCCCAACCCGAAACTCTACAATCACAAATTCCTCCCCTACCCAAAATAAAAATCAAGACAAGAAACTATAACTCAATCCTAAGCTAACTAAGTCATGTAGTTGTGGCTAACTAATACAATATAAGCGTTTATATTTTTATCATCTGAACATCATTGAACATGTATTAGGCCATATATTGAAGCTAACTAATTCATATAGCTGTGACTCAAGTTTCTGGATAAAAATGCCTTCGTCTGAGCCATATTGCATTTTCACCCTTATGTAAGGTATATATGTGTTGATGATGTTCAAATATTCAATGTGGTACCTGAAGCTATGAGGATCAGCATTCTCCCATTCATGGCTTCCTAACCCTTGTATACTCATGATACTGTAAAGGCAATGAAAGAGTATATACATTGATAAATAAAATATAAATGTCTCAGGCATGATCTGCCCTTGTCTGATCCCATTAACGCTCCAGGATGCTTCATCAAAATCATAGCTTGAAAATACTATGAGAGGACCGTATGTGACTCGAAGTGAGGTCCACTTTCTCTCAGATGACATAGCTGAGTGTATAGCTCATTATCACTGAGGAAAGAAACTGATTATGGCTATGCAATGATAAGTACTTCGTGTTGTTCTTTAAGGTCCTTATGTAATATCTCTCCGTTGTTTGGCCTTGATCTTTCCCATGTGGCATCAAGAATAACAAGTTTGTATTTATTAATGTTATGCAGTTTATGCTTTTATCTTGTGGTTAATGGTTATTGGTTAATATCCTTTCCTTAAATGTGTCCCTTTCAAAATTTATGCTTTATCTTTTATCAATAAGAGAATCAAGATTATTCAATACACATGCATAATATTTTGTCCCCTTTTGAAACGAAGCTGCATTTTTTAAAAGACTATTTTCATGTTGACTCATAACATTCAGACTTTTTTGTAGGGTGGATATGCAAGATTATACCTTAAGCCTTAATGTGTTGCCATTTGTGTTGACTAGTAAATGAAGGCACAACTTCCTACAGAAAAAGGTAGGCTGAGACATCGCTTTTAAACTTTAAAGTTGGTATGCTTGTCCAGTCATTTTTATCAAGATTATTCCATACACATGCATAATATTTTGTCCCCTTTTGAAACGGGGCTGCATTTTGAAAATATTATTTTCATGTTGACTTGTGACATTCAAACCTTTTCTGTAGGGTGGATATGCAAGATGATACCTTAAACATTAATCTTTTGCCATTTGTGTTGACTAGTAAATGAGGCACAACTTCCTACAGAAAATGTAGGCTGAGACATCGCTTTCAAACTTTAAAGTTGGTATCCATTGTCCAATCATTTTTATCCATTTTTGTTCAATAAGTTATGTATTATATACTTTGTCTTTTATAGTTGTAACATCCCAATACAGTGAATAAATGGCATGTTAACAGTGGGAATTCTTCCTAGAAACACAAGAATGGAGAAATTTCCTTCCAGAGAAATAATAGTAAGCTGTATCAAGCTGATAGCCACAACAAATAAATATTATTTGAGGAACGGTACATGTTGGTGCTGAGGCCAATCACATGATGATAAACAGGAGCCTCTGCTTAGACTTGCTCTAGAAGAAGACAGATTGCAAACATGAGCGACACAATTAACAAAGGGTTACTTGTTGTCAGCCTCTGACATCCCTGTTAGCTGGGGAAAGGTGACAGAGGATTGGTTTTATCCTATCTTACTGAGTGGTGATTTTTCACAGCATGGAATTATTGACATTTCTTAGACTAGCTGTGATAGACTCAGTGTTGATATTCTGATCAATTCAAGGAGTAGAGAAGTACCTATGAGTGGTGCTAAAACATGTTCTCTCACAAAATAAGATCCAGTAGATCCTGATAAAGTGAACACATTATTGAAGGTAGAAATAGTATTGAGCCAATAGAGGCCAGGAAATTGTCACAGAGATATATAGTTTTTGGGTTCAGTCAGATGTCATAGGAGGTTTCTATGGAACTCCTATTGAATCATCTTGACATTGTTAGCTCTTATGAGGAAATAAAATATCAAAGTAGCGCAACAGAAGCATAGTGAATCTATGTGTAATTTTGAGAGTTGCAGGAGAGGTTGACAGTCACACCAGTGTTGATCATCCCATATTGTAGTATGACCTTTGTGGTCTATCATGATTTGACCTGTGAGGTCAACAGTGACACAACATATGTGGTATACAGTATGACCTATTTGGTCACAGTGAGGTACCTGTGTGGTATGTAGTAGTGAGACAGCCCTAATCAAAGCATGTTAATCAACCCTATGATCTGGATGCACCCCTGACATCGCCATATGAGAGTCCTAATTGCACCTGTGAAAATCAGAAGTAACCCTGTGATCGAGAGGCAGTGCATAAAACATGCTATTGAGGTAGTATGGCCAACAATATTACATCCTGTGTAGTGTACAGTGATATTGCCCATGTAAACCTGTGTGGTTTATAGGAACACGACCAGTATGGTCTACAGTGACACCACCTATGTGGCACTATTGCAAAAACCACTTTTTAGACTATTAAAGATGACATTTTAGACCGGTTCTAGATCAAGTCTTGATACAGCCGGTCTAAAAAGTATCTAACTTTTTAGACCGGTTAAAAAACCGATCTAAAATATAAACTTTTAAGACTGGTTGTATCACAACTGGTCTTAAAGTCTAACAAACAAGACTGTTAAAAGGAAATTTCAGGTTTAAAATATACTTTTAAGACCGGTTTCTCTGAGAACCGGTCTTAAAAGTATAGGATTTTAAGAACGATTCAGAAAAAAAAAACCGGTCTTAAAGTTATATTTAAGACCGGTTATTATGAAAACCGGTCTTAAATATCAATTTAAGACCGGTTATCTTGATAATTGATCTTAACGATTATAATTTTAAGACCGGTTCTCATTTTAACCGGTCTGAAATATTACTTTAAGACCGGTTCTTATGAGAATCGGTCTAATTTTTTTTTTTAGTTTTATTTGTTTCAATCTACCCAGGAAATAGCCATATTCAACGGCAATCCCCTCTCCACATACACAACCAACAACACATGTATATATATATTCCCAATCAGAAGCAGTGACAACAATATTTTTATTTCCAGAAACACTTGGTAT
This sequence comes from Albizia julibrissin, assembly GCA_037074505.1. NCBI lineage: Eukaryota > Viridiplantae > Streptophyta > Magnoliopsida > Fabales > Fabaceae > Albizia > Albizia julibrissin. The sequence goes on along the minus strand of CM073477.1, from coordinate 55,317,789 downwards.
TTCTCATAATCAATTCAACCTAAGGCATCAAGTTATCCTATATATGCAAACTTGCTCCAAATTTAGAATCATGAAACCTAAAATCCTTATTAGTTCCCATTTCCCTCTTTTGTTAAATATGACCTTAGTTATCCTAATTGGTATGAAGCTATAAATGTCATTCTCTTCAAGGCAACAACACTTGGCCCTTACAACCCTCCACCCTCAACAATCACAGAATCAACATTATGAATAAAAATCATTCAAAACAAACACATTCAATTCCAATGACTACCAATAACACATGATCAACTTATTCAATTCTCAACAACAGTACAATATTAACAATTTATAATTATCAGGCATTTTGAACCACAATGAACCACAACATAACAATGATAGTAGCAAAATCTCAACATTGTGTGCACTTTCAATCCTAAAGCTTATAAAGAAAAGCAGGAGAAGAAATATTTCTCATTATATGGAAAAAAAATTCCTAAGCTTTACAGAGAAATGAAAAAAATAGAAGAAAATTTACAATAGTGATCTCATGCCTGTATCGACAGCCAATTAGTATCATGAATATCCAAGAAATTGTCCTGAGCAGAGATATAAACCAAGTTAGGTATATATGAAAACCATAAGTATTATTAGAACAACATAGGATATGATTCAAAAACTTACTAATGTTGTAAAAGCTCATAGATGAATTCAGCACAACAATTGCGAATGACATCAATATCTTCTTCAGGAAAGGGATCAGCAAGATCAAACATCTGTATGTACAACACCGAAGCCAAACAAAACATTAACTTACTAACTTAAAAATAATAAAGTAATACAAAATTTTTGAAATATACATTTATTACCTCCTCAGTAAAATTAGTCGTGCCTAGGCTGATAATATTGTAAATTTGCCATAAAATATAAAGACCACATAAGTTGGAGCCCAGTGGTTGGCTACGGGTCTGAAAAAGAATATGATATCATCAAAGCAAGCATAAAAGCATAGCTTATAGAACACATCTTAAAGAAAATAAATATGTACTAACCTTTGGCGTGATCCATGTAGGGTCTTTTAAGTCACGAACATGCCTACCGCATTTAGCGTGTAGGAATGTCTGCATAGCTCTATCATCAAAATCACAAAGATTACTTATTCTGCACATAAAATTTACACACAAAAGGTAATAAAGCAAGAAAACTTACGAGTTCATGGTCTTCTTCAAGTCACTCCCCGGTTTGAAGTGGAGGGACCATAGGAGGATGACTGTGTAACTAGCCTTATACAAAATAACCAATTGCCAATGATCCCTTAAAAAAAGAGACGAATGTTAAGCAAATATAAAGCATTATATGTGTTTTGGAATAAAAATTTAATGTTTCTTACCCATGCACATAAGGAACCAAGAAACAGGAAGTTTCTGTTTCACTGAGCCTCTTTGATAAATATCTATGTCTGATGACAGTAGTGGTCCCTTTCTCTTAGACTTGAACTGGGCACATGAATCAAAATTTATCACTCAGGCCATAGGAGACCAACCTACGATGTATGTACCTACAAAAATGCAAGCATACAAATTAAAGTTAAACAGTGTAATTTTTAAAATATTTACTTCCAATTGAAGAAGATACTTACATCAAAAATAGTTGGACAATCCCAACCATAAGATATTGTCTATGAGCGACTAGGGACATTAAATCTTCCCTATCAAGATAGCATATCACCCCTGACTTCCCAACGACTAAATCCGTAGGCTAACTTCTTGTCCGGAAGGATGTATCGTATGCCATCAGAATTACTTGTTGCATCACATTCAGTGGAGGCTGTGAAACTTCATGAGGGAAGGGAGCTGGACTTGGGGCTCTGATAAGGGAATCCGCAGTTCGAACAGAAACAAGGTTCTTCAGCCATGATGTGAAGGTACCCAAGACATCGTTCACAATCTTAAACTCTTCAGAAGGGATAGGGAGGGGTGCGTCTGTGATGATAACCTCCTCAACTGAAACCCTGACTTGATCATCTGTCATCTGTTGGTGGTGAATAGTTGATCCTAGGTTGTGCACGCTCCCCCGTGCAACTAACTGTCTCAGAGGATCCTCAACAAATATGTCACAAGGCTCGCCAATATCCTTTCCAGGACCCTCTGATGATTGTCCAATATTGCAACAACTCCCTTTGGTTCTCTGCTTATTACGATTGAGTGATTGTGCCTGGGCAGGAACGGTATCTTGTCTTGTGCTCACCATGGCATATACTTCCTCCTTCATCTTGCTTAACCGGGCATCCAATAGTGCATCAAATGATGCTTCTTCCTTGGCCCTTGCTTCCGCCCTCGCAGTGGCTAACATATGCTCCAATTCGTCTCTCGTCACCACGTTGGAGGAGGAATTGTGTGAGAAGGATCCAAAGTAATCCTTTATACCTACCCCTCCTCCAACTCCCTTGACACGGCCTGGATGCTCACGTTTTCCAGTAGCAACCGTGAGAATGTCATTCCTCCCCTCTGGCTTGAAGGATCCCTCGGTTCACGTTTTTTTGAAGTTCCTCCTGTGAGATATACAAATAACACGCATGAGTAATGAAACATGTCTACCGAGACTTACAACAACGATACTTACAATTTTTTCATCGACTATACGAGACTGTTCACTCGTATAGGATCCACCACTCTTTCAGCGAGCATGCAACCACAACTCTTTGCGCCGTATCAGAGATGGTGAAGATATCAGAACAAAAGGATCGGATTGAGATGCTTCTTCTAATCTCCTCCATTTCATAGCCAACAAGTCTTTCTTGGCCTTTGCGTATCCCCCACGTGACATTGTGTGGGGGCAATCATTCTTCCTACCACTCTCTTGTGCTTTTTGCCTTATTGCCTATGAATAAGAAATGGGAAAAAAGGTTTCAAACAGTCAAGAAAAATGATAAGTAAATAAAGTACAAAATAAGTAAACTCACCAAAGCCACTGGAGTAGTCCGAAGCCTAAAAAACTCTTGCCATGTCGCTTCATCGATGTACGAATACTTGCTACAAGGAGTAGGATGAGGCTTACAGCTGGCACCTCGATATGCATGTAATTGTTGGCCAGATTCATCTTAAACTTCATATAGCGCTCACAACAATATGTCATAGTCTTGTTATACAAGATCTCACTCTGAGGAACGTCGTAGGTGAGCTGTTATTCATGAATCAAAGGAGTTAGTGACAATAGTGAAACAAATTTGATAATCATTACATACAGAGGGAACTTTATACCTGAATAGTGTTCCAAATATGCTGCTTAACTTTTTTGTCGACATTACTCCACTCCTTTATCAATATGCTAGACTTATTTCGTGCGAGAAGGCCGACAAAACTCCTATATCGGCTTGCATTGGGCCCGATCAGTTTCTAATATTGATCGAACTAAATCTGTATCTTCTCACTAGCCGACTGACTCAGGGAAACATCCCTCAACCGTATGGTCGTCCTACCCCTCTGTCCAGGCTGGTGAATTTGCTCACCTTCACTCTGTCTCTGATTGACACTATGAGGCTCGATGTGCTGAGCACTAGGTGATACCTAATCCTCTGCTTTATGATGCACCGGGTCTGTCATTGTACTGTTCAGACAAATAGTTAAGAGAGTAAGTTATAAAATAACTATATATATAATTTGCATATAACTTATAATGATAATCACTTTAAATATATAGCATACTTTTAAAGTATATTTATAAAGAGATATCCTCCCATATCCCTTCATGATGATCATTTCTTATGTCGTGTTCATTATCAGCTTCATCTTCTTTGTTCAATGCAGGAAGACCCCTGGAAAAAGAAGGAGTCTCAACAAGATCATAATTTGAACGACTTTCCTCTTCAATATCAACAACCCTTTTTCCTTGGAGAGCCACAGACCACATTTTATTTGCTTGATCAGTAATATAGAATACTTGTTTTGCTTGATCTGTCATAATGAAAGGTTCATCTCCAAAACTTCTGTTGTTCAGATCAACTAATGTAAACCCTAACTTATCGATCTTCACACCATTATTGACATCAACCTACTTACATTTGAAAATGGGAAATTTAATTTTAACATAGTTAACCACCCAAATATCGTCAATAACCCCATAATAAGTATAGCTGCCAATGTAGGGTTCTTATCTTTTGAACTAGAGAAGTCCATAGATTTAGCCACTAACATAACACCACTGTTCTGGACAGTGCTCCTATCATCCAGAGACTTCATGTAAAAGGTATAATCATTGATCATAAACGAAGTCCAACTTATGACATCAAACTCAGGACCACGTGCTAGCCATTTAATTGTATGAGAAACACATTCTTCTTCGTTAACCTTGTGTTTAAACTAATGTGTAAAAGTTCTGGTATGCTCCCTAATTAACCTTTGTTCAGTCATTCACTGTTCGCTTTCCGTACAATTTCTTTATGAGCATTTATGTAATCTTGAACTGCATCAACATTATTTAAAATGTACAAGTTGACTTGTTATAAATCATCAGGATCCACACTTTTGACTGTAGCCCCACACCTACCCCCTTCTTCTTCATGTCGTTTAAGAAGGCCGATATGTCCTACATTTGACAAATAATGTTGACAAAATTCTATGGCTTCTTCAGAAACATATGAATAATAGATGCTTTAGGCCGGTTAGGGTTCTTCACATATCCTTTTAGGATTTTCATAGTTCTTTCAATTGGGTACATCCATCGAAAATAGATAGGCCACACAATTTTATCTCCCTCACTAGATGAACAACTAGATGTACCATAATGTCAAAAAAAGGAAGGAAGAAAAAGCTTCTCAAGCTGGCACAAGATCAGGTATCCTTAATTTTTCAATTCCTTCAATCTTTCCATCTCAATGACTTTACTACAAATCACATTGAAGAAGAAACAAAATCTGGTCAATATATGTTGAAGATCATATTCGACAATGCCTCGAATAGCCACTGGGAGTAGTTGTTGCATCAAGACATGACAATCATGAGACTTCAACCCTATTAACTTCAAGTCTTTATTTCATCGACACAAGCTTCTTAAAATTTAAAGAATAAGCTGAGGGAACTTTGATGCCATGTAAACACTCAAAAAATTCTTTTCTCATCCTTAGACAAAGTATGAAAAGCTGGAGGACAAAAAGTTCTCTTACCATATGGCCTCAGATGTAAGTATGCCTGTATTCTCATTTCTTGCAAATCTAATCTTGCCTTAACGCCATCCTTAGAACTACCTTGTATGTTGAGTAGTGTCCCAACAATACTATCACACACATTTTTCTCCACATGCATGAAATCAATACAGTGTCTCACATCAAGATTCTGCCAATATGGAAGGTTAAAGAAAACATACCTCTTTTTCCATATATTTTTTTCATTTTGACTCTTCGAAGTCTTACTGAAGATGACATTGATATTTTTTACCTTTTCATACACTTTCTCCCCAGTCAATACCTCTGGAGCATCTTCAAACTCTTGGCCACCAAAAAAGGCCTTCTTTAATATGCGATATGGGTGGCCCCGTCTAAAGAATCTCCTATGACCAAGATAAACAGTCTTTCTTCCATATTGAAGTTGATGGTAGCATGTGCCTTCTTCACAAATCAGACATGCTTTGTGGCCTTTAACGCTATATCCTGACAAGTTTCCATAAGCAGGGAAGTCGTTTATAGTACAAAAGATAAAGGCTCTCATTTTAAATATCTCCTTCTTGTTTACATCAAAAACATAGACACCTTCATCCCACAACTCTTTGAAGTCTTCGATCAGGGGTTCTAAGTAAACATCTATGTCATTTCCGGGTTGTTTTGGTCTTGAAATTAACATAGACAATATGATGTACTTTTGTTTCATACAAAACAAAGGAGATAAGTTGTAAATTACCAATAGAACAGGCCATGAACTATGTATACTGCTTATGCTACCGTAAGGATTCATGTCGTCCGTGCTAAGCCCAAGCCTAAGGTTCCTAGGCTCTTTGCCGAAGTTAGGAAATAATTGATCAATTTTCTTCCATTGAGAAGAATCAACTGGATATCGAAGCTTTCCATCGGAAATCCTCTCATCCGCATGCCATCTTAAATTTTTTGCATCAATTTCAGTAGCAAATAGCCATTTGAACCTTGGTATGATTGGAAGATACCACAACACTTTTGCAAGGGCCTTATTTGATTTGTACCTGGGGGTTTCACATATCGGACACTGCTCTTTCTCTTTATGCTCTTTTCTGTACAATATACAATCATTAGGACATTCATGGATCTTTTTATAGTTCATCCCTAGTGGACACAATATTTTATTAGCATTATAGTATCAGCAAGGCAGCACGTTATCATCTGGAAGCATGTCCTTAAAGGCCTCAAGTGCTTCTAAAAAACTCATGTCGCTCCATCCATGCCATGCTTTCAAGCTTACCAATTTCAATACAACTTTCAACAATTGGTATTTTGTGCACCCCGGGTACAACGGCTGCTCAGCATCACTGCACATATTATCATATGCATATGATTGCTCAAAAGCCTCTTCTCCAACATCACGAATAATATCCTCTATCCGATCATTCAGATCCGTGTCATTATCATCAAAGGCGTCTCCGCCTTGTTGAGCTGCGCTTGGAATTCTTATTTCTTCACCATGCCATACCCATACTATATAACTCTTACAAAATCCTTCACAAATTAAATGTGTATATATATCTGCAGTACTTAGTTGCTTCTCATTCAGACATTCTACACAAGGACAATAGAACATACCACTATTATCATTACCAGAATTTCTTCTAGCAAATTCCCAAAAATCCCTCACCCCATTATCATATTTAACACTAGTCTGTTTAGCGTTTATCCAACTACAATCCATATATTACAACACTTTTTTTTCTTCTCTTTTGTATATTAACTCCCCTAGAAAAGGCAGAAGTATGATGAGAGTATGAAATCATTACACTCATCAATTTATCTAGTTTAACAGAATTCTTCATCAGAATTCCTTATAAGATGTAATTACAGTCTGTTCCATTTTCTTCAAGTAATTTTTCCCCATTCACATAGTTGTTATTTCTATTCAAGAGACCACTGCAATAACATCTGATTTTGAAAACATAAACAGCAAAATTTATAGACTCAAGAAAGAAAATGATTCAACAGATTCAAAATATGTTCAAGGGACCACTTCAACAAATTCAACAGAAAGAAATTGATAAACAACACAATTACATCTTCAAAATATTCAACAGAAAGAAATTGATATGCAAAATGTGAAAGGCCAAGAAATTGTGATTGAACAAATTCATAACATCTAAATTTGTAAATCACAGACCACAGCATCAAACAATTGTTTCCTATCCAGTAATAAAACTACAAGCCAGCGCCAACATTTATACGATCGAAGAGTTCTTCAAAATCATTTCCGTAATTAAAAATCAATTTCATTAAATTTTGCTATTTGTACGAAGAATTAACTGAGACAAGGAGACATTACTCTTACCTGGTTATAGTAACCTTGGATCGTGGCTTGAGGAGCAGGAGGAGCTGCGGTTGTAGTGGATGGAGAACACGCCTGAGATAATGGTGGTTTCATGGATATGGGCCGGGGGATGAACTGAAAATGGAGAAGGAGGGTCGGTGGTGGTTTTTTAAAACAAGTGGGTTGAACAACATATGGAGAAGGAGGGGCGGTGATGGTATTTTAAAAAATCTCGATTGAACGGAAAATGGAGAAGGGAGGGGCGGCAGTGGCGACGGCCGGAGCCGAGGCTGAAATATGACAGGAGAAGATGGAGAAATATGACCAGAGAAGAAGTGCAGGGCTGAAATGGAGTATTCGCGGCTGAGGAAGGACTGAGAGGAATACAAAATGAACGCGGGCTAGGTTTGAATACCACAATTTTAAAACCGGTTATTTAAATAACCGATCTTAAAAAGATTTTTCAGATCGGTTATTTCATTAACCGGTCTTAAAAGTTATCTAATTAAGACCGATTATCAAATACTCGGTCTTAAAGGTCCAAACTTTAAGACCTGTTATTTAAATAACCGGTCTAAAAAATTCATTTTAAGACCAGTTATCAATACAACTGGTCTTAAAACGTTGTGGATTTTTTTTTGCATTTTAATCAGATATTTAAGATCGGTTATTTAAATAACCAGTCTTAAAAATAAAGGAATTTTTTAATTTATTTAATTACACTTTGCTTTTGAGACCGGTTTATTAGAAAACCAGTCTAAATAATATTTTTAAGACTGGTTATTTAAATAACCGGTCTAAAAAAGTTTCTGTTAATTATAAAATTGCCACAACGTGTTTCTTTTAGACCTTATCCGCAATAATCGGTCTAAATGATGTGGTCTAAAAAGGCTATTTTGCAATAGTGTGGTCAAAAGTCACATAACCTATATGGTTTATAGCAACACATGTAAATAAGATTGGGATGCGCCCTAGAGTAGTAGGGCATAATGGTAGCGAATACCTCTCAATAGTATAGTGTTAACAATCCTAGATCCGTAGTTGACCTTTGTGGTCTACACAAATGCCAGTGGGCATAGATTAGGATGTGTTTTGATGTAGCTGGGCTGAGTAGTGGTATATGCATCTTAACAGTTGTAGCTCCATAGAATTATTTACCTCACTCATATTGTAGTGCTAGCAACAATTAATTTTGATTTGAGAATATAAGACAAGTATGGACAGGTTGATGCTTGCTCTAGAATATAACCACGATATGACAAGTAGGGATAAGGCGATCATTTTTTACCCAAAAAAATCATTGCTTTGATCTTGAATAGTGCACATAGTATGGCCAGTAAAATTCAAATAGTCATTTGATCCAGAACATCGAACGAACAGACAGACATAGTTATAGATAGACATGTTTATAGGTAGGCTGATTGGAAGTAAATCCTAGTGTACATGCTTGTACAATAAAGTAAGACTGGAATATTAGATGCTGTGAGAATAGAATGATAGAAGTTGTAAAGTAAATACACCGGGAAGTATCCTGACAAGGCAATGAGGCTTAGGATAGTAAACTGAGTGTCTTAAGGCTATAAGTTTTGATATGCATTCAGTAGGGATGTTCGACTGTGTGTGTACAGATCACAATACTTGTTGGACTAGTATATCTACAAGCTAGAAGATTGCTAAGCAATTAAAGTTATGCTAAACAAAGAATAGAGGCAATAATACTCGATGTGCATGTATGAATAGGGTAGTGTCCCTGGGCAGTAAGGCCTTATATGCATACAACAGGGTGCTCTAGGAACAAGTTACATATTAAGATGGGATTCTCCCGAGGATAATCAATATAATTTGATATTCAAAATTTCAAGGACAAAATTTTATTGATAAGGGGATAAATGTAACATCTCAAATTTTAGGACTAGAAGCTTGAAAGTAATCCTAAATCAAGTGGACTGCTAAGTCCCAATTTAGCAAGTGTCCCAATAAGGTATAATTTTATTCACTAAAATTCCTTATACATGGGTGGCATTAAGTGGAATAAAATGTTCAATTAAAGAGTATATGGAATGATAAAACAAGGAAATTAGAGATCACACAACAAGACTATGTTTCGAACACAAATTGTAACAATTTACATTTGCTGCTAGTGTGCTTTTCTGCATGTAAGTCTGATCGTGTGATATTCTTAAGTAGGAAAATGATGTCCAATGCCAATGTAACTTTTTATAATGAAATTAGACCTATCAAGATTTAATGTTATAGGTCATATAAGTCATTTGGAGCTGTACACAAAGATGTATGTATTTTTGAAGTTAGCCTAGTAAAACTAGCAAGTTTCTATAACATCGTCTAAAAATGGAAATTCTAGGAATTTTGAGCTTCAGGTGGCTAAAGACTATATTTTTCCTTAAAAATAGACTTAATAAGGGTCACATATCCTTCAGAACCATATCAATTGGATATCTATAAATAAAGATATGAATTTTTAGATTTTGATGAAAATTCTGCCAATTTTTCCAGTAAGTTGGAAGATAGGAAAATACGTATGAGCAAAATCATCATTTGACCAATAAAGCAAGATTGCTGTATTTTTCCCTTTAATTGGCCAATATTTTTGGCCAAAATGAAGAAATAGGAGAGAGCTAATTTACTTGATCCATATTAATTCAAGGAGAAATAATCATAGCCAAGTAAAACATGCACATGATTAATTACCATTAAACTATAATATATCAAAAGCAAGAGGAGAGATATTTTGATAAAGCAATTATTCCTTCCTTCTTTATCATTTTTGGCCAAGTTGGGAAAAATAGAAAGAAAGGAGAGCTTGAAGAAACACAAGAACTCAAAGAGAGGTCAAGGGTTTAAGAAGCAAGATCAAGGTAAGTAAGCTTGATTTCAAGTGTTCTGGCCTTATAATACATGTAGAACATCTTCTAATCTCTTCTCCATCTCGAATATCATGTTTAGCAAGAAAAATCCAAGAAGGAAGAGAGAGAGAAAATGGTGCCTAGAGAGAGAAAGTGAGAGAATCAAGAGGTAAGCTCAAGAACCCTAATCCTCTTGATTAGTATGTTGTTGTGTTGGTAATTGTTTTGGCTTTGTTTTCATGATTGGGATGTATAAACCCTAAGGAGGGGTGCTACCCAAATTCACATTGATCATTTTTAAAAAGTGTTTAAGTGGTTAAACATGTTATTAGAGATGAAAAGAAGGAGGTTTATGGATTAAAATCAAGAAAACAAATTTTCCCTCACAATTTCATATTTTCAACCAGACCTGATTGAGAGGGTTAGAGTTGGAATTTTATAATTTTTGACTCTAAAGGAAAAATCATAATTACCAGAAAAGGAAGGTTCCAGACCTATACAAAAAGAGAAGCAATTGGTTATCTAAAGACCTTTTATTATTTTAAGGTCTGTAAACATTATGTATACCCATATGGGGAATTACTCTAATATAATCAAGCAATATTGTATCAATATTATTAGTATATTTGTGCTATTCCTATGTGCCTACTGAACTTTACAATTACTACTTTGGTTTATATCAATAATGAGGAGTATGTAAGGTGAGGTCTTACAATAGTCATGTACAAAGAAGTTTTTTAAATGATTTTGTATATAACATTTCTTGATACACTTGCGTAGTTCTTTTACATTAGTTGTAGATGTTGGCAGGAAAAAAACATTAGTTGTAAACGTAGGTCCTTACAAATGAAATATGCCCTTGTGTCATAAATGGTGTTTTTGTGTTTTAAAACCTTCATCTCTCTTTTTAACATTAATAGTTGTAGATTCTTAATTGAATGATGTTGTTATTCCTTAAATATGTAATAACTGAATGTTGTTGTCATTTGGTATAATTGATTGCCTAACCGCTTCATAAGATTGTTATCTCATTTAAATCCTAAAGACATATACATCCTTTAACAATAATTGACTTATGTAAGTTTAAATTTTATATTTGGTAAATGAAATAGTTAGCTGTTGGAATTATCAGGTTGTTTACTCATTAACTAGTTGGAATTGTTGCCAAACTTATGCTTGACAAATTTATGCATTTCATTAAAAAAAATTTTCTTCCAAGATGAGATGCATATGCCTGAAATTAGTCAGCTTCCAGGTGAAACCCAACCCTCTTATTTGATTATGCATCTTAGGCACAACGACCATTATAGTTATAGCTACCTTTCACTGGGGCTTCAGTCAACGACTCCCTTGGCATCAGGCCACCAACTTCCTTGATGTTCCAGCACTCAGTAGAAGTTAGCCCCATACATGGTCTTACGACTTTACAAAGACCTATGTTTTTGGTAAACAGTTGCTTTGGCTTGGTCATTACGGCATCCTTTATGAGGAGGCACCCCTTCTCCCAAAATTACAAGCTATAGTTTACTAGGGCTTCAGTCACCTGCTCCCTTGTCATCAGGCCACCAACTTCCTTGACCTTCCAGCACTTGGCAGGCATCAACCCCATACATGGTCTTATGACTTTGCAGAGACTTGTGTTTTTGGTAAACAGTTGCCTGGGCCTAGTCACTACAGTCTCCTTTATAAGGAGGCACCCTTTCTCCCAAAATTACAAGAATATTTTTCCGAGTTTCTTAGAGAGACTTGTATCGCACCTTTAGGTATTCTCTATCTACTTGTGTTAGTTTCAGGTACAGATACCCTTTTATTAATAGTCATTCATGCTTTTCCTTGGAGTAAGGTATAGGTTACTTCATCTAACATTGGCTTGAGGTATTTTCTCTACCCTTTCTTACATTAGAAAAGCAAGGATACCTTGCGTCCTTGAACCGATAAAATTTTTTTAGCTAACCTAACCTTTTCATCCCTTGGGACCAATAAAGGGTAGTACATGAATATTCACCTATTGTCCATCAACTATGTCTTTCATCTTGATCTTAGGCCTTAACTTACCCTCTTTGGATGCACAAGAGGAACCCTCAAGTTTTCGGGGTATTAAATTCTTACCAATGTTTGTGTTACTTAAGCAAACATTCTCGCTTCTACTTTATCTACCACTGCTTGCATGAGTCCTTCCCTCTAAGGCCGGAATGCTCCCTTACCAATGCTTTGTTTACATCCCACAGCTTTGGTAGATCACTTAGCCCCATTGATCTTTGATCAAGAGTGCTCAATCAGTAAGCTAGTATGCACTCTTTTAAGGGTGGCTACTTCTAGGAAAACCTCCTGGTTGCCTCTGCACCCCTACCTCTTTTACCACTGATCGTTCAGTTAGGGGCATTAGTTGGTGATTCAGGCTTTTTCCACTCAATGATAAAACTTATCCTCCATGATCTCATAGGTCGACCTTAACCCTTGTTATTTTAAGGTCATATCTACTATTTAGAGTTTGCCTCAATTTGGTACCACTCTCGCAGCTCGCATTGAAACAGTACTTTACCCTTAAATGTCCAGTCAACTTTTATGCCTTAACACATTTCAAGAAGAACCAACTAGCTCTAGCTTCGAGTGGCATTTCACCCTTAACCACAGCTCATCCATTAATTCTTCAACATTAGTCTGTTTAAACCTCCACTTAGTTATACCTAAGCTTCAACCCGGTCATAAATAGATCACCAAGTTTAGGTCCATAAGCAGTGACAATTGCCTTATGAAGACCCACTTTCGCTATGGCTCTAATAGGTTCCCTTAACCAAGCCACTGCCTTTGAGTCACTGGCTTATTCTTCAATAAGCATACGATTATAGCCTATATTCCTCCTACTACTTTAAATCTTACAATTTAATGTTCTATTCCACTCCCTGAAGAGGGTTCTTTTTACCCTTCCCTTATAAAACTACTTCTCTATATGTCACCTAGGTGTATTTAGCCTTGCAAGTAGTCTTTGCTTATTCACATAGGATTCCACGTGCCCCATACTACTTAAGTTAGAGTATAAGCTAGTGATCCTTTTGGCTATCAGGCTCTAGCCATCTAGGGTATAGTACTTCACTATTTTTCCTAGCAATAAGACACTTGTATTACTTTCCCACAACCCTGCTTTTACGGTTTAGGCTGCTCCTATTTTGCTTGTCTCTACTACAAGAATCGCTTTTGCTTTCTTTTCCTCCAAATACTAAGATATTTTAGTTTGCTAAGTTGTTTCTTGCATGCCCATAGATTTAGCAGCAATTTTGAAGGTACCTATTCAAAAATCTTCGGATCTATGCTTATTTTCAACTCCCGTAAGCACTTCATCTCTTACTACCCCCTTCATCATCTGTGGGTTCTTAGGTATCCACTATCTTTCCTTATTTGGACCTCACCCTTAACTTTAAGGCTATGCCATCTTAAGGTATAGCTAATAGAAGGATCTTATCAACGTTCATGAATAATAAATCATAGTATAGATCGAACTACCGGATAGAAAACATTAGGTACTACCATATAGCTTTGTATCAGTTAAGTTCATGACTAAGAGATGAGTAGACTCAAACTGATGACATTTGCTTTAGGGTAAACCACTGCCTCTCAAGCCCTTGACTGATTCTACCTATACCCAACGATAGATAACAACTCCCCCCTTTCGAACGCAAATTACATCTTTCATTGTACTGTGCTCTTTAAAGAGCAACTCTTCTCAAAATCTCAAGTACTGAGTTGGAATCCTATTCTAACTAATTCTTGTGGTTTAAGAGGATCCATCTATAGGAGAATCAGGAACAGGAAGCTTCCCCCCCTTTCTACTTGACTCTTTGGTCTTAGAAACGCTGATTTTAAGAATGATTGATTTCCCTTCTTCGACCCTTATTGACTAACCTGATAGTGGACAACTAATGTGTTTCACATATTGAATAGGGTTTTATGGTCGGTCCACAACCCTTATATGCCAAAGGAGTCTTTAGGGTAATCTTGTAGTTCTTAGGGGGTAGAGACGATAGGGTTGATCCATAGATTTTGTTTTCTTTTGCCACATTTTGCTCAAAGGGTTGAAGGGAGATAATGCATCTAGCTATATGTAATGACCAACTTGATCCTCTTCCTCAAAGATCCAAGATGAGGAAACCTTATGGGAGCCACCGACTCCAACTATCGTCCATGTACAATCTATACTAGATTTGACTAACTACCTATCCTACCTCCTCTACATTGTTGACAACCCATCTTTGTCTCACTAGAGTCTTTCAGTGGCATGTTTCAATCCTTTTCCCTGTTACTTAGAAAAAGTGAGCCACCGTTCGGGTTCAAGATTCTATCATTACCGCTTGGACAACTAGACATCTAACTCAAAATAGCAACGACCCAATTGTAAGAATGAAGCTCTACCAACTAACCTATATCTACCTGAGCCAAGTGGAGGGAATTAAGGAACATGACTAGGGTGTTTTAGAAAATACATGTCATACTAACTAACTTAATCAACTTCCTTAATTTAATCAAAGTAAGTAGATATGTCTTATATTAAGGACCAGAGAAGTATTCAAGAAGGATTAGTTGGTCAAGAATAAGGGAACTTTACTTGCAGTTTAGTTGTACTAATAATCAAGATATTTGAATAGCTTCAATGTCATCCATGTGATTCTTAGAATCTTGTTTAGCTTTTCTTTCCTTCTCTAGTAGGAAGCTTCCATTCTTAGAATCTCACATCCTCATCCATTCCACCACACCATCATTACCATCCTCATCATTGTTATAAAGATGAGATGAAGATGAAGAGGACTGTAATAAAGAAAAAGAAACCAACCAATAAGAGAGAGATCAAAGAGTGTATTGGGGAATAAGAAATTGATGGAAGAGTTAGGGAGGTAGAGAGATGATATGAAGGAGAGGGGGTTTCGAATGTCAAAACCCTAAAGTAAAAGGAAGAGACCTTTTTCTAGATTAAGAGGGGGACAGACTTAAGTTAAGGGGATTCAAAATTCGAAAGTTCATATTTCCCAAGGTTGCACATAACTATTTGTGTATGTAACACCTCATTTCCTAGCACTACGGTAGAGTATCAACTAGCTAATACTCACTAAATTTATTATCATTCATTTTTTTTCTTTTTCCTCTTTCTTTTCGTTACGAAATATCAAAGTTACGAGCAATACCTCTGTCGGTATGAATATTTATATATGTTCACATACATGCATAATTCACTAGATTTACTTATCCTTACAACACAAAACATGCCATCTATCTCTTCTACTTCACATACAAACCCAAAACTCATGAAATTCTTAAAATACATGACAGGAACGAGACAACCATAACTAAGTTCTTCCGTTACTCGGCCTCAACTCTTCGTCATTTACCTTCTCTTTGCCCCTTGAGCTCCCTCCCTATATTGGAGATTTATTTTTGGGAAAAAGGGTGAGATTGACAGGAATCTCAGTAGTAACACAATCATACATACAAGAGAACACACACAAGCATGCTTCATACTTCATCACTCAACAAAATCATCATAACATCATTAGTCCATCTCATGCAATTCATAAACGGACTTAGTGCTAGACAGGTTCTCTGTAGATGCAATTCATAAACTGACTTAGCGCTAGATAGGTTCTCGGCCCTGAGGGGCACCCGTGCAAAGATAGGCCACGTGCCCCGCTCGTGCAATTATGAATATTATCGCTTGAGTGTCAACCCATCCAAAGATAGGCCCCGGGTGATCACTTCACTCAATCTAAACATGTTAGACATATTGTAGATGATATCAAACAATACATATGCATGCCATGTCATATGAAGACGGTTACTACCTGGTTGCACTCTTATGCGACTTTTCCCACTTAATCAAGTTCGGCCAAGTATTAAGGCCAAACCGGTTGTTAAGTCCTGAAATCTTCAAATACCACAAATGAGTTATTACTCATCCATGCATCATTCCAAACTCATAACATTGGTAAATTTAGCATAACCATGCCAAATTACCAAAATAATCCTTAAGTCCCGATTATCTATATTGTACTCAAAATCATGACTTAAGCCATTCCTACACATTTTCATGTGTAGGATTCATTTTTAACCTCGAATTATCCAAAATCAAACTTGAATGACAAAAATACCCTTGACAGCCCTCAAATAAGTCTTACAAGGGATAATTTTGTCATTTCACCCTCTGAGGCTTTTCTCACTTCATGATCAACATAGACCCTACACAATTTCACCTCCTAAGTCCAATGGAAACATCAGAATTATCAAATTCCTATCCACTTGTCATGTCCAACACAGGGTCAACCCATAGGATTCCCAGAAAAGTTGTGTCGGATTCTCATTTTCTTTAGCCTAACCACCTACTTTCTACTTATAACCAATATATTAACTAGTTAGACATTCATTGGACTTGATTTGGAGACACTTACATATTTTGGTCTCTTTAGTTTTCTTCAATTATCTCATGCCAAATGAATCATAATCAAACCCAAAACAACTCTACTAGCAACAATTAAGCAAGAAGAACAAGTTTGGGAAGTTATCTCTTGATTTCTTCAACTTTCTCTCTCCTGCTCATTTTTTACTCTATCTCTATCTCTAACTCTTGATTCAACTACTCATCAAGGAATCCAAGAGTAGGGAAGTGAGGAGAGGAGATTATAGAGGGATTAGGTAGCTTAAATCACAAGGTAACAATCTCTTACCTTAATTTCCAAGCAACCCTAGCCTTCTCCTTCGTTCTTCACGTTCTCATATCTTCCTCACTCTTTCTGATCAATTTCATGCGTGAGAATGAGCTGAAGGAATGAAGAATTAGATAATATAATGAAGGGTTAATTAGTTTAATACAAGTGGCACTCAACCATTGGTCCAAAATGCATTATTCCTTCATTAATTACATTTCTCTTTATACTCCCACATTCCAGCCGAAAATATGCATGAGAATAGGAGAGAAATTTAAATCTCCATTTATCTTATTGTGCCATCTCGTAACTTGTTGACCAAGTCATTGACTTTTTGACTATTTGACCATTCTTAACCATAATTTACCAAAATTGATTTATTTCTGATCAAGTAGTCATTTTACTCTTTTTAATTCCCATTTAACTCCAATTTATGAGAATATTAGGGAAAAATAATTATTTCCCATTTTACAGCAAAATTACCGTTTTGCCCCTACATTTCATGATTTACTGAAATAAATCATTTTCACTCTTTTCTTTGGCTTAACCCCATTTTGACATTCAAATGAGGCCATAATTTATGTTACTTAATTTTCCTCAATTTTGGTTACCATAATAGGCCCTTAATTTGTGCATTATCACTTCTTTAGGTCCTTGTTCGGCCAAATTACGCGTAACCGACAATTGGACTATTTTCCATAAATTCACATAAATTCATATGCATCAAATTTCACCACTTTATTCTACTAAATGGGGTGTTGATGAAAATAGGGTGTTACATTTCTCCCCCCATTCATTAAATTTCATCCCCGAAATTTGTTACACCACTTGCGGCATAAATCCCAAGTAATGTCTTTGCATGTCTTCTTCTGTTTCCCAAGTCGCTTCCCTTAGTGATAGTCCTTTCCAGACCACTTTCATAAAGGGTATGTTGTGATGTCTGAGCTGCCTTTCTTATCTGTCAATGATTCATTCAGGCTTAGCCTCATAAGTGAGGTCACCTCGCATATCTACATCTTCATATTCAATAATGTGTTGAGGGTCCAGTTGGTACTTCTTCAATTGGGAAACATGAAACACATTATGTACTCTGCTTAGATTTAGGGGTAGAGCAATCTTATACGCTACGGGCCCAATCCTTGCCAATATCTCAAATGGCCTAAGGTAGCGAGGACTTAACTTCTTCTTTATTGTTTTTCCAAAACCAATAACAGGTGATATCTTCAGAAACATGGTCACCGACCTAAAACTCCAACGGTCTTCTCCGTTTGTCGACATAACGTTTCTGTCTACTCTGGGCTGTAAGCAATCTTTGCTTGATAATTCTAATTTGTTCAGTAGTCTGATCAAATATTTCTGGCCCATACAACCTCCTTTCTAATAATTCTGTCTAGCAGAGAGGGGATTGACACTTCCTCTTATATAACACTTCATACGAAGCTATCTGAATACTCGCATGATAGCTATTATTATAGGCAAATTCCGCAAGTGGAAGGTAGTTATCCCAACTTCCTTTGAAGTCCATTACACATGTTCTCAGCATATCCTCTAGCGTCTGTATAGTTCTCTCTGATTGTCCATCCATTTGAGGATGATAGGCCATGCTGAAACTCAACTTAATACCCAAAACATCATGTAGAGATCTCTAAAATTTTGAAGTAAATCTAGGATCTCTGTCAGAGATTATACTTTTTGGCGTTCCATGGAGTCTCACTATCTCCTTGATGTAGATTTCTGTCAACTTATCTAGAGAATAGTTAGTGTTGATCGGTAAGAAATGTGTTGACTTTGTCAATCAATCAACAATCACCCAAATAGCATCATGGTTTCAAATTTTGGGTAATCTGACTACCAAATTTTGGGTAATCCGACTATCGATTCAGTGCTGACTGTGTTGGTTTCTGATGTTCAATTTTTACCTTTTGACAGGTAAGACATCGTGTCACATATTCTGTCACAGCCTTCTTCAGTCCAGGCCACCAGTATATCGCCTTTAAATCACAGTACATCTTCACCATCCTTGGGTGAAGAGTATAACAACTCTTATGTGCATCATCAATGATTTTATTCCTCAGATCATCCTTTCTTGGAATATAAATTCTTTACTTGTATCAGATTAATCCACTTGGTGACAAATCAAAATCCTGATGCTCTCCTCGTTCAATTATAGCTTGGATAGGCTTTGCTTTCTCATCTTGCATCTGAGCTTCTGCAATCTCGGTCTTCAGATCATTTCCCATCTGGCTAATACCATAACCAACACAGAAGATCTGATTTGACAAGTTCAGGCCTCTGAAATCTTCTATCAATTTCCTTTCATGTATCATCATAATTGCCACCTGCACCGCTTTACGATTAAGAGCATCAGCGACGGCATTAGCTTTACTTGGGTGATACTTAATCTCCAGGTTATAGTCTTTTAGCAATTCCATCCATCTGCGTTGTCTCATGTTAAGCTCTTTCTGATCATACAAATATCTAAGACTCTTGTGGTCGCAGTATAATTCAACGGCCACCCTATATAGGTAGTGCTGCCAGATTTTCAATGCAAACACAATTGCTGCCAGCTCCAGATCATGTGTGGGACAATTCAACTTATGAGGCTTCAGCTGTCAAGAGGCATAAGCCACCACTCTACCCTTCTGCTTCAAGACACATCCCAATCCCTACTTACTAGCATCACTGTAAACTATATATGTCAACTCAGGATCAGGGATAATCAATATAGGTGCCGATGTCAACCTCTCCTTCAGCTCCATGAAGCTCCTCTCACAACATTCGTCCCACTCAAACATTTGATCTTTTCACATGAGCTTAGTCAATGGCAAGGCAATCCAGGAGAAATCTTGAATAAATCTCTGATAA
Organism: Albizia julibrissin; assembly: GCA_037074505.1. Classification (NCBI taxonomy): domain Eukaryota; kingdom Viridiplantae; phylum Streptophyta; class Magnoliopsida; order Fabales; family Fabaceae; genus Albizia; species Albizia julibrissin. Next base: position 55,297,923 of record CM073477.1, on the reverse strand, counting down.
TAGCCTGCAAGACCTAGAAAACTGCATATCTCTGCGACAGTTTCTGGTATCTTCCAATCTAGCATTGCGTCCACTTTACTGGGATCTACTGAAACCCCTTCTTACGAGATTTCATGGCCCAGAAATTTAACTTCTGAAAGCCAAAACTCACATTTGCTCAACTTTACATAGAGTTACCTTTCACATAAAATACCGAGCACAATTCTCAAATGCTCCTCATGCTCTTCTTTACTCTTAGAGTATATTAGAATGTTGTCGATAAAGACTACCATGAACTTATCTAAATATTGGTGAAAGATACGATTCATGTAGTCCATAAATACAGCCGGTGTGTTGGTAACTCCGAAAGGCATAACTAATAATTCATAGTGTCCATACCGGGTTTGAAAAGAAATCTTTGATATTTCTTATGCCTTTACTCGTAGTTGATGATACCCTGACCTCAGATCAATTTTTGAAAAATATACTTGCTCCAGATAATTGATCTAAAAGGTCATCAATCCGGGGAAGTGGGTACTTTTTCTTAACGGTAACTTTGTTCAATTCTCTGTAATCAATACATAACCTCAAGGTTCCATCTTTCTTCTAAACAAACAATACTGGAGCTCCCCATGGTGACACATTGGGTCGTATAAACCCTTTCTCAAGCAATTCTTCAATTTGCTTCTTCAATTCAACCAACTCATTTAGAGCCATTCGATATGGAGCTTTCGATATAGATCCCGCTCCAGGCATAGTCTCGATTATGAATTCAACTTCTCTTTCCGGAGGTACACTACTAAGATCATCTGGAAACACCTCAAGAAATTCTCTTACAATTGGAATGTCCTTCAAGGCCATTTCCATATCTACTTGCACGGAAAAGAATACGACATACCCCTGACATCCTCTTCTCAGACATTTCGTAGCTTCTGCCAACGAGGGGAAATTCAAGCTGACATCTCTATGGCTAGACTCTCAAGGAGTAGGATATATAATCCTCTTGTTTCTACAATCTACCAGCACATTATTTACCATAAGCCAGTCAAAACCCAGTATAACTTTGAGTCTTTGGAGTGGCAAACAAACCAAGTCCACTGTAGACTCATGTCCCTCAGCATTTATGACACAATTCAAACAAACATCAGTAGTTAAGGTTTTAACTTCCATTGCTAACAATCAAATCAAATGGCAATTGATGTACATGCAATCCTAGGTGCTTAGCACAATCATAAGCAGTAAAAGAATGACTAGCACATGAATCACACAATGCTTGCAATATACTACCATTAAGAAGAAATTTACCTTGAACTAGCTCTGGGGATTTCTTTGCTTATTATCGAGTCAAGGAAAATACTCATCCTTGACTTTGCTGTCTAGGCTCAGCAGGTCATGATGTTGCTCGTTGAGGACAGTTTATCATCAAATGGCCTGGCTTCTGGCAGGCATAATAGATCACTTGGCTTGTAGGAACATTGCACCATTTCCCAGGATGAGATTTACCACACTGAGTACACGTCTGAGACATTGAGGGTCTTCGACCACCATGGTTTCCAAACCAAAAGGCCTTTTAATTTCCTCCCATTTGCGGAAAACCTTATCCTCTTCTCTTTTGTGAGGTATCTCCATGACTGGATTCACCTCTCTGGCTAATACTCTTCTTGGCCTGTAACCTTCTCAAATTCCATTCTATTAGTCGACATGCTTCTACAGCCTTATTAAACTTTTTAAACTGTTAGACTACCAATTTCTCCTCCATCTCGGCTTCAATCCCCGAATGAGCATATCTGAGTTCTATTTCTCATCATTTTTAAGGTTTAAATAGGAGGAGTAACGAGACAATCGGATGAACTGAGACAAGTATAAATCAAAGGTCTCATTATCACCTTGGTGAATAGCAAAAATTCTTTCTCTTTCTCAATTCTGACTGATCTGGGAAAATACTCTCATAAAACTTTTCTTGAAACAATTCCCATGTCAGAGGGATATTCCGAGCATGTAGTAGCAACGCTGTATTCTTCCACCAATCATCAGCATCACCCACTAGCTTATAAATTTCCATTTTGGCTTTCATCTCTGTCAGGCATCCGAGTACCTCGAAGATCTTCTCTAAATGATTTATCCAATTCTCTGCAGCTTGCGGGTTAAATCTCCCATGGAATGCTCAGGTTGGTACTTGATAAACTTTGGCATCCAGTATTGGGCAACATTCTTATCTGGTTCTTGCATAATAGGAATTTCTGCGTTTACCTCTTGTAACTACGATTGCTTGTCACTAGTTGACTATTTCTCATCTGTATCCCCTTCTGATTGGTTCCCTTCAAGTTGATTTTCATCTGGGGGATTCCCTTCCTGATTATTCCCTTCAGGGTGTATCTCTTCTATATTTCATCTTTCCCTTAATTATTGGACTTCTTCTCGTAAGTCTTGAATCATAGTCTGTTGTTGAGCCAACACGGTAAAAACTTGTTGCATTATATTAGGCTCTAGATTATTTTTAGGTTCAGGATTTTACAGCACATTCTTCTTTGGTCTACCTTGTCCCATTGTTCCTTTTCACTATTAGAAGGAACACCATATTAATATCATATCAATATGCATATGTACATACAACTTTCCATATTTCATATACTCACATACATCAATCACATGCACTCAAGCAACTTTGTTTTTGATATCAAAAGGAAATATGGTCTTCAACATAACTAGTCATATGTACAACAAGTGGCTTAATATTTACATCAAAATAAGCCTCTGCTACCTTACTGAGCATATCATTATCCTTACATTCCTTATGCATATTAAACACCACATACATAATCATATGCTCAATAAAAGGTAAAAACTCAAAGGTACCCATGACTACAATTTTATTCTTCTTCTTGATCCAAGAAGTGAAATCAAAAAGATAGGCTAATGTGGTTTGGATCCAAACGTTATCGTCCATCATTAGCTCTAACTCTTCTCTTTGCTCATACAACTTTTGCACTTACTCCAAGAATGTTATATACTGCATTGTGGGAGTGAAGAATTTTCTAAACGCCATCATATATAGATCCTTTAGTTGCTCCCTTAATTCGTCATTTGGATGTGGATCAAAAGCCAATTTCTCTACGGGAGCATCTGATTCCATAGCCGAATCTGGATGTTGGAAACTATCATCTGGATCTACATCGTCTTTGTCTACTACAATGGCTTTATCCCTAGCAATGGGACCAAAGTATACTAGTCACTTAACGCTCTTTCTACGTGTACGTGCCATTCTTGGTCTACGTCCATCTCTGTTAAGGATTACGTAAGTTCTACCTTCTGGGATCTGCTCCTCAGGTGGAGGTTGATTATTAGAAGGAAGTGAAGGCGACTTGCTTCTCTACCTTCTTCTATCTGACTCGTCTCTCTTCTTGATTATTATTGGAGTCGGTACATTCTTACGAGCAGTCCAACTTACTCTTGACATTCCTACTTTTCTGTATACCACTGTATCATAATCCATACTGCAATGATAATCAAATAGTGATGAGATACTTCACAAGAAACATTACACAAGACACACTTTATTTTCCTCATCATCACTATAAAACTTGAGTCTGAGAAAATGCACTCGAGTTTTCCCCCTTCACTATAGTTCTCTCAGACTCACTCGAGTTCATCAGCGTTTCGTCGTTGGAATTCACCTTATTCAAGCACACCAAGAGGACCTACACTCGAGTTTGACCCTAGCACTCGAGTTCTCTTAGGTTGCTTCACACTCGAGTCCAGACAGTGTGAGAGAAGAAGTTCGTTCCAGAGAATCTCCCAAACTTCGACAATAAGCGTTGGACTCGAGTTCCCAAAGGCGCACTCGAGTCCTCAAAGAATATGCACTCAAGTCTAAAGAGTTTAGGAATAGAAGTTCATTTTTTAGAATCTTCATATTTTAGCAACAAGTGTTGTACTTGAGTCAGGGAATTTGCACTCGAGTTCTGTTGAAATAACACACTCAAGTTCAGCGAGTTCGGAGGAACGAGTTCATAGCTGAGAAACTCCAACACTTGCAGCAACCAGCACGCACTCGAGTTCACTATGCAACACTCAAGTTTTGTACTAGGAGTGCACTCGAGTCCTGCAAGTTCACCCATAAGAGTTTCTACCCGATAACATTGAGAGTGAGAATGGAAGACATGAACTTAAGTTCTCAGCCTCCATTACACTCAAGTTCTATACTTAACACTCGAGTTTCCAGGCATTCATACTCGAGTTTACTTTTGAACTCTCACAAGTTTCCGTTTGAAAATACTTGATTTGTGGGAAATAACCTCTTGCACTCGATTTCATCACCACCAACTCGAGTTCTAGGCTCAATTTCATTCGAGTTGACCAGCCATTTCCAACCTGAAAACACTTCTAAACTTCACAAAACATCCTCATAGGTTACCAAACCAACTTCATCACTTAATATCACTTTCCCATCATATACTATACTTATGCTTCCAATCACTCAATGCTAGTGAGAGTGCAAATATCTTAAATCCAACAAAGGATTTCTAGTAACGACCAACTATTGCCAGAACCATTGCTCTGATACCATAAAATGTGACACCTTATTTTCTAGCACTCCGGTAGAGTATCAATTAGCTAATACTCACCGAATTTATTATTATTCATTTTTTCTTTTTCCTCTTTCTTTTAGTTATGAAACATCAGAGTTGCGAGCAATACCTCTGTCGGTATGAATATTTACATATATTCACATACATTCACAATTCACTAGATTTACTTATCCTTACAACACAAAACATGCCATCTATCTCTTCTACTTCACATATAAACCCAAAACTCATGAAATTCTTAAAATACACGACAAGAACAAGACAACCATAACTAAGTTCTTCTGTTACTCGGCCTCAACTCTTCGTCATTTACCTTCTCTTTGCCCCGCGAGCTCCCTCCCTATATTGGAGATTTATTTTTGGGAAAAAGGGTAAGATTCACAGGAATCTCAATAGTAACACAATCATACATACAAGATAACACACACAAGCATGCTTCATACTTCATCAATCAACAAAATCATCATAACATCATTAGTGCATCTCATGCAATTCATAAACTGACTTAATGCTAGATAGGTTCTAGGCCCCGAGGGGCACCCGTGCAAAGATAAGCCCCAGGCCCCACTTGCGCAATTATGAACATTATCGCTTGAGTGTCAACCCGTCCAAAGATAGGCCCCGGGTGATCACTCCGCTCAATCTAAACATGTTAGACATTTTGGAGACGATATCAAACAATACATATGCATGCCATGTCATATGAAGACGGTTACTACCAGGTTGCACTCTTATGTGACTTTTCCCACTTAATCAAGCTCGGCCAAGTACTGAGGCCAGACTGGTTGTTAAGCCCTGAAATCTTCAAATACCATAAATGAGTTATTACTCATCCATGCATCATTCCAAACTCATAACATTGGTAAATTTAGTCTAACCATGCCAAATTACCAAAATAACCCTTAAGTCTCAATTATCTGTATTTTACTCAAAATCATGACTTAGGCCATTCCTACATATTTTCATGTGTAGAATTCATTTTTAACCTCGAATTATCCAAAATCAAGGGAAAATTATGAAAATACCCTTGACAACCCTCAAATAAGCCTTATAAGGGATAATTTTGTCATTTCACTCTCTGAGGTTTTTCTCAGTTCATGGTCAATATAGACCCTACACATTTCACCTCCTAAATCCAATGGAAGCATTAGAATTATCAAATTCATATCCATTTACCACATCCAACACAGGGTTACCCCATAGGATTCTTAAAAAAATTGTGTCGAATTCTTGTTTTCTTTAGCCTAACTACCTCATTTCTACTTATAACCAATATATTAACTAGTTAGACATTCATTGGACTTGATTTGGAGACACTTACATATTATGGTCTCTTTAGTTTTCTTCAATTATCTCATGCCAAATAAATCATAATCAAGCCCAAAACAACTCTACTATCATCAATTAAGCAAGAGGAACAAGTTTGGGAAGTTACCTCTTGATTTCTTCAATTTTCTCTCTCCTACTCGTTCTTGACTCTCTCTCTCTCTCTAACTCTTGATTCAGCTTCTCATCAAGGAATCCAAGAGTAGGGAAGTTAGGAGAAGATATTATGGAGGGATTAGGTAGCTTAAATCACAAGGTAACAACCTCTTACCTTAATTTCCAAGCAACTCTAGCCTAATCCTTCGTTCTTCACATTCTTAACTCTTCCTCACTCTTTCTAATCAGTTTTGTGTGTGAGAATGAGATGAAGAAATGAAGAATTAGATAATATAATGAAGGGTTAATTGGTTTAATACAAGTGGCACTCAACCATTGGTCCAAAATGCATTATTCCTTCATTAATTACATGTCTCTTTACACTCCCACATTCCAGCTGAAAATATGTATGAGAATAGGAGAGAAATCTAAATCTCCATTTATCTCATTGTGCCATCTCGTAACTTGTTGACCAAGTCATTGACTTTTTGACTATTTGACCATTCTTAACCATAATTTACCAAAATTGATTTATTTATGATCAAGTAGTCAGTTTACTCTTTTTAATTCCCATTTAACTCCAATTTGTGGGAATATTAGGGAAAAATAATTATTTACCGTTTTGCCCCTACAGTTAATGATTTATCGAAATAAATCATTTTCACTCTTTTCTTCGGCTTAACCCCATTTTGACATTCAAATGAGGCCATAATTTATGTTACTTAATTTTCCTCAATTTTGGTTACCATAATAGGCCCTTAATTTGGCCCTTAATTGGTTACCATAACCGACGATTGGAATATTTTCCATAGATTCACATAAATTTATACGCATCACATTTCACCACTTTATTTCACTAAATATATGTCAATTATACACATAAAGAGTGTTGGTGAAAATGGGGTGTTACAGTGTAAGCCATATGACACAAAGGGCAATGAATAAGAAAGAGGAGAGAGTGTTGGGGAAGAAGCAATTGATGGAGGGAGCTAGTGAGGTATAGAGTTGAGATAAAGGAGAGGGGGTTTCAAATTTTGAAACCCTAGAGTGAAAGGAAGAGACCTTTTTTCTAGATTGAGAGGAGGAGAGACTTAAGATAAGGCGATTCAAAATTCAAAAGTTCATGTTTCCGAAGGTGGCACATAACCATTTGTGTAAGCCATATGACATAAAGGCTAATAAATCTATTTTCAATCCATATATGCCCTATGAATAGCAAAATGAGTTTGATGCCAAAAATAAGTCATTTGAGCAGCAGTTTGGGTAGAAAAGTATTATTAGATATATAAATACTGGAGTTGGATTTTTGGGTGCTATCTAGTTACTTTAAGATAAATACAATTAGATCTAAATCAGTACTAGCATCTGGAGGTAGAGCTTACATTACAAAGAAGTTAATGATCTTACCGAACAATAGTAGTCCCACTACACACCATGTGCAATTTTTACTAAACCTCCTACTTAACACTTAGTTGTGTTTAGAATTATTATATATTCTACATAGGAAAGTTGAATTTGCATTAATATTTGTTTACTTGGAAGTCTGCTGATAGGCCTTGTTGTACCATGCATACAACCCACCATAACTGCAAATTAAACTTTGTATTAACTTGTCTTAGAGATTTTGCTTATGTCATAATTAGTAAGTGTTAATTGGTAAATTTAAAAGACACTCCCTCCATTCCTTTTTCCTAAGATAAAAATTGTTGGAGATGCCTAGTTGCTTTTTATAAAATAGGTTTAGGGGTTATCTCAAAAGGTTTTTGTAAATTCCACATTTTGCCCATACGAAAATTAGTCATACTACTCGTATACTTAATTCTCCCATATTTAATTCCCATACTTAATTCACATATTGTATTTACTCATATAGAACACTATAAAACATATTCTCTCTTTCACATAAATGAGAGCATATTTGGAAAAAAAATTCATTTTTGATCTATTTATTGCTCCTAACTAATTTTTTGAACAACGCAATTCGATTAATTTTATCATATAAAAAGGAACCTAAAGGAGTAGTATAAAGAAGCAATAAACATGACGGTGAAATAGAACCACCGGCCAATATAGTGAGGCTGAGTTCGTGCAAACTAATTTATGACGACTACAACACATAACTGTCAAGTATCCTTCATAAATTCTTGATGGTTAAATATGATAACAGTTAACTATTTCATCCATGTGTCTAATATGTATACTTAACGGTAATGTTAAGCAGCCATCAAGTAAAACTTTCAAATGATTTGTCTTCCTACTTCAAGTCTGTGCTTTGAACCTTGGTTGACTTGATAACCAAATACCTTTTTAAAAACCTAAAATGCTTGTGATGATGGTTTGAAGTCTTCCACTCACTCATCTTCCTTTTGTTTCTTACTTTTCTTGTATAGCCTCTTCCTTCCCACTAACATGTTAAGACGCCAGAGGGCTCTTTCCATTCACTCACCTCCTCCTCTTTCACTTGGACCGATCCACAAGGAGGTTTGCCACTTATGCATACAGTTTGAACAGGAAGTTGAACCTCATCCTTTATCAAAATGAGGTTGAATATGGCTTTATGTTAAGCCCTTTATCCCCTTCCTCTGCTGTTGATGATGACAAAGAGGAGGGGCAGGGGCAAGACGATGAATGTAACATCCTTATTTTGTGTTATTTAATTTAAGTAATATTAGAGAGGAATTATTTTATGATAAATGGAATTTATCATGTAATTATTTGACTAAAAAAAATTTAACTAAAATATGATTATAAAAATAAAAAGGGAATTATAAAATAACTAAAAAACAAAAATATATATTTATATGAAAAAGGAGGAATGAAGGAAATAATCAAAGTTAAAACAAAATAAAATAAAATAATGGAAATTGAAAAAAGAGGGTTTTAGCTGTAATTTTTCCCTTAGACATTAGTTAAATATTTATTTCCCTTTTCCCTGATATTTTCACTTCTACCATTATTTTCAGTGTAGGTTTACTCTTTACAGATCATTTTTTTGAGTAAAACTACTCAGAAAATTTCATACATTAAAGTTGTTATACTCAACTAAATATTTCTAATAATTGTATTTTTAAGCTGATTAGAGAAAATTTTGGATTAGAGTTTTAAGTAAGTTTTGAGTTTTGTTAATAGACGACTACATAAATGTAAATGTGAGCTAATAAATAATTTTAATATGTTCAAATTTATTATTTTGTTGTTTTAAAAATTAAAATTAATATTAGGTTAAAAATTTTTGGTTTTATGAAATTTGTAACAATTAAATTCGAATTTTATAATTTATAGTTTATTGGAGTCCATATTGATTACTGGATGGATTGGATTCAAGGTTTATCTCAATAAACTTTGAAGTTATATGTGATATTTGTACTAATTGAATTCGAATTTTTATAATCATTACTACAATATGCATATTTTACTACCCTAGAAAACATCTGTTTTTGAAAAAAAAAAGGAAGTTAAAAATATAGGTAATGACATTTTTATAATTTTTGGCATTACTTTTATCCTCTTTTTTTAAATAAACAAACGTTACAGTAGCATTGGGCATTTGTGTCCAAAAAAAAAAACAGAAGACACAAGTAAGGGCTTTGGAAAACGGACGCTAAAGACCTTTAAAACCCTCAATGCATCTCTTTGATCACACGATGTGATCGACTCTCCTCTTCATCTTTTCTCTCATGGTGAACTTTCAGCCACTTACTCTCTTAGCTCATACCTTCACTGCACATCTGCAACACCTCCCATACAAGTTCGCAACCTCTTCCTCCCTCTAGCTCAGACCTCTACCTCACAACTGCTCCTCCTTACAACTCTTTCACCTCCCTTCAACTTGATGGATCTACCCGTCTTCTTCAATTCTACAGAAGCTTGGTACATACGCACCCAAGTTGAGGTTTTTCTCTTTAGTTATTGATTTCCCCTTCTCTTTGATTCTTGCTGGATTTTCTTTTCTCTTTGATTCTTGGTTGTAAGACTAATATGAGTCATCATGAAAGGAATTTTTGAAATTATGTTTTAATTTGGCTTGATGTTATTGAGAATTAAAAATAAAAAAGTGTTCATACTTTGCCTTGTTAGAATATTGGTATGAACTTAATAGAATTTGCAAAACTCTAAATTTATGGTTACACATATATTGTTGGCATTAGTGGAGCTATTAGAGGCATTATAAAATTGTATTGATGAAATTGTTGATATTGTCTTGAATTGCTTCAGTTAATTTTGTTTGAATATGATGAATTGGGTTTTTTTGAAATTTTGGGATGTCTTATTTTTAAGGGGAAATATTGCCCGAATTTTTTTAAAAAATGAGTAAAAGTGTAATACCCCATTTTTCACCAATATATTTATGTGTATATTTGATGTATATTTATTAGAATAAAATGGTGGAAAAATGATGTGAATGAATTTATGTGAATTTATGGAAAATATTCCAATCGCCAATTAATTTGGCCGAATAAAGATGTAAGAAGGCGATTAATGTACCGATAAAGGCCTATTATTGTAACCAAAATTTGAGAAAATTAAATGACATGATTGATGACCTCATTTAAGTGTCAAAATGAGGTTAAGCCGAAGAAATGGGTGTAAAATAATTTATTTCGGTAAATCATGAAATGCAAGGGCAAAACAGTAATTTTTCCAAAAAGTGGAAAATAATTATTTTCCCCCAATATTCTCACTAATATGATTTAAATGGGAATTAAAAAGAGTAAAATGACTACTTGATCATAAATAAATCAATTTTGGTAAATTATTGTAAAAAATGGTCAACTAGTCAAAAAGTCAATGACTTGGTCAACAAGTTACGAGTTAGCACAATGGGGTATTGGAGATTCAAATTTCCTTTGTATTACTCATGGGATTTTTGGCTGTTATGTGTCATGGAAAGGGAAATGAAGAATTTAATTGAGAATAATTGCATTTTTGGTCCAATTAGAAGGTGACAAGTGTCATGATCAATTAAACCTTCTATTATATCATTAATCTCCATCCATCAACTCTCATTCACGCACAAAACTGAATCAGAAAGAGTGAGAGAGAGCTTGAGAACGGGAAGCACGACAGAAGAGAGAAAGAGAAGCAAGGGATCACCAAAACTCAAGATAAGGTGCTTGAACTTTGTGATTAAAGCCATCCAATCCCTCTATGATCTCTTCTCCTCACTTCTCTACCCTTGGATTTCTTGATTTCAACTGAATCAAACGCTATAAGGAGAGAAAGAAAAACGTGTAGGGAGAGAAAGTTAAGGAAAATGAAGAGGTAACTTTCCAAACTTGTTTCTCTTGCTTGATTATTATTAGTAGAGTGGTTTTGGGCTTGATTATGGTTCATTTGGTACAAGATAATCCAAGAAAACTCAAGATACCATAATATGTAAATGTCTCCAATCAAGTCTAATGAAGGTCTAACTAGTTAATATATTGGTTATAAGTAGAAAGAAGGTGATTAGGCCAAAGGAAATGAGAATCCAACACAACTTTTCTGGGAATTTATTTCCCCTTCCTTGTATTGGACGTGGTAAATGGATATGAATTTGATAATTTCGATGCTTCCATTGGATTTAGGAGGCCAAATTGTGTAGGGTCTATGTTGACCTCAAAGTGAGAAAAGCCACGGAAAGTGAAATGACAAAATTACCCCTTATAAGCCTTATTTGAGGGTTGTCAAGGGTATTTTCATCATTTGAGCTTGAATTTAGCCAATTCGAGGTTAGAAATGGATTCTACACCCGAAAATGTGTAGGAATGGCCTAAATCATGATTTTGAGGAAAATGTTGATAATCAGGACCTAAGGGGTATTTTGGTAATTTGGCACCATTAGGCTAAATTTACCAATAGTATAAGTTTGGAAGGATGTATGAATGATTAATAACTCATTTTTTATATTTGAAGATTTCAGGATTTGACAATCGGTCTGGCCTCAGTAGTTGCCGGAGCTTGAATCGAATGGGAAAGTTGGATAGAGGAGCAACCAGGTAGTAACCGTCTTCATATGACATGGCATGCATATGTGTTGCTTGATATCATCAAAATATCAAACATTTTTAGATTACACAGAGTGATCACCCGGGACCTATCTTTGCACTAGTTGACACTTAAGCGATAATATTCATATTGTACGAGCGGTGCTTGGGGCCTATCTTTACGCGGGTGCCCCTCGGGGCCAAGAGAACCTATCTAGTATGATGTCAGTTATGAGATTGCATTATATGTACTGTGCACAGATGCCCTCACAGGCTAAGAACCTGTCTAGCGCGATGTCAGTTTATGAATTGCATGTTTTGTACTAAATAATGTTTTGATGATTTGATTGATGATTGTGTATAAAGCATGCTTTGTGTGTTATCTTATATATATGATATGTGTTACTACTGAGATTCTTGTGAATCTCATCCTTTTTCTCAAAAACAAATCTCCAGTATAGGGAGGAAGCTCTCGGGGCAAAGAGAAGGTAAATGACATGGAATCAAGGCCATGCAGCTGAAGAGCTTTGTTTAGGTTGTCTAGTCTTATATAAGTATTCTAATGACTTTTAAGAGCATTTTGGGTTTTGTATATGGTGTAGAGTAAAGAGAGAATATAAGTGTTGTAATATGAATTGTGTATGAATGTGTTTATATGTGAATATGTATATCCAGCAGAGGCATTGTATAAAGTTCTAGCATTTTCCGCACTCTGATGTTTGGTATTCAGTGAGTATTAGCTAATTAGTACTTTACCGTAGTGTTGGGAAATAAGGTATCACAAAAAGACACGACTAAAATAGCTCCATAAAAAATTGACAAGATCAACTTGCAAATGACTTGTAGGATTATGGATGAAAGAATGTCATATCCCTTTACAATTTACAAGAAAGATCTCAAGGAGTTCATATATATAGAGGAGATGGATATATGATAGGTTAAACTTGCAATCATGTAAGTTTTTATTTATTTATTTTAACTTCAATTAATGTAATGGTTTTTAGGTTTTATATATTCACTAATTCATCTATAATTTAATTTTATTATAGCTTCTTCTACAACCTATATGTCAAAAGGGGAAGAAATAGTTTAGATGGAGTCTTATATCCTACGAATACAACAAAGAAATACAATAAGTTGGAACTTAGGATTAGCTATGTGGGCTACACAAAAAGAGAGACTAAATTGCCTTGTTAACTAGCACTAATTGTTGAAGAGTAAGTAACTTAATTTTGTCTATTTGAAACATATTTAGTTTGTTAAGAGTTATTTAACTTCATTTTAATATGTATATGTTGTTGTAGTTATCATTAGAGTTTTTGTGTTGTTTGCCCGATCATCAACATTGTCTATTGGTTTGATTCTTTGGGTCATAGGCCAAATAAAGAGTTATAAGCCATTTTCAAACATGTAAGTTAATTTGTTTGTAAATTTTTGGTCCTCAACTAAAATAAATTGTTTTAATGTCTTGTGATTTTCATTTTAATGATAGTACACTTAAGACATATAGAGTACTAGATGGGAAATGTGAAGGTAAAAATAGAGAGGCCAAGTGGTTTTATTTGACATTTTCGTCCCTTAATTTTATAAAATGTTTTTTCAATCAGACCCTATCATGGTTAACAAAAGATGCAGACAATGAAATTTGAAATGCTGAAAAAATATTCATAATTAATAATATATTAAGTTTAATTTTAAGAAATAATAATATTTGACATGAAAATTATTTAAGACTAATAGTATTAGGGTTAAATGATTGAAAAAAATACTTTATAAAATTGTAGAATCCAAGTACTACTTTATATAATAAAGATAGTGCCCTAAAATTTTGCTAAATTAAAATTGAAAAAAAAGAAAATTATTCTAACCAATAAGCTGCTGGTTGAGATGATAAGCATCTCACCCCTCATAACGAGAAAAATATAAATTTGAATCCTAGTAAGTGTATTTATTGGGAGAGGTGAAATTATTTTGTGCTCTAAGTCTTAAAAGGGAAAACCCCTTGATCAAATAAACAAATAAAATAAATCTATTATTAAAGCTATACATGTGTAATATGTATGTCTTTGATTTCACTTTAATGTTATCCTTTCCTTCTCACGCATGTTATATTATTATTATTGAGATATTTCTAATTTTGGAGAATCCAAGCCAATAAATAGCCCATAAATGCGTATCAATTTTTGCTCCTCCCCGTAAATTAGGAACTTGAAAGACAAGCTACATCGCCACAATCTCTAAGAAATTAATATATCATCTAACATTAATATTATCAAAGAGAAATTTAAACTTTAGCATATGATATACATACAGAAATAAAATCTTATTTCAATGTTTTCTAGCTACCAACTGAGTCCAAATTTATTGGCTGATTACGATTGATTAATTCGTGCCAATAAATCAAAGAATTCCAGTCGGAACAAGAAATATAATTTAAGGTATAGAATAACAACAAAAAGTCTTATCCTACTAAGACTACGCTAAGTTGACTGTATGAATCACGTGACACAATTATCCTCTATCAAATTTTCAATTCAATCATATAATTGTGCAAATTTTCAAAGCAAGAAAGCTAATTATCTGATGAATAAAAGCTTCGAATTTGTGTGTTTATGTATTCTTTGCAACGCTGTATCACTGCCATCTTTCCACCTCCATTGAAGGAATTAGAAAATCATACTGGATAAGAGGTACAATATTTGCATATTTATGTTCATTTTATTAAGGAATCTCTAATACATTTCAACTTTGGCTAGTTTTATTCTCCAGACAACCTTTTTTTTCCACCAAATAAAAATGAAATAAATAAGTAAACAGGAAGAAGGTCACTATAACATAATTCTCGTGTATTATAATACTGGTCGAATTACACGATTCAAAATAATACTCCAGTTTTTACCAGTAGTTTTTATTCTTTTTAATTTTTTGTTGCAAAATATCATTCAAGTTATCTACGTTGAAATGCATCGTTTCATTCTTATGGTGTATTGGCGTGTATGTTGCCCTATGGCACAATTCGCGGGTTTGAACCGCCCCTGCAAACATTTTGTTTACCAACTCAAAAATAAGAAGATCTCATAATAAATCCAATTGCATGAAGGATCCATATTTTATTTGGAGAAAAATTAAACTAATTAAGATTGAAGAAAATGATCTGAATATTGTTTGCACAGTTAAGATCATCATTTGAAACGCATAGAAGAAAATTAGAGGAGAAAAAAAAAATAAAAGAATTACCCTGAGAGACTTGAGTGGGCAAAAGAATTCTGAAAGGTACAGTGCAGCAATAGAGTCTCAGATCATGAAATTGATGAATTTGTCAATTAGCTATTTAGCTATATATAATATACATATTTATTAATATAATGATGTATTAAAAGAAGAAGATTTTCAAGGTCATAGTATTTGTTATTCCAAAAAAAAAAGGGTCATGGAATTTAATTGAGATTAATGCAAAGACTTATTAGAATGCTTGAAATTGTATTAATTGTTTCAGATCGAGATTTCCTGGTCAGATCCTCTTAGGATCCCCAGAGATATTAATGCCAATTACATCCAAATTTCGTGCCCCTCTCTCACTCTCCATCTTGTCATGTATGCTAAACATTACTCTCAAGTAAAGTTGTCAAACTCACGAGTTTAGCAAACAGGTAACAATGGTGTAAATTTGTATCGTAAACTCGTAAGAGTTTACTTTTATCATTAAATATCTATTAATAATGTATAATTAAATTATTAAAATATAAAAAATAAAAATTTTGATTAAAATATATTTTAATTCCAAATAATTGAAATTAAATCCATCAACATTCATAATTTATCAAATTTGACAAAAAAATTTCTATAAAATTCATATATAAAGCCGTTAAGCATGATTAAATTGAAAAAGTTTATACAAGTTTAAGAATGAATTAACACGGCTTTGTAAGTTAGAAATATAAAAATAGTAAACTTGGTGTATAGACTTGTGAGTTTAAGAGAGTTTATAACTGGCATGAGTTTACCAGCGACTCAACTCTATTTTGTAAGCTATAAACATAAAAATAGTAATCTCAGAGAGTCAACTCGCAAGTTTGGCAACAATGCTCTCTAGGACAAATTGATACTTTGATCTTATTTGTAAGAGTCAGATAACCGAATGACGCGGTTTAAAAAAGTGATTAAAATTAGTTAAAAGTAATAAGTATGCTTTGAAATAAATTTTTTTAAATATACCTTTATTCATGAGGGGGAAAATTAGAGAGAGAAATAGATTAAATATAAACATCACCAACCTTTAAATAATTGAATAAATATAACTAATGAGGGGCACAAATTGGAAAAAACAAAACTCATTAAATGTTAAAATAACTCTTGTCGGCCTTTTATAAAAAATACCAAAGTAATTTAAATTTTGGGCTCTTATGCACTCTTATTTATGAGGCACTTCCAACGTATTTCACACAGATTAATAAAAACATTAAACTTCATTAATTCTTCCGTAAAAAGCAAAAACTTTTCAACTTTACCCCTATTTAATATTCGTTATCTCATGAACAAAGTCAATACAATAATAAATAAAGGGAGAAATTATACATTCATATAAAAAATTTCCCCCTCTATCCTATAAATATAATAGACTAAAGTATACTTTTAATCCTTTAAGTTTTACATAAGATATATTTTTTGCTTATATTTCTAACACCATTAATGTTGCTAACAAAAAATATTAACAGAGCAAACTCAAGTGATAACTATGCAGCTGATAAAACATATTTTCATTTTAATTTTTTAATATAATATATTTAGATTATCAAAATAAAAATGAACCAAGATATCGTTACAAAGGAAATTGAGGTTTCTCTATTTAGATTATTAAACTAATATATTTATATTATTAAACTAATTTTTTTTAATACAAATGAAGCTTTGATATTGATTACTTCATTAGGTTTTTAGATATTTTTAATTTACACATATTTTAAATTTAAGATTAATAACATTTAATTACACTGTTATCACTTAAAGTTTACACAATCAACACTTAAGTTTATTGCGTCAGCGTTTTCCATTAGTAATACCAACAATGTTAGAATTATAGGACTAAAAGTACATTTTATAAAGTTAAGGTACCAAAAGTATATCTCATGTAAACTTTGTTATATATAATTAGTTTTGATTATGTCAAATGTTAAGAGTAAAAAGTTTGCATCATGTAATATCTTATACTTTGACTAACTACTATATTTAATGTGAAATATCTTGTAGATTAGTCAAGAAAAGAAAGAAGATATTAAGTTGGATTATAGTGAATGATCAAGAAGAAAATTAAGAAGCTATTGAACAACAAAGTTATCAAATATGGGGAGAGGAAGTCAAGAAAAGAATAATGTTATTGACTTAGATTGATGAGAATGATCAATAGAAAGAAGAAGAAATTAAAGAGATTAAAGACATTATTCAACAAAGAAGAACTTATAAAATATAATAGGAAAATCAAGTTTCAAGTTCTTAGATTTGGTACGCTAAATTGGAAGTTTTGGAATGGCTTATTCAGAAGTTAAAGTGCTTCAACTAGGTGTTATATCAACTTCACTAGAGTAATATGACTCAAATTATACTTCATTATCACTTGATTTCCACCTCTATAAGTGATTTCTACATGTCTCACTTGAGTTAAAGAAGTTCCACTCAAGTGATGACCACATTTTAGCATACTTTGTTAAGCTTTGTTTTTGTTTAGCACGATTGTGAGCGATATCCTAGGTACTTTCATCTTGTAGCCAAAGAACCTTGTTTCTGTTCGAACTGAGGAAACCTCGATCACAGCCCTAAGTCCAGCTCCCTTCACTTAAGAAGTTTCACAGCTGTCCGCAATAGTCCGCAAGTGCACGGGTCCCGTCAAGTAATAAAGTGATAAGTACAGCATCATTCCTACGAGGATTTGGTTCCAAAACCCGTTTAAGTAGTGATTATCACACTTTTGCCTAATTCGAGTTGGACAACTTTCACGATGGAGGAAAACATAATTATAAACTAAAAAGAAAATATAAACAAATGATTCATGGACTAGAAAGGATGCAGTGGGCATTAGGATTGTTTATCCCCCTTGCATTTCATAGGTACTCATTTAAATCCCCACAATATGAGCTCTCAAGGATGGATTATGTTAACCAATGTCACTAATTTACCCATAAGTGCTCTCTCAAGTCTCTAAACAGGTGTTTAGCTTAATTAGTTCATTAATCTCTTAACTGAAGAATTAAGCCTAGCCTACATTGCAGAACCTATGTGGTTATGTGGGGTCAATGGGTGTATCTCTACCTCATCAACAAAACCATCCATCCAATCCCTAAATGTCAAGTTCCTACACGATTAAACTCAAGTTCTACACTTAATCTAGCCCTCTCAGGTGTCAACCAAGTGAACCCAACAACCTCATTGGTGCCAACCAACAAGGAGCATTAAGCACAAAGTGAAATCAACATAAACCAATCATTCAACATAAATATAAAGGGAAAATGAGTACTTAATCCATACAAGGGTTCAAAACAATCCAAACAATAAAAATCTAGCTATACATGTTCATAAAACCCTTGAGAAACAGGGCATAAATCAGTTACAAAGCATAACAAGAGGGAAAGACAGCAGAAGGAGAGGAAAAACTAAGAGGAGAAGCTTAAATCTCTTCAAATCTTCAACATCTAGCCCAATCTCTACCTCTAAGCTCCAAACACTAGCAGAGCATTGTCTCCATGGCACCTCCCAGGTCCAGAATGAGGCTCTGATGTGTTAATTTCATATTTATAAACCCTAGAATCCGTGCTGTCATCAAAACGCATTTTCTATTGTTTTTGGGTATTGGCCGCGGCCAAAGGATTCTTGGCTGCGGCCAAAATGTTTCTGGAGTGGTTTTGGCCGCGGCCAAGCTTCCCTAATCATCTTGGCCGTGGCCAAGCTTCCATATGAAGCTTTTTGGTCTTCTTCATCATTTTCTTGCTCTTCCATGGTGCTTTAACTTCTTTAGCTCTTTTTCCACTTCTTGATCATCTATTTGTGCCTCCAATGACTCCTTTGTGGCTCAAATGTTAACCTATCAACACAATGAAATCTATAAAAACAGTGTTGATATAATTTGAATACAATTATAGGGCTTAAACAGAGAATTTACATCTCTTTGACATCATTACCCCTAGGCACATTACGTTTGCACATTTATCATCAATTATCTATGAATTTTCCCAAAATGCATGTAAAACTAAAGGTAAATGTGTCAATTTGACAGGAATTTCATGAGGTTAACAACAGCCTCCATTGAATGTCATACAACAAGTGATTCTGATGCATATGATACATCCTTTTAAACAGATTGGACTATGGATTCAACTGTCGGCAAGTCAGGGGTGACATGCTTTCTTGAGAGGGATGATTTATTATCCCTGGTTGCTCCTAGACAACATCTTATGGTTGCGATTGTGCAACTTTTTTTAATGTAAGTATCTTCTTCAATTGGAAGTAAATATTTTAAAAATTACGGCATTTAACTTTGATTTGTGTGCTTGCATTACTGTAGGTACATGAATCGTAGGTTTGTCTCCTCTGGAAATAGTGATATATTTGGATTCGTATACCCAATTCAAATCCAAGAGAAAGGGACTACTGCTGCTATCAGACATAGATACTTATCAGAGAGGCTTTGGAAAACCGTAACTAAGTGTTTCTTGGATTTATATGTGCATGGGTAAGAAACAATTTTATATTTCATAACATATACAATGCTTTATATTTCATAACTGAGTATCTCTTTTTTTCAGTGATCATTAGAAATTAGTTCTTCTATGCAAGAATAGTTATACTGTCATCCTCTTATGCTCCCTCCACTTCAAATCAAGGAATAAATTGAAGAAGACCATGAACTCGTAAGTTTTCTTGCATTATTACCTTTTATGTGCAAAGTTTATGGAATTTTTACAAAATAAGTAATCTTTGTGATTTTGATGATAGAGCTATGTGGACATTCCTACACGCTGCTTATGATGAGCATGTTTGTAAGTTAAAAGACCTACATGGATTATCCCAAATGTTAGTACATATTTGTTTTCTTTAAGAATGTGTTCTATAAGTTAATGATGTCATGTTCTTTTTCAAAGCCGTAGGCAACCACCGGGGTTCAACTTGTATGGTTTATATGTTTTGAGGCACATTTATAATATTATCACCTAAGGCATGACTGATTTTACTGAAAAGGTAAATGTATATTTCAAAAATTTTGTATTACTTTATTGTTTTTAAGTTACCAAGTTAATGTTTTATCTGGATTTTTTGTTACAGATGTTTGATCTTGCTAATCCCTTTACTGAAGAATATATTGATTTCATTCACAACTATTGTGCTGAATTCATTTATGAGCTTTTACAAGAATAGTGAGTTTTTTAATCTAATGTTGTTCTAATACTTGTGGTTTTCATATCTAACTGTGTTTATATCTCTGTATAGGATAATTTCTGAGATATGGGTGATGCAGGTCGGTTGCTGATACTGGCATTGGATTTAGTAGATTGACCTATGTACTTTTTCTTTCCTTTACTTTTCTGTAAAACTGAGGAATTTTCTGTATATACTGAGGAATTTTTCTTCCCTCTTCTTTTCTTCAAAACTTGTGGAATTGAAAGTGCACAAAGTTGAGATTTTACTGTGTTGATGATAATGTATATGTTGATATTGTTTCTTCTTATTGTTGCTGAGAATGTGAGGTATAAGAAGAATGATGATAATTTGTTCACAAATGAAATTATTGCTTCTGATTGTGTATGTGAAAATGTGTTGATTTTCAATTATTTTTATGTTGTTACTTCTGTAAAATGTAGGGTGTGGTAATGTTGTCATTACTTCTGATTGTGCGTGATAATGTGTTGTTGCTTCTATGGAATCTGGGATGTCATTGAAATGGCTTGCTGGGTAAAGCTAATTTTGTAAGAGGAATATTGTTAAAAAAAAGTGAAACTATTTAGACCGATTGTAGATCAAACCGGTCTAAAAAATCTGACATTAAGACCATATATTATAAAACAGGTCTTAATGTCATACTCTTAAGATGGGTTGCTTAACCGGTCTAAAAAATAATAGACTTTTTAGATCGGTTGTATCAAGACCTAATCCAAAACTAGTCTAAAAAGTCATTTTGCCACTGGTGATATAGCATAAGATGATTAAGTTTATGTGACTACCTCTTGATTTCTACTCTCTCTCCCTCTCTAGCACCCATTTTTCCCTCTCTCTCTTCTCTCTTGTTTTGGCTTGCTAACCATGGATTTTAAGAAGGATAAGAGGTTAGAGGAGGTTTTAGGGAGATTAGAGGATATAAGCACTAAGATTACAAGCTCTTGCCTTTGATTTTTGCTCTTGGAACCCTAGCTTCTTCTTGGTGTTCTTCAAGTGTTCTTAAACTCTCTCTGTCTAATTTTATGGATTTGGCCGAAAATGAAGAAGCAAGAAGTGATATGGCTACTTAAAATATCACCTTTTGCTTTATGTAACAATATGTTTTAATGGAAATTACATGAGTAAAATTACTTGGCTTATCTTTTTCTTTCTTCTATTGAATTAATTATGGCCACACAATTATTTCCCTTCATTTCCTCTTTATTGACTAAAATTATAGAGGAAAAGCGAACAAGAATTTGCTTCTTGAAATATCTCTCAATTACATCTTCCAATATTACATAATGTCATGCTACTTTTGACTTCTTTTTCCAACTTTAATTTCACTTGGTAATAATTTTCCAAAATGAGATTATTAATTACCAAATAGCCATTTTCTCTTTTATTTCCCCTCTTTGGCCGAAATTAATAAGGAAAAATGGGAAAAATAATTGCTTCTTATTTTGTTGGCAAATTACCATTTTGCCATTATATTTTATGATTTATTAAAAATAAATCATTTCTTGCTCTTTTCCTTTGGTTTGACAACATTTTGACACTTATATTATGCCATTATTTGTGTCATTTTATGCTCCAATTTGGGTTATAATGTTAGGCCTTTAAGTGGACATTAGTTGTTCCTTTGTGTCCTAGCTTAACCAAGTTACGTGTAACTACCAATTAGAGTATTTTTGTCATTCCATGCACATCACAATTCACTATTTTATTCCATTAAATGTATTAATTACATACATGAATGTTGGTGATTAAAAATAGGGTGTTACATGATATCTCGCCACTGGGTCTGCTGAGCATAGAAGAAATTGGCCTACACCTAAAGCTGCTTGGCAACCTCTTCACGGATATCCTGAATAGTCTCCTCCTTCAGCCTTCTGACACCCCTCAAGAGGTGCCAGCCTCAGAGGCACCGCTCTTGCTGTAGATATCCTAAGTCTGACACCTAACCCCATACCCCTACAGCGTCTAAGGTGCTCAACTTGGCCCAAACCAGCTTTCAAAGGCATAGTGGGATCTACAGACCCCTGTGACTCCTGGGTCTAAGTCTCTTGCAAGTTAACATGTGACTGCTGAATCCATTTCTGTCATTTTATGAAATAATAAATTATTATTATAAACAATAAAAAATAAATTATTATTATAAAACAATAAATTATCTTACAATGGCCTTCTTTACTACTGAGAGGTTGCAATCTCATCCCAATGTCTATGGGTGACGGCAAATAACTCGCCTTAGTCCGGCTAGTAGTTCTCTTGCTAAGCCTTCTTCCACTAAAAGAATTAAAACAATAAATTAATATTATAAAAAATAAAAACAATAAATTTATAATATAAAGCTAAAATTAATCGACATTGAACAAAATTACCAGTTCGTTGCAAGTGACAACAAATGTCTTCGATCCTACTGTGTGATGGATCATTTACTGCCCTCGGCTCCTGGTGTTTCTCTAAGAAATAGCCTGCATAAAAAACAAAACATTAAAGTTATTAAAACATTACTAAAAAATAATAATTATTAAAAAATTACTTGTTCCTCTCGGCTCCTCCTGTACTATACAAAACTCATCTAGTCATTAGGTGGGACGCCGTCAGGCACCGATAAGGAAAAATATTATAGCCTTAAACTTCACAAGTGTACAAGTCATATCAAGTAATCAAGTGATGAGAAAAGTATCGTTCCCACGAGGACTTCATATCAACAATTTAGTTGAGCAAAGATTTTACATTTTCAATTAAGTTAAGCAATCTAAATTCACTTTAAATACGTGAAAAGAAGTTAAAATCAAATCAAAATAAATGAACAACCACAATTATCAAATGAGCAACCCAGAGTCATTAATCCCTTATTTACTTCATAAACCTTGTTTTCACTAATTTAATTATCTTTAATGTCAATTTTTTTAATCTCGAGTATAAATAGCTATAAGTGCCATTGGTCCACTTACAACCCTCTCTTATTATATCTAACATAATTACTCAAGAAGCAAGATAATTCAAACACACTCTTCAACAATTATATGAGGTAATTAGGTATATGTCTATCCTAATTGAAAATTAAATTGTAATCAAATCCCTATTACTTAATCTCAAAGCCTAATTAAGGTTCCCTTCTTCAAGGTAAATCCTAATGCTCAAATTCATATTCAATGATGGTCAGTCACTAAATAAATAAAGATAAACAAGATTAAGTAACCAAAATTAATATTAATTATAACTAAACAATAAAAACAAAGTCTAATCCATGCAAAAGTTTATAGCTCCTCTAGATTACACAACAAACTAACTAAACATAACTAAAGAAAAACAGTAACAAGTTCATATTCCAAAATCTCAAGAAAAAGAGAAAATAAAAAGGACAGAGCATTGATTCAAAGTCTCATCTTTAAGCTCCAGCTGCTCCTCTGTCCAAGCAACTAATATGATCTCTTCTATTCTCCATAATCCTCTCATTCCCTCTTGTAGAAGAAGAAGAACCAAACTCGTACTCCTTTCTTTTTCTTTTCTTATGATTCAAGATGGTAATGAGTGATGTGGCTGCCTCCTCTTCCTTTTATTTTAATTGTGACTTGTGGCTTAGGTTTTCCCCTTTCCTTTTATTTCAAAAGCAGCATCCTATCAATCAATAAAGAAAGGGAAATAATATTATTATAATAATACTACTAAAAATAATAATAATAACTAAAACTCCTTTTATTACTTGTTTTAGAAACTTTCAATTATTATTTTCTTATTATTTTTTATTCCCTAAAATTGAAAACTTATATTCTAAATTGAAATCCCATAAATGATGTACCCAAATTTATATCTCTTAAAATTTCAAGAAAATCTCTTTAATTTAGCATTGATGACTTCCTAAATATATTAAAATAAATCTCAAATTTATTAAAAATAAGAAGTCATCAGGAACATGCTCGATCAACTGCTCCAGAGGTATCGTCACATCTTTATTCATGATGTGGTAGAGACAATTATATTCCTCCAGTTCTTCTAGCTATCCCCCATCTTCATCATCATGTACCTCTTTATGTTGTCGTAGATGGCAAACCTATAGTGTAACAAATTGAATAAATAATAATTAAATACAATTAATTAATTACAAATGACATAAATTATAACTATTTACAATTATAATATAATTAAATACAATTAATTACCTTCACAGCCTCGTCCCAAGCTATATTCTTCGGCTTCCGGGGAACATTCTTCCACATCTTGAAGTGAATGGGAAATTGCATCCAATTCGAGCCCAGCTCGTTTAGATAGTGGTTGAATAGGTGACTACCGTTCTCAATCAGCTTGTCCGTGGCCTCATTCCACAGAACTATCACATGTAATCCTCATTCTAGGCTATTGAGACCAGCCATGTCCAGGCTCCTAGTGAATATATTTACATAATCATCTGCACAATTTACCGCAAACTTTAATTAAATTTAAATCCACATTTAAACCTATAGAATTTAGATATTAAATTTATTAAAACAACAATTAAATTTACCTTGAAGTTACACCTCAAATCCTGTCGACCGCAAAGATAACTCTCATGGGTTATTCTAGTCCCAGGTCTCCTCCTTATCCATAAATCGCTCCATGTTACTGAGAATGGGAATGTTGAAGTCAAATTCCTCATTCTCGTAGTAATCGTTCAGATTGATGTCAGCCCCCTCTGCCATAGGCAGCTCTGGCGGGGTCACATCTTGTGGGGTCACCTTATATGGGGTTGTCTACTGTGGCTGTTATGATGACGGGATCGCCTCCTGTGATGGTGCAGGGACATGTCTACCTCTGTACTACCCTCTATTGTCTTTACCACTACCCCTCTAGTACTACTCCCCAGCAGAATAGGTCTAGGGGAAGCTTAGCCTCCTTCCCCTTGCCCTTATCTCCCTAAAAAGTTATAATAACTGTAATTATTATTAAATGATTAAAAAAATTAACAATATTTATAACAAAATTAGAATAATAGGGGGGAAATGAAATGAAAGAGTTAACTTTACTAACCTAAAGGGCCTAACTCTGTAAATGCTTGAGCAGAATCTCAAATCTAAAGCAAAATCATTCAGACGGCATGCGAGAAACGAATTTGCCAAAAGTGGAAAATTGGGGGGTGGCAGCGCTTTTTTAGCATTGATATTTGTAGCGGTGTCACAAAAAAAAACCGCTACAAATGAAGAAACTCTACTACCTCATGTAATGTGAAAGTTTGTAGTGATTCTATAAAACCACTACAAATGTGTAGACCCATTGCATTTTGTAGCGATTATACATAGGAATTGCTACAAATATGCAGTGAAAGTTTGTAGCAGTTCTGTAAAACCCCTACAAATGTGTAGAACCTTTGCATTTTGTAGCAGTTATTCATCCAAACCATTACAAATATGCAATCCTTTTCGTTATGTAATGGTTCCTATCACATAAATTGCTACAAAGAAACCGCCACAAATGTGGCAGTTCATATAGCAGAATCACTACAAGTGAACCACTACAAATTTGGCGCCAACTTGGCACCACATTTTGTAGCTATTTGGTTGTGTAAACTATAAATGTCATTTGCTAACCAACGCACCACTTGGCACGGGTCATACCGTTGCAAAATTTGTAGCAGTTTCATTATAAACTGCTACAAATCCTTATATTGGTAGCGGTTTCGTTCAACTGCTATAAATTAACCGCTACGAATTGACAGTGATTTTTACTTTGTGTGTGATGTGTATATACGTGTTTATAATATAAAATATAATTAAGCAAGTTCAATGAAATTGAAATGTGAAATTAGGTATTGGCCTAAAAAAAAAGAAATGTGAAATTTTTTGCCAAAGAATCTATTCACAATTAACACAAAGTTAATTTAGTTTTATTGAATTAAATAATGAGAAAAATTGCATTAAGTAATGACTATTTATCTGGGGTAACAAGTATTATTGTCAAACTCACGAGTTAATTCTCAAAGTTTACAGTTTTTACGTTTCTATCTTTCTAAATAGAGTCAAGTCGTAGGTAAAGTTGTGTCAGTTGTAAACTCGGTTAAACTCATGAGTTTACACACCGAGTTTATCATTTTTACATTTTTAGCTTATAAAACCATGTTAACGCATTTTTAAACTTATGTTAACTTTTTCGATTTGATCATGCTCAGTAGCTTTATATATAAATTGTATATAAATTTCTTTATTAAATATAACAAATTATGAATGTTGATGGATTTAATTTCATTTATTTGGATTTAAAATATATTTAATCAAATTTTTATCATTTTTAATATTTTAATTATTTAATTTTACGCTATTAATACATATTTAATAATAAAAGTAAACTCTTACAAGTTTATACTTCGAGTTTCTGAGACGAGTTTGTTTAAACACTCAAGTTTGACAACCTTCATAACAAGTATCATATTTATAAGGGGAATGAATAATGACAGGAAATTATTTGAATTTTGAAATAGGAAATATAATATCCCAAATTTTGGGACTAGAGGCATAAGATTAAGCATGGATCAAGTAGGTTGATAAGCCCCGGTTTAGCAAATGTCTCTATAAGGCATGTTTAAATTCCCTAAAAAATTCTTGTATATCATTGAATATTAAAAGAAATTATATTGGTAAGTAAGCTAAAGAGCTCGGGAAATAACAAAACGAAGTGATTGGAAGTCACATAATATAGTAAAATGGAACACAAAGTAATTTTGCTACCATTGAAATTCCCGGTATGACAGTGATGATTGTGTGACATGTTTCAATGGGTAAATGATAGTGAAAAATTATGAAAATTTACAGAATGAAATTAGACTTATCAAGCTTCAATTGGATAGGTCATATGAGTCATTTTGAATTGTACACAAAGAGAAATAAATTTTTGAAGTTAGCCCAGTAAAATTGACTATTTTCTGGGGCAATATTCAAAGATTAAAATTCTGGGAAGAGTGAGCTTTCAATTGGCCAAAGGTTATATTTTTTCTTAAAACTAAACTCAATGAGGGTCGTATAACCTTTAGGACCACCCCAATTGGAAATGTTTACAATTAGATATGAATTTTCAAAGTTAATGAAAAATCTGCAGAATTTGGTATTTTGTGCGAAAATTTGATTTTTGGGCCAATAGGAGTATGACACATGGCAGGTACTCCATTTAACCATTAAACCATCATCTTCCTCAGCTAATTTTCATGCAGAAATTTCAGAAAAGAGAGAGAGAGAGAGCTGCTGTACAAAAATGGAGAAAGAAGAGAGAAAATTTTGTGCGCCGAAACTCTACCGTAACGGCGTCCTCTCTCAAAGTACCCTTCAGGAAACTTCTTCTACTCATCACGAGCTTTATTTCTACAGTTTTGGATTCTCATTTGGAGGTGATTGGTACTATCTCACCTGCCAGAGTATTGCCAGAATTCTGAACCGTTTGCGGAAACTAGTAGAGGTAAGCGTATGCTTCCTTTCGAATCGATTGATTTGTTGTTTGGATGAGTATATTGGAAGTTGAGTACTGTTCATGGCTGATTTTAAAATTGTATTTTCAATGGCTAAATCATGTCTAATGAGTGTTTAAATAGCTAATCATTTGATTAGAAGTAGAAAGGAAGTGATTAAGCCAAAGAAAACAAGAAACCGACAAACTCTTTCCGGGAACTCTGATTTTCAGTTTTCTGATCTGTGTAAGACATGGTAATGGGCTGAGAATTTGATGATTTGGATGCTTCCATTGGATTTAGAAGGTGAAATTGTGTAGGTATACAAGTGTTCATCATTTTTGGACGCTTGTATATGAATTTGGAATTTTTGAAAGTTGTGGAGTAGATGCTGTGAAATTCATTTTCTGGAGGCAGTGTCATTTTAACGAGATTTTGAGTGATCAAATGTTATCTAATGACCATAAAACTTTCCAGTATAAAATTAGAGACATAGACCTTTAATTTTATAGGTCATAATGATTAATTGGACAAGTATGCTATGAGATATGAATTTTTGAATTTGTGCCTTGTTTCTGGAATGAAATCTGGAACAGTTCCTGTTAGCCAAAGTTTTGGAAAAACTATGACAATAATAGTCAGCCCAAAGTATTTTTATATAAATTTAAACTTAAAAGGATTCAAATAGAGCTTTTAACCACCTAAATTGGAGTTCTATAGAATTAATTATGATTTTTCAAAGTTTACTCAAAAATGCTGGTAGATTGAGTACCATGCGAATTTAAGTAAGAAATTGGCCAAATATAATTGGAATGAACTCCAAGGGTGAAAATAAGCCTATAAAGCTAATGTGGGCCATTGGGTATTCACTTTTCATGACTCTAATAATGTTATCACTTGCCTAGGGCCATGAAGTGATAAAGAAGGAGTAATGGTTGGCGGATCAAGGGACAAGAAGAGAATGACATAAAGTCTGAGAGGTAGTGAACTTACATTTTCTGCATGTATGTGATATGTATGTCTTGCATTGATTATGTGACTACTTTGCCTATTTGTGTGGAACATGTATGATTGGTTGAAGCTCTGTTATATTTGTGCAATGGCCATATGTATGTCATAACATCGAGCATGCAGTATGTCATTATGTTGGCATGAAATAGTGCAGGCAAGCATGTCATGCATTCATATATATCTGGCATGCATAGTGGTAATGTTTGCTACTGAGATTCTTTCAAATTTCACTCCTCCCAACTAACCATTTAGATAGGTGCAGAATGCAGGAAGATATGCATCGGAGGAGATATGAAGGTGAAATGAAGATCGTAGTGTAAGACACTACTATTTATATTTGATGTAAGAGGGTGGTGGTTATATGTAATTATATATTTGATTTATACGTGGCTGTTGAAAATAAGGTATTACAGGAAACAAGTATCGTATTCGTGTCTATTAAATTATATAATGATAGAAATTTGAAAAAGGAAACAATTAATAGCATCATATCTATTAATCACGACTACAGAATTAATAAAGGAATTTAGATTCAATAATCATTAATCATTGCTTAATATAAGGATAGAGGGATACCCGAAATCTGCCTGAATGCCACCTATAAGTAAAACTACTCATGATTTAAGATTTTAGTCCCTTAATTTTCACGTGAGATCTTGTTTTAACCATTAGCCTTATAAAATGTTTTCTTCAACTATAAATTGTCTTTTTTCATCATTTAACTCTAACGCTATCAACAAAAATGTAAAATGTCGATATTGAGATTTTAAATATTGAAAAGACCTTTAAAAATGACATATTGAGTGTAATTTTTAAAATAATAATTATAATTACAAAACATTATTATTTGAGACTAATAATGTTAGGCTTAAAAAAATTAGATGTGCTTTTTAAAAGTTAATTAGCCATGAGACCAAATTGAAACTTTGCATAGAGTTAAAAGATTAAATATATAATTTTACCTTAAAAAAGTATTATTATTTTATATTTTGTTCCGATCCAAAGGCGGGAAATTAAAATTTAATAATAAAATAGCATTAGATATTAATCTTATGATCGTTTTAGTATCAATTACAATCCACATGCATTTAAGATTAACAGAATTCAATGCCGATCTTTAAAATATTAAGGAGCATGAAATATTCCAAGCTCGGATTTTAAAAGGAATTTTCTTTCTCTGAAAATCTATCATAATTAATTAATTCACCACCTTCTGCTTTTCTTCTTCTCATTTTCAAATTGCCAAAATTTTCAACTTCTATTCAAACCATGCTTTTTACACCTGTGATGAATTGAGGATAATTCGGTAATTCCAACGCAAAAAAACCCCACACACACGACTTCTTTTTTTTTTTCTCTAAGAAAAAACATAGAGAAAAGGGTCACTTCTTTTTCTTTTTCATTGTTATTTCATTTTCTATTTTTCAAATTTTATAAAAATTCATATTAAAGAATCATAAAGAATTTTGGTTACCAGATAAATAATTTGTGTGGGCGCGTGTGTAGCGGAGACATTTAAATATGATATGTGTGCGCGCGCATGTAGATGCGATTTTTTTAAAATTAATTTTCATTGTTAGAATTTTAAAATAAATTTGGTTAAAGACAAATTGTACTCCAATGTATCAGAAAAATACATAAGATAAGCATACAATTTTACTAAAATTTAAAAAACATGCGACTTACTAGATTCTTACAAGTAATTAATTAATATATAAAGGTGGTTTTTTCTTTTAAATTTTATATATCAAATTAAACGAGAATTAAAATTTTTGAATTTTTCTCATCATAAAAACTGGGGTTAACAAGTCGCATCCATCCCGATATATAATTTTTAAGTGGTAAATATGCTTCTTAAACTCATAAGTTTAAATAAATCCATTGCAGTGACGTAAAGTTGTATCATAGTAAACTAAGACTTTACTTTTATCGATAAATAGATATTAACAACATATTTAAAATCTAAAATAACAAAAAATTGATTTAAATATATTTTAAATATAAATAATTAAAATTAAGTCCATCAAGATCATAGTATATCATACTCAACAACAGAAAAATGTATATAAAATTTATATATAAAGACATTGACTATAATCAAATAAAAAAAGTTAACATAAATTTAAAAGTGAGTCAACGCGATTTTATAAGCTATAAGCATAAAAATGATAGACTTGGCGTATAAACTCGCGAGTTTAACTAAGTTTACAACTAATACGAGATTAAAAACGATACAATATAATTTTATAAGTTAGACATGGAAAAATGATAAATTCAAATAATCAACTCACAAGTTTGACAACAATGTGAAAATAGTGTGACTTACATTCTCTAAACTCCATACAATGCACATGACATCTTGTATCTAGTCATAAATTTTCCGGCAAAAAAATCTAGTCATAAATTAAAAATAGGGAGAATTGTTAAAAAAAACCTTGCAAGTAAATTAATTGCTCATTGCTACCATTGCACACGGTGGGTGGTATGTTGCACACGGACGGATGATATGTTGCACATGGGCGGATGATAT
Source organism: Albizia julibrissin (assembly GCA_037074505.1). Classification (NCBI taxonomy): domain Eukaryota; kingdom Viridiplantae; phylum Streptophyta; class Magnoliopsida; order Fabales; family Fabaceae; genus Albizia; species Albizia julibrissin. The sequence goes on along the minus strand of CM073477.1, from coordinate 55,266,609 downwards.
GTTGCACACAAGGGATGTTGTTTACACTTTCGTAGGGATGTTTTTGCACATGTGGATGCTGATTGCACATGATGAATGCTTGCTTGCACATTGGTACCATTTAACAATTAATTTGCTTAAAATGTATTTTTTAACCATTTTCCCTTAAAAATACAGGTTTTATATCTGTACGTTATGCTAGCATTTATCAGTGAAACAACGAAATTATAGGTATTTTCTGGCCCCAAAAAAAAAAATTTACGTACATGGATTCAACGCACTCTCTCTGTATATACAATGATGAAAAAGAAATTAAATAAATCAATATCAATTAATTTCACTTTTTACCGGACCTACGTGTTAAATAAATGCCTATGTCTTCTTTTAAATTGAGTAAGTTAGGAAAGTTTTATGATTTAGGAAACTTTAAAATTGATGACAAATCTCGTGTGAGAGAGATTCATCCAATAATTAAGGGACCGGCTCTTGATTTCTCCGAAACAGCATTTAATTAAAAGGATTACGAAAATGAACCAACTCGGCCCAATGAAGCTGTCTATATAAACACACACACATCAATCACAGTGGCCCTTAGCTTTATAATAATCATGAGCGTTTTTTTCCCTCTCACAAGATGAATGATCAGTCGCAGTCACTTCGTGAAATCTCAGAGTTCTTCCATAAAGCAGCCATGGCCGCTGCTTCTTACAACGAACATGAAGCTTCATGGTGGGTCCCACCTTTGGAACCCATCGTCACTGATTCAGACTTAGAGAGCCAAACCTACTTACTCCCTGATGATTTGTTGATGGCACCATTGTCTCCAATAAGCTTTGATGATGATTTTCCTCAGAATTATTCTGAAAGTACAACTGACGAAGAACAACCTTGTTTGGAGAATCAGAATCAGAATCTCTTTTATTCCGCGCTCTCACCAATATCTTTGAAACCTGTTTACGTCTTCAGTACTGTTACTGTAACCAAATCTGATGAGTCTTCTTCTTCTTCGTCCTCTTCAAGCCCAACGAATCATTGTTCACTGCCAGCTGCTTATGATTTTGGCGATGACAGTTACAAATCCTTCAGTTTCTTAAGGCCCGTTGAGGTTTTCGAGGCGGGTTTTCACGGAGAATCACATGCATCGTCTGTTGATGAAGAAGAAAATAAACCCATAGTTATGTCTTCTACAACATTGATGAAGAGCCAGAGTGATAATTTTCTTGTGGATCCACATCAGCGTGCCTCTCTCTGGCAGGGTTTAGAACAATAGTTTCAGAAGGGTGTTCCTCATCATATCATATTGGTTCTGAATTCTACTTAGTGTCGTGTTTATATATATATATATATATATATATATATATATAGAGAGAGAGAGAGAGAGAGAGTAGTGTTTGCATTGTACTGTTCTTGGGAATTATATGCTGCTTTTATTTTCTTTCTTTATTGATTATGTTGGTCCTTTTCTTTTCCATGCTTGTTTGTAATGTCATGCTGTAATGGACAACAGACATGCTGGAGTCTGAATCATTTGTTTTCTTATTGGAACAAGAGCCATCAGTTTTTTTTTCAGGAATAACTTGTTCCTTATTATTATTTTTCATTTTTATCCTTTATTAATTATTAGTTGGTCTTATTTTTATGAAGTGAATTGCAATTTTAGGTATGTATTATCGTTCTTTTTACTAATTTTAACCCAGTGGAAACAATTTTGTCTAAAGTATAGTTGAGACCAATGTTTTAAATGCCGAATCGGAGATCAAGCTGGATGGGTCAGCGAGTCACGATTCAAATGGTTAGAATAGTCAAGTCATCTGGTTGAGCTGGCGATGCAATAATTAAATTGAAAATTATATTACATACTTATATAACGGTAAAAGCATAGTCCAATTTGATGAAAAATCACTACTACATAATTGCGATATATGACGGTTATTAATTGTCATCATGGTTCTGTACCGTCATATTTGTGGGTGCTATATTTGCTAGGTAAAAATACATTATAGTTATGAACCATGATTTATTTTGAATTTATTATAATGGTTCTAGTATAACAACTATTATGTATTAATATGTGATGAGGCCATGATGTGTGCAATTCTATCATGATAATAAAGTAGGTTCACATAAACAAGCATTATATATACCGTAATACTGGCACAATAAATAACAGTATCAAGTAAATAACCATTATAAACTCTATAACATACATAACGGCGCTTAGTTTAGCATACATTATGGTCGTTATATCGCAACTGTTATTTATTTGATATAAATGTTAACGGGTTTAATGAAACAACTATCGTGTATAGTGCATAAATATATAACGATTTTTATGTAAGAACTATAAGTTTTTAGGCAATTTTTTTAATGGGGATTATCCTTTTGATATCCCCCTGCATGCATATAGAATGAAATTGTCCACAAATTTATATATATTACAGAAGCTCACTCATCGAGTGTAATTAGGGATCGATCAAGACATTCCCAACTTTGTGGTTAAACTCAATGGAACTCCCTACCATAAAGGGCTCAAGGGGTATGCAGCCTCGAGAAGAGTTGATAGAGAAGGAGGAGTTAGATCTATAGTACACCATCTGCTCCTTTTCATTAGGTTGCATATGGCGTTCTAAAGATCTAATCCTCATTCTCTATTAAGTCTTGCTCGAAACTGCATACCCCTTGAGCACTTTACAGTAGGGAGTTCCAATGAGCCTGCCACAAAGTCAGGAATTTCTTAATCTATCCCAAATGTATGAGCTTATGTTCTATTATACAATAAAATCCAATAAGGAAAGTAGAAGCAAAAACTCTATATAATGCACGTGAGCACACATACTTATGCATGTACACATATGTGTCTGTGTGTGTGTGTCACACACACACAGACACACACATATGTACATACATACATATGTACGTATATTATACACACACACATGTGCGATAAAAATTATGGCATACCTTTTTTTATACATGATATGAAAATAAGTTGATCAGGTCAAGCAACAAGTTCAAGCACACAGCACAAGCACAACTCCTCCTACGAGCATTCTGTGGCGCATTCTGGAAAAGCTAACTTAGATTGATGATGGCCTTTAGCTCTTTAGGCTAATATGATTCTAAGGGAGAGGCGAGTTGTGAATCATGTTCTCCCTCTGTAGGTTATACATGCAGCCTGTAGAAACAATGTTGAATTGCGCTCTCCCCCTGTAAGTTGTACATGTATCCTATAGCTACAAAATATGAGAACGACTTAGGTCAAAACCTAGTTACAAAACATGAAGTGAATAATAATGGATAATGTATAATGGAGAAGGGAAGTTATACCTTCATATGATTAGAACAGACCATGCAATGAAATACGACCTAGCCAGGGCTTAAGAATGAAAAACGTAAGCTACCAAAGCAACTTGCACAATTGTTGCTAACAAAGTACAATGAATGCTTTGGATTGTATGTCTCTACTAAATATGACTGACGTATGAAAAAATATACAGATAGAGAAATGGGGTTCTGAGGTTAGTTGGTTATGATAAACCATAAGACAATTGGTGTAATGAACGAAAACGTGTGTTAGGGCTTGTGCAACAACTCGTATGGTTGTCAATAAGAAGCACATAGATGGCTTTGTGGATGGTGTTGTTTGACTGAAAATGATGGTCAATGACTGGAAAAGACAATCGGAGTAAGGGGTTCTGAGGTTGGTGGGTTTGGGGTTTACATTTGACTAAGATAAGTGTATTAATGAATGAAATGGAGAGGTGGATAGATGTTTAAATAGAGAGGAAAGTTTAACTTTAAAATATTGTAAATATGACATCTATAATGTATTGCTTTATTGTTACATATATAACAATTATTACAAGAAACTATTAGTTATTTTGGAAATATATATTACGGTTTCAAGCTTATAAGCATTAAATATCTGCAACATTTAAACAAAAATTAGGGGGTGTTGCTATTGATTTCCCCCTACTTTCATAAACAAGTAACAATACAATAGATCACCCATAAAAACACAGAAATTAGTCTATCCCAGTAGCTGGAAAACAACAATACATAGTCAAAACATAAAAATTAAGTGCTTTTTCTTTTCCTAATCTAAGCTTTTTGTAAGTTACATTTTTAGCTTGAATTCTTCTCTCTTGTGAAATCATAATTTTCCCCTTTTAGAAACCCAAATGCATTTATTATGATCATGGCTGATGTATAAAGCATAGTTTTTATCCAAATTTAATGGTTTAAATGACCTCCCATTGAATGGATCATCCTTAACTCCATCACCCATTTCCTCGTCAATCAATTTATTTGTCAACAAAACAATAGATCATCCATGTTTAGAAGGATCATGGACATAGAACACTTGTTTAGCCTGAGCCAAAATAAAAAGCTCTTCTTTATACCCTTCTTTGTTATCAATCCTAAGTCATCAATTCTCAAGCCATGATTATTGTCAACCCACTTGCAATCGAATATGAGAACTTGGAAGCTGATATAATCTAACTCCCAGATTTCCTCAATCACCCTAAAGTATGACGTCTTTGAATAGATATGATTTCTTTCTTTGGAACTTAATACATGCCATGGTGTTAGCTACAAGAGTTACACCATTATTTTGCATTTTTCTTCGATTATCTTACTCTTTGGTGCAGAAGCTGAATCCATTGATTGTGTAGCTAGTGTGAGACGTCACTTGATTACTTGGACTGTATGCTAATAAGAACTTCAATTTGCTAGAAACTGATTTAGGATCAACTCTATACTCATGAAGGACTTGATCTTTAAACCACGTTATAAAATATTTATTATGTTGTTGAGCACACCATCTTTCTCCTTAATAGGGATTTTCCCTCTAAATTTGATGTATATGTTGTGCACGTACTCATCAACCTCCTCAGAGTTGTGTAACACATATAGGTGTGCTTGCTCCAACTATTGGTCTGAGATAGTTACAACATTCCTGCCCATGATCCCTTACCATAAATCTTTCTTCCATCATGTTGTGACATGGAAAGCCCAATATCATTTAAATGCTTTAAGTATATGGCATAAAATTTAGCAGTCTCTTCATAGATATATCATTTAACAATGCAACCCTTAGAATGACTCCAATTTTTCACAAACCCTTTCATTATCCTCATGAAAATTTCAACTTGATACATTCACCTTAAATAGGTTACGTTACAAAGTTGCTCCTCTCTAACCAAGTGAGTTTTCAGGTGAACCATGATATCAAAGAATGCTAGAGGAAAACACATCCAAAGATCACACAATTTATGTATGATTCAGTTTTACAACCTTGGCAATTTTTTGAGGGTCTACCACTTTACTGCAAAGTGACTTAAAGAAGAAATATAACTTGGTGATTGCAACTCACACCACATAAGGCAAGATACGTTGTATAGCTACTGGAATCAAGTTTTTCATTAAGACATGACAGTCATGAGACTTTAATCCCATAAGTTTCAAGTCCTTCACATACACGAGTCTTCTGATGTTTGAAGAGTAACCCTCTGGCACCTTGACTGAAGCATCATACACCATTGACCGAGATTTGTCGAGCTCTCACAAAATAACCAGTTTCAATAAGGGTTTGCAGTATAGAGAACCTGGATCGTCTCCCAGTGAATTTACATACAGTGTAAAACGTTTTGAACAAAGATCGATGGGGGGTTCAATTCAACTATCAACAAACAATGAACTCAGATTCAAGACAGAATCGAAAATGAACTAGACTAGACCAAACAGATTAAAACGACTGACCTAGGATTGGGATTCATAGTTTCCTACCATCATCGAACGAAAATTGTAACGAACTCATGATTGGTTCTGGACGAACCGAAATCTCTGTATCCTTCCAGAAAATCCCTCGACTAGACGATCGTCTAGGTTCTGTTCGTATTCGTGGCGTGCTACTGTGCAATCATTCAGTAGCACTGTGACCCGATTCGAACTATGTCCTTGGGATGTACCAATCTGAACATTAAAACAAACATTCAAACTATTTCCAGAAATTGAATCCGATTAGAGTAAATAGAAACGAGTTAAGTTACCGGGTTAAGTATGTCCTCTTATTAGAAACGTGGATCCTCAATCCATAGGTCAATCACAGAAACTTAGCCAGACATGGCTGGAAAATTCAAAGAACGAACGAAGAACACGAAGAACATTTCAGAGAATTTAGAACTTCTGATTTCAATCCAAAAACGTCCCCAAATCTCTTCTGTCTATTGTTTCAGCTAACTTAGGTTAAAACCTAATTGTCAAATAGGCCAAAGCCCATTAGTTCATCCCAAAACGAAAATCCACAATAAATGGTGCTTCATTACAAAATTTGGGCCCAATAAAAATCCAGAAAAATACATATAACATTGACTACAGTTTTGACTATCCTCTTGTCCGAATCTTCCCTTCAAGTCTTCATATCAATTCTTGCCCTCTGAATCATCTAAAAAATGAGACAAGAATGAGATAATTTGGATATATGGTTCAAGAGTTATGATCAAAATAGAGAAGGGTTGTAAATTTGGAATTTTTATTGTTAAAATATGTTAAATCCAATAAAACACTCAAAGCCCAAATAAGCTTAAAAGCCCATTATTTATTACTAAACAATCTAAATTTATTAATCAAGAGATACAAATGAGTGTAAAAAATATTCAATTATCAAATTCCCCTACACTTATCATTTTGCACTCCTGAGCAAAACTAAAAGAAAAATTTCTCCTTTCTAACAATTGCCAAAAATGTAAAATTGGAACAATGGACACAGAGCTTCAAAAGACCAACCAATTAAAACTGAGATCCCTGCATATCAAATTACAAAACACGGCAGTCTCGATCAATGATACTACTCACACAAGATGGTCTCTCAAAGGATTCTCTCAATAACTCTCTAAAGTGTATAGGGTAAATAAGTGTATCACTCAAATTCTGCTCAAGAAATTGTCCTACCATAGGCTTGCTCAATTTCTACTTCTCCACTACTCATATAACAAACATGCACAAATCAAGAGAGCTTATTATTCAAGGTTGTAATGGGGCTAAGGTGAAGGTGTGTATAAGTATGGATATGTGAGGCTAAGCACCAAAGAAATTTGAAAGAGCATGACAATAATAACACTCAAAACAATGTAATATCCCCTTTCTTTCTTTCTTTCTTTTTGTTTTTTTTTTGTTTTTTTTGTTTTTGTTTTTTTTTCAGAATGACCCAACTCCTAAATCAAACATCCAAACATCCCCCCACACTTAAATTGTGGCACTCCTGGGCAACCCCCACACTTAAACACAAAACTAAAGTGAAACCAATGCTTAGTAAATTCCAAGGTGCGGTATAACATGGTTTTACACTTTGGCTAGTAATGTGGTTGAAGAAAAGAATTAGTCAAAAAGGCACAAAGGGGCTAACAAAGGAAAATTAATAGTGTAAGGGAAGGCTATTTGGTCAAAGTGGAAAACAAAAGAAAGAAACTAAACAAGCCTCCATCATATTTATTCATGTAAGTGAAAAATGTAGCCTTAAAAAGAAAGAGAGCAAGTTCTAGAGAACATAAATCAGGAGCAGAGACACACAGAAAAAGGAAGAATGGTAAAGATGAATCCCATTCATGTAGGCCCAAAATCTCACAAAGGTAAATACCAAATCATGTAATCAGCATCACCAAAATCAACTACCAAAAAGTAAGGAATTCAGCCCAAACAGTATGATCTGATCTATCAAAACCAATATGTCCAAGTCCACAATATACATAGCTAAACAATGATAGAAGGAGAAAATATATTACTTAGAAAATTTTCACTAAGTGTGAAAAGAAAAACGAAAAAAGAAACACAAGAAATAAGAGAAAAGGGAAAGAAAAATACTCCCCAGGTGTTTACGGAGGATAAGTGGCATCAGTGAGTATGAGGTCTGCTTCTTCAGGTTGCTGCTGTGATCCCTCATAAAATGGTTTTAGTCGATGTCCATTCACTTTGAAGGTCCTCCCTGTAGGTGGATCACACAACTCAACAGCACCAAAAGGGAAAACATTAGCAATCACAAAAGGGCCATCCCATCTAGATCAAAGCTTACCGGGCATAAACTTGAGACGGGAATTGAATAGAAGAACTTTCTGGCCCACAGAAAACTCTTTCCTTAGGATTTTCTTGTCATGGAATGCCTTGGTCTTCTCCTTATACAACCGTGAACTCTCATAGGCATCCAATCAAAGCTCATCGAACTCTTGCAATTGGAGCTTCCGTTCCATCCCAGACTTAGCCAAATCCATGTTACACTGCTTAATGGCCCAATAAGCTTGATGCTCTAATTCAACTGGAAGGTGGCATGCCTTACCAAAAACAAGCCTATATGGAGGCTTCCCAATTGGAGTCTTGTAGGCAGTCCGATAAGCCCACAAAGCATCATCTAATCGCTTGCTCCAATCCTTCCGGGTAAAGTTAACAGTCTTCTGAAGGATTTGCTTAATCTCCCTATTCGAGACTTCAGCTTGACCATTGGTCTGTGGATGGTATGCTGTGGACACCTTGTGAATTACTCCATACTTCCGTAACAAAGCACCCATACTCCGGTTACAAAAATGAGAACCCTGGTCACTAATAATGGCTCGAGGAATACTAAACCTGCAGAAAATGTTAGACCTGACAAAATCTACCACCATAGCAGAATCATTAGATTGGGTGGCCTTCGCCTCAACCCATTTCGAAACATAGTCAACAGCAAGCAATATGTAAGTGAAACCATGAGAAACAGGAAATGGACCCATAAAATCAATACCCCAAACATCAAAAATTTCACAAAACAATATGGGGTGCTGGGGCATCTCATGCCTACGAGAAAGACTACCTGCTCTCTGACAATTATCACATGACTTACAAAACAGATGGGAATCATGTGATAATTGTCAGAGAGCAGGTAGTCTTTCTCGTAGGCATGAGATGCCCCAGCACCCCATATTGTTTTGTGAAATTTTTGATGTTTGGGGTATTGATTTTATGGGTCCATTTCCTGTTTCTCATGGTTTCACTTACATATTGCTTGCTGTTGACTATGTTTCGAAATGGGTTGAGGCGAAGGCCACCCGGTCTAATGATTCTGCTGTGGTGGTAGATTTTGTCAGGTCTAACATTTTCTGCAGGTTTGGTATTCCTCGAGCCATTATTAGTGACCAGGGTTCTCATTTTTGTAACCGGAGTATGGGTGCTTTGTTACGGAAGTATGGAGTAATTCACAAGGTGTCCACAGCATACCATCCACAGACCAATGGTCAAGCTGAAGTCTCGAATAGGGAGATTAAGCAAATCCTTCAGAAGACTGTTAACTTTACCCGGAAGGATTGGAGCAAGCGATTAGATGATGCTTTGTGGGCTTATCGGACTGCCTACAAGACTCCAATTGGGAAGCCTCCATATAGGCTTGTTTTTGGTAAGGCATGCCACCTTCCGGTTGAATTAGAGCATCAACCTTATTGGGCCATTAAAAAACAGGGTTGGCCAAAATAAACCAGAGTCTAGGACTTTCCTAGCAGTCCTTTGGGGTCCAAAGTGACCACCACAGGCAGAAGCATGACAAAAATGTAATATGGAGTCAAACTCATGATCAGGCACACATCGCCTAACTACTTGGTCACTACAAAATCTCCACAGATAAGGGTCATCCCAAACGTAATATTTAGATTCACTTTTTAATTTCAGAGTTTAGGCCCTAGTGGAATCAGAAGGTAAAACACCAGCAACCAAGTAATTAACTAAATCAGCATACCATAGAAGCTTACCTTGCAGCTGTAAAAGCTGCTCATCAGGAAAATCATCCTGAATGGAAGAGGGGGAAGAGGAATGAGTGACACGACTCAAATGATCAGCTACCAAATTATGTGCTCCACTCCTATCTCTGATCTCAACATCAAATTCTTGGAGCAATAACATCCACCGAATAAGTCGAGGCTTAGCATCTGTCTTTTTCAAAAGAAACTTCAAAGCAGCATGGTCAGAGAAAACAATTACCCTACTAGCTAGCAGATATGACCTAAACTTATCAAAAGCAAACACTATAGCCAAAAGTTCTTTCTCAGTAGTGGTATAATTGGATTGGGCAGGATCCAAGGTCTTGGATGCATATGCAATGACATGAGAAACCTTATTGACCCTCTGAGACAAGATAGCCCCAACAACATAATTGGAAGCATCGCACATCAGCTCAAATGGGAGAGACCAATCTGGTGATTGGATAACTAGAGTGGTGGTCAGGCAACGCTTCAAGTGATCAAAGGCTATCTTACACTCAGCATCAAATGCAAACTCAGTGTCCTTATGTAGAAGGTTAGACAGGGGTCGGGCAATCTTACTGAAATCCTGAATGAAGCGTCGGTAGAAACCTGCATGGCTAAGAAAAGAATGAACTTCTCGCACAGATGTGGGGTAAGGTAAAGCAGTGATAACATCAATTTTAGTAGGATCTACCTTAATACCCTCTTTAGAAACAATGTGTCCCAACACTATCCCTAACTCAACCATGAAGTGACACTTTTCAAAATTTAACACAAGATTAGACTCAATGCATCTATTCAAGACTCTAGACAAACTAGCCAAGCATGCATCAAAATCAGACCCATACACAGTAAAATCATCCATGAAAACCTCCATGAAATCCTCTAGAAAGTCAGAAAAGATACTTACCATACAATGCTGAAAGGTACCAAGTGCATTGCAGAGGCTAAAAGGCATTCTTCGGTAAGCATAGGTTCCAAAGGGGTATGTGAAGGTCGTCTTCTCCTGATCCTCAGGAGCAATATGGATCTGGAAGTACCTCGAGTAACCATCCAAAAAGCAGTAGTGAGACTTACCAGCCAAACGCTCTAACATCTGATCAATGAAGGGTAAAGGATAGTGATCCTTGCGGGTAGCTTGGTTGAGTCTCCTGTAGTCTATGCATACTCTCTAACTGTTCTGAACTCTTATAGGAATGAGCTCATCCCTTTGATTGGCTACCACAGTTACTCTGAACTTCTTGGGAACGACCTGGACCGGGCTAACCCATTGGCTATCAGAGATGGGATAGATGATGCCAGCCTGTAGAAGCTTAGTTACTTCCTTCTTAACCACTTCTAAAATGAGAGGATTAAGACGTCTCTGGGGTTGTCTTATTGGCTTAGCATCTGCTTCCAACAGAATCCGATACATACACATAGAAGGGCTAATGCCAACAAGATTAGCTAACGTCCACCCAATTGCCTTCTTATTGGCCCTCAACAAGCTCAGCAGCTTCTCTTCTTGATCAGGTAGAAGGTTATTGGCCACAATGACTGGAAGTTGCTCATCTACCTCTATAAAGGCATATTTCAAGTGAGCTGCCAATGACTTCAACTCTAACTTAGGCGACTGCTGAATGGAAGAAAGGAGCTTAGGTGATTGGACCATTTCAGAAGTGTATACACCTGCAATACCTAAAACTACATGCACAGAAGCAGAACTGTGGCTAGGCAGCTCACTGTTAACATCAGGGTTAAGTTCATAATCACATCGAACATCAGAATAAAGCTCAGCTTCACCACAATCAATATCATGATCCACAAGCAAAGTAGAATCAGAAATCAAGTCAATGTCTCCATACAGTACATCATCAATCTCAGTGCAAACAGGGCACCATTCAGTGTCAGAACATGCACATATCACATAATCTCCCACCGATGCAAAATCAGGAAAATCAGCATACCAAGCAGAAAGAACATCATCAACAGTCTCATCTATCACATCAATGCACAAAACAGAATGCTCTTCCCTAGGATGTCTCATGGCATCAAAGATATTAAAAGTCACAATAATATCACCAAATTCCATGGAAAGAGTACCAGAATGCACATCTATCTTAGTCTTAGTTGTTTTCAAGAAAGGTCTCCCTAAAATGATTGGGGACCTACTGCTAGGAGATTCATCCTCCATATCTAGAATGTAAAAGTCAGCAGGGAATATCAATTCATTGACCTTACCAAAACATCTTCAATAAGACCAGTAGGATGAGCATTACTCCTATTAGCTAGTTGGACAACAACACCAGTAGGTCGCAAGGGACCAAGACCAAGGGATTTATAAATAGATGCAGGCATAACATTAATGGAAGCATCTAAATCAGCCAAGCAATTATCAAATCTATAATTACCAATAATGCAAGGGATAGAAAACTTACCTGGGTCCTTGCAATTGTGAGGCATGGGTTGTTGGAGAAGCGCTGAGACATTCTGGTTCAAGCTCACTCGTTCAGTCCCCCTCAGTCGCCTCTTGTTGGTACACAACTCCTTTAGGAACTTGGCATACTTGGGGATCTGTTTGATGGCATCCAAGAGAGGGATGTTAATCTCAACTTTTCTGAATGTCTCAAGGATATCACTGTCTTGCACTTTTTCTATCAACTTCTTGGATTGAAGTGCTCTCTGAGGGAAAGGAAGAGGAATAGGAACTTCAGACTCCTCTTCACCTTGCTTCACGGCCTCTTTGTTTCTAGAATTAATCTTCACTTTTTCTGACTCTTTTTCTGATGTGGATTCAGTCACATCTGCAGCTGGTTTATGCCCTTGTAATTACTTACCAGACCGTAGGGAGATAGCACTAACGTTTCCCTTCAGATTGGGAATTGTCTGTGAAGGGAGAGTATTGGATCCCTGAGGCTGGAGTTGGTTCAATGATGTTGCCAACTGCCCAATCTGAGTCTGCAAACTCCAGATAGAGGCCTCAGTTTGTTGCTGGAATTGCAAACTGTTTGCTGCAAGCTGCTTCATCATTTCTTCTAGTGAGGGACCACTGCTGGTGGTGGTGGTCTGCTGTTGTTGTACTGGCTGTGGAGGTGCGAATTGTTGGAAATTCTGTCTGTTCTGTGGAAACTGTCTTTGTTGGTAATTTCCAGAATTCTGTTGCACATGACTATTATGGTTCTGAATCTGACTCGGATTCTGGCTCCACCTAAAATTCGGATGATTTCTCTAGCCAAGGTTATATGTATTGGAGAAGGCATTATTTTGCTGCTGGTGTTGTGGCTTCCCTAGAAAAACGCCTACAGCAGCCACTGACTGATCTTGATATGTGTTGTCTTGTAAGGTGGGGCAGGAATCAGTAGGATGGGAGGGATCAGAACAGGAACCACATGAGTAGGCCAACTGTGGAGTGGAAGACTGCACTGTTTGAGTAACTGCCAGTTGCCTCACCAAGGAGGTCAGATCATCAAGTCTATTCTCCAATTGCTGGTGAGAATCATTAGATCCACTGATCTGGAACACAGTACTGCTATTTGCTCTAGTGCCAAATTGTTGAGAGTTAGCTGCAATAGTGGATATTAAATCTCTGGCCTCTTGGGGTGTCTTGTTAACTAAGGCTCCACCACTAGAAGCATCCACCAGATTTCGGTGATTAGGTAGAAGACCCTCATAGAAATAAGTGATCAAGAGCTGCTCAGTTATCTGGTGATGGGGGCAGCTAGCACACAACCTCTTGAATCTCTCCCAGTATTCATGCATATTCTCGCCATTAATTTGCTTGATCCCACTGATTTCTTTTCTGATTGTAGTGGCTCTTGAAGAAGGAAAAAATCTCTCTAAGAACAATCTCTGCATATCAGCCCAACTTCCAATTGATGACGGTTGAAGATTGTATAACCAGTCCTTCGCTCCATCCTCAAGGGAGAAAGGAAAAGCTCTCAGCTTAATGTGGTCTTCATCAATATGCTGTGGTTTCATTGTGCTGCACACCACATGGAATTCCTTCAGATGCTTGTGCGGTTCATCACCTACAAGACCACAAAACTTGGGCAACAAATGTATAAGTCCAGATTTAAGTTTAAGGCTAGCACCAAGGGCAGGGTATTGGATACACAATGACTGATAATTATCACCAGGTGCATTCAACTGCTTTAAAGTCCTATTATTTCCCTGATCTGTCATAGTGTCTGAGGGACTAGAAGTGCTGCCAGTAGAATCAGTGTCAGAATCAGAAACAGGTTCAGTAATAACACTCTAACTTAACCTAACAGCCCTTCTAGCAACAAGAATTGTGCGTTCTATTTCAGGATTATTGTCTAATAGATCAGATGCACTAGTGCTGCTCATAGTCATACAGCATAGGGAAAAATCAAGACAACCACCAGAACACTCAAAAATGCAAAAGCACAAGCCCACACTGGAAATTGACCAAAATAAATTCAAAAACACTACCAAATGATTTTTAAAATTATGGGACTTGCACAGAACAACTTCTACACTATCCGGGAACCCAAAAATGCAATAAAAAAATTTAAAAAACTGAAAAAGTGGTCTAAACGATGGAATTTGGCAAAATTTTGTGGGAGCTCATAGCAAAACAATGAGTATTGCTCAGAGGCACATTTTCTTTCAGATCACCAAAAATCAGCCCAATCAGAGCAACTCACAAAGTTTAGTAGAAATCCTAGAACAATTTCTGAAATACCGGCTATGTCCCATCGAGACCAAAAAATAGTGAAAAAGTGGTCTAGATGATGGAATTTGGGCAAATCAGGGGTGATCTCACTTCTTAAAAGAAGTGACTTTTGCTCAGAATGCCCGATTCCTTCAGAAAGACCTGAAGATGAGTGATTTGGTTGAGATACAAATCTGCCAAACCACCAGAACCACCTGACTCAAACACTACGCTACTGTTACTGCTAGATCGATGCAAATTCCCTGGCAATGGTGCAAAATTTTGACCGAGATTTGTCGAGCTCTCACAAATAACCAGTTTCAATAAGGTTTTGCAGTATAGAGAACCTGGATCGTCTCCCAGTGAATTTACATGCAGTCTAAAACGTTCGAACAAAGATCGATGCGAGGGGTTCAATTCAACTACCAACGAACAATGAACTCAGATTAAAGACAGAATCGAAAATGTACTAGAATAGACCAAACAGATTAAAATGACTGACCTAGGATTGGGATTCATAGTTTCCTACCATCATCGGACGAAAATTGTAACGAACTCGTGATTGGTTCTGGACGAACCGAAATCTCTGTATCCGTCCAAAAAATCCCTCGACTAGACGATCATCTAGGTTCTATTCGTATTCGTGGCGTGCTACTGTGCAATCGTTCAGTAGCACTGTGACCCGATTCGAACTATGTCATTGGGATGTACCAATCTGAACATTAAAACAAACATTCAAACTATTTCCAGAAATTGAATCCGATTAGAGTAAATAGAAATGAGTTACGTTACCGGGTTAAGTATGTCCTCTGATTAGAAACGTGGATCCTCAATCCATAGGTCAATCACAGAAACTTAGCCGGACATGGCTGGAAAATCCGAAGAACGAACGAAGAACACGAAGAACATTTCAGAGAATTTAGAACTTCTGATTTCAATCCAAAAACATCCCCAAATCTCTTCTGTCTATTGTTTCAGCTAACTTAGGTTAAAACCTAATTGTCAAATAGGCCAAAGCCCATTAGTTCATCCCAAAACGAAAATCCACAATAAATGGTGCTTCATTACAAAATTTGGGCCCAATAAAAATTCAGAAAAATACATATAACATTGACTACAGTTTTGACTATCCTCTTGTCTAAATCTTCCTCTCAAGTCTTCATATCAATTGTTGCCCTCTGAATCATCTAAAAAATGAGACAAGAATGAGATAATTCGGATATATGGTTCAAGAGTTATGATCAAAATAGAGAAGGGTTGTAAATCTGTAATTTTTATTGTTAAAATATGTTAAATCCAATAAAACACTCAAAGCCCAAATAAGCTTAAAAGCCCATTATTTATTACTAAACAATCTAAATTTATTAATCAAGAGATACAAATGAGTGTAAAAAATATTCAATTATCAACCATGACTCCCTTATCCCATAAGCCCTTCAAGTCTTCAATTAGTGGAGCTAGGTAGACATTTATGTCATTCCTTGGTTGTCGGGCCCCAAGATTAACATGGACAACATGGAGTATTGTGCTTCACACAGAGCCATAGATAGAAGGTTATATATATATATATATATATAAACACACACATAATATTACCAACTATGTGATGTAGGTACTGCTATGCATCTTAAATGGGTTCATCTAATCAGTAGCTAATGCAAGGTATAGGTTCTTACCATCTTTAGCGAATTTAGGGTAGTTCATATCAAACTTCTTCCATTCTGAAGAATCAACAGGATGTCAAAGTATGCCATCATCTGTCCTTTTATTTGTAGCCACCTCAAATTATTTGCATCATCAATATTGCCATATAGGTGATTAAATTTAGGTATAATGGGAAAATATCATAACACCTTATTCGAGCTCTTCCTATTCTGCTAGTAGCCTAGCTCCTCACACATGAGACAATATGTTAGCGATATATATTCATTCTTGAACAAGACACAATCGTTGGGGCAGGCATGTATCTCTCGTAACTAAGGCCAACAGAGCACAATATTTTCTTTACGGCATATGTTTTGGGTAGAAGCACGTGTTTTGTCGATAGTATTACACACACACAAAAAAGATATTACCAACTGTGTGATGTAGGTACTGGTTTGCATCTCAAATGGGTTCATCCAATCAGTAGCTAATGCAAGTTATAGGTTCTTACCATCTTTAGCGAATTTGGGGTAGTTCATATCAAACTTCTTCCATTCTAAAGAATCAACAGGATGTCAAAGTATGCCATCATCTGTCCTTTTATTTGTAGCCACCTCAAATTATTTGCATCATCAACATTTCCATATAGGTGATTAAATCTAGGTATAATGGGAAAATATCATAACACCTTATTCGAGCTCTTCCTGTTCTGTTAGTAGCCTGTCTCCTCACACATGACAATGTGTTAGCGATATATATTCATTCCTGAACAAGACACAATCGTTGGAGCAAGCATGTATCTGTCATAACTAAGGCCAACGGAGCACAACATCTTCTTTACGGCATATGTTTTGGGTAGAAGCACGCTTTTTGTTGTTAGCATTTTATTTACGGCCTGAAGCAATTCTGTGAAACTCATATTAGACCACCTATTTCTCGCCTTAAATTTGTACAACATCAACACAATACTCAATAAAGTAAAATCAGTTCACCCCTCATATAATGGCTTCACCACGTCATCCTTCAAAGTTTCCATCATTTTAGGATAATCCTGGAAGTCTTCTTCTAATGCTTTGACCATATCATCAAGATAGTCGGTATCAAATGCACTTGTGTCCAAATTAAGTGATGCACAAATTTTCATATGTTCAACCACTCCACTAATTATCTTCCCATACCTTATCCAATTTGTATAAGTAGGATCGATTTCGTGAATCACTAAGTGAGAAATACAAGTTTCTTGATCACATCGCCGTACATTGCCACACTTTATACAAGGGCAAAGAATCAAAATGTCATTTGGGGGATTATGCATAAATGAAAAGTTAAGGAAATCTATTGTCCCATCCCAATAGTCTCTTATTAGCTAATCGACATGCATCCACTACTTATTCAAACACCACATCTAGCATAAATCATTTAGAAACAAAAACCACAATCAAAACCTAATAATCATCCGTGCCCAGAATAAATTCATGAAAATGTATAATGAAATAAAAACTATGAACCTTATGGCAACCCAGTTAGAAGTTGAAGAAAGAAAACTCTAAGGTTGAACGGAAGCCTTTCTCAGAGCTAAAAGATCTAGAATTCTTGATTGAGTGTGGAAGTTTTTAAAAGTTAAATTGATTGGACGTTTTACAAACAAACCCTCGTTATAGATTTTAAGGTGTTACATAACAGTTAGTTGGTAAAATCCGCTAAATATTTTATTTTTATAACGGTCATATTCAAGTAATAGTGAGGTATTTTATTAACAAATCTACAATGTTTAAGATTTTATATAACAGTTAGTTGATAAAAACTGCTAATTATATTTTTACATTTATAACGGTTATTTAGATTTATCACGGTTTTTTAATAACAACCATAAGGCATGTTATTATTTTTTACATATGTTTGACCTATTACATTAATATATTGTTATATATAAAACTAAAAAACAAAAATAAATAAAACCTACTCATTATCCCCAGAGGAGTGATCTGAATTGTTTGAGAATACAAGGATGAGTAAAGTTGAAGCTGTAGTGATACCGGTTGCAGGCCAGAGGTAGAGGAAGAGAAGCAGGTGGAGGAGTACGAGGAGGGTATGGAGGTTTAGTGGGAGGAGGAAGGAAAGCAGATGGGGGTTGAGGTTGTAGAGGAGGAGAAAGCAAAGCAAGTAGAGGAGGAGCAGGTTGAGAAGGAAGAGGAAGGGAAGCAAGCAGAGGAGGAGCAAGTTAGAAGGAGGAGAACAACGAGGGTATAGAGGTTGGGTTGGAAGAGGAAGAGAAGCAGACAGAAGTACATGTTAAGAAGCAGCATGAGGAGGAGAAGGATGCAGAGGTTGGGGAGGACGATTCTCCAACATTTCTTTAGCGTGTCGCTTAACTATAATGATGTGAGAACAGAAGAAGAGGGTGAAAAAATGTATAAAAAATGGGAGTTTAAATAGATTGGAAGTTAAGCGTGCGATAGAAGTTGAAGATCGAGGATAGTCTACACAACTATATTATATTCTTTTTCCCGAGCAATGAGTTTCATGAAGATTGTTTCAAAAGAACAGTTAACGAACCACTATTTGTTATATTTCATAACAATTGTTTTCTAATAATTGCGAGCAATGTTCTATATTTTTTAAAAATACATTTCAAATGAAAAAAATGTAAAAAACATAATAGTAGCGAGTAGCCTGATGAATTGATGAGATCAGATCATATGGCTACTCGTCCCCAAAAGAGTGGCCAAGATCATGGCCAATCCCCTACTAATCAAGTATGAGATTGACCTTCCTATCTATACTTAAGAGGTATAACGAAAGCCTCCTCACAGTATGGTCAGTGTGTTCTGCATGCCGCAACATTACCTCCAATTGAGGAAGCATAGGATGTGAAGGTGGTGGAGGAGGAGGAGGAGGAGGAGAAGGATAGCGATGAGGAGAAAGAGGAGGTGGAGGATGACGCCAAGAGTTTTCTGGTAATTCTACCACACGGAATTTCATCTTTATGATTGAGAAAATAAAGAAGAGAACGATGAAGAAAATGTAAGAAAACAAATGAAAATTGTGAGTTTAAATTGATGTTTGGAACTCTGGAAGGGACCCAAAAAGAAACCATCGTTGCACGTGTTAATTGGAAGCTGACCAAGACGCAATGAAAGGGTACATGGTTCTTCTTATGATCATTGGGTAACGAGAAGGCGCCCAAAGTCAGCTCGAAAAAGAGGAAATGTTTCGAAAGCTTTTATTTACGTTTATTAAGTTAGAACCATTAAATATGGTACAAAAAGACTTTACTGTTATTAATTAATAATTGTGAAGTTGTTTTTTTATAACTTATTTTAATTTTTTTAAAATACAATAATAGTGTTCTGTCATCACCACCACTGCCGTCCTCCTCCTCCTTTTCATCCTCTTCATTCTCATCATCAGAGGAAGGAGATGAAGGGCCTAACTGCAAATCATATCCAATCTCATTGTGATGAAGTATGTGGTTCAATTTCCTATTCAACCTTTTGGCATATGCCATGAGATGCCTTGTGTGGCGGTCAAGGCCTGTCAACAGCTGTATCAGAGCCTCTATTTCAGTAAGAGACGGAGGAGGAAGAGGTGGTGAAGGAGGGGTGGTGGTGGTTGAGGAGCTCCCTGAGATGTTAACATTATGGAGAGAAGAAGGAGGCTGATAAAAAAAAGTAGTAAGAATAAGAAGGCATATGTGAGTTTAAATAGAGGTCTAACATATGTTACAAAGAGTTGTGACCAATAAAAAGTGTTACATGATGATTGTTTTATGAAGATTGTTATATATGTTTTGTCTTTGCTGATATAAGAGGTTGGAAGTTGAATCGTTTGTAAGTGTTATATGGTGGTTGTTTCGAAAGAATCATCTCTTTCATCACTAACTAATTTACGGTTATTAGCTACAAGCATTATTTTTGTGAGTTTGTGAATTCCATCTTGTAATAAGTGACGGTGCGCATAATTAACTATTACTTTTAAGCATTATATATCCTTACATGACCTCAGCCTTAACGTACATGATGTTTATTAATTGTAACAATTATAAATTAAGCATTATAAATGTTCAAATCTGTAATAATGAAATAAAGAGGTCACAAGATATGTTCTAACCAAATAATAAAATGAGATATTTATTTAAAAAGTAAAAAAATAAAAAAAAGTTGATATCTTTATAAGAAAATTAATAGTTTTAAATTATAATAATAAAATAATGAGTAAATTTCGCAAAAAAATAAAATAAAGAGTACATATGTAACTTTTATTAATATTCACTTTTTTACTAAAAAGATATTCACGTTGAAATTGAAATGGTTGCCCCTTGGGCGGAGTACGGATATATATGAACTGATTTATTTCAATAAAATACCATATATGCCTACAACTAATAAAAGCTGGCAAAAAATACTAATAAAAAATATTAAAACCAAAATAATAGGTGAAAAGACTTTTACACATTTTACAACACATCAGTTTGAAATTTTAAATTTACTTTCACCCCACGTGATGAGAGAGACTTGTGTGATTAGAGAGACCTTACTCTCCTCTCTTCTCACTGATGGTGGACGCGTGGACCTTTCGAGTCTGCAATTTTTTCTTTAACCGTCACAGCCTGCAAAATACTATGGAAGAATGGAAAGAAAATATTATTAGTAGGTTTTATTTATTTTTTTATTTTCATTTTCCTTCTTCATCTTCATATCTCTGCTGTGTGCCTTTTCCTTTCTTCTTCATCATTATTCTCCGGTGTGGGACGCTATTAGATGTTTTTTTGTTCTGAGTAGAAGCATCAGGCCATTTGATTTTCTTAAACTCGTTTTGGCTTCCGAATCAAATATCAGTTTATGGTGGCTCGAAACGGCTTGAATTCTCAGTCGATGGAGCTGTTAAGATAAATGGCCGACGAACAGACCAGTCCGACCGACCGTCTGATTTGGTCTGAGAACATTGATAAAGACACTAAATATAAACACATTTCTGAATGTGATTCAAACATTGGTTCTAATTGTTAGAGCATTAACCAACTTTTTAATATAGACTAAAATACTTTAATCTCTCTTACATATTATTTTAATTACCTTAGCCTCCTTTATTTTGAAAATATGTACTTAAATCTAAACTCTTGATAAAGTCGGTAAAAATATTCTTAAAACTATTTTTTAATAAATTTTTTTAAAACAATTTTTATTTACTAATGAACCCTTCATTATACAAATCTGTATTTTTTTTGTTAAATTATAAGTTTTTTGAGATAATCGATCAAAATTAATAATTTTTATACTATATTACAATTTTTAAATTTATATGTATTATACATTCTTGGTTGTATAATATTTTTTACAAATATAAATTTTCAAATAATTATTATGTTAAATGAAAGTATTTTAGTTAAAATCTAAATTTAATAGTTAAATTTAACGGTCAATTAACAATTAGATAGATGGAAATACAATTTTAAAAACATAAGCGAAGTTTATGTAACATGCATCTTATTTTTAAAAAAGGCTTATATTGATTTTTAAAATAGAAAGGGCCCGCTTATAAATTTACAGTTATAAAATTATAGGGATAAAAATCAATAATTTAAAATTATTGAGATCAAAACTATTCATCAAACTGATATTGCCACTTAATGAATTATTTATAAGATATACTTATTAAATTGGATAAAAGTGTAAAAATATTAATAAATTTTTACTCAAAGTGCACCCAACATCGTATTAACTAATGATTTATCCCAACAACTCATTAACTTTTAAAATGGAAGAAAAAATACCATGAACATTAACCTCTGTTAGGTTGACTAATAGTTGACTGAAAATGTTGATATGAAGCTTATGTGGGCATGATAATTTCTTAGCTGGCAGTGTAGGGAAAAAATTCAAAAAAGAAAACCAAGTGTCTACCAAACGCGTACTTCTCCCCACCTCTGCTGCATCCTCTCCCTTATCCTCTTTGATCTCTCTTCCTCCCTCAACTTGCAATTTTGTGACGGTGACGGGTTACCCACGCTGCACCACCACTCTTCTTCCTTTCCACCTTCTTCTCCCGATGTAAAGAGTCTTCTTCTATGACGCCAACAAAAATTTCTTGGGGTCTCTTCTCAATCTTGCTTACCTATCTCTTCTTCACTTGGCCTCTTTCTCGCTTGCCTCTCTGCAATCATTGTCTTTAGGGGTTTTCTCGGCATCGCTTCCCCATATCTTCTTATAGGAAGGAGCAGATCTAAGATAAAGGCAGACTTTGACAAGAAAATCAAAGGTGATGAAGGTTCCATAAGCTTTATCTTTTGGAAACTAACTCAACTTTTTAGATTATTTGATGATGCTGGCTTTTTTTTTGCTTATCACCATTAATGTTGAGATTTGGTTTTTGATAGTTTTGGTACAAGGTCTTTGTGCCTTTTAATTAGTTTTAAGAAATTTTCAGTTTTGAATTTTGTTGGAATTACAATTACGATGTTGAGATAGGCATTATATTGCTTTTTCTAATCTTTGTAGATCTGAATTCTTGCCGTCACTAGCACTGCCAAGTGGAATCACGGTGTCGGTCGATAGCACAACCCAGATGAAGAAGATGACGGTGTGTTCTTTGGCTGAAGAGGAAGAGCGCACCGGCAATTAAAAGGAAAGTAAGGTTTTTATTTTCGGGTGGTTGGTCATTGGTTGCTGCAAACAACCCGTGCTGGTGATATTCGAGGAAGCTAATCACATAGCTTGAAATGCAACCCCACCTCCACGTATGGTCATCTTTGAACACATGGAAATTAGCCCGGCACAAATCACCAAAAATGCAATAGACGTTACCTCTTATCAACGATAATGGTATTTTTGCTGGTTTTGAAAGTCTATGGTATTTTTCCACATCTCAAAAGCATATGATGTTGAAAATACTTTAGATAAAATTTTATTGATATTTTTACACATTAACCCTATAAAATTTACAAAACACACAAGATTTTGAGGAATATGATTTAGAATAATTACATGAAAGTGAGATTTTTATAAAAAAAAAAAAAAAAGATTCCCTAACCAAGTTGGTAGATAAACAGTGAGTTTATTATCAAATGCAATTTATTTGTTTCATATTAAGAAAATCATTTTAAAAGTACATGTACTTTCCTTCAATTTTTAATTTCATATCTATGATTTTTCTCATTTTATTAAGAGTAAATGTGCAAAAATACCCTTTATCTTTTTCAAAAAGTGTTGTTGGCACCATAATCAAAATCTGGGTAAAAAAATGTCTATAAAGATTAAAAAATGCGGCAATAATGCGACCACCATTAACTTGCATTAACGTTTATTACATTATTTGTAGCGGAGTCCATCTTGGTATTCCTTTTTCAGTCGTCCTCTGCTCATCATTATCTACCCATTATCACCACCCTCTTCTTCTTTTTTGCACTTCCTCTTTTGCTCTCCTTTACCTCAACTCATCAAGAGGAACGATGAGGATTCAATGTTGTCGGAAGAGGTGGAAAATATTAGGGCTAAAGAGCAATCAGGTATCAGAAAACTATGGTACAAGAAGATGGGCCTATTTCTCAGCAATGGTATGGGTTCCCAAAGAGTGCGTTTAAATCTCTCTCTATCACAAAGCTTTGCTTAGCACACCAATAAAATAAAATAATCTAATATATAGTATAGGATTAAGTTGCAAAAATATCCATGTGCTTTTAATAAAAATGCATTCAGCATTATATACTTTTCAGAGGTACAAAACAACCTATAAAATGGGAGCAAAAATTCTAACTCCGTTAAATATGCTGTGTTTTTCGTTTTTCTACCACAAGTATACAGGTCACAAATAGTATAAAAAGTTGTCCCCCATGAAGACTATGGAAAATATAGGCTAATTAATACAATTATGCTCTTAATTAGGTAGTGCAAAGTTATTTTGAGTATTTCAATTTGTGAAAACAATTTTGGTTCAAAACAAACTAAATTGGAATAAGTAAGGTAAAATTTGTTTCTGACTTCAAGAAGCTAAGGCTCTAAGATCATTTCTCCCCTTTATACTTCATGAAACTAATTAATTTCCTCTCTATTAACTCATATGAAAGTTCAAGTGTTTGTTTAAGATTCACAACTATTGGAAAAGTTTTCTCAAGTCAAAACCAATAGATATTTTTAAAGAATCCATTTAATCTCTTGCAATAAGTTAGTGAAAATAGTCATTAAGACCTAATATTACAATAACATTAGTAGATTAATAGGTAAATCTCCTTTTAACAAACTATCCGTTTGAAAAAGAATTTCAAGACTAGTATGATTTCATCCAAGTTCTTTAAATAAGATAATTTCTCTCAAATATCATTTCATTTAACAAAAACAATCAAGTGGTGATCAAGCACTTAGAGACATTAAGCATAGAATAAAATCAACATAAAACAATTCATTAAATGCAGAAAGAGAAGATGAACATAGTTTCAATTCATATACATAGAGGTTCAAAGTAATCTTAAAAGAGAAATGATTAGCTACTCATGTCCAAATATGCAGAGAAATTAAGCATAATTAACAACTGAATACATTATATCTAAAGAGAAAAGAGAAGAAAAGTAATAAAAATAAGGTAGAAGTCACAAAATCTCTCTTGAAACCACCACTCAAGCTCCAAAACTCTCTAAGAGCTCCTTTCCAAGGTGTTTTACTTTTGTGCCTCAGGTTCCCAAAGTGTAGAATGAGCTCTTTTAGTTCTTTTTTCTAATTTTATCATCTTTTGATGTGTCAATTTTCAAAACGTAAAGTTGTGCTTTTTCTGAATTTGCCTCGGTGGCAAAGTTAGATGTTGTGGCAAATGCCATAGAAACACTGATTTTCCTCATTTTCCTTGGTGACCATGTTGGATGTTGAGGTGAGTACCACATAAACTTTAATTTGATTTTCTTCAACTTCCTCATTCACCTCAACAACCATGTTAGCTGTCGTGGCGAGTGCCACAAAGAGCAAGTCTTTCATTATCACTTCACTTTCTTTGGCAATTGTGTTAATCGCCAAGGTCGAGGTGAATAACATAGTTGCTCTCTTTCCAATTTAGTTAATTCTTTATCTTGTCCTTAACTTCAATAGCCCTTTCCTAGCTCCAATACTGTCTCTACATCCTCTTACAAAAGAGTCGTTGAAGCACAAATCATATGATTATATACAAGGATTTCTTTGACTTTGGCTTGATACCTTGATTTTCACATTTTCTTCTATAAATTTTTTCCATGCACAATTTGAATAAAAAAGTAGCTAAAAAGAGAAGAAAATGTGTTGAAATATTATCAATTTCTAAGAGTTAACACACTCTCAAATTTAAGGATTTGCTTGTCCTCAATCAAATACTTTACTCTTATTAAATTAATCGATTACTCATCATTTATGCATGAATGAACTATCTTCGTAAGCTTCTCAAGAAATTATATCAAACAAGAAACCAAGAATATATTTGAGCTTAGTGTTTCATAGATTTAAAACATACTTTTAAAAAATGTCTAAGTGTAAGTATGTAATTGGAGTCAACATACATTCCTTTTGCACTTGCCAAATTTAAAAGCAAAACTTCAAATTATATACCAATATTCAAACAAATAATTTCATTATCCTCTAATTCCTTCATCTTTTCTTCTAATTCACTCCACTTGACTTAAAAATCAAAAGGACTTTTTTAGATTGTAATAGGGCTAGGGGTTAAGGTTTTTAAAAGAAAATGTAAAGGATAATAAATAAATACATTAAGATAGATGATAACTACTCAAAGGTTTTCTTCCTTTTCTCATTAAACATACTTTCTCGAACTTAAACCAAATTGATCATTTTCATATCAAGCCTTATTTATAAACTTACAAGTTTTTTCATTTTTCTATATACACATTTTTTAAATATATTGGCTTGATTTATGTACATTGTAAGCTCCTTTTCTTTCTACACTTTGTTTTCCAATCGTTTGAACTTTACACATCACCATATTCCACAACCATCAATTATCATCTATTTCAAAGAAAGGAAATCATGGTTTTTCATATTGGCTAAGGTAGGTAGATACTAGGTTTTTCAAAACGAATCCTTAATTGGTTTTTCTATTAGGCTCAAAATAAGGGTTCAAAAGGAAATAAAATCAATTGGGTAAGCTTGAAGAGCTCATCACATTTTGAGAACTACCCTAGTCATTTTTCTAAATCATATGAAATAAATCAAAAGTTTTGAAGAATTCCAAAGATCATTTTGAAATTATAAGTTTGAAAAAAAAGCATATAACCTTTTTTTTCCTTTGCTAGAGGCATATAACCTAAATTGTAATAGAGCTCATTAACAAGAATAGCATCCAAAATAAAGTTAAATCTGATAGTGCTCAATTTGCTTCAAAAAATGCTGAATAACATGATTTATCACTACAATATACCCATCAATACACATTAATCAAAATTGTAATTTATATCATTGGATCATCTAGGAAAATTTGACAAATAACCTAGAATTTCAATTCATATTCAATACTTTTCTCAAACAAACATCTAAGCTTGAAAAATCTGAAATATTCCAAAAATTTTCTTTCAAAACCCATTCAAAATTTCCATACTGTGCATTCATTTTCTTTCAAATTTTCAAAATTTTCAAAACTTCAGCACTCTCACACCAAACATAAAACTTCCAATGTTCTCATTGTCAACTAAAAGGCAGTGTACAAAAATCAGAATGAACCGGCTAGTTCAAGCCAGAAACTGGTGATCCAAAAACATGCTCGATCTAATTTAGTGCTTGAACCAGTATTTTTGTGACTTGGTGCAAACCGCCTTAACCTAGTGTAAACCGGCCACAACGTGGGAAAACTGTTGGGTTGGATAGCTCATTAGGTTATTTTGTCACTCATTTTCTCATCCAATAACAAGCCCACGAATGTAATAAGGAAAGAAGTTTCAGGGATGATTATGGTAGAGAGAAAAGGAAGAAAGGGGGAAGTATGATCAAGGAAGAAATTAAAGACACATCCTACGATTACCTGAAAAATATTCCATCAACCCCGAGTGTAATTGTGAGAGAAACAATGTAAAAAATCCGGACTAGACCGGCCAGTTCATACTGAAAAATGGTGAACCA
Source organism: Albizia julibrissin (assembly GCA_037074505.1). NCBI lineage: Eukaryota > Viridiplantae > Streptophyta > Magnoliopsida > Fabales > Fabaceae > Albizia > Albizia julibrissin. The sequence continues at coordinate 55,239,490 of CM073477.1, read as the reverse complement.
GCCACTTGTTTGATCTGGTCTAGTGCATGAATCAGGAAAATACCAACCCAGAATAACTTGTGTTGAACTAGTGAAGATTGGTCCTAACTAAGAGAAACCGCTAGGTTTTGTGGTTTACCATGCTTATCTTTTTAAAGAAAAAAAATTATTGCAGTGGGATGCTATGTAATACTCCACTTTTCCACCAATATTTCTTATATGTATATTTGTGATATTTAGTAGAATAAAATAATGAATTGTGGTGTGTGTAAATTTACAGAAATATCCCAATTTCCGGTTACACATAATTCGGCTAAGTAGGGACACAAAGAGGCAATTAATGCCCACTTAAAGGCCTAATATTGTAACCAAAATTTGAGCATAAAATGACACAAGTAATAGTTTTATTCAAGTGTCAAAGATTAGGTCAAACCCAAAGAAAATGAGCAAGAAATGATTTATTCCGGTAAATTATAAAACGTAAGGGCAAAACAATAATTTTGCCATAAGGTGGGAAATAAATATTTTTCCCTAATATTCCCAATAATTTCAGTTAAATGAGAATTAAAAAGAGGGAAATTTTCACTTGATAATTAATAAGCCTGTTTTGGCAAATATTATCAAGGAATGTCAAATAGTTAAAAGTCAAAGGCCCAAAAGTCAACAACTTGTAAGTTGGCACAATGGGATAATTAAAGACCAATATTTTCTCTCTTCAATTCTCATCATTTTTAGTTGATTAGGAGAGCATGAAGGGAAATGAGATTTGTGAAAAATATTATACAGAAAAGTCAAATTGTGGACCAATCAAAAGCTACCATGTGTAAAAACCATTTGACCTTTTAATATATCATCAATTTCTTCAACTTTCCAACCTCATTCTCATGCTGAATTGAACCAAATAGAGTGAGAGAGAGTTTGAGAACGGTGAAGAAGGAAGAAGGCACAAAAGGGCTAGGGTTCTTCAAATCTAAGGTAAGGAAGCTTGTAACCTTGTGATTCTTGCTTCCTAATCCTTCTATAACATCTTCTAATCACTTCTACTTCTTTGGAACCATGCTTTTCAAGATAAATTAAGGTTTTGGGGAGAGAGATAGAAAATGTTGAGGAGAGAGAAAGAGGAGGAATCAAGAGGTAAACCTCCAAACTTGTTTCTCTTGCTTTAGTTAATGCTATTGATGTTGTTGTTGGCTTGGTTTTGGGTGTTTTGTGAAAGATGGATGATAAAACCTAAGGGGCCTTGCTCTCCAAGTTTCTCCAAACCATGTCCAATGAATGTCTAAATAGCTAATCATGTGATTAGAAGTGGAAAGAAGGTGATTAAGTAAGAGAAAACGAGAAACCGAGATAACTTTTCTGAGAACCTTAAATTTCTGCCCTATTATTGGCGTGTTGAAGGAGTAAGAATTTGATGATTTTTATGCTTTTATTGAGTTTAGAAGGAAAAATTTTGTAGGGTATATGTTGATAGTAAAGTGAGAAAAGCCCTAGAATGTGAAATGACCAAATTACCACCTTAAAACCCTAAGTAGGGGCTTTGAGGGGCATTTTTTTTCATTTGGCCTTGAATTTGACCAATTTGAGGTCAAAAATGGATTCTACACGTGAAATTGTGAAGAATTAGCTTGAGTCATAATTTTGAGTAAAGTAAAGAAAGACCGAGTACAAAGGGGTGAGACCGGGTCTTAGGGCATTTTAGTAATTTAGTATTTTTAAGATAAGTTAAAAAATATAATGAGTTTAGAGTAATACATGGATGATTAATTACTCATTTATGGTACATTTGGGGATTGTAGGATTTGACGACTATATGGAATCTAAAACTTGCCCGAGCTTAGACAAATAGAAGGAAGTTGCTAGAGGAAAGCAACCAGGTAGTAACTTGTCTTTCGTATGTTATAATATGCAATATGCAATATCCTGAATTTTGGAACTAGATGCTTAAGATTTCGCCTGAATTAAAGGGGGCTACTAGACCCCTGTTTGGTAAATATCATAGTGAGACATAGTATTATTTCCCAAAATTCCTTTATATCCTTGGATATTAAAACAAATTATATTGGTGAGCTAATGAGTTTGGAGAATAACAAAACGAAGTGATTAGAAGTCACACACAACATACTGAAGTGGAATACAAAGTATTGTTGCTATTGGTGAAATTCCCGATGTGGCAGTCGTGTTTGTGTGGTATATTTTAAGGGGAAAATGATGTCCACAAATTATTAAAATTTCCAGAATAAAATTATACTTATCAAGCTTTAATTTGATAGGTCATTTAAGTCATTCGGAGTTGTACACAAAGAAATGAATTTTTGAAGTTAGCCTAGCAAAATTAACTATTTTCTGGAGCAGCATTCAAAGATTAAAATTATGGGAAAATTGAGCTTCTAATTAGCCAAAGGCTATATTTTTCCTTAAAATTAGACTAAATAAGGATCGCATAGCCTTTGAAACCACCCCAATTAGACTTTTGTACAATTAGATATGAATTTTCGAAGTTTAATGAAAATTTTGTCAAATTAAGCATTATAAGCGAAAATTGGAATTTTGGGCCAATAGGGAGCTGACACGTGGCAAGCTAATTAACACCTCATTTGACCATTAAATCATCATCTTCATCAGCCATGTCATGCAGAAAAAAACCAGAAGAGAGAGAGAGAGAGAAATCTGAACGAAAATAGAAAGAGAAATTTCAAGGCGTCAAAACACTACCGAATCGGTGTCTTCTCTCAAAGTACCCTTCACAAACCTTCTTCTACTCATCGAGAGTTTTATTTCAACGATTTTGGATTCTCAGTTAGAGGTGGTTGGCGCTGTCTCACCAAACGGAGTATTGCCAGAATTTTAAACCGTTTGTGGAAACGGGTATAGGTAAGCGTAAGCTTCCTTTTTAACCGATTGATTTGTTGTTTGGATGAGTATATTAGAAGTTGGATACTGTTCATTCTCATAAGAAAATAGTGTTTTCAATGGCTAAATCATGTCTAAAGAGTATTTAAATAGCTAATCACTTGATTAGGAATAGCAAGGAAGTGACTAGGCAAGAGAAAACGAGAAAACAACAAACTCTTTTCCGGGAACTCTAAATTACTGTTTCTGTTTTTGACTTTTCGTAGAGAAGTAGTGGAAATATAGTAATTTTGATGCTTCCATTGGCTTTAGAAGGAAAAATTGTATAAGTATGCAAGTGTTCATGATTTTTGGATGCTTTTATTGAATTTAGAAATTTATGAAGTTTAGGAATTCATGTTGATAATCTGCCCTGTCTGGAACAGTGTTTTTGTACGTGATATTTGAGTAGCCAAACCTTATCTAAAAATTCTGAAACTTTTCAGAATTAAAGTAGAGACATAGAGCTTTAATTTTATAGGTATTTTTTAATTTTTGGACAAGTAAGTTGGGATATATGAATTATTGAAGTTTGACCCTATTTTCTGGAAACAAATCTAGAACAGTGATGTTTTCCAAACTTTTGGGAATTTTGTGTTGGTATATTCTAGAAAATGATATTTTTTATTGAAATTATACTTAAATAGGATCAAATTGAGCTTTTAACCACCTCAATTTGAGTTCTATAGAATTAATTATGAGTTTCTAAAATTTGGTCAAAAATGCTGGTAGTTTGATTACCATGCGAATTTGAGTGAGAAATTGGCTAAATGTAATTGATTAGAACTCTAAGGGTGAAAGTGAGCCTTTGAGGCTAATGTAGCCATTGGGCATTCACCCTTCATGGCTCTAATGTTGTCATTCTTATCTAGGGTCATGAAGTGTTAAAGAAGAAGTAATGGTTGGAAGATCAAGGTGCATGAGGAGGACATCAAGTAAAAGGTAGTGAACTTACATTTTCTGCATGTATGTGATATGTATGTCTTGCATTGATTATGTGACTACTTTTCCTATTTGTGTGGAACATGTATGATTGGTTGAAGCTCTATTATATTTGTGCAATGGCCATATGTATGTCATAAGATCAAGCATGCAACATGTCATTATGTTAGCATAAAATAGTGTAGGCAAGCATGTCATACATTCATATTTATCTGGCATGAATAGTGGTAATGTTTGCTACTGAGATTCTCTCGAATCTCACTCCTCCCAACCAACCATTTACACAGGTGAAGGATGCGAGGAAATGTGCAAAGGGGAATTGCAAGGAAAGATGGAAGGTTGACAACACAAGGCGCTCTGTTGTAATCGATTTACGTATTTGATAGCTGTGTGTGGCTATGTATTGTAGTTATGTAATTAAACGAATAAAGTTAAGTAGAGAATGGCTCTGATATGTATGAAGTTTAGCAGAGAGAAGCTCTAGTTAAATTAAAGGTAAAACGCTTACATATACTCTGATAGAACGAAAGTATGAGCCAATGAGTTTTGATGACGTGGTGAAAATTTTGGAAATGTTGAAAAAAATTTTCTACCCTCTGAAAAACCCATCTCAACTCTAGGTTCAAGTCCTAAATTGAGTTTGGGAGTTTATGATTTAAGGTGTGATTTGGGTAGTCTGGGTTCAAATCCTGGTCCCACAAGTGATTTTACTACTCATTTGCACTCATCTTGGGTTATTGAAAATAAGGTATTACAATTTTGGTATCAGAGCAGTGATTTTGGCAATAGAATTGTCGGCTGAGAGATAAAGGACTAGTCAAAGCAAGGGGTTCTAACTATAGATTGCATTCTCTGCTTAAGTGAGCCGGATAGTAATCTCCTGTTAATGCTACTGTAACAGGAAGTTACAGATAGCAGATGGATCTAAGTAGTAAGACTACCCCTGGTTGTTAATCAACCTTTTGAATGAAGGGTAAAGGTCTACATAGAGGAAGTGGCTCCACTTGACAGGGATGTTAGCTGTGCCTAGTCCCAGTAAGGATTCCTCTACTAGTGACAGTGACAATGAGATCCTAAGGATAGAAGAGGAAGCATAGGATTTAGATTTTATTGCTAACTCTAAGGGTCTTGATTTGAGTTAGAGTATGAGCCAGATTTTCCCCTGCGTTATAAAAACACACAGGGGACTATACCAAGAAGCTGGTACTGCTTATATTTCCCTATAGGGACAATATCTAGCATTTCTGGGTAGGATAACATACTATACTAGGATAGAGGTATATATAGGATACCGATGCCCAGAAATATGCAGGTCGATATAAGCACTAATGTCCCAGATACACTCAAAACTCCGTGGTTAAGCGTACTCAGGCGAGGAAAATCCCAGGATGGGTGACCCCCTGGGAAGTACCTTGAAATTTTCAAATCTTTTGATTAAAGGTTTGGAATCATGATTAGAGGTTCTTAGATGACCTAAGGAATGATTTTAGGCATAGAGATGATGAGGTAAGTGTTAATATTTAATCTGAACCATTTCTGTTGCAGTGAGTACTGCCAGAAAAGTTCATTTAATGAGGTTATGAGAACTCCGGCATAGTGATTATTTTGAGGTTTCTCCACACTAAGTAATGATCCTTAGTAACCCATAGGGTTAAAGACATGTAGGCATGATATGCAGAGATACATGATGAGTGGTGATTATATCGTATATCTAACCTAGATGATCCAATTTGATGACACTAAAGGTTGAGGATCGGGTTAAAATAGGTCTAAGCCGAAATAGTACTTAGGTCAAAATATAAATAAGGTTACACTATAGTTATGTTCCATGAAGGAAGTTTGAACCTTGTGAACCTTATGGATGATGTTGAACCTTCAGTAATGTTTAAGGACCCGAAACTGTAGAGGTTAGAATAGGCGCTATTGATTTCAATTCTTAGCGTGCCTATTGGGTATGATTGAGGAAAGTGATTTTCCGACTTATGTGATGTTGAGGTTCTAAGAGTTGAACCATAACCTGAGAATCAAATCCAATAGTTAAATTGATTCTCCAGGAATTTGGAATAGCCTAAGTGGCTTGAGGTACTAGAATATAGTACATGGATGTTTATGAGGTTTCTGAAGGTTGCTAGTTTCTAATCAAGCATAGGGAAATATTTTAATCATAGAATATTCCCTTAGAGTTGTAATTTCCTGAAATGGGACCAAAATCAAAAGTCCAATGAATTGACCCCAAATGAGAGAGCAGATTACAGAAATGCTAAAGAAGAAGGACCTTATGAGATTTAGATCCTGTTATAATGATACTCCTATTAAGAAATGACCAACTGGACAAAACTACCTACAGAGGATTATGATCGGAGAAGGCAACCTGCAAGGAGTTTTGATCGGAACAGGCTACCTGTGGGGAGATTTGATCGGAAAGGGCTACCTACGGGGATTTTTGATCGGAGGGGCTGACTAGGTGTATGGACGCCTGCGTGAAGTACCGAGTGTGATACTGTAGCATGGAGCCACCATGACGTCAAACTATAGTGCGCAGTCGCTGTGATGATAAACCGTGGAGTGGAGCTGTCGTGACGTTGAAACTGTCGAGTAGAGCTACGGGGACGTCGACTCTCAATAGTGGTATCTTATAATGAGTCTTCTATTGTATAAGTTTCCTTGAGAAGAAGGGTCGGGTAACCCAATAAATTGTCATGGGGTGCTCCAGTGCCGAATAATGACAGAGATTAAGGAAAGCTACTCTTGCTCTCGTATCTTATGTAATGGTTATGTATATATGTATTTACCATTGAGTATATTTGTGTTATGAACATACGATAGACAGTAAGACCTTTTGGACCAGCGTGTCCTTAGGCAGTCAGACCTGACGGACGGAGGCCCGAGGCTGTAAGTCCCGTAATGCCTATGGCATAGGGGTGATTCCTTGGTCAGTAAGACCTAGTGAGCATTCAGTGATTACGGGGTAGTCGCTCGGGGCCTATTGTGTGAGTGAAAGCATTACGCGAGTGAACGCCCAGGCCATGGAGATTTCTATTTTGCACGAGTAGTCCCCAGGCCCTATTGCGTGAGTAGACGTATTACGCGGGTGGACACTCGGGGCCATGGAACTCATGTGATGAACAAGTGGAATCCCAGGGCCTATTGCGTAGGTGAACACTTGGGGCCAGTGGTTGCCGTTATGCTATATGCTAATGTGCCGAATGCTCTAGTGATGATGGTTTGTTTAGCGTGCTTCATGAACATTACATAAGAATGAGAATGAGATGAGTGGCAAGAGATAGAGCCCAAAATGAGAAGTTTGGGTTAAACTCCCATGCGACTGCAGCAAGCCTAGTGGGAGAAATTCTTGTACGGTTGTAATGGGCCTAGTGGGAGGATTATTATATAAGTTTGCCGTGCTCAGGCTTGGTAAGCCAGGGGTGTAGACCAGACTCCCGTGCGACTGCAGAAGGCACCTAGTGAGTGTAGCTCTGCAGTGGGCCTAGTGGAAGGGCAGTTATTCAGTAAAGATGATGGACTAAATGTCCTGAGGCCATAAGACCTAATGGGTTGGTAAATCCTTAGGCTAGTAGAATGTGAGATGTGTTGAAAATGGAGCTGGGTAGAGGCTCAAGGCAATAAAACCTTAGATGCAAATTTGTATAGGGCAGTGCCCTTGGGCTATAAGACCTATATGTCTAAGTGTTGTGGTTGTTACCTAGCACCGTGACATGGACCAGTGTATTCAAAATATGCCTTGAAGATGGCAGAATATGTAGGTTGTACCTGATTGTAGAAGAGGCAGTAAGCTTAAGATGCCTATGGCATGAAGGATGAATCCCTAGGCTGTGAAGCCGGAGTATCTAGTGTCTTAGAAGTTGAAAAAGCCGTAAGACTCGATGTGCATACAGTATGCTTTAGGGAGAGTCCCAAGGAGGTAGTGAGGCCTGAGAAACCAAGCACTGTGAGATCGGACTAGTGAGTCCTGTGTGAGTGTTGCATACTGGGTACAAAATGAATGAAAGTGCTACATAGTGAGTACATAATGAAAGAATTAGAATGGGAGAAAGATAGACTAAATGTCTAGAAATGGTTCTCTGAGGTACAAATAGTACCATTTGATGTTCAAAATTTTGAGGATGAAATTTATTAAACGGGGGGAGAGCTGTAATATCCTGAATTTTGGGACTAGATGCTTAAGATTTAGCCTAAATTAAAGGGGGCTACTAGACCCCTGTTTGGTAAATATCATAGTGAGACATAGTATTATTTCCTAAAATTCCTTTATATCCATAGATATTAAAAGGAATTATATTGGTGAGCTAATGAGCTCGGGGAATAACAAAACGAAGTGATTGGAAGTCACACACAACATACTGAAGTGGAATACAAAGTATTGTTGCTATTGGTGAAATTCTCGATGTGGCAATCGTGTTTGTGTGGTAGATTTTAAGGGGAAAATGATGTCCACAAATTATGAAACTTTTTAAAATAAAGGTAGACTTATCAAGATTTAATTTGATAGGTCAAATAAGTCATTTGGAGTTGTAGACAAAGAGAAATAAATTTTTGAAGTTAGCCCATCAAAATTAACTATTTTCTGAGATAACATCCAAAGATTAAAATTATGGGAAGATTGAGCTTCCAATTATCCAAATGTTATACTTTTTATTAATACTAAACTCAATGAGGGTCGCATAGCCTTTGGAACCACCCTAATTGGACTTTTATACAATTAGATATGAATTTCCGAAGTTTAATGAAAATTCTGTCACATTAAGCATTATAAGCGAAAATTGGAATTTTGGGCCAATAGAGAGCTGACACGTGGCAAGCTAATTAACATCTCATTTAACCATTAAATCATCATCTTCATCAGCCATGTCATGCAGAAAAAAACCAGAAGAGAGAGAGAGAGAGAAATCTGAACGAAAATAGAAAGAGAAATTTCAAGGCGTCAAAACACTACCGAATCGGTGTCTTCTCTCAAAGTACCCTTCACAAACCTTCTTCTACTCATCGAGAGTTTTATTTCAACGATTTTGGATTCTCAGTTAGAGGTGGTTGGCGCTGTCTCACCAAACGGAGTATTGCCAGAATTTTAAACCGTTTGTGGAAACGGGTATAGGTAAGCGTAAGCTTCCTTTTTAACCGATTGATTTGTTGTTTGGATGAGTATATTAGAAGTTGGATACTGTTCATTCTCATAAGAAAATAGTGTTTTCAATGGCTAAATCATGTCTAAAGAGTATTTAAATAGCTAATCACTTGATTAGGAATAGCAAGGAAGTGACTAGGCAAGAGAAAACGAGAAAACAACAAACTCTTTTCCGGGAACTCTAAATTACTGTTTCTGTTTTTGACTTTTCGTAGAGAAGTAGTGGAAATATAGTAATTTTGATGCTTCCATTGGCTTTAGAAGGAAAAATTGTATAAGTATGCAAGTGTTCATGATTTTTGGATGCTTTTATTGAATTTAGAAATTTATGAAGTTTAGGAATTCATGTTGATAATCTGCCCTGTCTGGAACAGTGTTTTTGTACGTGATATTTGAGTAGCCAAACCTTATCTAAAAATTCTGAAACTTTTCAGAATTAAAGTAGAGACATAGAGCTTTAATTTTATAGGTATTTTTTAATTTTTGGACAAGTAAGTTGGGATATATGAATTATTGAAGTTTGACCCTATTTTCTGGAAACAAATCTAGAACAGTGATGTTTTCCAAACTTTTGGGAATTTTGTGTTGGTATATTCTAGAAAATGATATTTTTTATTGAAATTATACTTAAATAGGATCAAATTGAGCTTTTAACCACCTCAATTTGAGTTCTATAGAATTAATTATGAGTTTCTAAAATTTGGTCAAAAATGCTGGTAGTTTGATTACCATGCGAATTTGAGTGAGAAATTGGCTAAATGTAATTGATTAGAACTCTAAGGGTGAAAGTGAGCCTTTGAGGCTAATGTAGCCATTGGGCATTCACCCTTCATGGCTCTAATGTTGTCATTCTTATCTAGGGTCATGAAGTGTTAAAGAAGAAGTAATGGTTGGAAGATCAAGGTGCATGAGGAGGACATCAAGTAAAAGGTAGTGAACTTACATTTTCTGCATGTATGTGATATGTATGTCTTGCATTGATTATGTGACTACTTTTCCTATTTGTGTGGAACATGTATGATTGGTTGAAGCTCTATTATATTTGTGCAATGGCCATATGTATGTCATAAGATCAAGCATGCAACATGTCATTATGTTAGCATAAAATAGTGTAGGCAAGCATGTCATACATTCATATTTATCTGGCATGAATAGTGGTAATGTTTGCTACTGAGATTCTCTCGAATCTCACTCCTCCCAACCAACCATTTACACAGGTGAAGGATGCGAGGAAATGTGCAAAGGGGAATTGCAAGGAAAGATGGAAGGTTGACAACACAAGGCGCTCTGTTGTAATCGATTTACGTATTTGATAGCTGTGTGTGGCTATGTATTGTAGTTATGTAATTAAACGAATAAAGTTAAGTAGAGAATGGCTCTGATATGTATGAAGTTTAGCAGAGAGAAGCTCTAGTTAAATTAAAGGTAAAACGCTTACATATACTCTGATAGAACGAAAGTATGAGCCAATGAGTTTTGATGACGTGGTGAAAATTGTGGAAATGTTGAAAAAAAATTTTCTACCCTCTGAAAAACCCATCTCAACCCTAGGATTAAGTCCTAAATTAGGTTTGGGAGTTTATGAACTAAGGTGTGATTTGGGTAGTCTGGGTTCAAATCCTGGTCCCACCAGTGATTTCACTACTCATTTGCACTCATCTTGAGATATTGAAAATAAGGTATTACACAATATATGGTTGTGTGTTCATCAAGAATTGTCTAACGTATTTTGAATATGCGGGGTGGAAACTCAGGCCAGTTTAACTGTAATATCCCAAATTTTTTGACAAGAGGCTTGAGATTAAGCCTGGATTAAAAGAGACCCCCTGTTTGGTAAATGTCATAGTGAGACATATTTTTATTTCCTAAAATTCCTTTATATTCTTGGATATTAAAAGAAATTATATTGGTGAGCTAAAGAGCTCGGGGAATAACAAAACGAAGTGATTGGAAGTCACACATAACCTAGTGGAGTGGAATACAAAATATTGTTGCTGTCGGTGAAATTCTCGATATGGCAATTGTATTTGTGTGGTATATTTCAAGGGGAAAATGATGTCCAACAATTATGAAACTTTCTAAAATGAAAGTAGACTTATCAAGCTTTAATTTTATAGGTCATTTAGAGTTGTACACAAAGATAAATGAATTTTTGAATTTAGCCCAGTGAAATTAATTATTTTCTGGGACAACATTCAAAGATTAAAATTATGGGAAGAGTGAGCTTCAAATTGGCCAAATGCTATATTTTTTTATTAAAACTAGACTCAATGAAGATCGTATAGCTTTTAGAATCACTCCAATTGGATATTTGTACAATTAGATATGAATTTTTAAATTTTAATGAAAATTCTGCCAGATTTAATACTATATACGAAAATTTGATATTTGGGCCAATAGGAGCTTGACATGTGGCAAATAGTTGGTTAATTCATTTAACCATTCGATGATCATCATCTTCAGCCCATTTTCATGACAGAAACAGAACGCAAGAGTGGGAGAGAAAGTTGAAACGTGAAGGATTGTGGAAGTGCTAGGGTTAATCATAAAACAAGGTAAGGAAGTTGCTACCTTGTGATTCTTGCTCCCTAACCCTTCTATAGCCTCTTCTAATCACTTCTAATTCTTTGTAACCATGATTTTCAAGGCTAATAAGAGGTATAGGGAGAGAGAGATGAGACACTTTTGAGTGAGAAACAACAAGAATCAAAGGTAAACTTCCAAAACTTGCTTCTTGTGCCTTTATTGTGGTTGTTGTTGGCTTGGATTTGGATGATTTGTGGAATATGGATGATGAAACCCTAAGGGTTCCTAATGCCCAAATTGCTTCTAATCATGTGTAATGAGTGTGTAAATAGCTAATCATTTGATTAGGAGTAACAAGGAAGTGATTAGGCAAGAGAAACCGAAGAAACAACAAACTCTTTCTAAAAATCTAATTTCCTGTTTTGTTTCTACCTTGTACTGGTTCTTGTAGGAGGAGTAGAAATTTAATAATTTTGATGCTTCTATTGGATTTAGGAGGCAAAATTGTGTAGGTATGCAAGTGTTTATGAATTTTGGATACTTGTATATGAATTTGGGAAATTATGAAACATATTTGTGCATGTTGCTTAAATCTGCCCTGTGTGGCAGTCAGTGTTGTGCATGATGTTTGAAGGTGTAACAATTTTCCAAAAATTATGATATTTTTCATGCTTAAATTAGACATGTATATATTTAATTTGATAGGTAATTTGTAATTTTTGGACAAGTGTGCTAGGAGTTATGATTTTACAAACTCTGATCATGTGAATCTAGGAATTTCAAGACCAGTGTTCAAACGAGTGGTATTCTGTAATTGTCTGATTTCATTTAGATTATGGGCATATTTTTAAATTAAATTATAATTAAATATGGTTACATATAATTTTGAACCACTCAATTTGGAATTTCCTAGAATTAATTGTGAACTTTTAAAATTTGGCCTTGTTCTTGGAACCAAATCTGGAGCAGTGTTGTTGGGTGAACTTCTGGGAATACTTTGTCTATATAGGGGAAACCTAACTATTTTTCCTTAAATTTACACATAAATAGATTCATTTAGGCTTTGGAATAATTCCAATTTGAGTTTTGTAGAATTGTTCATGATTTTTGACATTTGGACATTGAATCTGAAAGCTGTTTTGGGGTAGTGAAGTGTAATCATGAAATATGGACTTGTGGGCATGATTACTCAAATATTAATGATTTTTATTGTAAATTAAACTTGATAGGGGTCACATAGGCTTTTGAACCATATCTATTGAAGTTCTATAGAATTACTTATGATTTTTCAAAGTTTGGTGAAAAATCTGTCAGCTTTATGTCTTATGCGAATTTAAGACTTAATTGCACAAATATAATTGGTATGAATTCCAAGGGTGAAAGTAAGCCTTTAAGGCTAATGTGGGACATTGGGCATTTAATTTTCATGGCTCTAATGATGTTATCGCTTACCTAGAGCCATGAAGTGACAAAGAAGAAGTAATGGTTGGCGGATCAAGGGACAAAAATAGAAGGACATAAAGTCTGAGAGGTAATGAACTTACATTTTCTGTATGTATGTGATATGTATGTCTTGCATTGATTATGTGACTGATTTGCCTATTTATGTGGAACATGTATGATTGGTTGAAGCTCTGTTATATTTGTGTAATGGCCATATGTATGTCATAACATCGAGCATGCAGCATGTCATTATGTTGGCATGAAATAGTGTAGGCAATCATGTCATGCATTCATATATATCTGGTATGTATAGTGGTAATGTTTGCTACTGAGATGTAACTTTCATCCCATCTTGACACAGACTTTTATTGATATGTAACTTTCAAGCGTAATGCTTGCCATTTTATTCAAAAAAAAAAAAAATAACAAGGAGGTCATAGCTTAAAGGTTCAAACCTACAAATGAAGTAGGTTTATAAGTGATGACCCGTGACTGATTTATTCCTATTCGGTATATTTCTAAACATCAAATATGATTATTGATATTATCGTTAAACAGAGTCTTCGCAAGAGAAATAGATATTTCTACATCACTATGCAAAAAGGATATCTTGAAATCTAATCCCCATGCGTATATGAAATTTGTTTTGGGTTTATGCTCTCTCTTTATAATAAACAACACATAATTAATCAACAGTCTCCATGCCATGAATCAACAAACGTAAAGTCATACATGTTACATGCATTATTTTCTAAATCGGTCTGTCGGGTATATTCGATCAATAAAATTGCTATTTGATTGAGTTAGCTTAAAAAAGCAATCATATGTAAGTGTCGATCAAAAAAATAATCATATTGATTAAAAATCGATTGAACAAAGTGAATTGTACGCATGAGTTTTTTTTTTCTTTTTTTTTTTAAAAAGTTAATATTTCATTATTGATTCTTCTAGTTTGATCATATTTTAGTTTTAGTCCCTATATTTGTAAATTATTAGTTTTGTCCCCTCTAATTTCATAAGGAGTTAATCTAAGCTTAAGTAAAAGAGCCAAAGCCAAAACTTATCAAAAGTATAAGGACTAATTATTAAACTCGGACCAAATTTTTATAAAAATATGAGAACTAAAACTAATTATTTGAAATTGTAAAGTCTAAACAAAAATCGATCAAACTATATCGATTAACAATATTATTAACTATTTTTCTTTTTTTTTCCGCTAATAATACATTACATAAAAGTCATCAGAAAGAAAAGAAGTTAGAACAAATAAAATTACTAACTAGTAATCTAATATCCATGATTACCATCGAAGCCACCCTGGGACATCCACTCCGCTGCTGTAAAATATCGACATACTATCGCTTGGGAAGCCATCAGGAATGGATGATTGATGCTTAATCACCAACAAAGCCCTCTGCAACTCCTCCATGAGCCAACGAAAAGCTCCCAATCCCAATGAATAATATCACATATGGCGCCAAAAGGTTCCCCTTGGAATCTGATCTCGACTTTGCATTAATCTCTTGCTATACCTACATCTTCCAGGCTTATGAACCAGTAATTCCCAAGCCAAACTATTACGAATAACCCACATACAGAAGAACAATGAACAAACCTGCAACTGAACATCCATATATAGGAACAGTAGCCAATGCAAAAGACGAGTTATTGGACTAATGATTCCTATAGGGAAACAAGCCCAACTGCTGTAGCACAAGGGCAAGGAAGAAAAAGATGATCTTGACTTTCCTGAACATGAGAACAAAACAAGCAATTGGTATCAATCTGAAGATGGTGGCGATTCAGAGTTTCCCGAGTCAGCAAAACCTTTCGCGATAATTTCCATAAGAATAATTGAACCTTAGGGATAAGAGGAAGCTTCCACACTGCTTTCTTGAAGGCATTATCTGGAGACTGCATATAATGAAGACCAATACTGTGCAGTAAAATTTGGTAACCGTAGCTGCCACCGAATACTCACCATCATGACTAACTCCCCAATAAAAAGAGTCCATAGAAGGAAAATTTGAGAATGGAGTGTCTAAAATTTTAACCGCAGTCACTGAATCACAATATCTGGAAACAAAGGGCTTTATTCCACACCCCGACATCATGCAGAATAAGGTTTCCCACAGAGCTTAAAGCTACTGAGTAAACCTGCTGCATTGGCCACCAAACGTGGCTAAATCAACTAATTTGGAAACCATTACCAATCCTCCACTGTAACCTATCAAGAATTAAAGATAAAACTGATCTCATGCCCTTCCAAATCTGAGACTCACACTAACCGCTTGATCAACACTCCATCCTCCTGTTGTGAAACATACTTTGGCTTCAGAACTTGTGAGATAATCGATTGAGAAGGAGCTTGAAAAAGTCGCCAAATTCCTTTTGCTAGTAAGGCCTGGTTGAATACATGAACATTTCGAACATCCAACCCACCCCAGTCCTTGGGCAAACTGATCTGATCCCATTTAAGAAGATGCATTCAATTACTAGACCCTAAAGAAAAAATAGCAATAATCATATCCAATTTGTAACAAATTTGCTTGGGCGGTAAATGGAATGACATAGGGTACACCAAACAAGAGGATAAAGCTGATTTAATCAAAGTAAGGCGACCCACTTGAGATAACAAAGAACATTTCCAAGATTGTAATTTAAATTCCAACTTGGCAACCAAATCATCAAATATTTGACTCTTATTTCGACCTGTATCAGCATAAGTTCTCAGATATTTGCCAAGCTGATATGCAAATTTAATTCCCAGCAAATGAGCTAAAGATTGTTTATGATGGAAAAGCACATTAGTGCTGAAAATAACCAAAGACTTGTTAGCAGTAACACATTGGCCAAACAGAGATGAATACCGATGCAGCACTTGCATGACCGTCTGCAAGGATGATTGATCAGCTCTTGCAAAAAGGACAGTATCATCCGCATACATCAAATGAGTTACCGAAAGAGAACATCTAGCTACTGAGATACCTTTCTAGATGCCTAGATTTTGTACCTTCATAATTAAGCCAGACAAGACATTAGCTCCAACAATAAACAAGCATGGGGAAAGAGGATCTGACACAAGCCACAAGATGGAACTATAACTCGAGACAGAGACCCATTAATCAACACCTGATATGAAACAGAAGATAAACAAAAAAACAGTAACTCCACCCACTGATGAGGGAAACCCATTTTAATCAAAACTGCCCTAAAAAAACACCAAGACATTTTGTCATATACTTTACCAATATCAAGGTACATCTAGCACCAAAGTGCATTCAATATTCTGAAATATTTTACGGTGTATCTTGAAACATTTTTTTAGGGGCATTCATCACCCAAAAATATTTTTTTATATAATTTTACACTAAATAATTTAGATAATTGAAGTTATTAGAAACATCTAAAAATAATAATTTATACTGTTAGATGTTTCAGAAAATAATTTACGATAATGGACATATCTAAAAAAAAATACTATAGAATGTTTGGTGCTAAGGGGGAAAAAACTTCAAAATGCTAGATATATAACAAAACACTTTGTGCCTACGGATGCCCCTTGAAAAATATTTCACTTACGGTCGTTGATGTAATTAGGGTTCGTTTGGATTAGCTTATGGAAGTTCTATAAGTACTTATAAATTGTGATTTACGGAATACGAAGTAACTTTTACAGTTTACGAGGTTGCTTTTACGGTCTATGAGGTAAATATGTGGAGGAGATTTATCTCAATTTATGTAAATCGGGCTTATAAAATAAGCCCGATTGAAAATAGAATTTCCAAACATGCTATTAACCTTTTATTATTAACTACAGTAGTCAACTCAAAACTCGTGAAAACTATTTGTATTTTTTCGTTGTCATTAAACCATATGTTCTGTTGGATCAAGAAAATGCCGTGCAGCTTAAATTGAAGCCCGGGCATAATTATACCGTACCAATCCGTGTTACTTCCGGACTCCATCTATCCGACCCACAAACGGCGGGGCTCAAAGCACAACCACAAGCCAGCCGGATGAATTTACAGAAACAAACTAATGCAGATATAATCATATAAAAATGGCTTTGATCCTCAGTCTCGTGACTTTCAATTGCATATTCTCTCACATTTCGGAAGTTCAGACCACTTGCTGCAACCACGAGCTTCCACTGGCTAGAACAACAGGTTTGTCTTTGGCTCTCTCTCGCCTTTCACACCATCTCTCATTCCGTGCTCGTTCGATTGTTCATGATGGGTTATCATTATTATTCATTCGAATTTAATTCATCCTTTTACATTCTCCGGTCTCATGGTTGTTTAGGCGGCTATGCATCAGAAAAATGCTTCACTCTTAGAATTGCTAGATTGCATGTAATGCCATCAATTTGTTTGATGAAACTCCTCTACGTGAAATTCCAGTTGTTGTCATCTCCATTTTCTTACGCTTTTGGTGGGTTTGTGTGCGCGTGCGCCTGTATATATATGATCTTTGTTAGGTAGTGTTAATTTGTTAATGTTTCTGGTTGAATAGGCTCGTACAAATTGTCAGAACATGAAATACATATAGTTGGTTGTTTTCTTGCCTCTTGAGTTGATTGTTCTTTTATACTGAAGTTTAGACTGGCCCTTCACCCATTTCGAGTGAAATGGCATTGAGGAAATTAAATGACAGATTTTTGCAATCTCTGAGTGCCAAGTTTTCTGATGCTATCGATTCAAATATAAAATATTTCTTGTATATGCTTGTTAAGTTGTTATGCAGTAAAAGAAGTTAAATGCTCTATTTCAGGTTTCTGCACCATTTACTTAGTCTTAACATTTTCAGCTCTTTCTTTCTTTTTCCTTTTTTCCCAATCAGGTTTATTTAGATGTAGATAGTGAGCTTTATTATTTTACTTAATTAAGCTCTGAAAAATGAGAAAAAATAACATGCTCTGTAGGGTGCCCTGTTTAGTCCGCTAACCTACAGGACAAGCTATGGGCTCATTAAGAGCACTGTATCTAGTGAAAAGGCAAGCTTGTCCTAGTCTGTTTTCACCTTACTACTTGGATTCATCAAGACCATTGGAGCACAAATAAGATTAGGCATTTGGATCTAATTTAAGTTCATTAAACTCATGTAAATCTGATAAATTGTGACTAATGCCATGAAGCTTAGTAAATCATTCACGCCTATCTCATATTGAGAGAATCAGAGTATTTCATACTCTCTCTTATGTATTATTGAGAAGAGGGTACAATATATAGAGGCTGATGCTCAATCAAGGAGTGCAAAAGCATCCATTACAATAATCAGTAATTCAATCAGCAATAATGAGAAATAAGATGGGAAAGATACAGATTAAATTAAGCATAAAATCAGTAGATAATTGATAGATAAACTTAAGGGCTGATTCCAACATGTATAAGATAAAATGTTTACTCTTTTAAGTATATATTTGTGTCATTGTATGTATGTAACTAGAGTTGGTGCCATTTGAGGTAAATGACATTGTTTATGGCTTATAAATAGTGTGGCTCCCTATACTTTTTGTAATTTATATTGATGATTTTTACTGTCTTTTGACATTTGTCATTTATATGCATATGTTGACAACCTGTTTCTTTGTTTTTGCACAAGCGTTAGGAATTAGCGAGGCATATAAAATTTAGTAATGTAAGCTTTAACATAGAGCTGCATGTACCAGTGGACCTAATTTTATGATATGATATTTATTCTTAAATGAGTAATTGAAAATAATTCTTCCTAAACTTCAATGTGAAATCAAACAAAACTTCTAAAACATTTTATCCAATTAGCTATTGAAGCAGAAGATAGTTTATTACATTGGCCACCCAAAATTAGTTTTTGATCAAACAATAGGAAGATAAAATAGCAAATAGGCCAAGACATGATGTCTAAGATAAGGACCAAACTTGTTCAGGCCTCCCCTCCTTTTGGCTGTTAGCTTTATTTGAGAAGCAGCTAATCTTGAGAGTAGGTTTGTCCTTCTTTGTTGGAGTCTCCTATTCATCTTTATCCTTTTCTTTCTCTTCCAGTGATCTCATCTCCTTAACCTTATCATTCACTGTTAACTTTCCATAGCTTTTTGAAAATGAGATGATCACCTTAAAAATAGAATCAGAGATGTGATGAAAGAAAAGAGCCCGTTCTCCTAAAGGGAATATTAGAAGAATAAATACACCCAAAAACATCAAAAGGAAGATGATTCCAAAAATCATCACAATGTCAGCAAGCCAAAATACATCACTTACTACTAGATGTACTGCAGCCATGAATGCAACTGACATTGTAAGTAGAGATAGAACCACCAAATATAAAGCAAAGTTTGCTGCCCTGAATCCTATATGAAAGTCGCCCAGCTGAGCTCCTAGGAGAATAAAAGACCCCATGGTAGAGCTATACATAGCTATCACATCGCAGATTGTGAACAGCTGGAACATTTTTCTGTTTACCAAAGTGGCCATGCCTCTTTTGTTTGTGTCCTTATCATCAGAGCTATAGATACCACCAGGCACGGTAAAACCAGCAGCAAAGGTTACAGTGGCAACCAATATTGCTACTAGTAAGATAGCATTGACACGATCTTTAATCCATTCAATCTGAGGTGTTTCAGTATGTGAACGCCTGATTCTTCTTACCTTTTCACTTAATGGTGCGTCAATAGATTTCAAGATAGCGAACGATATAAACTGCAAATAACAGTGAGAGGACTGTCATCTCTATTTGGTTTTTCATCCTGATTGATATAATAAGTACAAAGATGGATTGTACATCTATGAAAAATCTCTTGTTTGGATAATTTATCATGGAAAAATGATTGCAGGGACGAATCATATCATACCTCTCGAAATGTTGGTGGTGTTTTTTGTCGGAGTAAAACAATATCACGGGCTGTGAAACCTTCATTGTTTGTTAGGTTGATGTTCAGGCTCTTCACTTGTGTCAGCAATAGTAATACCTTTGGGTGCAAGTATTTGGAAGCCAAATGCAATGGAGTATTCCCATTCTTATCTCTCTGGTTCAACAGGTTATCAAGCTTCCTTGTGCTCAATATATACTTTACCACATTATCTTTTCCACTCTTTGCTGCTATATGAAGAATATTTTGACCTTTTTGATTAATCAAATCCATAGGATCAAACCATGGTTCTGGATTCTGGACAAATTCCTTAACCACATTAACATGTCCCTTTTTGCAAGCAATATGGATAGGAAGATACCCTTTTAGATCCCATTCTAGTGCACTTAAAGGGCATGATTTTCTAATTATATGTACAACTTCGTGATTTCCAATGGATGCTGCAAAATGTAGGGGTGTCCAACCTTTTTCGTCTTTCAAGTATACTACTTCAGGTATTTTTTTCTGCATTTTCTTCAGCATACCTTATGTTGGAAAATGCATGAAGTTAAAACAATTAGAGTATATCTGAATTGAGAAAATGAAAGAAGGAAATATTTTAAATGCAAATAAGGTAAATATTTGAATCAAAATCTTTCTTTCACTTCCCTTATGCGCTCTCTCTCTCTCTCTCTCTCCCCCTCTCACCTCTCTCTTCAATCATAAGCTTAAGTCTAGAAATTATTCATAGAGCATCATCCCTATAACAGGAGATGCAATTTCACCAAGAACTTTAGATATTAGAATTTTTGAAACTAATATATCGTTCAGTGAAACGAGTAATTAATTATACCCCCACAAAATTTTTCATTTGCTGGCTCGAACATGCGTTCTGTTTCCTTGCTTCTGATCACCCCACCCACAACCAAGGATTGAAATTTATGTTTGCTTATTTGACCTGCAGAACATATAACATAGAACCTTTAGTTAGAGAAGAAAATTCAATTAAAAGGTGGACACAGAGGGTAACTAATTATTTTAGTCCATTCACCGTAGTTATTTTTCCAGTTCAATTTTAAGCTAAACCATTTTCTCTTACCTGAACTCACTGCCATAACAGCAGCATGGAGTGGGGAGTTTCCATGGTGCCTCTCTTTATTATGTAATGGTGCTTTCAACAAAAGACCAATAATTTGATTGTCTCCAATCTCAACAGCCAGGTACAATGGTGATTTACCTTCTTTATTCAGATAATTTGCCACTTCTTCATCTGCTTTAAATAAGAGATAAGCTGTGTCAAAGTTACTTGTCATCACAGCCTCGTGTAGCGCTGTGTTTCCATACTCATTCCTGATTCTCGACAGACTCGTC
Organism: Albizia julibrissin; assembly: GCA_037074505.1. NCBI lineage: Eukaryota > Viridiplantae > Streptophyta > Magnoliopsida > Fabales > Fabaceae > Albizia > Albizia julibrissin. The sequence continues at coordinate 55,218,371 of CM073477.1, read as the reverse complement.
TCTGCTTCATTATCAACTAGGCTTCCGGGAGAACGCCTTTGATCTGCGCAACAGGTTTGAATGATATCTGTTAAGTAAGAGTACTGTTTTCTTGCTGCAACGTGGAGAATCGTATCTCCTGTGATGTTTGTTCTTGTGATCAGTTGAGGGAAGTGGTTGGCCATTAGACGCAAAATCTCTGGGCTTCCATTTTGAGCTGCTGTGTGAAGCATAGTATTTCCTCCACGTGTGACTTTCTCCACAATGTCTGATACACGCACTCCATCCTCCAAAGCTAATTCCTCCAACACCGAGAGGAAATCAGACACGTCTCTTCTTTGAATAGCCCAAATCAGTTCAGGTGCCATTAACTTTGATGCTTCCAGTTCTTCCTTCATTTGGTTGGACTCTAAAGTTGCTGCAGGCTGAGACATACTTGTGAGCTCTCTCTCTCTAGATTTCAATATCTCTATTCTCTGATCCCATGTTGCTCTCATCTGAGCGATGGTAGCAGCATTTGTTGGTGGAAGATCCATTAGACCCAATGCTGTCAACTGTTTAACTGTCTGTATCAAATGCAGGAATACCAATCAAAACAAACTTAAGCGTATAGGCTTACTCTGAACTTCCAAGAGTTCTTCCTCAAAACAGACCAGCAGTGAAGTTTCCAGGTATGTTAGGAGGGGGGGAAAGTACAAAATAGACTTTTTAAATTTCTATATAGTTGAATTTTTTTTTTTTTTTTTTTTTTTGGTGAAAGCAATACTCACAATACTGGATATATATTGGTTATCATCAAGTCGGTCCCCCTTGAATGTTTGACTGAGCACAATTGTGAGAGGTTGGGATGGTTCTCTCCCCTTTCCTACTACCTCTTCCGTTTTGGTTTTGTTTTCTTCTTCAAGCTTTGCTTTCCGTTTGTAAATCTTAAAAAAATTGGTGACAATTTCTTAGTTTATGCATCAAAGAAAGTATTATAAATAATAAAATTGCATAGATGTTTATACTTTTTTCAAGGGGAGAAAAAGTATTGTAAAATGTGAAATTTCATAGATGTTTATACCCATGCGTGGCTTGGCGCCTAGTTAAATGTGAAATTTCATGTTTTTCCTTTTATAAATGTATAAATGTTTGCGTGCTGAATGCATAAATGTATATAGAAATTAATCATTTGGTCAACTAAAAGAAGGGAAACTTCATATAGTTTTGTTCTTCTGCATTACACCCTGTGTTATCCTGAGAAGGTTAAAATCGAGAAGCTTTTTTCCCTTTTTTTTTATGTGGATTAACATCGAGAAGCTAACTAATTAATTAGAAGAGAAATTTCATTTTGTTAACTAGGGAATCCATCATTTGTCAGGTATTTCATATGTATGAGAGACCATTATCAAAGGGAGAATGACATCTGTGGACTGCTGAAAAAAGGGTTACATGTAAGAAACATGAATTTTAAGAATTTAAGGTGAAAACCAAGATCTTTATTGGAATCAAATTTTTTTCTTGAATAAGAGCTAGTTATATATTTTACTTTGGTTTTAAATACAATATATCATTCCATTTTCTCTCCCATGTTTATAACATTTTTGTCAAACTATTCCCATTGAGTATGTGTATCAAATGATAATTCCAATCTAAATGATGATTAGAAGGTATTTTAGAAAAGTCAATACACTTTTTTTTTTACAAATCATTAATTTAAATAATTTCATTAATATCTATGAATTACTTATCTATCTAACTCCTATAGCAAAGATTGTAGGGTTTATTATTAATAAAAATTTAAAATCAAATATGAGTGCTAGAAAAATAAAAAAAAATCTGAAAAAAATATAAAACTGATTATTGAAAAAAATTACAAGGGAGCAGAAAATATTAAAGATAAGTATTGAAAAATTTAAATGGAGTATGAAAGAATATAAAAAAATGAGTATTGAAAATATTCACTCAATTTTTTCCATTCCAACTAAAAGATCCTGTTTTTTTATTTTTTTTTATTTTTTTAAAGATTTCTAAAGCTTGCTCTAATGAATTACTCCCTCCGGTCTTTTTTATAAGCAATTTTCTATCTCATGGGCTGGTATTTAATATAAGCAATCAAAATTTAAACCATTTTTTTCTACCTTTATTAAATACATAATTTATATTAATCATCTTCCAATCATTACTAGTTCTCTTTCATTCAATTATTTATTACATATTCTCTCTCATATTTTCTACTCATTCTCATTCATATTTTTATTCATTCTCTCTCATTTATTATTTTTATAAATAAGGGAAAATTTAAAAAAGATATGACATTTTTGACATATTTATTATTTTTAACTAATCTTAATCGCTAGTTCTTTTTACGTAATTAAAAACAAAGTTGTTTATAAAAAAAAGGGTAGGAGGGAACATAACTTATTAAAAAGTCATCAAATGTCAGTTATCATATTATCAAATTAGTCCTCAACTTATAAACACGGTTTGAAGCACTTATTTAGTTTATATTTTAATAAAATAATTAATGATATTATATGAAACACGCAAGACATCGTGATAACAATTCACAAAAAGTTCACAATACAGAGAAACATGTACACATATTTTTCGCCCAAAAGTCATATGGTCTGTTTAAACAATTGCCTTCTAATGTAAACATTTCCATTCAAATCAGTTGCGTGTACGTGATTACCTTCAAATAATTTTTTTAGAATAAATTCTGCAATCATTCATTGACTAAAGAAAGTCAAAATCCGAAACATCCGTTTCCTTCCTAATCTCCACCACATATTGATAAGGTGGATGTTAAGAAAAAAAAAATACTGTAGTACCTACCTAAATTATGTGATATCTTAACTAAATCAAGAAATACAAAGCTTTCTCTCAAGCACTCTTTGGTATGCGGGATTTTAGAAGGGTGAATAAATTTTTATGCATTTGAATTTAGAAAAGGGAAAATTTCATATAAGGACCACTATAGCAAATTAATTCCTATTAGAACCCAAAAAAATCTAAAGTTTCAATGCAGCCTGATGGGGCTCTGGTGAAATTAATTTGTCAAGTAAAAAGATAAAATAACCTTTTCTAAAATCAAAGGAGAAATAAGTTGATTTGCAAGTGACAAATACATCATAAACAAATAGAATACTTCTATAAATAAATGGAATAGTCGTATCAAGAAGAACATATAGGATTATGATCAAGTCAAATTCCATTTGCAAGTAGTGAACACATTATGAATAAATATAATAGCCTTATGAACAAGTAGAATAATCATATAAACAATTTCAAGATGGTGCTTGATGAAAAAGTGGAATCCCACTTGTTCAAAGGATTATTTTATTTGTTCATGATGATGTGTTTGCTACTTGTAAATGAAATTTGATTTGATCACGCTCCAATGTGTTCATATGACTACTTTACTTATTCATGAAGTGTTCATCACTTGCAAATCAAGTTATTTCTCTTTTTATTTTGAAAGGGTCATTTTTTATCTTTTTACTTCACAAATTAATTTAACTGCAATCTCATGGGAGTACAGTGAAATTTCATATTTATTTAGGAACTAATGGAAATTAATTTGTTATAGTGGTCTTTATCTAAAATTTTCCCTTTAAAAAATTAGAGAAATAATATTATAAAGTTTTAATTAAGATAAAATGTAATAAAAGAGTAAGCAAATTAATTAGAAACTCTTCATCCAACTTCTCTAATTTTCTTAAACCCGACTAAAAAAATTGTATCCCCTTCCCTCCTCTCTCTCCTCCAAATCCCTTATACAAAACAGCACCTAAGAATATGAATATCGAAATGTTCTCGTCGCTATGAAGGATCAACCTGGCATCTTCAATGATGTCCTTAAAAGGATGATGCTTAGCACATCCTTTAGTGAGCAAGTTAATAGTCACCAACGAATCAGTGTAAATAGCCATATTCCTAGAATCCTTGGCCCAGCACCCATTCATGCCATTTATGACTTCTCCTTGCTTGGCAATAGTGGAGGGGACAGTAGTTAGTTTACAGCACAATCGATCTCTCCACACTATCCCTAACTAGTCCTCCATACCCCCAGCTGCCACTTTGAAGAATATAACCATGGACTTCCAACTTAATATTCTTTCTGGTCTTTAATATAAGACGAATTTATCCAATTTGATTTACTTAAAGAAGTTAGTTGAGTTAATTAATATGACATATATTTTTTAAAATACCCTAATTGTCTTCCTTAATTCACACATTGCATCTCTTTCTTGATTATTATTGATAAAGTATCTATAAGGGTAAATTAGGAAAATTTTGACAAATATAAAAATTTTGACTTATATTTAAGACTAAAATTAACTTCCTAAATATATCTTATATTAAGGACCGAAAGAGTATAATTTTTCAGAATCACATTAGGTCAATGTCTAGGATGGGAATCACCACATTATCCGTAAAAGAGTTTATAGTTACTAACAAACAATTAGTTAAAGTGGTAAACAATTAGTACGAGTTGGGAGAGGTGAAAGCCTTTTACAAATTAAGCCTTAAAAGAGGAAATTAAATAAAAAATATTACTTCCAGTTCTTAATATAAAGACTCAGTTGATTTTTTTTTTGGAGAGGTTAAGAAAGCTAAAGAAGCTAGTTAATCATAACATACGTTGTGTATCATTTGATTATATATCAGTTTATAAATCAAACAAATTAGTTGAATATAAAAAGTATAAATATAAATACTCTAAAATAATTTATTTAACTTCTTTAATCTCTAAAAAAAATCAATTGATCATTATATTAAAACCAGAGATAGTAAGTTGAAAGTTGACTTTTAATTTAATGGCCACATAGTCAGTCTATATAAATACATATGCTTATTATTTTACTCAACTATTAACTATTTTATATCTATTACCTCCAATCTTTAACATAAGCATTAGTTCGGGTTGATTTTGTTTTAAATATAATATCTAAATTTTTATCTCTGAAATTTATAATTTTTCTCTAAAGTATCCCTATTGATTAAAGATGTCAAGAGATTTTCATATAAAGGTAGTTTGATTTCAAAGGATACTTTAGAGAAATGAATTTATATTTTTTATAAATTAAATAATTAAATTAACTAATTTTTTTAATCTACTCAAATTGTAGCTCTAATATTAATGAAGGATTTTATTAACGACGGAATGTAGTATTATTTTTTGAAAACATTGTATCTAGGAGCCAAATAATATAGTTAATGACAACCCATTCCTTTAAAATTATCACATTACATTAAAATCCCAAAGGACCTGTATGATATCAATTCCACGTAGGCATTTACCTCTGTGCCCTTTTGAATTTGAAACACAACGATGAAGTTAGGTTCGCTCACAAGTAAAAATACGTTGGACAAAAAAATTGCTGTGTCTCCCAACTCACCACATCCCTCCTCGTTGCCGCCATCACCGGCATTCTTGGTGGTTGTGGACTCAAGGTCCTTACATACTGAAGCGATCGTTTCAGGCAATAAGAGCTTCAATCTTGTCTTCAATATAAGCTACATTGTTGTCTTGACGGCCTTTGATTGTGTCATTCTCCACCGGATCAACATTGGTGCCAATGTGAGATTGAACCTTGAGTCTAACCTCCATGCATTTTGAGGGTTCTTCCATGTTGGTACGCCTCCTACGTAAATCCTCAATAGTGCAACATCTCATCTTATGCAGATTCTAGCTTTATGTAGATCACAGGTTCAGCTCTCGATAATTCTGTGAACAAGTAATGTAATGGAATGGGTAACAAAACAAGAGCCAAGCAAAAACAAGTCATTTTTGGATTTATCTCATAATTCTCGCTCCAGATTTTTGTTTACTGATACGAAAATCTCAAAGTGCTAATGGCATAATCCCTCAAAAGTTTTCAATTAGGCTAACAAAACATTTCATTAAAATGTGCCCTAATGCTCGAAACAAATAGGTTTTTGAATTTCGATTCAAATGCGTTCATTGCTACTGTCTTTTCACTCGGAAAGTATAATTTTGTTCTGACTGAGGCTTTGGCTCCACCCTGCTTTTTGGTTTCACCTCCTTTTGCTTTTTCCCGTTCCTCATGGTGATGGTGATGTTTGTTTGGAATAGTAATTAGAATTTTTAAAAATAATTTTTTAATTGTGATTTACAGTATATAAAATAAATATGTTAGATAAGTTTTATTTCGATTTTAAAAGTTTCAAAATTAATCCCAAACAAACACTTTGATAAGTTTTTATTTTGTTTATCACAAGCGTGATTTAAGTGATTGGGTATGGATCACATAGTTACATCTTTCAATAAGCTTATTTGTAATTCTCTTATCTATTTTGATAATATGTATAATAAGACATAGATGACTTGTTTTTTAAAAAAAATTAAGGAAGTTAAATAAGTTATTTTAAATTATTTATATTTTTAATTTTTTCTTTAAATTAATTTGTATGACTTATAAACTAATATATAATATAATAATACACAACATATGTTATAATTAAACAGTTTATTTAGTTTCTTTAATATTTTTAAAAAATTAATTAAGTCTTATATTAAAAATCAAATGGAGTATTATTTTTCTACAAATCACAAGAGTGCTTAACAGATTGCAAAAAACGGAGTTAGAAAATAATATTCCCAAGCTTACCGTAAGAGTAGTTGATCAACGAACCGGTGGAGATGATGACTGGCCCCCACAACCTAGAGGAGGACGACCAGCAAAGATGAGTGGAGTAGACAATGATCGATGACGATAAGTGAACCACACGGTGACTCCCAGTGTTGTGAGACGTGACACGTTCAAGGAGAAGAGGTCCAAGGATTTCTAATGAGTGACCCCACTAATCCCCGATTTTGTTTCAAATTAAAGGAAAAATGCTAAAATGATATTTTTACATTTAAAATTAATGTCCCCATGGTCCCATATAACTGCACATACAATTTAATAATTTCAAGAGATTTAGTTATAATTATTTCTGCTACTTGGGATCTGGTCATTTACCCCTATTTTTCTCAAACCACATTTGAGCACGCTAGAATGTGAATGTAATTGTTGTGGGAAATGTTTGTACGAAGTATATATTTTTCTTACTTTATTTTTAAAAAGGAGAAGTGTTAAAAAATATATTTGGAATAAATTAATTGTTAAATGATACCACATGCGTAAACCATCTTCAATTGTGTGTAACAGATTTTTCGTGATATGTAATTAATTTTCCGTGTGTGCATAAATCTTTCCTACAGGTGTGCAAACATCTTTCGTGGTGTACAAAATATCATTCGGTTGTGTGTAAAATATCATCTGTTATGTGCAACAGATTTCTCATGGTAGCATTTGACAATTAATTAGTCCTAAAGGTATTTTTTTTTAATAATTTTCCCTTTTTAAAACTTGTTTTTTAAAACAATTTTATAAAATTGTCTTGGAAACCAAAAAAAAAGAAACAAATAGGCCTTTAATCTCCAATAGCCCACAAAATTTTTAAAATTTCAGACCAAAATAAAATAAAATTGTGTGGGTGAAAAAACATTAGTTTTTTTTAAAAAAAAAAAAAAATCGGGTCAACCATATCAAGAGCTTTGACGCTAGTCATGTTACTATAGGATTTTTTTTTTTTTTTTGCAAAGTGGTTAAAATTTCACAAGTGAAGAACAACAACAATTAGTAAATTATATATCAAATGGAGCTAAGGAAATCAACAAAAACAATTATGAAATTAACAATTCCTATTTTTTATATCCCAAAATTTCACTAGTGAAAAAAAGAAACCAATAGTAAATTAACAAGTATGGGTAAGGGAATTAACAACACTTTTTGGGCATATAAAAAATGGATTTGGGTTCACTCTAAATTTTGCAATGAAAAAAAAACCAGACCGGACCGGCCGGTTCAACCGGTCTGACCGATGACCGGCCAGTGATCCGGTCCGAGTGGTGAAAAAAAATGGTGAACCGGTAAAACCGATCAGAACCGGTGGTTCGACCGGTTCACCGGGTTTTCCTTTTTTTTAAAAAAAATATTTTTTTATTCCTCTAACTACTATTTTGCATTATTTTTTAGGGAAAAATGAAAGTTTGAAGACCAAGATGAAGAGAAAAGTAGGTAAAGAAAGAAAAAATCTAAAAAAAAAAGATTTTGAGAGAATATAATAATTAATTAATTATAGGAAATGATATGTTATTACATAAATATAGGCACTATAACTAATACTAATAGATTTTAAGCATTTTTTGTCTAAAGATCTTTATTTTTATCTATGGAAATTAAAAATATATTAATATATATATATTGACACTAATAAATTATAATATTTTAATATGACCGGTTCGACCACCGGTTTAACCATTGACCCTTAAACCAGTACTGTGACCGGTTCATTGCCCGGTCCGATTTTTTGTTTCTTGGAATTTTGTATCCCTTTCTTATTAGAATCCCATTTAGAACCTTAAATTAAAAAGATAAATGGTTTAGATTTTATACTTTATAAATTTATTATTTTAAACATAAATAAATAAATTTTAATTCTTAAAATATCATCTACACAATTGATAATTGCATAATATACTTGTCTCTTATCTTGACTAACTACTATATTTAATGTTGCATATATTGTATATTAGTCAAGCAATTGAAGAAAGAAATTGAGGAATGAAGAACTTGCAAGAATTAATGAAAAATATGAAGATTCAAGTTCTATGGTACTGTAGCAGTTGACATTGTAGCATACGGTTACTGTAGCTTATGGCACTGTAGCTCACTGTAGCAACACTGTAGTATCGAGTGATTTTAACAATCACTTGAGTGATTTTCAGAATCACTCGAGTGATTCTGGAAACAAGGAAAATTTATGGGAGTGAGTCATTATTCACTCGAGTGATCTTTGAATTTTCATACTCTGTTTTTTATTCAGCTAAGCGAGGCCTGGTTATTCAATCATATTTCTCAAACTACAACTCTGATTGAGACGAAACAAGTTGCATATCAAAATAGACTCCTAATGCGTCATTTTGACACTAGAAGCAACATCAAAGGAGCTCAGATGAAGGAGATATAAATGTTCAAATTTAGCCTTCATATCAGTGTCACTTTCTGGAACAAGTTTGATATTTTGGCTATAACTCTCAAACCACAGATCCAATTGAGCTGAAACTGGTGCCATATGAAACTAGACTTAAAGAGCTTTCCATTGATATATAATATAGAAATTTTGAAGCTATATTCAAAGAGTTATGACATATGTAATTTGAACCCTGTTTGTTGTCGAATTGGAAGTGGAGTTTCGAGTTCAAGTGATCTGAACAGAGAGCACCCGAGTGATCAGGAAGATCACTCGAGTGATCATTAGTAATCACTCGAGTGAAATGCGTCAGATGGAAGATCACTCGAGTGGCACTAGAATCACTGCAAGAAAAATTCACTATTTGCAATTTCACTTCCAATGATATCGAAATCACTCGAGTGATATGAGATTTTCCAAAATCACTTCCAGTGCGTCTGAAATCACCGGAAGAAAAATACACTATTTTGAAAATCACTTCTAGTGATAGTCAAATCACTCGAGTGATGTTTGAAATTTCCAAATTCACTTCCAGTGGTTGAAAATCACTGCAAGAAAAATTCACTGTTTGCAAAATCACTTCCAGTGATGCCAAATTCACTCGAGTGATATATGAAATTTGCCATATCACTTCCAGTGGATGCTGAATCACTTCCGGTGAATTACACACTCTCTCAAATCACTTCCAGTGAACCTGAATGCACTTCCAGTGAAAGCCAATATGCCTCAGATCACTACAAGTCAGATGTTATATGATCGAGTGATATGATGATTTTTGACAGAAGAAGCCTGAACGCACTGCCAATGAATTCCAACTGAATCAATATTGCTTCCGGTGAATCTCAATTAGGTCGAATGATTTGCTTGTTTCTTAAAATCACTTTCTATCGAGTGATATGACAATTTCTCAGCATCTTCCGGTGAACTTCAAATCACTGCCAGAGAATATGAACATGAACCAGATTACTTCAGTACACCTCCAGCGTCTCTTAATCACTTCAAATCAAATCAGCTTCATTCAAGTGATATGGTTCATCACCACCAGTGGATTATAGTGCACTCAATTGATATGCCTACTCTTACAAAGTCACTACCAGCAAAATGCTTATGCAGTCGAGCGATTTATTATTTTATCAAAATCACCTCCAGTGAAATCAAAATCACGTCCAATGATTCTTCCGCTTTCTAAAATCACTCTCAGTGAAGTTTGTAATCACCCGAGTGATGTTTTATAACGACTATTTTTCTGAGTGTTTTTACAGGTGTTATACACTACCGATCACATGGCATACACGGATCAATATTTAGGGACAACAAATCATGGGCAGAAACAATATTCAACAAACAACTTAACCAACGTGCAAACAGAAAGCAACTGTATGGATTATCTGTCAGAAACACGAAAAAGTTACAACGGGAAATGCTGAAGCATCTGTCAGAGCACCACGATCAATGGGCATAACCGTTGAACTTACTGTTTGAGCACACGATCGGCTTACAAAGGGAAAATATTTGAATAGACACAACGGCTCTCACAGCTTCTGCTATATAAGCTCAATCTTTCGAAAACCAGAACATAGATACTACAACGAATAGAAATGATGAAGTAACGAGAACCCAACAGTCAACATGCTGCTGTCATGAATCTTCGTCTCTCACACTCTCCGTTAATATCTGTTTTCATTGTCATGTATAATTGAGAGTCAAAATATTTACATTGTACTTCAGTGAGTATCATATCTACTCTGTGAGAGAGTCTGTAAACACTTCATCTGTATTTCAAAAGTGTTTTCAAGGTAGAGGGACCTTGAGAGGATTGATTACCTTACGGGGAAGCTGTAGAGAGAATTTCCAGTAAGACTTTCTGCTCATAAGACTTACAAGGTGCAAGCAGTAGAGAACGTTGCTGCTCATAAGACTTGCACGGGTAAGCTGGAGAGAAAGGTCTTTGGGATTGCATTGCTTGACTTGCCGTAAGAGAGAGTAACCTTATAGTGTGTAAGGGGGAGTACTTTGTAAGAGATTTGTAGAGGCTTATCTTGTGCCCAGTTAAACAAGAAGATAGTGGATTGGAAATCTCAGGAGGAGCCTGGGGACTGGACGTAGTTCATCGTGGATTAGACCGAACCAGGATAAATTACAGTTTGCATCCTCTCTTCCCTAAGCTTTTACATTTCCAGCATATATGATCTATATATCTGCGTATGAATTTATAGTTCCATATGTATTGATTTAATAAGCTGCGAAAAGATTTTAAACAATCATACTTTCTTATCATACATCAATTCACCCCCCTCTTGGATGTCAGCCAGTTCTAACAGTTATTATCAATGATTATATTGTATCTTATATAATTAATATTAATAGTAAAACTAAATAATAAAAAATAATAAAAATAACTATATATAACAAAAAAATAAAGCTAATACATTACGGCTATTAACAAAGAACTATTATGTCAAAGAATTTAATCGTTCTTTACAAAGAATATTTATTTATTCTTTAAGAATACTTAATAGTTAAAAATAATAACCATTATATATAAGAAGGTGAGATTCTAAAAAATATTAAATATAAGGAGGCAGGATTCTGAAAAAATTTTATTTGACAATACTTAACAATTTTTTTATAAAGAACTGTTATGTATTCTTTAGTATTATTAAAAAGGTGGGATTGTTAAAAAAAATTTATTTGACGCAACTCTTCCAATTCATTCTCAAATATTTTTTGAGCTTCCCTTCATCTCATACTCCCTTTTTAAATAAGTTTTGCTCTACCGTTATATGTCTTATCCTTCACCACTTACATGGTTCTTCACTATGCAGCTCTTTCCTCTCGTAATTCTTCTTCTTGTAAGTTTTCATTTTTTTTCAATTAACATTTTTAGTTTTTTTAATATAACAAGAGCTTGCTAATTGAAGCTCAAGATCGCTGGTTGAGATTATCTAAAAAGAATAATCGCAAACCAAAAACGATATATAATTTCTGATGATAGTTATTGGAAAAAAGTAGAGAGCACGGAAAAGATAATGAGGTAAAATGTTAAAAAAATTTTATTGTTGTTTTATTACAATAAAAATAATTCTGATTACATTAGATTATATAAACTAAAAATCAATAACAAATGTTTTTCATAATCTTTTAGCAGTTAAATCACAATCTATTTGAATGTTGGTTAATTCCTAAATTTTGAGTATTTCATTTTCCTAAACTTTAATAACCAAATCAGGTTTGTTAAATTAGGCTTTTACTATATGTATTTTGATTTTTATATTTATATTCGAAGATTTGCTTAAGTTTTTATATTTGCTTATTTTTACTATATATATTCTTATTTTCATATTTATATTATATTTTTGCAATTAAAGGATATATGATAGGAACTCTAGAAGTATATATATTCTATGAAAAATCTACAATAAAGGCATGAGAGAATATTGTATAATTTTTTATTAACAAATTTTCTTTTACAATTCAAAAAAATTATAAAATAGGTTCTATTGTGAGAGTGTTTAGTGATTAATTTTTCTTAAATTGTATGATGTTTATTTTATGTATTAAATTTTGAATACAATAAATATAATTTTGTATTTAATATTTTTAACTTATTATTATCAATGATTATGGTATGCCTTGTATAATAAATATTAGGCTAAAGTATATATTTAGTCCTTTATGTTTACTTCAAGGTTCAATTTAGTCCTTAAATTTATAAAGTATACTTTTGATTCCTCAACCCTTATACGGTTAATCTTATTTAACCGAAAATGTTGATTGTACAATTAAACAAAGCATGTTTAAATTTTTAAAATATAAAAAAATTATTGAATTTTCCAACTGACCAATTAAAAAAATATTAATAATTTAATAACTGGAGCAATCACTCTATCTTCTTCCTACTAGTATGCACTCCTCACTCTCCTTCATTGGCTTCTCCACTCCAATATTCTTTACATTTTCTAACTCTTCTCCTAGAGTTGGCACTCTTACCACATTGACCTCATTTTCCGTCCATTCATAGAGAACACATATACTACAACTATATATAAATACCACTACATATTAAAAAGGGTTAAGGTACAATTTTAGTAACAAAGTTTTGTTCAAGGGGCGTTTGGCATAAATAAGTTTTAGAATGAATAAAAATAACAATGAACAATTAAAAATACTGAAAATTTAATAAAACTGTTAAATTTGACCTAACTTTGTTAAATGTTTCTTCTCTTATAATTTAACACTGTTAGATCAAATTTAACAGTTTTGTTAAATTTACATTATTTTAATTGTTTATTATTATTTTTGCCCCTACCAAAACTTATTTGTACTAAACTCCCGTCAAGTAAAATTTTGTTGCTAAAATTGAAAATTAACCCTATTAAAAAACATATATTGCTACATATGAATGGGATTATCTTTTTTGAATATGCATATAATCTTATTTAACCTTGGGAAAATGACAAAAAAATGCCATTTGAATTACAAAAATCCCAAAATGTTTACTAAATTAGTAAAATGACAAATAGAAAATTTGGTATAGAAATTAACAACTTGAGCTCCCTAAGTTTAGGTATTAACAATTTGAGTATAGGAATTAGCAACTTTGGTATAAAAATTGACAACTTGAGCTTCTCAAGTTATCACTGTATATACTCAAGTTGCTAATTGTTATTCTTAAATTGTTATTGCTTATATTTAAGTTATCAACATCCAAATTTTAAAATCACATATTCTTATCAAATCACCTATTTGTCATTTTACTAATTTAGTAGACGTTTTTGTAATTCAAATGATATTTTTCTGTCATTTTCTCTTTAATCTAATTCTAATCAAAAGAAATTAAACTAAAATTTATTTTATAAGAAAATTAATTACATGTCTACGTCTATAATTTTTTTAAAAAAATTCACATGCAAACAATTTGATGACTAAATATCTCATACTGGCATCATTCAACAAAAGAAATATAAAAAAAAATTAACCAAGAGAATGTACCTTAATCTGCTAAAAATAAAGCTTCAAGTTGAAATAAATAATGTAGCTATAGCTAACGCCACAAATGTGAGATATTTTAATTATAATATGATTTATTATTTATTTATTAATTAATTAGGTTTAATTAAAATATCCAGAGTGTGGCTCGTTAGTCAGATCCAGGCCCAACTTCAGGATTAGGGTAATAACTGTTTGGCTATTAATGTTTATTTCTGATGGTGAAATAGAACATAATTAAGTTTTCAGCCGTCAGTGAAATTGAGCGTACGAGTGAAAACCCTAGCAGCTCTTTGAGGTTCCCTGACTGGCGACGGCTCCCACCCAGTTGCCATCACTATGCCTTGCAGTCAGTCAGAAGAGTACCTGACAACCTTCTGACGCTTTATTGTTTTGCAATTCACCGCAAGAACTCGTGGATTTTCCCCCTAATCAGAAATTAGCAATGGCAAGAGGTATTTATAAGTCTTCCTCTGTAGTTGTGAGATGATTTGTGCTTGTTTATGATATATGTATAATGTAAAAGCATGAATTAGTCTAACATATCGCATCAGAGCTAGGTTTCTCTTACCCTATACCTTCTAATTTCTGAAAATTATGGATAAAACACATATCTGGTTATCAAAAGTCTTCGAAATTAGTTTTGAAATTATTTCATGCGGTTGAAATCATCTCAATGAGAAACATTACATGCGACGCTCTTGGCCTCTGTACATTACTGTGTGAATTTCGAGCATCGCCGTTATAACCGTCGTCAGAACCTCCATTTTATCTTTTAATGATGGTTACATATTCTGTATAATTGTGATTCGTTGGTTGTATATATGTATTTTGGATCATTTCTGTTTGATTCACCGTTTTGTATCGCCATTGGCACCTTGATTTTCATTTTCGAATCTGAGATTATATTGATTCAAATCTCATTTTCTTATCAGTGATTAATTCATGTATAATGGTTCTATATTTTTCTGTGGATTACTGTCGTTGGTATCGCCGAAAACACTGTCATCTCTGTTTTTTTATTTTGATCTGAGTGTTAAATCAAATCCATGTTGATCTGTCACATTTTGCATTATGTTCATGTTTCTGTGTTTTCGGTGCTTTCCGCCATTGAAAACCGTCGCGAGGAGCTCGCTGATCGGCCGGAAAACGGCTTCCAGAAATCGCGGGTCGCGGCGATCCAACCGGGTCGTTTCCAGGAGCCGGGTCGGGTAGGGTTTCTTCGGCGAGTAGGGAAGAAAGACAAAACGCACCGTTTTGACTCAGTCAAAAACGGCGTCGTTTCGCTATACAGGCAAGCCTTTCCCTTCTACGCTCAAAACGACGTCATACTCCCTTAAGTGAAACGCTGCGTTTCACGAGTCTGGGCTGAAGGGGAGATCTGGACTGGGTCTGAGCGTTTTGGGCCAACTTCATTTTTTTTATGTAAACCGCAGAGAGATTGGGCCGTACGGAATTGGGCCAACGAAATTTTATTTTTATTTTTTATTTTTGTTGATTTCGTTTCTGGGCTATTATTTGGACATTCCAGAAAAAACGTTTTAGGCTTTTTGACACATGTGCTCACTGTTTAAACTAATTATTTTGTGTTTTATATAATTTTTTTTATAAATGACACAAAATTGTTTAAATAAATGAAAATAATTAATTTTGGAAATTTTCACATACTGGAAATTTGTACAATTATTTTCATGAATTATTTAATTGTTCTAAAATTGAGGAAAATTAACTTTAGACAATTATTTAATAATTATAATTTTTCAAATCAGATTTTGAGTTGAAAAATGTCAAAATTAATTTTTTAAACAATTTTTAGATATATAAAACAGTGGGAGGGATCTAATTAATTATTGAGTTTATTAAATTAATTAATCTCTCCATTAGGATGTGCATATTTTGATTAAATGCACTAAAGTGATATTAGTGATTCACATGCTACTTTCTCTAAGGAATAGCCACAACATCCTTTAGTTTTGCATGCAGTAACATCACATATGGAACTTATAAAATATCATATTGTAATTAAATATAGAATTATAATTGATCTTAGCCCACAGGTAGACAATTATGATTATATATTTAATTAGGGTGTGATAGTTTGGTCTTATATTTTCTAAGTTGCCCACAGGTATTAGGAAATGTAAATTACACACTCTAGGCCCACCAATTTAAGATAAATGCATGCAATGCTAGATTCTTTGCCCACAGGTAGAATTTAGTAATACGCATTTATATATGTTCCATGTTTCCATTAAAGCATAGCATGTATACAAAGGCACATAATTTGTGATTGTCTCAAATTTAAATCTTGTGAGCTAACTTAAGTTTTTAAATTGCAGCACCTACTGTTTTCCCTAACCCTTTTGTTGAAAATACTAGCAAGATCATACTGGATGGTACCAATTACCCTAAGTGGAGGGAAGAAATATCTTTGCAGATTGATATGATGAACATGCATTTTGTCATAGAGAAACCAAGACCTCCCAAACCAACTGACAGGTCAACTAAGGATGAAATTGAGTATCAGGAGCGCTGGGAGCACTACAATGGCATGTGCTTGTCTTATATTAAGACCAGGATCCAACGAAGCATTAGGAGAGCAATCCCCAAGTGTGAAACAGCTAAGGAGTTCCTCGAAGCCATTGATAAGCAATTTAAGCCGACTGACAAACAGATGGGTGGTTCCATCATGTCGGAGTTGTGCGCAATGAAGCTGACAGGGACGGACGGAGTCAGGAAAAATATTATGAGGATGAGAGACTTGTCCTCCCAGCTAAGAACCTTTGACATGGAACCGACAGAGAAGTTCCTGGTGTATTTGGTGATGAACTCCCTTCCCCCTCAGTATGACGCCTTTAAGGTCTCCTATAACACACATAGGGAAAAATGGACAATTGATGAACTGATATTCATGTGTTTTCAGGAGGAAACAAGGCTTCAGATGAGTGGAAATGATGCACCTAGGGAAGCTCATTTGGTTGAAAGTTCCTCCAAGACTGGTGCCGAAGGCAGAAAGGATAAGGACAAGAAGAAGAAACAGATTCCTGATGTGCCATCCATAAAGAAAGCAGAAGCAATTTGCTTCTTCTGCAAGAAGAAATGGCACATGAAGGATGAGTGCTTGAAGAGGAAGGCATGGCTGGAACGTAAAGGTATGTATCATTCAGGTTTAGCTTTTGAATCTCATCATATTAGCATTGATAGTGATACTTGGTGGATCGATACGGGTTCAATGATCCATATTTCTACTATCGTGAAGGGGTTTCTAAAAACCAGACCTCCACTTCCCAATGAAGCTCGAGTCCTTTCAGGAAGTGGGAAAGGAGATCCGGTCAAAGCAATTGGAACATTTAGAATTGTTTTCCCAAATAAAACCGTGCTGGATCTTCTTAATTGTTTTTTCATTCCTAGTTATAGGAGAAACTTGATTTCTATTTCAAAGCTTATTCCTTTGAACTATGGGATTTATTTGCATAAAGATTTTGATGTATTTCAGTAAGGACCTTGTTCCAATTGTGAAAGTTATTATGATTGACGATTTATTTAAAATAATTCCTAAACCGCCCCAAGTTTTTTCTGTTACGCATGGTATTAGACAAAGTATTATTGATGAGAATTCTATTGACTTGTGGCATAGGAGATTGGGACATATCTCCGTGGACAGGATCAAAAGGTTAACTAAGGATGAAATCCTTCTATCTTTAGACCATTTAGAACTTGATACCTGTGTGGACTGCATAAGGGGAAAGCATACCAATAAGTCACAAAAAGGAGCTAAAAGAAGCTCTGAGCTACTTGAGATAATACATACTGATATTTTTTGTCCTGATTTATCCATAAACAGTCAAAAATATTTCATCACCTTTATTGATGATTACTCGAGATACACGTATATCTACTTTCTTGATAATAAAAGTGAGGCACTAGATGCCTTTAAGGAATATAAAGCTGAAGTAGAAAAGTAGGTTGGAAAACCAATTAAAATTGTGAGATCTGATAGAGGTGGTGAGTATTACGGTAGATACAATAGTGAAGGACAAGCACCAGGTCCTTTTGCAAATTTCCTTTGAGAGCATGGGATAGTTGCCCAATACACCATACCTGGTTCACCAGACATGAACGATGTTGCAGAAAGAAGGAATAGGACCTTGCTAAACATGGTTAGGAGCATGATGAATGTCTCTAAACTTCCACCATCCTTGTTGAAGGAGGCACTCAAGGCAGCTGTGTATATATTAAACAGGGTTCTAACAAAGGCAGTGCCAAAAACACCCTTTGAAATCTGGAAAGGATGGAAACCTAGTTTAAGACACCTAAGGGGCTGCCTTGCGGAAGTAAGAGTCTACAATCCACAAGAGAATAAACTAGATCCTAAAACCATTAGAGCTTACTTTGTAGGCTATCCATGTATGACTAAGGGTTATAGGTTCTATTTTCCTCCACCTTTTGCATGATTTATAGAATCTAGGAATGTTGTTTTTCTTGAAAATGACGTGATCAGTGGGAGTGATCAAACAAACAAAGATCATATGGAAGTGACCCCTGATTTACGTAACGATGGGTATGTTCAGATTTATCCACCTCCTACACATCAAGAACAAAGACAAGTTGTGGTGGAGGATGTCCCGAATGAACAACCTGAAACAACTCAAGAGGTTGAATTAAGAAGATCAACTAGAGAGAGAAGACCAGCATTACCTAGTGACTACGTGGTATACTCTACTAAGATTGACTGTGACATTAGCATTGAAGATGATCCACTAACATTTACTCAGGATGTGAAGAGTGAAAACTCTAAGTTATGGCATGATGCTATGACTGAAGAAATGAATTCCATGGCAAACAATGATGTATGGGATCTTGTGGAGTTACCAAGTAGGTCTAAAGCCATTAGCTGTAAATGGGTTTACAAAACCAAAAGAGACTCTCAAGGTAACATTGATCAATACAAGGCTAGGTTGGTTACCAAGGGCTTCACACAAGTCGAAGGAGTTGACTACAGGGAAACATTTTCCCCTGTCTCAACGAAAGACTCTTTTCGCATAGTCATGGCATTGGTTGCACATTTTGATCTAGAGTTGCACAAATGGATGTCAAGACTGCATTCCTCAATGGGGAACTTGAGGAAGAAGTCTACATGAAGCAGCCTGAGGGATTCATTGCAAAGGATAAGGAACACCTGGTATGCAAGTTAAAGAAATCGATCTATGGCTTGAAGCAAGCCTCATGATAGTGGTATTTGAAATTTCATGAGGTAATCACATCATTTGGTTTTGATGAGAACATCATGGATGAATGCATTTACCACAAAGTTAGGGGGAGCAAGATCATATTTCTGGTTTTGTATGTTGATGACATACTACTTGCAACCAATGATCTAGGACTATTACGTGAAGTGAAACAGTTCCTGTGTAAGAACTTTGATATGAAGGATATGGGTGAGACATCCTATGTTATTGGCATCAAGATCCATAAGGATAAAGCGCAAGGCATTTTAGGCTTATCTCAACAAACCTATATCAACAAAGTTCTTGAACGATTCAGGATGCAGAACTGTTCAGCTAACGTAGCTCCTCTTGAGAAAGGGGACAAGTTTAGTCTAGGTCAATGCCCCAAAAATGAGCTTGAAAGAAAGCAAATAGAAAGGGTCCCATATGCATCAGCAGTGGGAAGCTTGATGAATGCACAGGTTTGCACAAGACCTGACATAGCTTTCGCTGTTGGCATGTTAGGAAGGTACCAAAGTGATCCAGGGGAAGCACATTGGACAGCTATAAAGAAAGTGTTTAGATACCTACAAGGTACTAAATACTACATGCTCACATACAGAAGAACAGAAAATCTGGAAGTGGTCGGTTACTCAGACTCTGATCTAGGAGGATGTTTAAACACAAACAAGTCTACTACTGGTTACATCTTCCTACTAGCAGATGGAGCTATATCATGGAAAAGTACAAAACAAACACTTACAGCTCCCTCTACTTGTGATGCTGAGTACATAGCGTGTTTTGAGGCAAGTTCACAAGCAATCTGGATAAGGAATTTCCTTGCTGGACTCAAGATTGTGGATTCAATCTCTAGGCCAATTAGGATGTATTGTGATAACACAACCATAGTAGCCATTGCAAATAACAAAAGGAGTGGAAGTCGAAGCCGATGGGTCAAACTGAAATTCCTAAGTTTAAAAGAGAGAATTGTAGATGGCGAAATTTCGGTTGATCATATCAATACAAAGGACATGCTAGCTAATCCTTTGACTAAGGGATTGAAACCGAATGTGTTTGTGTTACACGTCCCTCAGATGGGGGTTAGACCCTTATTCATATAGAAGAGGTATGCAATGAAATTAATTATGTGATTTATTATTTCTATCATTATATGTATACATTCTGTTGATGAAAATGATAAACATTAAGTTTGGAACCGAATAAACGTAGAAGTTTATTCATAAAGTCATACCCATTAAGTAAGGGTGTTGCATGTAATGCATGGAAGATAATACTCGACCAAAGAGGACTTATCGCTATGATTCTTGCAGCATGGCCTTAGTTTAATCTGGATAGGGCAACTGACATCAAGATACAGGCCAAGTGGGAGAATGTGAGATATTTTAATTATAATATGATTTATTAGTTATTAATTAATTAATTAGGTTTAATTAAAATATCCAGAGTGTGGCCCTTAGTCAGATCCAGGCCCAACTTCAGGATTAGGGTAATAAATGTTTGGCTATTAATGTTTATTTCTGATGGTGAAATAGAACATAATTAAATTTTCAGCCGTCAGTGAAATTGAGCGTACGAGTGAAAACCCTAGCAGCTCTTTGAGGTTCCCTGACTGGCGACGGCTCCCACCCAGTTGCCATCACTGTGCCTTGCAGTCAGTCAGAAGAGTACCTGACAACCTTCTGACGCTTTACTGTTTTGCAGTCCACCATAAGAACTCGTAGATTTTCCCCCTAATCAGAAATTAGCAATGGCAAGAGATATTTATAAGTCTCGCTATAGTTGTGAGATGATTTATACTTGTTTATGATACATGTATAATGTAAAAACATGAATTAGTCTAACAACAAACACCAGACTTTTAAAAGGGAGGATGATGGAATGGAGGAGCTGATGAAACCAAAAGGGTTTGAGAGTGGCCGAAGAAGGACACTAAAGAGGAATGTTGCATGTAGATATATACATGAAGAAATGCTGTATACTCACATGCATAAGATTGATTTGACAAGCCAATAAGAGAATCTCTGGTTTTCTTACTATTCATTGCTGATTGAAATATCTTGGAAAGGAAGTTGCTTTTTTGATTGACCAGGCTGCAGAAAATTCTTGGGGAAGGAAATCGGCTAGGTGATACGAAAGTTGCAGGCATGGGAGCGCATGTCAGGAAAAGACAAAATGGAACCCATTCACAGTATAAACGAGTCCATTATTTCTATAATCGAAACTCGTCTGCACTGTAAAAGAGTTCACTTTGTTGATTTTAGGGGCGAAGGTGAAAAAATATTTATAACTTTTTTAAAAAAAGTATATTTAATATTATAAAATTTTTTTAGGTATAAAAATGTTCACAAACTTTTTAAAATATGACAAATATGCCAATACCGTTAATTGGTAAAAAATTTCTGTTTTGCGGGATCTATATTATTATTTTTTGAGATACAAAAATATTTATGAATTTTTCTTAAAAGTGCACCCAATACCAGAAAATTTTTTTGAGTATAAAAGTGCCCTTGAACTTCTCAAAATGAGGTAAGAATGCATATAGTATAAATTTCTATTTTATAAGTCTTACATTATTATTTTTTAATAATTATTTAATTTTTTAAAAAAAAAAAACTCTCCACCTCTCTCATTCTGGAAGCATGGAGGAGATAGGAGAAAAAGCCAAGCCAAAAAAGGATTACATAATATAGAATCAAACTCTTTTCTTTTCAAACCATAAAGATGAAGTATAATCAAACAAAGTAAAAGGATGAATGCAAGAAGCAAGAATTCTAGAGTGGTTATTATAGCGGTTCCTTATGATCCTAGAAAACATCAGCAACAAGCTTAAAAAAAAACTACCTTTTAGGGGTACAAGTAGTCTTGTGAACATTCTTTTTGGACTATTTTCTATACAGTGCCGATCAGTACGCACGACCTGCGCGGTTGTACGGGTTTTTTTTTTTTTTTCATTTTCTTGAAAAGGCACATGCAAATCTAAACAAGTGCTCCTCCTTCTCTATTGATCAGAAGCATCCGGCAGAGCCACGCCGGGTATAAAAACCGTTCTATGTGGATCAAAGTTATCCTCCTGCCCCCTTCATAGTCCAATTCGGTTGTGTCAGCCGGTCTAACATTTTTGTTATGAGCTGGCTGGACAAAGATGGATGTGGAAGGTAAGATAGATTTGAGTTCAAGTGGCACAGGACCTTCGATGGACCATGGGGCGTATTCTACCCTTACCGAATTCGTTCTATTGAAGCGTAACGTAAAAAGCTCCTTCTCATGTGGCATTTCTTTGGTTTGGAAGTTCCAGAATGTTGTCTGTGGATTTCTAACAAAGGAATTCAAATCCTTTTATGCCATTTGATTAATTCTAATTCCGTGCTGATCGCCACTCCCCAGTGCCAATGACGGGGTCGAACCATTATTCCAGGATTTGCAGTCCGATACATTTCATTATGTTACCTAGCCAAACCCGCCACCTCATGTGTCAAAGTAAAACGGTTGTTCTTCCTTCCCTGCTCCCTTTTTTTCTACATATGCGGTGGCGGGCGGACCACTCTATATGACCGGCGGCAGGTTACCAGAGAAGAGGGGACAACTTCTTTCTTCCTTGCCTTGCTCCATTTTCCTTTTATGATTGAAAGTAGCAAGCCACTCCACTACTGGTACAGAGGCCAGAAGTTTGCTTCCTCCATATGTTCAGGCAAAGAACATCTAGAAGCTAGCTTTTGTCTTGTAAGCTACCTTGCCTATATAATAGAATTTTGCTTACCATGGTCTTGATTACTAAAAAAAGTAAATAAGAAACCCCAAGTGACATGGCTTTTCACTATTCCTTATTCCTTTCCAGAGAAGCTTGCTCATCCAGCCCAGCGGATCCATTGTTTATGCAGCAGTGCGATGCAGCTGAAAAACGGGGATCCCACCACTCCGACGATTCACTCTTCATCGCTCTCAAACTTTCCACCAAGTGACTTCTCGTGTGCATTTAGTGATAGCACCAATATGATGATTACAAGTCCAAGAGAGACCTATCTCAAAAGATTAGCTTATTGGAGAAGAGAGCCCTTGATCTTATAAACCACATTCTACTTATAAAATTTCCAAATGTGGGACTCATAACACTATATAACAATTTTTTTTTCATTTGAATTCAAATAATCAAACTCTTAAAAATATTAACAACAAGTGATGGGACACTGAAGGACGATTTGCGGTCAGTGACTTTAGCGCTTCTTTCTTTTGATATTCTATTAGCTTGACTAAATGAAGAAGTAGAGTTATTATCTAGAAGATGAAGCCTAAGTTGACAAAAAAGTGTGAGGTGAAGAGAGATGACGCTTCATGGAGAGATTGAGAGCGACAAAGAGTGAATTGTTGGAGTAGGGAGAGTCTCACTGGAGAGGGGTAGGGAAGAGAGGGGGGATGGAGAGTTTTCTTTTAAAATTGAATAATCATTGAAAAATAATAATGTGAGTCTTTCAAAACTAAAGTTTGTACTGTGTGTATTTTTGTCCCATTTTTAGAAGTTCATGGGTACTTTTGCACCCAAAAAAAGTTTTATGGTATTAGGTGCACTTTTGAAAAAAGTTCATAGTTATTTTTGCATCTCAAAAAATAATCATGTAGGTTCCACAAAATAGATATTTGTACCAATTAACGGTATGGGCATTTTTGCCTCATTTTGAAAAGTTCATTAGCATTTTTACACTTAAAAAAAATTTATAGTGTTAAGTACACTTTTTAAAAAAAATTATAGATATTTTTACACCTTAACATTTAATTTTAACAACCCAAGACTCGCTCCCCTTACTAAGTATTATTACAATAATGCTTCAAGGGTTGGATTTACCTTGAACCATAATTACAAGGTAAAAACTAAATTTTAGGCTAACCTCTTTATAATGGCAATGTGACATGAGACGTATCACATAAATCACAATTCAATATGATATAATTAAGTTCTTTAACAAATAGTAGTAGGATTTTATCGAATAACTTAGTGAAATGATACAAGAAGTTTTACGAAAACATACTAATAATCCATGAACATAGACTAAGTAATATCTCCTCCGTTGAGCTTAGTTAGAAAATGGAAACGGAGGGAGTATCAGAAAGAAACGTAAGATTCCAAAGTTTCTTATAAAGAAAAAAATCATGCGTTTTGCTGCATTTCAGAATGAAGCCCGAAGAGATATATATATATATATATATATATATATATATATATATATATATATTTGTTTTTTTAAAAAAAAAAAAGGAATGAAGCCCGAAGATGTAGCTCTCGGGCATAATAAAAACCGAAAAAAAAAAAGGAAGCATTTTTTAGGAGAGAAATATAAGAAAATATCCCTAAATTTGTAAATTCTAATTCTAATCATTACGAAGTCACAATAAACTAATAGGGGGTTAAATTTTGTAGCGAAATAACTTACATGCCCTTAATTTGAAATATGAAGTAAAAAACGAAATGACATGGATGGTTTAACAACTTTAACTTATCAAATTATAACAAGGCAATGTTAATTAATTAATTTCAAAACAAATTTTGGTTGGATATTGAATATTAATTATAACAATAATTTAAAAATTAACAATATTAAGTTATTAGATTATGACAACAATTAAGATAATGATAGCTGAATGTAAGATGAATCTTTAAGAACTTTCGGAATTAGGTAGAAAAAGAGGAAAGAGGGTTGAAGAAGTAGATAAGAGTTAGAATAACAATAGAGAGGAGTATTCTGAACAATACCGTGTGATTTCATTAAGATGCAAAACTGAGAAAATACAATAGGGGTCTACCATATATGCATAAGGCGTCAAGGGTTAAAGTTTGCATGTCTTAGTCAATTAGTGAGATACTGCTAAGGCCATATTTGGCTAGGACCGTTCTTATATATAATAGCTAGTGCATCTTATCTACCTAACTAACATTTAAAGATATAATATTACAATTATATAACAATACTGCAAAAATACATCCTTGCCCTCAAGGATTTTGAATAAAAAACGGAGGAATTGTTGCGGATACCAATGATAGTTGAATATAAGATGAATCTTTAGGAAACTTAGGAATTAGGGTAGAAGAAGAGAAGAACGGGTTGAAGAAGGAGTAGAGAAGAGTTACAAGAACAGTACAGAGAGGAGTATTCTGGATAATATTGTTGTGATTTCATGAAGATGCAAAACTGAGAAAATACAACAGGAATCTGCCATATATACAAAAGTCAGCAGGGGATAACGCGCCAATGTCTTAGTCAACTAGTTAGATACGACTAAGATCATATTTGGCTAGAATCGCTCTTATAACAGCTAGTGTCACTAATAGCTAGCAACGTTCATCTGCCTAACTAACATTAGCTAGCATTTAAATATACAATAGTACAATTACATGACAGACCATGACAACTAAATGACTAATTTCAACTAGGGACATTATATCATTTTACAAAAAAAAAACACTTAATTTAAAATAGTCCCCATGGACTTCAGAAAAATTAAGTCATTTAAAAGACCATTTTGAGATTCATATATATTTGGGTATTCTTTAGATTTCTTTCTCCTTTCTTAATTGCTCGAATCATACCCAGCATGTAGTTTGCATTCCATGTTCCTTGAGCATTGCTGAAGAGAGACAAGCAAAAGCAGAGGCTGCAATAAAAGAGAGAAGCCTATATTATATGATTTGTGATGAGGAAGATGACAAGAAGATTGGAGCTTCCTCAGCCACAATGGAGTGTGCAATAACACATCCTTCTCCCACAGATTTAGGGGCTGGTGGCATCTCAATCTCAGTGATTCCTTCTAACATCTGCACCACTTTGCTCATTTTTGGCCTCTGATATGGCTGCTCTTGGATGCACCAGAAACTCACCATTATAGCCCTTTTCACTTCCTCCATATCAACTTCATGGTTAACCAGTCTTCTATCCAGAATTCCCTTCAGCTTACCCTTCAGGAACTCTTCATAAGCCCACATGGAGAACTTTGTCTGCTTTGTTCCTTCCGAGACTCCAAAATTCCTTCTTCCACTCACTATCTCCAACAAAACCATACCAAAACTATACACATCAGATTTAGAAGTTACAGGAAGATTTGCAAGCCATTCCGGAGCTAGATATCCCCTAGTCCCTCTTACACTTTTCAAACTTCTGTACCTTTGGTCTGTACCACTTGTGAGTTTCGCGAGGCCAAAATCTGAGACTTTGGCATTGAAATTCTCATCTATGAGAATGTTTTCGGGTTTTATATCACAGTGGACAATGCAGTTTCTACACTCCTCATGAAGGTATGTGATTCCCCTTGCAGTTCCCAGTGCGATTCTGAACCGATACTCCCAATTCAACAATTTCTCAGACTGGTTTTGTTCATTGACAAAAAGAAAATTTTCAAGAGACCCATTTTTCATGAACTCATAAACCAAAAGCCTATGTTTGCCTTCAGAACAAAACCCAATCAGCCTCACCAAGTTCAGGTGGTGGGTGCTGCTTATAGTAGCAACCTCCATTCTGAACTGTTTCTCACCTTGCTCAATTCCCTCGAGTTGTTTCACCGCAACAGCGGTTTTGTTCGCTAGAGTTCCTCTGTAAACAGCGCCAAATCCGCCATCACCAAGCTTCTCTTTGAACCCTTTTGTTGAGCTATGAAGCTCCTTGTATGAGAACTGAACTGGTGCCCCAGAAGCATACTCAAGAAGAGCATAATGAGTAGAGAATCCACGAAACCTCGAATCATGTTTACAACACCACATCAATATTCCACCCTCAAAGACAATCAAAGCGAAAAGGGTACCAAGAACAACTACCACTACTATCCAAGCATGTATCTCCCAATCCTTTCCCTTCCCGGCTTCCTCCAAACTCAGTGGCGGGTTTGGCACCACTGGTCCACAAACCTTAACATATGAAGTGCTGGGCAGAGATGGATTGTGGTAGGAGCTGATGAAACTAGATGTCTTTATGTAACAGAGACCTGTGCCATCTGATAATGAAGTAGAAGCAAAGCAAGAAGTAGCTGCAAGGCAATTTCCACTGCAAGCTGATATACCAATGAAAAATACCTCTGGGTTAACCACAAATATTGGAGGATAAGTCAATACCAGAGCATGATCCAATTGTAACATAGCAGCCCTGCCTGGACAATCCTCAAGCCTCACCTTCCTCCTACATCCTTTTCTACTATCATTAGGATCAATCATCTCAAAATTCTCAGATGGGCATCCACAAATTGGGTTTGAATCCTTGTAACTACATACCCCATAGTTCCCACAATACCCAAAAACCTTACATTGATCTTCAACAGCTACCCATCTTACAGTAGAAATTCCACCACCTCTAGAGGTACTGTACATTCTCAAGTTCCCATCACTATCCAACTTCAGAATTCTCAGAGTGCCATTCGCTTCAGCATAATCACTGCTATAAGCAATATCCAAAGGAGTGACCAATTTCGGATCGGAAAGTCTCAAAATCCCTATGGATTGTAATCCTAAAACCGGCAAAGTTAAATTGACATTTACAGATGAATTTGGACCACGATCCCAGTACGGTACACTATCACTCCACCTAAGAATGAGGTTACCTGAGTTAGTAACTACAAATGAATACTCACCAGATCGCAAAACCATACGGGTTGTGAAATTCTGAGAAGGCAGGATGGTGTCAGTGGGATGGTCGAAGCTCGACCAAACGACGCCGGTTCGATTGGAGAGAATAAGGTTTCCGTCGTCGTTCAGGGAGGCAGAAGAGACGCCCAAATTGGAAGTACCGGAGTCCCAAATGGCGAAGCCGGAGCCGTTAACGAGACGAAGAACGCCAGAGGAGAGAAACTGAAGCGAGCCACGGGAATCCACGGCGACGCCGTTACCGGCGGACCAAACAACGGGTGTGCCGCCGGAGAAGACGACGGCGGCAACGAAGGAGGGAGGAGAAGTGGTCTGGGTTTGAGAAGGAAGAAAGCGGAGAGAGAAAGCGTTGCTGGGAGAAGGCCATGTTTGGTTTGTATCAGAAGCAAAAAGGGTAGAACCTGGTGAAATACTAAGCATTGTAACGGCGGAGAAGAAGAAGCAAGGAAGAAGCAGAAAGCCCAGTAGTTTTGAGGAAAACATGATCATTTCTTTGTGGGTCTGTGAATATTTTTGCCTGCATGTGCATGAAGAGTGGTTTGGGATAAATTATAAAATAATAATCACATCAGAAGGAAGAAAAATCGAAGAAAAGAAAGTCAGAAGTTGGCTCGATGTTCGGTCGGGTTTTGAAAACCTTGGGTGGGGGGGGGGGGGGGGTAAGAGACAGTTATAAGAGTTCAACAACTCAATTATATACTTTAAGAAAGATGTTAAAATTAATTAAAAATAATAAATATTATTAATATTTTAATTAATATAATATATATAATTAATAAAAAATAAAAATAAAAAAACTCGTTAAATATTTAAGCAACTTTTATTAATCTCTTGTAAAAAGACCAGCACTATTCAAAGGACTGAGTATAATAAATGTTGTCCTGTTCAACCCTGTGACTTGGATTTTCAACGTTAAAGCACCTTGTTTTTTTTAAAAAAAAAATTTTGAATATGATTGAAACTGATTTTCTTATTTTGACCCAAAAAAAAAAAGACTATTTTCTTAGCAGTGGAAGAGGAGATTCAAACTTGGAAAAGTGCGCAAGCAATGACTTTTTTAATTTTTGTGATAATGGCAAGCCATGACTTTCTGGAACCGGCTTCGGCTTTTGATTATTTAACTCCCCATGCAAAACAGAGGAAAAGTATTAATATTATTGGTTATTGAGTATTATTACTCTTATTATTACTTATTATATTATCACTTAATTCTATAAATTCCCTTTAATTTTCAGTGATTTGTATTATTATTTTCTCTCTGGGAAAAAATTAAATAAATGGCTTTTTCTCTCCTTTAAAACACAACACATGATGTAATTATGACTTTTCTTCTCTTAATTAGTGTATATTTGGAATAGTGATTGTACATTTTAAAAGAATCTTTTCAATCATGATTTACGGTATACAAAGTAAGTATATAAAAGAAGTTTTGTCTCGATTTATATAAAAAATACTTATAAGCTCTTCAAAAGTGATTGCAAACATGCTTTTAGTCTATTGTTTTTTGCTATACAATTAGTCTATTATTTTATTAATGAAATATAATATATAATTGACTATAAATATGCCTCTTTAAATTTTGAATTATGTATAAATAATTTCTTTAAAGTAAAATCATATGCATTTAATAAATTTTTGTCAATGTTATGATTTATTAGTGAAATAAGCATAGATGTAGGATAAAATAATTAAAGAAGAATGAAAATTAGTTTCAAAAATATCAATTCAATGAGAGTTAGGTTTTTGACAAATCTTTTTGAAAAATGGATTACAAATATCAATTTTGATTATTCTAAATTTTGGAGACTCGCCTTTTAGTATACAACTGAAATTCTCATTTGTAACTGATTAAATGGTATTCACAAATCAATTTTTTAAAAAAAACAAAATTGAGAACCCGACTATCATTAAATTGATATTTTAAGATGGAACTGACATTCTTTCAACAACTAATTACATAAATTTAAAAAGGCTAAAATATAATTTTAATCCTTAAAATTTTACATGAAGTATACTCTTGATCCTTTAGCTTTATAAGGTATACTTTTGATCATATATTTCTAACATAATTAATGTTACTAATAGAAAATGTTGACGTGATAAATTCAAGTAATGACTATGCAGCTAACAAAGTATATTTAAGTTTTAAATTTGTAATATGATATATTTAAATTATTAAACTAAAATACTGACAAATCGCTGTAAATGAAATTGAGATTTTGATACTTAGATTATTAAACTAATATGTTTAGATTATTAAACTAATTTTTTTAATACAATCAAGGTTTTCATATTGACCTTTTCATTAGGCTTTTAGATATTTTTCAATTTACACATATTTTAAAATTAAGATCAATAGCATTTAATTACAAAGTCATTACTTAAATTTAAATGGTTATTACTTAAGTTTACTGCGTCAGCTTTTTTTTGTTGTAACATTAACGGTGTTAAAATTATAAGACTAAAAATATACTTTATAAAGTTAAACGATTAAAAATATACTTCATATAAACTTAAGAAACTAAAATTATACTTTAGCTATTTAAAAATTTATCAGACTTTCGTTATCATGTTTTATATTCTAATAAGAGTTTACTTACCCCACAAGCCAAAGGTTGTGGGGTTATTTTGTAAGCACAACTTGGCTTTTTTTTCCCTATAATTTTATTATTATTACTCTTGTGATGCAACGAAATTTTAATGCTTAAAGCATGACATTCATATAATTAATTGATCAATTTTTTAAAAAAAATAAAATATGATTTTCAAACATTAGCGCCCTTCTCCCTTTTATACATTCTGGGTCATTTCCGTTTTTTTTTTAATAAGTAGAAAAATACAATTTCACACAAACAGAAGTCAAAACTGGAACTAAGAGTTCGGCACCTGCATATTATTCCTTTTACGTTTTTTTCTACAAAGGCAAGCATAAAGCTTGTAGTTACTAAATCTATCTACTACGTAGACATTACCAGTAGAAAAATAACTTTTTAGATAAGGTAAGAATAACCTTTTAAACCGGTTTTAAATGAGGTCTTGATACTACCGGTCTAAAAAATCTGTTACTTTTCATATCGGTTAAGCAACTAGGCTAAAAAATAATACTTTTAGACCGGTTGTATGCTATAACGGTCTAAAAAAGTCACTTTTTAGACTGGTTTTTAAAGGTAAAGTCTAAAAAGTGTGACTTTTTAGACCTCATCTAACTTTATATCAGATCTAAAAAGTGACTTTTTAGACCGGTTCTCAGAAGTGAAATCTAAAAAGAGACCTGATATAAAGTGTAAAAAGTGGACTTTTTATGCTGGTTATAATTAAAACCAGTCTAAGATAGATTTTTTTTGAAAAAATAAATAGGGCCTTTTAAAAAAAAATATGCTGGAACATTCCAAACTATCACAACCATGGACCCGATAAACTAGAGGACTATGTAAGCCAGAACCAACATATAATAAGAAAACGGTGACATTTTATCTCAGCGTGAAGATTGCCTTATACGAGCATTTAAAGATAGTGGCAATGGGTCCACTTGATTTCAACTTTTGTACATCGGACCAACAACATATCACACAAGGATTACTACAAATCCAGTGGCAAAAACCAAAAGTAATAAACACTCAGAAAAGTAGAGGATCCTGAATAGGCAAGACATGATCTTCTTCGATATTATCCAACTTCTAGCATAAAGTTGAACCAGCCAAACCCCTTCAACGAAATTCCTTGAAGAATGAGCTATTCTTCAGAGTGGGATACAGTCAATGGACTGAAAATGTACAAGTTACAATCATGAACATCAACTCGAGCACTGAATGATGATACTGCATCACCGGCTATTACCTTGTGCTGCAAGATAGTAAAGATGCAAAATAAAACCATAGAGGTTAGCAATTCCTTGTGTGGAAACTTGTGAGCACCTATAGAAAGCTTATCAAATTTGGATTGATCCGTTTCACTTTTAATAAAGTCATACAGAGCTTGGAAAGCTTATCAAATGCCACAGATATCCAACTAGAAAAATAAGAATTGAGAGGAAAGGATGCATGACATGCTGATTTGACCAGATATTAGCAATAATAAAAACAATTCGAAGGTAGTTAGTGTCGTTAAATATATAGTGAAGCTTTATAACATGAAAAAATAGGAGCTCCTTGAGAAGGCAAGGGATGCAAAAAGATGGTGTATAGAAACACTATCTAGGGAAAATTGCATGAAGTTAGGCTTGCTTACCTACCACAAATCTCTAACAGAAACACGAGTACCAGATTGAAGTCCTAGTACATTCCATGAGGCTGTGATAATGGAAACTTGTGAGCATCTATTCTAGAGAGCAACAACCAATCGATTTCCAGATAAAGGACCCGCCCAACATGCACGGAACATGTCCAGTTAAAGAGCAAGTATATACGAGCAGCCTTTTTAACTCTAACCTTCTTATAGCAGTCATGGGACTTTTTACATTATCTAGAGTATAGGCATATATAACTTGTGTCGTTGGCATAATACAGATATTCCAGGTCTAAAAATCAAACATCAAACTGGTCCATCACAATTATTTAGGAGTTCTCAATCCATTCTTTTTAAGGGAGCATCTGAGAACTAAGAGCTTCATATCCTATTTATTATTTAACTGAAATCCATATTAATCCACCTCCAAGATGAAAAGGTCTCAGGCATGTGAACTCCAGGATCCGGATAGACACCACTGGAACAATTAATCATGATGATCACAAGAAGCAGAAGAAACGGGGATAAAATACCCCAGGTTTCATTGCATAAATGCAGTAAGAGGTGGTGCAAAAGAGATGACCTGACGACAGCCATCTTTTCCAGAAACTTAAACCTTCCTTCCCTGAACTCCAAGTGAATCTGCATAGGGACATAATACAATTACCAATCACAAATTCCTGAATGAGATCAATGATAAAAAAATAATAATAATAAAAAAGAAGTAAAAACACTGTATAACCAACAAAAGAGATTAATAAGCATTACATATAGTATGAAAGCTCAAAAAAGGGAAGGAATTGTTGCTACCTTGGTTTACGGCAATAACATCTCTATTGCAATTAGAACCGGTTGTAATTACAGATTCGGCGAGCTGTAATCCCCTACGGACTCCTCTACTACCACAGCCACGGCCAGTAGCAAAAATGGCACCACCATCACTTCCAATAATAATCTCAGGCACCTCAACAAGCTCTCTCACAAGATCTCCAAGCCCTCTCTTCGAAAACCTTCCTTTGATTCCTCTCTCGCTGAGCCCCACAAGCTCGATCACTGTCAGCCCCAATCAACGCCTCAGGCGCAGCACCAGAATTTGCTGCATTAGCCTCCTGTCTATAACATCAACAAGAACGACTTCAGAGATATAGTCCAGAAGTTCACCGGTTCACCTGCTCACGAGCCGTCTCCACTCCCCCTCCTATTCAACAACCCAAGCCCCTTAGCTCTAGCCTTCAGCGGAGATGCCCTCCTCCCCTCGCTCAGATCAGCAATCGCCCCCCTCTGTTGCTAGGCGGCGCTATTCCCCGGCCTCAACCGCTTCCTGTTAACGTCGCTTCGCCGTCGAATATCAACCCCGTTGACGCTGGCTCTGTGACTAATCTAGGTGAGCAAATTTCTGGATCATGAAAGAATTAGAATGGGGTAAATCTTTCATATCAGATATAATTAAAATAATATCTAAAAAATTTATCTTTTAGATCATCTATTTGAAATATTAGATTTTAAAAGGAAAAAATATATTTTTTTAATTCCATATCTTTTAAATCGGTTATAGAAAACAATTGGTTTAAAATGTTTTATCTTTTAGATTGGTTATTAGTGACCACCGATCTAAAAAGTTTTAAAATTTTTTAATTTTTAATTATTTTTATCCTTTTAGACCATTTGTTTAGATTATCGGTCTAAATAATATATTTTAGACTGCATATTTTAAAAATCGGTTTCAAAAGTTTTTTATAATTACAAAATTGATATTGGTCATACTTTTTAGACCTTATTCGCAATAACTGGTCTAAATGTTACGGTCTAAAAGGATGATCTTGTACTAGTAGCAGTGACACTACCTTCCAATAGCAAATTACCACATTCTATCCTAAACAACTCCAAGCACTCAAGAGGCAGCAATAACAAAGTCCTGACCTAACCCCTAAGCCGATCTAGTCAAATGATCAGCACATCGAAGCCCTTCCCTATAAGAATGAATAATCTCTACATCCCAATTTGACAAACTGAGATATCTCAAGTCCTAAATGTCCCCATGGAGCGAGTGATCTAACCCATAGTCCACTAATAACAAGTGCATGGCTTCTAAGAAATATATGTATACTTTAATCTTGTCAAGTCCTAGCTAATGACAAATCTGTAGTCCTCTATGGAGAGCGTGGATTTCCGCAACAGTAGATGTCATATACCCTCACTTCTGTTAAAATCCTAGTATCCAATGACCTTGATGATCACGTATGACACCTCTACATATAGCTTCTCCTTTGTTGTTGCATGCCCTATCTACATGCACACAGCAAAACCTTGAGAAGGGGGTGCCAATAAACCTTGGATTGATCAGGAATCTAGAAAACTTGGTGTCAAAATCTTCCATTTTCCACTCCCTCTATGAGATGATAAATGGCTTGATGAGCGATTGCTTTCGGTTGCTCACTGACTCCTTCAAAAACTTTCTTGCATCGATTCTTCCATATCAACCAGCATAGAGGCCTTCCTGTTACCAAACATCATTTGCCAAGGCTAGCAAGAGGCCTTCCTGTTACCTAGGGAGTTCATCATGTTCCATTTCATCTATTCCTACAAATTCACATAAAAAGATAGGATAATAAAAGGGGTTAGCTAGAAAAGACCACTATCTTTTTGCTTCTTCATGGTCTCTTAGTGTATGTAAAATAGATTCCCCACTATCACACTTAAAATGATATTGATTTGAGACATTTATATTGTGTTTAGCTCTAAGTCTATTTGTAGGTACTCGCTTATGGAGAAAATTTCACATGAAATATTTTTCTCTTTCTGAAATTCCCCAGCGCCATAGACACTGCTAGTAACATCTATTAGGTTATTCCTACTACTGATAGATCATGTTGTATAATGATTTCACATATAATGATTTCATATTGAAGTTGCCATCCAAAGCCTTCCTCCAACATAAACCATCCTCCTATGTACCCCTCAGGGATTGACAATCATAATCTTGTCCGCCACCTATCTTGTTAGAAAGTTCTCCCATTTAATCCTATCCCAGTGTCCACTCGGAGTCTAAAGGATATAACCCTAGCTTCCTGCTCTATCATCTGTTCAATTCTATCCATATAATGAATTAAGCGATTTTCAAGGGAAGACCAATGATCATGCCAAGCCTGTGTATTACACCCACTTCTCAAGTTATGTCTTACCCCTTCACAAAATTTCTTCCATATTGATGTTGTACTTCTCCAAACCCGATATTGTTTTCTCTTTTTGTGAACTTTTGGAATTCTGTCATTCCCACAATGGTACTTACTTTGCAAACATTTAACCTAAAGAGCTTTAGGTTTTGTAATCATCCCCCAGCAAAGCTTCATAATGAAAGCTTTATTTTGGCATTGAAGGTCTTTAACTCCCAGTCCTTTGTTGGCTTTGCACCTCTTTATCACATCCCATGCAATCAAATGCATTTTCTTCAAATCAATTTCTTGGTTCTAGAGGAAATCTCTGCTCAATTTCTCAAGCACCGAGAGATTACCTTCAAGGAGTAAAACAATTTGCATTTGGTAGAAGGGACTAGCTGATAATACAAACTTTAGATGAGGACCGTTTTCTTTGCCATGCTAAAAAATTTACTCTTCCAAGTTGCCAACTTCCTACCTACCTTCTAAAGAAGGGGTGCAAATGTCATACTCACCACTCTTTTGTGAAAAAGTGGTACCTTAAGATACTTACCTGAATCAGGTAAGAGTCGAATCCCCAGTATCATACTAAGCTCATATGCTCAATTAAAGTCATCATTGTTAGAGACAAAGATTTTAGACTTGTTCAAATTAATCCTATATCCCAAAACCTGGCAAAATTGATGCACAACTTATCTAATCTCTGTCATTTGGTCAGAGGAAGCCTCACTGATAGAACTAGATCATCGACGAACAAGTGAGAAACCCGGGGTTCTCTTTCCCCTAACTGCGTCGGTTTCTAATTCCCCTGTAACATCTCAAATTCTGAGATTAGAGGCTTGAGAATAAGTCTAAATCAAGTAAATTGTTAAACCTCGGTTTAGCAAGTGCCCTATTAAAGCATAATTTTATTCCCTGAAATTCCTTATACCTTGGTAGCATTTAAGGGAATAAAATAGTGAATTAAAGAGCACAAGAAATGAAAAAATAAGGTAATTAGTGGTCACACACAACATGATTATGTTTGGAACACAAATTGTAAGAATTGAGATTTACTGCCAGTGTGATTTCCTGCATGGTAGTCTTGTTGTGTGACATTTTTAAATAGGAAAATTATGTCCAATGCCTATGAAATTTTTCGTAATGAAAGTAGACTTATCAATCTTTAATTTGATAAGTCATACCGATCATTTGGAGCTGTACACTAAGAGTTATGTATTTTTGAAATTAGCCCAGTAAATCTGGCAATTTTCTGTGACAACGTCCAACAAATGCTATTCTAGGAATTTTGAGCTTTCCGTTGGCTAAAGGATATATTTTTTAAAGCTAGACTTAATAAGGGTCACATAGACTTTAGAACTACCCCAATTGGACATATATAAATAAAAATATGAATTTTCAAAGTTTGATGAAAAATTTTGGCAGATTAAGCATAAGTGCAAAAATGAAAAAAAAAATGTACGAGCAAAATGATCATTTAACCAATAAAGGAAAATGGTGTTAGATTTCATGTTTTGATGATAACAAATCATGTTTTGAAAGCTCATGGATTCAATATCAGCAAAGGAAGTAATTATGGTGATCTGTGCAAGATCACTCAAGTGATTTTGTTAATCACTCGAGTGATATTCAAGATCACTCGAGTGATCACTGAAATCACTCGAGTGATTTGGAAAAATAACAGATCACTCGAGTGATATGTGAAATCACTCGAGTGATGCGCATAATCACTTCCAGTGATCGATAAATCACTGCAAAAAAAATGCACTGTTTTGAAAATCACTTCCAGTGAAGCTCAGATCACTCGAGTGATGCGCCAAGTTTTCCAAATCACTTCCAGTGATCCTGAATCACTCGAGTGATGCGCCAAATCACTTCCAGTGATTGAAAATTCACTGCAAGAAAAATTCACTGTTTTGAAAATCACTTCCAGTGAATGCCAGATCACTCGAGTGATGCGCCAAGAATTTCAAATCACTTCCAGTGATCCTGAATCACTCGAGTGATGTTGCATTTTCGCTGAATCACTTCCAGTGAATTGGAAATCACTGCAAGAATATTTCACTGTTTGCCAAATCACTTCCAGTGATCATGAATCACTAGAGTGATGTTTGAAAACTTCCAGTGGATTCAAAATCACTGCAAGAAGAAATCACTATTTACAAAAACACTTCCAGTGATTCCAAATTCACTCGAGTGAAACATGGAAATTTCAAGATCACTTCCAGTGAACCAGCAATCAGTGTCAGAAGCTTTCAACGTTTTCAAAATCACTCCCAGTGACATTATATTCACTTCCAATGATATTGTATTTTCTCCAATAATGATTTATTGTTCCAGTAAACACTTTCCTGCATACACTATGATCCATGTGCAAATTACTTCCATAAAGAACAACTGATTTTGCTACTGAAATTCTGTTATTACTGATTTCTCCAAATTGCTATCAAAATCATATGGTATATCATTTTACTACTCAGTTGCGAAAACAAGATCACTCCCGATGGTCTTATTACTGTTTTTCAGAAAACACTTCCAGTTATTCATATTAGTCTGTTGAGATACAAATATTTCCTAACGGTTATATTCATAAGTGTGTTACAGTTGTACTCCACCATCACGCACATGACGAGTAACTGAACTCTCCATTCAAACGACAACTATTCATGGGCGGTAGCAAAAGTCATAAATAACGGAAAGATAAATACTGGTGCATTTGTCAGAAGCACATTTGAATCAACGGACAAATTTACAACGGTCTTCAAAGGTTCTATTATATATGTCCAGCCATTCGAAAAATACAACAACGAAGAGAAACGCCTGAATACTCTACAAGAAATATCATTACAAGTGCTTCACGCTTTCGTCTGTACTTCAGTTTTTATCTACATACTCTGTGAGAGAGATTTGTCAGTCATACTTAATCATTTCCAATAGTGATAACTTAAGGTTGAGGAACCTTGAGTAAGGATTTGAGATTACCTTGTGTAAGGGGGAGCGAGTGTCTAGAGGAACTTGCTGTTTGTACTGTGGTGCCAAGAACCCACTGAATCTTGGAAGATATAGTGAAAGGCTCAGAAGGATTTCTGAGGACTGGACGTAGGTCAAGTGATTGAGACCGAACCAGTATAAATCTCTGTGTGAATCTCGGTGATATCTCTTCCTTTTATTTATTGTGCTTAAAGTTTTTTAAATTGATTTTAAATCTCTGATAATTTTGCAATCACCCAATTCACCCCCCCTCTTGGGTGAAAAGCTTGCTCTAACAAATGGCTTTATTGTTTCCTTTAAATGGTCAACATTTTTTGCCAAAAAGGGACACAAGAGGGAAAATATTCATTTGGCCATAATTGGTGACATGTGGAGGCATTTTTTACCATGTAAATAAAGAAGAAAACTTAGTCAAATTAACACATGTTAATTCCAATTAAAATAATATAAACTAAGGAGGTGGATGATAATATTTTTTAGAGGCTCTTTATCCCTTTCCTTGGTCATTATTTCGGCCAACATGAGGAAATAGAGAGAGAGAGAGGGAGCTTGAAGAAACACAAGAACACAAAGAGCACAAAAGTTCAAGAGGCACAATCAAGGTAAGTAGCAAGCAATTTCTACTTTTTTTTACCTTCTTCATGATAACTCTCTCATATCTCTATTCCTTCTTAAACACACGTCTAGCAAGCAAAATCAAGAGGAAGTGAGAGGAGGAGGCCACGGTTTAGAGAAGGAAAGATGAGGTGTTATGATGTATGGATGGTTTATTAAAAAGTGCAAGTATACACTGTCGTAAACAAGTAATATAAAAGTAAATAAAGTATCGTTTCCACGAGGATTGATCATTAAGTACCAAAATTGGTAATTTTAATTCTATTTAGTCAATCGATTAGTTGGTGATTGAGATTACAAAATAAAAATGATTAAATATGAATGCAATTGATATGAAACAAATATGAGGAAAAGCCCTAGGGATTAGATTTCACTTAGCAAATTTCGGATTGAATCACCTATCTATTCTAGTCTAATTTATGTCACATGATTGATAGTTGGACTTCCCTAATTTAATTACAAACCTCTTCCAAGGTCAAACAATTCTTTAATTAATTACTAATCCAATATATCCTTATATGAATTAAAACAATTAATCATGTATTAAGATTTATGGAACTCATTAAGACTATATAACCCATATGAATATATTCCTATTTAATATGCAAGTTATGGTTTTAATTATAGGATCTATACACATGCATCTTTTTTCGGTCTCAACATGCATATTGAAATCATTCATAAGATGGCCAGTCAATTGAAAACATTAGAAACAATAATTAAAACTCAATCATGAAGAAAAAATTAGAACTAGATTTAATAAGTTAAAATTCAATCCGTTATTAGTAAGCTACGTCATCACCCTAAGAAAATAAAAATTTAGCTCATGATAAAATTAAAAACAAAACCAAAATAAATTGAAAACTTCATAAACATTGCAGAAAACTTGATTATTAAATTCTAAAATATAAAGATACAACTACAACATGCATGAAAATAGAAAAATATAACCTTCCATATAGGAGGTAAAACCTTCCATGTAGGTGGCAACTTATACCATCCAAAAAGGAGAACTACCAAAACCTTCCATGAAAGAGGTATGCAAGAACAAGAAAATGTATGAAATTAAACTCTAAGATAGTGTGTCTCATTGTGTCTTCCACTCCTTTATTTATAGATGAATGGGGTGCAAAAATTTTCACTTTTAGGTAAGAATCTTGACTATAAGCCACCAATGTTGACATTGTAAACACCTTACTCCTTGATTGCAGCCAACTTTTGATAATTAAAACAGTGGAATCTTTTTTTTTCTTCATAAAAGTTGTAGATATGGATCTTAGCTTGAAAATGCATGTGAGAGCTCCTTATTTCAATATTTGTAGCTTCAGTTATGGCCAAATTAGTAGACAAAAGTCAGACTTAGATAAATTCACGTGCTCAATTTTTAAACAAAATTTGGAACTCTTGAGGGCAGAACTGGGTTTTAGCCTCAACATGAAAGTTGTGTGAATTTTTCTTAGATTTCTATCCATATAAAGAACTTCCTAATCCAACATCTTGAGCTCCAAATATTGGCTGAAAACTGGAACATGGTCAAAATTTAGTATTTCTAATAAATCCTATTTTATGTCAAAATCATTATTTATTTATCAATTACATCCAAATTCATTACATTAAGCTCAAATATCATCCAAAAAATATTCTCATAAGGAAAAATATATATGCAAATATTTTACTTATCAGGAGGATCAAGAGGTAATCCAATAAACATTACTCCTCTTATTGATTCTTAATGGTTGTTGGTGATTATTGTTGATTTGTGGTTGTTTTTGCTTTATTTTGATGATTCGGATGCACAAACCCTAAGGGAAGGTGCTACCCAAATTTATACTAATCATGTTTGAAAGGTGTTTAAGTGATTAAACATGGGATTAGAAGTGAAAAAAAAGGTGATTGGTGGATTGAAATCAAGAAACAACATTTTTCCTTAATTTTTCAGTAATTTTGGCCAAACCTGTTTGGGAGGGTTAGAGGTAGAATTTCATGTTTCGATTAGTCCATTGGGTTTAGAA
This sequence comes from Albizia julibrissin, assembly GCA_037074505.1. Lineage (NCBI taxonomy): Eukaryota > Viridiplantae > Streptophyta > Magnoliopsida > Fabales > Fabaceae > Albizia > Albizia julibrissin. The sequence goes on along the minus strand of CM073477.1, from coordinate 55,177,537 downwards.
TGGAAAATTGTGTAGGGAACATGTATAATATGGAGTATAAAGGCTTTAGGGTGTGAAATGACAATTTTACCCCTAAACTTTAATATAGTTGTTGCCAGGGGTATTTTCATAATTTGAGCATGATTTTGACAAATTTGAGGTCAAAAATGGATTCTACATGCAAAATTGTATAGGATTAGTTCAAGTCATAATTTTTGGTACAGTACAGTTAGACCGGGTACAAGGGGGCTTAGGCCGAGTTCCCAAGGGCAATATAGTCAAAATGCATTTTTGATTCAAGATAACCAACACATTGAGTTTAGAATGATTTATGTTTTTCCATTTAAGCGTATTTGACAGTCTTCCAAAGGTCTTTGTCCATTGTACTCTTGAACCATCCCTTCACCATAGCATCACATCGTATCTAATTAGAAAGATCAATTGAATCGACTGTATGCTTTTTGACCAAACCATTAACGAACCCAAACTTGTTTTTAGCTAGGATTGCTTTGTCATGTCCACCACCCATTCTAAACAATTAGTCTTGCTCATCAACTTGTTGACAAAAACTTGCCCTGGGTTGTTTGAGGCATGTAAAAAGAAAGGATAACTTACATCTTGACTCAAGGTCATCTTTCTTAGTATTTATTCTCTCTATAAGTGCTTTATCTTAGGTTCAAAAATCGTGTGCTTTGATACCATGATAAATATGATAAAACTCTCAAAAGTATGTATATTGAATAATGATGAAGAGAACATATTAATGTATAGGCATGTGCGTAGATGATGAGATCGCATTAAATCTCTAACTGAAAATATCACGAATCTATCGTGATCTAGATTTGGAATTCTAATCCTAACTACTTAAAGATACTAACAGTAGATAATGATAAGATAATAATAGTGATGACGATGATGATGATGATGATGATATGATATTATTCTTCAGTGTGTAGGAAGAATTTCGTATTTCTATAAATTTTTCCTGATTAACAGAGTCTTATACCGCTAGACTAACTCTATGTTGGTATATATAAGGATATTATAAATTTAAAATAAAATTACCCAAATGATATATTGAGTTTTGGGCCCCTATCCTATGTGGAGAAAAGTCCATATTTAAATTGTTCAATTTATTGTATTTCCTATTTTATGAAAAGAAAAAAAAAAGAAAGTTGAGAAAGTTAAAAAAGAAAGTTTCTTGATTGTTCTTTATGAGAAAGAATATTCTCTCGAAGTTTCCTAATTTGAGGTCCACTGTGTTTCACTCATTTAAGTAGAGAGAAGACATATTAGTTTTTCACTAAAGCCAGAAAGTCCAGTTATCTGAAGGCCGGAGAGGTCTAATTATACAGCTATATGAGAGAAAGGAAGAGAGAAAACGAAAAACACAGCTTAACATGGAAATATCATTAAAATGGCATATCGAGTTGAAATATGGTACATAGGTTCAAAACATATAGTTTATTATTTTTAACGATGGGGTCATCGTTTGGAGGCCTGGTGTAAGATATACCATGTTCATGGTGAGGAACATTTTCCTAGAATATTCAGCTTCTGTATTCTCTATTTTAAACTTGTAGTTTTGGTTGTTTGGTTAACTAATTGCACATGTTTATGCATATGATGGAGACTCTCTTGTACCTTATTTTGATCATAATGGATATGATTTTCTTTAGTCTGAAAGATCTGTGGGTTTTACCCTTAAATTGAAGGGCTTTTCACATTACTAATTTTTATGTCTCTAGTGCTACTTAATTGACATCATATATTTGTTTATTTGTTTCCTCATAGACTCTTGCAAGTGATAGAAAGACGAGTTAAGAGGCAATTTTGCTTCGAAAGTTTTCACCAAAGGTCAATTTTACCTTAGAAGTTTTTCAAAGGCATTTTTCCCTAGAAGTGCTAAAAAGGGAGTAATTTTACTCTAATCATTATCCCAATTAATTTTAACCGCTAGTTGATCTAATATGCTGAGCTAGCAGTCCACATATCATCATGTCATTTTTGTTAAGGTGTAAATTTACCCCATAAGTCCATATGTCATCTATTTTATTTTTTAAAAAGTTAGATTTAAAATTCCAAGGGTACAAAAATGATGTAGATAACATGTGAATTGTCAACTCAGCATATTTGATCAATTAACAATCAAAATTAATTGGGATAACGATTAGGGCAAAATTACTTCTTTTTGACACTTTTGGGGCAAAATTTCCCTTTGGTGAAAACTTTGGGGCAAAATTTCTCCTTAACCCTAACAAGATTCAACCTATACTGCCCTCTTCCTAAGATGATATAGCATCATAACAAATCTAGTTTTTTTTTTTCAAAGCATGTTTTGTTATCATTCTTGGATAATGCTTTTCAAGTTCTTTTTTGTGGAGCAGGATTTTATCTCAAAATATTTGTAACCACGTGTCACAACTAATTATATGTGATAATTAATTATGTTGCAATACATATGGAAATTGTCATTAATGTGCATTTTTTAGAAAGGGTCTGGAACAAGACGAAACTCATGAGGAATGGGCTATTTTAATTTGTATGAGAGGTTTATATGAATAAATTAAACATTTGAGGTACTCGCGCCAGGGGAGGGGTGTTTTGTGAAAATTTGTTATGTCTCTTAGGTTATGTTTGGTTTGAGGTAAATCCCCTCCCTTTGATTGGTAAGAAAGAATGTTTAGGAGGGGAGGGGGAATTTTTTGAAAATTTCCCCTCTCTCCCCTTATAACCCTTCCCCCCAAATTGGGGCGATTTGGAGGGGGAGCTAAAAATGGTATAGCAATTGGATTAAAATGCCCCTGGGACTTTTATGAGAACCCAAAATTGCCCTACATTCTTTTTCTTCAAGCTATGTTTCCGTTTGACTATTCCCTGCAAGTTTGAGATCATCATTTCGTTGAGCTTGATGGTTTTCTTTTATTTTATAATTTCTTAGTTCTTGTTATTGTCATTTAAACAGAGTAGAAAGCTCAGTTTGTTTTGATCTTCTCTTGGAGCTTATGTGTTTCTTGAGTGTAGCACTTGTCAAACATATATATATATAGTTATTAAATATTATGTATAATGTAGAACATAAAAATATTATTTATAATTAAATTTTATTATATATTTAATAGAGTTTGAAAAAATCATTTATATAACATAAGAGTAAAGTTGTCCATGTGAAAATAATTTCCCTCCCCTCCCTTCCTAAACCAAACAAAGTAATATTAAAATCTCTCCCCTCCCCTCTCCTCTGAACCAAACAAGGTAACATTAAAATCTCTCCCCTCCCCTCCCTTCTGAACTAAACAAGGTAATATTAAAATCGCTCCCCTCCCCTCCCTTCTAATCAATCTAAACAAGGTAACATTAAAATCTCTCCCATTCCCCCCCTTCTAATCAATCCAAACAAGGTAATATTAAAATTCATCCCCTCCCCTCCCTCCGTCGAACCAAACATATACCCTTAATTTCTTCCATCCTCTCCATATTCTTCTACTACTGTCATTTTCTCCTTAGATGTACATACAAAAATTTTCAATTTAGCTTTAGTGTCTGACTCTATCTTGCAAATTTTACATGCTACTAACTTGTTATTCTTGAGAGGGTTCGTTTCAAAGGTGACCAGAGCTTCTAACACCACGGGTATAGATGATTATGTCAAAATTGATGCCATTATCACTATTATATATTCGAGCATATATAATATTTAATAAATAATGATTACAATGAATAAACGTCACATATGTCAAAATGGAGGTCACACAAGAATATATAAAGGTTAAATATGTGCACTATCACGTGTTGAGAGGCAGAATTTGTGAAAACACAAAAATAACGATTATAGTTAATAACTGTCATTTATTTAATGAAAAATATGACAGTTCTTATTAAACAACCGTCATATAACACTTACAAATGATTCGTCTTCCAACATTATATCAGTAGAAATAAATACATAACGGTTATAATAATTAACTGTAAAGTATGATTATAATATGAGATATTGTTAGATATAATATCTAATAATATCTTATATTTATACTTTTAAGATAAATACAATATGTTAAGATATAATTATATATAATAATATATCATATTTATACTTTTAAGATAAATATAATATGTTAAGATATTAATCTAATATATATTATCTAGAGAAATTCTTATGTGAACTTGGTTTGCCATTTTATTTGTAGTCTGACCAGTTAACATTAATCCTAATTGGCTACTTATGTATTTCATATTTTTATTTTTCTTAAACAAATGAATCCTTTAATTAAGATTTTACAAATAATGAAAAAGTGAATCTTATGAAATCTTTTAATTTTATTAATATGCCAGCTAATATTTAAGAGATTTCAAATCAGCTCATGAGTTGTTATATATATTTTAATTCAGGTTCATACAAGAATTTCTCATATTTTCTATTAATATCATAAGAAGGTGGGAAAGTTGGGATTCTGAAAAAAAAATTTATTTGATAATACTTCACAATTCTTCATAAAGAACTGTTATGTATTCTTTAAGAATAATTAACCGTTATAAATAAGAAAGCGAGATTCTAGAAAAAATTATTTCACAATACTTGTTAATTCTTCACAAAGAACTATTATATATTCTTTAAGATTACTTAATGGTTAAAAATAATAACCATAATATATAAGAAGGCAGAATTTTGAAAAATGTCAAATATAAGGAAGCGGGCTCTATAAAAAATTTATTTAACAAAACATTATGGTTCTTCATAAAATATGTTAAGTATAATTTTATATAAAAAGGTGGGATTGGGGGGGTTTATTTGACAATATATTACAGTTTTTATAAAGAACTGTTAAGTATCCTATAATATAAAAAAAAAGATATACATTACAATTCTCCACAAAGAACTGTTAGATATTTTTTCATCTAAAAAGACAGGATTATGAAAATATCAAATATAAGAAGGTGTGATTATGAAAGAAAAAGTTTATTTGTTGTAACTCTTCCAATTCCTTCTTAAATGTTTTTTAGCTTCTCTAATAAGTCTCATACTCTTCTTTCCATGGGTTTTGTTCTACCATTATGGGTTCCGTCCTCCACTGCTACTATAGATCTTCACTCTGCAACTCCTTCATCTCATGATTATTTTCATATAAGCTTTTATGTTTTTTTCAATTAACATTTTTAATTTTATTTTATTTTTTTTATAACTAGAGCTCACTAGTTGAGGCTCAAGGTCACTGGATTATCTAGGAAGAAGAATCACAAATAAAAAGCAATATCTAATTTATGATGATAGTTGTTAGTTTGAAGATAAAAATAAAGAAAAAAAACAGGAGAAAACTAGAGAGTACAAAAAAATGTTGAGGTAAAATGTTAAATTTTTTATTACTATTTTATTGCTTTGAAAATAATTTTGATTACACTAGATTATATAAACTAAAATCAACATAATTTTTTCTCCTAATTTTTAATAGTTTGTTGAATCACAATCTACTTAAATATTCACAATCTCACGGTCCTAAACTTTAGCAAGTCAATTTAAGTCAAATTTGTTGAATTGGATTTGAGATTTTCTTAAATTTTAATATTTGTCAATTTTACTATATATATTCTGATTTTCATATTTATAGGCTAAAGTATACGTTAAGTCCTTTAAGTTTATATCAAATATTATTTTAATCCTTTAAATTTAAAAAATACATTTTTAATTCCTTGATGTTAACACCGATAACTCTTACTAGCAGAAAATGTTGGTATGACAAATTTAATGTTGTCTCAACAATAAAATTGCATATTGTTGAGGAAACATATATTAGTTTATTTGGATTAACTTATGGAAGCTCCATAAGTGCTTATAAATCGTGATTCACGGAATACGAAGTAACTTTTATGGTTTACGAGGTTGTTTTTACGGTCTACGAAGTAAATATGTAGAGGAGATTTATCTCGATTTACATAAATCAGGTTTATAAAATAAACCCGATTATACATTGAATTTCCAAACATGCCAATACTAAATTTTAATTCTTTACTATAATATGTTTATTTTGAACTTAAAATAAAGATAAAAACTGAAAATGTGTCGTCTATTCCTCCGGTGTCGACAATGATGTCTCCCTCCCCAGATCAACCGATGCGACCGCAGCTACTCATTTCATCCTTCCAGTTCCATTTCTCTTCACTTATCGCAACTGGTATCTGCTTTTTAATTTTGGCTTTTACTGTGCAAATACACTTTTTTGCAAAATCTGAGTGATTGGAGATGTTGGCTTCTATTTTCACAGATTGTTAGAACTCCAATCCACGCTTGAATCTCCAACTGCAGCAAACGAGTACTATAAATTAGGCCTTGAACCTGTGCTTTCGCTCCCTGGTTATTATATTCCTCTATTAAATTATATGTCCAACTCTATAAGCTCACTAAGATATATACAGGAGCTTGAACTGCTCCAAGATATATGGGGAAAACTAAGGCCAACAAAAAAAACCCTACTCGACAACCATTTGTATTCTCAATGTTTAGATCAAAAATGGTCCGAAAGTCGTCGTTGATAAACCCTAAAATCCTAAGACGGCTATGTTTAATTTTTACCTTTATTTAAATTCTAAAATATAAAAAATATTATATTAAAGAATTAAAATTTAATATGTTTTGTCAGCATTTTATTACTGAGTAAATATTTTCCACTAATGAGAGTTAACGGTGTTAATATCAAGGGATTGAAAGTATACTTTTTAATTAAAATATTAAATTAATACTTAATGTAAATTTAAAGAACCAAACGTATATTTTAGCCCATATTTATATTATCCTTTTGCTCTTACTGGAACTCTAAGTATTAATATGTGATCGACAATCTACAACAAACACATGAGAGAATATTGTAGAATTTTTTTAATAGATTTTTTTTAAAAATTCAAAAAATTATAAGATAATGCTCTAGAATGTTAAAATGATTAATTTCTTTTAAATTGTATGATGTTTATCCATAATATATTGAATTTTGAATACTATAAAAAAATATTTAATATTATTCTCTTGTTATTGTCAATGATTATATTGTGTTTTATATAATAAATAAATAATAATAAAACTAAGTAAAAATAATAATAAAAAAATAATTGTTATATATGACATCAACATATATTACGGTTCAGAACTTACTATATATAATACTTATATATATGATACTTCGAAACCATAATTTATAATCGATAATAACCGTCATATATATATTGATAATTTTGTAGTAGTGTAGGTTGGAGATTAGACAAAGCTTTGAGCATATGTAATGAGTCCAAGTCCTTAGCAAACATTCATTCAATCATCTTGATTTCTTTCATCCCACTCACCTAAACTTTATTCTATATTAAAAACAAAAATTTCATTCAACCTTCCTTTCATCCAATACGTGTGCGTATGTATACAATTGATTTGGACTATTGGACAAAGATTTCTCACAAGAATCCCGTCTAGTTTTTATCTTTTTTCTCTCTTGCATTAAATTGATTCGGAATATTTTTTAAATTTTTTCTTATAATTATATTTTTAGTGTATACCATTGCAATATTAAATCGTTATATAAAAATATTCATGTTGGCCCCTTTAAAAAAATAGCGTAAGATATAATATATTTATTGGATGATAGTTAGGTAATGAAGGTACATCTTTAACATAAGAGAGTCTAATGCATTTTGATCATTAATCAAAATTACCCAAAAAAAAAAAGCTAAGAAGGAAAATAATTTCATACCACTAAAACATTTAAAGCAAACTTTGTGTCCGAGGCATATAATATCATTTTTAATATCCAAGACGTTAACAATTTTTGAAGATAGAATGAGTGTTCTCCTCACAATGTAGACCTCATATTTGTTCTCTCTATAACCCTTCACATCCCATTGAACTCTTATTCAGAATCACGATTGTAATATTTGAAAATAACTTTTCAATTATAAATTAATGTATACAAGATAAAAAAACAGAGTTATCTCAATTTGGTAAATAAATGCTTAACAAGCATTGAGTTGCTAGCATGAAGTGGAATGATTTTAGGCGAGAAATAAGCACACCATCCCTTCCGAATTTTCCTTTCCCTCCCCGGCTCCCTCCAAACTCGGTGGCGCGTTTGGCGCCGTCACTGGTCCACAAACCTTAATATATGAGGTGCTGGGTAGGGTTGGATTGCAGTAGGTACTGATGAAACTAGATGTCTTTATGTAACATTGACCTGTGCCATCTGATAATGAAGAAGCAGCATAACAAGAACCAGCAAGGCAGTTCCCTCTGCAAGCTGAGATACCAATGAAAAATACCTCTGAATCAAGCATGGGAGGATAAGTCAAGACTAGTGAATGGTCCAATTGTAACATAGTAGCCCTGCTTGGACAATCCTCAAGCCTCACCTTCATCCTACATCCTTTCCTACTATCACTAGGATCGATCATCTCAAAATTCTCAGATGGGTATCCACAAATTGGGTTTGAATCCTTGTAACTACACACCCCATAGTTCCCACAATACCCAAAAACCTTACATTGATCTTCAGCAGCTACCCATCTTACAGTAGAAATTCTACTATCTCTAGGGGAAATGTAAATTCTCAAGTTCCCATCACTATCCAACTTCAGAATTCTCAGAATGTCTCTCCCTTCAGCGTAATCACTGCTATAAGAAATATCCAGAGGAGTCGCCAATTCCGGATCGTAAAGTTCCAAAATCCCTATGGATTGTAATACTAAAACCGGCGAAGATAAATTGACATTTGGGGATGAATTTGGATCAAGATCCCAGTACAGTACACTATCATTCCACCTAAGTGTGAGGTTACCTGAGCGAGTAACTGTAAATGAATAATCACCAGATCGCAAAACCATACGGGTTGTGAAATTTTGAGAAGGCACGATGGTGTCAATGGGATGGTCGAAGCTCGACCAAACGACGCCGGTTCGATTGGAGAGAATCAAGTTTCCGTCGTCGTTCAGGGAGGCAGAAGAGACGCCCAAATTGGAAGTACCGGAGTCCCAAACGGCAACGCCGGAGCCGTTCTCCGCCGCCAGAGGGGAGAAACTGAAGCGAGCCACGGGAGTCAACGGCGACGCCGTTAGGCGGACCAAACAACGGGTGTGCCGCCGTCGTCTTGAATGACGGGTGTTACCATGCTTTCCTATTTTCACGAGTTTTAAATATGACTGTGATTGATGTTCATATAGAGGAATCATTTTTTTTTTTAATTGGAGTTATGCATGATAATCTGCTAATAAGGCCCTCTAACTGTCAAGCCAGCCTAACCACAATCTATCACAATAAAAGGAAGGGGGATGTGGCAAAACCAACATGTTCCCACAACCATTATATCCCTCTTTAGCCAGTTGATCTGCACACTGCAACGCACTTCATGATGCATGTATAAGTTTGATATCCCATCCTAAAAAAAGCATTCTGCGAATTGCTATATAGAGGAATCATTGGCTTTCTAATAACTCTCCTCTCCACTTCTTCTCCATTTAGGGACTTTTTCTTTGTTTATGGTGTGTTTGGTTCAATCAATGTGATGTTAGATGAGATTCATTAAAGTTAGGTTAAAAGAGGTTATAAGCTTTGTTTGGTTCAAAAAAAAAGGGAGGTTAGAGGAGGTAAGGTTTGATTTTTTATTTGGTTCAAGAAGAAAGGTGAGCGAAGTTAATTATAAGTGGATAAATATACCCTTTTATATGTTTTTTTTTAAATGATCATAGATACTTTATTATAGATTTTTTTTTTGAAAAATGTCTCATAAAAATTTTCCGAAGGATAATAGATTATATGATGAAGCTTTTGAATAGCACTGGAATAGAAACATACGGGATGCAGTGGTGACTCATGAATGAAACGAAAATGGCAATAGGGTAGTACTAAAATATTAAAAAAAGTTGTATAGGCAAATTTGTTAAAAGTTGGAGCAAAGTTTCTCTTCCCTTAAAAAAAACTTTGATTTTGGAGGGGTAAGAGAGGAGGGGAGGGGATAAGAAAAAGACAAAAATTTCTCATCTCCCCTCTCCTCCATTTTTTGAACCAAATAGCCATACCAACCCTTTTTACCTCACTTCCCCTCCGCTCACCTAAAAAAAACATCTAACCAAATAGAGCCTTAGGGTGTATTTGGTCGGGGAGGGGCGGGGAGTATGCTACCTTATTTAGTTTGTTAAATGGGTAGAAAAAGCATCTTTGGTCATAAGAATAAAAAATAAAGAGAAGGAAGAAAATGAGAGTCAAAATTTTAGTTTCCTTCCAAGTTAAAAATTCAATCTAAAAAAGATAATGAGGACATCTTCCCTCCCTTCCCCTCCCTTCACCTCAAAACCATTAGATTATGTTTTAATATGACAGATTTAATGTTATGTATTAATATTAAATATAATAAAAATCTACAATTATAATATTATTACATAACATTAAATCTCACCTATTAAAACATTATCCAATGATTGAGATATTAAGTGGAGATAAAGGTTAGTAGATGCACTCATCCCTCGTGAGAAAAGATTCAAACTTCCAAAGCTGATAAGCACAGCTACTCATCATCAAATAATCAATGGCTGGTAATCATAATCTAAATGAGTTTATCCTAACATAAGTGTATAATTTGAGCAGTCCATCTGAGTCTACAATTTCTACAATGTTATATGCAGAAGAATAGTCCAGTCATCCAAATTTAATGCTTTCATGTAATTCGAGTTATATACTAGAGTTACATGTTATCTTAAATATCTTCCCCTATATTAAAGGTATGCTTAAATTAGTGTTATAAAAGCATGTGGATGCAAGCCGCGAAAATATTCATCCCATATACTTACATATACACTATAAATTATATTATAAAAGCAGTTTTTACTTTCAATTCTCACAAATATTAAATTGATCTAATGTCATATATGTAATAATTTGAGTCATACACTCAAATATTGTAGATCTTAGCAATGATCAACTAATCTGATGTTTCTGGAATCATTGTTGAAAGTTATAATCTTGACCAAGATATCAAGTTATTCAAGTCATAGGCATAGGACCAATATGCCTTTTCAGTGGAAAGTTCATCACAATTTGGCTCAGATTTAATAAAGTCATTGTTGAACATGATCAATAATTGATTTAAGTGGTCCAAAAATCTATAATAGAGATTTATCCACAAAACAAAAGAACAGGATTCACGGTGGCATAAGAAATTAAAGAATGGGTTTGGTTGGTTTAGTTAGTAACGAGTTGATTTATAACTATAAAGTTGTAAGTTCAAATCTTATTGATGTAAGAAATCTATTGATAGACAATTTAGGAGTATTTTTATAAGTGTTCTTTGAATCTAGAGACATATCCTAATCCTAATGAGTCTAGGATCTAACTCAGCTAAATTTTTTTTTTAACCAATAAAAAAAATAAATTAAAGAGTTCATTACCCCGTCTTCCTGTTAATTCATGCCAAGCTGTCACGGGTCAACTAAGGCTGGAGAATAATTCCTTTTTGTACTGGAATAGTGGAAGGCGACCGTGACATATGGATTGGTTGAACGGCCACAACAGTATCCCATAGAGGCAATAATTAACGTTTCTGTAAATTAATAAAACACGCAATTTAATGCCACCATAAGCCCTGAGGAACGTTGTGGCTATAACTGATTTTATTGACACTAATGGCTACTTGAGATGGGATTTATTTCACTCTCTTCTTCCGCCAGACGTTTTGAAGGCTATATCTGAAATAAATATCGCGCAGCTTCCCCAAGAATCTTCTTGTTACTGGACTTTAACGTCGTCAGAAGAATTCCTGGTTAAATCTGCTTATCACGCCTATGAATTGTTGAATTGGAGTGCATATGATTCAAGATGGTCCCAAGTTTGGAAACTTCCAATGGCTTAGCGGGTTAAAACTTTTATATGGCTTATGCTTAAGGGCCGATTGCTCAATGATCAACTTATGTGATGTATAAAGAAAAATGTATTGAAAAAGCTGTGTTTGTGTGATTCGACCCAACTCATTTAACATCTTCAATAAAACCATTGTTATATAGAAAAGAGTAAAAGCCGAAATCTACCCATAAAGTATTTTGTCATGGTCATCTAACATTATAAACTTTTTTCTTGAATGTAAATGTACACATTAAATTTTTAAAATGGTGTAAAATAAGTCAATTAATGTTGATCTCTTAGTAAACATATAGGTCAAAAAAATAATGCAAAAATACACATAAAATATTCACAACGGTGTTAGTGCAAAAATGCTAAATGTCTAGAGCATCATTGTGAAAATAATTAACTTACGGATATTAAAAAAATTAATTAACTTAATTATTTTAAAATTGTAAATTAATTTTCCTAAAATACCCCTTTTTTGCCAAACTAAAATACCCAGTACTCTGTTTACATTAAAAGCTACCTCCAATGCAAACCTCTTTAATTGTGCAATTCGTAGGGAGGTATTGAAGGAAAAATTATAAATTTAAAAGATAAAATAAATTAAGGTATTATATTTAGAAAGAGGGGTAATATTATTCGTGTATAGAGGATGAATCAACGTGGAAACAGCAAGAATAATTATTTCAAGTATTAACGTCTGGAGCACAAGGGATCTCTTTGCAACAAGAAAGGATAACCAATGCCCCTCCTCTTAGAAGGGAACGCCACAAACAGAACACTCACAACAAAACCAACCACAAGAGGAACAGTATTGGTCACCTTTCTGGGAATTCCTGGGTAATAGCACTTTACAACATCATGATTCAACCCTGCAAAAGCAAGAAAAGAGATCAAAGAAAGTGAGGCATAGAAGAGATCAGTCCATCTCAGTCTATAATCCGACGGCTCACACGGCTTCTTCCTTCCTCCATTGAAAGTCCATGTCCCTCTCAATGTTGCTATCCCATAACACAGCCTTCCACTGGCTGTTCTGAAGCTATCTGTGAAGGTGAAGAACACACATGACACTGCTAATATGGCCAGAAACACGCCCATGAGCCACCGGCTCAGCACGCCGCATTCGCCATCATCGGTTAGGATTGGAGTGAAGATGCTGAAAGCAAGAATGGTGGCTGTGGGTAACAGAACGTTGAGCCTGGCTGTGCCACTGAGTATTGCATTGATGATGTAGAAATAGTAAGATTCATCGACCCCATAGTCATCGATGTCGTAATATTCATCTTCACTTTGTTCTGCTTGGAGAATTAAGTCTTGAGTTGTTGAGTTATCGTTCATGATCTCCTAAAATGAAATGAGTTTGGAGAATGTTTACAGGAGGAAGCTTGTGATGATTTTAAGGTCATGTGTAATGGGGGATATGTTCCTTTCTTTGAAATGCAATGGAGGGGTATTTCTTTCTCAAGTAATAAGGCATATACATATGCATATACATAATATATATTGCTTGCTTAATAGTTGGGAGATGTTTATGCTTTCCCCTGTTTGCAGAAGAAACCCACCATGTAACAATCTTCAAAAGAATCTTTATCATTACTGGGAATCTAGTCAGAGATACATCATTCTGCTTTTTTTTTTTTTTTAAACTTCTTTTTAAATATCATCTTTTCATTTAGAAATGAGAAAAATCTTACGGAATTACTCCATCCATCCTTTTATTATAAGATCCAAATAACCAAATTGTGTGATTAAAAAACTATTCAAATTTGTTAAAAAAAGCAAATAAATGAGAGAGAAAATGATAAGAATGTATGGGAAAATTTAATTATAGGTAAAATTGGTAAAAATATATTTAATGCTTAGATAACTCCAAAAAGATCTTATAAAAAGGGGAGGAGGAATTCAAAAATGTGAATCTTATAAATAAGGAGGAAGGGAGTATGTGTTGTTTGTATACTAATGCAATGTGAAAAACTAACTTCCTTCTCCAAAATGAGTGGATAGGATAGGCCAATACACTTCAATGAGTGATGAAAATTTGGATTTGGTCCTATTTTTCATTAGACCAACATGTTTGGGTCAATGAAAATTCTTATTTCGTTCATAATAACTGAATCGTAAGATTCCTTCCCATGATCAAAAGAGAATGTGGGTAGAGAAAAAGAAAGTGGAGTAGTGAATTTCATCACCATCTGTCTTTCTCTCTCCTCACTTTTCTCTCGAAACAAACATTCAAAGGGGAAATAGATGCTAGAAACTGAACCTTTCATTGATTTCAAGTAAATCTTTACACTTTCCCAACGCTATACAAAAGTCATACTCATATCTCATGCTATGAACAGGATGGACCAGAAGAAATACCACCATCCCCAGAATTTTGCTAAAAATGGCAGAATAGCCCCCTAATTTCAACTCTGAAATAGAGATAAAAAAAATATTGAGAAATCAGGTATCATGAGTCTTTAAGGCCATTCACTTATCACCTCTCTCTTCGTTTTGTTGAGTAGAATCATCTTCCCCAGTGCCACAAAGTTTGCAAGGATCAGTAATTTTCTTATTGCACCAGTGATCTGGAACGCTCAAGAAATGTGTAGACATGAACTTTCTGAATCTCTTCTTGTACTCTTTGGGAGAGATTACAGTTGGCAACACATTCTTGGGCACAACAAGTGAAGACTTCACCCAAGTCTCAAATTGCTTGTCCCAGGTATACTGCCTGAGATAATCGATAATCCCGCAGACAAGCTCGCGCCTCTGTGAATCTACTCCAACAAGTAAGGAGTAATCCATCACATTGATTGACTGCACAATAAGGAAACCATGAAACTATTAGACACGAGTACAAACTAACCATAGGGCACACATATTGAAGTATCATCAATCATGGTGGGTTCCAAGATACTATAGTGATTTAAACGCAAACTCACATTAAGAAAAGTCGTGTCGTTCCAAACAGCACGTTGAAGAAAACGTTTTTCTTTGTTGCTAACGTATAACGGAGAAGAGTTCATGTCATTCACAAAGTTCTGATCCAGAAGAACATCCCCAGCACTATCAATAGCAGAATTGTACCGATCATAAAGTGCGCCTTTAAGATCATACTGGCGAGTAATATTGCGATTGTAGGTAAGATTTTCCATCACCATGAGATCATACTTAGACTCTTTCCCACTCTTCACATTCCTTTTAGTTACCTGCAGAGAGCACGAGTTGTTGAGATCCATGGAAAAAAAAAAGAAACGGGACAAAACTTAAGTCCAATACAAGAGAAGTACAAGTTGCAAACAGTATACCAACCTGATATATCCCCAAAACTTTCGCAAGACATGTCTGACTACCAGTCTCAAATGACTCCTTCATGTAATTGAAATATGAAGGAGCAAACACCAGAAAAGAATCAAGCTCAGTCTTCTTGATTTCCTTTATGATGAACCTATCATCAAGTGTCTTAGCAAAAAAGGACTTGCTTTTTCCACCTTTAGCGTCCCAATTCCTACAACGGCTTAAAGAAGCAATATAGTCAAGCTCAGATGGGCAACACCAACTTCGAAGTTCTCGGAATTGATTAACAAAGTGGCAAATCACAGAATATTTATCCCTTCCAAGAGATTTCACATATCCCATAGATATCTCCATAGCATTTTTTTCTGATGCTCTGGAGGCTCGTGACTCTTCAGAATAAGTGCTTCCTGTTGAATGCACAGAATCAGAATCTGCTGAACTACCTATACTTGAATGAGGAGATGATAAATCAGTCAGGCCTTCCAAAATCTCAGTCATTTTTGAGGCTGTTCCACTTTCTCTCCTATAATCCTCACTATTAACTTCTGTCACCATAGATGAATCTTTCAGCAAGGCCAGTGCACAAGCAATTATGCTTGAGAGTTCACCCTCATAATCAGACACAACATGATCATCTGTCCTCAGAGGTATGTGCATCCTTGTACCTTCCTCAGCAATCAGCTCATGGGCTGTAGGTAGATGTTCAGCACTAGAGCTGCTAACAGATTCAAATTTAAGCACGCATTTTTTATGGAGCTCTCTTATGCTTACTTGTCGGATTTCAACAAAAGGCTTCCAGAACCATTCATTTGAACTCAGCAAATTGGAACCAGGCGAACGCAGGGACACACTTTTGTTTAATACCTTTAAATCAGAAATCGAGAGATTAATATCTTTGGAAACTGTATGGTCTTCATGTGCCGGATAATTCGACATAGAATCCTTTGCTTGGAGATTTCCATCTGCTGAAGGATAATTTGTAAAAACTTCCGACCTCAAATTCAACTCTTGGTCAGAAGAACTTTTAAAGCTCATATTACCCATAATAGGCTTTTCCAAATTGCTTGGGACATTAGGAGTGTCAGAAGGATCCTCCTGTTCACTGCCATCTGAAAGAGGGCCTTCTATTGGAATTTCCTCTGCCAGGAGTTCGTTTACTTCCACTGGTGAATCTGCCATAGCTTCCACATCTACACTCCTATTTATAGACCCAGTTTCTCCATCAATGGCGCTCTCCAACTTTGAATTATGAGTATGTTCTTGCTTAACTTTCTCAGCTACACCAGAATCAACTCTTAATACATCTGGTGAGAATAATGAGTGCATGCGTTGAACCCACACACAAGATTCAATCAGTAGATCCCACATCAATCGATTTAGACTGAGAAGTGCGTAGGCAGCCAGGCCATGATTACCATTCTTAGCAACAGCATTCTTGATGTTAACCTGTTACAGTGACAAAAGCCAGACACAGGAATAGTGAATAAATATTTAACCAAAGCAGCAAAAGAAAAGCTTCGATTCAGAGAAGTAATTAGAATCACTAGAGAATGAAAATCCGATGCTGAAGTATTATTTCTACATGTGCACAGCAATGTAGGCAATAGATATCCTAAACTTTGGAGAGAGAAATATATCAGTTCCTGTATCAAACATTGTATAGGCATCAGAATGTGTTTCAAAGTATTGTATATGTATGCATACTATATTGAAATGCAACACCCAAATTTAGAAAACTGAACATGAGAAGTTTAAAACTCTTGTTGAGGCAGATGGAGTAAGAATATCAAAATCATTTACCAACAGAAAGCTAACCTCAAATTCTTCTTGTTCTTGCTTTACCATCTCCTCAACCTCGGAGAACTCTCTTATTGATCCTCCCAGGTTCAAAGTTGAACCTTCAAATTTACCTTTTAATCTCTTCAAACAGTTTGCAACTTCAGTGAACAGTAATATGCCTTTCATGTACACCTTAACACGTAGGAGATGAATTTAGTGCGGGAACTTCATAAGAAAGAATAGTAACAATAAACAAATCAACTTTGGACATCAACAATCAAGACAGCATCAGTAATGTATAAATGGCAAAATAGGGAAGCATACATTTTCAACCTCCTTACGAAGCCAATCATTTCGAATGGCACCAGTGAACTCTAGCTTTTTAGGGGGCATCCACACAGTACAAGTAGTGACAGAAGAATATCTGAACATGGCAACCATGTGACGAAATCTGTATGAAAGGAAAAATAACAAGACACATCAAAAAATGCATAACAAGCAATGTTAATGCCTTGCCCTCTACCTGGGCTGCTCCAAAATCACGGGAAAAATTTGGGCACATTAAAATTCATAAATAATATTATTAGATGGAATTAACTAAAGATTATGCAATACCCTTATTGACAATCATAGAAAACAAATAAAAACAATAAGATTCTAAAAAAATTCTTTTTCAAAATGCTACAAATTAAACAAAACATTTACCAAGGAATCCAAAACTAGAATAACACAAAAATTGCTTATCTATGTAAAGTTCCTTCATCTGATCCCATGACCTGACCAAATCTCTGTGTCTTCATAAATCTGTGCTTTCTCAAAATACAGGCTATTCTAAGCAACACATGGCCCAACCAATTACCTTGAGAGACTACCTTATTACTATACTTTGTTTACTGTATTGTTTTCCGTTTCCTTTTCAGACACAGCAAGGTTAGGAAAAATTTTAAGTTTACAGAAAATGGTTTGGTAAAGAGAAAACGTTATACCCAAAGAAATACAGAAAATCCCTATCAAGGGAATGGCCACAGCTTGATTTTCGATTGGAAGAATAGTGAGAAAGGCTAAGCTCCAAAAATTTTCCAAATGATAGACTACGGGCAGTGGTTGATATCAACACTCTCTTAGTTGACCCAAGCTTGCATTTTCCACAACGGCTCCACATCCAAAGTTTCCCTTCTGCTGCTCCAGGTAAACACTTCTCCTGGGGAATTTGTTTAACTTGCATTGTAAGCTGCTTATTGTGATGGGCATAATAATAGAAGTGAGCTTCTGGTAATTCATGACAGGTGTTACAAAGTCTTGTCTGCATATTAAATACAATAATTAGTTAGATCTTGGTCAAGAACAATTTCAAAAACTATAACCAGTCATCAGTTATATATTGGGTTTTAGTGTCAGTGCGATGAGATATATACCATTCAAATAAACTAGACTGGGACAAGCCTATCTTAATTAGAAGCAGGCGCTGTATTCCTATTACCCCCTAAGTCATCTACCAAAAGGAAAATACTAAACAAAAAAATGAAATAAATGAAAACCTGATTGAGTAGATTATCCTGAAGAAACTTTCCCAGCGGGACATCAAAATTTTTGTAAAACATAATATGAGAGAAATGACTTTGCTGACATATAGTCCCTCTTAATGCATTCCGGCTAGACATCAAGACCAAAATACTCTGAGAATCCAAGACTGTGTTGATATCATCCTTATTTTGCAACTGATTTTTGTTATCATCACCCTCTTTAATTTTGTCCCCATCAAGTTCCAAGCACCCAGTAAAACTCTGTGATTCTCTAACATTAAATGATTTCTCTTCATCAGAAAAATTTCTGGCCTCATGTTGGCGATTGTCATCTGTTTCTTGATTTTCTAAAACAGAAACTGATTTGTTGACTTCACCATCTGGTTCCCTTTCATAGAGGCCAATACACTGGGATTGTCTACCATTCGATGCTTTCTCTTCATCAGACAAAACTCTCGCTTCAATTCTGCTATTGTCATCTGTTTCTTGATTTTCTGAAAGAGAAACTGATTTGTTGACTTGAGCATCTGGTTCCCTTTCATTCAGACCAAAATATGCCGACAGAGTTTGATAAGGTGCAGAAGATGGTAAGGGAAAACTGTCGCCCAGAACTTTCTTTAAAGAAGAAGAGATGGCTGAGAATTGAGAAAACATTAATGGATCATATGATTCATGGGATCCATTGCATATGGGAATTTCAATACTAACAGGTCCATTTTCAGCAGGCAAACACTCTACAGATGAACTGCTTGAATCACTGGACTCTATGCTATGGGATTTTTCATCAGTTGCCAGGGTATCTGTTGCAACATTAGGAACAGAAATGGTAGAGAACATTGCTCTCTGATCAACAACAAAAGAAGTCTCAAGGATTAAGTGATATGCCATGACAACTGCACACCTCAGGACACATTTCACCCTCTTCAACTCATCACTATTTGCTCCTTTCAGCAAAATCTGCAAAGTTGGGTATTGAAGTACTTAATATAACCCCAAATAATAGATGCAAACTCATCAGCAGGAAGAAAAGTCTTCAACAACAGCTTCAGTATATAAGCAGACAGTGCTAATTTATTATACCATGTGCATGTTCCAGCTTGTAGTTAGATTTATTCACCATATATTTTTATTCAAATGTAGCGTATTCCTGCTGTAAATTACCCAGACACATCTTTATATTGATTTTTCAGAGCATACTGACTTCAAGCATACCCTCCAGGGTGGGGAGGACTCTGAACACCCAGGTCATACTGAATAATTAAATGAAGTAGTTTATAACCCTCGTTATTATAGATTTAAGATTAAAAAGGACCAAGGAGGTCCACAAGTAAGTGAAAGCATACCGTACAACCCAAACGTGTTGGACAGCCCTCAATGAACATTAAAGTCTTGATGGGCCTCTTTCCTCCTTCAACAGAACCAGCATGTTCCTCTACAAACTTCTCAAAATAAATGGAGTCACAGTGCTTTAGCTTTTGACCATTCAAATTATCACATGATAGAATTGGTGAACCAGTACAACGTGCAACTCTTTCAAGGCGATGAAGTTTCATATCAAGTACTAATGTCATTCCTTTCTTCAGAATTTGCTCTTGTATATCACGAGAAACAGTTTTCTCCACCAAAATAACATTTGGGTGGCACTTCTCTATAAGCTCAATTAAAGATTTTAGATAGTCTTTCTCCTGTTAGCAAGCAAATTATTAGAGGGAGAATACACTAAGGACAGAAGCCAAATCAATTTAATTACCTGCTCCATAGAGTCAAACGAGGACAGGCCACTACAAGAATGGCCAAGCATTCCACTCATCAGCAACAACCTTGGATTTTGGTACTTAGTTGGCATGTGCTTGTGTGCAGCATGCTTTTTGAAGACCGAACCTTTGATAATTTGACTGCAATACCGAATATAATAAGTTTACAGGACTAATGTCCCCGTCAAAAAACAATATTGTACAACTCAAACATAAAATTGAATGAGCAACCATGGTTGTTTACAGGACAAAACAAAATTATCAGTTGAAGACCAAGATAAAGCATTTCAGGGACAAAGGAAGTTTCTTAGAAGGATAATGCTACGGGAAAAGAAAAATCAGCAGAGCTAAAGGATATCTTACTTGGCAAGCAACATTTTGGGAGAAAATTACATTGACGACAACAGAAAAGACAAAACAATACGAATTTCCTTTTGAATAATCAATAAACACATAATACAAATATAATACTCCTCTGGTCCTAAATATAGGAACTAGCTTGTAGTGCAGTCAAGGATATCTTATTTCGCAATCAACATTTTGTGAGAAAATTACATTGACGACAGCAGAAAGGACAAAACAAAACGGATTTCCTTTTAAATAATCAATAAACACATGATACAAAAATAATACTCCTCCAATCCTAAATGTAAGACTCATTAAATGAGGTCCTGACCAGAGGTAGCAGAATAGAATACAACTGACCAAAGAAAATTACATAACGCGATATGGATGCAGCATTTTGAAAAGTTATATGTACCTGGATGAAAGCCAACATATATTTAAAAAGGAAAAAAAACCGCTAATAGTTAAAAGACTATGTTGCAACCAATTATCTAAGTTTCAGTTGAGTTATTCACAAAGCACCTTGAAATAAGTTCTTACAGTCAAACTGTTCTTACCTTTGGCTGCAAGAACCAGCTGCAATACATTTCACTTTAACATACCCATCAGGATTCATTGATTTAACTCCAATAGCATCAGGTTTCAGAAATGAAGCAGCTTCCCAAGATAAAGAAGTGACTATGTCCACCCAATTCTTACCACCATCATTGGAAGAGGAGACGCCAACAGATTTAAGAAGCTGACCTACAAGTGCCTTAAATCTCCCATTTACCACTTCTTGCATTGCCTTTAACTTTTCCTCCTTGAACTTGTAAGACCCACTCAATTCATCATTAGAGCAACTCAAAGAAGTTGGCTCACCCCAGTTCGCACTATCAGTGCACTCATCATCATCATCATTACAAGCAACACTATGGTCTACATCATCTTGTGGGTTTTCTGGATCAGGAGGTTCCCATGTTTGGGCATCCAAGTCTTCAGGAATTGAGTCTTCAGGTTCCTCATCAACAGATAAAGCAGGGTTCTCAGAACTATCCGCTTTCGCTTCTGGACAGTTCTGTCCCTGAGAAATCTCCACATCTCTCACAGCATCCCCTTCATGCACAGAATCATTTGTATTAAGTGGATTTTCACTCAATCCTTCTGAATTTTGTAAGCTTGAGTGTTGCGTTTTTTCATTCAATTTATAGTCATGATTTTCCCTACTAACTTCAACTGTGCCTTCTTCTTGACTCATCCTAACAAAAACATATTAAATAACAATTTGAACAAACACAAGGTATGAATTATAATCACAGCTCTCTGTTGATAAAAGTACCTGTCAGATGAATTCATATCAACTGAAAAATCACCTGAAATATCATAAAGGAAGGATTTAGATTCACACTAATAATTGTACAATATTGGATAAATAATGTCAAATAAAATATAAATTTGACAAAGAAATAGTAATTTACTGCAGATGGAAGCACAGCTATCAGTGCTAGACAATGAAATAGTGGGGCTAATCAGTGGTGTCATATAAGCACTTGCACAGTCAGATTTCAGATTTTCTTTCTTTTCTTTCTCCCCGCAAAATTTACAAGGCCTGATGGGAACTTTGCCATCCAACTTCAAGTTGCTCTCATTGCTTTGATTCTTGTAGTCAAGTTTTGAGTCTGTCAGGCCCGCACCACAATATTGGCACATGCTACACATCCGGTCCAAAGCCGATGCAGAAAAGTCTAATTAAAAAGAGGCCTGATCCGATCCCTATACAAGTTCAAGTAAAAGCTATAAGTATAGAAAAAAATTTTGAACCAATTTCATAATCAAGACCACCTTGAATGAACCAAAGTTTCCTAACTAAACAGTATAGCTTTTAAAGTAAAATATAATCTCTTTCAATTAAATTTGTACGTGCATATAGTTCAAATTTGGTTTCCTCCCTTCCCTGATAAAGAAATACCTAGTGAACGATAAAATTCCAATTAAAATAGCCATATCTATATATAGAAATATTGTATCTATAGATGAAATCATCGTCTTTATGACTAGTAGAGGCCAAAATCCACTTAAAAATAAATCGATTAAATGAAAAATGACGCAAATTTGTGAATGCAATAAGATGTCCAAGAAAGATCTTTCGAGGGTTTATCTGTTTCTTACATGAAATACAATAAGATTTCAGAAATTCCCCAAGATAACCACTTCTCTTTTGTGGATAACATTTTCTTTACTAGGGAAAAAATGAAACATCTTTACATTAATTTCTGCTGGTTGATTATATCAAATGAAATAAATATTACTTCACAGCAAGAGATCATATTCCAACTCTGAAAAGGGATTTTTCACAGGTGAACATATGTTCAATCAATAACTGCAACAAAAGCAGGAAATCATTTTTTCCTTGATTGATGCATCATGCACAAGAACATGCAGAACTATTTTGCAATCATCATTTTCCATAAATCAAACGAGCCCAAAGGAAACAAAAATCTGTTATCACCTGAGTTTTTGTGTGCGCACGCGCCTGTGTGTGTGTGAGAGAGAGAGAGAGAGTATTGATAATTTAGCAGAGAACTTAAAAATAAAATATCATCCATTAAAATGCCAACATGGCACAACAAACTCCAGAAATTCAATCGGGTCAGATACAAGATCAAAAGCTACGGTCCAACCGATAGAGCAGCACCAGATCAAAAACAATATATCAATTAGAAACAGAGTACTCAATAAGAAATCCATCCATCTTTATGCCCAACATGCACCAAAGGATACAGTGATATTCATAATCGAAGTTAGTACAGAACTCAAACAAGAGTATAGATTGCGCACGGATTCAAATATTTTACGCGGAACGTCTAAACCAAAATAAGGAATTTAATTCTAGATGCACATTTTATTTCCATAAACACGAAACTCAGATTAAAACCAAAAGGAGAGGACCTTACTGTTTGAACCAGATAAATGATAAAACAATATATATATACATACATATATATATATATATATAAAGAAATATAAAAAAAGAGAACCCAGTTGCAATCTTTGAAATTGCAAGCACTCTGATGTGCTCAATATACTTACAAAAAGTGAATAAATACATAAACACTTGAAAAATAACTTCATAAGAAATAACAAAACCCAAGAAACCAAACTTTTTCTCACCCAAAACTGATCTAGAGAAATTAGATGAAATCGTCAATCACTCTTCAATTTCTAGAATAGCAATCAATCAGAATCTTCAATACGCTCCCACAACAAACCAAGATTCATGAAAGAAATTGTCATTTCCAACTCTAGCCAAGGCAACGATAAGAACCCAGGATTGAAACAACAAAAAGAAAAAATCAAAAAATGCACAGCTTACCGTCAAAGTAATCCCAAGGAAGAAAATTATGGATATCAACACCAAATCAATCCTAGTTCCCAAGCATTGTGGGAAACGTCTCGAACACACGATTCGCACTTTTCTTGATAAGCAAAGAATTTGGTATTAGCCCACTGGGTGTGAGATTCAGATAAACCAACCCACATAGGCAAGGAGGAAAGAAGGAAAAAATAGTTCGGATTATTTCCAGAGGAAAGAGAAGCGGGTTGAAGAAGAAACACAAAGAAATGGAAGATTGAAACCGACTGGGTAAAGAGAATAAATTTAAGTAAATAACGGTGGAAAGAAAAGAAAACTTACTCAGTGGGGTCCACTCGAATTGCTTGCCTGCAAGAGTTTCGAGATTTTTTTCTTTGACAACCGAAAATAAAGTGTATTACCAGTGTCGCTTCTACCGTATGCAGTGTGCTATACGCTAGATTCTCGGGTTCATATTGTCTCGAACACGTATATTTATATATACTTATTTTGCACTCAAGCCCCTCGTATTTTCTATATTTCAAAATTGGCGCCAGCGGTCAATTTGTCAAATGCTTCAAATCCGCGTGCCATTAAGACATTAATCACTTTCCCATTATTTAAGGCATCATTCAAATAGATATATACTTCCCCCCTACTTATTTACTCATACAATCATAATTAAAAAATATAAAAAAATTAACAAATTAAATAAAAATACATCTAGGCAACTGTCACAGATAGGTACATACATCTATAGCTATTTAAAAGGAGATTAGGGTTTGAAATTTAAAAAAAAAAACAAGAAACTATTAATATTGAATTAAAAACGCTTAGTAATGTAAGGTCAAATAGGGTATCATATAAATTTTAGATTTGATTTAGAGAAAATATTAAGAAATCGTTGTCAAAGCCGGAATCTTATAGTTCATGCATGATATTAATATATTGACAAAAATAAAATAACATGAGTAGTGTGTTTGAGCAACACATTGAAAGTTTTTTTTTTTTTCCTAAATTCGAGTTGGAGTAAGTTTTTTTTTTATTAATTAAGCTACAAATTGGAATGCTGAGTATTCAAAATATACACTAATTTTGGATATTGATAATGCAATGGCATAAATTTAGCAAGTAGATTTATTATTGACTAATGTTAAAAAGCTATAATATGGGGTCAAGCAGAGATGTAATTTCAAATTTAATTTAGAAAAAATATTAAGAAAGCATTCTCAAGGCCGACATTTTAAAAGTAATAGCGTTTTTTTAGTAACACATTAAAAAAAATAAGAAAGCATTGTCCAAGCCGATATTTTAAAAGTTACAATGTCTTTGAGTGATATATTGAAAGCATTTTTTCTAGGCAGTTGAGTAACACCGAAATTGTAATTTTAAAAATCTTTTTTATATAATTCGAGACAAAACTCATCTCACATACTTATTTTATAAATTATAAAAATTATTTTTTAAAAATTAATTCAAAAATACATTTTCTTCATTTGCTAATCGTGAGTTAGAATGTCGAGTGTCCCAAATATACACTAATTTCGGACGTAATGTTTTATATAGACATAAATGATAGTACAAAAGCATACGCTTTCTTCATTTGCTAAGTGTGAATTAAGAGAGGTGACCCACACACTCATCACATGCATGACCCTTTTAGCAGCCTGAGATATTGAACCAATGACCTCCTTCATAAGAAGAGACATTAGGTGTTAATTGAGCTAAAACCTCTTGGCAACTAAAATATATGTTTTCTTTATTAGATAATAATTGTGGGTTTGAGTGCCACGATACACACTAATTTGTAAGTTAAATATTTTATATGGATATAAATAATAATGCAACGACACAAATTTTACAACTAGATTTATTATCAAGTATATTATGGTCAAATTTATATTCAGATTTTGCCAAACGAATTGATAATTAGATCAATATTTGGGTTTGCCATATTTTAATTCTCAAATATAAATATGTAATTTAAAAGAATGTAGCGCTAGTTCCTAATAATTATCTTGTAATTTTAATTTTCTTGGACAAAAATAAAATTATGTTTAAAAGAAAACTCAAATCTTTTGTGAACTCACGGACCATGTAAATTATATTTTTTGTAAGAATTAGGAGTACATTCCACCGACAATAGAAACTATAAATATAATGATATTCATTATCATGTTTATTAATTGTATGGTTTATAGGTAGAACGATTTAAATTATTTTATTTGATTTACCCATTCTTCTTAAAATTGCTTTATTTTCGCTCAAATAAATGTTCTTAAGATTCTTTTATCTTTTTTCAATATTAAAAATACAATATATCTACAAATCTTGGTAAGAACGAAAAAAAAGTGTGTCTGGTCACAAAAATTTATACTCTTTTGATGTAATAAAAATATTAAATATTTTTTCAATTAAATTAATTTTCATGGCCAAAAAATTAAATTAAATTTTATTAGACATGTTCTTTAAATTCTTTATCTTTTTCAATATTAAAAATAATAATTACACAATATTGGTAAGCATGAAAAAAGGTGTGTCTAGTAAGAAAATTACTGGTAAATAGTTTTAAGAGATTTTAATACTTTTTGGGCATAAGATATCATCTTAATGCATGTTTCGGATCACTTTTAAAGAGCTTATAAGTGTTTTTTTACGTAAATTGATATAAAACTTATATCACATATTGTAAATCACGATTGAAAAATTATTTTTAAAAGCTTTCAGATCTATTACGAAATAAGGAATTTTATGAATTTGAAATGTAATAAAAACTTTCAACTAAAAAAAGACATGTAATAAAAACATGCATGCACTGATTGTACATTAGTAAATAAAAGATTATTGATCTTTCTTACATCTTTTTCTTCGGCCATCATTGATCTTTCTTACATCATCAATATTAGATATTGAGAACTTTATTATTATGGTAAGCGTCATTAAGCTTTTATTTTTCCCAAAATGAATTGTTCCTTTTTATCTAATATCCATACAACCATAAACTTCTAAAAAGCATTATTGCTCTTGTTGGGGACAAATAAAATAAAAGGCATTAGTACTGTATATTTCTGTTTTAATTTAGGTATTAACTTTAATTTCTCTGACGCCGAAATCTTGAATCATTTTCTTTTGGACATCGAAATTAATCTGAAATCTTATCTTTAATGGAGAGCAATCTTAAATCTTAATCATACAGATAAATGGAATAAGGCGAGGCATGTCTAAAAAACTTGAAACCAACAATATTTCATTCATATTTCTATGTTATTGGATCCTCCTAAAGTGAAAAAAATATGAAATTTATGATGAATCATATATTCACTAATTTAAATTTCTTGCCAGATTATTATTCACTAATTGTGTGTAATATATACTGACCTAATTATATTATTCTTAAATCATATATAATATAACTTACTTTTTAATTTGCATACAATATATAATGGCCCGCAAAGTTTACTTGCAAGACTGAGGGATAAAATGAAAGATCATCTTTAGTATGGTCCCAGGCCCATATAATTGATAATATTTACGTTGGAATATTTTCATAAAGAAAAGATGTGTTCTTTTAAAAAGTTGTGTTCTTATATATTAATAATAAATTTATATGAAAGACGTGTTAAAAATTACAACACTACAAGTCACTAAGTCATGTGTCTTTAAATTTTTAAAGGCACCTATAAAAGGTTATAAGTAAAAATATGATAACTACCGGTTAGTGAAAAGTTATGTTGTTTAAGAGAAATCCTATATAATAGAAGGACATTTCTTTTCATAAAAAAGTTTTTGAATAATCATATTAATTATTGAAATTATATTGATTCATGAAACAATATATAGTTATAACTTTTCAATTATGAGTTAAACTTGTATTTTTATTATTTTAATTTACTCATCCTTTTTCGCCCTCAATATATTACAAATATTTTAATTTATGTGTTGTGGATTTCTTCAAACTTTTAATTCATGTGATATAACAAGAGAGAAAGAGAAAAATGTTCAAGTGTATAACCCATCTCGTTATTTATTTTTGTTATCTCTCGCTAGTTCAAATGAAATTCATTTTAAAAATAAGCTTTACCATCAATATTCATCTGATTTGGAAAAATAAAATAGGAAAAAAAAGAAGGTATTATGACTCAAAATACCTTAAAATATTTTGATATGAACTTTCACCTTTGAATATAAATTTAGTCTGCGTTTTTTTCTTGAATCTTTGAAGGAATATTAGGGGATTTTTTTTTTTCACTTTCAATTACAATATATCAAAATGTGAAATTGGTTAGGAGTTGTTTGGTATGAAGGGAGGGGAGGGAAAGATGGGGGAAATAAAAATTTTATGAGTTAAATTTAAAAAAAGTGAAGAACTAGGGGTTTACAAAATTTTAATAAAAAAAATGTAACATAAAAAGGTATGAAAATTAATTAAACATTTTTAACCTCATTTTTTTAATTTTTTTAATTTTATTCATAAAATTTTTCCCATCATTCCCCTCCCTCTAAATCACTCGTACCAAACAAGCATTTAAAGATGATTGAGTCTTGTTGCAAGTTATATCGTTCACATTTTTAAAATTTTTGAATCTTAAAATCAAATTTACAGCAACCTAATTAAAGGAAGATAAGGTTACGTTGTGAAAATTTGATTATCATTGTCCAAATGAGATTAACCATATCAAAGGTGAAAAAACTGAGAATAACAATATTTTGATTTTTCACATTTTAAGAAGGAAAAAAAATAATAATTCATAATAATTGATTGATTTTCAAAATGCTGGCCACCTTTAAAACTGTTTGGCTCTATGATAATTTTACAATTACAACATCATATGTTTGTATTTTAATAAAATTATTATTATTGACTAAATTTTGAAACTACATTTTTTCCAAATAAAAAATCAATAAGTATAGATTTGATTAAAATCTTTGGTGTGGTGTTGTTATATCATCTTTTTTACGAAATGGTTTGTATTTTCTTTGAAATTTTAAATTTTATTATTTTTTATTTTTATTTGAAAATTCATTTTTTAGTGATTCATAGTTAATATATTGTTATTTTTTACATCTTACCTTTTAAAATAAAAAATCTTAAATTTAATTAAAATAATAATAAAATTTTAATTGTTTGATTATTTAATGGATTCAGATAATTGAATCACACTAGGGCTAATCTATACGCAAGATTTTTTTTTAATGATAAATCTTTATTAAATATATTAATACGAGTATTTTATTTTTATGACCAAGATGTCTTTATTTTTTATGCTCTAATATCAATCTAAATTTTAAGTATAGGGAAAACTTCGATCGACTTAATTAGTAATTATAAGACAAATAAGTCCATATGGCTAAACAGAGTGTGCCATGTGTATTAGTTTGGGAAAATTATATTTAAATACTATTTAAATTTGGTAAACATCAAAAGGTCTATTAAAATTTGGAAAGAACATATAGGACACACACACAAGGAAGAAATTTGAGATTTTGAAATAATGTGTTTTTACTAAAATGCTTCTCACTTTTTTAAAAAAAAATGCAAGTTCCACTCGTTGGAGCTCCATTGGCCAGCCCCACCCCACCGACGGTCGAAGGTCCGATGACAACTTATGTAAAGTGATAAACTACTCAAGTATAGAGATTGGCAATTTGAACTCCCTAAGCTATATCAGGCGTAATTGATAAGTTAAATAAAAATAATGACAACTTGAATATACTATACTATAGAACTCAAGTTGCTAATATCTATACCGAAGTTGTTAATTTCCTATACTCAAGTTGTCAAAGATGTCTAGTAGGAGTATAGGCGTCGATGACAACTTGAGTATAGAGATTGACAATTTATGCTCCTTAAGTTGTTGATTGTTATACTCAAATTATCATTACCTTTATTTAACTTGTCAATGACGCTTGATAGGGCTTAGAGAGCACACATTGTCAATCTCTATACCCAAATAATTAATCACTTTACTCAAGTTGTCATTGAATCTCTGGTGATCGGCCTGCCGACTGATAAGCTCTAGCGCCGACGCCAATAGCAGTAGAGCTCTGTAGCTAATGAGAGTTCTTTCCTTTTTTTAAAAAAACAAACAAAGTGATAGGCATTTTGGTAAAAGAACAATATTTCAAAATCCTATGTTCCTCCCTTGTAACCTATGTGTTCTTTCTATATTTTAATAAACCTTTTGAGGTTTTTCAAATTTAAATAGTATTTAAATGAAAATTTCTCTATTAGTTTTTCCATGTTAGTACTTAACCGTAACAATATAACATTCCAAATTTTATTCACTAAGATTCCTTGCACTTTGTGGCATTTAAGAGAATAAAATGGTGAATTAAAGAGCACAGGAAATGACAAAACAAGATAATTAGTGGTCACACATAACATTATTATATTTGGAACACAAATTGTAAAAATTTAGATTTGCTGCCAATGTGTTTTCTTGTGTGGCAGTCTAGTTGTGTGATATTTCTAAAGAGGGAAATGATGTCCAATAAGTATGAAATTTTTCAGAATAAAATTAGAATTATCAAACTTTAATTTGAAAGTCATATAAGTCATTTGGAGCTGTACACTAAGAGTTATGTATTTTTTAAGTTAGCAAAGTAAAACTGGCAAATTTCTGTGTCATTATCTAATAAATGATATTCTGGGAATTCTAAGCGTCTAGTTGGCTAAGGAAAATATTTTTTCTCAAAAATAGACTTAATAAGGGTTACATAGCTTTTGGAACCACATCAATTGAATATCTATAAATAAATATATGAATTTTCAAAGTTTTGATAAAAATTCTGTCAGTTTTCAATTAATGTGTGAAATTGCAAGGGTGTTTGGCAAAAATGTATGGGAAAAATAGTTATTTGATTCCTCCAAATAGGCTATAATTTCATCCAACATTAGGAAGGGAAAGAGAAAATAACACTTGGACATAAATGCCATTTGGAAGCCATTAGAACCAAGCTCAAAAGATTATGCAATTAGTCAAAAGTCATGTGACTAATTAGCAATAAAATAATATATTTTAGAGGAGGTGGAGATAATTTTTATTTAAGAACTCTTCTCTTTCTCAAAGGCCATATTCGGCCAGCACAAGGAGAGAAAAGAGAGAGAGAGAGCTTGGAGAAACAAGAACACAAAGAAGAAGAGCAAGTGTTCAAGAAGCAAACAAGGTAGGTTTCAAGTGATTTTCAAGTGTTTATGCCTCCAAAATCATGAAAAACTCTCTCTAATCTCTATGTCATCTTGAGATAAATATGTAGCAAGCAAAACCAAAAGAAACAAGGAGGAGAGAGAGGATAGTTTAGAGAGAGAGAGAAAGGAGGAACAAGAGAAAATCACCAACAACCTTGTTTTCTTGATGATTCAAGGTGTATATTGTTGTTGTGGTTTGTCTGGTTGATTTTGTGATTTGCGAATGCCTGTTCACAACGGTATAAACTTCGCAAGTGCACGGGTCACGCCAAGTAATAAAGTGATGAGTAAAGTATCATTTCCATAAGGATTTGGTTCCAAAACCTGGTTAAGTAGTGATTATTTCACTTTTGCCTAGTTCGAGTTGGATAATTATCACGATTGGAGGAAAACAGAATTATAAACTAAAAAGAAAATATAAACAAATGATTTATGGACTAGAAAGGATGCAGTGAAGTTAGGATTGTTTATCCCCCTTGCATTTCATAAGAACACATTCAAATCCTCACAACAAAAGCTCTTAAAGATGGATTATGTTTACCAAGGTCACTAATTTACCCATAAGTGCTCTCTCAAGTCTCCAAATAGGTGTTTAACTTAATAAGTTCATTAATCTCTTAACTAAAGAATTAAGCACAGCCTACATTGCTGAACCTATGTGGTTATATGAGGTCAATGAGTGTATCTCTATCTCATCAACAAAATCATCCATCCAACCATGGATTTCAAGTTCCCACATGATTAAACTCAAGTTCTATACTCAATTTAGCCCTCCCAAGCATCAACTAAGTGAACCCAAGAGCCTCTTTGGTGGCCAGCCAACAAGGAGCATTAAGAATAGAGTGAAATCAACACAATCCAATCATTCAACATAAATATAAAGGGGAAATGAGTACTTAATCCATACAAGGGTTCAAAACAATCCAAACAATAAGACTCTAGCTATACATGTTCATAAAACCCAAAAGAAACAGAGCATACATCAGTTACAAAGTATAACAAAAGGGAAAGACAGTAGAAGAAGAGGAAAAACCAAGAGAAGCTTAAATCTCTTCAATTCTTCAACATCTAGCCCAATCTCCACCTCTAAGCTCCAAACCCTAGCAGAGCATTATCTCCACGGTGCCTCCCAGGTCCAGAATGAGGTTCTGATGTGTTAATTTCGTATTTATAGGCCTTAGAATCTGTGCTGTCATCAAAACGCGTTTTTGATGTTTTCGAGCGTTGGCCATGGCCAAAATATTTCTGGAAGATGTTTGACTGTGACCAAAAAGTTTTTGGCACATCTTTGCCCACGGCCAAACATCCCTGATGATGTTGGCGGCGGCCAAGCTTCCATATGAAGCTTTTTTGCCTTCTTCATCTTTTTCTTACTCTTCCATGGTGCTTTGACTTCCTTAACTTCATTCCCACTTCTTGATTATCCTTTGGTGCCTCCAATGACTCCAATATTAACCTATCAACACAATAAAATCTATAAAAACAGTGTTGATGTAATTTTAATACAATTTTGGGGCTTAAACAGAATATTTATTCCTTTTTATCATCAATACCCCTAGGCACATTACTTTTGCACATTTATCATCAATTATCTATGAATTTATCCAAAATGTATGTAAAACTAAAGGTAAATGTGCCACTTTGACAGGAATTTCATGATGTTAACAATGCTAAACCCTTAAGGGAAGTGCTGCCCAATTTTCCATTAATCATGTTCAATAAGTGTTTAAGTGATTAAACAAGTAATTAGAAGTGGAAAGGAGGTGTTTTGTTGAATGGAATCAAGAAGATCCATCTTTCCCAAATTATTCCAGATTTCGTCCAGACCTATTTTGGCTGTGTTTGGATTGGATTTTGGTATTTCTGATGATTCCATTGAGTTTAAAATGGAAAATTGTGTAAGTTACATGTGAATTATAAAGTGTGAAGGTTTTAGAGTGTGAATGGCAATTTTTCTCCTAAAACCCTAAAATAGTGGCTGCCAATGATATTTTTATAATTTGAGCATGAATTTTTCAAATCTAAGGTCAAAAATGGATTCTACATGTGAAATTGTATAGGGTTAGCTCGAGTTATAATTTTTTGTTAAACCGGGTATTGAGGGGCTTAGACCGAGGGCATTTTGGTCATCCTACGTTTTTAAGCAAAGATAACCAACAAAATGAGTCTAGAATAATAAATGAATGAGTAATAACTCATTTATTATAAATTTGGAATTGTAGGACTTGGCAGTAGCACGAGCCGGACAAGGATATTGAACAGACAGTGGAACAAACAGTGGATCAGGGAAGGGCAATTAAGATAATGAACTTACCCTACTTGCATGTATTTGATATTTATGCTTGGGTAGTAATGTATGTGATTGCTTTACTTGATTGTATATAGCATATTTGAATGATGAAGCTCTGCTTCTATTTATACTAGGACCATGAGTAGGCATACATGAAACATTGAGCATGCAGAAATGTCATTATATGGCATGCATCTAGTTAAAGCTAACATGACATGCACTTAGCATATATCATGCATGCATTATGGTAATTGTTTACTACTGAAATTCCCTCGAATCTCACTCTCCCTAACCAACCATTTAGACAGGTGAACACAAGAGGTGTGCTGAGAACAGAGAAGAGGATTGCACCCAGAGGAATGCAGTGGTGGAATAAAGATAGGGATATATCTACTGTTCTTATATTAGACTTAGACATTTTGGTAGTCCTGCGTGGCTACACTGCCTATATATTCATGTGCATTTATGTACATGTCATTTACAAATCCTGTGGGAATTCTTATAATATAATCATGTATTTATTATCAATATATTTATGATATTCTTGTGTGCCTGTTGAACTGCGTATTGCTACTCTGGTTAATATCAATATTAAGGGGTATGTCAAACGGGTGTGATCAAGAAACAACACTTAACCAACGTTAATCCTAAAAATTATTGAAAAAAGTTTTTTTGAAAAATAAAAGGCAAAACTCATAGACAATATTAATAATAAAATTTTAAATTTTGGTTGGACCATTATTAATAATAAAATCACATATCACTAGATTTGAATAAAGAATTACACTTATTTAATATAATCAAATGGACCTAAGTTTTGTCCATACAATTTAAAGTGCTGATTTTTTTCCAGTTAAGCATAAATATCTTTCCATTGGACGTAATCCTATTCGAATTGTCAGGCACTAAATGTGGGTACTTCTCCTAGTGGGAATTTGAAATTTAGTTCTCTGCGTTGTGAGTAATAAGCCTTTTTAGCTTGACTCAACCCCTCGTTGGTTAGAAGTGCTGATTTTTAGTTTGGAGAAAATTTTAAAAACTTTTTGCTAGCGACTTAGCGAGCCCATAAACCAATGATTTCAAAACCAGACCGGACCGGATAGTCGAACCGATCCGACCAGCGATCAGAAAAGACAACGGCTTGGTTTTCATGTTTTTTAAGGAGTTAAGCCGTGTTGAGCCATCCAAAGCTGGCTTTTGAGTTGGAAACTACCGTTAAGCAGCTACCCATAGCAGTTTTCAAGAAACCAAACGGGTTGAAGTTAGTCAGATTTCAGTTGGTGAAAAAGAAAGAGGAAGGAGAGCAAAACAAAAAAAAAAACTTAAGGGAAAAAATATAAGCTTTATTTTTGTATCTGCCTGATATGGATTAGTTGCATGAGACAAAAAAGAAGCAAGCTTGACAGTGTTTTCTCCCATTTTTCCCGTCTTACCGACGACACTGGTAGGAAAGGCTCCTTCGTATTCTCTTTCTTCAACACAGACTAAAGAAGGAGAGCAGTTTAAAATAAAGAAAAAAAAACATTCCTTTACCAAGTAAACTTTTATGCGTGAGAAGATGAAAAAGAAATCATAGTGCATCACAGTTTCCAATAGTTGAGCTATGAGCCTATGATATTATCTTTCTCAGCCTGCTTTCAATGTCATGTGGGGTACAATTTTTTAGTTATAATAATTATGGTAAAATTAAAGAAACAATATGTTTCTGATAAATTTATTACCGTTCAAGTTAGATAGTTTGGAATAAAGAAAAATAAGTCAAAAATATGGAGGAAATAATATTATAAAAAACCTTATAAAAATACTAAAAAATTTATCATTTTTAACAGTTTTTCCTCGTAATATTATTTTTTATCTAATTTTCTTTCCATTTGAATTAGGGTCAATAATTTTTGTGAATTGTGACTTATGAGATATATTGTCATCATGTAAATTTATTAAATTGAACTATTTAAGTTTATTTTTAAATTATTTAATAATATGATATTTTATGTATATATTTATAAGTGTATATTATATTTTTTTTAATTTAATTATTGTGTAACGGTCAGACCGATCTAACTGTTTAAACCATAACCCGTTGTCCTTTCCAGCTCGACATCCCATCCAGCTTTTAAAATATTGCCATAAACTTTGGAGAGATTGATTTTCCTAACATTAATACCATATTATATATCCGGTAATGAAAAATTGAAAAGGTTCAACCAAATATAAAATATAAAATTTGTATAAAAAATATAAAATTTGTAATGTTATAAGTTGCAAATAATTGGACTCAATTTTTTTAAAAAAATTACATCATGCGCAAAAATTATCTAATTTAAATCTAAATATAAATATAAAATAGAATTTTCCTCAACATAGAGATCTTTTTGAATACCAAAATTACAATCTTAACTATCCATGAAGGCCGAAAGAAGCCAAGTCAGCCCAAATTTATCCAAACTTGTCCTCTGGGTTACAAATCAGGGCCTCTTTATTGCAATTATCGTAGAATAAAGTGAATATATAAATATATTTAATATTCATATTATAGTTAATTTGTTCCAAAAATTATTTTTTGTCTTTAATTTTATAACATACAATAATTTGTTTGTTGTCCTCTTGTAAGCAAAGGCGTCTATACAAGGAAGAGTGAATTGTATTATTTCTCATAAAATAAGAAGTATGAGTTTTTTCTAAGCTATTTCTTTCTTTTGAAAACCTGAATCTATAATTACTTACTTTTATTTTCAGATATTCAAAGTATGCTCTGCACTTATCCCTTCTTAGAGGATCCTATGCACCAATAAGAATTTGACCAGTGATCCATGAGTGATACTGTGAGATTATATGCTTAGGTAAAACTTTCTTGATATGTAAATACTAATATCCTAAAGTAGCCATATGAGATGAATGAATGAGACCTTACCTGAACGAAGATCTTGAAGCATTCTTAAAAACTTTAGATCTAAACTATTTAAATTAAATTTTGAATGATAAAGTTAAAAGTAGAAGGTGAAGAGACCATGATGAATTAAAAACTAAAAAGAATCATCAATCTTGATGTCTTAAAAATAGGGGTTTGATTGTCGTCTTCTCCTATTACTATTCTTTTCTTATTTTTTTTTTCTTTAACTACTTATCCTAACTTTTAGATTGAAATTTAAATAGTTTAGATTTAGTGTTTTATAGAAATATTAGTAAACTATTAACTTATTTAAAAATTAAATAAATAAATTCAAAAATTGCTAAATTTTATTTATGATGATTTAAAACTATAATAAAAAAATATTTAAAAGGAATATTTTTATAAAACATTAATATAAATTATTCAAATTTTAATCTAAAAGTTGAGATGAGTAATAAAGGGGAACGAGATGGGAAGATGACAGTAACCAAACCCTAAAAATATCATAAAACATGTCTAAATTAAATTATACTCTATAACTTAGTTCAAAATCCAAATAAATATATTGAAAAACAGGAAAATGGATAATAAGTTCTAATTTTTATTTTTATTTTTTTGCCAACAATAAGTTCTAATTTTTAAAAGGTTAAAATATAAACAACTCCCTTAAACTTTGGGTCAATTGCATATGACCTCTTAATGTTTTGAAGTTTAAATTCAACCTCTTTGATATTTTAATTTTTGGCATCAAGCACCCTACCATTAATTTTGCCGATAAGTCACTAATAAAAATTGTCACATTAGATTAATGAGGATGATGTGATATTC
The DNA here is from genome assembly GCA_037074505.1 of Albizia julibrissin. NCBI lineage: Eukaryota > Viridiplantae > Streptophyta > Magnoliopsida > Fabales > Fabaceae > Albizia > Albizia julibrissin. The sequence continues at coordinate 55,140,487 of CM073477.1, read as the reverse complement.
TACATAACATCCTGCGTGACATCTGTATGAGTTACTAATTTTATGATAATCATATAATTTTATATATGGATTAAAATGTCATTTTATATTTTAAAAAAAACTCCAATTTTATGTAAGATGTCACGTCATTCTTATAATCTAGTGTGACGATTTTTGTTAGTGACCTTTTTTATACATAAAAAAGAATAATTTTTGTTAGTAACTTAACAGAAAAACTAGCAGTAGGGTGCTTGATGTCAAAAATTAAAATGTTAAGGAGGTTAAATTTAAAATTTAAAATATTAAGAGGTCATATGCAATTAACCCAAAGTTTAGAAAGTTTCTTAGATTTTAGCCTTTTGAAAAATAGACTCATGGCTGTAAATATGGAAGATGGAGGGGCTAAAACGCAAAAACAAGAACGAAGGCTTTTTTTTTTAAGAAAAAAATATTTTTGAATAGTGAGCGAGAGAGGGACGGAGGAGGGGAAAGACGGCGTTGTCTTATGTGAAGGGGGAGGGGGAGTTGGTATTTACGAGGTCATACAAAGCGTGGATTTCAAACTTTTGGACCTTTCAATTTCAAATTTTAAAATTCTCATTTCACACTTCTCCCTAGTTGTGGGCCCCACCCATGATTTTCGACACCTGGCTTTCCCAATTCCCAAATATGTCTTCCCCAAATTCGCCGTTGGGCGTCTCCTTTCTAAAATATAATAGAGAAAATAACATTTAAAAAGATCTTAGAAAATTTAAAATTTTCAGAGGAAGACCATTATCTTTGGATGGAATTAATATTTTATTTTATTTTTTTTCCAAAGAATTAAAATTCTATTGAATTAATTTTTTTCAGTATTATGTTTCTTATTTTCAATCATCATCTTTCACATTTTTAGTGATCATCATTAACATTTTCAATGCTCAACTTCTCAATCTTTTTAGTAGTCATTTATATGTTTTAAAAAGGTTGTTGAAAACAAGTTAAAAAACTAAGTATTGAAAATGCTAAAGATGAAGACTGAAAATGTGGATATGAGTATTAAAAAGTTAACTCAAGAATTTGACGAAGAAGGACTATGGTCCTTTTTTAAACTTTAAAATTTTAAGATGTTAACTTTAACTAATGTTTTTAAAGGTTCTTAACTGTGACTTTTTAAAAAAAAAACAAGAGTTAAGGTGAAAAAATAGTAATAAATTATTTTTTAAAGTGCACTCAACACAACTAATTATTTTAGAGTATAAAAATAGACATTATGAATTGTTTAAGTGTAAAAGTAGACATCATGAATTTTTTTTAGAGCAAAAATAATAATTTTGTTACTATTTTAGGGTGTAAAAATTGTTATTTTTGGTCCAAAAAAATTTTGTGATGTCTACTTTTGCACCTAAAAAATTCATAATGTATATTTTTACACCCCAAAATAGTTAGTTATGTTAAGTGTACTTTGAAAAATAGTTCATTGCTATTTTCGCAACTTAACCCAAAAAAAAACATATAATACTCACTCTAATCCTTTATAATATATATTTTTAAAGATTTTCTTTCTTCTAAATTACTATAATTAAGAGTAAAAGTGTATAACGATTTTTCATTTTTTTTTACTCCTCATAGTTTTACTAGTGATCTTGTAAAATGTGAGTGGATTTTTTTTTTACAGCATTTTTAGTTTAATTCCATGCGTCCGTTCTATTGATTCAAGGTGTAACGTGGGCACAATAAGTCAATAAAATAATTCAATGTAATCCTAACTATAACAATCCATCTTACATTACTTTAGTTGTGTAATAATGCCGATTCATTTCACTTGAATTATCATATGGATATCTATATATCCTTCAAGAATCAACATATAGATATTTATGCCCTCCAGCTTTGATATTGGTAGAGTTAAAAAGATCATTTCGTATTTATTATATTATTTTTTGGATAAAATATAAATTTTACACCATGATTTTTTATGACATACTAAACATCTCCTCTGTAATTATTATTTCATTACATTAGATTCCTCTCCTGACCATTCTTTGAACCAAATAGACATAGTCTTTTTTTTCAGTAATAATAGATTACATCAACAAATCATATATTTATAAAATTAATTTATTTCATTTGTTAATTTTCCAAAATTCAAATCGTATCGATACGGAATTCCCTTCCTTTTATGTTCATTTTAATATATTATTGTTGGATTCATCTGAATTGTTATTGTATTCTTTTTCCCTCGTTTATCGATCAAGGGATACAACAACTCAATATTATTGATCTATCCTCCATCAATCAATTGCATATCTTAAACTCTATTTGACTCCAACTCCATTTATTTGTTTGAAATACAAGAGGAAATCACAAAGCAAGTGGTAAGAAGTAAGAACATATTCCATCAACTCATCCTAGATCAACCAATGGGAACTGGGTATAATTAGAAGAGTTACTCATTTATAAAGTGGCGAACCAAGATTCAATATCTATTAGAATAGGTGTATGATCGTACCTTGAATAAAAATTGTTTAAAAACTGACTTTTAGTGGCGAATAGGCAATGTCGTTGTGATTGTTACTTAAAGTCTCAACGGCGACATTAAATGTTGATGCCGGAAGCATCTTCAACAATGAGCCGAAAAACACTTTTAGCGTCATCACTAAATATAGTTGCAGGAAAATAGTTTCGGCCAGCCGCCACAATGTGTGCCACCGCATCACCCTTCACCGCTACATCATCACTGAATATTATCAACCCAAATTAAATGTCTCCTTGAAGGAACAAACTCGTGAACAGCTCCTTTTGTGTCAAATGTTGTTGCCATTGAGGTAGAATGAACTTGATAATTATTGTTGTAAAATTATATATATATATATATATATATATATATATATATAATTGAAAGTAAGACCTTCAAAGAGAATTTTCAATGTGGTCATTGAAAGTATGAGTTTTAGCAGCAACTCTAGAAAGTCTTTAAGAGGTGGACTTTTTGCAGTGACACTCAATGTCACTAGAGTTAGTAATCAGGGATGGTTATTGACGAGCCAGGGCCTCAAAAAGACTGGTTTTTTTAGGCACGGGGTAAGAAAAATTATTGTTTTTAAGGCCTGGCTCGAGAGCATGAGAGTCAGGGCTGGAAGCCATTTTCACAATTTTTAACTACACACCTCATGCAATAAAACAAATATAGTTATTAATTCATAATCAAAGGTAAAATATAGTGTTTACTGTAACGACCCTTTCTCACAAACAACAATTATCTACATTTATACAAAATCAGTGATAATTTTTTTCCAATACATATCATAGTTCAATCCAATACATATCAGAGTTCAGAACACAAACTCGCCCACAAACTCTTCCACAACATATCGGAGTTTAGGGCACAAACTCGCCCACAAACTCACTGCAGATAAATTTATTATTCTGATATCACATCACAATTAACCCATGGGTCACAAAATGATTTCCAACATAGATATCCAAACAGTAAATATGGCATTTTAAAAACATGTGGGCCCTATAATGGCAATATAGAAATTAATACAACACCAATACCAAAAGAGGCCTACAAGATTCTCAAAGTCTATGCCTCTGGTTGCTTCCCTTGGCCTCTATCCAGATTAGAGGTATCGCCTGAAAAATTATTTATAATGAAGGGGTGAGACATAAAGTCTCAGTAACCAAAATAAATTTATAAATATGCAGGAAAAGATTGTAAGTCAGAGAAACAGGTTTAACTGACATAATAATAATAATAATAATAATAATAATAATAATAATAATAATAATAATATTCCCATAATTCAAAATTTAACATGATATAATCAATAAATAAAATCATCCCCACTCATCCATCCTGCTCCTCCTTATCTCCTTTGGACTGGTACAGCCTATCAGTGCTAGTATACCCGGCCAAAGGTTAGCTAGTCACATCAAGAATATTGTCCCCTCTCATGCCACCGCCAATATACCGTAACAGGGAGGTGTCCGCCCAAACACTCAGCTCCAAAATCCGGGCCAAGATTGAGAGAGCCGATGGGCACACAATTCACCATATCTCTTCCACACAACCCAACAAATTCCGTAATATAAAAATAATAAATTAATACAGCTTTCTAAAACAATTATAAGAATTCTAAATTCTTATACAACATTCCATCTCAGACAACATATCTATCATAACAGTAACAATTTAATAATAATTTTCACTTATATATGTAAATTGGAAAATACACTGCTTCACTGAAATAAATTCATATTCAAACATAAATATAATCTTGCAAAACACATACAAGTAATATAGATAAAAGTAAGGTTTATCAAATACCTTACATTCCAAAACAAGCATATAAAATAAATTAACCCCGGTTACCTCGATTCCAAGCTTAATCTTAATTTGGATAGTAAAACCCGTGCAATCACCGATCACAAGAAAAATCTACATTATTAATGTAGATATCAATTAACCAAAAATAATAATAAAATAATTAATTTACATAATTTAACTCCTACAACCCAATTTTCTCTACAACTATTATCCTCATTTATTCCAATTTCCTTAAAAAAATCCTTAAATAACCTTTAATATACCTATAATTACAAAATCTCCAATACCAACTTCCTAAATAATTAAATCTCTTTTTCATAATTTATATGGATATAATATAATTATTAAACAATTCCTCAAATATCCACATAATTAAAATCATATCAAATTATAATTCAAATATTAAGTCCTAATTTATATTTTTCACATAACTCAGATCCAACAAAAATAACCCGATTAAAACCTCAATAATACCTCCAATAATCCAAATAAAATATTTAAACTAATTTTTATCGGTAAAAACACCCTATAGGGATTAATTTAAACCCTATTTATAAAATAAATTAATTATAAAATCACATGACCACTAAATAATAAATCTAAACCGATTAAAATAAACTATTAATTATTCTCTACATTTCTACAGTCTTATATTGATAAAACTCAAAACTTGTCTAAAATCATATCCCCAAAATATTCTCTAACTAGCATAAAATTACTAACATATGAAAGAGAAAATTATTTAGAACATTTTTCATAAAAGAAGCTTTGTAATTAAAAGAGAGTTTATATACCTTATTGATCTCCGAAGAACCGAAAATACCCTTATCAGAACCTCACTCTCCTTTCTCTCCACAAACCACTTCACGAAGTGAAGTGTTTATGAGAGGGGGTATTTATAATACCCCCTTACCTCCTGCACTCAATCGATCATCAGCCTTCATCATTTATCATTCATTCATTTTTTTTAATAACCCCTTTTGTTTTTGGTAGACGCATTTCGGCGCCTACCACACGTTATATATATATATATATATATATATATATATATATATATATATATATATATATTATATTTTATAATATAATATTATTTTATTATATTATTATTTTAATAAATTATTATTTTATTGATTACAATTTAATTTCTATTTTTTTATAGAATGTCACATTTACAAATAACTCACTGTCTCACACAAAGCATAAGAAGGCAAGAAGCTAAACACTCTAAGCAACATGAATATGACGATTATCATTTTCATCTTCTTCGCCACTATCATCAATTTCAAGGAAATTAGATTGTGCTTCACTTTGAGTAGTAGGCTCTGCTTGAGGGGTATAAATATCAAGAATTTATTCTCCCACATCATCAATGTATCCATAATCTTTATCTACAAAAAATAACAAACCAAAATGATAAATAATTCTATAACAAATACAAAATATAAATAAATTAATAAATTACCATCATATGTGAATCTATACATCCAGTTGCGAGTAAATATTGTCAAAATTAGGGTGTAAACTGTATGCATCATGCAACAAGCAAACACAGTCATTAAGTAATAATCAAAGGTACGTAAACTATTGTCCACATACCACAATTACAAATAATTAATGAGAAGACTTAATAAAGTTAAAAATACTTCTTATAAATATGTATTGAAAAGTGTAAGTAATCAATAAAATAAACAACACAAGATATAAACAAAAGAATCACTAGAAAATAAGTCAAAAAATACAAAATTAGTAAGAATACTTATAAAATAAGAAATATCTTTCATAAATTTTTAATTTTTAGGATTCTTAATACAAGATATTCTTATGAAACTTAATTGTAAAAAAGATAATAACAACTAAATATTTGTAACATCATTAATAAAATATAAAAAATAATAATATTATTATCACATAAATATTTTTTTTAAAAAAAATATATACGGGTCTAAAAGAGCCGGCCCTTTTAAGCCCTCAGCCTTACAGGGCTGGCCTTTTTAGGCTCACTTTCACTTTTAAGCCAAAAATTCAGGGCCTAAACAGGCCGGCTTGACAGGCTCAGCCCGTTTTCCCAACTCTAGTTGAATATCTTACTTTTAGAGACAACTTTTTTAGTTGTCTCTAAAAGTCATCACTGAAAGTGATATGTTTAGAAACATTTTTGAGATTACGATTGATGATTTTAAAAGTGTTTATGCATGTTAATCGAAACAATATTTCTCTCATATACTTACTTCATATTACGAAAATCATGATTAAAAAGCTGTTTTTAAATACTTCAATCGTTATTTCAAACAAGCACTTATATTTATCAAAACTCGTCCCCGATCACCACCTTAACTCACACCATGTCAATATTAAATTTCTTTTTTCTTTATAAGAATGTCAATATTAAGAGGATGTTTAAGTATAAGACCGATTCACGTAAATCGATATAAAATTCCTCCACATCTTTATCTCGTAGACCGTAAAAATTACTTCATAGATCGTAAAAGCACTTCATAGATCGTAAAAGCTATGTAAACAATTTTATCTTTACTATTTGTCATTATTTTTAAAATTCACTATCAAATGTACCTTTTGTTTTGTGTATCGATGTTTTAAGTTTTAGTTTGCTCGTCATCTTCTATTGATTCGATGGTTATTGGCACAAGTGAAGGTTATTGTTTTGTGGGAAATAACATATAAAGTTAAATATCCTTATCCCATAAATATAATAGTAGTATACTCATTATCAACTTGTATAAAATTCATAATTACTTGCACTCGCAATGTATAATGAATATGACATCCCTTTTTATGCTTTATAAAAAGATTGATAATGGAATTCTCAACACTACTTCTTTAAAGAAGGAAAGTTCCTATCACTCCCATCATATAAGTTAACTGAGTCATCAGGTGTTTTATGAATTAATTGAGGGAGACACCGTACGCGTATAGAGCTGCATAATCCTATCCCATAAATGTAATATTACTTGTGAATAGTAAAAAGATACTCATACAAGCCATTGAAAAATATAATACAAAAAAAACATAATATTTTTAAACTGAGTTAGTAGAAAATAATTCTTTTGACCTTTAAAATTTAACTATGAAGTCCCTTTAATATAAATCTATGTTACTTTACCAACAAAACAGGTATATACTTTCTTAGATCCTAAATATAAGAGTTAACTAATATGTTTGTTTTGGTTTTAAATTGGAAACTCAATCCATTTTGTCTCTTAAATTAAGATTTTTTTTAAACTATCCATATTGATATTGCAAATATTAAAGAATATGGTTTCTGTGCAGGATAGTTATAATTTCCAATATAACTAACTAAAAGGGCTTTTAGGAAAAATGATATATATTTTTAACAAATAAAAAATTAAAATTTTTTTTAATATTTATAAATTAGTTATCTAATTTCAAACCTCAAGGCTAGAGAAGTATGAAAAATAATAAATACAAGAATATATGCAAGTATATAGTTCTTATAGTTGAATATACAATAAGTCCCCCATCCAATAGTTATTATACAAGTATATATACAAGAAAGTTCTAGTTCTTAATGTATGAACTAGGTACATAATTTGCTAAATTTAAGTAGTTATTTGTAAAAAAAAAAACTGTGTTAATTTACTAAAAATACTATTTTTAATCATTTGCATTAGAACTATTGTTAGATGAAAATTTCCTAATGTGTACACTCAATAAAAATTATAAATTTGAAAGATTATTGTATTTAGAATATAAAAAAACCTAACTAATTTCCACATTTAAAATAGGAAGAGTACATAATGTCTTATATCATGGATCAAGAAGGCCATTAAACCCCCTCTTGAGTTGGCATTTTAAAAGTATGTTCACGGAATTTGAGATAAAATTTCTCACACAAATTTACCTCGTATATCGTAAATCATGTTGAAAAAGTAAATTCTACTGTTAATCCCAACAAGCATTTATACAAGTCAAGACAAAACTTTTTTCAAACTTACTTCATATACTGTAAAATCTCTTCTAAGAGGCTAATTCAAACAAACAATACTTCTAAGTGTCTACTCCCTCTAATCCTTATTATGAGGCACCAACTATCAATTCTCACAAACAAATAAAAAGTAAAAACAGTTAAAAACATTAAAGTTATCCTAAAATTCAAGTGATTTCCAATATTACTTTTATTAACTACACTAAACTCAAATATCATCTTAATTATTATTCTCTCCTGGTACCCTTATTAAATATGAGCAGACATAGAAAAATAAATTAAATGCTCTTTGAAAACTTACAAGTGCCTTATAAAAAGGAACATGAATACTTGTTAGTTGATGCCTTATAATAAGGATCAAAGGGATTATTTGTTTTACTTCCTTCGGTCTTTTTTATAAGTAACATTTTTTTATTACACAAAACGAACTAACAGTTAAAATTAGTTAAAAGTAATAAATATGTAAAAAAATGTCATGTTTCTTTTAAATATACTCATATTTATGAAAAGAGCTGAGGAGAGAGAATGAGTTAAAAATATGAGAAATTATGAGTATAAAATATAAGAGATGATGAGTAACAAATGATTGAATAAAGGAGAATTAGTGATGAATAAGAGTAATTAATATAAAGTTATGTATTTAATAGGGGTATAAAAGGAAAAAGGTAATTTAAATTTTGATACACAAAAAAAATTATTTATATTAAGAACTAACCGTATGAGAGAGAAAGTTATTTATAAAAAAGACTGAAGGGAGTAACTCTTTAAAAATATTTTTATGATTTATGAGGTAAATATGTGGGAAGAGTTTTGTCTTAGAAAAATTTCTTAAAAATGTTTTTTTAGTTCCCAACTAACAAAAATTCAATAAACGTGCAGTGGTGAGAGGTGTTGGGAAATGATGGAGCCACGTGTGATAAGAGGATTTGACACAGGAATTGCGATGTTGGAGCCGCTGATCTGTTCAAGGGCTCAATGATCGGGGAGAGAGGGGTCCGTAGTGCGGACAGGTCGACACGTGGAGGAAGGATATTGATTGCATGAGTGTGAGAGCCTAAAATAATCGCAACATTATTGAGAAGTAGGGGAGATTATATGGATTTTCAAAACATCAGATGGATGGATGTGATTGGGCGAAGAGAGCCGTGCATTGAATGTAACCACATAATTGCATCTCCCCAATCATCTCACACAATCTCATCCCTGTATTTCCCACCAAAATTGGGGTCTTTCCATTTTAAAATTATTAAATCACATCATTTTACTGGTTAAAAAAAAAATCACATCATTTTTTTTCGTAGGTTCCACTCTTTCTCTAATATAAATTATAATGTCTATTTAAAGGTTTTAATTTTGCTGGAAAAAAATTAAATAATATAAAATTTTATTCTTAAAAAAATTCTACTTAAATACTACTTGAACTTCAAAATTTTAAATCAGTAATTTTTCAAAAGCTTAAGTTGTCATTCCTATTACTTTTATTGTTAATAAAATTAATTTAAGATTTTAAAGCTCAAATGGTATTTAAATGCATTTCTTCCTTTATTTTTTTCTCATAATAAAGTCATAAACTATTCTTTCCTATATTATTTCTGAGGAACTTTTATCTATGTCCATTAAAGTTTAATTATTAAATGATAGAGTTCTTTTTTAAAAAATGTTTCACGGAATTTTTATATTTTAATTACGAATAATCGACTTATTTATTTATTACCATAGAAATTTGTTCTTTTTTTTCAACCTAGAAATTAGTTTATAAAACTTTATATTTGAGACCCTAGGGAGTATATTATGAAAGACCTATAAGAGGTGGCAAAAAAAAAAAGCTATAAATATATGGATATATATTATTTTTCGGTTAAGGTAAAAAATATTCATTTTTCGGTTTGTTTTGTTTATTAATTTTCCTTTTTATAAATAATATATATATTCGATTTTTTCCATACAATTTACTATGTAGATAACATTTTTTAAAATTTTGAAATTGTATTTATTTTATAATATTTTAACCTTACGAAAACATATGAAAATTATTTTTCTCAAAAGTAAAAAAAGTACACATTTTATGATAATATCTGTGAAATCAAACAAATAAAATTTGAATAGAACCTTAAAAAATCATGCTATTCATCATGACTTTTGAATGAGAATATTTGCTATGTTTGGTATAATGTAGCAATGTTTGGTCCATAAAGTAAAATAATAAATATTATTAAGAAATAAAAAGTACAATAAACATTCTACTTCATATTTTTTATGTGTTGATAAAAAAGAATCTTTTCCTATTTCAAATAACAAATTGGATTTTGATGGTTAAACATATATATCCTTCCCATGCCTAAAATAACCAAGAATCTTTCTTTTTTTATATTGCGATCTTGCATAATCAATAACCATTATTCACTAATCATCTATCCACGCAAGAAACCCACACCCACACTAGTAGTCCCTCTTGGTTCTTAATTTAAGACACATTTACTTAATTTAATTAAATTAAAAAAGTTGGTTAAGTTAGTTAATATAATATGTATTTTCTAAAATATCTTAGTTATCTTCCTTAATTCCCTCATTTCCTATCCTATTTGATTATGGTTGAGGGAGTATTAATATGGCGTAAACAAGGAAAATATTAATAAATATAAAAATTATGTCTTATACTTAAAATCAAAATTAACTCTCTAAATATGTCTTATATTAAGGACTAGATGGATATATATTATTGTTGCTACTTTGGCATGCATCAAATGAATGCCAATTTGTAGTAATTAAATTTGAATTATGTTAAATTTTTTATAGGGAGTTATGTTGAATGTAAATTGCATATATAACTTATAAATATTATGAGTATTTCTTTCTCTCTCTTTTTTTTTGGCAAGATATGATTATATTTCATAAATTTCGTAATATATATTAATTTTAATATCTTTGTAATATTATCTTACTATACCAATATAATTTGTAGCTTAATGTTATCAAGAAATTAAAAGTATATAATTTTTTTAAGGAAAAATTTCTTATTTTAATTTACTGCATATAAGGAAAATGAATATTAATAAGATAACTTGTTTTGGATTCAGATTTCATACTCATCAAGAATGCTCATATGGATATGCTCAGATTTTATTTTAATTTCTTCAATCTTATATAGCTCCCATAAATACAATGGATTAATTATAAAAATGTTTACATTTACAAAAAAGATGAGATAAAGACTTGCTTCTCTACATGAAAAAAAAAATATTAATAAAGATGAGTAATAATGACAATAAGAACCGAACATTTTATAATTTTTTTGACCTTAATATAGGAAGTAATACAGAATAAAGAGATCCATATTTTTTTTATTGAAAAATGGAAAGAAACCACTAATCTTAGGGGGAAAAACAAAAGTCAAATAATTAAATTATAAATCAAGGGGGCATGTCCTTTTTTGCTTCAATGACATTTAGAAATTATTTGGATCAGATCTGGGTCTTAATCTAATCTGACCTCATCTGCATGATTGACACTTCGATTCAATCAAAAAACTAAGAACTTCAAAGTCGCAGGGGATCATTAAAAACATATTAATATAAGATTTATTTAACATAAATGTATGGTGGTAATTGATTCTTATAATTAAATTAAGAAAATCCTTAATTCAATCATCGCATGCAAAAATATTTGTTCATATGGAGACTGAGGCATGTTTGTGCTTATACACATTTTTAATAATAAATAAATGATCCTAGATCCTTCACGTACGTATGCTTGGTCTTTTGACAAGAAATTTCAATATGGGGCTTTTAACAAATGATTGGGATTTTTTTCTTTGTTTATAATTTTTTATGTTATTATAATTATTATTTGATAATTATTACAATTTACTACCATTTTTTTCTCCAATGATAGAGTAAAAAGAAGCATTAATAAAACGATTTTTCAAAACGGATATTAATAGACTGTGATTAAAAATAAAATTTTGTCATGAAGGTATGCCTAATTTTTAACAGTTGATTAAAATAAAGAAAAAAGAAAGTAAATGAACTAAGTAAGTTATATATACATAATGTGATATGAGTAAGAATATATTGTAATTAAATTTTTTTAGATATTTGAAAATTTGGGGAAAATTCACAATTGAAAATTTTATTAGTAAAAAGGATCTAAATCAGAGTATTTGAAGAGGAGCTGTATGTTGTCCCTATGCGGGCTCCAAATTTTCTCCCACTTCCCAAATGTGTGTTTTTTTTGTTTCTTTAGATCATTAGATTCAACCCAAAATGAGTAATATTTTAATATCTTATGGAAAAAAATGGCGTTGTTTTTAATTTTCTACAATTTTTTAAAGATTTAATACTTTTAATGAAAAATAAACTTTGCAGATTTTTATGCAAAATTTTTGAAAAATTGTAAAAAATTGAAAACAACATTGTTTTTTATCTATAAGATATTAAAATATCACTTATTTTATATAGAATCTAATAATCTAAATAAATAAAAAAGAAACATTTGGGAAGTGGGAGAAAATTTGAGGGCAGCAAGGAGGGGTAGTAGGCACCCCCTCCTGAGTATTTACACTCTGTATATACAAAATTTGCATAATGCATATACTTTCTGCATATAGTTATGTACATGTATTATTTTATTCATTTTGATTTTTTAAATTTACCTCATATTCTAGCATGACCATATTGATACTTAGGCTGGATCCTACCTTTATATATCCAAAGAGTATATTTAGCTATGTAATGGAAGTTAGGCAGTTAGACAAAAAAATAGGGTTTGATATTTGTGAAACATCAAGAAAAATTGGGTAGCATATAAATTATCTCAATTTTTGGTAGAAAAATATTTTTTATTTCTCCCTTAGTATCTAGCAAACCAACACTATTAGCAACCGATTAGTCCAATTTATAAAAATATAGGCTCATAATAGGAGAATCTGGCTACCTCCAAGTATAATAGTAATTATACGAGTTAATTTCAAGCAAACCAATCAATCTGAATATTTTAAATTAATTTTAAGCGAAATTTGAATGGTTCACGTTAATTGTATATAAAATGTTAAAAGGTCCGGTAAAAGAAAATGTTAAAGGAAATTGTAGTTATTTTTTTCAATAATAAAAAAATGGACCGGACCGGAAAAACCGGTCGACCGGCCATCAGCCCGGTCCGGTTCACGAAAAAACCGGTCAGAGAGCCAACCCGGTCAAAACTGGGTTGACTCGCTCAAACCGGTAGCGACCCGGCCAACCCGTCGGGTCTCGCGGGTTGGCCGGGTCGCCTTTTTTTTTCCCCTACGCCCCAAAACGACGTCGTTTTGGGGCTTTGGGTTGGGTGATCCACGTCCGACCTGACTCGACCCGTTAAAACCCGACCCATTTTCCCCTAATCCCCCCAGCTCGCGGACTTAGCTTCACTCCGTCAGCCTCAGCAATCAACAGCGTCTCAGGTTTCAGTTTCAGCGTCATCGATCTCCCTCTCCCCCATTCTTCCGTCCTCACCGAATCTAAGCTGAGAATCAGAAATAGCTCACCGAATCCCGCAGTTCCGATCCCTGATTTGATTTCAGCTCACGATTATGAGTTTCCGACATCAAAGAACCAGCTGCGAACTTCGAAGTCGGCGAAGTCGAACAAGAACCAGGCTTTTAGCGTGTTTCATCGTCTTCCTTCTTCTTTCGGTATGATCTATGATTTCATTGTTGCTTAATCATGGGGCTATCTATTTTTTCTATTATGTGAAACCAGTAAAAGATTGTTTCAAGCATCCCTGTTTTTTCAACTTTGATAATGACTAATATTGATTGAGGATGCTGCATCCTGTAGTAGTTTTCTGGATTGCTGGTAGTTTACTCCCAACGATATGTTGATGGTGGTTACAGAATATCAATCCCTTTTGTCCTTCGCAATCAGGCATGAAAATTTAAATCCTATCTTAGGGGGAAAATAAGGAACCAAGCATTAAGAGATAGAGTTGACTGGATCCACAAATAAGGAAATAAATTAACCAGACAACAATTATGGCAATCAGCAGTAGGTTTCTCATTACTTAATGTTGTCCTGCTATATGATGCACAGGAGTGAAGGGGCTGTTTAGTGCACATAAGGGAATGGAATGCAAATATAATTTTATGAGTGAAAAATGATCTTAGTGTTAAGAAAAGTAATGAAAAAAAGCATGATATCGTTTAGTGATTATAGCAAGAAAATAATAGACTTCACCATATCTTGTTTTTTGTGCGCTTAAATTCTATTCCTCTCAAGTATACCAAATGGGTCCAATATTCACATCAAACATATGTAGCACACACTGAAATAAACTCACTGGCTGATGGACCTTGGAAAGAGATCAAGCACCTGTCGATACTTAGTTATTTTACAAACCTGTAATTATTCTGTTGAGGGTGTTATCGTTAATCACATCAAACATACTGAGGGTGTTAAAGTTGAATTGATTTATTTGAAAAGAAAGCCTTTAGGACTAAGCCTTTAAATGTGTCCCATTTTGCTGTCTGATTTCTTTGTTGCTACTTACTTTCTCCAAGGATGGATATGTCGAGTTCCGGAAATGAGAATGTCACCCCTTCTACTCCCTCTTCCAATGTCAATTCTAATCCTATTGATAATGCTACTTCCACTACCTCATTACGTGGCAAAACTGACCCAGCATGGGCACATGTTGCCTACAAGAAAGAAGGGACACAAAATGTATTCACATGTCTTTACTGTGGTAATAGCTATAGAGGAGGTGGCATAAACAGGCTGAAGTAACATCTGGCTGGTGTTGTAGGTCAAATTGCTTCTTGTAAAAAAGTTCCAGCTGATGTGCGTTATCGAATGGAAGAGTCTTTAAAAGAACATGTAAAGAAAAAGGAAATTGAGGATATAAGAGACAAGGGAGTTGAAGAAGAGGAGGTTAATAGTGAAACTAAAAAGAGGAAACATCCTAGTATAGTAGATAAATATTTTCCTCCTAGGACAACTTCTGGAGCTCAACCAACCATAAAGAGTGTCTTAGCATCGAAAGAAGCACAACACAATGTGAAGATGCTTATTGCTGAATGGGCCATAGTGAACTGCATTCCATTTAAAGCACTAGAGTGCCCTTTATTTCAAAAAGCTGTGGATGGAATGTGTTCTATAGGGCCTGGGTTTAAAGCCCCTAGTGCTTATGATTTTAAAACCAACTTGTTGAGAGAATGGAAAAAGGAATGTCAATTACTCGTTGACGAGCATAAAGAGATATGGCAGAAAAAAGGTTGCACACTTATGGCGGATGGATGGACTGATGTGAGGCAACGGACTTTAATAAACTTTTTAGTTTACTCTACCCATGGAATGATGTTTGTTAAGTCTGTTGATGCATCAGATTTAGTCAAAGATGCAAAAACTTTATTCACTTTGTTTTGTGAAGTGATTGAGTGGGTCGGTTCCAACAATATTGTTCATGTGGTGACTGACAATGCTGCCAATTACGTGGCATGTGAAAGGTTGATCAAAGAGAAATATAAAAATATTTATTGGTCTCCTTGTGCTGCTCATTGTCTAAATCTTGTATTGAAAGATATTTCAAGCATGCCTCATGTGTCAGACATTGCAGCAAAGGCATCAAAGATAACAGTGTTTGCTTACAATCACATGATATTCTTGTCTTGGCTGAGGAAAAGGCCGGGTTGGAAAGAAATTGTGCGTCCTGGTGCTACAAGATTTGCAACTACCTTTATTACATTGCATAGCATATATATGCATAAGCATGACTTGCAAGCCCTTGTTGTTGATAAACACTTTGTGGACCATAAGCTATCTAGGACTACTCCCGGAAAAATTTTAGTGCAATCATATTAGATAGCCGGTTTTGGAATGAATGCTACCAAATTGTGAAGATTGTCACTCCTCTAATAAAATTGTTGAGAATTGTTGACTCAGATGAGGAGCCTTCATTGCCATATGTTTATGAAGGCATGCAAAGGGCAAAAAGTGGAATTAAGGAGATGTTCAAGAGGAATAAAGATCTCTACAAGCCTTACACAAGTATCATTCAAATGAGATGGGATAAACATTTGAAGACTAATCTCCATGCAGCTTCCTATTTGTTGAACCCAGCATTCGTATATGGTCCAAATTTTGTTCATAAGGGAGGGCTAATGCAAGCTTTGATTGATGTGGTAGAGGCTAACTCAAATGAAAATGTTGATTGCTTCAAGATAATGAAGCAAGTCACATTGTATCTTGAAGGAAAAGAATCTTTCAGCCGAGAGACATGTAAACAAGGAGCTCAAAGACTAGATCCTTGTAAGTAACTAAGTACTTATCTTTATTGTTTAGGGTTTAATTGACATATTAATTGATTGCAATTAATATTTTGTACATGTTTTATTTTGTAGATGAATGGTGGATGTATTATGGCTATTCAGTACCAGAATTGCAACATGTTGCAATTCGTATTCTTAGCCAAACATCTACTTCTTCTGGTTGCGAAAGAAATTGGAGTTTATTTGAGCGTATCCATACAAAAAGAAGAAATAGATTGGAGCATCAAAGGCTGAATGATTTAGTTTACACTAATTATAACTTGCGATTAAAGCATAGGTAACTTTAGATATTATAAAAAAAATTGTTCTTCACTATAAAATGGATGTATTTAAAAGTTTTAATTGAAATTATATGTCATTGAAATTTGAAGGGCTGATTTGAAGAAAAAACAGACAAGTTATGATCCTATTGATTATGAGTCTATTGATGAGGTCGATTTTTGGGTGACTGAAGAAGATCCCATTCCAGAATTTAATAATGAAGATGTAGAAAATCTTGAAGGACTTCTTGGTAGTGAAGGCATTGAACATTCTTCTACCGTGGATAGGGTTAATGAAGGTTTATATATGCTGTTAATATTCTCTTACTAATTTATTATTCATCCATATAATTATATGTTATATATAATCATTGATATTATTGTCATGTATATGCGTAGGTGACGAAGATATGGACGTTCCTGATCCCCCAGCTTTGCCTGATGATATTGTTACCTCTTACCCTCTACCCAATCTACCTCCTAATGATTCACCTCAAATAGATCCCCTTGATGAGTTGTAGAGCTTCATGATTTAATTCAGTATTTTTTGACTATTCTGATGTTGGTTCCTGCCTCTTGGTTGTTTGATGAATGCTAATTGACATTGTAATGTTTTAACTATATTTTGATGTTAATTATGGATTTTGATTCAACTATGAAGAACTAACTTATTGTTAGTAATGACTTTTGAATTATGAAATTGAATTATGGTTATTTTATTATTGTCAATTAAATTATAATATTTTAGTATGACCGGTTCGACCACCGGTCCAACCCCGGTTGAACCACTGACCCTTAAACCAGTGCCGTGACCGGTTCATTAACCGGTCCGATTTTTTGTTCCTTGATTTTTTTTGCTTCACAACGTGAACGAATCCAGAATTTTTCTGACCCAATCTTCTTGTTTCATGCACAGAGTCATTTTATTAAATTAACAGTCAACTAATGGCATTATAATTATAAATGCATTGATTGGAAAAAAAAAAACTTATAAATGCATTACACTTGTCACAAAAAAACGCATTAAGCTTAACAGAAACAGCCTCTTATTCATAACCTCTTTCTTTTATTTTTCTCTTCGTTTTTCCCTAGATAACTTGAATTTGATTAAGGACGCAAGTTGATATTATGAAAAAGGCAAAACATCACCTTTATTCATTTATTTTTCCAACGGTTTTCATTTTTGTCCTTTAATTTTATAAAGTTTTTTTTTTAATTTAGCCATTTAACTTTAACACTATTAACAAAAAAAAGTTGGTATTAAACTTTTGAGCATTGAAAAATTATTTTTTAATGTTGACATATTAAGTTTAATTTTTTAATAGTAACAATAATTATTATAAAAAATGATCATTTAAAACTAACAATGTTAAGATTAAAATACTAGAAGCATATTTTATAAATTTAAGGGACAAAACTAAAACCTTGTATAACGTTAGGGAACCAAATATATACTTTTTCCTTATTAAAAATGTTTTCAAGGTTACTCAAACAATTCGAGTGCGGAAGAGAGCCAAGATAAAACTTTTAATTTTAAAGATTAAATTTTGTTATAACATGGTCATAGTTAAATTAAAATTCAGTTGGATTAAGTCAAGATATAATTTAATCCTGAATGCCAAGTAAATTCTAGAAGCTGAGAAACGATAAAATATGTCCCCTGTTGTCGGAACATGTATTGAAGAAATGAAAAAAAAAAAGTTGTTGAATTGAATGTGAATATTATTATTAAGGGTAAAAGGCCATTTTTGTTTCGGAAGTATCAGTTCAGAGGCAATTTTGTCCTAAACGTTTTAAATATGGGGCAATTTCATTCTGACCGTTATTCTAATTAAGTTTGACCATTATTTAATCAAATTGAAAAGCAAATTTGCTCATAAATGAAAATTTTCAGGGTAAATTTGCTCTTAAGTTGAAACTTACAGAGTAATTTTGTCATTATCTTAAGGGATAAATATACCCTGAAAGTTTTTACTTTGGAGCAAATTTGCCCCTAAATATAGTCAACTAACAGTCGACTTAACTGTGATAACGGTCAGAACAAAATTATCCCATTTAAAACTTCCAGGAAAAATTGCCCTTAAGGCAATACTTTCAGGACAAAAAAGAGCTTTAACCCTATTATTAATGGAGTTAGAGTTAGCATACTGTTTGGAAATTTGTATTTGTAATTTTCTATGATAAAAATTGAAAGGGAATACAATAATATCCAGAACATGCATACAATTTTCTGGATAAAAACAGATAGGGTGATGCATGCTGGCTATTCTATGAAAATGATTTAATTTTCCAAAAAAGTAGGTATGTATGGCCACTTACCTTTATATCACTAAAATAACTTTTTGTTTTTAATCAATTTTAAAGTTAAAGACCTCTTGAGAATAATCTTAATTCAAAAGCTTTTACATAGTTCCCAAAAGTTATCAAAGGAAAATATTTAAAACTAAAAATCATCAATAGATAAGAGAGAGACAGTAAGAATCCTACCTACTTGTTTTATGTGGAAACTTGTATGTTTTCTATGCTACTTAAAAATAATAATGATATCCATACACTATTGCAGGCGAAGAATTTTTTGAAACAACTATAATTTTTATTAATAATAAACAAAATGACATTATTAAATAAAGATACTGAGTTTATAATAGAGAAGGAGGTAGGACAAACACTAAAGGAAACAAATGTTTGTGTGTGAGAGATATATTATTGGGTCAAATTTAAAATTGATTAGAAGTATGCTTTTCAATGTGATTATAAATACACGCACATATACTCCCTTTCCGTCCTAAATACAAAAATCTAATTTGTAAAGATTAACAAATTGATAAAGTCTGATATTTGTAAAAATTGTGTTGTGGTTTTTTGAAAGTACCATTTATTAATATATGCAATAAGTAGGGAATTAGACAAAAAAAATCATAAATTTAAAAGAAAAAATAAATTAAAATTTTATATTTAGGATAAAAACCAACTCTTATAGTAATTCTTAGGTTAATCACCATAGAGAATACACAATATGCGACTTTTAGTTTTATGGTTTAGCGAGCATGACAATTGGCATTGTTTGGATTCGTAATAAATTAAAAGTTGCATATAAATATTAAGTTAATTCGAAAAAAATATGACTAGGAGCTTGAAAGAAATTGGATATATAAATTTAATATTGACAGTGATGATTTTGCAATATGAATTCAAGAGTAATTTATTTAAGGGTTAACATAATCTTTGTTCTTTTAAGTTTGTCCTAATTTTAGTTTTGATCCCTTAAGTTTCAAATCATATGTTTTGGTCCTTTTAGTTTCATTTCGTTTATAATATTGATCCCTATAACTCAATAAAAATTTAGACTGTTTTATCATTAGAGGAACCAAAACAAAAATGAGGACAAATTTAAAGGACCAGAGATGGTGTTAACCCTTTTATTTAATTAGAATTTGAGTTTGTATCAACATTAAACATGCTCTATTTCATCATCATTATATTGGATCGAAGTCTAAAAGTTTGATTCATATATAATAACATGAACAAAAATTAATAGTTTGAGTTTTGTTTTTGGGGGTCAATAATCATTTTCAATTTGGAAGGTAGCAAAATTTGATTTTTCCTACTGATAGAATAGTTCAACCTTGGCATGCAAAGCAAATTCAGAAAAATTAAAGGTCGAATTATTAAAATCTTCTATAAAATTTGAAATAAATGATAATTTCTGATAAAAAGAGCGATAAGAGTCGAAGCTCTATATTCTTTTCAGTTTTCAAATTATAGGGAACCCAAAGAAAGGCCTGATAATTGGAGTAAGAAATAAAGTAATTTGTTAAATTATTTTGAGATTGCATGAGTTTTTAAAATTATACATTCTGTGATCATATTATGTTTTCTTAAAAATACCTTCCCTTAACTGAAGGGAAACCGAATAACGATATATTTTGATTAATTAGAAGTACTTTAATGAAAACTAAATTAATTGTAGTGGAACTTTTTATTTATCTATTTCAAAATAAAAATGGCAATTGCATATAATTTTCACCAAAAAGGAGAACATTTAAGTACTGAAATTTATATAATACATTAATACATATATAATACATGCAAATGAAGTTACACTATAATACATTAATACATATATTTTAATTTTATTGAAAATTATTTTAATTTTTATAAATGATTGAAAAAGTAATTTAAGTATATGACTTTAAATACCTAAATTTCTTCAACTGAAAAATATGTAAATAGTTAGACTGTTTTCCCCCTTTTACAAAGCTTCCACATACGATAGTGGTTAATTTAGTTGGTTTAATTGTCAATTATCTCATCTCTTAAAATAGTGGCAAAATTTGCAACTTGCTATTCTTTGTTACGGGGGATGGGGACCAACATCCCACTTGCCTATAATTAAAAACTTTCAGGAAAATATCCACTTTTGCGTTAGGACTTGGTTTTCCGACCTTACAACATGAGGCTTTTAAAACACAATGTTACAATATTATTTAAAATATTATTTTATTAATTTTAAAAAATAATTTTAATCTTTATAATTTTACTTTTTATAAAATTATATGAAGAATAACATCTTAAAATGTTAAAATTAAACAGATTGTGTTGTATCGAGTTAAAATTCATATATTAAGTTTTAACTAAGTCAAAATTATATGAATTAAATTGCATCAAGTAGCTTTAACTTAATCAAACTTATAGGGACAAATAATTATTTATTCCTAATTAATAAAATAAAGATAAGATTAAATAATGTATTTCTCTTAGATTTTATTAAAAATTAAGCATGCCTTCATTATGTTTTCAAAACTAATACAAATCTCTATTAAATCTTATTAATACTACAAGAATTTTGTCGTTATTCTTTAAACCATACACAAACTTTATCTCATAAAATCATACACGGATTTCTCCTATTTTAGATAAATCACAGAAATTATTTATCATTTTCTTTAAAATTACATAAACTTCCCAAATATTTTAAAATATACATATATTTTTAATTTTAGAGTAATAATCAATTTGATAGATGGTACCATAAAATAAAACTCCTAAAATCTAAACATCACAACAATTCTGAAAAAATTATCACTATTACTTCTCAAACTTTAAACCGTTAGATTGCTAAAGTCAGAGATATAATAATTGGTATACTATTGAAAGAACTAACATGTAATTTTCTCAATTACCAGTAGTGACTTTGAAAAAAGTTCAAAATTATTATCCGGCGCATGGGTTGTGAAATTTAGATTTTGGATATTAGTAAAAGGCTTAGGCCCAATACAATGTATAGGCTAGGTTGTCAAACTCAAAAGATTCTAGGAAATGGGAACAAAAAGTGTCGGGATTTGAAAGTCTCTAAAGTGCATAGAATTTTCCAAGCAGCTTTAAGTTTTTTAATTGAATTAAAACCACCGTCATCTTAGAATTAGATGCGTACCGACTTTTTTGTTTTGGGGTCAAACAATAAATGTCAATTATTTTATGAAAATTACAATTACAGTACTTTCGTGGAGGACTGTTTCTGATTCGACATGTTCCCACCACTTATCAACTAACTTATCCACTGGGTTGAATTAAATCGGTGGAAAATTCTTCTCACAATATATGATGTTTGGAACAATTAAAAGGAGCTCCGTTGGTGATAATAAAGGGGGTAAAATTAGCCTGATATTTCTTAATTAATATTGATGACTCCTGTACTTAAAAAAGATTGATGATTCCAACAAAAATATTATGTTGGGATAATATCATTAAAACCTAATTGGGCCGGCAACAAAATGAAAATATTAATAGTAAGAGGTCACAAAATAAAATAGGGATATAAATATGATTATATTCTAATTCAGTTATAAAAAGTTACCTTAAACATACAAGTCTAACTAACTGATTTCCCCTCTTAAATTCATAATACTTTTGAGAAGTGCATATAATTCAGACGCAAAAGTGGAAATCACTAATCGTATAGATGGATACTGGGCCTATATATATACAAAGAATGATTGTACATTGGGCCTTCTTGGCCCATAAGTAGCCCAATGTCATTGTCTCCATAAAACTTAGATTACTTTGGCATATGCTTGTATAAAAAAAAAAAAATGGCGATGCCATTTTTTTTTTGGGCCAACGGCATATGCCATTTCATGAGGTCTTGGATGTAAGTATTAATTAATCAGCATTAATATTCGGGCCAAAAAAAAAAAAAAAAAGAATCAGCATGAGCATAGGCATAAGCATAAAAATTAATGAGAATAACGCTGCTTGTTTTTGAATCAAATGACCAAATCAAAGTACGTACGGAACAATATAAAATATAAAGTCTAAATTAAACTGCCAAACTTATATCAGAAATATTAAAATATAAAATGAATAATAAATAAACAATTTTCACAAATTATAACTTCTTCCTCAAATGCATAGAGACCTGCCTAGTTATAAATTGAAAGCCTACACTTATATATATATTACTTATATGCGAGGAAAAAATGAAAAAATCAATATTATTATTATTCAACGAAGATAAAATTAATTTTTAGTCATTGTAATTTTGACTCACTTATAGCTCAGTCTCTTAGGCACATGACTTGATGTAATTCAGTCTTTATTTTTTTTTACTTGTTTAAAACTAAGTTCCTATTCTTTTAATCACTTATAGTATGGGTTACTATTGTTGGTCATAATTTGATTAAATTTTAATTTTAATCAATGTAGGTTTAAACCGTAGCTTTTTGTCCTATAGTTTTTCTGTAAAAATGTTAATTTCTATAGTTTCATTCTGACATGGATATGAGTTTAACAACATTAATGGAGTTCAAGTTATTAAGTATATGGACCAAAATCAAATTTAACTCATTAATAAAAACATATGGACGAAAACTAAAATTAGTTAAAATTATAAAAATCAAAATGAAAACTCGTTAATAATATAAATTTCCACAAATTTTCTTTTTTAGGGAAGGTTGGGGAAAAGTTTTAGTTATCACTAAGTCATCTTATATGGAAAAAAAAAAAAAAGAAGAAGAAAGAAAACACTACTACAAATAAATATAGTTATGACACTTATTTTAATATTATTTGTGACGCTTAACAAGCGCCACATATCTTAACACCACTAAAAGAAGCTGTGACGCTACTAACAAGCGCCACCACATATCTATATATATATATTTAAATACCACCTAGGGTGGTGCTTTCTTGAGGAAGCGCCACAGGAAGTTTAAATTTCTTGTTGTGTTTCCTCAAGAAAGTGCTACCCTAGGCCTTTTTAAAATTTTTGTAATTAATTTTTTAAAAAAATTTATTTTTTAAAAAAGGTAGAAGCGCCACCTTAAGCATTTTTTATTTTTTTTAAACAAAATAAAAAAGAATTTAAAAAAGGCTGGCGTTTCCTCGAGGAAGCGCCACTCTAGGCATTTTTTAATTTTTTTTAAAAAAGGTCTAGGATGCAGTTCCTTGAGGAAGTGCCACCCTAGACCATTTTTTTAAAAATAATTTTTTTATATTTTTCTTTTAAAAACTTATAATTATACTTAATAATGCACTTTAAACATATTTT
This sequence comes from Albizia julibrissin, assembly GCA_037074505.1. Taxonomy (NCBI): domain Eukaryota; kingdom Viridiplantae; phylum Streptophyta; class Magnoliopsida; order Fabales; family Fabaceae; genus Albizia; species Albizia julibrissin. The sequence goes on along the minus strand of CM073477.1, from coordinate 55,116,124 downwards.
GATATCTCTACAATAAAATGAAGGAAAACAAATCAAAATCAAATAACTCCAAAATGATATAAATTAACAAATAACTAATTAACAAAATCACTACTAAGTAAAATACAAGTGTTAAAAATAAATAATTATATTATTTATGCAACTCATCAATATAATGTTAACAATTATTGCAATAATAGAAAATTATAACTACTACATATCTTCACATATAACCTATATATAATAACATTTAATTTTATCTGATTTATTTTTTGGCATACAAAAATGAGAATAATTTTTTCAGATTTCATAATAAATTAAATATAAAAGATATTGAGAAATTAAACTATTAACCACTAATAAAATTATATTTGTAAGCTCAAAAATTTAAAAAAAAAAACTTACAGTATAGAGGAAGCTTGAACGGAGTGAGTGGAAATCTCAAACACAACACCTGAAAAAAAAATTAATAAAGGAAAAAGACAAAGACAAAGACAAAGTTACATATATGTTTAAATTAAAAAAAAATGGTTAACAAGACAATATGTTATACGTAGCTTCAAAATATAAAAAAAAGGAAAAAATGAGCGGTTACAACTTACAGGACGAAATGAAACTATAAGGAGGATGAAATGAGACCAAAAGGGAGAAGGAGTAGGGTCAGTTTGGTGCAAGAAATGAGACAAAAAAAATGAGCATGGAGTGTCGCAAAAATAAAAAGAAGAGGAAGAGAAAATGTGAGAAGTGATGGAACAAAAAAATGAGATAAGTGTAAATCGAACTTTTGGACAGTCATGAGTAGAGGAGAATGAGGAAATGTGGGAACTAAAAGGATAAGGGTGATGGCACATGTTGGATGAAGATTGGAGACTAAGAGAATAAATGTGATGGAAGCAGATTGCGGGAGAGAGAAATGTTTGAATTTTTTTAAGAAAATAATACATTGTGTGGCGCTTGCTAGGCTAAGTGCCACACAAAATACATAGCAGCTGTGACATTTCCTTGAACAAGCGCTATAGCTATTGTTTCAATTTTTATTTTTTTTAAAAAACACTTTAGGTGGCGCTTCCTTGATGAAGCGCCACCTAAAGTCACTAGAAAGTTGTGACGCTTCCTCAAGGAAGCGATATCAAAAGTCTTTTTTTAAAAAAAAAAATTAAAAAAAATCTGGAAGAAATTGTGACTCTTCTTTAAAGAAGCGCCACAAAAGGTGCGTCACTAATGTCTATTTTTGTAGTAGTGAAAAAAGCATTAATAACATCATTAACTTTAAATATGTTAAATAAACTACCAAGCATTTACATTGATTGGTTGTGGTTATTCTAATTTAGTCAGTGGTCTTATGTTCAATGTATGTAGCTTCGATAATTACTTGAAGGTAGTAATATTCCTTCCATTATGGGCCTACATTTCCGTGAGCTAAACTAGTTGCTAGAAATATCAGATATAGGTGGAGAAATAAAAAGAGCATATTAAATATAAATTTATATATATTTTTTTGCATATGATTATTGTCCCACAACAATCGGGTAGAGCCCCAAATACAATGGGGATGGGGTCATAGTTAAAAAAAATTATCGTGGGAACGGGGAGTGGGAGCAAACAGTGCTGTAATTAGAAATTGGAAAGTGCATTGAAATTTCCAACTTTAGCTTTTAGTCATATATTACAGTTGCCAAAGGAAACAAATACAGAGGATTCATCTGTGCTTCAAAAGGTAGACCATATTGAGGTTAATGGTTGGAGTATTTTTGTGGGGAAATACAAGTCTGGATCTCAAGTTTTTTTCCAATCATGGATTTGCTTCCAAGGTCAGTCCATCTAATCAATTATCTTAAAAAAAAGACCTCATCAGCCCTATCTTGCTCTTCAATTCTTCCTGACATCTTTGTTATTGGTAACAAATTGTCCTCTTTATCATTCATCTACATGCCCTAATCTTAAGGTCTTCTGCATTAAGAAGAGGTTGCTGACTCTTGTAACATACCAAAATTTATTCAAAGGTTAAGGATTAATTTATGAGAGTTAGATAGTAAACTAAATTATGAAACCTATGAAATATAAGGAATCTTAAATTAGACAAAGAAAAACATTAATATATAGTGTGTGTAATTAATAGGATAAAAATATACCTATATATATTATATTAAAACAAAACACACACACCCTTTTTCCACACATCACACGCCATGCGCACACACACAATCATATAATTAAATAATCACACACACACTTATTAATTTAATACCCACATGGCACACACACACATTTTTAATTATTAAAAAAACAACAATCTCTCTCACTCTCTTAATTATACGTAACACACAACACACACTTCACAGATTTCTTAATTCTCATCAGCCAACATCCAAAAAGAAAGAAAAGAGAGAGCGAGTGAAAAAGAGAGAGAGCAAGAGACACATAATAGAGAAGGAGAGATACGTAAGAGTGATCGGTGCTACCAGAGGAAGGAAGAAGTGATTACAAATTCTACATACAATTCTATATCATAATATAGGTGAGTTCTCTTTGCATATTCTTAAATTTTTGTAGTTAATTTGAGGCTATTTTTGGGTAGTTTGGGAAGCATAAAAACCTAGTATAATGAATTATTGTCTTATGAGGTTTTGTTTTGGAAAAAATAGTGCATGAAGAAGGAATGAGAATTTGTCAAATTTGAGGTTTCCAATCAATTCTACACGAAAAATTATATGGGAATACATGAGATTATGATTTTTGGATGATTATATATAAATCTAGAATTTTTAGAAAATAAGAGGAGTTGTTGTTCGGTTAGTTTCTCTGAAATCATATTGGTTGTAAAATAAATTTCGGTAACCAAACCTGGTCAGAAAATTATGAAAGTTTCCAGAAGGAAATTATACATATTAAGATTTAATTTGATATATAATATGTATCATTTGGGTTTATAAATAGTGAGATATGAATTTTTAAAGTTAGATGATGAATCTGGAACGTTTTATGGTACAGACGAGGTTTGACGAAATTTTGGAAATTTTGTGTCTATAATTTATAAATGATAATATTTTTCCCTGAAAATATACTTAAATAGTATCATATATAATTTTTAACCATCCCATTTGGAGTTCTATATATTTAGTTATGAATTTTAGAAGTTAAGCTATTGCAATTGGAAAAATTTTCTGCTAGTGCGAGAAAACGTTAAAACTGGGAATTATTCATGGATATGTGGTAGTTAAATATATTTTTCTATTAAAATAGACTTTATAAGTGACACATATAATTTGGAACCACCTTAATTGGATATTTCTAGGCCAAGATATGAATTTTTAAAGATTATTGAAAATTCTGACAAAATTGAGTAATAGTGAAAAAAATAAAAAGTAAGGGTATTTTTGAAATGAGACTCTAAGGGTCAAATTAAATACTTAGAGTTGGTATGAGTCCATTAAATACCTATTGGATTTAAGGTATTAGCTATAATGATAACCTACCAAAGTGTCTTAAATTATTTTGGAATAAGTAATAATTCGCCCGTCCGTAAATTAAAAATTATAGGATTTGACATTTGCCGGGACGCCTAAGAGACTGAGAACAGGAACCAAATTTGGAAAGAATGTCAGGTAGTACCTTATCTCTTATATCATATGTGATGTCATGTATGTGTACCATATCATCTGTATATGTGTGGGACAGATAGTCCATAGGCGGTAAGACTCATAAGTACAAGTTACACCGGGAGTTACCCGGAGGCGTCTTAAGCCAGGTAGGTTTGAGACAGAAAGCCCGTGACTGTGCCTTGTATGGGGCAGAGGCCCTGGGCAGCCAGATTGTGAATCTCAAGCGCTGTGAGTCTGTGATAAGGGACCGGTTGGGACCTTTTATGTGCTGCATTTCTGTAAGTTGTGCTATTTTGATGATTTGTTTTACATGCTTAGTATCTGCATATTATATGAGTGATCTGTGTACTACTGAGATTCTTTTGAATCTCACCCCTTTTTCAACAAATGATATACAGCAAAGACGTCCAGCTCTAAGGGCAAGAAGGTAATATAGACGGACGAAGAAGAGGCAAATAAATTATGGACTGTTTGGTTATCATTTTATTTTGGATGATTGTAAAATATTTATAAGTAGTAGTAGTAGCGATAGTAGTACTAGTACTCGCGACGTAGATTGTATAAGTTATAATTCGTACGCTAGACTTTCGATAACGTACTGATATCCAGAAACCCATCAATTAACCATCACTACGCGAGCTATGGATAGAAAATGCTCTGTATTTTAAATAAATGATTTTGAAACTGATAAAGATAATAAATTTACAAACTAAAATTTAGACCATACATATTTATTTTAAAAAGTTTTTTTTGAAAATCCTATACAAATATAAGATTAAACTCTGTCTTAAATTGAGACTTTAAATTGTTTTGGTCTCATGTTTGAAATCATTATATATTTAAACTAATCTAAAGGCTTTAGAAATTAAGGTGTTACAACTCCCAAAGGACACAATGAGCATTCAACTCATGCACTCCACATGGACATTAACTCCTATCTTAAAAGTTTTAATTTTACTAACGTCTTGTGCGTGAAATCAATTCATGGTGATGTTTTTAATATGATGCAATCATGTCCTCACATGGTTGTAGAGAACTGATGTAATATCATTTGTTTGGTTAATGCATTTTGATCTTTTATAAAAAAAAAACATGTTTCCACTAAAAAATTACTTTTCCCTACTCTTTCTTATAACAAATAAAAATATAAAATAATTTAATTTAATAAATATGTTCCAAATGCAAAATTTTTCCTCAACAATATGATTTTAATGATTAATTATTAAATTTCAATAATTGATATCATTAATAAATATATCTTTTTAACGAGGACAAAAAAGAAAATGTGTGATAATGAATACGGGTGATTTATTTATCACCAAAAAGAGACAAATACTATATGCAAGCGAAATGAAATGCTTTGGCGTTGAATTATAAGATATAAAGGAGGAATAGATTGTTCCAGCTTGATCCCGTAAAAAATCTTTGACTATTGTATGAAGTTGCACATTAGTTGGGGAGTGGAACGAAAGAGGTAATACAAGGGTATGTATACATCTCTTTCTCTAACATGTTTTAAAAATTGAGAGAGGTGATGAGTGTAATATCCCAAAATTTAATATAAGGATTAGTTTATGGAAACTAGATAGTAAGTCAAATTATGAAACTTACAAAATTTAAGGAAACTTAAATTAGACAAAAGGAAAAATTAAGGCCTAGTATGTGTAATTTACAGGATAAAAATATACTTATATTTACATATAAAAACTTATCGACACACACTAAACAATTAATCAGTTATTATTCTCTTCATTTGGCACACCTGGAGGATTCTTGAACGCACATACGCATACACTTAGAATTAGAGAGCACATGCATGTTGAACCAATGAACTACACACATCCACATACTTTTCATCTTTCTCTTATGTTTCGTACAACACACACAGACATCCATTACTCCTTTCTTTATTCTCATTCGGACAGCGCGCGCGCGCGCGCACACACACACATTCAGCAACTACAATAAATAAAACACTCTCAACTCCTTCATATCTTCATTCGGCCAAGCAGCTGAAACAAAGAAAAGAAACAGAAAACCAGAAAAACAGAGAAAGAGAGAGACGTGAGTGAGAGCTGAATTTCTCGCTGGAAATAAGCAAGAAGGAAGGTTGGATTTCCACAAGCAACCAAATATTCTAATACAGGTGAGTTCCATACACCCTTATCTTGCTTCTTTCGTTAGATTTGAGGCTGTTTTTGGTGGTTTTGGGTTGCTGGAATTAAGAAAATTCGCCAGAAAGTTTCTGCAACAAAAACCAGTAATTGGGTGACCATTTTATGTGCGATTTTTGGTCTCTTTGCTTCTGTAATCACATCTCCAAACACAAAAAACATGTTTAAGAGTATGTCGAGTCGAAATCTTTGAGATTGAAGTGAAAAACCATGGTTGCATGTGAGTTTTCTTAACTATGTTTTACTCACCAGAAAACAGAGTTTCTGCCTGAAAGTTGCAGAAGCTTAAACGGAGGCTATAAATAAAGTTTTTGTCTGGTTCTTTTTCCTATGGAAATTTTAGGATGTTTAGTAGGATATAGAATCAAGAAGAGTACAATTTAGAGTCAAAATGAGTGAGTTATTGAGTTTTAAACTCAAACTGTCAAAAACTGACATTTTGGGAGACAGTCCATTTTGTATTGAGCTTTGACCAACCTAATCATATCTAATATTTATGAAATTTTACATGGCGGTATTAGACATCCTAGGCTTTAAAATGAGTAGTATAATACATCATTTGAATATCTGTAGAGGGAGTTGTGATTTTTGAAATTTGGGTTTAAAAACAGGTGCAATCCTTGAAGTCCAGATTCTAGTAGTTGGTTTCGTGGTATTTTTGAATTATGTAATCTTTCCCAATGGATATTAAAATTTCTAGAACTAAAGTACATATTCTAAGTTTTAATTGATATATAGTTTGTGTGATTTGGATCAGTATATTGAGAGATATGAATTTTTGAATTTAGCTGCTGTCAGAATATGTTTCTGGAAGTCAGATTGGTTTTCACGCAATTTTGGAAAACCAAAACTTAACCAAAAATTATGCAACTTTCCATATTTAAATTAGAAATTCAGAGATTTAATTTTATATGTGAATCATAATTTTTGAACTAGTATATTAGGAGATATAGATTTTCAAAGTTGTGCTATGTTTCTGGAGAGTAATCTGGAACAGTTGTATTTCGTGAAATTTTGGGAGCAATATGGTGAAACTGAACATATTTTGATATTTTTCCATGAAATTATATTTCAAAAGCTTCATTTAGGCTTTGAACCCAGTCAATGCAAAATTTTCTAGAATTAATTATGATTTTTTAAATTTGACTGAAAAATATGCCAATTTTCTGAAAAATAGAAAAATTGCACTATGTAAAATTATACAATGTAGAAGCCGCTGAAACTGAGATAACCTTCAGAATATGATTAAAAGAAATAGTAATACAAGTAATAACCAATTATTTGTTAATTTTAATTTATAGGAATTGGTAATAGCCCGACCCGGAGAAAAAGTTTTGGATAAATAGTTGGACCGAAAAAAGACCCAGGTAGTAACTCTTTCTTTTATACACTATGTGATTACTTATATGTTGTGCATGCTATTTTATGTAACATGACAGTGCCTGGGTCACAACACGAGAATAAGCCGGGTCTAAACATGTCGTTTGACCATGGACACGAGTTAAGCCGGGGTTGCAAACAGTCGTTTGGCCTTGGACAATATGCATACAACACGAGTTAGCATTTTACATATCATGGTGCATTGCATATTTATTTATCATATTTTATATAATTGATTGTATGTTACTACTGAGATTCATTCAAATCTCACCCTTTTTCAACATTTAAAAATATTTCAGCAGAAGGTAGTGGTTCTAAGGGTAAAACCGTAAATACCTGCGATTGAAGGTCCGGTTCTAGTCGGAGTACAGTTGGTTATCTTTAATTTTAAATTTTATCTCTTTTAGACTCTATATATATTTTTCAAATCCTATGAAGATTCCTGTAACGTAAACAAATACTTATAATCAGTATATTTTTGCTATTTCTGCATGTCGTCTGAACTATGCATTTATTATTATGCAAATATCAAATTGTTAAGGGGTTTGACAATGAGTCCCCAAAGTGGACAATATCAAGAGTGAGGCGTTAGGATGTTACACTTTAGTGTTCATGAAATTATTTATGATACTAATTTGTTTATAATAATATTGATATTGAAATAGTCTTTATACTAACAATTTTTTCTTTTAATGTTGGTCAACTTTTCTAGATCCTATGCAATCTTGAAGTCCAAAACTTAATAATCCCGACTGTTGAGGAGAGCACCAACATGTGGAAGGAGAAGCTTGGATTAAGTGATCCAAATATATAGAGGGGAAAAGAGAAATTTGTTAGGTAGAACGAAGTGGATGTTAAACCTACCTACCACTTGCAAGAGTCTATAAGAAAATAAATAAATTAATATATGACATAAATTAAATGATATAAGAGACACCAGAATTGTTAACGTGTAAAACCCCTAAACTTAAGGGTAAAAACCACGGGTCGTTCAGGTCAATGAAAATAAGATCAACTATGATCAAAATATGATACAAAAGAGTCTCAAACAAATGTACAAACACATGCAACTATCTAGCCAAATAACCAAAGCTACAATATTACAATAGAGAAGGGTTAAAGGCCAATTTTGTCCTAAAAGTATTCATAGAGGGCCGACTTTGCCTCCGAAGTGTCAAATTTGGAGCAATTTTTCCCTGACTGTTGTCCCAGTTAAGTTTGACCATTAGTTGACCAAATTTCAGGGCAAATTTCTCCTACGTAAAACTTCTAAGACAAATTTACATTTTAACAAAAATGACATGGACGATAAAATTGCCATCAAAGTTTTAACTTGAGAAAATTTGTCCTAAAATTTGGTTAACTTAAGGTTAAATTTAACTTAGATAACGGTTAGGGCAAAATTGCTTCAAATTTGACACTTCTGGAGCAAAATTGGCCCTTAGTGAATATTTCCGGGGCAAAGTTGGCTTTTAACCCAATAGAGAATAAAGAAGCTGAAAATACTTAGAAATTTGGTCTCTTACACTAGACCTTTAAATGATGATCTCACGGTTGAAAATGACAAGCCACATGCACCAAACCAGCTGACCAAATTCTATCCCGATCCAATGGTTAATGAGTGGACAAACATTGATTTGCCGATACTTCCTATTGAACACGCATTTTCACTCTCTCCTCCTTTTTTTTCCACATGGCTATATAGTTAGACTTCTCCGACCACTTTGGTCTACCCCGGCCTCATTAGCCTATCTGACCTTGGTAGGGCTTCTCTGCCCAAAAACCTAATATGCCCTCTTTTTACTTAAATAAGTGAGACAATCTTAAATTAGAAAACTTTGAGAGAATATTCTCTCACAAAGAACAATTAGGAAACTTTCTTTTTTTCCCTTCATTCTCTCACTCTTTTCACTCTTTCCTATTTTTCATTCTCTTTCTTTTATTTTCTTTTCATAAAATAGGAGATATATAATTTGGGCATTTCTCCACGTAGAAAGGGAGCCCAAAACCCAACAAAATTGCCTCCTATAAAATTTTGATGCCTTTTCAATCTTTGATGTAATGTTGCGCAAGGACTTTATCAAGTGGTTCTAGATCTTCCCTTTTTTCACTCAGGAGGCTCTGATTCCCCGCTTCCAAGCATGGTTGGAATCTTATACCCTTGTCTGGTATATTTTTATTACCCTTTGATTGATCCCTCCCCATTGCTTTATCAGTTTTCTCCTCCCTTACAATAAACTGCGTGCCATATATCCCTTAAATCTTCAACCTTAACTGGGTTTATGAAATAATGTTCAGCCCCTTAGTGGATTCTCCCACAATCGAAATGTGCTTAGCATCAGTTGACATAACTGCATATGAAATGATCAGACAAAGTCAATATCAATTTCATCTTAGGCTTCGTATAAGCAATTATGAGCAAAGGCCGCAAATTTAATCTAAGAGAACTTACTGAAAAATGCAATCTTCAGGCTTCTTTAATTTTCTTGATGACCTCATATCTTCCCATGTCTAGCAAGTGAACCTTCATGAGCACAAGGTGAGGTTCATTCTTCATTTGCTGAACAATGGATAATGTACTGGAGAAACAACTTCAAGGAAATAAGAAAAGAAAGTTCTGTACAATTTAGTATTTGAGATATTATAATATTATGATTATATTATTTGAATATTGTAGATATTAGTATGGAGATAAGAATACACAATAATATATGAATAATCAAAATAATTATTTGGTTGACTAATTGGATGAATGGAAATAAAATCTCAAATATATATGGAAGGTTTGTGTAATATAACTTTTAATTTCAATTTAGATTTGGGAATGTTTATGTAATTTAGGTAAAACAGAGGGTAGTTAGTGTATTTTGCTCTAGATTTTAATATGATGTTAAAGTTTAGTATAGTTAATGTCAAACCCCTTAATATTCTGATATTCGCTATATAATAAATGTGTCGTTCAAATGGCAAACAGAAATAGTGAAACTATACTGATAATAAGTACTTACTGATATTCCAGAAAATCCTCATATAGGTTGAAAATACATACAGAGTACAAAAGAAATAAATTTCACAACTAAAGATAATCAGATGTAACTCCCGACTATGACTGGACCTTCCTCTGCCAGTAATTACGGTTTTTCCCTTAGAGCCGCTGTCCTTTGCTGGAATATTTTTAGATGTTGAAAAAGGGTGAGATTCGAATGAATCTCAGTAGTAATGTACAATCAATCATATAAAATACGATAAATAAATATGCAATGTACCATGATATGTAAAATGCTAACTCATGTTGTATGCATACTGTCCAAGGCCAAACGACTGTTTGCAACCCCGGCTAAACTCGTGTCCATGGTCAAACGATATGTTTAGACCCTGGCTTATTCGCGTGTTGTGCCACAGGCACTGTCATGTTACAGAAAATGGAATATACAACATATAAATAATCACATAGTGTATGAAAGAAAGAATTACTACCTGGGTCCTTTTCCAGTCCAACTGTTTATCCAAAACTTTTTCTTCGGCTCGGGCTTTTACCAGTTCCTATGAATTAAAATTAACAAGTAATTGGTTATTACTTGTATTACTACTATCTTTAATCATATTCTTCTGATTATCTCAGTTTCAGTGGCTTATACACTATATAATTTTGCATAGTGCAATTTTACTATTCTTCAGCAAATTGGCAGATTTTTCAGTTAACTTTGAAAAATCATAACTAATTCTAGACAAATCGAAATTGACTGGGTCCAAAGCCTACATGAAGCTATTGAAATATATTTTCATGGAAAAATATCAAAATCTACCCATATTTATCATATTACTCCCAGAATTTCCCGAAATACCCCTATTCCAGATTAGTCTCCAGAAACATAGCATGACTTTAAAAATCTATATCTCCTAATATATTTGTCCAAAAATTATGTTCTACACGTAAAATTAAAGCTATGGATGTCTACTTTAAATCTGGAAAGTTTGATAATTTTTTGGCAAGGTTTGATGTTCCAAACGTTCGATACAAACAAACTGTTTTCCAGAAATACATTTTGAGAGCAACTGACTTCAAAAATTCATATCTCTTAGTATACTAATCCAATTAACACAAACTATATACCAAATTAAAGATAAGACTATGTACTTCAATTATGGAAATTTTCATAGCTATTGGAAAAGATTACATAATTCAAAAACACCACGAAATCAACTACTAGAGTCTGGACGTTCAGGATTGCACCTGTTTCTAAACCCATCTTTCAAAAATCATAACTCTCTCTACAGATATCAAAATGATACATTATACCACGACTTTTAAAGCTTGTTATGTATACTATCTACCTGTAAATTTTCGTAAATAATGGATGTGATTGGGTTGGTCATAAAGCCACACGAAACTGACTGACGCTGATGAACATCAGTTTTGGACAGTCTAACTTCAAAAATTGATAACTTATTCGTTTTGACACCAAATTGAGCTCTTCTTGATTCTATTTCATACTACACATCCTAAAATTTCCATATCAAAAAGAACCAGATGAAAAATCCATCTGTAGCCTCCGGTTGAGCTTCTGAAAGTTTCTGATAAAACCTCTGTTTTCCGGCGACCAAAACAGAGTTGATAAAACTCACATGCAACCCAGAAAACAACCACAAATCCAATGGAAATCCAAGGTTAAAGTAGAAGAAACTTACCTAAACACGTTTATGATGTTGTGTGTGAGATTTGGAGCTTGTTCTTCCTTCGTTTCTCTCTTTGTTTTCTGTGTTTCTGTGCTGCTGTTTCTGTTCGTTTCTGTTTTTCTTCTCTTATGTTTCAGTTGCTGCATGAATGTTGAATAGAGAGGGAAGAGAGAGTGATTTATGTGCTGTACGTGTGTGCTGTAAGCTTGGTCAAATGGGAAGAGAAGGAGTAGGCAGTTTGATAATGTATATGTGGAACACGTTGCATGCATCCAAAGATCCAAAGAAGAAATGTCACCTGCTTATGTATATTTGTCTCATATGTAGGTGAATGTTGTTTAGTGAAATATACGTGTGCATCCATGAAATCTCCATGTGTGCCAAACGAAAAGAAGGATGAGTGTTTAGTATTTAGTGTGTGTCAACAAGTTTATATATATATGTATAGGTATATTTTTATCCTATTAATTACACACACTGGGTCATAATTTTTCCCTTTGTCAAATTTAAGTTTCCTTAAATTTTGTAGGTTCCATAAATTGGCTTACTATCTATTTTCCATAATTTAATCCTTGCATTAAATTTTTGGGATGTTACAATTCTCCCCCCGTAAAATTAATTTCGTCCTCGAAATTTGTTACATATATGAAGACATAAATTATGGGTATCGTCTCTTTATGTCTTCTTCAGCTTCCCAAGTTGCTTCTCTGGGAGATAACCCCTTCCATACTACTTTGATGAATGGAATACTCCTATGTCTTAGTTGTTTCTCCTGTCGATCATTTATTCGGTCTGGTGTGACCTCAAACGTCAAATCAACTCGCATGTCAACCTCTTCATATTCAATCACATGTTCTGGATCAGGTTGGTATTTCTTCAGCTGTGAGATGTGGAAGACATCATGTAGTCTACTCAAACTTGGGGGTAAAGCTATTTGATACGCTATCGGCCCAATCTTCGACAAGATCTCGAAAGGACTGATGTATCTTGAGCTAAGATTTTTCACCTTTAATGCCCTACCAATACCAGTAGTAGGTGAAACCTTCATGAATACGTGGTCTCCAACTTGAAACTCAAGAGGTTTTCGCCTTTTGTCAGTATAGCTCTTCTTTCGACTTTGTGCAGCTAGTAATCTTTGCTTAATCAACTTTATTTGCTCTGTTGTTTGATCAAAAATATATGGCCCATACATCTGCCTCTCGGATAACTCTGCCCAGCATAAGGGTGATTGGCACTTCCTTCCATACAACGCTTCATAGGGAGCCATTTGAATGCTCGAATGATAACTGTTATTGTATGCGAATTCCGCCAAAGGAAGGAATTGATCCCAACTACCTTTGAAATCAATCACGCATGCTCTGAGCATATCTTCTAATGTCTGAATTGTTCTCTCAGTTTGTTCGTATGTCTGAGGATGATAGGCCGTACTGAATCGGAGCTTAGTACCCAAAGCCTCGTGTACCGCCTTCCAAAATTTGGAAGTGAACCGAGGATCTCTGTCAGATATGATGTTCTTTGGCGTACCATGTAAATGTACTATCTCCTTGATATAAATGTCTGCAAGTTTATCGGGAGAGTAGTGAATGCTAATTGGGAGAAATGAGCTGTCTTCGTGAATCGATCTATTATCACCCATATTGCATCATGATTTCAGACCTTTGGCAGTCCTGTCACAAAATCCATTGTGATGCTCTCCCATTTTCACTCAGGAATTGCAGGGTTTTGTAGTAGTCCTGAAGGTCGTTGGTGCTCAGCTTTGACTTTCTGACATGTAAGGCAACGAGCAACAAACCTTGTCACATTCTTTTTCATGCCTGGCCACCAATATGTGGATTTCAAATTGTGGTACATCTTAGTTGCTCCTGGATGCAGAGTATATTTACTCTTGTGTGCTTCTTCCATGATTTGTCTTTTCAACTCAGGTTGTGGTGGAACATATATTCGCTTCTTGTATCTGACTAACCCACTTGATGACAAGTCATATTCCTGAGTGTCTCCCTTTGTAATCATGTCTCTAATAGACTGTGCGTGTTTATCTTGCATCTGAGCTTCTTCTATAACTGCTCTTAGATCATTCTCAATCTGACTGATATTACTGCTGTTAATCATGATCTGGTTAGACAGATTAAGATCCCTAAAATCTTCAATCAGCTTTTGCTCATGAATCATCAGGGCTGCTACCTGTATTGTTTTACGACTCAATGCATCTGCTACTACATTAGCCTTGCCTGGATGATACTTGATCTCCAGATTATAGTCTTTAAGTAACTCCATCCACCTGCGCTGCCGCATATTGAGCTCTTTCTGATCGTATAAATACTTTAAGCTCTTGTGGTCACAGTACAACTCTACAGTCACCCCATAGAGATAATGTCTCCAGATTTTTAGTGCAAATACAATTGCCGCTAACTCAAGATCATGTGTAGGATATTTTTGTTCGTGAGGCTTCAGCTGACGAGATGCATATGCCACTACTCGGCCTTGTTGCATCAAAACACATCCCAATCCATGCCCACAGGCATCTGTGTAGACAACAAAGGTCAACTGTGGATCTGAGATTGTTAGCACTGGTGCTGTTGTTAATTTCTGTTTCAGCTCTGTGAAGCTCTTCTCACAACTGTTGTCCCACATAAAAGGTTGAGTTTTTCGTGTTAACTTTGTCAATGGCAAAGCTATTCTGGAGAAATTTTGTATAAATCGCCTGTAATAACCTGTAAGATCCAGAAAAATTGTGTATCTCAAATACTGTTTCTGGCCTCTTCTAATTCAGTACTATTTCCACCTTATTTGAATCTACTGAGACTCCTTGCTGTGAGATCATATAGCTCAAAAATTTAACTTCCTGTAACCACAACCTACACTTGCTTAACTTGACATGGAGTTGCTTACTCTTCAACATGTTCATCACTGTTCTATACAGCAAAAAGTGCTTGTTGGATCTTACTGCCCAGGGATACTGCCCCATGCAAACATGTACCTTGGGTCTTATTGCCTTTGTTTTCTGTTTTGCATACTCTAATTGCTTAGCAATTTGATAAACTGAGAAATACTAGTTCAACAAGTTTTATGATCTTCGTACATATAGTCCGCTAATGATTCTAAGTCTCGTTACCTTATTGGGACTCTGCCTGATATACTTAGCCTTACGGCTTATGCCGTTCTGTTTTCACAACTCTAAATATTTTGATATTACTGCCCAATATAATTGTGTACGCTGGGCTTACTATTTCGATGTCTGTCTACACCTCTATCTATCTATAACCAGATCTGTCTATAAATATGTCCATCTGCTCGGGGTTCAGGGTCAAAGGACTATTTGACCGTTACTTCCTGTACGGTGTGCATTATTCAGGATCAAGGCAATGATTTTGTTCCGGACCAAAATGATTGCTTTATCCCTATTTGTCACATCGTGGTATCTTTACTTATCATATAAATGTTCTAGAGCAGGTATCAACCTATCTGTAATTGTCTCATACTCTCAAATAAAATTAATTGTTGCTAGCTTTACAACATGAGTGGGGTAGTTGATTCTAGAATTGTTAGCATCATACTGTTTGAGAGGTACTTACCACCATTATGCCCTACTGCTCTAGGGCTCATCCCTATCTCTATTTAGATGGGTCATCAAAACTCATACAGATTGTGTGACTATAAGCTACATAAGTGGTGTCACTGTATACCATACTGGTCATGTTACTGCAAACCACATAGGTTTACATGGGTAATATCACTGTACATCACTCAGGATGTAACATTGTTGGCCACACCGCCTCAGCCGCATGTTTTACGCACCGCCTCCCGACCATAGGGTTACTTGTGCTTTTCACCAGTGCAACCAGAACTCTCATCTGGCCATGTCAGGGGTGCATACTGATCATGGGGTTGAATAACATGCTCTGATAAGGCTGCCTCATTGCTGCATTATTGGGACCATATAGTCATACAGTATACCATATGTATTGTGTCACTGTCGACCTTACAGGTCATATTGTAATGTGGGATGATAATCACTGGTGCAACTGACAACCTCTCTTGCAACTTTCAAGAATTGTGAATAGGTTCACTATGCTTCTATTGTGCCACTCTAATATTCTATTTCGTCATAACATAAGGGTATATCGGTCATTTCACAACATATTGGGTACACAGGTACTCCTGTAATAACATATAACAGAGGTTTACAATAGATAGGGAAAACATGTAAAAATATACAGCCTCTGAGCTACTGTATAACATGTTCTTGCTCTTTTACGTTACATAACATGTTCATGTAACTTCCCAGGGGGTCACCCATCTCGAGATTTCCCTAGGTTAAGTACGCTTAACTTTTGTGTACTCGTGCAAAAATACAAATACCAGCTCGAAATGCTTCCGACCACCGGTACCCCGTGCCTGCCCTTATCATAAAAGCCATGTTTACTGCCTTCGGGCATTAAAGTATTGTGTAGGGATTGCATATTAGTGCCGATACATGCACTCTGACTCATACATTGTGATTTGCTCTCTGAGATCCACCAAGTATTCTGTAGTTTATCTGTCTGACACTAGTCAGCCTATTGGTGATTCTAGTCTAGGTTAAGGCCCACACTCTGGCCTTACCCAACGGATCCAGGTCATCCTTATACTACCCTCTAGGTATTTACTGTTTCTCTAAGGCTTGACTGTGAACCAGCCGAAGTAATTTACTTCGCTGTTCTTGTCACTGTATAATCAAGCATATCAGTATACTATTTTGTTGCCAGAACTGCACACACTGTGGCCAGAACCACTGCTTTGATACCAAAATTGTCAAACCCCTTAATATTCTGATATTCGCTATATAATAAATGTGTCGTTCAAATGGCAAACAGAAATAGTGAAACTATACTGATAATAAGTACTTACTGATATTCCAGAAAATCCTCATATAGGTTGAAAATACATACAGAGTACAAAAGAAATAAATTTCACAACTAAAGATAATCAGATGTAACTCCCGACTATGACTGGACCTTCCTCTGCCAGTAATTACGGTTTTTCCCTTAGAGCCGCTGTCCTTTGCTGGAATATTTTTAGATGTTGAAAAAGGGTGAGATTCGAATGAATCTCAGTAGTAATGTACAATCAATCATATAAAATACGATAAATAAATATGCAATGTACCATGATATGTAAAATGCTAACTCATGTTGTATGCATACTGTCCAAGGCCAAACGACTGTTTGCAACCCCGGCTAAACTCGTGTCCATGGTCAAACGATATGTTTAGACCCTGGCTTATTCGCGTGTTGTGCCACAGGCACTGTCATGTTACAGAAAATGGAATATACAACATATAAATAATCACATAGTGTATGAAAGAAAGAATTACTACCTGGGTCCTTTTCCAGTCCAACTGTTTATCCAAAACTTTTTCTTCGGCTCGGGCTTTTACCAGTTCCTATGAATTAAAATTAACAAGTAATTGGTTATTACTTGTATTACTACTATCTTTAATCATATTCTTCTGATTATCTCAGTTTCAGTGGCTTATACACTATATAATTTTGCATAGTGCAATTTTACTATTCTTCAGCAAATTGGCAGATTTTTCAGTTAACTTTGAAAAATCATAACTAATTCTAGACAAATCGAAATTGACTGGGTCCAAAGCCTACATGAAGCTATTGAAATATATTTTCATGGAAAAATATCAAAATCTACCCATATTTATCATATTACTCCCAGAATTTCCCGAAATACCCCTATTCCAGATTAGTCTCCAGAAACATAGCATGACTTTAAAAATCTATATCTCCTAATATATTTGTCCAAAAATTATGTTCTACACGTAAAATTAAAGCTATGGATGTCTACTTTAAATCTGGAAAGTTTGATAATTTTTTGGCAAGGTTTGATGTTCCAAACGTTCGATACAAACAAACTGTTTTCCAGAAATACATTTTGAGAGCAACTGACTTCAAAAATTCATATCTCTTAGTATACTAATCCAATTAACACAAACTATATACCAAATTAAAGATAAGACTATGTACTTCAATTATGGAAATTTTCATAGCTATTGGAAAAGATTACATAATTCAAAAACACCACGAAATCAACTACTAGAGTCTGGACGTTCAGGATTGTACCTGTTTCTAAACCCATCTTTCAAAAATCATAACTCTCTCTACAGATATCCAAATGATACATTATACCACGAATTTTAAAGCTTGTTATGTATACTATCTACCTGTAAATTTTCGTAAATAATGGATGTGATTGGGTTGGTCATAAAGCCACACGAAACTGACTGACGCTGATGAACATCAGTTTTGGACATTCTAATTTCAAAAATTGATAACTTATTCGTTTTGACACCAAATTGAGCTCTTCTTGATTCTATTTCATACTACACATCCTAAAATTTCCATATCAAAAAGAACCAGATGAAAAATCCATCTGTAGCCTCCGGTTGAGCTTCTGAAAGTTTCCGATAAAACCTCTGTTTTCCGGCGACCAAAACAGAGTTGATAAAACTCACATGCAACCCAGAAAACAACCACAAATCCAATGGAAATCCAAGGTTAAAGTAGAAGAAACTTACCTAAACACGTTTATGATGTTGTGTGTGAGATTTGGAGCTTGTTCTTCCTTCGTTTCTCTCTTTGTTTTCTGTGTTTCTGTGCTGCTGTTTCTGTTCGTTTCTATTTTTCTTCTCTTATGTTTCAGTTGCTGCATGAATGTTGAATAGAGAGGGAAGAGAGAGTGATTTATGTGCTGTACGTGTGTGCTGTAAGCTTGGTCAAATGGGAAGAGAAGGAGTAGGCAGTTTGATAATGTATATGTGGAACACGTTGCATGCATCCAAAGATCCAAAGAAGAAATGTCACCTGCTTATGTATATTTGTCTCATATGTAGGTGAATGTTGTTTAGTGAAATATACGTGTGCATCCATGAAATCTCCATGTGTGCCAAACGAAAAGAAGGATGAGTGTTTAGTATTTAGTGTGTGTCAACAAGTTTATATATATATGTATAGGTATATTTTTATCCTATTAATTACACACACTGGGTCATAATTTTTCCCTTTGTCAAATTTAAGTTTCCTTAAATTTTGTAGGTTCCATAAATTGGCTTACTATCTATTTTCCATAATTTAATCCTTGCATTAAATTTTTGGGATGTTACAGTTAACGATGGTAAGGGTTAATTTTCAATTTTGCCTCAAAAGTTATCATGTAGAAACAATGTTGCCTCAGAAGTTTTTTGAGGAGAAAATGTTACCCTAGAAGTTTTTAAATTGTAGCAATTTCGCTCTGGCCATTATCATAGTTAATTTTGATTGTTAGTTGACCAAATGTGTTGAGTTGATACTCTAAGTGTCGTCCACGTCATTTTCATTTTAGGTTTTGGTGCAAATTTGCCATAAAATAAGTTAAAACTGGCTTATATTTGAGACTAGAGTGGTATGTATCTTGAGACCTTAGTATCATTCTCTTAAACAATTAGGGAATATAAAAGACTAAATGTAGTATGGTAAATACTCCCTCTGGTCTTTTATAATTTAGGGTTAAGGTGTAAAAATAGCAATGAATTTTTTCCAAAGTGCACCCAACACAACTAACTATTTCCGGGTGCAAAAATAGACACCATGAATTTTTTTGGAGCAAAAAATAGCAATTTTTGCACCCCAGAATAAATAATGAAATTGCTATTTTTGCTTTAAAAAAAATTCATAATGTCTAATTTTGCACTTCAAAAATTCATAATGTCTATTTTTGCACTCCAAAATAGTTAGTTGTATCAGAGTACACTTTGGGAAATAGTTCTTCACTAGATCTGCACCTTAACCCTATAATTTATATAAGAAGAATTTTTAGAGGTTTCTCATGGTCTGATCTACAAGCAACAACAAGCTCTTGCTTGAAACATTTCCAACAGAAAAATATTAGTTGGGGAAAAAACTTTGAAGATGAACTTGTTCTCATGCAATATGTGACATTCCAGCAACTTGCTCTCAATATTATTTACTTTGGGATCCCCTCACCTCTCACGGTAAAAAGCATCGAGAGGAGGACGTATCTAGACCCTTATACGGGGTCTTTCGTTTCCCTCCCCAACCATTGTGGGATATCACACGCGGGCCCAGCATCTCTAGTACATTGGCCTATATTGACCTAAGCCCAATTATAACATCCCAGCATCTCGCTCTCAATGCTGTTTGCTTTAGGGCCTTGTCACTCTACACAATTTTAAAATACATTGAGAGGGGGAGGTATCTAAATCTTTATAAGGTGTCTTTCATTTTCCTCCCTAGTTGATGTGGGACTTCATACAAAGCCCAGAAACTAGAGGAAAATTTAACTTGATGCTTGAAGGTTTTACTATAACATTTGCATGACTATACTTGGTTAAATTGATATACGAGAGATTATATGACCTAATATATGACTTACTGATTCCACTACTGTCAGAAGATATCCACTGTATACATGGAAAAAGGTACACAAATCAATTTTAGATTGCATCAAATTTAATTAAACAAAAATGAAATCAACGGTCGCTAAGGACCAATGTAAGTAAATATAGAATTGAAAAACTCATTAACATATATTTGGTATGCCATTGATCTAATAAGTAAATATCAACACACCATAAGGCTTGACGTAAGTATTTTTCTCCTCTTAATCTTCACCATTATATCATAGGTTGTTTTAGACTTCATTGTCAACTATACAAGAGAAAGAAAATACCAACACAATCAATTAATTTTTGTTAAATCTATCAAATGAAATATAATAGAAGAGAAAACACTAACTAGACACAACCATTTAGACCCAAACAACTCACAGACCTACTTGATGTAAATGATTCACCATCAATTCAAAAGTTTGTAAACGATTCATCTACCAACCCTAGTAAATGCTACAACCCACACAGATAGCAACACAAACACACTTGAACATCTTATACTCTCTCAATAGATAAGTTCCAAGGAGATAGTTGAATTGAACCACTCATTGCAGTACAACTTGAAGAATAAACAACGCTTGCATAAAAGAATAGGTTGGAAAGGGGACTCGACAACTTGCATACAGTTCAACTTATTAAGTACTCTCTTCTCTCTAGAGAGTTTGATCTATGAATCATGAATTAATCCTTAGAAGAAAGATGTGTATATACATACCTCTATATATCTATTTGTTATAATCATATATGTTGCATATACAATTAGATTCAATGTATCTAAAGAGAGAAATCCATTTTATATAATTAGTAGATGCCATTGTATCTAATTATATACAATGTATCTACTTAAGTAACCATTATATATTGGACTCTCTCATCAAAATCAGCGTTTCATTAATCTATAACGGACTCTTGGTGTTCTAGATGAGCTATGTTGATGACAGACAGTGGCTAAAATTATGAACTCTTGGTGTTCTATAACGGACTCTTGGTGTTCTAGATCAGCGTTTCAATTCATTTGTTTAGCTTTGTAATTATAATTTTTAATCTTGGAGATTGTATTTATGTTGCTAAATCTTTGTTACTTGGTTAAGTACTTAGTTTGGATTACCCGGCAAAAAAAAAAAGTACTTAGTTTGAATTAATTTGTGATTTGAATTAGTCAATGTTGAATTTTGTGCTCATCAATATATGTGGTTACATATATGTTTAAATGTAATTCTATTGATTCTCTATTGTCTAGCTTGTATAGTATTGTTTAGATATTGAGTTGATTTTGGAGTTGTATTGAACTAATTGCATTAATTAATCTAAATCATAACAGTACTTAATAGCATCTTTGCAGTAGGGGTTCCTCTCTTTTGGTGCTAGACTCATCAATTGATGGGATTTTGTATTTTATAAAACTTAGTGATTTTATAAATTGCATACAAAGTGGTTTTTAATAATGTTTTAAAAAGTGATTATTTTCTAGGTCTAGAAATAATCATTGATTAATGCACTAGACTTGATAGTACTTGATGTTTGGTATTTTGAGCGACTTTGGTTGCAATTGTTAGTGTCTTGTATTGAGTTTCAGTTAAAGGGATTACACCTTGCTCAGTGTAGATGTATTTAATCAATCTAACTCATGCTAGCTCAAAGGGTCTTTTAGGCATTTTTGACTAAGCTAGCAAATTGAACCCCTATTATCATTACATGAATTATGATTGCCTTTACAAGCCATTTTCAAGAGATATTCACTTCATCCATTTCATTTCACCTATCATTTTATATCCAAAAATATCAAAAACATTATAATTTAGGACATTATTATTTTCATAGTATTATAGTTGTAGTTTCAAAAGATCAAAATTTTCCCTTTTTTTGTTGTTTCATGTCAATTTCTGCACTTAATTCCTAGGCAATTAATAGAAGGCTCCTCAAGATATGATTCAGGATTCCACCCTATATTGCAATCATTGGTTAAATTTTGAAGAGGTTACTAAGGCATAAAGCCTAACATGCTTCTTCAAATTCATTTATATATTTATATTGCTTCATATAGTTAAATGTGGATCTCATCATAATCTTTAAGAAGAACAAGGAGCCAAGTTTAAATTTATCTGTTTGAAATTTGGACTCATCATTTCATTTTTAATTTACTTATGTTTTTATTATTTTTGTTTTTTATAGTATAAAAAAATACAATATATTATATACGTATTAAGGTAAAAACCCAGTAATTAACTAATAATATTGTATTCATCTTCTTTAATATCTAGATTTAATGCTAGTATTGGTGCACTCATAAAAGAAGAAGAAGGTAGTTTGATATTTATTTTTCTCGAGGTTGTAATTTTTGTATACTTCTTAACTCATTAAATATAATTTACATTATTTTTTTCAAGTACACTAAAATATTCAAATTACATGACTTGAATCTGGTTAAAGTGATAAACATTTGTGTAGACACACACAAGTATATTTCAAAGGAGTAAGAATAATCACACCTTATAAGGATATGCGGCGACAAAAAAATCACACCTTATAAGGATCTTAGTTATACTCACAGGTGAATAGCAGCTCAAAGTGATAGTCATTGAAGAAACCAAAGGAGAATCAATAATGTCAATAGCCACACTATTTGGTAGCCTAACCCAATGTAAGGGAAGGTAGAACTTTTGCATAGAGCTGTAGGAAATGGAAAAGAAAAGCTTAACTCTAAAAGAAGAATATAATGACATGGAAGATGAAGAAATGAGTCTTTTTGATAAGATTCAAAACGTTCTATAGAAGGAAAAGAGAAAGGAGATCGGCCACAACAACAAATTAAAGTTGTTCTATAGAATGCAAGAAAGTTGGATATATATCGAACGGGAATGCCCATAATGGTAGAGAAAGGCCTACATTTCTTTAATTTGTGGAGATAGCTCATATAAATGAAGATGATTGTTCATGTATCAGATGTTGGGATTGGTAGGCATAGTGAAAAATTAAAATTTAAAATTTTTTTTCCAATCCTTACTGCAGATCTATCAATAACGTTTAAATCGAGTAGTAGAAAATGTATATTTCTTATGTATTCAGTCTTTCTTTTTGATCTCAAGGAGTTAACAACTCGGATAAGCTTCCTCTACCGGTATTCACACGAATATAAATCTAACACGAACAACATGCTAGCACCACCAACGTCCCTCTAGAGTTTTTTTTTCCACAGCTCTCTATCTATTTTTTCAATCATTTGTAGAAAACCTTAGCTCTCACCTTAAATAACTAGTTAGGGTTTTCTATTTTATGATGGATATTTGATTTTTAAAATTAATCTTAATTAATTTTGAAATCTATATCATATCAATTAACACTTAATTGTTTTTGATAAGAAAATTAAATAAATATGGTTTAATTAAATTTGTCCAACAGTTTTAATTTAACATATTTATTTAATCTGAATAAAGAGCCAATTGGAATAGATTTAAATTATCTTTATAAATTAAATACGAGATATTTTATCTTTATCATGTTAGTTATTAAATTTAATTTATCAGATAAAAATAAATTTAAAACTAACACAATATAATAATATTATGTGTGTGTGTGTATTTTGAAAATACATATATGCATATATAATATTATTAATTTTCTTTTCAGAACATACACACATAAATATTTACACAACATATATGTGTGTGTAATTCGTCTACTATTGATTAACCATTACATTCATTAAATCTAGACATATCTTAGATTTAATGAATCTGAACATTATAGCTCATGTTGGGCTATTTTTGTGTGCGACCCTATAGCCCATATGAAGTTGACAGCGGGCCAATGACTATACTAACCCACAAGTCATAAGCGGCCTCTAGCAAGACATTACGACTACCCAATTCATATAAGGGTTGATTAATCGATACAAGCTGTTATACAACCATATCACGTCCTTTTTGTTACATGATCTTTTAGTCATGGATGAGGCATAGAGAATGTCATCTTTCTATTCCTGACCATTACTTTCTCAATCCCTGAGTAGTCTGACTATAGAAATGGAAAATTCTTTCCATCATAGTATGACCATATATTTCTCAGACTCACTCATCGATGGGCCTAGTGATATCTCTTTACTAATGTGAGAGACAAATTTCATCTTAACTATTCACATTCTTCTGCATGAAAACCACTAAGCTCTAACATAGCTTTTACCATTACCTGGTCAAAGGTGACTTTTGACTAAGTCAAAATTAAGCGACTCTTATGTAAGAATCCATGATGATCTTAGGTCAAAGGGCATAGTGACGTGGTTATACATGAGACAAGCTTATGGCTTGATCTATGCATCTTTCGTATAACGGGCTGGTCCAGTACCTTGTACTCTTACAAGTACCTAGGATTTTGATTCGTATTTTCATACATTTTCAAAGTTATATTGGTCTTATTTCATCTTTTCTCCTGCATATATGACTGGCTAGACATTTAGAACAATTATTATGATTTATCCAAGAATAGTTATCATAGTGAACATGCAAATACTACGATAACAAAAAGGAGAAATTTATTGAATAATAATGTTCAAAGTACAATATTGGCCTCTAGGCACAATTTTCAACATCAAACACAACTCACAAGGAGCAAATTACTTGCTTATTCAAAGGAAAGAAAGCAAAGAAGGGAAAAATAATGAATTAAGTTCATTAGTATCAAACTGGAATTGCATATGCAAAGAAACACTATCTGACAATCATCACGAGATCAGCTTCTTGTGGAAAGAACAAGCACAGTTCTTAGCACCAATATCCTCAGCAAAACAGGGAGCTTTTGTGCCTCCATTATTATCTTGGTACCAAATGGATCGATTCTCTACAAACTCTCTCACAAATAAATTTAACATTTCCATAGTCACGTGCTGTAGCACCACCACGTGTGATAGATTCCCTTTGTTAGCCAATATCCACCTACGAGCAAATGCATTATCGAGAGGCCTCTCGAACACTACGATATTGCTAAACTTGTTGCGCATAGCTCCAATTCCGTGGTCCCTCAAGCGATTATGAAGATAGATTGCTTTTTCAACGCACTCATTAACATCTTGTTGAAGGCCATTGAAGCCTCTCTTGTTGAGAGCATACCAGAGGAAGATTGAAGTATGGCCTCCTCGGCTTCCTGAGATGGTGGTGTCTCTCGAAGCGATGTATTCTACTTCTTTAGAAAGAACGTCAACATAATTTAAACGAGTTATTAGAACACCACATGGGATTGGGCATCCGAGAAATTTATGGCCTGACACAGTTACACTTCCAATAGGCTTCTTGAAAGAAATCTTTGGTGCCTGTACATACAATCATTTCAAAATTTGTTTTTCAATCCACGAAGCTAGCACATGCGAAATAACTATATTTTATTAGTGTTGGGTTTTATATGTACACCCATTATGAGCTAATGCGCAAACTAACCCAGTATATATTTTATCGATATTAAAAATTAATGCATTAACCTTAGTGGTAGGAGGGAACCGTTTTTCACGATGAAAAAATGTAACCAATTGTGCCGATAGGGTTGGGTTAAGTGGAGTGGTAGTTTCTCATATCCCCTTTGAAAGATATGCTCATATTTAGTGCCTAACAATACCTTCAACATGATTGCCACTAATGATAGGATGTGTATACTTATTACAAAAAAACATAACTAGTGATTCCTACATTCAAGGGAGTGTGATTAGCATCAACACACAGCTGAGCATACAATCAGTTTTTCAAGTTCTCTGCCAAAGAGGTTGTCTCTTCACATTTGCTATGTACTCTTCCGGTTTTTAATATGAGACATATTTACCTAATGTGATTAGATTAAAGAAGTTGGTTAAGTTAATTAATATAATATGTATTTTCTAAAACACCCTATTTATCTTTTTTAATTCCCTTCTTCATTCTCCTCCTTGATTATTAGTGAGGGATCATCAAAAGGGGTAAATTAGGAAAAGATTGACAAAGATGGAAACTTTTTCTTATAATTATAACCAAAATCAACTCCCGAAATATATTTTATACTACCTTCGGTTCTAAATATATAGTTGATATTTTTGTAAAGATTAAAGAAGCTAAATAAATTGTTTTAGAGTATTTATATTTATCATTTTTCCTTCAAACTAATTTGTGTGATTTATATACTAATATATAATCCAATGATACACAACATATATTATGATTAAGTCATTTATGTAGCTTCCTTAATCTCTCTAAAAAAAAGTTAACTATGTTTTATATTAAGAACCTGAGGGGTATTAGAGTTTAAGTCCAAGTGATTCTGCTATCTGTGGCTTCTGTTGAGGATATCCAAGAATAATAGGGGGAAGTCCAGTTCTCCACAACATTTGCCCTTTATCTAGATCTTTTGAAATAGAGTAATACTTAAAGCATGCATATCATGTTTAGCATTGATCATTATGTTCTTAATACTAATAATTTATATTAATTTTCATCAATATATAATGTTGTAGGTTAGATAATATTTGAGTTAAATTATTACTCACCCCGTTAATAAATGGGAGCATCACTCCAAATAAAGCGGCATCGCAGTGAATATAGAATCGATCTTGTGTGAAGCCACAGTTCTCAAGTAACTGTAGTACTAGATCAAGGTCATCAATACCTCCTTTCATAGTTGTTCCTGAAATAAGCAAAAAAAAATATTTTACATTTAAATGAATGAGCTGCCAAGCTATATATTTTGTGACCCGGGGAGGGGGGGGGGGGGGGAGTACCCATGTTTAGATTGATGATGGCTGGCTTGTCTTTGTGAGCAAGAAGTGAAGCCTTCAATTCATCATAGTCAATCTCACCAGAGGGTCTAGTCCCAACAACCACACACTTGACTCTAGCTACTCTAGCTACCTTGAACAATGAATAATGAGATTCTTTTGATGTGTACAAAATTCCATCTGGATATAGCTCCCTCCTGTGTGTTTAAAACACTTACGTCACATACCATTTTTTTTCCAGTTTTTTAAAAAAGGAAATACTGTACAAGAATAAGTTTATCATGTTAGTTTATATCTATGTGCATATATATACTGACCCCACAAAGATGGCATAAAGATTTCCTTCAGTTCCGCCATTAGTAACATATCCCCAGTATTCATTCTTCTCGATTTCCCAAAGTTCGGCAAACCAATCTAATACACACAGCTCAAACTGATACGAATTAAGCATGTAGCTACTCCCAATAAATGGATCACCAGCATTGTTTAATCGAAAACACATCAATTGCATTAATGCCTCGTAGTTCAAATCTTGATTAGTAGGATACCCTGCATACATATAAAGCATAGGGTTAATACTATTGTTGGTTTTTACAATTTGCCTGAATTTTGGTTTAAGTCCCGATAGTTTTAAATAACAGTTTTTAGTCCTTATAGTTTCATAAGAACATGGTTTTAGTTTAACAATGTTAACTTTTATTAAGAACGTTAAGTATACGGATAAAACCAAACTCATTAAAAGTATAGGGAATAAAATCGAAACTCACAAGGGCTAAAATCAAAATTCATAGAAACCAAAACCAAAATTAGTTAGTAAATAGAGACCAAAACAAAAACCGTTGGTCCTTGTACGTAACAGCATTAACTAAATTGAATGTTAAACTCAAACCAAAATATTTATGAAAGTATGAGGATTAAAAATTATAATTTAAGACTATAGAGACTAAAACTAAAATTCCATCAATATCAAAAGATCAACAATACAAGTGATTTATATGATATAAGAGTGTCAGAAAAGATTGATACCCAAGCAACGATCTTTTAAGTGAGTTACAGTATCCACATAGCGAGCAATTACATGAGCCAACTTTTCATCAGTGTGCACCCCACTGAACTCAGAGATTGTTGGTTTGATAATTGAAGGGCCATTTTCTTGGTGTGGAGCTTTCTCTATTTGCACTTCTTCTTCTTCTTCTTCTTCTTCTTGGATAGACTTGTTGGTGCTACCCATTAATGGCGAAATCTGTTCGGCAATATTCGATGAAAGGAGAAATATTGCATTCTCCATTATTGTTTCGCTATATTTGATGTTTGTGTTGTATGAGATTCGGAATGCTGGTAGAGTGATACTCAAGGCCATGCCATATATATATATAGCAAATATTTTTTAGGATGTCAACTTTTTTGTCTCCGTATAGTTTGTGTATATTATCAAAATATGTTATGGATGCTTAATTATATAGAACAGGATGCCAAAATTAATGTTAATAGATCAAGGTTTTTTTTTATATAGTCAACGGTTTCCCTTTTGAGGCTTAGGAGTAAAAAGTTTTCGCTTCTCCCAATAAATGCGCTCTCTGAGATTTGATTTTATATTCTTATCCTTTTAAGGATGAGGCCGCTTATCACCTCAGCGAATAGTTTGTTGGTATTATATCAAGGATTTTAAAATAAAACTTTTTTGAAATCTTTTATATTTATATTTATAAGTCATTTTGTACAATCTATGCAACAATTAGTAATATTTCTTTCGGGCAGTGACATCAGTATAAAACTGTTAAAGAAGTTTGATTTCATTTTTCCATCATATTTTCCCATACACTACTAGAAGAATAAAATTTAAGACGAAACTTTTCAATGTAAATGAGGAAAAAAATATATATATTGCAAACTGATTCTGTATAGAAAATTCCATTGCGAATTTAATAAAAAAATTTATATTTAATTTGTTGTAGTGAATACTTTTCCAATCCTTACAGGAATTTATTTAATCAAGTTTCATTTTAAGATTCATTTAATATTTTAACATATATATATTTTTTTGAAAAACTCCTTTTCTTAAGCTAATATTTAAATTGGTGAACTTTATTCATTCAGCACTCTCATAACTACCAATCAAATATAAGGCAACTTCAACCATAGGCTTTGGGCCCGACGATCGACGGATTCAAGCTCTTTAATATACAGAATCATCATCTGGATAGAGAAACAACATGTATTCAACTACTATTTCTCTAAGCTAGTTTTCTTGTGTTTTTTTTTTAATCTTTTTTAGTGAAAAGCTCTGGGAAACCCATACAAAAAGAAAATTGTATAGATATAACATGAAATTATGACTCTCAGTTTAATGATTAAATGATTATATGAATGAATATTTTGTTATTATCTATCTATTTTGATAATTTGACAGGAACAATATTTATAATTATTGACTATAGTGTCATTGGATGATTAATTGATACTAGTTGCCAATATTTTGAAGAAATTATAAAGAACGTTGAATAAGTATATGCTTATTTTGTAAGTGATTTAAGGGATTCAACTGATTATGGATGGTATGATGCTATGATGAGAATTTAAACTATTTTTTAATTTTTTTTATTCCACACTAGTCTGGTCCTAGGTTGACTCTAAGTTGACCAACTGACCTTTGATCTATTGTCTCGACTAGTTCAGAGGCCAGTTTCTCATTGATAACCTTGTTCACTTCACAGGCGACAATTCAAAATTCAGCACTTTCTCCTAACTACCAATCAAGTATAAGGCAACTTCAACCATAAGGCCTGACGATCGATTAAAGCTCGATATAAGGCAACTTCAACTTCGATGGATTAAAGCTCTTTAATATACAGAATCATCATCTGGATAGATAAACAACATGTATTTAACTACTGTTTCTCTAAGCTAGTTTTCTTGTTTTTTTAAGTGAAAAGCTCTGGGAAACCCATACAAAAAGCAAATTGTATTAGATATAACGCGAAATTTGTTCAAGGTTTGATATTTCTCTCCACAATTTGATTTGATGACGGAAAACCTTGTTAGTTAGTGGATAATTTGTGTAAGTATTTCTATAAGCATCTTTAAGTTTCAAGGTTCATGCATCAGTGTAGTTGTGGCATTCTTCCTGACTCCAACAAATTTAACTACTCAATAATAATTGTTGAACAAAAGAGTAAAATATAATAGCATCCCTTGTATTTTTCCTTAATTACACAAATAGCCTTCATTTTATCTGGAAAGCACAAACTTAAGTAGCTGTTAATTATATTAAGGGTATTCTAAAAAGATATTTTTTAATTAAAATTTATATTAAATAAATTTTATTTACTAATTTGCTTTTATTTATAATAAATCTCTAATTTTGGCTAAAGTTATTTGAAAGAATTTAAGAGTTTTGTTTTTCCATTTGGAAAGCAGTATATCTAAGAGAATATCATGGGATTTAATGCTATAATATTGCAATAATGCTACAAGTTTGTTACAATACTCTCTACTAGCATGTATATATATGCCTCTAATTGATCAATGAAAGATGAAGAATTAATTCTCATTTTTATATTTTACAGGTTTCCTTAATTTTTTTTTTGCAAATAGTTGTTTAATATTTTTATCATATATACTGGTATATAATCTTAAGTAATTTAGTTACAATGGATATAACAAACCTAATTGAAAATTTGAATAATAATTTTTTTAAAATATTTACTTAAGTAAGTGTGTTTATAAATATTTGTGGCAAAAAAAACGTGTTTAAAAGTTACAAATGATGTATATAATCTCTTAAACTTACATCATTTATACTATATAATGAATAAAATTACGTGTTTAGCCATTTAAAAGAAACTAATATTAAAATTATAAAATTTATAATGCAATTAAATTATAACATATTTGAAAGTTGTTATGTATTAGGATTACTATTTTGTATAAATTTTTTTTGTCAATATAAATATTTTTTTGGGTCAAAACTCAAGTTTAAGAGTTAAAATTAATAGTTGACTATAGGTTAAGTGTTTGTTTAGATTAATGGTAGAAGCTGTTTTCTAACGTGATTTATAGTATACGAGATAAATATGTAAGATGATTTTTTTTTATTTGCGTGAACGTATTTTTTGAAAGCCAACTCAAACAGACCTTAAGTAGATGAAAATAGAATCTCAAATATATAAGTAAAGTTTGTCTAGTATATATTTTAATTTTAGGGAGTTTTTATAAATAGAGGAAAAGTTTCTATATTTAGGTAAAACAAATGAGTGATTAGTTTATTTTACGTTGGAAAAAAAAGAAAAAGGAGTTGAATTATTTACCTAATAGCTTCCTTTATAAGCGAAGAGGAGAAGCTGGGATCTAACGTGTGTGCGTCTACAGCTGAGAGATGAAATTTGGCCTGCCAGTAGCTACCTGGTTATGAAATGTTTTGCCCGGGAAACGTTAAAAATTGTTTGGTGTAAAAAGCACGTAGTCAATGTGGGGCCTTTTGATCAGGGACAATAAATGTCTGAGATATCAGGGACAATAAATGTCTGAGGACGGATTCTGTTGAACTATAAACTCCACGTGTTTTTATAGGAATATAGGTATTTCAGACTTAAAATGTGCAGGGTGTCAAGCGAAACCCACCACAATTCTGTATCTTTATTATACTAAGCACATGATGTATTTATAAATAATTTTTTTTATAAATTAATAGTTGAAAGTAATAAGTGTATTAAAAATATCATATTTTTTTATATATGCTTCTATTTATAAAAATAGAGAGATAATATATAAAAAATATGAAAAATAATAAAATACGTTTCACAATGCTTTGTTGACTTTATTTACCTAGTGAATTCTCTCTCTCCTAAATTATAACTCTTAGTATATGTGATAATTAATTATAAATAATATATATTTAATAAACGTAAAATAGAAAAAATAAGTTTATATTTTTAGACGTAAAGTGAAAGTTACTTATAAAATGATCAGCCTCATGAGAAAAAAATTACTTATAAATATGACGGGAGGGAGTAGCTTTGATCATTATAACTCCTTTGGTCCTAATTGTATGAGCCTCAATTCTCTTTCCGGATAATTTATAATTTTCCCCTGAAATTATCCATAATGTTTATCCATAATATTAATATGTTTCAATAATGAAGTAATTATAGTGCATATGATTTAAAAATATATTTTATATAAAAAAATACACATTTATTGCAAATAACTAATTTAACTAATTTTATTAATCCAATCAAATTAATTATCAGACTCTTACATTAAAAATAGGCAGGAGTATTATATTTCTTTAACCCTTCCTCACTCTCCCAAAGTTTCTGAGGCCCCACATCCCCAACCCCAAATATTTAAAGGAGAATTGCATTAAACAAACTGCACATGCTAAAATTTATAGCAGTGGACCAAAGACAATTAATAAAACTGTTAGTTAAAAATAAAAAGTATATAAAAAATGTCATGTTTTTTTTTCATATATGCCCATATTTATGAAAATAGAGAGAGAATGTATAAAAAATATGAAAGATAATAAAATATGTTTCTCAATGATTTGTTGACTTTATTCACTTAGTGAATTCTCTCGCTCTCTCTCATGAATATAACTCTTGGTATGTATGCTAATTAATTATAAATAATATGTATTTAATAAGGGTAAAATAGAAAAAAATGAGTTTATATTTTCAGACACAAAATGAAAGTTGCTTATAAAAGAATTAACCCCATGAGAGAAAAATTTACTTATAAATAGAACCGGAGGGAGTGGCTTTGATCATTATAACTCCTTTGGTCCTAATTGTATGAGCCTCAATTCTCTTTCCTGCTAAATTTATAATTCCCCCCCAAAATTATCCATAATATTTGTCCATAATATTAATATATTTCAATAATGAAGTAATTATAGTGCATATGATTTAAAAACATATTTTATATAAACAAATACACATTTATTATAAATAACTAATTTAACTAATATCATTAATCCAATCAAATTAGTTATATGACTTTTATATTAAAAATAGGAGGAAGTATTATATTTCTTTAACCACTCCTCACTCTAAGTTTTTGAGGCCCCACATCCCCAACCCCAAATATTTAAGGGAGCATTGCATTAAACAAACTGCTAGTGCTAAAATTTATAGCAGTGGACCAAAGATAATTAACAAACCAATATACTCTTTGAATATTTTTTCCTTCTGTTTCTCCATTTTTAAATAAATTATGGTCTTTCCTTTCCTACGTGTAATTTTGCAATATAAGCTTGATGAGGGCAAAGATAAAAGGCAAACATAACCTAAGGTGATTTGGTTTTAGTTTTGGGCTAAAGTACAGCTTTGATAATATAAATTTACATCAAGTTTCAGTTTAATTTTTTAATTTTAACATTGGTATTTTCATTTAATGAAAAATGCTTACTCAAAAAATTTAAATGGTGATTTTACAATAAAATGCTAAGAAAAACAAGTTTATAATAAATTTTGCAATATAAAATTAAAATAAACCTGCAAATTTGTATGTTTCTTTTAATTTTATATTATGAAAATGATTATGAGTGTGATTTGTCAGCATTTAAGTGTAGAGTCACTATTTTTCATCAATTAAGATTAACGATGTTGTAAATGTTAGAACCAGCTGACACTCAAGAGAGGGGTGAATTGAGTATTAGATAAGATATTACAATCTTTTAAAATCTTTTCACAACTTATTAACTAAGAATATATGGAAGTATAAACATAAGTGTATATGCTGGAAATATAAAAGCTTAGAGAAAAGAATATGCAAACTGTGATTTATCCTAGTTCGGTCTAATCCACGATGACCTATGTCCAGTCCCCAGGCTCCTCCTGAGATTTCCAATCCACTATCTTCTTGTTTAATCGGGCACAAGAAAAGCTTTTACAAATCTCTTACAGATTTGCTCCTCCTTCATACTGTAAGGTTTACTCTCTCTTACGGCAAGTTAAGCAGAGCAATCCTGTAGACGTTTCTCTCCCGCTTACCCGTACAAGTCTTACGAGTAACAACGTTCTCTTCTGCTTACACCTTTGTAAGTCTTATGAGCAGCAACGTTCTCTACTGCTTGCACATTATAAGTGTTACAAACAGAAAGTCTTATTGGCAATTCTCTCTACAGCTTCCTCGTAAGGTAATCAACCCTTTCAAGGTTCCTTTACCTTGAGATCAATTCATAGATACAATTGAAAGTATTTACAGACTCTCTCACAGAGTATATATGATGCTCACTGAAATACAATACAAATGATTGCACTCTCAAAGATACATGATATAGAAAATAGATAAGAACATAGAGTGGTTAGACTGAAGAGGATGACTCATGTAAGCATGTTTGTGTCGTTGTATTCTCATGTGCTTCTTCCTTCGTTGAATGCTTCAATATATATAGATGAGTTGAGATGACCATTGGTAGCAATTCAATATGTTTGTTAGAGTAGCGCAGCTTCGCTTGTCCATTTTGCATATTTTGAAAAACTAGCCGTTGGACGTTTGGTGCGTTACGTTCGTCAAGTCTCTCTTTCTTCTCATTGCATGATTGCTTCATTGAATTCCTGAAAAAATGCTTAGATGCTAATATAATGAAGTGTTAATCATTAGGATAACAAATCAAATAAACAACAGATGATTATCATGCAATCTGCACTTCATCACTCGAGTTATCAGGGCCATCACTCGAGCGATCCCTTCTGAAAACTAGCAGAGAGTGCTTCGGACCTCATCACTTGAGTGGTCACTCGAGTGATCATTCCCATCACTCGAGTGATCATTCCCATCACTCGAGTGATGCCTTCCAAAACTTGACAGAGAGTTCAGACAACATTTTCCAACTCATCACTCGAGTGATCTCACGCCATCACTTGAGTGGTTACTCAAGTGATCTTCCCGTTTTGACTCCACATATGGTAAATGACATATCATTGATAAGCTCTTGTCATTTACATTCTACTACAAAAATAATCAGCTCCAAACTCATTGTATTCTTCAAGTTATGATTCAACGAATGTAGATAGCATATGAGTTTTCCAACGTAAAGTTTTAGAAGGCACATCACTTCGAAAATAATTCCAAATTTAACATATTATATATTCATGGAAAGCTCTTTAAGTCTAGTTTCATATGACACTGGTTTCAGTTCAATTGGACGTGTAGTTTGAGAGATATGTCCAAAATACTAAACCATGTCTGAAAAGTGACGGTGATTTGAAGGTAAACTTCAAACACTCATATATCCTTCAGATGAGATTATTTGATGTTGGTTCTAGTGTCAATTTGACGCATTTGGAGTCTAGTTTTATATGAAACTGTTTTCATCTCAATTAAACATGTGTTTTGAGGGATATATCCAAAATACCGAAGCTCTGTTAGGCTTATAGAAAGCATAGTACAACAGAGTGATGTATCACTCGAGTGATGTATCACTCGAGTGATGACTTCCAAAATGTGGCAGTGATCTATCACTCGAGTGATCAACTATGGAGGTGTCATAACTTCCGTTCGTATTGACCCATTCCAACCTCCGGTTGACTATAGAAACCTTCAGAATCACTTCTATGAGCTTGAATCTTGATATTCTCATCAGTTCTTGCAAATAGTTCTTTATTCAAACTCTTTCTTCTTGATTTTCCTCTTGAAGATCATTATCCATAATCCAATTAGATAGCTTCTTCATTGTCTTGATTATCTTCAATCTTCCTCTTTATTTCCTTGACTAATTTACAAGATATTTCACAATAGATATGATAGTTTGTCAATGTAGGAGGTAAATATGTTATGCAAACTTTTTGCTTATATATATTTAACGTCATCAAAACTAATTATATCTAACAGTAACATCCCAAATTTTGAATATTGGTTTAATAAGAAAAAGGAAATAAAATAGAAAAGATGTTTCTAAGGTATTTTTTAGGCTCACAGAGATTACTTAGAATTTATATGCTTAAAAAATGAATTATGAGCTAAAAGCCTATTTTCATATGAGAATTTGGGAAATAAAGAAGTATTATTGTAATTATTTAACAGCCCAGAAAAGTGAGAAAACGTTATGGAATTTTATTGGGAGAATGCCAAAAAAATACAATTTAAACTTCAAAATCCCGTTAACAAGTTCGATAATGGGATTAACAAGAATGATAATGCAATTAACAAATCATTTTATTGTTAAATCACCTATTTGGGATTTTGAAGTTTAAATGGTATTTTTTTGAAATTCTTCCAATTTTATTTTGGGGATTTATAAATTATGAAGAGGGTTTTTTTTTTGCCAAAAAAAATTATGAAAAGGTTAGTTACCAAAAAGCAGCGTAAATAAATTTAGAGTTAGTTATTAGGAATTAAGGGCCTACTTCCTTGCAAAATTCAATATAGGACGTTTTGGGGAGAAAGATGATGTTAATAATGCCAAGGCAAGTCCCTTAACTAATAGTAATTAGAGAAACATAATGAAGAAGATGAAGAATCTTGTATTAACAATATAGGAACAACATGTTCATATAAACTATAACGCACTTGCGTTATCTCTAATCTACCCTTGTTTGAGGGAGATAACTAACCCCGCTTGCTGACTAAGAGGAACTTCCCTTTTTAGAGAGAGACTCAAATTAACCTTTTTATAAATATGGTGATGATCTAACTATCCTACACACTAAACTACATTAATACCCTTTATATAGATGAGGGCCTTAACCAAAAAACTAATTAATCACTTTATATTTCTAAAATGCCCCCTCAAGTTGAACACTACTTAACTGAAAGTGTTCAACTTGAACAACACAAATGGGAGGGTGTAAGGTGATTTAAACTAAACCGATTACAACATGAAGATTTCTTCAAGACATTCTTCTTCTTTCTAATCCACATAATGCTCTACTGTTGTTTCAATATGCTTGTACCCTATTAAAATGTCTCTATTCCTTCCATGTTGAATCTTGCCATAATCTCTCTCTTCTTTACAGTCAAACTAGTAAGAAAGTTGAACTGCCACAGGAATTACCAATTCAACTTTAGTGGCTATATTTAGTCAAACTAAATTTGCATCTTATGATGAAACGGCGCTAACATGAGCATATCATCAAAATTCCCTCAAATTTCTTTGATAGCATCTGTTGACTAGTATACTTGAACTCTACAATTTTAACTTATGAATAAAACATTCTTGAAGACATCTTCCTCTTTACCTTTTACGGAGACATCTTCTTTAACCTTTCACTCTTCTTCTTGAAGAACCAAATATGTAATCATATTCTCCATTTCTACTGGCTTAAACTCATGGCCTCTCTCATGTTCATCACCATCAATCTCATGCTGCCAAAACTGGACCTTTTATGTTCTTCATGTGCATCTTCAATTTCTCATATATGTAGATTTAAACTAGAAAATAAGAAGTCCCATAAAGGTTGGTCCTACACCTCTATAAAGTCCATGAACTCCCCCTCCTTGTAAGAACTTGAAAGAACGCCTTTAGTTGCATTATGTGCAGGTTGAAAATGAACATCTTTAATACTTCCTCATGTCTACCACCTCTTGACAAGTATCAATTGCATACTAGAAGAGAAGAGGAAGAGAAGAATTTTGTGCCACTCTCAGATGTACTGAAGGGTGTTTTACTTAAGTAGCTTGTCCAGGCAACTACTACACTTTTCTTATTGACCTCAAAGGCAAACTGATCTTTTAATGGTGCAGCCTTCTCTTCCCATTCAAGCTATGCAGATCACATAAACTCATATACCCAATAAACCACAATAGGTGCAAAGGTGCCCATCACTTCATTGCTTACATATCCTTCCCAGAAAATCATTATAGGTCCAACTTGTGAGTTATACTAATAAATCTGAAGTAGAAAGGCTTAGCCAAAGTCAAAACTACATTGAAGCTGAAGATATAAAACTAATAAACAAGCTTACTTCACTCACAACTAGGATACTAAGTTTGGGCCAGAGAATCGTATTTCCAATTCATATCTAGGACTTTCCAATCTCTTTTCCAATCATCTTTGGATTGAACTTGCGAACCAACTCTTTTAAATCACAAGCCAAAACCACCAGTAATCTACCACAATGGAAGCTCTTGTTCAATGCTGATCAAAGAACATAAAAGAAAGCTGAAATCATTGGAAAGTTGCAGGGAGTGAGAGGCATGCCCATTAGAGGCTTAATCTCTGTGAGACATTTCTTCGAACATGTGAAGGGTATACTGTAACATCCCAAAATTTATTTTGGGAATTAAATGCCTATTTTCTTAAAAATTCAAGGAACAACAATTAATAGTCATAAATTAGCTTGAAAATTTTTGAGAAATTATTTTAAGGCCAATGATTAATTTATGGGAGTTAGATAATAAGCTAAATTATAGAATCTATAAAATCTAAAGAAATCTTAAATTAGACAAAATTAAGGCTTAGTGTGTATAATTAATAGGATAAAAATATACCTACATATATATTATTAAAAACACACCCACACTTCCCATGCTTCCCATGCCAACCATGCTTCACATGTCACCCTTGCTTCACATGCTCCTCACACATCACTCATGGCACACACATATCACGCACACACACTCATTTATTAATTAAACACCACACATCACTCATGGCACACACACAATTATTTAATCAATAAACACACACACACTTCTCATTTTTGATTCCAATAAGTCAAGTCAAATAGAAGAGGAGAGAAGTAGAAAATATAGAGAAAGAGAGAAAGACGTGAGTAAGAGAGAAGGAAGACTAAAGTGAGAATAGTTGCCGGAGAAGTGGAAGAAGGAGAAGTCAGTCACTATAGGCAAGCATTGAATATTATTTAGATAAGTCTTCTATATCTTTTTCTATTGTTGTTCAGGGTTTTTGAGGATTTATAGTTGTTGGAAGTTGAGTGATTTTGAAAATAAGTTGCTATTATTTATGGTCAGAATAAGGTGTAGATATATAAGGAGTAAGAATTTGGTAAATTTGATGTCACCAATAGATTCTACATGAAAAATTGTGTGAGAATACATGTGATTGTAATTTTTGAATGATTATGTATAAATCAGAAATGTTTAGAAATTAAGAGGAAATGTTGTTTGGTTAGTTTTCTGGAATCAGTTTGGTTATAAAATTCATTTTGTGAGTCAAAATTGGTCCAAAAATTATGCAAATTTACAGAAATAATGTATACATAAGGAGATTTAATTTGATATATAATATGTACCATTTGTATTAGTATATTGTAAGAAATGAATTTGTGAGGCTTAAGCACTAAATATGGAACAAATTCTGGTATAGTTGTATTAATTGTGAATTCTGAAACTTTGGGCATGTAATCTCTAATAGTATGTATTTTTCCCTTAAATTATACTTAAATAGGGTCACACAAAATTTTGAACCACTCTATTCGGAATTTTTGGATTTAGTTATGAATTTTTGAATTTAAGTACTATTGGATTATGTTTCTAGAAGGAAGATTGGATGTGGCGAAATTTTGGAAAACCAACACATTACCAAAAATTATGAGAATTTCCAGATTTAAAGTATACATTAATATATTTATTTTGATAGGTGGATCACAATTTTTGAGCTTGTACATTAGGAGATATGAATTTTCAAATTTGAGTTTATTTCTGGAAGGAAATCTGGAATAGGGGAGGTTTGACGAATTTCTGGGAAAATTGTGTTATCATTGTTTAGATATAAGTATTTTTATATGAAAATAAATTTAAATAGCTTCACATAGGCTTTAGAACCAATCAATTTGAAGTTTTTTAGATTTAATTATGATTTTTCAAAGTTGACTCAAAAATCTACTAATTTTCTGAAAAATAGTAAAAGTTGTATTGTGGAGAATTATACTATGCAAAAATCACTGAAATTGAGATAACCACCAGAATATGGCTAAATGCAGTAGTAATACAAGTAATAACCAAATACTTATTAACTTTATTGTATAGGAATCGGTAATAGCCCGAGGCAGATTAAAAGTTTTGGATAAAAGTCGGACTGAAAAGGGACCAGGTAGTAACTCTTTTTTTCATATACTATGTGATTATTTATGTTGTGTACGCCATTTTCTGTAATATGAGCACAATGTCTGGGACACGCATATAGCTTAGTTGTGGTCTAGGATCCAAAGGAGGCACAGAGTTAAGCTGGGGTTGCAAACAGTCGTTGCCATTGGACTCTATTCTGCAAGCAACTCTATGCCAAGCTAAGCAACTGTACTAAATATTAGACAGTGTACACACAACATTTTCATCTTACATAACATGGTGCATTGTATATTTATTTTCACATTTTATATGTCGGATTGTATGTTACTACTGAGATTCATTTGAATCTCACCCTTTTTCAACATTTAAAAATATTCAGCAGAAGGTAGCAGCTCTAAGGGTAAAACAGTAATTACCAACGATTGAAGGTTCGGATCTAGTAGAAGTGTAGTTGGTTATCTTCAATTGTGAAATTTATTTCTTTTGGTTTCTGTTTATATTTTTCAAACCCTATTGGGATTTCATGTAATATAAGCAAGTACTTATTATCAGTATATTTCCGCTATTTCTGTGCGCCCTCTGAACTATGTATTCATGACTCTGCAAATATCAAACTGTTAAGGGGTTTGACATATACAGACTTGATCAACCAACTAACAAAATTGGCAACCTTGGCTTAACATAGAATCTCTGAGTATTGATCTTAGAAGAATGCCCATATTCTAGATTACCTATAAACCTCGAAGGTGTAGTCGTAGTCTCATCCATCTATAGCAATCTAGGGGAATTAATTACCCTCTTCTCTCCTCCTTAGCATTGGACCTTTGGATCGTCGAACCAAATCAAGAAAGTTGAGGATGATGAGAGCAGTCTTTGAAGCAAGCTTTGATGATGATTAAATCTTGAAATATTAAGAAAAACCTAAGAACCAAGAGTAATCTTGCAACGAAATTTCAATGGCAACATCAGAAGACCAAGATGAGAGCACAATCTTTCTTTGACAGGGAGAACAAAAATGATGTGAAACAGGGTGTGCTGCCCTGAATGCAACAAGATTCTAACCTCGGTAGATGCGCACACAATTGTGGCTTGAAGAATAACTAAACAACATAGGGGACAATCTTTGAAGCTGGGGTGGCAAGGTTCTCTTGGAAAATTAACAGAGATAGTGTGCTTAGACGGTGCAAGGTCACATACAAAGACAGACCGATCAAGGAATCAAGAGCCTTGGGGTTTGGATCAAGAACGACGTACGTTGCTAAGCTTTGTTGGGCTGAAATGCAAGAAGCCGAGAATGATGTGCTGCTATAAGAATTAGGCCCAAAAATAGCCTGTGCTTTGATACTATGTTAATAATAGTAATTAGAGAAACATTGAAGAAGATGAAGAATTTTGTATTAATAATATAAGAGCAACATGCTTATATAAACTATAACTTACTTGGATTATATCTAATCTACCCTTATTTGAGAGAGATAACTAACCTCACTTGGGGACTAAGAGAGACTTCCCTTTCTAGAGAGAGATTCAAATTAACCTTTCTCTAAACATAGTGAGGATCTAACTATCCTACACACTAAATCATATTAACCAAGACTCTTTATATAGATCAAACGAGGGCCTCAACCAACAAACTAATTAATCACCTTATATTTCTAACAGATGATGTTTTTGAAATATGATTTTAGTATGAGAAAATGTTGCTATAGTGAAATAATCTTAGAGGGACATGGATTAAAGCTGAAATTGATAATATGTAGATGTTGCATGTGATGAAACACCATTGTTTGGTGTTGTACGAATTATTGGGGGTAATATTTGAATCTGGAATTTCAGCTAGGATGTGGGTGCTATTCAGTTTCTTGTTGGAGCCATAGAGGAGTGCTTAAATGTTGAAAAAGTTAATTAGTATATGTAATATTGGTTGCAAGGTGATGGAAGCTTAGCTTCAAGAGTTCAAGGTTTTTTAGGCTAAAAAAATGATAAAAATATATTGTTTGATGTTTCCCAGTTAGATAAATATCTCAAGTGATTGAAGAATGCCTCAAGACTCAATTATGGTGATTTAAATATTAAAATTTTCAGGTGGAAAATTTTCAGGTTTAATGAAGAATGTTGTTTATATTTTTAAAGGTGTAGAAGTGATTGGCTATAAGAGGATTAAATTTTATAACCTGCTCTCCTAAGCAATGTCATGAACAGCCGCTGTTTTGATAAGAAAGAATTGAGGAATGTTGGAAATTCAAGCATATAAAGCATCCGGAGGTACACTAGTAGTTGAATGAAGTTTGGGAGTTAATTTAAAACTTTGTGACTTAAGGATAAAAATGATTACTGTTTTGATGCTAAAAAATATGATAAAGTGATCCTAAATTGAAAAATCTTATATTTACACAACATCCAGAGACCCAAAAAAAATTATAATATGGAATAGTATTGAAATTCATGATTGTGTTAGTATTCCCTGTTTTTGGATGCTTTGTTTTAGCTAGACAGAGTTGGATTTTATTCTGTTTTATGGCTCCAATGAATTTAGGAGGTGGAATTGTATAAGGAGAGTATAAGGAAGTAATTTCCAAGTCAGAGAATAAGCAAGTTAAAATTAACGTATCAAGAGCAAAGTTAGAGACAATTAAATTACATGTAGTAGTTGGAAAATTCCAGATTTTAAAGAGAAATTGTTTGGAGTGATTGAGAGAATCATAAAAAGTTAGTAATTTATTTAGAATTGGGTATTTTGATGCCTTGTACAATACTTAAGTGCCAACAAAGATTTAGCAAAGTAAAGAATGTTAGCATAGTGCTTTAAATGATAATTGGAGGCTGAAATTTAATGTATGCTCACAGTTTCATCATTTAATTTCTAGTGTGGAAACTATAACACCTTACTCTATAAACACCGAATAGAAGTGTTTAATCGATTTTCCAGTAAAAATGACCCAATCAGCACCCTAAAACACTCATCTTTAAAAACAAGCTTTGTATAACTCATGCTACTTTTCTAAGTTAAGAATAGGATTTTCTAAAAAATTTGAAAATACATAATTAATTTACTCTGAGTATAAATTTCAGGGTTCAAGCTCTATATTTATCTTCATAGAAACTTTTGATAAAGAAATAAGACCCAGATTCAATGCTAGTTTATTGATTCAAAACACTTATTGACAAAACTAAAAATCTTTACTTAGTTCTTCAAGTCATAAGATCTCATTTCATATAAGCATGACTTTCAATCTAAATAATCGAAAGTAACTATTTTGGCTCAAACGTATAACTTTGGCATGTAAACATCTCATAGCTTAACCCAAACACTTGCCATAATCTCTAAAACAAAGTTATATATATACTAATTATGCATGAATCCTCAGCAATATATATTATTAGCTATATATAAATATATATCTTGCCATCACTGCATATGACACCTACATCCCAAACTCTCCTCCTTATGGAGGATATTTGCATGCCAAAATATTGTTATATACACAACTAAGTTTATCATCAAAAGAGGAGAATAACTGAGCATAAGGTCACTAAGTTAGATAAACAACCCAGTACAAGCTTCATCAGCTCCATCCACCTTAGTCTTCACCAACCACTACTCCATTGCCCTTAGTAGTACATGCCATCACTGTATATCATGTTAGA
Organism: Albizia julibrissin; assembly: GCA_037074505.1. Taxonomy (NCBI): domain Eukaryota; kingdom Viridiplantae; phylum Streptophyta; class Magnoliopsida; order Fabales; family Fabaceae; genus Albizia; species Albizia julibrissin. The sequence continues at coordinate 55,072,528 of CM073477.1, read as the reverse complement.
ATGGGGTGAGATTTAGAAAAATCTCAGTAACAACTACCTTTCATCATGTAAATCATACAAGCTACAAGCCATAGAGAATAAGACCTTCGAGTAACTGAGCTGAAAAGCTAACTGGTGTACATATATATTACTAATAACTGAACTAAATAACTAACTGGTACAATAATCTCTTGCAGATAGATAAATTGTATAAATAACTTGTGTACATTTATTTTACAAATAGATAAAATGAATAACTAACTAGTGTACAAACTAGCCAAATAACCGCTTTGCCAATCCATCTGCTGCACATGACCATGGTAAATATTTATGCAATGATACTTACATGTTCTCATACTTAACTATAGCGAAATGGCACAAACAAACATGCAGAAACTAATGTACAATAACATGAGAGGAAAATAGTTACTACATTTTGTGCTTCCTTCCTAATTACCTTCTCCTTGTTTCTTTCCCCATTAATTTCTTGGTAGGCTTGGGCAAGTATCTAAACCTATCATTTAGGCATAATGTAAAGGCAGATTAATACTTATCCCCTCTTATAATCAATTATTCTTAAAAATCCTAACTTTTACAAACTCTACCCTTACAAGAAGTGGTTGGTTATCTTAAACAAAACTTCCTTTGCATTATTAATTTCTCCCAGATTCATTCATCATGCCACATTGATGTTACATACATTATTGTCTTTATCCCCTTTGGTCACTCCATATTTTCAGGCAGCCCTCCTCATTAAATCTGGAAGTTGTCTCTCAGTTTTGAAAGCCATCATTATAATACTTTAAACACAACTTTGAACATTAAAATAGTTGCTAGATGAGTAAAGGTAGCACATAGTAACTTTTTCGTTAAATTTCCATTTCAATTTCAATTTCAGCACGTGCACTCGTGTATTCCTTATCAAGCACACTTCTAACTCAACTATTCATCCTTTAAAACTTCTAATCATGTTCTAATACTTAAGGCACTTGTTACACTTAGAACATCCAATAAACAGCTTATATTAGCTTCAATCTTCAACAACAAAGTATTATATAACTTTCTTTGCATTTGATTAACTTAACCCCTCGAAGTTTAGTATAGTCCATTTTACACATATTACACTACAAGCTTTATTCTAAAATATTTTCTAGATTTAAAGCTACACATCGCACTACAAATTTGGCAATATTCATGCACGAACTTTATATTTACAACATGTAACGCATCAACACTAAACCATTGATGCTATTACTTTCTCTATCCCTTATGAACAACATCACTCCTCCTACCATCCAGAAAATTCCAGCTTCAAAACATTGATTTAGTTCTCCTTTTAGAGTATTAAACATACTTTAATCATGCTCTAATACTTTGAGACATCTATTTAATATTTGGGAGTATTGAAACAGTGATTTACTTTTGGTTTTCACTCCCAAAATTCAACTCTAATAAGCTCCTCTGTGATTTACTTTTGGTTTTCACTACCAAAACGTTCTATAAAAGGAAAAGAGAAAGGAGATCGGTCACAACAACAAATTAAAGTTGTTCTATAGAATGCAAGAAAGTTGGACATATCGAACGGGAATGCCCATAATGGTAGAGAATGGCCTACATTTCTTTCATTTGGGGAGATAGCTCATGTAAATGAAGATGATTGTTCATGTATCATATGTTGGGATTGGTAGAAATAGTGAAAAATTAAAATTTAAAATTTTTTCCAATCCTTACTGCAGATCTATCAATAGCGTTTAAATTTTGAGTAATAGAAAATGTATATTTCTTATGTGTTCAGTCTTTCTTTTTGATCTCAAGAAGTTAACAACTCGGATAAGCTCCTTCTATTAGTATCCACATGAATATAAATCTAACACGAACAGCATGCTAGTACCACCAACGTCCCTCTAGAGTTTTCTTTTTTTCACAGCTCTCTATCTATTTTTTCAATCATTTGTAGAAAAACTTAGCTCTCACCTTAAATAACTAGTTAAGGTTTTCTATTTTATGATGGATATTTAATTTTTAAAATTAATCTTAAATAATTTTGAAATCTATATCATATCAATTAACACTTAATTGTTTTTGATAAGCAAATTAAATAAATATGGTTTAATTAAATTTGTCCAACAATTTTAATTTAACCTATTATTTAATCTGAATAAAAAGCTAATTGGAATAGATTTAATTTATCTTTATAAATTGAATCCGAGATATTTTATCTTTATCATGTTAGTTATTAAATTTAATTTATCAGATAAAAATAAATTTAAAACTAACACAATATAATAATATTATGTGTGTGTGTGTGTATTTTGGAAATACATATATGTATATATAATATTATTAATTTTCTATTCAGAACACACACACACATAAATATTTAGTAAGTAAATATTTACACAACATGTATGTGTGTGTGTGTAATTTGTCCACTATTGATTAACCATTATATTCATTAAATCTAGACATATCTTAGATTTAATGAATTTGAACATTATAGCTCGTGTTAGGCTATTTTTGTGTACGACCCTATAGGCGCATATGAAGTTGACAGCGGGCCAATGACTATACTAACCCACAAGTCATAAGCGGCCTCTAGCAAGACATTACGACTACCCAATTCATATAAGGATTGATTAATCGATACAAGCTGTTATACAACCATATCACGTCCCTTTTGTTACATTATATTTTAGTCATGGATGAGACATAGAGAATGTCATCCTTCTATTCCTGACCATTACTTTCTCGATCCCTGAGTAGTCTGACTATAGAAATGGAAAATTCTTTCTATCATAGTCTAACTATATATTTCTCAGACTCACTCATCGATGGGCCTAGTGATATCTCTTTACTAATGTGAGAGACAAATTTCATCTTGACTATTTACATTCTTTTGCATGAAAACCACTAAGCCCTAATGATAAGTAAAATATTTGCATATTCATTTTCCCTTATATGATGATTTTGTGGACTATATTTGAGCTGAATGTAATCAATTTGGGTGTAATTAATAAATAAATAATGATTTTCTTGCAGCCATGGATAGTACCGGATTAAAAAGAATTAAAGAAGGCATTTAAGGAAAAGTTACTATTCACGTGGTACTATTCACTGTGCACTGTAGCAGACGGTGTGGTCGGTTACTGTAGCAGTTTCACTGTAGCGGACGGTGTGGTCGGTTACTGTAGCAGTGCGGGTACTGTAGCGGACGGTGTGGTCGGTACTGTAGCAAATCACTGTAGCAGTCCGAAAATGAAGCCTATAAATAGAGCTTCTTGGCACCCTAAAATGAAGAGAAAAGAGGAGGAAGGAAGAGAGAGAGAGAGAGTTTCTATTTTAGAGAGAGAGTTGTTATTTTTAGAATTTATTTCTTGCATTTTTTTACTTCTTGCATGCCTCCTACATGGATGGTTTTACCTCCTATATGGAAGGCCTAGGTAGTCCTCCTTTATGGATGGTATAGGTTGCCACCTACATGGATGGTTTTACCTCCTATATGGAAGGCTAGATTTTCCATTTTCATGCATCTTGTAGTAGTATTTTTATGTTTTTGTAATTAATTTTTATGCAATATTTATGATGTTTGGAATATATTTTGGTTTTGTTTTTAATTTTATCATGAGCTAAATTTTCCTTTTCCTAGGGTGATGATGTAGCTTATTAATGACGGATTGAATCTTACCTTATTAAATCTAGTTTTAATTTTTCCTTCATGATTGAGTTTTAATTATTGCTCTTAATGCTTACAATTGATTGGCCACCTTTTGGATGATTTTAATATGCATGTTGAGACCGGAAGGAGATACATGTGTGTGGATCCTATAATTAAAACCATAATTTGCATATGAAATAGGAATATATTCATATGGGTTATGTAGTCTTAATTGAGTTCCATAAATCTTAATGCATGATTGATTGCTTAAATTCATATAGGAATATATTGGGTTAGCAATTAATTATAGAATTACTTGACCTTGGAAGAGGCTAGTAATTAAAATAGGGAAACTCGACTATCAATCATGTGGAATAAATTGGACTAGAATAGATAAGTGATTCAATCCGGAATTTATTAAGTGAAATCTAATCCCTAGGGCTTTTTCTCATATTTGTCTTTATATCACTTGTATTCATATTTCATCATTTCTATCTTGCAATCTCAATCACAACTAATCAACCGACTAAATAGAATTAAAATTACCAATTTTGGTACTTAGTGATCAATCCTCGTGGGAACGATACTCTACTCATTTCTTTATTACTTGATTACGACAGTGTACACTTGCACTTCTAAATACACCATCCTAAATTCGTAACACCTAACATAGCTTTTATCATTACCTGGTCAAATGTGACTTTTGACTAGGTCAAAACTAAGCGACTCTTATGTAGAAATCCATGATGATCTTAGGTCAAATTGCATAGTGACGTGGTTATACATGAGACAAAGCTTATGACTTGATCTATGCAGCTTTCTCATAACGGGCTGGTCCAACACCTTGTACTCTTATAAGTACCTAGGATTTTGATTCGTATTTTCATACCTATTCAAAGTTATATTGGTCTTATTTCATCTTTTCTCCTGCATAAATGACTGGCTGGACATTTAGGATAATTATTATGATTTATCCAAGAATAGTTATCATAGTGAACATGCAAATACTACGATAACAAAATGGAGAAATTTATTGAATAACAATGTTTAAAGTACAATGATTGGCCTCTAAAGACAATTTTCAACATCAAACACAACTCACAAGGAGCAAATTACTTGCTTATTCAAAGGAAAGAAAACGAAGAAGGGAAAAATAATGAATTAAGTTCATTAGTATCAAACTGGAATTGCATATGCAAAGAAACACTATCTGATAATCATGAAATTTATGGCCTGCTGACACAGTTACACCTCCAATACGCTTCTTGAAAGAAATCTTTGGTGCCTGTACATACAATCATTTCAAAATTTGTTTTTCAATGCACGAAGCTAGCACTTGCGAAATAACTATATTTTATTAGTGTTGGGTTTTATATGTCCACCCATTATGAACTAATGCGAAAACTAACCCGATACATATTTTATCGATATTAATAATTAAATGCATGTAGCTTAATGGGAGGAGTGAACCGTTTTTCACGATGAAAAAATGTAACCAGTTGTGCCAGGTTTGGGTTAAGTGGAGGGGTAGTATCTCACAATATGGTGAACCAAGGTCTGTATTTTTACACCATATTTAGTACTTGACAGTATCTTCAATAGGATTGCCTCCAATGACAGGATTCCCTTATTAAAAAAAACATAACTAGTGTTTCCTACATTCAAGGGAGTGTGATTAGCATACACACACAGCTGAGCATACAATCAGTTTTTCGAGTTCTCTACCAAAGAGGCTGTCTCTTCATATTTTCTATGTAATCCTCCGGTTCTTAATATGAGACTTATTTACCTAATTTGATTAGATTAATGAAGTTGGTTAAGTTAGTTAATATGTTATGTATTTTCTAAAACACCCTAGTTACTTTTTTTAACCCCCTTCTTCACTATCCTTCTTGATTATTGTTGAGGGATCATCAAAAGGGGTAAATTAGGAAAAGATTGACAAAGATGAAAACTTTATCTTATATTTAGGACCAAAATCAACTCTCTAAATATGTTTTATACTACCTCCGGTTCTAAATATATAGTTGACTTTTTTATAAAGATTAAAGAAGCTAAATAAATTGCTTTAGAGTATTTATATTTATCATTTTTCCTTCAAACTAATTTGTGTGATTTATATGATAATATATAATCCAATGATACACAACATATATTATGATTAAGTCATTTATTTAGCTTCCTTAATCTCTCCAAAAAAATTCAACTATGTCTTATATTAAGAAGGGGAAGGAGTATTAAGGACCAAAGGGGGTATGTATTAGAGTTTAAGTCCAAGTGATTCTGCTATCTGTGGCTTCAGTTGAGGATATCCAAGAATAATAGGGGGACGTCCAGTTCTCCACAACATTTGCCCTTTATCTAGATCTTTTGAAATAGAGTAATAATTAAAGCATGCATATCATGTTTAGCATTGATCATTATGTTCTTAATACTAATAATTTATATTAATTTTCAATATATAATGTTGTAGGTTATATAATATTTTAGTTAAATTATTACTAACCCCGTTAATAAATGGGAGGATCACTCCAAATAAAGAAACATCGCAGTGAATGTAGAATCGATCTTATGTGAAGCCACAGTTCTCAAGTTATTGTAATACTAGATCTATCTCAATACCTCCTTTCATAGTTGTTCCTGACATAAGCAAACAAAATTTTGTACATTTAAATGAATGAGCAGCCAAGCTATATCTTTTGTGACTGAGAGGAGGGGGGGGGGGGGGAGATTACCCAGGTTTAGATTGATGATGGCTGGCTTGTCTTTGTGAGCAAGACGTGAAGCCTTCAATTCACCGTAGTCAATCTCACCAGAGGGTCTAGTCCCAACGACCACACACTTGACTCTACCTGCCTTGAACAATGAATAGATATAGCTCCCTCCTGTGTGTTTAAAACACTTACGTCACATACCTTTTTTTTTCAGTTTTAAAAAAGGAAATACTGTACAACAATAAGTTTATCATGTTAGTTTATATCTATGTGCATATATATACTGACCCCACAAAGATGGCATAAAGATTTCCTTCAGTTCCACCATTAGTAACGTATCCCCAGTACTCATTCTTCTCGATTTCCCAAAGTTCGGCAAACCAATCTAATACACACAGCTCAAACTGATACGAATTAAACATGTTGCTACTCCCTATAAATGGATCACCAGCATTGTTTAATCGAAAACACATCAATTGCATTAATGCCTCGTAGTTCAAATCTTGATTAGTAGGATACCCTGCATACTCATAAAGTATAGTGTTAATATTATTGTTGGTCTTTACAATTTGATCGAACTTTGGTTTTGATCCCACTAGTTTTAAATCATAATTTTTAGTCCCTATAATTTCATAAGAACTTGGTTTTAGTTTAACAATGTTAAATTTTATTTAGGATGTTAAGTATACTGATAAAACCAAAACTCATTAACAGTACATGGAATATGTAACATCCCAAAATTTATTAAAAGGTTAAATTCCCAAAAAGAAAATTAAATGGTGCTAGAGATTAATCTTAGGAATTAAAAGCCAAATTATGAAACCTATGAAATATATTGGATCTTAAATTAGGCAAAGTGAAAAAACACGGCGTTGTGTGTATAATTAATAGGATAAAAATATACCTATATATATAATATTAAAACACACACACCCGTTCCCTTGCTTCACATGAGACACACGCACACACATTCAATTAATTAAATAAACACACTCCCTCTCCATGTTTCTTTCATTTCTCACGTACCCACACACACTTATCAATTAAATAAACAACCATGTGTCACACACACACACACTTCCATTTTGTTTAAACACTCCTTCATCTCTCCATTACTTCACTTTCGGCAGCCAAAGAAAGAAAAGAGAGAGTGAGTGAAAAAGAGAGAGAGAGAGACACATAATAGAGAAAGAGAGATATGTAAGAGTAATTGGTGCTAGTAGAGGGAGGAAGAAGAGACTATAAATTTCACATACAACTCCATATCCTAATATAGGTGAGTTCCCTTTCCATATTCTTAACTCTTTCTAGTTGATTTGAGGCTATTTTTGGGTAATTTGGGAAGCATAAGAACCTAGTATAATGAATTGTTGTCTTGTGAGGTTTTATTTTGACCAAAATAGTGCATAAAGAAGGAATGAGAATTTGATAAATTTGAGGTTTCCAATGAATTCTATACAAAAAAATTATATGGGAATACATGTGATTATGATTTTTGGATGATTATATAAGTCTGGAATTTTTAGAAAATAAGAGGAGTTGCTGTTTGGTTAGTTTCTCTAGAATCAGATTGGTTTTAAAATAAATTTCGGTGGCCAAACCTATTCCGAAAATTATGAAATTTTTTATAATGAAATTAGACATCATAAGATTTAATTTGATATATAATATGTATCATTTGAGTTTATAAATAGTGAGATATGAATTTTTAAATTTAGATGATGAATTTGGAACTTTTTCTGGTACATATGGGGTTTGAAGAAATTATGGAAATTTTTTTGGCTATAATATCTAAATGGTAATATTTTTCCCTGAACATAGACCATATAGGATTTTGAACCACCCCATTTGGAGTTCTAGATATTTAGTTATGAATTTTAGAAGTTAAGCTATTGAAATTGGAAAGATTTTCTGGCAGTGCGAGAAAACCTTAAAACTGGGAATTATTCATGGATAGGTGGTAGTAAAACGTATTTTTTTTATTAAAATAGACTTCATAAGTGACACATAGAATTTGGAACCACCTTAATTGGATATTTCTAGGCCAAGATATGAATTTTCAAAGATTATTGATAATTCTGACAGAATTGAGTAATAGTGCAAAAATAAAAAGTAAGGGCATTTTTGAATTAATTGGGACTCTGAGGGTCAAGTTAAATACTTAGAGTTGGTATGAGTCCATTAAATACCTATTGGATTTAAGATATTAGCTATAATGATAACCTACCAAAGTATCTTAAATTATTTTAGAACAAGTAATAATTCGCCCGTCCGTCAATTATAAATTATAGGATTTGACATTTGCCCGGGACGCCTAAGAGACTGAGAACAGGAACCAAATTTGGAAAGACTGTCAAGTAGTACCTTATCTCTTATATCATATGTGATGCCATGTATGTGTACCATATCATCTGTATATGTGTGAGACAGATAGTCCATAGGCGGTAAGATCAGTAAGTACAAGTTACACCGGGAGTTACCCAGAGGCGTCTTAAGCCAGGTAGGTTTGAGACAGAAAGCCCGTGACAGTACCTTGTATGGGGCAGAGGCCTTGGGCAGCCAGATTGTGAATCTCAAGCGCTGTGAGTCTGTGATAAGGGATCAGTTAGGCCCTTTTATGTGCTGCATTTCTGTAAGTTGTGCTATTTGATGATTTGTTTTACATGCTTAGTATTTGCATATTATATGAGTAATCTATGTACTACTGAGATTCTTTTGAATCTCACCCTTTTTTCAACAAATGATATACAGCAAAGACGTTCAGCTCTAAAGGCAAGAAGGTAATATAGACGGACGAAGAAGAGACAAATAAATTATGGAATGTTTGGTTATCATTTTATTTTGGATGATTGTAAAATATTTATAAGTAGTAGTAGTAGTGATAGTAGTACTAGTACTCGCGACGCAGACTGTATAAGTTGTAATCCGTACACTAGACTTTCGATAACGTACTGGTATCCAAAAACCCATAAGTTAACCATCACTACACGAGCTATGGATAGAAAATGCTCTGTATTTTAAATAAATTATTTTGAAACTGATAAAGATAATTAATTTAAAAATCAAAATTTAGACCATACATATTTATTTTAAAAAATTTTTGAAAATCCTATACAAATATAAAATTAAACTCTGTCTTAAATTGGGGCTTTAAATTATTTTGGTCTCATGTTTGAAATCATTATATATTTAAAATAATCTAAAGGCTTTAGAAATTAAGGTGTTACAGAATAAAACCGAAACTCACAAGGGCTAAAATTAAAATTCATAGAAACCAAAACCAAAAGTAGTTAGTAAATAGGGACCAAAACAAAAATTGTTGGTCCCTGTACATAACAACATTAACTAAATTGAACATTAAACTCAAACCAAAATATTTATGAAACTATGAGGATTAAAAATTATGATTTAAGATTACAGGAACTAAAACCAAAATTCAATCAATATCAAAAAATCAATGATACAAGTGATTTATATGATATAAGAGTGTCAGAAAAGATTGATACCCAGCAACGATCTTTTAGTTGAGTTACATTGTCCACAAAGCGATCAATTACATGAGCCAACTTTTCATCAGTGTGCACCCCACTGAACTCAAGATTGTTGATTTGATAATTGAAGGATCATTCTCTTGGCGTGGAGCTTTCTCTATTTGCAGTTGCACTTCTTCTTCTTCTTCTTCTTGGATAGGCTTGTTGGTGCTACCCATTAATAGCGAACCTGTCCAGCAATATCCGATGAAAGGAGAAATATTGCATTCTCCATTATTGTTTCGCTATATTTGATGTTTGTGTTGTATGAGATTCCGAATGCTGGTAGAGTGATACTCAAGGCCATGCCATATAGCAAATATTTTTAGGATGTCAACTTTTTTGACTCCGCATAGTTTTTGTATATTATCAAAATATATTATGGATGCTTAATTATATAGAAGAGGATGCCAAAATTAATGTTAATAGATCAAGGGTTTTTTTTTATATATATAATCAATGATTTCCTTTTTCGAGGTTTAGGGGTAAAAAGTTTTCGCTTCTTCCAAAAAAGTGCACTTCTTGATATTTGATTTTGTATTCTCCGATGCCACTTGCCACATCAACTAACAACTTAATAGTATTATATTAAGGTTTTTAAAATAGATTTTTTTAAAATATTTTTATATTTATAAGTCATTTTGTACATCTATGAAACAATTAGCAATATTTCTTTCGGGTAGTGACATCAGTATAAAACTGTTAAAGAAGTTTTATTTCATTTTTCTATCATATTTTCCCATACACTACTAGAAGAATAAAATTTAAGACGAAACTTTTCAATGTAAATGAGGAAAACATATATATTGTAAACTGATTTTGTATAGAAAATTCCATTGCGAATTTAATAAGAAAATTTAATTTGTTGTAGTGTATACTTTTCCAATCCTTAGAGGAATTTATTTAATCAAGTTTCATTTTAAAATTCATTTAATATTTTAATTTTTTTTTGAAAAACTCCTTTTCTTAAGCTTATATTTAAATTGAAAACCAGTTGAATTTTTTTTTTCTTAAAAAAAACTTCGAAAAATCCATTCACTTGACAGGTGACAATTGATGAACCTTATTCATTCAGCACTTTCTCATAACTACCAATCAAATATATTGCAACTTCAACCATAAGCTTTGGGCCCGACGATCGACGGATTCAAGCTCATTAATATACAGAATCATCATCTGGATAGAGAAACAACATGTATTCAACTACTATTTCTCTAAGCTAGTTTTCTTGTTTTTTTTTTTTTAAGTGGAAAGATCTCGGAAACCCATACAACAAGCAAATTGTATAGATATAACGCGAAATTTGTCCAAGGTTTGATATTTCTCTCCATATTTTGATTTGATCACTGAAAGCCTTGTTAGTTAGTGGATAATTTGTATAAGTATTTCTATAAGCATCTTTAAGTTTCAAGGTTCACGCATCAGTGTAGTAGTGGCATTCTTCCTGACTCCAAAAAATTTAACTACTCAATAATAATTGTTGAACAAAAGAGTAAAATATATTATAACATCCCTTGTATTTTTCCTTAATTACACAAATAGCCTTCATTTTGTTTGGAAAGCACAAACTTAAGTCCAAGCTATTAATTAATCAAGAGTATTCTAAAAAGATATTTTTTAAATTAAAATTTATATTAAATAAATTTTATTTACTAATTTTCTTTTCTTTATACTGAATCTCTAATTTTGGCTAAACTTATTTGAAAGAATTTAAGAGTTTTTTTTTTCATTTTGAAAGCAGTATATCGAAGAGAATATCATGGGATTTAATGCTATAATATTGCAATAATGCTACAAGTTTGTTACAATACTCTCTACTAGCATGTATATATATGCCTCTAATTGATCAATGAAAGATGAAAAATTCATTCTCCTTTTTATATTTTACAGGTTTCCTTAATTTTTTTGGCAAATAGTTGTTTACTATTTTTATCATACTGGTATATAATCTTAATTTAGTTACAATGGATATAACAAACTTGATTGAAAACTTGAATAATACTTTTTAAAAATATTTACTTAAGTAAGTGTGTTTATAAATATTTGTGGCAAAAAAACGTGTTTAAAAGTTGCAAATGATTTATATAATCTCTTAAACTTACATCATTTATACTATCTAATGAATAAAAATATGTGTTTAGCCATTTAAAAGAAACCAAGATTAAAATTATAAAATTTATAATGCAATCAAAATTATAACATATTTGAAAGTTGTTATGTATTAGAATTATTTTTTGGAAAAATTACATTGAGGTCTCAAACAAGAAGGGAAATGAAGAAATGGTCCCTCGAAATTGCAAAATGAAAAATTGGTTCCATTGACAACTCCAAGTGCTGGTCATTAACAACTTGAGGGACCTCCATTGACGACTCATTGGGATCATTTTTTCATTTTGCGATTTCAAAGGACCATTTCTTCATTTCTCTTCTTGTTTGGGACCGCAGTGTAATTTTTGCTTTTTTTTTGTATAAAATTTTTTTGGCAATATAAATATTTTTTCTTAAAACTCAAGTTTAAGAGTCAAAATTAATAGTTGACTATATGTTAAGTGCCTGTTTGGATTAGTGGTAGAAACTGTGCTTTTGCAACGTGATTTACAGAGATAAATATGTGAAAAGAGTTTTTTTTCGATTTACATGAACGTACTATTTGAATGCCAACTCAAACCGACCTTAAGTAGATGAAAATTGAATTTCAAATATATAATAGATGTTTGTCTAATATATATTTTAATTTTAGGGAGGATTTAAAAATAGAGGAAAAGTTTCTATATTTAGGTAAAACAAATGGGTGATTAGTTTATTTTACGTTGGCAAAAAAAAGGAGTTGAATTCTTTACCTAAAGCTTCATGTATAAGCGAAGAAGACAAGCTGGGAGCTAACATGTGTGCGTCGATCTACAGCTGAGAGATGAAATTTGGCCTGCGAGTAGTTGGTCATGAAAAGTTTTGCACGTGAAACGTTAAAAATTGTTAGGTGTAAAATGCAAGTGGTCTATGTGGGGCCTTTTGATCATAAAGTGGACTATAAATTAGGGACAATAAATGTGTGAGGTCGGATTCTGTTGAACTATAAATTCTCCTTGTTTTTATAGGTATATATGTTGGGCTAGGTTGATTTCAGACTTAAAATTTGCAGGGTGTCAAGCTATACCCACCACAATTCTATATTTTTATTTTAACTTTTATCATTATAACTCCTTTAGTCCTAATTGTATGAGCTCGATAAGAGGTTCAATTCTGTCTTAAATAAACTACCTCAATTCCCTTACCTACTAAATTTATAATTCCCCCCCAAATTATCCATAATGTTTGTCCATAATATTAATGTGTTTCAATAATGAAGTAATTATGGTACATATGATTTAAAAAGATATTTTATGTAAACAAATACAAATTTATTACAAATAGCTAACTTAACCAATTTCATTAATCTAGTCAAATTAATTATATAATTCTTACATTAAAAATAGGATGAAGTATTATATTTCTTTAATCACTCCTCACTCTCCCAAAGTTTTTAAGCCCCACATCCTCAACCCCAAATATTTAAGGGAGAATTGTATTAAACAAACTGCAGTGCTAAAATTGATAGCAGTGGACCAAAGATAATTAACAAACCAATATACTCTTTGAAAAAATGTTTTTTATTTTTCTTCTGTTTCTCCCTTTTTAAAGAAAATTATGGTCTTTCCTTTCCTACGTGTAATTTTGCAATATAAGCTTGATGAGGGCAAAGGTAAAAGGAAAACATAACCTAAGGTGATTTTGTTTTATTTTAGGGCTAAAGTATAGCTTTGATAATCTAAATTTACATTAAGTTTCAGTTTAATCTTTTAATTTTAACATTGTTAGTTTCATTTAATGAAAAATGCTTGCTCAAAAATTTAAATGGTGATTTTACAATAAAATGCTAAAAAAAAGTTTATAATCATTTTTACAATATAAAATTAAAATAAACCTTCAAATCTGCGTGTTTATTTTAATTTTATATTATAAAAATGATTATAAGCATGATTTGTTAGCATTTAAGTGCAGAGTCACTATTTTTCATCAATTAAGGTTAACGATATTATAACATCCCAAATTTTGAATATTGGTTTAATAAGAAAAGGAAATAAAATAGAAAAGATGTTTCTACGGTATTTTTGAGGCTCACAAAGATTACTTAGAATTTAAATGCTTAAAAAAATGAATGATGAGCCAAAAGCCTATTTTCATATGAGAATTTGGGAAATAAAGAAGTATTATTGTAATTATTTAACAGCCCAGAAAAGTGAGAAAACATTATGAAATGTTATTTTGGGGATTTACAAAATAATGAAGAGGGGTTTTTTTGCCAAAAAAAAATTATGAAGAGGTTAGTTCCCAATAAACGGCGTAAATAAATTTAGATCTAGTTATTAGGAATTAAGGGCCTACTTCCTTGTAAAATTCAACAAAAAATAGTTAGACGTTAATTTTTAGCATGAAAATTTTAAGGAATTCATTTTACAAAGGTATAGAAGCTAATTAAGAAAGAAAATCCTTATAAAGTATTGATGATTTATTTTTGGATTTAATTTGTAATAAAGAAAGGTTTGGATTTACCAAGTTACCAATAAAGAAAGGTAACTTGGTAAATTCATTACTGTAAGCCCAAAAATGGATTTGGGCTAATATTAGGCCCAATTCTTGAAACCCAAATTGTGCCATCCTAGGCACAAGAGATGAGGTCCAGATTGTTTTGATATTTGCCCAATTAATGTTGAAAGTTGAAGGATTGTGGCTTGTGGGATAAGCTTATAAGGTGGAAGTATCAGTATATCTTTTAGGGTGTATTTGAAATCAGCTTTTGAGAATAGCTTATAGAGAAAAAGTGAAAAAAATGATTTTTGAGAATAGATTCTGACATAATAAATTATGTGAAAAAAGTGATTTTAATAAATGAAAGTGTTTGGATATTTTGATCAGAATAGCTTTTTTCATGGTCAAATTACTGAAAAGGACATTAACTTTTGTGATAATTATATATAAAGGATAAGATTATATTTTATGTATTATTTAATAGGAAAATTCATAATAAATACAAAAAATGACATAAATTTATCTGAAAAATTAAAAATTATAACATTAATCAATTATCTAACATAAAAAAAATCAAACATATGTATATATATAATCAAAAATCATTTATAATAATTAGATATAAAGAATAATATTATATTTTAGTTATTATTTAACATAAAATTGAACAATAAAAACCAAAAAATCTTTAAATTTGTTCAATTAATTGGTAAATTGTGACAAAATAATGAAATGAAACATACACACATAATATATATATATATATATATATATATATATTAATAAATTGTACATTGACAGTTCATAATTCAATAGTTAATATCTAAAATTAATACAAAAAACAGCTCTTTTAGTGCAGTTAATACAATATGTTTTTTCTTTTCTCGTTTGAACATTGTCTTTCTTTCACTAATAAGTGATACATTAGTGCTAACAACATTTCTAGAAACCTCAAATTCATCATGGAAAGGATGCATTAATATTTAATAGTTTGCTAATAATTCAGTACGTCAAAATAGATATAAATTTACAGTTCATTGAATAAAGTAATAAAGTACGTCAAAACACTGAAAACAATACATGATTAACGCTCTTGCGTGTAATACCAAATTTGATCTCTTATAGAATCACGAAGGCAGCCATGTCTGGGGAAGATGCAATTGAAGAAGGTACTGTTGATGATTGTGCAACATCATCGTCATTGTCATCGTCATCGTCACCACACACAATATCCTCCCAATCATGGTATTGGAAGTCAGGATCAGAAATAGATGTTCGTCTACTAAAATTGTGTATAGCCATAGTGGCCTAGACGATTTTAATTGGTTGTTCTCATCCTATACATCTAAAAGAGGAGAACGTGTGTGCGTGCGTGAGGTGAAAAAGAGGATATTTTGCAGCAAAAGTTGAAACACGAATTGTATTGCAATTACATTAGATTAATTAAACACCGCTTGTCTATGGAACAAAAATATATTGAACTTACGATAACAAAAGTGAAACTTTAGAATCAGCAAGTGGATAGTAATTAGCTTTCCTTAGGGGCTGTTTGGTATGAGGGGAAGGGAGGGAAAATTGACGGAGGGAAAATTTTTTAGGTTAAATTTAAAAAAATTAGAAAAGTGGGGTTATAAAATTTTAATAAAGAACATTAATTAAAACATTTAACTCCACTTCTCCAATTTTTTTAAATTCCACTTATAAAAATTTTCCCTCCTCTCCCTTTCCCTCCAAATCCCTCATACCAAACAAACCCTTAGTGTTCCAGCACAGAACAATGAAGAGACCACCCTTTCCCCCTCCCTTTATGGTGTTTTGAACATCTTCAAGAAGCATATGGTTCATGCAAATCTAAAGGTTTTAGCAGAAAGACAATGAATTGCAAAAACAAACAGGGAAATATCAAAAAGGGATTTGCATGAATAAGAGAAGAATAATAAGAGAAGAACACATTATTCAAATGAAGCTTGACACATGTTTAAGATTACATCAAAAAAGCACAAACCAATTCAAACTTACAAACATGTTTGTGAGGACTATGAATAATATATTAACATGGCTTATACTACCTCCTATATGCAGCATCAGCCACTTATAGCAAAGAAACTAATTTTTTCCATTTTGGTTGTTCTTGCACGGTCCTTCCGCCGAATCCATGAACTAAAAGTTACTCGTCAAGTAATTCATCCCAATTAAAGCACATAAAAACACACAAATTTCTCAGAAAGGAAGAGTACCACGTATAAAAAACACAAATCTAGTTCTTCCTTGTAATCAACACACGCGTATTAACCAATCCTCAAGTTCAATTCCTAACATAAGCACAAAAATTGGAGCTACAAAATCACCGCATAGATAGAAAAGGCTAACTTATCAACACAAATGCTGCTTTCCTTTTTCAGCGTTTTAGTTTTAAGAGTCGGAACTACATATGCCACAATTCTTCCTTCATTATAATAATAATAATCAAAAGAACCAGGACTACAAGATCATCACTCAGAGAGAAACCAATAGGCTTACCTGAAACACGAAGCTCAGTAAGCTGCAATTGCAAATGCTACACCTTGGCCGTACGGATTTTTCACGAAAAAACTGGAAATGCAGCAATTTCTCATTTGTTATATGATCTTCAAGAGAACCATATGACTCTAGGATCATCACGAATGACAGAAGACTAACCTAAACAACGTGAATCTCTTACCCTGCGAATGCTTCGTGCCTCTTCCTCCAACTGAATTTCAGAGAGCCAAACTAGAAATACGGTAAATCTTCTTTTATTATGATAATCCAAAGAGACTAAACAACAAGATCAACACAGAGTCAGACCAAAAACAAACCTAAAACGATGCTCGGCTTGCTCACCAGTATAAATTTCAAAGAGCGAAACTAGAAATGCAACGATCCATGGATTGTACTGTGGTAATGAAATTAAACAGAGAAAGCAGATCAACAGTGGCCGAAGAGAGAAGGCTAACTGAATATTCTTCTTGCTCATCTTGCTTGCCAGATCTACGTAGAAATTTTAGAAAGCAAAATTGGAAAAAGGCAACGATTCTTCATTCAATTAGCGAGGGTTTTAGAGGAGTTAGGAACTATAAGGGAAGGGAAAGGGAATCTGACGGCCAGCGGGTTCTGGTGGAGATGGGGAAGAGCCGAGAAGAAAAATGGAAGCTGGAAGAGAGGAGGAAGCTGGAATAAAATGGAAGATAAATCGAAGCTGGAAGAGAAATGGAGCTATGGTAATGAAATGGAAGATGGAACAGAAATCGACGAAGGGATAGGGAATCTTTGCAACACAAGTGCAGACAAAGGAGAGAGATGAAATTATTACCCCCATAACGGTAATAATCGAACCCGATGCATGTGAATCTCATCTTTTTGGAAACCATGGTTTGGGAACCCCAAACCATGGTTTTATCTCCAAACGGGATTGTGGGATAAAAATAAGTGTTTGTCAAATTTTTGATGAAACCATGGTTTTCTTAAGAAAGCACTTTTTTTGTGGATGCTAAACACACACTTAAACAATGATACACCAAGTTGAGATAAGCCATATGAATAGTACTTTCTAAGGTTTTTTTCCTCACATTTTACTGTTATCGAGAATAGTGACGGCTAGGTGGGACCCACTTGCATATTCTTTTTCTCTGTGAGACCTGCCTGATATTGCTTAGAATCACGTTTTACTCTTAAGGTAGGACCTGCCTACTATTGCTCAGAATCATGTGGTCTACTTGTTCCTTCTTCTTTCTCACCTAGATGCTTAAAGGACTGTTAAGTTTGAATTTGAATCTCATCCCTTCTTTTTTCTCTTCAGCTGTACTCGACTAAGAACTTGATAATGGGATCAAAAAGTGCACGAGTAGGAATAAGAAGAGGGATAATGGGTATCCTTCGCAACCACCGCCATCAGGGGCTTGCTATGGAGCGAGGGTGATGAATGGAGGCAGTGGCTATGGGGCGCTGACGCTGACTATGGGAATAAGGGCGCCGTTGAGCCCCTTTTTGCTAGACAGCTAGGAAAAAATGAGATTTGTGGTAGTCAATTTGGGTAAGAGATGGGGATGTTGAGAGGAAGGAAGAGGATCATCGATGGTCTAATGGAGAAGGTGGTGGAGAGAAGGCAGATGAGGATGATCAAGAATAGAGAATTGGCGGTGAGATCTAGAGCCAGAAAATAGGTACATGCCTTCTTTGCTTTGTTATAACTAACATATGCATTCATGCATTAAGATCTCCCCTAACAGTTCAGATTTTTCAATGAAGTGATTGATAATTTGTCACCTTAAACTTGCAATTACGAGGAAATATAAATTTGTTTTCTCGGTATGGACTTATTTTTGTTTAAATTATGAATAGAGATGCATCTATGATGGACTTCTTCTGGCTTGAATTTTCTTGGTAAGGATGAGGTACTTGCGTAATATGCCTCGAAGGTTCAAGAATGGTTTTAGAGAGGGTAGGTAAAATCTTTTCTATCTTAATATGCTGTGATAAGGTTTAGTGATTGATAGGTTCTTGTGCATATATCATTGATTTTTTCTTTTGGGTATTTTGATTCAGGAACTCAAGCCGCACCACGGAGCAAGGAAGGCTTAAGTCTCTAGTAAGATCGTTGTTTTTCTAAGTCAATGAATTATAGGTTTTCGAAGTTTTTATTGTGAGGGCAAGTATTTGGACAATTATTAATCTTTTCTATAGCCTTATTGCTAGACTTTTTGGTTGTTTACTGAGAGTTTATGGCATATGTGATTTTGGTTTTACATTTATTGGTTCAAAGGAAATCCCATGATGATTTAAAGTATTCACTGGGATGTTTGTTTCCTATTAATATGTGATTAATTGAATTATGGTACCCTATCACTAGTGCAAAATAGCCTTTTTAGACCACATCATTTAGATCGGTTATTGCGGATAAGGTCTAAAAGAAACACGCAGTGGGAATTTTGTAATTAAAAGAAACTTTTTAGACCGGTTATTTAAATAACCGGTCTTAAAAACATTATTTAGACCGGTTTTCTAAACAACCGGTCTCAAAAGTAAAGTAATGAAATGAATTAAAAAATCCCTTTATTTTTAAGACCGGTTATTAAGATAACCGGTCTTAAAAGTCATTATTTTAATACTGGTTTTTAAATAACCGGTCTTAAATATCTAATTAAAGTGAAAATAAAAAATCCACGGCATTTTAAGACCGGTTATACTGATATCCAGTCTTAAAATTAATTTTTTAGACCGGTTATTTAAATAACCGGTCTTAAAGTTAAGACCTTTAAGACCGGTTATTTAAAAGTCTTAACTTTAAGACCGGTTATTTAAATAACGGGTCTTAAAATTGTTTTTAAGACCGGTTATTTAAATAACCGGTCTTAAAAGACCTTTAAGAACGGTTATTTAATTAACCGGTCTTAAAATTCCGGTATTCAAACCTAGCCCGCCCTCATTTTGTATCCCTCTCAGTCCTTCCACAGCCGCGAAAGCTCCATTTCAGTCCTGCCCTTATTCTCCGGTTATATTTCTCCATCTTCTTCGGTCATATTTCAGCCTCTGCTCCGGCCGCCGCCACCGTCGCCCCTCCCTTCTCCATTTTCCCTTCAACCCACTGGTTTTAAAATACCACTGCCACCCCTCCTTCCTATTTTTCGTTCATCCCCTGGACCGTATCTACGAAATCACCATTATCTCCAGTGTGTTCTCCAGCCACTACAACCGCAGCTCCTCCTACTCCTCAAGCCATGATCCAAGGTCACTACAACCAGGTAAGAGTAATATCTCCTTGTCTCAGTTAATTCTTCATATAAATAGTGGAATTTAGTGAAATTGATTTTTAATAGCAAAAATGATTTTGAAGAACTCTTCGTATAAATGTTGGCGATAGCTTGTAGTTTTATTATTGGATAGGAAACAATTATTTGATGCTGTGATCTATGATTTACAAACTTGGATGTTATGAATTTTTTCAATCACAATCGCTTGGCCTTTCGCATTTTGCATATCAATTTCTTTATGTTGAATGTTTTGAAGATGTAATGGTGCTATTTATCAATTTCTTTCTGTTGAATCTATTAAAGTGGTCCCTTGAACATGTTTTGAATAAGTTGAATCATTTTCTTTCTTGAGTCTATATATTTCGCTGTTTATGTCTTCAAAATCAGATGTAATTGCAGTGGTCTCTTGAATAGAAATAATAACTATGTGAATGGGGAAAAATTACTTGAAGAAAATGGAACAGACTGTAATTACATCTTATGAGAAATTCTGATGAAGAATTCTGTTAAACTATATAAATTGATGAGTGTAATGATTTCATACTCTCATCATACTCCTGCCTTTTCTAGGGGAGTTAATATACAGAAGAGAAGAAAAAAAAGGTGTTGCAATATATGGATCATAGTTGGATAAACACTAAAAGGACTAGTGTTGAACATGATAATAGGGTGAGGGATTTTTTAGAATTTGCTAGAAGAAATTCTGGTAATGATGATAGTGGGATGTTCTATTATCCTTGTGTAGAATGTCTGAATGAGAAGCGACTAAGTGTTGTAGATATATATACACATTTAATTTGTGAAGGATTTTGTAAGAGTTATATAGTATGGGTATGGCATGGTGAAAAAATAGAAATTCCAAGCGCAACTCAATAAGGGGAAGTCACATTTGATGATAATGACATGGATCTGAATGATCAGATAGAGGATATTATTCGTGAGTAGGAGAAGAGGCTTTTGAGCAATCATATGCATATGGTAATATGTGCAGTGATGCTGAGAAGCCGTTGTACCCGGGGTGCACAAAATACCAATTGTTGAAAGCCGTATTGAAATTGGTAAGCTTGAAAGCACATCATGGATGGAGCGACAAGAGTTTTTCAGAATCACTTGAGGCCTTTAAGGACATGCTTCCAGATGATAACGTGCTTCTTTGCCGATACTATGATGCTAAGAAAATATTGTGTCCATTAGGGATGAAGTATAAAAAGATCCATGCATGTCCTAATGATTGTATATTGTACAGAAAAGAGCATGAAGAGAAAGAGCAGTGTCCGATATATGAAACCCTTAGGTACAAATCAAATAAGGCCCCTGCAAAAGTATTGTGGTATCTTCCAATCATACCGAGGTTCAAATGGCTGTTTGCTAATGATTGTATATGAGATGACATGCGGATGAGAGGATTTCCGATGGAAAGCTTCAACATCCAGCTGATTCTTCTCAATGGAAGAAAATTGATCAATTATTTCCTAACTTCGGCAAAGAGCCTAGGAACCTTAGGCTTGGGCTTAGCACGGATGGTATGAATCCTTACGGTAGCCTAAGCAGTATACATAGTTCATGACCTGTTCTATTGATAGTTTATAACTTATCTCCTTTGTAATGTATGAAACGATAGTACATCATGTTGTCTATATTGATTTCAGGACCAAAACAACTAAGAAATGACATAGATGTTTACTTAGAACCCCTGATCGAAGACTTCAAAGAGTTGTAGAATGAAGATGTCGATGTTTTTGACGCGAACAAGAAGGAGATGTTTAAAATGCGAGCCTTGATCTTTTGTACTATAAATGACTTCCCTGCTTATGGAAACTTGTCAGGATATAGCGTTAAAGGCCACAAAGCATGTTTGATTTGTGAAGAAGGAACATGCTACCATCAACTTGAATATGGAAGAAAAACTGTTTATCTTGGTTATAGGAGATTCCTTAGACGGGGCCACCCATATCGCAGATTAAAGAAGGCCTTTTTTGGTGGCCAAGAGTTTGAAGATGCTCAGAGGTACTGACTGAGGAGAAAGTTTATGAAAAGGTGAAAAATATCAATGTCATCTTCGGTAAGACTTCAAAGAGTCGAAATGAAAAAAATATATGGAAAAAGAAGTCTGTTGTCTTTAACCTTCCATATTGGCAGAATCTTGATGTGAGACACTGTATTGATTTCATGCATGTGGAGAAAAACGTGTGTGATAGTATTGTTGGGACACTACTCAACATACAAGGTAGTTCTAAGGATGGCGTTAAGGCAAGATTAGATTTGCAAGAAATGAGAATACGGACAGACTTACATCCGAGGCCATATGGTAAGAGAACTTTTTATCTTCTAGCTTCTCATACTTTGTCTAAGGATGAGAAAAGAAGTTTTTGTGAGTGTTTACATGGCATCAAAGTTCCCTCAGGGTATTCTTCAAATTTTAAGAAGCTTGTGTCGATGAAAGACTTGAAGTTAGTAGGGCTGAAGTCTCATGATTGTCATGTCTTGATGCAACAACTACTCCTAGTAGCTATTCGATGCATTGCCAAATATGATCTTCAACACATATTGACCAGACTTTGTTTCTTCTTCAATGCGATTTGTAGTAAGTCATTGAGATGGAAAGATTGGAGGAATTGGAAAATGAAGGATACCTGATCTTGTGCCAGCTTGAGAAGCTTTTTCTTCCTTCCTTTTTTGACATCATGGTACATCTAGTTGTTCATCTAGTGAGGGAGATAAAATTGTGTGGGCCTATCTATTTTCGATGGATGTACCCAATTGAAAGAACTATGAAAATCCTAAAAGGATATGTGAAGAACCCTAACCGGCCTGAATCATCTATTGTTTAGAAATATGTTTCTGAAAAAGTCATGGAATTTTGTCAACATTATTTGTCAAATGTAGGACATATCGACCTTCCTAAACGACATGATAAAGAAGGGGGTAGACGCGGGGCTGCAGTCAAGAGTGTGGATCCTGATGATTTACAACAAGTCCACTTGTACATTTTGAATAATGTTGATGCAGTTCAAGATTACATAAATGCTCATAAAGAAATTGTACGGAAAGCGAATAGTCAAATGACTGAACAAAGGTTAATTAGGGAGCATACTAGAACTTTTGCACATTGGTTTAAACACAAGGTTGATGGAGAAGAATGTGTTTTTGATACAATTAAATGGCTAGCACGTGGTCCTGAGTTTGATGTCATAAGTTAGACTTCGTTTGTGATTAATGGTTATACCTTTTACACGAAGTCCCTGGATGATAGGAGCATTGTCCAGAACAGTGGTGTTTTGTTAGTAGCTGAATCTATACACTTCTTTAGTTCAAAAGATAAGAACCCTACATTGGCAGCCATACCTTATTATGGGGTTATTGACGAGATTTGGGTGGTTGACTATGTTAAAATTAAATTTCCCATTTTCAAATGTAAGTGGGTTGATGTCAATAATGGTGTGAAGATCGATAAGTTATGGTTTACATTAGTTGATTTGAACAACAAAAGTTTTAAAGATGAACCTTTCATTATGGCAGATCAAGCAAAACAAGTGTTCTATATTACCGATCAGGCAAGTAAAATGTGGTATGTAGCTCTCCAAGGAAAAAGGGTCGTTGATATTGAAGAGGAAAGTCATTCAAATTATGATCTTCTTGAGACTCCTTCTTTTTCCAGGGGTCTTCCTGCATTGAACGAAGAAGATGAAGCTGATAATGAACACGTCACAAGAAATGATCATCGTGAAGGGATATGGGAGGATATCTCTTTATAAATATACTTTAAAAGTTAGCTATCTAATTAAAGTAATTATCATTATAAGTTATATGCAGATTATATATATAGTTATTTTATAACTTACTAACTTAATAATTTGTCTGAACAGTACAATGACGGACCCGGTGCATCCTACAGCAGAGGATCAGGTGTCACCTAGTACTCAGCACAGCGAGCCTCCTAGTGTCAATCAGAGACAGAGTGAAGGTGAGCCGAGTCACCAGCCCGGACGGAGGGGCAAGATGGCCACACGATTGAGGGATGTTTCCCTGAGTCGATCGGCCAGTGAGAAGATACCGATTTAGTTCGATCAATATTGAAAACCAATCAGGCCCAATGCAAGCCGATATGGGAGTTTTGTTGGCCTCCTCGCACGAAATAAGCCTAGCATATTGATAGAGGAGTGGAGGAATGTCGACAAAAAAGTTAAGCAGCATATTTAGGACATTATTCAGGTATAAAGTTCCCTCTGTATGTAATGATTATCAAATTTGTTTCATTATTGTCACTAACTCCTTTGATTCATGAATAACAACTCACCTACGACGTTCCTCAGAGTGAGATCTTGTATAACAAGACTATGACGTATTGTTGTGAGCGCTGAAGGAAGTTTAAGACGAATCTGGCCAACAGTTATGTGCATATCGAGGTGCCAGCTGGTAAGCCTCGTCCTACTCCTTATAGCAAGTATTCATACATCGATGAAGCGACATGACAGGAGTTTTTTAGGCTTTGAACTACTCCAGAGGCTTTGGTGAGTTTACTTATTTTGTACTTTATTTACTTATCATTTGTCTTGACTGTTTGTAACCATTTTTCCTATTTCTTATTCGTAGGCAAGAAGGCAAAAAGCACAAGAGAGTGGCAGGAAGAATGATTGCCCCCACACAATATCTCATGGGGGATACGCAAAAGCCAAGAAAGACTTGTTGGCTACCAAACGGAGGAGATTGGAAGAAGCATCTTAATCCGATCCTTCTGTTCTACTATCTCCACCATCTCTGATACGGCTCGAAGAGTTGTGGTTGCATGCTCGCCGAAAAGAGTGGTGGATCCTATACGAGTGAACAGTCTCGTATAGTCGGTGAAAAAATTGTAAGTATCATTGTTGTTATTAACTATTCAGTAAACATGTTTCATTACTCATGTGTGTTATTTGTATATCTCACAGGAGGAACTTTAAAAAAAGCAAGCTGAGGGATCCTTCAAGTCGGAGGGGAGGAATGACATTCTCATAGTTGCTACTGGAAAATGTGAGCATCCAGGCCATGTCAGGGGAGTTGGATGAGGGGTGGGTATAAAGGATTACTTTGGATCCTCCTCACGCAATTCCTCCTCCAACGTGGTGACGAGAGACGAATAGGAGCGTATGTTGGCCACTGCGAGGGCGGAAGTAAGGGCCAAGGCAGAAGCATTATTTGATGCACTATTGGATGCCCGGTTAAGCAAGATGAAGGAGGAAGTATATGCCATGGTGAGAACAAGACAAAATACCGTTCCTGCCTAAGCACAGTCGCTCGATAGTAATAAGTAGAGCACCAAAGGGGGTTGTTGCAATATTGGACAGTAATCAGAGGGTTCTAGAAAGGACATTGGTGAGCCTTGTGACATATTTGTTGAGGATCCTCTGAGACGGTTAGTTGCATGGGGGAGTGTGCACAAGCTAGGATCAACTGTTCACCACCAACAGATGACAGATGATCAAGTCAGGGTGTCAGTTGAGGAGGTTATCATCGTAGATGCACTTGTCCCTATCCCTTCTGAGGAGTTCAAGATAGTGAGCGATGTCTTGGGTACCTTCACATCATCGTCGAAGAACCTTGTTTCTGTTCGAGCTGCGGATTCCCTAATCAGAGCCCCAAGTCCAGCTCCCTTCCCTCATGAAGTTTCATAGCCTTCACTGAGTGTGATGCAGCAAGTGATTCTGATGGCATACGATACATCCTTCCTAACAAGAAGTTGGCCTACAGATTCAGTTGTTGGGAAGTCAGGGGCGGTATGCTATCATGATATGGAAGATTTAATGTCCCTAGTCACTTCTAAACAATATATTACAGTTGGGATTGTCCAACTATTTTTGATGTAAGTATCTTTTTCAATTGGAAGTAAATATCTTAAAAATTACGCTGTTTAACTTTAATTTGTGTGCTTGCATTTTTGTACGTACATGAATCGTAGGTTGGTCTCTTTTGGCCAGAGCGATAAATTTGGATTCATGTGCCCAGTTCAAGTTCAAGAGAAAGGGACCACTTCTGCCATCAGACATAGATATTTATCATAGAGGCTCAGTGAAACAGAAACTGACTGTTTCTTGGTTCCTTATGTGCATGGGTAAGAAACATCAAATTTATATTCCAAAACACATAATGATTTATATTTTCTTAACATTCGTCTCTTTTTTTAAGGAATTATTGGCAATTGGTTATTCTGTGTAAGGCTAGTTACACAGTCATCCTCATATGCTCCCTCCACTTCAAACCGGGGAGTGACTTGAAGAAGACCATGAACTCATAAGTTTTCTTGCTTTATTACCTTTTGTGTGCAAAGTTTATGTGCAGAATAAGTAATCTTTGTGATTTTGATGATAGGGCTATGTGGACATTCCTACACGCTAAATGTGCTAGGCATGTTCGTGACTTAAAAGACCCTACATGGATCACGCCAAAGTTTAGTACATATTTGTTTTCTTTAAGATGTGTTCCATAAGCTATGCTTTTATGCTTTCTTTGATGATATCATGTTTTTTTTCAGACCCGTAGGCAACCACCGGGCTCCAACTTATGTGGTCTTTATATTTTGAGTCAAATTTACAATATTATCAGCCTAAGCACGACTGATTTTACCGAGGAGGTAATAAATGTATATTTCAAAAATTTTGTATTACTTTATTGTTTTTAAGTTAGTAAGTTAATATTTTGTTTGGATTCGGTGTTACACATACAGATGTTTGATCTTGCTGATCCCTTTCCTGAAGAAGATATTGATGTCATCCGCAATTGTTGTACTGAATACATCTATGAGGTTTTACAAGATTAGTAAGTTTTTGAATCAATCATATGTTGTTCTAATAATACTTATGGTTTTCATATATATCTAACTTGGTTTATATCTCTGCTCAGGACAATTTCTTGGATATTGGTGATACTAGTTGGTTGTCGATACATGCATTGGATCACTATTGTAAATTTTCTTCCATTTTTTTTCATTTCTCTGTAAAGCTTAGGAATTTTTTTCATATAATGAGAAATATTTCTTCTCCTGCTTTTCTTTAGAAGCTTTGGGATTGAAAGTGTACACAATGTTGAGATTTTCCTGCTATCATTGTTATGTTGTGGTTCATTGTGGTTCAAAATGCCTGATGATTATAAATTGTTAATATTGTACTGTTGCTGAGAATTGAATAAGTTGATCATGTGTTATTGGTATTGGAATTGAATGTGTTTGTTTTGAATGATTTTTATTCATAATGTTGATTCTGTGATTGTTGAGGGTGGAGGGTTCTAAGGGCCAAGTGTTGTTGCCTTGAAGAGACTGACATTTATAGCTTCATACCAATTACGATAACTAAGGTCATATTTAACAAAAGAGGGAAAGGGGAACTAATAAGGATTTTAGGCTTCATGATTCTAAATTTGGAGCAAGTTTGCATAGGATAACATGATGCCTTAGGCTAAATTGATTCTGAGAAATACCAAGTGTTTCTGGAAATAAAAATGCTGTTGTCACTGCTTCTGATTGTGAATATATATATACATGTGTTGTTGCTTGTGTATGTGGAAAGGGGATTGTCGTTGAATATGACTTATTGGCCTGGGTAAGATTGAAACAAATAAAACTAAGAAAAAAATTTAGACCGGTTCTCATAAGAACCGGTCTTAAAGTAATATTTAAGACTGGTTAAAATGAGAACTGGTCTTAAAATTCAAGCCTTTAAGACCGGTTCTCAAGATAACCGGTCTTAAATTGATATTTAAGACCGGTTCTCATGAGAACCGGTCTTAAAAAACTAACACTTTTAGACCGGTTTTCATAATAATTGGTCTTAAATATAACTTTAAGACCAGTTTTTTTCTGAACCGTTTTTAAAATCCTATACTTTTAAGACCGATTTTCAGAGAAACCGGTCTTAAAAGTATATTTTAATCCTGAAATTTCCTTTTAACAGTTTTGTTAGTCAGACTTTAAGACTGGTTGTGATACAACCGGTCTTAAAAGTTTATATTTTAGACCCGTTTTTTAACCGGTCTAAAAAGTTAGATACTTTTTAGACCGGCTGTATTAAGACCTGATCCAGAACCGGTCTAAAATGTCTTTTTTAACCGGTCTAAAAAGTAATTTTTGCAATAGTGTATTAAACTATTTTGCATGTGATCTACTACCTTTTACTCATGCTTAGTGTAGTTTGCTAACGAGTATTAGAAGGATTTTTTTCAATTGCACTTTCCTGATTTGTAAGGTGACAGCACCATGTTTTTTCGGCTTAAAGCTTGGTTTGAAGTGTATCACTTGAAGGGTATCTTAACACTATAGAAGTAGCTGTTGGATATGGTTGGCTAGATTCTTTGGTGCACCAATTATTTGTATTGTTTGTCTATCTGCAAGCTAAGAGATTGTGTACTAGTTAGTTATTTAGTTCAGTTATGAGTAAGATATATGTGCATCAATTAGCTTTTCAGCTTAGTTACTTGCAAGGTCTTGTTCTCTATGGCTTGTTTTTACATGCATAGTTATTAACATTATATAATCAACGTGATGAAAAGTAGTTTCTACTGAGATTTCCCCGAATCTCACCCATTTCCTCCATGCTATACAGTAAGGGCAAGTATTCCTAGGGTAGGGGCTTAGTGGGTTGTGAAGATTTAAGGATCACTACAAAAAATTTGACTTTAGCGGCAAGAAAAGTCGCTACTAAAGGTTTTCAGTGGCGACATTTTGTCGCCGCCCAGTCATTATTGATATGACTGTCACTGATACTATTAACTGCAACAAAATTTTTCGCCGCTAAAAGTATGGTTTCAGCGGCGACATTTGTCACCACTGAAGGGTAGCTTTTCTGGCAATAATCAATGTTGCCATTGAAAGTCACCCTTTTGCGGTGACTTTAGTATCACTGCTGAAGGTTAGCTTTAGTGGCAACATATAATGTTGCCACCAAAAGTCAACTTTCAGTGGCAACAAAAGTCACCGTTGAAAGTGCATTAATAAAAAATATATATATATTTTTCCTTATCAGCTGTACACCTGTCACCTTGCCTTCCACCTACCTCATCCACTTGTCATCTACCACCTCTACATCACCTGCCATGTCACCCACCCCCTTCCACATCGTGGTTTATGAAGATTTAAGGATCACTACAAAAAATTTGACTTTTAGCGGCAACAAAAGTCACTACTAAAGGTTTTCAGTGGTGACATTTTGTCGCCACCTAGTCATTGTTGATACGAATGTCACTGATACTATTAACAGCAACAAAATTTATCGCTGCTAAAAGTATGGTTTCAGCGGCGACATTTGTCACCACTGAAGGGTAGCTTTTCTGGCGATAATTAATGTTGCTATTGAAAGTCACCCTTTTGTGGCGACTTTAGTGTCGCCGCTGAAGGTTAGCTTTAGTGGCAACATATAATGTTGCCACCAAAAGTCAACTTTCAGTGGCAACAAAAGTCACCGCTGAAAGTGCATTAATAAAAAAAATATATTTTTCCATGTCAGCTGTACACCTGTTACCTCACCTTCCACCTACCTCATCCACTTGTCATCTACTACCTCTACATCACCGGCCATGTCACCCACCCCCTTCCACATCGTGCCACGTCACCCACCAATATTTCCCCCTACAAGTGCTTCACCTAGGTTCGAACCTAAGACCTCCTTGTTAAGAAGGGAAGTTCCTAACCATGTGAGCTAGGATGAATTGGCATCCTTTATTGCAATAATATATATATATATATATATATATATATATATATATATATATATATATATCACACATGTATTATTTATAATATATTAATTCTTTACTAATATATTTTTTGATAAATTTTATTAATATTAATATATTAGTAAATGGTTTAAAATATATTTTTGATAAATAAATAATAAAATATATTTACATATATAAATAGCTTAAGAAAGAAATTTAATTATAAATTAGATTATATGTATATTTTTCTTACTTGGAATGCTTTTTCATTTTAAAATAATGATTTAATTATTTTTGAAACGTTATTGCTAAATTTTTATAATATGTTTAGTTTTTTATATTATTTTTTATTTTAGTATAAATATTTTTTATTATTTTTCACTTCCCCTCTCTCCCTATCATACAAACTACAAAAAGGTTGTCTTTGAGAACAAACTTGTTTGCTCATTGTGTGTGCATCAACTTCATGAAGAATGGTGTAGCCTAGGTTCTCCAGTTTGTTAACATCTCTCACACACACATGTATTATTTATAATATATTAATTCTTTACTAATATATTTTTTTTGATAAATTTTATTAATATTAGTATAAATATATATAATATTAATATATGTGTGTGTATTCATTTATATATTAATATAATACCTAAAACATTTTTTTAAATTAAAATATGGATATAAATAATATAAAAAAATTAATATAATATAGTTTTCATTTAAAACGTTCTATTAATATATTAGTAAATGGTTTAAAATATAATTTTTATAAATAAATAATAAAATATATTTACATATATAAATAGCTCAAGCAAGAAAGTTAATTATAAATTAGATTATATGTATATTTTTCTTATTTGGAATTCTTTTTCATTTTAAAATAATGATTTAATTATTTTTGAAACGTTATTGCTAAATTTTTATAATATGTTTAGTTTTTTATTATTTTTTATTTTAGTATAAATATTTTTTATTATTTTTCACTTCCCCTCTTTCCCTATCATACAAACTACAAAAATGTTGTCTTTGAGAAAAAAACATGTTTGCTCATTATGTGTGCATCAACTTCATGAAGAATGGTGCAGCCTAGGTTCTCCAGTTCATTCACATTGTGTAGGCCTCTTGAGTAGTTAAAATTCATAGCAACTGAAAATGTTGCTCAATCGTCATGATCAAGCAAAATTGGCAGGTTTTATGTATATGAATTGTCAAGCATCTAAAAATGATATGATTGAAGTTACTATTTAGGATATTAATAGTGTCTAATAACAATGAGGTACATACTTTTGGAGTTAAGAGAAGTTGCCACCATGTTAGAGCCAGAGCCAAAAACCTTGGCCAAGCATAGTGAGAAGGAGAAGTCCCCTTTAACCACAAGCAGTATCTTCCTCACACACGCATTATATCATTAATTCTCCATCTAACGCGCATACACACACACGCATCCCCCAATATAAATATAATTATAATCTCTCTCAAATACACACCATCCTACTCTCTTCCCACTCCCGCCCTCTCACTCTCTCATACACAACACACTATTTCTCAAACTCTCTTTATCTCAGAAAAATCCGAGGAATTACTTTATTTTTTATAAGAAATCACATCAATCACTACTACAAAAAAGGCTTTTAATGGCGCACATTTAATGATATTTCTCAAAGAAACGCCGTAGGTAATTGTTTCTTTTTTTAAAAAAAATTATAACCTACGGCGCTTTCTATTAAAAGCGTCATAACTTAGTATTAAGATTTTATGGCATTTCCTTAAGAAACGCCATGCAAGGCCTTTTTTCTTTTTTTTTAATACCAAATATATCAGCTATGGCGTTTTACAGCAAAGCGTCATAACTGGTGTAATGATTTAAAATTATTCTACACATTTAGATGCTACTCAAGTTATATACTTGTTAGCAAATAAACTTCCCTCAACTTATTTATTTCTAATGCTTTAATTATGAATTAAAATAAATAAAGTAAATATTTAAAAAATAAATTAACAAAAGCTATACAAATACTTTATCTAAAAAAAATGCTGAAATGAAATTTACACCTTAATAATAGGAATAATCTATACAAAAAAAAAGATGCACATTAATTAATGCTTTCTTAAAAAATGCTTGATAAAATTCTTAAAATCTGAAAAAAAAATCAGAAGTACCTTAAAAAAATTTAGTGCCTTAACTGGCGCTTATTAAAAGCGCCGGTGGCAATTGCCTACAAAAGGCAATGATATATATAACTATTATAATATATATATATATATATATATATATATATATATATAAGCGTTGTCTAAGGATTCAAGTTTTATTAGTAATAATGTATAATTAAGTACAAGCAGGCATGCACTTAAATATGTACATAGTATATATAGATATGTTAATGTGAGAGTATGTGATTCACTATAAATTAACTTAATAACGTAACTATATATATATATATATATATATATATATATATATATATATATCCAAAGTACCAGCATCAGTAGCAAAAAAAAAATTATCATAAAAAATAATATAGAGAAAAAAAGTATCGTACAAAAAAATAATATAGAAAAAATAGTGAACAACCAAAAAATTAGAAACAAACCTGAAAAGCGCCGCCTAAGGTTTATTGGATATTAACCTTAGGCGTGCTTTTGAAAAGCACCGCCTAAGGTGCGAAAAGCGCCGGGTTTATTGAATATTAGCTGCGCGTGTTTCTATATACACTTTAAGCGGCGCTTGTTAAAAAGCGCCGCCTTAGGTATATTTTTAATTAACCTTTAAAAGCGCCGGCTAATGCAAAAATATTTTTTATTCCTTTTTTAATAATTTTTTTAATGGTTCATCTCTTTAAAATCTTAGGTGCCTTTTTTATTTTTTTAAAAATTAGTCTTTTCCCCTACTTAAAATCATACACTGTCTTTTTTTAAAAAAAAGCATGTATATATATATATTATAATATCTTATTATATATAATATATTAATATATATATTACAATATTATATTATATATAATATTAGATATTATTAGGCAATATGTTTCTTTGAACAACATTTAAATGTCAAGCGTCGTTAAAGATTATTAACTTGAATTTAACGTCATTATTTTTTAATTTTTTATTTCAACTATTGAAAGGTACGACGCTTGATGAGGAAAGCCCCGGAGCTTCTATGGACTTTGAATTTAAGGTTCTATTTTAACTTTTCACCAGCCCGCCATTATCGGCTTTTTCGCGTGCCTTCCAGCTCCCAATTTCTTAAATCTCTATTACTCCATCATCTTGTCTTATTCCTTCAGTCCCAGTCTATTGTCTTGGTCTCTATTTCCTATAGAAGCCCCTTAGCTTGTAAGTGTTTTGTTAGATACAGAAGCTTAAATCTGTATTCTTTTTTCTTCTTCTTTTTAGTTAAAATCTGTCATGAATATTATATTTATGCTTATTTTTTTTCTAGGTATTTACTTAAAGTTTCAACTCTGCCTTCTTAAACTTCCTATACATTGTAAGTTTTTTAATTTTTGAGTTTAAATCTGCATATTTTCTTCTTATTCTTCTTCTTTTAGTTAATATCATAAATCTTATATGTATGCTTAATTTTTTTTTCAGATATTTACTTGGAGTTCTTTTATACTTGATAGATTAAGATGGGAATTAAATATTGCAAAGAAAACCTGCAAGTTTGATGATGGATTTGGATGTAAATACAGATCGAGGGTTTCATTAGGAAAAAAAATCAGTGACGCAAATTTTTTATTTTTAAAATGGACCTTTTATGACGCTTCATGTGGAAGCGCCATAAGAGGTGCAATAACCTCCTATGGCGCTTCCACAGGAAGAAGCGCCGTAGGAGGTTCTTCACCTCCAACGGCATTTCCAGTTGGAAACGCCGTAGGAGGTCAGTCTTTTTTTTAAAATAATATTAATTAAATACAATATTCCGGCGTTTTTTAAATTCAACAAAGCGCCGTAGGTTCTTCTTATAGCACTGGATGTTGTGCCGTTTGCAAAACGCCATAATATTTAAAAAAAAAGCGCCGCTTATCGTGTTTTTTGTAGTAGTGAATAAACATATCTATTGTAACATCCCAAAATTTATTCAAAGGCTAAGGATTAATTTATGGGAGTTAGATAGTAAGCCAAGTTATGGAATCTATGAAATTTAAGGAATCTTAAATTAGACAAAGAGAAAAATTAATGCATAGTGTGTGTAATTAATATGATAGTAAGCCAAGTTATGGAAAGAGAAATTCTTGGACGAACCTAGTACACCACATTATTTGTGGTCTGTCCAATTCAAATGGACCTAGTCACATCATTTTTAGTCCACCCATAATCTTACATAGTTATATGGCACTATATTGCTGCTATTGCCACTGTCACCACAACCATGATCATTTCCAAGAAGAACCATCGCGTGATCTGCAAAATAGATGGATTTTTTCTATACAGTGAAGGACTTCAATATGCCAAAACACCTTGAGATTGAGATGCAGAGCTTCAAGTTAAAGGACTATGTATTCAAGACCTTCGCCTTGATGAATGAAAAGTGTAACATCTCAAAATTTATTCAAAGGCTAAGGATTAATTTATGGGAGTTAGATAGTAAGCCAAGTTATGGAATCTATGAAATTTAAGGAATCTTAAATTAGACAAAGAGAAAAATTAATGCATAGTGTGTGTAATTAATAGGATAAAAATATATCTATATATATTATATTAAAACAAAACACACACACCCTTTTCCCACCCTTCACACGCCATGCACACACACACAATCATCTAATTAAATAACACATACACAATTATTAATTTAATACCCACATGGAACACACATACACATTTTTAATTATTAAAAACAACACCCTCTCTCTCACTCTCTTAATCATCCGAAACACACAACACACACTTCACATATTTCTCAATTCTCATCAGCCAACATCCAAAAAGAAAGAAAAGAGAGAGTGAGTGAAAAAGAGAGAGATCAAGAGACACATAATAGAGAAAGAGAGATACATAAGAGTGATCGGTGCTATCAGAGGAAGGAAGAAGTGATTACAAGTTCTACATACAACTTCATATCCTAATATAGGTGAGTTCCCTTTTCACATTTTAAACTCTTTCTAGTTGATTTGAGGCTATTTTTGGGTAGTTTGGGAAGCATAAGAATCTAGTATAATGAATCATTGTCTTGTGAGGTCTTGTTTTGGCCAAAATAGTGCATAAGGAATGAATGAAAATTTGATAAATTTGAGGTTTCCAATGAATTCTATACAAAAAATTATATGGGAATACATGAGATTATGATTTTTGGATGATTATATATAAGTCTAGAATTTTTAGAAAACAAGAGGAGTTGTTGTTCGGTTAGTTTCTCTGAAATCATATTGGTTGTAAAATACATTTCGGTAACTAAAACTGGTCTGAAAATTATGAAAGTTTTCATAAGGAAAGTAGATATCTTAATATTTAATTTGATATATAATATACATCATTTGGGTTTATAAATAGTGAGATATGAATTTTTAAAATTAGATGATGAATCTGGAATGTTTTATGGTACAGACGAGGTTTGACGAAATTATGGAAATTTTGTGGCTATAAATTATAAATGGTAATATTTTTACCTGCAAATATACTTAAATAGGATCATATAGGATTTTGAAACATCCCATTTGGATTTCTAGATATTTAGTTATGAATTGTAGAAATTAAGCTATTGCAATTGGAAAGATTTTCTGGCAGTGCGAGAAAACTTTAAAACTGGGAATTATTCATGGATAGGTGGTAGTTAAACGTATTTTTATATTCAAATAGACTTCATAAGTGACACATAGAATTTGGAACCACCATAATTGGATATTTCTAGGCCAAGATATGAATTTTCAAAGATTATTGAAAATTCTGACAGAATTGAGTAATAGTGCAAACATAAAAAATAAGGGTATTTTTGAAATAATTGAGACTTTAAGGGTCAAGTTAAATACTAGAGTTGGTATGAGTCCATTAAATACCTATTGGACCTAAGGTATTAGTTATAATGATAACCTACCAAAGTGTCTTATTTTAGATCAAGTAATAATTCGCTCGTCTGTAAATTATAAATTATAGGATTTGACATTTTCCCGGGACGCCTAAGAGACTGAGAACATGAACTAAATTTGGAAAGACTGTCAGGTAGTACCTTATCTCTTATATCATATGTGATGCCATGTATGTGTACCATATCATCTGTATATGTGTGGGACAGATAGTCCATAGCCGGTAAGACCCGTAAGTACAAGTTACACTGGGAGTTACCTGGGGGCGTCTTGAGCCAGGAAGGCTTGAGGCAGAAAGCCCGTGACTGTACCTTGTATGGGACAGAGGCCTTGGGCAGCCATATTGTGAATCTCAAGCGCTGTGAGTCTGTGATAAGGGACCGGTTAGACCCTTTTATGTGTTGCATTTCTGTAAGTTGTGTTGTTTGATGATTTGTTTTACATGCTTAGTACTTGGATATTATATGAGTAATCTATGTACTTCTGAGATTCTTTTGAATCTCACCCCTTTTTCAACAAATGATATACAACAAAGGCGTCCAGCTCCAAGGGCAAGAAGGTAGTATAGACAGACGAAGAAGAGGCAAATAAATTATGGACTATTTGGTTATCATTTTATTTTGGATGACTGTAAAATATTTATAAGTAGTAGTAGTAGCGATAGTAGTACTAGTACTCGTGACGCAGACTGTATAAGTTGTAATCCGTACGCTAGACTTTCGATAACGTATTGGTATCTAGAAACCCATAAGTTAACCATCATGACACGAGCTATGGATAGAAAATGCTTTGTATTTTAAATAAATGATTTTGAAACTGATAAAGATAATGAATTTACAAATTAAAATTTAGACGATACATATTTATTTTAAAAAGTTTTTGAAAATCCTATACAAATATAAGATTAAACTCTATCTTAAATTGGGAATTTAAATTGTTTTGGTCTCAGGTTTAAAACCATTATATATTTAAACTAATCTAAAGGCTTTAGAAATTAAGGTGTTACATCTATTGTATAAATATCATAAGTTTTTTTTTAAAAACTAAAATTTTGAAAAAATTGTAAATAAGATTTTCAGCCGACCTTAAAGTCGCCGCTGAAACACCATTTCGGCGGTGACACAAGAGAGTCGCTGTTGAAAGTTATACCTTCAGCGGTGACAAAATATGTTTCCGTTGAAAGTCTATACTTTCAGCGGCAACACAGCTGTCGCTGCTGAAAGTTATACCTTCAGCGCCAATAATATAATGTCGCCGCCGATTGTAACATTTTTAGCGGTGACAAAAGTGTCGTTGCTGAAAGTCTATACTTTTAGCGGTGACACTTTTGCCGTTGAAAGTCTAACTTTCAGCGGCGATATTTAAAGTCGCCGCCAAATGTCGTCACTAAAAGTCTTTTTTTTTGGTAGTGGATGTTAGAGCTAAAGAGGCTTGATAATTGTGTTTTGTTTAGGTTTCTTACTTTGTGTTTAGCTATGATTATTTTTGAGTTAAGAATAAGTACATATATAAGTATATATATTTTGGCATGTAAATACCACTCTATAAGGAGGTAGAAGGGCTTAACAATGCCCAAGGTAAGTGATCATAAGCATAGCAATGATGCATGAAGTAGGTAAGTTAACTAGTTATTTTATTTTGAGTTATGATTTTGAGAGTAACATTTGACAGGCCAAACATATGAATTAGATTATGAAAATTTGTAAAGTTGCAGTGCACATATTGAGGTCTAATACAGTTCCTAGATCATAATTTTTGGATATCTAGTTTAATAGTTGAGTTTTCAAATATAACCTAGAAGGCAGAAAATTTGTTACAAAAATGTTTTGTACATAATTTATAAATGGGTGTTTCTGGACAAAATGGAATAAAAATGAACATGAGTCTTATTTTTCTCTCATAAATATTTTCAAGAGCTAAAACTAGAGCTTTGAACCACTAAATTTGGGGTTAAATTAATTTAGTTATAAATTTTCTAGAATTTTTTTTTATTTCATGGTACCTAAGCTTTGAGAAAGAGTTTTAAGTTTTTAATTTAACCAAGGGTACCTTTTAGGTCTATGTGGTTTCTAAATGGCTAAATAACTTTAATAAGTGGCCATAGATTATGGTGTTATAGATGTTAAGATTAAGGGACTAAAAATATACTTTATAAAGTTAAGAGACTAAACTAAAAGTTGATGAAAACCTAAACTCGTTGAACTCTTGTCTCTCACCAATCCAGCCCACTTGTTTGATTCATGCACTACTACAAATAAATATAGTTGTGACACCTATTTTAATATTATTTGTGGCACTTGGTAAGCGCCACATATCCTAACGTCACTAAAAGAAGCTGTGACGCTACTCATAAGCGCCACAGCATGTATATATATATTTTATTTAAATACAACCTAGGGTGGCGCTTTTCAAACTTCCTGTGGCGCTTCCTCAAGGAAGCGCTACCCTAAGCCTTTTTTATTTTTTAAAATTTTTTTAAAAAGGGCATAGGGTGGCGCTTCCTTGAGAAAGAGCCACCCTAGGCTTTTTTTTTTAAAAATAATTTTTAAAAAATAAAAAAAAAGACCTAGGATGACGCTTCCTTGGCCCTTTTTTAATTTTGTTTAAAAAAATTATTTTTTTAAATTTTTTTTAAAAAAGGTCTAGGGTGGCGTTTCCTTTAGGAAGTCACTTCCTGTGGCACTTCCTCAAAGAAGCACCACCTTAGACCATTTTTTTTCAAAAAAATAATTTTTTTTTCGTATTTTTCTTTTAGAAACCTATAATTATAATTAATAATACACTTTAAACATATTTTAATATCTCTACAACAAAATGAACAAAAATAAATCAAAATCAAATAACTTCAAAATGATATAAATTAACAAATAACTAATTAACAAAATCACTACTAAGTAAAATACAAGTGTTAAAAATAAATAATTATATTATTTATGCAACTCATAAATATAATGTTAACAATTATTGCAACAATAAAAAATTATAACTACTACATATCTTCACATATAACTTATATATAATAACATTTAATTTTATCTCATTTATTTTTCGCCATACAAAAATGAGAATAATTTTTTCAGATTTCATAATAAATTAAATATAAAAGATATTGAGCAAATTAAACTATTAACTACTAATAAACACTACTAGAAAAAACACTTTTAACGTCCTTTATTTGGGACTTTTAACGTCCTTTTATGAGGGGATGCGTATGCCAGCGACGTAGTAAATTTGGACTTTAGACATCCTTTGCCAAAGGACGCCTAAAGGGCTGGGTTTAGGCATCCCTTTGACCAAAAGGGACGCCTAAAGTAAGGGACGCCTAAAGTCCCCGTTTAGAATTTTTTTATTTAAAAATTAGGGACTTTAGGCGTCCCTTTTGGCCAAAGGGACGCCTAAATGGTTTTTTTTCCATACGGTGCTATTTGTATTGTTTCTGGTCATATCATTCTGAAAGCAAACAGAAACGTATACACAAAAAGGAAACATACAGCACGCAGTTTATAATTAAAAAAACACAACATCCACCTCTAATGAAACATTCATGCACTACATTGTTGACAGAAATGTTGTCCACTAATATAATAAACAACTACTAAGTAAATGTACAGGAAACGATAAACTTCTACAAATCAATGTGTTGAAGAATCCTCCCAGCCAACAAGTCTCTGATCAAATTAATGTCTTCATATAAGTAAGCAGCATCATTATGAAAGATCTACAAATTAGAAAATATGATTATACGAAATCAATGAAATTAAAGGATTGTTTAGCAATTCAATTAAAATACAACCAAAATATTATCATTTGATTACCTGTTGAAAATCATTTGTAACGCCACTTTGAATGATATTATACATGTAAAGTATAACATAATAGCCATATTCAGTACCACCTGGCTGTTGAGGGCACTATAAATCAAAAGCAATTGGTTAAAATCAATAACATACATCATTTATAAAACAACTGTAAATAAAATAACTTAAATTATATTGGAACCACATACTTTGGGATAGAACCACTTTGGCTTGCAAACAACTCTACCCTCACGTGACCCGCCAAGCATTCTATATGTTTGGGTCGCGCTACCATTAAAATGTAAAACATTTTAAGTTAGAACAATTTATTTAAATCAAGCATTTCTTTAATTAATAAAAAAGAAATAACTAACGTGTTGAAGACTGATTTTGTGTCTTTGTCTGGCTTTTTTGTCAAGGAATCAAACCAATAGATTTCATTGAGGCGTGGGCAAACAACACACAGGCTCCAATGGTAACTAAAACAATACACAGATTAAAATGAAGTTTAGATTAGAAGAAAATTATTTCTCAAACATCCAAAAATAAAATTTTTTACTACATACCCTTGAATAATTGGCGCTAGATAACATCACAATTTGGTCGCTGCCATTGTGAAGCCCACATAATGCGTCCTTTGTGCGACATCATTTTTATCTGATGTCGTATTTGCCGGACACAAGAATCCGTATATATTTGGTCTTTGCATATCAATGCACATGTGGTAGAAGGACCTAAAATAGAAATAAAATGACCAATGAATTATTGAACTTATGAAATCTTGAACTTAGAAAAGAAAAACTAACCAAATGGCAAGTTTGACCCATCCTGCATCTATCTCCTCCAAATGCAAAAACTCCTTAAGATCTTTATTGTCGATCGTGTAGGGATACGTCAATTGTGTACCCATAATCCCTGGAGGCATATTAAAGCCGACTTGGGGAATACCTTTGTACATCTGTTGGAGCCGTGCTAGAAAGGGCCATCTCAGCGCATGTTGCTCCTCCTATAACCATAGAAAACAAAACCAATTATATTACAATGATGCCAATAAATGTCAAGTGATATGAATATAATTCCTACCATTGGTGGGGTTCCCAACGTGCCAATAAGATATTGAGGCCAAAGGATGAAACCTCCAATTTCCTGACCCAGCGTGGCAATCTCAACGTCAGGGATAGGGATGGCTGCACCTTCTTCCCCCTCATGAACACGTGTCACTGTCACCCTACGTAAATACTGTGGAATTTGATTATGATGGTGGGTGGTAGCTTGTGTGTAAACGAGAGCATCGGCTTCAACACGAATCATGTCTGTGGTGTCCAAATAGAGGATACACGATTCACCCGACTCCGGAGTGGCAGAAGGCTGGCCCAGTGGTTCTGTTATGTGAGAAGGCTGGCTACAGGGTTCTGTACTATGGGAAGGATGGACAAGACTATGGACAGGAGCGGCAATAACTTCTGGAGTGTGGGAAGGCTGGACAAGGGGTTCTGGATTGTGGAAAGCCTCGGCAACGAGTTGCGGAGTGTGGGAAGGCTGTACAAGGGATTCATCCGGCGGGTTGTGACTTTCTTTAGTGTTGGGGAAGGCTGGGGATTCCTCGTTTCTAACCCTAGTAGCCTCCATGTGATGAAAATCAAACCACGATTTCATTTCACCACGTAGTTGTGTCATTAGCTCATCTCGGAGCTCCTCTCGGATTTGATCGCGAAGCTTATCCACAAACTCTTGACTGGGTTCAGCTTGTGAAGAATATAACGAGGGTTCACCAAAATACTTCGAAATACCAACTCCCCTTGGCTCCCCTCTAACACGGCCGGGGTATTCAGCCTTTCTAATCGCCGTGGCCAATATGTCCATCCGTCCACTTGGAGTGAACGAACCTTGGCTACTCTGCTCTTCGAGTTCGTCCTGTAGCATACAATTCGTTATGAACGAAAATTAAATGCTAGAAATGTGAAAGAATTTCACAATTAATTACTTATGCTATTACTACTTACAATCCTCGAGGCAACCTCAGCAATAGTAGGATTTATATATTTGCCACCCTTAATCCTCCCTGCTTTCCATTTTTTGTGACGTGGAGGAGGAGCTGGCGCTTGCACAACAACGGAAGGATCCGATTTCGCAGCTTCCTTCATTTTTTTCCAGCTCTTCTGCCATCATCATCCGCTCCAGCTTCCTATAGCCACCCCGAGACATGCAATGCTGGTACTGATTTGCTTCTTGCCTCTGTGTGTTCGCCGCACTTAATTCCTGTTTAAGGGAAAAAGGGAAAAACAAGTCATTAGTGCATTAACTATATTGAAATTATAAATTTTCATACTGAAGACAGAAAATTTACCAAAAATGCAGGAGCTTGTCGTTTAGCTACAAACAACCTCCAGTCCTCTGGAGATAGATATGAATATTCCTGACAAGGATCAAGATGACTCTTGTCACCTCTAAGGTACTTCTTGGAGAGCTTATTTTTAAAATCCTTCCAGCACAAATGAACCTCTCCCATCCAGTGGTTGTACATGTCTGTGGTGTCAGGAACATCGAACGTTTGCTGCAAAAACGGAGACAATTAAACTTGAATAGGAAGAAAGGTCTAAATACATAAAATGTATCGAAAGTTATGTACCAAAATCTGTTGCTATATCATGGCTTTCGTCTTTTTGGGAACCTGCCTCCAACTATCATAGATGATTCGAACTTTGCTTCGACCCAAAAAACCAAGATAACTAATGAAGTGGTCTTCCTCAGGACCCATTGGATTCATGTTGGCATCAAACTCTATGTGAACCCTCTCCTGTTCATTGTAGTGGCGCTTCGCCAATACAGCCATCTTCGTGGCACCTCTTGTTCTTCTCGAAGCGGGTGGCTCTTCTTGCCTTCCATTATGCTGCTCGGTGTAGCTCCCTGTGTCACTGGAACTTGATATATTCCTAGACATACAAAAATCATTGTCAGAGAGGTAAGTAGATTGTCAGAGAGGTAAGTAGATTGCAGGTATCTGTATAAACTACATTAAGGGAAAAAAGCACATAGGACATAATACAGTTTTATATAGTTAAAGGTCTTACTTCATACTGTTTCCCATATTCCTTCACAATGATCATTTCTTGTAGAATAATCTTTATCATCTACCAACTCGACCTCACTTCCTAAAGGTGGATTTGTTGTCAAAGGTGGTGTGTCGTCAAGGTTGAAGGTTGGATCACCATACTTTTGTTTTTTGCTTTGAAGTACAATGGACATATTTTTATTTGCAGGATCTGTGACATAA
The DNA here is from genome assembly GCA_037074505.1 of Albizia julibrissin. Classification (NCBI taxonomy): domain Eukaryota; kingdom Viridiplantae; phylum Streptophyta; class Magnoliopsida; order Fabales; family Fabaceae; genus Albizia; species Albizia julibrissin. Next base: position 55,029,541 of record CM073477.1, on the reverse strand, counting down.
AACACTTGCTTCGCCTGGCTTGCTAGAATGAAGGGCTTATCTCTATAACCAACTCTTAGAATATCGACTGAGACAAATCCAAATTGTGGATCTATTACCACAGCAGCATTGCTAACCCACTTACATTTGAACAAAGCAACTTTGAACTTGTTGTAGGTCATCTCCCATATTTCTCCTATAACTCCATAATAAGCCATTGATGCACATATGGGGTTTTTGTCTTTCGAACTGTAAAAGTGCATAGCTTCAGCTTCAACCATCACCCCACTATTTTGCATGGTACTTCTGTCATCTTGCTCTTTTGTGTAGAATGAATACCCATTTATGTCATAACCAGTCCAAGTAACAACCTGAAATGAAGGCCCCCAAGCTAGCCAGTTGATTGTCTCGGACACACCGATCTCATGCGAAACCTTCTCCTCAAACCACTTAACAAATGTCTTGTTTTGCTCAATACCTATTTGCATGTCACCCTTCTTTGGATTCAAGTTCTTTAAAGTCTTTTTGTGCTCATCTATGTATGGCTGAACTTCTTCCATATTATTCAAGATATACAAGTGTGCTTGCAACACCTCTTCAAGATCCACAGTCTTCACTTTAAGTCCTCGCGTTCCCTTGCTTCTCCCCTCTTCATGCCGAGACTGTTCCTTTTTACCAGATAGATAATCTTTACAAAAGTCCATAGCCTCTTCAACTACATATCGCTCAACTATTGAGGCTTCAAGTCGATAAGGATTTTTAGAATACTCTTTTAAGATCTTCATGTATCGCTCAAAAGGGTACATCCACCTTAAATAAACTGGACCGCAAAGCCTTACCTCCCTTACTAAATGAACTACCAAATGCACCATTATATCAAAAAATGATGGAGGAAAATGCATCTCTAGTTGGGACAGAATTATGTAAGCCTCATTTTCTAGTTCATCCAACTTCTCAGTGTCGATGAATTTGTTACAGATAGCATTAAAGAAAACACACAATCTGGTTATAGTAGTTCGCACTTCTTCTTTCATAATGCCTCTAATGGCTACTGGTTACAATTGTTGCATTAACACGTGATAGCCATGGGACTTCATTCCCACTAACTTCAAATCGTCCATTGACACACACCTACTAACATTAGAAGAGTAGCCCTGTGGGACCTTAATTTCATGCAGACACCCACACAAACTTCTTTTCTCCGCTTTTGATAGCGTATGCGCAGCTGGCTCCATATATGCCCTCCTACCATCATCTCTTAGTTGTGGATGCAACCGATCTCTTATTCCCATATCAACAAGGTCAAGTCTCATGCTTATTCCATCCTTGGTCTTACCTGGGATGTGCAAAAGCGTACTTACAAGGCTGTCACACACATTTTTCTCCACATGCATCACATCAATACTGTGTCTTACATCAAAATAATGCCAATACGGAAGATCAAATAAAATTGACCTCTTCTTCCATATGTTCTTCTCACCCTTAGTCCTTTGATTTTTACCAAAGGTCACATTGACACGTTCTACCCGACTATAAACTTCCTCCCCGGTTAAGGCCCTTGGTGCAACTCCATGTTCTGGTAAGCCATCAAAACGCTTTCTCAGCCTACGATATGGGTGGAATCGATGAAGAAACCTCCTGGGGCCAAGGTACACTGTTTTTTTGCAATGCTTAAGTTGTCGAAAGTGTGTTTCTCCTTCACAGATTGGGCATGCTTTATGACCCTTCACACTATACCCTGACAAATTTCCATATGCGGGGAAGTCGTTTATCGTGGTAAAAATCATTGCACGCAACTTGAAAGACTCTTATAAGCATCGAACACATCCACACCTTCCTCCCATAACTTCTTTAAGTCCTCAATCAAAGGAGCCAAATACACATCAATGTCATTCCCTGGTTGTTTTGGTCCAGAGATCATCATAGAAAGCATAACGTACTTGCGCTTCATACATAACCAGGGAGGTAAGTTGTATATTACAAGGAGAACTGGCCACGAACTATGTATACTAGTAAGAGTTCCATACGGATTTATTCCATCTGTACAAAGTCCAAGCCGAAGGTTTCTCGGCTCGCTGCCAAATTGAGGGAACATTTCATCTATCTTCTTCCACTGTAGAGAGTCGGCCGGGTGCCGAAGATATTTTCCGTCACAAATTCTCTCATCAGAATGCCATCTCAACTTCTTCGCTTTTGTTGCGGTCGCAAACAAACGCTTAAACAGTGGTATTATTGGAAGATACCATAACACCTTCGAAGGTTGCCTTTTACTTGTTGTCCCTTCTCTACAACCACCGTCTTTCTTCACTTTATATCGTGATGTTTTACAGTTAGGACACTCACTAAGACCTGCATACTCCTTTCTATACAATACACAATCATTAGGGCAAGCATGTATCTTTTTGTACTCCATACCCATCGTAGAAAAGATTTTCTTTGCCTCATACATACGGTTTGGAAGTACATTATCTTCTGGAAACATATCACACAATAATTCCAATAGTAATGTAAAACTACTATCGGTCCATCCACAAGTTGCCTTTAAGTTCACCAAATGCAATGTTCCCGTCAGTCATGTGTACTTACTCCCAGGGTATAATGGTGTCTCCGCATCACTCCGCAGGCTGTCAAATTCATGTGCCTGGGCGAAGGATTCAACCTCGGCATCGTGAATCATTTTCTCCATTCTATCTTGTTCTATAACATCCACTCCTTCCTTCTTGTGCGACGGACAATCAGTAATTACTTCCTCACCATGCCATATCCACCTTGTGTATCGAAGATTTATTCCATCACAAAGTAGGTGATCCCTTATATCATCAACATCTCGTCGACTCTCGTTTAAACAATTCACACAAGGACAAAAATACTTCCCATTTTTAGTTGGAGCATTCCTTCTAGCAAATTCAATAAACTCTTCCACCCCATTCTCATATTCTTCACTAGTTCTCAAAGTATTCATCCAACTATGATCCATTGTTTTACCACCTAAACCATTCCCAATAACACTCAAGTTTATAACAATTGTTAACTATGAGATTGCCTTTTATCACTTTTTTCAAAAAACATTTCGGCAGCATTTCCCATTAAGTGTAAGATCCCACAATTTTAATAACAAACCATTTCACCTTAATTCAAAAAAAAAAAAAAAAATAAAGTAACTTAGGCAATTAAGGACAATATCAACAATTTAAAATATCAATTTTTCTTTAGGGAACTAATATGTTTAAATTAGTACAAGTTAAAAGTTCTATGCACCTACATAATATTAAAATTTCTATACATGTATTCATTATTTCAAACCAATGAAATTAAAATCAATTGGTTAATGTTGAAAATTACTTGTTGATAACTTGTTTTATAAAATAAAACAAGTTATATGCATGTTTAGATTTTAGACTTAAATTGCATTTAGCACTCTAAAAATGTGTCTTTTTATATAGCACTCAGAGCTTCCTAAACATGTTTTATTTTATAATTAAATAAATTATATAACTTATTTAATCTAATAAAATTAGTTAACTAGCAAAACTTATGGAATCTCTAGCATACATACATGTACTTATGGCATATATGAGTGGCTTATAGTTTCTAGCAAAACTACTACTTTAAATTAAACGGTCGATTATGACATTAACTAAAGTGAAATAAAATAAACCAAAAGCAAAAAAAAAACAAAAAAGCTTACAGGTTGGAAAATGGCGTGATGAAGAGGTTGGGAGGGAGGAGGCGCACGCACCACCGTGAGAGAGGGAGCTCCGATGCTGCAAACTATGAAAAGAAGGAAATGAGGCTTTCACTGGTGGTGGGGAGCTGATGACCTTCGTCTCCCTAGTTGGGGAAAAAAAGAAAGAAGAGAAGACTGTACTTTCTCGCTGCAAGAAGTTAGTAATGGCGGAAGAGAAAGATACAGGGTGAGTATTGAAGTGAGATGCTAGAAGGAGGAGATGAGAGAAAATGAAGAAGGAGGGATACAGCGGTGGAAGGAGGCTAAGTGTTTTTGAGAGACGAAGGAAGAGTGAACGAACGGAATGGAGGGAAATGATGAAAAAGTGGAGGGAAATATGTTTAGGCGTCCCTTCTTGCAGAAGGGACGCCTAAAGATTACAAAGTCTCTCTTTATTTACGTAAATGCCACTGCGTACAGTTTTTACTTCCCTTTTCAAAGAAGGGACGTCTTTATGTGACGTTAAATCCCTTTTCTGTAGTAGTGAAAATTATATTGTAAGCTCAAAAATAAAAAAAAAATCTTACTGTATAGAGGAAGCTTAAACAGAGTGAGTGGAAATCTCAAACACAACACCTGGAAAAGAAATTAATAAAGGAAAAAGAGAAAGATAAAGTTGCATATATGTTTAAATTAAAAAGAAAAAGTGGTTAACAAGATAATGTGCTATACGTAACTTCAAAATATAAATAAAAAGGGAAAAAATGAGTGGGTACAACTTACAGGACGAAATGAAACTATAAGGAGGATGAAATGAGACCAAGAGGGAGAAGGAGTAGGGTCAGTTTGATGCAAGAAATAGGACAAAAAGAAATGAGTAAGGAGTGTCGCAAAAATAAAAAGAGGAGGAAGAGAAAATGTGAGAAGTGATGGAACAAAAAAAATGAGATAAGTGTAAATCAAACTTTTGGACGGTCATGAGTAGAGGAGAAGGAGGAAATGTGGGAAGAGTGAAGACACGTGTTGAATAAAGATTGGAAACTAAGAGAATAAAGGTAATGGAAGCAGATTACGGGAGAGATAATGATTTGAAATTTTTTTTAAGAAAATAATATTTTGTGTGGTGTTTGCTAGGCTAAGTGCCACACAAAATACGTAGCAGCTGTGACACTTCCTTAAATAAGCGCCACAGCTGTTGCTTCAATTTTTATTTTTTTTAAAAAATACTTTAGGTGGTGCTTCCTTAAAAGTCACAAGGAAGCGCCACCTAAAGTATTTTTTTTCTAAATTTTTTTTAAAAAAAAATCTGGAAGAAGCTGTAGCACTTCTTTAAAGAAGCGCCACAAAAAGTGCGCAACTAATAGCTATTTTTGTAGTAGTGATGTTTCATACATCAAAACAAAGACCCCACCTCATTAGTTTTAGGAAAGACTATATAATTATCCATAAACTAACACATTTATATTAAAAAGATTACTAGTGCAATTTTAAATATTATTACTACATTCTTAACCCGTCTCTCCAAAAGGGGAAGAAATAGTGTCATGGATATAAAGGTTGGAATGAGAAAGAAGATACGGTGGTGGAGGAACTAGTTAGTCCTGTGAATTTGGGATTGGATTGAGCCATTGAGGGGTTGAGGAAGGGGGAGAGTGAGCCGAAGGAGAAGTGTGGTTCTCTTTACCATCAAATCTGTTAACAAATCACTCACGATGGACCAGAATAATCGTGTTTAGGATGCGACCTGACAACGGATTCCTCGGCTATAGATTGTGAAAAAGAAGTTTCTTCTCGCTCCTTTCCTCTCTACAATAGAATATTAAGTCTTAATATTTCCCTTAAAAAAAGTGAAGGGACAAAAAAGTATTAGAATACGCTCAGCCAAAGAAGCTAGGGAATTCTTTCTGAAAGATTGGGTAGCAGGAGATAAAGAATTTTTTCTGAAACTTAGAAAATTCATAATTAATTTTAGATCTTGACAAGCACTTTGAAAGAAAAATAAGAACCAGGTTCCCATATGAACCATTTTGTCCAAAAATACCCTTTTATCTAAACTAAATAGGGAAATTCGTAGGAATTTTTCCAAATTTTTGACACACTTTGAAAAATCATATCTTGTGATCTACACATCCACAAATTATAAATTAGGACTCATTTTTAATTAACATCCTAATTGTTATTTCTGAAATTAAAATAATATTAGTTGTGATTCATAAATTAACTTAAATTAAATTTATTGCTTGAAATTGAAGTGAAAATGCAATTTATCTCTTATTAAAGAAGTACAAAATTAAAGGCAGTAAATATTTAATATTAATTTAAGAGTAATGAAATTATTTCATGTTAATTGAAATATATCATGTTATTATTTGAGCAAGGAGAAATGACTCAGGAATTTATTAAAAATATTTTCATTCAGATGTTGTAAAAATTTTATTTCAGAAAAATATATAAATTTCTGGAATTATTGAAGAGTGTAGTAGAAGTGATATGTGTTTGTGTGTGTATATATATGTGTGTGTGTGTAATTTTCACATGTACAGTGTAAAATAGATATCTTTTCTCGGTATAAAATGAGAAATAACATTGTCAAACCCCTTAATATTCTGATATTCGTTATATAATCAATGCGTAGTTCAGATGGCATACAGAAATAGTAAAACTATACTGATATTAAGTACTTACTGATATTACAGAAAATCCTCATATGGTTTGAAAAAAATATAAACAAATCCAAAAGAAATACATTCTACAACTAAAGATAACCAGCTATAACTCCCGACTATGACTGGACCTTCCTCTGCCAGTAATTACGGTTTTTGCCCTTAGAGCCGCTGTCCTTTGCTGGAATATTTTTAGATGTTGAAAAAGGGTGAGATTCGAATGAATCTCAGTAGTAATATACAATCAGTCATATAAAATGCGATAAATAAATATGCAATGCACCATGATATGTAAAATGCTAACTCATATTGTATGCATACTGTCCAAGGCCAAACGACTGTTTGCAACCCCGGCTAAACTCGTGTCCATGGTCAAACAATATGTTTAGTCCCTGGATTATTCGCGTGTTGTACCACAGGTACTGTCATGTTACAGAAAATGGAATACACAACATATAAATAATCACATAGTGTATGAAAGAAGGAATTACTACCTGGGTCATTTTCCAATCCAACTGTTTATCCAAAACTTTTTCTTCGGCTCGGGCTTTTACCAGTTCCTATATATTAAAATTAACAAGTAATTGGTTATTACTTGTATTACTACTATCTTTAATCATATTCTGCTAATTATCTCAGTTTCAGTGGCTTATACACTATATAATTTTGCATAGTGCAATTTTACTATTCTTCAACAAATTGGCAGATTTTTCAGTTAACTTTGAAAAATCATAACTAATTCTAGAAAAATATAAATTGACTGGGTATAAATCATACATGAAGGTATTGAAATATATTTTCATGGAAAAATATCAAAATCTACCCAGATTTACCATATTACTCCCAGAATTTCCCGAAATACCCTTGTTCCAGATTAGTCTTCAGAAACATAGCATGACTTTGAAAATCTATATCTCCTAATATACTTGTCCAAAAATTATTTTCTACCCGTCAAATTAAATCTATGAATGTCTACTTTAAATCTGGAAAGTTTCATAATTTTTTGTCGAGGTTTGATTTTCCAAACGTTCGACACAAACAAACTGTTTTCCAGAAACACAGTTTGAGAGCAACTGACTACAAAAATTCATATATCTTAGTATACTAATCCAATTAACACAAACTATATATCAAATTAAATCTAAGACTATGTACTTCAATTCTGGAAATTTTCATAGCCATTGGAAAAGATTACATAATTCAAAAACACCATGGAATCAACTACTAGGATCTGGACGTCCTGGATTGTACCTGTTTCTAAACCCGTCTTTCAAAAATTATAACTTCCTCTACAGATATCCAAATGATACATTATACCACTCATGTTAAAGCTTGTTATGTCTACTACCTCCCTGTAAATGTTTGTAAATAATGGATGTGATTTGGTTGGTCATAAAGCCACACGAAACTGACTGACTCTGAAAAACGTCTGTTTTGATAGTCTAACTTCAAAAATTAATAACTTATTCGTTTTGACACCAAATTGAGCTCTTCTTGATTCGATTTCATACTACACATCCTAAAATTTCCATATAAAAAAGAACCAGATGAAAAATCCATCTATAGCCTCCGTTTGAGCTTCTGAAAGTTTCCGATAAAAACTCTATTTTCCGGCGACCAAAACAGAGTTGATAAAACTCACATGCAACCATGATTTTGGACTCCTATCTCAAATATTTTAACTCTACATACTCCTAAACATGTTCCTTAAGTTTTGGGACGTGTTTACAGAAGAAAAGGAATCGAAAATCTCATGCAAAACAGACAGAAAATTGCTGGTTTTGGTATTTTACTGTGACAAAACATTTTTGGTGACTTCTCTTGATTCCAGCAGCAAAACAACCCAGAAAACAACCACAAATCCAATGGACATCCAAGGTTAAAGTAGAAGAAACTTACCTAAACACGTTTATGATGTTGTGTGTGAGATTTGGAGCTTGTTCTTCCTCTCTCTCTCTCTCAGTTTTTCTGTTTTCAGTGTTTATGTTTATGTTTCATTTTCTCTTTTTTTCTGCAGACGATAGATGAAGATGAAGAGATAAAGAAGTGGGGAGTTTGATTAAATAAAGAGTGAATGTGATGGTGTGCTTGTGTGCTGTACGTGTGTGCTGTATATGCTGGTCAAATGAGAAGAGAATGTGTGTGTGTGTTGTACCAATGAGAGAAAAGGAAGAGAATAGGTGTATGTTGTGTTGTGCAAATGAAAGAAAAGATGAGGAGTACGTGTTGTGTGCTGTCAAGTGTGGGTGTGTGTGTTTTTATACATATATAGGTATATTTTTATCCTATTAATTACACACACTAGGTCCTAATTTTTCCCTTTATCAAATTTAAGTTTCCTTAAATTTTGTAGGTTCCATAAATTGGCTTACTATCTAATTTCCATAATTGAATCCTTGCATTAAATTTTTGGGATGTTACAAACATAGTTTATTTTCCTATCCTTTAAGGAATTTTGTCCCCAAAATTCAAAATCATATTCGATACAAAACAATTTTTTTTCTTGTTTCATTATTTCCCAAGTATGATTTGTCTTAGCAATATCCTTTACGATAATAGCACTCTCTTTAAAAAGTATACTTTGGTAGTAAATGGTATAAATCTAAATTATGAAATTGTCTTATACGGAGGTAATAATGTTGATTTCTTTGTGGTAAATGTGGTTCGAATGATGAAATTTACACTAAATATAGGTACAAGGACTTTTGGGAATAAATATAATAGTTGGACTAATGAAACAAGATTGATTGTTAAAGAAATTATCGTAAAGGATATTGTTATGACAAAACATATTTGGGAAAATAATGAAACAAGAAAAAAAAAACTTGTTTTGTATCGAATATGATGTTGAATTTTGGGGACAAAATTTCTTAAAGGATAGGAAAATAAATGATGTTATTTCTTATTTTATACCAAGAAAAAGTATTTATTTTACACAGTATATATATATATATAGAGAGAGAGGGAGGGAGGTGGGAGGGCTGGAAATGGACGGAATGTGAGGGTATTGAATACCTCACACTATTATATAAAAGGGTGGGGAGGCCACGTGCCCCCACCATTTAATGATAGCCTATTCTTTTTTTTGTTTTTTTATGTTTTTAAGAAACCTTCCTTTTCTCTTTTTTTTAAGCTTTTATATATATATATATATATATATATATATATATAATTTCTTTCACATACTTAATTAATAAATTATAAAATCAAGATTGAAAAGTCAATTCGAGGCTTCAAAATACGAATCGAAACAAGTATTAATGATTTCATGTCTGGATAATACATAACTATGTGAAGGTATAAACCTGGAAGACTCTGATCTATAAACACCAATTTCAAATATCACGGGCCAAATTTTATTTCTGACCTCATTCATGTGTTGCTACTATCTAATTAGAGTCTACACATCAATAATAATGATCTCCCATGCATCATGATTGACTTGTTTTCAAAGAGTAGTTCTGTTAGAAACAAGCTTAATGCTATAAATTAATAATTATGTAGATATCAGTCCGTGACGTCCAAGACAGAATTTTGGAAACCGATCATGTTCGATCTCTGCTAAATAATATTTATGTGACAATGCATGTTCTACATTAATATTCAGCATTTTCTTTTGTTATGTATGATTTTAAACCAATCGCGTGCCCCAAAAAAATATTGTTTTTTTATTATCAACTTCTGTTTTTTTAAGCTTGTATGTGTGTGCGCATATGTATGTGTGTGTATAGAATATATCCCATCCAGTAGGGCTTCGGGGTGTTTCCAATAGCTTTTTCAGGGTAATTAATGTAAATAACTAGTCGTTCCCCACTGAAAAGGTCATAATAAGAGAAATTCCTTCCCCTGCCATTGGGTAGAACCAGTATGTTCCCCTGCCATCGGTCTCACATGAGAAAAAACAAGGATAGGAGAACAAGTCCAGATCGGAGATAAAATCAAAATCCAACAAAATAATGTGATTATTGAATAGTTAATAGATATTAGACAACTATTAAACACTCTAGTTGCCCAATCTTCAAATATGATCTTGCCCTCTCTTCCAAATCAGTAATAAGACTGTATAGACCCAGATAAGAGACAGATTATTATACGACAGTTTGAAGAAATTTCCCCCTTCTTTGATCTCCAAAAGACTATTGAAGAAAGGCATCTTCAGAAGCTGATAAGCCTTCAACAGTAACTACTAGATCTCCATCACAGAGCTCCTTCTGATAGAAGATACAAAGTTGACCAGGAAGTTACCAGTTGGGTAACCATGGAAGGAGAATGGGTATGCACTGGATTCCTTAAATTAGTAATCGATTTGGATAGGCCTACATAGATTAAAAATGATAAGGAATGTCCTAATCTTGTACTCATGAGTGAAGTTACTTCCAACTTCAACATATTTACTTCAGATCATGATGTACAGATCCATAGTTCCACGCCTCAACATCGGCAACACTACCACAACCAAGACAACAAAAGGGACGTTAGCGTGGATGGAATATGCCTTACGAATATATAGGTAACCTACCATAGGCTAACGCCTCATCTGGATTAGCCTTAGTCCTTGCAAGCATACCTCCACAGCTTTAGGAAGAAGCAGTAGGACGATGGGAATCGTCAACCATCATAAACCCTAAATTTTTCTAGACTATTAATACAAGCCATAATTTCTGCGTCAATGTCAGAAATAGTTGTCTTGTATTTTCCTGAGGTATACCTAGCTACCTTCTCTGTTGAAACTAAATCTCCTTTATGAGGTTTCCATTTAAGGATTCCTCCCCATCCTTCGAGAGATCCATCTGCTTCAATAATAATATAAGTGTCCTCAAGTGGTAATTCTAAATCTGGAAGATTCTTGATGATATTTTTCAATTCAAAAATCTTTTTAAAATATTGTTTCTTGAACCTTCATTCACCTTATGGTGTTAACTTAGAGTACAAAGGACCTGTGTATTTAGTAAGGTTTGGGATGTAATTTCTAGCATAATTAAGAATACCTAAAAATCACTATAAACTCTTGGTGTCTGTAAGAGTTTCTTTAGGAAATTTGATAATACTTTTAACTATATGAGGTTGGAGTCTGACTTTTTCTTCTCCAATTTCTAATCCTAAGAAATATACATGGGTAACCCCAATCTTATATTTAGACTTTGAAAGAACTAATTTATGCTGTAAACACTCATTAAAGAATGTTTTGAGATGTGAAATATGCTATGATATATTATCTAAAAAGACTAATATATTGTCAAACCCCCACTACTAGAAAAAACACTTTTAACGTCCCTTATTTGAGACTTTTAACATCCTTTTATGGAGGGACGCGTATGTCAGCGACGTAATAAATTTGGACTTTATACGTCCTTTGTAAAGGGACGATTGAAGCTCTGGGTTTAGGCATCCTTTTTACTAAAAGGGACGCCTAAAATAGGGACTTTAGGCGTCGCTTTTATCAAAAGGGACGCCTAAAGTCCCCGTTTAGAATTTTTTTAAAAAACAATTAGGGACATAAGGCGTCCCTTTTGCAAAAAGAGACGCCTAAAGTCCCTACTTTAGGCGTCCATTTGGCCAAAAGGGACGCCTAAAGGGTTTTTTTCCCCATACGGTGTCATTTGTATTGTTTCTGGCCATATCATTCTGAAAGCAAACAGCAACGTATACACAAAAAGGAAACATACAGCACGCAGTTTATAATTAACAAAACACAACATCCACCTCTAATGAAACATTCATGCACTACATTGTTGACAGAAATGTTGTCCACTAATAAACAACTACTAAGTAAATGTACAGGAAACGATAAACTTCTACAAATCTAGGTGTTGAAGAATCCTCCCAGCCAACAAGTCTCTGATCAAATTAATGTCTTCATATAAGTAAGCAGCATCATTATCAAAGATCTACAAATTAGAAAATATGATTATACGAAATCAATGAAATTAAAGGATTGTTTAGCAATTCAATTAAAATACAACCAAAATATTATTATTTGATTACCTGTTGAAAATCACTTGTAACGCCACTTTGAATGATATTATACATGTAAAGTAGAACATAATAGCTACATTCAATACCACCTGGCTGTTGAGGGCACTATAAATCAAAAGCAATTGGTTAAAATCAATAACATACATCATTTATAAAACAACCGTAAATAAAATAACTTAAATTATATTGGAACCACATACTTTGGGATAAAACCACTTTGGCTTGCGAACAACTCTACCCTCACTTGACCCGCCAAGCACTCTATATGTTTGGGTCGCGCTACCATTAAAATGTAAAACATTTTAAGTTAGAACAATTTATTTAAATCAAGCATTTCTTTAATTAATAAAAAAGAAATAACTAACGTGTTGAAGACTGATTTTGTGTCCTTGTCGGGCTTTTTTGTCAAGGAATCAAACCAATAGATTTCATTGAGGCATGGGCAAACAACACACAGGCTCCAATGGTAACTACAACAATATACAGATTAAAATGAAGTTTAGATTAGAAGAAAATTATTTCTCAAACATCCAAAAATAAAAATTTTAACTACATACCCTTGAACAATTGGCGCTAGATAACATCGCAATTTGGTCGCTGCCATTGTGAAGCCCACATAATGCGTCCTTTGTGCGACATCATTTTTATCCAATGTCGTATTTTCCGGACACAAGAATCCGTATAAATTTGGTCTTTCCATATCAATGCACATGTGGTAGAAGGACCTAAAATAGAAATAAAATGACCAATGAATTATTGAACTTATGAAATCTTGAACTTAGAAAAGAAAAACTAACCAAATGGCAAGTTTGACCCATCCTGCATCTATCTCCTCCAAATGCATAAACTCCTTAAGATCTTTACTGTCGATCGTGTAGGTATATGTCAATTGTGTACCCACAATCCCTGGAGGCATATTGAAGTCGACTTGGGGAATACCTTTGTAAATCTGTTGGAGCCGTGCTAGAAAGGGCCATCTCAGCGCATGTTGTTCCTCCTATAACCATAGAAAACAAAACCAATTATATTACATTGATGCCAATAAATGTCAAGTGATATGAATATAATTCTTATCATTAGTGGGGTTGCCAACGTGCCAATAAGATATTGAGGCCAAAGGATGAAACCTCCAATTGCCTGACCCAGCGTGGCAATCTCAATGTCAAGGATAGGGATGGCTGCACCTTCTTCCCCCTCATGAACACGTGTCACTGTCACCGTACGTAAATAATGTGGAATTTGATTATGATGGTGGGTGGTAGCTTGTGTGTAAACGAGAGCATCGGCTACAACACGAATCATGGGGAAAAATACTACATTAAGTAGATTGCAGGTATCTGTATCGAAGATTTATTCCATCACAAAGTAGGTGATCCCTTATATCATCAACATCTCGTCGACTCTCATTTAAACAATTCACACAAGGAAAAAAATACTTCCCATTTTTTGTTGGAGCATTCCTTCTAGCAAATTCAATAAACTCTTCCACCCCATTCTCATATTCTTCACTAGTTCTCAAAGCATTCATCCAACTATGATCCATTGTTTTACCACCTAAACCATTCCCTATAATACTCAAGTTTATAACAATTAACTATGAGATTGCCTTTTATCATTTTTTTTCAAAAAACATTTCGGCAGCATTTCCCATTAAGTGTAAGATCCCACAATTTTAATAACAAACCATTTCACCTTAATTCAAACAAAACAAAAACAAAAGAAAGTAACTGAGGCAATTAAGGACAATATCAACAATTTAAAATATCAATTTTTCTTTAGGGAACTAATATGTTTAAATTAGTACAAGTTAAAAGTTCTATGCACCTACATAATATTAAAAGTTCTATACATGTATTCATTATTTCAAACCAATGAAATTAAAATCAATTGGTTAATGTTGAAAATTACTTGTTGATAACTTGTTTTATAAAATAAAACACGTTTTATGTTTAGATTTTAGACTTAAATTGCATTTACCACTCTAAAATGTGTCTTTTTATATAGCACTCAGCTTCCTAAACATGTTTTATTTTATAATTAAATAAATTTTATAACTTATTTAATCTAATAAAATTAGTTAAATAGGTCTTACATTAAAGATATATATGATGAGTAACATTATTGATTAATTTATTTTAGTAAAACATATTGATGAGTGCAAATTTTCTAAATGTTTTATTTTCTAAAAAACTATTATTTTCTAAATTTTTTATAGCTTCCTGAACATGTTTTATTTTTATTTTTGAAAATGTATATAGAATTACCAATAAATTCATTTCAATTTCAAGAAATAAAAATTAGTAATAAAATTACACAAACAAATATTATTCAGTGTAAAATGTCAAACTACATGAACAAATGAGTAAACATATTTAAAGAGAAAGTTGCTTCACATAAATATATACATTTTCATTTATTCATAATTAATTTCAATCATGTATGTATGAAATTAAAATAATCAATGTATAAACTCATCTTCTTCATTAAATTATTGTAGAAACAGAGTCAACAGGTTTCTGGAATCTCTAGCATACATACATGTACTTATGGCATAATATGGTGGCATCTAGTTTCTAGCAAAACTACTTCAAATTAAACGGTCATGACATTAACTAAAGTGAAAAAAAATAAACCAAAAGCAAAAAAAACAAACAAAAAAGCTTACAGCAGTTGGAAAATGGCGTGAAGAGGCTGGGAGGGAGGAGGCGCACCACCGTGAGAGAGGGAGCGAGTCCGATGCTGCAACTGTGAGATGATAGAAGGAGGAGATGAGAGAAAATGAAGAAGGAGGGATATGGTGGAAGGGAGACGGTGGAAGGAGGGGCATGGCCGGAGACTGACGTTGCTGGCCTTGTGGTGGCCTTCTGCATCAGCTCAGTGTTTTTGAGAGAGGGAGGAAGAGTGAACGAAACTGCTGGAATGGGAGGAAGGGGATTGAACAAAAATACTCTAAGTTTCTGCAGCTCAGTGTTTTTGATAGACGGAGGAAGAGTGAACGAAAGGAATGGAGGGAAATGAAGGAAAAAAGTGAAGGGAAATATGTTTAGGCGTCCCTTCTCCAAGAAGGGACGTCTAAACATATAAATAGGCGTCCCTTCATACAGAAGGGACGCCTAATGTGGGCTGCATGCCAGTCACGTGGCTGGCATGCAGCCTTTAGGCGTCCCTTCTGGAGAAGGGACGCCTAAAGTTACACTTTAGGCGTCCCTTCTCAAGAAGGGACGCCTAATATAGGGTGCATGCCAGCCACGTGGCTGGCATGCACCCTTTAGACGTCCCTTCTGGAGAAGGGACGCCTAATGTCGTCCTTTAGGCGTCCCTTCTCCAAGAAGGGACGCCTAAAGATTAAAAAGTTGCTCTCTATTTACATAAATGCCACTGCGTACAGTTTTTACTTCCCTTTTCAAAGAAGGGACGTCTTTATGTGACGTTAAATCCCTATTATGTAGTAGTGCCCTTAACACTTTGATATTTGCAGAGTAATAAATGCATAGTTCAGAGGGCATACAGAATTAGCAGAAATATACTGATAATAAGTGTTTGTTTATGTTACATACAATTCCCATAGGGTTTGAAAAATATAAACTGTTAGAGCAAGCTTTTCACCCAAGAGGGGGGGGTGAATTGGGTGATTACAAAATAATTGGCAAATCTAAAATCAATATACAAAACTTAAAGCACAGTTAATGAAAGAAGAGATATCACCAAAGTTGACACAGGGATTTATACTGGTTCGGTCTCAAACACTTGACCTACGTCCAGTCCTCAGAAGTCCTTCTGAGCCTTTCACTATATCCTCCAAGATTCAGTGGGTTCTTGGCACCTCAGTACAAACAGCAAGTTCCTTCAGACACTTGCTCCCCCTTACACAAGGTAATTTCAAATCCCTACTTAAGGTTCCTCAACCTTAAGTTAATACAATTGAGAATGATTTAGTATGACTGACAATCTCTCTTTTAGAGTATGTAGATAAAAACTGAAGTACAGATGAAGTGTTAAAGCCTTCTTGAGAAGATATCACTTGTGGAACGTTCAGGCGTATTTCTTCGTTGTTGTGTTTTTCAAATGGCTGGACATATATAATAGAACCACTTTGAAGACGTTGTAAATTTGCCCGTTAATTCAAAGATGCTTCTGACAAATGTAACAGCATTTGTCTTCCGTTACTTTTGAATTTCTGCTGCTACCATGAATAGTTGTCGTTTGAGTGGAGTGTTCAGTTACATGTTAAGTGCGTCATAGTGGAGTACAGCTGTAACACACTCATGAATATGACCGTTAAGCAATATTTGTATCTCAACAGATTAATATGGATCACTGGAGGTGTTTTAAAAAGAGACAGTGAAACCATAGAGAGTGATCCTATTTTCGCAACTGACTATTATATCATGATTTTGAAAGCTACAGTAATAATAAAATTTTACTAGCAAAATCATTTGTCGTTGATGAAGTTAAAAACAATTGGATCAAGGTCAATGTAGAAAGATGTATACTTGATCAATCAATCCTCATATGAGAAGATGCAATATCATTGGTAGTGAATATAATGTGTTTGGAAATGATTTTGAAACCTTTGAATATTTCTGACAGTGATTGCTGGTTCACTGGAAGTGATTTTGGAATTTGGCAAATATCACTCGAGTGATTTATGATCACTGGAAGTGATTTGGTGAACAGTGAAATCTTCTTGCAGTGATTTCCAATTCACTGGAAGTGATTCAGCGAAAATCCAACATCACTCGAGTGATTGAGGATCACTGGAAGTGATTTGAGAATTTTGGCTGATCACTCGAGTGATCTCAGCTTCACTGGAAGTGATTTGTAAAACAGTAGATTTTTCTTGAAGTGAAATCCTAATCACTGGAAGTGATTTGCTTCATCACTCGAGTGATTCACAATCACTGGAAGTGATTTGCTTCATCACTCGAGTGATTCACAATCACTGGAAGTGATTTGGCGAATCACTCGAGTGAATGAGAATCACTGGAAGTGAATAGCAAAACCGTGAGAATTTCTGGAAGTGAAAACAAAATCACTGGAAGTGTTAGTCAGATCACTCGAGTGATTCACAATCACTGGAAGTGATTTGGCGGATCACTCGAGTGATTCAGAATCACTGGAAGTGATTTTCAAAACAATGAATTTTTCTTGCAGTGATTTCGCGATCACTGGAAGTGAAATTGCGGATCACTCGAGTGATTTCCCATATCACTCGAGTGATCTGTAATTTTTCGCAATCACTCGAGTGATTTCAGGGATCACTCGAGTGATCTTGAATATCACTCGAGTGAATCACTCGAGTGATCCACAATCACTCGAGTGATTCATTTAATCACTCGAGTGATCTTTCACAGATCACCAGAATGGATTGCTTTGCTGCTAATTATTCCATGAGCTTCCAAAACATGATTTGTTATCATCAAAACATGGAATCTAACATAAACAAAGTCCAAAAGAAATAAATTTCACAACTGAAGATAACCAACTACACTCCTGCTAGATCCGAACCTTCAATCACATGTAATCACAGTTTTGCCCTTAGAGCAACTACCTTCTGCTGGAATATTTTTAAATGTTGAAAAAGGGTGAGATTCGAATGAATCTCAGTAGTAACATGCAATTAGTCATATAAAATGTGATAAATAAATATGTAATACACCATGTTATGTAAGATGAAAATGTTGTGTGTACATTGTCCGAAGCCAAATGACTGTTTGCAACCCCAGCTTAATTCTGTGCCTCCATTGGGTCCTAGACCACAAATAAGCTAATATGCGTGTCCCAGACACAATGCTCATATTACAGAAAATGGCATACACAACATATAAATAATCACACAGTGTATGAAAGAAAGAGTTACTACCTGGTTCTTTTTCAGTCTGACTTTTATCTAAAACTTTTAATCTGGCTCAGGCTATTACCGATTCCTATACATTAAAGTTAAGAAGTATTTGGTTATTACTTGTATTACTACTGCCTTTAACCATATTCTGGTGGTTATCTCAGTTTCAGTGATTTCTGCATAGTATAATTATGCACAATACAACTTTTACTATTTTTCAGAAAACTGGAAGATTTTTCAGTCAACTTTGTAAAATCATAATTAAATCTAAAAAACTTCAAATTGATTGGTTCTAAATCTTATGTGAAGCTATTTAAATTTAATGTCATGGAAAAATACTTAAGTTTGACTAGTATCAACAAATATTTCCCAGAAATTCACCAAACGTCCTCTACTCCAGATTTCCTTTCAGAAATAGACTCAACTTTGAAAATTCATATCTCCTAATGTACAAGCTCAAAAATTATGATCCACCTAAACATTTTAAGCTAATAATGTCTACTATAAATCTAGAAATTTTCATAATTTTTGGTAAAGGTTTGTGTTTCCAAAATTTTGCCATAAGCAATCTGCCTTCCAGAAACATAATCTGGCAGCTACTAACATTCTAAAATTCATATCTCTTAATATACTGAACCAAATAATACCAATTATATATCAAATTAAATCTCTACATGTCTAATTTATTTCTATAAATTTTTATAATTTTTGGATCAGTTTTGACTAATTAAATGAATTTTATAACCAAATTGATTCCAGAAAAAGTAACTGAACAACATCTCCTCTTAATTTCTAAAAATTCCTGATTTATACACAATCATCCAAAAATTACAACCACATGTATTCTCATACAATTTTTCATTTAGAATCTATTGGTGACATCAAAATTACCAAATTCTTACTCCATATATCAACACCCTATTCCAACCAGAAATGATAGTAACTTATTTTCAAAATCACACAACTTACAACAGCTATAAATCCTCATGAACAACCCAAACCAACCAAATCACAATAAAAAGAGATAGAGAAGACTCACCTAAAAAATATTTAAGACTTGTCTATGGTGATTGACTTCTCCTTCTTCCTCTTCTCCGGCAACTACTCTCACCTTCATCTTCCTTCACTCAACTCTCTTTCACTCTCTTCCATCTCTCTTTCTCTATATTTTCTATTTCTCTTCTCTTTTGTGCGTCTTGGCTGAATGGATGTGAAAATGAGAAGTGTGTGTGTTGCCTTGTATTTATAGTGGAAGGGTGTGTGTTTGTTTATTAAATAAATGTGCGCGCGCGCCATATGGTGTTTATTTTAATAGTTGTGTGTGTAGTGTGAGAAGTGTGTGTGTTTATTTAAGTGTGCATGAACCATGAATATAGCAAGTGAAGCACGAGTGGCATGTGAAGCATGGGAAGTGTGGGTGTGTTTTTTTTAATATTTTATATATATGTTGGTATATTTTTATCTTATTAATTATACACACTAGGCCTTAATTTTTCCTCTTGTCTAATTTAAGATTTCTTAAATTTTATAGGTTCCATAATTTGGCTTACTATCTAACTCCCATAAATTAATTCTTAGCCTTAAAATAATTTCTTAGAAATTCTCAAGCCAAATTATGACCATTAATTGTTGTTCCTCAAATTTTCAGGAAAAATAGGCCTTTAATTTACAAGATTAATCTCTAACACCATTTAAATTTTATTTTTAGAAATTTAACCTTTTAATAAATTTTGGGATGTTACATATATCATCTATATAACATGCAATGAAGCTATCATATTTGTTGAAGACGTTGTCCATCTTTCTTTGGAAAATTGTTGTTGCATTTTTAAGGCGGAAAGGCATAACAAGCCATTCATAGAGGCCTTATGGCACAAAGAAAGATATCAAAGTGACTGAGTTAGGATGCATAGCCACTTGATGAAACCCGGATTTAAGATCGAACTTGCTGTACACCTTTTTATATTTGATATTCTGTAATAAGGAATCAATCCCTGGGAGACTGTACTGATCCTTATATGTGTTATCATTTAATCTTTTGTAATTAAAAACCATTCGACTCTTATCTCATGCTGTAGTTCCGTCGGAGTTGACTATTGTTCTGGAATGAACAATAAAAGCCATGGTCTTGTGCCTACTTTGGCTTGGTTTAATAAATCCTATTTGTAATAATGCCTGTACATGTTTTTTGTACTCTTCATGTTCATTTAATAAGGGGATGATGGGTGTATCATGAATAGTTAGATCTGCATTGATTATTTCTAATTTACATAGAATTTTGTTTTTATTCCAGAGGGCTATAGGGTTGTCTCCCAGAACCTGGAGTTGCTATAGGTTATTTAGGAGTGGGAGGATTTGATCTTCAAAATATGTTAATTTTCCTATGTTAAAACATATTAGATCATGTACTAGATGTTTCTCAACCTCTAGTTCTTCTATTTCCTCTTCTTCTTCTATGATTTGAATAACTGGGCTTTGACTTATAGGTGAAGTGAGAATTCTATCTATATGCTTAAGAATGAAAAACTTGTTACCTATTAACATATGTCCACCTCCTAGGCTATCCAGGAAATTTTTGCCTATAATAAGCTGAGTTCTGTCATTTATGGAAAATTCCATGACATAAGTTAAAGGGAAATAATACCTTTCCTTATTGAACCTAATATCTACCATCTTAAGCTTATACTTAATAACACGATGGCTTTTAAGGGCGTTGACATGCATTTCACCATACATGTCTTCATAAAATTTTATGGGAATTGAATTTAGACTGACGCAACTTCTGATGGCACCTATATCTATTATTGCGCTGAGTACAATAGATTTTGTTCTAATATATAGGGTGACTTGACAATTAAGAAGGTTATTTTTGACTGCTCTACCTTTTGCTGAGAAGTGAAAGAGGGAATTATCATCTTCGCAATCCTCTATGAGCGGTGCAGAAGTGTATGAGATGTTTTCTCTGATAGTAAGAGTCCTAGGTTTGGTATATTTTAGGACTTCTTCTATCTTTTGTTCTCCACTAGGATCAATTGTTTTTCCTGTATCCTTGGGAGGATGCAATTGGGACTAATATTCTATTATCTATAGTTGTAATTCTTCTATCTGTAGTTCCAGTTCTCTATTTCTATTTACCAGTTCTTTTAAAAGAATAGGGCAATTAGTAGTGGATTTTATGGGTTTAGGAAGTACTGGGACCTTAATATCTAACTTCTGTTTGGCACAAAGATAGCAAAGAATAAGTTCGCAATATTGACATATGGTTCTAATGCTTTGATTTAAAATCAAGTTGCAAAAGAAACACTTGGGATATTGGTCATGTGTTTCAGCATGATGGATAAATTGATGAGCACACATACTATGATGGGAAACAAAGGTTTTTAAAGCCCTTTCTATGTTCCAATCTTCAGAAATGATGAAATTAAAAGATGAAAAATCAAAATCTATTGTGATCCTCTGTTTTGTTGAGTCATCATCCTCGACAACTAAACATATATCACTATCATTTTCTGGTTCATCTTGATCAATACTAACAACATCCCATTCCTGAGGGATATCGAGAGCATGATATAAGGCAAATATTTCTGTATTGCCTCTCTTGTTTCGACATTCCCTAGCGAAATGTCCTTCTTCCTTACATATATAGCATCGACACTTCTTAGTGGGTGGCTTATGTCTTTTAAGCTTTCTTATATGATTCTTACGAGGTATCCCTCCTCTGTAATTGGTGGCTCTTCTGAGGTATTTCTTATCTTTCGGGAAGTATCCTGGGATATAGATTTTTTTACAAAAAATTATAATCTTTTACCTGTTTAGATATCTCATTCTCTATACACCTCTTTTTGAGATAATCCATGGTAAACACTATTATAGGTGCTATTCCCTGTGTAACTTCTGGGTTTACTCTATACCATTCTTCCTTTAGTATACTGTTAAAAGGTGGTGGTAGCTTACTAAAATATTTGTTACTCATATTTTGGATAAAGCTTGACTTGTCTTAAACGCAAGATTGAGAAAAGCGTCTGAATAATGTTCTACTTCTTTCATATTATCTATGACTAGGTGCTCTATATCTTGTAGGGCCTTTTCTTGCATTTCAGTGGTTCCTCTATATGGATCATATCCTATAATTAACTGTCTTATCTGTCCTGTTATATTCTGCATATAATCGGCAGAAGCTACAAGTCTATTATAATCCTCAGGGTATGAGTCTCTCCAATTAAGGAAATAATACTTGGTTGTTTCTCCTAAGAGATTTTCAATGTAACTGGTTTTTTCTTGATTATTTATAAAGTTCATACTTGAACAGTGTACGATGGTTGATGATTCCCATTGTCCTAGTACTTCTTCCCAAAGTTGTGGAGGTATGCCTGTAAGGACCAAGACCGATCCAGACAAGCTATATATTTGTAAGGCATATTCTGTATGCATTGTCATCCTTGCTGTTGTCCCAGTTGTGGTAGTGTTTCCAATGTTGATGCGTGGAACTGTGGCATCTGTACATCATGATCTGGAGGAAATCTGTTGAAATTGGAAGTAACTTCACTCATGAGTATATGATTAGGAACATCCTGATCCCATTTTGGGGGCTTATTCTTAGTTCTCTGTTGTGGATAAGTCAAGTCATAATCATCTTCTTCAAGGGTAGGTGCTTGCAAATCAAAGACTGCAAGAGGAAAAGAAGGGGTTTCCTCTTGGGGCCTTCCTTCCACAAAAATAGGTTGTTGTAATGTGGTTGTGGCCTTTTGCCAGGCGTCTTGAAAACTATAATATTCCGTCCAGTAGGGCTTCGGGGTGTTTCCAATAGCTTTAACTAGTTTGGGGTAATTAATATAAATATCTGGTCGTTTCTTAAGGAAAATGACATAATAAGAGAAATTCCTTCTCAGGGGCTTTTCCCGTATTTTTGAAAAATAATGATTTAAAGCATTTAAAGCTGTGTGCTTCTATTTTGCTATAGAGGCATTCTAGTGAGCATCTAGTAGACTTTGCTATGACTCATCAGGTAAAGGGAGATGAGGTAGTGGTTTTTTGCTGTGACCTTATGGGTACTTTGTTAAAAGAACACTTTCAAAATTCATCTTAGCCTCATTTTAGGTGGATAAGTCTAAAGGTCTGGGCCTGTGTGTTTAGTGAGGTTTGGGATGACTTGATGAAACTCGGATTTAAGGTCGAAATGCATAACAAGCCATTCATAGAGGTCTTGTGGCACACAGAAAGCTGTCCAAGTGATTAAGTCATATAAGACATAGACCTACCAGAAGTTCCAAATGTCCTATATAGCAAATTTGATTCATCAAGTGGCTATGTATCCTGACTCAGTCACTTGAACAGCTTTCTGTGTGCCACAAGGCCTCTATGAATGGCTTGTTATGCCTTTCGGCCTTAAAAAGTCACCCTCAATTTCCCAAAGAAAGATGGATAACATCTTTAACAGATATGATAGATTCAGTGCCTATTACATGGATGATATATTAGTCTTTTCAGATAATATATCACAACATATTCCACATCTCAAAACATCCTTTAATGAGTGTTTACATAATAGTATGAGGGTATTCAATACCCTTACATTCCGTCCATTTCCAGCCCTCGCACCTATATATATATAATGACATGTTTAATACTATGTATCATGCATTACTTGTAATCACATAGGCTTATGACATACTTTAAACATAATCTCACATGTAAAAGTGCATAATTTCACATAATCAAATAAGCATACAAACATGTCAATTCATGCAAGCAACAACCAAGCATATAAGAATAAGGTAAGGTTTGCTTCCTTGAAACTTTATTATTTCTTCTTTGTTTTCCTTAACCTTTCTTCTCTTGATGCTTGGATCCTTGTAGGTCTTGGGCAAAGATAAAAGCCCATACATCAATAAAATGCAATGTCCATCAAGAACTAGCCATATTACATGCATTATTGCATAAAGGAACTAACTTTTCCTTTCTTTGCCACTTAAACTTCAACAAGACACTTTCAATTCCACAAGTTTAAAAACTAATCTAGCATGCTTGTCCCCCATAATTTTGCATGTAGATTCCATTTTTAATCTTTAATAGATCAAATAGAATCTCTTTCACCTTCAATTGCTCAAAACAGTAACATATTGCATTTAGGAACAAAAATTCTTCTTTGATGTTTAATGCTTCCAAACCTTTCCATTGAATAGGTGTTACAATTAGACATCAAGTTCATTATTAATGTAACTATGCATAAAGCAATGAATACCAACAAACATGATCAGACTGAACAAGAGCATTTTCATCTAGAGCTATCACCTTAAGTTCATTTCTTTTGTTGGACCACCCTTATGTAACCCATAACTTATTTAGATCTAGGCTTCACCTGAACCTTGGTTACTAAATCTCCTCAAGACCATAATCAAACTTAATCATTATAGCACCATAGAATTGTAACACAAATCATGAACAGAGCATTCTATCTGATGCCAAAACCTTTGTTTTGATACAAAAAATATAACACCTCACTATAGGGTCACTTATCAGAGATGTTTATCCATTTAAGAACTACATGTGACCCAAATAGTACCCTTGAAAGGACTATCAATTTAAATCTCTTTAAATAGAACCTAGGGTACCCACTATGTTGGAATAAAATTTCTTAAAACTTTAAAAATTCATAACTTATTCAATATAACTCCAGCATTAGTGGTTCGAAGCTCTCTTTATAGCTCTTGGTGAAAACTTTGAAAGAAAAATAAGACCTAGGTTCACATATGAATCATTTTGTCCAAAAATTCCCATTTATCAAAACTGAACAAGGGAAATTTGCAAGAATTTTTCAGATTTCTGGGTCATCATTGAAAAATCATATCGTTTTATATACTCCTCCAAAAATTATGAAAACATTCATCTCCTTGGATAGATATTGGCATTGACTAGGAGCTACTATTTGGCATGGAATCTACCATTTGCTTTATAGCAAAGCCTTCTTTCATTTCTAAGTTTTTGTATTTGTCCTCTTGTGTTGTTTCTTTTTCTTCCATGCAAACATTAATCTTTATTAATATTATTTTTCCTTTTATCATTTTTTTAAAAAAGAAATTGCCTAAAAATTAGGAAAAAATTCTGATGATAATATTTCTTTCCAAGTTAAGTTACCAAAAGCCTATGCTTAAATAGAGGAAAGAAGGGATGCTATGGTAAATTAATAGTTAAGGGACAATGTAAAAAATTATCCTTGCCTCAATAACAATTAACATATCTAGCAAAAATAACAATTAAAATGTTCACTTGTTCTTAATTATTGATGAAGACCTTTGTCGTTACACCTTGGGGTCCACAATCAACAATTAAATCCAAGCAATGCAATGTAGCACAACTTGGGTTGTTTCACTTTGAGGAGCCTTTATTTGAAATCTTAAGCTAGACTAAATGCCAATAAACATGCAATTAACTTGAGAATATGGGGAACTTGGATTTTAATCTATAAACTAAAGTGCAATAAAGATAAATGACCTAAACTACTATATTTTTGGTATTTTCTCATAAAAGGGGATAATGAATGGAAGTGTATGAAATGGATGATAATGAGCCTCTTCAAAATAGATAAGTGCAATCATTGTTCACTTAAGATAAGTGGAGTTCTTGATCACCAATCCCTTCAATTAGCTTAAACAATTAGTTAAGGTTAGGTTAATTAACTTGCCAATGGAAAACTTCAACTAGAAGAGCCATCACAACATTAACAACCCCTAACTAAGCGCTATTGGTTGAGATTAAAAGTTAAGGACATTAAAATCACCAATCACATAAACTATATGCACAAGCAAAATATTGAATCAACTTAATCCCACATCAATACAAATAAGTCAAGCATCTAACCAGACTAACCAGACAAAACAAGCACTTAACTATACATTCTCAATATCCCAATCTCAAAACAACGTAACAACTAGACTGTCTCAACCTTAATCACACTAATCAAGCATGCAACTCATACATTCAGCCAATGTAACTAAAGAGGGAAGAAAGAATATGAAAAGCTCCCCTATAAAGCATTGGAACTCAAGCCAGTGTATCCATCTCCAAGAGGCAATGAATTGAGCCACTCATGGAGCTAAATGCAACCACAACTCTTCTAAAGCACTGAGAATCCATGAAGCAGAGGTAGAAGGATCGGATTTGGTTGGAATGATGAGGTGATGAGGTGGAAAAGAGGAATGGAGAAGAGGAAGATGATGGAGTGAGTTGATGGCGTTAGATTTGGTGAAAAAAAGGAGGTGATGTGATGATGGTGGTGGTGAAGGGGGGAAGCCATCGGTTATAGAGGATAGAGGGATGGAATAGAGGAAAAGGTGGTGGAGTTGGGGTTCTGTGATGAATGTGTATTGATCTATTGAAATTTGAGTGGAGAGAGCCCAAAATCTAATTATGGAGGGCCAAAAACACTGGTTCTCGGATTTGGGAACCAAACGGTCATTTTTGAAAGGTAGATACTAAACAGGCAATATCTTTAGGTACTATAATGTCATTTATGGAATTGGGAGATTGGACTGCAATTTCCAAAATTTGTCTAGTTGATAAAAGTACCTGGAAATGAAATTCAAACCATTATAATACCATGTATCTAGATAATTATGAAGATAATGACATATTTACCCCTTTTATCAACTAATTCATGCAATCACTTTTAATAAATATTTATTTATCATCAATAATACATTTTATAACCAATAAACACATTAAAAAGTCCCAAATGATACATGAGTTAGTATATTCATATTAAAGCATATCAATTATATTCCTCTTTGTTGTATCTTTGGCAAACCTTAGTATTTAATATGACTAGAAACCTTATTATACCCACTTATCCTATATTAAAATATTGAAAAAATTCCAAATAATATAATTTGAATCTATGAAATCCTAAAAAGTTTGTTAATACTTGTAAATGATAAAGAGATGATAGGGATCAAATTAAGATTTTAAAGTATCAGTGATTTTACCATAATACACCTCAATTTTTTAAATCAAAAGGGCACCTTAACAGAGCACCATTGTCTGCTGGCGGCACCCTTCGCCTGCCAGCCAGAACCCTCCACCCACTGGCCACTAGACCTCCGGCATCAACTTTTTTTTCTAGTGGTGGCGGTTTAATTTTTTCTTTTTTTGAAAAATATGGAGCCAAAGTGGTGGGGGTGGGATGTACCTTGGTTCCAAAGAGACATGGTGACCATTGGGCCACTAAAGCCTATTTGACATATATATGCATAAGTAAAAACATTTATGATACAAATAAAAGCGTAATGGTATTGACTAAATGAATAATGAAAATGATTAAATTCATAATGGTATTAACTAAAGACGTAATATATTGATTAAATGAGTAATGAAAATAACTAAAGGCGTTATGGTATCAATTAAATGAGTAATGAAGTTCACTAAATGCATAAACAAATTGGCTAAAGGTATAATGGTATTGAATAAATAAGTAATGACATTGACTAAAGGTATAATGATATTGACTAGATGAGTAATGACATTGACTAAAGGTATTTAATACCATTATGCATTTAGTCAATACCATTACTCATTTAATCAATATCGATACACATTTAGTCATTTTCATTACTCATTTAGTCAATATCATTATGCCTTTAATCAATACAATAACTCATTTAGTTAAAATCATTACGCTTTTGGTCAATTTGTTTACACCTGAAGGAGTATATTGGCTTATGCCTTGGTAACTTCAAAATTAAACCACGGATTGCAATAAAGAGTGCATCTCCTGAGGAGCTTTTTATTAACTACTTAGGAACTAAGTGCAATGATTGGCATGAAACAAGTTAAAAAGGATTTTGAGCTTTTTATCTATCAACTAAGTTGCAATTAAAATAAAATGCTCTAAAATAAATATTTTTGGATTTTTGGCATAAAAGTGGATGAAATGGGAATTGGTTTAGAAAAGTATGATAAAACCTCCAAGATCAATGGATTTCATCTATCCTTTGCTTCAAAATATTTTTAGGTGTGTGATAGTTTGAAGTCACTCTAACTGAAATCCAATTCAAAATTCTAGCCAATAGAATTAACAATATGCAAAACACAAGAAACTAAGGACCTTTGAATTACAAACATAATATATTCATAGCAACTCCAAGCATAAGCTTAATCAAATCAATACACAAAAATTACTACTAATTAAGTTCAAAGTGTCAAATGCACAAAATTAAAACCAAAATACACACTAATCTCATCAAGTGCATGGAACCCCTAAAGCACAATTTAAATCCAATACATAAATTAAACTCTAAACTTAGAATTTAACAAATATAGAGGAAAGAACAAGAAATTAAGTGCTAAACACTCCCTTATGAAGCTCCAAGCATCAAGACTCAAATCATTGCTCTAGGATAGAAGGATTTAGCCATGAACTTCCATATGAACAGGCCCACCTTACGCCTTCAAAGCCTCAGCCATGGCAGAATAATGGAAGAATGGAGGGAAAACAATCAATAAAATAGAGGAGTGATGTTTTTCGGTGGAGGAGAATGATGAAGTTGGTGATAGCGTCGAGGATGAAAGCGAAGATCTTGTGTTTGGAGATCCCTCCCTTGGTGTGGTTCTGTTTGATCTGAAAGTTGGAGGCTGCTATTCACGATGGAGGCTTACAGCAAAGAAGTGACGTCACCGACAACGATGGTGATGAAGGCAAGACCCACCGTCGACAGAAGTGGAGAAGGAAGATGAAGGTGAAGGTGGTGATTGAAGGTGTCGAATTTGAGCTCTATTTCTTGCATCTCCTCTTTGTCTAAATTCACTCAAGCTGCTGAAACTGATCTTAATGGTTGCTGTCAAAACGCTGCAGTTTTGATAGGGACTAAACTGAAATTTCAAAAGTCTGTTTTGCTAAACTGTAATTTATGCAATTTGAGCCCAAACTTTCATTTTCATTTTTGATCCAATTTCTTCAAGCACCTACAATTAAAATAACATCAAATATTCTAAAAAAACAATGATAAAGAGTAATTACAATTTTTATGATAATTTTTTCCTTTATAGTTATAATTCAATGTATTTACTTTTAATCCCAGTTAATCACAAAGAAGACATTTTAAGCTTAGTAATTATGATAAAAATCCCAAATAAAATATAAAAATATAGAATAAATTATAGTCAATTGTTTACGCCTTTAGTGAATATCATTACTCATTTAATTAATATCATTATGGCTTTAGTCAATGTCATTACTCATCTAGTTAATACCATTATGCCTTTAGTTAATTTGTTTATGCCTTTAGTGAATATAATTACTTATTTAGTTAATAGCATTACGTCTTTAGTCATTTTAATTATTCATTTAGTCAATACTATTACACTTTTAGTCGTTTTGTTTACACTTTTAGTGAAAACCAATACTTATTTAGTTAATGCCATTACACCTTTAGCCAATATCATTACTTATTTAGTCAATATCATCACGCCTTTAATTAATACCATTACGAATTTATTTATTTATTTTCATTTTTCATTTAATCAATATTATTACATTTTTATTTATACTATACATATATGTACTTACGCATATATATGTTAAAGAGGCTTTGGTGGCCCAATGGTCACTTTGCCTCTTTGGAACCAAGGTGGGGTGAGATTTAATCCCGCCCCCACTACCTTGGCTCCACATTTTTTCAAAATAAAAATTAAACCCCCCCACCTAAAAAAAATATAGCCGTTGGCGGCAAGAGCTTTGGTAGGTTCAAAACCCACCCCACCACCTTAGATCCATAATTTTTTCAAAATAAATAAATAAATCCCCACCTCAAAATAAAAAAGGCACATGCGGCTAGAGGGTTCCAATAGACAGTGGTGCTCTAGTGAGGCGCTCTTTCCTTTATTTTTTTATTTGAAAAATTGAGGGGCATTATAATAAAATCACTAAAACTTTAGAATCCTAATTTGATCCTTACCACCTCTCTGTCATTTACAATTATTATAAGACTTTTTGGGGTTTTATAAATTCAAGTGGTATTTATTTAGAATTTTCTCTAAAATATTTAATTTAACCTAAATTTTTGAGTATTATAGTTAGACTTGCAAACTAACGGTGAGATCATTCACATTTGGCTTTCTTGAATTGAGATGGAGGTATGCTTTGCTCTATATCTCTCTCTAGATTCGCTTCCACAATGCACAAATAGAAGACAAGTAGTGATTTCTTCAACTTTGGATGAAAATTGTTGGAGCTTCTTCCATATTTCTCAAAAAATTTAACATGTGGATGGCATCATAAGTCA
Source organism: Albizia julibrissin (assembly GCA_037074505.1). Lineage (NCBI taxonomy): Eukaryota > Viridiplantae > Streptophyta > Magnoliopsida > Fabales > Fabaceae > Albizia > Albizia julibrissin. The sequence goes on along the minus strand of CM073477.1, from coordinate 54,999,139 downwards.
AAATTTCATTGTCATTGCGTTGCCTATAAGTTATAACGAAAGCTAACTGTAAAAACTAATCATATATACATCCCAACTATAGCTAGATCTGGATTTGAAATTGGTAATTTTTATAGTCTAGTTTTTAATCGTTGCAATTAATTAGTGATATCTGGTAAAAAAAATAATTAGTGATTAATTATTGTTTTGCGTTTCCTTATTGAACTATAACATTACTATTTTATACAGTACATGGCTTTGTACAATTGATCAACTTTTACATTTTTAGATGCGGATAATGAGAAGACTTACCCAAAAATTCGTATTCTTCTAAAATTTTTTGTTCAAATTGCAAGGACCTTCTATCAAAACACACACACACACACACACACACACACACACCCCTCTTTTTAAAATTGTTATAAATCTTCACAACAAATTTGTTTTTTCTTTCCGCTTGGCTTTAATGTGCTGTAAATTATATCCAATTCTATGGGAATGAAGGAATGTTTATGATCTTTACTATATAGTCAATAGACCAAAAGTTTATTACAGCCCTGCGATTTTCAAAGCCTACATACACAAACTTGATTATCCCATGTGATGAGATAGACACCTACATAAATTTAAATACGGAATGATTTGTAGAGAAGTCAGAATTAGACATGCATATATGAATTTAGATCCAAAACTATCATTAAGTCCCTCGAATTTGTCCAATTTTCCCTTAAACTATATGTTAGAGGAGGATTAAATGTCTCTTGTCTACTTTACCTTGTATATTCCAGATAAGAACTTTCTTTTGATTAGTACTAATGTCATGCATGCACACTATAAAAAAAAAAATAATAACGACAAATCAACGTGATAGAGCCCATAATTTCAATAACCCTTAATAATAATTTAGCATAGAAGAAATGAGTTAGAATGAACCTCTCTTTTATCTCGTCCTTTCAAATGGAAACACACTAAAGAATAAATTAGCTCTAAAGATATCCAATATATTATGGAACATAACAATTCCAATTGATCATATTCTTGATCTCAAAAATACCTCCGAATTTTCATACATTTCTAGAGTCTCATAATTTATCAGGTGGATGGCTTCAGAAGAGTGACTTTTGTGAGATTTTCAACAGGATTTTTACTCAATGTTATTTGTCAGGTGGATGGCTTCAGAAGAGTCTCGTAATTTATTAATCATTGTTATTTTTTTACTCTTAATAATGACAAGGAATTGTCAACAGGATTTTTTTTTTTTTTGAGTTTCTAGGAAATTTTGAATGTTAGTTTGCCTCTCATCAATTTTGTCACCAACAACTATAGAAGGGGAAGATAAGAGTGAAGAACGAATACAATTCTCCTGTCTTTATGGTTAAGTCCTTGTACAACATTAGATATTAAAAAAAAAAAAACATCAAAATGTTGCATAATTTCTCTTTTCAACTCTATTGTCGGATCACTGAATCAAAACTTTTCCTTCCACATGCCAGTGCTCTCCTAAACAAACAGGATTTTCGTGAATGCATAGGATATGAAAACGTTGATCACCAAAAAGTGCTGCAGTTTAAATTCTATTCAATATTATTTATGAAAAATCAATATTGCAATCAATTTATTACATGAGGAGGATAAACCAAAGAAATGGAAAAAGAACCTTCATAACCTTTAAATCATACCAAGAAATCCAATTACTTTGTGAGTTTGAAAGCTTAATTTCCAGTTACAACATTAATTCACAAGTTTGTATATAATTTATCCATCGACCCTACTATATGCTACAACCCACACACAGAGAAAGACAAACACACTCGCCCGCCTCAAGCTCTCGATAGACAAGTACCAAGAAGATAGAATGAAAAATGAGACTCAGCCTCTTGCATACAAGTCAATTTATTCCATACTTTCTTTTTTTATCTAGAGAATTTTGATCAATGAATTGTAAACAAACCCCATGGAAGCACTACTATAGAAATCATAATACATGACAATTATTAACTGCCATATATTACAGTTTTGATCTATCATCCATATTGGCGCCATAAAAGCTTCGTGCAAATACATTACGATTCCAAAATGTTATTTATCCGGACCTAATAACTGTTATAATATAGCACCCATTGTGTATTGAGACTCGGTGAGGTCATGATATGCCAATTGTTGTAATAATAATTAACAGGCACATGTAAACAACCGTCATAATAATGGTAATTCTTGCATAATACATAATGGTTCCAATTTAACAACTATTATGTATCTACTTACATATATAACGGTTCTTTCCAAACAACCATTATATATAGTTGGTATAAATAATAGTTATTAGGTAATAACCATGACTTATGAAAGCTATTTTTTTTTTAAAAAAAAGGGAGGGGTTCTGCTTTTGAGATCCCCTTGCATATACATTTATAAAATGAATGACAATATATATTTACATTTTCATTCATCTACAAAACAATACAACAAATCATAATATATTTATTATCATTCATGTATATACATGTATACACTATTAAAACCAAAACATTAAAAAAAATTAAACAAATCATCAGTATCTATAAATTTGCAATCATGCTATGTACTCTCTCCAGTCCTATTTATAAGCAACTTTCTCTCTCCTGGGGCTGGTTGTAACATCCCAAAATTTATTCAAAGGCTAAGGATTAATTTATGGGAGTTAGATAGTAAGCCAAATTATGAAACCTATGAAATATAAGGAATCTTAAATTAGACAAAGGGAAAAATAAAGACCTAGTGTGTGTAATTAATAGGATAAAAATATACCTATATATATAATAATAATAATTAAAACACACACACCCACTTCCCACACTTCACATGCAATCCATGCACACACAACTATTTAATTAAATAACACACACACACTACACACATGGCACACACATACACATTTTTAATTATTAAAAAAAAACACACTCTCTCTCATTCTCTCATACACACACACACGGCCACACTCCTCATTTTCCATTTCAATTCATTCAACACATTCAAAGGAAACAGAAAAATTTAGGAAAAGAGAGAGTGAGTAATAGAGAGAGCAAGAGAAACATAAAAGTGATCGGTGCTACAAGAGGAAGGAAGAAGATGCTACAAATCTCACACACAATTCCATAACTTGATATAGGTGAGTTTCCTTCCCATATTCTTAACTCTTTCTAGTTGATTTGAGATTATTTTTGGGTAATTTGGGAAGCATAAGAACCTAGTATAATGAATTGTTGTCTTGTGAGGTTTTGTTTTAGGCAAAATAGTACATAAGGAAAGAATGAGAATTTGATAAATTTGAGGTTTCCAATGAATTCTATACGAAAAATTATATGGGAATACATGAGATTATGATTTTTGGATGATTATATATAAGTCTAGAATTTTTAGAAAATAAGAAGAGTTGTTGTTCGGTTAGTTTCTCTGAAATCATATTAGTTGTAAAATAAAATTCGATAACCAAACCTGGTCAGAAAATTATGAAAGTTTCCAGAAGGAAATTAGACATCTTAGGCTTTAATTTTATATATAATATGTATCATTTGAGTTTATAAATAGTGAGATATGAATTTTTAAAGTTAGATGATGAATCTGGAACGTTTTATGGTACATACGAGGTTTGAAAAAATTCTGGGAATTTTGTAGCTATAATTTATGAATGGTAATATTTTTCCCTGAAACTATATTTAAATATGATCATATAAGATTTTGAACCATCCCATTTTGAGTTCTATATATTTAGTTATGAATTTTAGAAGTTAAGCTACTGAAACTGGAAAGATTTTCTGGCAGTGCAAAACAAATTTAAAACTGGGAATTATTCATGGATAGGTGGTAGTTAAAAGTATTTTTATATTAAAATAGACTTCATAAGTGACACATAGAATTTGGAACCACCTTAATTGGATATTTCTAGGCCAAGATATGAATTTTCAAAGATTATTGAAAATTCTGACAGAATTGAGTTATAGTGAAAAATAAAAAGTAAGGGTATTTTTGAAATAATTGGGACTCTAAGGGTCAAATTAAATACTTAGATTGGTATGAGTCCATTAAATACCTATTGGAATTAAGGTATTAGCTATAATGATAACCTACCAAAGTGTCTTAAATTATTTTGGAATAAGTAATAATTCGTCCGTCCGTAAATTATAAATTATAGGATTTGACATTTGCCCGGGACGCCTAAGAGACTGAGAACAGGAACCAAATTTGGAAAGACTGTCAGGTAGTACCTTATCTCTTATATCATATGTGATGCCATGTATGTGTACCATATCATCTGTATATGTGTGGGACAGATAGTCCATAGGCGGTAAGACCCGTAAGTACAAGTTACACCGGGAGTTACCCGGGGGCGTCTTAAGCCAAGTAGGTTTGAGACAGAAATCCCGTGACTGTACCTTGTATGGGGCGGTGGCCCTGGGCAGCCAGATTGTGAATCTCAAGCGCTGTGAGTATGAGATAAAGGACCGGTTAGGCCCTTTTATGTGCTGCATTTCTGTAAGTTGTGATGTTTGATGATTTGTTTTACATGCTTAGTATTTGCATATTATATGAGTGATCTGTGTACTACTGAGATTCTTTTGAATCTCACCCCTTTTTCAACAAATAATATACAGCAAAGGCGTCCAGCTCTAAGGGCAAGAAGGTAATATAAACGGACGAAGAAGAGGCAAATAAATTATGGACTGTTTGGTTATCATTTTATTTTGGATGACTGTAAAATATTTATAAGTAGTTGTAGTAGCGATAGTAGTACTAGTACTCACGATGCAGACTGTATACGTTGTAATCCGTACGCTAGACTTTCGATAACGTATTGGTATCCAGAAACCAATAAGTTAACCATCACGACGCGAACTATAGATAGAAACTGCCCTGTATTTTAAATAAAAAAATTTTAAACTGATAAAGATAATGAATTTACAAAAAAAAATTTAGACCATACATATTTATTTTAAAAAGTTTTTGAAAATCCTATACAAATATAAGATTAAACTTTATCTTAAATTGGGAATTTAAATTGTTTTGGTCTCAGGTTTAAAACCATTATATATTTAAATTAATCTAAAGGCTTTAGAAATTAAGGTGTTACACTGGTCCCTTTTATAAGCAATTTTCACTTTGTGTCTGAAAATGTAAGCTCTTTTTTTTCCTATTTTACCCTTATTAAATACATTATTTATAATTAATTATCACACACACCAAGAGTTATATTTAGGAGAGAGAAAGAGAGAAAAAGAACTCACTAGGTGAATGAAGTCAACAAAGTATTGAGAAAATGTATTTTACTATCTATTATACTTTCTATACATTCTCTCTTTGTTTTCATAAATAGGGGCATATATGGAAAAAAGATGGCATTTTTGACACACTTATTGTTTTTAACTACCATTTCGTTTTGCGCAATCAATGAGAAAGTTGCTTATAAATAAGATCGGATGGAGTATTATTTACGCTCCAACTAACATTGCACAGATGCTGCCAATTCTTTACCTACTTCTTCCATTTGTGAGTTAGTAAACATCATACAGGAGGCATTAAAATATTGTGCGAAAAGGAAACAATATATGGAAGTTAGATATTGTAATGTATGCTGACCGAGTGTATATATGAACAAATTAAGCATATAATATACATTATTTGTATCAATATTTTTAGGACCATGCATGATTATATTCTTCATATACCGCATCACATAGTACCAACAATTACTGCTCATGTTCGATTGCTTTGGGTACTATAAAGAAATGAGAAGAAAAATTTGTCAGTCAGTCAGATATATGAACTTTATGTGTGCTTCAGTTTAATATTACAGTTGTTGGTGAACAATATATATACCTTGGAAATACTTGGAGGAAGTTTAATATTACAGTTGTTGGTGCCATCTACTTTGAGAAAATACTGCTGAAATTTTAAACCAATTGGATAGACACGTAGAGGTAATTGTAAGCTTCAATTTGAGCATAACGTCTTGCTATTTTGTTGAGTATTTTTGAAGTTCTAGACCCATTAGGGTTTCAGCCAAGGTGTCAAAATTGAGCTCTAATGGCTGATTAATGAAGAATATGTGGTTAGTTAAGGGTTTATGATGGTTAATTACATGTTTAAGGGTTAAAAGTTGTAAAAACAATTTATGTTTTAGGGGTTAGATTTGGTCTGACCTATTTCATGGTGATCAAGTTGGAATTTAATTAATTTGATGTTAGAGATAGATTCTATGGCTAAAATTGTGTAGAGATATCATGTAGTTATGATTTTTGGACAATTGATTAGAAAACTCTAATTTTGGAATTCAAAGGCTGTTGCTGAATCTTCCAAATTCGTGGCAGTCCATTTGTGAGCTGCTTTTGAATGGTCAAAACTTGCCCAATTGCTATGATATTTTGCAGGTTTGCAGTAGACATCCTAAGCTTTCCAATGATAGGAAACATACAACATTTGGCTCTGTAAATTAGGAGATATGCCCTGTTGAAATTGTAACTCAAACTCTGGAATGTGTTATGGGAAAGTAATGTTGGTCGTGAATTCTTGAGTACTAGTGAGTGAGATATTTCCCTGAAATAGGACTTAAATATATTTCCATAGGACTTGGAACCATCCCATTTGGACTTTTCTAGATTAAGTTATGAATTTTTAAAGTTAGGTGTCAAATCTACCAACTTGGGATAACCTACGGATTAGAAGTAACTAAGGCAAATTGAGTTAAGTTTAATTCCAAAGGGCAAGAATAAATACCAGAAGCTAGTGTAGACCCCATTTATTATCTATTGACCTAATGTGCTAGACTTAGAAGATGCCTAACTAAGTAATAACACATTCGTTATGAATTCTGATTTTATGATTTGACCTCTGATCTGCTAGAGCCGACCAAGAGCTAGTAAGAGAGGATAAGTAATTGGAAAGGCGTATAGGTAGTAACTCTATCTTTCATACACTATGTGATTATTTATATGCTTTGTATTGCCATGTTCTGTGATATGAATTGTTTATTACAAAACCTAGTTGTGGTGTGGGAAAAGCATAAGTATCATTAGGCTAAGTGGGACCCAGCTTAGGTAGTGAGACAAGTAAGAACAAACAGTTATCTGCTCTAAAATATTGCAACAAGTAAGGGTCAACCAGTCATTTGATCTTGAACAGTGTACACAGTATAGCCAGTAGGGACAAATAGTCATTTCATCCTGAACACCGAGCAGACAAACATATTTACAGTATTTGTTCTGTGACATTATATGGTGCATTGCATGTTTATTTATCACATTTTATACAATTAATTGTGTGTTACTACTGAGATTTTTATGAATCTCACCCATTTCAACAAATTTAAAATTTATTCAGTTAGAGGAAGCAGCTCCAAGAGCAAGGAGGTAGATACCGGTAACTGAGAGTTCTGGTCCTATTTAAGCATTGGTGCTAGATATTTGTAGTTTTATTTCATCTTTTGGGATTTATAAATATTAAGTACAAACCATGTAAAAATTCTTGTAATATAATCAAGTACTTTATATCAGTATGTTTATGCTATTTTTGTTCGCCTATTGAACTACGCGTTAGTACTCTGATAAATGTCAAAATATTAAGGGGTTTGACATTTTTGATATCAGAGCAAGCGATTCTGGTAGTATCGGAATAGCATACTGATATTTTCTTAATTATATGGTAATAGGAGATATGCATGAGAGGAGGCACCAGAGGAGTATATCACCACCATCTGTGAACCAGCCTTCAAAGAATCAGCGAATACTCGAAAGGCAACGAGTACTACGATACCAGATTAAGGCTGGTTCAAGGATGTTACGGACCTCGAGAAAGAAGGTACGACCAAGGCCAGTGTTCAGGACTCATCCTAGACCAGTATAATCAGTAAGCTCATTAGCAAGGGATATCGATCAATTGCAGATTGATGGAATAAAGTCAGATCTAAATTACGTTACTAGTTCCAGAGTTGAAACTATATATGTGTCGTATGATCTATAACCAAATCAAGAGTTATGGGAGTACGTCAGAAGCATATACCTGTGGGCTTCCCAAGACCAAGACACCCCAATAGCCCAGTATGCAGCATACATGCACAATGTAGACATATTATAATGGGATCATGGTTTTCTTGACATAGAGTTTTCAGATGATATTTGGATCCACACAACGTTGTACTTCTTTTCGAATACTGCATTTTAGGCCTGGAAGAAGAATGAGATTATGGAACGGGGTCCAAAAGATAACTTTGTTGTTTTCATGGAGCACATCATGAAGTACGTGGTGGACTACATGTACTGGTACTAAAATACGGCCTTTACTTAGTATTCGGTTGTTCAGGGATGGTTGGCACGACTTATTAGGATAAGAGCAATCATGGGGTGCCGATACTCGAAAGCGATTAGAGCCGGTTGTTACGATGTATAGATGGTTTATTAAAAAGTGCAAGTGTACACTATCATAAATAAGTAATACAGAAGTGAGTAGAGTATCGTTCCAATGAGTATTGATCACTAAGTACCAAAATTAGTAATCTTAATTCCATTTAGTCATTCGATTAGTTGGTGATTAAGCTTTCAAAATAAAAATAATTAAATATGAATGCAATTGATATTAAAACAAATATGAGAAAAAGCCCTAGGGATCAGATTTCGCTTAGCAAATTTCGGATTGAATCACCTATCTATTCTAGTTCAATTTATTCCACATGATTGATAGTCGAGTTTCTCTAATTTAATTACTAGCCTCTTCCAAGGTCAAGCAATTCTATAATTAATTGCTAATCCAATATATCCCTATATGAATTAAAACAATTAATCATGCATTAAGATTTATAGAACTCATTAAGACTCACAACCCATATGAATATATTCCTATTTTATATGCAAATTATGGTTTTAATTATAGGATCTTTACACATGAATCTCCTTATGGTCTCAACATACATATTAAAATCATTCAAAAGATGGCCAGTCAATTGAAAGCATTAAGAACAAAAATTAAAACTCAATCTTGAAGGAAAAATTAGAACTAGATTTAATAAATTAAAATTCAATCCGTCATTAGTAAGCCACATCATCACCCTAGGGAAATGAAATTTTAGCTCATGATGAAATTAAAAACAAAACCAACATAAATTGAAGACTTCATAAACATTGCATAAAACTTAATTATTAAATTCTAAAACATAAAGATACAACTAAAAGATGCATGAAAATGGAAAAATCTAGCTTTCCATATATGAGGTAAAACCTTCCATGTAGTGGCAACTTATACCATCCATAAAAGATGACTACCTAAGCCTTCCATGAAGGAGGCATGCAAAAAGTAATATAATGTATGAAATTAATTCTAAGATGGTGTCTATCTCCTTTCGAAACAACACCCTTCTCTCTATGCTTCAGCTCGTTCTCCTTTTATCAGAGAAGGACGCTCTCTCTTCCTCCTCCTCTGATCTGTCTAAGGTCTCTATTTATAGGCAAAAACCGTGTATGAACAGTAAATTCCATAGAGGGAATTCTATTAACAGTAACTACTACAGTAAACCGTATATTTTACATTAACTGCTACAGTCCCCCTATTCCTTAAATGCCTTCTTCAATTCTTCTTAATGTGGTGCTATACGTGGCTATTAAAAGAAAAGCAAGGAAATATTATATTATAGTAGTAATAATAGTAATAAAAATATTTATTCTAAAATCATTATTTATTTATCATTTACACTCAAATTCATTACATTAAGCTCAAATGTCGTCCACAAAATCATCATGTAAGGGAAAATGAATATGTAAATATTTTACTTATCAAATTTCCTTACACTTAGCTCTTAGACATCCTCGGACAACAAGGAGTGACTAATAAGTGCTTCCAACAAAATCAGAAGTGTCAAGTCATAAGCAAGGAACAATTGAAGAATAAAGAGATCATAATATTCATGAATCAACAAAAGTATAAACTAGTAACTTTATTTGAAAATGAATGAACTGAATTCATAATTGTGACTCATTCTCTCAATCTCTCAAGTGTTTAAGGGTAAATATTTCTTTCAAATTCACCAGAAAAAATTACACTACCATAAGCTTACTAAAAATCTCAATTTTCACTACCTAATTTACATGCATATTTCAAATCAAAAGGACTTATTGAGGGTTGTAATATGGTTAAGGTAAAAGGAATGTAACACGTGATATGAAGGGCTACATTTAAGAAGTGAATAGAGGAATTGAAAAATGGGTCATCTTATGAATAAATTTATCTCATCACAACAACCCTTAATTTTAATTCAAATACTTAATATCTTTTCTTTTCTTTTTCTCTTTTTTTTTAGTTCAGACAATTTTTTGTTAGATGAAACAAAAACATGCAACTAATAAGATGCGTCTTAAGAGTTAAAAATAACTCTTTACTCTGTCATCTTTACACACCACATGCATCTAATAGTTTTACTGACTAACTATCTAATGGAAAAAGTATACTTTTTTTTACTCATTCCCCAACCTAAATCATACATTGTCCTCAATGTCTTCTAGAGATCAAAAAAAAATTTTATTTGAAAACCTTAACATACAATAAAGTAAACCAAAATGCTAAGAGTAAAACCATAAGATTAAGGAAAGTTACAAGTAGAGAGTGGTATCTGGATTCTGCTTTTGATTGTTGTATGAATATTGCCCACTTATTTGCTTAACTAATATATCTGGTTTGAGTTCATAGGTTTGTAGTTGATCAGCAGTTGATGCAGAAATTATGGAATGGCGAGTCGCTTGGGGTATGAATCCTATTTTCACAGCATGATTAAAAAAAGACAACAAATCATCATAAAAATCATTAACATTTAAAATCCTAATGACTTTTTGTGAAAGTTTAGTTTAGCCTAATATGTAACGCTATAAATCCCATCCAATGTTTCCAAACCACCGGGTAGAGCGATAAAAGCTTCAGTATGGTAGAACATACATCCCATTGGTTCAAGCAAGCTTGAAACCTATAACTCTTGTCCTAAAGAAAAGATGTGATCTTCCAATTCATTTACTCTTACACTCAAACCCTGCTACCGTTAATGGTTGAAGAAATGGCCATACTTCCCCTTAGGCCCTGGATGCCTCCCCCGTTTACAAAGTTGATCTTTCTAGCAGCTAATGTACTTCCAAGTTCTCTTGCTGCAGGTAAAAACTCTACATCCTTTCCTAAGTTAGTTTCACCAAAAATGCAGATAGATTTAAATCTATAGTTTAGTGTGATACCCTTTTTCTTTTCTTTACTCTTAGACATTTTGTGTTTACAAGTGGAATAGTGCATATTTATACTACTAAAAAGTGACAACAAGATGTGTAATTCATGTAGTTTTTAAAGAAGTTTGAAAAAAATTTCTGACACGAATGACCGGCATAACGTTGCATGAAGCAATTAAACAAAATGAGTAAAGAAATTCAAAAATTATTGAAAAAATAAGACAGATTAGACAAAAACATGATTATGTATAGTAGTTGTGATTATGGCTCACATCTTCCTCTGGTTTTACATCCAGTAACGGCTTAAACACTTTCTATGAATCGAAGATTTTCTTCCCATCCAATTTTCTTATAAACTGGCAAATATGGTCTTTTAATGTCATATTCCCAAGATAGTAGCGCTCTTTTTCTTTGTTAAATAAGTTCATTAAATCAAGAATAATAGCATGAACTTTACTAGTAGAATGTGTCTCAAGAGTCTGAAAAATATCATCCAATGACTCATTACTCAGTCCATCCTTTATGAATTGAATTTTGTCGTCTTGATTGATAGAAACCATACCTTTGCTCTGACAACGCTTATCATATGTCCACCTTACACATTTATGGTAGACCTTCATTCTTTTAACTCTTCTCTTTTTGGAGTAAGAACTTCTTCTCATTCCTGGCATATGTTTAATAAATGACTCATGAATCTTACCTGGTAAACATACCTTAGCTTTAATGATTTAGCGCACATCCTCAGGAAGGCCCAAACGCTTGAATATCTTCATTCTTTCAAGTTAACAGCTATAGATCTTCCTGAGCACATCTTTGAGAAGAGTAGGGAACCTGTTTTTAAGCTTTGCAAAAGAGTCCTCCATTAAAATGATGAAAACTAAAAATTTTAACGTAGTGCAGTGTGGTTTAATGAGTAGGAAAGAAAGATTAATGAGAAAGGAAAAGAAGTTTTAGGTTGCCTCCCAAGTAGCCGCCCTACTTTAACGTCCTTAGCTAGACAAAAACCAAACTGATTAACCTTTTTTTTTGGGTTAGAGCTTACTTGTGGTTTCCTCAAATGTGATAATAGTTTTCAAAGTGCTGAGTGCGCTATAACACCCCATTTCTAGTCACCAATATTCCTCCTATGTAATTAATACATTTAATCGAATAAAATGATACATTATGGTGTGCATAAATTTACAAAAATATTCTAATAGTTAGTTACACACAACTTGGCCAAGTAAGGACACAAAGAAGCAATTAATATCCACTTAAAGGTCTACTATTGTAACCAAAATTGGAACATAAAATGACACAGATAATGACCTAACATACATGTCAAAAATCGGCCAAAACAAGGGGAAAAGAGTATGACATGAATTTTTATAAAAATCTAAGGGCAAAATCGTAATTTTCCATAACACAAGGAACAAATATTTTTTCCCTAATTCTTTTATTATTTTTGGCCGAGAGGGAAAATAAAAGAGGAAATGGCTACTTGATAATTAATAAGTCTATTTTGGAATATTATTATCAAGAGAAAAATCAAAGTTGGAAAAAAGCAATTAAATGCCTCATTTCCTTTGTGGTTTTGGTTCAGCCAAGGAGAAAAGAAAGCAAGAGACATTATATATATTCATTTGGTTTTGTTAAAGTAGGAACAAGAAAGTCATGTCTATAATTGATTTCTTTTGTATAATACTAATCGATAGGGCCTCATTGGTAAGTGCTACAAGATCTCGTACAGGCTTCTTACTACTACTATTGGTTAGTAATGGCATCCCTATCCATATCTTTATGAACGAACGAAAGGGAAAGGGTTTCATCCGTTCCCGGAAATGATTATTTTTCTGAGCTTTAATCCATAGGTATTATTTAGAAAGTCTAATCAGTTCCTATTCTTTTTACCGCCCCTGTTTAGTGAAAAGATGGTTTATTCGCTATATAGCAATCATTTCGTATATGATCTCTTTTCTTCTCAAGCTATTGGCTTTTTATCCAACTTGATAAGATGAGTCAGTACGTTCCACGATTAAAGACGAATCCGATCTTTCTAATTATTTCCAGCTTTCAACCACCGATTTCTTATTCAAAACCATGCCAGAGACTCCTTAAATCAGATACTTAGCTGGTCACTCAGGGGGCCTTTGGGAACTTATCAAGCCGGCCCTATCTTCAAGTCAGTCAATTTGAAAGTAGGTTCAGCTTCACTGTAAAATGAAGGTAGAAAAACGTGGATTTAGATGCACCCAATGCAAACTATAGCTATTGATATCTCCTAGACTACTACATCGTAGAGTTGCTATCTGGAGTGAAGTAAGTCGGTTGACCCCGGTCTTGTTTGAGTTGTTTTTGATATTCCCCGCTCGGCCGAGTGTAGGCCGAAGCAAATGCTTAAATAAAAAGAAGTAAGAGAAAAGTAAAAACACATGACTTCTTAGTTATTTCCCCCCCGTCCCCTACGGATGATAGAAGCCGCCCTGATAAGCAGCAAATCACGCTCTCGGATGAGAGCCCTCCTTTGTTCTTCCAGAAGACGAATGCGGTCCCGGAGCTCTTGTATGTGCCTTACCAGAACCTCCTCCTCGACAGGAGGCACGTGCTCCCAGAAGGCAGCCAGGATTTGCTCCTGCTCAAACTTTTCGTTCTCTACATTAATAATAGCTTGCTCAATTTGAAAACTAAAAAAGACAGATTTTCGGAGAATTCTATTCTCTAATTTTTGAGTATGCGCACCCAAAGAAGAAGAGTCTTTCCTCCCTTGTTCTCAGTTACTAAACGGCACTCACTTTAAGTTCGATAGCCTAGGGTTAACGAAGATTAGAAGTTTTTGCTTCCTACTCAGAGGAATAGATCACTTGATTTCCTGTGTAAAAGTACACAAGAACGTTTTGAACGAAATGATGAAAGAGATCGTATTGGATCCAATACAACCGGAAGCTAAAGCGGGCTATTGGCAATAGTTCGCTAGGCATGCTATCATTGGGAGAAGCGGATAAGTTATCTTCTTCGTCTATTGTGATGTCATCTCTATGAAACCTGCTATTCCTATCATGCATGCTATTGCTTTTATTTGCCAACCCCGGATTCAAAAGCAGCTCCTTCTCTCTTGTTTTCATCCGATCTATCATCTCGGAGCAAGTATAATAGTCTAAGAATAAGACATGGATAGTTTGGCAGTGGGCTGAGAGAAGTGTTATACCGTTTGTTGAATAAGCCAATAAGAAGGAAGGGATTTCTCAAGCAAGATAGCATTGCTAGAATGCCTCAAAAGACCTCTTATAGCGCTCTTGCCTTCCCTTCTAACTAGCCGAGCCTTCAGAAGAAGTCAATTTTGGATTCTATAACAGAAAAGAAAGACTAGGGCTATGATAACGAAACCAGTGTCGGCTACCGTTGACTGCTTTGTCGACTCTGTTGACGGAGTACCGCTCACTGCATGGCTAACGGAAGTCTTTATAGATTGTGTTTTCAGAGTAGCTTCTCCTTACAATTCAGATGTAGCTCGCTTCTTTTTGGGTGTGAAGCAGTGTCAAACCAAAATACCCAACAAGCATTAGCTCTCCCTGAAAAGGAGGTGATCCAGCCGCACCTTCCAGTACGGCTACGCATTGAACATCTTTTGGTCAACAAATGGAAGAGATAGAGAAACATATATAAACTCTCCTATCTCTCATTAAATTCAACTGATCAAGGGAAATAAAAAGGGAAAAGGAAATTATTTGTAATATTAGACAAAAACACAATTTTTGGACCAATAGGAATTGAGCACATGTAAAGTAAACTTTGATATTTCATTAAATCATCATCCCTCCTCTTTCCATCTTCATTTTCAGTCATCCATCTATACAAAGAGAGAGAGAGAGAGAGAGAGAGCTCAAATATATTCAATAGCAAGAACAAGCAAAGAGCCTAGGGTTTCATCAATCCAAGGTAAGAAATTGCAAAACCTTATGATTTTTGCCTTTTAATCACACTATACACTACTACAGAAGGCACTTTCAATGACTGTTTTTTTACCCTTACGATGACTGTTTTCATAGGGTTGTGTATGTGACTGTCGCAGAAAGTTTCAAAATCAACGAATGCTTTTAAAAAGTCATTGAAAGTGACTGTCGTTGTATGTCTTTTTTCTTAAGAAAAAAAAAGAAGATACAATAACTGTTTTTTAAAAACAGTCGTTGTATCTTGTATAAACATTGACTATTTTTATCAAAAACAGTCGTTGTATATTTTTTTTTAAAAAAAAAGATACAACGACTATTTTTGATACAAACAGTCGTTGTATCTTTTTTTTAAAAAAAAATTTATACCTTGAAAAAATCTCTGTTGTATGATATCTAATATCTACTCAAAAAGCATCTCGATTATTTATGTGAATCTAATGAATCAAGAGTATGTAAGAATATGTTTCACAATACATAAGCAAAAAGAAAAATTAATTTGATTCTATGCTTTAAGCAAATTACTCATATCATACTTAAGCATAAACATACCTCTCCAAATACACCTTTTCCAATCATAGTCAACAATTAAAAATCATCAACACTCATCTTATGCCTCTGAAGCCGTATGTATTCAGTTTCCTTTTTCTCCAGAAACTTGAAAAGGTTGTTTTGGTCTTCCTCAGAGACATCAACATCAGCTAACTTCTTTTCCAAGATAGTTCGACTATTATCAAAAAAGTTTACCGCCAATTACCACATAACTAATTTGTTTATGCAACTAATAATATTATACATGTTAACAGGAATAGAGATATCTTCAGGTCCACCAGAGACACATAAATCGTGATGTATAAAATAATAGCAATGACTTGAACACAAGAGTTACACATATAAATAGGTCTTAATAGTTGGACATAATGATAAACATTCTTGTTCTACATAATCATCCAGTTTTAATATCCATCCAAGATGGCAACCCAAACTTGCGATCCAAAAGGAGTAGGTTGGATCAAATAAACCAGCATCTCAAATTGAAACTTCTTTTGCACTATGACTTGTGTAATATCATTACATGATGTGATAAAGATCAAGTGCTATGGTTAAAAAAAGAAATGTACATAATAGAACTAAGTTGAAAAAAATATATAAAACATGGAACATATATTCATAAATACAAGCACTCCCCAACTGCACCCAAAATTGACAGAAGTTTGCGACAGATTTTCTGACCCATTGTTTCTCACAGCTCCCCATCTTAAAGATGGAGCTAAATTTCAATAATTTTCTTTCATTACACTCTAAACAGATCACTTTATTAGAAAGAAAGTTAACAAATGGGTTCACGCAGTCAGCTTCTGGTTGGAATGGGATGCATATCTGACTATATAGAACATGCAACTGATCTACATACTTTGCTCCTACAACCAAAAAGGATACTATGAAGATTCCAATATTCCTATTTTTAACAACATATATTACCAATCAGTAGCGCGTACACAAACTCTGGACAGTTATCATGAATCCTCATTCTTGACATCACTATACTATCCCTATATCAGGAAATTTTCCATTACCCATATGTGTTTTACTATGAGGACTCGTCCCTATTCTTGTTCTGTAAACTTCACTTCCCTATTCTACAGATCCTGCATTAACTCTTAACCCTTGGAATACCTATACTGGCCAATATCCTATATTTGTTTTCTCATTGTATTGCAGCTACCATTTGTTTGTAAACGGATCCTACACAAAGTATAACCTAATCTGAGTGAATTATGAACACCCTCCAAGGGAATGAAAAGCTGAAGCCTGAAGCAACAACTCTATAATAGTTATTTGGAATGTAAAAGATTGCTAGGAATTTATGTTTGAGTTTCTATATCCATTTTCTCTATCCCTAATCTTGATTTCTTTATTTACCTTATCTATATCCCTAAAAGTTTAAACCTAATCTCGAACTTCTTACCAATTTTTCTCCAGAGTTGAAGTTCCCAAATTAGGTCTATTCTTCTCTGATGAATTCCCCCATAATTCTCTCGTTTTGACTCCGGTACGATCCGACCCGTAAAATCCGAAGAGGTGGACCCGAAGGTGAAGAAGTACCGCGGCGTTCGACTGCAGCTGTGGGGACGGTGGTCAACGGAGATCAGAGATCTGGTGCGTGGGCAAAGACTATGGCTGGGCACTTTCAACATGGCGGAGGAGGCAGCGGTGTCGTACGACAGATCAGCTATTCGTATTAAAGGTGCTAATGTGACTAAAATATTCTCCAACCACCGCCTAAAATTGACCAAGTTATTGAAGAATTGAAATCAAACTAAATGATGATGAATAACTTTAAGCTGTTCAAAGAGCCTCGCATCTCTTCCCCAACCTCTCTACTGAGATTCCAGTATTCTCTGGAAGAACACAAAGCAGAGCCCAGAGAAGTAAAAGAAGTAGAATCAGAGGCATATTTCCAAGAGAGTAATTTGATTATACACCAATCTTTCAAAGAAAGTTTAACGAATAGTCGTTGAAAAATCATTTCAACGATGGTTTTGTGAAACCAGCGTTGAAACTCTAATTATATATAAAAGAAAAAGACACAGGCTCAGGGAGGCTTGATCACGCAACCTTGGAGAAATTACCAAAGGCCCAAACCATCTATACCATAATTCCTGATTTATTGCTATACAACAATTGTTTTAACATAAAACAGCCGTTGTAACTAAAAAAGAAATACGCAGGAGGGAGGCTCAAATCTGGAACCTCAATGTAAATTGCTAAAGACTTTAGCCAGGTGCGCCGGGAGCTAGATGGAAAGGATTCAACGACTATTTTAGGTAAAACAATCGTTGTAAATGTTATAAAAATGTTGATAATAAGAGAGTAGAAGAGAGAAATTTTAGAGAGATAAATTAGAGAGATATTCTCATTCACTTGTACATCAAAATACATAACCCAGGACCCCTATTTATAGAAATTTTTCAGTGCTACAGTAACTTGCTACAGTACTTTTCCGTGCTGTTACAGTGATTCTCGTGATGCTACAGTAACCTTCTCCGTGTGCTACAGTGATGAATAGTAGAATCCTGATGCTACATTGCCACACAGTGAATTGCTATAGTAATGCATAGTGATATTTAATCTTACATATCATATTGACTGGAAGAGCAGGTTGGCCTGGATATGAGCTAATGAACATCCACATAATTAATATTCATAACACTCCCCCTTGGATGTCTATTATGAATGTGCCTCATTAAAAACTTTAACTAGGAAAAACCCAGTGGGATAAAAACCTAGCCAAAGAAAAGAGTACATCATTCATTGATACACTGTTCAGTGCTGCCTCATTAAAAACCTTTCTAGGAAAACCCAGTGGGACAAAACCTAGATAAGGGAAAAAGAGTACAGCGTGTATCGACTCCCCCTCTTGACAACATCAGTTGATATCTCTAAATTTCCGAAGGCCAATGTCATAGACAAGATTTTCAAAAATTGTACCTGGAAGTGACTTTGTGAATAAATCTGCTAGATTTTCACTTGAACTAATTTGCTGGACATCTATTTCACCATCCTTTTGAAGGTCACGAGTAAAGAAGAATTTTGGTGAAATATGCTTCGTTCTGTCTCCCTTGATATAGCCTTCTTTAAGTGGGGTAATGCATGCAGTATTATCCTCATATAGAACTGTTGGTATCATTTTGCCCAAAGATAAATGACAAGTTGTTCGTATATGATGTATTACTGACCTCAACCACACACATTCTCGACTTGCTTCATGTATTGCTAAAATTTCTGCATGATTGGATGATGTGGCTGATATAGTGTGTCTCATTGATCGCCATGAAATAGTTGTACCTCCACATGTGAACAAATAGCCTGTTTGTGATTTACCATAATGTGGATCTGATAAAAATCCAGCATCTGCATAACCTACCAGTTCATGCTTAGATACATTTGAGTAGTATAACCCCATATCCATAGTGCCTCTTAGATAACGAAAAATATGTTTTATTCCATTCCAATGCCTTCATGTTGGTGAAGAACTAAATCTTGCTAATAAATTAACAGCAAAGGATATATCAGGATGTGTATGATTAGCAAGATACATTAGTACTCCAATAGCACTAAGATATGGTACTTCTGGACCAAGTAGTTCTTCATCACCTTCTTCGCTGATTACTCGCGGTCGGAATGGATCTTTATCTGGCTTTAGAGACCTTACAATCATTGGTGTGCACAATGGATGAGATTTATCCATATAAAATCTCTTTAGAACCTTTTTTGTATAAGTTTCTTGATATACAAAGATCCCATTTTTGAGATACTCAATCTGTAGTCTAAGACAGAATTTTGTTCTTCCCAAATTCTTCATCTCAAATTCTTTCTTCAAACAATGAATTGCCTTTTGGAGCTCTTCAGGAGTTCCAATAATGTTGATATCATCAACATAAACAGCAATTATAGCAAATTCACTATTAGATCCTTTTATAAAAATGCATGGGCATATTGGATCATTTTTGAATCCTTCTTTCAACAGATATTCATTAAGACGGTTATACCACATGCGCCCTGATTGCTTCAGGCCATACAGGGACTTATTTAACTTAATTGAATATTGTTCTTGAAAACTTGAATTAGATGCTTCTGGCACCTTAAGTCCTTCAGGGACTTTCATATAAATTTCATTGTCAAGTGACCCATATAAATAGGCAGTCACGACATCCATTAGATGCAGATCAAGCCCTTCTTTTACGGCTAGGCTAATTAAATAACGAAAAGTAGTCGCATCCACTACAGGTGAATACGTTTCTTCAAAATCAATGCCAGGTCTTTGTGTAAAGCCTTGGGCTACAAGACGTGCCTTATATCTTATTATTTCACCCTTTTCATTTCTCTTTCATACAAAAACCCATTTGCATCCAACTGGTTTTACATCTTCAGGTGTAAGGACTACAGGTCCTAACACTTTTCGTTTTTCCAATGATTTCAATTCTGCATTAATGGCATCTTTCCATAGGAACCAATCTTTTCTTTGTTGGCACTCGCTAATGGATTTTGGCTCATGATCCTCAATATTATTCATTACATCTTTTGCTATATGATAAGCAAAAATGTCGTCAACGTTGACTTCATTTCGATCCCATCGGATTCCATTCATAACATAATTTATTGAGATCTCATTATTTTCACATATATCATGTACCTGGGTCTCTTCTGGGACTACAACATTCTCTTCTGGAGATATCTCTATTGAAGATAATAACTCTTCAGGAGATGGCTCTTCTAGAGCTATTAAATTTTCTTGATTATCCTCAATTTGACCATCTATATTCTTTTCTCCTTTTCTTTTTTGAGGATTTCTATCTTTGGAACCGATGGGTCTGCCACGCTTCAGGCGTACTTTAGATTCATTCATAGTAGATTGTCCTTCAGGGACATCAATTTTAACAGGAGCATTAGCAGTTGGGATATGTGACTTTGTCACTTTCTTAGGGTCAGTAAATGCTTCTGGCATTTGATTAGCTAAATTCTGTAAATGAATTATCTTTTGAACTTCCAGTTCACATTGATTTGTACGAAGATCAAAATGAGCCAATGATAATTCATTCCATCTAATTTCCTTACCCAGATGCTTATTATCTCCCCCTAATGTTGGGAAAAGTGATTCATCAAAATGACAATCGGCAAATCGTGCAGTAAATAAGTCTCCCGTAGATGGTTCTAAATATTTTATGATTGAAGGAGATTCATACCCAACATATATTCCCATCCTTCTTTGAGGACCCATTTTAGTGCGTTGTGGTGGTGCTACTGGCACATATACCGCACACCCAAAAGTTCTTATATGGGAAATATTAGGTTCCTGACCAAAAACCATTTGTAAGGGGGAAATCTTTAAGTAACTTGTTGGTCTGATACGAATTAACATTGATGCATGCAAAATGGCATGGCCCCAAGCAGAAATTGGGAGATTGGATTTCATAAGTAAAGGTCTTGCAATTAGTTGCAACCTTTTGATGAATGATTCTGCAAGTCCATTCTATGTATGAACATGAGCTACAGGATGTTCAATATCAATTCCAAGGGACATACAATATTCATTAAAATCTTTTGAAGTAAATTCACCAGCATTATCAAGACGTATTTTCTTGATAGGATAATCAGGGTAATGTACTCTTAATCTAATCAATTGAGCAAGTAATCTCGCAAACGCCAGGTTGCGAGAAGATAATAAACACACATGTGACCATTTAGTTGATGCATCAATTAAAACTATATAATATCTAAATGGTCCACATGATGGGTGTATTGGCCCACAAATATCTCCCTGTATCCGTTCTAGAAATGTGAGAGACTCACTTTCTACTTTGCTTGGTGAGGGGCGAATAATTAATTTTCCCTTGGAACATGCAATACATGAGAAATCATGGAATTGTGGTATTTGTTTACACTTCAGGGTATGTCCACATGAATTCTCAATTATTTGTCGCATCATAATTGAACTAGGATGGCTTAACCGGTTATGCCAAACATTAAATTCATTTAAACTTCTGGTTTACATTAGTAGATTTCTGGTCTGTATTAGTGAACTTCTGGTTCTCAATAACATGTGTTTCAATTGTGTTTATAAATGTATAATATAAACCTGAAGAAAAAGCAGGACACTTTTCTAATATGCATTTTCTACCAGCAACTATTTTTGTAACAACAAGATATTCTTTATTATTTTTAGTTGTTGTTTCTATATGATATCCATTTCTGCGGATATCTTTGAAACTTAATAAGTTTCTTCCAGACTTGGTAGAATAAATTGCATTATCAATGCATAATTTTGTTCCTTCAGGTAATAGAATATTAGCTCTTCCGGAGCCCTCAATCAAATTTATACTACCAGATATAGTCTGAACGTTGGCTTTTTGCATTACCAAGGAAGAAAAATATTTATCATTTCTGAGTATGGTGTTGGTTGTTGCGCTATCAACGAGACATAAATCTTCAGGATTGATGCCGGTAAGATTCATTCTTCATTAAAAGAAATATAAAAATATAATTAAGATAAATACATTCGATAAAAGTAACATAAAAATTCAAATAGATAAATAATTATGCTAAGAAATCAGCAACATCAAAATGGGTAAAATCCATGTTTTCATACTCAGAATTCTCAACCTGATCCACATGATTTACTTCAGTTGTTGATCCTTTACCATTATTTTTTATTGATTCTTAGTAAAGTTCAACTAGGTGTCTTGGTGTACGACAGGTACGAGACCAATGACCTTTGCCACCACAGTAATAACATAGACTTTCAGCTTTTTTATTTTGCCCACTATTTTCTCTTTTATGGTTCTTATCAATCTTTTCCCTACTTCTGGTAGGAATTTGAACCACCACGTTTTCGACCATGGCCATGCTTACGGCTATAGCCACGTCCACGGCCACAATTAGATTCATTTATTACTACATTCGCTTATGGGAATGGAGTTAAGCCTATTGGACGAGATTCATGGTTTTTCAATAAAAGCTCATTATTTTGTTCAGCCACAAGGAGACAAGAAATTAATTTAACATATTTCTTAAACCTTTTTTCACAATATTGCTACTGCAGGAGCAAATTGGATATATCCATTTATACAAGCTTTTGAAAGGATGACCATCTTCTGGTGATCATACATTTATTTTAAATTGTTCCAAAGAACAAGTGGGTCTTTCATGGCCAAATATTGAATTTTAAGGCCTTTATGCAAATGGTGGTCTGGAAAAATTATGGATCAGACATTTAAGATAAATAGTTCTTTTTGATAATAACAAGAGCCATAAATTTATATATTACAAAATTTAACTTAGTTCAGAATAATGTAATAAAAAGGACATTCACAATATAATAACAGGAAATTCATAAAGGCAATAAATAATTCATAAAGTAAAATATTACGACAAAAATTAAAAATTTATGGCTTCAGGCCATTTAGTTCTCATGGCTTCATGCCAATTTGTATCATGACTTCAGGCTAATTAATCTCATGATGAGAAATTAAATATATATATGGCATCTGGCTATTTATCTTCAGGATAAATAAAAGTTGTACATAGCTTCTGGCTATGATATATATGGCTTCTAGTTATATAATAAGGAATCATATAGATATGACTTCTGACCATATAATAGGAGATCATAGAGATATAGCTTCTGGCCATATCATAAATATTCAAATAATATGACTTCTGGTCATATAATTTCAGAAATTGGATGTAGATGGCTTCTGGCCATAATAATAATAATAATATAAATAAACTTGTAAATGATATATATAAGATATAACAACAATAGTGATCTCCAATCCTAGCCATGGAACCCGATGTTCACAACAATCGGTAAAGATATATTTCTTAATTCCATATAATGGCTTAGACTATCCCAGATCTATGAAATAAAGATATTATAAAATAAAGTATAAATTATTAAAGAAATTATAAGAATATCATACCTTTGGCAGAGCTTCGTGCTGATAACGTGTTATAAAAATGTTGATAATAAGAGAGTAGAAGAGAGAAATTTTAGAGAGATAAATTAGAGAGATATTCTCATTCACTTGTACATCAAAATACATAACCCAGGACCCCTATTTATAGAAATTTTTCAGTGCTACAGTAACCTTCTCCGTGTGCTACAGTGATGAATAGTAGAATCCTGATGCTACATTGCCACACAGTGAATTGCTACAGTAATGCACAGTGATATTTAATCTTACATATCATATTGATTGAAAGAGCAGGTTGGCCTGGATATGAGCTAATGGACATCCACATAATTAATATTCATAACAGTAAATGTAAATTTAAAAACAAAAATAAACAGGAGGGAGGCTCGAACACGCAACCTTAACATAAATTCTGAGAGCCTTAGCCAGGTATGCCATAGCACTTGAGTCAAGTTTTGACGACTCTCTTATTTAAAACAATCGTTATAACTATTAATTTGAAAAAAAATAAACGGGAGGAAGGCTCAAACCGACAACCCCAATGAAAATTACGACATAAATTAGATTGACATGATTTAACGATTGTTTTTTTATAAAACAATCGTTGTAGCTCTAAAAATAAAAATAAAAAACAAAATTGGTGACAAAAGCTCGAACCCTCAACCTCAATGAAAATACTAAATCATTTTGCCAATTGTGCCACAATATGCACTGTGTCAGATTCAACGACTATTTGTTAAAAACGGTCATTGAATCTCTAAAAATATTAATTTTTTTATTCTTTAGCTTAACTTTCAACGACAGTTTTTTATAAACAGTCATAGAAAGTATGTTTTAATGACTATTTTCAAGAACAGTAATTGAAAGCCAACTTTCAATGACTATTTTTCTTAAAACAATCATTAATAGTTAATACTAAATTTCAAAAATTCCACCTCTTCCTTTTTAACATCCGTTTTTAAAAAATGGATGTAAATAGGTGTCGTTAAATATAATTTTTGTAATAGTATATAACCTCTCATAACCTCCTCTACTCCATTAAATCCATGATTTTCAAGACAAATGAAGAGCTTAGAGAAGAGGAGCATTTCAGCCAAGAGAGAAAAAGAGCAAGAATCAAGAGGTAATCACTTAAACTTGCTTCTCTTACCTTGGTTGATGTTGTTTGTGGATATTGTCATGTTTTCTCTTATTTTCAAATTTTGGACTGAAGCTAAACCTAGGGTAAATGTTACCCAAATTTCCTCTAAACATTTTTATTTAGTGTTTAAGTAGTTAATCTTGTGATTAGAAGTAGAAAGGAAGTGATTAGGCAAGCGAAAACAAGAAAACAACATAATCCTCCTAAGAACCCTAACTTTTTGTTCTAGGCATGACATAATGAAGGAGGGAGAATTTTGTAATTTTGATGATTCCATTGGATTTATAAAGAAAAATTGTGTAGGTATGCAAGTGTTCATAATTTTTGGATGCTTATATGCCAATTTGAGAATTTATGAAGTGTGCATGTACATGCTGTTTGATCTGCCCTATGTGGCAGTGTTGTTGTTCAATGTGTTTTATAGGTCAAACCTTCTCCAAAAATTCTGAAACTTTCCAGGATTAAATTAGATACATATATCTTTAATTTGATAGGTATTTTATAATTTTTAGACAAGTGCATTGGAATATATGGATTTTTGAAGTTATGTCATATTTTCTGAAATGCAATCTAGAACAGTGATGTTTAACAAATTACTAGGAATGACCATCTATAGTGAGCAAACCTAACTATTTTTTCTCAAATTTAAATTGAAACATATTCATTTAGGCTTTAGAATTAGTCAAATTTTATTTTTTTAGAATTAATGATGAATCTCCAAAGTTCACAGACCAATTTGTCAGTTTCTGGAAACAGTGAAATTGCACTGTGTAAAGCTGTATTGTGCAGAAACTGTTATAACTGTGATAGATAACTAGTAAACTGTGATTAAAATACAATAATAGTGCAAGTGATAACCAGTTACTTGTAACTCTAATTTTATAGGAGTTAGAAATAGCTGAGCCGGAACAAGTCTAGGGCAGGCCCAAAAATTGGAAAAGGAGTCAGGTAGTAACACTTTCTTTCATATACTATGTAATTATCTATATGTTTGTGTATGCCATCTTATGTAACATGACATTAGCCTAGCTATGATTTGGGATCTAGTGAAGGTACACATGAACAAGCCAGGGATTCAAACATGTTGTTTGACCTTGGACACGAGTTAAGCTAGGGTGCAAACATTAGTTTGGCCTTGGACAGTATGCATACAATATGAGTTAGCATCTTACATGCATGACAACTTGCATATTTATTGTTGCATTTTATATGTTTGAAATGTCTGTTACTATTGAGATTCTCTTGAATCTCACCCTTTTTCAAACTGAAAACCTTATAGCTGGGGCTAGCAGCTCAAAAGGCAAGGAGGTGGTTACCCGGGATTAAAGTCCCGGTGCAACATGAAGCTGATTCTAGTTATCTATAATTGCACTTTTTGTTTTTTGTAAATGCTCTGCACATTTGAAAATATTTTTCAAACCCTGCGGGGATTCTCCTGTAATGTAAACATGTACTTAATATCAGTATGATTCCACTATTTCTGTATACCTTACAGAACTTTGCGCTTACTACTTTATGAATATCAAAATGTTAAGGGGTTTGACATGTGCCGTCATTATACTCTCTTAGCCTTTGCCCGTTCACTTTGAATTTTCGATCACCATCTTGAATCTCTACGGCCCTATATGGCAATACTTGGACCACAATAAAAGGCAGTGGCCACCTTGATCTCAACTTTCCTAGAAAGAGCTTTAACCTTAAGTTATATAACAACACTTTTGGTCCCGGTGTGAACTCTCTCAGAATTCTTTTGTCATGCCACATTTTTTTTCTTCTCCTTGTATAACTTGGCATTCTCATAAGTTTGCTGTCTGAATTCTTTAAGCTCATTAAGTTGGAGAAGTCTCTTCTCACCAGCTACCTTTAAGTCAAATTTTAAAGCTTTTATTTCCCAATATGCTTTGTGATCCAAGACTTCAGGATTAGTAGATTTTGATACATCTATCATTCATATTGCTAATGGTTGATCCATACAAATTTTGTGCACCACGTCTTTTGTGTAGCTAGTTAATGTATCTACTTTGTAACAGTTGCCACCTTTATTTGGAAAGGACAAACCTTTAAAGATGTTGAAACATACTTGATTATCTTGAACTTACAAGGTTAACTTTCTCAGTTGTTCATCTATTAAAGTTCTCCAGTCGCTAGGAAGGCCTCCCAAGAATTATAGGAATTTCTTGGTCTTCTTCTATGTTGAGTATGATGAAATCAGCTAGGAATATGAGTTTGTTCACCTTCACCAAAACATCTTCTAAGACATCCCTCAGATGTTTTATTGATCTGTCAGCTAGAAGTAATGAAACTATAGTAGGCTTCACCTCTCCAAGACTGAGTTTTCTGTAGACAGATAAAGTCATGAGATTTACACTTGCTCCTTAGTCACAAAGTGCTCTTTCAAAATTACATTAACCTATGGTGCAAGGTATGTAAAAGCTTTCTAGATCTTTCAACTTTGGTGGTAATTTCTTTTGTAGAATGACACTACACTCCTCAATAAGTGCAACAGTCTCAAATTCCTCAAGCTTACGTTTACTTCAAAGAATATCCTTAATGAATTTTGCATAAATGGGCATTTGGGCAAGAGCATCTGCGAAAGGAATGTTGATATGTAAGTTTTTGAAAAATTCATGAAAAGAAACACAAGACACCAAGAAGGAAAACAAATGTAATATGAAGACCAACTTAGTATTAAATCTACTTGGTATTGATATTAATGACAACAATCCCCGATGACAGCGCCAAAATCTTGTTACGATGTGTAGATGGTTTATTAAAAAGTGCAAGTGTACACTGTCATAAATAAGTAATATAGAAGTGAGTAAAGTATCGTTCCCATGAGTATTGATCACTAAGTATCAAAATTAGTAATCTTAATTCTATTTAGTCATTCGATTAGTTGGTGATTGAGCTTTCAAAATAAAAATGATTAAATATGAATGCAATTGATATTAAAACAAATATAAGAAAAAGCCCTAGGGATCAGATTTCGCTTAACAAATTTCGGATTGAATCACCTATCTATTCTAGTTCAATTTATTCCACATGATTGATAGTCGAGTTTCTCTAATTTAATTACTAACCTCTTCCAAGGTCAAGCAATTCTATAATTAATTGCTAATCCAATATATCCCTATATGAATTAAAACAATTAATCATGCATTAAGATTTATAGGACTCATTAAGACTCACAACCCATATGAATATATTCCTATTATATATGCAAATTATGGTTTTAATTATAGGATCTATACACATGTATCTCCTTCTGGTCTCAACATACATATTAAAATCATTCAAAAGATGGCCAGTCAATTGAAAGCATTAAGAAAAAAAATTAAAACTCAATCATGAAGGAAAATTAGAACTAGATTTAATAAGTTAAAATTCAATCCATCATTAGTAAGCTACGTCATTACCCTAGGAAAATGAAAATTTAGCTCATGATGAAATTAAAAACAAAACCAACATAAATTGAAGACTTCATAAACATTGCATAAAACTTAATTATTAAATTCTAAAACATAAATATACAACTTAAAGATGCATGAAAATGGAAAAATCTAGCCTTCTATATAGGAGATAAAACCTTCCATGTAGGTAGCAACCTATACCATCCATAAAGGAGGAATAATTAAGGCTTCCATGAAGGAGGCATGCAAAAACTAATACAATGTATGAAATTAATTCTAAGATGCTGTCTATCTCCTTTCGAAACAGTACCCCTCTCTCTGTGCTCCAGCTCATCCTTCTTTTATCAGAGAAGGACGCTCTCTCTTCCTCCTCCTCTGCTCTCCCCAAGGTCTCTATTTATAGGAAAAAAATGTGTATGAATAGTAATTTCCATAGAGGGAATTCTACTAACAGTAACTGCTATAGTAAACTGCGTATGCTACAGTAACTGCTACAGCCTTATCCCTTAAATGCCTTCTCCAATTCTTCTTAATGTGGTGTTGTACGTGGCTATCAAAAGAAAAGAAAGGAAATATTATATTATAGTAGTAATAATAGTAATAAAAATATTTATTCTAAAATCATTATTTATTTATCAGTTATACCCAAATTCATTATATTAAGCTCAAATATCGCCCACAAAATCATCATGTAAGGGAAAATAAATATAAAAGTATTTTACTTATCACCGGTACCAGCATTTTACATTGGTACATTAA
The DNA here is from genome assembly GCA_037074505.1 of Albizia julibrissin. Classification (NCBI taxonomy): domain Eukaryota; kingdom Viridiplantae; phylum Streptophyta; class Magnoliopsida; order Fabales; family Fabaceae; genus Albizia; species Albizia julibrissin. The sequence goes on along the minus strand of CM073477.1, from coordinate 54,970,225 downwards.
GATTAGCATGTTTAGCCCAGGGAAGTGTTAGGATAGGTGACCCCCTGGAAAGTTACTTGTACATGTTAAGTTATGTAATATAAAAGAGTAAAAACATGTTATACAATGGTCTATAGGCTGTATGTTGTCAAAAGCTTTCCTTAAGCTACTATAAATGTCTGTTGTATGTTATTCATGAAGTGCTTGTGTATCCAAAATTTTGTGAAATGACAAGTATGCCCTTATGATTATGTGAAATTTACATCTTCCTTATTTTAATATAGTGAAACATAAACATGGTGAGACTAAGAGGTAGACTAGGAGGTAGAGGTGTTGACCAAGGATAAGAAGCTAGACTTGACCTAGCAGCAAATATTGGGCATGCTAACTAAACAATGAACAATATACATGATCTTAGGGATGAGCTGCGAGAAGAGCAACAAAAATAAAATGTAGATAGGGAGAGGCAAAATAATCCTGGTGGACAAGAGGATGAACTTATGCAGCCTGAGGAACCTAAACAAGGGCCTCTGCCTAGACATGTTGCTAAGGGTAAACGTTTGCAGACATAGGTGTCATGGTTCTGTCAGTAGCAATCCCCTATTTTTGAGGAAAATTTGATCCCCACTTAACAGAGGATTGGCTATCCCTACTAGAGAGAATTTTCATAATTTTAGAATACCTAAATAACATTAAAGCCCAACTGGCTATTTACAAATATTAAGGGGTTTGACATAACGAAGCTGCTCGATGCCCCTCCCACTGTATCCATGACTTTGGTGAGCATAAGGAGAGGGTACACTACTACAAAATGTAGATTTTACGTCCCTAAAAGACATCCCTTTTTTAAAAAGGGAAGTAAAAAATAAAGACGGTGACATTTTTGTAATTGTGGATAAGAATTAAGTAACTTTAGGTGTCCCTTTTTAAAAAGGGACGCCTAAAGTCTAAAAAAATTTTAAAAAAATTAATTTTTTTTAGACTTTAGGCTTCCCTTTTTGAAAAGGGACGCCTAAAGTAAAAAAATTAATTTTTTTAATTTTTTTTAGACTTTAGGCGTCCCTTTTTGAAAAGGGACGCCTAACGTCCTGGCTTTAGACGTCCCTTTTCAAAAAGGGACGCCTAAAGTAAAACAAATTAATTTTTTTTAATTTTGTTTTTAGACTTTAGGCGTCCCTTTTCAAAAAGGGACGCCTAAAGTAAAAAAAAATTAATTTTTTAAAATTTTTTTTAGACTTTAGACGTCCCTTTTTGAAAAAGGGACGTCTAAAGGTAACATATATCAGTCAAATTGATACTGACATCATTCTCTTGAAGCTCATTTTCCATTATAACTCTCTCTCTTACTCCCTTTCATTATCGTTGTTCTTTTTTTGAAAGTCGTCCTCCTCTATCTCCACCACCAACATCTACCGTCTTTCCCTCCATTGTTGAAGCTCGTCGCCATTGTTCTTCCTCGATCTTTGATGCTGTTGGTTCCTCCTCCCTCCCTCTCCCGCCGTTGGCCTCCATCCTCCCTCTCCTACTGTGGCCAAAAGGTATGGATAATTAATTTTTCTTTTTTTAGGCTAAGTTTTAAACTGAGATTATTGTATATGTATTTTGTTGTGTTAAGATTTAGATTTATCTTCATTTTAGATTCATTTTGATTTATCATCATTCACCAATATTAATCTGTAAGGATATTTTGGTTTATAAAAAACTGTTCGATCTTGTTTCTGTATGTTATAATTGTTAGGCAGTGAAAAATATAAGCGAGTTTTTTTTTTAAAAAACAACTTTAGACGTCCCTTTTCTTAAAAAGGGACGTCTAAAGTTTTATTTTTTAAAAAAAAACTTTAGACGTCCCTTTTTTAAAGGACGCCATATCCTAACTTTTTTACGTCCCTGGTATAGGCGTCCCTCTTTTTTGGACGTTAAAAGGGCTAAAAAAAGGACGTTAAAAGTGTTTTCTGTAGTAGTGGTAGGTGGGGTTGATATTGGTATTGATTTGTACCTTTACATTCATAAGAGGGATATGCTCGCTATGAAGTGTGTTATCCTTTGGGCAGTTAAACATGTGACCTGTTGCAACTGTATGATGTTCAAGGCTATCAGTGAAACACTCAACATTTGCCTCTCACTAAGGCAAACCATTTGGGGGAGGAATGTGTAGCTGCCTATAGTACTTAGGCTACTATTTCCCCCTTAATGCTTCATAGTATGATCCTTCATCAACTCTTATATGAGAAACCATATTTGTTCCTATATTTCATCACACTGTTTCTGAAGCTTTTCAAACTATTCATCCTGGTTATTTCTTCAAGGTTGCTGGTGACTATAATATTTTGTCTTGGTCAATCCAAAGCTAGCACCCCTAAGAAGATCAGGCTCCAATGTCTTCGCCAATATGTCCTCATCTACGGAAAGGCAACCCTCTGTATTTTAACTTCTTAGGACATGGCTTGCTATGCATTTAACAATTATGCTAATATTGATAGTTAATTGAAGATATTACTTCAATGAATTGGGGACTAATATTAATACTTATCATTTTATCGATGACCTCCTTCACCTAATAGTCATAAGAGCCATCTTTATTTTTTCTTGCCACTGACCAAATTTTATGACAGGGAGGTCTACTATTGTCCCCACTCTCAACAACCAACTTTTTAGCAATCCAAGCGTACCCCTTTCACCCTCCCTTGTAGGGATACTTATTGTTCTTCGTCCTCCTCCTATTCACCCAGCTTAATTCATATGAAAACACATATCACTCTAGTTAATATTAAACAGATACATGAGAGTGTTATGAATTGCGAATAACAATTACTTGGAATGCTAGGTCAGGACATGAGATGACAAAAATTTTTGAATCACTCAATTTGATAGTGGATTGAAGATCCACTGGAACTTCTGTCTCATCAACCTCTTCAAGATTCTGCAAATACGCCTTCGTCAATGTATGACAGAATGTGCATAGTAAAAAAATAAGGAGAATATGGAATACATAATAGAGAATGTGAATACACAAGACAAATCATACTTTAAAATAAGAAAAACAGAGCAAGCAAAGGAATGCGACCTAGCTAGGGCTCCGAAACAAAAAAAAAAAGAAAGTTAAGGCAATCGAAGAGACTCGCGCGACTGTTGGACCAAAGTTCAAAGAAAGTAGTGGAGGATGTTGTTCGCCTGAATGCTACTACCGACGGGAGGAAAAGTCAATCAAAGTTTTAGGGTACCAAGGATGGTGGGTAATGTTCGACCAAAGACAAGCATGTTAAGTTTAATAACTTGGGAAAGTAAAGAGAGGCGAGATTGCAGGTATGTGTTTTAAAAGACTTGACAAAACTTACTCACGGTTCTAAGTTTAGAACTGTTATGATTGGTGGCCTTTTCTTACGGTTCTTAATTTACAACCATAATGAACATTTGAACGAAAATTCACAGTTTTAACATCATAGTGGATAGGTTTTGTAAATAGTGATGGTTATTTCTTAATAACCGTTAGGTATTTGACATGGTATTCTGAAAAAGTGATGGGTTTTACACAATTTTTTTTTGAGCAAATAGAGTCAATTTTATTAATCCACAAAAAATCATTACACTCACTAATCACCCTGTAAAGAGAAAAAAAAGAGCAACCTATCATACAACCTATATCAAAGTAAAGAAAGCCATAAACCTACATTACAACCTATTTAAACTAGAAAAAAATATAACCTACACTACTAATCCTTTGTTAGCCTATTCCAGTCCTCATTCCCATCGAAACATCTTTACCCACAAGGTCCTGTAATACATAGCTTGCAGAGGAGATGGTGGTTTATTCAACCACCCTTGTGGTACCATACTCCTCATCACCATAGCTGCAATATAATCTGCAGCATTATTGCCCCCTCTTGATACTAAGGACAGTGACCAGTCACTTACAGACCTGCTTAGCTGAAGACACTTCTGCAGCACATCACTACACCTCCACTCACATCCTTGCACTTCCCCCTTCTTAATTCTGCTAAACAATTCTTGATAGTCAGTTTTAAAAACATGTCCAGCGCTAAACACTTCCTTCATCCTTAAAGCCTCAAGCATATCCAAGCACTCAACCATAAATACAGATGTAGCCTTCACCGATGCTCCAAAACCACACATAAACCTCCCTTCGTCATCTCTTCCTAATACTCCATATGCTGCCTCCTTGCTCTTCATACAGTAAACTCCATCAATATTAATTTTAACCTGACCTTGTTGAGGTTTTTTCCAGGTTAGACTTCTTTCCCCTTGTCTCTCCTCATCACACTTCCTCTTCCTTTTCCCTATACGTTCCTAGTACTCATTCGTTAGCCTCATTGCTGTACACATACAGTCAAAAGCATTAACATCTTTTTCTTCAAATACAAACGAACGCCCAGCCTTCCAAATTCCCCGTAATTGTCTTTTTAATAATCATTACTTTTTTGGATTTTTTAATAATTTTTAAATTTGATATTCAACCTCATAGTACAAACAAAAAATTAAAAAAGAAAATGATAGTTTGAATAAAGTAATAAAAAATGTCTAAATTAGCAACGATTGTTTACTAATAATCATGAAGAGACAATTGTTTTTTTAATATTTTTAGGCTACATTGCTCTAACAATTAATTTTTTTTAAGATTCAAAAAATAAAAAAAAAGTAGACGTGGTTTTCAGTCATCACCACTATTGTCCTCTGCCTCCTCCTGCCCGTCCCCCTCACTAGGCACTTCATCAACGTTTGAGGAAGAAGATGAATAGTTTGACAAGAAGTGATCATACAACTTGATTATGATGAAGGATGAGGTCTAACTTCCTATTCAGACTATGGGCGTGTCTAGCGAAATGCCTTGTTGAGCAGTGAAGACCGGCCAACGTCTTTAGCAGAGCCTCTATTTGAGGAGGAGGCAGAAGAGGAGGAGGAGGGGCTTGTAGATGAGGAGGGTGAGGATGACAAGGAGAAGGAGGGCAAGCATGGGGATGTGGAGGAGGGTGAATGGAAAGAGCTCTCTAGCGTCTGACCATAATGAGGGAGAGAACGACGAGCTTATTAAAAGGTGCTTTTTAGAAAAGTACTATGAACAAAATGATTACTTTGTTCTAAAGTATTTTACTTTAGAAGAACTGGTACTTGGTGTCAGACCGAATGATGTTTTGAAAGGGTGCTTTTTAGATTTGTATTTTACATGACGGTTGTTTATTATGAAATGTCATTTTTGTCATTCATGTTTTATGGTTAATTGACATAACCATTATATATGTGTTTTTGATAATGTAAGGTTGGAAGATGAATTATTTGTAAGTGTTATATGATGGTTGTTTCAAAACAACCGTCACTTTTGTCATTAAATAAATGACAGTTATTAACTACGACCGTTATTTTTATGTTTTAGCTAATTCCATTTCACAATACATGATGGTATGCATAATTAACCATTACATTTAAACGTTATGTATCCTTGCATGACCTCTACCTTGACATATATGATGTTTCTTAGATGTAATCATTATGTATTAGATGTTATAAATGCTCAAATCTATGGTAGTGAAGAAAGTGGTGTGTGTGTGTGTGTGAATGGTACGTCAACATCTTTTGAGGATGATTTTCAATTTCGATTAAAGAGTTGTTGCTAATCTAATATTCGCATATACAATGCATCTAATTATATACAATGCATCTATCAATAGAAATATTGTATATAATTCTAATACACATCGTATCAAATCATATACAATGATTATAATTATTGAATGTTTTTAATAATTAGATAGTCGTGACTCTGTGTCGAAAAAAAATGGGCATTCCAAATCCAACATTTCCTCAGTTTACAAGTTACAAAGTAGCCACCTATTATAGTATCAATTAAAATTTTCTCCTGTCAAAGCTTTAAAAAGGTTTTAAGTTTTGTTTAAAGTTCAATTCTAAATATGAAATTCTATGAGCGTATTTATGTTATTATGTATGGTTTACATATGGTGTAGACCAATTTGTGTCTATGAAGTGAATGCCAATGTCAAAATTGATTCACCTTCAAACGAGAAAAATTTGCAATGGCATCAACCATTATCGAAAAGTTTTAAATGTCAGATAATTTGTATCCAACAAATAAGTTCCCATAGAAAAGGCTTGTCCATCATACACATGCATTATTATAGTCTATTAATTTTAGATGTGTATATTGATATAGCGGAAAGGGAAACACCAATGTATTTTATTTATCTTTATTGAATGAAACATGTCCAGGAGCACATATTACCGGAGTCTAAGAAAACAAGTAATTGGTTGTCATTGCATGAGCTTTACCTTCGTTGCATTTGGGGTGTGTGTGAATTTTCATATACTTTAAAACTGGGATTCATGATGAAAATAAGATAAAATAATTCATGAAAGTTATACATTTTAATTCTGGAAGAATAAAAGTATCCATAATATGATAACATTTACAACACGTTGTATTCTACTTGGCTGAGTAAAAATTTATACATTTGAATTCCTGGTAAAACATGAAATTTTGATATAAAGTATGTACATCAAACATTGTTCATGAAGAATAAATCGAAAAGAATTTAATAGGAAGTAAATAAATAAGAAATTTATTGGTCTCTTATATATATACTACAGAACGAAAGAACATGTAAATATTTAAAATTCAAATATGAAAAATATTTGACTTTATTTATCTTTTGAGAATCCATTTAAATTTATTTATTTGAACTTTTGGACAAAAAACTTTTTTACATCAAGTTTCAAATTAGTCCTTTAAATTTATAAAGTGTATTTTTAGTCTCTTAATGTTAACACATTTTGTCTCATTTACATAAAATATGACTCATCAAATTTAAATGGTGACTTCGTTATTATATGCTGACATATTAATATTTAATTTAAAACTTTTTAATTGAAAAATATTGAAAATGAAACCTAATAAAGATGTGGTCTAATCTTTCAACATCAACAAGTATAATCTTTGATGTATAAAATATTATATTAAAATATTAAATCATAATGACTCTTTAAATTCATTGAGTCATCATTTTCATTAATGAGGCAATTAACACTGTTAACTTTAAGGGAAAGAAAATATACTTCAGAAACTTAAGAAACTAAATTGAAAATTAAGATAAATTTAAAACACCAAATGTCACTACAAAAAAATAGCGAATTAGCGACGGAATTTCCGTCACTAATCAACTTAGAGATGGAAATTAGCGACGGATTAGAGATGAACAATATTAGTGATGGAATTTGTTCCGTCGCTAAAAAGACCGTTACTAATTGATTAGTGACGGAATTTTGCATTCCGTCGCTAAATTCCGTCTCTAATTAAGAGACCGAATTTAGCGACGGAAATAATTCCGTCGCTAATTAGAGATGAAAAAATTCCGTCTCTAATTAGCGACGGAATTGACTAACTAGAGATGAAAAATTTCATCTCTAATTATAGACGGAATTTTTCGTCTCTAATCCGTCGCTAATTATTTTTTTATATATAATTTAAATTGCCACATGTCTACAACATGAGCCTCCACATGTTCCTCGCCGGCGGCCGCCACATGTACCAATCAGCCACTGCCACCTGCCTCTGGCCGCCATGTGTTCCGGTAAGCCGCCACGTGTCATCCTCCAACGCGCCCCACGTGTCACCCTCCACCTCACGCCACGTGTCACAAGTCACAAATTGGTTGCATTTTGTGACTAAGTTAGGATTCGAAGCCATGACCTCTCACGCGTGTGCTAGTGCCTTTGCCAGTTGAGCTAAGAAGAACCTGTGAAAGTTAAATGCAAAATCACATATATATATATATATATAGAGAGAGAGAGAGAGAGACATAGACACACACATTCACACATACGTACATACATACATACATACATACGTACTTACTTACGTACCTACACACACACACACACACACACATATCACTTGCAAACAAAAATAGAAATACAAAATTTTATATATTATTGAATATTTTAATTTAGTTTTCTTTTTTTATTTTATGTAAATATTCTACCTAAATTTTTATTATTAATATCTTTTTTTATTTATTTTATTTTATATTTGATCTTTTTGTTTATATTTATAAAATTTTTATTTTATTTGTAAATAATATATTATTAAAAATTCAAATATATTATATTATAATTTTAATTTCAAAAATAAATATGAATTAATAATTTTTATTTATTTATTTTAATATTATAATTTAAATTTAAAATAATTTAAAATTTAAATTATTTAAAAAATTATAATTTTGGAAAAAAAATCGAATTATTAAAAAATTTAACTATTAGAGACGGAATTAGCGACGGAAATTCCGTCTCTAATTAGAGACGGAAAAATTCTGTCTCTAAGTGACGGAATTTAGCGACGGAATGTAATTCCGTTGCTAATCCGTCTCTAATTACGACGGAAAAATTCCGTCTCTAATATTTAGAGACGGAATTTAGTGACGGAAATTCCGTTTCTAATTAGCGATGGAAAAATTCCGTCTCTAAATTCCGTCGCTAATTTTTAGTGACAGAAATTAGTGACGGAATTTAGCGACAGAATGTAATTCCGTCGCTAATCCGTCTCTAATTTAGAGACGGAAAAATTCCGTCTCTAAATTCCGTCGCTAATTTTAGTGACAGAATTTGTGAGGGATTAGGGACGGATTAGCGACGGAATGAAATTCTATCACTAAATTCCGTCGCTAATCCTGTATTTTTTGTAGTGTGTATAGCTTAACCTAACTTGAAAGTGTATAAAGGTACACCAAAATGAAATAAAAATGAGGCAAAATTCAGCTAGAAAATATAGTCTAAACTATAAGGGATAGTTAAGTCTCAATCTGGATTAATCAGTTACTCAAATACTTGATAATAAAATTTAAGAAAAGCACAGAACACCAAATAACCCAAAGGGTTATAAAAAAGAGATAGTTAATAATAGGAAATAATAAAAAGAAATTCATTGGTCTCATATGTGTATTAATTAGAAAATAAAAGAAGATATAAATATTAAAATCCAGATATGAAATATTCAACTTTATTTATATTTTGATTTCCAGTTTATATTTATTTCTTTGAAATTTTGGAAAAATGAAGGTTTAAAAAAATAACTTTTGAGAAAACTTTCTTTTAACAAATAATCATTATGTTATTCCATAACAACTCATAATTCTTCATAAATTAGCATTCATCACTAACACTCAATATAAGGAAAAATTAGATAGAATATATATATATATATATATATATATATATATATATATATAGTATTAAAAAACATCATCACAAGACCTGCACCTAAATTTACTCTCTCTCAGCCACCCATACGCACCCACACCAACACACATTTCTTATAGTGCTTTATTTACAATTCAATAGTAAAGATCTTTGAAGAGAGAGATTATGTATATAAAAGCAATCGAGACCCCTTTCCTTTCTCTCCTTCTATAGAGCCTTTGTTGCTTGGCTTGCGTGTACGCGTGATGGTTCTCGCTGACTCTCCCCTTGATGTTCGCCTAAGCATGTGTATTTTTGTGTCATAGTGTATATATAGTGATATTGATGGATCAGCTCTTAACCTTGCAATGGGGGTGTGTTTTGTCTCAAACCCATCAACTATTGCAATTTTCATTCAGATCTGGTATGCGATGCTTTGAGGTTTGTGAGTCAGTGGTTACTGGTGGTGATGATTGGGATATGAAATTATGGTGGTTGTTGTTTTATATCTGAAATATTAGAGGTATTTGTCTCTAACCCATCAACGACTGCAATTTTCATTTGGATCCAGTGTGCAATGCTTTGTGGTCAGTGAGTTGGTGGTCAATAGTGGCGATGGATGGAATCTGAAATTGATGGATCAACTGTTAAACTTGCAAAACGATGGTAAATCACTCCGATCTGGCTTCTTTGAGCTGCGATGGAGGTATTTTTTGTTTCAAACTCATCATCTATTGTAATTTTCATTTAGATCCGGCATGCATGCGGTGCTTTGTGGTTCATGAGTTGGTGGTCTATTGTGGCAATGGTTGGGATTTAGATTGTTGTGGTGTTGTTTTTCTATTCCATTCGAGTTGTTTTGAATGCTATTGGTTTTTGGCTCCAGGTTTTGTTGGAATTTTGGGTCTAAATTCAATGGGTTATGAATAAGAAGTAGGTTGGAAGAGAAGAGGGAAAAAGAAGGAGAAAATGGTGTGTAAATAGAAGTCCCACGTTGGACAAATCAAGAGAAACAAGAGTGTATATAAGACTTAACTTTACACCTCTAAAATGGATCATTGGGCCAATCCACTTTTGTGGAGGAGTGAAGACGCAGGTGGGCTTTGGTCCACCACGTGCGCTGCCATACGGCAGGCTCGGTTCAGTTGGTCAGTCGCCGTCGGTCGACGCGTGTGTGGGATTAAAAAATTACTTTTTAGTTTGTCTGAATAATCCCTGAACTTTTGTTTAATTCCTTTTTTACCCCTCTGTGATTCTCCCAACAGTGGCTGTAGCAAAATGCTGTGACCGAACCAATGCATCCGTTTGCTCTATTCTGGTGTGTCTGTTCGTACGAAGCACCAGTTCACCAGCAAGAGTCATCGTTCGTTTTGTTTTGGTATGTCTATTCGCACGACGCACCAGTTCGCCCGCAAGAGTCGAGTCCATCTGATCAATTTCCGTCATCTATAAATAGGATGTGCTAGTGATTGGAAAAAACAGATATAGAGATCAATCTCAAAACTCTCCTTTCTCATATACTGCATAGTGCATTCTGCAATAATCTCATATTCTGTGCGATTCTGAAAGCAGTCTCGTTGTGTTCGTTTGGGCTTCTGAATTATAGTGTCATCATTCTGAAGACGCAATCCATTCTATCCTGAGAGACAATTGTTTGAGAACCTTGGGCATCCATATAGAGGGAACAAATTGTCTTAAAGAGACAACGTACGTTGGGCTCGGATTTTATCAAAGTTCATTATCATTTTCGACAGTCTTGTGAGTTTCTTTTTTTTTTGTATAGTATACATAACTGTTGTGTTTACATATTATGATATCTTAACTATACATATTCTTATTGAAATTTCTATATTGAAAGTACTTTCCCCAACAAGTTTTTCTAACCAAGTTAGGTAAATTTTTATCTTGAGTTTTTATAAATTTCTATCTATGATGTGTGCTTTTTCTAGTATAATGGTTGGTTTGATTTAAGAAAAAATCAATTGACTTTGTTGGTATTTGTTTTCTCTTGCATTGCTAACCATCAAGTTTGACAAATCTTACGATGATGAAGATGAAGAGGATACAAATATCATTGAGTATTGTTGCGTGTGTTGATGTATGCCGCCTATCAAATCAACGATATACCAAAGATATATAATAATGAGTATTTCAATTCTATCTTCATTTATACAAACATATCAAATCGTATGATTAACCTTCATAACAGCTCATGATTCTTATATGTAAATCACTCTAGTTGATATAATGTTTCTTTCAAATAATATTGTAAAATCCTAGCAGATACACCAATTTTATGGTTAAAACATCATATAACCCACAAAGATTGGTTGCTATTATTTTCTTTTCAAGTTCATCATATTAATCCTTAACAAAATTAATTTATAAATCTGATAAATTTCCCTATTATTGAAGTCCGATTTGGTGATGGACTTGGACACCAAAAGAGATCACTGAAGGTTCGAGATTGTTCTAAATTACACATATGATATCGCTTTTTGTGACTTCCATTATCTTCATTATTTCAAACATCCATAATGTCTTCCTGCATTAGGTTCAATGGGATGAACCTTCAACAATTTCAAGGCCAGAGAGAGTTTCACCAAGGGAGAAAGAGTCTATTATTATAGCTTATACTGTTGTAAAAATTTCTCGACCAAGAAATGTGAAGAGCAAAAGGTTGAAGCCTACTCATATTCCATCATCTAGTAAGAGAATCTTGAACCCAAATTATCTTGAGTCCAATCTTGAATATGTGTCATGAGGCTGTAAGACCTAGTGCATTTTACGTTATTATTGGACTGTGTCTTGAGGCAGTAAAAACTGATATGCATTCAGTGTTGTGATTGGATTATGTGTCCTAAGGCTATAAGTCCTAATGTGCATTTTGCATAGTTATTGAATTGTGTGTCCCTGGGTTGGGGACCTGACATGCAATCTGTGTAAGCATTGGGCTATGTGTCCCATGATTGCTGAATATGCTGAATGTACTGAATGCTAATTGGATAGTTTGTTTTGCATGCTTCGTGAACTTGTATATTATATGGATGGACTGAGTATCAAGAGATGATTCCCCAAGGAAAAGTCAAAAGAGACAAAGTAAGCTAGCATGGTGTAGTAAAATACCATGATATTAAAGTATATGGTTGGGGAAATGTTACTTGTGATATTTCCCAAAAATAGAAGAAAGAAGGGATAAAAAGAAGTCAAGTCCTCTCTATGTTAATTAGAGTTTGTGAAAAGGGAAATTTATAGTCCTGATTTAGTGGATTTGACCTTAGAACATATTAAGAGTATTCCTATAGTAAAAGTGGGTTGGGATAGTTTATTAGCTAGAGAAGTGACATGAAAAATGGGGAAAGATATAAAGAAACAGTGCCCTAAGTTAATGCAACAATGTACTCTCAAATTTCTAAGATGAAATTGATTTTTACATGGGGAGAATTATAACATCTCAAATGTTGCGCCTAGAAGTTGAAAAATAAATCTAAATTCAATAGATTATTAAGCCCACTTGAGCTAAATGTCTTAAGCATATCATGAGAAAAATGTTTAAGATAATTATTAAAATTATTTATGGGCCTTGAAAATTGGGGAAATATTATGGAATATTATTTTGGGGATTTTTAAAAATTATGAAGAGGCTTAGTTCCCCAAAAATGGCCCAAATAATTTTAAAAGTTAATTTCTAGGAATTTAAAAACCTATTTTCCCAAAAATTTAAGATAAAATAGTTATAGGTTATAGTTTGACTTGAAAATTTTAGGAACATTATTTTGTGGCTTAAAGAAGCTAATTGAGGAAGAAAATCTTTATATGCAATTAAGGATTAATTTCTAATACTTAGTGCTTTCATTAAATTGAGAAAGGGATCAAGTTGCAAACAAAAGATTGGTAGAAGGGCAAAAAGGTCTTTTCCACCCTCATAACACTCGGCCAACCCCGTTTACTCACTCTTCTTTCCTTCATTTGACACAAACACATGCAACATTCAGCTAGAAAAGATAAAAAGAGAGAGAAAGATAGAGAGAGCTAGAGGGGGAGAGAGAGCTGGAGATTTTGCTGGAAAAGGAGGAAGGGAAGCCGGAAATTCCCATGCAACCCTAGAATCCAACGTAGGTAAGTCTACTACACCCTTTTCCACTTTCATTTTGGTTGATTTGTGGTGTTCTTTGGGTTAAATTCGTGCTGGAAGTTGAGGGTTGTTGGGAAGAAGTTGCTGTCACCATGAAAGGTTGTGTTGAGCACATGCATGCTGATTTTGAAGTTGATTTTCTATTCTTTTGGTTCTGTATAGAAATTTTCAAAAAATAATTATATATGTGAAACAAATATAGTAAAATTCATACTTAATATATTTATTTAAAACTTTTTGATACAGTGACATATATCAGTTTTTTAAAACAATTGTTCATGTTAATAAAATGAACTCCATCTTTAAAAATATTACGTTTTTAATTTGTTCCTACAATGATAGTTGATATATTTAAATTATAGATGATTTATATTGTCTTATTAAATATTGATATTGATTGAAGTGTGTGTGTATATAAACATAAATTATAAAGTGATAAAACTCTTTGAAGAGAGGGAGGAGAGGGTATTAAAATTATTTTACCCATATTTTAAAATATTAAATTAGGTTAATGACTCGCTTTGTTGAATTTACCAAAATGATTAAGTTGCTGGGATTTTCTCTAAAGATGGAAATAATGATTATAATTATACCAGCAATCCTCTCCGTCATTGTGATCCCTCATTCCCTCAGGCTTTGTCAATTTGATGGAGATTAGACGCGACAATTCCTTTCTGCCACCATAGATCATCATCAACATTCTCAGAAGACTTCATGTTAAATCTCTCATTCAATTTCGTGCCGTATGTAAGAATTTGAAGAATCTCTTCAAAACCCCATATTTCATCACGAAACACTACCCCCACTCTACTTACAAAAGCCCTCGCCCTCTTCTTATCTCTGATGCATTCGGTTGCATCCCTAGATGTTCCTTGTGCTTGCTTCATTATAAGATGGAATCTGTGGAAATTGAGAGAATACGACCAATATATTCCTTAAACCTTGCTTGTGGCATCATTGGCTCTAGCAATGGATTTCTTTGTGCAATACTGGCTCTCCTCCTTCGCTTTTGTTGTTGAACCCAGCAACTGGAGAGGTAAGACAAGTACCCATAACAACAATTAATGATGGCCGCTATGACATCTTTTTTATGGGTATTTGGGTTTAGTTCTGTAGTTAAGGGATTACGAGATAGTCATCACACCCCTTAAGTTTTATTTTCATTTTGATCAAATTTGTTGAGAATAAAATGTGTAGTATTAAATAAGTAATTAATATTATTAGGATTGATGTTTATTATTTAGTATTTAATATGATATGATTAGATATGAATATTTTATCATTATAATTTGATTTGATTTAATTAGATTAAATTAGATTCTAGGGTTATGGTTAGTATATTAGTTTGCCTCAAGCATCAATAATGTTCAGAATATTTTTCTTATACTTCAATGTGATCCTTCAAACTCAACAAAATCAATTTTAAAAATTTATGGGTTCCAGGGTGGACGTGTATTCATTAAGAACAGGATCATGGGAAGAAGTAGAGTTTGGTCTTGTACATAGTGCAAGGCTTTAATCTAAACCTTTCATTGTCAATAGGACTATATTTTGGTTGGGATTTGACAAATCCCTAATTATATTATATATTTTTACATTTTATTTGGAGATTTTATCATATTAATTAAGTTTAAAAGGCCTTACTTGCGATAAAAAAATGAGATTAAGAGGAAATACATTTAATTAGGATAAGAAAGGGTAAAATTATAAAAATAATTGTAATTACTCTTAATTATTCATTCTTAAGAGGATTTAATATTGGCTTAGTTGTTTTAATTGAAAATGATTGAAAAATATAATGGGATTTAAATCTGAAAATGACATTTAGGGGGTTGAGTTTCAAAAATGTCAGATTAGTCTCTTGAATTTCACAAATGTCAGTTTAGTTCTTATCAAACCACAGTTTTTAGGTCAGAAGCATAGAAAAGAAAAGGGAGCTGGTAGTTTTCAGCGAAAGAAGAGAGAGACAGAAACAGAGACTGAGGGCGGCGGAATAAAGGGAGCAAGAACGCGAGAGCGGAGGGGAAGAAGAAACAGGATCCTCGTGATTGTACCACCGTCACCGTACACCATTACCATCACTGCACCACAGTCATCATCACCATCGGATCATCATCATCATCAGACCTCCATCATCGTCATTTCTTCATTACAGATCACCGTCATTCTGCCTCAGCTTTACCTCGTCATCCTACCACCGTGAACTTCAGCATCATCGCCACTCCTCCTCACGTCCATCTTCGTCATCTCATCATTTTCATTCCATCTCCACCATCATTGAATCATCATCGAAGAAGCTGAGAACGCAAGAGGATCACCGTCACACTGCATCATCGTGGTCAAGACCAGAACCCCTGTTCTGCGTGGTCACTCACAGTCATGGCACAAAGTTTTTATTTTTTTATTATCATTTCTGTCTATTTTGCTATGCCTGGTTGCTTGATTCAGATGGTGGTTATGTTGCTTCTTGGTGCTGATTACATGGTATTTTGTGGCTAATTCTTCAAATTCCTTGTAGTAAGAGACAATGACATGAACTTGGAGCTTCAATAGGTGAGTCTTTGCTCATCCATTTCTCTATTTCCACGTTGTATTTATGATTCATAGGTCTTAAGATGAATTTTATAGTGTTGGATTGATTTATTTGAATATATTTTGAAATTGGATGTGGCTTCAATCTTTTTTAAACACTTGAAATTGTGTTTAATTAGCTTAATTATCATTTCTTTGTGCTGGTTAGTTATTGAATTGATGATTTTGTAAACATTTTTGTGCTAATTTTGAGGTGGCTTGGTTAGTGGATTAATGGTGTCTTGTGTTTGCATTGGTTAATTGAATATGAATTTATTAATTATATTTAGCATTGGATTTTAGCATCATTAATCTTGATTTTTCATATGAGTGGCCATTGTTAAATTAAGATTAATGAGAAAATTAAGTGGCAATGCTAGGTGGCTCGGTTATTGGATTAAAAGCTAAATATGATTTTAAGTTCATTTAATTACTAGAGTGTTTAATCAACAAAATTTAGAAATATTAATATGCAAGGTGGCATGATATTAATCAATCTAAGTTAGGCCTAGTCTGAGGGGTGGCCCTTAGAGGCATTTTTAAACTAGCATGATTAAATCTCCCATAATTAATTTAAGGATTGTTTGCGCCATCGCTACGAGAGATTGCTCATTCCATTGTTGAACTCTTTTCTTTTTTTATTTCATTAATTTCATCATCACTCCATTTTATTCCAAAAAATTTTAAAAAAAATTAGTTTTTAAAGCATTTTAGTTTAATTGCAATTTAGTTGTTAGATAAAAAACTCAAAAATCCTTTTTAACTTGTTTATGTCAATATTTACACTTAGTTTCTAGGTAATTAATAAAAGACTTTTTGAAAGACAATATGAGATTATACTCTATATTGCAATTCTTGATTAAAATTTTGACGAGATTACCAAGGCACAAAAGCACACGCCTACTTTAGGATTGGATTGTGAAGATGAAGATTATCATCGCAAGACAGTTTCATTTGACCTAGCAATGGAATTGTTTACATTGATACCATTACCTTCTTCAATCTCTAATACTTTATGGGGTTGTGCTTGGTGTGTACAAGAACAACGTTCTGTACTTCATGGTTACTATGCCAATACATCTTTTATTGGTTTATGGTTGTTGGAAGAAGAGGGTAAAGGGGTATATGGGAATAGTTGGTGTTGAAATAAATAATATAGTATTGGACCAACTTCATGTTTGTTATATCCGAGGTGCATTTGGAGGAACGAAATAGTTTTCCATGACATTGAAAGTGCAAGGAATAGGTTGTTGGAGGATGACTCAACCTTTTATGCGTACAATCTCACTACTAATAATGAATTGAAGAAGTTCCACATCTCTATACCTGTTAATAAATTAATTAATAAATTATGTGTTTAGAATGGTGATTGAAACTTTCAAAAATAGTTTTCAATAATGATTTATGGTGTACGATGTAAATTTATGAAATGAGTTTTGTTTTTAATAATGAACATACTTATAATAAGAAAGTCCAAACAAGTACAAGATAACCTTGCTATGAAATTCTCACTTATGCATTATGTCCCAATAGTTTCAGTTGAAATGTACTTACAAAACCTTTGAACATTTTGGTTGTATCTTTGAAGTCTTTGAATAGAGAAATTCAATTCTATATGCTTCTAACTTGTTAGGATTAATACAGCCTTTAATCCCTCAAGTTGGCATTTATTTCAGTTTTAGTCTCTCAAGATTTCTATTCCAAGCCTCAATGGTGATGGAACTATTTCTTAGTTGGGAATAGGGCTTTTTCACCCATAATAGTTTCCTTTGACATATCGATGGAAGTGTTTACATAACACCAATACAAATTGAACGTGGTATTCTGTTTAGGCTTGGTGTGTACGAAAACAAACTTGTGATTGAGTGAGTGTTTGGAAGAATGGAATAATACGTGAAGATCAAGTTATAGACTAATTGGTGCAGGTGAAAGTGAATAACCTCCTTTGTGACATCCTTCTCTTATAGCCCAAGATAAGTAGAAATGAGTAGTGAAATCAGCTTTGGAACCAAGATTTAAACCCGGACTACCCAAACCTCACAATAGTTCATAAATCTCCTAAACTCAACTTAGGACTTGAACTTAGAGTTGAGATGGGTTTTTCAAATAGTAGAATACTTTAAAACATTTACACTAGATTCACTACATTACCAATGCCTCATCGGCTCTTAATTTCATTGTAACAGAGTATATGCAAGCGTTTTACCTTTAATTTAATTAGAACGGTTCTCTTAGAGCTATTCTCTGCTAAACTTCATTCATACATTTATATACATATACATCAAATGTATAATCACATAAACACTACCAAAACATTTACATCAAATACAAAGGTAGTGTCTTGCACTACGATCTTCACTTCACCTCCATATCTCCTCCGTGCATCTTTCTATGCATCCTTTACTTGTCTAAAATGGTTGATTTGGGGAGTATGAGATTCAAAGTAATCTCAGTAGGAAACATTAACATTATGCATGCCAGATACATATGAATGCATGACATGCTTGCCTACACTATTTCATGCCAACATAATGATGTGCTGCATGCTCGATGTTATGACATACATATGGCCATTGTATAAGTATAACAGAGCTTCAACCAATCATACATATTCCACACAAATAGGCAAATCAGTCACATAATCAATGTAAGACATACATATCACATACATGCAGAAAATGTAAGTTCACTACCTTTTACTTGATGTCCTCCTCATGCACCTTGATCTTCCAACCATTATTTCTTCTTTAACACTTCATGACCCTAGATAAGAATGACATCATTAGAGCTATGAAGGGTGAATTCCTAATGGCTACATTAGCCTCAAAGGCTCACTTTCACCCTTGGAGTTCTAATCAATTACATTTGGCCAATTTCTTACTCAAATTCGCATGGTAATCAAACTACCAGCATTTTTTACCAAAATTTGAAAAATCATAATTAATTCTACAGAACTCCAATTGGGGTGGTTCAAAGCTCCATTTGATCCTCTTTAAGTATAATTTCAAGGGAAAATATCATTTTCTGGAAAATACCAACACAAGATTCCTAGAATTTCCAAAAATATCACTGTTCTAGATTTGTTTACAGAAAACAGGGCAAAACTTCAACAATTCATATCTTCCAACATACTTGTCCAAAAATTACAAATACCAATAAAATTAAAGCTCTATATCTCTAATTTAAATCTGGAAAGTTTCAGAATTTTTTGGACAAGGTTTGTCCCCTCAAATATCACGCAGAAGAACACTATTCCAAACAGGGCAGATTATCAACATGAATACCAAAACTTCATAAATTTCTAAATTCATATACAAGCATCCAAAAATCATAAACACTTGCATACCTACACAATTTTGCCTCCTAAAGCCAATGGAAGTATCAAAACTATCAAATTCCAACTCCTCTTCCACGACAACACAGCACAGAAAAATCAAAGTTCTCGGGAAGAGTTTGTCGGTCTCGTGTTTTCTTTGGCTTAATCACTTCATTTCTACTTCCAATCAAATGATTAGTTATTTAGATATCTGTTGGACATCTTTTAGCCATTAAAAACATCCTTTAAAACCTGATATGAACAGTACCCAACTTCCTCTATACTCATTCAATCGACAAACCAATCGGTTAAAAAGGAAGCTTACGCTTACCTCTACCCGTTTCCGCAAATGGTTCGGAATTTTGACAATACTCCGGCCGGTGAGACGGTGCCAATCCCCTCCAAATAAGAATCCGAAATTGTAGAAATGAAGCTCGTGATGAGTAGAAGAAGTTTCCTGAAGGGCACTTTGAGAGAGGACACCGATTCGGCAATATTTTGGAGCCTTGAAATTTCTCTCTCCTTGTCAAACCCCTTAACACTTTGATATTTACAAAGTCATGAATGCATAGTTCAGAGGGCATACAGAAATAGCGGAAATATACTGATAATAAGTACTTGATTATATTACAGGAATTTCTCATAGGGTTTGAAAAATATAAACAGAGTCCAAAAGAAATAATTTTTTACAACTAAAGATAACCAACTGCACTCTATTAGAACCGGACCTTTAATCACTAATAATTACTGTTTTGCCCTTAGAGCCGCTACCTTCTGCTGGAATATTTTTAAATATTGAAAAAGGGTGAGATTCGAATGAATCTCAGTAGTAACATACAATCCGACATATAAAATGTGAAAATAGATATGCAATGCATCATGTTATGTAAGATGAAAATGCTGTGTGTACACTGTCTGAGGCCAAACAACTGTTTGCAACCCCAGCTTAACCCTGCTCCTCCGTTGGGTCCCAAACCACAACTAAGCTAATATGCGTGTCCCAGACACTGTGCTCATAATACAGAAAATGGAATGCACAACATATAAATAATCACATAGTGTATGAAAGAAAGAGTTACTACCTGGGTCCTTTTTCAGTCTGATTCTTATCCAAAACTTTTAATCCGGCTCGGGCTATTACTCATTCCTATAAATTAAAGTTAACAAGTAATTTATTATTACTTGCATTACTACTACCTTTAATCATATTCTGTTGGTTATCTCAGTTTCAATGTTTTTTTTCATAGTATAATTCTACACAATAAAATTTTTACTATTTTTCAGAAAATTGGCAGATTTTTCAATCAACATTGAAAAATCATAATTAATTCTATAAAATTTCAAATTGACTGGTTCTAAAGCCTATATAAATATATTTAAATATATTTTCATATAAAAATACTTATATCTGACCAATGATAACAAAATTTTCCGAGAAATTCACAAAACATCCCCTATTCCAGATTTCCTTCCAGAAATAGACTCAACTTTGGAATTTCATATCTCCTAATGTACAAGCCCAAAAATTATAATCCACCTATCAAATTAACGATCTTACTGTATACTATAAATCTGAAAATTTTCATAGTTTTTGGTAAAGTGTTGATTTTATGAAATTTTACCACAACCAATCTGCCTTCCAGAAACATAATCTGGCAGTACTTAAATTCAAAAATTCATAACTAAATCCAAAAATTTCCAAATAGAGTGGTTCAAAATTCTTTGTGAACATATTTAAGTATAGTTTAAGAAAAAAATACGTACTATTAGAAATTACATGCCCAAAATTCCAGAATTCACAATTAACACAACTATTCCAGAATTTATTCCAGATTCAGTGCCTAAACTTCACAAATTCATTTCTTACAATATACTAATCCAAATGGTACATATTATATATCAAATTAAAGCTTCATATGCCTAAATTATTTCTGTAAATTTTCATAATTTTTGGACCAGTTTTGTCTAACAAAATGAATTTTATAACCAAACTGATTCCAGAAAACTAACAGAACAACATCTCCTCTTAATTTTTAAAAATTCCTGATTTATTCATAATCATCCAAAAATTACAACCACATGTATTCTCACATAAATTTTCATGTAGAATCTATTGGTGACATCAAATTTACTAAATTCTTACTCCTTATATATCTACACCTTATTCTAACCATAAATAATAGCAACTTATTTTCAAAATCGCTCAACTTGCAACAACTATAAATCCTCAAAAACAACCTAAACCAACTGAATAACAATAGAAAAAGATATAGAAGACTTACCTAAATAATATTCAAGGCTTGCCTATGGTGATTGACTTCTCCTTCTTCCACTTCTTCGGCAACTATTTTCACTTTAATCTTCCTTCTCTCTTACTCACGTCTCTCTCTCTCTTTCTCTATATTTTCTACTTCTCTTCTCTTCTCTTCTATGTGAATTGACTGATTGGAATAAAAAATGAGAAGTGTGTGTGTGTTGCCTTGTATTTATAGTGGAAGGGTGTGTGTTTGTTTATTAAATAAATGTGTGTGTGTGCCATGTGGTGTTTATTTTAATGGTTGTGTGTGTAGTGTGGGAAGTGTGTGCCATGAGTGATGTGTGAAGAGCATGTGAAGCAAGTGTGGCATGTGGAGCATGGGTGGCATGGGAAGCATGGATGACATGGAAAGCATGGGAAGTGTGGGTGTGTTTTTAACAATATATTTATATAGATATATTTTTATCCTATTAATAATACACTCTTAGCCTTAATATTTCCCCTTATCTAATTTATGACCATTTATTGTTGTTTGATGAATTTTTAGGAAAATAGGCATTTAATTCCTAAAATAAATTTTGGGATGTTACAATTCTCCCCCCGTAAAATAAATTTCGTCCCCGAAATTTGTTACATTCATAGAGACATAAATTCAGGATAACGTTTCTTCATTTCTTCTTCAGCTTCTCAAGTTGCTTCTCTAGGAGATAACCCCTTCCATACTACTTTGATGAATGGGATACTCATGTGTCTCAGTTGTTTTTCCTGCCTATCAATGATTCGATCAGGTATGACCTCATACGTCATATCGTCTCGTGTATCTACCTCTTCATATTAGATCACATGCTCTGGATCGGGTTAGTACTTCTTCAACTGAGAGACGTGGAAGACATCATGTAATCTACTTAAATTTAGCGGCAAAGCTATTTGATATGCTACTGGTCCAATTCTTGATAAAATTTCAAATGGACCAATATACCTAGGACTTAGCTTCTTTACCTTTAGTGCCCTGCCAATACCGATGATAGGTGAAACCTTCATGAACACATGATCTCCAACCTCAAACTCTAAAGGTTTCCGCCTCTTGTCTGCATAACTCTTTTGCCTACTCTGAGCAGCCAACAGTCTCTGCTTAATTAACTTGATATGCTCTATTGTCTGATCAACTATATTTGGCCTGTATAACTGCCTCTCAGATAGCTCTGTCTAGCACAAGGGTGATTGACACTTCCTTCCATACAATGCTTCATAAGGAGCCATTTGAATGCTTGAGTGATAACTGCTGTTGTATATGAATTCTGCAAGTGGAAGGAATTGATCCCAACCTCCTTTGAAATCTAATGCACACGCCCTCAACATATCCTCTAGCGTTTGGATTGTTCTCTTAGTTTATCCGTCTGTCTGAGGATGATAGGCCGTACTAAATCAGAGCTTGGTACCTAAAGCCTTGTGCATCGCCTTCCAAAACTTGGAAGTGAATCGAGGATTTCTATCTGATATGATGTTCTTTGGTGTATCATGTAAACACATTATCTCCTTAATATAGATGTCTGCGGGTTTATCGGGAGAATAGTGAATGTTGATCGGGAGAAAATAAGTTGTCTTCGTGAATCATGAGGGTTGCCACTTGCATTGTTTTACGGCTCAATGCTGCCACCACATTTGCCTTTCCTGGATGATACTTGATCTCCAAATTATAATCTTTAAGAAACTCCATCCACCTGCGGTGCCGCATGTTGAGCTCTTTTTGGTCATACAAATACTTTAAGCTCTTATGGTCATAGTACAGCTCTATGGCCATCCCATAAAAATAGTGTCTCCAGATTTTTAGCATAAATACAATTGCTGCTAACTCAAGATCATGTGTGGGATATTTCTGTTTGTGAGGCTTCAGCTGATGAGAAGCATACGCCACTACTCGGCCTTGCTGCATCAAGACACATCCCAATCCATGCCCACTAGCATCTGTGTAAACCACAAAGGTTAATTGCGGATATGGGATTGTCAACACTAGTGCTGTTGTTAATTTTTTGTTTTAGCTCTATGAAGCTCCTCTCACAACTGTTGTCCCACAGAAAAGGTTGAGTTTTCCATGTTAACTTTGTCAAAGGCAAAGCTATTCTGGAGAAGTTCTGTATGAATCGTCTGTAATATCCTGTGAGACCCAGAAAACTGCTTATCTCAAATACTGTTTCTGGCCTCTTCCAGTTCAATACTGCTTCCACTTTGTTTGGATCGACTAAGACCTTTTGCTGTGAGACTACATGACCTGGAAATTTAACTTCTGAAAGAAAAATCTCACACTTTCTTAGTTTGGTATGGAGTTGATTATCCCTCAATGTGTCTAACACTATTCACTATAGCACAGAGTACTTGTTAGGCCTTACTGCTAAGGACACTGCCTTATGCAAACATACCCATCGGGTCTTATTGCCTCTGTTCTCGGTTTGGCATAACTTTAATTGCCTAACAATTTGCTAGCCTGAGAACATACTAGTCCAATTGATCTTATGATCTCAAAACACATAGTCCACTAATAACTCTAGGCCTCATGCCTTGTCATAATACTGCCTGGTGTATTTAGCCTTATGGCTTATGTCATTATACTCTTACAACACTGAATATTCTAATCTTACTACCCGATACAAACATGTACACTAGGACTTATTGCTAATTTGTCTACAAGTATGTTTATCTAGAACTATTCCTTTCTATTCGGGATTCAGGGTCAACTGACTATTTGATTGTTATTGCCCTTACGGTGTGCATTGTTCAGGATCAAATGATGATTTTGTTTCAGACTAAAATGATTGTTTTATCCTTACTTGTCACATCATGATCACCTTAATGTTCAAGAACAAGCATCAACCTGTCCGTAAATGTCTCATGCTCTCAAATCAAAATTAACTGTTGCTAGCTTTACCATATGAGTAGGGTAGTTGATTCTGTGAAGCTACATCTATTAAGAAGTATTCGTATTACGCCCTATTGCTTTAGGGCTCATCCCCATCTCTATTCACATGCTTTACCACAACCCATACAGATTGTGTGACTGTAGACTACATAGGTGGTGTTACTGTATACCATACTGGTCATGTTCTTGCAAACCACACAGGTTTACATGGGTAATATCACTGTACATTACACAGGATGTAACATTGCTGGCCAGCCTCAGCCGCATGTTTTACGCACTGCCTCTCGACCATAGGGTTATTTTTGTTTTTTACCAGTGCAACCAGAACTCTTATCTGGCCATGTCAGGGATGCATCCTGATCATGGGGTTGATTAACATGCTCTGATAGGGCTGCCTCATTACTGCATACTACATAAGTGCTTCATTGTGACCCCACAGGTCATACAGTATACCACATATGTTGTGTCATTGCTAACATCACATGTCAAATTATGATAGACCACACAAGTCATATTGTGATGTGGGATGATCATCACTAGTGCAACTGATAACCGCTCTTGCAACTTTCAAGAATTTGTGCATAGATTCACATAATTCTATTGTGCCACTCTGATGTTCTATTTCCTCATAAGAGCTAACAATGTCACTATGTTATGATAGAAGTTCCATAGAGATCTCCTATGACATCTAATTGATCCCTAAATAAACACTGTCAAGTATAGACGGGGCTGCACTAACTGCTCGCACTTGTCTTACTACCTCAACATTACAAAAATCTATAATCACTTTCCTCAATTGTACCCAATAAGCTTGCTAAAACGATCAAGATTAATTGTGCTCATTCTAACCTTTATGGTATTCGGATAGTGTCCTCAAAACATTAATAAAGGCACAACATCATTTGTAAGGTTCACAGGGTTCAAATTTCCTTCATGAAACAGGATCATAGTGCAACCTTATTCACATTGTGACCTAAGCACTATTTCAGCTTAGATCTATTTTAAATATATCATCAACCTTTAATATCATCTAATCGGATCTTCTAGGTTAGATACACGGCATAATCACCACTCATCTTGCATAACGACATATCATGCCTACATGCCCTTAATCCCATGGAATTACTAAGGATCATTACTTAATACAGAGAAACCTCAAAATAATTATTATACCTCAAGCATTCATAACCTCATTAGATGAACTTTTCTAAACAGTACTCACTGTGACGGAAATGGTTCGAATTAAATATCAATGCTTATTTCATCATCTCTATGCCTCTAAACATTCATTATGTCATCTAAAAACCACTAATTAAAATTCTAATCATTTATTTAAAAAGTTCTAAATTTCCTCATAACATAAGGGTATATCGGTCATTTCATAATATTGGGTACACAGGTACTCCTATAATAACATATAAAAAAGGTTTACAGTAAACAGGGAAAACCTATAACAATGTGTAGCCTCTAAACTACTGTACAACATGTTCTTGTTCATTTGTGTTACATAACATAACATGTTCATGTAACTTCCCAAGGGATCACCCATCCCAAG
This sequence comes from Albizia julibrissin, assembly GCA_037074505.1. NCBI lineage: Eukaryota > Viridiplantae > Streptophyta > Magnoliopsida > Fabales > Fabaceae > Albizia > Albizia julibrissin. Next base: position 54,944,297 of record CM073477.1, on the reverse strand, counting down.
ATTTTCCTAGTTTGAGAATGCTTTACTTCTGTATACTAGTGTAAAAATACAAATATCAGCTCAAACTGCTTCTGACCACCAATACCCCATGCCTGCCCTTATCTCAAAAGTCATGTCTATTGTCTCTGGGCATCAAATTTTAGAGACTACACATCAATGCTGGTACATGCACTCGGAATACGTACCCTGTGGTTTGCTCCCTAAAGTTCACCAAGTTGTCTGTTTGACACCGCCTTGTCTATTTATAGTTGATCGGTGTCATTAGTAAGAGACGAACTCACAAGTCATACTAATCCAGGTAGTAGCCAATACATCGGCCTTGGTTGTACCCGCTTTCTCATGTTCTGCGACATCCTTAAACCACCCCTAAACCAGTATCATAATACTGGCTGCCCTCTAGGTATTAACTACTTTCTCTAGGCTTGTTCATTCCTTGCAGGGGGCTTGCCTGCGAACTATCCAAAGTAATTTACTTCGCTATTCCAATCACTATATAATCAAACATATTAGTATACTATCCTGTTGCCAGAACTGCATGCATTGTGGCCAGAACCACTGCTCTGATACCAAAAATGTCAAACCCCTTAACACTTTGATATTTACAAAGTCATGAATGCATAGTTCAGAGGGCATACAGAAATAGCGAAAATATACTGATAATAAGTACTTGATTATATTACAGGAATTTCTCATAGGGTTTGAAAAATATAAACAGAGTCCAAAAGAAATAATTTTTTACAACTAAAGATAACCAACTGCACTCTATTAGAACCGGACCTTCAATCACTAATAATTACTGTTTTGCCCTTAGAGCCGCTACCTTCTGCTGGAATATTTTTAAATATTGAAAAAGGGTGAGATTCGAATGAATCTCAGTAGTAACATACAATCCGACATATAAAATGTGAAAATAGATATGCAATGCATCATGTTATGTAAGATGAAAATGCTGTGTGTACACTGTCTGAGGCCAAACAACTGTTTGCAACCCCAGCTTAACCCTGCTCCTCCGTTGGGTCCCAGACCACAACTAAGCTAATATGCGTGTCCCAGACACTGTGCTCATAATACAGAAAATGGAATGCACAACATATAAATAATCACATAGTGTATGAAAGAAAGAGTTACTACCTGGGTCCTTTTTCAGTCTGATTCTTATCCAAAACTTTTAATCCGGCTCGGGCTATTACTCATTCCTATAAATTAAAGTTAACAAGTAATTTATTATTACTTGCATTACTACTACCTTTAATCATATTCTGTTGGTTATCTCAGTTTCAATGTTTTTTTTCATAGTATAATTCTACACAATAAAATTTTTACTATTTTTCAGAAAATTGGCAGATTTTTCAATCAACATTGAAAAATCATAATTAATTCTATAAAATTTCAAATTGACTGGTTCTAAAGCCTATATAAATATATTTAAATATATTTTCATATAAAAATACTTATATCTGACCAATGATAACAAAATTTTCCGAGAAATTCACAAAACATCCCCTATTCCAGATTTCCTTCCAGAAATAGACTCAACTTTGGAATTTCATATCTCCTAATGTACAAGCCCAAAAATTATAATCCACCTATCAAATTAACGATCTTACTGTATACTATAAATCTGAAAATTTTCATAGTTTTTGGTAAAGTGTTGATTTTATGAAATTTTACCACAACCAATCTGCCTTCCAGAAACATAATCTGGCAGTACTTAAATTCAAAAATTCATAACTAAATCCAAAAATTTCCAAATAGAGTGGTTCAAAATTCTTTGTGAACATATTTAAGTATAGTTTAAGAAAAAAATACGTACTATTAGAAATTACATGCCCAAAATTCCAGAATTCACAATTAACACAACTATTCCAGAATTTATTCCAGATTCAGTGCCTAAACTTCACAAATTCATTTCTTACAATATACTAATCCAAATGGTACATATTATATATCAAATTAAAGCTTCATATGCCTAAATTATTTCTGTAAATTTTCATAATTTTTGGACCAGTTTTGTCTAACAAAATGAATTTTATAACCAAACTGATTCCAGAAAACTAACAGAACAACATCTCCTCTTAATTTTTAAAAATTCCTGATTTATTCATAATCATCCAAAAATTACAACCACATGTATTCTCACATAAATTTTCATGTAGAATCTATTGGTGACATCAAATTTACTAAATTCTTACTCCTTATATATCTACACCTTATTCTAACCATAAATAATAGCAACTTATTTTCAAAATCGCTCAACTTGCAACAACTATAAATCCTCAAAAACAACCTAAACCAACTGAATAACAATAGAAAAAGATATAGAAGACTTACCTAAATAATATTCAAGGCTTGCCTATGGTGATTGACTTCTCCTTCTTCCACTTCTTCGGCAACTATTTTCACTTTAATCTTCCTTCTCTCTTACTCACGTCTCTCTCTCTCTTTCTCTATATTTTCTACTTCTCTTCTCTTCTCTTCTATGTGAATTGACTGATTGGAATAAAAAATGAGAAGTGTGTGTGTGTTGCCTTGTATTTATAGTGGAAGGGTGTGTGTTTGTTTATTAAATAAATGTGTGTGTGTGCCATGTGGTGTTTATTTTAATGGTTGTGTGTGTAGTGTGGGAAGTGTGTGCCATGAGTGATGTGTGAAGAGCATGTGAAGCAAGTGTGGCATGTGGAGCATGGGTGGCATGGGAAGCATGGATGACATGGAAAGCATGGGAAGTGTGGGTGTGTTTTTAACAATATATTTATATAGATATATTTTTATCCTATTAATAATACACTCTTAGCCTTAATATTTCCCCTTATCTAATTTATGACCATTTATTGTTGTTTGATGAATTTTTAGGAAAATAGGCATTTAATTCCTAAAATAAATTTTGGGATGTTACACTCCTCTCCCTCCATTTTTGTACAGAAGCTCTCTCTCTCTCTTTTCTGAATTTTCAGCATGAAAAGGAGCTGAGGAATGAAGAAGATGAGAGTTTAATTAATGATTAAATGAATTTGCCACGTGTCAAGCCATGATTAGCCCAAAATTCTAATTTTCGCACTTAATTGCAAAACTGACAGAATTTTCATTAAATTTTGAAAATGCATATCTAATTGCACTAATGTCCAATTGGGGTGGTTCCAAAGGCTATGTGACCCTTATTGAGTCTAGTTTTAAGAAAAAATATAATCTTTAGCCAATTGTAAGCTCACTCTTCTCAGAATTTTAATCTTTAGATGCTGCCCCAGAAAATAGTTAATTTCGTTGGGCTAACTTCAAAAATTCATTTCTCTTTGTGTACAACTCTGATTTCCTCATATAACCTATCAAATTAAATCTTGATAAGTCTACTTTCATTCTAAAAATTTTCATAATTTGTCAAAATCATTTACCCATTGAAGAATGTCACACAATCACCACTGCTACACCAGGAAATTCACCCGTGGCAAAATTACTGTGTTCCACTTTCCTATATTGTGTGTGACTTCTAATTGCTTTGTTTTGTTATTCCCAATGCTCTTTAATACCCCCAAGGGTATAAAGAAATTTTAGGGAATTTAAACATGCCTCATAGGGACGTTTGCTAAACCGGGGCTTAGCAGTCCACTTGATCCAGGCTTAATCTTTGTTCCAAAATTCGGGATATTACATCCTTTCTCTTTCGGAATAGACTAATTATGAAGAGAGAGACTTGTTTCTCTGTTGGTATAATCTGTATTGAATAACCTGCTTTCTGTAAAATCCTCAGTTCTGATCACTTTTGGTAGAGATGAACCCACAAAGCTACATGTTGGCTCCACTTATTTGCAGTTTTCTTTGATGAATTTGAAATACAATCTATTGGTTCCTGCTTAAGCCCAAAACACATCGCATACCAAGCAACACACCTACCACAACCACAATTTGTTCTTGCAAATTAATAGCAATACATATATTCTTACAACACACACACACACACACACACACACACACACACACACATAAACACATACTAATGGATTGACATTATACATATAATACATTACGTTTCTAAATGTGAAGACAATAAAATGCTAATATCTGGGATACCATATAAGATACAAAATTTGTTGTGAGAAATATTAGGAATTGCAAATGAAAACACCATTTTATGAAAAATGTTTGTGTAAAATGAAGATTTATATGTTAAATGTTATAAATGAGTATTAACATTTTTTTAAAGTCGACTGAGGGTTGTGGTATAAATTATGATGTAAAGAATTAATTTTGAATTAGATAATTCAAAATTCAAACTATTTTTATTAAATTTTAATTTTAATTATATATATTCTATTAAAAATTAAAAACTAAGAAACATTATTTATCATTTTATCTTTTTAATGAAATTTTCTTGATACAAAAAAAACTGGGTTTGTCTACATTATAAATTTATTTAAACTGATCATTTTGACAAATCATTTTTTTATTTATAAAATATTTTATAACTTTTCAATGCTTTTCTTTTTTGAGTTTAAAAGCTATTTTCATTCAAAGTTAACAGCAAGGCCAAGAGGAAGCTAATTAATTTCCAAAGCAGATAAAAAACAACTTTCATCCCTAAAACATATTTTTTTCTCTTGAGATCAATATGAAATAACTTTGCACAATTCAGCTTTGTATTTTATTGATGATAGAGGACGAATATATATATATATATATATATATATATATATATATATATATATATATATATATATATATATGAGATAGAAATAGGATAGAATAAGTTTAATTAAATCATCCAATTCTCTTCTATAATCTCGAAAATAAGGACTGAGAAAGTGATAATATTTTTGACCTATAGATAGTGATAATAATTTGATCAAAACAAGATAACGATAATAATTACAAGTCTGATTTAAAAGATAAAAACAGTATACACACACGGGAAACATGATAGAATTAATCCAATTAAATCATCCAATTCTCTTCTAGAATCTTGAAAGTAAATATTGATAATGGTAATAATTTGATCAAAACAAGATAATTGCTATAAAAAAATAGAGAAAAATAAGAATAGAGAGTAGTAGAAGAAAAGAAATAGCAAGACAAAAGAATGGGAGAGAAGAAAATGACTATCTCATTCACTTTGTTTCATTGGTGTGCAGATGCCTTCTACATGGCTTCAATAGATAGGCCCCAATCATCCAAGTATAATTCTAAGGTTACAAGGAAATAAAGGACTTAATGCCTTATACATGGCATTGTTTCATTCACTTTGTTTCATTGGTGTGCAAATGCCTTATACATGGTCTCTATATATGGGCCCCAACCATTCAAGTCTGATTCTAAGGTTACGAGGAAATAAATGATATAATGGCATTAATTATGGAAAAACTCCTCTCGAATCATTCATTGGGAGGTTATGTGATTTAACGCATTGAAGATGAAGGGAATCTAAGGGTGGGTGGTTATGGACATCTTACAAAGTTAATAATAATAATGATGATAATTAAAAATTTGAATTAAAAGATAATAACAATGTGTATAGAAAACCTGGTTATATCCAAAGCCGCGGGCTTGGTTCTAAATCCTTTGTGTGCATATCAATCTGATGACCCTAATTCCCTCCAGCAAGCAAGAGGGAGGCGGCAATCCCTACCTGCCTCTGGAGATTATCATCAACATTCTCAAAAAGGCTTCCTGTTAAATCCCTCCTTCGATTTTGTGTTGTATGTAAAAATTGGAGAAATCTCCTGAAATCCCCATATTTCATTGCGGAGCACAGCCACCACTATCCTCACAAAAACAATCTTCTTATCTTCCAAGCATTATTTGGTGACAAAAGCAGATATGCGTCCCTAATATTATTGCTTCGTCTTAAGATGGAAAATATGGAAGTTGAGAGAATAACCGCGATGGATTCCTTAAGGCGTGTTTGTAGCATCATTGGTTCCCGCAACGGCTTGCTTTATGTGACAATTAATTATGAAAAAGTGCTTGTGTTTTCTAACCCAGCGATTAGAGGCAAGTACCCAAATCAACAAATGATGGTGGCCACTATTACTATTTTGGACGGAGATTTAAGTTTAGTTCTGTAGTTAAGGATTACAAGATAGTGATAATTCATAAGTCGAGGATGGACAATATCTCAGCTGACAGAGTGGAATTGTTTTCATTAAGAATGAAGCCTTGTAAAGAGGTAGAATTAGGAGTTATACTGAATACAAGACTTCAATTAAAACATCTCACTGCAAAGGGCTATATTTTGGTTGGGATTGGATGGTGAAGATTATTGTCACGTGATAGTTTCATTTGACTTAACAATGGAAGTTTTTACATTGACACCAATACCTTCTTCAACTTTGGTTGGGATTAGATGGTAGATGGAATATGGTTACTGAGAAAATGATTTCATCCCCTTATATTTAACATTTTTTAAGGACCTAGTAATAGAGCAGAAGCTATAACATCCCAAAAATTTGATACAAGAATTAATTTATGGAAACTAGATAGTAAGTCAAATTATAGAACCTACAAAATTTAAGGAAACTTAAATTAGACAAAGGGAAAAATTAAGGCCTAGTGTGTGTAATTATTAGGATAAAAATATACATATATGTAGATAAAGACACACACACCCACACTTGGCATTCCATGAGAGCTTACGTATAACACCATCCATGCATTATGATTCCCTTTCTTCATAGTCAACACATGAACCATACACATACTGACACACACATCCTTCTTTTGGACACACAACACGTACTCCTCATCTTTTCTTCTCATTCGGACAACACACACACACTTTCATTAAATACAATCTTATCAAACTCCTCCAACTCTCATTTACGTTCAGCTGCAAAAAGAGAGAGAGAGCTTTGAAAAAAAAACAGAACAGAAGAAGAAATACGTGAGTGAGAGAGAGTTGAATCGGAGGAAGGAAACCATTGGAGAAGTGAAACAATGAACCTTCAAGATCCATGTACAGCACCATAAACGAATATAGGTGAGTTCCATACATCCTTATCTTCTTTTTCCAGTAGAATTGTGGCTGTTTTCAGTAGCTTTTAAGGTTGTTTTTCTGCGGGAGCTCAGAAAATTAGCTGGAAAGTTCTGTCACAAAAACCAGTCATTGAATGTCCATTTTACATAGGATTTTCGATCTCTTTTCTTCTGAAAACACGTCCCCAAACCCAAGGAACATGTTTAGGAGTATATAGAGTTGAAATCTTTGAGATTTGAGTTCAAAAGCATGGCTGCATATCAGTTTTAGAAACTCTGTTTTGGTCGAGTATATTAGGAGATATGGATTTTCAAAGTTGTACTCTATTTCTGGAGAGTAATCTGGAATAGGGGTATTTTGGGAAATTCTGGAAGTAATATGGTGAAACTGGGTAGATTTTTATATTTTTCCATGAAAATATATTTCAAGATCTTCATTTAAGCTTTGGACCCAATCAATTTCAATTTTTCTAGAATTAGTTATGATTTTTCAAAGTTGACTGAAAAATCTGTCAATTTTTTGAAAAATAGAAAAATTGCACTATGCAAAAATTGTACTGTGTACAAGCCACTGAAACTGAGATAACGAGCAAAATATGATTAAAGGCAGTAGTAATACAAGTAATAACTATTACTTGTTAATTTTAATTTATAGGATTTGTAATAGCCCGAGCCGGAGAAAAAGTATTGGATAAACAGTTGGACCGAAAAAGGACCCAGGTAGTAATTCTTTCTCTCATATACTATGTGGTTATTTATATGTTATGTATGCCATTTTCTGTAACATGACAGTGCCTGGGGCACAACACGCGAATAAGTTAGGGTCTAAACATGTCGTTTGACCATGGACATGAGTTCAGCCAGGGATCCAAACATGTCGTTTGGCCTTGGACAGTATGCATACAACACGAGTTAGCATTTTACATATCATGGTGCATTGCATATTTATTTATTTCATTTTATATGACTGATTGTATGTTACTACTGAGATTCATTCGAATCTCACCCTTTTTCAACATATAAAAATATTCCAGTAGAGGTCAGTGGCCTTAAGGGAAAAACCGTAATTATTGGCGGATGAAGGTCCGGTCATAGTTGGGAGTTATAACTGGTTATCTTTAGTTGTAGAAGTTATTTCTTTTGGATTTGTTTATATTTTTCAAACCATATGAGGATTTTCTGTAATATAAATAAGTACTTAATATCAGTATATATCCGCTATTTCTGTTTGCCATCCGAACTACGCATTTATTATTCAGAGAATATCAAGATATTAAGGAGTTTGACATTTTTGGTATCAAAGCAGTGGTTCTGGCTACATTGTGCGTAGTTCTGGCAACATGATAGTATACTAATATGCTTGATTATACAGTGACAAGAACAACGAAGTAAATTACTTCGGCTGGTTCACAATCAAGCCTTAGAGAAATGGTAAATACCTGGATGGCAGCATAAGGATGACCCGAATTAGTTGGGTAAGGCCAGAGTGTGGGCCTCAACCTAGACCAGAATCACCAATAGGCTGACCAACGTTAGACAGATAAGCCATATACAACTTGGTGGATCTCAGAGAGCAAATCACAGGGTTCGTGTCCAAGTGCATGTACTTGAGTGTATGTACTTGCACATACAGTCCCTATATAGTACTTTGATGCCTGGAGGTAGTAGACACGACTTTTGAGACAAGGACAGGCACAGGGTATTGGTGGTCTGAAGCAGTTTGAGCTGGTATTTTTTTTGTATGAGTACATCAAAGTTAAGCATGCTCAACCCAGGAAAATCTCGGGATGGGTGACCCCCTGGGAAGTTATATGAACATGTTATGTAACGCAAAGAAGCAAGAACATGTTGTACAATAGCTTAGAGGTTGTACATTGTTACAGGTTTTCGCTGTCTATTGTAAACCTCTGTTATATGTTATTATAGGAGTACATGTCTACCCTTTATGTTATGAAATGACCGATATACCCTTATGTTATGATGAAATAGAACATCAGAGTGGCACAGTAGAAGCATAGTGAATCTATTCACAATTCTTGAAAGTTGCAAGAGAGGTTGTCAGTTGCACCAGTGATTATCATCCCACATTACAATATGACCTGTGAGGTCGGCAGTGACACAACACATGTGGTATACTGTATGACTTATGTGGTCCTAATGATGCAGCAATGAGGCAACCTTATCAGAGCATGTTATTCAACCCTATGATCAGAATGCACCCCTGACATGGCCAGGTGAGAGTTCTGGTTGCACAGGTGAAAAGCACAAGTAGCCCTATGGTCGAAAGGCGGTGCGTAAAACATGCGGCTGAGGCGGTGTGGCCAATAATGTTACATCCTGTGTGATATAAAACCTGTGTGGTTTGCAAGAATATGACCAATATGGCATACAGTGACACCACTTATGTAGTTTATAGTCACACAATCTGCATGGGTTGTGGTGACCCATGTAAATAAAGATAGGGATGAGCCCTAGAATAGTAGGGCATAATGGTGGCAATTACCTTTCAAACAGTACGATGTTAACAATTCTAGAATCAAATACCCCATTTATGTGGTAAAGCTAGCAACAGTTAATTTTGATTTGAGAGCATGAGATAATTACGGACAAGTTGATACGCCTACTCTGGAACATTTATATGACAAGTAAAGATACCACGATGCGACAAATGAGATAAAGCAATCATTTTGGTCCGGAACAAAATCATTGCCTTGATCCTGAATAATGCACACCATACGAGAAGTAACGGTCAAATAGTCCTTTGGCCCTGAACCCCGAGCATATGGACATATTTATAGACAGAGCTGGTTATAGACAGATAGAGGTATAGACAGACATAGAAATAGTAACCCAGCGTACATAGTTGTACTGGGAAGTAATATCAAAATATTTAGAGTTGTGAGAATAGAACGACATAAACCGTAAGGCTAAATATATCGGGCAGAGTCCCAATAAGGCAATGAAACTTAAAGTCATTAGCGGACTATATATATGTACTGAGATCATAAAACTTGTTGAACTAGTATTCCTCAGTTTAGCAAATTGCTAAGAAATCAGAGTATGCAAAACATAAAACAAAGGCAATAAGACCCAAGGTACATGTTTACATGGGGAAGTATCCCTGGGCAGTAAGACCCAATAAGAACTTTGTGATGTATAGAACAATATTGAATACGTTGAAGGGTAAGCAACTCCATGTCAAGTTAAGCAAGTGTAGGTTGTGGTTACCGGAAGTTAAATTTCTGGGCTATGTGTTCTCACAGCAAGAGGTCTCAATGGATCCAAACAAGGTGGAAGCAGTACTGAATTGGAAGAGGCCAGAAACAGTATTTGAGATACGTAGTTTTCTGGGTCTTACAGGTTATTACAGGCGATTTATACAGAATTTCTCCAGAATAGCTTTGCCATTGACAAAGTTAACACAGAAAACTCAACCTCTTGTGTGGGACAACAGTTGTGAGAGGAGTTTCACAGAGCTGAAACAGAAATTAACAACAGCACCAGCGCTAACAATCCCAGATCCACAGTTGACCTTTGTTGTCTACACAAATGCCAGTAGGCATGGATTGGGATGCGTCCTGATGCAACAAGGCCGAGTAGTGGCATATACATCTCGTCAGCTGAAGCCTCATGAACAAAAATATCCTACACAATGATCTTAAGTTAGCAACAATTGTATTTACATTAAAAATATGGAGACACTATCTATATGGGGTGACTGTAGAGTTGTATTACGACCACAAGAGTTTAAAGTATTTATACGATAAAAAAGAGCTCAACATACCGCAGCGCAGGTGGATGGAATTACTTAAAGACTATAATCTGGAGATCAAGTATCATCTAGGCAAGGCTAATGCTGTAGCAGATGCATTGAGCCGTAAAACAGCGCAAGTGGCAGCCCTGACGATTAATGAGCATAAGTAGAGCCGGGAAATCGGGCCGAGCCCATCGGGCCGGCCTTTTAAATTACAAGCTGGGCTTGAAAAATGGAGCTTCAAAAGGAAGTCGGGCCTAAAAGGGCCAGCCCTGGAGGGCCGAAGGCCCTGTAAGGCTAGCCCGTTAGGCCCTTTAGATTTATTTTTTGTTTTAATTTTACTACCCTTCCTACTCATGCCCTTGCTGACTCCTCCCTAAGAACTTTAAAAATTGCTAAATTTATATATGATGGTAATTTACTAATTCTTGATATTTTTACCCCTTAAAAAGAGTCTACTACTTAAAGTGAAGTACAATCAAAATTCCTTGAAATTGATGATAGTAGCGAAGAAGATGAAAACAATAGTTTTCATAATCATGTTGCTTAGAGTATTTATCTTTTTTCCTTCTTATGATTTGTATGAGACTATAAATTACTTGTACATAATATTTTTTACCTTTGATTATGAATTAATAACTGTATTTATTTTATTGCATGAGGTGTGTAGACGTATAGTTAAATTTTGTGAAAATGACTTATGGCCCTGCGGGCCGACCCTGGCCCTGATGCTTTCGGGCCGGGCTTTGAAAAACAACAATTTTTCTTTTCCCAGGCCCTGTAGGGCCGGCCCTTTTAGGCCCTGGCCCGTCAAGGGCCGGCCCTGATTCCCAGCTCTAAGCATAAGTTAATTGAGAACTTTAGAGATCTCAATTTCTCAAATCAAATTATGATCAAAGGTAGCAATATAAGTCGGGCAGAGAACGATCTGATAGTTGATATAGAATAAGCTTAGATGCAAAAGATAAACAAGCTCAATCTATTAAAAACATGATTACAAAGGGAGAAACTCAGGAATATGACTTGTCACTGAGTGGGCTAGTCCGGTACCGTAAGCGGATATATGTTCCACCACAAACAGAACTGAAGCAACAAATCCTGGAGGAAGCACTTAAGAGTAAATATACTCTGCATCCAGAAGCAACTAAAATGTACCATAATCTGAAATCCACATATTGGTGGCCAGGCATGAAAAAGGACGTGACAAGGTTCGTTGCTCGTTGTCTTATATGTCAGAAAGTCAAAGCCGAGCATCAACGACCTTCAGGGCTACTGTAAAACCCTGCAATTCCTGAGTAGAAATGGGAGAGCATCACCATACATTTTGTGACAGGACTACTAAAGATCCGAAATCATGATGCAATATGGGTGATAGTAGATCGATTTACGAAGACAACTCATTTTCTCCCAATTAGCATTTACTATTCTCCCAATAAACTTGCCGATATCTATATCAAGGAGATAGTGCGTCTACGTGGTACGCCAAAGAACATCATATCTGACAGAGATCCTCGATTCACTTCCAAATTTTGGAAGGCGGTACACGAGGCTTTGGATACTAAGCTCCGATTCAATACATCCTATCATCCTTAAACAGACGGACAAACTGAGAAAACAATCCAGATACTAAAAGATATGCTCAGAGCGTGCGTGATTGATTTCAAAGGCAGTTGGGACAAATTCCTTCCTTTAGCAGAACTCGCATACAACAACAGTTATCATTCAAGCATTCAAATGGCTCCCTACGAAGCATTGTATGGAAGGAAGTGTCAATCACCCTTATGCTGATAGAGCTATCTGAGAGGCAAATGTACGGGCTAGATATTATTGATCAAACAATAGAGCAGATAAAGTTGATTAAGCAGAGGTTACTAACTGCACAAAGTTGACAGAAGAGTTATGCCGATAAGAGGCGGAAACCTCTTAAGTTTAAAGTTGGAGACCACGTATTTATGAAGATTTCACCTACTACTAGAGTTGGTAGGGCGTTAAAGGTGAAGAAGTTGAGCCCTAGATACATCAGTCCTTTCGAGATCTTATCTAGGATTAGGCCAGTAGAGTATCAAATAGCTTTACCCCCAAGTTTGAGTAGATTACATTATGTCTTCCATGTGTCGCAGTTGAAGAAATATCAACCTGACCCAGAACATGTGATCGAATATGAAGAGGTTGACGTGTGAGATGATTTGATGTATGAGGTTAAACCTGATCAAATCATTGATCAGCAGGAAAAACAATTGAGACATAGGAGTATCACATTCATCAAAGTGGTATGGAAGGGGTTATCTCCTAAGAGAAGCAACTTGGGAAGCTGAAGAAGACATGAAGAGACATTACCCAGAATTTATGTCTTCATAAATTTAACAAATTTCGAGGATGAAATTAATTTTATGGGGGGAGAATTGTAACATCCCAAAAATTTAATACAAGGATTAATTTATGGAAACTAGATAGTAAGTCAAATTATAGAACCTACAAAATTTAAGGAAACTTAAATTAGACAAAGGGAAAAATTAAGGCCTAGTGTGTGTAATTATTAGGATTAAAATATACATATATGTTGATAAAGACACACACACCCACACTTGGCATTCCATGAGAGCTTACGTATAACACCATCCATGCATTATGATTCCCTTTCTTCATAGTCAACACATGAACCATACACATACTGACACACATCCTTCTTTTGGACACACAACACGTACTCCTCATCTTTTCTTCTCATTCGGACAACACACACACTTTCATTAAATACAATCTTATCAAACTCCTCCAACTCTCATCTACGTTCAGCTGCAAAAAGAGAGAGAGAGCTTTGAAAAACAACAGAACAGAAGAAGAAATATGTGAGTGAGAGAGAGTTGAATCGGAGGAAGGAAACCATTGGAGAAGTGAAACAATGAACCTTCAAGATCCATGTACAACACCATAAACGAATATAGGTGAGTTCCATACATCCTTATCTTCTTTTTCCAATAGAATTGTGGCTGTTTTTAGTAGCTTTTAAGGTTGTTTTTCTGCTGGAATTCAGAAAATTCGCTGGAAAGTTCTGTCACAAAAACCAGTCATTGTGTGTCCATTTTACATGGTATTTTCAATCTCTTTTCTTCTAAAAACACGTCCCCAAACCCAAGGAACATGTTTAGGAGTATATAGAGTTGAAATCTTTGAGATTTGAGTTCAAAAGCATGGCTGCATATCAGTTTTAGAAACTCTGTTTTGGTCGCCTGAAAACGGAGTGTTTGTCAGAAACTTCCAGAAGCTTAAACGGAAGCTATAGATGGAGTTTCGGTCTGATTATTTTTCCTATGGGAATTTTAGGATGTATAGTATGAAATAGAATCAATAAGAGCATAATTTGGAGTCAAAATGAATGAGTTATTAATTTTTGAAGTGAGACTGACAAAACTGACATTTTAGAAGTCAGTCCATTTCATGTTCCGTTTTGACCACATGAATCGTATCCAATAATTATGAAACTTTCCATATTTAAAGTAGACATTCATAGCCTCAATTTGATATATGGATCATAATTTTTGGACAAGTATATTAGGAGATATGGATTTTCAAAGTTGTACTCTGTTTCTGAAGAGTAATCTTGAATAGTGGTATTTCGAGAAATTCTGGGAGTAATATGGTGAAACTGGGTAGATTTTGATATTTTTATAAGAAAATATATTTCAAGATCTTCATTTATGCTTTAGACCCAGTCAATTTCAATTTTTCTAGAATTAGTTATGATTTTTCAAAGTTGACTGAAAAATCTGCCAATTTTTTTGAAAAATAGAAAAATTGCACTATGCAAAAATTGTACTGTGTACAAGCCACTGAAACTGAGATAACCAGCAGAATATGATTAAAGGCAGTAGTAATACAAGTAATAACTATTACTTGTTAATTTTAATTTATAGGATTTGTAATAGCCCGAGCCGGAGAAAAAGTATTAGATAAACAGTTGGACCGAAAAAGGACCCAGGTAGTAATTCTTTCTCACATATACTATGTGGTTATTTATATGTTGTGTATGCTATTTTCTGTAACATGACAGTGCCTAGGGCACAACACACGAATAAGCCAGGTTTAAACATGTCGTTTGACCATGGACACGAATTAAGTCAGGGATCCAAACATGTCGTTTGGCCTTGGACAGTATGCATACAACACGAGTTAGCATTTTACATATCATGGTGCATTGCATATTTATTTATTGCGTTTTATATGACTGATTGTATGTTACTACTGAGATTCATTCGAATCTCACCCTTTTTCAACATATAAAAATATTTCAGCAGAGGTCAGCGGCTCTAAGGGCAAAACCGTAATTACAGGCGGATGAAGGTCCAGTCATAGTCGGGAGTTACAACTGGGTTATCTTTAGTTGTAGAATTTATTTCTTTTGGATTTGTTTATATTTTTCAAACCATATGAGGATTTTCTGTAATATAAATAAGTACTTAATATCAGTATATATCTGCTATTTCTGTATGTCATCCAAACTACGCATTTATTATTCAGCGAATATCAAGATATTAAGGGGTTTGACAGAAGCTACAAGGAAGGTACCGGCAGAGTAATGCCACTTAGGTTCTTGTGAACCTTTACATACCAATAGGAGTTTGCATCTCATTATGAGTTGTATTTATTGCATTAGGGTCACGTTTTGACACTTAATTACTGTTGGCGAGTCTATATTATATTTAAGTCTCGCCACGGTGAACGTCATTGTCTCTCGCTGTCGCGAGTGGAGTGTCTGCTATGGCGAGCATCTCCTTTAGAATTGCTGAGTCTCTACGTTCCTCACCGCAACGAGGGCTTGCTTAGCAGCGGTGAGTAGATCATATTGATGCATGAACCATGTTTACTTTCTTTTTGACTGTGTGTCCACGAATTCATCAAATTTTAACTATTTCATTTTGAATTTATTTATAGGTTGGAGGCTAAGAGTCTTGTATTGTATTTACTTTGAGGCCTAAGGTCTGGAGCTGAACTCCTTTATTTGTTATAATTATTATAGGAGTGTGTATATTGTTTTTCTTACATGTGATTATGTGAACCATTTTAATTAACTATGTTAGACTTTCGTGCATATTTTTCCTTTCTGTCATGGTTAAGATACAAAAATAACGTTATTCTTTTATGATATTGATAGCGCTGATTTGTAATTGCATTCTTTTTCTATTAATGTTATCGTCTCAAAAATGGTTTTAAAAAGTAACGCCGCATTGTGAGCTGTTTTCTTTTCTGTCGATCTTATAGTGTTACGACATTAGTTGCAACTCCTCTTTCTTGTAGTTGTTCCCTATCCCTCCATTAAAGGTAACTACTTCCTCTTCCTTTAAAGATGGTCGTGACCTCAAATGAAAGTAGAACAGAATAGAAAACAGCTTATAGTGTCTTCAGTTTTTGCACTCACGTCTGCTAGTCCTAACAGTGTCGAAGGAGATGATGATGAACAATAGCCGCCTCCCGCACGCCTCTTTATTTGGGATTTTTTTTGAAGCTTTTTTAGACTAGGTGAGCACGAGGGCTTGAAAAATGTTAACCATTAGTTTTGTAATATATTTTAAATTTAATATTAAATTAGTTTTAACTACTTTCTAAACTATCTTTACGTATAATTAGTCCAAAAAGTTTTAGCAATATTTACAAAAACACTATTGATCAAACTTTAAAACTTATCTTAAAAGGGCAATTTAGTTAACTTATTTTATACTAGTGAAAAGTAGTCGAGTTAAAAATTTTCTACACCAAATACACTGATATTCCTAGTAACCTTTAAATCCAACAAGCTCCAATAAGATAAAAAGATATTAGAGACCCCCTCCTTTAGGTTACGAGTGAAATCAAATCCGTTACCTCCCACTTAATAGGAAGCTCTTATATCATTAGGCTACAAGGCTTTTAGTGAGATATGAAAATATTAAACTAAGAAAATGAGGGAATGATTAAAAATTGAAGGTAGTATATATTTATTAATATTGAGTTGAATTGAATGAAATTATAATTACTTATATTTTATAAAATTTTTATTTGAATAAAAACATAAATAGAGATTGATTATTTGGAATAAGGGTATAGGGTTTAATAGTAGTTAGAATAGAATGCTTTGTATTATAAATTAAAAAGAGACAGAGTGAAAGAAAAAATAAAATTAAAGAAAGAATACCAAAAAAAGAAAATAAATAAATAAAATGCAATTTTTAAATGGTGTGGGGCCTGCACCATTAGAGTACCCTTGTATCCCTTCATGTCTGTCACCCCAGAGTGCTTCTTCTTTTCTTTGTCCAGTTGCGAGTGAAGAGCTTCATTCTTTCATTAATGGAGGATTAATATATTTTTGAACTCCATTTCGTGCTCATAAAATCTTCCAACAAAATTATGTGTATGAATTGGAGCTCAAAAATATCTCGAACCTCCATTAGTAGAAGAATGGAGCTCTTCACTCTCAGCTGGATAAAGAAAAGACGAAAGAAGCATGCATCTTGAACTACAAACTATATGTCTCTAACGACATTAGAGTCATAATTCTATTGCATCAATAACAATTTCATATTCAAGGCCATGTTTAGGCATCAATCTGTCAGCTTTAGAATTATATTTCTTTTATCCTAATGAGCAATTGTAACACCACTCTTTAAGGTCACTTATCAGAGTATTTTAGCCATTTTAGAACCACATATGACCCAAAAGTATCCTTGATTAAGCTAGAAAACTAAAATTCTTTCTCTTAGATTGGGTATTGGAGATAATGAGTTTTCTTGAAACTTTAGAAATTTATAACTAATTCAATATATCTCTAAACTTAGTGGTTCGAAACTCTATTTTTAGCTCATGAAAAGTTCTTCAATATAAAAATAAGATCCAAAAACTCTCAGTTTAAAAATCTGTACATTGCAAGTTTCACAACAGTTTTCAGCTTTCCTAGGTTAATTTTGAAAAATCATAACTTTTAATATACACATCCAAAAATCATGTTCTAGAACCTTTTAGAAAGCTTAAGATGTCTACTATATTGGTTCAAAATATCAAGGCCTTAATCATTGAGATGCCCTGTCAATATGCATCTAACAATGAACAACTCAACTCAACTAATTACAACTTTGACTATCTACCTTCATGCATATTGGCCATACATCTTGTATATCACTTACCTTGGCTACATATAGCCCTTCACTGCGCCTTATAGAGTTAGTTACATCCCATAATAATAATATAGAATTGATGCAAAGCTTCCAAAATAATATGTACAATTGCACACACCAAGGATCATATAAGGATAGGGTAAAAACTCACAAAGTGCCTCCATCTTTAACCACCTTGCCTTTTTTCCTTGAAGAGCATGCCCCTAAAGTTGGACAGGGAAGAAGGGGTGAGATTCGGGGGAATTTCAGTAGCAAAAATCAACTCAATATATAATGTGTAATGGTAATTAACTATACATGTAAATAGCCAAGTAAAAGCAACACATTATAAACACATACACATGGCCATGGCACAAACTCAAGTAAGGATATTACATGTTCAAAGGTATACATGGCACATAAATATGCAATCAATCAAACACAAACTATATAAGAGTAAGTTTTACTACATTTTGCTTCTTCCCAAGTTACCTCCTTTTGCTTGAACTTCTTTGATTTTGCTTCCCCCTTTGCTTGTTAGTAGTTGACAATCCTATCAATTATTCATGTGGAGCTTATTAATACTTAAACCTTAGTGTATAACCATTGCATAATAAATCTCTCCCAATTATCTCAACTCTTCTTGGCCAAGATGTAACACCCTATTTTCAGTCACCAATATTCCTTGTATGTAATTAATACATTTAATGGAATAAAATGGTGAATTTTAATGTACATGAACTAACAGAAACACTCCAATCGGTGGTTACACACAACTTGGCTAAGCAAGGATATAAAGGAGCAATTAATGTCCACTTAAAGGCCTAACATTGTAACCTAAATTTGGAGCATGAAAGGACACAAATAATGGCATAATATAAGTGTGAAAATTCAGCCAAAAACAAGGGAAAAGAGCAAGAGATGATTTATTACAATAAATCATAAAATGTAAAGGAAAAATGGTAATTTTCCAACAAAATAAGAAGCAATTATTTTCCCTTTTTTCTCTTAATAATTTTGGCCAAAAAGGGAAATAAAAAGGGAAAATGGTTATTTGGTAATAAATATCATAAGTTGGAGTATTAGTTACCAAGTGGAATTAAGTAGAAAAAAGTCAAAAAGGTGTATGATACAAATTAAATTCTTTAAAGAGGGACTTATTGAAAATTGCAAGAAGCAATATTCTAATTCCATTTTCTCAGATTTTCGGTTGAAAAGGGAAATTGGAAGGGAAATAATATATGTGGCCATATTTAATTCAAGAAGGAAAAAAAGGAGAGCCAAGTAAACTTACACATGTTAATTACATTAAATTATATTTTTTCATAAAGAAAATTGTGATATTTCAAGACGCCATGTTACTCTTTTGCTTCTACATTTTCGGTCATCAACATCACAAAAGAGAGAGAGAAGAGTTTGAAGAAGTTCAAGAACACAAGAAGAGCTAGGGTTTCAAGAGATCAAGAATCAAGGTAAGATGCTTGAAAATTAAGTGTTTATGCCTTCCAAACTCCTTAGAACTTCTTCTAACCTCTCCTCCTTCTTGAAATTCATAGTTAGCAAGCTAAATCAAAAGAGAAGAGAGATAGAGAGAGAGGGCAGTGGCGTTCTAGAGAGATAAAGTTAGGCAATCAAGAGGTAATCTCCAAACTTTGATCCTCTTGTGTTATTTATATGATGTTCTTGTGGTGGTTGTTGTTGAATTTGGCTTGGTTTTACTTGGTTTTGTAAATTTGGGAAGATGGAACCTGTTACGGATGTAGGATGGTGTATTTAGAAGTGCAAATATACACTATCGTAAACAAGAAATATAGAAGTAAGTAGAGTATCGTTCCCACGAGGATTGATCACTAAGTATCAAAATTGATAATTTTAATACTATTTAGCCGATTGATTAGTTGGTGGTTGAGATTGCAAGATAAAAATGATTAAATAAAAATATAATTGTTGTAAAGACAAATATAATAAAAAGGCCATAGGTATTAGATTTCACTTTGAAAATTTCGGATTGAATCACTTATCTATTCTAGTCCAATTTATTCCACATGATTGATAGTCGAGTTTCCCTATTTTAATTACTAGCCTCTTCCAAGGTCAAGTAATTCTATAATTAATTGCTAACACAATATATTCCTATATGAATTTAAGCAATCAATCATGCATTAAGATTTATGGAACTCAATTAAGACTACACAACCCATATGAATATATTCCTATTTCATATGTAAATTATGGTTTTAATTATAGGATCCACACACATGTATCTCCTTCCGGTCTTAACATGCATATTGAAATCATCCAAAAGGTGGCCAATCAATTGTAAGCATTAAGAGCAATAATTAAAACTCAATCATGAAGGAAGAATTAAAACTAGATTTAATAAGTTAAGATTCAATTCGTCATTAGTAAGCTACGTCATCACCTTAGGAAAAGGAAAATTTAGCTCATAATGAAATTAAGAACAAAACCAAAATAAAGTGAAAACATCATAAACATTGCATAAAAATAAATTACAAAAACATAAAAATACAACTATAAGATGCATGAAAATGTAAAATCTAGCCAACCATGTAGGAGGTAAAACCTTCCATGTACGTGGCAACCTGTACCATCCATAAAGGAGGACTACCTAAGCCTTCAATGTAGGAGGTAAAACCATCCATGTAGGAGGAATGCAAAAAGTAATAAAATGCATAAAATAAATTCTAAAATAAAACCTCTCTCTCTAAAATAGAAGCTCTCTCTCTCTTGCTTCCTCCTCTTCTTCAGGCTACCAAAATGCTCTATTTATAGGAAAAAATTCGAATGCTACAGTACCATCTAAGTAACTACTACTACAGCGAACCGACTAACCTTCTTGCTACAGTGAACCGCACCTAACCGCCCCACATTTCACCAACCGCTACAATACTCCCCGTATTTTGCTATAGTGCCGTATGAATAGTTTTTGCTGCAGTATTTTCTCTTCAATGCTTTTCTCAATATTTGCTTAATGTGGTACTGTATGGCCTGTCAGAAGAAATCATTATTTATTTATTAATTACACCCAAATTTATTATATTAAGCTCAAATATCGTTCACAAAATCATCATATAAGGGAAAATAAATATGAAAATATTTTACTTATCAGAACCCTAAGGGGTTATTCTGCCAAAATTTCCTCAAATCATGTTAATTTAATGTTTAAGTATTTAATCATGTGATTAGAAGTGGAAAGGAAGGAGTTTATGGATTGAGATCACAAAAACATGTTTTTCCCTTATTCTTCCCTAGTTTCGGTCAAGTGTAGAACAATAGGTAGGAGCTGGAATTTTGCAATTTTTATGGTTATAATGGATTCATAAGGATAAATTGTGTAGGAATATATGTGTTTATGACTTTTGGGAATTTTTATGCAAATCTAGAATTTTTAGAAGTTGAGAGCAAATGCTGTTTGATTTGAATTCCTGGAGGTAGTGTTATTGTGCCATGAAATTCGCTAGCCAAAACTGATCCAAAAATTATGAAACTTTACAGGATTAAATTACACATATAGAAATTTAATTTTATAGGTATATCATGATTTTTGGAGAAGTACATTAAAAGATATAGATTTTCAAAGTTGTGCCCTGTTGCTGGAAGGAAATCTGGAACAGTGGAGGTTTGGAGAATTTATGGGAATAATGTGGTTGAACTGACCAGACTGAGATATTTTTCCATGAAAATAATTTGGAGATATTCACATAGAATTTGGAACCGGTCAAATTATATTTTTCTATAATTAATTATGAATTTCCAAAGTTGACTGAAAATCTACTAGTTTTCTAGAAACAGTGAAACTGCATTGTGTAGAATGGTACTATGCAAAACTTGTTATAACTGCATTAGATAACCAGCAGAATTTGATTTAAAGACAGTAATGGTACAAGTAATAACCAATTACTTGTAACTTGAATTTTTGTAGGAGCTGGAAATAGCCCGAGCCAGAACCAAAGTTTACGACAATAAGGGGAATTGAGAAAGGAGTTAGGTAGTAACTTTTTCTTGCATTTACTATGTGATTATTGTATATTTGTGTACACCATTTTTTCTAATATGAGCATAGTGTCTTGGACACGCATATTAGCTTAGTTGTGGTCTGGGACCCAACAGAGGCGTAAAGTAAGTCAGGGTTGCAAACAGTCATTTGGCCCTTGACAGTGTGCACATAGCATTCTACCATCTTACATATCATTTGCTACTGAGATTCGCTCGAATCTCACCTTTTTTCAAACTGAAAACACATTACAGCTGAGGCTAGCGGCTTGAAAGGCAAGGAAGTGGCAACCCGAGAGTAGGGTCCTGGTGCATTCTGAAGCTGCACCTGGTTATCTAGTATTGTAGTTTAGTTTCTTTTGAACACTTGTACATTTGTATATATTTTCAAACCCTGCGGGGATTTTCCTGTAGTGTAAGCAAGTACTTAATGTCAGTATGTTTCTGCTATTTCTATATGCCTTACGGAACTTTACGCTTATTACTCTGTGAATATCAAAATATTAAGGGGTTTGACACAAAACATATGCACATAGGTGGATAAAGCTCCATTTTTGTAAATCATGCTTTTAAACATGTACTCTTAACATCTCTCTACATCATTGATAATCTTTTATACAATTTCATTATGTATTTTCTAAGACCTATTGAATGTATAATTGCCTCTGTAATTTAGACATCCAATTAAATAAACTAGCCCTTCAAACTTATCCCAAGTATCTCAAACCTATTACCAATTACTATTTCATAAAAATGTGTCATTTTCGAACTTAGGCCAAAATCTGCCTCTAATTTTTCAAGGAACTTTGAAAAATCATAATTTAAGCAAGGGAACTCCAAATGAGGTGATTTAAGTTCCTATTTAAAGCTATTTCAATCCTCTACAAAGGAAAAATAATATCCAATATTAAATCATAAATATAATTTCCCAATTCCAGCATGCATACTAACTGTTCCTTTGGTGAGACAGGATATTCCAGTTTTCCTACCCAAATTTTGAAAATTTATAGCTTACAATATAATATACGCATCCAATTTTAGTGTTCTAACACTTAATTTAAATCTTAGTAAGTCTATTTTAAATAAAAATAACCACAATAATAGATTATGTGAATAACCTTGTATAATTTGCATAATTGCTTACTGCCTAAAATCTGGAAAACATGATTTTCCTAGTTTTCTGTCCCAATTTGTAAAAATCATAACTTTCATTCTAGATATCCAATTAATATGTTCTAGGACTCATTCTAAAGATTAGGATGTGTACTAAATCCTTATTGAAGTTCACAAACAGAGGACACCGTTTTCTCTATCAAAACCTCCTTCGAATCAAGAACACCGCATATCTCTTCCTAATGAGTTCTTCTTAGTTTTTTCTTTTAAAAAAACATGTTTAACTCTCTAAACCTCAAAGAAACTGAATGAAAATCACCTAAAAAATTCAAGCTTTAGCTTCTAGAAACTTATGCATGCAGCAATTTGTTTTTGGTTTAGAAGAACAAGAAGAAAAAGAGTACATGCAAGCTCAAATCATTGCTTAAAATCTAAAGAATTTCGACACCTATAAACCCTTAATGCATGCTCTATTTCGATGTTCAGATTGTAGAACCAAAAATCTCAAAATCACACCTCAAAACTGACACGCAATGACTCATTCTTACCTTCCATGATGGCAGCAACCTCCTTACAAGAACACCCAACTTCCAGCTTCAATTTAGCTTCAACAAAATCACCAATCAACCTAAATGAAGTTGGAAAAAGGGTGTAGAAGGCTTACCTGAACAAGATTTTAAAGTTGCATGTGATCTCCGGCCTCGTCTTCGGCGAAATCTCTAGCCTCTCACTCTCCAAACTCTCTCCCGGTCTCTCCCTCTTTCTCTCTTTTTCTCTCTTTTCTTTCTCTTATTTCAAGGTAAATGAGGATAAGGGAGACTAGCTGAATGGTTTAATATGGGTGAGTGTGTGTGTGTGTGTGTGTTTTGTGTAGGTGTGTGTGTTTGTATCTCCTTATGTGTAGCTTATCCCTTAGGCCTTAATTATCCTTATTTTTCTAAACTAAAATCTCTTAAATCAAAATCCAAATTTTCTTAATCATGAGTAGCCCATTTGGGTTCCATAATTTGACTTAAGCTTTAGCCCAATTCCAATTTTTGGTCTATGTAATAATATCACTAATTATCCCCTTTTCTTTATCGGTGATAACTTTCCATATAAATTCTATAAATAAATCCTTAATAATTTATAAGGATTTTCTTCTTCAATTAACTTCTTTAAGCCATAAAAAAATTTCCTAAAATTTTCAAGCCAAACGATAACCTCTAACTATTTTTCCTTTAATTTTTGGAAAAATAGGATTTTAATTCCTAGAAATTAACTTTTAAAATTATTTGGGCTATTTTTGGGTAACTAAACCTCTTCATAATTTTTATAAATTCTCAAAATAATATTCTATAATGTTTCCTCAAATTTCAAGGCTCATAAATAATTTTAATAATTATCTTAAGCATTTTTCTCATGATATGCTTAAGACTACATTTGGCTCAACTGGACTTAATAATCTACTTAATATAAACTTATTTTTCAACTTTTAGGCCTAAAATTTAGAATGTTACAGAAGTAGTCAGAATTTTTTCATAGGTATATGATCCTTTAAATGATGGGTGTAGAGCATATTTGAATTTTTAGGAGACAAATCTAAGATATTTTTTTTATTGAAACAAATGTAAGATAGCTCAAGTTTTCATAAAGGAGCTTAGGAAGAAATCAAAGTTTTCACGCTCTAGTATTTTATATATGAGGAATATGATCCAAGAAAATTTCACCTCCTCGAACAACTGCTTCCTTATATAAAAACTTTCCTGTTTTACAAACAAGCATCGTGACTTAGAACATTATTTATAACACATGAAGGAAACTAAACCTAAAATTAAGAATACTAATTTGACTAAGGTTAAAGTTACTTTAACAAAAGTAACTCTATTAAAGTAGGATTCCACACCAAGTAAGACCATTCTAATAAAGTAATTTGGACTGGTTGGGCAATCATAGAGCCTGACGCCACTTTATCAAATAATAGTACTAGTGTTTGAAGCACTAAGTAAGCCCAGGGTAAGGATCCATCTCATACTCTAGAGCAAGATCAAAAATCCTAGAGTTAGAAGCAGAATATAGTGTTATCTCCTCTAACTTTCTGTTCTCATTATCTCCCATAGAGGATTCCTCACTTGACACCAAGTTAATCACTTCAAGGGCTCTAACTGGATTTCTTGGGTTGCTTCACCCAGCCACACTTATTCTTCGGTACAATGCATTACCCCTTCCCCTAGAATGCTGATTGACCGATGATGCAGATCTACTCCTTTGATTTCCTCTATTATAATGCCTAATCACAATATCACTAACTCTTGTTGTAATACCCCATTTTTCACCAATACATTTATGTGTATGTTTGATGTATATTTAATGGAATAAAAATAGTGAAAATGATGAGAATGTAATTATGTGAATTTATGAAAAATATTCCAATTGCCGGTTACGCGTAAATTGGCCGAATAAGGGTGTGAGAGACCGGTAAAGGCCCAGTATGGTAACAAAAATTCACAAAATTTAATGACATGTGAATGGCTTCATTTAAGTGTCAAAATAGGGTTGAGCCGAAGAAATGTGCGAAAGATGATTTATCTCGATAAATCAATAAATGCAAGGGCAAAACGGTAATTTTTCCGAAAAGTGGAAAATAATTATTTTTCCTCCAATTCCCAATGATTTGAGCTAAATAGGAATTAAAAAGAGAAAAATGACTAATTGATCATCAATGGACTAATTTTGGTGAATTATGGTCAAATAGTCAAAACGTCAATGACTTGGTCAACAAGTTACATGTTGGCACAATGAGATAATTGGAGATTCAGACTTTCCCTATATTTCCCATGCATATTTCGGTTGGAATGAGTGAAGAAAAAGGGAATGGAATTAATTGGGAGAATTAAGTCATTTGGGCCAATTATATCATGCCAAGTGTCCCAATTAATTAAAATATGGTATTATATGAGTTATGATCATTCTCTTCAGCTCATTCACGTACAAATTGAATCAAAAAGTGTGAGAGTGAGAGCTGGAGACATGAAGAACGACAGAGAGCTAGGGATCATTGGAACTCAAGATAAGAGGTATATGCCTTATGTTTTAAGCTTCATATCTCCTCTAAGGCTCCTTCTCCTCACCTCTCCACCGTTATTTTTCCTGTTGGATAGCTGAATCAAACGTAGGTAGAGGAGAGAGAGAAAATGTCTAGGAGAGAGAAAGTGAAGAAAATCAAGAGGTAACTTCCTAAACTTATTCCTCTTGCTTGATTAAGATTAGTAGAGTTGTTTTGGGCTTGATTATGGTTCATTTGGTATAATATAATCCAAGAAAACTCAAGAGACCTTAATATGTAAGTGTCTCCAAATCAAGTCCAATGAATGTCTAACTAGTTAATATATATGTGATTAAGCCAAAGAAAACGAGAATCCGACATAACTTTTCTGGGAATTTATTTTCCATTCATTATGTTGGATTAAGAAAATAAGTGGGAATTTGACCAATTCGATGCTTCCATTGGATTCAGAAGGCCGAATTGTGTAGGGTCTATGTTGACCCCAAAGTAAGAAGAGGATCAGAAAGTGAAATGACCAATTTACCCTTTCTAAGCCTTATTTGAGGGCTGTCAAAAGTATTTTCATCATTTAGGATTGATTTTGGCCAATTCAAGGTCGGAAATGAATTTTACACGCGAAAATGTGTAGGAATGGCCTAAATCATGATTTTGAGAAAAATGCTGATAATAAGGACCTAAGGGGTATTTTGGTAATTTGGCACCAATAGGCTAAATTTACCAATGAAATGAGTTTAGAAAGGTATATGGATGAGTAATAACTCATTCGTAATGTTTGGCGATTTTAAGACTTGACAACCGGTTTGGCCACAGAAGTTGCCCGAGCTTGAATCAAGGGGAAAAGTTGCATAAAGTAGCAACCAGGTAGTAATTGTCTTCATATAACATGACATGTATATGTATTGTTTATTATCATCATCAAAATGTCTAACATGTTTAGATTGAGCTGAGTGATCACCCGGGGCCTATTGAAGGTCTGGTTGACACTCAGGCAAAATGTTCATAATTGCACGAGTGGAACCCGGGGTCTATCTTTGCACGGGCACCCCTCGGGGCCAAGAGAACCTGTCAAGCGTGATGTCGGTTATGAAGTCGCATTGTGTGCGTTGTGCACAGGCACCCTTTTGGGCTAAGAACCTGTCTAGCGTGAAGTCAGTTTATGAATTACATAGTTGCACTGAATAATGTTTGATGATTTTATTGATGATTGTGTGAGCAAAGCATGATTGTATGTGTTATCTTATATACTTGAATGCATTACTACTGAGATTCTCATAAATCTCATTTTTTTCCCAAACAAATCTCCAGTACAGGGAGGGAGCTCGCGGGGCAAAGAAAAGGTAAATGACGATGAGACGTGGCCGAGCAGCGGGAGAGCTTAGGCTAGGTTGTCAAGCTTTCGATATGTATTTTAAGAACCATATGAGTATTTTGGGTTTTGTATATGAAGTGGAGTAAAGAGAGCTTATAAGTGCTGTAATATAAATTGTGTATAAATGTGTTTATATGTGAATATTTATATCCAGTAGAGGCCTTGTTTAAAGTTCTAGCAATTTTATAACTCTGATGTTGATATTCGGTGAGTATTAGCTAATTAGTACTCTACCGTAGTGTTTGGAGAATAAGGTATCACACTTGTCACTAATCAATTCATCAAAATATATATTTTTCATTCAAGCAGAGTATTCTAACCTATTGGCAAAACCTCTGCTCTGATACCATGAGTTGTGACACCTTATTTATCTCTAGTCAGATGAGTTATATACATAATGAATTCGAACCACTAGTCAGGTTTGGTCCTGGTAAGAAAATACTTTTCGAAAATAGGTGAAAACTTAGCCCAAACACAGGGTTTAAACCTGTAAATGTATGGGTTTTTTTGAAAAATTTAAAAAATTTTAAATCAATTAATCAATGGTTCAAACTCTTCATTATAGCTCATCAATCCTTCAATTTGATTTGATATTATCAGAGTTATACTCTGCTCTTACCTAAGTCTACCGTTTGTTAAGTTATGGGCTCGAATCATGCAACTGCCTATCCCCATTTCGAAATTTAAGCATAGTATACTACTGCTACCCCTACTATGTATGCTCATACTTCTACTATGAGTACTATTTTCACTACTATTACTATATATACTATTTTCACTATGTACACCTTCTATGTTTTTGTGTGTGTACACACACACACACAACTTGTAGCCACATTAGGCTATCAAAAGTCCTATATCTAAAAAAAATTATATAGATAACCAATAAAATAAACTATTTTAGCTTCTCCACCTTCTAGTTATTTGCAATAATTACTCCCTTTCCCTTTGAGCTGCTTGCCTTAGATGTATGTCATTTAATAGAAAGGAGTGAGATTCCTGAAAATCTCAGTAGTAACAACAAACCATAATAATATATCCAAGTTCACGAAGTATGCAAAACAAACCATCAAACAATAAGCATTTGGCAATCACGATGCAGCACAAATAGCAATTATGAGACACACAGTCCAATAAAACACATATTGCATTTCGGTTAAACAGCCCAGGGACACACCCCATGCAAAATGCATATTGAGACTTACAACCTCAAGACACACAATCCAATACAGACACTGAATGTATATCAGGTCTTAGACCACAGGGACATACCCTATACAAAATGCACATTAAGACTTCCAGCCTCAGGACATACAGTCCAATATTCAAACCCATATATTCATGAAACAAATATAATTGATGGTACAAACAAGCATGTAGAATAATTACATAATATATGAGAGAAAAAGTTACTACCTATCGCCCTTTCCTACAATTTACTTTTGTTAGATGTGATTAGTTTTGATGATGCAAAATATATATATTAAATATTCAGAGCAAAAATTTTACATAATATATTTATCTCCTACCTTGACTACTGCTATATTTAATGTAGATTAGAAGATGTCAAGTTGAATTATAAAGAATGATAATCAAGAAGAAAGAGATTGAAGAAAGAAGAACTTGTAAAATATAATGGGAATATCAAGTTTCGAATTCTTAGATTTGATATTGAAAGTCTGGATAATCAAATGGAAGTTGGAATGAATCAATTGGAAGTTAAAATACTCAATCTGGAGGTTTTTCGATGTTCACTCGAGTGAAATTTCAATATCACTTGAGTGACACTTCTTCACTTGAGTGATATCCCATTTTCACTCAAGTGACAACTTCAGAAGTGAATTTTTAATGATTTACTCGAGTGGAATATCAGTTTTCAGCTACTCTGTTCAACTCTAATCTTTATTCAGTATGAACGAGGTTAAGTATTTGGTCATATCTCCTAAAAGACAACTATGATTGAAATGAAACTAGTGGCATATGAAACGAGACTTCTAATACGTCATTTTGACACCAAGATAAAGTTGAAAAGAGCTCAGATTAAGGAGATATGAATTTTTAAAATTGACCTTCAAATCACCGTCATTTTCCAAAACATGTTTGGTATTTTGGACATAACTCCAAAACTACAAATCCAATTGAGCTAAAATTGGTGGCATATAAAACTAGACTTAAATATATTTCCTTGGATATATAATATGTCAAATTTGGAGTTATATTCAAAGCAATATGGTTTATGGAATTTGGTGCTCGAAAATGCATACACTATCTACACTCTTTGGATCATAACTTGCATTATACAATGAGTTTGGAGATGATTCTTTTTGCATTAGAATGTAGAAGGAAAGAGCTTTCCAATGATAAATCATTGGCCAAATTTGGAGTTATATTCAAAGACCTTTTTATTTATATATTTTCAAATGATTGGATGCACTTCAAGTTACTTCAAGTGAATAATAATTCTAACAGTAATCACTTGCAAGGTTCTGAGAGTCACTCGCGGACTTTGTGAAAGTTATGTAAGAAGCCACTCAAGTGAATAAATAATTACTCAAGTGAAAATGCTCACTTGCTATATTTTCAAAAGTCACTCGCAGGTTTCTGAAAGTTATGTTAAGAGTCACTCAAGTGAATAAGTGTTCACTCGAGTGAAGGATCTCACTTACAAGATTTTCAAGAGTTACTCGTGATGGCTCTACAAGTTGTAAACTAAGATCACTCGAGTGAGTAAGTTGTCACTCAAGTGATGGTGTCAACTCTCAGTACTTCTACAAGTCACTTGCGATGGTTCAGCAAGTTGTAAACAAATCTCACTCAAGTGATGGTGACAACTCTCAATACTTCTACAAGTCACCCATGATGGTTTTGCAAGTTATCAATAAAGCTCACTCTGGTGAGTAAGTTGTCACTCGAGTGATGGCAAGCAACTCCTGAGACTTCAGCAAGTCACTCTTTGAAAAACTAAGAGTGTAGTGTATCTCAACAGAACATCACTCGAGTTATAATTCATGCACTCGAGTGATATTGATCAGATTCTCTTAATCATCGTCTAGGATTTCTTTGTAATCTTGCCAACTCATTTAAACCTTGATTATGTTGCTTCTAATCATCACTAATCAAGTTTACATGAGGATTATAGGTGTTTGAACATGGATTAGAGCTCAACAGCCAAAAAGTAATTTGTGTCAAAATCTTCAATGGTCATATTTCTATAAAGCCACAAAATCACAACGGGAAGACCAACATGCCTAACAGATACTTCAACATTTACAACGGTCATCTGAGCTACATCAACTATAAATTGAAAAGCATTCAAAGTCGAAGAAAAGAGCTTGCACCTACGCTGTCAAAATGTCAATACTCTGACGTTCATCTCATTTGCTCTATGTTTTCTCAGTGATCATATAATTTACCATAGAGAGTGAGACTATTTGTAATATACTTCAGTGTTCATCTTATTTACTTCTGAGAGAGAAGATTGATTGTAACCCTTCATTATAAAAGTTGTATCCTTATAGTGAGTAAGAGGGAGTATCTCGATGAGAGATTTGTAAACGGCTTCATTAGTTCCCGGCTAAACTTGTGGGATTGTAAAGGCTTCTCTTGTGCCCAATTTAAACAAGAAGATATTAGATTAAAAATCTCAAGTAGAGCTTGGGGACTAGACGTAGGTCATCAAGGATTAGACCGAACCAGGATAAATCACAATTTGCATCTTTTCTTCCTTAAACTCTTGTATTTCTAGCATATGTGATTTAATTAACCAATTATAGTTTTATAACTCATTTATTTAATACTTATTGATTCTATAAGATGCGAAAATAATTTCAAAGCTCTTAGTTTTTATCTTACACCAAATTCAACCCCCTCTTTGGTGTCAGCCGGTTCTAACAACCTTATCTAATTTGCTTTCTCTTTGAGCTCGGGCAGATATGAAATCCAATAATTTTGAAATTCATATAGATATGGGTCATTACTCATTCCAATCTTATTAACATAATTAAAATTATGTTCCTAAAATTATAAGTTTAGGGTAAATGAGTTATTATTTATACATAACTCATTCTAAACACAATGTGTTCGTTATCTTGACTCAGAATTGTAAAATTACCGACATACCCCTGGGGACCCGGTCAAACTGTACCTCGCCAAAAAATTATGACTAGGACTAATCCTACACAATTTCACATATAGAATCCATTTTTAACCTCAGATTTGTCAAATTCAAGCCTAAATTATGAAATTACCTTTGACAGACCTATCTTAGGGTTTTAAGGGTAGTTTGGTTACCTCACATTCTAGGGATTTTCTCACATCGCAGTCTACATGAACCCTACACAATTTTCCCTTCTAAAGCCAATGGAATAATCAAATTGATGAAATTCCAACCCCAATACCCTGTACAGCCCCTGGCTGAAAGTCACAATAATTAAGGGAAAATGTTCTTGTCTTGATTTTAATCTATAAACCTCCTTCTTTTCACTTCTAATAACATGATTAAAAACTTAGACACTAATTGAATATGGTTTGGGGAAATTTTGGCAGCATTTCTCCTTATGGTTTCATCAGACCAAATTTACAAAACAGGAGAAAACCAACACAAATTCCACAACAACAACCACAACAACTTTATATAAGACAAGAGGATCAAGTTTTGGTGATTACCTCTTGATTCCAACTCTTTCTCTCACTAGGACGTCTTCTACCTCTCTCTCTCTCTCTCTACACTCTTGTTTTGGCTTATTTTCATGGATTTCGAGGAGGAGGAGAAGTTAGAGGAAGTTGCAAGATGATTAGGAGGCAAAATCACAAGTTTTCATGCATCTTACCTTAATCTTGCTCTTGAAACCCTAAGTCCTTCTTCTTGAACTCTTGATGCTCTCCTCTCTATTTTTTTGTAAGTTGCTGGCCGAAAATGAACATGAAGGGAATAAGAAGATGAGAGTTTAATTAATATCTAGCTTGCTTTACAAATGCTTGCTTGTGATTGGTCATTACTTTTCTTTTCCTCTTCTTCTTGGTTTAATATTCGCCAAATGAATATATTTCTCTTGCTTGCCCCTTTTGCTGACCAAAATTCAAGGGAAATAGGAAATAATTGAATTTCACTTGCATCATCTCTTTTTCTTTTTGTAATAATATTATTAAATGGAAATTAGCATATGTCAATTTACTTAGTCAACAAAGTTCCTTCATGAATAAATATGAGCCAAGTATTATTACTTCTTCTTATTCCCTTCATTTGACTGAATTGGGAAGCAAGTAAAGGGAAAAATAATGGTTGGTTGCTTTTATTGGTCAAATGATCATTTTACCCATACATTTTTTCCCATTTTGGCACTTGCTGAAAAACTAGACAGAATTTTCATCAAACTTTGAAAATTCATATCTGATTGTATAGACATCTAATTGGGGTGGTTCCAAAGGCTATGTGACCCTTATTAAATCTAGTTTTAAGGAAAAATTTATTCTTTAGCCAATTGGAAGCTTAAGGGTTTGTTTGGTTTAAGGGGAATGGAGGGGAGGGAAGGGAGGGATTTTGGTCCCTTCCCCTTGATTGGGAAGATTAAAAATTTTAGAGGGGAGGGGAAAATTTCAAAAACTTTCCCCTCCCTCCCCTCAAAACCCTCCCCCTCTAAATTGGGGGGATTTAGAGGGGAGGGGTAATATTTTACCACATCCTGACCATTATGTCCATGCTTGATTTTTATATTCCCAAAAATACCCATGACTCCACCGTTGCTTCTCCATTTCTGACGAGTGGGAGTTCTCCTCCTTCATCTGCATGTTCTCCTTCTCCTTCTCTATTTCAAGTCGACGATACTCCTACTCAAATCTCTGTGCCTCCATCTTGCTGCCGGCTTCATCTCCACTATTTCCCCTTGTTCACATCTATTGTACCAATCCACCACCATCTTGAAGCCAACGATTTCAAGTTCCAATATTTGCAAATCAGGTCTCGCCCCTTATAAACAATTTTATAATAATATTTATTATTATAATAATATTTTATAAAACATTAATAAATATATTTAAACATTATAATATTTATAAATACAAATATAATCCTGTAAACCTATACCTATTATAATTATAAAATTATAATTATAAGGGTAAAGTTATCTACAAGAAAATATTTTCCCTCCCCTCCCCTCCTAAACCAAACAAGGTAACATTAAAATCCCTTCTCTCCCCTCCCCTCCAATTAATCCAAACAAGGTAATATTAAAATCCCTTCCCTCCCCTCCCCTACATTAAAATTCCTTTCCTCCTATCCCCTCTGTTGAACCAAACTGACCCTAAAATTCCCAGAATTATCTTTTTTAGAAGCTGACACTAAAAATCACCAGTTTTATTGGGCTAACTTTAAAAATACATATCTCCCTGTGTACAGCTCCAAATAATCCATATAATCTATCAAATTAAATCTTGATAAGTCTAATTTAATTTTGGAAAATTTCATAATTTTTGGACATCATTTTCCTATTGAAAAATGTCACACAACATGACAACCTAACTGGAAAACTCACTGGTAGCAAATCTCTTTTGTGTTCCAAATATAATTATGTTGTGTGTGACCCCTAATTGCCTTGTTTTTCCATCCCCTATGCTCTTTAATACCCCAAGGGTATAAAGGAATTTTAGGGAATAAAATCATACCTTATTGGGATACTTGCTAAACCAAGGCTTAGCAGTCCACTTGTTTCAGGCTTATTCTCAATCCTCTTGTCCCAAAATTTGGGGCGTTACATTTCTCCCTCTGTCAATAAAATTTTGTCCTCAAAATTTCAGATATCAACTTATATTGATTATCCTTGGGAGAATTATGGGATTCCCATCATTGTTGTATACATATTAGGCCTTACTGCCTAGGGACATTGCCTCATACAAACATGCATGTCGGGTCTTATTGCCTTTGTTTACTATTCAGCTTATCTTTGATTTCTTAGAGATCTACTAGTTTGTGGACATACTAGTCCAACAGGTGTCATAATTTTTGGACACACAGTCCACCAACGACTCTTGGACTTATTGCCTTGTCGAGACACTACTCGGTATGTTTAGCCTTACAGCTTATGCTATTCTATTCTTACAACATTAGATGTTCCTGTCTTACTGCCCTGTACAAACATGTACACTAGGTCTTACTGCCAATTTGACTGTCTGTAGATATAACTATCTATCTGCTACTACATTTGCCTACTTGTAAACATATTGGTCTATAACTATATATGTTTTTCTAGTGTTCTGGACCAAATGATTATTTGACCCTTGCTGCTCAAACTGTGTGCACTAATCACTGCGTGTACTATTCTGAAACAGGCATCAACATGTCCGTACTTGCCTCATATTCTCAAATAATCATCAATTGCTGTTAGCTCTACAACACGAGTAAGGAAATTAATTTTGTGAGGCTGTAGTTGTTGCGATGCATAGGCCACTACTCAACTTTGCTGCATCAAATCGCATCACAATTTGTGCTTGCTCGCAACTATATAGACAACAAAGGTCAATTATGGACCTGGGGTTGTCAACATTGCACTGTTGAGAGGAATTCACCACCATCACACCCTACTACTCTAGGACTCATCCCAATCTCTGTTTACATGCGTCACCACAAACCATATAGGTTGTGTGACTATTGGCTCCATAGGTGGTGTCACTATATACCATACTGGTCATGTTGCTGCTAACTATATAGGTTTTTATGGGTAATATCACTGTACATCATGCAAGATGTAATATTGCTAGCCACATAGCCTCAAGCACATGTTTTACGCACCACCTCTTGACCACAAGCTACTTGTGATTTTCACCAGTACAACCAAGACTCTCCTGTCCATGTCAGGGGTGTATCCTGATCATAGGTTAATTAACATGATCTGATGGGGTTTCCTCATTACTGACCACCACACAGGCGTCTCATTATGACCATATAGGTCATACTACGCACCACGTACGTTGTGTCATTACTGACTTCACAGGTTAAATCATGCTAGATCACACGGGCCTTATTGTGATGTGGGATGATCACACTGGTGCAATAACAACCTCTCTTGTAACTCACAAGAGTTAGGCATAAAGTCACTATACTTCTACTGCACCACTCTGATGTGTTTTTTCTAATAAGAGCTAACAATATCAGGATAATCCAATAAGAG
Source organism: Albizia julibrissin (assembly GCA_037074505.1). Taxonomy (NCBI): domain Eukaryota; kingdom Viridiplantae; phylum Streptophyta; class Magnoliopsida; order Fabales; family Fabaceae; genus Albizia; species Albizia julibrissin. The sequence continues at coordinate 54,908,752 of CM073477.1, read as the reverse complement.
TTCCATAGAAACCTCCCATGACATCTGACTAAATCCAAATAGCCACTATCAAACAAACACAAGATAGGTAGGGCTCCAATATCTTCCCACACTTGTCTCACTACCTCGACATCACATAAATCAAAATCACTTGCCTCAATTATACCCAATAGGTTTGTTAAAAGCAATCAAGATCAATTGTGCCTATACTAACCTTCATGGTATTTAGGTAATATCCTTGAAACATTATTGAATGTTCAACATCATGCACAAGGTTCACAAGGTTCAAATTCTTCATGGAACAAAATCGTAGTGCAACCTTATTCACATTGCGACCCAAGCACTATTTCATTTTAGATCTATTTTAAACTTATCCTCATCCATCAGTATCAACCAATCGGATCCTCTAGGTTAGATATATAGCATAATCACCACACATAATACATCATTGTATATCATAACTGCATAGCATTAACCCCATAAAATAACTAAGGATCATTGCTTAGTATGGACAAACCACAAAAATAATTTATATGCCCCAAGTGTTTATAACCTCATGAAATAATTTTTTTCTGGGTAGTATACACTGCAACAGAAATGGTTTGAATTAAAGATCAATACTTATTTCTTCATCAATCTCCATGCCTCTAAACATTCATTATATCATCTGAGAACTGCTATTCAAAATTCTAAACCCTTAATAGAAAGATTCCAAATTTCCTCATAACATGAGGGTATATTAGTCATTTCATAATATGTTAGGCACACAAATACTCCTGTAATAACATATAACAAGGGTTTATGGTAGACAGAGAAAACCTGTAACTACTTACAACCTCTGAACTATTGTACAACATGTTCTTGCTCCTTTGTGTTACATAACATAACATGTTCATATAACTTCCCAGGGGGTCACCCATCCTGAGATTTCCCTGGATTGAGCACGCTTAACTTTTGTATACCTGTGCAAATACACAATACCGACTCTAGCTGCTTTTGACCACCGGTACCCCATAACTGTCCTTATCTCAAAAATCGTGCCTACTATCTCTGGGCATTAAAATACTATACATGAGCTACATATCAGTGCCGGTACATGCACTTAAACACATCCATGTGGTATACACCCTGAAGTCCGCAAAGTTATCTATTAGACCCTGCTCTCTAATCTTGTTCTTCCTTCAGTCTAAACCACTGTATCTAGAAAGAAGTGCAGTATTGTGCGGATCCCAATGTCATTTGGGTCTCTAAATCCAAAGGACCCTGCTCACACTATACTGGGATCAAACCGTCCAAGTACACTGTATGCTGGTCTATGGGGGTGTCATGCTTTTAGAAAGCCCGAAGATATATACCCCAGACGTCCTCCTATAGCTCCTAATCCTTCATTGGTCATGCATCACGTATACCATTCCAACTCTAGAATCGGTAACGGAATCCAAATCTGAATTTATCTTGTCTGGTTAATATTGTCTTCTCTGTTTGTAGCTAATTAGTGTCACCAGTAAGAGATGACTCACAGGTGATACCAATCTATGGTGTAGCCAATACATTGGCCTTGGTTGTACCTGCTTCCTCGAGTTCTACAACGTCCTTATACCGTCCTCAGACCAGGACTACAATACTGGCTCCCTTCTGGGTACTCACTATTTCTCTAAATTTGTCTATTCCTTTCAGGGGCTTGACTACGAACCAGCCAAAGTAATTTACTTCGTTGCTCCTGTCATTATATAATCAAGCATATGAGTATATTATCCTATTGCCCAAACTGCTTGCTCTGTGGCCAGAACCACTACTTTGATAACAAAAATGTAAGGCCCCACTTCATTATTGATATTACTCAGAGTAGCATTTGTGTAGTTCTATGGGCATATAAGAATAACATAAAAATATTGATATTATCGATAAAATTTGCTTATTCATATATAAAAATTCCCCACAGGGATGTATAGAATAAATTATAGACCTGAAACAAATTAAAGGTCTTATGATAACCAAATGCCTCTCCTGTACAGGTCTGAAACCTTTCGTTTCTAGAAATTACTGTTCTGCCCTTCGAACCGCTACCTGCTACTGGAAACTTTATACATTTATGGAAATGTGAGAATCAAAGAATCTCAGTAGTAACATACTTTCAAACATATAGAAAGCGAGAATAAATATGCAATGTCATGTCATGTAAAATGATTGAAACTATGTGTACACTTGCCCAAGGCCAAACGACATGTTTGCACCCTAGTCTACTCAGCGGCCTTGTTGGGTCCCTTACCATAACTTAGCAAATTTATGTGTCCAAGACATTTAGCTCATGTTACAAAAAATGACATATTCAAACATTTAGTAATCACATAGTATATGTAAGAAGAAGTTACTACCTAGAATGTGTCATTTCCTTGCCTATTAATTGGTTCGGCTCCGTATCCAAGTCAGGCTATCAGTATATCCTAAAACTAAAAATTTAGGATAAACGATTTATTATTTAGACATAACGCATTCTAAACACAATGTGTTAGTTATCTTGACTCAGAATGGAAAAATTACCGAAATACCCTTGGGGACTCGGTCAAACTATACCTCACCAAAAATTATGACTAGGCCTAATCCTATATAATTTCTTATGTAGAATCAATTTTTAACCTCATATTTGTCAAATTTAGCCTAAATTATGAAATTATCCTTGACAGCCCCTATCTTAGGGTTTTAAGGGTAGTTTGGTCACCTCACATTCTAGGGCTTTTTCTCACTTCGCAGTCTACATGAACCCTAACACAATTTTCCCTTCTAAAGCCAATGGAATAATCAAATTTATGAAATTCTAGATCTAACACCCTGTACAGCCCCTGGCTGAAAGTCACAATAATTAAGGGAAAATGTTGTTGTCTTGATTTCAATCCATAAACCTCCTTCTTTTCACTTATAATCACATGATTAATAACTTAAACACTAATTGAACATGATTTAGGGAAATTTTGGCAGCATTTTGTATTAGGGTTTCATCAGACCAAATTTACAAAATAAGAGAAAACCAACGCAAATTCCACAATGACACCCACAACAACTTTATATAAGACAAGATGATCAAGTTTTGGTGATTACCTCTTGATTCCAACTCTTTCTCTCTCTAGGAGATATTCTTCCTTCTCTCTCTCTCTCTCTACACTCTTATTTTGGCTTGATTTTCATGGATTTCAAGGAGGAACAGAAGTTAGAGGAAGTTCCAAGATGATTAGGAGGCAAAATCACAAGTTTTCATACATATTACCTTGATCTTTGCTCTTGAAACCCTATGTCCTCCTTCTTGTGCTCATGAACTCTTGATGCTCTTCTCTCTATTTTTTGTTAGTTGCTGGCCAAAAATGAAGATGAAGGGAATGAGAAGATGAGAGCTTAATTAATATCTAGCTTGCTTTACAAATGCTTGCTTGTGATTGGTCATTGCTTTTCTTTTCCTCTTTTTCTTGCTTTAATACCCTTTTGCTAACCGAAATGTCAAGGCAAATAGGAAATAATTGAATGTCACTTGCATCATCTCTTTTACTTTTTGCAATAATATTATTAAATGGAAAATAGTATATGTCAATTTACTTAGTCAACAAAGTTTCTTCATGAATAAATATGAGCCAAGTATTATTACTTCTTCTTATTCCCTCCATTTGACTGAATTGGGAAGCAAGTAAAGAGAAAAATAATAGCTACTTGCTTTTATTGGTCAAATGACCATTTTGTCCATAGATTTTTTCCCATTTTCGGACTTGCTAAAAAACTAGACAGAATTTTCATCAAACTTTAAAAATTCATATCTGATTGTATAGACATCTAATTATTTGACCCTTTATTAAGTCTGGACTTAAGTACAAATATAGCCTTTAGCCAAATAGAAGCTCAAAATTCCCAGAATTATTGTTTTTAGATGCTAATACTGAAAATCACTAGTTTTACTGGGCTAACTTCAAAAATACATATCTCCATGTGTATAACTCCAAATAATACATATTATATATCAAATTAAGTCTTGATAAGTCTACTTTTATTCTGAAAATTTTAATAATTTTTGGATATCATTTTCCCATTGAAAAATGTCACACAACATGAATGTCTTATTGGAAAACTCACTAGCAGCAAATATCTTTTGTGTTCCAAATATAATTATGTTGTGTGTGACTCCTAATTGCCTTGTTTTGCCATCCCCTATGCTCTTTAATACCCCAATGGTATAAAGGAATTTTAGAGAATAAAATCATGCCTGACTGGGATGCTTGCTAAACCGGGGCTTAGTAGTCCACTTATTTCAGACTTGTTCTCAATCCTCTTATCCCAAAATTTAGGGTGTTGCATACTAGAGCATAGGTTTCCTCATAATCAATTCATTTTTCTTGATTATAGCCTTTGGCCTCCAATCTTACCTTATTTCTGATAATAATTGCATATTTATCAGGTTTGTTCTTGAACACCCATTTAGTTCTAATGACTAGATGGTCTTTCTGCTAGGGTTCCATATCCCAAATTAATTTCTATCAAACTAACTTAATTCCTCTTGCATTGCTATCAGCTAATCATTGTTTGATAGGGCTTCCTGCTAAATCTCATAAATCAAAGCAAAAAACTTACTTCATTTAATGTTCTATTTCTAGTTTTCACTCTTTCCTTAACATCACCTATAACTTGATCTAAGGAATGATCCTTGATATATCTCCAAGCTCCAAGTTAGGTTTGATCAAGATTATGATCAAGGGCAATCTCATCTTTTTCAGCTTGAGGAGGAGGATTTGGACTAGTTTGGTCTCCTAAGTTATGAACTATCTCTGGTTCCTCCTTACTAGGCTTTGATTGAGATTTATTTTTAACAAACACAACATGTATAGATTCTTCAATAACACACACATGTAGATTAGCCAAAGTTGGTTTCCTTATTTTGTACAGCTCATATGGTGTCTTTCCAAGTATTGATATGACATAAGCTCTATTTGAAATGTAGCATACTGTGCTCATTTCATCTACCCAAAATACATGTGACACTTCTTTCTCATTCAACATTGCTCTTTCCATGTCAGTGAGAATTATATTCTTTCTTTCAACAACACTATTTACTTGTAGAGTTCTTAAGCTAAGAAGTTGTGATCAATCCCATTTGTATTATAATATTCTCTAAATGCTTGATTCTTGAATTCTTGATCGTGGTCAATCCTAATAGACACAATAGACATACCTTCTCATTTTAGACCTTTTTGGCAAAAACAACAAATTCATCAAAGATTTTTCTTTTGAGGAAAGAAATATAATCCAAGTAAATCTAGAATATTCATAAATAATCACCAATGTGTAGAGATTCCCACCATGACTCTTTACTCTTGTTGGTCTAACTAAGTCCATATGCAGTAATTGAAGTGGTTTTTCTGTTGAGACTACCTTCTTAGATTTAAAAGAAGACTTTATTTGTTACCCCTTTAAACAGGAATCATTGTGCATTATTTTTAAATTGAAATTTAGGAAAACCATTGACTAAATCATTTCTTATTAGTTTAGTTGGTTCATGTTGACATTAGCAAGTCTCTTAGGCCATAACCAACTTTCATCGGCATTACTTAGAACACAATTTTCAGCAACATTAGTATTTATATCAAGAGTGTAACAGTTACTATCCCTTGAGGCTCTTATCTTGACTTTGAGATCATCTTTTTGATATGAAAGTCTTGCTCATAATGAGACATTCTTTTGAATTAAAGATGATCCAATTGTCTCTGTCAGTGCTTTAGCTACCTAAGTAGTTTATGGCATAATCCTTCTACATAGTAGCCATCTTTAACTTGTACTCCATCTTTCTTGCCAACTTTACCAATTCTAGCAATCTTTCTAGATTGATTTCCTCCAAAGCTTACTTTGCCTCCATCTTTTGGTTCTATTATAGTGAATTTATAACCAGTTATGTGTCTCGAACATCCACTATTAATGTACCATTTACTTATCTTTGATGCTTTAAGACAGACCTACAATCAAAGACAATCTAGTTTTAGGTACCCACACTTTCTAGAGTCCTTTGTGGTTAATGTGAATCACTTTTGGCACATGTGATCCTTTTGGAACCTATTTATAAGTGCCTATAATTATTTCTTTTCTATGATAACAAGAAGAAGTATAATGTCCTTTTCTATTACAAAAATTACAATGAGCAAAAGGGTTAGATATATGCACAGAGTATTAAAAATAATTGAGATAAGTTTTACACCCTTCTTCTTCTTTCCCCACTTTTTGTCCAAGTCTAGATCATATCCAATACCAGACTTGTCATTTGTAAACCTCTAAGCTATCAAAATAACCTTGAGCATTTCACTTGCCTAAGTGAATTTTTCAAGAGTCTTGGTAAGGTCAGTGTTTTTCTCCCCCAAAGCTTGACATGTCTTGTAAGATACCACAGATGGTTCCTTGAGTTGTTCTTCAAGGAGTTTGATTTTCTTTTTGGAGCTTACCTACTCCTTAACCACTTTCACAAATTCTGAATGTAAAGCATTATATTCAAATTGCAATTCATCATAGGTAGGTTTAGATTCTATTACCTCCTTTGTGTATGATTCCTCTTCTCGGTCTACCAAGCATATGTTAGAAACTTCTTTATCATCACTTTCTTCTTTTGATGAGCTATCTCCCCATATTACAGAGACATAGGATTTCTTCTTCCTGTACTTGTTCTTCTTCTTCTCTTTGTTCTTTAGATATTGAGGACACTCTGACTTGGTATGCTTTGGCTTATTGCATTCAAGGCAGATGATTGGATCTTTTGCCTCTTTTTTAGCACTTGGACCTCCTTTCTAGAACTTTTTGAATTATTGGTTCTTACAGTAAAATTTCTTGAATCTTCTGACAATCATTCCCATTTCTTCATCTTCAACCTCCTATTCTTCTTTTGGTTCCTTTTCTTTGACAGCATTGAGAGCAAGTCACTTCTTCTTCTTTTCATCCATTTCAGTTAATTCTTTTCTAAATTTCAGCTTCCCTTCATACTCAGATAGGCTTCCAAAATAGAGCTGCTACTGACCTTATGGATTCACCCTTAGCTTCCTCTATGGCTATGACTTTAGCTTTCCATTCACTTGTGAGAATGTTGAGAATTTTCTCACTTGGGATATTCAAGCACATGTTTTTCCAAGCGCACCAAGTTAATTGACAAGATATGTGTATCTCAGCTCAAACTCTGAGATGCTTTATCCAGCCTTGATTCTGAATAGATCATACTCAATGGTAAGAGTATTGACCCTCTTTTCTTTGATTCCAAAGGTTCTTTCATGAGCTATTTCAAGAGCGTCCCATATACCTTCTGCAGAAGGAAGAGTACAAATTATGAAATACTCTTTTTGACTCAAGACACTCTGAATCATCAAGATGGCCTTGCTGTTAAGAGTCACCAATTTCTTATCATTGTCATCGAACTCATATAATGTCTTTAGAATCATTCTTTCTTCATCTCTTTTCATAAGAACATAGTCTCCATCTCTCCACAAAATCCTAGAGGTCTAGTTATTAAAGCTTCATCAAGAAATATACCTTTACCCATGCTTGTCATCGGATCCTTCTTAGGCTATTAAGCTTAAAACAAGAAGACCAAGCTCTAATACTAAATGTTAGTGTAAGCTTTTTACTCAAGAGTAGGTAAATTAGGTAACTTTAAGAACTTCAACACAAGTTAAGTAAAGAGAGGAGAGTTAGAAGGATATCATCAAAGGAGGACACAAGAGAGCTATACTAGTTCAATCTAATCCTCTTGAGCTATGCCCAGTCTCTAAAAGGCCTTTCTGAGATTTCACTATCTTCCAAGATTTACAGGGCTCTTAGTACATTAGTAAAAGCTAATTCTTCTTCAAAGAACATTCACTCCCCCTTACATTTTGTAATCAATGCCTACTCAAGGTCCCACTACCTTGAGTATCTCAGTCAAAATAAATGTTTAAGTATAATCTCTCACAAGTGTAAATAAATGATCACTGAAGCATAAATTCACACAGAGAATGAGCTTTAAGACTTACCAAGTGAATGTAATAGTAAATGCATAGTGTTAATTGTTGCTTTATCTTCAATGCTCTTCTCTTCACTCGAGAAGGTCAATGCGGTGTTGTGATAGTGATGAGAATTTTATCACATCACTCGAGTCATCATCATAGTGATCTTCTCTTCAAAATATTTTTGAAAACTGATCACCATGAGGTATTGCTATAGTGAAGTGATAATGATGAGAATTTTATCACATCACTCGAGTAATCATTATAGTGATCTTCTCTTCAAAATATTTTTAAAAACTGATCACCATGAGGTATTGCTATGGTAAAGTGATAGTGATGAGAATTTTATCACATATTCAAGTGGTCACCATAGTAGTCTTCTCTTAGAAATTTTTTTGAAAATTGATCACCAAGAGGTATCATTGTGGTGAATTGATAGTGATGAGAATTTTATCACATCACTCAAGTATCACCATAGTGATCTTCTCTTAGAAATATTTTTGAAAATTGATCACTATGAGGTATCACTGCGGTGCAGTAATAGTTATGAGAATTTTATCACATCACTTGAGTGGTCACTATAGTGATCTTCTCCTAGAAAATATTTAAGAAATTTGATCATGGATGATTCACTATGATGATCTGATAGTGATGCAATTTGTAGCTTATCACTCAAGTAGGCACCATATTGATCATGGTTTATCACTACAGTGATCACTATGATGATGAGTTACTCTTAATCTGTTAATGAGAGTCTATAAAGTCACAAACATAAATATCTATTAATATATTTTCCCAAACTACTCTAGAGTTACTCTAATGCTATTATAAAGCCTAAATCTACCCTTCAAAAAAAGTTATATTATATAAATATTTACTCATAAGTTACCACATATTTACTCTTAAATTTATATTTATGTATATATATTTTTAAAAATTAAAATTTATTAATAAATGTGTAAGATCTAAATGTTTGGGGAAAAAACATAACATGTGCCTATTAATCTGAACAATTGAAAATAAGAGAGGTAACACACACAAAAGAGACAAAAATAGTTTTACTTAAAGAGACTAGAAAACATTTTAATTACTCTTATATAACAAGTCAAAACTTAAAAAAAGAAAAGAAAAGATTGGGTATTAAATAAGTGAAATGAATCAAAGAAAGAGGTGGGTCAAGAAGTAAGATTTTTAAAAAAAAACTCACACATCTACAGTAACACGATATGATGGCCTGAAGAGAGGACAAGATTTGAGAGTTTTAAAATCTTGAAGAAAGAAAAGGAGAAAAGAGGAAACCAATAAATTGCATAATTGAAAAGACATTGATCAGAGTCTTGAAGCCATGACAACATGAATTTGTAGAGAGAATGAGAGAGAAGGTGAACTTGGAGAGAGAAGCTGTGCTAAGGATTTACTTGAAGTGAGTAAAAAGGGGATTTATCTAGGATAGATATTAGGGTTAGGGTTTGACTCCTATTAAAATAATATTTTTCCAATAAATAATAATAACAGTGATATTTTGACAGCATTTTTGTTTTATTTTATTTATTCTCATAATATTTACACGCACGCATCCATATTTTTTTAGAATAATTATTTTGAGGAGATGTTTCATTTTGAAATATTATTTTTTTTATAGAATAATTATTATAAAGGATGTTACTCAACTACCCCACTGCTTATCTCCCCATGTCTCGCCTAACATGTATAAGTAGCATCGATTAATCTATAAATCACTAATTGCAACATACAAGTTTTTTTTATCACACCACTATATATTGCCACATTTTACACAGGGACAAAGAATCAAACCATTGTTTGAAGGATTATGCACAAATGCAAACTCAAGAAAATATGTTACCCGTCTTAGTAGTTTTTGGTTAGTCAATCGGCATACATCTGCTACTTATTCAAATGCCCCATCTAGCATAAATCATTTAGAAACAAAAACCCTAATCAAAACCCAATAGTCATCCACACCCAGAATAAATTCATGAAAATGTATAATGACTGAAAAATCACAAACCTTGTGTCAACCCAGCCGGAAGTTAATGGAAGAAAACTCTGAGCTTGAACAAATTCCTTTCACAGAGCTAAAAGAGTTAGAGCTTTCGGTCTAGTGCAAAATTTTTCAAATGTCAAACTATGATTGAATGTTTTACCAAAAAAAAACGCCCGTTATTGATTTTAAGGTCTTACATAACGGTTAGTTGGTAAGAACCACTAATTGTTTTATTTTTATGTTGGTAACGTTTAAATAATCATAAGGTATGTTATTTACAAATATACAATGTTTAAGGTTTTATATAACAGTTAATTGGTAAAGACTACTAATTATTGTTTTACCTTTGTAACAATTATTTATTTGATTTACCGCGGTTCTTTAATAACAATTGTAAGGTACGTTTTGTGTGTGTGTATTGGAGCCATAATTACATTAATATATTTTTATAAATAAAACTAAAAAATAAAAATAAATAAAACCACACATCATCCTTAGAAGAGTGATCTGAATCATTTAAGAAGATGAGAATGAGCTTGTAGTGGACACAATAGCAGCACCGGCATATGGCCGGAGGCAAAGGTGGAGGTTAGGCAAGAGGAGGAAGGGAAGCAAGAGGTGGTAGAGGTTAGGCAAGAGGAGGAAGAGAAGAAAGCAGGATTGCATGTTAGGAAGGAGTAGCATGAGGAGGAGGAGGTAGAGGTTGAGGAGGATGATTCTCCACCATTTCTTTGGCTTATTGCTTAACCATGATGATAAGGAGAATAGTAGAAGAGGGTGAAGAAAATGTATGAAAATAGGGAGTTTGAATAGATTGAAAGTGAATCGTGAATTGGAAGTTGAAGAGGATCACTCCTCACAATTATGTTCTTTTTCTCACACCATGAGTTGCATGACGGTTGTTATATAAAACCCATTATTTATCTATGAATTCATGACGGTTCTTTTGAAAAAACAGTTAAAGAACTGCTATTTATTATATTTCATTATGGTTGTTTTCTAAGAATTGTGAGACATTCTCTATTTTTTTTACAATATATTTAAAATGATAAAATGTAAAGCAAAATAGTAGCGAGTAGCCTAATGAAATGATGAGATCATTAGGTTACTCATTATTAGAGGAGTAGCTAGGATCATGGTCAATCCCATACTCATCAAGTATGGGATTGGCCTTCCTATTCATACTCAAGAGGTATAAAGAAAGTTTCCTCACGGCATGGTCAGTATGTTGTGCATGACACAACATTACCTAAATTTGTGGAAGCATAGGATGTGGAGGCGGAGGAGGAGGTGGTGGTGGTGGTGGTTGTGGATGCGGAGGTAAAGGCGACGATAGCGGATGTTTGGGAGGATAAGCAGGAGGTGGAGGTTAAGGGAGGAAAAGGAGGAGGTGGAGGATGACATTGAGAGCTTTCAGGCGATTCTTTCGCTCGGCATTTCATCTTGGTGATTGAGAGTACAAAGAGGAGGGCGATGAAGAAAACGTTGGGAAAGCAAATGAAAATGGAGAGTTTAAATAGACATCTGGAAAGGAAGTTGAACAAAACATAATTAAAGGGCATCTTGTTCTCCTGACGATTGTTGGGTAATAAGGAGGCACCCAGAGTCCACATGAGAAAGAGGAAAGGTTTTAAAAGCTTTAATTAATATTTATTAAGTGAGAACCGTTAAGTATATTGGTGTTATTTGTAACCACGGTACAAGAATACTTTACGATTATTAATTAATAGCCGGTAAATGCGAAGGTTTTTTTTGTTACCTTTTTTTAATATTTTAAAAATACAATAGTGGTGTTCAGTCATCACCACCACTGTCATCCTCCTCCTCCTCATTCTCATCATTGGAGTATGGAGATGAAAGGTCTAACTGCAAGTCATATTCAACCTCATTGTGATGAAGTATGAGGTTCAACTTCCTGTTTAGCATGTTGATAAATGCCGTGAGACGCCTTGTGTATCAGTCAAGGCAACATCTTCATCAGAGGCTCCATTTCAGGAGGAGGCGGAGGAGGAGGAGGAGGGGGTGGTAGTGGAGGAGGAGCTCCCTGGGATCTTAACATGATGAAGGAGGGAAGAAGGAGACCGATAAAGAGAAGTATTAAGAATCACAAGGAATAGATGAATTTAAATAGAGCTCTAATAGATGTTATAAAGGGTTATGACTTATGAAGGTCTGATGATATTATGAAAGGTTATTACATGTGAACTAGTACTTGGATAAGACAGATCGTTTGAAAGTGTTACATGATAGTTGTTTCTAAAGACCGTTATGTTTTGTCTTCGCTGATATAAGAGCTTGGAAGTCAAATCGCTTGTATGTGCTACACAACGGTTATTCAAAAGAACAGTTATTTTTTTCAATAAATAAATGACAAAAATGACAGTTCTTAACTACAACCTTTATTTTTGTGTTTTTACGAATTCCGTCTTGCAATATATGATAATGCACATAATTAACTATTACATTTAAGCGTTATATATCCTTACGTGACCTCCGCCTTGATATACTGATATTTATTTGCTATAGCCATTATTTATAAAGCATTATATAGGCTTGAATCAGTAATAGTGAGATGAAGTATGATTTTGCAATTCAATCTTACAAAACAAATTTTTTTCTTAACTTTGTTGTCATAAAAATCAACGGATTCAACAATAAACAAGATAATACCTATTTCAAAAACTTTCTTCTATATAAGATAAGGGGATATATTATGTTCACTGATGACATATCCAAACTGACACCATTGAACATGCTCAGGTAAAAAGCCTTCTGAATGAGAAGAAGCTAGAATTGCTGTTTGATTCTGATCTACAGAACAAATACATCCAGGCCGAGGTAGAACAAATCATCCCAAGTTATGCTTCTCTGCACACAAGGCTTGCCTATGGACAGGCCTAAGATTTTGGAAGTAGTCAGTATGCTTGAAGGTGACGGCCTGGCAGAAAGTTGGGATGAGTTGCAGAAGGTCGTAGTTCTTCAGCAGGAAGAGGAGCTGGCCCTAGGTGACTTTAGCACATTGAGAAGTAGAAGAGAAGAAGAACTATTATGACTTGTATTTTTTAACTATAAAAGTTCTCTTGTACTTATTTTTCTTGGATTCCTCCTCTTTGCTTTCTCTTGGCGTACCATAATCTGATTATATCTGATACCCTGTAAGTTCAATGCGTTATAGTATATTCATTTATATTTGTTCATAGGGACTGCTTTGTCGAGTTGCTTTTGTATCATCTTGTGCAGTTTGACAAAGTGGCGTTTACTTGAAGAAGCAATGATAGCTTGATATTTTACACGATATGTCGGACTCGTTCTGTTTCAATTTATGTTTTTAAGTTAACTTTTATTTTTTAAAGTTTTATAAATTTATGTTTTGGCTCAAAATAGTCTTAATTTTAGCACAAAATAGATTTTTGACAATAAATGTATTTAGTGTTAAATTGATTTTTGACAATAAATGTATTTAGTGTTAATATATGATAGGGTTAAGGTGCATCCAGCCCCTTGAATTATTTTTTTATGTACATTTAGTACATTAAAGCATTTTGTGATGCATCTAATATTTTAAAAAAAAATTCAAATGCGTCTATCATCTTAAAGTACTTTTTTTGTATAATTTTACACTTAACAATTTAGATAATTTAGAATACACCTGAAAAAATATTTCAAATTATTAGATGTACCAAAAAATAATTTAGGATGTTGGGAACATTTGAAAAAATACATTAGAATATTGGAGATACCTAAAAAATACTTTAAGGTACTGAGTATATCATTAATTATTTTAGGGCACAAGATGCACCTAAAAAAATACATCAAGGTATTGAATACACCTTAAACCAATACAATATGATGTGAAATCATACTACCTGTTAATTGAATTTTTATTTTAAATTTCATGAAGATACTTAATTTTGTTAAAACAATAAATATATATATATATATATATATATATATATATATATATATATATATATATATATAATTTCTATGTCACAAATATATTTTATTAAATTGGTATACTTAAATTTCGCCAAAGAAAATAGTTACATCTTGATTTTTTTTAAAAAAAATAACTCTTCAATTTTTATTTTGACATTATTTTTAATCAGTTTTCTCTTTTTCTTTTTTTTTCTTTTTTATTTTTTGTTCTATTTATTGAGTCCTTGCAGTTTACTCAACTATATGCTTTAATCCCTATGCTTACAATATATTAATAAGTCCGGCAAAAATTAATGAAAGCTTATATGGGTGCTAACTGAGCACCATATGCACTGCAAAATACAAGGTTTTTTTATAAAAAAATAAAATGATGAAATAAAATTTCTCATTATCAACATAAAAATAAAAATTATTATACTTGTAATCATCTCTTTTCATCCATGTGTAATTTGTAATTTAATTAGTTTTGATTTTATTTAGGTCCATAGGCAAAATTAATACATATGAATGCTGAATGTGAGTCGTGTTATCATCAACTAAGATGATTTCTCCTACAAATTAATAGTTTATCAGTATAGAGTCTGATGGCTGTAATTGAGAAAAATATAAGAGTTCCAAAAAAAAAAAAAGGCTTGACTTAATTAAAAATGAGGTGAAATTATAAATACTTAAATATTAATTTTTCCTCAACATTAACCAAACAAACTTCTTCATATGTTGAAAGTAATTTAACAAGTGCACTATACTTTTTAATCAATATCAAAAAGCTACAATTTTTTATAGGGAAAACTCATTTTTTAGCTCTCAAATTTTAATTTAGTTATGACTCAATTTTTTAATTATGACCAGTATGACACGATTACGAACTCTTAATTCTGTAAAAACTCTTAATCAAAGTGAGTTCTGCATGGAAATGAATAATTTATTAAATGAAAAAAAAATTAAGGACTGAATTTTAACCAAATTAAAAGTTCAGAGACCAATTGTACAGTTAACCATATGTCTTTCAAGTCACATTTGAAATGTGCAAGCTTTCCATTAAATGCAGGAATCAATATTATCGGGAGAGGCTATTCTGGGTTACTGGAGGCAACCAAACTGACCATACCTTCAAAAAAAAAAAATTAGAAAGTTATAAGTTATATTTCCGTTATAATTTATATTTCCATTACAGGCCCTGATGCTAGTAACCAAACGGACCCTTAAAATAAAGGAGAAATCATATACTCTCTCATATAAGAATTATTTACGTAATCTAATTAGATTAAAGAAGATAGTTAAATTAATTAACATAACTTTTTTTTAAAAAAACACTTTTAACATCTTTCCAATTTAACAAGAAACAACTCTCCCTTGCAATGTACAGGAGTAACATCTATAACTCTTGACAAAACAAACTGACCTTGCATATGTTCACTTTCATTGCATTCATAAACTATATACATGCTTCAAATTAATACAAACTTTCCTTCCATATCCTAAATTTTTTACATACGGTAGTCCAACTAAAACTCCTAGAAATACATAATATCTCAAGCACAAACTCCCCCACTAATTGCACAGACTGCATCTGCTACATTTTCATGACTTGATGAGACAACTTGAAAAATTAGGTTTATTAATGTGTAAATATAATTTAAATAATCCCATTAATATACAATAGTCAAATTTAAATCGAATAATCTCATCATTTCTGCACCCAAATCCTATAAGTTAGGATATATTTTTACCAGTTCTGCACAATGTCATATACAATCAATAGTTGGCTCCTAAATAAAAAGTCCCAAGGAGAAAAATCTTTGACAAAAATAATAGAAGATAAAAATCAGGGAACATATGATTAATATAAAATAATCAAATTATATATGTAGCCAAACACTATAATCAAGGATCTATTTTTACCTTTTCTCCACAATGTCATATACAATCAATGGTTAGCTTCTAAATAAAAAATCTCAAGGAGAACACAATCTTCGACAAAAAAAAAATAGAAGAGAAAAATAAGAGAATATGTAATTAATATACAACGAGCTGGTACTTCCGTGCAACGGAGGGCTTCAAAAACGGCTTCTTAGCTATTATCATAAAAAAGATTCCAACTCACACAAAAATAAATAAATAAAAACTTCTAATCAAATTCAAAAGCATAACAATCAAAATCTATTATATTTTTTAAATAAGCATGTACTTGCCTGTGAAAAAAAAAGTTATTATATTTTCATTACAATTAAGAAAATAATTCCCAACTATTTGTAGTTAAGAAACTGGGCACCAACTTTATAACGCAAGTTAGGTAAATTCATAGGCTTGTGATATCTACCTGCAGGAGCTCGAGTCAGGAATTTTAAAATGAAAAAATGACTTCATCCGCTTGTGGATAGTGATTTTGGGGATTTTCTTAAGATTTTATAACATATAATTTTGATGTGTTATTTGGGGAATCCAAATCAATTATCATAATTTTTTAATAAAATATTAATAGTTTAGTTTAATTTAAAAATAATAATAACAGTGTCTTCTCTACATCAGTAGACTGCCGTTTATGAACCAACGGAAAAGGGCAAAAAGCTAACCTAAAAGGCAGTTAGTTTCATCGAAGTAAAATGGAGGCAGCCGCGGTTTAACGTCCAACTGTTCATCACAATCATTTTGAACTAAATCAGGGAGACTCTTCTTCTTCTTCAATCTTCCGTAGACGGCAATCGGAGTGAGGACGGAAGGAACTCCGATTTGCCGTCTCTTTCATCTGATTCTTTTCTGCTTCTTCGATTGGGAATTTGAGAAAGAAGAGGTCGAGTTAGGACCAGATGTGGACGCAAACAGAGCAAAAAAGGGAAGAGGACAGAGAATAAGCTCATCGTTTCGTTGAAAACAACCAGATCGAAAGATCTCTTCCTCTTAATATGACGAGATTCTCCACCTGGGTAATGGACAACTGCCATGGCGATGATTACATCAACCTTCACCACAATAACTTAATCCCTTCCATATATCGTCCCTAACATCAGCAAGGTGAGGAAGGCGAAAATCCCATGAGCCTTCCATGGCTGTGTCGAGGGTTTTGACGTTGGCAGAGCAAAAAGGGGAAGAAGGCGGCTCGTGTATGAGCCGTTTAGAAGCTCGATACTTCTTGCTGAACCATTAAATGTCCGACACCACTTAGAAGTCGCATGCCATAAAATGAGGATATTTGGTTGGGTTCACGTAAATCGATACTTCTTGCTGAATGCCCAACACCACTTAGAAGTCGCATGCTATAAAATGAGGACGTTGCGTAAGCATATCCGATTTACATAAAATTGAGATAAAACTCTTTCATATATTTACCTCGTAGACCGTAAAAACTACTTTATAGACCATAAAAGCTACCTTGTATACTGTAAATCATGATTGAAAGTTCCAGCCGCTATTCCAAATATTCTAAATATTTTATTATTTTTTTACTTGTAAATGACTTAGTTAGAGTGTTTTGTCACTTTGTGAGGGAACTGGTAGACCGGTGAAATCAGGTAAAGTCTGCCGGGTCTGTTTATTTAAGCCCTTTTAAATTAAGAGTCAAGCTTATAAATCAGAACTTCTAAAGGAAGTCGTATCTAAAAGGACCAACCCTATAGGGGCGAGGGTTTAAAAAAATTCGTCCTGTAGGGCGCCAACCCGTTAGGCTCGTTAAATTTTATTTCCATACTTATTTGGACAAGTTATAATATTATTTAGAAGAAAAATCTAAGTTAGAAAATTATTTGGAAGAACCAATACTTAAGCCTGCTAATTGGAAGAAATTGGATGTCTTGAACTGATGGAAGAACAATCAACAAAAATTTCCGATTCTTTCAAAGATGATAGCTAATATTCTGAGCATTCTAATTACTATAATTGTAAGTGAATCAGCTTTCAGTATTGGTTCACGTGTTCTAACAAAATATAGAAGTTTCATTCTTCCATCTAACGTCCAAGCTCTTATTTGTACTCACAACTGGATGCACGAATTCACATATGATGATAATTTACTAATTTATATGTATTTTGTATTTTTTATATAGTTATTTATCATTTTGGTTTATTATTTGTTGCAGATAAAGATTATAGATGTATTCATGATGTGAGAAAAGAAATTCTTGATATTTGTGTCCCTCAAGCAGAGCCTACTACTCAAAGTAAAACACAATCAAGTGTCCTTGAAATTGATGATAGTGGCGAAGAAAATGAAAATAATAATTGTCATACTCATGTTTCTTAGAGTGTTTAGCTTATTGCCTTATTATGTTTTGTTTGAGTTAATTATGGATATTATTTTTCATTTGATTATAAATTAGTAATTGTATTTGTTTATTACATGAGGTGTATAGTTAAATATTGTGAAAAAAGCTTCCAGCCCTACGGGTCGACCTTGACCCGCATGCTTTCGGACCGCGCCTTGAAAAACATCAATTTTTCTTACCCTCAAGGGACAACCCTAATTCCTAGCTCTAGGAGCCGGTGATTCACTATGAAAGAGTTCGACCCTGATTCCTAACTCTATGAGCTAGTGTTTCACTATGAAAGAGTTCGGCTTGTTATACATACATACATACATACATACATACATACATACATACATACATACATACATACATACATACATACATACATACATTGATTGATGTTGTATCGTTAATATACAATAGTCAAATTAAATTAAATAATATTTGCTCCCAAATCCAACCATTTTTATAATTTAGGATCTTGATTTTTATCGTTTCTACACAATGTTATATCGAAATACTCCCTTCAAATAAAACTAAAATTATAAATTCATTAGTCATGAAAAACCATTTAGCCACTCAATAAATCAAAAATTCCAATAAACCCTTTCCACAATAGAGGAGGAAAATCAGGTAATATAAGAGTAATATACAATAATCAAATTAAATCAAATAATGCCACATCTTCACCCCAATTCATATAATTTAGTACTGAATCAATCGAAATATCCCTTTTGAAAAGAAATACAAATAGCATCACTTTAATTGATTCAAATAGAGTAAAATAGCGATTAAATTATATGAACTAATCAGTTATCAGTTAATTAAACAAATTGCGTGCTTGACTATAAAAGTAATGAAATTTAATCTAACTAATTAAAGATGGAAAAATAACCATCATTCAAACTACATCCAACATTTAAAAATAATACATTGTTGAAGTTGACTAACCCTCAAAAATTCGGGAAAATAAGCTACAATAGCCACCACATTATAGTCCTTACACTGTTCTACAACTACACGCCGAAAAACATCCCATAATCCAAACATATGATGCAAAAAAAAACTTCTCTGCCTCTGTTTTCTAGAGGTGTTCATGTGGTTCCAGTCCTGACCGTCTGGTCCCAATCTCGACAAGGTAGGGACTAAAAAATCCCGACCATACCGGGACCGGGATGGGATCCAGTCAAGGTTTCGAGAATCCCAGTCCCAGTATCTTTTATATATATATATATATATATATATATATATTTAAATATGGGTCCAATCCAATAAACATTTATTACCTGAACCCTTTTTTTTTTTTTTGAATATGTCCAATCCAATATGCATCTATTACCTCAACCCAATCCAATAGACTCATACAATACTCTCAGTCTCTAGACTCTCAGACCTAAAGGCCATGAACCCAATCCAATATCATTCTCATCTCATTAGGCTCACTAACTCAGTCATCTCAATTCTCAATTTCTCACACTTAGTTACTCTCAGTTCGACTCTCACCTGTCGTCTGGCAAAGTGGCGATGACCTAGCCTTCTCGTTCTCAGCTTCTCCCTTCTCTCAGTAAGTGGAAGACGCTATGCACTTTCGGCAATCGGCAGCTCCCTCTTCTTCCACTTCATCAGGTCAGCGTCCCATCTCGTCGTCGCCCGCTCGTCGTCCCATCCCACGTCGCCATCATCGGCAGATCGGCCCATCACTATGAGGTATTCTTTTAGCTTCCCACTTGCTATAAGAACTTAGGCATTTTCTAATGAAGTCTATCCCTAAAGGAGCTCTTTTCAATCCATGAAAGGCAAAGAGGAACCAAAATACACCCTTTTATATGAAGGAGGATTAAGCAGCAATTATATTTGATTAAATTCAAGTGTTTACCCTTTTTAGGATTTGTTCTCTTTTATGAGGCTGACTAATCCTTATCTGTTGCAATTCTTCCTTTCTATTAAATATTTCTTTTCTAATATTGACTCAGAAAATCTTATTTATTTTTTTGATAATGAATATGGTTTGTCCACTTCAGTATTGACACTTCATTTATGTTCATGGTAGGTTTGTTCAAGTTGAGAAGTTGAAAGAGCAATTGTTGGAAAATAACAAGCAGACTTATTGGGTTCCAGATTTTGTGAAGGTACATTATTGCTTACTCAATCATGTTTTCATAATTGTTATAGTTTTTTACCTTGTTTTTGGTTTATCATTGAGAGGGTCTTTGTCTTTTATTTATTGTTACATTATAACAAATTATGTATTGTAGTGATTATTAATTGACTAGGTTTATTTCTTGTAATAAATTGTAAAGTTTAAATTGTTATGCAGGGAGAGGAAAAACATTCTTTTAAGATATTCTTAATAGTTAGATAATTAGATAAATATACAGGAGTGGGCTAAAAAAGAGTCTGACAACTGGAAAGAACATCTGTACTAAAAGAATTTAGAGTTTTAGGCATCTGTTTTTAAACAAGATTGCAAAAAAATAAAATGGAAGAGAGAAGCTTAAATGATACATGAATGTTTTTAAATCATGATTGTTACTACGCACATTCTTTACTGCATGAATATTTGATTATAATGAATGATGAACTATTTGAATGTTGAAATATTTTTTGAACCATTTGATTCAAAAAAAATTGATTGTGAGCTTAAATTTTGCTGAACATCTTGAGCTTAAATGTGAATATCTTTGTCAGATGGGTACATAATTTTTTCTCCCAAAATGTGAACATCTTGAGCTTAAATTGACTGTCATGCTTTCATTTTTATCAAAAGTTGTTCTTATTAATGTAAGTGCTTAAGTTTTGATTTAATTAAGTTATGCTCAAGTCCAGAAACATGGCAACTACACCCACCAATGAAGGAACCATCCACGCAACTCCAACTACTGTAGAACAAGAAGCTAGGGAAGCAAAGGCAATTAATGAAGAAGATTTAGAGGGAGATGAAAGACTAGCGAAAGGGAAAAAAATCAAATGTTTGGGACCATTATGAAAGGGTACAAATAGACAAAACTAAAGGAGATCACAAAGCCAAGTGTAAGTACTGCCCAAAAGAAATTATTTGCCATCATTCCAAACAAAAGACTACTGCATTGTGGAGACATTTAAAGACTTGTAAACAAAATAAGAACAAGGCAAATAAGTAGAACCAATCTTTGTTTACAACCTCTATGATAGGGTCATCTAATACTGCGACTTCTTATTTATTTAGTTAAAAACGATGCAAATGAGGTGTTGCAAAATACATTATATTGGAGGAGAGGTAGAAAGTTTTGGTTTCAGAGCGATAATGAGTGATGTAGAACCCCGCTTTAAGGTTCCGCCACGATTGACGGTTACTAGAGATTGCTACAAGTTATATCTTGAAGAGGCAGATAAATTGAGAAAGTATTTTGAGATTTCAAAAGTTTGAGTATCATTTACCATAAATACTTGGACATCAAATCAGAATGCCAATTATATGTGCTTGCCTGCACATTGGATTGATGAGAGTTTGACATACCAAAAGTGTATCTTGAATTTCAATATAGTTGAAAACTATAAGGGTGAAACAATTACAGATGAAATTGAGAAATGCTTATTGTCTTGGACTATTGATAAGGTATTTACTTTCACTGTTGATAATTCTACTTCTAACAATAGTGCATTGTCAGGGTTGAAGTTCATTTTCAAGCATTGGAATGGTTTAGTATGTGATGGTTACTTCATGCACTTGAGGTGTTATGCACACATATTGAAGTGATTGTTTCTGATGGTCTCAAGGATATGCACGAGTCAATTGAAGCCATTCAGAATGCTGTTAAATATGTAAGACCTTCTCCTTCAAGGTCTCAAAGGTTCAAGACACTTGTGGAAAAAATGAAAGTTGAATCAAAAGGTTTACTAAGCATGGATTATCCAACTAGGTGGAATTCAACTTGCATTATGTTAGATAGTACCAATCAATTCAACGGCGTGTTTGATAGGATGATGGAGTCAGACAAGGACTACAAAAAACACTTCTCTAATAAAAGTTTAATTGGTCCTCCTACGGTTGAGTCATTCAAACAAGCTAGTAAGTTTACTATGTTTTTGAAATTGTTTTACAATGTCACTCTGAAACTTTCAGGATCACTTTACGTGACTTCAAATTTGGCCTTCCGACAAATATCAAATCTTCCTTTGGTTCTCAATAAAGCTTCATGTAATCCTAGTTCTTCTTTGTATGCCATAGCCAAGAGTATGAAGATCAAATATAATACGTATTGGGGCCACTTTGAAAACTTCAATCCATTGTCCGTGGTTGTAGTGGTGCTTGATCCCATATATAAAATGAAGTTCTTGAAGTATGCTTTTGATGATATATATCCTAGACATGTT
This sequence comes from Albizia julibrissin, assembly GCA_037074505.1. Lineage (NCBI taxonomy): Eukaryota > Viridiplantae > Streptophyta > Magnoliopsida > Fabales > Fabaceae > Albizia > Albizia julibrissin. Next base: position 54,886,247 of record CM073477.1, on the reverse strand, counting down.
ACAAAAAGTCTCATATGTACTTTATCATTTGTTTGATCATTAGTCAAGTGTTCTTGGCGCATCTGGGAGTGTTATTCATAATCAGGAACAAGTAGAATTGAAAGTACTTGCAACACTATAACAAATATTGAGCAAGATACTTTTGATGTTGATATGGAAAAGACTAAAGCAGAGAGAAGATTCAGGGCCGATAATCAAATTGAGATTCAGACAAATAAGTATATAGAGTTGGACAAGTATCTTCAATCTAAGTTAACTGAAGGTCGTAATCCTGATTTTCTTATTTTAGATTGGTGGGAAATTAATGGTGGCAAGTTCAAAGTTTTTTCCATGATAGCACGTGATGTGTTGGACGTGCCTATTTCAACCATTTCTTTAGAATCAGCTTTTAGCACAAGGGGTCGTATCATTGATTCATAGAGAAGTTCATTGTCACCCAGGATGGTTGAAGTACCTATTTGTGCACAAAATTTGTTCTCTCCATCAACATCTGGACTTGAATCACTTGATATTGATAACTTTAATGACAATGAAAAAGTACTAGGAGCTTTAATTAGTAACATCATAATCTGTTTTATTTAATTCACTTGTCTTATTTAATTTCTTAATAATAATTATTCATTTTTTTCTTTTCAATTTTGCAGCTTAAGAGCAAGGATTAAAGTCGTGAATGTCATTTTGTTGATGTAAATGGTTGTTTCTTGGCTGTGTTTCATGAAGAGCAAGGACCAAGCACTCATTTTATTGCTTCTTGTAACATTGTTGTTCTTTTTTAATTTCAAGAATCTAGAATGTACCTTTGTAATTGGTAATGATGTTGTAAACTTGTAACAATGAGGTGGCAAGTGTTTATTCCATGTTTAATTTTTTCACCTGCCGTCTCAATCATGGATTTGTCCATGAATTTTCCGGATCTTCAATTTTTCAGTTAAACTGCTCACTATTGTCACTTTTTAACCCGAAAATTCCCGATCCTAGTCCTGAAAAAGTCCTGGTTGTACTAGGACTGTCCTGGGACCAGGATGAGGAACAAGTTCCTAGTCCCGGCCTCATATCAGGACGGGACCCAAGACAAGGTGATCCCGATCCCAGCCCGGTATTTGAACAGCCCTATCTGTTTCTACATATCTGCCTACCACTCTATAAATTCCACTATTTTTTAAATCAGAAAATCTTCTTTGCCTCTACTTCTACATATCTACCTACCACTCTACACCTTGGGGGGGGGGAAATAGACTGGTGTTTTCATTTGAATCATATCATGATTTTAAGTAAGATTTGAAAAGGAAATATGATAACATGGTTTCAAAAACTTGAACTTTATTTTCTCCCATATTGGCATCATAACACCCTAATTGACAGGCGTAACTAGGTATATATCTCTCTTGAAGATATCAGCTAGAAACAACTATGAATGCCATAAATATCAGTTAAAAATTCCAGACAACCTTGGTGAACCCATGAACTGTGTAGACACTAGCACCTACTGCCAAAGGAATAAACATGGTTCCTTAACTGGTTGTCCATAATTGAAAAATGGCACAAAGAATTATAAAAACAGATAAATAATAGAAAGAAAAACAACCCATATAGATTTAGATTTTAGATGACGAGAAAAAGAGGGAGAGCTGCAATAGGGTTAGAACACATAATCACAAAGGCTCATGCTCACCATTGAAAAGGAAAAACAAATTAAAACATTTAAGGAAAGGAAAATCAGGAAATATACCATTAACATACAATAATCATATTAACTCAAATAATCCCACTGTATATTCACCTAATTCCTACAATTTAGGATCTATTTTTACTGGCACAATGTCATATACAATGGTTAGCTTCTAAATAGAAAATCCCAAGGAGAAGAATCTTCGAGCGAAAAATAGAGGAGAAAAATTAAGGAATATATGTTTAATATACAATAATCAAATTAAATCAAATAATCCCATAGTATTTGAACAATTCCTATATTTAAATGGGAAATGCTCCCTTAGCGCCAACAACAACAACAACAAACAACAGAGATAACAGAGACGCGATTTCCAGCTGCAACGCAAAGAAAGAAAAGTTGCACCTCGCCAAAGAAAGCTGTGAAGAAGCTGATTAAGAAGAGACAAAAGAACGGAAAGAATAGACCATGAAGTAAGTTACTTAGATGAAACAACATAAACTAGCTCACTCTTCTTTATCTTGCCCAGATCTTTGCAAAAGCTTCTTCATCGATGCTTCATCTTCACACCACCACCCACCCCTCTAGCTGATCTCTCAGCGGAGATGAAAAATGCTGTGATGAATTCTTTGGGGAGAAGAAACAGAGAGTGAAGAGAGCAAGGAAGCATGGTCTACAAAATAAAAATGAAGCATCATTCGTCAACACTTCATCTTTGCACCACCACCTTCCCGTCATGAAAAAAGCTGTGAAGGGGCAGATAAATGTTTGAAAGGAATGGAGGGAAAGAAAAACAACTGAGGCTACAAATAGTTAGGGCATTTTGAATTTCAAAATTTGAAAGGAATGGAGGGAAACAAAAGCAACATATCAAGCACAAAGTCACATGCTAAGCCGCTACTATAGCACACAGTTTAAAGGCTTAAGCCGGCACTGTTCATACAGCTTAAAGGCTTAAGCCGTTATGAACAGCAAAAGCAGAGACAGAAATGAGGAGACTCAACTAAATGACTCATTCTCCTATTTCTATTATAGTTATATTGATGATTCCTTCCCTCTTGATTACTGTTAAGGGAGCATCAATAGAAGTTAATTACGAAAAAATTAACAAATATAATAGGTAGGTCTTATATTTAAATACTAAGATCAACCACTCAATTAGGTTCTATATTAAGGACTTGAGGGAGTAATTTTAATTAAGTCAACGGATGAATAGCTTACTATTAGCATCAAATGGACTAATTTTTTTAAAGACTACAAATCCAGTGAACAAGAATACATGATTAATCTTCCCCAGTGTAATCCACTGGCAACACAAACATTGAGGTGTTGAACAAGTAAAAAGTTTAAACAGAAACAGAGCTGACGTTGAAAACCTTTTATTCCCAACACTAATAATTTTTACAATCATTGTCCCTCAATCACCATCAATAAATTCAGCAGCAACAGGAAAGAAGACTTCATAACTGAAATTCAAAATTTTCACTGAATGCAGAGGAAGTAGAATATGTTATAAACTCAGAAAGTTCATAAACAATAAAAACTAAACTATAATTCTACAGCACTGTTGAAACTCATCCACAAGCAAGATCTCAGACATATCAAGAACCTGTCACAGATCATGATGGGATCTGGTATTATCTGATTGAGTATGAGATCCAGTATTTGAGTTTTGCGAGGTAAATAAGTTGGGGTATGAGAAATATGGGTCCTCATCCATTGAAGGTAATCTCTTGGGCTGGTGGCCAGATATTTTGTCTTCTGGAACATAATCACTGGATAGAGAAGAATCAAAATCTGGCTTTAGTGTATCAAATGAAGTAAATCTCGATGAATCAGATCCAGGTGTGGCGTTGTGACGATGGTGGGGCTCATAATTACTTATGTCATGACCGTTGTACTCATCTGCAGTTCTTTGCTCAGTAAAATTCCCCGTTTCGGCTGTTCTAGACTGATTTACATTGTTTCCTGTAAAAAACGGGTTCTCAGAACTGCTGTCTGGTACAGTTTCACCACTTTTCTTGGTAAGCTCATTAATGCGAATTTGTGCAAGAGTAGCTGCTGAGCGAGCCGCTGCTGCAGCACGTTCAGCAGTTTCAGCAGCAGTATGAGCAGCAACCAACACATCGTTCAAGTCAACATCTGCCTCAGTTTTGGTATTTGAATGGGAGGGAGGTGAGTCGCTATGCCTTGCAGAAAATGATCCAGAAGATATCGGAGGGGAGATGAAAGGCACAAACTGTTTCTTCTCCATACTGCCAGATAAATCATGGGGTTCATTTTTATTGACCATTGAATTTTCTTCTACATGTTCTGACCTTACACCTGCAGAATCCCCAGAACTGCTTGATGAGTGAAGACCAGTTTCAGGGGGTGGAATAGATGGAGAGGATGTAACTGTTTCTGGAGCAGTGGCAAAATTCGCACTGGACCTCACTGATACTTTAGGAACTTCAGGAAATTCTAATGTGTCAGAGCCAGAATCAGAATCAGGCTCTTCTTTGTTGGGTTGATCAGGAGTAGAGTATAATGCTTCATTGCTTTTTTCTTCAGGAAGGGGAACTTTAGATCCACTAAAGAATTGTGCTGGGCCATTCTGACAAAGTGAGCATGTGTAAAAGGTTATAACGGGACCAAAAGAAAAATCAGCACAATCTAGTGAATCAGTAGTGTACTAGTTACCAGTAAGTCTTCATGTTTCTTCAAGAACTCAGCTTCTGAAGAAGATGGATCCCAGTCTATGTCATGCTCAACAGCAATTTCTTTTAGAAGTGTCAATTTCTTTTCTGGCGAAGGAGCACGAATTGACAGCAGCTCTATTAACTGTAATTGCAAATTGGACAAATAATGTCATAACAATAGCATTTATAATTGCCAATAAGTCCATAGATGATATAAAATCATAAAACCTGGCGATTAACACCACAATCTGGCCTGAGCTCAGTTGCTGCTGATACAAATTCCTTCCCATATTTGGAAGCAAATGACATTTGAACCTGTAACAACTCTGGTAGATCGGCACACCTTGGTGCAGCAAAACATACACTAGATATTGCTTCCTTTAAATCTAGAGGACATTCCCTGAACAATGTTGAAGGTTAGGATATATACAATTAAAGAATATCAATGGCTTTTCACAGTATAAATAGACAGATATTTTCAGCATTTGTATGACTCCTTTCTTTCTTTCTTTTGTTTTTTTTTGGGAGAATACAGTATTTGACCCAGATTTTGAAACTATAGAATTAGCCAACAACAAAAGGGTTTAATTGCTGAAGCAAAAGAAGTTTTCCAATGATTTTTATCGAATCATCACACTAACACATGATTTAAGCAGTGACAGTTATACTGATACCCTCTTTTTTCTATTGTTACAACTCTTATGTGCTAATGTGATCCCATACATATAATTGACCAAAGTCCAAAACTACTACTCCCTCTGTCCTAGAATGTAAGTCACCTTTAACTAGTTTACACACCAATAAATTTGGTAAAGTTAGTTAGACATCTTGAGCTTTTCAAAAATTATCCAAACTTTCCAAAATTATCCTTTAGGTAACATCAAATAAACATGTAGATTAATAAATAATATTCAGTCAACATTGGTATCAACATGTTCTTCACATATTATATCTCTTTTGCAATTACTTCCGCACATTAGTTCTAAAATTTGTTGACAAAAGTGTGGGGGAAGCTATCTAGTTGTTAAATAACATAATCAATTTGGGTGAAAGGAGCATAACTATTCATTTAAAAGAAGGGCGGAAAAGGAATAACCAAAGAACAATTTTTCCTCCATCTGTTCGACTTTCTATCAACCAAACCATATCTTGAGAATTCAATAATCATGAACACATAGGTAAATGCCAACTGAATATTAAAATAAAATTCAACACATTTTTTTATCTGTCATAGATAGAACAAAATTATAAAGATGATCCAATGATATTGACAGAGAATTGAGCAAGATTGGAAAAGAAAAATTCTGAAGTGAAAATATTCCTTTTTCAGCATTTTCAGCTTATGAAGCACATCCTGGACCACAGTGGCGTTTGAAATGAGTCAATGTTCATTCTTGTTCCACAATAACCAAATTTGTCTCTAGTAGTAATCAACCAGTACTGCAGGTCATGATAACATTGATTTGTCTATTTTAATGATGGACAAAAAGTGCCTTTAGCTTCATCGGGAGCATGTCAAACACATTACAAACTCAAAACGTAAAATCTAACATGACCACAATTGTCACACAAATAACAAATTGAATGCAGAAGTTAAGCCAGTCAGTCAGATTTCTGTTTTGCATTGTATAATACCTCTGAGATTCAATTATAGGAAGGCGGACAGCAATAAGCTCACAAAACAGTTCAATTATTTCTTGAGCAGCCATCATATTTTCTTCACGGATAATATGCTCCACCTGCACAAGTTACCACATCATGAAAAGCACTACAAACCACATATAGCAAAAGAAACAAAGAAAATGGTAAAATAGAAAACAGGATGGGAAAAAGTTAGGCTCTAGGTTACAGGTTCAAAATTCTCAGACCAATGGAAAAACAGAAAGACTATACAATTTTTTATGCAAATTACCCTAATGCGAGCAGTAGCTTCTTGACCAGTCTCAAGTAGTTTAGCAATGTCACGGCGCATCTGCTTTAACTGGATCTCTCTTCTGTTTCGTAGCAACTTTATACGTGGAATTGTCAACTTCAGAAGGGTTTTACTGAGTGTAAGTTGGAAAAATTAAGTCACTTGCTAGGAAACTTAGAGACGAAAGATAAAATAGCAGAGCGAATCCAATTGAGATAGCAAAATACCAACAGTAAGGACTACCTAACATTCAAAAACACACTTTCACCAAAAAAAAAAATTCAAAAACACTCAGCCTCCTCGTATATAAACAATCGTACCGGGAAAAGGGGGCATCTGACAGAAAAAGATGCAGGGAAAATCTAGAAAACAATAAAAGCTCCGCGATATCCAGTTAAATTATTAACAAAAACAAGACACTACAACAATTCAAGTTAAATTACCTAAAACAGTTCATTAAGGCTAACTAAAGAGAAGAACCCTATTCACAATTTGCGACTTTCATCAACCCCGAATTGCAACAGAATACCTTAAAGACTTTCTAATTGGGAGAAGAAGAAAAAAAGCTAGATCAGCGAACATTAGGACAATCACAAAAATTATCACTGGAATATGTTATCAATAAATTATTACCATTTGGAACCTTTGAAGCCCTTGCTGAAGAAAGAATCGAGCATCGACATGGTGCTGATATCGATCAGAATCAATCACTGAACAAAAACAAATAAATAAAAACTAAGATCGAAAACCACAGCGAGTGAGCGATAACGAAGAAAGTGTGCGAATTTGAAGTTCCGATTCTTTGGGTGCAATTGATCGAAGAAGGTGAGGAAAAACTGAGAAAGGTCGAGAGCACAATCAAGCGAATGGTGACTAAGACAATGAGAGAGAAGCAAAATCAATACCTCTGAATGTTCCTTAGTTAGCAAGGATTCTGAAGGATCTGTAAAACCGAGTTCGGAGATTTTCTTTTTCGTTTTTAATCGCCATCTTTCTTTATTCCATTAAATTTAATTCGGCTTCGCAGCGCGTCGGTGCTGAGTGGTGATAAACGCGGAACTACGTGGAGGAAAGAGATTTGTTTTCCGGTCAGGAAAATTTTAGAGGAAGTTACATGTCACAGACAAGAAATAAAAAAAATTGTCCCCATAAATATCATAATAAAAAAATAGTTCAATCAATAACTCTATGAGTGAGTTATTGACAAGTTTAAAGACTATTGATGAATTTTTAAGACTATTTTTTCATTTTACTTCTTTCCTGGGACCTTACTGTAATTTTCTCAAAATTCACACAAAACCACTTAACCAACTAAATTCAATCACTCATAAAATAATTAGAATTTTTTTTACCTGAATAAAATAATTAGAATCCTTTCGAGCCTTTTTGGTTCTACCTCATTGCACGCCTGCAATGGTAATCATGATTGTATTATCAAGAGAAGAGTATTTGGTTGCTCTTTAGCATGGTAATAGGGTTTACCATGGTAATGATGATTACCAAAAAAATTTAGTAATCATCATTCATATTTTCCCCTATGAATCCTCATTACCATCTTATTGCATGGTTAAAAAAAATCCAATTTACCATTTAGTTTCCCTTCTCTTTATTTTATTAATATATTTTCGCTTAGCCACAGCACGCCATAACTGCTATAGCCACTACCTTCTCCTCCTCCTTCTCTGCCACCCCCCGCCACCGCCATTACCTCCTCCTCCCCTATTGCTGCCACCACCGCCACTACCTCCTCTTCCCCTATTGCTGCCACCACCGCCACTACCTTCTCCTCCACCACTGTCGCCAACACTACCTCCTCCTCCTCCACTACCACTCCCGCCACCCCCACCCCCACCCCCACCGTTGCTGCCTTCATTACCTTCTCTTACTCCATCCCCCTCTGCCACCACTACCTTCTCCTTCACTACTGCCACCTCCACCGTTGCTACCGCCACCATGACCTCCTCATCGGCCAAACCTCGTCACTACTACATCCACTATTGCTTTCGCCCACCATTATAACCTCCTCTTCCGTCATCGTTGTGCTGCAGCCACCACGACCTCCTCCTTTTCCACCTCCACCGTCGCCACCTCTGTCATCACCACCACTACCTCCTCCTCCATTGTTGTTGTTATCACCATCTTATGCTGCTACCGCCACAATATCGTTACCATCCTCTACCACCACAACCATAGCCATCTGACAATCCTCATAGTTATGATGAGATAACGCGATGGCTCTTAACTATTTTTGTTTACAAAGATTATAGTAAGGGTAAAATAGATTTTGTGTAATATATTAATTTTAAATAATTGTTAAAATAATAACTCATTGCACCTTGTTTAAAAATTAAACCAAACACTAGCATTGTAATTAATATTGCATTGCATTATCATTGCATTGTATTGCACTGCACTGTAGGGTGTAATGAGATCAAATCAAACGGGCCCTTTATATCTACCCCCACCTATTAAAATTTTATCAATTGCCGTTAATTGTTACGAGTGTAGGATGGTGTATTTAGAAAATGCAAGTATACACTGTCGTAATCAAGTAATATAGAAATGAGTAGAGTATCGTTCCCACAAGGATTGATCACTAAGTACCAAAATTGGTAATTTTAATTATATTTAGTCGGTTGATTAGTTGTGATTGAGATTGCAAGATAAAAATGATGAAATATGAATACAAGTGATATAAAGACAAATATGAGAAAAAGTCTTAGGGATTAGATTTCACTTAACAAATTCCGGATTGAATCACTTATCTATTCTAGTCCAATTTATTCCACATGATTGATAGTCGAGTTTCCCTATTTTAATTACTAGCCTCTTCCAAGGTCAAGTAATTCTATAATTAATTGCTAACCCAATATATTCCAATATGAATTTAAGCAATCAATCATGCATTAAGATTTATGGAACTCAATTAAGACTACCCAACCCATATGAATATATTCCTATTTCATATGCAAATTATGGTTTTAATTATAGGATCCACACACATGTATCTCATTCCGGTCTCAACATGCATATTGAAATCATCCAAAAGGTGGCCAATCAATTGTAAGCATTAAGAACAATAATTAAAACTCAATCATGAAGAAAAAATTAAAACTAGATTTAATAAGTTAAGATTCAATCCGTCATTAGTAAGCTACGTCATCACCCTAGGAAAAGGAAAATTTAGCTCATGATAAAATTAAAAACAAAACCAAAATAAATTACAAACATCATAAATATTGCATAAAAATTAATTACAAAAACATAAAAATACAACTACAAGATGCATGAAAATGGAAAATATAGCATACCATATAGGAGGTAAAACCATCCATGTAGGTGGCAACCTATACCATCCATAAATGAGGACTACTTAGGCCTTCCATATAGGAGGTAAAACCATCCATGTAGGAGGCATGCAAAAAGTAAAAAAAATGCAAGAAATAATTCTAAAAATAACAACTATCTCTCTAAAATAGAAATTCTCTCTCTTTCTTCATTCCTCCTCATTTTAGGGTGCCAAGAAGCTCTATTTATAGGCTTCATTTTCGGACTGCTACAGTATTTTTCTACAGTGAACCGCACTACTACAGTGAACCGACCACCCCACTTTGCTATAGTGAACCGGCTGCTACAGGAACCGCACCGAACTGCCCCACGTCCACACACACCGACCGCTACAATACCCCTTCTACAGTATCCTACAGTGATTCCAAATAGTACCAGACATGAACAGTGTACAGTGAATAGTATGCATGAATAGTACTTCCCCTTAAATGCCTTCTTTAATTCTTCTTAATCCGGTATTGTCCATGGCTGCAAGAAAATCATTATTTATTAATTAATTACACCCAAATTAATTACATTTAGCTCAAATATAGTCCACAAAATCATCATATAAGGGAAAATAAATATGCAAATATTTTACTTATCATTAATGTTTTGAAGTCTTCATATAATTTTATTTTAATTAAAAATTAAACCAAACACTAGCATTGTAATTAATATTGCATTATATTACTATTGTATCGCATTGCACTGCACTGTAGGGTGTAATGTGATCAAATCAAACGGGCCCTTTATATCTACCCCCACTTATTAAAATTTTATCAGTTGCCGTTAATGTTTTGAAGTCTTCATATAATTTTATTTTAATTTATATTAAACCTACTTTTTTATACTGCCTATAAAATATCTTATAAAATAAAATATTATATTAAAGTCTTTTAAAAAGGGCAATGACATTTTATCCCGATGACATAAAAGCTCCCATAAGTAGGAGGTCACATATTCAACCCCTTATAATATAAGGTTAGTTATTTTTTTGTTGTTTGATAAGCCATTACATATAAACCCTCTCAAATAGGAATTATTTATTCAATACCAAAAAAATCGAATACCAAACCCTAACTTATTTATGAATGATGTAATAATAATATTTTAAATTGAAATTTGAATATAAATCTTAAATCAAATAATAATCCTAAGATAACCAATATAATCATATAATAACTTAAATATCCTAACTTATTGAGATATTACAAATATAATAAGGATAATGACACTTTAATACCATATGAACATTGGAAACCCTAAAAAGACCACTAAAACTTAGAAAATACAGATAAGGGATAGGGTGGAAATCTGGGATTTTAATGTTTAGGGTGAAAGACCAAAATGCCCCTTTGAAAAAGTTAGACAATATATGGTGTTTCTGGAAAAACAGGGACAACCACACGCTGAAGGTGATGAAGCAGTTGGGCAATCAACGTGGAAGAAGGGGAAGCTAAGAAAAGAGTAAAGTGTAAGTAGCTTTTTGACAACCATGATCATTTTCAAGATTAATCGAACCATACCCATATTATTCTTATTATTGAGGTTTATTTGTTTTGGGTATGGTTGAGTGGGTTTGAAGGTGTATGAATAGCAAAAAGTGGGGGGTTTACATGGGTTATGGGAGATAATTTATTTGAGGTTGTCAATAAAGGGACCCAACAATGACAATGGTGCTGTGATTGTGGGTGATTTATGTGGGTTTTAATTATGGGTAAGTGAGTTTATAGGTGGAGGGGAGTAAAGGTTGAGACTTTATGGTGTGGTGTTTGGTGGAAGGAAAAATTGACATGTAGAGGAGCTATATATGGGAGTTGGGTGGGGATAACATAGGTGTTTGATGCGGATAAATTGTTAATGGTGAAAATTTATTGCAACTACTATATATGGAAAGGAACATGTTGTCTGGGCTTGATGACTGTGTACGGGGAATGAGTAATGTTTAGAAGCAATTTGACCATCTACATAATAGTTGTTGTCATGAACATTTATGGTTTTTTTTGTCAACAGCCTCACTGAACTTGTCATTATTATTAATAACTTTGTCATAACCATTAACAATATAAGTAATCATGCTTTTGCCAAAGCCGTGAAGAATTTTGTCGACACCACTATTTAATTTATGACTACAATTATTTTATTTGTCAGAAGTTATTTATGCAATTTGTCATCATAAATTCATCACTTCGTAAAGGTTTTGTCAAAACCTTCAAGAGTTTTGAGAACTCCATTATGAAATTTGTTAATCACATTGCTTTATTTATCATAAGTTTTTAACGCAATTAGCCATCACTATTTCATCACTTTCTAAATTTTTTGTCAAAACCTTTAAGAGTTTTGTAAAACCCAGTATGAAATTTGTTAACCAAATTACTTTATTTGTCAAAAGCATTTTTGGCAATTTCTCAGCACCATTTTATCACTTCCTATCCCTTTCGTCAAACACATTAATAAATTTGTCAAGACGTTTATCAAATTTATAAATCCCATTACTATATTTGTCAAAAGTAATTTAAGCACTTTGTCATCACTGTGTGATCATTTTCCAAAGATTTTGTCAAAGCTGTTATGAATTATAACAAAAACATTATGAAATTTGTGAATCACATTACTATATTTGTCAGAAGTAATTTACGTACTTTATGATCACCGTGTGATCACTTTCTAAAGCTTTTGTCAAAACCGTTATGAAATTTGTAAATCTCATTACTATATTTGTCAGAAGTAATTTACGCACTTTATCATCACCATGTGATCACTTTCTAAAGCTTTTATCAAAACCGTTATAAATTTTGACAAAACCATTATGAAATTTGTGAATCCTACTACTATATTTGTTAGAAGTAATTTACGCACTTTGTCATCACCGTGTGATCACTTTCTAAAGCTTTTATCAAAACCGTTATGAATTTTAACAAAAATATTATAAAATTTGTGAATCCCATTACTATATTTGTCAGAAATAATTTACACACTTTATCATCATCATGTGATCATTTTCTAAAGCTTTTGTCAACACCGTTATGAATTTTAACAAAACCATTATGAAATTTGTGAATCACATTACTATATTTGTCAGAAGTAATTTACGTACTTTATGATCACCGTGTGATCACTTTCTAAAGCTTTTATCAAAACTGTTATGAACTTTGTCAAAACCGTTATGAAATTTGTAAATCCCATTACTATTTTTGTCAAAAGTAATTTACGCACTTTGTCATCACTGTGTGATCACTTGCTAAAACTTTTGTTATAACCGTTATGAATTTTAACAAAAACATTATGAAATTTATGAATCCCATTACTATATTTGTCAGAAGTAATTTACACACTTTTTCATCATCGTGTGATCACTTTCTAATGCTTTTGTCAAAACCATTATGAAATTTATGAATCTCATTATTATATTTGTCAGAAGTAATTTACGCCCTTTGTCATCACAGTGTGAACACTTGCTAAAGCTTTTGTCAAAACCTTTATGAATTTTGACAAAACCATTATGAAATTTGTGAATCCCATTACTATATTTGTCATAAATAATTTACGTATTTTGTCATCACCGTATAATCACTTGCTAAAGCTTTTGTCAAAACCTTTATGAATTTTGACAAAATCATTATGAAATTTGTGAATCCTTTTACTATATTTGTCATAAATAATTTACGCACTTTGTCATCACCGTGTGATCACTTACCAAAGCTTTTGTCAAAACCTTTATGAATTTTGATAAAACCATTATGAAATTTGTGAATCTTATTACTATATTTGTTAGAAGTTACAGCTGATGTTGCTCCATCTGAATGAACTCAGGTTGAAGCGAATGGAACTGAGGAAGGCAACGAGAACAATGGTGCTACTAAAGTTTTGGACGAAGAGGAGCCTTTGGAGAAGCTTCTTGAGCCTTTTATGAAGGAGCAACTCTATACTCTTGTCAGGCAAGTTGCAGGAAGTACCCAGATTTTATCGACAACGTCCGTCAGCTGGCGGACGTCGACCCTGCCTACTGAAAAATCTTCATCCACGGTCTTCGCTAGGAAACCACTGTTGAAACCCTTACAAGTGTTTTTTGGAAGTATGGCGAGATTAAGGATTGTAAGGTTGTAACTGATAGGGTCTCAGGGAAATCAAAAGGCTATGCCTTTATTAGAGTTCTAAAGGAGTCTGTGTATCTTGTTTCTTTTTTTTTTTAAATGGTCTGAAGGGCATTTTGGTTATTCATTTTAAACGTCCAAAACTCATATTCTTACCTCATCCCTTATCTGTCCTTTGCAAGTTATAATGGACTTTTGTGGATTAAACAAGTTCATATGATATTTTAATGTGATTTTCCCAATATATAAGACAAATAAAATCCTAATTGTATAAGATAAATATTCTTATTTAATACTCATGCTTGATAACCTCCTAACCCTATACTACCAAAAATAACTTAACGAAGCTGGGGAGGAAGGCATTTATAAGCATGTTTAGGTTCATGATTGGAGATCCCAAAAGTGCTTATGCACGTAAGTTGAGATAACACTCCTATCATATATTTATCTCGTATACCATAAATCACAATTTAAAAAAAACTTTTAAAGACTCTAATCACTATTCCAAACAAATGTCTTCATGCACAGCTTGAGAAAACCAAGGGACTTGATGAAGCTAACTACAAACATAAGGATAACAACACAGGGACTCTAGAAGGGCCAAACCTAAGGGAAATAAGAAACCATTAAATGCAACATTATGAGAAGTAAGGAGAAACATTGCATCAAGTCCCTTGATTCATATTCCCTCCCGTCCTATATAACATATTTGGTGAGTTAATTTTAATTCTAAATATAAGATATGCTTTTCATATTTATCACTCTTTCTTAATTTACCATTATTGATGCCCCTCAACAATCATTAAAAAGGAGGGAATTAAGGGAGCTTACTAATGTATTTTAGAAAATATACTACCTTCCTTAATATAATCAAATTAGAAAAATATTTCTTCTATTAATTACTTAAGGAAGTATATTTTTTGGGAAAATTCTACCTAAGTCATAAGCAAAACAAAATACAACTCAAAGGTCCTTTTAAATCTTCAATTTGAAGTAAAGTCCTATAAGACATTTCTATAATATATTTCAATTATGAAAAGACTAAAATAACCGCATTGATTAAATAATTGGGGTTTGAATTTGTACGAAAAGTCATTATGGATATTTTTGTCATTTCACAATTGGAATATATTAACCAAATGTCTCATGGGATTTTACTACAAATTGGAAAGTTTAAGAGACCTTTAGGTTATATTTTGTATTGCTTGGGACTTAAGTGCAATTTTCCTATTACCTAAACCCAATCATCCAAAGGACTAAGCTATCTCGACAATTGTCAAAAAGAGGGTAAGATATGAGGAGAGGAATTAAAATGATGCACTTGCTAATGAACTATTGGTTGAGATGATAAGAAATCTCACATTCTTAAGGAGGAGAACATAAATTTAAATGTAGGAAGTGCATTTATTGGGAAAGGTGAGAACCCTTTGTCGTCTAAACCTCAAAAAAGAAACCCTCAATCAAATAAAAAAAATACACTTGCCATTTATCGCATACTAATATACTATATAGTATAATCTTTTTTTTCCCTATACTATAAAGTATAATCCTAGTTTATTTTTTTGCCAACATAATCCTGGAGCATTTGATTAATATATTTTTTTAGTTGTATTTTTTAAAGATTTAGTAAATTCTTTGTATTATTATAAATAATTTATGATCTAATGAATTTTTCTTATAATATGAAAGAATTTAAAAATTACTGATAAAAGATATTAAACACAAAAATTTCATTATTGGGCTGTTGATACATCAATATGAATTTCAAAGATAAGCTTGTGCAGAGAAATACAATATACCTTGAAACAATGCATAATATGATTAATAAGAAAGATCAAGCTTCTACATTTTGTCTTATAAACAAAGGTAAATAATTAATTAATTAAATTAAATAATATGAGAATGCTTGAAAAAATTTTTAAGACATGACTACCAATTAAATATTTTTTTAAGAATTTATTTTTAAGCACTTATATTCAATATTACTAATTTTTGTATTTTATCTTCAAATCCCTAATTTTCAATATTCCTAGTCTTAACTAGAGCTAATAATATGGGTTTTAATCGTGGCTTAAACCAACCCAACTCAAATTGGGTTCTGCATAGAACTATTTTGATATGGTTCTTTTTTACCTGAACCTATATAGACTCAACCCACGGCGGGTTGGACCATTGGGTTGGCGAGTTGGACCGTTTTATTTATTTTATTTTTTAAAAAAAATATGTGACTTCTCTAAGTGTATTGTGTAACCTAACACCATTAATATCAATTAATTATTGATTGTATTGAATGTCAATGATGACTTTTGGATTTATATTTATTTTGTAATATGTGAACTTGTAATGAATGCTTAATTTGTAATGTTTGGAACTTTGAATTTGATGTTTTATTATCATTTTATGGTTTTGTATTGTATTTTTCATTTTTTTTTATGGTTTAGGTTTGTAGAAGAAAAAAATTCAGTAGTATGTTTAAACAAAAAAGTTTGAAAAACGTTGTATAAAAATTAAAAAAAAACAAGAAGAATAATAATAAGGGTGGAGCGAGTTGTTATAGGTTGGGTTGGCTAGATGTGGCCCATATTGATACAATTTTTTTTTGCCCGAACTTATATGATCCCAACTCGTGATAAATTAGTCTGAACCTGATGGTCCGACCCATATTACCAGCTCTAATCTCAACAGCCTCATCCATCAGTGGCTCCCAAGCTCGCCTCTCCCTCCTCATCGTCTTTCACTCCCCAGCTTTCTCTCCGGCTCGACCGTCATCTCTCTCTCAGACTCTCCACTGCCGTCAATCTATCATAGGTATTTCCCTCATTCCTCCCTTCTCCTTTCCTCATTTGGTTGCTTCCTTCTCCTACTCAGAACATTCTACTTACTGAAAAAAAAAATTTAAGGAAAGACATAGATTTGCTCATTGAAAAATAAAGGGTAAAGGAAGTGTGAGATTAAAGGGGGAAGACATTGATATGCTTACTCAAAAAATAATGCCCTCTCTCAACACTCTTTTACCTTCTCATTTAATTCATTATTATGATATTATCATCCTTGGAAGGTAAGCATAACCGCATCCGTGAGGTTGCTATCATGTGACCACGTTACGATTTTAAATCCTGGAAACAACCTCTATAATTATAGGGTAAGACTAATGTTTTAAAGACCGGACTTCAGTCGTCGACCGGAGTGGGCATCGGCTTGGTTTATGGGTAAGAGCAGTTTTATGTGTCAATCCGCCCTTGGCCAGAAAAAAGTTGTTTTTAGGTCAGAAGCTGTAACAACTATACAAGAACCGAATATTGTAATCTCTCCCCTTCTTCATCTTCCTTAATGAGTCCATGGGGACAAGAATGAATGATGATGAAAAAGGGAAAAAAAGGTGACGAGGATAATGAAGAAGGGGAGTGATGAGCCAAACAAATAAAACATACCAATAATAATTTCTTTCACTTCTTTTATATTATTTTAGAGGTTGTGAGGACTTGTGATGCTGTTTAAAGAAAGAATCGAGAGTTGAGCTTCTTCATGTAGTAAGAAAGAAGAATGAATTCTGGTTAAGTTTATCACGCCAAATCTGCAATATCATGTAGGGGCAATAAATTCACCTGATGTAAAGTCTTTTCTCCTTTCACCTAAATTTTTGTTTATTTTATTAATATATTTTTTATTGATTAAACTTAAAAGCAATTCACATCTACCATCGCAAGTTACTAGGATGTTTAAAATAGCGGTTGGAACTTCTAATCGTGTTTTTCAATCGTGATTTATGGTATACGAGGTAATTTTTACGATCTACGAGGTAAATATGTGGATGAGTTTTATCTCGATTTACGTGAATCAGGCTTATGCATAAACATAAGCCCAAACAAACATCCTAGTATTGGCAACAATTTCGATATGAATAATTATTTTATTAACCTTTTTTTTTAATTTTTACTTTTAAAATGATTATCTCATATCGTTTTTACTATTTAATTTAATAATTTAATGTATGCATCATATTTTGATGATAAAAAATGCCTACTTATTATTAAAAAAAACGTGGTTGAAAAAGGAGATATGTGAAGTGTTAAATTGAAGAAGGACAATTTAGAAAATAATAATAAATTTTCTTAAAAAAATACAAAGAAAACCACGAGAATAACAATGATGAAAAATTGAAAATACTCATCTGTTCTATTTATTGTTAACATAAAATTTATTTACATTTTTTCTTATAAAATGATGTTTTTTCCCAAATATAAATTCAAAGTTATATGTTGTTATGTAATTGTTCGTGCATTGAAGTATTATTATGATGACAATTACACTTTTTATGGATTTATTATATATATATATATATATATATATATATATATATATATATATATGATATGCATATGATTATTTTTATTAAATACTTATTTAATTTTACGTCACCGGCTCAACTAATGACTTGACAGTTATAACTATTTGAAGCATGATCCGCTAACCTTTCCGGCTTAGTATATGGTTTGGCTCTTAAAACATTGGCGAAGACTTTGTATATTCATCTCTCATAGGCCTCACCTGATGGGAGCCTTGACCTTCTTTTTTTTTTAATGATATTATCATCCATCCTCTTTATTTTTGGGTGATTGAAAAATGGATTTTTTTTCCCTCCTTGGTAATGGGTAGGGATCATATTGATGTTATTGGAAAGTTAATGCTAAGATCTCAATTAAGAAAACTTATGTCAGAAAAGTCGCATAACTTGTTATTGCTAACTCTTCTACTTAATAATGGTTGCTCTTTCACTTATCATTGATAAGTTATGAAACTTTTCTGATATTATTTTTCTTAATTGAGACCTTGATATCATTTTACTATGTTTTTTTCCTTCCTATCATTTGTTTTTTCACATCCCGGTCCTAATCCGACGGGACGCTAAATGCATCCAATCATTTTGATATCAAGCAATTTTTCACTTTCTGCTAAATTTGAATTAGTTAATTTTGTATTTATTTCATTTCACTTGCTTCAATTAAAATTACGTTTTTTTTCTAATATAAAATTATATACTATCTCTAGTCTTAAATATAAGATCCAGTTGACTTTTTTAAAAATGATTAAAGGAAGCTAAATTGTTAGATATGATTAGTTTTGATGATGTTAAATATAGATGTCAAAGATTAAGAGCAAAAAGTTTACATAATGTAGTTATCTCCTTAATTAACTGCTATATTTAATATAGATTAGAATATATCAAGTTGAATAATGGAGAATGATCAAGGAGAAAATCAAGAACGAAGTTATTGAGTTGGATTGATCAAGAGGAAAAAAAAAAGAGATTGAAGACATTAGTCAAGAAAGTAAGAAGTTATCAAAAGATTTTTTGAAAATAATCAAGAAGAAGAGAGGATATCAAAGAAAGAAGAACTAATATGAATATCAAAATTCAAGGTCAGTGAGTGGAGAATATCTGATGAACTCGAGTCATGCTGAAGTAGTCGAGTTGTGCATAGTGAAGAACTTTGTTAGTTTCAGCTGACACCCAAGAAAGGGGTGAATTAGGTGTAAAATAAAAACTTAACAACTTTGAGAATCTTTTCGTATTTTAGTGAAAACAATAAATAACAATAAATATGAAAGTAATCAGGCATAAATAAATCAATAGCTAGTTAATTAAGGAATATGTGCTGGAAATATAAGAGTTTAAGGAAGAGATGATACAAATAGAAATTTATTCTGGTTCGGTCCAATCCACGATGACCTACTTCCAGTCCCTAGGATCCTCCTGAGATTTTCAATCCATTATGTTCTTATTTAACCAGGCACAAGAAAAGCCTCTACAATCCCACAAGTTTAACCAGGCATTTGTAAAGCCGTTTACAAATCTCTCACGGATACTCCCCCTTACTCACCGTAAGGATACAACCTTTATGATAAAGGATTATAATCAATCTTCTCTCTCAGAAGTGAATAAGATGAATACTAAAGTACATTACAAATAATTTCACTCTCAATTATAAATTATATGAATAATGAGAAAACATAGAGCAAATGAAATAATTGTCAGAGTATTGACATTTTGACAGTATGGGTGCAAGCTCTTATCCTCGACTTGGAACACTTTTCAATTTATAGTTGATGTAGCTTAGATGAACATTGGAGATGTTGAAGTATCCATTAGGCACGTTGGTCTTCCCGTTGAGATTCTGTTGCTTTACAAAAAATATGACCATTGGAGATTCTAACACAATTTGCTTTTTGTTCGTTAAGCTGTAATCTATGGTCAATCACCTATAATCCTCATATAAACTTGATTAGTAATGATTATGAATGTTTAGAAGCAACATAATCAAGGTTTAAATGAATTCGTAAGGTTATAGAGAAATATGATACGGTGATTTTCAAATGGATGCTGAACCTACACTTGAGTGGAAGTAGGATCACTTGAGTGGATGACTATCACTTGGGTGAATATGTATCACTTGGGTGAAAACTAAGTTGCACTCTTGATCTTATCAGAAGGTGACTTGTTGAATATCACGAGTTGCAAGATATCACTCGAGGGGCGTCTGTTCACTCGAGTGATATTTACCTTTAACTTCTTGAGCAATTTCGAGTCACTTGCATACAGATGTAGAGTGAATGTTTGTCACTCGAGTGAATGCTTGTCACTTGAGTAAGCTCCTGTTGTAACTTACTCATCTGTCATGAGTGACTTGAGGAATATTTTTGAGTGACACACTTCACTCAAGTGATCACTTACTCACTCGAGTAGAAGTTCTTCATAACTTCTAGAGACCACGTGAGTGACTCTTGAAAATAGCAAGTAATCCCTTGTCACTCGAGTAGCCACTTACTCACTCTAGTGGATTCTTCTCAACTTTCAAAAACTTGGTGAGTGACTTGATGTCTTCTGCAAGTGAAGCCTTGTCACTCGAATGGCTACTTATGCACTCGAGTGGCTTCTTAAATGACTTCTCAGATAATCCATGAGTGACTTGCAGCAGCCTTGTAAGTGATGCTGAATAATTCTGAATCACTTGAGTGGCATAAATCCTCACTCGAGTCATCTGCTTCCAACTCTCAGATCACCTTGCGAGTCATCTCCAAATTCCCACGAGTTAACACCATCACTCGAGTATTTATTTATCAACTCAAGTGAACTTGTACAGCCTCAAATGATTGACTTGAAAAACTGAAGGTTAGGATCTTCACTTGTAAGTATCACTCAAGTGTTCACTTCAAGTGATTTGTATAATTTGGCTCCGAATATGGCAAAAGATCCATCATCAAAAAGCTCTTGTTATTTATATTCCAATCCAAAAAGAATCAGCTCCAACTCATTTGTATATTACAAGTTATGATCCAAAGAGTGTAGATAGTGTATGCATTTTTTAGTACCAAATTCCAGAAGTCATACAATTTTGAATATAACTCCAAATTTGACACATTATATATACATGGAAATATATTTAAGTCTAGTTTTATATTGAATCAGTTTGAGCTCAATTGGATTTGTACTTTAGGATTTATGTCCAAAATACCAAAACATGGTCTGGAAAGTGACAGTGATTTGAATGTCAAATTCAACAATTCATATCTGCTTCATCTGACCTCTTTTGATGTTGGTTTTAGTTTTAAAATGACGCATTCAAAGTCTAGTTTTATACACCACTAGTTTCGTCTCAATCGGAGTTGTGGTTTGAGAGAAATGGCTAAATTACCAAACCTTATCCATGCTGAACAAAGAACAGAGCTTAACAGAATAGCTGAAAATACATTTTCAATCGAGTGACACATATTCTACTCGAGTGAAAATCGTTCTCACTCGCGAATATCACTCAAGTGACATTTTTGAAACCCGAGAGTGACACACTGTAACTCTGAAAAATCACTATTCATTGCAAAACTTGAAATAGCTCATTTTAACTCCGAATTAAGTCATTTCAACTTTCATTTGATCGTGGAGACTTCCATTATCAAATCTAATAACTTGAAAATTGATATTTCCAATATATTTTACAAATTATTCTTTCTTTAGTCTCTTTCTTCTTGATGATCATTCTTCATATCCCAACCAGACAGCTTCTTTATTTTCTTGATTATCTTCAATCTTCTTCTTCTTGAATGATCCAACTTAATAACTTCTTTCTTGGTTTTCTTCTTGATCATTCTCCATAACTAGATATCTTCTAATCTACATTAAATATAACAATTAGTCAAGGACGAAGATAAATATGTTATGTAAATTTTTTGCTCTCAAATATTTGACATCATTAAAATTAATCACATATAATATTCTCTCCCTTTTTGATGATGACAAATCCTTTATGAAAAATATATATGATTACAAATAAAGAGCAACATAAGAGTTATAAAAGCACATGAGAGCAACATATTTTTCATCCCTTTCTCTCCCCTTATTTGATATCAGCAAAAAGTTTGAAATATAAGGAAGAAGTACTTGTAGAGAAATAAATATGAAAATAAGTTATATATCCTTTCGCTTCATTAATAAAAATGAATGTATTAAGAAAACAATTTTCTCTATCCCTATATGAAAGTATTTATCCTTTTAATGTGATGGGAATGAGAGAAAAAAATGGTTTTTCATTTTTTAAATTTGAAACAATTTGAAGATATTTTCAAGAAAATTTTTATAATCCAAGCAAATTGAAATTAACAATATGCAAGCTATTCTCAAAATATAAATAAACTGAGTTTAGAAATGCTCATGTAAATTCGGCAACTTGATGAATGATACATGAAGTCCATTTCACCACACTTTCGTTGTGCAACTCTGATGAATTAGAGACAGAGATGTGAGACGTGGATGACTCAGTGGTAGTCCAACGATCATATTTTGAAAGCCTCAATGGACTCTAACGGACGAATGCTTACAACAGTCATCTACCACAACTCAACTATATATACGGAAGCATTCAAAAAAGACAAAAGGTGATACAAGAACAACACAACGACACAAACATGCTTACATCATGAGTCATCCTCTTCAGTCCAACCACTCTCTGCTCTTCTCTGTTTTCTATATTATGTACATTTGAGAGCGAGATTATTTGTTTTGTACTTAAGTGATTATCATACCTTAAGTGATTATAATTATATTTCTGAGTTAATCTCAAGGTAGAGAGACCTTGAGTATGAGTTGAATTTCTTAAGGGAAAGCAATAGAGAGAATTGCCGGTAAGACTTTCTGCTCGTAAGACTTACAAGGTGCAATCAATAGAGAACATTGTTGCTCGTAAGACTTACAGGTGTGTAAGCAGAAGAGAACGTTGCTTCTCATAAGACTTTCAAGGGTAAGCGAGAGAGAAAGGTATTCGGGATTGCTCATCTCGCAAGACTTGCCGTAAGGGGAAGTAAACTTACAGTGTGTAAAGGGGGTAACTCTGCAGTAGGCTTCACAAGTGCCAACTAAACTTGTGGGTTTGTAAAGGTTTTTCTTGTGCCTGATTAAATAAGAACATAATGGATTGAAAATCTCAGGAGGATCTTGGGGATTGGACGTAAGTTTTTGTGGATTGGACCGAATCAGGATAAATCACAGTTTGTATATTCTCTTCTCTAAACTCTTATATTTCCAGCATATACGATTTACATAATTGCTTGTGATTTTATACTTCCATACTTATTGATTTGATAAGTTGCAAAAAGATTTTAAAAGATAATAATTTCTTATCATACACATAATTCATCCCTCTTTTGAGTGTCAGCTGGTTCTAACATAAATAAATTATTTTAAAGCACTTGTATTTATCATTTTTTAAACTTCCGACTAATTGGTCTAACTTGTAAAATGATATATAATCTAATGATGTACAATATATAACATAATTAATTAATATATTCAACTTCCTTACCTTCCAAAGAAAAAGTCAACTGCGTCTTAATGGAGTATATATTTAAAATTTTCTTTAAATAATAAATTTATATCTAATTTTGTTCAAAAAAAGATCTGATTGGAAAAAAAAATTAAACAACTTTAAAACCAATTTAAAAATGCTACAGAATATTGTAAACAAAATAAAAAAGGAGTCAAACTATCTTTTTTCTTGCAACTTCGACTTAGATTAATTTATTTTTTGGGAAAATTAATCATGTGTCCTTATAATTGTCCTCAGCTTTAAATTAGGTTCCCAGGTTTTATTTTCCTTTTATTGAATCCTTTAAATTTACTCCGGTAGACCTGTAACCCGTTAATTCTTCGATGTGTGGAACCATTAACTAGATAATAGCAGTGTTCGCAAATCCGTCAGACATTGATGATGTGGCAAACTAACGGTATATTTGACGAGAAACGGATTTTTCATTAATTTTCCTCCCTATTTAATATCTCAATTGTTGGATCATATTTTAATAAATAAAATTTAATGCTATGTAATAATATTTTAATTGTATATTTTTATTATATTTAATATTATAATACTATTTAATATATAGCATTAAATCTCACCCATTAAAACATGTTATAATGCTTAAAACATTAATAGCTCATTTAGTTCGTTTCCATGGGAGATGATTATATGTAATTCTGATGTAATAGACTAATTACAACGTTTTGTTGGACTTATATAATATAAAGAGGATTACACTGCTAGGACTGATAAATAGGGATGCAGACATCATATAATCAAGTGAAAAAGACATTATTACTATTATAATTTTCTTAAATTAACCAAAGTGCCTACCTATAAATGCAGTTAAATATTAAATAATTATCATAATAAAATATTAAAAAATTAATTAATAATTTAAATTTTAGAAAATATTCTCCCATTAAAAAATTATATTCCATCGATAAAAATATTAAAATATCCATTTAAATAATATTCTCACAATTAAATATTAAAAAAATTATCATGAACTTAACATGAATACTGCATAATATTTTCACCATTAAATATTAAAAAATTGCTATGAACCCAACATCTACACTATATTAATTAAAAAAATTATTATGAACCCAACATGTACTTATACATATATGTGTAGTGAGTGGTAATTTTGCCTTATACTATATTATTCTCATATATTATCATGTTCGATGTAATCCAACTAAACATTTTTATGCATATGCATTATCTTTCCTTAATGATAAAACAAACAAATCCATATAATCATAATTGCATTACGTTCCATTACTTAGCTCTGATTCTGTGAACCAAACCAGTGCTAAGTGTAAAAAATGTGGAAAAAAGAGTTGATGGAGACACCCTCCCTTATTTGACAAGTTGCGTTTGACTATGTATAAGTTAATCCATGTAGGATATGACTAGGTTACTTTAAGGTAGGGATGTCCATGGACCAGATCAGATTGGGTTGGGTCTCAATCTGAGGTCTGGTCCTTATAGGACCTCGGGCTGGACAAGTCAGCTTGAGGTTCGGTCTGGTCCAACACCAGCCTGAGCTCGAGCTGGACCAGACCAGTCTAGGCAGTTCAGAACCTATTTTAATTTTGTTCTCCCCCTTGTTTGGACTGATGCAGGGAGCTAGAGACAGTGGAAAAATGCATAATAATACCTATAATCAGGAAAAATACATCACAAAACATTAAAACCCATTCTAAATCCATAATAATCTCCAACAACATTAAACAAGAATAAAAAACAACAACTTTCAAGTTACTTTAATACAATCCATAACAATCAATTAAACACATTAAACCTAACAAGTATAAAAAAATATTTGAGTTTTGAAGATTAAAAAAAATTATACAAGGTATTAAAAAAAAATTGGGTCAGATCAAACTAGACCAAAGGGTCTGAACCCTTGGCCTAATGTTCGGTTCGCCCCGATCAGTCCAGTCCGGTCCAGTCTGTTCAAAGTGTCTCGGACTGATTTTTTTTCTTTCAGACTGGGTTGGGTTGATCTACCCAGACCACCGGATTTTTTAGACATCCCTACTGTAAGGGGAGCATATTTTATGATGAGCAAAAATATACTCATTGCCCATCTTCATCATTATATTGATTTTGGACAGTTCAAATTTAATTTAATTTAATTTTATATTTTAAATAAATTTTTAATTTCTTATATTCAGAATTAAAAATAAAGATAACTTTATAATCATCCCCTCTCAAAAATTGAATTTATCATTTAAAATTTAAAATTTAAAATTTGGACCATTCAAATTAAATTTAAATTGTTGATATTTCATCGCAATAATAAAAAAATTAGTTGCTGATATGGAGCTCGAGTCGGCTTTTATTGATGTAAAGTAGGCAAAGGAATCAGAGAAGGTCGCCGACCAACTCCCTCATCGTTATGGTCCAATCTGGAATGTAATCGATTGGATTTGTGTGTGAATCTTCCATGTTTGTTTACGTTATTCGCTCATTTGGATTCTGACACAAGGGTCATTGATCGTAGAGGAGGTGGAGGGAAGAGAAGATTGCTAGCTATGTCTTGGATTAGCTTATGAAAAGCTTATTTAGATCGGTGACTATTTATTTTATAAGTGTTTTTCATATAAGTTGAAATAAAACTCCTCTCAAATACTTACCTCGTATATCGTAAATCATGATTGAAAAACACTTTTGAAGGTTCCAATCACTATTCTAAATATTCACTCTAAGTGTTTATACACGTAAGTCGAGACGACATTCCTCTCACATACTTACTTACCTTGTATACCGTAAATCACGATTAAAAAATTGCTTTTAAAAGCTCCAATTACTATTCCAAACCAACATTTAGACTTACAAGGTTTTTCTTTTTCCTCAGTTTCTACTGCTGACAGTTCAATTTATAGCTTCAGCATTAAATATTTGATTTAATGTTGTCAAAATCCGATTTTTTAAGACCTCCCTTGAAATTGCTCGGACCTGTAGATTTTTTGTCCTTTGCATAATGTTCAGGGGAACAATGGTGCCAGATCATCGGACATGAAGCATCTGTATTCTGTATTCCTCTTCATATTTCCTATCCTTCCCTCCTTCCCAGAATAATATAGGATCATATTTTTGCTCTGCAGAGACTCATTCATGTGTGTGGCTAAATTGATCGGATTTATTTGAGATTTTTCTCTCAATTGCTATTCTTGTTCGTATAATTCGTATAGTGAATAGTGAATGAATCTCATTACTGTAATTGTTCTTTTTTACATTTTCCTGATGATTATTAAAGTATCGTAAAAGCTATTGCGTCAAGTGAATGGTGGGAACTGGGAAGTTTTTTTTGGAATTATATGATACTGCTCTTTTTTCTTTTTTAATTTCACTTCACACATAAGCTCTTTTCTTTTTCATGAAATTTTCTCTTGGACGTCTAATCATATCCAACTTCTCAAATATACTCATGTGTGCCATATAGAGTCATAAAATTAGGTTGATCCCGTCAGACTAGCTTATTTAAATTATTTTAAATCATTAATCGGGTTTAAAAATTAGAACCTTAAAAAAAATTAAGATTAAAAAGGTCAACCCTGTAAAATTGAATGCCTTACAAGACTGGACTTATAGGGAATAGAGCCGCCCAGTTAGTCCCGTTATTTTTTTTATTCCCCTTTTCCCCTACCCCTGCCCTGCCCACTGCCCAGCTGCCCTGCCTGCCTTGTCCTCAGCTCTATTCCTCCCTCCATGAGACAACGCTAGGCTCTGTTTGGTTCGAGAGGAGGGGAGGGGAGGTTTATTTAAGTTAGGTTAGGGGAGATTATAATTTTGTTTGGTTCAAAAAGAGGGGAGGGGAGGGGAGGGGAGGGGAGGTTTCTTGTTTGGTTCAGAATGGGAGGTGAGGGGAGTTAATTATAAATGGACAAAAATACCCCTCTAGACATTTTTTTTATTTTTTAACAATGTATTTATTAATAATTATTATTTATCAAATTGTTATTTGTAAAATAATTATTCTAACATTTATATACACTTATTTCACAAACTTGCCATCTCTTTCCCTCTATTTTGAAGATACAAAGTGGGGGAAAAACATTTTTTCAATCATGCTGATTTAACTACCTTCATAGACAGCATAAACACCTGTCATACAAGACTAGGACAAATAACACAGTTTTTTGATATAGAATGAAATGCACAACTGGTACTACACAAATTTGTGCACAACACGCAAAAAACTACATCAGTTAAACTGTAAAATTTGTATGCAAGTTACTACATAGAGCCAAGAGCTCAAATGATGGAGAGATTGAGATGATCATGGCACACATTTATAATTTATTACACTTTATTGTCTGAAAACATAGCTATCATGCACATTATCTGCATTGATTTCAAACAATATCTTAGTTATCCATTGAATTAGTTTATATTGAGCAGTAGGGAAGTTGGAGATCTAGAGAGTAAAGACACAAACCAAATAAAAGTGAAAATGCAAAATGATATTTTCTTTTCCTTGAACTTTTGCTTTAATTGTTTAAGTATGAATCAGAGTAAAAATATGCAGCCAAATAGATTGATCCACCTCAAATTAAGGCTACGTTCATGCTAATCTATAATATTACAGCAGTCTGGTCAATATTAACATCTTAGTGGTAAGATCAACATGAACGCTTTACTAAAATTTCCAACATATGGCATTACAATGCTAATGATCAAGGCCAAAAGAGCTTTTTTAAGTGATTATGGGTGTTTTCCAAACAAGCAAAAGCAGCAATACAGTACAGATGATCAAGGTTACTGAAGCAGCAGTTCATTCTATACCGAAGTAAAGCCACATACCATCGAGACCCCAGCCCATGTAAAGAGAGGTAATCCCAATAGCATCACGAGCTGCAATGAAGCTTTTGTCTCTAGTGTCTAGAAGGACAAAAGAGAACATTCCATCCAACATGTCAATGAAGTCTTCACCATGTTCTTCATACTGAGATGATTTCAAGTTGTTGTAAGCAAACAGGAAGGAAGATAGTAAGAAAAGCCGCATTGAATAAAGCATCTTCTTTCATTATTTATAGAAATAACATGAGGATCACTCGATCTCCTGAACACTTACAAGGTGGGCAATCACTTCACAGTCACTTCCAGTGCGAAATTGATGAGAAGATAGTTTCTTTTTCAATTCTTTATGGTTGTATATCTCTCCATTCACCTAATGACATGGTTAAAACAAAAAAGTATGAGGCTTATCCAGGAATTAGTTTAAGATCTAAGAAATATTAGAAGAAAGAAAAGAACAACAATGGAAGATTTGAGGTGTCAAAACAAAATACATGCCAAATTAATTGTGTTTGAAGACCTTGTACATTCAGAAAAAAGACGACCATCGGTGAAACATTCTCATGGCTCTTGAACGGCAATGAGACTATCAACTCTAATTGTATAAATTAAGAAACAAATCCCATTTGCCATAGTGCAGACCTTACAATAGACCAGGCAAATGATATAAGCATGTAAATAGGATTCGTTAAAGTCAATGAAATGGATTATATCCATTACATACTGAATGAGAAAAGTCATGCATTTTGTAGTTAAAGAAAGTAAATGAACATAATCAGATAAACAAACTTACTGTGACAACAACAGTCTTTTCTTCATTATATAGAGGTTGATCCCCTGAGGTAGGATCGACAATAGCCAGCCGTTGATGGGCGAGATAACAGTTTTCGTGGCAATGCAAGCCACTCCAATCAGGACCCCGATGCTGTAACCTGCATTTCCAAGCTACAATTTAGAAAGCTAAACATCGCATCGCAAAATATTAACCAAGAAGGAAATGGAGTTAAAATAAACAGATATATTTTCATCCTTCATTTATTTTATTATGTTCAAAAATCAAAAGAACATATATTGCAAAGAAGCAGGGCAGTGATGAGCAGACAGAGAATGAAAAATCCGACAATGGAAAATACACCAATAAAGGGATAAATACACCAGCAATACGAAGCACAATCAGTATAAGAAAATACACCAGCTAGTGATTTTGGGCATTAGATCATCGGCGACTCGGGAAAACGAAGCACAAAAAATGGAGGACGAAACAGAACCGCAAAAACGAAACCCAATCAGTATAAGAACAACATTAAAAATTACTCCCACAGAAATAAGATTTGGATCGATTCCATTATCAGCATCATCCTCTATCCTAGTCGCCGGAAATGAAAACAATAATGGAGGCAGTGACCGTGAATGAAAAGGTCAAGTTGGTTGAAAAGGCAGCAAGTCTTACCTGAACAAGGGAGGCAGTGACCGTGGACGATCACTCGACGGTGGCTTGCGGAGTGGCTCGCGGCGGCAGCAGCTGAGGTGAAGAAGACGCTCGACGCTGAAGGCGGGAACGAGATGCTTCGCGCGGGATCTGAAGAAAAGACACGGTCACAACGTTATTTTAGGGCCAGGGGTAGTTTGGGAATATTATAGAATTACCATGGGCAATTTAGTCATACTTTGTCACAAATATTTTCTCCCCTAAGAAAAACCCCAAAATTGAAGGTTTTACATAAGAGGGGAGGTGACTACTAAAAGACAAAAATCCTCCCCTCCCCTACTTCCAACCAAACACCCATTTTTAATCACTAACCCTCCCCTCACCTCCCCTCCCCTCTAAAACCCCCCAACCAAACAGAGCCTAAGTACCTAGAGACCAAATTTCTCGTGGCATGTGACTCAAATACTCAAATCCTAAAAACCAAATTCCTCCCTCCTTGACTCAGTCTCTCGCTCTCCCTCTTAGACTCAAATCCTCAATTAGACCACACTCTCATCTGACATACTCAGCAATCGGCGGCAAGCCGGCAACTCAGCACGACGACGCCAGCCCAGCAGCTCTGTTCGACTATTTCCCCCGTCCCCGTCCGTCTCACACTGTCTCCGGTGTCTTGAAGTTTCTAGTCTCGCACTCGCAGGAGTCGCAGCACGTCCGGTGTCTCGAATCGAAGGTCGCAGCCCAAGCCCACGCCGTGTCGCACTGTCTTGACTCTTGATTCTTGAATGAGGCACAATTTGATTGTTCTATTTTTCCTTTTTTGATCTATTTCTCGCACATATCCTCTGAGGTAGCAGAACGTCTGTTTTTGCTTGCTTGGAATCCTATTGCTTGGCTTGTATAGGTGTCTCATGCTGGGAATTGAGTTGGCTTAATTTATTTATTCTGTGTTACTCAACTGATATGGTTTGGAATCAGAAATTATGGTTTGCGTGGGACTAATCCTAAGCTTCCATATTTTCATCCCCTACTCAAAATGCTGCAATATGTTGGCCTGGCCCTTATCACGCTTATATCTGCTGAAGTCCTTGAAGGTAGTTTCATATGTTGATATAGCTCAACCATTCTAAATTCGAACTGTTTTGGCTATACCTAGGGTGAGGGTATGTTTGGTTTGAGGGGAGGAGTGGGACTTCACTCCTTTAAATGATATTGGAAATGTTGGAGGGAGGGAGAGGGATTTTTTTTTTTTTTTTTGAAATTTTCCTTCACCTCTCCTTTAAACCTTTCCTCTA
This sequence comes from Albizia julibrissin, assembly GCA_037074505.1. NCBI lineage: Eukaryota > Viridiplantae > Streptophyta > Magnoliopsida > Fabales > Fabaceae > Albizia > Albizia julibrissin. Next base: position 54,855,183 of record CM073477.1, on the reverse strand, counting down.
AATTGGGGGATTTGGAGGGGAGTTTAATTTTTTTGTTTGATTGAATAAAAATGCCTTTACCCATTTGTGTATATATAATAAATAAAATCATATAATATAATTTTAGATATTTATTAGTATAATTATAGTTATATTTATTTAATTTTTATAATTATTAAATTATAATTTTATATTTATAATATATTTTATTAAACATTATATATAATTTTTTAAAAATTAAATAAAAAGGTAAAATTGTCCAAATTAAAATTTTTTCCTTTCCCTCTCTTCCCAAACCAAACAAGGTAACATTAAAATCCCTCCCCTCCCCTCCCTCAAAACGAGATAATATAAAAATCCATCCCCTCCCCTCCATCGAACCAAACAGACCCTTCGATTCTCCTCTTGATTGAGAAGATTAAAAATTTATGAGGGGAGAGGAAATTTTTTGAAAATTTCCCCTCCCTCCCCTCAAAACCTCTCCCCCTCAAATTGGGGGGATTTGGAGATGAGGTTTTAAAAATGCCCATCAGATTTTAATGATATTCCAAAAATACCCTTCCCATTTTCATTCTTCATAGATACCAAATGAGCAGCTTCTTCCCAGGTCCATTTCCATTCCTTTCGGTCACAGTAACTATGTTATAATGATACATCCTTCTCTCACTTTTTGAATGATGAGTCTTGGGTTTTCTTGATTAAATGTTGTGACTGTGTGTGTACATAAGATTTTCAATTTCCAAATATTATTAAATTTTTAATATGAAAACATTTGATTACAGTTGATTATAATTTAGAAAATAAAAATTTTATTTATATTTAAATTTTATTATATATTTAATAGATTTTAGATAAAATCACTTATAATATAAAGGTAAAGTTGTCCATGTGAAAATAATTTCCCTTCCATCCCCTCCTGAACCAAACAAGGTAACATTAAAATCTCTATTTTCCCCCTCCTTCTAATCAATCCAAACAAGGTAATATTAAAATCCCTCTCCTCCCCTCTCTTCCGTTGAACCAAACAGATCCTTAAAGTTGCACAAATGTTTTCTCGGTTCAAAGTTTTATATGTTGATATATTTTAGGATATAATAATTATTATATTGCAAGTGTGATTTTGTGTTCCTTATATATTGTGTGTTAATTCCTCCTGTGATCCTGTCCGAAATAGGGATCATCCTCTTTAAAAGGTTTTAGCTAATAGAAGTAGAAAACGCTTCCAATAACATTATGATCTCAGTAGTTATAGAATAATTGTTACATGTGTATGTTTATTTCACTAATTGAATTATCTATGAACACTATTTTTTATTTTTATTATGAATTAGTAATTGTATTTATTTTATTATATAAGGTATGTAGTTAAATCTTGTGAAAATGATTTTTGGCCCTATAAACCGACCTTAGCCTGTATGCTTTTAGGCCGGCTTTTAAAAAATAATAATTTTTTTTATCCCTTATTTTATAGGATCAGTCTTTTTAGACTTTAACCTACTAAAGACTAACCTTAATTTCCAGTTCTAGTGAGACATCATCAATGTCTAACGGATTTGCTAGCACCGGTACTCTACTCAAAGACCAAGGAAAAAGGAAATAAAATCTAAGGACCCAATTTAAAATTCAGGAAACTTAAGGATCATAAGATTAATTTTCCCTTTTTTATTTGTTCCCCTCCCTAGATTCGATGATTCTGATTCATAAGCTCACCCCTTGCGACGATGGTGGGGAGCCAGGAGCGCCGAGAGAGCCGCCCGTTGCCAACGCTGCCGCGGCTGCGATTGTGAGCACTCAGCAGCACAAGTCCACCCGCTGCCACCACCTTATTCCGGTTATGACCCGTACGTCCGTTACCCTTCAATTCCTTTGTCATCGTTAGCCGCAGAAGAGAGGGTGGGCTGAAAGTGGTGAGTTTTGTTCTTATCTCATCTCGTTCTCTCTTCTCATTTTTCCATTAACGAACTGAACTGTTATTGCTTCATCTCCTTCGTTTCCGTGGATTGGTCTTACTGATTGAATGCTTGGTAGCATTTCCCCTTGTGTAAGTTTTGTATATCTTCTGCCGCCTTTGGAATAAGTAAACGATACAAAATGTTGTGATATTCACGCATACGGGTGCCAAGAGATTTTTTCCATGGAGTTCTTGAAGTTGTTATCTATTGTTAGTTTTCAGTACTATTATATATTCTTCATTATGAAATTGAGATACGATTAACTGTTCAATTCCCCATATTTGAATTGGATTTCATATTCTTCAGTCCTAAGCCCAATGATGAATGCCTATTTTATGATGGTACTTTGACAATCTTTGAAGCCACTCCATTTCTTCTACCTCTCTTCTCAATGCCATTACTTGGTGTTGTTGTTGTTGTTGTTGTTATTATTGTTGTTATACTGGTAGCGGTTGAGATGGTGGAAGTTGTGCCTTGGGCACTGCTTATGTTGAGAGGCTCCTGGAGTTGTTGATGAAGTGTCCATGCTGATACCTGAGGGCATAGTTATTATTATTTTAGTTTAATTTTGTTGGAATATTGTAGGGCCTTATTGTTATGTGCTACCCAATTTTATTCTGCTCATGCCCATCATTGCCTGTGATTTTGAACATTCAAGTAATCAACTTTTTCAGGCTACTTGTTTTGGACTTTGCAGTAACCTTCCATTCTAGTTCATGTTTTAAAATGATTTTCATTCCCAGTATTTTACTTTAAGACATGTTTGTGGGAAACCTTTTTTTTCTAAGTGTGATTTATTTTTTTGGTGGATTAATTATAAATGTATCGGGTTTTCTCTAAATTTTGAGACAAGAAAACTAATAGTTGTGCTTATAGGAGGTGCAATCTGTTTCTTATACTTCTGGGTGAACACCTATGCTCCTCTTTCCACATGCAGCCAAGAATTAAGTACAGTTAACCTATGCTCCTCTTTCCACATGCAGCCAAGAATTAAGTACAGTTAGAGAATTTTAAGCGCTTTCTCTCTGTCTCTCTTCCCACTTCAAAATTGAAAATAATCTTTGTATTTATGGAATCTTTTTTTTTTCTTTTTTTTCTTGTGTGTGTTGAAAGGAGATACAACATAAAAAATAACACAGAACCAAAACCTAACCATACTAACTCCTAATATAAAGCTGTAAATAGAGAACATCACAAGAAGTTTCCTCATATCATGAGTAACACAAGCAAGATTATATGGCTAATGAGGATGACACGGCAGATAATTTCCATCTGAATTGGTGATAAGGACAAATTGAATTGGTAAGATTGGTTGGTTCACTATCCAATCCTGTGAAACAGTGAAAAGCCGTGCCTTCCTTATCTCCAGCAAGACTGCTGCCAATTCCTATTTGAATATCGAACCTGGCCTTCCATTCCAGAATTACAGTTGCTTAAAAATCCAGACTCAACTTCATGATAATACATTTAAGCTTTCTCTTCTTCCTCATCATTTTTAGACTTTATCAATGATATTAATATTGATGTTAGTATTAAGTATAGTTACACTCTGTTATTGAGTTTTTAAGTGATCATGTGAAGCATGTTCTCAATGCTGTTTTTCAAAATGTAGCATATGTTTGTAGTTAAATCTTTTCTTTTCTTTCCATTTTTCTGTAAATGTTTCTGTAGCATATTTAGTTTTCTGTTTTATGTAATCATCCTTGTGTAATTCGATTACTAAACTTTATCCTAATTCTCACCATTATGTCATACTGTTAGATGGTTTTGGTACTATTTTCACACTTTAAAATCCATTACATTGAATGAGTAATCCCATGAAGATGGGAAAGTAATTGAATAGTTTTGGAAGAGAATGGTAAAAGCAATTGGATGCCAAATCTATTTTAATAATTCTCTCTTTCATATCTGTGTGCAGATCCAAAGTGTATTTTAATTACATCAAGAATTGAGAAAAAAAAGATGAATGCCCCTTCTAGTCCATCTCTTCATGATGATGAAGACAATAACGAAGAGGTTTTTCTGGATGAGTCTGACATCATCCAGGAAGTTTCCTTGGACAATGAAGATCTTCCTGATGCAGATGAAGATTCTGACATGGAACAAGTTGGTAGGACATTTCTGGGAATCCATCTGGATAGCTATACTGTCTTTTAAATTTCATGGTGTTCTAAATATTTTCTCCAAGTGAAAATTGTCAGCTGTAGTCTGTGAGACTTGGACTACTATTAAAAAGAATCAAGACGTATTACATTTTACCGTTAAAATGTTTTTGTTAATCATTTTATCTAATGATTTCAGAGGAGCCTGATGATTCTATGCACATCTTCACTGGTCATTCTGGTGAGTTTACTATCCTTTAACTTGTGTTCTCCTCTAAGCATTGTTCTCACCAAACTCTTGATTTATTAACTCAAAATTCAGTATTTCAAATAATTTTACTTCTATATTTTAACATTCTAGGGAACAGGGAACCGTCTACTTGTTAGGTAGGCCTTTCTTAACATGAAATTATTGGGTCATTTACTTAAAAATATTTCTGTTGTAAGTTTATTCCTGCTGAAGATTATTCGTCGGATGATAATGTCATTTTCCTAATATTTTTTTGAGGTCATGCGTCATATGTTTGCACAAGATTTTGTTGTGTCAACATGATTTTTATATTTCATGTTTCCTTGGCTTTTTTCCTCTTAAATAGGAGAACTATACACAGTTTCCTGTAGCCCAACAGATGCAACACTAGTTGCAACGGGGGGAGGTGATGATAGAGGGTTTCTTTGGAGGATTGGTCAAGGAGACTGGGCTTCTGAACTTCAAGGTTTTGACATGACACAAAATTCACTGATTGGTGTATCTTAACTCAGGATGGTTATAATTAATGAAATTTTCATATCACCTGACACTTATCATGTTTTGATGACTGACTGTTGCTTTGTGCAGGTCATGGAGATTCGGTAAGCAGTTTAGCTTTTAGTAATGATGGACAGTTGCTTGCATCAGGAAGCTTAGACGGAATTGTTCAAGTCTGGGATGTATCAGGAAATCATAGAGGTGCTCTAGAAGGTCCTGGAGGAGGAATTGAGGTAAGTATCATTTTTTGGGTCGTGATGCTCTGCCCTAGTAATAATTAAATTGGTTAAATGTGTGACACTGTGACCTTTCAGTGGCTTAGGTGGCATCCAAGAGGACACCTACTCTTAGCTGGTTCTGAGGATTCCACTGTTTGGATGTGGAATGCTGATAGAGGTGCCTTTCTTAGTACATTTGCTGGTCATGGTGGCAGTGTAAACTGTGGTGATTTCACTCCTGATGGTAGTAACTACTCTTCATCTTGATGCATATTTTCCTTCCCTTTTCAGTTGTTATTGTTCACATTGATTTTTCCATTTGCTTGTGCTTTAATTTGTGCTGAAGGGAAAATAATATGTACTGGTTCTGACGATGCCACTATGAGAATATGGAATCCCAAAAGCGGAGAAAACCTTCATGTTGTGCGGGGTAGGTGAAAATTGCTTTTGATGCATCTTTGTTGTTTATTAGTTACTAGGTCCTTCACTTAGTACGTCAAACTACGAACTAAGCAAAGAAAAAGGTGAAAGCCTGCGTCAACCTCCTACTACGATGACCAGAAAGATCACATGTGATATATATATATTTTTTCAATATCGTTTGTCTCTCATACTGGGATATCCATCATTTATATATATTTGCAAGTTAGCCTGTGTTTGGAGCCTCAATTAAAATTATACATAGGAACCTGTGATTTTTTTTTTGTCAAAAATGCTTTTTGCCAATCATGTTTAGTTCCAATTCAAATTTCCTGGAATTTGTGTATGTTCAAGGGTGAATGGAAGTATGTCATCCTTCAAGATTGTTTGAAACAATCCATCATTAATGCTCTGATACTTTCAAAAGAACCATTAACAGGCATCATGCAGTTAATGAATAATTGAGTACACGAAATATTTTGTTTTGGGAATTTGTAATTATGAAGGTTACACGTGGGATGGTGAGCACTCCTTCAAAAGCTAGCTATTGTAGTGTGAGAACTTACCTACTTAAATTCTTTATTGAGTATCTCATACTACTCAATGTGAGATTTAGACATCCCATACTGCCTTGGTCTACATTGCAATGTTAATTTCTGTGCTATATATTGTGTGTGTGTGTTGACTGTGATTCTTGGTCTGGCAGTATAAATTTTCTTCTTGACATGATTGTGTTTTGAATTAATTAAATAGTTTTCTACTGAAGTCCTGGATTTCTAACGTATGAATTTCATTAGTAATTGTGTTGTTATTCTCTGATATTTGTGTTTTAAAACTTACCAAGACTAAGGTCAAGCCTAGTCTTAAAATTTCAGAAAATATCCCTTTAGCTTCATGAAAGAATTGTTTGAATAATACCAATAGGTGTTGGTCCTAGTAGAAGGGGTTTTGATCACTTAGGCACAAGGTCTCATATTTGAGTTTGTATGAATGCAAAAATTGAGCTACCATCAATTGGGCCCAACAATGCTTGAATCTGACCTAGTTAGATAGTCAAATAAAAAAATTGTTTGGATAATTTAAAAGCAAACCACTTGAATCATTAGAAGCATCCTTTGTCTCTCTCCAATTTCTAGCATATTAACAATCTTGAGGTGAAACTGAATAAGTATCTGTTGCTCTCATGATAGTATTTTTAACTGTTTGGCTGCAGGTTTCTTTTTTTTCTTTTCTATTTTGTTGAGGTCATCCTAGAAATTTCTGACACTTGTAACCTTGCCTTCTAGGTCATCCATATCATACTGAAGGATTGACATGCCTGTCAATAAGTTCAAGTTCAACTCTTGCGCTTACTGGTTCTAAGGATGGTTCTGTCCACGTTGTGAATATTTCTACAGGGAAAGTACGTGCTACTCTTGCTTCCTTCATGATTGTTAAAGCCTTTTAGCTTTACATTGAATATTTCAATACTTTCAGCTCATATTGTCATATGATTGCTTCCCTCCTACTCATTATAATTTATAAAAAGAATTTCTAATGCAGTCAATTTTCTTCTTTATTTTAATCTTATAGGATCTCTAATTGTGCTGATTGTTCCTTTTGTCTATAAGCTGTTGAATGTTTCTTACTTAGGACTTTTGGACTTTATTGTCGGTTAGGCCGCTAAAGAATATTTATACTGTGGTTACAGGTTGTTAGTTCATTGGTTTCTCATTCTGACTCCATTGAATGTGTTGGGTTTGCGCCGAGGTATGTATTAAGATAGACAGGCATATATCTCTTGATTAAGTGAGTTATATGTCCACTTGATGGAAGTTTTATTGGCTAAGTTGTAAGACGATATAATGTTTTTAGAGGAACACGCCGCTGTTTTTGCATTTCTTACTGGGCAGTAAACTCATTTCTTACTGGAATAGATGGACCGTGTGATAGTAGGAAGAGAGTTCATGTTGAAGAAACTGTCTTTTTACTGTCATTAAGAGCTGCTTATCTTTGCATGGAATGTCTCTTTTGGGCTCTATACAAGGCCCTGATTAACAAGGGTTAAGAAATTTTAATCTATTCATTAACCAATATATATTATTTCTTCCTCTCTTCTACATTTCCTTCCTCTTCTCTCCTTTCTCCTCCTGCATATTTCTCTCTCTCTCTCTTCCTTTTCTGCACTTGTTTTATTGGCCATACAATAAGGGCATTAATAACTCTGTGCCTTGAAATTGTACACGATAGTGACTCTTGGGTGGCAGTTGGGAGCCTAGATAACAGACTTGCGATATGGGATATAGAGCATTCATCAACACGAAGCATGTGTGACCACGAGGTATGTTGAAATATTGTTCTGCACAAATCTTCCATTCCTCTGTATTTGAACAAGTTATAAACTGTTACGATCTCTAGTTTTTAATATAAGATCTACTTAACTAATTTGGGTAAATTAAAGAAATTAGTTGAATTAATTATTTATTTAGAATGTGTGTTGATTTTCCTAAAATATCCTCTTAACATTTGTACTGTAACTACCTTTAATGCAAACTCCCTTGACATATTGTGCAATCAATAAGGATAGTTTAGGGAACAAATGATAAATATGGGGAACAAAATTGATTTGGATTTTATATTTATGACCAAATCTAGCGCCTCATAAATCTTATATTAGAGACTGAAGGTAGTAACTAATTTTTGTTTGGCTCCATCTATGTGCTTGGGTTTGGGTCTGTATATTTTCACTTTTAGTCTGAATAAAGATGGTTTTTGGCATATGAACAGGAGGGAGTGACATGTTTGTCATGGCTTGGTGCATTCTATGTGGTGACCGGTTGTGTGGATGGAATTGTGAGAGTGTGGGATAGCCGATCCGGTGAATGTGCAAGAACTTTCAGGGGGCACGCAGATGCAGTTCAATCTCTTTCTCTGTCTGCTGCTAGAGATCGCATTGTCTCTGTTTCACTTGATGGTACTGCTCGTGTTTTTGAAGTTTCAGGGCTCCAATAAGCATTCTCATTTGATGGTTCACGTTTTGCATGTTTTGTTGAAGTGACTATACTTTTTTTTTTTGATAGTATAAGTGACTATACTAGATGTGGGTTTCTTGCATTAATTTGATAAAAGAGCTGCATTATTTATTGCTTAAAAATAGTGGCTTGATATGAATTATATGTAAGATAGTAATAAGGCTTATTTTTGCATTCTACTCCTATATTTTATTATTTCGTTTAGGTGTGTTTTCTTCTATTGCATAGCAGCCAACTGATATTTAATCATTTGGTATCATCTGCGCTAGCAATTTTTCCTTTTGGTGCTTACTGCCTAAACAATAGGAAAAAAGAACGTTGGGAAGTGTTGAGTTAAAAAAAAAAAAAAGCTTTAGTTTTATTTATTTACCGTGGTTGGAAAATATGTTAAAATTGGTTCTACTAATATAGTAAGATTTGATCTTCTCGTTTGACCGCTAAATTTAGTAGTCCAATTTTAAGAATAATGATTTTTTTACCTGAAAAATGATTAAAATATTGCACCTCTATCTCTCACATCAAATAATTGCAAGATATAGTTAAAATGTTTTCCATGAATTTTTTGGAATAACAAGAATAAGATGTATTAGCATATGTATATTTATGTGATGCATTATACAAGAAGCATGCCTTACGGAAGATAGTAGTATATGGGGGCTGGGGGTGTCAGCTGCGCCCCCAGCTGCCCCGTCATTTGGGGGCACTTTTCAAATATTTTTTTCTTACTTCTTTTTACCATCAGATTCTACATAAAATAAGTGACATTTTGATATATTATGGGCAAAAAACGGTGTTGTTTTCAATTTTTTATGATTTTTCAAATATTTTTCAGAAAAAAGTGCATTTTTCTTTTTAATTTAGAGTACTAAATCTTTGAAAAATCATAAAAAATTGAAAACAACACCGTTTTTTGCCCATAATATATCAAAATGTCACTCATTTTATGTATAATTTAAGAGTAAAAAGAAGAAAAAAATATTTGGGAAGTGCTCCCAAATGAGGGCGCAGCTGAGAGGGGCAGCTGACACCCCAGCCCGTATATGGGTGTTTGATTTACTATGGTAAAATGGTAAAAGTAACTTTTTTTAATATGATTTTTGCAAATTTAAGGTAAGATAAAAGTTAGATAGTGTAATGTGATTTATATTTAGATTGATGGTAGTAAAAATAGTTTTTTTAAATTGAAACAAGTCTAGATGATTATTTTGAAAAGTAAGTTTATATGGAAAATGACTGAAATTGATTTGAATCTTATTAAATAATAAATATATATTTTAGTTATATATTGTGATAATTTTAAGAGAAAAATATATTGTGATAATTGTTATATATAGGAAAACTTGAAAATGCTAAAATACCTAATTAAATATATTTAATGGACAAAAAGGCATATAAATTATAAATCATACAAATGTAAAAGTTTCTAACAAAATAATATTGTATAATTAATTGGATCACATGTCCTGTATAATTTGGTGGTGAGAAAAGAGATAATTTGGTTGTGAGAAAAGGGATGGCGACACTTATAAGAGAAGAGAATCAAGGGTAAACTAGGGATGATAAAAGATATTAAATGCCTTAATGAACACAAGCTGAAGCAACAAGTGCATAAGCATCTTCACCCCCAACTTAAGATTTTAAGCAAAACTAATCGGGACATCTCAAATTTCCCTAAAAGCATTGAAAAACACGTTTCAGCAGGTTAAGCATATTCAATCACAGATCCAAGCACACATTGAGAGTCTAATTGGTTCAACTTCATTGTATGCATATAATGGTAATCTTGATTGCATTATAAAGAGAAGAGTGTTTGGTTGCTCTTTAGCATGGTAATAGGGTTTACCATGATAATGATGACTATAAAAAAATAGGTAATCCTCATTCATACTTACCCTTATGACTACTTATTACCTCCCCATTACATAGTTAAAAAAGTCCAATTTACCCTTTAGTCTTATTTGTTTTTGCTTCACTTATTTCATTTCACCCACCATGCTACGCCACAATCGCTGCCATCACTACCTCCTCCTCCTCTACCGCCAACCCCGGCCACTTTCACCGTTGTCGTCACTACTACCATGACAATTGCCATCACCACCACCATCTCCTCCTCTACCGTTGTTGCTGTCACCACCCACCATTGCCAGCGCCACCTCCTCCTCCTCTATTGTTGTTGCTGTCACGCCTGTCATTGCTACCACTACCTCCTTATCCTCCTCCTCCACCTCTACCATCACCGCCATGACAACTACCATCACTACCACTACCTCCTCCTTCTCTACCTTCTTCACCACCATGACAACTACCGCCACCGCCACTACCTCCTTATCTACCTCCACCGTACCTTCTCTTCCACCGTTGTAGTTGTCACCACCTATACCATTGCCACCACTACCTCTTCCTCCCCCCACTGTCGCCTCATCCACCATCATGACAGTTGACACCATGACTATTTTCGTCACCTTTTTTAAATAATTATATTAATGGTAAAATAGAATTTTTATAATATATACATTTTAAATAATTATTAAGAAAAAAAACTCATTGAAATTTTTAAAAAATTAAACCAAACACTAGCTCTACAATTAGTATTACATTGCATTATCATTGCATCGCACTGCAAGCTACAATAGGATCGAATCAAACGGGCCCTGAGTTCATTCAGTTTTTATATTGAAAAATATTTACAAATAACCTAATAATAACCTTTTATATTGAAATTAAAATTTAATTTTTTTTACAATGGATAATAAAATTAAAACTCCCACTTTTTGAAATATGAATTTTATCGTTATTAATAAACTAACATTAATTAGCTTCTAAACAGATTGAATAAGGAGAAACTCAAGAGTATGACCTTTCACTGAGTGGACTAGTCAGATATAAAAAGAGAATATACATTGCACTAAAGCCTGAACTGAGATGAAAAATCTTAGAAGAGGCATACAAGTGCAAATACACTCTTTACCTAGGAGTAGTTAAGATGTATCATAGCCTGAAGTCCTTGTATTAGTAGTTAGGAATGAAAGGCGATATAACCAAATATGTTGCATGTTGCCTCACATGCCAAAAAGTGAAGGCAGAACATCAAAGACCATTAAGGCTTCTATAAAGTCCTGAAATTCTTGAGTGGAAATAGGAAAGCGTAATTATGGATCTTGTGTTGGGATTGCCCAGAAAGAAGAAGTAAGATGCAATTTGGGTAATCGTTGATCCACTAACGAAATTAGCTCATTTCATACATATCAACACCAGCTATTCTCATGATAAGCTAGAAGAGATGTACATAAAGGACTCCATAGTTAGACTCCATGGTATGCCGAGCAATATTATATCTGACGGAGACCCTCGATTCACTTCAAAATTCTGGAAGTCTCTATATGAAGCTCTGGGTACTAAATTGAAGTTCAGTATATCCTATCATCCTTAAACTGACAAATAAACAGAAAGAACTATATAAATGCTAGAAGATATGCTGAGAGAATGTGTATTGGATTTCAAGTGAAGTTGAGATCATTTTCTTCCATTCGCAGAGTTTGCGTACAACAACAGTTATCACACGAGTATTCAAATGGCTTCGTATGAAGTATTATATGGAAAGAAGTGTCAGTCACCGCTTTGCTAGACTGAATTGACTGAGAGGAGATTGTATGGGCCAGACTTGGTTGATCAAACCATAGAGCAAATAAAAATTATTTAAAAGAGGCTCCTTGTGGCACAGAGTAGACATAAAAGCTATGCCGATAAAAGGAGAAGACCTTTGGAATTTGAGGTTTGTGAACATGTCTTTCTAAAATTTTCACGATTCACAGTATCAGTAGGGCAATGAAGACGAAGAAGCTTAGCCCTAGATATCTTGGTCCTTTTGAAATATTGTTGAGAATCGAACTAGTGGCATACCGGATAGCTTTATCCCCAAATCTAAGCAAACTTTATAATGTCTTTCATGTCTCGCAATTAAAGAAATACCAACCAGACCTCAACATGTTATTGAACACATAGACATTGGTGTGCAAGATAATCTTATGTTTGAAGTTGAGTCAGAACCCATTATTAATCATCAAGATAGATGGTTCAGACATAGAAGCATACCATTTGTCAAAGTGGTTTGGAAGGGATTGTCTCCTAGGGAAGCAACTTGGAAAGTGGAAGAAGACATGAAGAAGCAATATCCGGAATTTATGCCTTAAGGTATGTTTCGAATTTCGAGGATGAAATTTATTTTATTGGGGGGGGGGGAATTGTAACATCCCTAAAATTGAAAAAAGGGATAAATTTCCCAAAAATAAATTTAAATAGTGATAAAATCAATTTTCGGATTTAAAGGCCTATTTTCCCAAAAATTCAAGGAAAAATAGTTAGAAGCTATAATGGCGCTTGAAAATTTTAGAAAAATTATTTGAAGGCTTTATGAAGCTAGTTAAGAAAGAAAATTCTTAAAAATTATTAAGGATTAATTTATGGAATTAGAAAATGTGCCAATACTGATTTATAAATTAAGAAGAGTTAGTAACTTTATTATTCAGACCCGAAAATCAGAATTGGACTAAGGATAAGCCAAATTATGGAACCCAAGAAATTTAAATAATCTAAAATTAGAAAAAGTGAGAAAATTAGAGCCTAATGTGAGTGATTAATAGAATAAAAATATACATATACATATATATACATATGTGTATGTGTATGTGTGTGTGTGTGTTTACACACACACACATATATACATATGTGTATATATATATGTGTGTGTGTGTATACATATGTATATATGTGTGTATATATATATAAAGCACACACACCCAAAACTCAATACTCTCACACACATACGCATTCATTTTTCTCTCTTCAATTCGGTTATAACCACATGGAACCTGACCCAATACCCCACAAACACTAATACTTAAATCAAGAACACACCCATACTCTTCATTTGCTTTAGTTTCATCTAGAAAGGGGGAAAGAGAAACAATAAGAATAGATAGAGAAAGTGAGAGTCGAGAGAGAAACTGGAGGTGATTTCTCACCGGAGAAGAGGATGAAAGAAGCTCCAATCCTACATACAACACCGTAAACGTGTATAGGTGAGTCTCCTTCGCTCTAGCTTGATTTTCCAGTTGGATTTAAGGGTATTCTTCAGTGGTTTTGTGGCTAAAAGTTGTGTGTTGCCTAAAAAAGGAAGCTGTCACCAGTAAATGTAACAACTAGTACATGAATGTCAGTTTTTGGGGATTTTTGGGGCTTCTCTAGGTCTGTAATTAGGTAACTAAATACAAGGCACATGTTTAGGAGTATGTAGGGTAAAAATGATAAAGGTTTAAAGTCTACAACTAGGATTGCAAGTCAGTTTATCCACCTCTTTTAGTAGCCGGAAAAACAAGGTGATCTGCCTGAAAGTTACAGAAGCTCAAACAAAGTTTATAGGTGGAATTTTCTTGATTTCTTTAAGTTATTGAAAGTTTAGGATGTGTAGTAGGTAATGCAATCAAGAAGAGCACAATTTAGAGTAAAAGTGATATGTTAGTGCAAGCTTGTCACCCAAGAGATGGGTGAATTGGGTGATCACAGAATAATTGGACTGTAAATAAAAATTAACAGATTTTAAAACAAAGTTAAGAGTAAGGAGAGATATCACCAAAGTGTACACTGGGAGTTATACTAGTCTGGTCACAACTACTTTGACCTACGTTCAGTCCTCAGAATTCTTTCTGAGCCGTTCACTATATCTTCTAAGATTCAATGGGTTCTTGACACCTTAGTTCAAATCAAGTTCCTCACATGAACACTCGCTCCCCCTTACACAAGGTAATCTTAAATCCCAACTTAAGGTTCCACAACCTTAAGTTATCTCAATAGGAAATATTGAGTTTGTAAACAAATCTCTCTCACAGAGTAAATATATAAACACTGAAGTACAGAGAGTGAATATGAGAAACAGATCTCTAAGAATGTATTGATCGATGTATGTTTGTGTGTTGTAAGTATCTGTTTTTCTTCGTTGAATGCTTATATATATATAGATGAGTTGAGATAGCTATTGGTAGTATTTCAACGTGTTTGTTAGAGTGGCGCAACTTCTTTTGACCGTTTTCCACATTTGAAAAACTAGCCGTTGTGTTCGATGGATGCTACGCTCCGTAAAGTGTCTCTTATTCCTTTAGCATGATCTCTTCATTGTTTTATTGTAAATATGCTTATAATACTAATATAATGAAGTGTTAATCATTAAGATAATAAATCAAAAAACAACAGATGATTATTATGCAATCTGGACTCATCACTCGAGTGATCCCTTTTGAAAATTGGAAGAGAGTTCAGACTCCACATTACTCGAGTGATCCAAGCCATCACTTGAGTGATCCCTTCTCATTTCTGCTGGAGACCTTTTTATAAACATAACACTCTTCCTATTAGCTCATCACTCGAGTGATCCATTTGAAAACTTGGCAGATAGTCTTTTATAAAATTCACAACTTAACTTACCTCATCACTCGAGTGATACTTGAGTAATCTCTTCTAAAATCAGGCAAAGAGTTTTGGACACAGTTTTGGCTCCATCACTCAAGTGATCATTCGAGTGATATAGGGGCATCACTTGAGTGATCCCTCTCAGAATTTGGAAGAGACTTCTTTTGAGACAAAACTTTAATTCTTTCCTTATCACTCGACTGCCCACTCAACTGATTACTCTGCAAGCTTCAATAAACTTGTTTAATCATTCAAAAACCTTTTTCTATCATTAAATCATTCGTAACATATTTTGTTATCATCAAAACATAGGATCTAACATTCTCCCCTTTTTTTATGATGACAAAACATGTTGGTTTTTAAAATACTCATTAAGAGTGATTTTACAAATTCATTGATTCAATTGAATGCTTTAACATCACATGATATCAATATTGCTTTGGTAAGTCAAGAGTCAGGAAATTTATCACATAGAAAGCAAGTAATCATAACTTTGCACAAATTTGAATATAATTGTATAACATGAACGTAAGTGCAAATCTTAGAATGTGATTGACATGACATATGTTAAAATGACATAAATGTATCAAAATAAGTAAATTCTCCCAAAAGTCCCTATATACCCTATATGCCCATGCAATAACATTCTGCACACTGTACACACTGCCAAATCACCAAAATCACTCTCCAACTCTTTTCCCCCTTTTTGACATCATCAGAAAGGGCGGATCAGGTAAGAGAGGTAGAGCTAGAGCTGGGTGATGAAGAGGGCTTAATGACTAAGATAGGTGTAATATGAAGAGGTGATGATCCAGTATCATGGGTATCACCCTGTTGAGCAGAGAAAGTTTGTGAGGATTGCTTAGGCTCTAGGAGATTTACTGGTGGGAATTTGGAGTCTATCATCTGGAGATGGTATAAAGAAAAGAGGGCACTGTGGTGGTGGTAAAGTTTATGAAGTGACTACAATCTCCTCAGTGTCATCAGATGAGTAATGTGAATGGTGAGAAGGAGACTGAATGAGTTGCTCAGTGCCTGTAGGTGAAGCAATTGGTATGGGCACTGAGGTAGGCTGGACTGGCTCATCTAAAGTGATATAGATCTGGGTAGATAAGGATGGCTCAGTCATAGTGAAAAGAAGGTTGCTTGGTGTGTTATAAAGTATGAGAATCTATACCTCTTGATCTCAGAAAATATAAGCTCTCGTAGATTCCTTTTCTCCTTCAAGAGTATTGAGGCCATATTTCCAAAGTCTTTCTCAATAAAGTGCGTGAAGTTGTTAGACTTGTTCACTATGGCTTGAGAATAGATATACCATAGGACTCTGTGCATGTCACACATGTCCCTTGGATTGATAGGCTTCCTCCAACATACTTGCCATAGCTTTGGCAAGTTTCACATCATACTTAAGTATATTGGATCCTTTCTCTAACGTAGAAGATGGAGTATGAGGGGCCTTTGATTTACCTTTCCCTAAGGGTGCTTGTTTTGACTTTGTTCTAGTCACTCTTGGCTCTTGAATCACAACTCCCTTGACTTTGGGTTATGACTCCGATGGATTTTTCTCTTAAACTTTTGGCTGTGGATGTGACTTGACTTTAGAGAATGGTGATTTCTTTTGCTTCTTATTTGGAGGAGATGGAGGTGACTCAGAAGACGATGGAGGATCAATATGGGGTACCTTGGTCCTTACCATTTGAGATTTGAGTGAATAACCTGGATTTTCCTTCTTTGGAATGCTGAGTGTCATTGATTTAGGGCAAGAGATTTGAGGGATTATAGGAGGTTTTTGATGGTGAAAATGGTTTGGTTTTAGTCAAAATTTAGTGAGTAAAAGTTTGGAAAGAGATTTGTTCAGAGCTCTGGATAGTCACTGGAAGTGATTTTGTGAAAATGACAGAGTGCTGACTGATATAGCCACTGTGCCCGACATCACTCGAGTGATCTTAAGGAATCACTCGAGTGATCATGCCAATCAAATATAAAACTTTAAAATTTGAACGTGCACTTGTCATGAATAATATAGTAATTACCCATATATATTCCCTTGATGATTTGTAGGCTTTGGATGGCAGAATTAAGCTGAAACTTGGTTGATTTTGTTATTTGCACTGATGATTACTCGAGTGCTCACTCAAGTGATTCTGAGACATCACTTGAGTGATCAGTCTCTTCAGCTTCTAACCATCATATTCAACCGTTATTCCATTTATTTCAAATTAATTTAAATTAATCTAACTGCCCTTTCATTCCAGGTCATCACTCGAGTGGTCACTCGAGTGATTCTAAGACATCACTCGAGTGATCAGTCTCTTCAACTTTTAACCATTCATATTCAACCGTTATTCCATTTCATTTCAAATTAATTTAAATTAATCTCAACTGCCCATTCATTCCAGGTCATTACTCGAGTGATGCAACCATTATTGTAAGTTATCACTCTAGTGACCTCTTGATTACTAGAAGTGGTTACTTGAGTAATTACATCCTCTATTTATCCTTACTTTCCTTACCACTTAACAGAGCATCAAGGTCCTGCAAAAACCAATTACTAGATACTCTGATGCTTAAGTTAATTATCATCAAAACATAACCAAATAACAATTTCTAATATTTATAAAAACTTAACAACTTACAATTCGTTGGGATTTACCATTCCCAATTCTCTTTTCATATAAACAAAAATTGATCTTTGGCAAGGGACTTTGTGAATATGTCATCCAATTGTAGATGTGTTCGATAAATATCACCTTGACATCTTTCTTTTAAACATGATCTCTAATGAAATGATGTCTCACATCAATATGCTTAGTTCTTGAATGTTGTACTGGATTTTTGGCCAAGCTAATAGTGCTGGTGTTGTCATAGTAGATAGGAATTTCTTTGAGGTAAATGCCTAGATCCTATAGTTACTTTTTCAACCATAGTACTTATGCACAACAACTTAAAGCTACTATATATTTAGCTTTTGTTGAGGACAGTGATACTGTAGTTTATGTCTTGCTGAACTAAGAAACAACTGCTCCTCTAAGGAATTGGTATTGTCCACTTGTACTTTTCCTATCTGTCTTGTAGCCACCATGATCTAAGTCTGAGTATGCAGTCAGATATTCATTACCACCCTTAATATATCATATACCCAATTCTTTCGTGTCAGCAAGATATCTGAAAATTCTTTTCACTATTTCAGCATGTGATTCCTTAAGACATGATTGGTATCTTGCATACAGACCAACACTGTATTGGATATTTGATCTACTGGCTGTGAGAGATGATTAGTTATATTGAAATCAACTCCTTCCTCATCTGTATCTATAAGAGTTGTTGAACTCATGGGAGTATTTGCTTCATTGGCTTATCCATTCCATACTTTTTAAGGAGTTCTTTAAGATATTTAGTTTGAGATATGAATATTTCATTCTTTCTTTGTTTGATTTGTAAACCGAGAAAGAATGTTAATTCTCCCATCATAGATATCTCAAACTCCCCCTGCATTATATCCGAAAATTCCTTGCATAAAAGATCATTAGTAGCACCGAATATAATATCATCAACATATATTTGAACTACTGAAATATCATTTCGTTTTTGTTTTATAAACAATGTTGTATCAACTTTCCCTCATACAAAACCTTGATCGATGAGAAATTTACTAAGTCTTTCATACCATGCTCTAGGAGCTTGTTTCAAACCATATAAGGCTTTTCTTAGTTTGAAAACATGATTAGGTTTTGTTACATCCTCAAATCCTGGAGGTTGTTCTACATATACCTTTTCCATAATGTAACTATTTAAAAATACACTTTTCACATCCATTTGATAAAATTTGAATCCCTTAATACATGCAAAGGCCAATAGTATGCGTATTGCTTCCAATCTTGCTACTGGAGCATATATTTCCTCATAATCAATACCTTCCTCTTGGTTATAGCCTTTGGCTACCAGTTTTACCTTATTTCTGATAATGATTGCAGATTCATCAAGTTTGTTCTTGAATACCCATTTAGTGCCAATGACCAGATGATCTTTAGGCCAGGGTACTAAATCCTAAACTTGATTTCTTTCAAACTGATTAAGTTCTTATTGTATTACTATTACCCAATCATTGATTGATAGGGCTTCATCAATGTTAGAAGGTTCAATCTCAGAAATAAATGTAGAGAAGCTAACTTTATTTAAAACGTTATCTCTAGTTTTAACTCCTTCATTTACATCTCCTATAACTTGATCTAGAGGATGGCTCTTATTATATTTCTAGGCTCTAGGTTGTCCTAGTTGTTGTGATTCATCTTCATTTTCTGTTTTATTGACCTCTAGACTAGAAGGGTTAGGAATAGACTGGCTATTTTGATGATTAATAACTATTTCCTGCTCATTGTCAGTGTTTTTGCCAGAGGATTCAAATTCATCAAATACAACATGAATTAATTCTTTAACTATATAAGTTCATTTATTAAAAACTCTATAATCTTTGCTTTGATTCGAATAGCCTAGGAATATTCCTTCATCAGCTTTAGAATCAAACTTTCCTAGATTTTCTTTATCGTTATTATGAATAAAACACTTACAACCATATATGTACAGATGAGCAAGGTTTGGCTTCTTTCCCTTGTAAAGCTCGTACAATATCTTTTCAAGTTTGGTTATGATATATGCTCTATTTGAAATATAGCATGCAGTACTCATAG
Organism: Albizia julibrissin; assembly: GCA_037074505.1. Lineage (NCBI taxonomy): Eukaryota > Viridiplantae > Streptophyta > Magnoliopsida > Fabales > Fabaceae > Albizia > Albizia julibrissin. The sequence goes on along the minus strand of CM073477.1, from coordinate 54,835,603 downwards.
CGTCTGCCCAGAAGACTTAAGACACGTTCTTTTCATTCAGCATGGCTCTGGCCATCTTTGTAAGAACTCTATTCTTTCTTTTCACGACTCCATTTTATTGTGGTATTCTTGGTGTAGAGAATTGTGATCAATGCCATTGGTGTCACAGTAGTGTCCAAAGGCTTAATTTTCAAATTCTCTATCGTGATCTGTACTGACACTTGCAATGGACATACCTTTCTCATTTTGCACTTTTTTGGCAAACACAATGAATTCACTAAAAGTTTCACCCTTAGATGACAAGAAAATAATCCACGTACATCTAGAGAAATCATCAACAATGACTAATAAATATAAATTTCCACCAAGAATTTTAACTCTTGTTGGACCTATTAAATCGATATGAAGCAGTAGAAGTCGTCTGTTTTTTATGATTTCATTTTTCGATTTGAAAGACGATTTTATTTGTTTACCTTTTTTACATGCATCACAGATTAAATCAGTTTTGAAATTTACTTTAGGTAAACTAGTTACTAAATCCTTTTTGAGTAATTTACCTAGTTGATACATATTGACATGAGCCAGTCGTTTATGCCATAACCAGCTTTTATTGGCATTACTCAGAAAGTAATTTTTAGAAGCATTTTTATTCATATAAAGGGTATAGCAATTAACTTCTCTTTTTTCCCTGAGTTTTGCTTTCATATTCTTCTTTTCTATTTTCAGATATTTCTTGCTTACAATAAGACATTCTTCTGAGTCAAATATCACCCAATTGTCTTTATCTGTGCTTTGACTCACGCTTAGCAGGTTGTAACATAAGCCTTCAATGTAATATACGTCATTGCCTTGTATGCCTTTATCGCTTTTGATTTTACCAATTCCTGCTATCTTTCCAAATTGATTTCCTCCAAATTTTACCTTGCCACCTTCTTTTGTTTCTAGTGTGGTAAAATTTTTAGGATCACTAGTCATATGTCTGGAGCATCCATTGTCTATATACTATTTGTTGGCTTTGGATGCTTTGAAGCAAATATGCAATTATGGACAATTAAGTCTTCGGTAGCCATATCTTTTTGAGTCCTTTTGGGTTAGCACATATTATTTTCTAAACATAAGAGTCCTTAGTTACCCATTTGTAGGTTCCTTTTAATGAATGCATGAGGAAGTGTAGTGTCCCTTCTTATTGTAGTAATTACAGTGAGCGAAATGATTAGATGTATGTATAGAATGCCTAAAGTAATTCAAATAGTTTTCCCTCCTGTTTTCTTTTTACCTTTCTTTTATCTAGTTTTGGATTGTATCCAATACCAAACCGATCATTTATAAAACGTTGAGCTTTTAAAATAACGTTTAACATCTCATTTCCTTTTGTAAATTTTTCAAGAGTTTTAGTGAGATCAATATTTTTCTTTCTCAAAGAAGGGCAATTTTCACAATCTTTTTCTGAGACTTCTTTAAGTTTTTCTTCAAGCAATTTATTTTTCTTTTTGAGCACAATGAGTTCTTTAACTACTTTGATGAATTCAGAATGCAAAGCATTATATTCAAAATGTAATTCATCATAAGTAGGGTCAGAATCATTTACGTCTTCCTGCACTATTTCCTCTTGAGCAACCATGCATATGTTGGTTGTCTCTTCATTATCGTTATCTTCATCTGAGGAACTATCTTCCCATATTACGGATACAAATGCTTTCTTTTTGTCGAAGGATTTACCTTTTCTCTTCTCTTTGTTTTTCAGCATTAGTTCTGGACATTCTGATTTGATATGTCTTGGTTTTCCACATTTATAGCAGATGATGCTTTCTTTTGTCTCCCTTCTGCTACTAGTTCCTCATTTTTAAGGATTTCTCAAACCTTGGCCTTTCTTGTAGAATTTCATGAATCTCTTTATTATCAGGCCTATTTCATCATCATCAAACTCCTCATCTTCTTCTTGGTTTTCTTCCTTTGTCACGTTTAGTGTGAGGCTTTTCTTTTTCTTGTCGCCGACTTCCTCCAGTTGTCATTTGAATCTTACTTTGCTTTCATATTCTGAAACACTTCCAAACAGAGAAGCTACAGATCGCATCAATTCTTCTTTTTCCTCCTCGATTGCTGTGACTTTTGTGACACCTCTTTTTCCAATACCTCACCGGCTCTTAGTTCCATTAAATCAGAGTATGCGAGCATTTTACATTAGATTAAACTAAAAGCCATTCTCTACTTAAACTAGAACGATTCTCTGCTTTTCAACATTCATACATGCATTTACATACATTAATATATAAATACACATAATCTTGCATCAAATATAAATAGTAGTGCCTTGCACTACGATCTCCATTTCACTTTCATATCTCTTGCATGCATCTTCGTGCATCTTCACCTGTCTAAAATGGTTGTTTGGGAGGAGTGAGATTCTAGAGAATCTCAGTAGTAAACAATACCACTATGCATGCAAGATATATATGAATGCATGACATGCTTGCCTATACTGTTTCATTCCAACATAATGACATGTTGCGTGCTCAATGTTATGACATACATATGGCCAATGCACAAAGATAATAGAGCTTCAATCAATCAAATATGCTCAATACAAATAGGAAAAATAGTTACATACTCAATGCAAGACATACATATCATATACATGTAGACAAGGTAAGTTTACTACCTCTCGGACTCCGCGTCCGTCCTCAAACCATTTTCTTTGCTCCGGTTCGGGCACTATTCGTCGAGTCCTTAATTCCAAGTATACAATAAATGAGTCATTACTCATCCATGTATCATTCTACACTCATTATAATGGGTAACTTAGCCCAATTATGCTAAATTACCAAAATGCCCCCGGAAGCCCGGCCAAATTGTACTTTCTCAGAAATTATAACTTGGGCCAATCCTATACAATTTTGCGTGTAGAATCCATTTATGACCTCATATTAGTCAAATTCAGGCCCGAATGACAGAAATACCCCTGACAGCCCTTACTTAGAGCCTTAAGGGGTAATTTGATCATTTCACCCTCTAGGTCTTTTCTCACCTCATCATCAACATGAACCCTACACAATTTTCCCTTATGAACTCAATGGAATCATACAATTGATGAAATTACAACTATTTACTTATACTACACACAAGGAAGACAATTTAGAGTTCTCAGAAGAGTTGTGTCGGTTTCTCCCTTTCTTAGGCTTAATACCCTCCTTTCTACTTCTAATTACATGATTAGCCGTTTAGACTTCCATTGGACATCATTTCGGCCTATAAAATACTGATTGAATGATATGTGAATAGTACCAAACTCCCAAACTACTCATCCAAACAACAAACCAAAATGCTAGAAAGGAAGCTTATACTTACCTCTACTCGTTTATGAATTTGGTTCGGAATTCCGGCGACACTTCGGCAGGAAAGATAGCATCAACCACCTCCAAACGAGAATCTGAAACCATAGAAATGAACCTCGGGATGAGTAGAAGAATGTTTGTACTGGGTACTTTGAGAGAAAATGCTGTTTCGATAGAGTTTCGGCGATCATACGTTTTCTCTCTCTTCTTCGTTCTCTCATTCTCATTCGTTCTCTTTCTCATTTCTGATTTCTCATTCTCATCACACAGGAGAAATGAGAGATTAAAAGGATGGAGAATGATGAATTTAATAAGTCATCAAAGTGGCTCCCAACCAATTGGTTCAACTATCTCATTACTTGTATAACAAGTTTCACTTCTCTTTTCCTTCATCATTACACTAATATTAATGAGAAATAAGAGAGTATCATTAACTCTCAAACTATCCCATTGTACCACCTTAAGTGGTCAACCAAAGCCTTAAGCTTTTGGCTCTTTGACTTTGCTTGATAATAATTCACCAACATAGACTCATTAATTACCAAGTAGTAATTTTCCCTCTTTCTAATTCCCATTCCACTTAAATTATTGGGAATATTAGGGAAAAACCATCATTTCTCATCTTATAAAAAAATTACCATTTTGCCCTAACCTTTTAATGATTTATCAAAATAAACCATTTCTTGCTTCTTTTCATTATTTCCCCAAGATCTTTAGCTCACCATAATATTCCTTTTTAATATCCAAGGATATAAAGGAATTTTGGGAAATAATACCATGCCTTACCAGTACATTCTCTAAATTAGGGTCTAGTAGTCCCTTTAATCCAGGCTTAATCTCAAGCCTCTTGTCCCAAAATTCGGGATATTACAACTTTGGCCTCCTACTCTTTGGAGAGTATATTTGGTATCTTCCTTACTTGGGTATTCTAATCATAGAATTTTCTAAGTGCTGCAAGTTGATTTACAAGATGAGTATATGTGAGTTCGAATTCAGCTATTGACTCATTTGACTTCATTCGAAATATATTAAACTCAGTAACCAGAGTATTGATCTGATTTTCTTTTATTCCTGAAGTTCCTTCATGAGCAATCTCCAAGGCTTGCCACATTTCTTTAGCAGTTGGGAGTATACAAATCCTAAAGTACTCTTTTTGGCTTAAGGCACTTTGAATCATCAGGATTGCTTTGCTCTTAAGAGTCACGAGCTTTTGGTTGTTGTCGTCAAATTCTGTTGGTGATTTGGAAAATTTACGTGAAGCTTCAATTTTCATAGGCACATAGTTCCCATTTTCAATCACATCCCATAGTCTATATTCATTTACCTATACTTGCCATTGGATCCTTCTTAGGTTGTTATACCTGAATAAGAAGACCTATGCTTTGATACCAAATGTTAGTGCAATCTTATCACCTAAAAGAGGGTGAAATGGGTGATCACAGAATAATTGAGCCATAAATAAAAATTAACAAATTTTAAAACAAAGTTAAGAGTAAGGAGAGATATCACCGAAGTGTACACCAGGAGTTATATTGGTTTAGTCACAACCACTGTGACCTACGTCCAATCCTTATAATTCCTTATGAGCTTTTCACTATATCTTCCAAGATTCAGTGAGTTCTTGACACCTCAGTACAAAGCAAGTTCCTCACTTGGACACTCGCTCCCCTTTACACAAGGTAATCTTAAATCCCAACTTAAGGTTCCATAACCTTAAGTTATCTCAAGAGGAAATATTGAGTTTGTAAACAAATCTCTCTCACAGAGTAAATATATGAACACTGAAGTACAGAGAGTGAATATGAGAAATAGATCTCTAAGAATGTATTAATCGATGTATGTTTGTGTATTGTAAGTGTCTGTTTTTCTTCATTGAATGCTTCCATAAATATAGATGAGTTGTGATAGCTGTTGGTAGCATTTCAGCATGCCTGTTAGAGTGGGCAACTTCTGTTGACCGTTTTTCCACATTTGAAAAACTAGCAGTTGTGTTCGGTGGACGTTATGCTCCGTAAAGTGTCTCTTTTTCATTTAGCATGATCTCTTTATTATTTTCTTGTAAATATGCTTAGAATACTAATACAATGAAGTGTTAATCATTAAGATAATAAATTAATAAACAACAGATAATTATTATGCAATCTGGACTCATCACTTGTGTGATAAAGGGTCATCACATGAGTGATCACTCAAGTGATCCCTTCTGAAAACTAGTAGAGAGTTCAGACTCTATATCACTCGAGTGATCTAAGGTTTCACTCGAGTGATCCTTTCTCATTTCTGCTAGAGACCTTTTTATAAGTATAAGACTCTTCCTCTTAGTGGATCACTCGAGTGATCTATTTGAAACTTAGCAGAGAGTCTTTCCTGAAATTGATAATTTAACTTACCTCATCACTTGAGTGGTCACTCGAGTGATTCAAGGACATCATTACTCGAGTGATTACTCGAGTGATCCCTTTTGAAATCAGGCAAAGAGTTTTGGACACAGTTCTTTTAAACACCCTTCCATATACTTACCTTACCGGCTCTTAGTTCCATTAAATCAGAGTGAGCAAGCGAATATATCAATACATTAAAAGCCGTTCTCATTAATTACACAAGAGTGGTTCTCTTCTTATACAACATTTATACATACACATACATCCATATATACATACATACATGAAATACAAATGTAGTGCCTCACATTACAGTCTTCTCTTCTACTTCACATCTCCATATCTCCTCCGTGCATACTTTTATGCATCTATCACTTGTCTAAAATGGTTGTTTGGGAGGAGTGAGATTCGAGAGAATCTCAGTAGCGAACAATACCGCTATGCATGGCAGACATATATGATTGCATGACATGCTTGCCTACACTATTACATGCCAACATAATAACATGCTGTGTGCTCAATGTTATGACATACATATGGCCATTGCATAAATATAATAGAGCTTCAATCAATCAACATGTTCAACACAAACAGGCATAGCAGTCACATAATCAATATAAGACATACATATCATGGACATGCAGGAAAAGGTAAGTCTACTACCTGTTGGACTTCACGTCCGTCCTCAATCCTTTGTCTTTGCTCCGGTTTCGGGCAGGGTCATTCATCGAGTCCTAGAATTCCCAATACATTCAATGAGTCATCACTCATCCATTCATCATTCTAGACTCGTATTAGTTGATAACTTAGCCTAATTATGCTAAATTACCAAGATGCCCCCGGAAGCCCGGCCTGACTGTACTTTTATAGAAATTACAACATGGGCCAATCCTACACAATTTCACGTGTAGAATCCATTTATGACTTCATATCAGTCAAATTCAGGCCCAAATGATGAAAATACCCCTTAGCAGCCCCATTTAGAGCTAAAAGGGTAAATTGGTAATTTTACCCTCCTGGCCTTGTCTCACTTCCCCTTCAACATGAACCCTACACAATTTGCTCTTCTAGACTCAATGGAATCATCTAATCGATGAAATTCTAACTCTTTACTCATGCCACACCTTAGGCAGCCGTTTTAGAGTTCTCAGAAGAGTTGTGTCGGTTCCTCCCTTTCTTTGACTTAATATCCTCCTTTCTACTCGTTATTACATGATTAGCTATTTAGACATCCATTGGACATCATTTCTGCCCCCAAGACACGGATAGAATGAGGGATGAACAATACACTACTTCCAAAATACTCATCCAAATGATAAACCAAAATGGTAGAAAGGTAGCACGCGCTTACCTCTACATGCTTCTGAATTCGGTTCGGAATTCCGGCAACGCTCTAGCTAGTGAGATGGCACCAACGGCCTCCAAACGAGAATCCAAAACTATAGAATCAAAGCTCAGGATGAGTAGAAGAACATTTGTACTGGATATTTCGAGAGAAAATGCCGTTTCGGATGAGTTTCGGCGAATAACAGCTTTCTCTCTCTTCTCTCTCTCCTCTCGTTCTCCGTTCATTCTCGTGTTCTTTCTTTCTTTCGTTTCTCATTCTCATCTGTTCCGTTTCTCTTTCCTTTCCCTTTTAATCTGACCGCAGGAAAGAAAGGGAATTAATTGATGAAGGATGATGATTAATTAAAATCATCCAGTGGCCTTAACTCAATTAGTCCACCTATCTCATTTCTTGCACAACAAGTTTCCTTCTCTTTTCCTTCATCATCCCATTAATATTAATGAGAATTATGGGAGTATAATTCACTCTCAAATTATCCCATTACATTACCTCAAGTGGCCAACTGAAGCCTTATGCTTCTCCGCTTATTAGCATTACTTGATAATAATTTACCAATATGGCCTCATTAATTACCAAGTAGTCATTTCCCTCCTTTTAATTCCCATCCAACTCAAATCAAAGGGAATATTAGGGAAAAACCCTCATTCCTCATCTTATGGCAAAATTACCATTTTGCTCTCACCTTTTATCTCTTTTAATATCCAAAGATATTAAGGAATTTTGGGATATAAACCATGTCTCACTAGGACATCTGCTAAATCGGGGTCTAGCAGTCCACTTAATTTAGGTTTAACCTCAAGCCTTTAATCCCAAAATTCAGGGTATTACAGTTCTGGCTCCATCACTCGAGTGATATAAGGCCATCACTTGAATGATCACTCGAGTGATCCCTCTCAGAATTTGGCAGAGACTTCATTTGAGACAGAACTTCAATTCTTTCCTTATAACTCGAGTGCCTACTCGAGTGATTACCTTACACGCTTCATTAAACTTATTTAATCATTCAAAAACCTTTTGTTTATCATTAAATCATCCGTAACATCTTTTGTTATCATTAAAACATAGGATCTTTCTTGAGTGCTGAAATCAAACTATTAAATCTGTATTTTCTAGAGAGCTAGTTAGTCTCATGTTCTATTTTAATCGAACAAAACTTGTCCAATGTTTATGAAAATTTTCAAGGAAAAAGTATAAAAATTTTTAAAATGAGTTTGATAATACATCAATTGGATATCTAGAGCGAAAGTTATGATTTTTGGAAATTTGGTTAGAAAACAAGGAATAATTTGAGTTTTTGGATTCTGGCAATGGGAAGGTGGATGTATTTCATAAGGTTAATCTTGTAATTTAGCCATGTGATTATTTTTCACTTAAAATAGACATTTAGAGATTTTTATTAAATACTAGAACTTAGGAATTTGATGTGTAATTTATAAGTTATGAATTTTTAAAATTTAGGTATAAAATTTAGGAAATTTCTGTGGTTTTAATAAGGCAGTCAGATTGGTTATAGATTTTGGGAACTTAGACCCTTAAATTGATAATGAGTAGTATTTTTCTTATACAGGGGACTTCAAGAGCTTCACATAAAAAATTAAACCTCATTTAGAATTTCCTAGCCTAAGATATTAATGTCCAAAGTTGTCTAGAGAAATATGGCAGATTGGGTTAAGTCTGGAATTTTTTAGACTTGGAACAAATGAGATTTGACGAACTAGGGGCAAGTTTGAAAAGCCAAATTAGTTACATATAGTACCTAAGTCTCAGGGATGAAAAGCATATGGGATGTCCTGAATTATAAACACTTTAAGCATAAGCACAAAAGAGTAATTATGGTAACCAACTAATTCAAAATTAAAGGAGAAGAATTATGAGTGTGTCAAGAATAACATAATCTTTATTATGTTGATAAATTGGAATAAGTAATGACTCCTTTCCTCATAAATTTAAATTATAGGATACGATATTTGCTCAAGCCCCGAGAGGACTCAATTCAAAGAAGGTAAAACTAAGGAAAGACAGTCAGGTAGTAACTCTTTCTTTCATATACTATGTATTTTTTTGCATATATATGTTTACTATTGATTATATTCATTTTATGAATATATGGAATTATATTGGACTATGTGTCCAGAGGCTGTAATTCTTGATATGCATTATTGCAAAGGGTGTAACCCTGGGTTGTAAGGCTTGATATGCATTTAGAGTAAGGCTATAAGACTCGTACGCCTAGGGTATGGGGTGTATCCCTGGGCTATAATACCTGCTGTGCAATCTGTATCATGATAGATGTATACCAGCTATGGCTGTAAGTCCTGATGTGCCTTGGGCATGGGGTGTATCTCTGGGTTGTAAGACCTGTTATACCAGCTATGTTGTATTGAACTGTGTACTGTGATTGATTTTATGCAACATCTTGATTGCCAAATGCTTAGTCATATGATGGTTTGTATAGCATACTTTGTAAACTTGCATATGTTATGATTAACTGCTGTTACTACTGAGATTCTCACGAATCTCACCCTTTACATTAATGATATACAAAGAAAAAAAGCAGCTCAAGGGGCAAGTAGGTAGTGATTTCAGAGAAATAAGAAGGAGGAGAAGAGTTTATTTATGTTGGTTAATTGTATACTAATCTTGATTAGACTTAGGTATTTTTAGTAGCCTCATGTGGCTACTTGGTTATGTATGTATGTATGCATGCATGTATGTATGTATGCATGATGTATGCATGCATGCATGCATGTATGTATGTATGCATGTATGTATGTATGTACGTACATAAACATAGTGAAGTAATACACATAGTAATAAAGGTAGCATTGCATGCGTAGTACTGGGTAGTCTTAGTTGATTTTATATACATAATGAAATGGTAATTACATCAAGTACGATAATTGAACTAGGATTTGGATATTGTATGTTAAGGACCTATAGTATAATCGTCAATATACTAGTATATGAGCAGAGTAGTACTCTGATAATAGTAAATGAAGCTAAGGATTGATGAGTCATAATGAAATTGTGAACCACTGTATAACTGTTTTTGAAAGTTTTAAATTTTTTAGAAAATCCCATTCAATTACAGTTATGAACCCTGTGTTTGGGTTGGATTTTCAATTACTTTCAAAGGTATTTTCATCCCAGTATTGAAACCTGGCTGCTTAGTGGTTCAAATTTATTTTGTAAAACTCATATGATAACTATGGAATTAGGGTGTCACAATAGACATTCAATTAACATGTTCTGGGACTCATTTTAAAGCTTAGGATGTGTATTATGTCCTTACCAAATTTCACAGACAGAGGACACGATTTGTCCTATCAAAACTATGCCCAATTCCAACTACACCATTGGCTCCACAAAATCGACCCCCTGTCACAACCTTAAAAACACCACATATCTCTTCCTAATATGAGCTCTTCCTGGATTTATCTTTTAAGACACATTTTTAACTCTCAACCTCAAAGAAACCAATTCAAAATCACTCAAAAACTCAAGCTTTAATCTCTAAAAACACATGTATGTGCTCTTTGTTTTCGGTAATGGAAGAGCAAGAAGAAAAAGTGGACATGCAAGATCAAATCATGGCTTAAAACCTTGGGAATTTTGACCTTACAAACCCTATAATGCATGCTCTATTTTGAAGTTCATATTATTAAACCAAAAGAACCCAAAAACAACCCTTAAAATTGACATGCATGAGCTTATTTCAAGCTTTCATGGTGATAGCAACCTTTACTAAGACTCTCAAATGTTAGCAACCAATAAACCCAAAGAACACCCCCAAATCGACAGAAAGAAGTTGGGAATGGGTGTAGGAGATTCACTTAAGTTAGAATCCAAGATTGAATGCAACTTTCATGCCACTTTTTCTTCTCCTCTGGTGAGCTCTCTCTCTTGGTCTCCTCCTAGAGAGCAAGATAGATAGAAGCTGAGAAATTGAGAGGAAAAGGGAGGAGACCGCGAGAGAGAGAGAGAGAGAGAGAGCTTATTAGAGGAGAAGAGAAAGTGGACGGAAAGTTGCATGCAATCTTGGATTTTGACTTAGATGAGTCTCCTACACCCATTCCCAACTTCTTTCTGTCGATTTTGTGGTGTTCTTTGGGTTTATTGGTTGCTGAAAGTTGAGAGTCTTGGTAAAGGTAGTGGTCACCATCAAAGCTTGAATAAGCTCATGCATGTCAATTTTATGGGTTGTTTTTTAGTTTTTTTGGTTCTATGATCTAACCACCAAAATAGGGCATGTATTTTAGATTTTGTAGAGTCAAAATTCTTGGAGTGTTAAGCCATAATTTAGGCTTGCATGTCCACTTTTTCTTCTTGATTTTCTAGTACCGAAAATAGAGTACACATGTATATGTTTTCAGAGGTTAAAGCTAGAGTTTTTGAATGAGTTTGGTTCAGTTTCTTTAAGTTTTAAAGAGTTAAACATGTGACTTAAAAGATAAATCTAAGAAGAGCTCATATTAGTAAGAGATATGTGATGTTTTTGAGGTTATGTGACAGGAGGTCGATTCTATAGAGTAAGTGGTGTAGTTGGAATCAAGCATAGTTTTGAGAAGGCAAATCGTGTCCTCTTTCTATGAAATCTGGTAAAAATATAGTACACATCCTAAGATTTAAAATGAGTTATAGAACACATTAATTGGATGCCTAAAATGAAAGTTTTTATTTTTGCAACTTTGGACAGAAAACTGGAAACATTCTGTTTTCCAGATTTTAGATAGTGAGCAATCATGCAAATTATGTGAGGTTGCTATCATAATCTATCATTGTGGTTATTTTTATTTTAAAATATACTTATAGATATTTAAATTAAGTACTAGAACACATAAATTTGATGTGTATATTGTAAGTTATAAATTTTTAAAATTTGGGTAGGAAATATGGAATATCCCAACTCACCAAAGGGATAGTCAGTATGGATGTTGGAATTGGGAAATCAAGTCTTGATTTAATACTGGATATTATTTGTCCTTTGTAGAGGATTGAAAGAGATTTAAGTAGGAACTTGAACCACCTCATTTGAAGTTCCCTAGCTTAAGCTATGATTTTTTAAATTTCCCTAAAAAGTAAAGGCAGAATTGGTTCAAGTCTGAAAGTTGACCACATTTTTAGGAAATTAAAGTTAGTGATGTTTGAGAGTCTTGGGATAAGTTTGAGGGGCTAATTGAATTGAATTGAATGGTTAATTGGAGGGGAAAATATACATTCAATATGTCTTAATTAGATACACAATACCATAAGTATAAAAGATTATGAAAGATAACCAACTACTTTAAATAAAAGGATAAAGATTATGAAGCCTGAGCCGGATACGGAGCTAAACGATTGATAGGCAAGGAACGGGCATGTTTTATGTAGTAACTTCTTCTTACATATACTATTTGATTACTAAATTTTTGAATATGTCATTCTCTGTAACATGCGCTATGTGTCTTGGACACACAAATTTGCCAAGTTGTGGTCAGGGACCCAACAGGGGCGCTGAGAAGATCAGGGTGCAGACATGTCGTTTGGCCTTGGGCAAGTGTACACATAGTTTCGATCATCATTACATGACATGGCATTGCATATTTATTCTCACATTATATATGTTTGAAAGTATGTTACTACTAAGATTCTTCCAATCTCACCCTTTCCATAAATGTAGTAAGTTTCCAGCAGCATGCAGTGTCTCGAAGGGCAGAACTGTAATTTCTAGCAACAAAAGGTTCTAGACTAGTACATGAGAGACAGTTGGTTATTTGAAGACCTTTAATTTATTTAAGGTTTGTAATTTATTCTGTACACCCCTGTGGAGAATTTCTTTATATGAACAAGCTCATTGTATCAATAATATCAGTATTTTTATGTTGTTCTTATGTGCCCACTGAACTATGCAAATGCTACTATGAGTAATATCAATAATGAAGCGGGTGTTACACAATAGCTAGATTGAAAGCCATACAAGTACTTTTACCCTTTGCTTGCATCAAATGATTTAAACTCTATCAAATGGATGTCAAACGTGCTTTTCAATCGTGATTTACGGAATACGAGGTAAGTAATGTGAGAGGAGGGTTGTCTCGACTTATGTATATAAGCACTTATAAGATAAGTCACCACTGAAACAAACAAGCTAGTGACATCATGGAAGAGGTTTATGTTGAACAACCCATTGGATTTGAGGATGTAACCAAACCACACCACGTCTTTAGACTTAAGAAAGCACTTTATGGTTTCAAAAAAGCCCCAAAGGCTTAGTATGAATGTCTATGCAAGTTTCTCCTTGATCAAGGCCTTGACAAAGGCAAAGTAGACACAACATTATTCATGAAACATAAAATGCATGACATGTTAATTGTTCAAATTTATGTTGATGATATTATTTTCAGTGGTACTAAATGTTAGATTTCATATTTTGATGATAACAAATCATTTTTTGGAAGCTCATGGATTCAATATCACCAAAGGAAGTGATTCTGGTGATCTGAGCAAGATCACTCAAGTGATTTAGTTAATCACTCGAGTGATATTCAAGATCACTCGAGTGATCACTGAAATCACTCGAGTGATTTGGAAAAATAACAGATCACTCGAGTGATATGTGAAATCACTCGAGTGATGCGCATAATCACTTCCAGTGATCGATAAATCACTGCAAAAAAAATTCACTATTTTGAAAATAACTTCCAGTGAAGCTCAGATCACTCGAGTGATTCACCAAGTTTTCCAAATCACTTCCAGTGATTTTGAATCACTCGAGTGATGCGCCAAATCACTTCCAGTGATTGAAAATTCACTACAAGAAAAATTCACCGTTTTGAAAATCACTTCCAGTGAATGCCAGATCACTCGAGTGATGTGCCAAGAATTCCAAATCACTTCCAGTGATCCTGAATCACTCGAGTGATGTTGCATTTTCGCAGAATCACTTCCAGTGAATTGGAAATCACTGCAAGAATATTTCACTGTTTACCAAATCACTTCCAGTGATCTTGAATCACTCGAGTGATGTTTGAAAAGTTGCAAATCACTTCCAGTGGATTCAAAATCACTGCAAGAAGAAATCACTCTTTACAAAATCACTTCCAGTGATTCCAAATTCACTCGAGTGAAATATGGAAATTTCAAGATCACTTCCAGTGAACCAGCAATCACTGTCAGAAGCTTTCAACGTTTTCAAAATCACTTCCAGTGATATTATATTTTCTCCAATAATGATTTATTGTTCCAGTAAACACTTTCCTACATACACTATGATCCATTTGTAATTACTTCCATAAAGAACAACTGATTTTGCTAGTAAAATTTTGTTATTACTGATTTCTCCAAATTGCTATCAAAATCATATGGTATATTATTTTACTACTCAGTTGCGAAAACAAGATCACTCCCGATGGTTTTATTGATTGTTAGAAAACACTTCTAGTGAATCATGTTGATATACAAATATTTTCTAACCGTTATATTCACAAGTGTGTTACAGTTGTACTCCACCATCACACACTTAACATGCAACTGAACACTCCACTCAAATGACAACTATTCATGGTAGCAGAAGAACTTCAGAAGTAATGGAAGACAAATGTTGTTACATTTGACAGAAGCATTTTTGAATCAACGGACATATTTACAACGGTCTTCAAAGGTTCTATTATATATGTCCAGCCATTTGAAAAATACAATAACGAAGAGAAACGCCTGAATACCCTACAAGTAATATCTTCACAAAAGCTTCAATTCTTCATCTGTGCTTCAGTTCTTATCTACATACTCTGTGAGAGAGATTTTTCAGTCATACTTAATCATTTTCAATAGTGTTAACTTAAGGTTGAGGAACCTTAAGTAGGGATTTAAGATTACCTTGTGTAAGGGGGAGCGAGTGTCAAGAGGAACTTGCTGTTCGTACTGTGGTGCCAAGAACCCACTGAATCTTGGAAGATATAGTGAAAGGCTCAAAAGGATTTCTGAGGACTGGACGTAGGTCAAGTGGTTGAGACCGAACCAGTATAAATCTCTGTGTGAACCTTGGTGATATCTCTTCCTTCATTAACTGTGCTTTAAGTTTTATACATTGAATTTAAATTTCTGATTATTTTGTAATCACTCAATTCACCCCCCCCCTCTTGGGTGAAAAGCTTGCTCTAACACTAATGACTCTCTGTTAAGAATTTTCTAGACAATGCAGGGAGAATTTGAAATGTCTATTATGGGAGAACTAAACTTCTTCCTCGGATTGCAAATCAAGAAAAGGAAGAATGGATATTCATCTCCCAAACCAAGTATCTCAAAGAACTCTTGAAGAAGTATGTCATGGACATGCAAATGGAGCTGACACACTAATGAGCTCAACTACTCTATTAGATGCTGATGTCAAAGGAGTTGACTTCAACATTACTAAACATAGAGGGATGATTGGCTCACTTCTCTATTTGATAGCATGTAAACCAGATATTCAATTCAGTGTTAGCGTGTGTGCAAGATATCAATCAACACCTAAAGAATCACATGTTGAAACAGTGAAGAGGATTTTTAGATATTTGGCAAACACGAATGAGCTTGGAATTTAGTATCCCAAAGGTAAAAACAAATATATTTTTGGCTTACTCTGATTCTGATCATAGAGAATATAAGACTGATAGAAAGAGTACCAGTGATCAATGTTCTTGGTGGCTCCATAGTGTCTTGGTTCAACAGGAAGCAAAACACTATGTCATTATCCTCCACCAAAGTTGAGTATATAGCAATTGCAAGTTATTGTACTTAAATTCTATACCTAAAACAATAACTTCAAGATCTAGACATCATCCTAAAGGAGATATCAATCTATTGTGACAACATAAGCCTTGCTAAGAATCTGGTTCAATATTCAAGAATCAAGCATATTGACATAAGGCATCACTTCATCAGAGACTATGTACAAAAAAAAGATGTCAAGATAGTTTTCATACCCACACATCTCCAATTGTTAGATATTTTCACAACCTCTTGATTACCACAGTGAACTCATCACCACAACATCACTATAGTGATAACTACTAGTGATGAAGCAAGATCACTACAGTGATCACTTAAGTGATGAGAGACTAAGAGTCTACAGAAGTGATTCATTGAACAATCATACCTCTTCCAAATAGTCATGAGCCTTCTAGAGGAAGATGAGTAGACATGGATTACTTATGTGATCATCACCATGAAGCAGAAGCAAGTGTGATGATTTCATAAATCCAACTTATATGATTAACAAACATAGACGAATAGACAATTACATCATCTGGGATAACTTTTCAAGTAATCACAAGATAACTCGAATGAGCTATTATCATCTTAATCAATTTTTTTCTAGGCTACATCACTACAGTGATTACTATAGTGATTACAGAAAGATGATCACTTGAGTGACCACTCAAGCGATGTCAAGACCCAACTCTTTATACTTAGTCAGGCAGTGTCATTTCTCTAAGATCACTATGAGGTATACTATTATTGCTCTGAACTTTTCTTCTCCTAAATCAATCTATACTTTATTCCAACTAAAACCCCTCAAATTTTCTCTCAAATATCTACAAAAAACTACACAAAATATTTTAACCTAGTCTTTGATTGTTGTGAGTATTGGTGAGCCAAAAATTACAAATTTTGAGTTTCTAAGTAAATTTCGGGTATGGAAATAAATAAAACTACTTCTTTTGGAGAATAAGATCCTTCTCAATCACCTTCTCTATCTTCGACCAATATATCAAAGAAAACTACTAAGACTAAGTTGAAGAACTAAGCTAGGCAAAAAGTACAAGACAAGAGCCCTCTCGAGCCACCTCCTAAAGCAAAAGGAATTGTCATTCAAGATGCCTAGAGCTATTCGTTCAACGACTAAGGCTACTACTCCAAGTCCAGAAGGTAGATGAAAATCAAAAGACTTCACTTACACGTCCTGATTCAGACTTTGACACTGACACTCCATCTTAGACTGAAAGAGATCGTTAATAAGCTCGATACAATGCTTGAATTAACAAAGTAATGACTAATATGCTTGAAGAAGCATTTAGTTCAGGCATTCCTACTAGGTCAAGGTAGGGTAACACTAAGGCAAGTACTGGGTCTTCCTTTAATCTAGTGGAACCTCCTAAAATTATAGAGGAACAATAAAGAGAAAAGGAAGAAAAGGAAGAGGATCTATTGGTAGCTCCACCTAGATTTATGGTTGACGAACTTGATAATTCAAAGAAGTTCAAAGCTTATTTTTCCACAAGAAAAATAGGTAAGATGTTTTATGTCAACTTGAAAAATTACTAGAGATTTTAAGGTAAGACTTCTTACAATATATGGGTCAACACATGCCTTGGCTATCTATAAAATTGTTTTATTGTCCTAAAATAGTCAGACGTTTATGTTGCAATTTAGAGCCTATTGAAGATTATTCAGACAATGGGCCTATTATTGAAGATAAGTTGGAAGCCACAATTAGAGGGAAAAATTCCTCATCTCTCTCTCTAAAATTAATCAGTGGTTGGGAATCAAGCACCTATAGAGCTTAATCCTTCTCAAATGTTTAGAATTCTAAGGCCTAGTGAGCTTATAGGGATACTAAACTTCAAGCTAAGTATCATATATGATCTTTATAGGATTAAATGGCATATTTACTCATGGTAAATGGGGAACAAATCCAACAACTTCACCCATTTTATTAATAGAGACTATAAGATGATGTCATCTATTCTCAAAAAATAAGAGAGAAATCTTAGTAAAATTATCATTTTAGAGATCAAGAGGTATAAATACACTTCCACCAAGTCCACTCCTATGCCTTATCCTCAGCTAGTATCTCTGATTCTAAAAGTAAATACAATTTGGTACTTGGAGCCCAATGAGACCCTAGAGAGATTACCGAAATTCGGTAGCCATCAAATTAGCAAATTGGGCATTAAAGTATGACTGAGACAACCATTTGGCACCACTCCTTAAAAAAGGAAAATACAAGAGTCTGAGAATGCCAGAAAACAATCTTGAATGGATGACATTTAATCCTCTACTGTAGCTACATCCATTGCATCTTGCTTCCATGGCTTTACCATTTAAATGTACTTAAAGGAAGTGTTTCAAGGGTTTTATATGGACATAGCCAATACCAATGCTGAGTTCATTACCTATATAGATTACAAGATGGGACAGATGTGTGAGGTGATGAATCAAAACTATAAGACTATACTTGCTCAACAAGAAGCTCAGTCACAGTTGCTACTTGAATATGAAAACATATTGAGATCGTTTCGTGAGAGGCTGGATTCCTTGGTTCTTACCTCATCCACACCCTTACAGCCTACCCCTATATCATGTGCCCCTATATAGATGTCCCCTGCTTAGGCCACTAATCCTACTCTTGAGACCACTTCTCAGGAGAATATGCTTTTTACTATGCATAACCCTGAGTCTTCCACTCAAGTCAATATCACACTTGATCAGCTTGAATCCTAACCTTCTTCTAAACCTTTTATCTTTGATCCCATATTCACTGGTGACCTTCCTCATGATGACCTTATTCCTTAAGATCATTCCCCATCTCACTCTCATCATTCATAGCATTCTAGCTGAACCAGTGATTCCAAGGTTGATGAGGAGATTGAGGTCTAAGAAACTCTTAAAAATTCCTTACAACCTAGTTCTTAGCCTCAGTATGTTCCCATATATGTTCTTGACCTAATGACCTTGCCAAAGTTCCCTCTTTGCAACTTGTAGTACCTGCATTTGATTCTCTTACTTTCGCTCACTACTAAAGTAACACACTTGATGATACTTCCTCTCCTTTGAATGTTACACCTCTTCAAACCCTTGACCCCACCCTAAATTCCTAATTACTTAATGATCTTATTAGATAGAGGCCCTATACCTCTTCCCTTTTGATGATGCTAAAAAGGTGGAGAGGGACCAAAGCTTAAATATTGATCCTTAGAGTAATGGTGGAGAGGATACTACCCCATAAAGTCTTTGTCATATCTAGTTATGTCTGTTGGTTTTAATTTTATATATATTGTGATTTGGTTTGCTAGGAAACTCTTTTGTACATGTTGTGATTAATGCTTCTCATGTCGCTATGAACATGTTTTTGGTTGGATCTTTTTATATGACTCATGAATATATGCAGCAAAATGAATTGATATGTTCCTTTCCTTATTTATTTTAATTATATAGTTATCAGAATAATTTGGATAACTATCAGTGATTTCTATGTTCGTAACAAGTTTTACAAGCTGATTTTCAAAAAGCACTAGCTCATATTAAGTTTTCTCACCAACAAAAAGAGGGAGAATGTTAGAACCAATGTTTTGATGATAACAAAGCTAAAGAATAGTTAAGAAAGTGTTTTGAAAGAGGCACTATAGCTAAAAATGTTGTTATTGAGAAAAACAACATCACCACAGTGATCATTAGTAGTGATAAGAGATGATCACTATAGTGACCACTAGAGTGATGAGACAAAAATGTGTGAACTAATTTCCAAAACAGTAATGAAGTGGTCTTTGAAAAATTAACTCATATCACAGTGATCACTAGTAGTGATAAACCATGTTCACTGTGGCGACCATTTGAGTGACATGCTACAAACTGCACAACCATCAGATCACCACATTGAATCATCTAGTAATCATATTTCTTAAAATTTTTCTAAGAGAATATCACTATAGTGACCACTCGAGTGATGTGATAAAATTCTTATCACTATTACTTTACTACAGTGATACTTGATGGTGATTAGTTTTCAAAAATATTTCTAAGAGAAGATCACTATGGTGACCACTTGAGTGATGTGTTAAAATTCTCATCACTATTAATTCACCATAGTGATACCTTTTGGTGATCTGTTTTCAAAAACATTTCTAAGAGAAGATTACTGTGGTAACCACTCGAGTGATGTAATAAAATTCTCATCACTATCACTTCACCATAATGATACCTCATGGTGATTAGTTTGAAAAATATTTCTAAGAAAGATCACTATGGTGACTACTTAAGTGATGTGATATAATTCTCATCACTCTCACTTCTCCATAGTGATACTTCATAGTGATTATTTTTCTAAAAATGTTTTAAAGAGAAGAACACTATGGTGACCACTCGAGTGATGTGAAAATTTATGATCACTATCTCAATACCACAGTGATCTGTCTTAGTAATCAATTTCCTAAACATTTTTTTAAGAAAAGATCACTCGAGTAATATGTGAAAACGAGTATCTCTAGCACAACACCATAGTGACTCAAGTAGTTCTCAGCTTTTCTGAAAAGTATTCAAAGGTTGGATCACTTGAGTGATGTGTAAAAAGAGCATTACTACCACATCACCACAATGAATCATCTAGTGATCTTCTTTCAAAATAACTAAGTTGAGATCACTCAAGTGACCACTCGAGTGATGCATTTTCTGAAAATAGAGCATTGTATTGTAAATCTTGATACTCATTCAAATCTATCCTAAACTTGTTCTATTTCCTTTCAATTGGTCTAATACTTCATTATACTAGTACTTAATCATATTACAGGTGGTTTGTGATGCCTCATTTCCTATAGCCTCAGATGAGTACAAAATAGTAGTGAAATTATTCATTAAACCGGAATTAAATCCCAAATTAAGAAATACCAACAAACTTTCATAAATTTCAAACCTATCTCAGGACTTGAACCTGGTATTTGAAATGATTTTTTAGGATAATAAAATTTCTCAAACCATTTTCACAAACATTCACTAACTTACTAAGTCTCATCGCGCTCTTCTTTTCGTTTTATCTGAGTTTACAAGCGATTCTCTGCTTAGTTCTCATATTTCATACCTTAATTATGTTTCGTTAGCAATAGGAAGTGTAATATAACTAAACCATTCTCTAAATCATCTACTGACATTGCCAGTTTAATTATTGTAACATGTTAGAGTTACAAGCTATTTATAATATATACATATCCAAAATATGCAAAGTACACATGATAGACAACCATCAAAACTAAAGTCTTCAGCATTCAAGCCTCTAGCCGTTCACATTTACCTTCTTCTTGCCCCTTGAGCTCTCTCCCTGTACTGTAAATGGGTTTTTGAGAAAAAGTGAGATTCAAAAGAATCTCAGTAGTAACGTAGTGCCAATCATACAAATATAACATCACAAAGCATGGTTCACAGACATTATACAACATAATTATCACAATATCATTTAGTGCATTACAAGCAGTTCATAAACTACATTAGTGCTAGGTATGTTATAGGCCCTGAGGGATACCTGCGTAAATAGGCCTCGGGCATCCACTCATGCATTATAGAACGTTATTGGCTCGAGAGTCTACCCGCGCAGAAAGGCCTTGGGCAACCACTCCTCATAACCAGAATGTGTCAGACAATTCATGTTGATTTCACACAATATACAATGCATATTATAAACATATGAAAGACAAGTTACTACCTGGCTGCTTCCCTTGAGCAACGTCCAACCGTTTCTTAGAGCTTGGGCAAGTCTTAAACTCTAGACAACTATTTATGTCCTATAACTAGAATTTATGGACGATAGATTATTATTCTGTCCAATAGTGGCATAATCTAATTAATCAAATTCGTTGTCATCTGGGTTAGTGCTTAGGCTCAATTAAGTAATTAACGTGGTTATACTAGGCCCAAATACTAATCTTTACATTTAAAGTTCACCTTTACTATTTTTGGCTCAAAGCCTATTAAATTAGCATAGCCCACATGCTGACAGGATTTTTCATTCAACTTTGCAAAATCATAACTAATTTCAAAAAATTCCAAATGATACAGTTCAAAGTCCTATGTGACCCTATTAAGTATAATGTATCATAAAAATAATTACTCATGCATTATCCATGCAAATAATTTCAGATTTCATAGTTACTCATCACTGTTCTAAGACAGCATCCAGAATCCTGACTAAATTTTAAAAATTTGTATCTCCCAATGTACTTGTCCAATTATTAAAATTTACCCATAAATTAAATATTTTTGGGTCTACTTTATTTATGGAAAATATCATAGATATTAGAATTCATTTGGTGAGACAAGCTCACGTCACAATGGGTCTGTCCCAGGTTAGCTTCCAGATTTAATGTCAAAATATCAAGAATTATAATTAATTCTAGAAAATTCTAAATTGATTTTTTCCAATCACATTGTAACTAAATTTAAGTAAAATTTCAATTAAAAATATCATTGTATGGAATATAACAACATGAAATTCTCAGAAACTCACTAAACCTCAACTGGTCCAGATTGGGTTCCAGAAACAAGACCAAAAGTTGAAAATTCATAAATCTGAATCAAATAGTCCAGAAATTACAAAATACCTATAAAATTAAAGCTCTATGTCTCTAATTTAATTTTGAAAAGTTTCAAAATTTTTGGATAAGGTTTGGCCCCTGAAATACCATGTACAAGCACACTATTCCAAACATGGCAAATTGTCAACATGCACACATACACTTCATAAATTCCAAAATTCATATACAAGCATTCAAAAATCATGAACACTTGCATACTCACAAAATTTTGCCTTATAAATCCAATGGAAGTATCAAAATTATCAAATTCATACTCCTTATCCATGTCATAAATAGGGCAGAAAATAGTATTCTTAAGAGTAACATGTTGTTTTCTTGTTTTCTCTTGCTTAATCACTTCCTTTCTACTTCTAATCACATGATTAGCTATTTAAAACTCATTGGAAATGGTTTGAAGAATTTTATATAACAAGACCCCTTAGGGTTTCATTATCCATTTTCTACAAAACAACCAAGTCTAAGTCAAGAACAACAACAATAACATCAACTAAGGCATAAGAAGCAAGTTTTGAAGTTTACATCTTGATTCTTGTTGCTTCTCTCTCTAAAAATGTCAACCCCTCTCTCTTTTCTCTTGAGATTTTGTCTTGAATCCATGAATTTAATAGAGTAGAAAAGATTATGAGAGGTTATAGAGTGATTAGGAAGCTTAAACTTCAAGATTACAAGCTCCTTACTTTAGATTTTTGGAAACCCCAACCTTATTGTGCTCCTTGTTCTTCACCATTCTCAAACTCTCTCTCTCTCTCTCTCTCTCTCTGTGTTTGGTTCAGTTCAAGCATGAGAATGAATGGAGAAAGATGAAGAGATGATGGTTTAAGCAAATTGTCAAAGTGGCTTCATATGTGGCAATTTCCTATTGGTCCATGTTTTGACTTTTCTCTTAATATTGCAAACAAAAATTCATTTCCCTTCATGCTTCTTCATTCCACCATAATGCATGAGAAATAAGAGGGAAATATTGGTCTTGATCTATCCCATTGTGCCCTCTTGCAAATTGTTGACCTTTGGACTTTGGACTTTTTAACTCTTTGACTTTTCTTGATAATAATACACTAAAATAGGCTTATTAATTATCAAGTAGACATTTTCCTATCTTTAATTTCCATTTAACTAAAATTATTAGAAATATTAGGGGAACATAATTATTTCTTGTTTTATGACAAAATTACCATTTTACCCTTACGTTTTATGATTTTTCGAAATAAATCATTTCTTGCTTATTTCCTTTGGTTTGGCCGAATTTCGACACTTTTATGAAGCCATTATTTGTGTCATTTTATGATTAAATTGTAGTTACAATATTAAGCCTTTAAGTGGACATTAATTGCCTCTTCATGTCCTTACTTGGCCGAATTATGTGTAACTGGTGATTGAAATATTTCTGTAAATTTATGTGCATCACAATTCACCATTTTATTCCACCAAACTTCAAAAATATACATATAAGGAATATTGGTGAAAAAGTAGGGTATTACATGGTTAATCAAGGATTAAATCAAGATTATCAAAAGGCACTTTTGTGTTAGATCATTAAATACAATGAAGTTCAAATTATTCACATTCTCTTTACTCTCAATAGCTAAATCAAAAGACACAAAGAATTATCTAACATTCTCAACGGCTATAAGCAAAGACCATTCACTCTAATTGTTATAATCAAAGAGCAACAGTCTTTAAACATTCTCACACTATAAATAAAAGAGCATTATAGTTGGAGAAACAACCAATATTACGCATTTACTGTTACATTTACTTGCTAAGTCTCAAAGCTCATTCTCTATGTGAATTTGGACTTCAGCGATCATTTATTTACTCTTGTCAGAGATTATACTTTAACATTTATTTTAACTGAGATACTCAAGGTAGTGAGATCTTGAGTTGGCTGGCATTGATTATAAATTGTAAGGGGGAGTGAGTGTTCTTTGAAGAAGAACTAGCTTGTATTGAGGTACTAAGAGCCTTGTCAATCTTGAAAGATAGTGAAAATTTCAAAAAGGACTTATGAAGATTGGACGTAGGCCAAGTGAATTGGACTGAACTAATATAACTCTCTTGTGTCCTCCTTCAGTGATATCTTTCTAACTCTCCTTTCTTTACTTAGCTTGTGTTGAAGTTTAAATTTTTAAAGTCAATCAATTCACCCCCCTCTTGGGCGAAAAGCTTACACTAATAGATTATGATATATGGAAATGTATATGTAGTCAGTTCTCTTTTAAATCATTGTGGTTTTCTTGTATATGGTAGAAACTCTTAGTAGTTACTTAGACATGGAATCCCATCACTTTATATTAACATTTTTAAGGTGAATGTTATAATAGGAAGTAAGGGAAGGCACATGTGGAGTGAGCCTTGAAGGCTTTTTTATGCTTCTAAAGCACATATTATAGATAAGCCCACAAAGCATCATCTAATCGCTTGCTCCAATCCTTCCGGGTAGAGTTTACAGTCTTCTGAAGGATTTGCTTAATCTCCCTATTCGAGACTTCAGCTTGACCATTGGTCTGTGGATGGTATGCTGTGGACACCTTGTGAATCACTCCATACTTCCGTAACAAAGCACCCATGCTCCGGTTACAAAAATGAGAACCCTGGTCACTAATAATGGCTCGAGGAATGCCAAACCTGCAGAAAATGTTAGACCTGACAAAATCTACCACCACAGCAGAATCATTAGACCGGGTGGCCTTCGCCTTAACTCATTTCGAAACATAGTCAACAACAAGCAATATGTAAGTGAAACCATGAGAAACAGGAAATGGACCCATAAAATCAATACCCCAAACATCAAAAATTTCACAAAACAATATGGGTGCTGGGGCATCTCATGCCTACGAGAAAGACTACCTGCTCTCTGACAATTATCACATGACTTACAAAACAGATGGGCATCATGAAACAGGGTTGGCCAAAATAAACCAGAGTCTAGGACTTTCCTAGCAGTCCTTTGGGGTCCAAAGTGACCACCACAACCAGAAGCATGACAAAAATGTAATATG
Source organism: Albizia julibrissin (assembly GCA_037074505.1). Classification (NCBI taxonomy): domain Eukaryota; kingdom Viridiplantae; phylum Streptophyta; class Magnoliopsida; order Fabales; family Fabaceae; genus Albizia; species Albizia julibrissin. The sequence continues at coordinate 54,810,244 of CM073477.1, read as the reverse complement.
GAGTCACACTCATGATTAGGTACACATCGCCTAACTACTTGGTCACTACAAAATCTCCACAGATAAGGGTCATCCCAAACGTAATATTTAGATTCACTTTTTAATTTCAAAGTTTGGGCCCTAGTGGAATCAGAAGGTAAAACACCAGCAACCAAGTAATTAACTAAATCAGCATACCATGGAAGCTTACCTTGCAGCTGTAAAAGCTGCTCATCAGGAAAATCATCCTGAATGGCAGAGGGGGAAGAGGAATGAGTGACATGACTCAAATGATCAGCTACCAAATTTTGTGCCCCACTCCTATCTCTGATCTCAACATCAAATTCTTGGAGCAATAACATCCACCGAATAAGTCGAGGCTTAGCATCTGTCTTTTTCAAAAGAAACTTCAAAGCAGTATGGTCAGAGAAAACAGTTACCCTACTGGCTAGCAGATATGACCTAAACTTATCAAAAGCAAACACTATAGCCAAAAGTTCTTTCTCAGTGGTGGTATAATTGGATTGGGCAGGATCCAAGGTCTTGGATGCATATGCAATGACATGAGAAACCTTGTTGACCCTCTGAGACAAAATAGCCCCAACAGCATAATTGGAAGCATCGCACATCAACTCAAATGGGATAGACCAATCTGGTGGTTGGATAACTGGAGTGGTGGTCAGGCAACGCTTCAAGTGATCAAAGGCTATCTTACACTCAGCATCAAATGTAAACTCAGTGTCCTTATGTAGAAGGTTAGATAGGGGTCAGGCAATCTTACTGAAATCCTGAATGAAGCGTCGGTAGAAACCTGCATGGCCAAGAAAAGAACGAACTTCCCGCACAGATGTGGGGTAAGGCAAAGCAGTGATAACATCAATTTTAGCAGGATCTACCTTAATACCCTCTTTAGAAATAATGTGTCCCAACACTATCCCTGACTCAACCATGAAGTGACATTTTTCAAAATTTAGCACAAGATTAGATTCAATGCATCTATTCAAGACTCTAGACAAACTAGCCAAGCATGCATCAAAATCAGACCCATACACAGTAAAATCATCCATGAAAACCTCCATGAAATCATCTAGAAAGTCAGAAAAGATACTTACCATGCAACGCGGAAAGGTGCCAGGTGCATTGCAGAGGCCAAAAGGCATTCTTCGGTAAGCATAGGTTCCAAAGGGGCATGTGAAGGTCGTCTTCTCCTGATCCTCAGGAGCAATATGGATCTGAAAGTACCCCGAGTAACCATCCAAAAAGCAGTAGTGAGACTTACCAGCCAAACGCTCTAACATCTGATCAATGAAAGGTAAAGGATAGTGATCCTTGCGGGTAGCTTGGTTGAGTCTCCTGTAGTCTATGCACACTCTCCAACTGTTCTGAACTCTTGTAGGAATGAGCTCATCCCTTTAATTGGCTACCACAGTTACTCTGGACTTCTCGGGAATGACCTGGACTGGGCTAACCCACTGGCTATCAGAGATGAGATAGATGATGCCAGCCTATAGAAGCTTAGTCACTTCCTTCTTAACCACTTCTAAAATGAGAGGATTAAGACGTCTCTGAGGTTGTCTTACTGGCTTAGCATATGCTTCCAACAGAATCCGATGCATACACATAGAAGGGCTAATGCCAACAAGATCAGCTAATGTCCACCCAATTGCCTTCTTATTGGCCTTCAACAAGCTCAGCAGCTTCTCTTCTTGATCAGGTAGAAGGTTATTGGCCACAATGACTGGAAGTTGCTCATATACCTCTAGAAAGGCATATTTCAAGTGAGCTGGCAATGACTTCAACTCTAACTTAGGCGGCTGCTGAATGGAAGGAAGGAGCTTAGGTGATTGGACCATTTCAAAAGTGTGTACACCTGCAATACTTGAAACTACATGCACAGAAGTAGAACTGTGGCTAGGCAGCTCACTGTTAACATCAGGGTTAAGTTCATAATCATAATGAACATTAGAATAAAGCTCAGCTTCACCAAAAGCAATATCATGATCCACTAGCAAAGTAGAATCAGAAATCAAGTCAATATCTCCATACAGTGCATCATCAATCTCAGTGCAAACTGGGCACCATTCAGTGTCAGAACATACACATATCACAGAATCTCCCACCGATGCAAAATCAGGAAAATCAGCATACCAATCAGAAATAACATCATCAACAGTCTCATCTATCACATCAATGCACAAAACAGAATGCTCTTCCTTAGGATGTCTCATGGCATCAAATATATTAAAAGTCACAACAATATCACCAAATTCCATGGAAAGAGTACTAGAATGCACATCTATCTTAGTCTTAGCTGTTTTCAAGAAAGGACTCCCTAAAATGATTGGGGACCTACTGCTAGGAGATTCATCCTCCATATCTAGAATATAAAAGTCAGCAGGGAATATCAATTCATTGACCTTAACCAAAACATCTTCAATCAGACCAGTAGGATGAACATTACTCCTATTAGCTAGTTGGACAACAACACCAGTAGGTCGCAAGGGACCAAGACCAAGGGATTTATAAATAGATGCAGGCATAACATTAATGGAAGCACCTAAATAAGCCAAGAATTATCAAATCTATAATTACCAATAATGCAAGGGATAGAAAATGTACCTGGGTCCTTGCACTTGTGAGGCATGGGTTGTTGGAGAAGCGCTGAGACATTCTGGTTCAAGCTCACTCGTTCAGTCCCCCTCAGTCACCTCTTATTGGTACACAACTCCTTTAGGAACTTAGCATACTTGGGGATCTGTTTGATGGCATCCAAGAGAGGGATGTTAATCTCAACTTTTCTGAATGTCTCAAGGATATCACTGTCTTGCACTTTTTCTGCCAACTTCTTGGAGTGAAGTGCTCTCTGAGGGAAAGGAAGAGGAATAGGAACTCCATACTGCTCTTTACCTTGCTTCACAACCTCTTTGTTTCTAGAGTCAATCTTCACTTTTTCGAACTCTTTTTCGGATGTGGATTCAGTCACATCTGCAGCTGGTTTATGCCTTTGTAATTGCTTACCAGACCGTAGGGAGATAGCACTAACGTTTCCCTTCGGATTGGGAATTGTCTGTGAAGGGAGAGTATTGGATCCCTGAGGCTGGAGTTGGTTCAATGATGTTGCCAACTGCCCAATCTGAGTCTGCAAACTCTGGATAGAGGCCTTAGTTTGTTGCTGGAATTGTAAACTGTTTGCTGCAAGTTGCTTCATCATTTCTTCTAGTGAGGAACCACCGCTGCTGCTGCTGCTGGTCGGCTGTTGTTGTGCTGGCTGTGGAGGTGTGAATTGTTGGAAATTTTGTCTGTTCTGTGGAAACTGTCTCTGTTGGTAATTTCCAGAATTCTGCTGCACATGACTATTGTGGTTCTGAATCTGACTCGGATTCTGGCTCCACCTAAAATTGGGATGATTTCTCCAGCCAGGATTATATGTATTGGAGAAGGCATTATTTTGCTGCTGGTGTTGTGGCTTCCCTGAAAAAATGCCCACAGCAGCCACTGACTGATCTTGATATGTGTTATCTTGCAAAGTGGGGCAAGAATCAGTAGGATGGAAGGGATCAAAACAGAAACCACATGAATGACCCAACTGTGGAGTGGAAGACTGCACTGTTTGAGTCACTGCCAGTTGCCTCACCAAGGAGGTCAGATCATCAAGTCTATTCTCCAATCGCTGGTGAGAATCACTAGATCCACTGATCTGGAACACAGCACTGCTATTTGCTCTAGTGCCAAATTGTTGAGAGTTAGCTGCAATAGTGGATATTAAATTTCTGGCCTCTTGAGGTGTCTTATTGACTAAGGCTCCACCACTAGAAGCATCCACCAGATTTAGGTCATTAGGTAGAAGACCCTCATAGAAATAAGTAATCAAGAGCTGCTCAGTTATCTGGTGATGGGGGCAGCTAGCACACAACCTCTTGAATCTCTCCCAGTATTCATGCATATTCTCGCCATTAATTTGCTTGATTCCACTGATTTCTTTTCTGATTGTAGTGGCTCTTGAAGAAGGGAAAAATCTCTCTAGGAACAATCTCTGCATATCAGCCCAACTTCCAATAGATGACGGTTGAAGATTATATAACCATTCCTTCGCTCCATCCTCAAGAGAGAAAGGAAAAGCTCTCAGCTTAATGTGGTCTTCATCAATATGTTGTGGTTTCATTATGCTGCATACCACATGGAATTCCTTCAGATGCTTGTGCGGTTCATCACCTGTAAGACCATGAAACTTGGGCAACAAATCTATAAGTCCAGATTTAAGTTCAAGGTTAGCACCAAGGGCAGGGTATTGGATACACAATAGCTTATAATTATCACCAGGTGCAGTCAACTGTTTTAAAGTCTTATTATTTCCCTGATCTGCCATAGTGTCTGAGGGACTAGAAGTGCTGCCAATAGAATCAGTGTCAGAATCAGAAACAGGTTCAGTAATAACCCTCTGACCTAACCTAACAGCCCTTCTTGCAGCAAGAATTGTGCGTTCTATTTCAGGATTATTGTCCAAAAGATCAGGTGCACTAGTGCTGCTCCTTGTCATACAGCATAGGGAAAATTCAGGACAACCACTAGAACACTCAAAAACGCAAAAAACGCAAAATCACACTGGAAATTGACCAAAATAAATTCAAAAACACTACCAAATGATTTTTAAAAATTATGGGACTTGCACAGAACAACTTCTACACTATCTGGGAACCCAAAAATGCGATAAAAAACTTAAAAAATTGAAAAAGTGGTCTAAACGATGGAATTTGGAAAAATTTTGGGGGAGCTCATGGCAAAGAAATGAGTATTGCTCATAGGCAAATTTTCTTTCAGCTCACCAAAAATCAGCCCAATCGGAGCAAGTCGCAAAGTCTAGTAGAAATCCTAGAACAATTTCGAAAATACCGACTACATCCCGTTGAGACCAAAAAACAGTGAAAAAGTGGTCTAGATTATGGAATTTGGGAAAATCAGGGGTGATCTCACTTCTTAAAGGAAGTGATTTTTGCTCAGAATGCCTGAGTCCTTTAAAAAGACCTGGCGTTGAGTGATTTGGTTGAGATACAAATCTGCCAAACCACCAGAACCACTTGACTCAAACACTACACTACTGTTACTGCTAGACCGATGCAAATTCCCCGGCAATGGCGCCAAATTTTGATGAGAATTGTCGAGTTCTCACAAAATAACCAGTTTCAATGAGGATTTGCAGTACAGAGAACCTGGATCGTTTCCCACAGAATTTACATGCAGTCTAGAACATTCAAAACAATGATTGATTGGGGGGGTTTTAATTAAACTATTATCGAACAATAAATTCATATTAAAGACAGAAATCGAAAACGAACTAGATCAAACAGATTAAAACGACTGACCATAGGATTGAGATTCATAGTTTCCTACCATCATCGGACGAAGATTATAACGAACTTGTGATTGGATCTGGACGAACCGAAATCTCTGTGTTCGTCCAGAAAATCCCTCTACTAGATGATCATCTAGGTTCTGTTCCTATGGGTGGCGTGCTACTGTACAATCATTTAGTAACACTGTAACCCGATCCGAACTGTGTCCTTGGGATGTACCGATCCGAATATTAAAACAAACATTCGAACTATTCCAGAAATTGGATCCGATTAGAGTAAATAGAAATGAATTACGTTACCAGTTTAAGTATATCCTCTGATTGGAAACGTGAATCCTCAATCCATAGGCCAGTCACAGAAACTTAGCCGGACATGGCTGGAAAATCCGAAGAACGAACGAAGAACACGAAGAACATTTTAGAGAATTTAGAACTTCTGATTTCAATCCAAAAATGTCTACTAAAAAACATTTTGTCTATTGTTTCAGCTAACTTAGGTTAAAACCTAATTGTCAAATGAGCCAGAGCCCATCAGTTCAGCCCAAAATGAAAATCCATACTAAATAGTGCTTCATTACAAAATTTGGGCCCAATAAAAATTCAAAAAAATACATATAACATTGACTACATTTTTGACTATCCTCTTGTCCGGATCTTCCCTTCAAGTCTTCATATCAATTGTTGCCCTTTGAATCATCTAAAAAATGAGACAAGAATGAGATCATTCGGATATCTGGTTCAAGAGTTAAGATCAAAATAGAGAAGGGTTGTAAATCTGGAATTTTTATTATTAAAATATGTTAAATCCAATAAAACACTCAAAGCCCAAATAAGCATAAAAGCCCATTATTTATTACTGAACAATCTAAATTTATTAATCAAGAGATACAAATAAGTGTAATAAATATTCAATTATCAGCGGGCTTGAGCTGGCATTTTGCCAACCCATGAAGGGGAGGGTTGTTTAGCCCGCAGGCTGACCTGAATTACCAGTACTACCTATAGTCCATATCATGAGCCTTCTCTCCCACCATGTAGAACCTATATTGAACCACCCAATGTTTCCTTCCAACAATATCACCCACATCTCAATCATACCTTTTTACAATATGAACATTAACGTATGCCACCCAACTCACCTTACCTAGAACCTCTTTCCCCACCATATAGACTTCCATAGGAGCCACCCGCTCCACCATACCATGAACATCCACCCTGACCCTATACTCCTAAACCTTCCAGACTTGATGCCTTCCTTATATTGCCATATATGGATGACCAAACCCTTACCCTAAAAAGAAGGTGTGACCAACTAAAGGTCTGACATCAACAATTATTCATGCTCAAGGAAGCTCTTGGACTCTCTAAGGAAATGGAAGAGGAATTTGAGGACATTCAAAACTTTATCAAGGTATTTGTTGACCATGTGCTATTGATAAAGATTGAAGGAAAATAAGGAGCTCCATGGCCTTATAGCTTCAATGATTATAGGGAAACCGAAGAGAAAAAGCCAAATGCCACATCTCAAGTGGAAGATATCAAACCTCCAGTGCTTACTCCCACACAAGATGTAAAGAAGAAGAAAGTATGTTTTCAACTATCAGAGGAGTTTCTCCCAAATAATGGTAATATTCCTCCTCTTCTTGAATTGACCCTCCTCATACTACTATTCCTAATAATATGAGTGAAAATGAGGTGGATGAAGAAATCATTGTTGAATCCCCTTAAATGTTTGAACATAAACATGCTTAACCTTTTGCTTCTTGTAGTAGTTTAGTTGAGAATGTTGCTAGCACTGTTACTGCTTCTTCGTGTGATGAACATGTTTCTTTCCCTAGTACTAGCAATGATGATGATATTGATATAATTGAGCCCTTACCTTGCTTTTGTTATGATAAATCTCTTGTACTATTGATGATTGTAAGCATGGGCATTGCGAAAATGTTGAATCTTGCATGAATTCCAATTGTATTGTAACTATCATTAATGACTATTATTGCTGCTTAATGGTCATATACTTTCAGCCTATAAAAGGCAATGCACGGTCTAAGGTTAGTAAAAAGAGGTCAAAGCACCGAGGTCAGGAGACACGAGCTCTATCCCTAAGCTCATATCCTGTCTCTTCTTCAGATGACTATGCTCCTCTTCATCTTGAGCTGCCATGTTCGAATGTTTTAAGGTAAGAGTCTCGTACATGAAAAGGAGGGGCATGTGATTTGAAGCCCTTCTTCTTCCCAAATGTTGCAACATAGTGAAGACGAGAAAGGATAAGAACTAAGAAGTTATGCTTCATTTGTGTGTGAAAGTGACTTGGAAGAGAGAAGATAAAAGGGGATAAGGGCTAACAATTTGGTCTTTTACCTCAAATATTGAAATCTCATATTCCTACTCTCTTATCATTTATCTTTTTATATATTCACATGACCTTTTTGGGGAATTTTATAATTTAGAAGGTATATTTTTGGGATTTTCCATTTTTTTAAAATATTTTAATCTTGTATTTTATGGCTTATATGTTGGGTTAACATCGTATCAGTTCTAATTAACTATTAACTATGACTTGACATCATATTATATATTATACATTAACTCTACTTAGAAACTTTTACTTGCTATAGATCTTATATTGAGACAATAAGAGAGGGAGCTATATATGTTAAAATTGACAATAAACTCTGAAAAAACAATAAAGAGGATAATGCATATTAATGATATGAAAAATATCATTTAGTGTGTGTTTAGATTAGCTTTTGAAGAATAGCTTTTACGATTTATGAGGTAAATATGTAAGAGGAGTTTTATCTTGATTTACAGAAAAGGGCTTCTGAACCCACGATTTCAATGTTTGACAAGCACTCACTTAAATACATTTGAAATACCTAAGTTCAGATTTAGGCCTATACTTTTATCAAGTCCCTAATCAGGCTAAAACCCTTGTAGGAATTTTTGAATTTGTTGATTTTACCAATATGTCTTTATGCTATTTTTTCTGGTCTTCTATTTCCATACAATTTCAGTCCTAAATCTCAATCTTGTAGACTCTCGACTCCCCTCTCCCTGTCCTGAGATTTAACCATACTATTTGGCCATGTTTCGCCTTATTAAATTGTCAACATAAGTTACTTCACATATTACTTCTTTCATCTTAATTTCAAATTGTTTTCCTTATTGTGTATATAGTCCTTCAGGATCTATTATGCCCCTCACGTATTTGCACCAAAGGACATTCCCAGAAGTCTTGTACTTATTTGTTTTGAAATTTTTAGTTTTATTCATAATGACATTGGCAAGTGTTTTAATTTTTTTTTATGTTTTTCATATCTTTGGTAGTTTGTTTTGCCCTTTTCATTCCAAGCATGTCCTAGATCACCATATACAAATTAAATTATTATAAATAAAGTTGAATTTTACTTGGCAGAAAGAAAACTTAGTGAAGATGTTCTGGAAGAAAGAGTCAGAGGCACCGAACTGTAGAAACTGTTGTTGATTAGGTAAGACAACCAAAGCTATTTTTGAGTAGGCTCTAACTCATTTTCAGTCTTATATCTCTCCCATTGGCCTTTCATGAATTTCAAATCGAGAATAGTCACAGAATTGCAATGAGTTAATCGCTAAGCACGTAGAGATCATCCCTTGATTTTATTTGTTAGTTGAGATCACTTTATTTCTTCTCTTCTTTGGTTCTCTGGTTTTATTTGTCAAAAGCCCTAGTTCACCTACCATTTTTTCTTCTTTTTTTCTGATGATTCATGATATGATGGGATGCTCATTTTAGTTAGAGCGGCATTATGGTCTTTAAAAATATTTAGAAATCCCTAATAAGACCTCTTGCCTTGATTAGAGATATTTGTTAAAAGTGTTAGCGTGATCTGGATTTAGATATTTCAAATGGATTTAAACATGATTCTCCGTTAATGATAAGGTGGGCTCGATAAATGTCTATTCTTTGTCAAAAAACAATGTCTATTCATTTTGTTCTTTCTTTTCATTTTTTTTGAGTCAATATTTTTAATATTATTTTGGAAAAGCCAATGTCATATCATATCATATCACACTTTCTCCAATCCTTTTGATAAGGAACATTTTCTCTTATAGATATAGTCCTTGATATAAGGACCAAATCATTTTTGTCTGAAAATTTAAACCGGCTGTCTATTCTTTCTATTTTATCCCCATTAAATATGTGTCACTTAGTATCTCCATAATAATTTTTCACACATTATCTCTCATGTACTTTATTTATAAATAAATGTATAAATGAAAAGTAAAATGCATGTCTTACACATTTACTGTTTTTTAACTAACATTTTAGACCGTATAATTTTGTAGTTATTATTTATAAAAAAAAATAGAGGAGGGAGTATCACACAAGGCGTTGAAATTTGAGAAACATCACTTGCCAACAACATCGGTCAGTGTACACTTCAAATACCCACCTTAACAGCCAAGAAGACTTCATCTATTATACCAAAGATAAAATTTATCATTGGCTTCACCTTCTTTTTGTCAAAACAAACCTTTTTCCAACAGCCCAGCATTTCAACCTAAATATTCCTTATGCCACCTTACCTTTTGTTCAATGCCCTATTCCTGAGGAGCTGATCTAGTAAATATAATCATTGACCATCCTTTTTACCAGTGCTATAGATCTTACACCTCTACCTATTTATCATTACCTTTGTGATAAAAAGCATTAAAATTCCCACCTTCATAAACTCCTTGAGCTTTTTTCCCCTCTACCCTGCTGAAGTGGAACCCTGTATAATAACATAAATGAATATAATCTTTGGAACATTGGAAAAAAGAAACAAAAAAGAATTTCTTGTATTTTCTTTCTTAACATGTCATATTTTCTCAGCCATAATAGAGAATCCTATTTCAGAAATCATGTTAATCCTTGACATTCCTTGTTTGACTGGGTCAGACAAGATATTAAAAAACTACAAGACATAGGTGACTACTTGGAACTATTCAACAAGCAACAAAAGAAAGAATGCAAGCTTCTTGGACCAATTCCTTCTGAAGGATATGGTTATGAAGACTTTTTAGAAATTGTGCCCTAAAGGCCAATCATTGTATATTAAACATTGTTATTTAATGAATTTCTCCATTTTGTTATCATATATTCACATGTTTATTGTGATAATTGTATTCTTAGATAAATTATAAAGATTGTCCTAAATGTCCCTGGTCAGTCATCTATACAGGAGCAAAAATGAAATAAGACTAGTATGACATTGATAAGGTTTGGAGATATGAATCAAAGTCTTAGGCATTTGTAAGAGTACAAGGTGCTGGACCGACCCATTGTGAGAAAGCTACATGGATCAAGTCATAAGCTTATCTCATGTATAACCACGTCACTATGCCCTTTAACTTGAGATCATCATGGATTCCTACATGAGAGTCGCTAAACTTTAACCTAGTCAAAATTCACCTTTGATCGGGTGATGATAAATGCTAAAATCGAGCTTAGTGATTTTCATGCAGAGAAATGTGAATGATCAAGATGGAATTTGTCCCTCACATTAGTAGAGAGATATTACTGGGCCTCTTAATGAGTAAGTTTGAGAAATGTATAGTCATACTACAATGGAAAGGAGTTTCCATTTCTATAATCAGACTACGTAAGAATCGGGAAAGTAATGGTCAAAAACAGGAGGATGACACTATCCATGCCTCATCCTTGGCCGAAATATCGTGTGACAAAAGGGACGTGACATAGTTGTATGACAGGTTGCATCGTGTTAACGATCCTCATATGAAATGGGTAGTCGTAATGTCTTGCTAAAAGCTGCTTGCAACTTATAGACTAGTACAGTTATTATCCCACTGCCAACTTTATGTAGGCTTATAGGGTCGCACACAAAAATAGCCCAACACGAGCTATAATGTCCATATTCATTGAATCTAAGATGTGCCTAAGATTCAATGAATACAATGTTCAATTTAAGATGGACGGATTATATATATATGATATAAAATTCAAAAAAGAAAAATAATAATAATGTGTGTGCGCGCGCGCACGAGTGTATGTGTGTGTTATGTAGTGTTAGTTTCGAATTTAATTCTATTTGATCAAATTAAATTTAATAATTCACATAGAGATATAATATCTCATATTTAACTTATAAAGATAAATTAAATCTATTTCAATTGGCTCTTTATTTGGATTAAATAAATAGGTTAAATTAAAATTGTTGGACATATTTAATTAAACCGAATTTTTTAATTAGCTTATAAAAAAATTAAATATTAATTGATATAATATGGATTTTAAAATTGATTAAGATTAATTTTGAAGATCCAACATAACCCTCTTTAGTTATAAAACCGAAGGGTTGGAGAATCCTATGGCAAAAGAGAAATAGAGAGCCGCAAGAAAACCCTAGAGTGGTATTGGAGGCGCTAGCATGCTGCCGGTGTTAGGTCCTATTCGTGTGGATACCGATAGAAGGAGCTAATCTAAGGTGTCAGCTTTTTGAGATTAGAAAAGGCAAAAACATAAAGGTACGGCTCTTTCTAACTCGATTTAAACATCTTGATAAATCCATGTTCGGAATTGGAAAAATTTTTAAAGGTTTAATTTCTTCTGTTGTGCCTTCCAATCCTAACACTTGTATGCTCCAAGGCCCTCATATTTCTCCTATTCATCCTACCTTTATGATAATCCCTTTCAGCCACCAAATGTTCCCTCTGAACCAGATCCTACAGATCCTAATTTTCAAGACTCACAAAAACCTTATTACACTCAACTGAGTCTTTTTACTCCAGGCAGCTCGTCTTAGGTTTTCCAAAACCCACTACCAGAGACCTTAATTTACCTCACCTCACTTTGATCCAAGACTATCCTTCCTACTGTACACAGGACCCAGCTCAAGAAGCCCAAGCTCTAGAATCTCCAGACTCTTTTCTAAAATCCTACTCCAGGAACTCACTCTAGTATGTTCGTGATTTGGTTTATGACATAGATTATGACAACTTGTCTCCTAATGATGATCATGAGCCTATAATGAAAGATTGAGTCACCAAGAAAAAGTGTCGGCAAATCATCTACTTTGTAAAAAGTTACTTTTAGCAGTGTGCTTTTGCTTTTCAGAGTGGTTGTACTATGAGCGTGCTCTACCATAATGTACTGAGTGATTAGTTTTATAGATGTCTAACTTTATCAGTCATGGTTTTGTACTACATAGTACTTTTATTATTCACGGGCTGTCCTGATATGGCCCAATGTCTGTATTCTTAATAAGTGTGTTCTGTCGTTTCTTTAGTTCGTCTAACTATATAAATGATGTTTCTCCTCACTTCAGGGGCATCAAGAGTTATATTTACTTCTATGAATATAATAGTACTTTTCCAGATGACTTTCTTCTAAATTTTTCTCTTCTTTTGAAAGCCTGAGTTCTTAGTATGTTGTCTTCATCTTTATAAAGATTCAAGTATGCTCTGCACTTGCCTCTTTAAGAGGAACTTGTACATTAGAAAGAATCCAATCATGATCCTGTGAGAGTACTAAGAAACAATTAACTGATAAGGCTAGTATAAGTGTGAAATTGAAAGGATTGGATATCCTAAAGTGTCCTTGAGCTAAGATGAGATGAGATGAGAAAGCTTAGACTTATCTAAACTAGAATATCATTTCAGGGTCAATTTACTTCTAAATAAATTTAGTTTATTATTTCTCAGTTCATTTGGTATCAGATGGGATAGATCTAGTCCCAATGACTTTGTTGGTATCTGTGTTTAAGATCTTCTAGTCTTATTCATATACGACGCCATATAGTCATAGGGATACGAGTACATCCACCCTCACCCATTGTATCAGAGCCATATGAATTTTATGAGATAGTGACAACATGCTATGAACAAAGATGATTAGGAAGAATTTTAGAAAATATGAGTAAAGCCCCTAGTTCTACAAACCCACCTACTACTACTCTTATTTCATCTTTTGTTCCCCAAAACCTTCCTTTCTCTGTAAAAAGAACTTTAGCCAATAAAATAGAAAACCTTGTAGAAATTAACCATTTTCCTGAAGATGCCCAAATTAGTGAAACTACTCCACTTCTTCTTAGCCCTTACAGTTTCTATCAAAGATCCAATTGTCTTACCAAAAATATCATAACTCTCCTAACTACCCGATGAATTCATGTCAAAGAAGTCATTTAAACTACCAAGATGGAACAATGTTCTCTCCTAACTACTACAGAAGAACAGTACTCTACCATAGATATTCCACAATCTCTTATCAATCAGTGGAGATTTGAAGGATACACTTATCTTCATTTAGGTGTCATCTATGTGATCCTTACCCTCTATAGGAGAAAAGGTATTCCTACTACTGCTAGAGTTGTACTTATTGACTCTACTTATAAAGCCTATCCCAATGCTCTTATTGATACCCTTCTTACCACTTTGAGTAATAGAAGTATTATCCTCACTCTTCAGCTAGATTTTAAAATCAGCTTACCTGATCCTACTCTAACCAAAAGAATCTAGGTACAAATTCAAATTGTTAGGGCTGAACAGGAACCCAAAGCTATCATGTCAACCTTACAGCAACAAGTTATTTACAGACTCCAGAACAATTCCTTTGACTTGTACCTTCCCAATTCGACCAAAGATGCCCTGTTTGCTATATCTAACAGATTTGATGACGCTTCTATTATCCATATTCCCAGATAGATTCCTAGAGAAAAACTTTCCCACTTAATGCCACTTGAGTGGATTAACAATTATGAAAGACATTTCTATAGGAATCAACCTGATGTCTACATAACCACGCCACCAATGATCCAAAGACTTCCTCTTGGCAGAATTATCACCCTTTCACCAACCTATATAATAGCTACAAAAGACCCTCTTATAGCCTGTGTAGACCAACATGCTAAACCCTACTATGTCTCTCACCTAAATGGTTACTTTTTATGGGACATACCTAGCTGAGGCATGTATGTCTCTGATTATGAGTGTGACACTCTAGAATGGTAGGAAAAGTTCGATGAAGAGGAATAAGGACTTTACCCATATAAATATGTAATTAAACAAGCCATACAAAAAAATCCTTTAAAGGATTTTCTTGTTGTCATAAGAACTATCACTATCATGAAGATGATGATGATAATGGCCCTAAGCAATCTATTAAGAAAAGAGGTTGGCAATCTCCTCCTCTTCTTGAATGATCTTCTAAAAATATGTCTCTTGTTGAATTGATTATTGAGACAGGACATTCAAATCTTGTTAAGAAGTTCTTTACAGAATCAGAATCAGTAACTCCAGTTATTCCTACTGTAGCTGCTCAACCAATACCTCATATAGTGATTAGAAATCCTTATAATCAAGAATTTCCTCCACTTGAGAGAAGAACATATGAGAATACTAAGGTCTCTGCTCGACCTTATGTTACTCCAAACACGGTTGACTCTCAAGGACATTTCAGCCTGACCTCTATAGCTGATGAAGTGCTAAATTGGCATACCCAAAATGTTGTTTGTCAAAATACAGTATTAACCAGAATTGATTCTAAGCTTGATTCTTTAGCAATCAAGACAGATGGTCTAACATTAGAAGTGGGACAAGTGTCTGAAGAAGTTCAGAGACTCTATGCCTTTTAGACAGAACAAGCTCAGAAACTGGAAGCAGAATTAAGAAGATTTATCACTACAGAATACGTGGGACCATAATTCAAACAAAAAGAAACAGAACTATTAACCATACAAAAATATTTGCAAAGAATAGACTTATATATGGCCAGAAAACAATCTCAGATCATATATGAGTCCTATCCCTCATACCCTTCACTTCCACCACCAATTTATCTATCATCACCTACAATTTATCCTGAAGAAGTTGATTATAGCAAAGTGTTTTGGATGAATTACCCTTTGTTCTGACAAATTCAACTACCGCCTCAGTTTAAACCCATTCCACAACCTTCCCCTAAAACACTAGAAAGACCTACCTCTCATTAGCCTTCTTACCCTACCTATAGAATAAGAGCCTTTTCAGGTTCCAAAAAAGTCTATTCACACAGGTATCAAAATCAATGAACCTTTTGTTTCCCAGACTATTCCTTAGCTAACCATATCACTAGAAAAAACAAAAGCAAAAACAAGTTGAAATCCAAGACTTTCAACCTTCTCAAAATCGCCAACCTTCCATTCCACCATTAGCCCAACCAACCACTAAACCTCAAGATTCCACTATGGCAATTCTTCATAATCCCTTTGAACCCCTTCAGAACTCATCCAGTTCACAATTAGATGATTCCTCTGTTTCTACTTATGATGATGATTCAAAAGAATATTTTACTGATATTTCCAAAATTGCAATAGTTCAACCAAATGAAAAAGATGAAGCATTTGGAGAATCATATGTGGAACATCCACCTGATCCTCCTCAGCATTATGATTTTAACTACAAGCCAACTACTGGACCTTGGTTCATCTCTGATCATATCCCATAGAACAAATGGTGAGATAGACTCCATGAGTTTGGAGCATGGATTGATTTGCAATTTACTGGACAACAAGTAACTCTTCAACAAGTTCTTCAAGAATTTGTTCCAAGATTTACTGGAACTCTACTAGATTGGTGTCAACACCTTAGTGAATATGAACAATTACAAGCAGTCCAAGTCCAAACTGCTGATCTGCTTTTAGGAACAATTCACAAGAAGTTCATTAGAGACTTCAACATAATTGAAAAAAGGGAGAAGTAAGAATTCTTTGAAATGAAATGTTGTTCTCTTGATAAAAGAGATTTACAGAGACATTATCAAAGAATGATTACTAAATATTATCTGTTGAATGGAGGTAATGATGTCAATCTTTGACATAAATTTATCTCATCTCTTCTTGATGAAATCCAACCAGAATTACATAGAAGTCTTAATGCTCTTCAAAGAGATATCTCACAAGTCTCTATTGGAGAAATCTATCAGCTAGCTCGTGCAATTGTTGATAAGCTCTGCGAACAACATAAATATTTCAAAGATATGCACAAAGGCATGACAAAGTTGAAACATGCATGTAAAAAACCATAATTGAAGATAAAATGCAAAGATCATAAAGCTTTCCATTGTCTTACAAAGAATAAATTTCATTATCGCCATTATGCCAAATTACTAGATAAGAGATTTCCTCCCAAACGATGTTCAAGAAATAAGCTAGGTTCTTTAAACCTAGAAAATTCTCCACCAAGGGATCAAGTTGTTTTATTTGCAGAAGAAAAGGACATTTTGCAAAAGCTTGTTCTAATAAAACCAAAAAAGATATCAAGATGATACAACAACTTCACAGCATCTTAATGATTACAGACAAGGAAGTAGATATTGAAGAATTCCTTGAAGAATAACCTTTCAGAGACAAAGATACTCAATATGTTGTTTCATTCTCTAATGAAGAAGAAAATTCAAATTTCTCTAATCTTGAGTCTAAATATGAAATTGAGTTAGAAGTAGAAGTTTATCTATATGGATCTATTAACATCATTAGCCCAACCTTATCTCCTAACCAAAATATCCATCTAAAAGATTAACCTCTCTTAAATCCACCAGACTTAGCAAAACCCGTCATTGGATCTCTTGGAACTCTCAAATCTAATCCAAGGGAAAACTTCAACATCCCCCTTCCAAATATAAAAGTCCAAGTTCTTGCTAAGAAATATTCCAAACCTGTATTTGTCATTGCCTTCATTGATACAAGATCTTGTAACACAGTAATGAAACCTCATATTCTTCCTTCTGAAGAATGGGTCCATCATGACCAATATTTTTTCACAACTAATGCAAAAATTTTCAAAATTGATCTTATTTCTAGAAAAAAGATTGGAATAAAATTCTTCCTAGGATGCACTTTAAAAATTAAGGTACTAGAAAGTGATCTTCTATGAAAGGATATCTTATTGAAATTTGATGCCTTCTATAACACTCAAAACCTCATGATCCCGCCTAAGCAAATAAAATGGAAAAGGAACTTCAACCCTTATACATAAATCCCTAGTCTCTTTGAACTTCAACAAGCTCCTCCTCAATATTTAGATATTAAAGATTAATTACTTCAGTACTATACAGACAGTCATGATCAATTCTGTAATACCTTATTTCCAATAGCCCCAGATGAGTGCAAAGGAGTAGTGAAATCAGTTGTAAACCAGGATTTGAACCCAGATTACCTAACTTCCAAAAATGTTCACAAATTCCCAATATGACATATTATCCTGCTCAGAAATGCTACATATTGTCCCCATTTTCTATGATTTTTCCTACCTTTTTTGCTGTTTGGACGAAAATAATGAGGCCTTTAATGGTCTTGTAAAAGTTTGTGCCAAGTGTCAAGCCCTCATGGGGCCATTTGTCCGGTGAGCTAATGATTTGGTGACACATGTCACTTCCTTTAATAAAGTAGGTCTCGTCTCTTTTCTTAGGCCTTTAGCCATCCTAGATGTCAGGGGAAGTAAGAGTGTAATGATTTTTTCTAGCTCCCAGCTCAGTGTTTAGGAAACTCAGTCGGGTGACAGGATCGGAGATCAATGGATTTCCCTGGCCCGAGGGAGGTGGCATCCCCTGGTGATGACAACTCAAAAGGCATAAAGGTGATGGTAATGATGAGGGACATTTGTCACCTCTTCAATCTTCCAACACAAAAGTGGCATTATCCTTTACAATGATTAAGGGCACTTGTCATCCTCTTGCTTAGCCAATACAAAAGTTAGGTAATCATTACACATCATAACTTACTTTATTAAAGTTACTTTATCGATGTCTACTCAGATTTACTCAGGACTTATTCGGGATTGCGTCACGCATATCAAAACCCATCACATGACACCAAGTTGGAGTGTGTATGTAGGCCCATCATGGCACCATATACCGATGTCCACTTTAAAAAACATAAGGTACACATGTATTCCCTGAAAATGGCATATGCACACCTACATCAGCCTATTTCACCATACTAATCGGTTCCTTACCTCATGACATAGTTAGGTGGCACCTTTCTACCAACCCAATGGCACCGTATATATGTCATGTGCACATCTACATTGACATTTTAATCATACTTCTTGCAAATACTAAGCTCTCTTCCCGGTAAGGCCAAATCACATAATCCCTTATAGTCTTTCTATATCTCATCATTCTTAGGATTCTTCCCAAACTGGGCTTAGTCGTTTTCCTGATATAGGCATTTTCTCAAGTCTCTAGGCCCAAAATTTGGGATATTACAAGTTCACATATCCTTCTCTATTATGGAAAATCAGGAGTCTTCATTAAATTACCCTTCAAAAGGAATGAGGATATTAATCCTACAAAAGCCTCTTATCCTGGAATGAATCCTAATGATTTGAAGTTAGCCAAAGATGGATGCTCATCCCTACTTAAACAAGGACTCATTGAGCCTATAAAATATGATTTAGCTTGCCAAGCTTTTTATCTTGAAAAGAGATCAGAAATAAAATGAGGCAAGAAGAGACTTGCATTGATTACAAACCATTGATCCATTTCCTCCAAGTTGATCAATTTCCATTACCAAAGCCTAATACTTTATTTGCCTATCTCAAAAAAGCCCAAGTATTTTCCTAGTTTGATCTCAAAGTAGGTTTCTAGCAATTAGGTATTCACCTAGAAGACAGACCCAAAACTGCTTTCTGTATACCTAATGCTTAATACCAATACACTATTATGCCTTTTGGTCTCAAAGTAGCCCATCCTTATTCCAAAAAGCCATGACCAGAATCTTTGAACCCCTTCTTTATAATGCCCTCATCTATTTCTATTCTCTGATACTGAAGAATCTCATAAAACACTCTTGGCCTAATTCTCTAAGGTCATAGAGCAATGTGAAATCATGCTTTCTTCAAAGAAAAGTGAAGTTGGTGTCAAAGAAATAGAATTCTTGGGTATGCATTTCAAAGATAGTCAATACAGTCCAGGACCTCATATTGCACAAGAATTATTAAATTTTCCTGATAACAATCTCACTCCCAAACAAGTCCAAAAGTTTCTCAGGATTGTGAATTATCTTAAGGATTGTAGCTCTCATGTGTCTCATCATACTAGCCAGCTGTCCAAGATTCTCAAAAAGAATCCTCCATAGTGGGGGAAAGTAATAAATAGAAGCTGTCAAATTCCTTAAAAGAAGCACTCAATCCTCCACCATTAAAGATCCCAGATCAAGTAGAAAGGATGTAACATCCCGAATTTTAGTCACCAAAATTTCTTTATACCTTGGTGATATTAAAGAGGATATAATGGTGAATTAAAGAGCATATTAAGTGAAAAATCAAGGCAATTAGTAGTCACACACAACATAATTATATTTGGAAGACAAATATGATGTGCTTCCAGTGAGTTTCCCTGTGTAGCAGTCGTGTTGTGTGACATTTTTAAATGGGTAAATAATGTCCAAAAATTGTGAAACTTTTTAAAATGAAATTATACTTATCAAGATTTAGTTTAATAGGTATATAATTCATTTGGATCTGTACACAAGGAGTTATGTATTTTTGAAGTTAGGCCAGTAAAACTAGCAATATTTCTATGGCAGCTTCTAAAAACAATAATTCTGGGAATGTTAGGCTTCCATTTGGCCAAATATTATATTTTTAATTAAAATTATACTTAATAAGGGTTACATATCCTTTTGAACCTCCCCAATTGGATATCTATATAATTAGATATGAATTTTCAAAGTTTGATGAAAATTTTGCCCAGTTTTTCCTCAAGTGCGAAAATGAAAATAAATGAATGGGCAAAATGGTCATTTGACCAATAAAGAAAGAAGAAATTATTTTTCCCTTTAATTGGGAGATATTTCATCCAAATGAACAAATAGAGAGGAAATAAATATTAGCTATTAAATATGATATGTGGAGACAATTTGACCAAGTCATAAAAAAATAATGACTTTGATCAACAATTGCAACTAAAGAGTGATATTTCAAGAAGCTATTGTCTCCTTCTTTCCTTCCATATTTTGGCTGAATTAGGGAGAAAGGAAGGTAAATTAATAATTGGCCCATATTTAATCCAAAAGGAAGGAATTATAGCCCAGTATTCTATGCACATATGAGTTGGCATTAAACAATAATATTTCTAAAGCAAAAAGGGATATTTGAAGACTTTATTATTCCTTCCCTTCTTCATTCATTTCAGTAAAGCAACAACAATAGAGAGAGAGAAGAGTTCAAGAAGCTTGAAGAAACAAGAGGAAGAGCTAGGGTTCAAGAAGCAAGAACCCAAAGTGTGAAGTGTGATTTCAAGTACTTGTGCCTTCCAAATCACTTTGGAACCTCTTCTTATCTCTTCTCCATCTTGGAAACTATGTTTATCAAGAAAAATCAAGATTGAAGAGAGAGATCAAGATGGCACCTAGAGAGAGAAAGAGAAGAAAATCAAAGGTAAATCATGAAACCTTACCTAACATGTTGATTTATGTTTGTTGGTGGTGGTTTGATTAGTTATTGGCTTGGTTTTCATGACTTTGTGCTTTTGGGAAGCTCAAACCCTAAGGGGTTATGCTGCCCAATTTTCCATTAATTATGTTTAAGAGGTGTTTAAGTGATTAAACATGTGATTAGAGGTGAAAGGGGGTGATTAATGAATTGAAAACAAGAAAACATTTTTTCCCTTAATTTTATCATGTTTTGGCTAGTGCTGGAAATAGGGGAAGGAGCTAGAATTTCATCAATTTGATGGTTCCATTGTGTTTAGAAGTGAAAATTGTGTAAGGTTCATGTTTATTATGAAATGTGAAAAGCCCTAAAATGTGAAATGTCAAAAATACCCTTAAAACCCTAAGTTATGGACTGTCAATAGTAAAATGGTAATTTGGGCTGGAAATTGACTAATTTGAGGTTAAAAATGGATTCTACATACAAAATTGTATAGGATTAGTCTGGGTCATAATTTTTGGTGAAGTACAGTTTGACCGGGTATAAAGAGGCAGAGGCTTGTCCCCCATGTGCATTTTGGAAATTTTACAATTTTGAGTCAAGATAGCCAACACATTTTGTTTAGCATGAGTTATGAGTAAATAATAACTAATTTATCCTAAATTTGAAATTTTAAGATATATCAGTAGCCCAAGCTAGAGATAGAGCTGGACCGACAGTCAGGCAAGGAAAGGGTATACTCCAAGTAGTAAGACTTTCTTTATACACTATGTGATTATCTATATGTGTTGAGTATGCCATCTTCCGTAGCATAAGCATAGTTCCTAAGGCAAATTAGCCTAGCTGTGATATGGAATCCAGCGATGGTGCACGTGAATAAGCCAAGGTCTAAACAGTTGTTTGGCCTTGGACAGTATATACACAACAGTCTATCATCTTACACAACATGGTGCATGATATATTTATTTTCACATTGTATATGTCTGATTATATGTTACTACTGCGATTCCCTAAATCTCACCCTTTCCATAAGCGTATTAAGTTTCCAACAGTAGGCAGTGGCTCGAAGGGCAAAACGGTAATTTCTGGCAACGGAAGGTTCTAGACCAATTCGAGAGGGGCAGTTGGTTATCTGAAGACCTTTTATTTGTGTAAGGTCTGTAATTATTCTATACACCCCTATAGGGAATTACTGTATATAAACAAGTATAATGTATCAATAATATCAATATTTATGTTATTCCTATGTGCCCAATGAACTACGAAATTGCTACTCTAAGTAATATCAATAATGAAGCGAGGTCTTATAAAGGATCTTACAAATGGATGCCAGTGATGAATTTTGGGGAGTAATACTTCTTGAGAAAGTAAATGGCAAAAGATATTATTGTGGACATGCCAGTGGACAATTCAGAGAATTATAAAAGCATTATCACGCAACATACAAAGAAACCCTTGCTGTCAAGCGACGAATTAAAAAATTTAGCTTTCATCTGAGCCCCTACCACTTTATTGTAGAAGTGGACAATACATCGTTTCCAAAGATGCTCGATTCAAAGAAACAGTTATTACCGGAAGCTCAACTACTCAGGTGGAAAGATTGGTTTTCTTGCTATAAATTCACAATTTGTCATCTGAAAGGTCATCACAATACCATTGCATATTTCTTATCCAGACCTCAGAAGACTTACACTCCTCTAAAAATCCTCTCTGAAAAGTTGTTCTTTGAGGAATTCTTCAATATCTGCTTCCTTGTCTGTAATCATAAAGATGCTGTGAAGTTGCTATATCATCTTGATATCTTTTTCATTTTTATTAGGACAATTTTTTGAAAAATGTCCTTTTCTTCTGCAAATAAAACACCTTAATCCCTTGGTGAAGAATTTTGTAGGTTCAAAGAACCTAGCTTTTCTTCTTGAATGTCGTCTAGGAGGAAATCTCTTATCTAGTAATTTGGCATAATGGAGATAATGAGATTTCTTCTGTGTAGGACAATGGCAAGCTTTATGGTCTTTGCATTTGATCTTTAAGTATGGTTTTTTACAAGCGTGTTTCAACTTCGTCATGCCTTTGTGCATATTTTTGAAATATTTAATGTTGTTCGCAGAGCTTACCAACAATTGCATAAGCTAGCTGATAGATTTCTCCAATAGAGACTTGTGAGATATCTCTTCAAAGAGCATTAAGACTTCTGTGTAACTCTGGCTGGATTTCATCAAGAAGAGATGAGATAAATGTATGTCAAAGATTGACATCATTACCTCTATTCAACAGATAATATTTAATAATCATTCTTTGATAATGTCTCTGTAAATCTCTTGTATCAAGAGAACAACATTTCATTTCAAAGAATTCTTATTTATCCCTTTTCTCAATTATGTTGAAGTCTCCAATAAACTCCTTGTGAATTGCTCCTAAAAGAAGACCATCAGTTTAGACTTGGACTACTTATAATTGTTCATATTCACTAAGGTGTTGAAACTAGTCTCGTAGAGTTCCAATAAATCTTGAAATAAATTATTGAAGAACTTATTGAAGATTTAATTGATGTCCAATTAACTACAAATCAATCCATGCTCCAAACTCATGGAGTCTATCTCACCATTTATTCTGCGGGATATCATCAAAAGTGAACCAAGGACCAGTAGTTGGCTTGTAAGTGAAATCATAATGCTGAGGAGGATCAGGTGAATGGTCCACATGTGATTCTTTAAATCCTTCATCTTTTTCATTTAGTTGAACCATTGCAATTCTAGAAATATGAGAAAAATATTCTTCTAAATCATCATCATAAGTGGAAATAGAGGAATCGTTTGATTGTGAACTAGATGAGTTCTGAAGGGGTTCAAAGGGATTATGAAAATTTTCCATAGTGAAATCTTATGGTTTAGTTTTTGGTTGGGCTAATGGTGAAATGGTAGGTTGGGGAGTTTGAGAAGGTTGAGAGTCTTGGATTCCAACTTGTTTTAGCTTTTGTTTTTTAAGAGAAATGGCTTGCTAAGGAATAGTCTGGGAAACAAGTAGGTTCATTGATTTTGATACTTGTCTGAATAGACTTTTTCAAACCTGAAAAAGGCTCCTATTTCATAGGTAGAGTAAGAATGCTAATGAGAGACAAGTCTTTCTAGTGTTCTAGAGGAAGGTCGTGGAATGGGTTTGAACTGAGGTGGTAGTTGAATTTGTCAGAACAAACGGTAATTCATCCAAAACATTTTGCTATAATCAACTTCTTTAGGATAAACTGTAGGTGATGATGGATAGATTGGTAGTGGAACTGAAGGGTATGAGGGATAGGACTCATATATGACCTGAAATTGTTTTTCTGGCCATATCTAGTTCTATTCTTTGCAAATCTTTTGGTATGGCTAATAGTTCTATTTCTTTTTGTTTGAATTATGGTTACATATATTCTGTGGCGATAAATCTTCTTAATTCTATATCCAGTTTCTAAGCTTGTTTTGTCTGAAAAGCATAGAGTCTCCAAGCTTCTTCAGACACTTGTCTTACTTCTAATGTTATACCATTTGTCTTGATTTCTAAAGAATCAAGCTTAGAATCAATTCTGGTTAATATTGTATTTTGACAAACAGCATTTTGAGTCTGCCAATTTAGCATTTCATCAGTTGTAGAGGCCAGGCTGAAATGTCCTTGAGAGTCAACCGTGTTTAGAGTAACATAAGGTCGAGCAGAGACCTTAGTATTCTCATATGTTCTTCTCTCAAGTAAAGGAAATTATTGATCATAAGAATTTCTAATCATCCCTATGTGAGGTATTGGTTGAGTAGCTACAATAGGAATAACTAGAGTTACTTGTTTTGATTTTAGAAAGAACTTCTTAACAAGATTTGAATGTCCTGTCTCAATCATCAATTCAACAAGAGACATATTTTTAAAAGATCTTTTAGGAGGAGGAGGAGGTTGCCAACCTCTTTTCTTAATAGATTGCTTGGGGCCATTATCATCATCATCTTTATGATGGTGATAGTTCTTGTGACAACAAGAAGATCCTTTAAAGGATTTGTTTTGTCTGGCTTGTTTAATTGCATATTTATATGGGTAAAGTCCTTGTTCATCATCATCGAACTCTTCCCACCATTCTAGAGTGTCATACTCACAATCAAAGTCATACATGCCTGAGCCAGGTATATCCCATAGAAAGTGACCATTTAGGTGAGAGACATAGCAGAGTTTAGCATGCTGGTCTACCCAGGCTATAGGAGAGTCTTTTCTAGCTGGTGTATAGGCTAGTGAAAGGGTGATAATTTTGCCAAGAGGAACGGCTGGTCCTTGTTGGCTTGGTCTAGCAAAAATGGTTTTAACAGTTCCATCAGGAAGTTTTTGGATGATTGGTGGCGTGGTTGTGTAGACATCAGGTTGATTCCCATAAAAAAAAGTCTTTCATAATTGTTAATCCACTCAAGTGGCATTAACTGGGAAAGTTCTTCTCTAGGGATCTGTCTGGGAATCTGGATAATAGAAGTATCATAAGATCTATTAGATATAGCAAACAGGGCATCTTGGGTCAAATTTGGAAGGTTTAAGTCAAGGGAATGGTTATAAAGTTTGTAAATGACTTGCTATTGCAAAGTTGCCATAATAGCCTTGGGATTGTTCAGCCCCAACAATCTGAATTTGCACCTTGATTCTGTTGGTGAGAGTAGGATCAGTTAAGCTGATTTTAAAATCTGGCTGAAGAGAGAGGATAACACTTCTATTACTCAAAGTGGTAAGAAGGGCACCAATAAGAGTATTGGGATAGGCTTTATAGGTAGAGTCAACAAGAGCAACTCTAGCAGTAGTAGGAATGTCTTTTATCCTATAGAGGGTAAGGATCAGACGGATGACACCCATATGAAGATGAGTGTATCCTTCAAATATCCACTGATTGATCAGAGATTATGGAATCTCTATGGTAGAGTACTGTTCTTCTGTAGTAGCTGGGAGAGACAATTGGTCCATCTTGATAATTTGAATGACTTCTTTGACATGAAACCTTCGGGTTGTCAAGAGAGTTCTGATATTTTTGGTAAGACGATTGGATCTGTTATAGATAATGTAAGGGCTAAGAAGATGTAGAGTAGTTTCACTAATCTAGGCATCTTCAGGAAAATAGTTAATTTCTACAAGGTTTTCTATTTTGTTGGCTAAAGTTCCTTTTACAGAGAAAGGAAGGTTTATAAGAACAAAAGAGGAAACAAGAGTAGTTGTAGGTGGATTTGTAGAACTAGGGGCTATACTCATATTTTCAGAAATTCTTCCTAATCCCCTTTGTTCATAGCATGTTGTCACTGTCTCATAAAATTCATATAGCTCTGATGCCATAGGTGAGGGTGGATGTATCCGGATCCCTATAAATGTGTAGTAACGTATATGAATATGACTAGAAGATCTCAAACACGAACACTAATAAAGTCATTGGGATCTAAATCTATCCCATCTGATACCAAATGAATTGAGAAATAATAAATTGAATTGATCTAAAAGTAAGTTGACCCTGAAATGAGATTCTAGTCCAGGTAAGTCAAAGCTTTCTCATCTCATCTTAGCTCAAGGACACTTTAAGACATCCAATCCTTTTAATTTCACACTTACGATGGCCTTATTAGTTGATTGTTTCTCAATACTCTCACAAGATCATAATCGGATTCTTTCTAATGCACAGGTTCTTCTTAAAGAGGCAAGTGTAAAGCATACTTGAATTTTTATAGAGACGAAGATAGCATACTAAGAACTCATGCTTTTAGAAGAAGAGAAAAATTTAGAAGGAAGTCATCTAGGAAAGCACTCTTATATTCATAAAAGTGAATACAACTCCCGATGCCCTTGAAATGAGGAGGAATATCGCTTATATAAACAGACAAACCAAAGAAATATGATAGAACACACTTATTTCCCAACGATATTTTTAGTTTTTTTCAAAACTTTTTTAAAAAATAATTTTATAAAACTATTCTAAAAATATGAAAACAAAAATAAAGAATGCCTACAATTATATATCACTCAAAGACAATGATATATCACTTCTTAAATGATTTTCAGCACGCACTTGTGATAATGTGAATTTGGAAAAATAGATCAATTTGATAGCCCAATCTATCTAGGAGTGATATGTTCTACTTAGATTATGCATGATAATAATATTAAAACGTTATGTTGACATGAAACTTGATAAAATAAATTTCAACTTATGTGCTACCAAAACATATTTTCCAAGTTTGATATGAAATCTATTTTTTGGTAAATTAAGATTGACCAATATTATTAGAGAGATAATCATAAGTAAATAGCCCACATAATCTGACCCTGCTAAGCCCACAAGGCTTAAAAATGGTAGAGACCAATGCATATATACATCAAGGAACAAAAAATCGGACCGGTTAATGAACTGATCACGGCACAGATTTAAGGGTCAATGGTTCAATCAGAGTCAGACCGATCATATTAAAATATTACAATTTATTAGTGGCAACATATATATTAATATATTTTTAAACTTCTATATATATAAATGAAGATCTTTAGAATAAAAAATGCTTAAAATTTATTAGTATTAGTTATGGTGTTTGTACTTATGCAATGATATCTCATTTTCTATAATTAATTAATTATTAAATCCCCCCAAATCTTTTTTTTTTAGATTTGTTCTTTCTTTACTTACTTTTCTCTTCATCTTGGTCTTCAAACTTTCATTTTTCCCTCAAAAAATAGCGCAGATAATAGTTAGAGAAATAAAAAAATATATTTAAAAAAAGGGGTACCGGTTCGACCACCGGTTTTGACCAGTTCAAACCGATTCATCGGTTTAAAGCATCAACCGGACCGGTTCACCGATTTTCCGATCCGACCGGCCGGTCCTGTCTGATTTTTTACTCCTTGATATACATACATATAAACGTGCTATGAACTCACGTTTTTCATAACCAAAAAAAAAAAAAAACCTAAGTTTCATTTCATTGAATCAGGAAAGAATAAAATAAAGATAATCAATATTAAATATTTTTTGTTTTTAATTCTTAAAAAGATAAAATACAAAAATTATATTTTAAAAATATCAAAGAAATTTACAAAAATTATATTTATGACATGATTCCAACTGATTGTAGGTAGGATATATGGAAAAAGAAAATAAAATTGTCTTATAGTATAAAATTTGTAACTAAATAGTTTAAATTTATAATTTTTTTATTCAATCGCAATGATAAAAAAAATAAATTTTTAAATATTATTAATAAGATTATTTTCAAATAAAAATGACTAAAAAAATATACAAAATGGCACAATAGCTTTGCCCAAAAAAATGGCACAATAGTATTAGCAAAGATTAAATTAAGACTATTTTGAGCTAAAAAAATAAATTTTTAAATTTTTAAAATATAAAAATTAACTTAAAAATCATAAATTGCAAATAGGACAAGTTAGACATGATTTAAGATTAAGCTACCATTGTTTCATCAAGTAAACATCACTTTGTCAAACTGCACAAGATGGTACAAATCGCAACTCGACAAAGCAGTCCCTATTCACAAATATAAATGAATATATTATAACGCATTGAACCAAAAAAAAAAAAATAGTAATTCTTCTATGTTACTTTCCACTGCGCTAAAGTCACCTAGGACCTGATAACTCGACTGCATGTAAATTCTCAGTTGAGTCAACAATCCAATCGGAATTGGGATGCGGGGCCAGCTCCACTTCCTGTCGAAGAACTTCGACCTTCTGCCACTCATCCCATCTCTCCGCCAGGCCGTCGCCTTCGAGCATTCTCACCACTTCCGACATCTTAGGCCGGTCCATAGGTGAGCCTTGAGTGCAGAGAAGCGCGACTTGGATGAGCTGTTCTACCTCGGCCTCTATGTAGTTGTTCTGTAGATCAGGATCAACCAGCATTTCTAGCTGCTTCTCTTTGAGAAGGCTTTTTACCTGAACATGTTCAGTAGTATCAGTTTGGATATGTCATCAGTGAAAATGTAAATTTTTTAAATCACTCTGTATCTTTCTCCAGCATATGTCATGTGATTGGCCAAAACAATAAATGAAATCAAATGTAATATTCTAGGGGTTGCAAACTAAAAAAGTGTTGAAGCAGCCAATATCATGATAAAAGGAAAAAGATTTTCCCTCTCTCCTTTTACCATTCATGTGCATTGACACCATGCTAAGGCCAAAATTACAGGAAGTACAAATATAGAATACTCTAATTATAACATTAAATTTACAGCAAGGGAAAAAGATATTTAATTAAGACAGAATATACTTCACAGTGAACATACCCAATCAAGCAACATGACGTCATCATCATTTGCAAGCCGAGCAAGGTCAAAAGCTCTTTGTCCAGTTATGAGCTCCAGAAGCATGATACCATACCCAAAAACATCAGTTTTCTCAGAAGACTTCCCAGTTGACAGGTACTCGGGAGCTATGTGCCCAATCGTGCCCCGCACAGCAGTTGTGACATGGGTGTCCTTGTAATCCATAAGCTTTGCCAGCCCAAAGTCACCAACAACAGCCTCAAACTCCTCGTCCAACAATATATTTGCAGCTTTAACATCACGATGAATAATCTTTGGGTCACAATGATCATGCAAATATGAAAGACCCCGGGCAGATCCCAAAGCAATTTGCTTCCTATTTGGCCAATCTAGAGGCGATTGATTTGCTGGACGCTCTGTAATAATATAAATACAAAGTCACAAGGCTATACTAACATATATATCACTGACTTTTTTGATAAACGAATGATATAACTGGTCCACACTATTCTTTAATTTTAAAAGCAAGTGCTATTTATGCTGCAGTTAAAGCAACTCCAATTTGCATAAATTAGATTGCTTCATATATGTTTACTTCCTTCCACAAAATGTCTGCATGACAATTATTTGGCAATAAAAGCTGACACTTGACTGAAAAAGCAAGGTTTCCGTCAGGAGTGTTGAAGCATTGAAATTTTAACAATAATCTACCTGATTTTGAGCGTCTATTTTACCATAGCACTTGTTAGGAGTTAATGATTAACACGCCAGTCAATCAAGTTTCATTAAAACCTTTGGTTAAAGTCACTCCATGGAAAGAAGTCAAAAGAAGTGCTTCTATAGTTCACATGCCCATTGGCTTAACATAGCCAAGAAGAAAAAATATGCAAAATATTTACCCCTTAAGCATGATGCAACACTTCCATTTGCCATATAGGGATAAACAAGTAGTCTCTCGGTAGGTGTCATACAAAACCCACGTAAACGGAGAAGATTACGATGCACCGCCATGCTGATCATTTCTACTTCAGTCTGAAACTGAAGCTCCCCACCAGGTGTGCGCTCCTCTTTCAGTCTTTTCACAGCAACCAATGAACCATCTGCCAAGCGTCCCTTGTATACCTTACCAAATCCACCCCTTCCAAGGATATTCTTATTGCTGAAACTATCTGTGGCAACTTGCAGTTCTCGTAGTGAAAACCTCTTGAGCTGTCCCAGATGGACTTCAGGATCCTCTTCAGCTGCAAACAGACACAAGAAGTCAAAATCATCCAATTAATATTTACTATTGGCCAAAAAGTATTATTAACGAGATAAACCAATATTAGTCATATTTACTCACCAGGCACATCAAAGAAAAACTCTTGTGGTTTCCTTCGTCGCCACCATGCAAATGCAATTGCAGGAGCAGCAAATAACAGGGCACAACCAGCCGCAACACCTCCAGCAATTGCCCCCGTGGCACCACCATCTCCTGAAATTTCCATAATCAGAAAAGTCAAGACATAACTGCTTTCTATCATCTATTAATGATCACTCAACATGCATATAGATAAAAGTTCCACTCCCAAGGCATTGCAAGAAATTCATCCTAAAAATCCTGGAAAGTGGACAAATATTATTCATGACTAGAAGCGGTCAGAACATGGGACATTAGAATGTATAAACAACGTAGACATCTAAACTCTAAACTTTGATTCAACAGCACTAGGAAGTTTACCTGGGGCAGAAATTGGGGGTGGTGGGACAAAAGGGGGAGGAGGAGAAAATGGTGGAGATCCTGGACAAGGATGCCCAGTGACTGGCCCACATAAATCCAAATTGTTAGCAAAACTGCAAGCAAACAGGCAGTTGATTAAGAAAATTTTACAAATAGAAGTTCGCAAATTAAACTAGAGGTCAAAGACTAATGAAGCACCTGATTGGAGTGAATAACGAGAAGGAGCCATTATCAGGAACCACACCAGACAGATGGTTATTTGATAAATCCCTACATTTTGGTGTATAAATTGAGAACAAAACATTAGCATTTGTCAAATGCGGGGAAGAAACAGTATATGTTGAGGCAATAGAACACTCACAGGACTTGGAGAGATGAAATATTAGTCAATGACATAGGAATTGGACCCGTCAGGCTGTTATTGTTAAGCCGACTATCCTTAGACAAACGTCAAGAGAACAATATTAAGATCTATATTAGCACGAAATAGACGAATATAAAAATCACAGACTAAAATCCAATGCAAAAAAACAGTCTTTTGCCTCAACAGAGAAATTATAATTTAAACCAAAGTGGACATAGCAAGCTTCTACTGATTCATTCAAACTCCCAAATATAAATGCTAAAGCACATTTGTTTTTAAGGACTTCATTTTAATGCAGCACTGTTATCCTGTTGGGTCTAGTAGTCTACAAAGTTGACTTTCGTTTACTAAGTTTGTCGTAGTCAAAGAATCTATCTTCAAAATTACACAATTTGAGATCAACAAGATGCGCCTTTACATACTTATCCTCCCATACAAACCAATGATATAAACAAAAGAAGCAATGTTCCTTGTACAAACAAAAAGAAATTTGAGATGAGAAATAATTTCTCCAGAAGGGCCACCACACCATAGGTTTCAAACAAATAATGTGAACAATGAGCATACTCACAGGAAACGCAATTTTGACAACTTGCCCAATGAATCTGGGATGGGACCACTGAAGCTGTTTAAGTACAGATCCAAGCTCACCAAGTTAGTAAGATTACCCAGGTCGCTCGGAATTGGGCCAGTAATGTTATTGCTGTATAGTTCCCTGTTATGAAAAATACATAAAAAATTATGGAAATATTGGAATGCGATGCCATTATTTAGAAAAATACTCACATGAGAACAACCCAAAAGTAGCATGTTCTGTGTTCCATAACCTCAACAATTTTTATGTTCAAAACCATTGTTCCATCACATCAGAATATTCAAGTGTCAAAAACAATTGAAAAGGACCAAAAAAGGAAATTTTTAACACCCCAAAAGGAAACAATGTAGCATGGATGACTTCAATATTGATCCTGTAAATTCATTAAACAATAGACAAGAAAAGAAAAGAAGATGAAAAAATCAAAGGATCAAAGCAAGACATAACATACAAATACTGCAAGTTTTTGAGCAGGCCTAGCTGTGGAACAAGTTGACCAGACAAAGCAGCATTTCCTAGATCACTGTTAGCAGGAGGGGAAAAAGAGAAAACATAAGAGAACATTAGTATAAGCACCTTTAGTGATGATGCTTTATTACCAGACATCAGATACAGAATAAGCTTGTAAGTGATAGATATCGGGGACAGAAAGCTTACACCCTTATCACACTATTATCATTGTTGCAAGTTACATGAAACCATGTGCATGGATTGACAAGTGTAGGATCCCAACTTGACAAAACATTGTTAGGATCCTGCAAATTTGTCCTCAGGCTGTGCAAAGCATCGCCTGTAACAAAATACAAGAACAAACAATCAGCTTCGGGCAACAAGCTAAACCTGTTAGGCATTGCAGGCTCAGAAATAAACTGCACCACGTTGATTTGAACAATACATTTCAAGCATCAAAACAAGTTTCCCAGCACATGAGTCAGCAAACAGGGATCTAATCTTAGGTACTGTATTAGACATACGTCTGAAGAAACAAAAACAACCGATGGCATAAAGCAACTTGGGATTAAGGATTCAGTAAGCCGGACAGATGAAAATTGAATCAGGAGAGGCTGGTAGGAGCAATGCCCCGGTTTACACTGTTCATTCCAATCCAATTTCCACGTGCCATGATTACTTGTTTGCATTGCCGCGAGATATCATAATCCTTACTAAGAGCATCCAATAAGGCATCCAGCAGTAAGTCATTCTATTCAAACGTACTCCAAGAGAATCCCATAGTACTATACGAAAAACATACTACATGAGACGGGAGAAATATCACTAGAAGATACTCCATCTGATTGCATCTACACATTTTTCTTCTTTTGTCCCAAACCAAAGGAAAAAGAGATATAAAGATCACAATGAAACAACCAAGAACAAACTAAGGCTATCTGGAAAATAGTATCACCTCTGAGTTGCGTATACCCTTCCGAAGGGGAAAGAAACCCGATCACCCCAATTCAATACAATCAAAGAAGCAACCACCAAAATCTCAAACCAACTTTGAAGATGTTCCTTTTTATTGAAAGAGGCGGAAAAGGTAATGAGTAAATGAGCTATAAAGCTAAGAGAAATCCATACAAACCTTCCATGTTAGCAGAAATCATCCATACTGAATAAACTATCACGGCCAACCGGAAAATAGCTGAAGTCCAGTCCTTTATCTCCATCTATGTAGCCAAAAATCGCAGATCCAAATGATATCTCAACCCCCAATACACCATCACAAAACCACTCTTCTCCACACTTCAAGAAACCCAAAAAACTCAATACCATAACTCCCGAAATCTTACATATTACCCTCCCAATTCTCCACCATTACAGCCCAGGAACAAACCCAAAAGCCGATCTCATCCAAATACACCTTCCAGAACAAACCAGAGAAAACGAACTGAAAATATCCTCTAAAAGTTCAAAAATCAGAAGAAATTCACAGCATTTATTACTCCTCTTTTCCCACTTTCCTCTCTCCGCCGAGCATATCTCTCAGAGCTCCCAACCAGTTCAGTGTGAGATTGTTATGTGTTTGTTATTGAGCGAGGCGTGCACAGAGAGAAGAGTGAACAGAAGAGAGGGAGAAATGGAGGCTGCCCGAACGGTGCTGCCCGCTGCCCGAACGCAGTCAAAACGGCCTCCCCCGCATATATATCGTGGAAAGTGACGTGACCCACAGTAGGCAAGGCCTCGTTTAGAGTCAAAGGGAGCGTGGGTGTCCAATAGGCCCCGCATCCATTTTCTGTTGCCACATCGGATCACCTAAAATATTTTTTGAGAGCAGACAAAAAACACATTACTTCCTTTACTTTTTATACAAAGTTTTAATTTAATCCTCCAATTTTATAAAATATAATTTTAATCCTTTAAAATATTGTTAGTCTCAATTCTCAAATAATAATTTTTTTAACAAAAAAAATTATTTTAAAATTTGAATTCAATACGCCAGCATTTGGCAATGTTTTATTAATATTTAAATTTGTATGTCCGCTTCTTTTGTTAATAATGTTAATAATGTTAGAGTTAAAAAACTACTTCCTCATGTTCATTTTTATAAGGAATGTTTTTTAATATAAAGAATAAATTATTTTTCTCCAAAATTTGAAATTGCTCATTCAAATTTTGTCCCCATTAAGTATATGTTATTATCACTATAATAAATTTTCACTCATTATCTTTCATATGTCATTTATAAATAAAGATATAATTATAAAAAATTGTACATATCTTATATATTTATTCTTTTAAATTAATATTTTAAACCGTGTGATTTTAATGGTTGTTCGGAGGGAGTAAAATTAGATTTTATCAAATTAAAGAATTAAAATAAAATTTTTATATAAAATTAAAAGACTAAAATTGGATTTAAAAAAAAATTCGCAGCCTATGAATTTGTGATAAATATCATAAATGTTGCAATATCGGTCCTTGGGAAAAAATCAACGCTATTTACTCCATTTGGTGCCACCCATGGAAGCTATTATTAGTAAGTGATTTTTTATACACTTTCTTAAAAACGCTTGAATTTTTTTTTTTTAATTGTTAAAAGTGATCAAGTTGTTTTACTTCGTCTCCTTTACCCACCTCTCTATGGAAATCAAACTCTAGGTAAATGTGCTGTCAATATAGATTAGGGATATTAATTAAGGAACAATTTAAAGCAATGGGTCTACGTAATTGTAAAGTTGTGAATATAGAATAATTGTGGACCAACCATATCCACCATATATTTTCTTTCTTGTCGTGTTTTAGTGTTTTCATTAATGAACGAATTTATGTCGCTAAATCTTAAATTTTCCAAATTCAAGGAGCGAACTAATTAAACTCTTCATCTATAAATTGGATTTGCTAAAAATTGTAAAGATGTTCTCAAGTCTCAACTCATTAGAATAGGAAAATGAGAAATCCCATATTTATTGAAATAGAAAAATCATTTTATATGTATATTTCAATAGAAGTTTAAAAGGTGCTTAACAACTTCTACACGAATTGATAAAACTAATTGAAATTATTTTTTTCCAACATGGATATCTTATATTAATATAAATTAAACAACAACACACTAGTACAAAATAAAAATCAACGAAATAAAAGTCTAAAACCCAAGTAATATAAACCAAATTCTAAACTCAATCAACATTACTAACACAAACCATAACCATAGCCAAAGACAGAGAGTTGCATGAGCTACCACCATAGAAAAAGCATAGAGTTGCATGAACTACCACCATAGAAAAAGCATAGAAACTCCGTTAATCTATCTTATTGGAAACAAGAGATATGGGTTTAAAAAACCAGTCAAAAAAGTCTCATCCTTCTTGTGAAAACATCTACCGCCATAAGAACAAATTCATAATCCCCATGCAATTGTTGTCACCTAAAGAGAAGCACTGCCGCAGATATAGAGGGTGTTTGGTTGGGCTTATGCTTATGTATAAGTCCGATTCACGTAAATTGAGATAAATTTCTCCATATATTTACCTCATAGACCGTAAATCATAATTGAAAAGTACGATTGGATGTTTCAACCACTATTCCAAACAACAACCCAACTACCCCAAGAGTTGCTAATCATCGCCACAGAGCATTCCTCAACCCAAAGCAACAAGATCTTAATAGAAAAACTAGGATCCATCTCAAGCAAAACCATATCAGAGAAAGTGAAGTAGAGAAACCTATCAAGTCAAGATCATTGTAAAGTAATGATGAATCTTGAGAAGCAACCCAGTCATCCACCACATCACCTCCATACATCTCGACCACATAGATCTGGCTCTCCTTCCCTTAAATGCCTCCATACAGATCAAAATGACAAACACACGTAAGAGAGGAAACAAAAATCCTAACCTTAAAAATTGAAAACCCCACACAGTATGACCTCCCCTTCGATCGAAGCCGAAGAGAAGGGTGCCGAAAAACTAGCCTGGAGGTGAAAAAGTCCACACAAAGACGGATAACTCCACCGAGGGGGAGATAGAGCACGCAAGAACCCCTAAATTAGTTACTATCATTAAATGTATTCTAATATTCATATTTTTTTATATTTTTTTAAATTATCACTCTATCTGCATAATTAAGAGTGAAAAGAACAATTAATACCAACAAGCGTTGATTTTAGTGAATGAATTTTAATCAGTTAAGCACAAGGCCAAAAATTCAAGTAAAAGTGCAGAAAATGCCAATGAATGAACTATCACCAATTAAACCTAACAATACTTAAATCTATAAGTAAAACATATTTAAAAAAAGAAAATAAAAGAACAATAAATTAATAAATGATTATATATTATCATTTATTACTCATTAGGTCAATTGACAACAAATGCCTCTTTAGACTCGGTCAACCATGTCAAAAAGAAAATATCATCACTCATTCACTCTTCCTGAAAATCAATTTTGGCGGATGATTAATCCGAAAGTTTTTGTAATTTTAACTAATTTTTTAATCAATTCCTTCTAATTTTTATCAGGTTTTGTAGTTTTTTTTATCAAGTCTTTATAATTTTACCTAATTTTTAATGAATTCCATGTAGTTTCATATGATTGATAAAAAAGGGGAAAAAAACTACAGCAAACTTATTAAAAATAGGTGAAACCACAAAGATATGATAAAAAGTAGGGTGAATGTAAAATTTTAATAATAATATTTTATGCTGAAACGATTAAGTTTTCAATTGTACTTAAATACATATAAACTTTAAGAAGTGGGGTCATTTAATCGCTCTCCATTAAGTCTGAGATAACATCCATTATTTTAGATAGAGTGGGCATGTTGTACAGTTGTCATATTTTTTCTCCATTGACCAATTGAAATGAACACTTCATCGTCCTCCATTAATGATGCATGAAGAGACTCATCGGGAAGGAGGAGGAGGCTTTGAAATCGTCGAAATTGGCAAGTACAGGAGGGAAGGGAGTCTTTTATGTCCATTATCGTTGTGACCTTCAGCTTCAGGGTTTGCCTCTTGGGATGCACTGTCGTCTCCTAATGGTGAAGCAAGAGGCACAAACTTGGTGAAAGCGTTGTTGTCGCTGCTGCCTCTTTCTTTTTTGGCTCCGCCTTTCAACTATGGCAATTTCCTCCATAACTAAAATACGAGAGACAGTAAAGAGAAAGCAAGGATCTCAATTTTCATGCTTTGTTAGATTGAGAATATGGAGGGTGCAAGAAAATTGAACGATTTTGCACAATTTAAGGTTATTTGCTTCCCCCTGCAATTGATGATCAAGATGCTCCTAATGGAAGAAAAGCGCAAATTTCTTCATGTATTTTATAGGAATCATTTTCCAGGTTCAAAGATTCAAAGGTTTAGAGCTTTTTTCTCTAGTCTTTAATGGAGGTCCAGAGATTAAAAATAAGGGAAAATTATAATAAAATTCCAAACAAATGAAAATATAAATAAATGGTTCTAAGGGGTTGTTAATAACAATTCTCATGTTGTTAATGAAAGATCCTCATATTGTTATTAACAATTCTTTAGAATTATTTTTTTATATTTTTATTTATTTAGGATCTTATTATAATTTTTTTTTAAAAAAAAAGATTTTTAATGGAGGTTGAATATGGGCTAAGCGTGAAGTGTGACTTTCAAATGATAAAAGGGTAAAATAAATGAGATGTGTACACCGTGTGGGACCCAATAAAATCAGAGTAACGTCTGTTTTCTTAGAGTTAAGACTTGCGGCAAAATTGTCTTGACTTTTTAAAGTTTATGTATATTTTAGTATCACAGAAAATCTAATGGTGTTGGTTGTTCTTTATGTAAAATATTATTGTTAAAATTATATATTTATTCTAAAAAGTAAGAAAACTACTGGCACCTCGTTAAAATCAGTTAAAACTATAAGACCCTAATAAAAACGAAAAACAATATGAACCTGTTAAAAATTAGGTAAAACTATACAGGACTTAGATGTTGATTATTCCTTTAGTTTATTTCAAATTTCAGCTCCCAATCCAACTGATTCAATACATAGTCAAGTTACTTTGCACCAAAGTAAGCATTAGTTAATTAAATGGTTCCTATGTCCAATCCATTAGCTCAGTGCTTTCGTCCAAAAAAAAAAATGTCTCAGTGCTAGCCTACTAGTGTTTCACATGCTAGTAATAATTAGTATTATTCTAGTTCTAGAGTAATATTTATTACATTACACTAGTAGACTGCTATTATGTAAAGGAAATCAACTAATACTTTAATAAAAAAGGAACAATTTATTTATCACATCAATATGATATATCGTTTTTACTTTTTAATAAATAATCTTAATTCTAATTCTTAATCAAAAGTATAATTTCTTTTATCCAAAAAGTAATATACATACCCTTAAAACTGCTATCTAAATCAAAGACAACATTTTTTTAAAAAAAATCCTAAAGAAGCCATAATATTATACATTATTTTTACATACTCATGTAAGCTATGAAATATTCCAAGATTGAAATAATAAATAATCTTCATAATAATTATAATAGTTAGTTTATTAAATGAGATATATGAAGAATAACAAGCACCATATAAATTAATCAATGTTCTAAATTTTATAATGGGAAAATTCTAAAAAAATGCAGCAAAAAAAAAGGAAATCCTAAATAAGTCCAGTGAATTTGTCAAATTCTAAATTAGTCAGGTGTCAGTACGGACAAGGAATCTGGGATTTTGAAATTTCAGCTAAAAGACAATTTTGTCTTTCAGCTTTCTCTCTCTCTTAGCTCGAAATAACAACATCGAGCTTTTAAATAACAACATCATCTTCTCTATTAACAACTCTAGGGATAAATTTGAAATTTACAAGTTTCAGTGGTTAATAACAACACTGTAATCTAAAATACGATATTGTTAATATAGAGACTGGTGTTGTTATTGATCACTGAAACTTATGAATTTCAAATTTATCCTTGGAGTTGTTAATGGAGAAGACGATGTTGTTATTTAAGAGTTCAGTGTTGTTATTTCAAGATGAGAGGAAGGGAAAGCTGAAGGGAAAAATTGTTTTTTCGCCGAAATTTTAAAATTCTATATTCCTCATCCGTATTGACACCTGACTAATTTAAGATTTAATAAATTTATAATACTGATTTAGGATTTCCTATTTTTAAATGCATTTTTATCAACCTTTCCCTATTATAATGCGATATGGTTTTAAATGAAATACGCACTAATTTCCAGATCAACGTCACTACCATAATTATTGGTTCTATGCAGTGACCGACAAATTAATCCTGGGTCTATTACACTATTTTCTACAAAAGGTACAGCAGGGATTCACGTGAATTTAAAAAAAAAACATTTAATTAAATATAAATATAATCTATAAAGTAAAAAAACACATACACACATATATTACCATGATTTATACAAAATCATATTTTAATCCTTCCTTCACAAAAAAGTTAATTCCCCTATATTTTAAAAAAATAATATTCATATTAATAGAATATACAAAGACATAACGATAGAAAGACATATGAGGACCGAAATATGAGAATCTTAAAATGGTTCTTTGAAATAATTTGTGTTCTGTAAAGTTCTCAAGGATTATTGTTGAATTAAGTTTTTTTTAATGATCTAATTGCCCTAATGAAATTGGTTGGTATATTTGATTGAGAAATACTTACATATTCTAAAAGTTCTATAACATCTTAATTCTATCAAAACAATATAATAAGTTAGATCATCTCAATGTTGATTGACTAATGACTCATCTAAAATAAAAATATTAAAAATAATTCATATTGCATTTTTTCAAGAAAGAGATAGATCTTAATTTAAAAGGAAAACAAAATGATTAGGAAATATTTTTATTAAAAATAAAATAAATTATGAATTATTTTAAATGAGTCATTGGCCAACAAGTATTAAAATAATAGAAGTTGTTGCTACAAAAAAAAAATGAATTGTAGTGTTTTTATTGAATAGAATTCTGATAACGTGACACTCCTAAAATATGTAAGTATTTCTTTATAAATTTAAGTTATTACTTGTTAAATTGTGGTTGCTACATTTTTTTTTAATCAACGATACTTAAGTAATTTCTCTACAAAATTTATTTTAGAGCTAGTCTTTAGGATCTTTACAATGAGTGAACTATTTCGGAGTCCTGAATTGATAATTACAAATTTAAGGGTTTTTTGGGTCTTTATCGCAGACATGAAATGTCATGCAAAGAATCTATGAAGAATTGCGAAAAGGGAATAAATGCAAGCTTGGTCATGCTCAATAATGATCATGAGTGGAAGTGCCCCCACTTTGTGTCGTTCTGTCTCTTCACCCAAAAAGAAAACGTATCAAAAAAACAGAAGTCAATAGTCAACGATTTGGAACGGAATCATCTCCATCAAAATCATCATCATGGTCAATATTTGCTAGCCGACAATAGAGATTACTTTATGCAAGGTTCTCGAACCCCATCCAACCGGTTGTTCTGATCTGAAAACCGATTAATCAGTCGATAAATCAGGTTGGTATGGTCTGAAATTTAAAAAAAAAATTCAATTTTTTTATTTTTTTTTAAATTTTATTTTAATAAGATAAAAATATTCAATTTCTTAATGGTTTGACTCCGGTTTGACTCCAATATGACCCACTGACTTTTGACCCTGTATCTCGACCAGTTCAATCACCGTTCTGAATTTCAGAACCTTGTAAAAACTGAAACATTTGTAACTAGATGGATCGGATATATAGTATTTACATTTCATCATATTTAAATCATGCGAATAATTTTAAGTGTGTAGTATTTCGTATCATTTTAATGATGAACAAATTTAATTTACTTGCTATTAATATCAATGTAAAGTCTTCTAATATTTTATAAGAATACCAATTAGATATGATAAATGTAAATTTTCATTATTGGGATGTTCATAAGCTTAGTTGGCTTGGCCTATCCCGGATTTTTTAAATTTATCTTGGAAAAAATTGGCTTTATTGCTCTAAACTCTAGTATATACTAGTAAAATAACAGGAATTAAGATTAGATGGTGGCTGCCAATGAAGTCATGATTTAAAACAGTAATAAGGAACCATCTCCATGTTTTAAAAAAGAAAAATGGGAAGAAAAAAATAATACTCCCTCTGTCCATAACTATTAACTTCAAAGAACTAATTTGTGTTTATAAAAAAAATAGTTAAAATTAGTTAAGAGTTATAAATATGTATTTTTTAACTATACCCTTATTTGTAAAGAAAATAAGTGAGATAGACAATAAATATATCAAATAGAGTCGAGGGGCAAAATTGAAAAAAGCATAATAAATATTTTAATAAATCTAAAATAAAGTTTATATTTTGTGCACACATTCACAAATTTGAAATTTTATTTTGAGACGGAGGGTGGAAGTATATATATACATAATATTCATATTCTAATTTGAAAATGTAATGCGAATATCGTTTATCACACACATATCGCCTGACCATTTTGTTGATATCATTATTTTTTATAATATGGTATTGTAATATTATTCTTAATATAATAAGAAATACAATAAAATAATTTAATTGTTTATTGGAACATTTTAAGAGACATTAATGTATTATTGTTAGGTTCACTATTGGTTAGTTACATTGTATAGTCAGGTATAGTATATTCAGTTTGTATATATGACTCATGTCTAGGTCCAAACTCAAGTTTATTGAGTCATTGTATTCTGTAAATAGAACCCATTTGTGTCAATGTTCATTCACATAGTAGCAGAGTCATAGGTCGAATTGGGCTCATTTTTTTATTCAAGTACATTCAGATTATAATGCATTATTCAAGTATATTCAGATTATCTATAGGCTCAGTCTCATATATATCAAGGCACATTGGATTCGGTGAATGGAACACGATCACTTTAGCATTGCCTCATATTAATTGACTTTTTTTAAGGAAAATTAATAAAGATAAATAAATTATTTTAAATTATTTATATTTATCATTTTTATTCAAACTAATTTACTTATCTTATAAAATGATATGTAAACTAAATATTCTATAAAATATATACTATAATTAAATATTTTTTTAACTTTCTTATTGTCTCTAAAAAAAATCGTCTTATATATGTTAAGGATTGATGAGTATATAATTTGCCAGTAACCATCCATAAAGAAATAACTTCTTGGTTGACAAACAGAAACTCATTTCATAGAAATACAATACATGCTTGAAACTATGTTTTGAAATGTTTTTCTAAGAAATAAAAAAGTTGTAATCCTCAGCCTTTAATGTAAGATTGAATTAAGAAGTTGATATCGGTCATAAATGTAAAGCATGTTTTATATTGATATTCAGTCAATAATAATTAAGTAAGAAAAGACAAAAGGTATTAAAGAAGATGTTTATAGTGTTTTAGAAAAAATATGTTATATTAACTAATATAACTTTCTTAATCTAATCAGATTAATAAATTATGCCATACATTAAGAATTAAAAGAATATTACTTTTATTAAAACGTGATTTTGGAATCACATAGAAGTGGTTCGAAAGGCACACTTTTGTAGTCCTTAGGAAAGTCCTTAATAGCTATAGGTCTTTATTAGATCATGACTATGTAATCTATACCTTAGCAAAGATCATCTCTCCTGGGACACTGAGGGCGAATAAGATATGAACTCCCGGTACGACTATTTATTTACGTGACGAAAGTTCTAATCACTCACATTAACTTAAGTTGATTGTATGCATTATTTTAGTTAATGCATTAATTGAAAACTCTCAAATAATCAAATTATTTATTGACGATACTGTGAAAAAGAAATTTGGAAACATGAAAAAGGAGAAGAGAAGAAAACTCAAAATGAGCAGAATGGGCAGAAGAAAACTCTCAAATGATGTAGATCATTGGTGTCTTGCTGGAGGGCAGGAATTATGGCACACTTCCAAAAAGCTTCATGCATGCTTTTTTTCAATCTTTTTGCTCTTAAATTTCATCAAAACTGGGACCCAATTAAGCCCATCTTCTGAATCTTTAATCATTTCACATCATTCAAGTCAATTATATATATGTGCGAGTATATATAAGAAAAAAAAT
Source organism: Albizia julibrissin (assembly GCA_037074505.1). Classification (NCBI taxonomy): domain Eukaryota; kingdom Viridiplantae; phylum Streptophyta; class Magnoliopsida; order Fabales; family Fabaceae; genus Albizia; species Albizia julibrissin. The sequence continues at coordinate 54,767,081 of CM073477.1, read as the reverse complement.
CATAAAAATAATATATAACTATTTGAACAACCAAACACTTATATCATTTGGTAGACTTTGTTCTAGTTTAACTAATGTTATCTAAGGGTAACGAATTTGAGACTTGGAAATGCAGCCTTAGGAGGTAGGGACGCCGCTTGTTGATAGGCAAATTCTTCACCAACATCAACTGAATAATACTCTCTATTGAATTAGTAAAACGTAATCTATTCATTTACAATTGAGCTGTTTAAATTTATAGACAATACTGGACCTGAACCAACGTAACATATAAGGCCCAACTATACTATCCATGTAAGAATACAAACTAAACATACTAAGCATCCTAATTTCTACGCCCCCTTCAAGCCCCCTTCAAGTTAGAGCTAAACAAATTTATAGCTCCTAAGTTGCTAAGCATATGATATTGTATCTCTTTACCGACAACCTTAGTTAAGATATATGCATCTTGACTATGAGAATGAACATGTTGCAAGGTAATTACCTTCTCCAAAACCTTTTCCCTAACGAAATGGAGATCGATCTCAATATATTTGGTTCTCTCATAGAAAACTAGATTGGAAACAATGTGCAAGGCCGCCTTACTATCACAAAATACATTGACAGGGGTTAAATGCTCATATCCAATTTCTGAGTAGACCAACTACCCACACAACTTTTGACACTGTAGAATCAAGTGCACGGTACTCCGCTTCAACTGATGACTTTGAAACTGTAAGTTGTTTCTTAATCTTCCATACCACAAGCGTACCACTAAGCTTTAAAAGATATATCGTAACTGATCTTCTTGTCATCTCACACGCTCCCTAATCAACATCATAGAAACAATCTAAAGTAACAGTACCTTTTCTATTGATAAACACTCCTACTCCAGGGCTCTACTTCAAGTAGTGCAACACTTTCACAGCCGCCGTCATGTGACACTTCATGGGCTTGTACATAAATTGACTCAAGACTTGCATATAAAAGTAGATATCAAGCTTGGTTGTTGTCAAATAGATTAACTTATCACTAGTCTTCTATATTTCTCTGGATCTCCAAACATATCCTCTTTCTGTGTTTCCCTTCTTCACAAGCTAATAACTTCAAATTGGTGGCCATCGGTATGGAAAGTGACTTACACCTACTCATTCCTGTTTTCGCAAGCAAATCTAAAATGTACTTTCTTTGTGAAAGCACTACACCCTTTGTTGACCTAACAACTTTAATATCAAGGAAATATTTCATCATCCCTAAATCCTTGATTTTGAAATTGCTATGCAACAAATCCTTTACTTCTTGAAACTTTAATTCAGAACTACCTGTGATTATTATATTATTGACATAGACCAAAACTAGCACAACATCAACACCAATTCTCTTAAAAAATAAAGAATCATGCTTACTACATTTAAAACCACCACAAATCATTGAGTATGCAATTTATCATTCCTTCTCATGATAAATTGCATAAAGTGATTTATAAGTTTACATACCATTTCCCCTAGCTTCCAAACCTTGGGAAATGGTCATATATACTCCCTCGTTTAGATCTCCATGCAAAAATGCATTATCAACATCCATTTAGAACAAATTTCAACCATACATAACAATTAGCTTAAGAATGATTATAACGATAACCATCTTTACCACAAGTGAGAATGTCTCATGATAATCGATCCCTTCTCTCTGAGTATAACCTCTAACAATTAAACAAGCTTTATACTTATCTATGGTTCCATCAGAATTGTACTTAATCTTATAGATCCATTTGCAACTAATGGGCTTTCTTCCTTAAGGCAACATGACAATATCCCATGTATTATTGCGCTCTAAGGTTGCAATTTCTAGATTCATTGCTTGGATCTACTTTTCATCTTTCATTGCTTCATACTAATAAGAAGGTTCAGCAATCGAATCTATGTTACACAAGAAACATAGGTGTGAGTCTGAAACATGTTTATAAGACATATTTATCAATGGCATATAAATATTTACTCTACTTTCTATGTATTCTTGATTCTGAGGCAAGAAGTCCATAACATAGTCTGTGGCCCATATGAGAGGTCTGTGTTCCCTTGCTATCCTATTACTGCTACCAGGAAATGTTTGTGAACTTGATAGAATAGAAGCATTATGAGAATAAGGAATGGAATGCAACTTTCTTGTCCATATTCATGTTCAGCATTTCCTTTTGCTAAATCAAAGACTACCACTTACATATCTCCTTTATCCAAAGGCAAATTATCAACAATAAAAACATTTTTCGAAGTTCTACATTCAGACTTACCTAATCAGCTTACTTTCTATCATGAAAAGGAAAAACATCCTTAACAAATACAACATGTCTATAAATCAGAATACCATGAATACACAAATTAAGAAGAACCACTAGGGCAAAATAGCGTTTTTAGATCACATTATTTAGACCGATTATTGCGGATAAGGTCTAAAAGAAACACGTGGTGGCAATTTCATAATTAAAAGTAATGTTTTAGATCGGTTGTCTAAAAAACCGGTCTAAAAAAATTATTTAGAACGGTTATATAAACAACCGGTCTTAAAATCAAAATAATTTTGTTGAAAAAAAAGTCACGTTATTATTAAGATCGGTTATTTAAAAGTCAGTATTTTAAGACCGGTTATTAAATAACGGGTCTTAAATATGGAATTAAAAATTAAAGTTAAAACTCAGTATATTTTTAAGACGGGTTTATTTACAACCGGTCTTAAAAAGTAATTATTTAGACCGGTTATCTAGATAATCGGTCTTAAAACTCTTCTTTTCAACCTAACAGCCTTGCATTTTGTTTTCCTTCTCATTCCACACAGCCGCGAAATATCACTGTTTGAGTTCTTCGCCTTCTTCTCCGGTGAGTGTTCCCCATCATCCTCGGCTACTACTTCAGCCGCCGCCGCCGCCACATCCTCCTTCTCCTTTTTCAGTTCATATTCCCATTGTTTAACAATACTCCCTTCTCCATTCGACGGCCCTGTTTCGTGAAGTACTCCGCCGTGAGTCACCATCATGAAGGCAGTGAGTTTGTACGCTATCGTGAGGCTGGTGCAACCCCTCTCCTCCTGCTCCTCAAGCCTCCAAGGTCACTACATTCAGGTAATTTCCCCTGTCTCATTTTATTAATTCTTCGTATAAATAGAAATTGTATCTTTACAATCTGTATCTTTACTACCCACCATGCTTCGTTGTGACTCTGATGCAAAGGGGTTAAAGAAAATTATAGGATAATCACCATGATATTTATACTGTATCAACAGGTGACAATCGTCTGGGTGAGGTATTTCCTTAAAATCAATAGACCAATCATAATCGGGATAATAACTGTATAATAATTGTAGATTATTATCTGTGACATTTGAATCTTGAAAGAAAAGTATACACTCTTGTATTGTTTCTTCATTAGATTCCTGTTCATGATTAGTACTATTAGCGGAGTAATCAGAAAAAATGAATACTTACAGATCTGTCTGAGTTTTCCCAAAAACTCGTTCTATTTGGCACTAGTCTTGTTGCTACTGGTAATACCACTTTCCATTCATGACCGATTAGATCTCTGCTGGAAAATGCTTTTCCTTCAATAGCCTTTATCCCTTGACTAGCCAAATGTTGCATTACCCTATCTATTTGTAATTTAAAATCGGTATTACTATTGTTACTTAATCTGCCTGTAAGGTTTTTTGTTATACATAGATTCTGTCCTTCGTAAAAATCTTCATATCCTCTTGTCTTAATTATTAATTGAAAATGCTTAGTAAAATCTTAAATTGTCATCTGTATTTTAGGAGCCATGTATATAATACCACAATTATTTGACATATCAATTTCCATGGTTCCTATAATAGATTTCTGTAGATCAGCGTAACTAGTATCAACAAGATTTATCAAAACTTGTCCTCCTGCATGTGATCTAGTTAATCCTGTGACTTTTATCAAGACAAGTCCCACATGAATCATTTTATATTGATTTTCTAAAAGAACATGCCTACTCCTATTATTAATGAAAGGAAGATTTACCTGATCTTCACCTGTGCACCTTATTGTTTCTTCACTGAAGTGTTCGTACACCTTTTATTTTGTTTCCCATATACCATGAGAATATAATATTTCAGCTGGTGCAAGTCCTTCCTGTCTGTGCTGTAGGACTTCAAGTTGTTTATCGGGATCTATTAACCTATCTAATTCTCTGATTTTATATCTATTCCATTTGTTGGCAAGTTTTGAAATGATACTAAAATTTCAGATATTATTTGTTCTGGCTATTTTCCCTAGAAGTGGAAATTCCTGTGAGTTCCATATTACTCATTTTTCTTCCAAACTAAGCGAGGACCACTATATACACTCCTGGGTTGTTTCCCTAGTGACAAGGATTTAATCTGTTTTGTGAACTGTGTTAATAAGGCCTTTTCCTGTGGATCACGAGTTTTTTGAACAACTAAGACCCCTAAGAGTTGCCTGATATCAATTAATTGTTCAATAATAACGTTATTATGCCTTATGAGGATCTTATCTCCTACCTGTGCTGGTTCCTCTAACTCTGTTTATTCTGTAGTCAAACCTATAGCAGGCTTACATGACTGTTCACCAATTAATTATGTTCTTCTTAATATCTTTTTATAATTTAAATCATGTACATACATCAAATTACTTTTAAAGCAGCTATAATAAAAAGAACAAACTGTAGGAACTTCAGATACCTATCTTCATTCCTAAATTCTGGTGGTGTACTTTGATAAAGTCGATTTTCTTGTTCTAATACCAGCAGAATAAGTAACCTTTGTGATTTTGATGATAGGGCTATGCGAAAATTCCTACACGCTAAGTGTGGTAAGCATGTTCGTGACTTAAAAGACCCTACATGGATCACGCCAAAGGTTAGTACATATTTGTTTTCTTTAAGATATGTTCCATAAGCTATGCTTTTATGCTTGCTTTGACGATATAATGTTCTTTTTCATACCCGTAGGCAGCCACTGGGGTCCAACTTGTGTAGTCTTTATATTTTGAGGAAAATTTACAATATTATCAGCCTAGGCACAACTAATTTTACTGAGGAGGTAATAAATGTATATTTTAAAAATTTTGTATTACTTTATTGTTTTTAATTTATTTGTAAGTTAATGTTTTGTTTGGCTTCGGTGTTACACATACAGATGTTTGATCTTGCTGATCCCTTTCCTGAAGAAGATATTGATTTCATCCGCCGTTGTTATGTGAAATTCATATATGAGCTTTTACAAGATTAGTAAGTTTTTGAATGCGATCTTATGTTGTTCTAATAATACTTATGTTTTTCCTATATATCTAACTTGGTTTATATATATCTCTGCTCAGGACAATTTCTTGGATATTGGTCATACTAGATGGATGTCAATACAGGCATATGATCACTATTGTAAATTTTCTTCCATTTTTTTCATTTCTCTGTAAAGCCTGATGATTATAAATTGTTCATATTGTACTATTGCTGAGAATTTAACAAGTTCATCATGTGTTATTGGTTGTCATTGGAAGTGAATTGTATTCATAATGTTCATTCTATGATTGTTGAGAGGTGAGGGTTGTCACTGATTCTGATTGTGAATATACATGCATGTGTTGTTTCTTATGTGTGTGGAGAGGGGATTGTTGTTAAATATGGCTTACTGCCTCGGTAACAAGATTGAAACAACAAAACTGGAAAAAAAAAAATTTAGACCGGTTCTCATAAGAACCGGTCTTAAAGTAATATTTAAGACCGGTTATATTGAGAACCTGTCTTAATATTCTATACTTTAAGACCGGTTCTAAAGATAATCGGTCTTAAATATTGATTTAAGACCGGTTCTCAATAGAACCGATCTAAAATAACTGATACTTTAAGACCGGTTATTTACAAAATTGGTCTTAAAGTAGCAATTATTTAGACCGGTTCTATGAGAACCGGTCTTAAAATTAAATTTTAATCCACAAGAACGCCTCTGTTTGTTAGATTTAGGACCGGTTGTCTAAGAACCGGTCTTAAAAATATATATTTTAGACCGGTTTTTTAATCGGTCTAAAAGGTTAGATACTTTTTAGATTGACTGTATCAAGATCTGATATAGAACCGGTCTAAAATGTATTTTTTAACTAGTCTTAAATGTGATTTTTGTAATAGTGAACATAGCCCTTTTAATGACTCGGGTAACCCAAAAAAACACAAGGAATAGCTCGAGATTGAAATTTATCATAGTTAGTTAAATCAGTAGCCTATGCCAAGTAACGAAAGGTTTTCAAACAATTATAATTAGCCTGTTTCTTACAAACTCTTTCATAAGGAGTTTGAAAACCTAGAATCCTAGAGGGCACCTAATGAATTATATATATTGACATCTTCACATGCTCCCCCAGAGTTGAATAGGTATGTAGGATTGAAGCATAAGACTCCTGGAAACCTGCATGAGGATTCTATGCTTTCTCTCCATAATTCCATTTTGCTCTAGGGTATATAGGCAAGATGTTTCATGCATAATACCTTTTTTCAAGAAAATATGTTTGCAAATTATTGTTCACAAACTCAATTTCATTATCACTACGTCTACATTTAACATGAAAAGCGAAACTGATTAAGAACATATGCAACAAAGTTCTTTATATATCCAATAGTTTCAGATTTATGCCTCATTAAAAGCACCCAAGTTGCTCTTGAGTAGTCATCAACAATTGTAAGGAAAAATTGATGACCTTGATGGGTAGGTGTCTTATATAGATCCCATACATCCATGTGAAGTAATTCAAAACAACAAAGTGATTTAATACAACTAGAGGGAAATGGAAGTTTGGTTTGTTTGGATTGAATGCAAACTTCACAACTTTTATTCATGTTAAAGCCTTTGTCTTTTACAAAATTCAGATGTTTGAAAACTGAAAAGGGGCATGACCCAACCTATTATGTAAGGTTGAAATGTCAATGAGATCACTATGATCACTATTCCCTTTATCAACCAAATTCAAAAGATTTACATCACTATTTGGTTCATTTTGTAGAATGTAAAAACCCTAAATTAATTACTAGTCGCCTTCATTTTCCCAACTTAAAGACCCTACAAGATATACTGGTTAGGAAGGAAAGTAACCATACAATGTGCCTCATTTATAATTTTTGAAACAAAAATCATATTAAACTGTAGTTTTGGTGCATACAGAACATTACTCAATTCAAAGTTATTAGAGAATTTAACAAGTCCTATATGAGTAACCAGCACCCTATCACCATTAGGAATTTTGATTGTTTTAATGGACCCTGTATATTTCTCATAATAATTTAACAAAGACATGTCTCCAACTAAGTGAGTGATTGTAACAGAGTCTATTACCCAATTAACAAGTGAAAAATGGTGACAAGAGGACTTTATCAAACTTGTATTGGTCAATGCGTGCACATTTGAAGTCGATTCTATGTTCTTTTTGATAAATTCTATAAGTTTATTGTATTGTTCACGAGTAAATGTTGGTGCTACTATATCATCATTATGGGCAGATCCGTCCTTGTCTGATTGACTCAGGTTTGCTCTCTAAATAATCCTTGGCTTGTTTCCTTTAAAATCAGTAGGAAATCCAACCAAATGCTGGTAGCTTCCTTTAATATGTCATTTCTTGTTGCAATAGGAACAATCTAATAGAGGGCTATTTCTTCCTCTTCCTCTATCACGTCCTCTTCCTCTAGCAATCATTGCCAATAGGAACAACAACAATTTTTGTTGTTGCATGAGTTGTGAGTAAATTTGAGAAGTGAGACACTTACCAGAGGGAATCGACAGGAGAACCGATTATTCTTCCTAGAACTCCTTTATCTTGGAATAGTACTGTGAAACTGTGAGACTCCCTTGGCGCATAGAATTAAGTTCCTTATGAAGACTGAAAATTTGTGATCCGATTACCTTATCAAAATGCTGTTGTAGATCAACCCAAACGAGATGAGCATCTTGATGAAAAATGACACTATTAGGCAGATCTTTAGAAATTGAATGTAGTAGCCAAGAAAGCATAATGGCATTGCACCTCTCTCATTGATAATGAAGTCGACTATCTTGATTTTCCTTGGTGTACGATTAGTTAATAAATCCCAATTTCTACTTGCCCTTAAGGGTAATTCTCATGGAGTGGCTCCACATAGTGTATTTTTCACATCCAATGAGCACTTGCTGAACAAGAGAGGCTGCTTGGGTATCAAAAGGGTAGAGGTAAAGAGGGTGAGTGAACGAAATAGAGTTGCTTGTGAGATCGTCTTTCGTCTTAGCCATGATAGATAAGATAAATCAAAAGTTATGAATGTAAATGAAGTTAAAGAGAACTCATAGCCTAGGTTGAGGTTCGAGAGACAAACGATGATAGCGAAATCTGGTGGATAATTTTTGGAGATCGCAACATGGAGAGATCGAAAGTTCTAGAATTATATTTTCTATGGAAACTCATGGTGTGGGTTGAGGTTCAAAGGATAGAGATGATCTTGACGAATCCGGCGAAAGAACTGAGTGATTGTGGAATGATTTCTGGGGATCAAAAGTTCTGGGGTTTCATTTTGCTTCTAAATCAAAATGCTCTTAGGCGGGTATTAGGGATCCGAATCTTGTGACCTGTTTCATGAAGTCCGATAGCCTTCTTGGATCACTGATCAAACTTGGGTCAATCATTCTTGAGGATCCGCGCTTCTTAGGCTTCAGATTTTGTAAGAACCTTCTTGGGTTGTCTTCTTTACTTTGGGCCTCTAAAGTCAGTACTTGAGGCATTCATTTGGACTTGTAACCCGGGGCTCTGATAGCATGTTGATAGGCAAATTCTTGACCACCATCAACTAAATAATTCTCTTTATTGAATTGATAAAACACAATCTATTCATTTACAATTGAGCTATTTAAATTTATAGACAATACTGGACTTGGACCAACATAACATACAAGGCCCAACTATGCTGTCTATTTAAGAATACAAACTAAACATACTAAACATCCTAATTTCTAGGCCGCTTGAAAAAAATATAATGATCATGTTATGCCTTGAATCAAGATTAGTATAGGCCTATGAAGTTCCTTGTGACAAGAAGTTAGCCCAAGATATACCGGGCAAAAAAAATATGAGTATTTGAAAATATCATTGAGATATGGAAATATTGAAGGAAAATGACTTCTTGTAATTGGTCGTCTTAAGGTAGACGTGTGTTCGGTCGGTCTTGATTTCATATTCCATAACAATATAATTTTGAGTTTTGTAGCTGATGTGATAATTTTGGGGTTTCGATCTCTCTCGCTCACATTACATTAATTATATCCTGCAAGGTTCAGTGCCATAATTTTATTAGGGGTTGGTTCTTAATTATTTTTGTCAGCATTATTTAGGTCGAATTACACATCATCAATTTTTGTGACTTTTTGAAACAAACTCACAAAAAAATTTTCGTAAGAATTTTCTTTAAATAAAAAACGTTGTTTAATTTTGTTATCATGCTTAAAAATAACTACTGCTTTTATTATTTTTATTCAAAAATAAAACCAGATTTAAATTAACAAAGTTAATGTTTATTATATTTTATTTTAGAGTCCCATTACCTTTAAAATGTTACAGGAAAATTTAATCCGTAGGTGCTTACCGTAGTTCATATGTTTATAATCTTTTAATTATGGCTTATGTATATAATGATTAAATGATATGTAAGTTGTCACAAAATACAATATATATATATATATATATATATGTGTGTGTGTGTAAGAAGATTTTAAGAATAAAATGATGGAACAAAATTATCTGCTATTGACATAATAAAAATTTATTACGCTCGTAATTATCTCACTACATCTTTATATAATATGTAATCTGATTGATTTTTATTTTATTTATATTAACATGCAAAATTAAGAGCGAGACTAATGACTATACACAAGAAAATTGTAAGAGTAAAATTGAGTCAAGAGTGAGAACCATCTCATCAATTACTAACATTGTTTATCTTACAAATTAACCAATTATGGCTATAAAGACTAATGACTATACACAAGAAAATTGTAAGAGTAACCTAATAAAAAAGGGGGGAAAAGTACAAAGACTTTATAAGTCAGGTACTACTTTAAGGATTTATGGATTGATTTTCCGAAAGTTATAACATGCTAAAAATATATTATGACCTTGCACCATAAATAAAATTAAGGAATAGATAATAAAAAAAAATAATGAGATTCCATATATGTCATGCTTCCAAATTTGAGGACATACAAATTGAATAATGTATTGTACACAGAAAAATATATTGTCCCATATTTTTAATTAATATTCGGTCCTTTTTAATTTTATTGTTTTGGTGGGTACCACTTTCTCACGTGCGCATTTATTTTTCTAATTGATGAAAATATTCTTATTCATTACGGGGAAAAAATACAAAGCATCGCAATCATCAAACATTGGAGGAGGACCCGATTAATAATTTTGGCTTTAATTTTAAAAACCCTGTTCATGCCCCCAAAAATAGACCCATCCACTTTACATTTTTTTAGGGCCTGAAGATCTCCATTTTACGCTTAAAAATTAAAATTTTAACCACTTAATTAAAGTTCACCGGCTCAGGAAAAAAGAAACTTATCTAAAGTTAAATGTTCTTAAAATAATTTTATACATATGATTTTTTAAGTTATATGTACTTTATCCTTATTTATTTTGGGTCGAAAATAAGTATTTTATCCTTATAAAAGCAGAGATATGAGCAAAATCTTAAAAGAACAGATTAATTTTACAAATTTCAATATAATTAACCTAAATATGTATGAATTAACATAAATACTGTATATCACTGGATACTTAGCATATTCTTATTGTTCATTTTTTCATATTGCAAAGTTTATCCATAAAAAAAGTATAAGCTACATATGTCTAGTCGTCTCTGGTTTTCCACGTACACAAATATCCTCCTACCAGTCAAGATACTAATCAGGTATTAAATGTTGGTATATCTTATAAAGAGGATTCGAATATTATAATTTATTACATTATAAGGGATTGTTCTCTTTTGATTCAACTTCCATTGGTAAGTTTTTTTTTTTTTAGGCTTTGGCGTACTCCTGGTGGAAGCAATAATATCTCCCTCTCTTTTTTTTTTCTTTTTTTTTTTGGCTACGTAGGGTATTCACCGGAGTGAACTTGATGACTAGTCCCTCATATACTATTGCGCTTAAGATAGGGTCAACCCTCCCAAGAGAATTTTCTCCATACACACCACCCCAAGGATCAAACTCAGGATTATAGCGCTTAAGGGAACGACAAGCATTTTACCACTTACGTCAACCCACGTTAGTGAAGCAATAATATCTCTAATTAGTAGGTAGTAAAGCCAAAAAAATCTTGGCCACAAACATAGGGTATATAGAGGCCCAAATGGCCAAAATATGATACTTTTAGGTCACCAAAAGGACCATATACAGCAAATAATTATTTCATTTTTTTAAATAGATATTACCTTTAATCCTTAATGTAAGAGCTATAGAAAATTCCATGCGAAGAACTTTAAAAATATGAAAAAACAAAAAGTTGCTTCCAATTTAAATATTCCTATGAGATGTGAGATTCCCAAAATGAGATATTCAAAATTAAGGCCAAAAGACACAAATGCCCTCCCATTATATATATTTTTTAAAAAAGTAATAACCCCCACTAGTGACCGGACATCGACCCCTGCCAGCAAGTAGCCACTGGCGACCGAGCCCCTTCGACTCTTGAGCCATATATGATGCCTGCAGATGTAATTATTTAGAAAAGTGGTAGGGTGAGGTTTGAATCGCCCAACACTTGTTTGCCAAAAATATTGGTGGCCATTGAGCCTCTAAGGCATTTCAATATATATATATATATATAAGTTAACTTTATATCTTTGACTCAAATTCATTCATAAATTTTGCTAAGGAATTTACTGCATTTCATTAGGTTTTGACAATTTTCATTTTCCAAGTAAAAAAATTCACACTATTAGGTTATTCACAAGTTTTGTGAAGTAATTCACCACATTTCGTTAGGATTTGACAATTTTTGTTTATTAAGTAAAAAAAAATTCACACTAACAAGTCATTCATAAGTTTTATTAAGGCATTCTCCACATTTCATTAAGGATTAACAAAAGTTGTAAATAAACTAAATGTGTAGATTTATTGTTAGTTGGTAAACAAAGGTTGTCAAAACCTAATGAAATGTGATGAATTCCGTAGTAAAACTTGTGAATGAGTTGATAGTATAGATTTATTCCTTGGTAAATGAAAGTTTTCAAAACCTAATAAATGTGGTGGATTTCTTAACAAAATAGGTAAGTGACCTGATGGTGTAGATTTGTTCCTTGGTAAACAAAAGTTGTCAAAACCTATTAAAATGTGGTGAATTACTCAACAAAACTTGTGAATAACTTAATAGTATAGATTTGTTACTTAGTAAAGAAAAGTTGTCAAAAGCTAATGAAATGAAGTGAATTTTTTAATAAAACTTTCGAATGATCTTGAGTCAAAGATATAGAGCTAACTTATGGATATTTGTTTGCACAATATATATTGAAAGGTATTGGTTGCTTAAATGACACCAATGTTTTTGGCAAACAAGTGGTGAGGGGGTTCAAATCCTACCCCCACCACTTTGCCAAATAATTACATCCGGAAATAGAGATCCAGCGTCGATGGGCTCGGTCGCCAGCGACTACCTGCTGATGGTTAATGGTCGGCTGGCGAGCGTTATTACTTTTAAAAATATATATGGGAGGGCATCTGTGTCTTTTGACATTGATTTTGAATATCCCATTTTGGGAACCTCACATCTCATAGGGATATTTAAATTGGAATCATCGATACTATGGAAATCGTGATATATGATGCTTATTAATTGCTATACATTACGGTTCCGAATCGTCATATATGCGGGTGCAATAAAAGCTCATCGCAGATAAATTACAATTTTAAACAGTTATTTATTTTGGACGTATTATAACAGTTATAACATAACACCCATTATCTATTGAGATGTGGTGAGGCTATGCTATGCATAATGCTATCATAATAAATAATAGACTCAAGTAAACAACCATTATAAAACTCTGTAACATACATAACAATGCTTTCAAAATAATCGTTATATATAGGTGGGAATCAGGGCCGGTCCTTGACGGGCCAGGGCCTAAAAGGGCTGGCCTTACAGGGCCCGAGGAAAGAAAAATTGTTATTTTTTAAAGCCTGGCCAGAGAGTATGCGGGCTAGGGTCGGCCCGCAGGGCCGGAAGTTATTTTCACAAGATTTAACTATATGTCTACATGCCTCATACAATAAAATAAATACAATTATTAATTCATAATCAAAGGTAAAAAAAATACTATCCACAAGTAACTCATAATCTCATACAAGGTATAAGAAGGCAAAAAGCTAAACACTTTAAGCAATATGATTATAACGACTATCGTTTTCAACTTTTTCGCTACTATAATCAATTTCAAGAAATTTTGATTGTACTTCACTTTAAGTAGTAAACTCTGCTTAAGGGGTAAAATATTAAAAATTAGTAAATTACCATTATATGTAAATTTGGCAATTTTAATGTTCTTAGGGAGGAGTCAGCAAGGGCACGGGTAAGAGGGGCTAGGGAATTTAAAAAAAAGAAGCTAAAGGGCTTAACGGGCCGACCCTACAAGGCCCTCTGTCCTATAGGGCTGGCTCTTTCAAGCTCGACTTCCTTTTGAGACTCTACTTTTGAAGCCCGGCCTGTGATTTAAAAGGGTTGACCCGATTTCCCGGCTCTACCATTATATAAAATTTTAGCATAGATAAAGTTTGCTATATAGCCACCTTTATTTATTATCTATAAAATGCTAACGGGTTTAATGAAACACCGTCATATATAGTGTATAAATATATAACAATTCTTATTTCATAACTGTTAATTTTTAAGGCTATTTTTTTAAAATAGGGATTCTCCTTTCGCCCCTGTAACACCTTACATTTACACTCATTTTGATGAGTTTTACATAGTGAATTCGAACCACTAAGCGATGTTCTTTTATAACACTTTTCAAATCCCAACCTCAAAATAGAATTCAAACCTGCAGTAGAGTGATTTTTTCTTAAAATTTCAAAATATTGTGGAAGCGTATTCTAGTGGTTCGCAACTTTGTTATTACTCATCAATTATTATCTTTTCCTTTAATTCAATTAGGGTGATTCTCTACTTAAACTTAGTTCATTTATTTATATACACAATTGTGTAGCCACACAAGGCTACCAAAGTGTTTACATCTAGTACATAAATCGTATATATGAATATAGTAGACACATCCCTGTCTTTGTTCCACCTATGCACCTCTCTCTTACAGTCCTCTTCTTTGTTCTCAGCATACCTCCTGTATCCACCTGTCTAAATGGTTGGTTTGGGGAGTGAGATTCGAGGAATCTCAATAGTAAACAGTGCTAACCATTACATAAATAAATGCTTTATGCATGACATGCTTACTTACATAAACAACATAATGACATATATACATGCTCAATGTTTAACATATTACACTAATGACCATAGTATAAACAAAATAGAGCTTCACTCATTCACATATGTTTCATACAATTTACCAAAATAATTAACACATCAATATACAAAAACACAAATCAAATCATGCAAGTTAGGAAAGTTTACTACATCTTGGACTTGTGTCATTTTCTTGTCCCATTTTCTTCCAACCATTGAAGCTTCTTGGAAATTCTTTCATGCTTATTCTTTCTTGGCTTCTCATGGCCCTAGATAAATACCACATTATTAGTGCAATGAAAAGTAAATGCCTAATGGGCTACATTATCCTTAAAGGCTTCCTTTTACCCTTAGAGTTCATACTAATTACATTTAGCCCATTTATTTCTCAAATTCGCATGGTAGCCAAAAGTTACTAGCATTTTGACCAAACTTTAAAAAATCATAATTAATTCTATAGAAATCCAATTGGAGTGGTTCAAAGTAGAGTCGGGAATACAGGCTAACCCGAAGGTTGTGGGCTGGCCTGCACCAACACACGGGACATATGGTACGGGCCCATACGGCCTGTACTTTTATGGGTTAGTAAAATGCCAACCCTAACCCGTAGTGTACGGGTTGCGGGCTAGCTTGTGGACTCTCATTTTTCTTTAAAAAAATAATTTTCTATTTTTTTAAGACAACAAAAAATACAAGATACATATATATGAACTATTAAATTTACCTTCCTAACACCAATCATTCCTCTTATACAAATTTAAAAATATAATCCATAATTCAAGAGATAAAGTTATCAAATCTGTTAAAGTTTATAAACAAAAAACATAAAATTATCCTCAAACAAACAAGATATAATAATTTTAAGAAGGGAAGAGGCTAATATTTTTTCTATTTAGATTGGGAGGTATCAAGATGGGAGTAGACCACTTATATGTTTTGTGAGATTTATTATATGAAAAAAAAACAATGCGGGCTAACCTGCCAACCCATAGGTTGGCTCGCATCAACCCACGGGCCATACAATGCGGGCCTGTGCAACCTGCATTTTTACGAGTTGGGAAAATCCCAACCCTAACCCTGCCCAACCCGTAGGCTAGCGGGTTGAGCCCATATTACCGGCTCTAGTTTAAAGTCCTATGTGAAGCTTTTTAAGTCAACTTTAAGGGAAAAATATTAACCATTGCCAATTATAGGGGTTAAATTCCTAGAATCCTTGACCAATATCACTAGTCCAGAATTCGTCCTAGTTTCTTTGCCTCAACTTCCACTATTCATAACTTACTTTATAGACATCTAAATCACGTATTCTACCCATAATTTTAAAGCTTAGGATGTCAACTATTTTTCTAGAAAGGTTCATGATTTTTGAACAAGGTTTGATCATCTAAAACCTCGTTACAAAAACCTGACCAAAATCTCGCAGTATTGACCTTAGTAACATTGAATTCCAATTTTAGGGTTTTTAATCTAACCATTTTTAATTCACAACCATACCATATTTCATACGATTTTTCCTAAGGAATCCATTGGAAACCTTAAATTTGGCAAAAGCATTCTCTTTATATATGCCCTGCATCTGGCTGAAACATGGCCTTCAAACCAATAATCACCAATTTCACAATCCAACCACTAAACTAATTTCATATGCTTCCCAAACATCATATAACCACTTGTATATGATTAAAGCATCATGAAACCCCAAGAACCTTAAATGATTGAAAATAGGGAAGTAAGAGAAAAGCCACAAAAATCCACCAACAAATACAATATATACATCAAATTGAAGCTTAAGCTCACCTCTTTTACTTTCTAGGGCTTGTTCTTGATTTCTCCAACTTTGACATTTTGTAGATAGCAAAAAACACCTTCTTTGAAGAAAATAAAATCATAGAAATGAAGCTCTTAAAGAGGAGAACAACCTTTATGAAGGCCTCAAGAGCAATAGAGGTGATTTCGAAGGTGAAAATCAAGCAAGAAGTGATTACCTTGCTTGTGTCTTCCCTTTTCTCTTTCCTTGAGTTCTATGGTCGAATTTTACAAGTGAGAGAGAGTGGTAAGATGGTATATTTTTTTTCTCTTTCCTTACCCTTAATGCTTGGCCGAAATTGGCCTAAAAAATAAGGGGAAAAAGAAAATATCATGTGGTAAAAAATGCTTCTTGTACAAGCCAAGTTAACTTAACCATGTGTAATTAATTGACTTTAGTTAATTAACTTTACTCCCTCCCTCTCTTTTCCTCATTCTTGACCGAATTTCCTTTCCAAAAGAAGAGGAAATGTTGACCAAATTTCTCTTAATGTTTTGCTTTTTGGTCAAACTTTTCAAGTTGCAATTTTACATATGTTTACTTCTTGACTTTTCAACTCATTTTTACTTGGCCAAAAATGCTCCTTGATTAATTTTGAGCTAAGTACTTTTATCTCTCTCTTGCTTCTCTTTTGGCCGAAAATGGCCCTTAATTATTGGATAAATAAGAGCTTCTTACTTTATGGCTAAAAGACCATTTCGCCCTTACATTTTTCCAATTTTTTCACATATGCTCAAATCTGTGAGAATTTTCTTTAATATTTGAAAATTCATAACTAATTGTACAGATGTCCAATTATGATGATTTTAAAGGCTATGTGACCCTAATTAGTCTAGTTTTAGGAAAAAATATAGCCATTACACTTCTAGATGCATATCAATATGACAAATCCCTAATTATATTATATATTTTTACACTTTATTTGGGGATTTTGTCATATTAATTGAGTTTAAAATGCTTTCTTTGTGCTTAATTGAAATTAAGAGTAAATATATTAAATTATGACTAAAAAAGGAAAAATTGTCAAGATAATGTTAATTATTCTTAATCATTTATTTCGTGAGAGGATTTGATATTGGTTTAATTGTCTTTAATAGTAGGTATTTGGAAAAGTGGATTAAAATTGAAAATGACAGTTTGGGGAATAAATTTCATAAATGACAGTTTAGTTCTCTGAATTTTAAAAAATCAGTTTGGTCTACTGAGCTAAACTCTGCGTTTTTGCATATTGGAATTTAGGTCAGTTTCAGAGTTCTTTTTTATGGGAGAAAATAGAGACTCAGAGCGTGGAATATTGCATAACAGAAACGAGAGTGTAGCATCGTAGTAACATACACCATCGTCTTCACCTTTTATCACCTTCATCTTCTTCTTCTCTCACCAGTGGCACCACTCCTTCCACCATTGCTGCCAGTGAGCTTCGTCTTTGTCATCTCACCATCTTCATTCCATCTCCACCATCATTAAATCATCACTGAAGAAGCTGAGAACGCAGAAATAGAGCAAGGAGTAGCAGAAAAGGAGTTGTTCATCATGATACACCATCTCCACCATCATTGAATCATCATCATCGACTTTCCATCTTTGTCTTCCTTCTATCTGCTTCCTTTGTTTTCCACCAAGTACAGTCGGTAGAGTCTTCATTATTACCGTTGGAATTATGCAAGGAGGTGGAAAAGACCACATCTTTTACCACCACAATCTCTTCTTTTCCTTCATAGCCCTGTCTGTCACTCTTATCTTTCACTCTTTCAACAATATCACTACAGTAGACTTTTTTCCAGAGCTATTGCTGCGTTGTGTTTCTAAAGCAATCCAATTATCATTTAATCATTATTTGCTATGGCTAGTTGTTTGAAGGAGATGTTGACTTTTCTTCTTGACTCTGGTTCTATGAATTGCCTCAGCTAATCTTCCTTCTCCTAGAGCAAAGGATTGAGTCTTGATGTTTAGAGTTATAAAAGGGGAGTTTTAGTTCTAATTTATCATGCTTGACTATATTTATGATTTCCTTGGTTTTAGGAGTTGTAATTTGTAGTTAAGACTAATATTTGTGGTTTAATCTTTGTTTGAACCAAATTTGTGATTTGAATTAGTTGATGTTGAATTTTTCTCTCATCAATATATGTGGTTACATATATGTTTAAGTGTGATTCAATTGATTCTCTATTATCTTGCATAGTATTGTTTAGATATTGAGTTAATTTTGGAGGTGCATTGAACCAATTGTATTAATTAATCTAAATCACACACTAAGAGTGTTTAATAGCATCTCTAGAGTAGGGGTTCCTCTCTTTTGGTGCTAGACTCATCGGTTGATGGGGGTTTGGTATTTTAGAAAACTTAGTGATTTCATCAATTGCATGCAAAATGGTTTTTAATAGTGTTTTAATAAATGATTATTTTCTAGGTTTAGGAATAATCATTGATTAATGCACTAGACTTAATGGTGTTTGAGGTTTGGTATTTTGATAGACTTTGATTGCAATTACTAATGTTTTATATTGAGTTTCGGTTAGAGGGATTAAGTCTAGCCCGGTATGGGAGATTTAATTCACCTAACTCAAGTTAGTTCAAAGGGTCTTTTGAGCATTTGTTTTTGTCAAACTAACACACTCCTAAAAATATTTTGAATCAAATGATAGAAGAAATTCATTGTTGTAGGGGATTTAATCATTATTTTCAAAACCAATTTCCATTCCATTCCACTTTTATTTTAAAAATCCAAAAATATTTTTGTAAAAGCATTTTAGTTTAGTTGCAATTTAGTTGTTAGATAAAAAGTATAAAAATCCTTTTTAACTCATTTCATGTCAATCATTGCACTTAGTTTCTAGGTAATTAATAAAAGGCTATTCGAGAGCCGATATGAGATTGCACTCTATATTGCGATTCTTGGTTAAATTTTTGAAGAGGTTACCAAGGCACAAAGCACACGCCTCCTTCACAATATAGTATCTCACTTTATTGATCACTGCACTAGAATTCGCTAATTTTTCTAGGCCAAACTATAAAAATGTAGAACTTCCAGCATACATATCCAAATGACACAAATGACATATTAAATTAAAGCTTGACATGTCTACTTTTAGACTAAATTTTTTTATAATTTTTGGATATCATTTGCCTATTTAAAATGTCATGTAAAATGACTGCCCTGCATAGAACACAAACTAGCATCATTATTCCAACTCTTAAAATTCAAATCCATTCTTTTTATACACTATTTCCCTTTTCCTTTGAATCTCAGTTAGGTTCTATGTCATCCTGACATATCCTAAAGGAATCAGATATTTTTTTTGCCTAATTCAAATAGAAATCTAAATTCTATTCCGAGTGTGGTTTATATCATTCATCCTGTTTCTCATGCATTATTGGGACTCTTGCTAAATCGGGGTTTAGCAGTCCACTTGATTTAGGCTTATCCTCAAGCCTCTAATCCCAAAATTCGAGATATCACAACCCTTGCATGCAAAATGAAATTGTGTACAAATTTATATATTATATGCCATCTGCTCCTTCTCGTTAGAAAGCATATGACGTTCTATAGATTTAATCTCTCTTTTGCTATCAAGTCTTGCTTGAGGCTGCATACCCCTTGAGCCCTTTAGGATAAGGAGTTCCATTTAGCCTAGCCACAAATTAGGAATGTCTTGATCCATCCCAAATTGCATGGCTATACTGGATGTATTAGTTTTGTTATATTATATAGTCAAATCCAACAAGAAAAACTAAAGCAGAAACTCTATCTAATACATATGTGTATACATATATATAACATCCTTTTTTTCATATATGGTATAACAATAAGGTGGTCAGGCTAAGTAACAAGTTCAAGCACACAGTTCCTCCTACTAGCATTATGTGGCTAATATTGGAAAAGCTAACTTGGATCGATGGCAGATTTTAGCTCTCTAGGTTAACATGATTTTGAAGGAGAGGCGAGTTGTGAATCATGTTATCCCTTTGTATGTTATACGTGTAGCCTTTAGAGATAATTGTGAATTGTGTTCTCCCCCTATAAGTTATACATGTGGCTTATAGCAACTGTATACTGTAACATCCTCATTTTTATTTTTAGGATATAATTATAATTTAAAGAAAATTATCATATTTTAGGTAATTTTTAGGAAAAAAAATAATAAATAAATAATTTTTTTTAAAAAAATTAATTAAAAAAATATTATTTTATAATATAATATTATTAAATAATATAATATAATATTATTATATAATATATTATATTATTAAAATAATATATACATATATATATATATATATAAACGTGGGGGGCGGCGCCCCCACTTTTGAAAAAGAAAGAGTTGTGGCACCTTATGGTGCCACACATAATAAAAAATAATAAAAAAAATTAGTTAGGCAGGAGGGGGTATTATAAATACCCCCCTCCTCACACACACTTCACGCAAATTCTGTGTGAAGTGTTGTGTATAAGGTGACGGACAAGGTTCTGATAGGAGTATTTTCATTTCTTCAGGGATCAATAAGGTACTCAAAATCTCTTCTAATTATAAAACTTCTTTTATGAAATATTTTCTAAATAATTTTCTCTTTCTTATGATATTAATTTTGTACTGATTAGAGAATATTTTAGGATTATAATTTTGGGCAAGTTTGAGTTTTGTCAGTATATGACTATAATAATATAGTTGATAACTAATAGTTAATTTTAATCGGTTTATTTTTGTTATTTAGTTGATATAAGATTTTATAATGAATTTTCTATATAATCAACTTATAAATAATGTTATTTTGGACTTTTAAACCGATTAAATTTAGATTAAATAATTTATTTGGGTTACTGGAGATATTGTTGAAATTTTAGTTGGTATAGTTTTAAAATATGAAGGACTAAACTGTCATTTATGAAATTCGTAGGACTAAATTGTCATTTATGAAATTTGGAAGACTAAACTGTCATTTAGGAAATTCGGAGGACTAAATTGTCATTTATGAAATTAGGAGGACTAAACTATCATTTATGAAATTCGAAGGACTAAACTGTCATTTTATAATTTAAACCCTAAATTATTATTTTCAGTTTTTATAGGATATTATTATTAGAATTTGTAAATAAGTTATAATTTTAACTTTTTAGAAAATTATTAACGGGTAGTAAATTGATTGTGATAGATTGATTTTGGCGTGTGTTTGAGCTCTTGGATTTGGAACAGTGTGATAATAATTAGCTTTGGCGAGAGGTAACCACTTTCCACTTATTATGTGTGTTGGTGTGTGTTTGTGAGTATTTTGTAAAATGATTATGAGATTGAAAATTATATATGGATATTATAGATTATTTCAATGAGTAATATTGAGGAGTATTTTGTTATACACTTGCTTTGTGGAACCATGTGATTTAAATTATAAGATGTATTTGTATATTTTGAATATCCTCATATGTGTATGGAAATCTTGAGAAAATTCCTATTGAGCTATTTATTGATACATATTGGGTTGTTTGGTTTGGGTTGAGATGGAGAAAGTTATTTTTACCACGTGGTATAGCCTCCATTGGTGCACGATGGTTGGCTTTTTATTGTCCCACCAGTTCAATGAGGGACTGTCCCACTAGTTCAATGAGGGACTGCGACACCCCACCAGTTCAATGAGGGGAAAGACCCATGGTCTGGAAACATGCTCTGTGGATTTTGGCCAATCCTCATCATGTGACCGGAGAGCTCTTTGAGTGGCCAGTAACATGGATATTAACTTAGCCCATGGGTCTAGTCGGCGGAAATAAGGCGGTTCGGATGGATTGATGGGAGGCACTTGGGAATTGTGATATGAGATTTGAGATATAATATTATACTTTCTGATATGAGATTTGTGTACAAAACAATGATATTAGATTTTTAATATTTTATTATATAAACTGTTCCACTTGGCACCTCATGAATACATGTCAGCATGTGTAATGAGTTGGAAAGCTGGTTACTGAGGCTTTTGTCTCACCCCGTTGATTTAACATTTTTCAGGTGATAGTTTTCGTGCTGGAATGTCGGGAGGAGCTCCTGAGGCATAGATATATCTCTATGGCCTCTTGTAGTTTATTATGTGTTGAATTGATGTATATTGCCACTCATAGGGCCTACATCCTATAAACTCTGTTTTGACTACATACTTTGTATTATCGTATCATGGATTGGATATTATAATATTTAATAGTTTTTGAGATTTTATCTCTATTGTGATTAGTCTTTGAGAGATAATATTAATATTATGGAATTAAGGAGATGATCTTACATATACCACTTGTGGCTATCTTTCATACATTCAACATAGTGAAATCTTTGTAAATCTTTAACAATTTCCTATAACAAGAGAGGAACCTTCTATTAGAGATTTTTCAAGAAAAAACCATGAGCACAGCTTGGGTCAAAACCTAGCTACAAAACATGAAGTGAATAATAATGGAGAATATAGAATGGAGAAGGGAAGTCATAACTCTATATGATTAGAATAGATCACGAAAATAAATTTTACTTGGCTAGGGATGAAGAACGAAAATGTGTGTTAGGGCTTGCTTGCTTAGCAACTTGAGTAGCTGTTGCTAAGAAGCATAGAGAAGGCTTTATGAATGGTATGGTTTTACTAAAAATGATAGTCAATGATAAAAAAAGACAACTAGAGTAATGGGGTTTCGAGGTTAGTGAGTTGGTAGTTTACATTTGACCTGAGAGGCTAAAACGAGTGTGCTAATGAATGAAATGGAGAAGGAGAGAGACATTTAAATAGAGGGGAAGCTTAAATTTATAACAATTTAAATATATCACCTATGATGTATTGCTGTATTGTTATATATATAATAGTTATTGTATGAAACCGTTAGGTAATTTCAAACCATATATTATAGTTTCTAGCTAATAATCATTAAATATATGCAACATTTTTTTTTTAAAAAATAGGGGGTACTGCTATTGATTTTCACCTAATTTCATAAATAACAAATAAACAAACAACAATACAATATACCATTATTAAAAACATAGAAATTAACCCAGCACAGCAGCAGGAAAACAACAATACATAGTCAAAACAGAAATTAAGTGCCTCTTTTTCTTTTCCTAGTCTTAGCTTTTTGTGAGTTACTTTTTTAGCTTGAATTCTTCTCTTCTTGTTAAGTAATAATTTTTCCCTCTTCAAGACCCAAATGCTTTCATTATGATGGTGCTTAATGTACAAAGCATCTTCTTTATCCAAATTTAATAGTTCAAGTGACTTCCCATTGAATGAATCATCCTCAACTCCATCACCCATCTCCTCTTCAATCAAACAAACAATAAACCATCCATGCTTAGAAGGATCACAGATGTAGAACACTTGTTTATCCTAAGTCAACCCACTTGTAACTAAAAATATGAACCCAAAATTCAAAATAATCCAACTCCCAAATGCCCTCAATCACCCCAAAGTATAACATCTTTGCATATATAGGATTTCTATCTTTGGAACTTGATACATGCATGGTGTTAGCTACAAAAGTTGCATCACTATTTTTTATTTTGCGTTGATCATCTTGCTCTTTGGTGTAGAAGGTGAATCGATTGATGATATTGCTTGCGTAATATGTTACTTGATTGCTTAGACCATATGCTATGAACTTTCATTTGCTAGAAAATGATTTAGGATTAACTATATACTCATAAAGGACTTGATCTTTGAACCATGTTGTAAAATGTTTATTGTGTTTTTGAACACACCATTTTTCTCCTTTGTATAGATTTTCCCTCTGAATTTAATGCACATGGTTGCACACATACTGATTAACCTCCTTAGAGTTATACAGCACATATAGGTGTGCCTGCTCCAACTATTGGTCAGAGATGATTACAACTTTCCTACCCATAATCTCTTCCCCATCAGTCTTTCTTCCTTCATACCAAGACATGGAAAGCTCAATATCACTTGCATGCTTTAAGTATATGGCAGAAAATTCAGTGGCCTCTTAACAAAAATATCGTTTAACAATGCAACCCTTTAGACAACCTGATTGTTCACAAAACCTTTTATTATCTTTATGAAATGTTTAACTAGGTACATCCACCTTAAATAGGCTGGGCCACAAAGTTGTACCTCTCTAACCAAGTGAGTTGTTAAGTGGATATGATGTCAAAGAATAATGGAGGAAAAGACATCTCAAGCTTACACAATGTGTGCACGATTCTCTTTTGTAACCTCGAAAATTTTTGAGGATCTATCACTTTACTGCAAAGTGACTTAAAGAGGAAGTATAACTTAGTAATTGTAGCTCACACCTCATAAGGGTACCCTATATAGCCACTGGAATCAAGTTCTCTATCAAGACTTGGCAATTATTTGATTTTAATCATATCAATTTCAAGCCCTTCATTGACACGAGTCTTCTGATATTTGAAGAGTAACCCTTTAGCACATTGTCTGAAGAAAAGAATTGACAAAAACTAGTTTTTTTTCTTCTTTTAATAGTGTGTGAGCTGTGGGACAAAGAGATGTATAAGTTCCCCTCTCCTCTAGTACTAATTCTTCCTTTATTCCTATATCAACCATGTCTAGCATAACATTTTTTTCCATCTTTAGTCTTCCCTGGCATATGGAGTAATATGACAACAATGTGTTCACACACATTTTTCTCAATGTGCATAACATAAAGAAATTGTCTCACATCCAGGGTTCTCCAATAAGGAAAGTCAAAGAAAATAGACCTTTTCTTCCACTTGCTTGTCCCAATATCCCTTGCAAATGGTTTGCCAAAAAGACATTTTATATCTTTCATCTTTTGATATGCCTATTCACCGATCAAAGGTTGAGGTGCCCAGCCATCTTTTAATTTCTTTTTGGAATATTTTTTCAAACTTTGTTAAGCATGCTCCCAAAGTAGCCATCTTTAGTGAATTCAGGGTAGTTCATATCAAACTTCTTCCATTCTGGAGGATCAGTAGGATGTTAAAGCATGCCGTTATCTGTCATTTCATTTGCATACCACATCAAATTTTTTGCATTATCAGGATTGCTATACAAGTATTTAAATATTGGTATAATGAGGAGATACCATAATGCCTTATTTAGGATCTTCCTTCTCTATTGGTAGTATAACTCCTCATACATGGTGTAATATACTGAAATTTTGTAAATTAAATTTCTTTATGTGTACTTTATCGGATGAAAAATTTAGTGCACATATGTATAAATGTGTGTTTGGGAAACTTGGAGACTCTTAAGGGACTTAAGAAAGATGCCACATAGGGAAAAGAAGGCATACATGGCGCCATAACTAAGTGTGGGACTTGCACGAATACCCGACAATTACTAAGGCACACCGATGCACAGACTCGATAGTTCCTAGAGACCCAGGGGGTAGGTGGTACCATTTTAAGGACCTTCAGGGACACTTGCGCCACTCAACCTAAAGAAGGGCACGTATCGTAAAATCAAGTAGCCTTGTATCAAAAGGCAATTTTATTAAAGCAACTTTATTAAAGTAACTTTTGACTCAGTAACCCAATTAGCCAATCAAACGGTTCCATTTTATAGTGCACATTATACATGTGCTATTTAATTATTTCAATTCACCGATCCCTGGTCCGGCCACATACCCGATTTTCCTAAACACCACGTTGGAAGCTAAATGAATTCATCATACTTCCTTTCCCTTGACTAAGGTCCAAGCATAACCGAGAGGAAGGGAATACAAATTTTAAGAGGTGCTTTGGGTACCCTATAGTATAAAGAAAGATAATCCAATACATATGATTGCCAGTTACCTTATAATTAACAAAAGGAGCGACCAACACCCTGAATTTTTGAGCACTTGACACATGTCATAAAATCATATCCAGCACCTCCATACTCCCTTAAAATTTTGGAAAGCTCATAAAAATATAGAGAAAATCAGAAAAATTCAAGGATAAAGAAAGAGGAGAGAAGTTTTGTGGTCTTTAGCAAGTTCGCTGATTTCACCTTCGATTTCACGTTTTCAGCTAATAGACCCTTCATTAATCTTCTTCTACTTGATGAGAGCTTCATTTATAGGGTTTTGGATTTCTAATATAAGGATTTTGTTGTCATATACTTGGTGGAAGTACTTCCAAAATTCCAAATCAATCGTAGAATCGAACAGAGGTAATTGTAAGCTTCAATTTGAGTATAATGTCTTACCGTTTTGATGAGTATTTTTGGAGTTGTAAAAACCCTAGGGTTTCAGACAAGAAGGGTATTTTGAGCTTTAATGGGTGTTTGATAATGAGCATGATGTTAATTAGGGGTTTATGATGGTTAAGAACATGTTTGGAGGTTGAAATTTGCAAGAACACAACTTGTGTTCCTTAGGATCATATTCGGCCAGCTTTTGTTCTTGGGGTTGGAGCTAGATTTTTATCAATTTGATATTATAAATGTATTATATGGCTGAAATTGTGTAGGGATAGCATGAGGATATGATTTTTAGATGATTGGTTAGAAATCACTAATTTTGGAATTCAAAGTGTTGATGTTGAATTTGCCAGATTTGTGGCAGTTTGCTTATGAGTTGTTCCTGAATAGTCAAAACTTATCTAATGACTGATATTTTACATACTTGTATATACATCCTAATCTTTCTAATGATATGTAATATGCATCATTTGGCCCAGTCAATTGTGAGTTATGCCCTTTTGAAGTTAAGATACAAATACTGGAATATATTTTCAGGCAGTAATGTTAGTCATGGGTGTTTGAGGTTCTGAACTAGTAATTAGCACATATTGGTATTTTTACTTGAAATAGAACTTAAATCACTTCCCATAGAAATTTTAACCGTCCCACTTATATTTTTCTAAAATATGTTATGAATTTTTAAAGTTAGGGGTCAAATCTGCCAAGTTGAGATGACCTACGGATTTAAGGTGTTTAAGGTTAATTGCACTAAGTTTGACTCCAAAGGTTAAGGACATGTATTAGAAGCTAGTGTAGCCTCTATTTTTTTTTGTCTCTATGACATAATGTAGGAGTTTTAGAAGATATAAATGTAATTTAGTATAGGTAATAACACATTCGCTCGTGGATTCTAACTTATAGGATTTGATCTTTTCCCGGGTCGACCACAAGACTGAAAAGCAAGGACAAGTTGATAGAAATATATTTATTTAGTAATTCTTTCTTTCATTTACTATGTAATGCTTTACATGTATGTTTTACCATCAACTATGTTATGCTTTGAGCATGCATGTATGCCAGGTGGACGCCCAAGCTAACTGAAAATATGCCAGGTGGACGCCTGAGACAAATGTGAATATGGTGGGTAAATGAAGAAAGAAGAAGAGAAAAAGTTCTTTTGTTGATTATTTGTACCTATTACTAGTTTAATAGACTTAAATGATCTTATGAGTTATGTATATATATGGATGCTTGTAGACATAAGTAGTAAGGATAAGGTGGTATCAGAGTACTTAGTTATTTTATCAGAATATTTGCATATTTGGTAACATTGGACTATAATAAGGTAAGAATAGGATATAAGGTAGATTATCAGTACCTGAGTATGGTATCAGAATTATCAGGAAGTGATGGTATCAGAAGATACAACTAATATATTAGTATCAATAACGGTACCATATTACTGTATAAAAGTGAATTCAGTAATATCTTATATGTATACATTAATTAGAGAGGGGTTTTACATATGGGACAATGTTTTAGTGATGCATATTCATTCCTAAACAAGGCACAAGTATTGGTGCATGCATGTATCTTCTTGTAGCTAAGGCCGACAGAGTGCAACATCTTTTTTATGGTATATGTTTTAGGTGGAAGCACATTTTTGGTTAGTAGTATTTTATTTAAAGCCTTAAGCAATTATGTAAAGCTCGTATCAGACAATCCATTTTCGCCTTTAAGTTATATAGCACCAATACAGTACTCAATAAGGTAAACTTAGTGTACTCATACAATGGCTACACTACATTACCCTTCATAGTTTCTATCATTTTAAGATAATCCCAGAGGTCCTCTTCTAATGCCTTGGCCATATCATAAAGATAGGCGGTATAACGACCCTACCTCCCTCTACCGCAGGCCGACATGTCAGCACCCCTTCCTTATACCATCGTATGACTGACGTGGTACAGGTATTGTCCCTTCCTCTGGGGGATTTGTTCCTCTAGGTGTAATACTAACACCTGAGAATGCCTCCCCAAGGGCTTGAAGCTAGGACATGAGGATAAGTCCAAGCCTTAAGAGACACTTGGTAACCACTTGCGCCAATCTCCGGTGATCTAGTGATTCGGTGGCACGTGTCACTTACTTTAATTAAGTGGGTCCTACCTCTTTTCTTAGGCCTTTAGCCATCTAAATCTTTAGGGAAAGTGAGAGTCTGATGATTTCCCTTGGCTCTCGGGTTCGGTGTTCGGGAAAGTTAGTTGGGTGATCGGACCAGAGACTAGTAGATTTCCCCGGCTCGGGATAAGGTAGCACCTCTGGTGATGACAACTCAAAAGGTAAAGTAACTTTATCATCATGATAGGACAAGTGTCATACTCTCATTTAGCCAACACATAAAGTCAAAAGTGACTTTATGCTCCCTCCTCTTAGATGGTGCTATGTGTCCCCCTATTTATGGGACTCACATTTTTTTCCTCCGTCTTCTACCTAACCGTCCACTTTGTTGGGGAAGGAAGGTCCGAGGATTTTTCCTGAGTCTACCCATGAGATGTCATTTTTTGTGGTCCCTACATAAAGAAAAATTAATTTAATTAATTAATTAATTAATTAATTATTACTTTATGAGTCAACAAGTCAAATCTTGCCAAGTGTCCTCCTTTATTCAAATTGGCGCCATATACACATATACTTGGCATTGATGAATTTCTTCCGATTGCTTATATTTACAAGCAATATCGGGCTCTCATATTTCAGTATGTTACATTTTGGCCATTGAGCTCTAATCCAAGTTTAATCACATATAATCCTGATGTAAACTTGATTAGTGATGATTAGGAATGGTTAGGAACAAGATAATCAAGATTTAAATGAGTTTGAAAGAATATAAAAAAGTCCAAGAAGGTGATTAAAAACTGTGAATAATATCACTCGAGTGTGACTTGTAATCGCTTGAATAATCTCTTATCACTTAAATGATTTCTTGATTTTTCAGATCACTTGCAAGTGTCCTATAAGTGATCAAGAATCTCTTAAGTAATTTCCTCAATCACTTGAGTGTTTTTTAAATTACTTGCAAGTGTACTGCAAATGATCAAGAATCACCCAAGTGATTTCTTGAATCACTCGAGTGATCTTCATCAAAAGATCACTAACTCTCATATCTCTTGCAAGTGATTTGCAAGCGACTTGCAAGTGAGGCCTATCACTCGAGTGCTTACCCCATCACTTGAGTGATTTTATCTTTAAAATCTTAACTTGATCTAATCACTATCGAGTGATTTGCTGAAATTCTTGAAGTAAAGCTTCATCACTTGAGTGCCCTTTTCCTTTTCAAAACATAGATAGTTTGACACAGAGGTCAACTTCCAATGGGCATAAATCTTTGAATGTGACTCTAAATTTGGAAAATACCTATCCCTAATAATATCTTTAAGTATACTTTTCATAGCAACAAGAATCAATCCCAAATACATTGTATTCCAAAAGTTATGATCCAATTCATAACATCTGCTCTATAATACAACATTGATTTCGAGCACCAAATTTCAAAGTTTATATCTCTTTCATTTGAACCTATTTAAGCATGAAATAAATGTCCATAAACTTCATTTAGAGTCTAGTTCCATAAGAAACAAGTTTCACCTTAATTGAAGTTGTGGTATAGGAGATATGTCCAAATTACTAAACCTATTTTGGAATAACATGAAAAATTCTAGTGTCAATTTTCAAAACTCATATTTTTCATCTGAACTTCTTTGAACTTGATCTTAGTGTTTTTTTGTTGTATTTAAAGTCTAGTTTCATATGAAACAATTTTTAACTCAATCGGAGTTTTGATTTGGGAGATATGACCAAATCACCAAACCCTTTTTATGCAACATGAAAATAGAGCTAAACAGAGTATATTGAAATTGAATAATCACTTGAGTGATGCTTCCATCACTCAGTAAAATGTGTGAAAATCTCTTCTAGAGATACCACTTGAGTGATAATGAAGTATCACTTGAGTGAATTTTATATGATTTCAATATAAGGTACTTTAACTTTTGATTAAGCCATTCCAACTTCCATTTGAGCATGACAACCTCTAATACCAAATCTAAGAACTTGAAATTTGATATTCCCATTATATTTTGCAAGTTCTTCTTTCTTTAATTTCTTCTCTCCTTCTTCATGATTATTCTCCACAATCCTTTTGATAATTACTTTCTTTCTTGACTAATGTCTTCAATCTCTTTCTTCTTCCTCCTCTTGATCATTCTCTGTAATTCAACTTGATATCTTCTAATCTTTATTTGATTAATCTATAGATATATTTCGTATTAAACATAGTAGTTATTCAATGTATATAATAAATATATTATGTAAATTTTTTTCTCTTAATATTTGACATCATCAAAACAAATCATATCTAACATTCTCCCCTTTTCTGATGATAACAAATCCTTTAATCAAAATATGTATGAGTATAAATTAGATACAACATATTTTGATTGTGATTCTCTTCCCCTATTTGACATCAATAAACATTATAAATAAATGCTTGTGGATAAGAAAATATGAAAACAAATTAGAAATGTTTTTCTCTCCCTTAATCAAAAGGAATGTGTCAAGAAAACAAGTTTTTCTCATCCTATTTGAAAGTATTTTCATAGTTAATATGATACAAATAAAAGAAGGTTTTCATGAAAACAAGTTTGAAACAATTTGAAGAGATGTTCAAGAAAAATTTCATAATCAAAGAAAATTGATACTAAAGATGTGCAAAATATTCATAAAATATAAAGAGATAAGGTTTAGAAATGCTCATTTGGATTTGGCAAGTTGATGATTGATCCATAAATTTCATTTCCTTCCTTTCTCACTATGTGAGATCCATGATGTTGTATACACTATAGTTTCGTTACACAACTCTGGATGATAAGATTGATGCTCAGAAGGATGAAAGATGGAAGGTGACTAAGGTATTGGCTCCCCAAGTAGAGGTTCTAATGTATATGGTTAGTCAGGTTAGATGTAGCTGGAGAAGGTGTGGTCTCAATAGTTACCTTAAGAGCGGGAGTACCTATAAGGTCTAAAATGAGTTTAAGAGTAGAACTAAGGTTGAGTGGTACAACGTCATACTAGAGGAGAGAAAAAAGAGAAGAATAGTAGGTGAGGAGAAGTCTAAATGTCCCTTAAGGAAGTAGTACTTGATTGATTTATACTTAACCCTCCATACTTGTTGGTTACAATATTCTCAGATCTAGGTAGGTATTTCCATTCCTACTATATAGGCTCTTTAAGTCTCTTCTTGGTTAGTAGTTAGACTGGATGTTTTGATGGACTTAGTTAAGATTTGCAACTTGATGAGTTTACTTCTATTGAGCCCTACTTATTCTTGGATTGGATCCTCCATGTTAGGCCTGCTCTATCCTCGTGGGCCTAACATACTAGATTCCGGGCATACAATAAGTCCCCCACTTTCTAAGTTCAATTAGGTATTGACTTAGAGAGTAAGGTGTGATATTGGTTGTTAATTGTTTATCTTGATTTGATGGTCATGCTTGGACTTTGCCTTGTACGTACGTTCCTTCTTTAGCCCTTATGTGTCATTGGTCAATTACTCGCAGCTTATTGGTTAGTTATTTCAAGGCTTCTTGGGTAGTTTCTTCCATAACTTCTCATTTTCTCTGGTGCATATTTTCAAGTGTTGGCTTCAAAGCTCTACGAAGTTGAACCAAAAACTTCTGACCTATATGTAAGAGGTAAGTTTCACCCAAGAGGGGGGTGAATTGGGTGATGTGGTAAATTTTTGACTGATACGGTGATATGAAAACTGAGCAAAGTAAGAGTTGAAATGAAGAAGATTGCATACAAAGATTTATACTAGTTTAGCCTCAATCCCAGGCCTACGTCCAATCTCCAGAGGTCAATCACCTACTGAGCCTTTCACTAATCCTCCAAAATTCAGTTGGTTCTTGGAACGCATGTTACAACAACAACTGTCCTTGTAAGGACTTCAACTAGAAACATTCTACACCTAGAAATTTCTCTCCCCTCATAAAAAGTCTTACAAGCAGAGTGATTCCAATGACTCTTCTCTCTCCTGCTTACACTTAGTAAGTCTTACAAGCAGAAAGTCTTCTAAGGAACTCCAACTCTCTCAGCTTCTCCTGTAAGGAAACTCTACCCTCTCAAGATCCCTATACCTTAAGATGAAATTTAAAATGAAAGTATTTTACAGAAAATCTCTTACAGAGCAGATAAAATAATCACTGATGCTCACAATATGAATATAATGGAATTTCAAAGAATTGTAACTGATAAGCTCTTTCGTATGTGTTCACTGCAATATCTCAATTCTTCTGTGGAAGATCTTTATATCAGTGTATAGAAGATGAACGTTGCAATGTATATGTTGTGGAGCGGTATGGGCATTTGAAATCTTTACACAGGCTGTCAGAGCGTGTGCCAGTTACTCGTGGTAGTTGTTGGCCTATGTGCAGTGTCAGCTAGCTCATACCATTGTGTCTGCCATTTTTTACTTCTTCATCCGTTTTGCTTATCCAATAATTGAAAACCTATTTCACACTTGAACACTGAAGTCTTCTTAGTTTCTACAAATGTATGAACTTGAGTTTATCATGACCAACTCGAGTGCAAAATTTGTCAACACTCGAGTGCATATTGGCAAACTCGAGTGCATCTTATTTTTCAACATTCTTCCATTGTTTCTTATCAAAACTCTTGAGAGTGCAATGGGAAAACTCGAGTGCTAAATCATAAGAACTTGAGTGCTATTAAAAGGACTCAAGTGCAGTAGATATTTTTATGTGCTAGATAAGTTTTTTGATGCAAACTCTAGGGAGTACAGTGAAGAAATCAGTGTGAAAGAGAACAGAACTCGAGTACAAGCTTCAGGACTCGAGTGCATAACTTGTTCTCTCAACGCATCTCTTCTTAGGTAGAAACTCTCATGCTTGAACTCTCTGAACTTAAGTGTAATGAGGTTGGGAACTCGAGTACAACTATTTAAACTCGAGTGCACTTCCTTACCTTCACAATTACAAATCTCTCGGGTACAAAGTCTCATTGTAAAACTCTTGACACTTGAGTGCAAAACCATACTAAAACTTGAGTGTAAAATTGCATACTCGAGTGCACTTGATTTCTTTTGTGCAAGAACCACTTGGGAAAAAACTCTTTCCCTGAAACTCACAGGACTCGAGTATGTTGCTTCCCAAAACTCGAGTGCTACTTTTAAAACTCGAGTGTACTTCTTAGCTCCTGATCTTGGCTACTTTTTGGAATAAACTCCCATATTAGAACTTCTAGAACTCGAGTGCATATCATTTTTGGACTCGAGTGTATGGTACTAAACTCGACTATATTGGTTCCTGACAAGTTGACAATTTAAATATCAGTTAAGTCTCAATGGTACTTATACTTGCATAGGAAAATATCAACCAGACTTGATTGCTTGGTCCAGAACTCGAGTTTATTAGCCAGAACTTGAGTTTATTTGCCAAAACTCGAGTGCATAAGTAATTATACAACATTTATGAATGAGAGTTTATGCAATGCTTTCTTTAGTAATATTTACACAATGTACTTGATTAAATTCTATCATTTCCTTACAAAACACTTTATCACTATTTTGTTATCATTAAAACATGGATTCTAACACTATCTTTTATGAAAATCTCTAAAAGTACTTCCTTTCTTTTTCTATGCTATATTTTTACTTTCATTTCTGGTGTAAATTACTGTGGCTCGTGTCTTCTTTAACTGTGTTCTTCAGAACTTGGGTTTGATTAGTTAGGGTTTTGTTTGATTTCTCATTTCCTTCTATATCTTTACTCTTGTTCTTACGATTTTGCTATGAGGTTGAACCTCCTTCTTCCAATATTTGCTTGAAGCACTTTGGTTTCGGTGGGTCGAACTCTTGATCCTGACATTCTAAACCACTAATTTTGAACCCCTTTAGATTTATGATGAAATGCACCTTTTTTGGTTTTGTCCTTCTTGATTTTTTGGTTTTTGACTATTGTACTTTTGGCATTGTCACCTGTTTGATTTTTTCTGCTTTACGGCTTTACTTATTATAGGTTACCATGTCAAAATCAGATAGTTCATTTATTAGTATCACCAGCTATACTGAGGGAAACTGTGGCGCTAAGGAATCACTTGGCGAGGGTGAGGAGGTATACCGAGATAGTGAGGGTTCTATTGAATGAGACCAAGATTTAGATGTGAACTTTGAGAGTACTGGTGCTTTAGTAGGATCCGTAGCCTTTACCATATAGCATAAGAGCCTTAAGAGAATCTATAGAACTTACGGTATACATCAGCACATTCTTATGAGGTCCCTTCCCTCAGACACAAAAACAAACTAGTATGTCGATGGTTGGGCGGTCATTTATATTAAACCTTTTAGGTACGGAGCTTGAATATCCTTATCTCCTTTGATCGTAGGGTTATGCCACTACTTTGACCTTACTCTATCTTAGCTTATGCCCTATGTTTAGAGAGTGGCGATGTCGATAGAGGTCTTAGCTAATAAAGTAGGGATTAAATTTTTAGTAAATGACCTAGTAGAGTCATACTATCTGCTTATAAGGAATCTTGGGACACTTACTTATTTGGTAGGATGAGACACACGGTTTCAATTGAGAACCTCCAAATCAATGACCATGGGTGGGAGGAGTGGTTTGTATTCATGGACTCTCGATTCTTGGTTGAAGATGGCCTAAGAGTCTGCACTAGGTGGTACCTTGATGGTAAGTTCTTCTCCACCCCTAATCAGTGGTAGTATGAACAGTGTGAAGTTCTTACACAGTATTTTTGCAGAAGTAAGCGAGGATAGGAGAGCTCTAGAGGGAGGTATTAGAGAACAAACGAAGCATCTTTTGGTCCTCTTAGTAGCTGAGGCATTATGGAGATTTGCTTACTATGAAGAACACCCCTCCAGGTAAATTTTTGTCATTACTATACCACACAAGCCCCTTGTTTTGTTTAAATAGTATGTTTGATTGGGTGTTTGTTATTTCAGCCAACTCGATCATAAAGGAAAAACCTTTCAAACTCATTAGTGCTAATGAGATTAACGTAAGGCTTCACCCTAAGACCAGTAGTCGATCGGGGTCTTCCCCTAACTGATTGATATCAATCCTAGCTATTTTGAAGGTTTAAAGTATGGCCAGAGGAGTAGCTAAAACTAGCAAAAAAGCGTAAGAGTATCGGTTGGAGTTTGTCCGGAGGTTTTGATTTGCAGTTCCCTAGTATGACCTCGTTAGTATCTGATGCGCATAAGCACTTCTTATTGTGTGACGCCTCTTGTTCTCCCATAATCTGGCCAAACTAAAGGTATAGGGCTTGTCTAGTTCAATGACATCATGCATTACCTAAGTTTTCCAAGTAAAGCCTTGCTCATTTTGACATTGGTTGTAACTTATCCTACTTTTTGACTCTCCTTCTTGGTGTGTAGGGCTTCCAAGGCTTACTCTTTTTAGAGAGTAAGGTCTCCTAGCTAGTGTCTTAGTCATCTGAGAAGGAAAAAGCCAACCAAGACCTGCAGCGGGAGGTGGCATGACTACTGGACATACAATATAAGCGGGAGGACCATGTGTAGAGTCTTTTAAAGAAGCTAACTGAATCCAAACATAAACACTCAAACCTAGGGGCTGAGAATGATGCTCTAAATCAATAGCTCAAGGACATTGGCACATAATCATTCTTTAGAATCTGAGCATAATTGATGAAAGAATTTAAGGAAGGTAAGTCAAACAAGTGGGAGCCCAACCAACCTATCGTGGAATATGAGTTGATGTATGTTCGTAAGCTTAAGGATGACTTTCATGCTAATGCTATGGAGGATGGCTCTGTGACTGTTGCTGAAGGTGACACAGAATGGTACTGTGGCTAGTGTAAGGGATGGAAAGTAATAGTGGGCACTTGTCCCATTTTTCTATTTAAACACTGTTTATGTATTTTATTTTGGTTTGGCCGTTTGGGGCTTTTTTGGTGTCGTTTACCCCAACACTTTATGATAATTTCTAATACTTCATATTCTTGAATAGTAAGACTGACAACTGAGGATATTAGCCTTAGTTTAAGTATGGCTTGCTTAGTTAATTGACTTAATCTCTATTGTGCTTATATGGGTGTTTATTTTTTTAAAAGATTTTGGCATGTTAGTGCATAGTTGTCTTAAGACTCTATCCCACATTCGATGTTAGTTGGTAGGTATGCACGTTACATCTTCGTGGCCTAGTTTGTGTTCTACCACAAGAGTCAGAGTAGAGCACTCTTAGTTCAATGTGTCATTGGCATAATGCATTGGTTTGGCATACCAAGCCTAATTAGGTAGATAAGTAAGATTATCATGTAAAGCTGAGATGTTCATGAGATAAAAGACTTATTTTTCATTCAATTAACAAGTTACAGAGTGAAAATCAGAGTAGTACATTGCATTGTAAAGTCCGTTACTACCAAGCTTCAAACAAGGAAGAATAACCGTATAGTTGGTGTGTAAACTGTGAAAATTTGAACTCTTAAGACCTTTCATTAAGGAAACCTATGAAAGTGAAAATGAATAGATGGCGGGGGCTTTTGGTATCAAATATACTAAATACAACCAGAATATATAGCTTAAAGCATTGGTCGTATGTTATGGTTGCATTTACGATATGGATCATCATATTTTTGTGTCTTTCCCATGATGTTAGTAAGCATGATAAGGTAGTAGGTAAATTGGAAGAATGGAAGCTTACAAATCATACCTTTTGAGGTATATGGCATTTTGGTTTCGTTGGATAGGTTTTTCATTCTTTTTGCTTAGTTGGTAAGTGCCTTATCCCACTATCTTAGTTACTTGGTAGGGACCTTCATAGGCCAGACCTAACTTACTATCGCATGTCTCTTTAGTGATTTGAAAGACTCTCTATAGCACCAAGTCCCCCACTTTGAATTGTTTGAATTGTTTGGTACGTACACTTTTATCATAGTATCAGGCTATCTTTTGTTGGTACATTGCAAGTCTGATCAAGGCTTATTCCCGGCGCTTGTCAGGTAAGTTTAGCTGATTAGTTATGGCTTATTTGTTAGACTCATATACCATAAAGAGGGTATTCCAACCTCAATTAGAATCATTACTTTAGATCCATATACCAAGGAAAAAGGCGTCTCCCCTGTTGATGTGCGAGAGGTGGTCCGATATGCCCATAAGACTGAAGGGAGCTCTTTTACCTATCCACCCTTTGCCTTGTCGGGCCTCTTCTTTAGTGAGTTGATGATGATTTTGCTTCTTGATTGTACTTGTCCATTAGACTTAGGCTTTCATGGGTAGAGAAGTGAAGTTTTATTCCCCAGTTTTTGTAGAAGTTTCTTAACTTACACCTAATGAACTGGGATCCATTGTCACAGACCATCTCTTTGGGTAGTTTGAACCTACAAACAATGTTCTTCTAAACAAAGTAAATAAGATCATGTTCTTGTACCTATGCATATGATTCTTCTTAGACCCACTTAGTGAAGTAGTTTGTTAGTACCAACATGTAAACGACCTTCCCCAAAGGCATAAGTGTTAGACCTGGCTGACACCCAAGAGGGGGGTGAATTGGGTGTATGATAATAAAGTATGATCTTCTAAAATCTTTTTGTAGTTTATCAAATCAATATATATAGAAGTATAAAATCATAAGCAGTTATGTAAATCTTATATGCTGGAAATGTAAAAGCTTAGGGAAGAGAATTTGTAAACTATGATTTATCCTGCTTCGGTCCAATCCACGATGACCTACGTCCAGTCCCCAGGCTCCTCCTGAGATTTCCAATCTACTATCTTCTTGTTTAACCGGGCACAAGAAAAACCGCTACAACACACAAGTTTAACCGGGCACTTGTGTAGCCTACTATGGAGTTACTCTCCCTCACACACTGTAAGGTTCACTGCCCCTTATGGTAAGTCTTACGAGAAGAGCAATACTCCCTACAACTTTCCCGTAAGGTAATCAACCCTTTTCAAGGTCCCTCTACCTTAAGTTCAATATAGAAGTATAGATGAAGTGTTTACAGACTCTCTCACAGAGTAGATGAAATACTCACTGAAGTGTAATACAAATAATACCACTCTCAAATATACATGACGTTGAAGACACAGAGAAGCCCAGAGAGTGATCGGAGGTGGAAGACTTAGGATATCAGCATGTGTCAGTTTTTTCGTTCTTCTGTTCCTTTGTCCTTCCTTGAATGCTCTTCCATATATAGCTGGGTTGTAGAAGATAATCGTTGTTGGCATTCGCCCGTTGGAGTCTATCACTGTATTTGACCGTTGAGCGCATATCCATATTTGCCCGTTAATCCTGCTCTGACGCATGCTTCAGCATTTCTTGCAGTTTACCTGCTGATTGTACTTTGTTAGATGCATTAGTGGTGCTTTCTGTTTGCACTTCATTGAGTGGTTTGTTGAATCATTCGACCGTTGAACCCATTCAGATATTTTCCTATTGCAAGCCCATGATTTGTTGTCGCTGAATATTGATCCGTTGTTTAGCCATTTATCTGTTGGAATCCCATTGCTCTGTTCTTACTGATGAATGTTGCAATGTACCGTTGTGGAGAGGTATGGGCATTTGAATTTTTATTCATCCCATCAAAGTGTGCAGCTGCTACTCGGTGTTGGACCCATGTGCAAATGCCCATATCATTGTGACTCCCATTGTTGACTTCAATATCTGTCTTACACTTGAACAACCATTAAACAATGTCTGAACATGCTAACATGTTAATGTATAATGATTAAATAATAAATAGACACATTGGGATCCATCGCTGAAGGAATGTGTTTCTGACAGTCGTATGAACTTGAGTGTAATAGTCCAAACTCGAGTGTGATTTGAG
This sequence comes from Albizia julibrissin, assembly GCA_037074505.1. NCBI lineage: Eukaryota > Viridiplantae > Streptophyta > Magnoliopsida > Fabales > Fabaceae > Albizia > Albizia julibrissin. The sequence goes on along the minus strand of CM073477.1, from coordinate 54,727,776 downwards.
AGAGAACTCGAGTGCACATTCTGGAACTCGAGTGCATCACACTTTTCTTCATTCTATCATTGCTTCTGATAAGAGCTTCTGAGAGGTGCAGAAGGAAACTCAGTTGTAGATTAGATAAGAACTCGAGTGCACAAAACTGAACTCGAGTGTACGTCATGTTCACGCAATATAGCTCTTCTCGGGTTCACACTCTCAAGGAAAAACTCGCATAACTTCCAGTGCATAATTGTTCAGGACTCAAGTGCATGATATAGGACTTGAGTGCACGGCTTGTTCTCATAATGTAATCCTTCTCGGGTACACACTTCCACTGTAAAACTTTCACAACTCGAGTGTAGAAGCTATAGAGAACTTGAGTGCATAAATGAGAACTCGAGTGCGTTACTGATTTCCTCAATCAAAGTATTCTCGGGTATGAACTCTCAAGTCATAACTCGCTGAATTCGAGTGCACTGAAGTTTAGAACTCGAGTGTGATTCTGGCAACTCGAGTGCTACTCTCATACTTCACGGCTTCAATTCTCTCGGGCATAAACTCTCTTCTTAGCACTTTTAGAACTCAAGTGCTAGATGAGTAAGGAAATCGAGTGTAAAATTCTAGACTCGAGTGTAGCACTAGTATCTCAGCAAAAAGACTCTCTGGAATGAACTCTTTCGTCGGAACTCTCATGACTCGAGTACTCCTTGTGTTGTGTGAACAGTGGACTCAAAATATGATCCATTCATTTTTAACTCCAAACATGGTAAATGAATGATCATTAGAAAGCTCTTGTTGTTTACACTCCAATGCAAAAGGAATCAGCTCCAAACTCTTTGTATTCTCCAAGTTATGATCAAATGAGTGTAGACAACGTATGTATTTTCAAGCATCAACTTCCAGAAGCCATACCGTATTGAATATAACTCTAAAATTGACATATTATATATTGATGGAAAGCTCTTTGAGTCTACTTTCATATGGAACCAGTTTGAACTCATTTGGACATGTAGTTTGAGACATATATTCAAAATAAGAAACCTGTTCCTGAATATGACGGTGATTTGAGTTTCAAATTCAAACGTCCATATCTGATTCATAAGAGCTCTTTTTATGTTATTTCTGGTGTCAAAATGATGCATTGGGAGTCTAGTTTCATATTCCACTGGTTTTGTCTCAATCGGAGTTGTGTTTCGAGAGATATGATTAAATTACTGAAGCTCGTCCAGGCTGATCGTAGAACAAGGATGAACAGAGTATGTTGTTTTTCCATCTGAACTAGAGTTCTGAGGATCAAACTCGAGTTTTGGCCTATTTTTGTAGTTATGAACAGTGGAAACTCGAGTTTTACATGGCCAACTTGAGTGCAAAACTTAGGAATCATCTGAAGATCGTTTCTGGAAAGAACTCGCACAAAGAACTCCTTGAACTTGAGTGCTACAGTCCCAAACTCGAGTTCTACTATTCAAACTCGAGTGCTACAGTGCCTGGTGCTACAGTACATATTGCTACAGTGCCAAACAGTGTATCTGCTACAGTACTTATGAATTCCCTTCCGAGCGTAGAAACATCCGATATTTCTTCTAGAAGCTTGAATCTTGATATTCCCATTAGTTTCTTCAAGTGTTTGTTTCTCCAATCTCTTTCTTACTTTACTTGACTAATCTATAAGATATGCAACATTAAATATAGTAGTTAGTCAATATTGGAGATTAATACATTATGCAAACTTTTTGCTCTTAATATCTTATATCTACATTTGACATCATCAAAACTAATCATATCTAACATTCTCCCCCTTTTTGATGATGACAAATCCTACAAGAAAAATATGCATGATTTGACTTGTACAAATATTATGCAACATATTTTTACTTGCCTCTCTCTCCCCTTATTTGTCATTAGCAAAAAGTTTGAGGGATAAGGAATACATTTTTATAGAGAGATAAATATAAAAACAAATTTAAAATGTAATTCTCTATAAATATAAAAATAAACATGTCAAGAAAAACAATTTTCTCTCTCCCCCTTTATGTTTTAAAGTGATACAAATGAATAAATAATTTGAAAATATTTTCAAGATAAATTATCAAAACGAAATCAAAGAGATGCACAATATCTTCAAAATTTAAAGAGATAGGGTTTAGAGATGCTCATTTGGATTTGGTAAGCTAATGATAGATTCGTGAAGTCCAGTCCATCACACTTTCGCTGTATAACTCTGATGATGTTTCCAGGATGCTCTTGAGCTTTTGTTCCATATTTTTATCACAATATGCTTAATGCTCATTCGTATTGGCATAGGTATTTTTTGTTTTAAATGTTGCAGCCAATATTTCTCTTGATTGATCATCAAGGCATATGTCCTCAAGGTTATATTCTCCTTTTAGTGTGTAGAGGAATGATAATCTTGCATAGGGCAAATTCTCCTGTCATAAGTTAAAAACATTCTTGCAAGGAGAATGGTTAGTGCAATCAAGTATCAAAGGTTTTCTTTCTATTTTGTATATTCAAAATAAGATCATAGCAAAGAAAATGGATAAGTATCTCATCATTAAAACTAATCAATTGAGAGTAAATGCAAATGAGTATACTATAATGATTTTCTTCAAATAAAGGAGATAAGCTTTTAAGATGTAACACATGTGAATGTGACGCACCCCCTTAATGTATGCATGATCTTAAAAATTATCATGAGAAATACAATTAAAAATTCTTATGGATTTGGAAAACCATTGAAAACTTTGAGTGTGAAAAATGAAAGTTTAGAGAGAAATCAAATTTTGAAAATGATGATACTATTCATGGATTTTAACAATTGTACTCTAATATCATTCGAGTCAGAAAATTTAAATGACTTGAGCTTTAAATACTATCCAGATAGGATGGTAGAATTAAAGAATGAATGTCTTTTAAAGCCCTTACTCAGAGAATTTCACTTATGAAAGATACAATACCTCACTCAAGTAATGTCGTAATTACTTGAGTTGCCAATCTCTGGTGACTTGATCAGTACTGAAGGAATCTGAGTGTGTGATCTCTATGGAACACTTAAGAGTAGAAACAATAAGATGAGCTTGGAGAAAGGCTTCATATTCATTACGCCTTTTGTTAAGTATTATTTGGAAATTCTGGTTTGCACATACTCCCTTATTTGAGGAGTTGGATTCATCATCTCTGGGTGCCTTAACCTTTACTTTATCATTTGCACATATTTTGCTTTTGTTCACACTGTAATACTGCCAATCATGCCTCCTCTATTATCCCTTAATCTTTGTATCCGGAAGTAGAGCATTTTGATCAACACCTATAAAAGTATAAATACATGCTCCCTCTTTGGTACCCAACTTCTCTTGGGTCCACAATATTAGACATACCAACTCTTATACTCTTATACAATTAAATCATATGATAATGGAGCTAAGAGTATCATTAACCAACAATGAGAAACATATAATTTTACCCAATAAGTAAATTCATGCAATTGAATCATAAAGGGTAATGAGCAAATGATATCAATTAAGAATGATATTTTCCAATGATCAATGACAACTTGTAAATACATTTTATGTTAAAAATATGCCATTGATAAGGTTTTCATGCAATCTATGTAAGTTGGATCAAAAGAGTAGAAAATATATCTATAATGACCAACATTTATGGAATAATAAATCATGAATGAAAATATGCAAATTGTTTCAAAATCTCAAATGTTCTTTTGAATCATGAATATGCATTATGACATTAAGATTTTGAATACATGAAAACTCATTTATGAAATTTGTTAAGAATTAATCCTCATGCTCAAAATTGTAGAAGTCAATAGTTTAAGTGTATACATGTACCAAATAGCTTCCTTCTTAAAGATAACATATTTGAGAATCTTCCCAAGAGCAAAAGTCATATGGAAAATGAATTAGCCAAAAGCATTAGCTTGATAGACATATACGAGTATAATGACTTTACTATTTATCAAGTGATAATCTTGACTCTTAAAATTGTATCAAGAAATATATGATCATTCATGGCAAGAATTTGAGTACAAGATTCGAGTTACTAAAAAATGGATGGAGACAAATGTTGATGTGATTGAGTAACAAGATGAGTATAAGGATTTATAGATGATGAAGCATATACTCATTAGTCCAAATGACTAGAGTTCCATAATGTCATCCTTATATGTTATTCCACTATAATGGTTAATGCATTAGCATTCATTCAATGCATTAATGAACATTTATAATGCTTGGAATAACTCAACCAATAAGGATTTATGCTTTAGGAACAATGCTTTTCATGAATTCAATTCTTTTCTAGGATATAAGCTTGAAACTCATATAGATGCCTAACTTATTAAACATGAAGTCTAATATGTTAGAAAATAAAGGCTAAGGAGTTTAAATATTGGATCGCACATTCAAGATCAATGATCAATATATCGATGATAGGGAAATACTCTAGATGTATTTGAAACATTTTTGACATTTAGTACACAAAAATATTAACTTCCAATTTTTGAAAATAATTTGAATGCAAATGTGATATGAATAATTTTCAAATCATGTGTATGCATTTTTATAAACAAGATGGATTGAGATTCAAGTAGAATTTTAAAATATGCATTTCAAACTTAAATTCATAGAAAGATTATGCACAATTTCATTTTCAATCAATTTAGCAATCTGAAATATTTTGAAAATCATAAATGATTGATTGCTAATGGTATGCAGTAAAGAGCAAGAACTTATCAATCAAATTGAGTTGGGAAGAATAGGTGCAACATTAAGCTTAGGAAACTGAAATAAACTCCCAACACTCGAGTTCTTCCTACAGAACTCGAGTTCATCTGCACTCGAGTTTGGCCCTCCAAACTCGAGTTTATATGGACTCGAGTTTGCCACTGTAAACTCGAGTTCTGCAGTTGAACTCCTATACTAACCCAGCGTACCTGGCCTGAGTGTGGCTCATAAACACTCAAGTTAGTTTCCAATTTCTTGTTCTTTTATACTCAAATCCTCCAAGATCACTTGAGTAACACATGCTCATGAATCAAGCTTTTCTGCATGTTCTCCTCACAATTCATGTATGCTCTATTTATTCTTGTTTTAGTGATCGACATCATAGCATTCTTTTCTTCTTCCTACAAAACCATATAACCCTTTTTGTTCCTTCGGTATCCAATCTTACTTGGATCCACTCATGGTTAGCTTGTAAGAATCATAATTCACATATTCTAGCAATACATTCAATTTTAAGAAATTGAGCATAATGAATGACTTTATGCATTAAAGTAGAGATATTTTCTTTTGAAACAAACATGTATGCATAAAGAACTAAACTATTGAACATTGCAATCCCTTTGCAAATAGGTTTACGAAATGAATTTTTCAAAGGATTTGAAAACATATTTCTAAAATAGTTTGCAATGCTCATTCCTAAGGTAACATGTATTAACCTCAATAACTATTAAAGACAACAATGTAGGAGGTTTATTACTCCAATGGTCCTTTCCAGTGCTCTATTGCAAAAGCCTAGCATGGATGGTGCGCACATTACAAAAAATAGCGAATTAGCAACGGAATTTCCGTCAATAATCAACTTAGAGACAGAAATTAGTGACGGATTAGAGACGGAACAATATTAGCGACAGAATTTGTTCTGTTGCTAAAAAGACCGTTACTAATTGATTAGTGATGGAATTTTGCATTCCGTCACTAATTAGAGACGGAATTTAGGGACGGAATTTTTCCGTCTCTAATTAGCGATGGAAAATTCCGTAGGTCAGAAATTCCGTCGCTAATTAGAGACGGAATTTTTCGTCTCTAATCCGTAGCTAATTATTTTTTATATATAATTTAAATTGCCACATGTCTACAACACGAGCCTTCACATATTCCTCGCCGGTGGTCGTCAAGTGTACCAATCAGCCACCGCCACCTTGCCTCCGGCCGCCACGTGTCACAAGTCACAATTGGTTGCATTTGGTGACCAAGTTAGGATTCGAAGCCATGACCTCTCACGCGTGTGCTAGTGCCTTTGCCAGTTGAGCTAAGAAGAACTTGTGAAAGTTAAATGCAAAATCATATATATATATATAGACATAAACACACACATTCACATATACGTACATACATACATACATATCTCACACACACACACACACACACACACACACACATATCACTTGCAAATAAAAATAGAAATACAAAATTTTATATATTATTGAATATTTTAATTTAGTTTTCTTATTTTATTTTATGTAAATATTCTACCTAAATTTTTATTATTAATATCTTTTTCTATTTATTTTATATTTTATCTTTTTGTTTGTATTTATAAAATTTTCATTTTATTTGTATATAATATATTATTAAAAATTCAAATATATTATATTATAATTTTAATTTCAAAAATAAATATGAATTAATAATTTTTATTTATTTATTTTAATATTATATTATAAATTTAAAATAATTTAAAATTTAAAATATTTAAAAAATTATAATTTTGGAAAAAAAAATTGAATTATTAAAAAATTTAACTATTAGAGACGAAAAAATTCCGTCGCTAATTTTTAGTGACGGAAATTTCGTCTCTAATTAGCGACGGAAAAATTCCGTCACTAATTTTTAGTGACGGAATTCCGTCGCTAATCCGTCTCTAATTTAGAGACAGAAAAATTTCATCTCTAAATTTCGTCGCTAATTTTAGTGACGGAATTTGTGAGGGATTAGGGACGTAATGAAATTCCGTTGCTAAATTCCATCGCTAATCTTGTATTTTTTTGTAGTGGCAAATGATTTGGGATTCAACTCCTATTTCCTTAACTGTCTCCAAGTATATGATATTAACTGAACTACCTAGTTCAACAAGCACACGTTTAATATCAAAATTACCTAAGAACACAGAGATTACTAATGCGTTGCCATGTGGTTGGTCCAGTTCATTTATCTCATCCTCAAAGAATATGCATTCCGATTATCCTCTTGGCTAGTAAATTCATTCTTAATGTGTTTCTGGTGGGGGTCCTTTGGCAAAAGTATGGTATGGCGCTTGGCTACCGACTAGGTGATGCCATTGATATTTAAGCCTTCCGTTATGCAGTTGATGGTTCTCAGATTCTAAGGTGGCTCCACTGGTAGTGGACCCGCATGGCTAATATTGTTATTTTACAGAGTAGCTTTACCTTTGTTAGTTAATAAATGTGTTAGGTGTTTGCACTTAAGAAGTTCTGCCACTTCTAGCCTAAGTGCAATGCAGTCTATTGTTTGATGGCCAAGGTCTGAATGGAATTCACGCCATTTGGATTTGTCTAGTTAGTCTGTTGGCTTCTTGGTTTAGGGGTCCACTTTACCATATTGCCCATCTTTGCAAGTGTTTGTATTAACTCACCAAAGTTAACCGAGAAGTTGTATTCCTCTATCTTTGGTAGGAGTGCTTGGTGGGTGGAGCCGTCACACTGTTGGTTTGCTTCCTCTCTTAGTGCGTCATTGAGTATGGCTCTGCCCTCCATTTATGGTTAGTACGTCTTGGGTTCCTTTCTATCCAAGGGCTCATCATCTTGGTGGCGAGTTTAGCCAACATTTACTTCATCTTCCTCCTATTTGATTTGAGCCCAAGCTCGTGCGAACACATCATCTATGGTATGCCATGTGTACTTGATTAGTTCCTTGTATAAATCGGAGTTGGGAAGAATACTTTTCCTGAATACCATAATAACAGTTGCAATGTAGCAATTTGGGATGTTAATCTTCTGCTTGTTGAACCTGCCTATAAAATCACATCGTGATTCACATTTCTCTTGGACTACTTTATAGAGGTCACTCGGCTATTTCTCAAGTTTCTGGCTACTGTAAAATTGCTAGACGAACAAGTCATTCAAATATGCAAATGAACCTACTAAGTTGGTTGGTAAGTTGGTAAACCATCTCAGGGCTGGTTTAACCAAGCTTGACCTAAAACCTTTACACATATAAGCCTCACACAACTCCATTGGAATTGTTATGATATGCATCCTTTGCTGGTATTATGCCATGTGCTCATTTGGATCTGTCGAGCTATCGTAGAGTATTATATAAGGGAAAGTAATTTTTTTAGGCATCTCAACCAATGATAGGTCATCAGTGAACGGGGAGTCTGTAGAGATATTAGGGGAGCTTTTCTTCGTCAACAATGGTAAGTGAGGCAATCATAGTATCATGGCTTCCAACTCCTAGCATCTCCTTTTCCATACCCTACATCTGATGAGCTGGAGAGTGGTACATCTGCTATTAGTGGATTAGTGGTCATTTTCTGGGTTTCAGCGTTAGATACACCATGGACACTTGTTGCGTTATGAGGACCTTCTTGACCAGCTTGGGGGCCTTCCTGATCAACATGAGGATCTCCTTGGCCCATCTGAGGGCCTTCTTGATTGGTGTAGGGTGCTTCTTAACGGGCTCGTGGATCTGCTTGACTGGTGCTAGGACCTACAATAGGAGTTTCATTAGTAGGAATCGTATTCATAGTGTTATTACCTTATGGCCTTAAATGATCTATTGATAGGGGCGTCCTCCACGGTCGGATAAGTGGAACAACTGTGGATGAGAACTAACCAGATGGACACGAGCTTAGAGTAACTTGTATGGTAAGTGAGGTTACTTGTTTCTACAAGGTTGAATTCTCCTCTTCTAGGCATTAGAGTCGCCTTGCTACTGCGTGAAATGTTCCTGGTGTTGCAAAACCAGCCTGACTTGTGCTGCCATTTGAGCAGTTTGATCTTTTACCAACGCGGCTAACTCAGCAACACTTACCTCATGACTATCAGTTGATTCTACCATAGTTAGTAGTGCAGAGAAAAATAAAGAAAAAGATGAAAAGAAGGTTTTTTTTTTTAAAAAAAAAAGTCTTGTCATTGGGTCCCCACGGACGGCGCCAAATTGTTTATCTAAAATTTGGTAATGAGAGATTTTAATTATTGGGTCACCAACAACATGCAATTTCACAAAAGATAGTAAGGAAAAAACAAATAGAAGACGATATTATTGATAATTCATTGATTGTGATTACAAGGCGATAAGAGGTGAAAAGATTATATGGAAGGTTGAGCAATACAACATTAGACCAAAGGAGAGAAATAAGCGAAGAATAGCAGGTGAGGAGAAGTCTGAATGTCCCCTAGGGAAGTGGTACTTGATTGATTTATACTCACCCCTCCAGACATGTTGGTTATGATATTCTTGGATCTAGGCAGGTATTTTCGTTCTTACTATCTAAGATCTTCAAATCTCTTCTTGGTTAGTGGGTGGACTGGATGTTTTAATGGACTTAATCAAGATTCGCAGCTTGGTGAGTTTATTTCCAATGAGCCCTACTTATTCTTGGATCAGATCCTCCTTGTTGGGCTTGCTTTATGTTTGTGAGCCTAACGTACCATATTCTGGGCATACACATCTCTAATCAATTTTTTCCCAACTCCTAATAAATGACTTTACCATTGTTAATACATCTAATTAAGGATAGATTTTGGAAAGAAGGAAAAAATTAGATATAAAAAACTTATCTCCATAAAATTGACTTCTGAGTATTAAGGATATATAATTATGTGATCTTTAAATGTCATTTGGAAAAAAAAAAACAAAATCACTTTGGAGGCAAATACCTATATAAGATTAAACTAAGCGCAGGACTAGGCTCACATTCAAAATTAAACTGAGCTAAAATTTGAACTAAATATCAGCCGGTGTGAGCTAAAATAGTTGTCATGCACAAAGAATTATTCATTAAAAAATTTGATTCTTATTAAAATGAATCCTATGAACAAGAAAGCGAACAGAAAGAATAAAACGAAAAAGATGACATAGCAGAAAAACTGACTCGCACAGAGATCAAGTTTCAAGATATCGGATTGAACTCGAAAGATGACTTAAAGATAAACCGAGAAGGTAGGATTTCTGGATCAAATACTATAACCAATTGATTAGTCTTAATCTGAACCTTATTTTATTATAATTTTAGTATAATATCGTAGTATGTTTCATTTTTATTGTTAACTAAATCCATAATCTTATTCCCATTTTCTGTTTGTCTCGTTGAGTTTGGAGACACACACAGACATATATTGTTTAGATTGATTTATCAGTTTTGATTATTTGTTTATCGATTGATTTATTGATGGCAACACCGGTGGACAATTTCCGAAGAAAGTGGTGGTCGTGGTTGCTTGTGACGATTGAAGTGGAAAAGTTTTTTTGTTTGACAATATTTTGGTATTTTCACATTATATATATTAATTAAAAATTATATCTCACATTTATGTGCATAATAAACATACTTTTAAATCTCACTTCTATTTCTATTTTTACCTCTAGGTTTACTTTTCATTTCCACTTTCACTTTCTTCAAAAACACCTCTTGTTGCAGACAGGGAATAAGATTGTGGATTTAGTTAACAATAAAAATGAAATATGCTCCTTCCGTTTTTAAATATAAGCTTCATTTAAAATTTTTTTGGGTCCAGAAAGTAGTTAAAAGTAGTCAAACATAATAAATATATAAGTAATATTTTTTTTCCAATTATGACCTTATGTATAAAGAGAATGTGTGAGAGAGAGAATAAATAAGAAAAAAATATGAGAGAAAATGTATGGGAAAAAGATAATGAGAGTGTGTTAGAGAAGAGAGAATAAATATAGGATTACTCTATATCACAAAAATAAGTTAGGAGAGAGAACAAATAACTAAAAATGTGGAGGAAATTAAATATAGCACGACTCTTTTTTCTGCAAGTTCGTCTATGCCCAAGGTTTCTTCCACCATAGAGTTGAAAATGAGTCCAGTGAATCTCCCAAAGCGTCCTTTCCCTCCATCATAAATAAGTTTCGTTTTAAATGATCATTTGATGGCAACCGGAGAAAAAAAAAATGAAATGACCATTCTTCCTCTCTCCCACATAAATAGCAGTACCTAATCAATGCAAGGACCAAACATAGGTGTCCATGAAGCCAATAAGAGTGAGCCACAAGTATTAATTTATCCATGTCAGCACTTAACCCCACCACCCTGTCAACCCTCTGTTAGTCCTGGAAAAATTAGGAGAAGCTGCGCAATTAGGGGAAGAGAGCCACGGGTTTCTTAGAGTTCCTCGTGGGAATAATTAGAAGGTCATGCTTTGGTAATACAGATAACTGGCCTTGGGATATCGAACAAGAAGAACATATTATGTATTGCCTTGATTATATTGCTTGAAAGTTCCCAACTTTGATTGCCCAGAATGCATAAGAAACATCCATTCTCTCATATGTGTTTATTTGATTACTTAAAGCTCACAACTTTGATTACTGTTGATTCACTCCTCTCCGCTTATCGAAATCGCATGGCTGCTGGTGAGTGCAGTTAATATTAATTTTAGGTTCTATTTTGTTTTTTCAATTAAATATATAGGTTTTTGTTTTTTCAAAGTTGAAAAAAGTGATTCGTGCATAAATAAAGGCTGTTTGGAATTGTTTATGGAAACTCCATAAGTGTTTATGAATTGTGATTCACGGAATACGAAGTAACTTTTACGGTCTACGAGATGCTTTTATGGTCTACAAGGTGTTTTTACGGTCTACGAGATAAATATGTGGAGGAGATTTCTTTCAATTTAAATGAATCGGGCCTATATAATAAGCCCGATTCATAAAAGCAATACAAAACAGCCTCATAATTGCACCAGAATAGATCGCACTACCGCTGCAGCTTCTTACTTCGCCCATCTTGGCCGCCGTGCTCTCTCCTTCGCAGTCGCACCGTATGCTCTCTTCAATCTTCATGATTGCCCTAGCTAGGTTCTTTCTTTTATTAAAAAATTAAAAACTAATAGCAAGTTAACAGAGTGTTGGAGTTAAGTGCTGAAATGGATAGATTAATACACGTGGATCACTCTGATTGGCTTCATAGACCTACTTGATTTAATTAACTTGACTTAAGTGTCCTTAATGCAATCCATTCACTAGTAAAAAAAATATGAAAGAAAAGGAAGGGTAAATATATACAGTCAATAAAAATAAAATTGAAAAAAAAATATTAAATGTTGAAACAGAATTGAAATCAAGCTTACATTTTGTGACGGGTATTTTCTTAAAAATTAAGCTTACATTAAGAACGGGAGAGTAATACCTTACTTATGTGAAAATGATCTGGCAGTGAATGAACATTGACCACATAAATTTATGAGCTGACGATATATAACCGACATATTGAAACAAAAATACATATTTAAATAAAAAATAAACAAACATTATTTACAAGGCAAATTACATTACTATGTCACTCGCCCATAGCATGTATACATAACATTTAAGTTTTTCTATTCTATTCAAATAGAAAGAATTGGATACCCTTTAAGAAATTAAGTCAAGTATTAAAACCCAAATTAGTCTAGATGGAAAAAAATTACTCTCCTTTAAAACTTAATAATGCTATAATTTGAACTATTGAAGCTAAATAGTTTCCATGAAAAAGAATTATTCATTGAAAAATTTGATTCTTAATAGAAAAATGAATCCTATGAACAAGAAAGTGAACAAAAAGAGAAAAACAAAATAGATGATATAAAAACAACTAACTCGCAAAGAGATCAGTTTCAAGACATTATTAGATTGAACTCAAAAGATGACCAAAAGATAGACAGAGAAGGTAGGATTTCTCGATCAAATGCTATAATCAATTAATTAATCTTAATTTGAACCTTATTATAGTATAATATCTTAGTTACTGATGTGGTTATTAATGTAATATTAAACCAGAAGATTCGGTAATAAAAACTAAAAGACAAAATGATAAAGTCCATGAATTAAAAGCTCGTAATATCTGACGTAATGTTCATTGAAGTAGGTAACCTAGCTTTTCATTTATCTTATCAATTTATTTCTGTGAGCTACATTTGTTCATGTCTATCTGTTTCCCTCCTTTACTTTTTATTGTTAAAAATTAAAATCACCTGCTTCGTTCTTTAGACAATCTTACCCCTCTTCCCTTCAACCATAAGGAAGTTACTATAAATAATTAGTTAAAAACCCCTTATATTTACAGTTGGAGGTACTGAAGTGGTATAGAACTTTTTGAAAAAAATGCGTTATGGTAATCACCAAAGGGAGCTGGTTGATATTTCTACAAATACTTCCCATTTATTAATACTTCTTCTTGTGAGCACTTAAACTAATTCACATGAAGTAAGAAGTGTCAATTAAGTCATTAAATATATCATAAATTGAAATTTTTTTTCACTTTTATCCTTATTAGAAAATATACTTAAAAATTTAATGAGTGGGTAAATTGGAAATTAGCATTATCTATAGGGACAAAATTAAAAAATAATCATTAATTAATTTATAAGTGGTTTATATTTTGGATCAAGATAGTTTTTTAGAAGCGTCGTATATTATGGGAGGGAGTAACATTTCCTTTTCATTCTCTCTTTTACTGTTTTTGGTTTAAAATATAAGAGCTGAACTTATGAGAGTTGTAATTTTTTATATAAGAGCCACTTTACTTTTGTCTCATTATTTAATATATTTTTTTCAATTTTATCCCTAATTAATTATATGTATCTCTTATATATTTTTTTCATTCATTCTTTTTTATATCTAATTATAAGGACTTTTTAGAAAAGTAAGTTATGTTTTTTTTACATATCTATTGTCTTTAACTAATTTTAACTAATTTTTTAAATTACATAATTTAATTATTTAACTCTTATATTTTAAACGCAACGTAGTATTTGATTTAAAGCACCTGGTTTTAGAGATTTCTTTCTTTATGTTTTTTTGTGGGGGTTGAGTAAAACTAGAGAAAAGGTAGCTCAATTCTCAAACCAGTTAATGCCGACGTAGTACGAATACCAATAAATTAAATATGGTCAAAGGGTAGTATTGTCCACTTGTCTGCTCTGAACCATGAATCAATTTAAAGCATGGTAGCGCACAAGTCACAGCATTTAAGTGCAGTTATTAAAAGCACCCCCCAGATTCACCATATCTCTCAGACAAGACGAAGAAGAAGAAGAAGAAAGCTCAAGAACAAGAATCTTAATAATGGAGAGGTCACCGACTACACCACAAGCAGCAGAAGTAGAACAAGAACAAGTGAAGGTTACTTCAGAGTCGCCGAAGAAAGCCATTTTCTATATTTACCATCGCAGCCATTTCCTTCAACAACTTCTCAGGTCTCTATTCAACTGTCTAGGGTTTCATGAGATCTCAGTCACTAACAACGAGTATTCAAAGAGCCTCAATCCTTTGTCAGGCGGTGCAGATTTTTACTCTGCTGGATGCAACAATCCAAGTGACCAAGGCCCTTCACAACAAGCTTCAGATCCAACACCTTCCACTGCAACAGATCAGGTGTGCTTGTGTGTGAATAACATAGCTTCTACAAATTTTTATCATCAAACCTCTTGAGCTTTGGAGTTTCATACACTTGCAAATTTTCTTATGTTTTTTAATAGAGTACCGATTTATTTGAGTTAATATTTTGATAATTGTTTTCATTAATGTTAGATGTTCTAGACTTTTTATATGAAAAAAAAAATCTGAATAGGTTTGGATTATTTGAACAGCCAAATTTATTTTACCTGTGTTACATTTTTTTAACTTAAATTTTATAGTATGTACACGACAGAAAAACATAACCAGCTGGTATGAAATATTGTTTTTTACAAAAAAAGTAGAAAACATAAAATTATTATTTTATAAAAATTAATGATGATGATATTTAAAAAAAAAATACAAAACATAACGTTTTAACCTTCATGCCATTGACAAACATATCAAAATTAAAAATTAATATATACACACACAACATCAAACGTTCACGCTTCAATATTTAGACGTTTCTTGCATATTCACTTTGACAAAGAAAATAATGCAGCAATAACACAAATTAGTTTTTTTTTTTTTTTATACTATCATATGAAACTCTGTATGATGTCAATCTCAACATAAGTGTCTTGAATTTGAGGGTCTCAGATGGATCTAACGGCTTTACACGCTAGATCAACTATATCTTAGTACACAAATTATATATATATATATATATATATATATATATATATATATATATATATATATATATATATAGTATAAAAATAGATCTTATCATGCATAGTTTCGCCTATTTATTTATTTCATTTTAAATACACGAATAAATGCATAACTTGAGAGGATTTAATTTAGTATACCATGGTACTAATTAATAATTAAGGACACTCTTTAATAAATGAGATCAGTATTCATAAATGACTGAAAATTAATTAGAATATTCCTCTTATGAAAATGATTAATTAGGATTTTTTTTCATAATAGTGCAGAGTTTGATGATGAATAGTATATCAATATGACCTTGTTCTTAATTTGTGTTCTCTCTAGTCCTATAACTAAGAGAATTTAGGCAGCCTTCCCTTGATCTAAATATAAGAGAGATTATGTCTACCTTATTTGTGAAATATAAATTGATTTTATGAGTGTCTTTATTAAATATTTGGTAAGAGTTAAAACTTCATTGAAGCTTTTTTTTTTTTTAGATTTATACTTAGTGATATACTTATGAAAAGTACATGCTTTTAAATAAATTTTTTTATTTTTGTAAGCAAATTATTTATTTAAAATTTAGGGTAAATTGATTATAAAAGAGTTTTAGGGAAAATTGGAAAAACTCCTCCCATGCAAAGTAAAAATACCCTGCAGATTTTTAACAGAGAGTACAGGTACTTTAATTTTGGTCATTCCCATCAATAAAAATTTGGGAGTTTTCCAAAATTTTCCCTAGTACCGGAGTTGTTACACTGTTTTTTTTTTTTTGGCCTAATGAAATTGTTAGTTGTTACATTGACATAATAATTTGTATGTATAATATTGATGTGGCTGTTACAATTTGTGCAGCAAATTGATGCAAGTGCACTAGCAAGGCGTCGTCCTTCTAGGCCAGGACCAACTCCAGGACCAGGTCCTCAGACTAATTAGTTGGATATCACTAAACCAACAAAGCGTCTAGCTTGACCTGTTTTTAATCTTAAGCGTTCATTGTTATTTTCAGTGTGATATATTCTTTCTTTCTTTTTTTTTAGGGTCCAACTTATGTGTGATGGTTAATTTAAAGAATTTTGTTAATTTGGAAACATCACAAATAGGAAATATGCTAGTATATATGATAGAAAGTTGGCTGTAAATCCTTATATATCAGTATTTGTGTGCGCGTATGTAACATTAGGCTTCTTTTCTTAATTATTGCTCGTTCGAATTGAATTTAAAATTTAGTGATTTTTTATATAATAAGCAATGTAAACATATACGCACACAATCATGTCGATACTTGAACTTAAATCTGATACCTCTACAATGGGAGGCAGAAACGTTTAACAATGCTCACTAGAGCAGCTGATCATTGATGAAAATTGGAAAAGAAGAGATGAGTGGTATTATTTGTAGTCAAACAACTTAGCCTTTGATTTTCTTTTTCACTCTTATACATAACAAAAATAATAATAATAATAATGTGTTTAAAAAAAATATAAAATAGAACAATTTTATCTGTTTTGTTATTTTTATTTATGCGGAATTGGAAAAGAACGGAGAATTTGTTTTTTTAAACAATCATGTAAACATTTTTTTTTCTTTTCAAAACTTTCTCTATAAAGGTAACTTTATCGCTACTACAAAAAAAGGCCAATAATCACAATTATTTCCAACAATACGACACAGCTTTGAATTGTTATGTATGGTGGCATTATATGTTAATCCTTAATGGTTCCGAATTGTAATATATTGATGACATATTTAACTGTTTTTTCTTTGTGAATAGCCATTGTAACACCTTGCCTTTATATTAGTAAGAAGAATTACTATATAATGATTTCAAACCACTAAACTAGGTTTTGATCTAGGGAGTAAACATTTTTGAGAATAGTTGAAAAACTTAACCAAAACATAGGGTTTGAACCTGTAAAATAAAAGGGTTTTTTTAAAAAATATTTAAAATTTTTTAAGCTAATTAATCAGTGGTTCAAACTTTTCATTAAAACTAATCATTCCTTAGACTAGATCTGATAGTATCAGAGTTTTTTTTTCCCTGATATCACGTAAATCTATCATTTGTCAAGTTATGAGCTCAAATCATACAAGTGCCTATCACCGTTTTGATAATTAAGCATAGTATTGATAATGATACCACTACTATGCATTTTGATACTACTATTTTGTGTACTAATACTATTATTATATGTACTTATACCACTTTTATGTACCTTTACATTCATATGCAGATATATACGCACACAAAATAGTAGCTATATAAAGCTAACCAAAAGTCCTATGTATAAAGAAAAGATTATACAGATAACCAATAAAATAAAGCTATTCCAGCTTCTCTACCTTCTCAGTTATCAGCGATAACCACGCCTTTAACCTTTGAGCTGCTTGCCTTTGCTGTATATCATTTTAAGGAAAGGGGTGAGATTTTTGAGAATCTCAATAGTAACAACAAACCATTATAAAATATGCAAGTTCACAAAGTATGTAAAACAAACAATCCAATAAGCATTCAACACATTTAGCACATTCAGCAATCACTATACAGCACAATCATCATTCATCATGGGAACACACAGCCCAATACTTACACATTGCATATCAAGTCTTATAGCCCAAGGACACACAGTCCAATAACAATGCAAAGTTCATATCTTTCGTTCTAGAAATCCAATTGACGTGTTCTATAACTCATTTTAAAGGTTAGAATGTGTACTAACTCCCTACCAAATTTCAAAGATAGAGAAAACCGTTTGCCCTATCAAAAGCTCACACAAAACCAACAGCCTCTCTGATTCTCCAAAATTGTCATGCTATCATATAACCTCATTTCAACCACCTATTCTTTCTTAATATGAGTTCTTTTTAGATTTAACTTTCAAACCACACATTTAACCTTTTAAACCTCAAAGAAACTGACCCATAATCACCTAAAAACTCAAGCTTATGGCCCAAAAATTGCATGCATGTTGCCCCCTGTTTTCCGATCAAGAAGACAAGAGGGAAAAGAGGATGTGCAACCTGACAATTATGACTAAACCTCCAAAATTTTGACACCTTTAAACCTTTAATGCATGCTCTGTTTCGATATATCTACTGCAAAACCAAAGAACCTCAAAATTGACATGCAAGTGCACAACTCTACCTTTCATAGTGACAACAACTTCCTCCTAAAAACACCTAACTTCTATCAACAAATTAACCCCAAGAACATCAAAAATCAACTGAAATGAAGTTGGAAAAGGGTTTAGAAGACTCACCTAAGTAAGAATCTAGTGTTCCATGTGAGTTTTTGGCTTCTTTTCTTCCTCTTCTCCAGTGATCTCCATCTCTCTCTCTCTTTTTGTCTTGTCTTTTCCTTTTTAGAATGAAAATGGGAAATGAGAGAGCTGATGATGTTTTTTTATGTGTGTGAGTGTGTGTCGTTAAGAGAAGGAAGAGTGAATTTACATTTTAAAATTCGTTGGACTCACTCATAGGGGTGTTCAAAAATCAGACCGGGACCAGGACCGGGATCCCCCAATCTTAGTCTCGGTCTTGGGTTTTGACCGGGATGCATATTGCATCCCCGTCCTGGTCCCCAGTAAACTCGGGACCGGGACCGGGATAGGACCATGAATTCCTATTTTTTTAAAAAAAATTAAATTTTAAATATATTATTATATTAGTTAAATTTTCCATAATCTAGTATTTAAAGTGATTATTTAACACCTAACAATGCCATAATGATTACATAAATTGATTTAGAATTGAAGAATAACATTTTATTATTATTATTATGATCACTTTCATCATCTTCGTTATTATCTTCATACATTATATAGTTAGGATTAATATCACGATATATACGGTTTAGCTCTAACTAAAGATGTGATACACATCTTATCAAATGATAACTTAATTTATAGAGTAAAAAATACAAAAATATAAGGATAACTTAATTTATAAGATAAAAAAAGGACCAGCCAAGACGGGAAATTCTCAGGATCAAAATGTTAGTTCAAGCCTTTCATCCAAGAGGGGAGTGAATTGGATGATATTTAAAAATTTAAATTTAAACAAACTTAATGAGGAGATTAGAGATAATAAAGAGATATCACCAAAGGGTGTTGAAGGGATAGACATACGATATTTATACTAGTTCGGTCTCACCACTTGACCTATGTCCTGTGAAATTAAATAAAAACAAATAATAGAAAAGTGTAAAGATAGGCTCTTTACTACTCTTATTAGACCAACTAAATTCGTATGAAATAGTTGGAGAGGCTTATTAGTTGAGACTATCTTCTTTAATTTTGAAAAATCGAGGACTTTATTTGTTTCCCCTTTTGACAAGAATCACAAATTAAATCATCTTTGACTTTAAATTTTGGGAGACCAGCTCCAAAAACCATATCTTTATTGCCTTCAGTAAGAGCCATACCAGTTGAGGATAAGGCATTAAAGTAGACTTGGTGGAGGAGTATCTATATCTCTCAATTTCAGAGAAGAAGATCTCACCCAAATTTCTCTTCTCCTTATTGAGGATTGAAGCCATCATCTTATAATCTCTGACAATGAAGTAGATGTAATTGTTGGATTTGTTGACAGTGGCTGTAGTGTAGATGTACCAAATGATCTTGTGGAGATCACATATCACACACTACAAAAACATAGGTAATCTCTGATAGAATTTGCGACAGAATGGAAGCTTTTTGCAATGGAATTCCATCTCAAACCCTTTTACGACGGAATTTCGGATGGAAAAAATTCTGTCGAAAATAGCACCGTCGCAAATCAATTTACGATGGAATATGACTTTCTGTCTCAAATTGCGGCGGATTTTCTGATGGAAATCCCTTGCAAATTGAGAAGGAAATTGCGATTCAATTTTTCGTCGTAACTTGCGAGGGACTTTGTGACGGAACAAATTCCGTCTTAAATTGTGAGGGAATTTGCCATGGAAAAAATTCCGTCTCAAATCGCGAGGGAATTTGCCACAGAAAGTTTGGTCACAAATTGCGAGGGAATTTTCCATGGTAAATTTGCCAACGCCATTTTCCAACAGAAACCTCTAGTCAACAATCGTCATGTGTACCCACCGCTGACCACCGCCACCTTGCCTCTGACAGCCTATGTCTTGGTCAACCGCCGCGTGTCCCGGTCAACTGCCATGTGTCGCCCTCCGTCACCCTCTACGTGTCGATAGCACAAATTAGTTGTATTTTGTGACTAAGTTGGGATTCGAAGCTATGACCTTTCACGCTTGTGCCAATGCCTTTGCTAGTTGAGTTAGGAAGAACCTGTGTAATTTAAATGTAAAATTATATATATATATATATATATATATATATATATATATATATATATATATATATATATATATATCAATATAAATATGAATTAATAATTTTTTTACTTATATTATAATTTAATAATAATTTAAATTTTAAATTATAATATAATTGGTATATAATAATTAGATTAATTATTAATTAAAAAATCATAATAAAAAAATTTTAAAAATGAATAAATACATATTTGCGATGGAATTTCCCACGGAAAAATTCCATCGCAAATTCTGTCGGAAATCAGAATTTCCAACGAAACAAGTCCGTCATAAATTCCAATTTGCAACGAAATTTACGATGGACTTATTCCATGGGAAATTCTACTACAAATTTTATCAGAAATTTTGATTTGAAACAAAATTTCCGATGGACTTTTTCCTTGGGAAATTCTGATTTACGACAGAATTTCTGACAGACTTGTTCCGTGGAAAATTCCGTCACAAATTCTGTCAAAAATTCCATCGGAAATTTTTGGACTGAATTTGGACGACTTTTGAGACGAAATTTTTTTCCCTCTCAAATTTTGTCGGAAATGGACGGTTTTTTTGTAGTAACACTTGGATTGAACTCCAAGACACCCATAAGATATCATGGTGTGATGATCCTGCACATTCCAACCTGAGTGAATTCTCTTGGTGGTCTAGGCAGTGGTCTCTCAATTCCTAACCTCTTGTTAATCTTGGTAGGGGATGTGATAAACTTCTAGCCTCTGACAGTTGTCTCAAGTTGATCTTTAATATTTGTTCCCTCCTCCCTGCAATCCTCAATTGGTACTAGGTAACAATAAAAAAGTTGAACCACCTTTGGACATAATGGCATGTGAATAGATATAACATCTTACTCTAGAGTCACTTATCAGAATATTTTAGCTATTTAAGAACATGTAACCCAAAAGTATCCTTGATTAAGCTATAAACTTGAAATCTTTCACAAAACTCCATGTCATCATCTTCATACACTTATTGGTGCCTGAACTTCTTTAAAATGCTTGGATCGCGTATTCCTTTTTAATCCGGATATTTTCCACCTTTCAAGACAAGATTTGAACCTTTATTTTAAAGTCTATAGGAAAAGCCTAAGCATCTAGGATAGTTATTTAGCATAGGGAGGCATCAAAACAGTGGATACTCTTTAGTTTTTTTCTTTCATATTTCAGTCTAAACATGAAATCAACATCATGCCCAAACTAACATTTACACTCCATGTTCTATATGTATATACACATCCTTCTCCCTTCCAAAAATGCCTCCAAAGCTTCACTTCATAATCTGGAAATATTTCCAGACTTTTGAAAGTCACCCCGAAAGCAAAAACTCAACATCCAATGACATTTACTCGCATACGTAAGCATTTCTCTCATTAAACCAGATTATTAGCTTCCTTTTCCTCCCTAAAGATGTATCAAATTGAAGAAATATTGGTGGTAAAATGTTTAGGAGGCTTACCTCAACCCAATTTCAAGGTTGCATGTGAGATTTGCCTTCAATTTTATCTTTAGTTTCAACTTTACTTCTTCACCTTTCCCTTCCCTTTATCTCCTAGGAATCACTAGAAAACTCATTTTCTTCAAATTTTCTTTAATTTTCCTGTAGGGAATAACTATCAAGAGCTAAAAAAAATAACTTTTCTATCATATATAATCAGAACTATGGCTAAAAGATTCTATCACACGAGCAGAGCATTCTAGTCTATTGCCAGAAATTTGTATCTGATACAAAAAGTGTACCACCTTACTCTAGGGTCACTTAACAAAGTATTTTAGCCATTTAAGAACCTTATGAGACCTAAAAATAACTCATGATTAAGCTAGAAACTTGAAATCTTTCTCAAAACTTGGGTACCATGAATAATGAATTTACCTGAAATTTTGGAAATTCATAAATAATTTAATATAACTCCAAAATTAGTGGTTCAAAGTTATATTTCTAGCTCTTGGAAAGCTCTTTGATAGAAAAATAAGATGCAGGTTGGTTTATGTTCCATTTGGTCCAAAAATACCCATTTATTAAATCTGGACAGGGGGAATTTTCGCAGTATTTAACAGATTTGTGTGACGGAAGGCAGATACTTGCTTTAACGGTCCCCATTTCTCTCTCTAAGGCCGATCCGGAGAAGCTGGTGGCTCGCGGTGCTTTGTCGGCGTTTGGAGAAGGTCGACGGGGGCGTTGGTGCGGGTCGGGGGAGTCGCTGGAGCTTGTGAGGTTGGGTTGACGAAGAAATCACAGCGGTGAAGTCCTTCTCCGGTTGGAAGTCGCCGATTGTGTGCTTCATTGCTCTGTGGTCTGTAGTCCGGTTGCAGATTGGAGAAGTCGCTGGTGGTGGTAAGCTATTGTCGATCTGTAGTGTGGTGGTTTATAGATTTTGCGACCGATCTGGTTGTAGCTGGTCGCAGATTCAAGATCAGCTTGGATCTGATCTCAGCTTGAAGCCTTATCATAGCAGTGGTTATTGTATCTTTTGTAGCATCTGTGTTGTAATTGCCTTCCCGGTAACTTTTACTCATCGAAATTGGAAGGAATGGTTCTGATGAATACTATGACAGAGAGTGAGGGGAGAGGAATAGAGAAAGGTGAGCGACTAAGCATGGTACGTAAGAAGGTGCACAGAGGAAATCTCAATGATGAATTTAGTGAGCAAGAAGAGGATACTGGAGAGCAGGAGAAACTGACTTTTAAGGAGAAATTGCTCAGTAAAGATTTTATGAAAATGTCAAAGGATAACAGGGGAAGCAGGGTATTTGACGACGCTTGGATAGAATATATTGCAGGTTTGAAAAGTTTCGTTCACAAAGATTTGGGTGTTATGAGTGAGGAGGAGGATTAGGATGATGAAGATTGTCCGACTCTGAAGGTATCTCAGAAGGAATACGAACTTTGGTGTGCACCATGGAGGAAGTCTCTTATCATCAAATTATTAGGGAAAACAATCCCTATATGGGCAATGAGGACTTCGTTAGCAAGAATCTGGAAGACTAACAAGAGTTTTACCACAAGAGATATAGATAATGGCTTCTTTGTGGTGTCTTTCGAAGATGAATCCGACATGAATAAGGTATACCAAGAAGGACCATGGATGATTGCAGATAGATATCTTGTAGTGCAAAGATGGAGGCCAAACTTTGATCCTTGGAGCGCGGATGTCCAAAGGAATACTGCAGTGTGGATTCGAATTCCCTTAATCCCTCTTGAGTTCTTCAATTTAGAAAGTCTTAAGCGAATCGAGTCCCTCATTGATAAACCTCTAAAGATCGACCATGTGACTCATGCAAGTGAAAAAGGAAGATATGCTCGCATTTGTGTGGAGATTGACCTTAAGAAGAAATTGAAGTCAGCCATTAAAATCTTTGGTCGCCGGCGCTGCGTAGAGTATGAAGGCCTTCACCTCATATGTTTTGAGTGTGGAAAATACGGGCACCACAAAGAGGTCTGTCCTGAAAAGGTGAATTCATGTGCAGCTATGGAGAAAAATGACATTCCTAAGTCAGACCAAGGCCCGCTTCTTTCGATGATCAGCCCAGGTAAAAGTGTAACATCAGACAAAGGCACAGTAACTCCTACAGGTTCGGTACAGGAGAACCATCAAAAAAGAGCATATGACATTGTGGAAGAGAAGGATACAAGAGGTGCCAGAAATCTACCGGAGAATGAAGGTTTAGGTGCTTGGAATCTGGTGCAACGGCACAGGCGCTATAAAAATGGAAATCCTACAAAAAGTGGATTGGGGAACTTGAATAGGGAAGGTGAATTAAAGACGGAAACTAAGGAGAGGTATTCGTGTGAAGAACGAAAGGAGACAATTGTGGACAAGGAAAAGGAGATTAAGCTTCAAAGTAGTATCTGTAAGTCAACGAAGAAAATGATAAAAAAATCTAATCATATCTCGGCCAAGATAAGCTCCTCCAAGATACTAGGAAATGATCCTATTATAAAGCCTAGGTGGGTCCCTGTAACAAGCAATTCGTCAAATATGAGTGGCGGCTTTAACAAGAAGGTGGATGGTGTTTTGTATGCTAGACCAGTTTGGAATGGGCTTGGCTTTTCTGAGGCCTGTGACAAGGGTAGCCACTTCCTTCAATCGGCAAACCCATTTCAAGTACTCAACTCGGAAGGTGTAGATGAGCTCTCGAAGGATTCAATTAACAATTCTTCTCAAATAGGCCAGTTTCAAGCTAAAGGTGGGTTTAATGATCAGGAACCAAGTAATATGGATGAGATTAATTATGACGAGGTTACTCACCAACAGACCAAGGAAAATATGATAATCGAAGGAGGAAACAATTGTTCAGTATGCTCTCCGGATAACAATATATGGGGACCTATAAGCGAAGCATCCCCCAGCAATGGTGCTCTATGAATTGTCTTTTTTGGAATTGTCGAGGAACGGGTTCCAAAGCAATGCCTGGGCTCATTAAAGAATTATGGAAAAGGTATTCGTTTGATTTGTTAGTATTACTTGAAACTAAAGCTAACCTTCTTCAAGCTCATGATAGTTGCAGGAAAATGGGTTTTGATAAATATGTAGCAGTTGAAGCGAATGGCCGTCGGGGTGGCATTTGGGTTGCCTGGAAAGACTCCGAATTCAATATTACCACCATTGAAAAATCTGACCAGTTTATTCATGTGCTAATACAAAAGGGTGATGAAAAGTTTTATGTGACTTCTATTTATGCTAGTACTAATCCTAATTGCAGGCGACTATTATGGAATGCTTTGAATAATCTTTGTCCAGAGAATAGGTGGCCGTGGATAATCGGAGGAGATTTTAATGCAACCTTATTTCATCATGAAAGACGATCAAGTGCTGCATTTCCTACTCCAGTGGATAAAGATTTTGGTCGCTGGTTTGAAAACTTAGAGCTTCATGATATGGGATGCAGTGGCCCTCTATATACTTGGCACAGGGAGGGGTGTGAAAGCAGGATCGACCGGGTTCTAG
The DNA here is from genome assembly GCA_037074505.1 of Albizia julibrissin. Lineage (NCBI taxonomy): Eukaryota > Viridiplantae > Streptophyta > Magnoliopsida > Fabales > Fabaceae > Albizia > Albizia julibrissin. The sequence continues at coordinate 54,702,491 of CM073477.1, read as the reverse complement.
TAAATAATAAATATATGGAGACTTATCGTGATGCTTGTGTTAAACATCTTCCTTGGTTCAAGTCGGATCACCGGCCAATTTTGCTTGCTTCAACAAGTAACTCTCAACAAATACAAAGTGAACGACCATTTCGTGTTGTAGCATCGTGGGTGCTACATGAGGAATTTGCTCGTCTGGTGAAGGATACTTGGGATGTTACCGCCCATTGGGAGGAGAATGTGGGAAAATTTACTAGAGATGTTCGGAATTGGTGTTTTAATGTGTTTGGGCATCTTGGACATAAAAAAAGGAAAATCATATATCATCTTGAAGGCATCACTAAGTCAAACTGTTATCAGGATCTTCCTTCTGATATGAGACGACTCCAAAATCAACTTTGGTTGGAGCTAGAACAAGTCCTAATCCAGGAGGATCTTCTTTGGGCTCAGAAAGCAAAATGTAAATGGTATGCTATGGGGGACAAGAATACAAAATACTACCATGCTCGAGCAAACAGTAGAAGAAAAAGAAAAAGAATAGAGGCCATTATGAAAGAGACAGGGGAATGGACGGATAACATCAAGGAAATTAAAAGTCTAGCCACTGATTTCTTTATTAATTTATTCAATGAAGAAAGTAGAGGAAATGGCGTTATGAGAAGTACTGTCTCATATCCTACTGTTGAACAAGAGGCTATGATAGGATTGAATAGTAGGATTACTAACGAAGAGATTAAATCTGCTATATTTAGCATGGGTGCTCTTAAATCTCCAGGACCGGATGGATTAAACGCATTATTTTTCCAAAGCCAATGGGAAACTCTAGCCCCATCAGTGATTAATCTGGTTAAAAAAGCTTTTGAGGAGCCAGAAACAATTCGGGACATCAATCAGACTTTCATCGTACTTATACCTAAAAGGGAGTATCCTTAAACTATTCAAGATTTTTGTCCTATTAGCTTATGTAATGTTATTTATAAAACTATTACTAAAATCATATCTAATAGGATTAAATGTTTCCTCCCGCAGGTTATATCACCAAACCAGTGCAGCTTTGTTCCGGGAAGGACTAGTTCAGACAATATTGTCGTGGCTCAAGAGGTGATTCATTCCATGAGGAATATGAAGGGGAAGAAAGGTTTTATGGCAATTAAAATAGATTTAGAGAAGGCTTATGACTGTGTGAGATGGGATTTTCTCATGTTGTGTCTTGACGAGCTTCAATTTCCCCAACACCTTCAGGATGTGATCAAGATGTGCATTTCTTCACCAACCATGCAGATTCTTTGGGATGGACATAAAGCAAACACGTTTTCCCCCTTGAGGGGTCTGCGACAGGGAGACCTTATATCACCTTATTTATTTGTGATATGCATGGAGAGGCCAGCTCACATCATACAAGAAGCGGTTATTGGGAATCACTGGAAGCCAATTCGACTAGGTAAGGATGGCCCTCCTATCACTCACTTATTTTTTGCTGATGATATATTGCTTTTTGCAGAGGCTAGTATGGACCAAGTGGAGACGGTTAAGGGATGCATTGACCGATTCTGTAATGTTTCGGGGCAGAAGGTTAATCCGTCTAAAACAAGGGTTTTCTTCTCAAGTAATATGAATACACAAGGGTGACCCAGATGCGTGATGCCCTTGGATTTCAAAGTACAGCTAACCTTGGAAAGTATCTCGGCATTCCGCTACACCATGAGAGAGTGACAACATGAACCTATCAATTCTTAATTGATAAGGTGAAGAATCGACTCAACAGTTGGCAAATCTCTAGAAATTCGTTTGCAGGGAGGGACACCCTCATCAAATCTGTTATAGCAGCTATGCCAAGCTATACCATGCAAACAGTGAATATACCAGTTTCAGTATGTGACACCATTGAGAGACAATCCCAAAACTTTCTTTGGGGCTCATCTGAAGAAAGAAAAAGAATGCATCTAGTATCTTGGGATAATGTGGGTGCAGAGAAACAACATGGAGGGTTAGGTATGAGGCACATCAAGCAACAAAACCGAGCTTTCATGATGAAACTTGGCTGGGGACTAGTTACAAATAGAAATTCCTTATGGGTTAAAGTCATCAGAGGGAAATATGGGTGTGGCAATGACCTAATCCCTAATATAAACCAAAAAAGAGCAGGCTCAAACACATGGAGTGGCATCAAGAATTCTTGGGGTAAGGTCTTAGAAGGGATCCAACTCTCTTGGTTAATTGATGGAACGAATGTAGCAATATGGAAATGGGAAAAACATGGGAATTTTACTATCCGATCTGCTTATAGGTCCCTCTCTTCTGATCATACTGGCCCTACTGGCTTATGGAGCAGTTTATGGAAATTAAAAATTCCACAAAGATGTAAAACCTTTGCTTGGTTAATGCTACAAGATAGGCTTATCACCAATAATTTAAAGCATGGCATGAACCTTCATGATAATGGCATATGTGACAGATGTCAAACTGAAGTGGAAGACGAGCTCCACGTTCTAAGGGATTGTAGAGAGATTAAATTTTGGTGGGGAAGCTTAATACCAGCTTATAAGCATCAAGAGTTTTTCTCAGGTAACATCACGGAATGGTTTCAGTTTAACATGAGATATAGATCACGGACGGAGAAAGAGTCATGAAAGAATTTATTCTCAATTATTTACTGGCTGATTTGGCAAGCACGAAATGAACGAGTACATATGGGGAAACAAACAGACCTTGGTCAACTATATGCAAGGGCTAAAGCTATTCTAGGTTGTATGGGTGATACAAAAAAGAAGTTTCTGTCCATCAACACAACAAGTATCCCAGGTATGGGATTTGACGAGGGACTTGATGATACTTTGCAATCTGTCCTAGTTCAGGTGGATGGAGCCTATTCCCGATATAATACTAAAGCTGCGTGTGGAGGTGTTATATTGAACTCGACTGGATCTATCTTGGAAGGACTTAGATGCCGATTGGATTCTGGAGATGCACTTACATCAGATCTTTGGGGTGTCCTCATTGGACTTAAAAGAGTGTGGGATAGAGGACATCGGTTAGTCAGAGTAGTAACTGATTCTCAAGAGTTGATTGAGCTAATCCGTAATGGAATCCCAGAACTACATGAGGATCAGAATCTTGCACTGGAAGTTGTGGAGATGTTGAATCGCCAATGGTAGGCTTCCATAGACTATATTCAACGGGAGAACAACACAAAGGCTGACCATCTGGCTAAAATGGCTCTAAATGACGTTCCGGGCCTCCTAATTTTGAATCCAAATACTGTTGCAGCTTGTCTGCAGACCGAGGAGACTAGAGACTTGTAATAGATATTAGTTTATTTTCCTTCTTATAAAAAAAAAAAACAGATTTGTGGGTCATCTTTGTAAAATCATAGCTTTTAATGTACACATCCAAAACTTATAAATTATGACTTATTTTAAATCTCTGGATGTGTAATAGTTTCCTACAAAGTTTCATAACCTACCACTCTGTTTTGGCCTGTGTTTAAGCAATCACATGCTTGTGGCTCATTTAAGCATATAAACTAGCTATTTACTAACTACTTTCATGTATACTTGCCATGTTTTTCACATGGTACTTACCTTGGGCTTGAGTACAGCCCTCCTTCTCCTCCTCCTGTAAGTTAGATACATGCTATTACATATATTGACTTGCAATAACGCAAACAAATATATAAACAACAGCCACAAAATATAGTAAGCTGTAACTGACAGAGTTCCTTGGCGCAATGAATTAACTTCATGGTGTATATAGAAATTATGCGAACCCGTGATTTTATCATACCGTTTCTTTAAGTCGTTCCACACCTCACGCGCATTCTGAAAGTAGATTACACTATTGGCAATCTCTTTAGAGATCCAATTCGGCAACCAAGATAGAACTATGGCATTACAAAGTTCCCATTGTTCTTGTAGTCATGCCTCTTGAGATTCTTTCCTACATGTCCCATCCACGAATCCTAGCTTTTGCTTCCCTCTCAGTGCAATTGTCATCGCCTCGCTCCATATTGTGTAATTTTTGCTTCCAAGAAGGGTTTATTGAACGAGACTAACAGTGGGTATCTAAGGGGTGGAGATGGTGGATGAATGAAGGGTAGGTTATTAGCAGGGGAGTCACCGTCCCTCTTTTCTGCTATGAGAATGATTGACGGCGTTGCACTGCTATAATTGCTTGACTCAAACAAATCCCTATTTTATGTTTGTCAAAGGGTTTGAATGTCTTTCTCCGATTTCTTAATTATGAAATCGTGAGGTTTGATTATTGAGCGCAATCTTTGATCTTGTCTGAGGATTCGGTTTTGCTTGCTAATTTAAGAATCCTGAGTTCAATTCGAGCCGTGAGATTGGGTTGTTTATTTCAGCGCAATTCTCGATTCTTTAATTCCAAAATCCTTGAGCAATAAATTATAATTTTATGTATTAAATTCCTTATATAATTATATTTTACTAAATATGTTAGAAAGTTATTAATTACAAATTAAATGAAATAAGAGCAAAGTTGTCCATATAAAAATATTTCTCCTCCCCTCTCCTCCTATACCAAACATGATACTATTAAAATCCCTCCCCTCCCCTATCTTTTTGTCAACCAAAACAAGGTAAAACAAAATCCCTCTCAAACTATCCACTCCATTAAAATCCCTCCCCTCCCTTCCCCTCCATCGAGCCAAACATAACCTAAAGGATCTTGGATCTCCAATGGGCCTTGACTTTCTTCCTAATTGGAGCACTACTCATATGTCAGTCAGATCTTAGTTTCACGATGGATCTTGGGCTGTCTCTTAGTCTTGGGCTTAATCTTGAACTGTACAGCTCTGATGCCATGTTGATTATCCCAGTATGATATAATGCGCAACATCAGAATATTCTATTATTGAACAATGGAAACATCAAGTACAGACTCAAGGACTTGGACCAATATTTATAGACTCAACTATCTGACTTAACACTCTAACACCTATACCGACTTGGGCTCATATAAACCGGCCCATTTACATTGACAATACAAGATACTTACAGACCTAAATACCTATTTCTTACACTTCTCTACACACCTAAGTCCAAGATCAGCGTTGCATGTGGGATTATAGTCTTATTCAGTTTTTTAACCAAAAAACATTCTTATTTTATATTTAGAGTTAGTAGATTATAGTCACTTTCTTTTTTTTGCAAAATATGTTGACGAAAAATATCTATTAGAGTAACAAAAATTAAAAATATTGGGAAGAAAGGAACATTTGTTTTACAAAAAGTTGATGCAACGCCTCTTGAAATATACTCTCAGAATTCTTTTTTTTTATTTTCTTCTCATAATCTTATCTCTACCTTTAAAATGGATGTTACAGATTTAATATTTTATAAAAATATTATTATAGTATTTAATAAATTTATTTTTTTAAAACTTTGTCTGTATTGTAGTTATGAATTGTGTGATTAAATTGTAATAGTTTAAATTTATTTATATTTAAAATAAAAATTTTATAAAATATTGAATCAAGACTGTCCATTTTTTTTAATTTGATGGTGAATATTAGATTATTGAGAAGAAAGGTTCAAAAGGAGAATGAAACAATCCAAGCTATTCTCTGGTCACTTCCATTTCCATCAACTCATTTATTAATATCTGTTTATTGGTTTTCAAAAACGTTTCATTCTTTTAGCGATGATTCTTTGGCATGTTTGACTGAAACTCTCGTTATTGCAGATCACTTACTCCATCCCGGAGTATTCCTTCCTTCTTCGTCTTTTCAAAGATTTATCCTCTCTCGCGCCCCCCTTCCCCCCTCTCTCTGCAACTCACTTCTTCTTTGCTGTGGATGAAGACGAAGGGATTACACATCATGTGTTGCTTATTCGACTCTCTCTTTTTGCGTCTCCCTTCATCATCTTCTAAAGAATATGATATCTATGCATCTTTCTTTTTCTCTCTCCTTGTGCTGCTTTTGGCTGTTGTTGATCTCTCTGCATCTTGCCTTTTTTATCTTCCCGCATGGTGAGTGATATAAAGTTTGGGAGTCTAGCTTTTGCAAATCTGTCTTGGTTTCCGGATTAACATCGAAGGCTGGCTTGAAACGGTTTGAGACAGCTCAACTGACAAAGTGGATGAACCTTGAGATACGAGCCGGATATGTTCCAATGGCCAGCCTGACCGGTTTAGCTGTTCGCTCCGTTCCAGCTTTTAATACATTATTTATGATATAAAAATAAATATGATTTTCTATTAAGTCGAATATATAGATCGATGTGTGTGTTTATTGGGTAAAGGTGCAATTATGGCTCTGAATTATTTTTAGAGGTGTAATTTTAGCCCTGAACTATTTTTGGGTGCAATTTTAATCCTGAAATAATAAAATTGGAGCAATTTTGGACCTCAGCTGACGGAAGTGGAACGGTGTTTGCCACGTCATCGTATTTTTTGGGGAAAATAACCATTTTGCCCTTACAATTTTATGAAATTTTGTAATTTGACCCTTAACAATTGTGTGACACTTTTAAATTAGTAAATGACCTCCAAAAATTCTAAAATTTTTCAGAAAAAAATTAGACATGATAAATTTTAGTTTGATAGGTCATATGGAATTTTATTTAGTCAAAATGACCATTTTACCCTTACAATTTTCGCAATACTTAAAAAATTGACAGATTTGTCACCGAACTTTAAAAATTCATATCTAATTGTATAGATATCCAATTGGGGTGGTTTTAAAGCATATGTGACCCTTATTAAGTATATTTTTATAAAAAAATATAAAAGTTAGTTAATAGGAACCTAAAAATTCCCATAATTTTTAATTTTGAAATCTGCTCCAGAAAAAAAAGTTAAATTCATTGGAAAAAATTCAAAAATTCATTTCTCCTTGTATATAACTCTAAAAATTCCATATGATTTATTAAATTAAATCTTATCATGTCTAATTTTATTCTAAAAAATTTCAGATTTTGTGAAGGTCATTTATTAATTTAAAAGTGTCACATACACAATCTGACTGCCTCAACATGAAATCACATTGGCGGCAACTTACAGTGATGGCCTGGAGCAGAAACACGTTAATCGATGAAGTCAGCGGGTCATGTCGTGCTCAACGACGGCGGGAGCAGTGGCGGTGGTGAGAGCCAATTCGCGGTTGCGTTGCTCGACGTTGCCGTGCCAGCCGATGACCATGTCGAAACCGCGGTGCTGAAGCTCACGGTACTATTGAAGTTGCCGCCAATGTGATTTCCTATTGAGGCAGTCAGATTGTATGACACTTTTAAATTAATAAATGACCTCCACAAAATATGAAATTTTGTAGAATAAAATTAGACATGATAAGATTTAATTTAATAAATCATATGGAATTTTTAGAGTTATATACAAGGAAAAATGAATTTTTGAATTTTTTCCAATGAATTTAACTTTTTTTTCTGGAGCAGATTTCAAAATTAAAAATTATGGGAATTTTTAGGTTTCTATTAGCTAACTTTTATATTTTTTTATAAAACTATACTTAATAAGGGTCACATAGGCTTTGAAACCACCCCAATTGGATATCTATACAATTAGATATGAATTTTTAAAGTTCGGTGACAAATCTGCCAATTTTTTAAGTATTGCGAAAATTGTAAGGGTAAAATGGTCATTTTGACTAAATAAAATTCCATATGACCTATCAAACTAAAATTTATCATGTCTAATTTTTTTCTGAAAAATTTTAGAATTTTTGGAGGTCATTTACTAATTTAAAAGTGTCACACAATTGTTAAGGGTCAAATTGCAAAATTTCATAAAATTGTAAGGGCAAAATGGTTATTTTCTTCAAAAAATACGATGACGTGGCAAACACCGTTCCACTTCCGTCAGCTGAGGTCCAAAATTGCTCCAATTTTATTATTTCAGGGTTAAAATTGCACCCAAAAATAGTTCAGGGCCAAAATTGCACCTCTAAAAATAATTCAGGGCCATAATTGCACATTTACCCTTATATATTATGCCCTTCTGTTTTTAAATATAAAACCTAGTTAAATTTTTTTAGATAAATTAAAAAAGTTAAATAAATTATTTAATCATATTATATTATCACAAGTATTAGACAACCTTAATTTATAAGTTGTGTTGATTAACTAATTCTATTTATATCCAACAAGATCTACTTAATTAACATGATATCAATTTCATTATAATATTCATTCATGGATCTTACATGCATACACAAATAAGGAAGTGGACTCCATGTCTACAAATTTTGCGGGGCACTTTTATCTACAATCAAATAATAAATTAATTTTATAATAAAATTAACTTCACTATAGCAATTAAGATTCATTTTGCAACACAAATAATTTGGTAGGTAAATAAAGTCTCATTGCATAATTTATTACAAAAACAATTCAAGAGTACATAAATGAATATCAAGTCATCAATATTTTCTCTTTATGAAAGAGACATACCGCAAGAATTCGAATATATAAAATATTTAAAATAAATGTGTTAGGCATGTTTGTTAATGTATTTCAAAGTATACAAAAGATAAATGTTATCATTCATATACATATATATCTTGTCCTCTATTTCCTTTTTTGTTCAAACTTTTCATAATCATACTTGTATCTATCAGAACTAGATACTATAGAAAATAATCCCCAGTTCAATTTGAATAAAAATTGACAAAAGATTTGCTTTTCAATAATACCAAAATCATGATGAAAACACTTTTCCCTAAAAACTCGCTTTGTCAGAGAAACCAACACAAGCAAATAACGAGCGCAGCTCGAAAACTATGAATAACAAGTACAATACTGAGGCCACAAGTAACAAGCATAGTACAAAGTCCATGAAACAAGCATAGCATGGAGGCTACAAATAACAAGCATAGCACAGAGGCTACAAATAACAAGTACAACACGGAAGCTACAATTAACAAGTGCGGCACGGAGGCTACAATTAACAATCATGGCATGGAGGCTACGGATAACAAGTGCAGCATGGAGGCTACAAAAGCAAGGTTTGGACACACAGTCTACTAGGGAAAATAACTCAGCGCAACTTGAAGCCACGAAAACAAGCTGGACACAAAGTCCATGAGTAAGTAACCATGTGTGACTCAAGGCCACAAAACAAGCATAGGTACCAGACCCATGAGTAACAAGCGTTCTATGCTAGTTCCTATGATAAACGAGTTCACAAACTTATAAAAAAATCATTTCTTTGAGCTTATGAAAAATTGCTCTTGTAAAGGATATGTTCTACAAAATATTCATAATGCATGTCTTCAAATTTCTCCCATAAACCTCATAATCACATTACTTAAATGCATATGTAAGACATAATTATTGAATTGAAAAAAAAAAACCAATAAACAGATCAAGATTTTAATTAGATCAGTTCGTCATCAATTTCGAACTATACCAATTCTTAATCTCTTATTATATCGAAACAAAATATGAATACTTCAATCAAAGTTTATTTAAATTTTTCATAATATCTCATTCAGTAAAACATTTAGTTCTTACATTATATATTTATATTGCGTCCACATTTCAACTTTTCTCGAAGCAAAACTATTGACATTTATTTTTCTTGAGTACTAAGAATTCAGATAATCCATTTAATAAAAGTTCTTTTACTACTTGTAACTTGAACCTCAAATTTTCATATCTTGGGCATGAAACTATTTTTATAAAGTCAATTGAACCGTAAAATAAATTTCCTATATTTTTGCCCAATTATTTGCGGCCTCTTAGTATTCTTCATAATTAAATTTGGCTAATCATCCTTTAATTAACCAAAATTACAATAATTCTTTAAAATTCTTGTTTTAAGATAATTTTCTCACTTATACCTCAATTAAGCCTCAAATATATCCCAGGGAATTATTTTATACCTTTATATGTATAGCATTTGAGGCTATTACACATATCCATAACATATAAATTAAATATTAACAAAAAATGAAATAATTATATATTTTTAGGTTTGTTACACCTATATTATGTATGATTAAATTATATATTAGTTTATAAGTGAGATAAATTAGTTTGGAGAAAAATGATAAATGTAAATACTTAAAAGTAATTTAATAAGCTTCCTTAATCTCCCCAAATAAGTCAACTAGGTCTTATATTTAGGATCAGATGTAGTATAAATTTGGCCAAAATCACTTATATTTTCACCCACAAAAAGTGGTGAGAAAATAACAAAATGTAGCACAAAGTTAAAGTCAAAACTTGTTTATATGTACATGAATTATTTTATTTGTCAATTATGATTTACTATATTTAATACATTTTTTCACAAAATTATTACTTGATGAATTATATTTATATGTTTTTGAAAAAATGCAAAATAACATGAACGAATTTTAAGAACAATGTTATTTCTGTAAGAAAGTCACCAAATATCTAAATAGAAACCATAGTGATTTTAAGATCCACATACTTTTATAAACCTTTTGTAAAAGCCAAAACTACATCATATGATTATGAGGGCCAATCTTTCTTTGAGAGAAATTAATGGTTGGACAAAAATTCACTGGCATTTAAAGTTTTGCCATAACAATTGATGTCTCCATCCTGTTTAAATCTTTTTGACATGATTCTCAAATAAGAAAACTTATACAAAATGTTTCCCACATGAATCTCTTGTTTGTGTGAACTTCTATCAATTTCTCTTGAAATACTTTATTGTGAATACTTCTTATTATAGTTTCAATTGTTTCAATGAACATTCAATATTTTTTTTTGAAGTTAGGTACATTAAATCATTTAAAATAATGGAATGCGAGGGAAATTAATATGAAATAAAAAAAGAGATTTATGGTTCTTCTCTCACTACTACTGATTCAATATATATTGTAACATCCCAAATTTTGGAACTAGAGGCTTGAGAATAAGCCTGAAACAAATGAACTGCTAAGTCCTGGTTTAACAAGTGTCCGAGGAAGGCATAGTTTTATTCCCTAAAATTCCTTTACACCTTTGGGATATTCAAGGGAATAGAATGAATGGTGAATTAAAGAGCACGGGAAATGATAAAACAAGGCAATTAGTGGTCACACACAAGATGATTATATTTGGAACACAAATTGTAAGAATTGAGATTTGCTGCTACTGTGTTTTCCTGTGTGACAGTGTCGTTGTGTGACATTTTTAAATAGGAAAAAGGTCTCCAATGCCTATGAAATTTTCCAGAATGAAATTAGATTTACCAAGATTTAATTTGATAGGTCATGTAAGTCATTTGGAGCTGTATATTAAGAGTTATGTATTTTTGAAGTTAGCCCAGTAAAACTGGTAAGTTTCTGTGATAGCGTCCAACAAATGACATTCTGGGAATTTTGAGCTTATATTTGGCTAAATGCTATATTTTTACTTAAAAGTAGACGTAATAAGGGTCACATAGCCTTTAGAACCACACCAAGTGGACATCAATAAATAATTATATGAAGTTTTAAAGTTTGATGAAAATTTTGCCAATTTTCTAGCAAAGTGCGAAAATGGGAAAAAAATATATGGGAAAAATAGTCATTTGACCAATAAAGCAAGATGACTTTATTTTCCCCTTTAATTGGCCAATATTTTTGGCCAAAATGAAGAAATAGGAGGGAAATAATTTACTTGGTCCATATTAATTCAAGAGGGATTAATCATAGCCAAGTAAATAATGCATATGGTAATTTTGCATTAAACAATGTTATTTAAAAAAGCAAGAAGGGAGATATTATTAAGACTTCATTATCTCTTTTCTCCTTCCATATTTCGGTCAAGACAACGATAATAGAAAGAGAGAAGAGCTAGAACAACACAAGAAGGAATTATGGTTCAAGAAGCAAACTAGGCGAAGTTTGCAAGCAAGTCTCACTAGGCAAATTCCTTGGCTGGCACTTTAAGTAAAAGCGCCGGCCAAGGTGTTTTAAAAAACTGTTTTTTTAATTGCTTCATCTATCACTTGCGGTTATATCTTCGTTTCTTCTCTCTTCATTTTGCATGCTTTTCATTTTGACTTTAGCAAAAATTTCAATTTGAGGCCTCTTAGAAAGCGTAAAATTCTTCGAGCTCACTTTTCCCAGGTTAGCTTCCTTTTAATTTCTCTTTTCATGCCTTATTTTCTTTCCATTTATTTTACTTAAAATATGGGGAAAACCATTTTTGTTTGCTATTTTGGGCTCTTCTTTCATATAAATACACTTTCACTTACAATATTACACGCTGAGGTTGCATTAATTTGCTTTAGGCAATTGGAGAGATTGTTAGCTACTTTGTTATTGAATGTCTAAGATCTTCCATTCTCGATCTACTTATTTTGATTCACTCTATGGAGTATAAAGACTCCAGGGGGAAGTTCATCATCATCAAGGTGTTTATTACATCCATTTGATTTATGTAGTTGAAAGGTACACTTTTTTAATTTGGTAAGAAATGTAGGAAAAACTTTGTATTCAATTACTCTTGTTCATAATAAATTGTGAAACTCATGATTTCATGGGAATGAATTTATCAGAAGCTTCACATATAACTATAAATATGAATTGAGAATAGAGATTGAACATAAGTACTATTAGGAAATGATGTTATTGAAGCATAAAGCTAGTCATAATGTTCAAAATGGGCTTTGTATGTGAAAGATACAACTTTGGAAAATAACTGCAATATTGAATCTCTTTCAAGAAAATATATATAGATTTGATTTAGTTTCGCAGTTGATGTTTCTTAAAATGCAACATGCTTATTTTATTTTATGTAAAAGCAAGCCCTTAGATGGTGCTTGCAAATAAAGCGCCAACTAAGGTGCATTTTTATTTTTTCTCTTCCCGTATACACAATCATGATGCACTGCCTCTTTTTGGTCTTTCCCATACATGCAGTCACACATTTCCTCTTTTTTTTTTTGTGTAAAAGCAAGGCCTTTGACGGCGTTTGAAAAGAAAGCGCCTCTAAGGTGACTTTTTAATTATTTTTTTAAAAAATTAGTCTTTTCCCGTACTTGCAGTCATGCACTACCTTTTTTTTTTTTAAAAAAAAGCATTCCTTGTATGGCGCTTGCAAAAGGTGACTTTTTAATTTTAAATTTTTTAAAAATTGGTCTTTTCTTGTACTTGTAGTCATGCACTGCCCTTTTTTTTTTTTAAAAAAAAAGCATGCCTTGTATGGCGCTTATAAAGCAAGCGCCATATAAGGCATTATAAATTCATTTGGAAAGTGCGGGAGAGCCATTTTTTCATCTTCTCTTGTGCCATCCATCTCGTTATTTCACAGAGCTCTCTTTTGTTCTCTTTGGTTGGTCCACTACCTTTCCTTATCGATTGTCTCTATTCTATTTGACGGCGGCAAGCAGAAGCTTCCTTAGTCCCCCATTTTTTAATTTGTTTATTATTGTCTCCTCCTCGTGCACATTTTATTTCTTCAATATTTGGTCGTCACTTCGGTTGCAGTATAAAGCTTCCTATCCTATGGTTGTTTTCTATTTATGTCGCCTCCTACAAAAGCATCATTTCCTGTAAGTGGTTTTCCCCCTAGCATTTGATCCTCATTTTTTTTTGTTTTTTTAGTTAAAATTTGTCCTTAATCTGAATCTTATATGTGTAAAATGTGTATAGCTCAAGTTTGAGCAACTTAAATGCTAAAGTTCTTGTGAATGGTATTTAATAACGAGCTGGAGTTCTTGATTAAATGGTCAAATGATTTTGAAGAAACATTAAAAAAAAGGTAAAATATGACCGTATAGCGAAGAGAGAATGTTGAGATTGAAGTAGAGAGAGAAATTAATGATAAGGATATGATAGATGGATGTTGAGATGAGAGAGCACAAGTGCCAATTAAAGTAGCTAGGCTTTATAGAACATGCATACTCATTCACCTTCCTTTATATTTTTGGCACATTATAATTATTGGTTTTGTCATATATATTGACAAGACAAAGGAAGACGATGGCTGCCACATTATTGGTTTTTGAATTCAACACACTACTAAAAAAATGATAGGTACATTGTGGTGCTTATTTTTTAAACCTTTGTTGTTTTTAGTTGTTAAAAGTTTGAATTGTTTGAATGTAATTTAATTTTGGTTAAACTATGCTTTTAGTCCTTTAAGTTTACATCAAGTATAATTTTAGTCTCTTAACTTTATAAATATGATATTGCTGGATTGATTGGTTGATTATTTGTGACTTAAAGAGAGTGTTTAATATTTGGAAAACTTCAAATTTTAGGATGTTATGCTGCCAATTTTTTTTAAATAAATAGAAAAATATAAAAGTAATTAGTAATTGCAATAGGCAAGCAACTAACCACTTATAAAAATATTTTTAAGTTATAGATGGATCGAAAATAGATGTCATCTGATTAGTGCTCAAGGGAATATATAGATGGAGTGAAAGAATTTATTAGATTTGCTAGAGAGCATACAAATGATCCTAACAAAATCTTGCGTCCTTGCTAAAAGTAATGAATATTTGAATATTCCTTAGGATGATTTTTCTTTTGAGATGTTGTGGTCAAAGTATATTAATACAGATGAAGATGAAAATGAAGATGAACTCATATACATGAGACATGATCATGAAGAGGGGACTTGGTTTTTAAATCAAACAAGAAAGAGGAAAAGATGATAATGAGTGCCTTATTTTTTGCCTTGTATGTTTTATTACATGTATATTCATATATTTTAACTTAATTTACTTTTATTGTCATGATTGTCACTGCGCGCTGATGTTTTATTTAGTTTATTTAACTTGTAGGAATATGGATCCCCACAATGGAGATGCAGTTCCTCATATTGAAAATTATGGTCAGGCCACATTTGAGGCTGACGTAACCCGGGTCAGGATCGTAATGTTCAGAATGATCAAGCTAAAGAGTAAGGGCATTAGGTTAGAGCTTGAATAGAATGAAAAGGGAAATCCAATCAGACTGAATGCTAGCTCGTTTAATAACTTCATTGGGACTACGGTCAGAGAAGAGTCCCCATAACAATTTCTTATTGGAGATGGGAAAAGAAAGATTACGCAGATAACGTCTTGGGTTCAGTTAATGTAATCAGTATTTACTTTATTATTCAGGTTGTTTAGCTTTATGAAATTATAATCTAACAAGTTATGTGTGCTTTTTTGTTACAGTCTTATTTTGTTATCATAGAAGATAAAGAGAAATACGTGATGAAAAAATGCGACAGACTTTTGCAAAATTTTCGTTATAACCTCGTCAAATTCTACTTGCGTGGCAACAATGATAATATCAATTGCACACTGCTGGAGTTGTACAATGGAATAATAACACAAGAGCAGTGTGATGAGTTTGTGAGCTCACATGCTACAGCGAAATTTATGGTAACATAGTATTTACTTTTATGAACTATTTGTAATGTATTTGTAATTAATATTTATTGATATGATTCATTTAGATCTAAACAGGAAGGAAGTGAGCAAAACCGAGAAAACGCGTCTAACTTGCCATACCGGTACATGAAAGGAGTGGTATTATATAGAGTGTTGGAACAACGATTAGTAAGAACTAATCATTACTTCATAGGAATATAATTTCTATGCCTAAGTTTTCTCTACAACTAACTTTGACATGCATATACAAGAGTCCCATTCTGATGTCACACATTTACTATGACATGATTTGTAGCTAGCTTTATTCATCATTGAAGTTTTTGGTTTTAATGACACTGTTTGTTTTCTATAAAGGCACTTATTCCAAGTTATGTTAGTAGGAATGGAAATGGTGAATAGATTTATATTTATCAGCCTACAACTCCTTGGCCAACATGTAAGGAGTAATTTGGAAATACAAATCAACGATCTTAAGAACAAATTTGTGATACCTCATTTTCTATAGCTTCGGTTGAGTCCAAGAGAGTAGTGAAATAACTCGGGAGACCAGGATTTAAACCCGGAACACCCACCTTCCTAAAATACTTATTAAATCCCCTGCTTTAACTCAGGATTTGAACCTAGAGCTGAGAGGGTGATAACATTTCCACAATCATTTTCATAAAACTTCACTAACTCGTTAAGACTTACCGGTTTTCCCCTTTATTATTATTAATCAAAGTTTGTGAGTGAACCTCTACCGACTATATATATCCATTTTACATACACGTTTCATTAGTGATATGAAGCAAAACTACTAACTTTCTACCATTCATTCATTAGGTAATCTTTACGTTGTTTACACGACATATATATCATATACAATAAAAAATCCAAAAGGTATATGGACTAGACAACCATAAACTAAAATTTTCTATGCCTCAACCTCTAGTTGTCGCCATTTACCTTCTTCTTACCCCTCGAGCTTTCTCCCTGTACTAAAAGTGGTTTTTGGAGAAAAAGGGTGAGATTTCAAGGAATCTCAATAGTAACACATGTCAAACATATAGAGATAGCATACAAAGCATGATTCACACTCATCAATCAACAAAATTATCACAACATTATTTAGTGCATTTTATGCAATCCATAAACTACCATAGCGCTAGGCAAGTTATTTGGCCCTGAGGGGTACCCGCGTAAAATAGGCCCCAGGCACCGCTCGTGCAATTATGAATATTATAACCTGAGTGTCAACCTGTACAAAGATAGCCTCGGTGATCACCTCGTATAATCAAAACATGTTAGATATTTTGTGATGATTTCAAATAACACACAATGTATGTTATGCCCTATGAAGACAAGTTACTACCTGGTTGCTCTTCCTTAGCAACTTCTTCTCGCTTGTTCAAGCTCGGGTAAGTACTACGTTCCAGATGGTTGTCAATTCTTGAAATCTTCAAATATACTATAAATGAGTCATTACTCATTCATCCACAATTCCAAACTTACAACATTGGTAAACTTAGCCTGAAAGTGCTAAATTACTAAAATACTCTTAGAGACCCGGTCTATCCCCTTTGTACCCGATCTCACTCCACTTTACCAGAATTTTGTAACTTAGGCTAATCCTACACAATTTCATGTGTAGAATCTATTTTTAACCTCAGATTGGTCAAAATCAAGCCCAAATGACAAAAATTCCTTGACAGCCCTTAGTTAGAGCTTTTAAAGGGTAATTAGGTCATTTCACATTCTGGGGCTTTTCTCACTTCTTTATCAACATATACCCTACACAATGTTTCCTCCTAAACCCAATAGAAGTATCAGAATTATCAAATTCCTACTCATTTACCACGTCCAAAACAGGGTGATCCAATAGGATTCCTAAAAAAGTTGTGTCGGTTTCTCGTTTTCTTTAACCTAATCACCTCCTTTTTACTTATAATCATATTATTAGCTATTTAGACATTCATTGGACTTGACTTGGAGACACTTGTATATTAAGGTCTTATAGGTTTTCTTGAGTTATCTTGTACCAAAACAACCTAAATCAAGCCAAGAACAACTCTAATAGCATTAATCAAGCAAGAGGAACAAGTTTAGGAAGTTACCTCTTGATTTCCACCACTTTCTCTCTCCTTAATGTTTTTGCTTCTCTCTCCAAGGCTCCTGAATCAACTGAAAATCCATGGTTCCAAAGGTGGAGAAGTGAGTAGGAGAGGTTATGGATGGATTAGGAAGCTTAAGACATAAGGTAACAATTTCTTACCTTTGATTATGATGAACCCTAGCCTCTTTTCATGCTCCACCTCCTCAACTTTCTCTCTCTCACACTTTCTCATTCAGTTCTGATCGAAAATGAGGCTGAAGAGATAAAGAAAAGATGATATAATGCAATGGTTAAATGGCTTAACATATGGCATCTTGTGATTGGTCCATAAATTGCCAATTATTCATTTAATTTCCATTTTACCCTCTCCCTTCATGTTTCAGCCAAAATTACATAGAAATATGAGAGGGAAATATTTGTCTTCAACTATCTCATTGCCATCTTGTAACTTGTTGACCAAGCCTTTGACTTTTTAACTAATTAACCTTACTTGACAACAATTTACCAAAATTGGTTTATTAATGATCAAGTAGTCATCTCTCTCTTTTTGATTCCCATTTAACTCAAATTATTGGGAATATTATGGGTAAATCATTATTTCCTATTTTGCCCCCACATTTCATGATTTACTGTAATAAATTATTTTTCGCTCATTTCTTCGGCTTAGCCCCATCTTGACACTT
The DNA here is from genome assembly GCA_037074505.1 of Albizia julibrissin. Lineage (NCBI taxonomy): Eukaryota > Viridiplantae > Streptophyta > Magnoliopsida > Fabales > Fabaceae > Albizia > Albizia julibrissin. Next base: position 54,684,432 of record CM073477.1, on the reverse strand, counting down.
AAATGAGGCCATCACTCATGTCATTTAATTTCTCAAATTTTGGTAACAATAATAGGCCCTTAACTATGCATTACTTGCCTTTTTGTGTCCTTATTTGACCAAATTATGTGTAACCAGCAATTGAGATTTTTCAAGAAATTCAAGCTCACCACAATTCACCATTTTATTCCACTAATTATCTTAAATATACATACAAAAAGTATTGGTGAAAAGTGGGGTATTACAGAGTTTATGCTGAGAGCAACCCCTACTAACATATTTATTGTGCCATATAATCCGGTGTAAGTTATTTATGACATTATTTTAATGCATGTTTTTTTATTCTTTCAATTTTACCATAACATTATTGTCAAAGTAAAATTTTTAAAATATTTTAGGGCACATTGGATTTTGATTGTGATCTAGCCTGCGATAGCTGGAGGCCCTCGTATGTTTTATTTGGATCCTTTAGAGACTGGTTATCATGAGAACCAGGTTGATATGATGATTATGATCAATAGGTAATTGTATATGTGTGTGATTATTGAATAACCAAAATTAATCAATTACTACTTGTTTTGTTACTGCATTGATCACATATAGAAGCAATGTTGGATTGAGCTATTCTAAATACAGTGACTGCACCACGGCCTATACCTGGAGGAAGATTACAGTATATGAATTTACTCAAATTTTTATATTCACAAATTTTTCTTCAAACAATGACTTAACTATTTTTTTGTATTGTTGCAGTGCCTATTCTAACTAAACAATAATGAAATTTATGAAAGATGTAGTTACTCATAATCTAAATTATGTTCCCGTGAAAGTAAGTACTTTTACTTATAGTTTATACTATATTTTGAATTTAATTGAGAAGTGTCCAAGTTAATTGATTTATAGTGATTTTAATTCATTCTGTACGTGATATTTATGTAGCATTTTGAAGTTCAATGTTGTGCCCAATTAACTGATCAACAAGTGGATGAAATCATTGAGGAATGATGTGAATATATGGTTAGAAAAATATCACCAAATATTTAGGCACATATGTTAGTTAGATTGTTTCTCTTGCATATTTCTTATGTTGTTTAGTCTCCTAAAATTAGTTGTACATACAATTGTTTTGTTGTAATTAGATACATTTAGTACTGATTTTATAAACTAGTTATGTGTTATTTAACTATGATTTGGTTTGCTTTTTTATTGATTATTTATATTGTAAATTGCTGTAGATTTCAATTCGCATGAGTTTAGGTAAAGGATTTTACGTAAAACAAAATTTTAAAAAAAAACTGCCACCTCTTATGCCACTTCCCTAGGAAAGTGTCATAGGAGGTGTTTCCCTCCTACGACACTTCCAATGAAAGCATCGTAGGAGGTGATGGACCTCCTACGACACTTCCATTGAGAGGCCGTAGGAGGTCTTTCACCTCCTATGATGCTTCCCTACAAAAGCACCATAGGAGGTATATTTAAAACAAAAAATGAAATAAAAAGCACCGGCGCTTTCAGAAATTCAAGAAGTGTCGTAGGTTGCTTTGATGACACTAAAAGCTGTGCCGCTTTCCAAACGCCATAATATTTATAAAAATAAGAGCAATTTATGGTGTTTTTTGAAGTAGTGTGCGCATTTTACATAACATGGTGTATTGCATATCTGTTTTCACATTCTCTATGTCTGATTTCTTGTTACTATTGAGATTCTTTTGAATCTCACACTTTCCATAAATGTATAGAGTTTTCAGCATCAAACAGGGGCTCGAAGGGAAGAACAATAATTACCAGCAATTGAGGGTTCAGAGCAAGATCAATCAAGGCTATTAGTTATCTGAAGACCTTTTAGTATTTTAAGGTTTGTCATCATTATGTACATCCTTAAGGAGAATTCCTGTAATATAATCAAGAAACATTGTATCAACAATATTAGTATATTAATGTTATTCCTATGTGTCCGCTGAATTGCATGTTGCTACTCTAGTTAATATCAATAATGAAGGGTATATAAGGCGGGGTCTGACATATATAACACTTAATAAATTATGGTTATAGCGAATAAACATCATGTATATCAAGGCAGAGGTCGTGCAAGAATATATAATGCTATAACATAATGGTTAAATATGTGCACCATTGATCAAGCCTATTGTTAAAGCTCTAATTAATTACTAAATTAACCTCTATAATATAGTGATCAAACTAGATCATATTTTATTGAACAGAGTCAAAAGTATTTAATCCTTTAGTGATAGGCAGCCTAATTATCTCATTAGTTCAACAGGCTACTCGTTGTTATTCTTTTTTTTTTTAGTTTTATCGTTTATTCTTTTTAAATAATTTCTAAAAAAAAGAACATATCCAATAGTTCTTATAGAAAAACTGTCATAAAGAAAATAAATAACGATTCTTATATTGTTCTTTCTTAACCACCATCATGAATTCGAAAATAAATAACGGTTCTATTGAAAAAACCATCATGTAACTCATTGTGCAAGAAAAAGAACAATCGTCATTAACACTTACAAATGATATGTCTTTCCTGACTACTATTTTTAAAGTACATTTTCATAAATCTCTAATTAAATTCACCTATTTTAACTTTTTTTCCCAAATATGGCGGTTGATAAATACATAACGATTATTAAAAGACCCCCGTCACTTATTAGAATGCTGCTTCAAATTCCTAATAGTTATTAAAAACAAACCGTAGTCATTTATAAAATATAATGATCTATAAACCTAAAGGACTTGATGACTTGATAATCCATGAAATCCTCTCTATATAATCATCTGAAAATTGAACTCTACTTTTCTACTTCCATTTCAACTTCTTAGAGCCAATTACTAGCTTTTGTGCTTCTTCACCAAACTTATCGACAAACACAACAGAACTTCTGCTTCATCATTTTGGGGAAAACCAAAAGATGAACTCCCTCCAACAACAAGCATTGAAGGGCTTGTCCACGTGAACTACGAGCTCTATCATATGGTCTAGTTTACTTGCAAGAGCAATGATGCATGAACTAGTTCTTGAAGGAACTTACCACTCTCATTCTCTTTTTGAATGAGACGGTGGACATGTTATTGGAGAATGAAGAATTTAATAATGCATCACATTCTTAAAATATATCCATAACTTTTTATTTTTATTTTTTTATATACCTTGTCATTTTGTTTTTTATTTTGTTTGTAAAATGATGGTTGATTATTTTAAAAAAAATTAGTGTAATACATAACATTTATTAAGTAAAACCTATCATTTATTAGAATACCGTTAAAAAAAGTGACATATATAACAATTATTAATAAAGAATCATGATAAATGTAAATATATAAATAACAATTCTTATTGATAAATCGTGATGTAAAGTCTTAGGCATAATAATCCAAATAGCTCTATAATTCTTCTTCTATTTACACGTCTAAAAAAGAATAAACACTAGGACAAAATATAGATTTAGCGGCGCTAATCTTATGACACTTCTTCAAACAAGTGTCGAAGAAGACTTCTATTTTTTGAAAAAAGAAAAAAACATGTGGCAGCTATGACGCTTGACCAGGAAAGCGCCATAGCAACCTAATACCTTATATGACGCTTTCTTGGGGAAGTGCTGTCAAACTCCTCTGTAATTTGACATTTAACAGAGTACCAATGCATAGTTCAGTGAGCATATAGAAATAGCATAAACATACTGATATAAAGTACTTGATTACACTATAGGAAATTCCCACAGGGTTTGTACATAATAAATACAAATCCTAAAATACATAAAACGTCTAACAGATAACCAACACTAAAATCTTGTACTGGACCGGAACCCTCAGTTTTCGGTATCCACTTCCTTGATCTTAGAGCTACTTCCTCTTGCTGAATAAATTTAATTTATGGAAAGGGTGAGATTCAAACTAATCTCAGTTATAACACACTTTCAATCATATAAAATGTGATAGATAAACATGCAATATATCATATAATGTAGCAGAAATTAATGCTATACACATGTCTCTCAATCAATGTTTAGGACCTAAACGATGATTTTGTCTACATCAAAATGATCGTTTTGTCCCTACTTGCCATACAATGATCACAATAATGTTCTAGAGCAGACACCAACCTGTCCGTACTTGTCACACTACCTCAGCTGGATTCTACTGGTCTTATGGTGCTTGTGCTTTTCCCATAGGGTAGTACTTGTACTTTTCCTAAAACACAATGAGGAATTATATCAATCATATTGGCCTACCTAGACTAAGTCTAAACTAGCTTAGTGGTACTTGTACTTTTTCCACTAGGTGGTACTTGTGCTTTTCCCACACTACAACTCTACGAATTACTACCAAAACATTTACATCATAGAACATGGCATTACAAAGCATATAAACAATCACATAGTATATGAGAGATAGAGTTACTACTTGGAATCCTTTTCAATACCTAGTTAAAACCTGTCCTTTAACTCTTTATTTGGCTCAGGCAAATATCAAATCTTAAAATTTCAAATGGATAATAAATGAGTTATTACTCATTCATACCTTATTCCAAGACTCCTAAAGTTGGTTATCTCTACCCTTTATACCTGGTATAATTGTACTTTTTCAAAAATTATGACCCAGGCTATTCCTACACAATTTCACGTGTAGAATCCATTGCTAACCTCAGCTTTAGCAAAATGACACTGCATTTACTAAAATGCCCTTGACAACTACAAAGTTAGGGTTTTAGAGACAAAATTGTCATTTCACACCCTAAAGCCTTCACACTCCATATTTCACATGTTTCTTACACAATTTTTTAATTCTAAACACAATAGAATCATAAAATCCATCCAATTCCAACTCAAACACCCTTAAATCAATCTGATATAAAGTTTGAAGAAAATTGGAAAAATGAAGTTTTTCAATTTCCATTCAATCAAACATCTTTTTTTCACTTCTAATCACTTATTTAACCACTTAAACACCTCTTGAACATGATTAATCAAAATTTGAGTAGCACCTCCTCTCAAGGTTTATGCATCCCAAATCACAATTTTAAGACAAACTAAGCCAATAATGAAGCAAAACCACTAACAATCATCATGAATCAACAAGAGAAATCAATGTTTTCAAGCTTACCTTGAATTCTTCCTCTTTCTCTAAGACGTCAACTCTCTCTCTCTTCTTTTCCCTTAGTTTTCTTCTTGCATTACATGATTTCAAGAAGAGTATAAGGACTAGAAAAGGTTTTCAAGAGCTTTAAAGGCAAGAACACAAGAATTTTGGCTACTAACTTACCTATTGGCTTCTTGATTTTCCTTACTCTCTTCTTGTTCTTGTTTTCTCCAAACTCTCTCTCTCTCTCTCTCTCTCTCTCTCTATCTCTCTTATCTTGCTCAAGTCTAGCTAAAAATGAGCTTCAAAAGGGTTGAAATGTCCATAAATAAAAATATCCTCCACCTCCTCAAAATATTATATTTTATTGCCAAAATTTTACACATGGCATATAAACCCACCACATGGCATGCAAGGTGGCTTAAGCTCATTTTTCCCTTGCTCTTCTTCCTTTTGTCTGACTTTGGCCTTAATTATTTGAAAAAATATTGGTTTTTAATTTATTAGCCAAATGACTATTTTACCATTACATTTTCTTCAATTTTTGAACTAATTGTTGTCTTCCTTCTTCTCTTTTCTTTTTAGCAGAAATTTTCATCATAAATTGGGTCAAAAATTATGCTTTTCCATACTTAATTTTAGGCCACAATATTAGGCTTTTATGAAGACAAAATTGTGCTTTATGTCTTACTTAGCAAAAATTTCATGTGACCACTATTTTCAACATTTTGACTACTTCAAATGCACCAAAATTCACCATTTTATTTTATTTAATGTAATAAAATGTACAAAAATTTTTAGTGAATAAAATTTAGGATATTACAAGCGCCATGTAAGGGGTTATTTTAAAAAAAATTAGATCCCTTGTATGGCGCTTGCCTGTATATAAGAATATTATTTTTTTAACCCTTATATGGCACTTGCCTAGGAAAGTGCCATACCAGGATTTAATTTTTTTTTAAATTTATACACCTTATATGACACTTTTCTTTAAAATACATATGACAGCTATGGCGTTTGACCAGGAAAGCGCCATAGCTACCCAATAACTTGTATGGCGCTTGTCCAAGCAAGCGCCATACAAGTTATTGGGTAGCTATGACGCTTTCCTGGTCAAGCGCCACAGCTGTCATATATATTTTAAAAAAATAAATAAAAGCCTTCTCTGGTAATCCTTTTTCCTTATCATTTTTCATCGGAGCCTTCACTCCTAACCTTAATCCTAAACTCAATCCTTCTCCTTTCCTAAAAAAGAAGAGAAATGTCCCAGGAATACCAGGTTTGTAACATAACGTACTCAATTTCTTCTTTACTAATTTTAATTTCTCCCTAGATTTTAATTTCGTATTATGACTTGCACGTACAAATCTAGATGTAGAAGTTATCGATCTGTCGCCCAAGTCTCTCATGTTCAAAAAAATATGCAGTCCGATCCGATTGGAAAGCTTACAACAATGCTTATGGTACTAGAGAATATAAGTGTGACTGTGGTACCCTCTTCTCTAAATACATACTAAAGTACTAAATCTTTGAAGCTTTTTTCTTCTTATTATCTCCTCTTACAGAAGCTCCTTTGTAAGTTTTTTTTCTTTTTTTTAATACAGAAGCTTTTGTCGATTGGCACTATAGTTTCCTTTTTTTATTCTAAGTTTAAAATCTATCATGAATCTTAGCTTGTAGTTTTATGTGTACTTATAGTTTTTTTCTAGGTATTTGCTTGAAGTTACAACTCTCTTTTATTAGACTTCCTATACAGTGTAAGTTTTTCAATTTTTGAGCTTACAAATATAATTTTATTACTTGTTACTATTTTAATTTTCTTAATGTAGTTATTTTTTAAAGTTATTTCATTCTGGTTTGGTTTGATTCTGGTTTAGCTTTGTTCATTTTGCTGTGAATTTGTGTAATATCCCAAATTTTGGGCCTAGAACTTAAGGATAAGCCTATATTAGACAGACGACTAGCCCCAGTTTGAGAAGAGTCTGAGAGTGATGGGATGATTAGTGAAATAAAACAGTGAATTATGATGTATATAATCCTACTAAAATATTCCAATCGCCGGTTATACGTAATTAGGCCAAATCAAGGAAAAGAATCCAGAAATGATTTATTCCGGTAAATCGTAAAACGAAGGGCAAAATGGTAATTTTTCCATAAATCAAGAGAAAAATATTTTCCATAATATTCCCAAATAATTTTAGCTAAATGAGAATTTAAAAAGAGGAAAATGACTACTTGGTAATTAATGAGCCAATTTTGGTGAATTATTATCAAGAAAAGTTAAATAGTCAAAAGTCAAAGGCTTTGGTCAACAAATTACAAGATGGTATTATGAGATAATTCAATATCAATATTATTCCTCTCATTTCTCATGCAATTTTTGGTGGAGATAGCAAGAGGAATATATATGTATATGGTGATATTAAAGCAAGAGGAAAAGAAAAGGAAAAATGTTGACCAATGAAAACTTGCCACATGTGAAGCCAACTTTGACTATTTCATTAACCATGAATCTTCATCTTTCCATCTCCATTCTTGTACAAACAGAATAGAACAGAGGGAGAGAGAGCTGAACGAGAATATGGAAGCAAAGAAGAGCTAGGGTTCTTCAAAATCTAAGGTAAGGAAGTTGTAATCTTAAGGTTTAAACTTCCTAATCACTCTCTAGCCTCTCCTAATCACTTCTACTTCATCAAATCCATGGATTGAAGGCAAAATATCAAGAGAAGAGAGAGAGAGAGGCCAGACATTTTAGAGAGAGAAATAACAAGAAATCAAGAGGTAAACTTCCAAATATGCTTCTATTGCCTTTGTTGTTGTTCTTGTTGTTATTGTTGGCTTGAAATTGATTGTTTTGTGAAGATTGGATGATGAAACCTTAAGGGGTCCTAATGCCCAAATTGCTTCTAATCATGTGTAATGTGTGTGTAAATAGCTAATTATTTGATTAGGAGTAGCAAGGAAGTGATTAGGCAAGAGAAATCGAAGAAACAACAAACTCTTTCTGAGAATCTAATTTCCTGTTCTGTTTCTGCCTTGTACTATTTCGTGTAGGAGGTAAAAATTTTTTGATAGTTTTGATGCTTCCATTATATTTAGGAGGAAAAATTGTGTAGGTATACAAGTGTTCATGATTTTTGGATGCTTGTATATAAATTTGGGAAATTATGAAACATATATGTGCATGTTGCTTAAATCTTCCCTGTGTGGCAGTCAGTGTTGTGTGTAATGTTTAAAGGTCTAAAACTTGTCCAAAAATTCCTAACTTTTCCAGAATTAAATTAGACATAATTATCTTTAACATGATAGGTAATATGAATGATTTGGACAAGTTTTCTAGGAGTTATGATTTTTCAAAGTCTGGTCATGTGAATCTGGGAATTTTTGGAATAGTATGTTTATGTGTGATATTTCAGGGACCAAACCTTGTCCAAAAATTACTAAAATTTCTAGAATTAAATTAGAGACATATAGATTTAATTTTATGTATAGTTTGTAATTTTTTGACAAGTATATTGGGAGATATGAATTTTTAAATTTCTGCCCTATTTTCTGGAAAGAAACCTGTAACAGCGTGGTTGGGTAAAACTTCTGGGAATTTTATGGTTGTGGTGGCCAAAATTTAGTATTTTTATGTGAAATTATATTCAAATATATTCATATAAGAATTGGAACCACTCAATTTAGAGTTTCCTAGAATTAATGGTGAATTTTTAAAGTTAATCGTGTTAACTGAAATCCCTAAACAGAGATTAGAAAGGGGAAATTCCATGTTAAAGTATTCACATATAGCTAATGGCTATATGTTCCTTTGAAAATAGACCTAAAGAGGGTTGAATAGAGCATTGAATCATGGCTCTAATAATGCAATTGGTTATATAGGGCCATGAAGTGATAAAGAAAAAGCAATGGCTGGCAGATCAAGGGACAAGAAGAGAAGGACATAAAGTCTGAGAGGTAGTGAACTTACCTTTTCTACATGTATGCAATATATATGTCTTGCATTGATTATGTGACTACTTTGCCTATTTGTGTGGAACATATATGATTGGTTGAACCTCTGTTATATTTGTACAATAGCCATATGTATGTCATAACATCGAGCATGCAACATATCATTATGTTGTCATGAAATAGTGTAGGCAAGCATGTTATGCATTCATATATATTTGGCATGCATAGTGGTAATGTTTGCTACTGAGATTCTCTCGAATCTCACTCCTCCAAACCAACCATTTAGACAAGTTGAAGAGTGTATGAGGAACTGAGAGGTGAAGTGAAGATCGAAGTGTGCGGCACTACCATTTCATTTAATGTAAAGGTTGTATTAGCTGTGAGATTATACATTTGTATGTATATGGATGTATAAATGTGGTAAAGTAGAGAACCGCTCTAAGAGAACCGCTCTAATTAAATTAAAGGTAAAACGCTCGCATATACTATGATATATTGACATTAAGAGCCAATGATTCTTAGTAACGTAGTGAAGCACTAGAAATTATTTAGAAAAGTTTTTGTACCCTCTGAAAAACCCTCTCAGCCCTAGGTTCAACTCCTGAGTTGAGATTGAGAATTTGTGAATGTTTTCTAACGTTGGGTAATCCGGGTTCAAATCCTAGTCCCACAAATGATTTCACTACTCATTTATACTCATCTTTGGCTATCGAAAATAAGGTATTACAATTTGTACTGTAAAATACAGAGTTCATTAGGAACAGAAAAAAATTATGTAAAATTATTAATTAAAGTAAAGTGTTTTTTAAAAAAAAACAATTCCTATGGCCTTTCTTGAGGAAGCATTATAGGAAGTGTTATACTTCCTGTGGCGCTTCCTCACTTTAGGAAGCTATTTTTAAAAAATAAAAATAAGGTATGGCACTATAGCTTCTTTTAATGGTGTTGGAAGCTGTGACGCTTCTTAAGTGTGATAGTATTTATAAACATAAATGTCACATATGGAATTTTTTGTAATAGTGAAACTTGACACTTAGTCTGTTTAAACGAAACCACCAACATCGTAACCCTATGACTCCTGTTGTCTTTTATAGCCATTGGTAGTCATTTTCAGTAGAATCCCACTATAAAAAGCCTAACTTCTTAATGACAACCATGCTATTGAATACACTTGAGCCATGTCTTAGCAATTTCCGCACAAGTTGTTTTTCTCATCCATTTCATATCATCCTTCCTGAATTTACTTTAATGGTTCCTCTCTTGTTACAGTGTTTAACCTGGATGATTGGGCTGCCTTTGTGAAGTCAAGACGTAATAAAGCATCCAAGGAGATGTTAAATTTCTTTTATGAAGTTATATTTTTGTTTTGGAAAACCCATTATTACTCTGACTAAAGGTTTCTCTCCTACCGCGAGAAGTTTTTAACCCATTGCTTGGACTAAAGGTTCCTATTTTGTTGATCTTTTTTGAAGTGAATTTTAGAGATATGGATCCTAGAGAAAATACCTCCATTTTTTGGAAGTATCCATATCTCAATAAGTTACTTCAAAAAGATCAATAGGGATGTGATGAATACATTAGTTCATTTATACTCAGAATCATACATGAACAAGCGAATACTTGCATCTAGGGGTGTTCTTGGGATGGGATGGGATCAGGAATTCCCTTTCCTAATCCCGATCCCAAAAAGGGCTCAGCAGAGCTTTTGATTCACGATCCTGAGAATTTCTCATCCTGACGGGACAATAAATTCCTAGATTGGGATTAGGAGTTTCCCAAAAATGTTCCCTTTCTTTCTTTTTTTAAAATGTTTTCCTTCTATTGAATATTTTCTTGTGTTTACTTTAGGCTAGTACAAATATATAATTTGTCCAATATCATATAATGTAGCAAATCAGTCTAATAAAAATATATAATTAGTCCAATACAAATATCTAAAGAGAATTAAAATTACAAATTCATCAATAATTCAATATTCCCAAACTTTTAATGTATTGCTTCTTTTTTCATAGACTATAAATGCACTTATGATGGCCATTTCCTTAAGGGTATGCCCACTTACACCATAATTTAAAGTTAGAAACAAGAGCATTAGGGTCATTGTATGGCAAGATTGTATGATAATCCTTGAGATTAAATTAAACTAAATGAAAGAACAAGAAAAGTATTTAGAGGATACTTTGTATATGAGTGAATAAGGTGGTATTAACACCCAAAAAAAATTGTGAGAGACTACAATAGAAGTTAATCTTTTTCATTTTGGGATACCAAGAGAGACAAAAGTGTAGCTCTAAAAAGTTATGTAAATCCAGTTAAAAATGGGGGCCAAAGGCTGATTTTTTGGTAAAGGCAATTTATTCCAAGAAGAGGCTCACAAATAGGGAAGAAAGTAATAACTATTTGTAAAGATTGGAAACAATAAAAGCTCTTGCTATGAAAAGAAAGAATAATAGAACATTTCTTTTTTGTAATATCTGCCAAATATATTTTTGTAATATCTGCCAAATATATTTTTGTAATTCTAATATTTTATCATCATAAGTTATTTTCTTAGAACAAATATTTCTCTCTGAACCTTTTTTCAATACAATTATTTATGTAACAGCTTGAAATTGACCTTCCCTTTGCACCATAGAGATGTCCAAATTTGTTATTAAAATTTGTCTTAACATCTGACAAAAAAATTGATTAAATAGTGGCTTCGTTTGATTAAAAACATTAAACTGGTTAAAAAAAATCACACAAACTAACCATTGTTCTTATTTTGGAGGTACTTCACTTCAGTTATATATATATTTGGAATCAAGAAAAAGTTGGGATCGGGAAGTTCCATTCCTGATCCTGATCCCAAATATATTTTTCCTGATCATGAATTTTAGGATGGGATTTTCCCTTCCTGATTTTATTTGGAAGACTAGAACGAGAAAACGTTGAACACCCCTACTTGCAGCATTTGTGAAGTCACTATGCGATAAAGTATTTAAGGTGACATATTAAATTGCTTTTGTGAATTTTTTTTTTGGAAAGCCCATTATTATTCTTATCGAAGGTTCCCCTCCTATTTTTGTATAGAGCAGGTGGTACTAAGTTAAAGCTCTAAAATTCATCATTGTGATCAGTCCAAAACTCTTCAATGTGAGAGTTTATGAGCTACTTGGTTAAGACTCTATCTAATAAAGTAGCATTTCCATATTGAGTAGCTATGTAATTTAGGATAGATCAAGATTTTATAGGCTTTGTGGCTAGAGTCAATCACGCTCTTGACCTATATATCTCAAAATGTAAGCTTTTATCACTTATACCTTGTGTCTCTTTATCAATTAAGTCAGGAAAATAATGATTGGGTGAAAAAACATGACTATCTATATAGGAAAGCCTTGTATTGGTAGGCCCCCTCAAAGCCCAATAATAGATGGTACCATTTTAAGCCCCGTAGCGGCAAGTACCCTCAAAACCCAGTAACAATTGGTGCCCCTTTCAAGCCCATTATCCGCAGACACCCTTAAAGCCTAATAATAGATGGCACCCTCCTTTTAAGCCATATAGTGGCAGGCATACTCAAAGCTCGGTAATGGCTGGTACCCTTTTTAAAGCTATATATCGACATGCATCGTTGAAACCCAATAACGGTTGTCACCGTTTCAAGTCTTATAGTGGTAGGCACCCTTAAAACCAAGTAATGACTCGTAACCTTTTGAAGTTTTGTATCAGTAAGCACCCTCAAAGGCCAGTAACGGCTAGCACCCTCCTTTCAAGCCCTATAATGGCAGGAACTCTCAAAGCCTAGTAATGGCTGGCACCCTTTTTAAAACCCTATATTGGCAGGCATCATTAAAGACCAGTAATAGCTAGCACCCTTTCAAGCCCTATAGTAGCAAGTACCCTCAAAACCTAGTAAGGACTGGAACCCCTTAAGTCTTGTATCAGTAGGCACCCTCAAAGCCAAGTAATAGTTGGCACCCTCCTTTCGCGCCCTATAATAGTACCGGCCCTTAAAGCCCAGTAACGACTGCCACCTTTTTCAAAGCCCTATATTAGCAGGCACCCTTAAAGCCTTGTAACGGCTAGCACCCTTTCAAGCCCTATAGTGGTAAACACCCTTAAAGCCTGGTAACAGCTAGTAACCTTCTCCCCTTTAAACCAAGTAAAGAAGGGTATGTGCACTATATTTTGTACAAACTCTCTTTGGTTCTAAAGGGGGAACTATGTTCTTTCAACCAAATAAAATATATGTTCTTATATTTACTTGCTTCATAGACACGAATCTCACTTTTCTCACCTATGAAACAAGTAAAAATGGGCAACTCTGAACACCCTATTTTGTCCGGGCCCCACTCAAAAAATAAAAAATCATAAAAAAAATACAAGAAAATAATCTCATTGATGATGATTGGGATCCGAATTGACAATTAACATTAAAAAAGAAAATAATAAAGTAAAATAAAAAGAGAAAATAAGAAAATCATCTCATTGATGATGATTGGGGTCTAAATTAGCAATCATTATTCATATGAAAATAAAAAATAAAAAATAAAAAAGAATAAAAATACTCTTATTTATTATGATTGGGGTCCAAATTGGGAGTCATCATTAAAGGGGGAAGTCAAAAAATAAAAAAAAATAAAAAAATCCTCTTATTGATGATGATTATGGTCTAAATTGGCATTATCATTCATTAAAGGAAAATGAAAAATGAAAAACAAAAATGCAAAAATATCTCTCATTTTGATATGTTTAAATTAGGAATTTAATTGTGGGGAAAATGTAAAAAAAATTTCAAAATGAAATTTACAAAAAAAAATCTCTCATTAATTGTGATTTAGTCAAGTTAGGAAGCTTAATTAACAAAAAGTAAAAAAATAAAAAAATATATAAAAAATACATTAATGAGGAAAAAGTCTAAGTGATGCCTATTTAAAGGAGAGTACAAGAGCGAACATAACACACAAGAATTTTGAGGAGAGCAAGGAGGCAAGTGAGAAGCTTCTTAAGACATAAACATCAGAGGTACATGCTAGTTGCATGCCTTTAATTTGTTGTGCAACTATTTTCTTTTATTCTTGATAGTGTTTAACTTTTTCCTCTCTCTTCCAAAAAGTCCTAAATCTAGGCAATTGGATGTATGCACAATAGGTATCGATTTTTGAAGTTAAGAGACATTCTACATTTAAAAACAAAGCAAGTTTACAAATCAAATTAACTGTATCAATCGGGGCATGAGAATGATATAATAATATTTTTCTCATATAAAGGACTTTAAGAGCTCTTAATGGAATTTTAGAGCACCCTCATAGAATTTTTCTTGAAGTAGTTATGAAGCCTCAATGCTGGACCACTAAACTTGAAATTCCAAATAAATAGTAACCCATAGATAAGTATGCAAGTTTCAATTTACGAGCTTTAATTATCAAATTGCCATAAACAAAGTGCTTTCAGATGCATGATAAAGGTATGTGAATAGCGAATGTTACATATCCTTCACCACTTTCATGGGTCTTCACTCTACAGCTCCTTCCTCTTATGATTCTTCTTTGCCTTCAAGCTAGTTAAGGCTCAAGGTTTCTATCAAGATTACCTAAGAAGAAGAATCGTAACCAAAATTAAAGACCAAGAAAAGACGATGATATAAAATGATGATTTTTTTTATTGTCCTGAAATTCAAGGGTGACTGTCATGGAATTTGAGAAAGTCTCACATTCCATAAGCCTTGAACATACTACTTATTTGATCTATATATTAATTAAAATTGCATGTACAATATTATAATTAATGTAATTATCTTATACATATACCTTTACCATTTCTAATTCATATATACACATATTTCTTATAAATAAAATATTAAGCTTTTATAGAAATTTCAACAACCTCCTTTATAAGTTAGACTTCTTAAAAGTTCTACACACCCTATCAGTTGAGCAAAGTATACAAAACTCTACTCCACAACAACATATACATGTACATATATTGAAAAATATCAAGAGAAAACAAAGATCTTGCCTATGTAATACATGGAGCCTTTGCACTATAAAAGTAAATACATAAATAAAAACTTAACTTTACAACGACTAGCAGTTGTTCCAAAATATATCTACAAGCTTGATCAAGAAGGAGAGTCTTCATGATTTAATTGAATGTGCGAGATCAATAGTGTTATTTGAGGCCAAAATAATTTTTTGGTGAATAATGTCCCATTAATAGAAATAAATAAAATATTGAAGGAATAAATTAAGCACGAAAACTTTTCATAAATAAGAGATGACAATTATATTCAACTTTGAAGTATGACAATGTAGATGGAATCATATAAAAGGTTATTAACAAGAAAATATTATGTAGATAAACTAGTATTTGATAAAATTAAGTACTATATGATATGAAAAACCCATTCTGAATGAGGACTTAAATAGAACAAGTAACAAGTGTGGGCCCAATCTCCATAAGGGCAACAAACCAAACCTAGCTCGAGGCTATGAAAACAAGCGTGAACACATAGTTCACGAGGGTAAGTAACCAATCAAGCAAAATATGAGTCCACGAAACAATAGGTATAAGACCTACAAATAAAAAGTGTGAGAAGGAATATGACGAATGTCAAGTATATGTGGGTACGAATGTTAAGTGAGCTTGAGATTAACTATAGTGCATGAAGGACTAACAATGTTGTTGTTGGCACTGCTATAGATTTGTGTATTTATAACTCTTGATAAATATTAGTTACAACAAATAAGTGTCATATATGTCAAGGTGGAGATCATGCAAGAATATATAACACTTAAACATAACAGTTAGTTATGTGCACCGTAATGTATTTAATCATATAAATGATAGTTCTTTCAAAACAACCATCATATAACACTTACAAACAATTCAACTTCCAACCTCTTATATCAGTGAAGATAAAACATAATGGTCTTCAGAAACAACTGTCATGTAACACTTTTAAATGATCAGTCTTCCCTAAGTACTAGTTCATTAGTTATAACCCTTCGTAACATCGTTAGACCTAACACTTCATAATATCCGTTAGACCTCTATTTAAACTAACATATTTCTTGTGATTCTTACTACTTTTCTTTATTGGTTTCCTCCTTCTCTCCATCACGTTTAGATACAAAAACAAGAGGATTTTCAAAATTTAATTGGTTTTCTGACTCCTATTGATGGGAGTGCCATATATTTCCTTAGATGTGATAGTTACTTAGAGATTTTGGAACTTTGCATGCCTTTATTTCACTTAAAATCTATCTATGTCTCTATTTTTGGATTAGATAATGCTATTTTTTTGTCTTCTTTGCAGGCACATTCTTGGAGGGTCCTCTTTGGTACCAACCTCCACCTTACATTCTTGGACTTCTTCTAATTGATCCTAAGCTGACTCCACTAAGGAAATTCAATGAGGGAGATGGTGTTTATAAGGATAAATGCATGATTCTCATCGGGGATGAGAACTTCTCCCACAAATGCCTTAAGATATTTTAATAAAGGTTGTCTCTTGCCTCACTTATTTTCTTCCTAATTTCTATAATTTCTTGGGCTTAATTATTGATTGGGAAGATAAGTGTCGAGGAGGGACACAACCCAATTAGTAAAATGTAGCTTTATTTTGTTTTCTCTCTTATTAGGCTCCATCCCCTTGTCATTTTCCCTATTCTTCACTTGCACTTAATTGATATATCATGCATTGAAGACAATGCATAGTTTAAATTTGGGAGAGGGATTGGTCTAGTATAATTGGTTATCTTTGTGTCCTTTGAGCTTCATTAGAAAAAGTGGTTTTATGAAAAAAAAAGAATTCAAAATTTTTAACTAATTTTGAGCTAAATTAGAAGATTGTGTCAAATGTTTGAATCTGAATCCCAATTAACCCATACTTGAATTTTTGATACTCCATGTTTTGAAAAGTAAAAAAATGACTTCCACTAATCCAATTTGGAGTTATTCTTTTTCATGATTGAATGCAATGTTTTGATTAGTGATTACTCTTATAGTTAGCAATTTGAATGGTTTAATTAATGCTTTGTTATTAGCTTAGTGTCTAATTGGCTAATTTAAGTAGGCATGAGAGATTAAACCCTTGTTGGAAGTTTCTTTTAGCCTAAATTTCACTTTGTGTGATTATTCATTAATTTTTCATTCTTCAAAACTTGTCTTAACTCTTTGTCTAATTGCATTGTATTTGTATGATGAAAGTGAATGAGGCGTTCATATTCATAATTAAATCTCTTAAACACAAACCATCATAATCTACATTCATTTTGCACCCTTTTTCTTTGAGCCTTCACTTCCTTTCATTCATCATTATGGCAAGTGACAAAGCATGAACATTTCATTTGGACTTCTATAGTATCCCATTACATTTGTGTACTTTGAAATTTCATTGGACATTGCTACTACCTTGAATGTTAGAATGCCATGTATATAATATACTTAGAAAGAAAAGGGGGAAAAAAGAAGATAAAGAGAAGGTCCTAAAAAAACAAAAAGATGAAGGATAAAAAACGAAAGAAGAAAAAAATAGATACAAGAAAAAAAAAGGGAAAAAATAGAATAAGTTATTCTTCTTAAAGTTTTGTGAGTAGTAACCATATAAGTGTTAAGCACGTTTTTAATGCAAAATGTTGGGAGTTACTTTGGATACTTGTCATTCATTGTGCATGCAGTGTTTCTTGCCATTCCTTCATCTATTACATGTGCCCTATTTCCATCATTACAACCCCTAAAAGCCCTCATGATTTAATGCATAATTGTGGTTGTAATTAAGATAGTAGAATTGTTACAAGCCTATAGTAGAATGTAGATTAAGTGGATCTGAGTGAAAATTATACGAATAAAGGGAACTGAGCGAAATACCATTATCCCTTGAATGATCTCTCTCTTTTTTACTTTCATTGGTTAATTGCATATTTGGATAATCTCTCTGTATTAATCTGGAATATGAATATTGCTTGCTTATTGTCAAACCCCTTAACATTTTGATATTCACAGAGTGATAAGCAATAAGTTCCATAAATATATAAAAATCACAAAGTGTAATATCCCAAATTTTGGGACTAGAGGCATAAGATTAAGCTTGGATTAAGTGGACTGCTAGATCCTGGTTTAGCAAATGTCCCTATGAGGTATGTTTAAATTCCCCAAAATTTCTTTATATAATTGGATATTAAAATTAATTATATTGATGAGCTAAAGAGCTCGGGGAATAACAAAACGAAGTGATTGGAAGTCACACATAATATAGTAAAGTGGAACACAAAGTAATTTTGCCACTGGTGAAATTCCCGGTGTGGCAGTGGTGATTGTGTGACCTTTTTTGATGGGTAAATGATGGTAAAAAGTTATGAAACTTTCAATAATGAAAGTAGACTTATCAAGCTTTAATTTTATAGGTCATATAAGTCATTTGGAGTTGTATACAAAGAGAAATGAATTTTTGAAGTTAGCCCAGCGAAATTAATTATTTTATGGGGTAGCATCCAAAGATTAAAATTATGGGAAGTTTGAGCTTCCAATTATCCAAAGGTTATATTTTTCATTAAACCTAGACTCAATAAGGGTCACATAGCCTTTGGAATCACTCTAATTGAACATTTTTACAATTAGATATGAATTTTTAAAGTTTAATGAAAATTCTGCAAATTAAGCATTTTAAGCGAAAATTGGATTTTTGGACAAATGAGGTGCTGACACGTGGCAAGTCGCTTTTCCCTTCATTTATCCATTAAATCATCTTCTTGTTCGTCACTTTCCGTGAAAAAAACCAGAGAAAGAGAGAGAAATAGATCGCAAAAATGGAGGAGAGGAAAGAGAAAAATATTTTCCTCCGAAACACTGCCGAAACGACATCATCTCTCAAAGTACCCTTCAGGAAACTTCCTCTACTCATCGAGATCTTCATTCCTAGGGTTTCAGATTTTCATTTGGAGTTGGTTGGCGCCGTCTCACTGGCCGGGGTGTTGCCGGAATTCCAAACCGTTTGTGGAAACGGGTAGAGGTAAGCGTAAGCTTCCTTTTTAACTGATTGGTTTGTCGTTTGGATGAGTTTTGGGAAGGTTGGGTACTATTTATGGCTGGTTTAAATTGATGTTTTCAATGTCTAAACGATGTCCAATGGATGTATAAATAGCTAATCACTTGATTATGAGTAGTAAGGAAGTGATTAGGCAAGAGAAATCGAAGAAACAACAAACTCTTTCTGAGAATCCAATTTCTTTCTGTTTCTGCCCTGTATTTTTCGTGTAGGAGGAGTTGGAATTTGATGATTTTAATGCTTCCATTGGATTTAGGAGGCAAAATTGTGTGGGTATACAAGTGTTCATGAATTTTGGACACTTGTACATGAATTTAGAAATTTTAGAAGTTAAAGGGTAAATGTTGTGTATTCCATTTTCTGGAGGCAGTGTTATGGTGACATGTTTTTGAGTGGTCAAATGTTATCCAATAGCCATTAAAATCTCTAGTTTGAAAGTAGACACATAGACCTTTAATTTGATAGGTCATAATGATCAATTGGATTTTTTTGTATTTAGATATGAATTTTTGAATGTCTGCCCTGTTTTCTGGAAGAACATCTGAAATAGTCGGTGTTTGGAAAATTTCTGGGAATGTTGTGGTGATTTTGTTTAAAATAGAGCATTTTTATGTAAAACTAAACTTAAATGGATTCAAATAGAGCTTTAAACCACCTCAATTGGAGTTCTATAGAATTAATTATAATTTTCCAAAGTTTGGTCAAAAATGCTGGTAGATTGAGTACCATGCGAATTTAATTAAGAAATTGGCCAAATATAATTGGAATGAACTCCAAGGGTGAAAGTAAGCCTATAGGGCTAATGTGGGCCATTGGGTATTTACTTTTCATGGCTCTAATGATGTTATCACTTACCTAGGGCCATGAAGTGATAAAGAAGGAGCAATGGTTGGCGGATCAAGGGACAAGAAGAGAAGGAAATAAAGTCCGAGAGGTAGTGAACTTACCTTTTCTGCATGTATGTGATATGTATATTTTGCATTGATTATGTGACTGCTTTGCCTATTTGTGTGGAACATGTATGATTGGTTGAAGCTCTGTTATATTTGTGCAATGGCCATATGGATGTCATAACATCGAGCATGCAACATGTCATTATGTTGGCATGAAATTGTGTAGGCAAGCATGTCATGCATTCATATATATCTGGCATGCATAGTGGTAATGTTTGCTACTGAGATTCTCTCGAATCTCACTCCTCCCAAACAACCATTCAGACAGGTAAGCATTGGAAACATGCTGAGATCAGAAAAGAGGTATGCACAAAGATGACTGTTGCTGGTTGTTTGAAGGTCTGTAAATATTGTGTAAACCCCTGGTGGGGAAACTTTTGTATTATAATCAAGCAATATTGTATTAATATTATCAGTATATTCATGCTATTCTTGTGTGTGCCCACGAAACTACGTATTGCTACTCTGAGTAAGATTAGTAATAAGGGATATATGAGGCGGGTCGTTACACAAAGCATTCAAAAATAGCAAAAACTACAAGTAAAAATAGCTTTAGAAACAACAAAGAGTTCCTAGACCCTAATCACTGGAAGCCACTGTCTTACCTTTCAAGCCGCATTCTTCAGCTGTACAGTTTTGTTTTGAAAAAGAATGAGATTCGAGGAAATCTTAATAGTAACATGCTTACAAACATATAGAATGTGAAAATAGATATGCAATATCATGTCATGTAAGATGATCAAACTATGTGTGCATACTTGCCTAAAGTAAAACTACATATTTTCCCCTTGGTCTACTCGGCACCCCTATTGGGTTCTTGACCACAACATGGTAAATTGGTGTGTCTAGGACACTAGCTCATGTTAGAGTAAATGACATATACAAACATAATAGACATCACATAATATATGTAAGAAGAAGTTACTACTTGAATCTTTTTCAAATTTCCCAAATTGTCTTAGACTTTGTTTCCGGCTAAGGCTATGTTCAATTCCTATCAAAATCAAAGATACAAGTAACTAGTTATTACTTGTAGTATTACTACTTTTAAATTGAATGCTGCTAGTTATTTAATGTAGTTACAACAGTTTCTGCAAAGTGCAATTCTGTATAATGCAGTTTCACTGTTTTCTAGAAACTGGCAGATGTTTCAGTCAGATTTGGAAATTCATAATTAATTCTACCAAAATCCAATTTGACTAATTGTAAAGCCCAATTGAATATATTTCAATGTACATTTGATGAAAAATAGTTAGGTTTGCTCACTATGGACAGATTATTCCCAGTAATTTGTTAAACATCACTGTTCCATATTTCTTTTCAGAAAATAGGGCATAACTTCAAAAATCCATATCTCCCAATGTACTTATCCAAAAATTAAAAAATACCTATAAAATTAAATATCTATGTCTCTAATTTAATTATAAAAAGTTTCAAAATTTTTGGACAAGGATTGGCTTAAGAAACAACATGCACAACAATATTGTTCCAGATAGGGCAGGTCAACATCATGTACATACACACTTTGTAAATTCCCAAATTAGCGTACAAACATCCAAAAATCATGAACACTTGCATACCAACAAAATTTTTCCTTATAAAGCCAATGGAATGATCAAAATTACCAAATTACTTCTCCTTTCTCACATCACACATAGAACAGAAGGTTAGGGTTCTTAAGAGGTTTGTGTTGTTTTATTGTTTTCTCTTGCTTAATCACTTCCTCTTCACTTCTAATCACATTATTAGGTACTTAACCAATAAATAGACATGTTCAGAGGGAATATAGGTAGCATCTACCCATGATTATGCTTCAGCCTATTTTTCAAAAATAAGAGAAAACAAAGCAATATCCATCAACAACATTAACAATAACATCAACCAAGCCAAAAGAAGTAAGTCTTGAGGTTTACCTCTTGATTCCTTGGTTTTCTCACTCTAACACTTTACTGTTCTCTCCCTCTCTCCTCTTGATTAGTCTTGAAAAAACATAGATTTAATGGAGTAGAATAGGTTAGGAGTGGTTATAGAGATATTAGGAGGCAAAAACCACTAAGTTTTGCAAGTTCTTACCTTTGATTTGTGAAACCTTAACTCTCCTTTATGCTTGGTGTTCTTCACTTGTTCTTGAGCTCTTCCTCTCTCTTTGGTTATGTTTTTGGATGAGAATGAAGATGGAAAGAGGAGGGATGATGATTTTATCAAATTACTCCTCTTGCTTCTGCTTTACATGTGGTTGTTTGTCATTGGTCGAGAATTCTATTTTTCTTTTCTTATTGTTTTAATATCACCATAAATATATATTTATCTTCCTTCCTTTTAATTTGATCAAAATGCTAAGAGAAAAGGGAGTCTTTAATGCTTCTTGAAATATCCCATGATGGCATCTTTCAAGTTATTGAAATTAGTCACACAATTTTTGACTTTTGTCAACATTTATTTCACTTAGTAATAATATTCTAAAATAGGATTATTAGTTACCAATGAGCCATTTTCCCCTTTTATTTTTTTCCCTTGACAGAATTTATTTGGAGAAATAAGGGAAAATATTTGTTTCTTGGTTAATAAAAAAATTACCGTTTTGCCCTTACGTTTTATGATTTATCAAAATAAATCATTTCTTACTCCTTTCCTTTGGTTCGGCCGATTTTTGGACATTTTACTAGCCCATTAATCATGAAATTTTATGCTCCAATTTTGGTTACAATAGTAGGCCTTTATGTGTACATTAATTGCTTCTTTATGTCCTTACTTGGCCAAATTGTGTGTAACCGGCAATTGAAATTTTTTCTGTAAATTTATGCACACCACAATTCACTATTTTATTCCATTAAATGTATTAATTAAATAGGAGGAATATTGGTGAATAAAAATGGGGTATTATACTTATTGACATCATTAGTTAGGCTATTGCATTCTTACTATGAATTTGTATAACTCTTTAATTGCTATTGGTGCTAGTCCTGGTTTATATTAAGATTAATTGTCTTTGTCAAGGAGTACAAATGTTTAAGTGGGGAGTAATTGATTGCATCATATTTTGATAAGCTATTTCATGTTATGCTTGGGGATTTTATCATTATTTTTGGATCTAAATTGCATTAATTATGATTAATTGTGATTAAAGTTGTTTGCATGAAATTAAGGTTAAAACGGGGGGAATGTCATATATTTCTTGATTTACCTTAATTGAATGATTTTTGGAATATATGATATTACATTTTGGGTTTATTTTCTTTGTAAATGATTTTTGAGAAATTACAGAAAAGGACCTAGAATTTCTAAAAACTACAAATTAATGTTGATGAGAGCTAGAGAAAATTATAGAAGAGTACCCTAACTTTTTAAAAATTACAAAATATCCCCAAAGTTCAAAAACTAGCATTTTCTACTGATTTAGGGCTGTTGAATTGGGATTTTTTTTTTAGGAGGGAGAGGCAAACACTTGAAGCCATTTAAGTCAATATTGGAGAAGGAGAGAGAGGGAATTGGAGGCAAGAGGAGTGACCACATCTTTTGTAACATCCCAAAAATTTAATGCAAGGATTAAATTATGGAAATTAGATAGTAAGCCAATTTATGGAACCTATACAAATTAAGGAAACTTAAATTTGACAAAGGAAAAAATTAGGACCTAGTGTGTGTAATAAATAGGATAAAAATATACCTATATGTATATATATAAATTTGATGACACACACTAAATAATAAATACTCATCCTTCTTTCCATGTTGCACTCTCTTATTGGCACATGCATGCACTCTCCTTCACGTATTTCTCTTCTTTCTTTCCTTTTCATTTGCCACACTTGGAGCATCATTAGCACACACACGTACAACATGCATTGTGACTCATTCTCTTCCTTTTCTCTCATTGGTACAACACACACACACACACATTCCCTTCTCATTTGACCATCGTATACACCCACCTCCTTCAGCTCTTCATTTACGTCCAAAGAGCTGAAGAAACAAGAACAGAAAACAGAAGCAAACAAGAGAAAAGAAAACAGCAGAAAACTGAGAGAGAGAAAGGAAGAACAAGCTCCAAATCTCACACACAACATCATAAACGTGTTTAGGTAAGTTTCTTCTACTTTAACCTTGGATTTCCATTGGATTTGTGGCTGTTTTCTGGGTTGTTTTGCTGCTGGAATCAAGAGAAGTCACCAAAAACGTTTTGCACAGTAAAATACCAAAACCAGCAAGTTTGTGTCCGTTTTGCATGAGATTTTCGATTCCTTTTCTTCTGTAAACACATCCCAAAACTCAAGGAACATGTTTAGGAGTATGTAGAGTCAAAATCTTTGAGATTAGAGTCCAAAATCATGGTTGCATGTGAGTTTTATCAACTCTGTTTTGGTCACCGGAAAACAGAGTTTTTATCAGAAACTTTCAGAAGCTGAAATAGAGGCTACAGATGGATTTTTCATCTGGTTCCTTTTTATATGGATATTTTAGGATGTGTAGTATGAAATAGAATCAAGAAGAGCTCCATTTTGTGTCAAAACGAATAAGTTATCAATTTTTAAAATTAGACTGTCCAAAACTGATATTTATCAGAGTCAGTCAGTTTCGTGTGACTTTATGACCAACCAAATCACATCCATTATTTACGAAAATTTACAGGGAGATATTAGACATAACAATATTTAAAATGAGTGGTAGAATGAATCATTTGGATATCTGTAGAGGAAGTTATGATTTTTGAAAGATGGGTTTAGAAACAGGTGCAATCCTGAACGTCCAGATTCTAGTAGTTGATTTCATGGTGTTTTTGAATTATGTAATCTTTCCCAATGGCCATGAAAATTTCCATAATTTAATTACATAGTCGTAGCTTTAATTTGATATATATTTTGTATTAATTGGATTAGTATACTAAGAGATATGAATTTTTGAAGTCAGTTTCCCTCAAACCATGTTTCTGGAAAATAGTTTGTTTTTGTCGAACTTTTGGAAAATCAAAACTTAACAAAAAATTATGAAACTTTCCAGATTTAAAATAGACATTCATAGATTTAATTTTACGGGTAGAACATAATTTTTGGACAAGTATATTAGGAGATATAGATTTTCAAAGTCATGCTATGTTTCTGGAGACTAATATGGAATAGGGGTATTTCGGAAAATTCTGGGAGTAATATGGTAAATCTGGGTAGATTTTGATATTTTTCTATGAAAATATATTTCAATAGCTTCATTTAGGCTTTAGACCCAATCAATTTCGATTTTTCTAGAATTAGTTATGATTTTTGCAAAGTTAACTGAAAAATCTGTCAATTTGCTGAAGAATAGTAAAATTACACTATACAAAATTATATAGTGTATAAACCACTGAAATTGAGATAATCAGAAGTATATGATTAAAGATAGTAGTAATACAAGTAATAACCAATTACTTGTTAATTTTAATTTATAGGAACTAGTAAAAGCCCGAGCCGAATAAAATTTTTTGGATAAACAGTTGAACTGGAAAAGGACCCAGGTAGTAATTCTTTCTCTCATGCACTATATGATTATTTATATGTTGTGTATGCCATTTTCTGTAACATGGCAGTGCCTGTCGCACAACACACGAATAAGCCAGGGTCTAAACATATCGTTTGACCATGGACACGAGTTTAGCCGAGGTTGCAAACATATTGTTTGGCCTTGGACAGTATGCATACAACATGAGTTAGCATTTTACATATCATGGTGCATTGCATATTTATTTATCGTATTTTATATGACTGATTGTATATTACTACTGAGATTCATTCGAATCTCACCCTTTTTCAACATCTAAAAATATTTCAGCAAAGGACAGCGGCTCTAAAAATATTACTGGCGATTGAAAGTTTGGTCCTAGCCAGGAGTTACATCTGATTATCTTTAGTTGTAGAATTTATTTCTTTTGTACTCTGTATATATTTTTCAACCTATATGTGGATTTTCTGTAATATCAGTAAGTACTTATTATCAGTATAGTTTCACTATTTCTGTTTGCCATCTGAACGACACATTTATTATATAGCGAATATTAGAATATTAAGGAGTTTGACATCTTTACCATTATTATCGACGGCACTTTACCACTACTATTGTCAGAGTTTCATTTTCATCTCCAAAGAAGATCCATCATCAATCTCTCTCCTTCTTTGTTGACCTTTCTCTCTCTCTCTACCATCTTCATCAACCTTTTTCATCTCTTCCATTGTCGAAGCCATCAGAGCTTGTCATCCTTCCTTATTTGATCACCAATACCTCCATCATCTTCCTTCCCCTCTCACCACCATTAAAATCAATTTTTCCACCACCAATGGTAACAGCACCCCCATCTCTCTTTAGATTATTCATCTTTCATTCTTTGTTCGATTCCCTTCATTTTCTACACTAAATCTTCTATGGCAGTTGTGTTTTGCTATTCCTTTATGGAAGAAAGGAGTTACATGTGTGGCTAGGCTTCCTTCTCTTAAGGATTGGTGATTTGGCTTGAGTTCTTATGCTTAATAGGGAGTTTTCTTTATTTCTTTTATTGGTTGCTACTGATTTGTAATTCCTATGCTCATGTAGTTTTAGCTAGGTCTTGTATTTGAGTTTTTATGTCTCAAACTCCATAGACTTGAGACAATTGTGATTTGGGTTGGTTTTTATAGGAATTTTATGAGCTTTAATATATGTGTGATTATATATGCACGTGTTTTGTTCGTATTTTATTGTTGATTCCTTGGGCTCGCTGATCATAATGATTTAGTTGATGTTACAGTGAGACTAAGAGAGCTAGTTGCATTAATCATCCAATTTCACATACTAGGGGTACTTAATAATGCTTAAGGAATTTGATTATATGAATTATGCATTAGACTCAGTGATTATCACTACAAAAAAAGATACTTTTAGCGATGACAATCAGTGGCGACAATAAAAATCGCTACAGGAAGCTTGGCTTTTGGTGGTGACTCTTTGTGTCGCCACTGAAAGATTCATCCTTTAGTGGTGAAAAAATTTTCGCTTCCAAAAGTTTCACCAAAGGCGGCAACAAATTAAAGTCGGCGCTGATAGTCATACCATCGGCGACTATATATATAGTCGCCACCTTTGGTCACACTTTTGGTTGCGACTGTTTTATCGTCACTAAATATTTGTATCTTATTAGTGGCAACATATGCTTCTCACCACTGAAACTACAATTTAGGTGGCGAATTTTGTATGTCGCGGTTGAACACTCAACTACTTTTAGCAGCAACTTTGATATGTTGCCGCTAAAAGTTTTCCAAATTTTTTTTATTATAATTTTTTTCAAATATATATATTTATCCAATAATTTTTTTCTTAAATATATATATATTTTTTACATAATTGGGGTGTTTCTATATATATTATTGTCTTAGTTAGAGATTTAGATATTTATAGTGTTGAGTGTGAGGGGAAGGGAGGAAGCTAATTATGGGGTATGAGAGAGGGATATTGTATTTATGGGTATGAGAGAGATAATTAAAGAGATCATGTATATATTTGTAGGAGGGGTGTTAGTTTGCTAGGGAGAGTTGATATTTAGTGAGGGGAAGTAATAAGTAAAGAGTGTGTGTTAGTTAGAGATAATATGAGTAAGAGTATGATAAAGTGTTAATAATATTATAATTAAAGTTATGTGAGTATATTTAAGAGGAGATAATAATATTATAGGATAATGTTTATATTGGATAGAAAGAAGTTGGAGGTGATGATGGTGAAATTAAGGGAGATAAAGTATGATAACTTATGTTAAATGTTTGTATTGTAGAGAGAGGGTGAGATACAATTTAATTTGGAGAGATAATGCAATATTAAAAGGTATGTGTGAGAGATATAACTAAATTTGAAGTTAAATTTTTTATTTTTTATTTTTAATACATTTAATTTTGTATTTAAATATTCATTATTGATATTAAATATTTGTAAATGTTTTGTCATTCACTTTCATGTTCAATGAATTCGTTGAGTTGGCTTGGTTAATAGCTTGTACAGTTCCGTGTCCCCTGTTCGAAACTTTAGAGGTGCATATATATTTTTTTATTTCTTACATTAAATAAAAGAAGGAAAACAATCAGCTGGAGGGATCAAAGCTTAGACCATTTGGCCCCTTATGTAGCTCCTTTTATGCCGTTCATGTAATGGGTTTTATGATGCCAATTGGACAACTTAATTATATTTCAATTGTTTAAAACATTCTGAATTCTTTTTGCTCGACAAACCATTTGGTGTTTTCCCTCTTTTTTTTTTCTTTTTCCCTCTCTTTTAGTATTCTATCGTAGTAACAGCTCCTAAATCCCTAATCCATAGTCTCTCACGTCTCTTGCTCCCTCTCATCTCCGTCTACTCAATCGAACATAAGGTTTAACGGTATTGCTATTCTAAAGCTCTGTGGTTCAACAGTCTTTATATTCCGAAGGTCCGGTTTCTTCTTTGATCTATTGTAAGTAATCCCTCTCTCCTTCTTTACTCTTCTTCTGTATTCTTGGCATTTGGTTGTGACTGATTTGCTTGGCTCTAGTTACTCATATTCTGTTTGGATCATCCCTTTACTTTGGCTTGTAGTAATTGGCTTGTAGTAATTGGATCATCCCTCTCTCCTCATATTCTTTTTCCCTCTCTCCTTGTTTGGCTTGTAGTAATTGGCATTAGGAAGGATTTTACCTTGGTTTTCACCGAAGAGAATTATTTGGCTAACACTGTATGAAATCTTTTCTTATCTAAATGTCATAGACTAGTAAAAACCAGAAATTTTTGCAGCAATAGTTTTGGAATCAGAAATTTATTGGTCTGACATTTCATACCTGATTCTTTAGTTTTTTCTATTTTTTAGTTTTAAATGTCCCCCTACATATAAATCTTAAATAAACAAAAGCATTCTAATATCTAATAGGCTCCAAGTTTTTGGTCTAATTATTCAAGTCTTGCTTTAATTCACTTAGTATATGTTTTTTAATTTGGAAGTTTACATATGGTTAGAATATTTCATGGCCCATTCGTAACACATAAGTGGAGGATTCCAACTAAGCCTATAATGTAGTGCTTCTCAGTTCTTAGTGCTTTAAGACCATTTTTCCAAATAATTGACTAAGTATCGATCAAGATTTGCTGTTTACTTTTTGCAATGCTCAAATTCACAAAATAATAGAACTTCTATATTATTACTTGCTCCTTTGTTATTCTAAAATATAAATTAAATTATATATTTATCCAGATAATTATTACATTTTTTTAACTTTACCTCCTCTTAATTGTATTTATGACATTTATTCTCCACCCTCTTTATATATATGAATTTTGTTAAAACTAATAATACATATTCATTAGCTTTAATTAGTTTTTTATTACTACAACACTATACATCTCAAAGTAGAGTCACCATACAATAACAAGAAGCATACATATCTAAGAACTAGAGCTAGAATCCTCCAAAACCTTCTTCCATAAATTATTATCCAAACCATCAAACAGCCAACAAGTGTCTCACATCTCACACTAGTGTGATTTTATACTAATAAAAAAGTCACAAAAACTAGAATTTAAACGTGCAACATATATATTTATCCAAGGCCTTCATTATTATTATCTAGAACTATTAAGCCACTTTAACCACCTCTTCAACTACAAAAGCCAACTTAGACTTGTTCCCACTGTTCCTCACATTACACTTGCCTCTTATCTAAAATTTTTCATGAAATAATAATGGACATAAGTTGGTTAGACATTAAAGACAGAGGGAGCCTAACTTACATTAGAGGCGTAGATGGTTTTCTAGAATGGGTATTTACTCAGAATGGAGGGACAAACAGAATATGTTGTCCTTGTAAAAAATGTATGAATGTTATATTCAAAGTGAGAATAGATGTTAGAGTTGATTCATTAAGTAAAGGTTTCTGGGATAGTGCGGGAGATGAAGAAAAGTTTGAAGAGTTTTTAACCTTAACTTTCTAAAATTCCTTTAGAAATTAGAAGACCAAGTTGCATGGCCATTATAAGAAATATGACAATGATCAAGAAATGTTAGCTAATCCACCTCTAAATGTAAGTTCTAAAGATTGGTGTTATTAAGTTTGAAAATTTCAAGGTACGTTACTAACCTTTCAAATAGGTGTTATTATTTCATTCACTAAATCCTTATTAGTGGCCCAATTGTTTTGTAGAAAAAAAGTACAAGAAACAAACAAAACTGAGGGAAACCGGTTACAAAGCATACTTGTGGTCCTATATCATTTGCTGAAATGGACCACTCTACAGTAAGTACATTCCCTCCACTTAATATTATTTTATGCTTTGCATTATTGGTTATCTTTGGATACGCTGTTTTCTATATTTGTACATTTTTCTTTATAGAAAAACCCCATAACTGGATAGCCTGCACCACCTAATGTAGTTTGGCATATAACACATACTAGAACAAATGCAGATGGACAATCAGTGTAGGCGGATTCACAATCTGAGCAGATTTATGTAGCTTTACTTTATAATATTTCTTGTTTAGTTAATGATTTTTATTCTTATTTTATTACTTTTATGCTTTTAATTGTAGTTTCATCTCAAGGAACTCCGTGAGCAACAAGAATTAGAAAGTGATGCTCATATGACCTCTGACGAGATATTAACGGTTGTCTTTTAGAGAGGTCAAGATATGTCAGAGGGAAAGGGTACGGTACACAGCCCACAAGGAAGGGAGTTAACACCCAATCTAGTCAAAGTTCACTTGAGCATGTACGCATTGAATTACAACAAGAGTTCAATAGAAGAATTGAAGAGGAGCGAAAAAAGATGGAAGCAAATCTTGCATCAAAGCATGCAGTAGATCGTACAAGGATGGAAAAAGAAAAAGTACAATTTGAATAAAGAATGCAAGCTCAACTCAATGCCTTCTTGCAAATGTTTCAATCAAATGCTCCTATATCTACATCTACTACCTTTAGTGTCCCGCAGACTCGTCCTTCAGCATAATTTTCTTGTTCCATTATAAAAGTTTATAATGTTAAATAGTTTTAGAGATTGAAATTAACATTTAAAAATAGTTTGGATTTTATTACTTAATGTATTATGGTTCTATTTCAATTTCCTTTTTTAGTATTTTATTATTATCTGTACCAGAAATTAAAATTTAATGTAATAAAATTAAAAATTAAAACATTGGCCTTCAGCGGCGACTTTTGTGGCAACAGAAAAGCAGGAAAGACTATCACTGGTGACAATAATGTCGTGGTAGAAAATAAGAATCAGCGGCGACAATTGCGGCTGCATAAAGAGTCATTAGAGGCGACTCCCGTGTTGCTACTGAATCTTACTTTCAGCAGTGACAAAAGTTGCCGCTAATAACCTAGTATCAACGGCGACAGTCTGTCGCCATTGATAGTGAACATTCAACGGCAACATAGTATTGCTGCTGAAGTGAACATTCAGCAGTGACTTTTATACTTTCAGCCACAATCACATTGCCAATGACCTGGTGGTGACAAAATGTCACCGCTAAAAACTTTCAGCGGTGACTTTTATTGCCATTGAAAGTCTTTTTTTTGTAATGTATTGAGGTTTGTAACTTAAGAAACCCAATGTTTAATCTCCTAATATCCTAATTGAACTAGGATAGTCAGTAAACCAATCCTAAGAGATTCACTTCATTCATATTACATTAACCATTTTACTTTATAAAGAAAACACCAAAAATAGTAGCTTAGGGTTTAATTTTATTGCATGCAATTAGTTATAGTTGAAAAAAATGATTTTTAGAACCAACCCCATGTTTTCTTGCATTTTAGATGCTTAGTTAATTTATGTAGCTTAATAAAGGCTCCTCAAGTAAGATGACTTGGGTATTGCATTATATTACAATTCGTTGTTACAAATATTTTGCATTTGACCCAAAGGTACAAAGATACAATCAAATCACTCACCATCATAATAGCTACCTCCTTCTCAACGTCCCTATTGTCGACTCCACCTCTTCCACATCACAGCTTCAACTTAAAGCGTTCAATCACATCCTTTTATTACATGGAGTATCAACACTTTAGCTACTCTTTTACAGACATGAATATAACATCCTAAATCATGGGCTAAGAATATAAAGAATCAATCTAAATTAAGTAAACTACTAAACCTAGTTAAGCCAAATGTTTTAAGCATATCATGAGGAAAATACTTAAGATATTATATAAAAAATTATCTAAGGACCTTGATATATTGAGGAAATAGTATGAAATGTTATTATGGGGAGTTAGAGAAATTATTAAGAGGCTTAGTTGCCCAAAAATGGCCTAAATAATTTTAAAGCTAATTTATTGGAACTTAAGAGCCTATTTTCTCAAAAATTAGTGGAAAATAGTCACAGGTTATGATTTGGCTTGAGAATTTCAAGGAAGTTATTATAAGGCTTGACAAAGCTAATTAAGGAAGAAAATCCTTATAAAGTATTAAGGATTAAGTTATAGAAATTATATGGTGAGCAAATACCAATTTAGAAAACGGGGAAAATTAGTAACTTTACTATAAGGACCTACAAATTGGGAAATTTAAATCCTTGTGAGTGGGTGTTACGCGTGTAAATGGTTTATTAAAAAGTTCAAGTATACACTGTCATAAGCACGTAATATAAAAATGAGTAGAGTATCATTCCCACAAGGTTCATCACTAAGTATCAAAATTGGTAATCTTAATTATGTTTAGTCAATTGATTAGTTGGGGATTGAGATTACAAAATAAAAATGATTAAATATGAATACAATTGATGTGAAAACAAATATGAGAAAAAAAACTCGAGGGATCATATTTCACTTAGCAAATTTCAGATTAAACCACCTATCTATTCTAGTCCAATTTATTCCACATGATTGATAGCTGAGTTTCCCTAATTTAATTACTAGCTTCTTCCAAGGTCAATCAATTCTATAATTAATTGCTAATCCAATATATCCCTATATGAATTAAAACAATTAATCATTTACATCAAGATTATTAGAACTCATTAAGATGACACAACCCATATGAATATATTCCTATTTCATATGTAAGTTATGGTTTTAATTATAGGATCGACACACATGCATCTCCTTCCGATCTCAACATACATATTAAAATCATTCAAAAGATGGCCAATCAATTGAAAGTATTAAGAACAATAATCAAAACTCAGTCATGAAGAAAAAATTAAAATTAGCTAGATTTAATAAGTTAAAATTCAATTCGTCATTAGTAAGCTACATCATCACCCTAGGAAAATAAAAATTTAACTTATGATGAAATGAAAAACAAAACCAAAAAAATTGAAAACTTCTTAAACATTGCATAAAACTTAATTATTAAATTCTAAAACATAAAGATACAACTACAAGATACATGAAAATGGAAAAATATGGCATTCCTTATAGGAGGTAAAACCTTCCATATAGGTGGCAATCTATACCATCTATGAAGGAGGTCTACCTAAGCCTTCTAAGAAGGAGGCATGCAAGAAACAATACAATGCATGAAATTGAACTCTAAGATTGTGTGTCTCCTTATGTCTTCTACTCCTTCATTTATAGATGAATGGGATGTAATGATTTACACTTGTTAGGTATGAATCTTGACTTTAAGCTACCAATGTTGACCTTATGCAACCATGATTCTTGATTGTAGCTAAATTTTGATAGTTAAAACAGTGAATTGTAGATCTGGATCTTATCTTGAAAAATGTATGTGAGAGCTACTCATTTGAACATTTATAGCTAAAGTTATGGTCAAATTAGTAGGCAAAGGTCAGACTTGGACAAATTCATGTTCTCAAATTTTAAGCAAAATTCAAAACTCTTAAAGGCAGAACTGTATTTTGGCCTTAACATAAAAGTTGTAGGAATTTGTCTTAGCATTTTATCCATATAAAGAACATCTCAATCTAACATCTAAAGCTCCAAATATTTCCTAAAAACTTAAACAAGGTTAAAATTTAGTATTCTATTTTATGCCAAAATTATTATTTATTTATCAATTACACCCAAATTCAGTAAATTAAGCTGAAATATCATCATATAAAGGAAAATAAATATGCAAATATTTTATAGGAAAATAAAAATACACCCCCCACTAATTAAAACACTCACCTCTCTCTCTCTCAACACACGCACATTCAGACAACATACACACTCTTACACATTTACACACACACACACACAACTCATACTTTCACTCAGACAAATAAACACCTCTGCCCCTCGTTCATTTCAGACAGAAACACAAAGAAAGAAAGAGAGAATGAGGTTGAGAGAGTTGAGAAATAGAGAAGGAGAGAGAGATGGAGGAAGCTCATCGGAAGTAAAAGAGAAGGTGGCCAGAATCCATATGCAGGTTCTAGATTTGGGTTTAGGTAAGTCTCTTCTACATTTTCCCCACTTCTTTCAACTGATTTGGTGATTTTCTTGTGGATTTATGGTTGCTGAAATTTGAAGTGTTGTTGGAAAAAGTTTGTCATCTTGAAAGCTTGAGTTGTGGACTTCAGTGTCAATTTTAAGTGAGTTTTTGGGGTGCTCTTGGTTCTGTAAAATAGTTATCAAAACAAAGCATGTATTTAGGAGTATGTAGAGTCAAAATTCTTGGACTATTGAGTTTAAATTTGAGTTTGCATGCACACTTTTCCTTCTTGATCTTCAATTTTTGAAAATAGGGTGTTGCATCCCTGAGTTTGCAAAATCCAAAACTTGGGTTTTTGAGTGGGTTTGATTTGGTTGTTTTGAGGATTAGACAATTGAATATATGTCTTAGAATATAGAACTAAGAATATTTCAGTTTGGGAAGAAAAATGTGGTATTTTTGAGGTTTTGGTGGCAAAGGTTGATTCTGTAGGTTTAATGAGGTAGATAGATTCAAGTGAGGTTTTGATTGGACAAATCTTGCCCACTATCTTTGAAATCTGACAAGGAAATATGACACATCCAAATCTTTAAAATAAGTCCTAGAACACATTAATTGGATATCTAGAACAAAAGTTATGAGTTTTGGAAGTTTAGACAGAAAACTAGAAACATTCTATTTTCCAAATTTTAGGCAGTGAACAATTAGGAAAATTACACAAGGTTAGTTTAGTAATTTTTCAGTATGATTGTATTTCCCTTAAATTATACTTATAGAGCTTTCAATCAGGTATTATAACTCAGTAATTGGATGTGTAAATCGTAAGTTATGAATTTTTAAACTTTGGGTAGAAAATCTTGAAAATTCTAACACTCACTATAAACAGTCAGTTTGAACATGAAATTTGGGAACTTTAATATAGAACATTATTTTTATTTAACAGAGGATTAAAGATCTTTACATAGAAACTTGAACCACCTCGAATGGAATTTTCTAGCTTAAGATACGATTTTTCAAATTTCCTTGAAAATAGAGCAAATTTCCAATTAAGTCTGAAAATGACAACATTTTATGAAATAGTAATTAACAATGGGTTTGAGAGTGTTGGGTGTAATATCCTAAATTTTATTGACAAAAAATCCTTGAAGATTTGATTACATTCAATAGAATAAAATGATGAATTTTGGTGCACTTGAAGTAGCTGAAATATTGGTAATAGTAACTAAGTGAAATTTTTGGCCGAGTAAGACATAAAGCATACTTTTTGTATTGACAAAAGCCTAATATTGAAGCCCAAAAATTAAGTACATAATAGCATCATTCTTGGCTCAATTTATGTGCAAAAATTTGGCCGAAAAAAGAAAAGGAAAGAAGGAAGACAACATTTAATACAAAATTAGAAAATGTAAGGGCAAAATGGTCATTTGTAGAATAATCAAGAAGACTCTTGATTTTTTCCATTATTAATGGAGAATTTTGGGTAAGAGAGGAAAAAGGGATGGAAAATGAATTTTTGGACATAAATAATGCCATGTGGAAGCATAAGAAGCCAAGTGAAAAAGAAGGAATAAAATATTCCAAAACATGTGATAAAATTGGAATAATTAATATTATTTTGAGGATGTGGAAAATGCTTCTTCAAGAAGCAATTTCACTCTTCACGAGGCAATAAATTTCATTCAACGAAGTGAAGAGCAAGAGAACACCTGATTTTTCCATATATAGGACATGTGGAAGCCATAAAACCCATGGAAAATGAAGGAACATGAAAGTGCCAAGTGTACAAACTTTATAATAAAATAATATATCATTGAAGAGGTGGAAATGATAATTTAATTGCAATATTTCTTCCCATTACCTCTTCATTCTCGTTCAGTAACAAGAGGGAAAGAGAGAGAAAGAGTTAGAGTAAAAATAAGAGAAAGAAGAGAGCAAGTGAAGCCAAGACCAAGATCAAGGTAAGAATCAAGCAATTTCGCTTGTTTTTGTCTTGAAAATTCATAGAAACACCTTCCTAATCCTTATGCCTTCATGAAAGCACATGTAGCAAGAGCAAAATCAAGAGTAAAGAGGAGTGAAATGGGACAGATTTAATGAGGAAGAAAAAGAGAAACAAAGGTAAACTAAGAAACCTAGCTTCCTTGGTAAGATTCAAGGTTGTTTGTTGTTGTTGTTGTTGGATTATTGGCTTGTATTAGCTTGATTTTGTGTTTTGGGATGCATGAAACCTAAGGGTAAATGCTGCCCAAACTTTGATTAAGCATGTATAAAAGATGTTTAAGTGGTTAAACAAGTGATTATAAGTGAAAGGAAGGTGTTTTGCTGATTAAATTGTGAATTGTTAAATTATTGAAATGAAACCCTAATTTCTGGTTTGAACAAGGTAGGTAGGAGGAGCATGATTTTGTCAGGTCTCCAATATATTCCTTGGGAAAAATTCACTACTACAAAAATAGACATTAGTGGCGCACCTTTTGTGGCGCTTCTTTCAAGAAATGTCACATCTTCTTCCAGATCTTTTTTTTAAAAAAAAAAGACTTTAGGTGGCGCTTTCTCATCTTGCTAGGGACTTTAAGGAAGTGCCACCTAAAGTGTATTTTTTAAAAAATAAAAATTAAAGCAACAACTGTGGCGCTTGTTCAAGGAAGTGTCACAGCTGCTACGTACTTTATGTGGCACTTAGCCTAGCAAGTGCCACACAAAGTATTATTTTCTTAAGAAACATTAATTCAAACTCTTCTCTCTCCTACAATTTGCTTCCATCATTTTTATCCTCTTAGTCTCCAATCTTTATCCAACACGTGTTGTCACCCTTATCCTTTTAGTTCCCACATTTCCTCTTTCCATTCAAAAGTTCGATTTACACTACTTATCTTCTCATTTTTTTGTTCCATCACTTCTCACATTTTCTCTTCCTCCTCTTTTAATTTTTGCGACACTCCTTGTTCATTTCTCTTTGTCTAATTTCTTACACCAAACTAACCCTACTCCTTCTCCCTCGTCTCATTTCATCCTCCTTATAGTTTCATTTCATCCTATAAGTTGTACCTACTCATTTTTTTTTCTTTTTTATATTTTGAAGTTACATATATCATATTGTCTTGTTAACCACTTTTTTTTTTAATTTAAATATATATTCAACTTTGTCTTTCTCTTTTTCCTTTATTAATTTTTTTTTCAAGTGTTGTGTTTGAGATTTCTACTCACTCCGTTCAAGCTTCCTCTATACTGTAAGTTTTTTTTAAAATTCTTGAGCTTACAAATATAATTTTATTAGTAGTTAATAGTTTGATTTTCTCAACATCTTTTATATTTCATTTATTATGAAATCTGAAAAAATTATTCTCATTTTTGTATGCCAAAAAATAAATGTGATAAAATTAAATGTTATTATATATAGGTTATATGTGAAGATATGTAGTAGTTATAATTTTTTATTGTTGCAACAATTGTTAACATTATATTGATGAGTTGCATAAATAATATAATTATTTATTCTTAACAATTGTATTTTACTTAGTAGTGATTTTGTTAATTAGTTGTTTGTTAATTTATATCATTTTGGAGTTATTTGATTTTGATTTGTTTCTCTTCATTTTGTTGTAGAAATATAAAAATATGTTTAAAGTGTATTATTAATTATAATTATAGGTTTCTAAAAAAATATAAAAAAATTATTTTTTAAAAAAATGGTCTAAGGTGGCGCTTCCTTGTAGAAGGGCCACAGGAAGTGGCTTCCTGTGGCGCTTCCTGAAGAAAGCGCCACGCTAGGCCCTTTTTAATTTTTTAAAAAAATTATTTTTTTAATATTTTTTAAAAGAGGGTCTAAGGTAATGCTTCCTTGAGAAAGCGCCACACTAGGCCCTTTTTTTAATTTTTTTTAAAATATTATTTTTTAAAAATATTTTTTTAAAAAATGGCCTAAGGTGGCGCTTCCTTGAGAAAGCGCTACCTTAGGCCCCTTTTTTAATTTTTTTTAAAAAAATTATGTTTTTAAATTTTTTTAAAAAAGAGCCTAAAGTAGCACTTCCTTGAGAAAGCGACACCCTAGGCCCTTTTAATTATTTTAAAAAATATTTTATAAAAAAATTATTTTTAAATTTTTTTTAAAAAGGGGCCTAGGGTGGCGCTTCCTCACAGAAGCACCCTAAATTTTTAATAACCAAGGGTGCTGCTTCTTCAATTAAAAAATTTTATATTAAAAATACAGATCAATAGTGACGCTTATTTAAGAAAGCGCCACAGGAAGATCTATACAAGATGTGGCGCTTTTTTTAAGAAGCACCACCCTTGGTTAT
This sequence comes from Albizia julibrissin, assembly GCA_037074505.1. Taxonomy (NCBI): domain Eukaryota; kingdom Viridiplantae; phylum Streptophyta; class Magnoliopsida; order Fabales; family Fabaceae; genus Albizia; species Albizia julibrissin. The sequence continues at coordinate 54,645,790 of CM073477.1, read as the reverse complement.
TTTAATTAAAAAAAATATTAGCTACTGTGACGCTTGTGATGGAGCGCCACAGCTTGTTTTAGTGGCGTTCCAATATGTGGCGCTTGTGAAGTGCCACTAATATTATTATTATAAGCGCCACATCTTTTACTTTTTGTGGTAGTGATTGTGTAGGAATTAGTAGTTGACACAATTTTAGAAAGAATGGATTAGAATTCTAAAACTTGGAATGTTGCTGTCCAGTTAGGGTTTCCCTGTGTGGCAGATGTTTGTATTGTGGTTTGAATAACTATATGGTGCCCAATAATTATGATATTTTTGAGAATAAAAGTAGACTTATCAAGATTTAATTTGATAGGTTATATAGGTCATTTGGAGCTGTATACTATGAGTTATGTATTTTTGAAGTTAGTTGTGTGAAAGATGGCATGTTTTTGGACAGTGTCCAAATAGCTGGTAATTTTGGATTGAAATACGTTGAATTGGCTAAGAGAAAGTTTTTTTTTTCTTGAAAATAGACTTAATAAGGGTCACCTTGCCTTTGGAATCACTACAATTGGATATGTTTACATAAAGATATGAATTTTCAAAGTTTGATGAAAGTTCTGCTAGCTTTTAGTAAATGTGAAAAATTAAAAGAAAAGGTAATGTCACAATGTAATTACCTGGAACTTTAAGGGTAACGATAACCTACTATATGAGCTTAGAATAAGATATGAATCAATGATAACTCAGTTGCATCCAATATGAAAATATTGGAATTTGACTTTGCCCTAGCCGGACATAAGTTAAAGGACCAAAAATAGTTAGGCAATTAGAAAGGAATACATATAATAACTCTATCTTACATATTCTACGTGATTGTTAATATATATTGTCTGTCATAGTCTATGCAATGACATGTGAATGGCAATAAATCCTAAAGTTGGGTGCAGGAAAAGCAATGATTATGCACTAAGGTTTAAGTATTAATAATGTGATACCTTATTTTTCAAATACTTCGGTAGAGTACTCAATAGCTAATACTCACCAAATATAAACATCAGAGTGCGAAAAATGCTAGAAATTCCATACAATGCCTCTGCTGGATATACATATTCACATATGAACACATTCATGCACAATTCATATTACAACACATATATTCATTCTTCGCTTCATTTCATATACAAACCACAACTTTACAATATTCCCAAAATACATAATGGAAACTTGACAACCTACACTAAGCTCATCCACTGCTCGGCCTCGACTCATCATCCTTTACCTTTTCCTTGCCCCGCGAGCTTCCTCCCTGTACTGGAGATTTGTTTTTGGGAAAAGAATGAGATTCACAGGAATCTCAGTAGTAACGTCATTAAACATATAAGATAACACACACAAGCATGCTTCACTCATATAAAATCATCAATAAAATCATCAAACATTATTCAGTGCAAACATGCAATTCATAAACCGACTTCGCGCTAGATGGGTTCTTAGCCTAAAGGGCGCCTGTGCACAATATATACAATACAACTTCATAACCGACATCGCGCTTGACGGGTTCTCTTAGCCCCGAGGGGTACCCGTGCAAAGATAGACCTCGGGTCCTGTTCGTGCAATTATGAACATTTCGCATGAGTGTCAACCGACCTACGATAGGCCCCGGGTGATCACTCCGCTCAACCTAAACATGTTAGACATTTTGATGATGATAACAAATAATACGTATGCATGTCATGTTATATGAAGACAGTTATTACCTGGTTGCTACTTTACGCAACTCTCTCACTTGATTCAAGCTCGGGCAACAACTTATGAGGCCAAACCGGTTGTCAAGTCCTAAAATTTTCAAACATCACCAAAGGGGTTATTACTCATCCATACACCTTTCCAAACTCATATCATTGGTAAATTTGGCCTATTTGTGTCAAATTACCAAAATACCCCTTATGTCCTTATTATCAATATTTTCTCCAAATTCATGATTTAGGCCATTTCTACATATTTTTGCGTGTAGAATTCATTTCCGACCTTGAATTGGCCAAAATCAATCTCAAATAACAAAAATAACCTTGACAGACCTCAAATAAGGCTTAGAAAGGGCAATTTTGTCATTTCGCTCTCCGGGCCTTTTCTCACTTCAGGGTCAACATAGACCCTACACAATTCAGCCTCCTGAATCCAATGGAAGTATCAAATTAGTCAAATTCCCATTCATTCATCACGTACAACACAGGGAAGGGAAAATAAATTCCCAGAAAAGTTATGTCAGATTCTCATTTTCTTTGGCCTAATCACCTCCTTTCTACTTATAACCAATATATTAACTAGTTAGACATTCATTGGACTTGATTTAGAGACACTTACATATTAAGGTCTCTTTGGCTTTTTTGAATTATCTTATACCAAAGGAACCATAATCAAGCCCAAAACAACTCTACTAACCTTAATCAAGCAAGAGGAATAAGTTTGGGAAGTTACCTCTTGATTTTCTTCACTTTCTCTCTCTAGGTTGATTTCTCACTCCTCCTTCATGCGCTTGATTTAGCTGAACAACATGGAGATTAATGGTAGGAAGATGAAGATAAGAGATCATAAAGGGAGATGTATAGCTTTAAACACAAGGTAGCACTCCTTACCTTGATCTTGTGGATAAACCCTAGCTCCCTTCACCTCACGCCTCAGCTGTAAAGACCCGCCTCATATATCCCTTATTACTAACCTTACTCAGAGTAGCAATGCGTAGTTCAGTAGGCACACAGGAATAGCATGAATATACTGATAATATTAATATAATATTGCTTGATTATAATACAAAAGTTTCCCCACCAGGGGTTTACACAAAATTTACAGACCTTCAAACAACCAGCAACAATCCTCTTCGTGCATACCTCTTTTCTGATCTCAGCACGTTTCAATGCTCACCTGTCTGAATGGTTGTTTAGGAGGAGTGAGATTCGAGAGAATCTCAGTAGCAAACATTACAAATATGCATGCCAGATATATATGAATGCATGACATGTTTGCCTACACTATTTCATGCCAACATAATGACATGCTGCATACTCGATGTTATGACATACATATGGCCATTGCACAAATATAACAGAGCTTCAACCAATCATACATGTTCCACACAAATAGGCAAAGCAGTCACATAATCAATGCAAGACATACATATCACATACATACAGAAAAGGTAAGTTCACTACCGATGGACTTTATGTCCTTCTCTTCTTGTCCCTTGATCCGCCAACCATTGCTCCTTCTTTATCACTTTATGGCCCTAGGCAAGTGATAACATTATTAGAGCCATGAAAAGTGAATACCCAATGGCCCGCATTAGCCCTATAGGCTTACTTTCACCCTTGGAGTTCATTCCAATTATATTTGGCCAATTTCTTACTTAAATTCGCATGGTACTCAATCTACTAGTATTTTTTATCAAACTTTGGAAAATCATAATTAATTCTATAGAACTCCAATTGAGGTAGTTCAAAGCTCTATTTGAAGCCCTTTAAGTTTAATTTTATATAAAAATATTTTGGTATGACTATTATTGTCATAATTCTCCCAGAAATTAGGCAAACAGGCACTGTTCCAGATTTCATTCTAGAAATAGGGTACAACTTCAACAATTTATATCTCATAGCATACTTGTTTAATTAACCATTATGACCTATCAAATTAAAGGTCTATGTCTCTAATTTTAGACTAAAAAGTTTCATGGTCCTTGGATAACATCTGATTACTCAAAAACTTGTTAAAATGACACTGCCTCCAGAAAACGAAATTCACAGCATTTACTCTTCAACTTCCAAAATTCTCAATTCATATACAAGCGTCCAAAAATCATGAACACTTGTATACCTACACAATTTTTCCTCCTAAAGCCATTGGAAGCATAAAAATTATCAAATTTTGACTCTTTCTCCACATCACAGTACAGGGCAAAAAATCAGATTCTCCGAAAAAGTTTGTTGTTTCTTCGTTTTCTCTTACATAATCACTTCCTTGCTACTCCTAATCAAGTGATTAGCTATGTAAACACTCATTAGACATGATTTATCCATTGAAAATACTATTTTAAACCATCAATTAATAGTACCCAACTTCCTCTATACTCATCCAAACGACAAACCAATCAGTTAAAAAGGAAGCTTACACTTACCTCTACCCGTTTCCACAAACGGTTCTGTATTCCGGCAACACTTCGGCCAGTGAGACAGTGCCAACCATCTCCAAATGAGAATCCGAAACCGTAGAAATGAAGATTTCAATGAGTAGAAAATTTTTCCTGAAGGGTACTTTGAGAGAGGACGCCGTTTCGGCAGAGTTTCGGCGAATATAATTTTCTCTCTCTTCTCTCTCCATTTCTCATCTAAACCTTCACTCTCTCTCTCCTCTGGTTTTTCACGTAGAAAATGGCTGAAGATGATGATGAATTAATGGATAAATGCATCAGCCAACTCATCTGCCACGTGTCACAATCTTATTGGCCCAGAAATTGAATTTTCGCACTTAATTGCAAAACTGACAGAATTTTCATTAAACTTTGAAAATTCATATCTAATTGTGTAAATATCCAATTGGGGTGGTTCCAAAGGCTATGCGACCTTATTGAGTCTAGTTTTAATGAAAAATATAAACTTTAGCCAATTGCAAGCTCAATCTTCCCAGAATTTTAATCTTTAAATGCTGTCCCAAAAAATAATTAATTTCACTGGGCTAACTTCAAAAATTAATTTCTCTTTGTGTACAACTCCAAATGACTTAAATGACATATCAAATTAAATCTTGATAAGTCTAATTTCATTCTGGAAAGTTTCATAATTTTTAACCATCATTTACCCATCGAAACATGTCATACCATCATCACTGTCATACCGGGAATTTCACCGATAACAAAATTACTTTGTGTTCCACTTTACTATATTGTGTGTGACTTTCAATCACTTATTTTTGTTATTCCTAGAGCTCTTTAGTTCACCAATATAATTCCTTTTAATATCCAATGATATAAAGAAATTTTGGGGAATTTAAACATGCCTCATAGGGACATTTGCTAAACCGGAGTCTAGCAGTCCACTTAATCCAGACTTAATCTTATGCCTCTAGTCCCAAAATTTGGGATATTACATCAGCTCTCGATCTCAGCTCCCTCTCACTTTTCTGTTCCAGTTCTCGTGCAGGAATGAGAGCTGATGAATGATGATTAATAATATAAGGCAATGGTTTAAATTAATTTGACAAATGGCACCTTATGATTGGACCATAATGCCATTATTTTCTAATTAAATTCTCATTTCCCTTTCATGCTTCATATCTGCCAAAAATCACATGAGAATAAGAGGGAAATATTGATCCTCCAATTATCTCATTATGCCAACAAGTAGCTTGTTGACCAAGTCATTGACTTTTGATTATTTGACCATTTTTTACAATAATTCACCAAAATTGATCCATTAATGATCAAGTAGTCAATTTACTCTTTTTAATTCCCATTTAGCTCAAATCATTGGGAATTGGAGGAAAAATACTTATTTTTCACTTTTCGAAAAAATTACCGTTTTACCCTCATATTTTATGATTTACTGAAATAAATCATTTTCCGCCCATTTCTTCGAATAAACCCCATTTTGACGCTTAAATGAGGTCATTAACCAAATCATTAAATTTTGTGAATTTTGGTTACCATATTGGGCATTTACCGGTCTCTTATACCCTTATTTGGTCAATTTATGCGTAACCGGCAATTGGAATATTTTCCATAAATTCAAATAATTACATTCTCATCATTTTTCACCATTTTATTCCATTAAATATACATCAAATACACACATAAGTGTATTGGTGAAAAATTGGGTATTACAAATAAGCTCAATATGAATCATTAATAGGATTTGGCAACCACTATCATGCAAAGAGGGAAGCAAAACCAAAGATCAAGCAAAAGAAGGTAACTTGGGAAGAAGCAAAAGGTAGTAAAAATTACTCTTATATAGTTTGTGCTTGGTTGATTGCATGTTTATTTGTCATATATACCTTTGAACATGTAATATCCTTGCTTGAGTTTGTGCCATAGCCATGTGTATATGCTTGTATGGTGTTGTTCTTATATTGGAAATTTACATGCTATGTTTATTACCATTGCACATTATATATTGAGGTCATGTTTTATGATTAAGATTCGCCCGAATCTCACCCCTTTCTTCCATAACATACAATAGGAGCAAGTACTTTTGGGGGCAAGGGCATTATTGTTGGTGAAGCCTGTAGAAAGTTGGAGCTAATTAAAGGAGTTTAAGATAAATGTTTTGTTTAAGTGTTGGCTATCTGTTTAGCCATGACTCCTTTTAATATCAGTTATATGTATGTATATATTAGTTTTGGCATGTAAATAGCCTCCATAAGGAGAAGATCTATAGCTATGATTGCCTAATGGTAAGTGTCATCTACGATGATGACAAAAGTATATTCATACATAGTTGATAGTAGAGGTTAAAGTATGCTTGAATAGTAACTAATCTATTTAAAAGATCGGGAAAATATATGAATTATGCCCTAGGATATTTACATGTCAGACGTATAGGTTATATGATTTTATAAAGATGAGAGCTGAGCAAAACTCTGATAATACTGAATGAAGTTAAAGGATTGATGAGCCATAAGAAAAAGTTTGAACCACTGAATAACTATGCCAAAGAGTTTTAAATTTTTTAGAAAAGCTCATTTATTTATAGTTCAAACCCTGTGTTTGGGATAAATTTTCAACTATTTTCCAAAGTGATTTCTTCCCAAGACCAAACTTGGCTTAATATTTTGAATTCATTATATTTATAAGTCATCTAAATAGTGTTGGAAAATTGAGTACTAAAGTGAAGCGATCCCATCAATTAGGTTGAAGATACATCAGTTTCTTTGATAAAGACCAACGACCCATCATGCTATTCGATGATAATTAATTCAGCTTCACTCTTCCTTTTTTCCCTTTCAAATTTCCTACATATCATTCTTGTGCAAGCCAATTTGAAGCGGATAATTATGTAGTAGAGGTGCTTGATAAAATTCCTGATAGGTGTATGCATTTGATTTCTTTGGAGCATTTGATTTCTGACACTAATTCACGGCTGATTTCTTATGACATGTGTATGCAACTTGTGTAATAGGGGTGTGAAATTCGTTAGTGATAAAGATAGATATAAGTAACTTATTTCTCTTCTCCTTTCAGTTTCTATTTTTTTATTATTTCCATTTTCTCCCATCCTCTTAACACACAATGGCAAAGAAAATTGCGGCTATTATGAAGTACTTTCCTACTAGAAAGATATCGAAACTCATATAATTTGCCTTGCGTTGTTGACAGGAAAATTAGATTTGGGCCTTTTTAGAATGTTACTTGGGAGATCAGGAAGAGCTCCTGATGATATCTCAAGTGTAGTACTGGTTGAAAAGGATAGGTATGTGTTGACGAGCTTTAATTAGATGATTTAGCAACTATAATTAATTGTGAGTTGTGGAGATTCTGTGGAGAATAGTGGTTTCCTGGTTTAACACTTTTCTGGGGAGATTCATGGTTTAACCTTTTTGACACGTCTTTCTAACTTCCTAGCCAAATGGATTAGTTTAAATTTTGAAGGCAAAGAGAACATTTGCTATTGCAGCTATACAGAAGAAGGTAAAGAGTGAAACTTAAGAATTTCTGGTTGATTCCAGAGCATATATCAATTTCCTTAGCTAGTATTTTTTCTTAAATTCATACCACTGTAAGTTTTCTTGAAGGTTTGATGAGGACCTTTGTCGTAACGCTTTTGGGTCTACAACCAAAAATTAAATCCAAGTGATGCAATATAGCGCAACTCATGTCTTTTCACTTTGAGGAACCTTTATTTGAATTCATAAGATAAGTGATAAAAATATGAAATTAACAAAGGAGAAAGTTTTTGGGTTTTCTTTCTACAACTACTGTGCAAAAATAATTAAATGCAACCTAAACTATTATTTTTTGTTTTTTTCTTTTAATGATAGATGGTGAATGGGAGTGAGTGGATTTGGGAATGAAATGGATAATTCTCTAGCGCCATGAATTAGGCTATCATCACTTCAGTTGGAAGAGTTGGCTAGTTTAATCAAATATGCCCAAAAAAACCTTTTGACTAGCTTGAGTTAGGTTAATTAGGCACTTTTATACCAGGCAAGGTCTAATTCATCTAACCAAAACCCAATGAAAACCCTAGCAATTGGAATCAATTAAATATATTAACTTAAGTAATCAACAATCCTTAGATTACAAACATAATATTTTTCATAACAATCTCAAACATAAGCTTTGCCAAGTCAAATATAAAAAAATTGCTACTGACAAAGTTCAAAGGGTTAAATGCACAAAATTAAATACAAATACATCTAATTTCCCAAATTGTATAAAACCTCAATACAAAACATCAAACCATCCTAATAATCAAACCTAAACCTGAAATTTAATTATTAAAACGTAAAGAGTAATAAATTAGATAAATAACACCCCTTTGGAGCTCCAACATCATTGCCTAGAGAAAAGAAGCTCAGCCACTCATGTATCAAGCTGTAACCAAAGCTTCATTACAGATCAATAAATCCATTGCAATAGAATGAAGGGTGAATTTGGTGGAGATAGAATGAGAGGATGAAGGAGGTGGTTCTGTAATTTTAGGTGCAGAGGATGAAGAAGCTGAGATGATATGATGAAAAAAGAAAAGAAAGAAGATGGTGGTGATAGTTTCTAGCGATGAAGATCGACGAACTAGGGGTGGAAGGCAACTCCGGCGTTGATGGTAGTCTGAGATGTTGGGGGTCGAGGTGTTCCACTCCCTTTTCCTCTCTTTGAATTCAGACCTTCCCTTCCTCTACTCTGTAGTTTGTCCTCCGATGGTGGGTGGTGAAAATGGTGAAGGCGTGGTCATGGGCGAAGCTCGCCAGCGATGTGAAGGTGAACGGTGTCACCTGCGAGGAAGAGGAACTATGGAGTGGTGAGGAAGATAAAGATTCGAAGTCTCATGCTATGGGGTCTCGGTTGCTCTGTGTGTCTCAAAATCTCACTGAAACTCCCAATTTCCGACCTAATTTCCGACCTCAAAATGCTGTAGTTTTCGCATAGGGACTAACTGCAAACTTAAAAGGTTCATAGAGGGACTAAATGGTAAACTGCAATTTGAGTCCAAACTTCCATTTTCGAATTTGGTCCAATTTTTTTCAAGCACCTACAATAAAAAAAATAATTAATCCAACATCAAATATTCTCAAAAAAATTCAATGATTAAGAGTAATGACACTTTTTTTGTGACAATTTTTCCTTTTTAGTCTTAATTTAATGTATTTACTTTTAATTCTAATTAATTACAAAGAAGGCATATTTTAAGCTCAATTATTGTGACAAAAACCCCAAATAAAGTGTGAAAATATATAACATGTGCCAATCTTAATGTGGATATTTTTGTTGAAATTTGAAGGATTATATAGATGCAATGGAAATAAGAACCTCTGAAATATTATTATGCATCCTTGAATAAAAGAGAATATATCTTATGAGCCTTTATATAGACAAACCTAAAGCTAATTTAATCTAATCAAATAAAAAATGAATCAAAATAACTAATATATAATCTCAAGGTATAATATCCTAAGATATAATATCCAAATCTAATTCTAAAATATAATAAATATAAAATAAAACCTAATAGTAAACTAATAATTAATCTAAATAATAAAAATATCTCAAAACATTATCCAACAATTTTAAGGGATTTCTGCCAGGAGCAAAATATCAAGTGCTTTTATGATATTAAATATTTAACTAATTTTAAGGTAAGCTGCAGATTCTTCATAGCCATTATTGATGTTTTAATATTCTCTGTGGACTCTTGTATATTATTTTTTACTTTAACAAGAAGTTGTAACAAGAAATTAACACTTAGATGCTAATTGTTCTTTTTTTTTTCTTTTTTGTTGTAAGACAGGAATCCTTATGAATGACTTGTTCTTCATTGTTGATTTAAATTCTGATAATCTGTGGTTAGAAGTTGTGGAAATAATATTGGAAAATATTTTGTTGCATTGTGTGTAAAACCGACTACTGCTAATAATGTATGATTACTCACATCTGTTGTACATATTTGACTTTCAGTTTTTTGTTTTCTCACAGGTCAAAGGTTTATTAAGTTGTCAAAATCTCCCATGTCACCCCCTCTGACTTTCCTGTTTAAAATAATCTCATCAGGGATAGTCCTTCTAGACAATATTGGGATGGACCTGAAAGGGTCTGATATAAATACAACCACTTCTAATGTCAAACCTCTTAACATTTTGATATTCGCAGAGTGATAAGCGTAAAGTTCCGTAAGGCATACAAAAATAGCAGAAACATTACTGATATTAAGTATAAGTTTATATTCAGGTGAGTTCCCCCACAGGGTTTGATAAATATATACAAATGTATAGAGCATTCAAAAACTAGCAAAAGTAACTATAGCAGGAACTGAGAGCTCCGGGACCCTAATCATCGGAAGCCACCTTCTTGCTTTTTAAGCCACCAGCTTTAGCTTTAATGTTTTGTTTTGAACAAGAATGAGATTTAAGGGAATCTCAGTAGTAATATGCTTACGAACATATAGAATGCGAAAATAGATATGTAATGTCATGTCATGTAAGATGATCAAACTATATGTGTACACTTGCCCAATGTCAAAATACATGCTTGCCACTTGGTCTGCTCGGTGCCCCTGTTGGGTCCCTGACCACAACATGGTAAATTGGTGTGTCTAGAACACTAGCTCATGTTATAGAGAATGACATAGGCAAACATTTAATAATCACATAATATATGTAAGAAGAAGTTACGAACTGGTCACTTCCCTTGAGCGATATCCAATTGCTTTCCTGGGCTCAGGCAGGTCTTAGACTCCGGACAGTCGTCAAGTCCTATAATTAGAAATATGGATGATGAGTTATTACGTAATCCAAATCTTTTTTGCAAAATGTAAGCTAAATTATTCTTAATTTAGCTTGTTAGTTGTCATTTGAGTCACTTAGGTAGTCCTTTGAAGTCCCAACAAAGGCCTATGGGGTTGAAAAATACTATACCAATCAACACCTCTTGAAAAATATGAAATATTGAAAATTTTGGGTCTTGGCCACGGCCAAAAACAGGTCAGAAACTTTTCAGCCGCGGCCAAGAATTTACTGTTTCTTGACCAAAATTCAAAAAATCATAAATAAATCTAGAAATATCCAAATGAGGTTCTTCCAAGTTCTACGTGACCCTTGTTATGTCTAATTTCATAGACACAATATAGCCATAAGCTAAAAGTACTCCCATGAATACAGTATTTCATTTTATTAGACCCTGCTCCAGAACTTTCCAGTTTTTCATGACTAAAATTTAGAAACTCATATCTCCCAATTTACTTGTCCAAAAATTACAAATTACCTATAAAATTAAAGATCTATGTCTCTAATTTAATTTTGAAAAGTTTCAGAATTTTTGGATAAGGTTTGTTCTATGAAGGACCACTTACAATGTCACTATTCCAAACAGAGCAAAATCAACATATGTACACACAAACTTCATAAATTTCCAAATTGGCATACAAATGTCCAAAACTTATGAACACTTGCATACCTATACAATTTTGCCTTATAAAGTCAATGGAATCATAAAAATTACCAAATTCTTACTCTTTTCTCATGTCACACATAGAACATAATGTTAGGGTTTCTAGGAGTAACATGTTGTTTTCTTGTTTTCTCTTGTTTAATCACTTCCTTTCTTCTTCTAATCATATGATTAGCTACTTAAATGCTAAATGGAAATGTTCAGAGGGAATTTGGGCAGCATTTTCCCATGGTTTTGCTTCAGCCCATAATTGAAAAACAAGAGAGAACATGACAAATACCACCAACAACAAGATACAAGACAAGAGGATTAAGTTTTGATGATTACCTCTTGATTTCTTGGCTTTCTCTCTCTAAAATTTCACTGTTCACATTCTCTTTCCCCTTGATTTGTCTTGAAAAACATGGATCTAATGGAGTAGAAGAGGTTAGGAGAGGTTATGGAGTGATTAGGAAGCTTAAACTTTAAGATTATAACTTCCTCACCTTTGATTGTGAGTATCCTAGCTCCTTCTTGTAGCTTCTTGTTCTTGACTATGATTGAACTCCCTCTCTCTCCTTGATCAGATTTTTGCACGAAATGGCTAGGAAAGATGAAGGGAAATATGACTTAAACCAATTGGTTAAAGGGCTTTACACATGGTGGCATTCCATTGGCCCAATGTTTGACTTTTTTTTTTGTCCAATTTCATTTCCCTTTTCTTCTTCTTCTTCATTCACTGAAAATACAATGAGAAATAAGAGTGGGAGTGTTAATCTTAAATTATCCCAATGCCCTCTTACAATTTGTTGACCCAAGCCTTTAACTTTTTGACTATTTGACTTTTCTTGATAATAATTTGCCAAAATAGGCTCATTAATTACCTAGTAGCCATTTTTCTCTTTTATTTCCGGGAAAAGAACCTCTCCATTGCCTAGTGTCTCTATTTCCTCTCCATTGCTTCAAAACGACGTCGTTTTGATTATGTACAATCTCATCCATTGATTCCCCAATTGATCATAACCATTTATTTATAAACCTAGTCCTAGACTTAACCACATGTGTGCCTGACGAAGCATCTTATATCAACGTAAACAACTATCAACAAGCTTTTCCTATGTATGTTCTATTTTTTTTTTTTTGCTAGAAACAAATTAAAAAAGCTATGAAATAATAAAGCTCCAATTGCAAAATGGTTGCTTGTGGTTTTTTTTCCCAGGTACCATATAACCTTTTTGAAATTAAAAAAGCTATGAAAATGATAAAGCTTTTTTCATGGATTTATGTTACTTGACTTTGATATTTTCATTTGTCTCTTGCACATAATATTTCTTAATCTTGCAGATTAAATGATATATTTAATTTTGACTAAGTTTATTGTTGTTACTAAGTGAGATTTGGTTACTTTTTAACTATACAAGCCCATAAGAAATGATATGTTTAATTTTCATCTATCTCATTCTTTTTTTTGGGGGGGGGGGGTGGGGGGGGGGACGGGTGTTATTATCAAATGGTTCAAGAAAACTTTATTCTTGTTTAGGGAATGTCAAGATCCTAAAAAATGCTAAGTTACTATTGTCAAACATGTCATCTATTATCTATTCCTCTGCCAGAGTCAGTTTATTGTCCTTAGACGTGTGAATCGAGTAACCATAGCTTACAACAATGTATTTTGTTCATTTCTCTCACTTTCTCTTGCTTTGAATGATTTACTCATAATGGCTTATGCTATATTGCAATTTGAAATACATCAATATAGCTATGGTGATGATCCTGAAAAATGTTACTAATGTCACAACAGCCCTTGGTGAGATATACATATTCATGAAGTATCATTTTCTTTTGCAGAAGATTATCTACTTCATACATGCTTTACAAAACAAAATATGATTAACCAAAGAGTGCAACATTTTCTTTTGCAGATCATTTCTGCAATATCTGGTGGGATTATTAATCTCTTTCTTCTAAAGCATCTTTCTAGCTCCTGCCAAAAAAATTCTCAACTGGGTTGTAGTGGCAAAAGCTCGAGACTTCAACTAAAATTTTACAAGACTGAGTCTTCATGGTTTCGTTTTAGGTTTGAGCCTTCCCCTTCTCATTCTATTTTCAATATGTATCTGTAGCATGCAGACAATGTAATTTAATTCTACTATAAAGGAAGTTTATTTATTTGAATACAATAGTTTCAATCTTTCCAACATATTTTTATTAGTGATATGATATACCTTCCGTAAATGATTCACTAAATTCTAATGCTTCAAGTGACTTTACATCATTGTCCAATTGAGCGTGCAAGCACAAAAATTAAAATGAGGTTTCATAGAAAGATCAACAGCCCAAGAACTTCAAATATATAACACTCACCATCATTAATGTTATGAATGATGTTTGACTTGATTCATGTGTATTTGAGATTTGTCGACCATGTTGCATTAAATTGGTGCACTTGACACAGGAAGACCATGTTGCATTGGCATTGGTGTATTAGACATAGGGAACGAATGTTGCATTGGCACTAGAATGTTTGACACAGGAATACCATATTGCACTGGAATCAGTGTATTTGACATTGGGGAGCCATATTGCACTGGCAAAGGTGTACATGACATAGCAGGACCATATTGCATTGGTACTAGGACATTTGACATAGGGGTACCATATTGCATTCTCACTGTAGCATTTGGCATAGGGGGATTATGTTGCACCATAGTTGATGAGCTAGCTATTTCTAACATATTTTGAGTTCCCTGCAACAATAACAATAAAATCTCATTAAAAAAAAACATGATATATCATTTACTTAAATAATAAATGTTAAAAATGCATTCCTTTGTATGCTTGTTAATTGCTGTTTTTGAAGTTTTAGGTTTTCCTTTTTTTTATTAGAGTTGTAAACCCAACTTCTATCGATATGTTTGCATTCTCTTTTTTTGAATCCAATGCCTTCATCATAATTCTTATCACCATCACCATCAACACTGCCTTTATTATCAACAGTATCTGGCAAGTCTTTAATAAGAATTTCAGACACTTTCTTACTAAGTTCTAGCACCGCTTGTTGAGCCATCAAAAATGCCTCTGGACACTCTGATGCATCATTGGCTACTTTTATTAGCATTGGGCACAATTGCTTATATCGATTTGAGCATTCTAATTTAGGATCAACCTGAATGTCCTTTCCCCTGTTATCACACACCACACCTTGCATCTCTTGTCCACCTCTTTAAAATATATTTATGTGGAAGTATTTTGACATCATGGTTGTACAATATCCCCAGTGCATGACAACATAATATTCCCCATTGTTCAAACTTCTTATAACTACAAGAAATGGTGGCCTCCTTGTCTTCTCTTGGTGGCTCAAATGTCAATCTCCACTCTCCTTTCTTATCGATCCTTATGATGACATAATCGAATACCACAACATCATCATCTTCATTTTTCTTTCTTTCTTTTCTCTCTTTTATACATATAGCATCACGTAAGTCATACTCTTGCTGGAACAATTCAAAAATTGGTGGAGTATAAACTTGAGAAAGGTCTTAAAGCATAGGAGAACTTTTCGAAATCAACCTTGTCAACTTCTGTCGTGAGTTAAAATCACTTTTCAATTCATTATACCGTTTATCCACAAGAACCTCTTCAAAGACTTCAGAGAATCTATTGATATGCAATTTAGGACTTGTGCAACTTTTATAAATGAATTGATGCTCTCACTAAGTTGTGTGCTTCTTATACCAAGAATCTTTGAATTCTTCATATAACATGATGCTCACTTTTCTTTTAACTTGTAAATAGACACTAGCCATGGATTATTTGCTACATTGTATTTTGATAACAATTCTTTCCAAGCTTCCTCAAATACTAATTCTTCCTCATAATGATACATGCACCAATTAAATTTGCCCAAAAAATGAGAGCCATCTTTCAATAGGTTCCCAAGATGTTTCACTGCATTTTTATTTACATGAAATGTACACAAGCCATGCTTTACATTTGGAATCACTTCTTCCAAAGCTCGTGCCATTGCAGCATCTTAGTCAGTAAACATAGTAAATAGCATTTTTTCCTTATGTGCTTCCAAAAAAGTTTCAAAAATCCATTTAAATGATTCAATAGTCTCATCCTATAGTAAAGCAACACCAAATATGACCACTTCTTTGTAATGATTGAACCCAGAGAAAATATCAAGTGGTCTATTTTCACTATTTTCATTATTTTCCTAGCTTTTTTAATTTCAAAAAGGTTATATGGGTACCTGGTAAAAAAAAAAAAAAGCACAAGCAACCATTTTACAATCTAGAGCTTTATTATTTCATAGCTTTTTTAATTTGTTTCTAGCAAAAAAAAAAAAGAAAATACCTGGGAAAAGCTTGTTGATAGTTGTTTACGTTCATATAATAAGAAGCTTTGCGTAAATCCAAGTTGAGGATAAATTAAAGCCAAGCTGGGGAAAAGTAATACAGGAAAGGAGTTGTGAATTATCTTCACAAATGGACAAATGGAGTGCGGCTCCCAAGATGCTTCATTAGGCACACACATGGTTAGGTCTAGGACTAGGTTTATAAATAAATGGCTAGGATCAATTGGGGAATCAATGGTTGAGATTGAACATAATCAAAACGACGTCGTTTTGAAGCAATTGAGAGGAAATGGAGATACTAGGCAATGGAGAGGTTCTTTTCCCTTTATTTCTCCTCTTTGGCTGAAAATAATAAAAGAATTAGGGGAAAATATTTGTTTCTTATGTTATAAAAAATTACGATTTTGCCCTTACATTTTATGATCTATTGAAATAAATCATTTCTTACTCTTTTTCCCTTGTTTTGGTCAAATTTTTGACACTTGTATGAGACCATTATTTGTGTCATTTTATGTTCCAATTTTGGTTACAATAGTAGGCCTTTATGTGAACATTAATTGCTCATTTGTGTCCTTATTTGACCGAGTTGTATGTAACCGGTGATTGGAAATTTTCTGTAAATTTATGCACATTACAATTCACTATTTCATTCAATTAAATGTATTAATTATATAGAAAGAATATTGGTGATTAAAAACGGGGTGTTACATCCAAGGTTTGTCATTGAACTTTTATCTGAGTAAGAAACCTTATCAGGAAATGAGAACTAATGCACGTAGTAGGCGGCTTCCATCAGTCGTTCAGTTTTTATTTTCTTTTCCTCCCTTCGGTTTTGTAGAAAGAAGTTCCTGCACAGATGAAAATCTGATGTGCATTACATGCATGTCACATCTTTTTTATTCAATTTATCTTTGGAAAATATGCAGGCCAAAACACATTGTTCAATTTTGAAGGGAAAAGTTGCAGTAATTAGTTGATTATTTGCTTTTGTCAATAGAAAGAGATGACACGGCAATACTATTTCCCATTTTAACTTGCTTATCTGTAACTTGTGCAGAAGCTATTCACCTCTGTGCTTGTTTGCTTTGACAAATTCTAGTTTCCTTGATCAGTGCAATTCAGCTGTAATTTGGTTACAATGCTTATTGATCTTACGATATAAATACATCTTGATTGGAACTGGGTAATAATTTTAGATGTCAGCATATCATTTAACTGCTTCTGATTATGAATTTCTTAATTAAGATTAGAAAACACTTGAACCAGTAGCAAATTCGATCTTGTTTATTCCGTATTGGACTATTCCTCTCTACTGTATATTTAATAAAATCTTTAGGTATGGAAGCTGATTACTAATCTTACTATTGTTTCATGCTTAATAGGTCTTATAGATAATATCATGGACAAGGAAAGTTCCAATCCTTCGTAGAAGCTTGCTTTGCCGCATTTACTTGTAGCAACTATTTCTTCATTCTTATTTGGATACCATCTTGGGTTGGTATTTACTCCTTTACAAAAATCCTCTCTTGGTTTCTTAGTGTTGATTGAAAATTTAGTTAGAGCTTCAAACTTGATTATGCTTTCTTTGTCTCTTCAGAGCAGTTAATGAACCACTTGAGAGCATTTCTGTGGATCTTGGCTTTAGTGGGAACCCATTGGCAGAAGGTGACACAAGATTCTAACCACCTCCTTATCCTTTGATTATTTCCAGTGCTTTTGATTATGATTTCAAGTGAATTCTAACTAATTTTTAGTTTAAAATTAAGGTCTGGTGGTGAGTATATGTCTTGGCGGTGCTTTGATTGGATGTCTACTCAGTGGTTGGATTGCTGACGGAGTGGGCCGTCGCAAAGCTTTCCAGTTTTGTTCCTCGCCAATGATAATTGGTGCTTCCATGAGGTTGTACTTCTAGAACTAAGTTGTGTTGTGTAATTAACTCAATTAGTCGTTTAGGTAAGTTTTGGACACTTTGCTTATATATGGTTGATTTTTTGAGAAAGTAGCAGTAGTTGATGAAATGCTTGATGTTTTGTACTTTTTGTATGGAGACTTTGTTTTATGAAGTGCTGGATATTTCTATAGAGGGTTTATTAGTGAGGTAGTGAAAAATATAATGCAATTTTTTTAAAATGAACTTACAGCATCCGTTTTTCAAAAAAATAGAAGCTGTAAGACCCTTATTGAGTCCATTTTTCCAAAAACGGATATCGTAAATATGCCACTTATGGAGTCTATTTTCGGAAAAAAAAAACAGAAATTGTAAGGGGCTTATGGTGTCCCTTTTTATAAAATTGGGCTCCATAATTAGCACACTTATGGCATCCACTTTTGGGAAAACGGACTTCATAAGGGTATTACAATGTCCCTTTATAAACAGACATTGTTTTTCAAACTTTTGACGTCACTCACATATGCTTACTCCCTAAAAGCGGACATTGAAATGGCCAAAACGAACGTTAAAAGTGTTATCTGTATAGGTGTTTGGAATATTTACAATTTTTTGTTGTGTAATATATATGGACAAGAACAATAAATCTCTTTTCATATTTCTCTTTATTTTGCCTCATCCCATTATTTATGTAACAATAACTATATGTACATATATAATTTTATTTAGAAAAATAAAGTATTCAATGTGCACGAAACAATGGAACCCTACATAAATATTTTTCTTACAGAACCTACTTCAAAAGAAATTGCATAGCATTCAATGAGTCAAAGTTGCATGCCTAGCATGGGTGGTGTGTTTGTGTGCGTGTAGAGTAATTTTAAAATTTGGTATGTATAGAGTAATTTTAAAATTTGGTCTTTTGAATTTAAATTTTCACTTATTCCAAGTATTTAATTTTTTTAAAGAACGGTAGCTAATTTAAATTTTCACTTATACCAAGTATTTAATTTTTTTACCGTCATTATATTGATTGTGAATGAAAGCCAATGTACGAGGAATTATGAGTAGTTATGGTATGGCATATAATCTAGAAAACATTTTTAAATTATTTACCAGAATTTCAAGTAAATAAATTTAAATATTTAGGTTTCTAATATTTATATTCTTTTTGTGCTCTCTCTCTCTCTATATATATATATATATATATATATATATAAGAACAATAAATCTCTTTTTTATTTCCCTTTATTTTGCCTCATTCGATTCTTTCACATCTCACAATTCAATGTACATAATTAATTTTACGTAGGGACCAAAAGGTAGCATTCAATGTACATACTTAATTTCATTTAGACAAAGAATAAAAACAGCATTCAATATACATTTAAAAAATGAAACTCGCTAACTAACAATTTTTCTTACAAATCAGAACCTACTTCTAAGGAAATTGACAAAAAAAATCAACGGACGTACTTCAAATTTAAATGGAATAACTTCTTCCAGCTTTTCCTATTTTATAAACACATAAGAAAATCTATTCTGACAAATTTTAACGAGAAGGAGATGTAACATTGTAATTTTTACTAATATGATTTAATTAGTATCATAATATGATTTTACAAGTAAATGGGGTTTTAGAGTTTTTTAATTATTGTATTCAAGGCTATCAATACTTAGGAGTGAGAAATATTAGAATAAGACATGAAATGATAGTAAAAGGACAATACTTAGATCAAATTTCTTACATTAATTATGTCAAATTCTTTAATCACACTTGGCCATGTCTCCTATTTTTGAAATGTTAAAATTTAATTATAAACTCATAAAAAAAATAGGACACATGTCCTTATGTGATTGGAGAATTTGATATAATGAATATAAGAAAATTGACGTAAATATTTTCCCTAGGAAATGACAATACTTACCTCAAATTCCTTATATCTTATATGTCAAGTTTTTCAATCATGGATGGCTATGTGTCCTATTTTTAAGATAATATCATTTAATTATAAATACACATAAAAAAATATGACATAAGACCAAGTGTGATTGGAGAAAGTATGCTAATCAGTATGCATACTTTTCATATATAGTTGATTTGATAGGGAATGATCAATTCTTGTTAAGGCTTTTATAATAAGAGCCATCATCGTTCTCCAACAAACTGCAATGGTGGGACCCTGAAGTAAAGCCTGTAAAGCCTTTGTTATGTGATTCCAGCTTCATGATTGCTTCGTCAATGTGAATCATAGGAATATGTATAATTGATTGCATTTTCCATAAATAAAATAGTACTTTTATTCAAATATTTCGTGTGTGTTAATGAAATTTGTACAAGTCAGCTTTCATCAGCATAGTACACTACTTTAATTTTTTATAGGCTCAAAAAGAAGGGAGGGAGAAAAACAACTTCAAAAGTTGCAAGAAAATTCTGTCATGTGAAGTTCCCCATATCTACATCATTGTCATAAGCTTTGTCCGACCTCATGGTTTACTGCACAATAACCTGATTGTTTTTTAATCAAACAAGATAGAATATAATACAAAAAACACAACCAACACAAAGATTTAGATCTAAACTATAAAAAACCCAACCTAACGCAATAAAAAAAAAACAAAGGCCAAAATCAAAATAGGGCTCAGAAGAACTCAAGACAAAGGGCGAAATGACACCAAGCAATATGGATTAAGGAGGCTTCTTGATCCAAACCATCGTCACCATAAAGACTTAACTACTAGCTTCTTGAATCAAATCCATATTACCAGTTCACCAACCGTAAAGCATTTCATACCAATCTAAATAAAATTGAAATAGTGGATGAGTTTGATTCAAACATACCTCCACCATAACCCAAGATCTGAATGATTCACCAAACGTTCATAATTCTAGGAGATGATGATGATGATGATGATGATGATGGATCCTCCACTGAAATCACCATCCACATGCTGAGCAACACCAAATCACAGACGCACGCCCTTCAAATTTTCTCAATAGCAAACCATGAGAAGAGAGTTGTCAAGATCAGCAAGCCACAAAAAGGAGATAAATAAAAGAGAACTTGTCCCTTAGCAACATAGACAACCCCTTCGCGGCGTGCATAGCCTGAGAGAGAGGGAGAGTAATTTTAAGGGTTAAGCCTAAAAGCAACATGTACGGTGTGAGAGAGGGAGAGGGGGAGAAAGAAAGAGTGCTTATAAGGTTAGACCTCAAAACGGCGTGCCTGGCGTGAGAGAGGGAGAGGGGGAGAAAGAAAGAAAGAGGGGGGGGGGGGGGGACAGAAATTTAGGGTGAAATCTTTTTAGGATAATCTTTATTAAAGAAGAGAAGCTAATTTAAATTTTCAACTGTACTACGTGTCTATTTTTTTTCCCTTTCCTTACGTTGAGAGTGAATAGATGCAATGAATTAATAAGGAATTATGAGTAGTTATGCTATGAAGTATAGTCAATAAACAATTTTAAATGTTTGACCAAAATTTCAAATGAAAACATTTAAATCTTTAAGGTATCTAATATTTTTATCCTTTTTTGTTCTCCAGTATATATAGACAATAACGATAAATCTCTTTTCTTATGTCCAAAATTTTGCCTCGTTCCATTCTTTTACATTTCACATTTAATGTGCATGCTTAATTTTATAGGTTAAGTTGCAAAAATATCTATGAGCTTTTACCCAAAGTGTGTTCAGCACCATATGCCTTTTGAAAGGTATAAGAATACCCATAAATTTTTTCGGGTGTGAAAACACCCTTCAGCTTTAAAATCGGAGAAACATAACATAACTATTAAAAACACCAAATGTACGTTAGTTACAAGATTATAATGGGTCCCTCCACCAAAAATAACGGACATTAGGTGTTTACAACCACCATGTTACTTTTTTTTGGATTTTTAAAGTTTATAGATATTTTTACACCTTAGAAAAAGTTTTGAGTATTTTTGCAATTTTGGAATAAGTTCCTGTCTGATTGTGTGCAGCATGCGAACTTTGAAAGTGAATCAGGTTAAAATTCCTGAATCGGGATATGACAGCTAACGGCAATGTTAGGGAGTCCAAAGACGTTAATGGGGGCCTCGAGAAGAGTCCTTTTTCATTTTTATGGGTATGCGAAACCCCATCATAGAAATAGTAGTAATGAAAGGAAGAGAGTAAGGCATGAGACTGAGAGCATGTGCTGTGAAAACCCCATGCCCATGAACCTTTATAAAATGGAAGCAGCATCCAACTTTCTCACACACATTTCCTGTGGAAAGCTTATTAGTAAAGTTCAGAGACAAAAAAAAACAAAAAAAGAAAAAGAAAAGGATATTCAAAGCATAACCCTCAAGAATATACCTTTTTTTAGTGGAAATGGAGATTTTATTGAAAATCAAATATGGACGGAATCAAAGTAAAGAAAATTACCAAGAGAACACTAGATTACCAATCTCAAGCAAATGTAGAAGCATCAGCAGGAAGATGAAGATGTTGAAGACGATGCTCCAGAGTGAACACATCCTCCTAGATGCGTCCTCCCTGAACAGCTTGTCGACGACAGCTATGTCTTCTGGTTCTTCGTTCAGCTTACTGAAGAAGATGAAGACCCAGCCTCCTCCATCCAAGCTTGTTTCTTGACTCTTTCTATCGTTCTGATGATGCAAAAGTTTTTTTGACGTGAAGTCATCAACTTCTTGTACTGACATGTATGCATTTGGAGGAGTAACATAATTTACTCCTATAAAACTGCTCCATGATCATTCGAATTTGGTGCCTTCACTTTAACTTCCAAAGCACATACAATACAAGCCTACAAGGATTTCATGTTGTTTAATACATATAATGAGGCATTAATTGGTCATTTGTTATTTTTATATAAGCTCTACATCGATATTAAATCACACGTGTGTATTTTCAGGAACATACAAATTATGCACCAATTGTTAAAAGTACCTCAAGTAGCTTCAGAAATTCCCTAGACATGTCCATTGATTAAGATTTTTATTAAAAAAGAATTGTTCTAAATAATTAATTTTGACCTTGATTATAATTAATAAATCAATCTTGGAATAACTATATATTCTTCAATCTAATTTCATCCCCTACAAATATAATTTTAACTAATCACAATCAATTAACAAATGAAGAATTGATTGAAAGGATAAAGTTCAAAGTTTGACAAGCAAAACAGTGTGTAAGATCCGATGTTAAATATCAATAAGAGAAACTTACATATTATCTTAAAGGTTAAAGGTCTTTTTTGTTCTAAAAGTATTGTCTTAAGTACAATTTTGCTTTGCAAGTTTAATCTGAGGCATTTTTGTCTTGAAAATTTTAAAAGTGCAGCAATTTTGCTCTGACTGTTATTGCAGTTAAGTTGACCGTTAGTTGACTATATTTAAGAACAATTTTGTTCCAAAATGAAAACTTTCAATTCAAATTTACCCTTGAGATAAAGACAAAATTGCCCTTGAAGTTTCAACTTAAGAGCAAATTTGCCCATCAATTTGGTCAACTAATGGTCAAACTTAATTAGGATAACGATTTAAGCGAAATTGCCCCATTTTTTAAACTTCCAGGACAAATTTGCCCTAGATGAAACTTCCAGGGCAAAATTGTTCCTGAGCTGATACTTCTAAGGAAAAAATGGCCTTTAACCCTTATCTTAATATGTTTTTGTCAAAATGCATGCGAAAAATATATCAAAATAAAAACTAGAACCGAAACTTTAGATATATCAATATGCGTAACATTTTGGTATGCTATTCATTTGATCGGAAAATATCAAATATTATTGAGGCTCTTAACAGGGCCATTTTGACAACGACGATGTCTCTGCTTATCACCTTTCTCTGACACACTGCAGTGGTGGTTCTGCAGATCTCGAATGAGGCTTTTATCAAAGCACATGTCCTCACACCAAATCGATAGTCCAAGATGTTATGAAGAAATCCGAATCAGAGAATCCTGAAGTGTGGCCTCCGTTTTGTGATTCCAGCTTCATGAAAGTTGTCAATTTGAATCACTGGCTTGAACTCTTTTTACCGTCAGAAGTAAATTCAATCCCAAATTTGCAGTGGTTGTTTCTGTAGATCTCCGATGAGGCTTTTGTCAAGTCACATGTTCTCACACCATATCGATACTCCGAGATGTCATGAAGAAATCCTAATCAGGAACCCCGAAGTGTAGCCACCATTATGGGATTCCAGTTTCATGACTACTTCGTTAATGTGAATCACTGGCTGGAACTCTTATACTGTCAAAAGGTGAATTCAATTTAAATTTCATATAATTTCCCTCCTTTCTAAAATTTCAACCTATATCTTGTAAATTGTATTTAATTGCCTCGAAAAGTCTTAAGCAGAAAAAACCAAACTTATTTTAGATAAAGCATAACTCGGGCACCTATTATATTGAGTATCTTAAGATTTTAAGGTAAATCAATATATATTTTACCATTATGTATAAACAGTCGATGTTGCAAATGACGACATTCTTTGATTCAATTAAGAAATGAGCCCACTAAATGGGTAAGGGTCAATGTTGGACAAATGAAGAAATAGTCAAGTAACAATCAACGGGAAGAGAGTTGTCATGATCCACAAGCCACAAACCATTGCCCTTAGAAAAAGGGAGAAATAAAAGGGAACTCGGCCCTTTGCAACACAGATTCCTACTGTGCGGCGTGCGCAGCGTGAGAGAGATAGAGGAATCTTAGGGTTAGCCTCAAAGCAATGTCAATGTGTGTGGCGTGAGAAATGGGGAGAGGGGCAAGGGAGTAATTATAGAGTAAGGCGTTAAAGTGGCGTGCGTGGCATGAGAGGGGGAGAGAGAATAAATTTGGTAAGGTCTTTTAAGGGTTTTTTTTTTTTTTTTTTACAAGAAGAGTAGCTGATTTTTGTTTTAGATTATACTATATACGTAATTTCTTACCCTTTCCTTATGTTGGGGGTGAGTGAATGGATTGCAATGTATAGAGAATTATGGCTGGCAATAAATTAAATGGTTTATAATATTTATATTCTTTTTTTCTCTAGTAGAACAATAAATCTCCTTTTTTTTTTATTTTTCCGCATTCCACTGTTTTACATTTCAGCAATTGAATGTACACACTTAATCTTATTTAATTAGGAAAAAAGTATTGAATGTACATTTGAAACAATGAAACGATAACTAACACTTATTCTTAATTAACCTACCTAAAAAGAAATTGACAAAAAATCCACATACCTCAAATTCATGTGGGGGAGAAAATTCTTCCATCTATCGTTTCCTTTTTCAGAACCATGAGGGGAAAAAATTTCTGTGAAAATAAGAATTTAACGGGAAGGAGACCTCAACGTGTGTGGATACCTTTATATTGTATCCAAAAAAACAAAAAGTTTAATGCAATTTTTGGTCCCTAAAGTTCTTCTTATTTTTGGTTTTGGTCCTTTAAATTTCAAATTATAGGTTTTGATACACGAAATGTTCTATATTTTTATTAAATTATGGGGACTAAAATTTTAAACAAAATAAAACTTGAATGACTAAACCCAATAATTTGAAACTTAAGGCACCAAAACCAAAGTGAAAATAAATTTGAGAGACCAAAGATTGTATTAACTAAAAAAAAAACTGCAATTACTCAATTAAACTTTATTCTTTACGTGTTTCATCATATACATGAAAGGAAGATTACTATCATTGTTAATTACTATAGTTATGATTCTTGAGATCGCTTAAAGCAACCATACAATTAACACTAAAAAAAAGCTTATTACCAACAGAATTTCAATTTGCTGACATAATTACTGATGGATTAGTGATGGAAATGGAATTAACAATCATGAATCCATTTGGTTGCTACATTTTAGTGTCAAATTGATATACCGACGAAATTTTCTGCCAGTAATTTACTAACAGAATTACCAATGGAAAATATTCCATAAGAAATTACTGACAGATCTTTGATAGAAAATTCCATTTGTTGCGTCGGTAATCCGTGGCTAATTTTTTTCCTTATAAATAAAAAATGCCATGTGGGGCCCTCAAAAGGGCCATGTGTCCATCACCGCTAGCCAACCGTCCCTCCAAGACCTGGCCGCTAGGTCAACACCAAGTGCGCTTGCCACGTTGCCACCACGTCAGTAGCTCGTCCACGTCATATATTGGTAACATCTTGTGACAAAGGGAGGAATCAAACCTTGGACTTTGTGTGTGTAGGTGATGCCTTATCTAGTTGAGCTGTTTTGACCTAGCGTTGCTTATTTACCTAATTATATATAATATAACAATTTAAACACAAATATAACATGTAATATATTATATTAAATATTAAATGTTTATTCTTATTTTTTTAATATTTTTAATATTTAATATTTTATTGTATTATATAAATTATCATAATATAATAATAAAAAATTACAAAATTTACAGACATAATTGTTCCGTGGGCAATCAATCGGTAATTACCGATGAAAAAATTACTCAGTAATTCCGTTGGAAATTGTATTTTTGCAATGAAATTTACCATTCTGTTAGTAAATTTACCAATGGAATTGTTGTCGGTAATTACCGACAGAAAAAATTTTGTCGGTAATTCTGTCAAACCAAATCTGATGAATTTTGTGTGCTCATCAAAGCAAACTGGTTCCACTCAAAAGAATTCAATATAATATTTCATCCAAAGTTCAATTGTTTTATGCCAAGAAACATTTCTAGATCCACAATTCAGAACAAAGTTGAACAATTTTCACACATACAGAGTAATTTTGAGCCTAATAATTAAGAAGTAAGAACAAACCCTTTCAAATAATTAAAGCTGAAAGAAAACAAGTAGATCTATGTCACATATCAGACTAAGCAAGGCCACACTACCCAAGATGACTGTCCAACTCAACCCAATCAACCTAGCTTCCTCTTTTTTGCCTTCGACTTGATTTGGTTAACTTTGGCCAGAACATCATCGGAAAATAAAGTTAAAAGTTCACACTGGCACTTCATCCGTTTGCCATGTAGTCCACATAAAGGCGCAGGAAATGTTCATCAATGGCTACACCATTAGCAAAACAAAGATAGACATTAGTTGAGCAGCTAGAAGAGTTTATTTATATTAAAGTCAAATTGAAAGTTGAAACAGACAAAAATTATGAGCAGAGAGGGGGTTTAGCTTCTCATGTACAAACCTGTAACCGAACTTGAATGAATTTGAATGTCACAAAATCACAGACAGTCCAAAACATAGCACAGCCAAGAATTGTCGGGAGCAGATCACGCTCTAGAAACTATTTCAGAACCAATTTCACTTGAAATTGGCAAAAAATTATACATCAGAATCACAAGATAACTCAGCGGTATGCCACAAAAATAGAAGGAAGAAACTGTATCAGCTGACTTGAAAGGCATTAATGAGACGTCAATTTAGAGTCTTACTTGTAGCACAGAGCATGCAAACGATCGATCACCTTTCTTTCTCTCCTTTTGTCAAAGCATTTGTTCCTTTCCAAGTGAGAAATTTAGGGGTTTGTGTTTTTGTTGCTGCCTGTGAATGGTGATGTTGGTGGATTTTATTTAGATCTACTATGAAATCTTTTGTGGCTGGTGAGCAGGTGGTGCGGATTTAATTGACAGTTTAGGATCTATGGCATTAAAAATAAATAAAAAATAAAAAAATCTTGGAACCACTCCCAAAAATAGATTCAATATATATCGAGACAATGACACACTAACTAAAAGTTATTCTCACAGAACCTACTTCAAGAGAAATTGACAAAATTTCCAAAGGCGTCAAATTCATGTGGCAAAAATCTGAGTAAAATGATGCATTTTGGTAAGAGAGAGACATCAACCATTATAGCAAAAAGTTAAATGTCAGTTAATTTTTGTACAAGCTAAGCAATTATTCCTCAAGAAAGAAAGGTTGGTCTTGATGTTGTAGTTCTAGTTTTGACAAAATTATGGACATCATAATATTAGTAAGGTTTGCATATATTTGGATCTTTTGTCTTTTTACAGGAATAGTGTCATGTCTAGTATTTCTAATATCAGCCAAACTGAGAATTTAAGGTATTCATGGGATAAATGAGATACTTGAATTCAAAGCTAGGGATGACTTCTCATTTTTAATGGATTTGAGATATATTTTGATATATTTGGGAAGTCATCAATGCTAAATTAAAGTAATCTTTTAAACTTAGGAAAGAAGCAATAAAATAATAATAATTTGAAGTTTTCTCAAATAAAAAAAATAATGATTCAATTTCTATTTATTATTATTATTATTATTATTCATTTCCTCTCATTCTTGACAGCTTGAATGTAGCGTTTTTGGAGCCACCAATTTGGAAACATAGTGAGACTTAATATCCAAGAAAGAGCAAGTCACAGTTGATATAAAAGGAGGAGGAAGCAGCAGCATATGATCACAAATCGCCGTCTTGAATCACAAAAAAAGAGAAAGAAAGGAGTTCGAGTTTCATTCTTCTTCTTCTACACGGGAGGACAAGAGGACTTTGGAGAGGAGAATATATTAGAGTAGTCACTTGGACAAAAGAGCAGATGGAGCTTAAAGATGAGCCTTTGAATAATCAATACTCTATTCCTTTTTCTTTTCTCTTTTTCTTGAGATTTTGGATTATAAACTTGTTGCTGTTTTTCCTTAATTATGTTTTGTTAGTTTGTTATGCAACCTAGAGGAGCTATGAACTTATAGGTGGATTAGATTTTTTTCACTGTTTAATTATAATTAATATTAATTTTGGTTACTTAATCTTGTTTAACTTTATCTATTTAGTGACTGGCCATCACTGAATATGAATTTGAGCATTAGGATTTACCATGCAAAAGGAATTTTAATTAGCTTTTGAGATTAAGTAATATGAGATTAGATTACGATTTAATTTGTGATTAGGATAGACATATGTTAGATCTGGCTAACACCCAAGAGGGGGGTGAATTGGGTTTAAGATAAGAACTTAAGAACTTTGAAAATCTTTTTCGCATCTTAGTGAAAATAATAAGTATGAAAGTAATCAGGCATAAATCAATAGCCAATTATTTAAATAAAGTATGCTAGAAAATATAAGAGCTTAGGGAAGAGAAGATGCAAACAATAATTTATCTTGGTTCGGTCTAATCCATGATAATCTACGTCCAATCCCCAGGCTCCTCCTAAGATTTTCAATCCACTATCTTCTTATTTAACCAGGTACAAGAAAAGTCTTTACAATCCCACAAGTTTAGCCGGGAACTTGAGAAGCTGTTTACAAATCTCTCACTAAGATACTCCCTTTTAGTCACCTTAAGGATACAACCTTTATAATGAAGGATTACAATAAATCTTCTCTCTCATAAGTGAATAAGATTAATATTGAAGTACATTACAAATAGTCTCACTCTCTATGGTAAATTATATGATCACTGAGAAAACAGAGAGCAAATGAGATGAACCTCAGAGTATTGGCATTTTGATAGTGTAGGTACAAGCTCTTATCTTTGTCTTTGAATGCTTTTCAATTTATAGTTGATGTAGCTCTGATGACTATTAGAGATGTCAAAGTATCTGTTAGCCATGTTGGTATTGCAGTTGTGATTTTGTCGCTTTATAAAAATATGACCATTAGAGATTCTAACACAAATTGCTTTTTGGACGTTATGCTCTAATCCATGTTCAATCACCCATAATTCTCATTAAAAATATTAGAAGTGACTTGTGAGATTCCTGCAAGTGATCACTGTCAGAATTATCATTCACTTCAAGTGCACCGAGACATCACATCCAATCAATCTATAAATCTATAAATATAGAGGTGTTTGAACATAAATCCAAATTTGGTAAATGATTTATCATTGGAAAGCTCTTGTCGTCTATATTCCGATGCAAAAAGAATAATCTCTAAACTCATTGTATTATACAAGTTATGATCCAAAGAGTGTAGATAGTGTATGCATTTTCAAGCATCAACTTTTAAAATTCATACCACTTTGAATATAGCTTCAAATTTTATATTATATATTCATGGAAAGCTCATTAAGTCTAGTTTTATATGCTATCAGTTTCAACTCAATTGGACTTGTAGTTTGGGAGATATGTTCAAAATACCGAACCTATTATGAAAAATGACGGTGATTTGAAGGTCAATGTCCAAAATTCATATATCCCTCATATGAGCTTTTTTTAGATTGATCTTGATGTCAAAATGACGCATTTGAAGTTTAGTTTCATATGCCACTAGTTTCATCGGAGTGTGGTTTGGGAGATATGACTAAATTGCCGAACTATGCTCATGTTGAATGAAGAACGGAGCTAAACAGAGTAGGCTGAAATAGTGTAATCACTGGAGTGACTCACCTGTAACTTAAGTGAATAGTGCATCACTTGTAGAGCATCACTCAAGTGATGTTTCTGTAGCTTGAGAGTGAGGTTATTGTAGCTTACTGTAGCTCAAAAATCACTATTTAGTATGAAGCTTGATATAGCTTATTTTAACTCCAAATTTAGCCATTCCAACTTCCATTTGATCATAGAAACTTCCAATATCAAATCTAAGAGCTTGAATATTGATATTCCAATTATATTTTGTAAGTTCTTCTTTTTTTTGATCTCTTCCTGGTTGGTCTCCAAAATCATTTGATAGCTTATTGCTTTCTTGATTAATGTCTTCAACCTCTTTCTTCTTTTTCCTCTTGATCAATCCAACTCAATAACTTCTTTCTTAATCTTCTTCTTGATCATTCTCTATAATTCAACTTGACATCTTTTAATCTACATTAAATATAGCAGTTAATCAATGTAGGAGATACATATATTATACAAACTTTTTGCTCTTAATATTTGGCGTCTATATTTGACATCATCAAAACTAATCATATTTAACAACATATACCTAATGCCCCATATACTCATTGAATAGTGTGTTCGAGTTATATTACCTCTTGAGTAATTATGTTAGACATAACAATTTATGCTTAAGAGAGTGTTGTGAGTGGATCGATATGCATTTATAGCTATTTTATACTCGAGATTAACAAAATTAATATTAAGGCTAATTAAATTAGTGAAATCAAGTTTTATGAAGTTAATAAGGGGATTAGTAGCTCTAGGTTGCTCATTTGATAATTGTGGTAGTTTGTTTTAATTTGATTTTAATTTTCTTTTCACTTATTTGAATTCAATTTGATTTTTTTAAATTAAACGAAAGTGTAAAATAATGCTCAACCAAGTTTAGGTACCTAGTCCTCATAAGAACGATACTTTATTCACTCTTTATTACTTGATAGGGCCCGTATACCTACGGAGTTATAGGTTATAAATATTTTCCCTATAAGTCACTAAGTAGGAGAGAAAAGCCAAGTTGAGATAAAGTATAATTATGGACACAAGTTCCCAGATATGTGACCATTGAAGTTTGATTTTGTAGGCAATGATTTGCCTCAATTCTTCGGACTCCATCAGCAGAGCTTGTTATTTGGGGAACTTGGACGAAGAAAAGGACCTTCGAAAGCATGGACATAAGATTGCTTAATTCAAGTTCGATATTTTAATTTTGAAATAGTCAATGGAATGAATATCAATAATTAAATGGTTTTTCTGTTCAACGTATAGAAAAAATAGCAATGTTTTTTTTTTGTAAGATTAGAAAAGCATTTTGAATGTTTGATTCATTTAAATGATGGCTTAAAGCCTATTGTTCATCATTTATCAGTTAGTTTCTTTCTAATACCGTATCCAAGAGTTGTAAGTACATATTTTTATCAAATTTGTTCCAAACGCTATCAGATCATGGTAATAGAATTTAGATTAAAATATATTGGTAAAAAAATTCAGTAGTTATTTACATATTTTGACGTGTATTAAGTCTAAATGGTTCTAATTAATTAAAACTATAATGTATGCTTTCAACGTAAGATGGACTTCATCATACTAAAGAGAAAAATGTTCCAATACCTACAAATTAATTAACTAATCAATGAAGGATTGAAGGCTCTCTCTCTCTCACAAACACACAAACACTTTTCCCTTCAAACTAAATCTCAATATTCACGGTGTTGACTTTTGTCTTTTGATTCTAGTAAAACAACTTATCAAGAAATGTCTTCACACCAAATACATCTAAGTTAATAATTTTTTTTGTTCACATGTTGGGTTTTTCTAGAACATTTTCTTAAATTGTTTCACCAATCGTCCTTGACCTTGCAAGAAGTTAATCAATTTGAACTCGTAGAATCTATAATGCCTTCTATTTTGTTCTATATATAATTGTATGGTTTTTTCTTAAAAAAGAGAACGATGACAAAAGCGGACGCCTATAACATTTTTGTTTTGGTTGTACAAGTTTTATATGGTTGGTCTAGAAAGTACAACACTATGAACTCGGCATACAAACATGACATCACACAATGGATGAATAAAGAAACTTACTAAGAACTGACCCTTTCATTATTTTATTTGAATATGCTTTTTAATTATAGCCAAACAAGATCAATATTAAGAATTTATTTTATAAATCTAATATAACCAAATTTATTCTTAAAACTATAACTATGAATCAATTTTATTCAAAATCTATTCTCTCATTGCTCTAACCCAAATGCACCAAATAATTTGTGAGTATAAAATATATCAAAATGAATATAATGTTGAAGGTAAACTATATACATGATTTTAATACATTATATTGTTGATTTGATTATCAAAGATGAAATATCATTGATAAGTAATATTGATCCATTATGGTTGTCCCCATCTCTCCGGCCTTCTGTATGAAGACAACACAAACAAAGACAAATATAATTATTTGCCTGCCATCTTTCTGTAGATTTCCGAGGAGGCTTTTACAAGAGCACATGCCCTGACACAGAAAGCAAAGTGTAGCCTCCATTATGTAATTCCAGCTCCATGACTGCTTCATCAATGTGAATGGCTCGATGGAACTCGTTTACTGTCAAAAGCAAATTCATTTCTAATTTCATATATAGTTTCAAACTTTTCCAAGAATTTCAACCTATTTCTTGTAAACTGCATTTAACTCCCTTGAAAACTCTTAAGTAGAAAAACCAAACTTATTTTAGAAAAATGATATAAATTGGGCGCCAATTACCTTTGGTATATCATTGATTTAATAGGAAAAAATTAACATGCAGCAAGACTCAATGATACTTTTATCCTCTTGATCTTCATCGTTGCCATAAGCTTTGTTTGACTTCATCATTAACTGCACAAAAGAAAGTAAATACCAACACAATATATTGATTATTGTTAACTGAAAGAAAATAGACTATAAAACAAAACACAAATCAAACATAAAGATTTAGACCCAAACTAGCAAAAACACGACCTAACCCAATCAAATAAAAAACAAAAAACTCAGACGCCAAAAACCAAATAGAACGCACAAAAATTCAATATGACTAAGGAAGCTTCTAGCTAGATCTTAACCATCGCTATCATAAAAACTTAACCACTAGCTTCCAGAATCAAATCCACACCATCAACTCACCAACCACAAAGCATTTCAAACCAAATCTAAAAAAAAAAAATAGTGGATTTGATTCAAACATGCACATATATATCGTTACTCAAGATCGGGGTGATTCATCATCAGATCATAAATCTAGGAGATAGATCCTCTACTAACATCATCATCCATAGACACAGCAATACAAAAAAACACACACATACTCAACCATCAAAATTTCTCAAACAGCACAAACAGGGAGAAGACATTTGTCAAACGTGACAACCATAAACAAAAGCATAGGAACAAATGCTCTTGGTAAAAGAGAGAGAGAAAAGGGGACTCAGCAGGTCCTTTGCCACTATATAGACAATTGATCCAATATTCTCTTCTCTCTGGAAGAAATGATCAATGGCATGTAAAGAAACCCCTACCGAGCGTGCTTACTGTGAGAGATAAGCCTCCTGCGAGAGAGAAAGTGAGAGTAATTTTAGGGTTAGCTCTCAAATCAGTGTGCCTAGAGTGAGACAGAGAGAGAGAGAGAGAGAGGGAGGGAGGGAGGGAGGGAGAGTAAATATGGGGTTAGGCATCAAAGCAGCATATGCTTGGCGTGAATGAGAGAGAGAGAGAGAGAGCAGTTTTAGGCTTAGGCCTAAAAGCAGCGTGGGTGGCGTGAATGAGAGAGTGTGTAATTTCAAGGTTAGGCCTCTCAAATAGTGTGCTTGCAGCCTGTGTGAGAGGGAGTAATTTTAGGGTTAGGTCTCATAGTAGCGTGTGAGGTGTGAATGGGACAGAGATAAAGAGAGTAATTTTAGAATTTGGTCTTTTAACGGTAGTTTTTTTTATTAAAAAATGGTAGCTAATTAAGCTAATATAAATTTTCATTCATACCAAGTATTTAATTTTTTGCCTTCATTATATGGATTGTGAATGAAAGCCCGTGTATCAAGGATTATGGGTAGTCATGGTATGGCATATTGTCTAGAAACATTTTTAAATTCTTTACCAGAATTTCCATTCATACACATATATATACCAAATTGGGGGAGGGGGCCCCAAAGGGACTATGAACTATAGGTAGAGATGGAGAAAGTGAGAAGTAGAGGAGCAAACGGACTGCTTAACACTTAATTTAAATTAAAAAATTAAATATGCCGAGGTAGTGCTCTAGATGAATTAAAAGCGGTAGAACCAGCCAAGATTAGTTCATTAGAGGTGGCAAGGATATGATGCAATGAATATAAATTTAAAGAAAATTTATTAACTTACAAGTTTGAAGACAAAAGGATGGAGGAGGGAAGGAAGTTGGAAGAATTCCAAAGGAGAGGGAGGAGAGAACTCAGTCTGGATCTAGCCTAAATTGAACCTGTTTCTCAAATGAGGCTGGCTTGACTTATATAGGTAGACTAAGCTACTGTTTGAACAAAAACTTGTAATCGGTTGGTGACTGGTACTGTTTTGAATAGTTCCGATTATAAGTGCACAGTGATTGCCAGCACTACAGTATCTGACAAAGCTACATCGTTTGGTGACAAGTTACAGAATTAAAATTAAAATCCTATAACTAATCCTCATCTAAATTTACAACAATTTCATCTTCATCTTCGTCCTCTTATTGTACCGAAGATGCATAAGAGATTTGTTGGCTTGAAGACGTCGTTTTTTCTTGTTGAATGGTTTGTAACATGGAGCTGAGTTGTTTGACCAAATCTTCTATAAAGTTGATTGCTGCTAGAGCAGACTCAATCCTAGACCTTTGATTCAAGAATTTGCTATATTCCGTCATATAAAGGTACTAGGGATTGGCTTTGAACCATCGCTCCACAACATTTGAATCTATTCTGCTAACCTTAATCTTGCGTACCATCGAACTGAAGGTATCCCTTGCAATATTGGCAATATTTTTGGGGAATCTGTTTGAGAAAACCTATAGTTCCAAGAAAAGATCCAGGCTAAAGATAATTTTGAAAAGCAATGAAGATCGATTGTTAAAGGATCTTCATTTGTGTTGAATTTTTGTTTAAAAGCTCAAAGGCTTGTTGGATCTTTGGAGGAAGAATCTCCGGTGCAGGACTAAAGAATCCCCTCCAATGGATAAACCATTAAGGAAAATGATATTTGGTTTTAGTTTTGAAGTAAATAAACCAAGTATGTTTGACAAAACAGTTTTGATCCCAAAAGATATTGGACCATGCATCAACATAGTCTCAATAATAATATCCTTCGGTTTCATATTTTATCCCAAAAGATTTTTGTTTGTACAAATTTTGTTCCTACTGAGAAGCTGTGAGAACATTTAATATTTGCAAGATAGACTGAGTTATTAATTATTCATCCTTCTTGTCCTTTTTTTGATCAATGTCAATTGACTTAGAATGAACCAGAATGAACTCATAATATTCCCTGGTTTTTTGAAAATTAATTGGCCTAAAATGCCATCCAAAATGGAAGATATTTAAGGCCACTTGGTTGGGAGACGAATAAAAAAATTCTGGCTCAATTTAGATGATGTTCCTTACCTGGTTTTCTTTCTGGAAGTAAGGAGTGTCTAGGTTGGCTTGTGTTTATGATTGAATGACAATGGCTTTTAAGGAAGAAGCCAAGGTTGTCTGTTGTTTTGAGAAGGTTCAATCTTTGTCACAGAAGGTACTTGATCCAAGCAATCATACTCCTGTTTTGATATTGGTTTGGGAATTATCACCATAGCAAGAGCCTTTTCGTCTTTCTTTGCTAGAGTTTGTCCCTAGGTTTGGTTTGGAAACTACTTCTGGGCATAAGACTCAACAGTTTTCTTGGTTGAAGTAGCTTTTATTTAAGGTTTTTGGGTGGATGACCCTGTTTGAGACTTTTGGGTAGATGACCCTGTTTGCGTTTGTTGCTTCTGGGATCCGTATTGCTGCATGAGTTGTTGCATAATATTTTCCAGAGTTTCACTAGAAACTGTTTGAGGCTGGGCGTCTTGCATAATGTCCTTTTGTTTTTCCTCTTTGGGGGCTTTATTTGGATCATTTGGTTTGCGAGGAATTTTATGAGTTTTGGTTTCTCTCAGGATATATCTACTACCTATCCTGTAAAAACTCACAAGTGAGGAAATCTGGGAGAGAGTTTGAAGTATCTTTGATAAACTCTATGTCAAAATAAAAAACACTTAAAAGTGCTTGCCATTGGGCAAAAATTTGTTTTCATGCAAGGTTTTTAACATCTTTTTTGTAAAATTTTTTTTGCATATTTACAATCAATGCATACTAAAAACCTTTGGTTTAAAAGATCATACTGAAATTTAGAAATACATAAAACAATTGCTAAAATTTCTTTTTTGATTGTAGAATAATTCTGTTGTGCATTATTCCAATGTTTGGACATAAAAGAAATAATTTTCTCTATGCCGTCTATTCGTTGTTTGAGAACTCCACCAAAACCAATATCTAAGGCATTTGTTTCGACAATTTTGAAAGCAGAAGGATCTGGAAGGCTAAGACAAGGAAGCTCCTCAACTTGTGATTTTATATGCTTAACAATGTTTGAATGATCATCCATCCATGGAGGAGGATTTGTTTTGAGATGCTGATGAAGCAGTTTAATGAAATTGCTAAGGTGAGTAATAAACTCAGCAAAATAGTTTAAACATCCCAAAAATCTTTCAAGTTGTGATTTATCAATGATTTGATCGGGAATTTATCAGCAAATTGAATTGCTCGTTCAAATGGAGTTATGGATCTTTGGTAAATCTAATGACCAATAAACCTAATTTTTGTTTGGAAAATGCTAATTTTGGGTTTAGAAACTACTAAACCATTTGTTTCAACAATTTTGATAAATTTGTAAAAATGTTTGAAATGTTGATCAATCGAATGAGAATAAATCAATACATCATCAATATAAACAATAATGAATTAACTATAATCATTGAAAATCTCATTCATAATCATCTAAAATTCAGAAGGAGCATTTTTCAAACTGAAAGGCATAACATTCTACTCATATTGTCCAAATAGTACAATAAAAGTAATATTATACCTATCTTTGTCAGAAATTTGAATTTGCCAAAATCCAGATTTCATATCAAATTTTGAAAAGATCTTTGCAGAATACAAACATTTTTAGTAAGTCCTATTTGTTTGGAATTGGATATCTAATCCATTATAAAGCTTAATTTAAAGGATTGTAATTGATCACAAGTCAAGGAGCACCACTCTCAATCTCTGCATTTTTATTAACATAAAAAGTAGCACAAAACCATAGGCTACGAGATTTGTGAACAAGGTTTTTATCCAAAAGTTCTTAAAATTATTTTTTTACAAGTTTCAAGAAGTTCTAAAGTCATTTGAATTGGATGTGCCTTAGTTGGAATTTTTTTTTCAGAAAAATTTGTTTCATAAGGCAAATTAACAACATGTTTCCTATGATCCTAAAATGAATTTGGTAAATTGGAGAAAATTGTTTGATGGATTTTTTCAAGACAAATTTGGATTTTTTGTTGAATAAATGTTTGACACCATTGCGTTTCTATATGTTTAAAAGAAATATCTTCTTTCAAAAAATTAATCTATTGTTGTTTTGAAGAAAGAAGGTTTAACTCTTTGATTTTGAGGTTTTTGAATAAAAGGAAACAAAATTGGTTTACCCATATATTGTTTTGAAATTTCATTTTCATCAGTCACATATGGGAACAATAATTTCGTAAAAGGTGACCCAAGAATGACTTAGGTTCCCATATCTTTGACTAGAATAAATGGGGTTTTTACTTTAAAACCTTCGATTTTAACAATAACATTTGAAACTTCGTATCATATATATAAATGCAATCTATTAACGCCATTAAAAATTTCAGTAGTTTTTTCAAAATATTTGGTAGGAATGATAGCTTCTTGAAAACAATAAGCATAAGCTCCTGTGTTGTAATATCCCGAATTTTGGAACTAGAGGCTTGATAATAAGGCTGGATCAAGTGGACTACTAAGCCCTGGTTTAGCAAGCATCCTAGTAAGGCATGATTAAATTCCCTAAAATTTCTTTATACCCTTGGGGGTATTAAAGAGTATTAGGAATGACAAAACAAAGCAATTAGAGGTCACATGCAACATAATTATGTTATAACACAAATTAGTGTTACTACAGGTGAAATTCTCGGTATGGAAGTTGTACTTGTATGGCAATTTTTCAAGGGGTAAATGATGTCCAAAAATTATGAAAATTTCCAGAATGAAATTATACTTATAAGACTTTAATTTGATAGGTCATATAAGTCATTTGGATCTGTACACAAAGAGAAATCAATTTTTGAAGTTAGCCCAGCAAAATTAATTATTTTTTGGGACAACATTCAAAGATTAAAATTCTGGGAAGATTGAGCTTCAAATTGGCCAAATGTTATATTTTTCCTTAAATTTAGACTCAATTAGAGTCGTATAGCCTTTGAAATTACTCCAATTTGATGTAAGATTGTTGTGGTTATGTGTAATTATTTATTTGATGTATATGTGGCTATACATTCCATGTATGTAAATGAATGTATTAAGTTTAAGTAGAGAATCGCTCGCGTACTATGATATAATGAAACAAAGAGCCGTTGAGAGTTATTGACGTAGTGAAACTCATAGAAATAATTGAAATGTTTTTTTACCCTCTGAAAAAACCCTCTCAACCTAAGGTTCAACTCCTGAGTTGAGATTGAGAATTTGTGAACGTTTTATGAAGTTAGGTAATTCGGGTTCGAATCTTGGTCCCACGAATGATTTCACTACTCATTTATACTCATCTTGGGCTATTAAGAATAAGTATTACATGTGTCAAACAAAACAGTTTGGTCTAAAACAAAATCATTATTAATAATGATCTTGGCTTTTATATAAAATTTCTGAACTGAAATTTTTGAAATTAAGTTTAAAAATGGTTCAAAAAGATCTTCATGTTAAGGTGTTGGAGTATGCATATTATTTAGGGTTTTAGATGTTGAAGCAAGATGGATATCTTGGATTTGGGATATAGCTATTGCATGGGTTTCCTATTGAAGTTTGATGAAATGAACTTCTGTTTTAAGGTTATGTACCTCATGTTGAAGCTCTTGGATAGTTGTTGGGCTAAAAGAATGTTTGAACCTGTTAAGAGTCTTTGTTAAATCATATTTGGTAAAAGATTCTGAAGATTTTGAGGAACTTGGAGTTTGATTGAAAATATCTCTCCTCTTGGACAAATATTCTCCTTTATCAGAATCTAGAAGTTTTCCGATGATATCAAGAAGGAGATCTTGTTCCTTCGTAATAACATTAATTATTGAAAATGAGTTTTCTGAAATGTCATCATCATGAATTTGATCAATATCTTTAGAAGAACTCTTGTTAAATTTAGATTCGGAAATTTCAATCAAAAGATTATTTATTTGATCAAGAAGATATTGTTCAACATTTCTAATCTTCTTGAGTTTTCTTGTAAAATGGTAGTATTTTTGGATATGGCTTGGTTGACCACATCTAAAACATGTAACCTTTTCTTATTTAGGAAAATCAAATTTTAGTTTAGATTGAAATTCTTGTTTAAGTCTTTGAGGAGGTGTGTTGTACTTATATTTTTGGTATGGATGTTTGGGCTTTTTGTGGCGATGTTTGTGACACCTTACTTTCAATGCCCTAAATGAGCATAAATGACTAGTGAAATTGATTGTGGAACCAAAATTAAACCCCAATCTACCAAACGTTTGAAAACATTTATAAATCCTCACCCTCAACTCAGGATTTGAACCTAAGGCTGAGAGGGTTTTTCAAAGGGTAAAATACTTTAAATACATTTCCACAAAATTCACTACGTCATTAATGACTCATTGGCTCTAGTTCTATTACAATTAGAGTATGCGAGCGCTTTACGTTAAATCAAACTAAAAGTCATTCTCTACTTAAACTAGAGTGATTCTCTGCTTATCCATTCATTCATATATTTATATACATATACATCAAATGTATAACCATAAAGAATTTTGCATTAAATACAAATGCTAGTGCCTCGTAGTACGGTCTTCACCTCACCTCTGCAATCCTCCTCCGTGCATATCTCCCGGCACCCTTTAACCTGTCTAAATGGTTGGTTGAGAGGTGTGAGATTCAAGAGAATCCCAGTAGCAAACATTACCACTATGCATGCCAGATATATATGAATGTATGACATGATTGCCTACAC
Organism: Albizia julibrissin; assembly: GCA_037074505.1. NCBI lineage: Eukaryota > Viridiplantae > Streptophyta > Magnoliopsida > Fabales > Fabaceae > Albizia > Albizia julibrissin. The sequence goes on along the minus strand of CM073477.1, from coordinate 54,605,356 downwards.
TATTTCATACCAACATAATGACATGTTGCGTGCTCAATGTTATGACATACATATGGCCATTACACAAATATAACAAAGCTTCAATCAATCAAACATGTTCAACACAAATAGGTAAAGCAGTCACATAATCAATGTAAGACATACATATCAACTACATGCATGCAAGGTAAGTTCAATACCTTGTGGATTACTGTCTTTCCCTTGTTACCTCTTCTTCCAACCATTGAAGCTTCTTGGAAATTCTTTCATTCATCTTCTTTCTTGACTTCTCTATGGCCCTAAATACCCAATCACATCATTAGAGCCATGATTGTGAGTCATTAGAAGTGTATATTAAGGCCCAAGAAGCTAGGGAGGGCTAAATAGGTCAATTTCCCTCAAAAACATGAAATCCTGAAATTTGGGGGTTTTGGTCGCGGCCAAGAATCTCGCTGCTAAGAATTTCACTGTCCTGATTTTTGGCCGAACTTGCAAAAACCATAACTAAATGTACAAAAATCCAAATGAGGTTCTTCCAAGTTCTATAGAACCCTCTTCTCTTTAAGTCTAATTTAAGGGAAAAATATACCCATAAGCTAAAAACACTATCATAAGTACAGAATTTCATTTAATTGGACACTGCTCCAAAATTGCCCAGTTTAACATGACAAAACTTTGAAAAATCATAACTCCTAGCATATTTGTCCAATTAACCATTATAACCTATCAAATGAAAGGTCTATGCCTCTAATTTAAGTGTGGAAAGTTTCATGGTCATTGCGTAATATTCAACCACTCACAACATGTCACAATAACACTACCTCCAGAAGACAGATTTCACAATACTTACTCTTTAACTTCTAAAACTTCCAAATTCATATACAGGTATCCAAAAATCATGAACACCTGCATACCTACAAAATTTTACCTCCTAAAGCCAATGGAAGTATCATAATTAACAAATTCCAACTCATTCCCCACATCACAGTACAGGGAAGAAAATAAAATTCTTAGGTGCAACATGTTTTCTTGTTTTCTTTGGATTAATCACTTCTTTTCTGCTTCTAATCAAATAATTAGCTATTTAGACATCCATTGGACATCATTTAGCCATTGAAAACACCATTGTAAAAAATAAATTAACAGTATCCAACTCCCTTTATACTCATCCACACAACAAACCAATCGGTTTAAAAGGAAGTTTACGCTTACCTCTACACGTTTTCATAGATGGTTCAAAATTTTGGCAGTACTCTGGCCATTGAGATGGCACCAACCACCTCCAAAAGAGAATCCAAAACCGTAGAAATAAAGCTCGCGATGAGTAGATAAATATTTGTGAAGGGCATTTTGAGAGAAGACACCGATTCGACAATGTTTCGGCGACTTGAAGTTTCTCTCTCTTCCTGCTCCATTTTTGTCAGGTCCTTTCTCTCTCTTAATTCTGATTTTCTCATAGGAAATGAGGAAGAAGATGATGAAATAATGGTTAAATGAATTAACCAATTCACTTTTCCAAGTGTCAAGCTCCCATTGGTCCAAAAATCCCATTTTCGCACAATATGCTAAACCTGGCAGAATTTTCATCGAACTTTGAAAATTCATATATAATTTTGTAGACATCCAATTGGGGTAGTTCTAAATGTTATGTGATATAATTTTGTAGACATCCAATTGGGGTAGTTCTAAAGGTTATGTGACCCTTATTGATTCTAGTTTTAAGGAAAAATATAACCTTTGGCCAATTAAAATCTCAATCATCCCAAAATTTTAATCTTTGAATGTTGTCCCAAAAAATAATTAATTTCACTGGGCTAACTTCAAAAATTCATTTCTCTTTGTGTACAACTCTAAATGACTCATATAACCTATGAAATTAAATATTGATAAGTTTAATTTTATTCTAGAAAGTTTCCTATAATTTTTCAAAATCATTTACGCATCAAAAAATGTCACACAATCACCATTGCCACACCGGGAATTTCACCGGTAGCAAAATTACTTTGTGTGTGACTTCTAATTGCATTGTTTTTTCTTCCCCAAGTTCTTTAATTCACCATAATATTCCCTTTAATATCCAAGGATATAAAGGAATTTTGAGAAATAATACCATGTCCCACTAGGACATTTGATAAATCGGGGTCTAGCAGTCCCCTTAATATAGGCTTAATCTCAAGCATCTTGTCCCAAAATTCGGGATATTATAATGTTTAGATTGAGGTTTGGATTGTTTGCATACTAGAAAACTGAATTTTTCACAAAAGGTTCCCAATTTTTTTTTATTGGTAGCCTTTTCCTTGGAAAGTTGATGTTGAAGTTTTTCATCCTGACAAATCTTAAGAGCAATTTTTTGACACGTTAAATGCTTGTAAGGGATGTTGCCATCATTTTGGTTTCTAAATTTTTCTATAACTTTATTACCAAGAGATATTGGTAATCTAGCTAGAAATTTTTCTTTCCAAAATGTTTGGTTTGCATCTTCCCTTCTGAGTACTCTAGTAAGGAACGTATCCCTATACCATCTAAAGTCAGATAGATTTCTATACTTAAGATTTGAGAGAATTTCTGTTGATTTATCTTGCCATAAAGAAGGATCATCAATAAAATGTTTAATAATTGTAAAAATCAAAATGTTTACAAAATCAGGAATAGGTTGAGCATCGTAGGTAATGGGTGTTCCATCAAATTCAGTTTTTACGGCTGTAAAAATTGTAGTTTTGTCTTCAGAAGATAGATAAAAATCCCACCAACCTTTAAGTTGTTCAGCAAGACTAGAAACTAAAATATTAGTAATCTCTTCATCAGAATAATTGTGTTGGATTTGATAAGATGTACTTACCATTGTCATATGTTGAAGGATTTGAAGAATGTTTGTTTTGCTCTGATTATCTATGTTTCATTCAAAGATATTATCAGCACTGCAAGATTTAAAGTTTTGGTTAATTATTTCTTCAACCAAAATATATGGAGACTGGCTCTATGGTATTGGAGTTTAGTTGACCTTTTCCAATGTTGTTGGTTAATTTGAAGTTGAGAATCATTGGATTCATTTTTCAAAATTTGGGAAGTTTGGGAATCCTTTTCAAAAGTGTTAATTCCTCTACTCCTAGACGATTCAGACTGAGGTGTTTCAGGAACAACAGTGTTTTGCAGCTAGCTAGTTTGGATTTGGCTAATATTCTGTTCATTTTTCTTAACCAAATTAGAGTGGGTTTTCTCTTGTAAATACATTTTAAGTTTAGGATTTAACTTGAATGGTTTGAAAGGGGGGTGCATGAATTTTAGGTTCAGCTTTAGGCTGGGCTTGTGGGATTGGTTGTTGAATCAAATGATCACCTAATATCTGAAGATATTAGTTAGTGTAATTATTTTGTTCAACAATGTTTATATATATATATATATATATATATATATATATATATATATATATTAAATATTTAGGTTTCTAATATTTACATTCTTCTTTGTTCTCACACACACACACACACATATAAGAACAATAAATCTCTTTTTTATTTTCTTTTATTTTGCCTCATTCCATTCTTTTACATCTCAACAATTCAATGTACATAATTAATTTTATTAGGAAAAAAGGCATTCAATGTACATATTTAATTTCATTAAGGGAAAACAAGCCTTCAATGCACATACTTAATTTCATTTAGGAAAAAAAAAGCATTCATTGTACATTGAAAAAAAAAAATTAAAACCTTTGACTAAGAATTTTTCTTATAGCTCAGAACGTACTTCTAAAGAAATTGACAAAAAATCCACCGACATCAAATTCAAATGGAAAATGTGTAACATCCCAAAAATTTAATGTAAGGATGAATTTATGGAACTTACGAAATTTAAGGAATCTTAAATTAGACAAAGGGAAAAATTAGGACCTAGTGTGTGTAATTATAATAGGATAAAAATATAACTATATGTATATATAAAAAGTTACCAACACAAACAAACAATTAATCACTCATTCCTATTTTATTTAGCACACCTGGAGGATTCTTAAATGAACAACACACATACACTACATTCAAAATAGGACAGCAGATTTTCTTAAGCCAACGAACAACACACACACACACTTGCCTATTTACTTAAAACTCTCACTCACATCTCCATGCACTTCACGTTTAGACAGCTCACACACACATTCCACCCTACCATAAAAAAGATATTATTTCATCCAAAACGTTCAGAGAAGGAGGCCGAAGAAATAGAAAACAAAACAGAAAAATAGAGAAAGAGAGATACATGAGAGAGAGAGAGAGAGACGAAGGAAGAAGAGAAATAAGGAAGCTTCATACTTCCCATACACCATCATAAACGTGTTTAGGTAAGTCTCCTCTACTTTTACCTTGGATTTCTATAGGATTTCAGTAGTTTTACTAGGTTGTTTTGCTGCTGGAATCAAGAGAAGTCATCGAAAACGTTTTGTCATCGTAAAATACCAAAACCAGTGATTATGTGTCCATTTTACGTTGGATTTTTGATCTCTTTGCTTCTGTAATCACATCCCCAAACACAAGAAACATGTTTACGAGTATGTAGATTTGAAATCTTTAAGATTGGAGTGAAAAACCATGGTTGCATGTGAGTTTTCTCAACTCTGTTTTACTCGTCAGAAAACAGAGTTTCTGCCAAAAAGTTCCAGAAGCTCAAACAGAGGCTATAGATGGAGTTTTTGTCTAGTTCTTTTTCTATAGAAATTTTGAATGTTTAGTATAAAATATAATAAAGAAGAGCACAATTTGGTTCAAAATGAATGAGTTATTGAATTTTGAAGTCATCCTGTAAAAAATGACGTTTTTCAGAATTAGTCCATTTCGTATTGATATAAAATATTTATAAAATTTTATATGGAGATATTAGACATCGCAATATTTAAAATGAGTCATAGAATGCACCATTTTGATATTTGTATAGGGAGTTATGAATTTTGAAATATAGTTCCAGAAACAGATGAAAGTTTGGAAGTCCAGATTTTAGCAGTTGGTTTCGTGGTGTTTTTTAGCAGTGAAATCTTTTCCAATGACCATTAAAATTTCCAGAATGATATTTCATATTCTAAGATTTAAGTTTATATATATATTGTGTTATTTGGATTAATATAATAAGAGATATGAATTTTTGAAGTTGGTTGCTCTCAAACTATCTTTCTGGAAAACAGATTGGTTGTGTCGAAATTTTGGAAAACCAAAACTTAACCAAAAATTATGAAACTTTGCAGATTTAAAGTAGACATTCAAAGCTTTAATTTTATATGTGGATTGAAATTTTTTTTACAATTACATTAGGAGATATGGATTTTCAAATTTATGCTCTGTTTCTGGAGAGTAATCTGGAACAGTTGTATTTCATGAAATTCTGGGAGCAATATGGTGAAACTGGGTAGATTTTGATATTTTTATATGAAAATATATTTCAAGAGATTTATTTAGGCTTTAAACCCAGTCAATTTGGAATTTTCTAGAATTAGTTATGATTTTTCAAAATTGACTGAAAAATCTGCCAATTTTCTAAAAAATAGAAAAATTGCACTATGCAAAATTATACAGTGTAGAAGCCGCTGGAATTGAGATAACCTTTAGAATATGATTAAAAGCAATAATAATGCAAGTAATAACCAATTACTTGTTCATTTTAATTTATAGGAATTGGTAATAGCCCGAGCCGGAGAAAAAGTTTTAGATAAACGGTTGGACCGAAAAAGGACCCAGGTAGTAACTCTTTCTCTCATATAATATATGATTATTTATATGTTGTATATGCCATTTTCTGTAACATGACAATGCCTGGGATACAACACACGAATAAGCCAGGGTCTAAACATGTCGTTTGACCATGGACACAAGTTAAGCTAGGGATCCAAACATGTCATTTGACCTTGGACAGTATGCATAGAACACGAGTTAGCATTTTACATATCATGGCCCATTGCATATTTATTTATTGCATTTTATATGATTGATTGTATGTTACTACTAAGATTCATTCGTATCTCACCCTTTTTCAACATTTAAAAATATTCCAGCATAAGTAGTGGCTCTAAGGGCAAAACTGTAAATACCGGTGATTGAAGGTTCGGTTATAGTCGGAGTACAGTTGGTTATCTTTAGTTTTAAATTTTATCTCTTTTGGACTCTGTATATATTTGTCAAATCATATGAAGATTTTTGTAACATAAACAAGTACTTATTATCAGTATATTTCTGCTATTTCTGTATACCGTCTGAATTATGCATTTATTATTATGCAAAATATTGAATTGTTAAGGACTTTGACAAAATGTTCTTCCAACCTTTCCTATTTGATGATCACATTATAAAAAGTATACGAGAAAATTGACACATTTCAATGAGAAGGAGATGAAACATCCCAATTTTTGTTAATATGATTTCATTTGTATCATAGTACGATTTTACAAGTAAATAAGTTGTACAGTTTTTTTATAATTATTATCTTTAAGGTTATTATCACTACTACAGAAAAGGGATTTAACGTCACAATTAGGCGTCCCTTCTTTAAAAAGGGAAGTAAAAAGTGTACGCGGTGGCATTTACGTAAATAAAGAGAGACTTATTAACCTTTAGGCGTCCCTTATTGAAGAAGGGACGCCTAAAGGAGACATTAGGCGTCCCTTCTAGAGAAGGGACGCCCAATGTCGGGACATTAGGCGTCCCTTCTTTGAGAAGGGACGCTTGGCTGGCATGCACCCAATATTAGGCGTCCCTTCTTCAGAAGGGACGCCTAAAGGGTGCATGCCAGCCACGTGGCTGGCATGCACCCCACATTAGGCGTCCCTTCTCGAGAAGGGACGCCTAATGTTGGGACATTAGGCGTCCCTTCTCTAGAAGGGACGCCTAAAGGGTGCATGCCAGCCACGTGGCTGGCATGCACCCCACATTAGGCGTCCCTTCTTGAGAAGGGACGCCTAATGTAGGGACATTAGGCGTCCCTTCTCTATGAAGGGACGCCTATTTATATGTTTAGGCGTCCCTTCTTACAGAAAGGACGCCTAAACATCATTTCCCTCCACATTTTCATCATTTCCCTCCATTCCTTTCGTCACTCTACTTCCTCCCTCTCTGATAAAAAACACTTAGCCTCCTTCCACCGAATATCCCTTCCACCGCTCAATCCCTCTTTCTTCATTTTCTCTCATCTCCTCCTTCTATCATCTCACTTCAATACTCACCCCCTGTATCTTTCTCTTCCGCCGCCTTACTAACTTGTTCCAGCGAGCTGATCAGCTGAGAAGTATTACGGTACAGTTCGATCTCTTCTTTCTTTTTTTCCAACTAGCTAATCAGCTATCCCCACCAGTGAAAGCCTCATATTCCTTGATCTTTTCATTGTTTGCAGCATCGGAGCTCCCTCTCTCACGGTGGCTAGCGCGCCTCCTCCCTCCCAACCTCTTCATCATCACGCCATTTTAATTTCTTCCAACCTGTAAGCTTTTTTTTTATTTTGATTTATTTTATTTCACTTTAGTTAATGTCATGATCGACAGTTTAATTTAAAATAGTAGTTTTGCTAGAAACTATAAGCCACTCATATATGCCATAAGTACATATGTATGCTAGATTCCATAAGTACATATGGGAGTTTTGCTAGTTAACTAATTTTATTAGATTAAATAAGTATATAATTTATTTAATTATATAAAACATGTGTAGGAAGCTCTGAGTGCTATAGAACTTTTATTGGTTTGAAATAATGCATGTATAGAACTTTTAATATATTAGGTAGGTGCATAGAACTTTTAACTTGACTAATTTAAACATATTAGTTCTCTAAAGAAAAATTGATATTTTAAATTGTTGATATTGTCCTTAATTGCCTAAGTTACTTTATTTATTTATTTTTTGTTTGAATTAAGGTGAAATGGTTTGTTATTACAATTGTGGGATATTACACTTAATGGGAAATGATCCCGAAATGTTTTTTGAAAAAAGTGATAAAAGGCAATCTCATAGTTAACAATTGTTATAAACTTGAGTGTTATTGGGAATGGTTTAGGTGGTAAAACAATGGATCATAGTTGGATGAATGCTTTGAGAACTAGTGAAGAATATGAGAATGGGGTGGAAGAGTTTATTGAATTTGCTAGAAGGAATGCTCCAACTAAAAATGGGAAGTATTTTTGTCCTTGTGTGAATTGTTTAAACGAGAGTCGACGAGATGTTGATGATATAAGGGATCACCTACTTTGTGATGGAATAAATCTTCGATACACAAGGTGGATATGGCATGGTGAGGAAGTAATTACTGATTGTCCGTCGCACAAGAAGGAAGGAGTGGATGTTATGGAACAAGATAGAATGGAGAAAATGATTCACGATGCCGAGGTTGAATCCTTCGCCCAGGCACATGAATTTGACAGCTTGCGGAGTGATACGGGGACACCATTATACCCTGGGAGTAAGTACACACGACTGACGGGAACATTGCATTTGGTGAACTTAAAGGCAACTTGTGGATGGACCGATAGTAGTTTTACATTACTATTGGAATTATTGTGTGATATGTTTCCAGAAGATAATGTACTTCCAAACCATATGTATGAGGCAAAGAAAATCTTGTCTACGATGGGTATGGAGTACAAAAAGATACATGCTTGCCCTAATGACTGTGTATTGTATAGAAAGGAGTATGCAGGTCTTAGTGAGTGTCCTAACTGTAAAACATCACGATATAAAGTGAAGAAAGATGGTGGTTGTAGAGAAGGGACAACAAGTAAACGGCAACCTTCGAAGGTGTTATGGTATCTTCCAATAATTCCACGGTTTAAGCGTTTGTTTGCGACCGCAACAAAAGTAAAGAAGTTGAGATGGCATTCTGATGAGAGAATTTGTGACGGAACATATCTTCGGCACCCGGCCGACTCTCTACAGTGGAAAAAGATAGATGAAATGTTCCCTCAATTTGGCAGCGAGCCGAGAAACCTTCGGCTTGGACTTTGTACAGATGGAATAAATCCGTATGGAACTCTTACTAGTATACATAGTTCGTGGCCAGTTCTCCTTGTAATATACAACTTACCTCCCTGGTTATGTATGAAGCGCAAGTACGTTATGCTTTCTATGATGATCTCTGGACCAAAACAGCCAGGGAATGACATCGATGTGTATTTGGCTCCTTTGATTGAGGACTTGAAGAAGTTATGGGAGGAAGGTGTGGATGTGTTCGATGCTTATAAGAAAGAGTCTTTCAAGTTGCGTGCAATGATTTTTACCACGATAAACGACTTCCCCGCATACGGAAATTTGTCAGGGTATAGTGTGAAGGGTCATAAAGCATGCCCAATCTGTGAAGGAGACACACACTTTCGACAACTTAAGCATTGCAAAAAAACAGTGTACCTTGGCCACAGGAGGTTTCTTCCTCGATTCCACCCATATCGTAGGCTGAGAAAGCGTTTTGATGGCTTACCAGAACATGGAGTTGCACCAAGGGCCTTAACCGGGGAGGAAGTTTATAGTCGGGTAGAACGTGTCAATGTGACCTTTGGTAAAAATCAAAGGACTAAGGGTGAGAAGAATATATGGAAGAAGATGTCAATTTTATTTGATCTTCCGTATTGGCATTGTCTTGATGTAAGACACAGTATTGATGTGATGCATGTGGAGAAAAATGTGTGTGACAGCCTTGTAAGTACGCTTTTGCACATCCCAGGTAAGACCAAAGATGGAATGAGCGCGAGACTTGACCTTGTTGATATGGGAATAAGAGATCGGTTGCATCCACAACTAAGAGATGATGGTAGGAGGGCATATATGGAGCCAGCTGCGCATACGCTATCAAAAGCGGAGAAAAGAAGTTTGTGTGGGTGTCTGCATGAAATTAAGGTCCCACAGGGCTACTCTTCTAATGTTAGCAGGTGTGTGTCAATGGACGATTTGAAGTTAGTGGGAATGAAGTCCCATGACTATCACGTGTTAATGCAACAATTGTTACCGGTAGCCATTAGAGGCATTATGAAAGAAGAAGTGCGAACTACTATAACCAGATTGTGTGTTTTCTTTAATGCTATCTATAACAAAGTCATCGACACTGAGAAGTTGGATGGACTAGAAAATGAGGGTTATACAATTCTGTCCCAACTAGAGATGCATTTTCCTCCATCATTTTTTGATATAATGGTGCATTTAGTAGTTCATTTAGTAAGGGAGGTAAGGCTTTGCGGTCCAGTTTATTTAAGGTGGATGTACCCTTTTGAGCGATACATGAAGATCTTAAAAGGATATTCTAAAAATCCTTATCGACCTGAAGCCTCAATAGTTGAGCGATATGTAGTTGAAGAGGCTATGGACTTTTGTAAAGATTATCTATCTGGTAAAAAGGAACAGTCTCGGCATGAAGATGGGAGAAGTAAGGGAACACGAGGACTAAAAGTGAAGACTGCGGAGCGTGAAGAGGTGTTGCAAGCACACTTGTATATCTTGAATAATATGGAAGAAGTTCAGTCATACATAGATGAGCACAAAAAGACTTTGAAGAACTTGAATCCAAAGAAGAGTGACATGCAAATAGCTATTGAGCAAAACAAGACATTTGTTCAGTGGTTTGAGGAGAAGGTTTCGCATGAGATCGGTGTGTCCGACACAATCAACTGGCTAGCCTGGGGGCCTTCATTTTAGGTTGTTACTTGGACTGGTTATGACATAAATGGGTATTCATTCTACACAAAAGAGCAAGATGACAGAAGTACCATGCAAAATAGTGGGGTGATGGTTGAAGCTGAAGCTATGCACTTTTCCAGTTCGAAAGACAAAAACCCCATATGTGCATCAATGACTTATTATGGAGTTATAGAAGAAATATGGGAGATGACCTACAACAAGTTCAAAGTTGGTTTGTTCAAATGTAAGTGGGTTAGCAATGCTGCTGTGGTAATAGATCCACAATTTGGATTTGTCTCAGTCGATCTTCGAAGAGTTGGTTATAGAGATGAGCCCTTCATTCTAGCCAGCCAGGCGAAGCAAGTGTTTTATGTCACAGATCCTGCAAATAAAAATATGTCCATTGTACTTCAAAGCAAAAAACAAAAGTATGGTGATCCAACCTTCAACCTTGACGACACACCACCTTTGACAACAAATCCACCTATAGGAAGTGAGGTCGAGTTAGTAGATGATGAAGATTATTCTGCAAGAAATGATCATTGTGAAGGAATATGGGAAACAATATGAAGTAAGACCTTTAACTATATAAAACTGTATTATGTCATATGTGCTTTTTTCCCTTAATGTAGTTTATACAGATACCTGCAATCTACTTACCTCTCTGACATGATTCTTACCTCTCTGACAATGATTTTTTTTGTCTAGGAATATGTCAAGTTCCAGTGACTCAGGGAGCGACAGCGAGCAGCATAATGGAAGGCAAGAAGAGCCACCCGCTCCGAGAAGAACAAGAGGTGCCACGAAGATGGCTGTATTGGCGAAGCGCCACTACAATGAACAGGAGAGGGTTCACATAGAGTTTGATGCCAACATGAATCCAATGGGTCCTGAGGAAGACCACTTCATTAGTTATCTTGGTTTTTTGGGTCGAAGCAAAGTCCGAATCATCTATGATAGTTGGAGGCAGGTTCCCAAAAAGACGAAAGCCATGATATGTCAACAGATTTTGGTACATAACTTTCGATACATTTTATGTATTTAGACCTTTCTTCCTATTCAAGTTTAATTGTCTCCGTTTTTGCAGCAAACGTTCGATGTTCCTGACACCACAGACATGTACAACCACTGGATGGGAGAGGTTCGTTTGCGCTGGAAGGATTTTAAAAATAAGCTCTCCAGGAAGTACCTTAGAGGTGACAAGAGTCATCTTGATCCTTGTCAGGAATATTCATATCTATCTCCAGAGGACTGGAGGTTGTTTGTAGCTAAACGACAAGCTCCTGAATTTTTGGTAAATTTTCTGTCTTCAGTATGAAAATTTATAATTTCAATATAGTTAATGCACTAATGACTTGTTTTTCCCTTTTTCCCTTAAACAGGAATTAAGTGCGGCGAACACACAGAGGCAAGAAGCAAATCAGTACCAGCATTGCATGTCTCGGGGTGGCTACAGGAAGCTGGAGCGGATGATGATGGCAGAAGAGCTGGAAAAAATGAAGGACGCTGCGAAATCGGATCCTTCCGTTGTTGTGCAAGAGCCAGCTCCTCCTCCACGTCACAAAAAATGGAAAGCAGGGAGGATTAAGGGTGGGAAATATATAAATCCTACTATTGCTGAGGTTGCCTCGAGGATTGTAAGTAGTAATAGCATAAGTAATTAATTGTAAAATTCTTCACATTTCTAGCATTTAAATGGGTATTCATAACGAATTGTATGCTACAGGACGAACTCGAAGAGCAGAGTAGCCAAGGTTCGTTCACTCCAAGTGGACGGATGGACATATTGGCCACGGCGATTGGGAAGGCTGAATACCCAGGCCGTGTTAGAGGGGAGCCAAGGGGAGTTGGTATTTCGAAGTATTTTGGTAAAGCCTCGTTATATTCTTCACAAGCTGAACCCAGTCAAGAGTTTGTGGATAAGCTTCGCGATCAAATCCGAGAGGAGCTCCGAGATGAGCTAATGACACAACTACGTGGTGAAATGAAATCGTGGTTTGATTTTCATCACATGGAGGCTACTAGGGTTAGAAACGAGGAATCCCCGGCCTTCCCCAGCACTAAAGGAAGTCACAACCCGCCGGACGAATCCCTTGTACAGCCTTCCCACACTCCGCAACTCGTTGCCGAGGCTTTCCACAATCCAGAACCCCTTGTCCAGCCTTCCCATACTCCAGAACTTGTTGCTGCTCCTTTCCATAGTCTTGTCCAGCCTTCCCATAGTACAGAACCCTGTGGCCAGCCTTCTCACATAACAGAACCACTGGGCCAGCCTTCTGCCACTCCGGAGTCGGGTGAATCGTGTATCCTTTATTTGGACACCACAGACATGATTCGTGTTGTAGCCGATGCTCTCGTTTACACAAAAGCTACCACCCACCATCATAATCAAATTCCACAGTATTTACGTAGGGTGACAGTGACACGTGTTCATGAGGGGGAAGAAGGTGCAGCCATCCCTATCCCTGACGTTGAGATTGCCACGCTGGGTCAGGCAATTGGAGGTTTCATCATTTGGCCTCAATATCTTATTGGCACGTTGGGAACCCCACCAATGGTAGGAATTATATTCATATCACTTGACATTTATTGGCATCATTGTAATATAATTGGTTTTGTTTTCTATGCTTATAGGAGGAGCAACATGCGAAAAAATGGCCCTTTTTAGCACGGCTCCAACAGATGTACAAAGGTATTCCCCAAGTCAACTTCAATATGCCTCCAGGGATTGTGGGTACAGAATTGTCGTATCCCTACACGATCGACAATAAAGATCTTAAGGAGTTTATGCATTTGGAGGAGATAGATGCAGGATGGGTCAAACTTGGCATTTGGTTAGTGTTTCTTTTCTAAGTTCAAGATTTCATAAGTTCAATAATTCATTGGTCATTTTATTTCTATTTTAGGTCCTTCTACCACATGTGCATTGATATGCAAAGATCAAATTTATACGGATTCTTGTGTCCGGCAAATACGACATCAGATAAAAATGATGTCGCACAAAGGACGCATTATGTGGGCTTTACAATGGCAGCGACCAAATTGCGATGTTATCTAGCGCCAATTGTTCAATGGTATTAGTAAAAAATTTTATTTTTGGATGTTTGAGAAATAATTTTCTTCTAATCTAAACTTCATTTTAATCTGTGTATTGTTTTAGTTACCATTGGAGCTTGTGTGTTGTTTGCCCACGCCTCAATGAAATCTATTGGTTTGATTCCTTGACAAAAAAGCCAGACAAAGACACAAAATCAGTCTTCAACACGTTAGTTATTTCTTTTTTATTAATTAAAGAAATGCTTGATTTCAATAAATTGTTCCAACTTAAAATGTTTTACATTTTAATGGTTCTAACTTAAAATGTTTTACATTTTAATGGTAGCGCGACCCAAACATATAGAATGCTTGGCGGGTCACGTGAGGGTAGAGTTGTTCGCAAGCCAAAGTGGTTCTATCCCAAAGTATGTGGTTTCAATATAATTTAAGTTATTTTATTTACGGTTGTTTTATAAATGATGTATGTTATTGATTTTAACCAATTGCTTTTGATTTATAGTGCCCTCAACAACCAGGTGGTACTGAATGTGGCTATTATGTTCTACTTTACATGTATAATATCATTCAAAGTGGCTTTACAAATGATTTTCAACAGGTAATCAAATGATAATATTTTGGTTGTATTTTAATTGAATTGCTAAACAATTCTTTAATTTCATTGATTTCGTATATATAATCATATTTTCTAATTTGTAGATCTTTGATAATGATGCTGCTTACTTATATGAAGACATTAATTTGATCAGAGACTTGTTGGCTGGGAGGATTCTTCAACACATTGATTTGTAGAAGTTTATCGTTTCCTGTACATTTACTTATTAGTAGTTGTTTATTATATTAGTGGACAACATTTCTGTCAACAATGTAGTGCATAATGTTTCATTAGAGGTGGATGTTGTGTTTTGTTAATTATAAACTGCGTGCTGTATGTTTCCTTTTTGTGTATACGTTTTTGTTTGCTTTCAAAATGATATGGCCAGAAACAATAAAAATGGTTCTGAAAAAAAAACACTTTAGGCGTCCCTTTTGGCCAAAGGGACGCCTAAAGTCCTTACTTTAGGCGTCCCTTTTGGACAAAGGGACGCCTAAAGTCCCTAATTTTTAAATAAAAAAATTCTAAACGGGGACTTTAGGCGTCCCTTTTGACCAAAGGGACGCCTAAACTCATTACTTTAGGCGTCCCTTTTGGTCAAAGGGACGCCTAAACCCAGCCCTTTAGGCGTCTTTTTACAAAGGACGTCTAAACTCCAAATTTACTACGTCGCTGGCATACGCGTCCCCTCATAAAAGGACGTTAAAAGTCCCATATAAGGGACGTTAAAAGTGTTTTTTCTAGTAGTGAATTATGAATACGTCGAAGTGTGAAATATAAGAATAAGACATGAAATGTTAGGAAAACGACAATACCTATATCAAGTTCCTATATCCATTATATTATGTCAAATTCTCAAATCACACATGGCCATATGTCATATTTTTAAAATATTATAATTTAGTTATAAATGCTGTTATACAATCTTACATATATGGCATTTAATAAATAAAGTTTACAACGAATATCCATCATACTGTTGAGTTGGAGTTCGCGCAATAATATATAACGCTAAAACTTAACAATTATGTATACTCATGTCATGTATTTAGAGCATGAATTTGTAAAAATAAAAATATAACGGTTGTAATTGTTAACCATCATATTTTTACTGACAAAAATGACGATTCTTACAAAAAAAAAACTGTTGTGTTTCGTTTTCAAACTATTTGTCTTTACAACTTTATATAAGCAAAAGCAAATACATAACAGTTATAATAATTAATCGTAAAGTATGATTCCTAAATACTTGTATTTTTTAGGCATACTTAATAGTTAAAAATGATAATGATCATATATAAGAAGGCAGGATTTTGAAAAAAATTTATTTAATATTTGACAGTTCTTCACAAAGAACCATTATGTATTATTTAATTATACTTAAAGGTTAAAAATGACAACTGCCATATATAAAAAAGACAAGATTATAAAAAATGTGAAATATAAAAAGGAAAGATTTTAAAAAAATTATTTAACAATACATTACGGTTTTTCACTAAGAACTGTTAAGTATTATTTAATATAAACAAAGGAGGGATTTTAAAAGATATCATATAGAAGGAGATGATATTCTGGAAAAAAAAAGGACAATGCATTATTGTTTATAACAAAGAACTGTTAAGTATTCTTTAATATAAATGAAGAAGGGATTTTGAAAGATATTAAATATAAGAAGGTGGGATCCTAAAAAAGCTTATTTGACAATATATTATGGTTCTTTACTAAGAATTATTACGTATTCTTAATATAGAAAGGCTGAATTCTGGAAAATATCAAATATAAGGAGGTGAGATTGAGAAAAAAAATTATATTTGACCCAACTCTTCAAACTCCTTCTGAAATGTATTTTGAGCTTCTCTAGTGCATCTCATACTTTTTTTTTTCTATAGGTCTTGTTTTGCCACTTTGGGTCTTGTCCTCCACCATTACCATGGGTTTTCACTTTATAGCTCCTTCCTCTTGGATTCCTCCTCGTATAAGCTTTCAATTTTTTCAACTAACATTTTTAGTTTTATTTTTTTAACATAATGAGAGCTCACTAGTTGATGCTCAAGATCGTCGATTGGGATTATGATATCTAATTTTTTATGATTGTCATTAGTTTGAAGATTAAAAGAAAGAAAAATGCAAGAAAAAAGTAAAGAAAACACAAAAAAAACAACAAGGTAATTAAAATGCTGAATTTTTTATTGTTAAGTATCTCACGTTCCTAAACTTTAACAATCCAAACCATATGTTTACTATATTCAAGTTTATTGAATCAGGTTTTGAGATTTTTGCAAGTTTGTATATTTTCCAATTTTTACTATATTCTAATTTTCATAGTTATATTCTGAGATTTATTTTATATATAGATACACACTATATATAATCTTATTTTCATACTTATATTATCCTTTTGTAGTTAAAGGATTTGTGACGAGAACTCTTGAAGTATTGATACATGATCTATGGATAATCGACAACAAAGGCTTTGGAGAATATTGTGAAATTTTTTATTACTTGATTTCCGTTTAGAATTCAAAGAAAAAAAAATTATCTTTTAGATTGTGTATTGTTTAACTTTATTTATAATGTATTGAATTTTGAATACTATAAATATAAGTTTTGACCTCCCTTACATTTTATCTTAATTACACAAATCTCCTCTCTATTTTGAAAATATACACTCAAATCCAAACAGTTAACTCCCTTAAGAATATTATTTTTAATTCAAATTTATATCAAAATAAATTTTATTTACTAATTTAATCTTCATCATTACTAATTCTCTAATTTTGGCTAAAATTGTTTAAGTAATTTAAGAGTTTTTTTTTCATAATTTATTTTTTACTTTTACAAATAGTTATCTGTTATTTGTTTCATATTACATTAATACTTAATTAATTTAATTAATGCAGGAATATAAAACTTAATTAAGAATATGATTAATTATTGGAAAAAAGACAAAAAAATACCACTTGAACTTTAAAATTCCAAATCAATGATTTTTCAAAAATAAAAAATGAGTTGTTAATTACTATACTCTTTTTGTCAATTCATTACTCTTATAATCAATAAAACCAATTTAGGATTTTGAAGTTCCAGTGGTATTTTTTATCTTTTTCCCTTAATTATTTTAATAGATGAATACTTAAATAAACTTGTTTACAAATGTTTGTGCAAAAAATGTATTTAAAAACTAAAATTTAAAATTAATATAAGTTATATAATATCTCAAATTTACAATATTAGTAACATATGGTGAATAAAAATATGCCTTTCAAATATATTTTCAATCATGGTGTTGTGGCAAAAAAAAGAAAAAAAGAAAAAAATATGTTTTTTAGTCATTTCAAAGAATGCTAAATAAATAATTTTCAATAAATATGATAAAAAAATTAACAAATTTAAAATTTTATAATATAATAAAAATTACTATATTTTATAATATATTGGAAATTTTGAACATATACATATTATAATTATATTTTTTTTGTATAAAATTATTTTTAGGGAAGTGTAAATGTTCATTCATTTGTTGGAAGAGGGGTATTTTGGTCAAATAAAATGTTTAATAGTCAAAATTAATGGTTCTATGGATGGAAATAGAATTTTAAGTATGTAAGGGATGTTTTTGTAACATACATTTTATTTTCAAGGGAGGCTATATATGTTTTCAAAATATAGGGGAGATTTTTGTAATTTAGGTAAAAAAGAGGGATAATCAATGTATTTTACTCTTAAGTATATCCTCAATATAGCATGATTTGGAATCGTTAAATATCTATGCCAAGTATATATAACGCTTTCATATATGAAGCTTTAGAATTGTGATATATGATTAAAAATAACCATGATAAAAAGCTTTTTCTATAGTACTAAATTAATCAACATGAAAAAAAAGGACACATGGCCTTGTATGATTTGAGATTTTGACATAAAAGATATAACAAACTTGTCCTAAATATTTTTTATAGGAAAAGGCAATACTTACATCAAGATCCTTATATTCATTATCTCAAGATCATGCCTTGACACCATATCAACAGTATCCTAATCAGGGGTCCCTAAGTGTAGGCTCTTTTATGTGATTCCAGCTTCAGAGAAATATTTATATACTCTAAGAGTGCCACATCATCTGAACTCTAACCAATAAAAACATAACAACTCATATCAACCTAGCCTAAATACTAAAGACTTGTCTGAAATAATTCACATTTTGATTTGTTATTAAGAAAAACAAACATATAAATTTGAAATTGAAAACTAAAACAAAATTATCAACCAATATATTTCTTAAAATAGAATAAAATTTGAATTTTTAAGATGAGTCATGAGCTAACTAGGATTAACATGATTCAAGTTATTGTATTTTTATTAGCTAGAGTTCAAATAACATGACAAACTAAATATTTTTCTCACAGCTTCATGATTGTTTCGTCAATGTGAACCATGAGAGTTTGTACAATTGATTGCATTTTCCATAAATAAAAAAGTACTTTTATTCAAATATTTCATGTCCGTGTTAATGGAATTTGTACAATTCAACTTTCATTACCATAGTACACTACTTGAATTTTTTTAGAAACTCCAAAGAAGAGAATGAGAAAAGCATCTTAAAAAGCCCGTGCGAAAATTATATGCATCATATGACGTTCCTCATATCTGCTACAGTTCCTCAAAGTTATCTTCCTTTGCATCTATAGCTTGTTCACGGAAGAACTGTTATTGTGCAGCCATCTAAAAGAGAATACATTACAACTATCAGTTATATGATATATGGATTTATTGCATCATCAATCAGAAGGAATCAATACCACTAATAAATAAAAAAGACAATTGGAATTTCATTCCCTTTTATTAACACAAGATTTAGTAAAGGACTTTGAATGCTTGCCATCATAAATTTTCATATATACATGACATTTTGAAAGTATGAAAATTATTAACCATGCCAAAATACTCATTAATATACTTTTGGTATATCATTGATTTGATAGGAAAAAAGCAACATGTTATAAGACTCGATGGTGTACTTTTATCCTCTTAATCTTCAACATTGCCAGAAGCTTTGCCTAACTTCATTATTAACTGAACAAAAGAAAGCAAACACCAACACAACAGACTGATTATTGTTTTTTAATCAAACAAAATAGAATAGAATATAAACGCAACCAATGCACAAAGATTTAGTTCTAAACTAGCAAAAACACAACCTAACCCAATAAAAAAAATGAAGGCAAAAAACAAAACAGGGCCCTAAAAAAATTCAAGGGAAAGGGCGACATGACACCAGCACAAAATGAAATAAGGAGGCTGCAACAATTATAAGGGATTTGGGCCAAGATGGAGCCTAATGGGAAAGGCCAAGACCAGAACAAGTGAGATTAGGCAATGGATTTGTTAGTGGAGGCGGTATAATAAGAGTGTAATTGGTTAACAAAAGGTGTGCATGATTTTGGTGACTCTCTTCCTTACATTTTCTTCCCTCTGGCCATGCTTATGAATGTGGATTTTCTCCTTCTTCCTCTCTTTTGATTCTGTAGTTTTCCTCTCATCTATTAACGTTTCTAGTCTTTCCATATCTTAGTATTGTAACTCTGAGACTTGTTGTAGATATATATAAATATAGTTGTCTTTGCTTTTCATTTATCTTGCTATTAATTGTGATGAGCTTACATTATAAAGGGTGATCGTTACAATTGGTGCTTTCATTGAGAGTTCCCCTCTAATGGCTAAGGATCTCCTTTCACCCATTGATTGAGTTGAGGCCACTCTTCTCCGGCTCGCGTATGCTATCGATTCCTTGGTAAGACGATTGGAACAATCCAACCTGAGCGACTCAAATCTGAACCCTGAATTTGGTAAGATCCGAGTGGAACTTCAAAGTGCTATACATAAGTATGAATCATCACTAACTTTTGCTGGTTCACCGTCTGTGATTACCATGGTGGTTGTCACACCATCTATAGACGACTTGGATGATATAGATAAAATTGAACAGGACGATATAGGTAAAACCAAGCCAAAAAAGGACGATTCTGAACTTGCCCCAAATTTTGAAGATGAAGAAGATGGAGCGATAAATGAGTTTGATGATCTATATCTTGTAGACTCCGCGGTTACAACTACTCCCTTTGTCTTAAGTCCTACTCAGCTTTTCCATAATAACTTTGTAACATATTCAACTCCAATCCTTACAGTAATGGCTACTATCGCATTTGTCTTTGAGTTTGTTAATGGAGGTGCTGATCTTAATATATTTCTTAAGGACACCCTACATTGCAAGGCCAAGGTGGTTGTCCATGACAAATTGACTCCGCAGCAATCAACCTTTTATTATGAAAAAACCTTGTGGCTGTCCGAATCTTCACTGGGTAAGCCTCTAAATATTCTTTTCACTCCATGTCCTACCTTTCAAGGCTTCACATCCCCGGGTGATTCTATTTTTGTGTTTGACCCTGGTAAGAAATTTTGTTGGCCTTATCGTATAATTACTTGTTATTCTCAAATATCACTAGCTGCTTTGAATAATATAATCTTAGTACTTTTGCCACAATGGGTTAAGAATGTAATTCTTTGATTCATCTTTGGTAGGGACATTATCCTTTATTTTCTCATTGAGATGTCTATCTTGTGTTTGATGTATGGCTACCTCTCAACTTTTATCTCTATTATTGGTATTCAACTTTTTAATTTTACATTTGACCCTGGAGATGCTAAGGATAATGAATTCCAAACTAAGTTGGATTGGATTTCAATGGAATGTGATCAAATTTTGGTTCTTTATTTGGGGCATAATTCTGATTGATTTTCTCTTAAGTTGTGCACATGGTGTTTGTTAATATGTTACCTAACCAATTCTGATTCATGTGCTGGCCTTCCAACTTTGTTCGTGCCTATTCTTTTGGTGTTTGACCTAGGTAGGACTATACAACTGGTAGGCGAGCCTGCCTCGTGGGTAAACCCGTAACCCGCCCATTTAGTGCTTACGGGTACGGGCTGCCCTGTACCCTTGCACTAGCCCTTTTAACCCATACCAAAATAGGTACAGGTTAAATGGCCAGTCATAAACGGGTTCTTGGAACTCATTTATGATCTCCCAGGCTGCCAGGCCTATGCAGATTGTGCTCATTCCCAATCTATTTTCATTTTTTTAGGTTAGTTTTTTTCCCTCTCTTTTTTTTTCTTTTCCCCTTTCTTTCATTTTGGGCTCAGGCCCAATCTGTTTTATTTTTTTTGTCAGTTTTTTTTTCTCCTCTCTATTTTCTTTCTTTTCCCCTCTTTTGTTTTGGGTCCTATTCTATTTCCCCATTATTCTGACGTCTTCCACCATGCCTAATGCCTTGAGAAATTTAGTAAAACAAAAATAATTTACTCTCTCTATCACACTTTAGCTTCAACATGCAAAGATGCCTAAATGCTTAAATCCTAATGCTTAATCAAACAATCAAACAATCAAACATGCTAGAAATTCACATCACAGTTCACAAATCCTATGAAGTTATAACTCCAAAGTCCAAACATCATAGTTTATAAATTCACATCACAATTTATCACAGGTGACAAAGAAAAAACATACAAGTGCCAGAAATTCAATTAGTGATCTCATTCATTCATCTATCAATTTACAAATTAACATTGGTTAGACTTCAGATTCACCAAGGGTAGTTACTCCTTCTCTTGCAGCTGTATCTTCCTCTACAAAACGAAGAAGGAAAAAATTTTAAATCCTATTGATTAATATGTATTAAATAATAAGAATATAAATTAAAAGTTCAAAATGCAAATCAAGATACCAATAACAATAGTTGCAATCTCATCAAAATTATCAACATCCATGTCATTCATGTTGGGGGTTTCACAGATAGCCAATTTTGTGCACATATAAGTGCCTCAGCCATCTTTGAAGATAAAGAGCTCCTGAAAGCATCCAATATTCGACCCCCAATACTAAAAGCTGCTTCTGAAGATACCATAGATACTGGTACAGCCAACAAATCACGTACTATCAAACTTAACACCTTATACTTACAAGCATTCCCTTTCCACCATGTCAAAATGTCAAATTGTGTATCACGATAATCAACCAATTCAGCCTGAAGGTATTCGTCTACTTCTAAAATTTTCTCTACACTACTCTCTGCATCTTCCTTGGCTAAAAAATGTTGGTATGTAGCATCAACAGATGACAATGCAGTATCAAGTTCAACCTCTGGAAGTACCACAATATTTGAACTACTACCATTATTCCCTTACTCCATTGGTAGTTGAGATCTAGATGTTTCACCAAGATGAACACCAGCTGAATAATGGTCATGTAAACGATACAAGACATCCATAGCCTTCTTGAACATAGCTTCACGCTTTGTTGGTTCATGAAAAAGATCTTTAAAAGCAATTTTGACATATGTCAATTTGTATCTAGGGTCTAGAATGACAGACACAACTAATAATGGATTCATTCTCTCAGCTGCTACCCAGTATTTGTTAAACTTAGATAGCATTCTCCTTGCCATGTCATTCAAGAGGCAGTAGGAGCTATTTGCACTTGAATTAAGTTGTGTATGAATTGCAACTATGTGGTGAAAACAAGTGTTACTTGTAATATAGTTTGATCCAAAACATTTTAATGTCATGTTGTAGAAAAACTTTAAGAAGCCAAGGAACTCCTTCGCAGTGCTCTAATCATATTTAGTAGGAGGCAAAATTATAGGTTCTGCACTCCTTATAGTTGGATCATCAAAGATGTCATCAATGTAATACCCCATTTTTCACCAATACATTAATGTGTATATTTGATGTACATTTAGTAGAATAAAATGGTGAAAAATGATGTGAATGTATTTATGTGAATTTATGGAAAATATGCCAATTGCAGGTTACGTGTAAATTGGCCAAATCAAGGTATAAGAGACCGGTAAAGGCCCAATATGATAACCAAAGTTCACAAAATTTAATGACATGATTAATGGCCTCATTTAAGTATCAAAATGAGATTGATCCGATGAAATGAGTGAAAAATGATTTATTTCGGTAAATCATTAAAATGCAGGGGCAAAACGGTAATTTTGCTGAAAATTGAAAAATATTTATTTTTCCTCAAATTCCTAATGATTTGAGCTAAAGGGAATTAAAAAGAGAAAAATGACTAATTGATCATTAATGGACCAATTTTGGTGAATTATTGTGAAAAATGGTCAAATAGTCAAAAGGTCAATTGCTTAGTCAACAAGTTACGTGTTGGCACTATGGGATAATTGAAGAATCAACACTTCCTTCTTATTCCCATGCATAATTTGACTGAATTGGATGAAGGAAATGGAAATAGAATTAATTGGAGGATAATTGGCATTTTGGACAAATCACTTCATGCCACATGTCCAAATAAAATAAAACCTTCAATTATATTATCATTCAATCACTCATCAGCTCTCATTTCTTGATCAAAACTGATCCAAAGGAGTGAGAGTGAGCTGAAGAACAAGAACTTGATAGAAGCACAAAGAGAAGCTGGGGATCCCTCAACCTTGAGGTAAGAGACTTGCTATCTTGTGATTAAGGCATCAAATCCTTGTATGATCTCTTCTCCTCATCTCCCTACCACTTATTTTCATGATGCTCAGCTGAATCAAACATGGTGGAGGAGAGAGAGAAAACATGTAGGAGAGAGAAAGTGAAGAAAATCAAGAGGTAACTTCTAAAACTTGCTCCTCTTGCTTGATTAAGGCTAGTAGAGTTGTTTTGGGCTTGATTATGGTTCATTTGGTATAAGATAATTCAAGAAAGCCAAAGAGACCTTAACATGTAAGTGTCTCCAAATAAAGTCCAATGAATGTCTAACTAGTTAATATATTGGTTATAGTAGAAAGGAGGTGATTGGGCTAAAGAAAATGAGAATCCGACACAGCTTTTCTTGGAATTTATTTTCCCTTCTATGTGTTGGATGTGGGGAATAACTTGGAATTTGATCAATTCGATGCTTCCATTGGATTCAAGAGGCCAAATTGTGTAGGGTCTATGTTGACCCCAAAGTGAGAAAAGGCCCAGAGAACAAAATGACAAAATTGCCCTTTCTAAGCTTTATTTGAGGGTTGTCAAGGGTATTTTCATCATTTGGCCTTGATTTTGGCCAATTTGAGGTTGGAAATGAATTCTACACATAAAAATGTGTAGGAATGGCCTAAATCATGATTTTGAGAAAATACTGATAATAAGGACCTAAGGGGTATTTTGGTAATTTGGCACCAATAGGCTGAATTTACCAATGATATGAGTTTGGAAAGGTGTATAGATGAGTAATAACTCCTTTAGTGATGTTTGGCGATTTCAGGACTTGACAACCGGTTTGGCCTCAGGATTGCCCGAGCTTGAATCAAGTAGGAGAGTTGCGTAAAGTAGCAACCAGGTAGTAACTGTCTTCATATAACATGACATGCATACGTATTGTTTGTAATCATCATCAAAATGTCTAACATGTTTAGATTGAGCGGAGTGATCACCCAGGGCCTATCGCAGGTCGGGTTGATACTCACACGAAATGTTCATAATTGCATGAGCGGGACCCAGGGCCTATCTTTGCACAGGTACCCCTCGGGGCCAGCGTGATGTCAGTCATGAAGTTGTATTGTATACATTATGCACAGGCACCCTTTGACCTAAGAACCCATCTAGCGTGAAGTCGGTTTATGAATTGCATGTTTGCACTAAATAATGTTTGATGATTTTGTTGATGATTTTATATGAGTAAAGCAAGCTTGTGTGTGTTATCTTATATGTTTAATGAAGTTACTACTAAGATTCTCATGAATCTCATCCTTTTCCCAAAACAAATCTCCAGTACAGGGAAGAAGCTCGCGGGGCAAGGAAAATGTAAAGGATGAAGAGTCGAGGCCTAGCGGTGGGAGAGCTTAGTTTCGGTTGTCAAGATTTTGTTATGTATTTTGAGAATATTGTAAAGTTGTGGTTTGTATATGAAATGAAGTGAAGAATGAATATATGTGCTGTAATATGAATTGTGTATGAATGTGCAAGTAGGTGAATATGTATATCCAGCAGAAGCATTGTATGGAATTTCTAGCATTTTCCACACTTTGATATTTATAGTCGGTGAGTATTAGCTAATTAGTACTCTACTGTAGTGTTTGGAAATAAGGTATCACAGGCATCACCTTCCCTCACAATTATACATTTATACCGATCAAGCTGAGTTCCATTATACCTAGTTACAACTTACAAATGTGCACATCAATAATGAGCAGAATTAAAACAAGTCATCAAATAATTAATAAACCTAACTAATGTTCTAATAAGCATATTTTGATCATAATATGATGTTGAATTATACAAAATAAATACCGGTATTTGCCATCAAAACACTGTTTTCCAACTTGTTAGGCAGTACAAAAAGGGGAACAAACTAGAGATTAAAGAAGCATACTAAAGAAGCAAAAACGGGATCCAAGAGTGTGACAGAATAAACAAAATAGAGTGTAACACAAGACACAACACACACCAGAGCTTGGATCATTGTCAGCTAAGGAGCTAAGAACAATACCTGGATGAGGTGAAGGTCAGCTATGGTGTCGACAACAATAATAAGAGGTGAAGGTGAAGGGCTTTGGATCACGCCAGAATTTCTCAACTATAAGACTCTACGCTAGTGAAGAGAGCTAAGCTGGTGTGAGTGTGTGGCTATTTAGTATTGGTAAGCACTTGCCAGTTCCAAAGGAAATAGGTAAGTTGAGCTAGTAGCTGTTGGCTGGTGGCGAGGTGAGTGCTTGCTTGCTGCGGCGATTTGGTACAAGCAACTTTGTGGCAATTCGATGTAGGTGGTGATGATGATGATGGTTGATGAAGATTGAATATGAGATAAGGCTAGGGTTCACCATTCATGTGTGTTTTCCCTCTTTTCCTTGCAGAACTGAAGAAGCAATTAAGTGTGTCTGCATGTGGTATAAATGTGTAATGTAAAAGCTATCTCATCCATCTAAGTATCTAACATTGAAAAAAATAATATATAAACAAGTACGGGCAAGAATGGGTTACCCGTGCTATAACCCGTTACTCGCCCGTTTATTTTATACGGGTACGAGTTACTCGTACCATTACGGTCACATTTCGGGGGGGCTTGAAATGGGCCGAAAACACCGGGGAGTGGGCGGTCGTGCGGGTTGTGGGTCCCTTGTTCACCCTTAGACCCAGGTGTGGTCAAGAGAGTTTGGAGTTTGCATTTATGTAATGCATATTATCATTTAAGTGTTGTACACATGCAACAAACTTTGGTTTTATTGCCACGCCTAATTCAATTTTGGTTGCCAAGCTTTTGTCTCTTGTATATGCACTAATTAGTAATAGAGGAAATAGTCTGGATTATGGAAGATTCACTTGCCAGCTTATGTTCAAGTTCATAAAAAAGCTTTATTCTAACGTTGCAAAAGTATGGGTTTGCTATTGACCATTTTAATGATGCTTACCTTCCTGTTATTAACGGTAAAATTATTAAACCCTAATTAATGAGTAGGGATTCATTTGAGACTTTCAGTTACGATCATATAGTTGAGTTTGCTATTAAAGTGATCAACTGATCATAATGAAAGCTGCCATTAAGCAACATGTTGGTCATCTTATCTTAATTCCTTACAATTAGAACAAGGTGTTGGTAAATGCTGTGAAAATGTGTTTAGTATACATTAGTTTAGTGGTCTGTATAGTTTAGGATACTTTATATGATGATTGGATGAACAGTTTTCATCTAAATTTTTTGCTACTGATAAATTCTTGTTTAATCCTTTTCCAACTTGTAAATGAAATGGATTCATGCATTTTTATTACTGCTACATGGTTCAAATGGTTGAGTTCCATCATTACATCGCATACCTTCATTCAATTTGTTGATTGTTGGCACCAAAATATGGGGAGAGTGTAGTATGAAGTTATTGGAGGTATGCAAGTGATTTATTATACGACCTATCTTTCTACTTTGACATTGTTATGTGCAAATTTAGCTAAAGTATAGTTTTCCAGTGGACATGAAAAATAGCCACCTTATGTAGTGTATACATTGAAGAATAAAGCTATATGTTTGTAAGCCCAATCACCATTAGATGGAGGGTTATGCCATGTTATGGTATCTTTTGGCATCCAAGGAAATAGTGGACTAATGATTTCTTCTCCTTGTGTTCTACTACAGGTTCTTCCATGCTTCTTAGAGGTAGACTTCACTTCAAATCATCAAACGGGGACAATAAGGGTAATAATCACTGAAATTGTACTTAAATTGACTACATTACTCACCTTGTTTTTCTACAAGAAGCTAGTACAATCCTATCATACATTGAAGCCCAAGATGATGTCTATATTGTTATTGTCTCACATACAAGGCTTAACGTATGCAAGTCATTTCTTTCCATGTTCATAATGCAAAGGGATTTTACAACTAATTCCCTCAACTTACTAAAATATGATTGGGAGCAAATCTTCATTTTTTGGGTTATCTAGATTGAGCTGTTTGGTAATGTTGTTGAAGAAACACATCATGACCCAATTCTACAAGTTTTAAATCAATTAGTTCATTTGCCTATTGAAGTTGTCACAACTGCAGACCTCTTGAGCATTCCATATCAAGTTTTTCAAATCTGTTATATTTTAATCTCTTGGAATGGTTTAGACCCACCAGTTGGGCACACTTTGATTGCTTTAACCAATACTTATCCCTATTTTGACCTTGAGGACAAGGTCAATATCCGGGAGGGGAGTAATGTAACAATTATAAGGGATTTGGGTCAAGCTGGAGCCTAATGGGAGAGCCCAAGACCAAAACAAGTGAGATTATGCAATGGATTTGGTAGTAGAGGCAGTATAATAAGAGTGGAATTGGTTAATGAAAGGTATGGATGATTTTGGTGACTCTCTTCCTTATGTTTTCTTCCCTCTGGCCATGGTTATGACTGTGGGTTTTCTCCTTTTTCATCTCTTTTGATTGTGTAGTTTCCCTTTCATCTATTAATGTTTCTAGTCTTTCCATCTCTTAGTATTGTAACTCTAAGAATTGTTGCAAATATATATAAATATAGTTGGCTTTCCTTTTCATTTATCTTGCTATTAATTGTGTTGAGCTTTCATTATAAAGGGTGATTGTTACTTTGTTATGAGTCTTACATCGGAAAGTCTCAGAAGTGTAGTGTGGTTTATAAGTCAAGGGTCTCTCCCTCCTAATAGATTAGTCTTTTGGGATAGGCTCTCTCTTTGAACTTATGATCATCACATTGGTGCTTTCATTGAGAGTCTGATGTTCACAGAAAGGGCTACCTATGGAAGGTTCTAACCGGCAGGAGGTCGAGTAAAGTGTCGTGGTGTGGAGCCATCGGAGACTTTGGCTCTTAAAGGGGGTGACTATGTTATGAGTCTCACATTGGGAAACCTCACAAATGTAGTGTGATTTATAAGTCAAGGGGTTCTCTCTTCTAATAGACTAGTCTTTTAAGATAAGCTCTCCCTTTGGGCTTGTAATCATCATAGAGGCTTCTAGATCCTAATATTGCCACCATAAAAAGACTTAAACACTTGCTTCCTAAATCAAATCCACATCACCAGTTCACCAATTTTAAAGCATTTCATACTATATGTAAACAAAATGGAAATATTTCATAGGCTTGATTCAAACATCATACCTCCAACATAACTCAAGATCTGAATGATTCACCAAAAGTTGATCAAACTAGGCGATGATGATAGATCCTCTACTGATATCACCATCCACATGATTGGCAAAACAAAAATGTATGGACACGCAACCCTCAAAATTTCTCAATTAATAGCAAACCACAAGAAAGTTGTCAAGGTCAAAAAGCAATAATCAATTGCTCTAAGAAAGGTAGAAAACAGAAATAAGTTTAATAGATAGTCCAAGTGCATCAAAGCAAAATTTACACTGATGCTAACCAACAAGGACAAATGAACATTCATCCAAGTCTCATAAACATATACCAACTACATAATCAAACCAAATAGATCACAATAAATACATATAATGAGCTAATGGAAAACTAATAAACTCTCATTTGTAACACATTAAAGTTCTAGTCACTTTCTCTACCACCAAGCTAAGAATCAAGGAAAATCAACCACTTATGAGCTTAACAATAATCATACCTTCTTCAAAAATGCTTGCCAGAAAACACAAAACCTCGCCAAAATCTTGAAAGCTTTACCAAAAAACTTAAAGAACTCACCGAAAAATTGCTAAACTCACCAAAGAAAGGTGTCTTGAAGTGGAGGAGGTCGATGGTGATTAAGAGAAGAAAAAGAGAGTTGAAACTCTTTGGTTCATGGCGTTGTGGTGAAGAATCAGGGAATGGCCAACAATGGTGATAGATTTCGATGATGGCAATGAAGGAGTCAATAGTGGTGAATGGTTGGTGAAGAGATGGCAGTGTGGACGGAGAAAGAGAGCCAACAACGGTGGTTTGTGCTCTTCGATCTAAAAGACCAGAGGAAGTTGCGGCGATTTAGTCTCACTTTTCTTCTAATTTGTGAGCTTCTGAGGTCTTGTCCTCACTAGAAAGGGAGGAATCTGTGTCTGTGGTGAAGAAGGAAGTCCTCGACAATAGTGGTGGCTCTCTATCTCTTTCCCTCTCATCTCAAGCTCTCTCTCACACCAAGGAAAACCCCTGTGGTTTGATTTTTAATTTCTATGTTCGTGGCGCTCATTCCCCCTTTTCTATGTTTTTTTTTTGCGAGAAAGAAGACCACATTTTGACCAAGGACCAATCTGAAAATTTCAAAAGTTCCTATAGGTACTCAACTGTATTTTTTGAAACATTTGATAGGCATATTTAAAATTTTCAAAAAATTTGGGTACTTTTATGTAATTTCTCAATCCCTTTTCTTCATTGATTTGCGATTTCTAGAAATTTTAAGACCTTTTCTATAATTTTTCCTAGCCCTCAAAATATTAATTCGGACCCTCCAAAATTTCCAATTTTCTTTTTAAACACTTACAATGCAAGATTAAGCACAAGGTAGTATTAGAAGTTGAAAAAATCATTTGCATGAATAATTAACAAATTATGACTATTTTGCTCCTAATTATACTTAATTCAGTACAAATATCCCTAATTCAAATTGGTGATTAATCATACAATAATATCCTAGGAAATGTATTAAAAATCCCTAATTAATTATGAAAAAAACCTACAAAAATATGGTTCAATTAGTGGAAGAGGAGCTAATTTACATTTTCAATTATTTACTACATATCTATTTTTTTTACTCTTTCCTTATTTTTAATGGATGCGGGTGTACAAGGAATTATGAGTAGTTATAGAAGTAAATAAACATTTTGTTAATGTTTGACCAGAATTTCAAATGCATAGATGCAAATCTTTAAGGTTTCTAATATATGCACTCTTTTTATTCTCTACTATTTATTGACAATGACAATAAATCTCTTTTCTTATGTCCTCTTATTTTTCCTCGGTCCATTCTTTTACATGTCACATTCAATGCACATGCTTAATTTTAAAGGTTAACTAACGGAAAAACCACAAGCTTTTATCCAAAGTACATATAGCACTATATGTATATTTGGATGTACCAAAAGACTCAAACTTTTTCTTTAACTTCAAACATATCCATAAACTTTAAAATCAGAGGAAAGAATGACTTGATCGTTAAAACCACCCAACTTCCGTTACTTTTTGTAGAAGAAGAAGGTGGGTTAAGGGTTTAAGGTGTTTTAAAAGTTTATGTTTATTTTGAAAATTGGGAATAAGTTCATTGTATTTTTACGACTTAACCCAAAAAAAAAAAAAAATCCAAGAGAAAAGCAATACATTTTGACGGGAAGGAGACATAAACTATTATAGCAAGAAATTTAATGTCTATTAATTTTAGTCCTAGCACTAATTCTAGTTTTGACATAAGGTTTATGAAATTATGACCATACCCAAAAATGGTTGGGTTTGGGTCTCCATTATATTCAATGTTAATAATGCGGGAATATATTTATGTATTTACCATTTACGCCATAACAAGAAATATTTTAAATCTTAATGATTAATATATGTTATAGGTCTTACTTATTAATTAATTCTATTTGGTTTTGATATGTAGGGGTATGGTTCATGCATTGTCATTTACTTTAGAGGTCATGTGACAAGAGGAATGGCTAGGACTTTCATTGTGACGAAAATAATGGTAACAATCCTGATGAGAAAATGCTATCACCACCAACCGGCATGCCCAAATGTTGATTTTAATTTTAATCGACAAAGTCCAAGGAAATTCGTATAACTTATTCTTGTCTTTTCTTTTTATTTGTTATTTATTTGTTATTTATTTTATTTTCCTTGAGATCAAGGGTAGTTTGACTGCAAATATATTCTTGTCTTTTCATGATTGCCATAAGCTTTGTCTGACTTCATCGTTAACCACACAAAAGAAAGCAATTACCAACACAATAAATTGATTGTTGTTAAATGAAGTCAAATAGAGTATAAAACAAAACACAAACTAAACCGAAAGATTTTGACCCACACTAGCACAAACCCAACCTAACACAATCAAATTAAAAAAAAAAAACTCGGACTCAAAAAACAAAATAAGACCCCCAGAAAAGTCAAGATGAGTAAGAAAGCTCCCATCTACATCTTAACCATCGCCTTCATAAAGACTTAACCACTAGCTTCCAGAATCTAATCCGCACCATCAAATCACCAACCACAAAGCACTTCAAGCTAGATCTAAAAAATTTGAAATAGTTTATTTGTTTCAAACATACATCTATCGTAAGTCATCAAGATCTGGGTGATCACCACCACATCATAAGTCTAGGAGATGATAGATCCTCTACTAACACCACCACCCATAGACATAGCAACACAAAAAAACACACATATGCACACTTATCAAAATCTCTCAAATAGAACAAACAAGGAGAAGATATTTATCAAGAGCGAGCCACAAAACAGAATAGGAACAATTGCTCTTGGAAAAAGAGAAAGAAAAACGTAATAGGAACAATTGCTCTTGGTAAAAGAGAGAAAGAAAAGGGAACTCGGTCAGCCCTTTGCAGCAATTATAGAGACATTTGATTTAATATTCACTTCTCTCTAGAAGAAATGATCAATGGCATGTAAATAAACCCTTACCCAGTGGTGAATCTGTCAAACCCCTTAATATTCTGATATTCGCTATATAATAAATGCGTCGTTCAGATGGCATACAGAAATAGTGAAACTATACTGATAATAAGTACTTACTGATATTACAGAAAATCCTCATATAGCTTGAAAAATACATACAGAGTACAGAAGTAATAAATTCTACAACTAAAGATAATCATATGTAATTCTCGACTATGATTGGACCTTCATCTGCCAGTAATTACGGTTTTACTCTTAGAGCCGCTGTCCTTTGCTGGAATTTTTTTAGATGTTGAAAAAGGGTGAGATTCGAATGAATCTCAGTAGTAATATACAATCAGTCATATGAAATGCGATAAATAAATATGCAATGCACCATGATATGTAAAATGCTAACTCATGTTGTATGCATACTGTCCAAGGCCAAACGACTGTTTGCAACCCCGGCTAAACTCGTGTCCATGGTCAAACGATATGTTTAGACCCTGGCTTATTCGCGTGTTGTGCCACAGGCACTGTCATGTTACAGAAAATGATATACACAACATATAAATAATCACATAGTATGTGAGAGAAAGAATTACTACCTGGGTCCTTTTCCAGTCCAACTGTTTATCCAAAACTTTTTCTTCGGCTCGAGCTTTTACCAGTTCCTATATATTAAAATTAACAAGTAATTGGTTATTACTTGTATTACTACTATCTTTAATCATATTCTACTGATTATCTCAGTTTCAGTGGCTTATACACTATATAATTTTGCATAGTGTAATGTTACTATTCTTCTGCAAATTGGCAGATTTTTCAATTAACTTTGAAAAATCATAACTAATTCTAAAAAAATCGAAATTGACTGGGTCCAAAGCCTACATGAAGCTATTGAAATATATTTTCATGGAAAAATATCAAAATCTACCCAGATTTACCATATTAATCCCAGAATTTCCTGAAATACCCCTATTCTAGATTAGTCTCCAAAAACATAGCATGATTTTAAAAATCAATATCTCCTAATATACTTGTCCAAAAATTATGTTCTACCCGTCAAATTAAATCTATGGATGTCTATTTTAAATCTGAAAAGTTTCATAATTTTTTGGCAATGTTTGATTTTCCAAACGTTCGACACAAACAAACTGTTTTCCAGAAACACAGTTTGAGAGCAACTGACTTCAAAAATTCATATCTCTTAGTATACTAATCCAATTAACACAAACTATATACCAAATTAAATCTAAGACTATGTACTTCAATTCTGGAAATTTTCATGGCCATTGGAAAATATTATAGAATTCATAAACACCACGAAATCAACTACTAGAATCTGGACGTTTAGGATTGCACCTGTTTCTAAACTCATTTTTAAAAAATCATAACTCTCTCTACAGATATTCAAATGATGCATTCTACCACTAATTTTAAA
Source organism: Albizia julibrissin (assembly GCA_037074505.1). Classification (NCBI taxonomy): domain Eukaryota; kingdom Viridiplantae; phylum Streptophyta; class Magnoliopsida; order Fabales; family Fabaceae; genus Albizia; species Albizia julibrissin. The sequence continues at coordinate 54,571,549 of CM073477.1, read as the reverse complement.
GCTTGTTATGCATAATATCTCCCTGTAAAGTTTCGAAAATAATGGATGTGATTTGGTTGGTAAAAAAGCCACACGAAACTGACTGACTCTGATGAACATCAGTTTTAGACAGTCTAACTTCAAAAATTGATAACTTATTCGTTTTGACACCAAATTGAGCTCTTCTTGATTCTATTTCATACTACACATCCTAAAATTTCCATATAAAAAGGAACCATATGAAAAATACATCTGTAGCCTCCGTTTAAAGTTCTGAAAGTTTCCGATAAAACCTCTGTTTTCCGGCGACCAAACCAGAGTTGATAAAACTCACATGCAACCATTTGTTTTGGACTCTAATCTCAAACATTTTGACTCTACATACTCCTAAACATGTTCCTTGAGTTTTGGGACGTGATTACAGAAGAAAAGGAATCGAAAATCTCATGCAAAACGGACACAAACTTACTGGTTTTGAAACTGAACGGTAACAAAACGTTTTTGGTAACTTCTCTTGATTCTAGCAGCAAAACAACCTAAAAAACAACCACAAATCCAATGGAAATCCAAGGTTAAAGTAGAAGAAACTTACCTAAACACGTTTATGATGTTGTGTGTGAGATTTGGAGCTTGTTCTTCCTCTCTCTCTCTCTCAGTTTTTCTGCTGTGTTTCGTTTGTTTTTCAGCTTATGTGTTGCAAGAATGAAGATATAATAGAGTGTTTTATTTGTTGTTTAATGAGGTGATGGATGTATGTGTGTGCTGTACGTATGTGTTGGCCAAATGAGAGAAAAGGAAGAGAATAGGTGTATGTTGTGTTGTGCAAATGAGGAGAGAAAGAAGAGAAGAGAAGGAGTATGTGTCTTCTCATGCATCCAAAGAAGAAAGTTGTTATGTGTGTATGTGTCTCTTGTGTTAGTCAATTTTTTTTAAATTCATATAGGTATATTTTTATCCTATTAATTACACACACTAGGTCCTAATTTTTCCCTTTGTCAAATTTAAGTTTCCTTAAATTTTGTAGGTTCCATAAATTGGCTTACTATCTAATTTCCATAATTTAATCCTTGCATTAAATTTTTTGGGATGTTACAGAATCCCTATTTTATCACACACACACTATTTGGGGATTTTATGATGTTATTTGGGCCAAAAATGCATTTTTTGTGATTAATTAAGATTAATAGTGATTGCGTGAAAATAGAACTTGAAAGGGTAAAAATGTTATTTTTTTGTGATTGCTAATAAATTAATTGACTTTTGAGATAGATGATATCACTTTATCTTAAATTTCATTGTAGATCACTTGGGAGAAATTGGAATGAAAAGCTAAAAAGCACAAATGATTGTCAAGTATCAGAATTGATGACAGTTGAGGACCCAAATGTCAGAAATGACACTTAAGGACCAACGCCAATGCTGCAGCGTTTTAGGCCAATGGAATCTGATTTTTAAGGGCTTCTCTTCTTATTATTCATCAAGCCGACGCACACACATCCAACTCCATCTCCATTCGGCTTCAACCCCCTCCACCTCCATCGCTAATCATCATCATCATCTCCATTTCGCTCATCATCACTGCTTATCTTCTTCTCCATTGATCATCCTTATTACTACCATGGCCGACCGTTCCTAGAGCTTCAGTAAAGCTGTTCATGTAGTCATGAGTGGCTGATTCGCTAGTCCTTGTTGATTGATGAAGCTAGCTAGAGTTCTTTGTGCTTATAAGGAGTTTCTTCTACCTTAATTTTAGTTTCACTCATTTTTGATTATAGATTGTGATTTCTAGGTCTCTAAGATTGCGACTTGTGATTGTAACTGAGATGTATTTCATTTGTTGCATATTGACATTGAGATTTGTATTAGACTTTTGCACTTTAATGATGTGGTGGAATGATTGTTAGCCTACTGTTAGCTTTGTTCTATTATGCATGTATTTGAAGCTTTTGATCAGCCAGCTAGATTGCTAGCACTATTTGATTAAAAGTTGAGAATGCCTTTTGCAAATCTAATACATGTTAAGTGCCAATATTAGGACTTTTTGTGCGTTAGCCTTGGGGTCCACAATAAAAAATTAACCAAGCATTGTGTATAAACAAATAAATGATCTTTCTCTCTTCTCAAGGAGCCTTTTATTGGTTCTTAAGTGATATGAATACCATGCAAATACAATAAAACAAGGGGAAAGGGAGTTTTTTGGTTTTTCAAATTAATAACTAAAAACTAATGTAACTTAATTAAATGCTAAACTATTTTGGTTGGCATTTTTGTAGAAAGAGTGAATAAAATTGGATTCGTTAATATGAATTATGAATGCTCTTGGTAATGACACTACTACAGAAAACGTAAACTATGACCCTAAAAGACGTCCATTTTTAAAAAAGGGAAGTAAAAAATTGGACGAAGGGGCATTTCCGTAATTATAAGATGCAATTTTAAAATATTGGGCTACTTTAGGCGTCCCAATTAAAATTAGGGACGCGTAAGGGAACTTTAGGCGTCCGAAAAATTAATTGGGACGCCTAAAGTAGAGCTATTAGCGGCAAAAGACCTACTTTTTTGCGGAGAGGAAAATTTGAAAAACTTTAGACGTCCCTATTTTAATTATAGACGTCTATTTATCTTAGTTTATGCATCCCTATTTTAAATAGGGACACTTAAACTATATATGGCAGTCATCTGCCAGTCAAAAGACTGACATATTTTGACTTTTAAAACTAAATAGACGTCCCTATATAAAATAGAGACGTCTATTTATTTCATGTCGGAATGTCAGAGTGGCATCCTTAATTTTAAATATTAGGACGCCACTATGGCATCCCTATTTTCGAAATAGGGATGCCATAGTTGGCGTCCCTTATATCCAATATAAGGGATCCAATTTAAGGGACGCCATGATATAAGGACGCCAAAAGTGGCGTCCCTAATATCCAATATTAGGGATGCCACTTTAAAAATAGGGACGCCAAAAGTGACATCCCTAATATTTAATATTATGGCTGAGTAGTAAATATGCTAATTCTTCCTTCCCCCCACGACATTTCTTAGTTTCTTTGAGAGGAGTTGCAGAGAGAGACTGATACTTTATAGATTCAAATGACTTCTTTCAACTCTTCCTTCGGTGTTTTCGTCATCCCTATTTTGGAAATAGGGATGCCATAGTTGGCGTCCCTTATATCCAATATAAGGGATCCAATTTAAGGAACGCCATGATATAAGGACGCCAAAAGTGGCGTCCCTAATATCCAATATTAGGGATGCCACTTTAGAAATAGGGACGCCAAAAGTGGCATCCCTAATATTTAATATTATGGCTGAGTAGTAAATATGCTAATTCTTCCTTCCCCCCACGAAATTTCTTAGTTTATTTGAGAGGAGTTGCAGAGAGAGACTGATACTTTATAGATTCAAATGACTTCTTTCAACTCTTCCTTCGGTGTTTTCGCCATCCCTATTTTGGAAATAGGGATGCCATAGTTGGCGTCCCTTATATCCAATATAAGGGATCCAATTTAAGGGACGCCATGATATAAGGATGCCAAAAGTGGCGTCCCTAATATCCAATATTAGGGATGCCACTTTAGAAATAGGGACGCCAAAAGTGGCATCCCTAATATTTAATATTCTGGATGAGTAGTAAATATGCTAATTCTTCCTTCCCCCACGACATTTCTTAGTTTCTTTGAGAGGAGTTATAGAGAGAGACTGATACTTTATAGATTCAAATGACTTCTTTCAACTCTTCCTTCGGTGTTTTCGCTATCCTCACTCTCGTCATGTCCTCTGCCGCTCCCGCCCCTACCCCTACCTGCGACTGTAATCATCGCTTCATCACTTCTCAATTCTAACATGCCAACCTTTGTTTATATTCTCTTTTGTATTTGGATCTGACTCTCCTTCTGTTTATTATTATTATTATTATTATATAATTTTCTTTCTTTTTTCACAATCAAATCTAGTATGGTATATGTAAAGATGAAGAGAATGGATTTTTGAATTCAGAAATTTGACTAAAAGAAGGAAGTAACATCATTGAAGCTCGTCGTCTTCTTCTCTCTCCATTGAAGCTCGTCACTTTAGATTTGATATTGTTTTTGGGATTTGCTAAAAATTGTTGGGGAATGGAATCTTTAAAATAAATATTAAAAATAAGACTTTAGATGTCCTTATTTTGAAATAGGGACATCTAAAGTGTGACTTTAGGCGTCCCTATTTTTTTAAGGGATGCCTAAAATCTTTTTTACTGCGTCCCTCAAATAGGCATCCCACAATAAAGTGACATTAAAACCCCTTTTTGTAGTAGTGTGAAGAAGTGGCTTACCTTACTCAAAAGGACTATGGGAATTAAAATTTCATTAAGTCTTAAGAAAAACCTTAAGATAACACTTGAGTCCAATATTTCCAATTAATAATAGCATTTATACAAATGTAGCTAACTACTATCTATTGAGATATTGTTTAAAACAACTTAATGTGTAATTAAAATTATAATGATGCAACATGAGGCCTCTTAATATGGAGTGCTAAACAGTCCCTCCAAAGCACAAATCAATCACACTAATTAGATCATAACATGCTAATTAACATAATCTCATTGCTACCACAAATAAATCTAAACATATATATTTTTACACTGTAAAATATAATCTCAACTATAAGCATCAAACCAACAAAGACAAACTAATATTAATCTCAATTCTAGAATCATATACAATCATTCCTATAACTAAGAAATCTAAATATATAACTCTAGACTAATTGAATGATATAAAAACTCCCCTATCTAGCCCATTGAGCTCAAGCATACATCCTCATCACCGAGCAACAACGGAATCAACCTGTCATTGCTTTAAATTAAAACTCACTTGAACAAATTGCATAAACCAACCATGTAAGACCGCATCTTATTATTGATATTACTCAGAGTAGCAATTGCATAGCTCAATAGGCACAAAAGGATAGTATGAAAACTGATATTATTAAAACAATATTTACAATGGGCTTGATATAATACAGTGATTCTGCGTAGGGGGTACATAGTAATTACAGACCTTAAAATAAATAACAAGTCTTCAGGTAACCAACATTTGCTTCTAAGCTCATCCAGAACCTTCCGCTGCCGGAAATTATCGTTTTGCCTTTTGAGCTGTTGTCTATTGTTGGAAACTTTGTAAATTTATGGAAAGGGTGAAATTAAGAGAATCTCAGTAGTAACTAGCAGCATATATGATGTGAAAATAAATATTTTATTCACCATGTCATGTAAGATGATCAAATTATGTGTGTACACTTACCTAAGGCCAAACTACATGTTTACACCCTGATCTACTTAGCGCCCCTGTTGGGTCCCTGACCACAACTTGACAAATTGGTGTGTCTAAGACACTTAGCTTATGTTACAGCGAATGGCGTACTCGACACAAATAGATAATCACATAGTGTATAAAAGAAAGTGTTACTACCTAGAATGCGTCTTTTCCTTGCCTATCAAACGGTCCGGCTCTGTGTCCAGCTCTAGCTATTGGTATAACCTAAAATTACAAATTTAGGATACATGAGTTATTATTCTTTCATAACTCATTCTAAACTCATTATGTTGGTTATCTTGATTCAAAAGTGCTAAATTACCAAAATGCCCATAGTAACCTTATCTACACCCCTTTATACATGGTCAAACTATACTTCACCAAAATTATGACTCAGGTTAATCCTATACAATTTTAAGTGTAGAATCCATTTTTGATCTCAAATTAGTCAAAATCAGGCCCAAGTTACGAAAATTCTCCTGGCAGTTCCTAACTTAGGGTTTTAAGGGTAATTTGGTTATTTCACATTCTAGGGCTTTTCTCACTTCGCAGTTTACATAAACCCTATACAATTTTCTCTTCCAAACTTAATGGAACCATCAAATTGATGAAATTCTATGCCAAATAGGATGAAAATGCCCCCTGGACCAAATCTGGAAAATTAAGGGAAAATGTTGTTTCTTGAGTTTAAATCAACAAACCTCCTTATTTTCACCTCTAATAACATGTTTAACCCATTAAAAACCTCTTAAACATGATTAGTATGAATTTGGGCAGCACCATCCCTTAGGGTTTGTGCATCCCAAATCACAAATCAAACCAAAACAAAGCCAAATTCAACAACCACAATCATAATCACAATCTATTAACTAAGAGGATTAAGGTTTTGGAAATTACCTCTTGATTTCTTTGCTTTCTCTCTCTAGGATTCACTGTTCACTCTCTCTTCCCTCTTGATTTTTCTTGCTAAACATGGATTTCAAAGAGGATAAGAGGTTAGAGGAAGTTCCAAGGAGATTAGAAGGCATAAGCAACTTGATTTCAAGCTCTTACCTTTAATTTTGGCTCTTGGAACCCTAGCTTCTCTTCTTGTGTTTTTGACCTCTTTAAGCTCTTCTCTCTCTCTTGTTCATCAGCTTTGTCTGAAATGAAGATGAAGAGAAAGAGATAATGAGAGCTTAATATATTAGATGTCTCTTCTTGCTTTTGCTTTAACATGTGCTTATTTGTGATTGGTCAAGAGTTTTCTTCTTGAATTAATATATTAACCAAGCATCCTTGCTTTTGTCTTTTTCACCGAAAGTGTATAGAAAAGAAGATAACAATTTTCTTCTAGAAATATCAATATTTACCTCCTTACTTTAGTTGCAATTGTTGACCGAGTTATCATCTTTTCCAAACTTGGTCAAATTGTCTCCATATGTCATATTTAATAGCCAATATGTATTTCCTCTTACTTCTTGCCTTTTTGGAATTCCCAACCACTAGAAAAAGGAAAGAATATGGGCTGTGGATTTATTTTAGCCAAATGACTATTTTACCCATCCATTTTTGCCATTGTCTTGTTAATTTAGCACCTTGCCTAAAAACTGACAAAATTTTTATCAAAGTTTAAAAATTCATATCTAATTGTACAAAGGTCTAATTGGTGTGGTTCTAAAGGCTATGTGACCCTTATTAAATCTAGTCTTAATTAAAAATATAAAATTTGGCCAAATTGAAGCTAAATATTCCTAGAATTATTGTATTTGGACGCTGCCTCTGAAATTTTCCATTTTTACTAGACTAAATTAAAAAATAAATAACTCCTTGTGTACAGCTCCAAATAATCCATATAACCTATCAAATTAAAGCTTGATAAGTCTACTTTCATTCTAGAAAGTTTCAAAATGTTTGGACATCATTTGCTCATTGAAAATGTCACACAACATGACTACCTCACAGGGAAACTCACTGGTAGCAAATCTCTTTTGTGTTCCAAATATAATTATGTTGTGTGTGACCACTAATTGCCTTGTTTTTCCATTCCCTATGCTCTTTAATACCCCCAAGGGTATAAAGGAATTTTATGGAATAAAATCATACCTTACTAGGACACTTGCTAAACCAGGGCTTAGTAGTCCACTTGAGTCAGGCTTATTCTCAATCCTCTAGTCCCAAAATTTAGGATGTTACAAACCAGCTATGGAAGCTTGAGATGGAGGTGAAGAATTTGGGTAGAGATAGTGGAATTTGGGCAGAGACGACAATAAAGAAGGTGAAGTTGGTAGAGAATAATGAAAAATGGTGAGGGAACAATGGTGGTATGCTAACAGTCTCTGATTTTGCTCTTACCCTAGTTCTCTATTCAAAAGAGAAAGAAGATGATGGTGAAGCGATTCCAACAGTGGAGAGGAGGAGACGCTGACGATGATGGTGGTGGCGAGTGAAAGAGTCGGTGGTGGTGATTTCCTCCTACAAGCTTCCTAAATGGAATTTGACCCTCTCTTCTCTCCAAAGTTGTGGCTGCCTCATGTGCTCCCAATCAGAAAAGATCCCTGATTTCTGATTCAAAAACACAGCAATTTCAAGGTCTTTAACTGACATTTTGAAAATTCAGTGTGCTAAACTGTCATTTTCAGATTTAATTCAATTTCAACAAACATCTACAATTTAAACAAATCAAGCCAACATTAAATCTTCCTAAGAAACAATGATTAATATTAATTACAATAATTATGACAATTTTACCCTTTTTAACACTTTTTCATGGAATCACTCATTAATTAAAAGTAATCATGAATAATTCATTTTTGTCCAATTAACATGATTAAATACTCAAATTAATTATGAAATAACATATCAAAATATGCTTCGATCTTTGTATTCTTGGACAAAGGCAATTATTCTCAATATAAACCAACACTTATTAATCAAAAGTAATCATTTTTGTAATTTTCATGGAATCACTCATTAATCAAAAGTAATCATGAATAATTCATTTTTGTACAATTAACATGATTAAATACTCAAATTAATTATGAAATAACATATCAAAATATGCTTCGATCTTTGTATTCTTGGACAAAGGAAATTATTCTCAATATAAACCAACACTTACACCAATAGCAATTAATGAGTTATACAAATTTATAGTAAGAGTGTAATAGCCAAACCAATGATGTCAACACGGTTGAAATACTCATAGTTCAAATCAATGCAAAGAGATTAGCCAAATATGTAATTAACCAATGAAAGTAAACAAGAGAGATTACTCAAGGAATAATAGTGTTGTGCTCAACTTCCCTTATTTGGATAATATAATTTTATCTTGATTTCACTTAATCCACATTCTACCATAGGCTTGTAACAACTCTACTATCTTCATTACAATCACAACTATACAATGAATCATGAGTTTTTAAGGGTTGTAGTGATAGAAATAGGCAACATAGAATGGATGAAGGATATGGCAAGGAATATTACATGCACAATGAATAACAAGCATCCAAAGTAACTCCCAACATTCCACACCAAAAGCATGCTTAACACTAATATGTTTGCTATTCACAAAATTTAAGAGGAATACCTTATTCTCTCTCTTTTTTCTTTTGCTTTTACTTGTATGTAATTTTCTTTTTCCATTTTTTTCTCTTTTCTTTTTTTCCTTCTTTGTTTTTCTTCATCTTCATCTTCATCTTATTATATTCTTCTTCTTCTTCTTCTTCTTCTTTTCCTTTCTTCTCCTTATCTTTTTTATGTATATACATGGCATTCTAACATTCAAAATAGTAGCAATATCCAATGACATTTTGAAAACACACAACTGTATCGAGATACTATAGAAATCCAAATGAAATGTGTATACTTTGTCATTGGCCAAATTGATGAATAAAGAAAGTGAAGGCTCAAAATGGGGTGCAAAATATATGTAGATGATGTTGGTTTGTGTTTGAGAGAAATTAGGTGCGAATATGAATGCCTCAATCACTTTCACCACACGAATGCAATGCAATTAGACTAAGTTCAGACAAATTCTAAAGAATGAAAAACTAAGTGAATAATCACACAATAATGGAATTTAGGCTCAAGAGACCTTCCAACAAGGGTAACTCTCTCATGCTTACTCACATTAGCCAAGTGGGCACTAAGCTAATCACAAAGAATTAATTTTATATTCAAATTGATCATTAATCAAAGCATTGCATTTAATCATGAAAAAGCATAACTCCAAATTGGATTAGTGGAAGTCATTTTCTTACTTTTTAAAACACGGAGTTGTAAAAATTCAAGCATGGGTTAACTAAGGCTCGAGAATTCAAAACTTTAACATAAAATCTTCTAATTCAACTCAAAATCAGTAAAAAATGTTGGAAATTTTTTTTTATAAAACCATATTTTTTTCAGCTCAAAGGACACATACACCATCAATGTTAGACCAATCCCTCCCCCACACTTAAACTACGCATTATCCTCAATGTATGATATGTCAATTAAGTGCAAGTGAAGAGCAGGGAAAATGACAAGGGGACTTAGCCTAATAGGGAAGAAAAAAAAACAAAGCTTCCTTTTACTAATAGGTTGTGTCCATTCCCTCACACTTATCTTCCTCAATCAACAATGAAGCCCAATAAATTATAGAAATCAGGAAGAAAATAAGTGTAATATCCTAAATTCTACAGTTGATAATGTACACACCCCCACACTTATCAAAAGCCCATTTCACAAAGATTTCAAATGCTCTGTTAATCTGTTGAACTAAGTAAAAGCACTTGATATGTCATTAAAACACATTAATGAGTTGAGAATAAAGAAATAATCAACCAGGCTCAAAGGGGCTTATCCATGGTATAATTGCAAGGTTTGCTTTTTGGCTCTGGCTAAAGAAAATGAATGCCTTTATCATTTTCGAATGTCCATGTGACATGTAATTTCAACAAAATTTAAAGCAAGTTCTAGAGTAACAACTCAATAGATGAATATCACACACGAGAAAGATAATCATTATAGGCTCAAAAGCTCACAATTAAATACTTTCAAATTCAGCTCATTCAATCTCAAAATTCATCACCAAATCCAATAATCAGTTGTTCAATCATGCTATAAAATCTCTAAACTCAATTGCCGCATGCTTCAAACTTATATACTTCTTAAAATCATTGAAAAGCACTCATACAATTTTTTTAAAAAAATCAAACCTCTCTTTTTTTTAGAAGAAACAGGAAGAAAGAAAAAAATGCAACTAATATAAGATGCGTCTCAAGAGTTAAGAATAACTCTTTACTCTGCCATCTTTTCACACCCCTTGCATCTAATGGTTTTACTAACTAACTATCTAATGGAGAAATTATACTCTTTTTTTTCCTCCCCCAACCTAAATCAGACATTGTTCTTAATGTGTTTAAGAGATTAGAGAATTTTTTTTAAACCTAAACACATAATAAATTGAACCAAAATGCTAAGAGTAAAATCATAAGATAAAGGAAAGTTACAACCGGAGAGCGATATCTAGATTCTGCTTCTGACTGCTGTCTGAAGATTACCCACCCATGTGCTCGACTAACAGATCTGGTTGAGGTTCATAGGTTTGCACTTGATCCAGTAGTTAATTAACAATTGGCGCAGAAATGATGGAATAATGAGTCGCTTGGGGTATGAATCCTGTTTCCACAGCATGATCAAGAAAAGGCAACAGGTTATCATAAAAACCATTAACATTTAACAATCCTAATGACTTTTTGTGAAAGTTAAGTTTAGCCCAATATGCAACGCTCGAGATCCCATCTAATGTTTTCAGACCACCAAGTATAACGATAAAAGCTTCAGCATGGTAGAACATTCGTCTAGTTCGTTCAGGGAGGATTAAAACCTCTAACTCTTGCCTTAAGGAGAAGATGTGATTTTCTAACTCCTTCACCCTTACGCATAAACCTTTACTACCATTAATGGTTGCAGCAATAGCCACACTTGCTCTTAGGCCCTGAATACCTCCCTGTTAGACAAAATTGATCTTCCTAGTAGCTAATGCATGTCCCAGTTCCTATGCTGTAGGTATAAACTCTCAATCCTTTCCTGAGTCAGTTTCACTGAAAATGCAGATAGATTTAAATCTACAATTTAGGGTGATATCACTCCTTTTCCTTTTCCCCTCAAATATTTTGTGTTTTTACAAGTGAAAGAATACATATTTATACTACTAATACAACAACAACAAAATCATGCAAATCACACATTTTTCAAAAAAAAAAGTTTGAAAAATATTACTGACATAAATGGCCAGTGGGCCATTACGTGAAGAAATTAAGTAAAGTGAGTAAAGAATGTCAAAAAGTTACTGAAAAGATAAGACAGATTAGACAAAAGCATGATTATGTACAGTAGGCTCACATCTTTCTCTGGTTTTACGTCCAGTAACGGGATGAATGCTTTCTATGAATCCAGGATTTGCTTCCTATCCAGTTTTCTTATAAACTGTCAAACAAGGTCTTTTAACGTCAGATTCCCAAAACGATCACGCTCTTTTTCTTTGTTGAATATGTCAAATAAATCGTGAAGAATACAATGAACATCACCACTAGGATGCGTCTCAAGAGTCTAAATGATATCATCCAATGACTCCTTACTCAGTCCATCCTTTATAAATTGAATTTTATCTTCTCGATTGATCGAAACCATACCTTTGCTTCGACAGTGTTGATCACAATTCCTCCTTGCACATCTAGTACAAACTTGCATTCTTTTAGCTATTCTCTTTTTGGAATAAGAGCTTCTTCTCATTCCTGGCATAGGTTTAATAAATGATTCATGAATCTCACCTATTAAATGCTTGAAAGTTTTCATTCTTTCAAGTCAACAGCTATAGATCTTCGGGAGCACATCCTTGGGAAGAGTAGGAAACATGTTCTTGAGATTTGCAAGAAATTCCTCCATGACAATAATGAGAATTAAAATTTAAGGATGCAGTGCAAAGTGCTTTAATGAGTAGGAAAGAAAAATAAAAGAGTAGGAAAAGAAATTTTGGGTTGCCTCCCAAATAGCAGCCCTTCTTTAATGTCTTTAGCTAGACAAAGACCAAATCAATAATTTTTTTAGGGCTTACCTATTGTTTCCTCAAAAGCGATAACAGTTTTCAAAGTATTGAGCGTACCGTCATTATACTCTTTCAGCCTTTGCTTGTTCACTTTGAATTTTTGATCACCATCTTGAATCTCCATTGCTCCATATGGCCATGTTTGAATCACAGTAAAAGGTCCAGACCACCTTGATCTTAGCTTTCCCAGAAAGAGCTTTAGTCTTGACCTATACAACAGCACTTTTTGTCCTGGTGTGAACTCTCGTCTCAAAATTCTTTTGTCATGCCACATTTTTGTCTTCTCCTTATATAACTTGGCATTGTCATAAGCTTGTTGTCTAAATTCTTCAAGGTCATTGAGTTGGAGAAGTCTCTTTTCACCAGTTGCCTTTAAGTCAAAATTTAAGGCTTTTATTGCCTAATATGCTCTGTGCTCCATTTCTACTAGAAGATGGCATGCTTTTCCATAGACCAATTGATACAGAGATATACCAATAGGTGTCTTAAAAGTAGTTTTATAAGCCCAAAGTGCATCATCTAATTTTTTTGCCCAGTCCTTCCGATTGGAATTCACCATCTTTTCTAGGATCCATTTCAATTCTCTGTTTGAGATTTCCACTTGCCCGCTAGTTTGTGGATGATATGGAGTTGCAACCTTATGAGTGACTGCATATTTAACAAGCACAGATTGAAGTTGTCACTAGTGAAAAAAGTTAATTTGGCATCAGTTAAAATTATATTTTCACTACATCATATAGGGTGTAGCAAAATTACGTGTAGCGGAATATATACATTCTGGCGTCACTTGCTTAAGATATGATGCCATAAATAAATATATTACGGAGTCAGTTGCTCAAGATATGATGTCGTAAAGGAATATATTACGGCATCGTATTATAACTAAACCGACGCCATAATAGACTATTATGGCATCTTGCATATGCTCAACCGACTCCGTAATAGAGACATAATTGTTTATGGTGTCTGTTCTTATCTAAATTAATGTTATAATTACCAATTACGACGTCGATTGTGGTCATAATTGAAGCCATAATTGTAATATAATTTTTTTAAAAAAAATAGCTAAATTTATATATATTAACTCCTCTTTCAAGAACCTGCTATCATATAGAGCCAATGGACAATAATGCAATGTTGACAAAAAATGTATAATAATGTAAGTCTTGCAACTAATGCATAATATAAATAAATGGTCAAAACAAAAGTGTGTATCTAATATTATTAAATTACATAAGAGAACCATTTCCAACTTATCATTCTACTCTAATTTTGTTAAATGTAGAAAGTATTCAGACCAAATGTCACATATCTCTCTTATTTGTACTTCAGAATAAGACTTTAAACTTCGAAAATGCTGCAAATTAAAAAAATCTTTAGGTAAGCAATATTATGAGAAAAACTAAAGTCTAAACTAAAATTATGACATATATATATTATTACCTTGTTAAATGAGTTAGTGATGCCCTCAGTGATGATTTCATACATATATCGCATCACATAATATCCACACTCAAAACTTTTGAGTTGTTTATAGCACTTGAATGTACACAAAGAAGAACAATCAAATTCAGTAAACCAATAATATAATTCATCAATCCATTGTTTAAATTTAAAGTATTTACCTTCAAAGGGACCTAATTGACATTACTTTGACCATTCTTTCCCACCAACATATAATGCATCTTCAAAGATCTATTATTAAAGAATTGTAAGAAAATAATATATTCAAATATTATAGAATAAAGTTTTACATAAAACTTACATTTCAAACACCCACTTCGCATCTTCACTCATTGCCCATTTTAAAGAACATAACCAATATATAATACGTTCACGTGGGCAAATAACAGCGAGCCTCCAATGATTACTACAATATAAATTCATATTAATATTATGTCGTTAAGAAAGTTTTTACTTAATTAATTGATGAATTATAAATAAATACCTTTCTATAAATGGTGCAAACCATCACTTTTTATTCCCTTCTTTAATTGTCCTTCCAATATATAATGTTCTCTCACTCACATTATTGTTTCCAGATGATTGAATAGAATGTGGGTATAAGAATCCATAATTATTGATCTTACCTAATTATTTGCAGAGATTGTGGAGATACCTATGAAAATGGGAAATAAGTTAGTGAAGAAATAAAAAAAACATAAATGTTAAATTCAAAAATAAAAGTGCATACTTACTTAAGAACAAGTTGAATAATTGATATGTTTACCCAATCAAAAGAAATGAAACCAATAACATCCTGCTTAAAGATCCTTAATTCAATATTAAATGAAGAGCAATGTGCATAACTTCCTATAAACTTTATAACTTTCAAACCAACTACAATCCAAACATTAAATAGTAATATATGCTTTTACAATAGTTTTAAATTAAGAAAGAGAATGAGTATTTTGAAATTACCTAAATAAAACAACACCTCCAATGTGTCTTCAATTGCTCTATCTTGGCCAACATACAATTATATTTGTAGTAGAATTCTCTAGTTACAAGGTGAACACAAAAAAAAGAACAACTTTAAGATGAAGTGTAAGACCTCACTTCATTATTGATATTGCTCAGAGTAGCAATTGCGTAGCTCAGTAGGCATATAGAAATAGCATAAATATACTGATATATTGAAACAATATTGCTTGATGACATACAGAATTCCCCATAGGGGTGTACATAATAATACATACCTTAACAAATATAAAGGTCTTTAGATAACCAACGCCTCCTCTCGTATTGGCCCGGAACCTTCCGTCACTAGTAATTACGATTATGCTCTTTCAGCCACTGTTTGCTGCTGAAAACTTTAAATGTTTATGGAAAGGGTGAGATTCGGGGGAATCTCAGTAGTAACATGCTTTCAAACATATAGAATGTGAAAATAGATATGCTATGTCATGTCATGTAAGATGATCGAAACTATGTGTACAATTGCCCAAGGCCAAACTATATGTCTGCACCTTGGTCTACTTGGCGCCATTGTTGGGTCCCTGACCACAACATGGCGAATTGGTATGTCAAAGACACTAGCTCATGTTACAATGAATGACATATACAACATTTAGTAATCACATAGTATACCTAGGAAGAAGTTACTACCTGGAACGTGCCCTTTCCTTACCTGTCAATCGATTCAGCTCCTTCTTCGGCTCAGACTATCGGTATATCCTAAAATTATAAATTTAGGATACATGAGTTATTATTTATTCATAACTCATTCTAAACTCATTGTGTTGGTTATCTTGAATCAAAAATACAAAATTACCAAAATACCCCTGGGAACCCGGTCTACGCCCTTTTGTACCGGTCAAATTGTACTATTCCAAAAATCATGACCCAAGCTAATCCTACACAATTTTGTGTGTAGCATCAATTTTTGACTTTAGATTAGTCAAAATCAGGCCCAAATTATGAAATTACCCTTGGCAGCCCCTAATGTAGGGTTTTAAGGGTAGTTTGGTCATTTTGCATTCTAGGGCTTTTCTCACTTCGCAGTCTCCATGAACCCTATACAATTTTCCCTTATAAACTCAATGGAACCATCAAATTGATGAAATTCCAGACCAAACAGGACGAAAATGCCCCTGGACCAGATTTTGAAAAATTAAGGGAAAATGTTGTTTCTTGATTTTAAATCCATAAACCTCCTTCTTTTCACCTCTAATCACTTGTTTAATAACTTAAACACCTTTTCCCCATGAATATGAGAAAATTGGGTAGCATAACCCCTTAGGGTTTGAGCTTCCCAAAACCACAAAGTCATGAAAACCAAGCCAATAACTAATCACACTACCAACAACAAACATAAATCAACAAGTTAGGCAAGGTTCCATGATTTACCTTTGATTCCTTGGATTTCTCTCTCTAAAACATCATTGTTCACTCCCTTCTCTCTCTTGATTTATCTTGAAAAATATGGATTTCAAAGAGGAGAAGAGGTTAAGAGAAGTCTACATGGAGTTAGAAGGTAAGAACAAGTGAAAAATCACTTAAAACTCACCTTGGATGCCTCTTGAACTTTGCTCTCTCTTCTCTTCTTGTGTTTTCTTATGAGCTCTCTCTCTCTCTTGCTCTCTTGGTTCAGCCGAAATAATGGAATGGAGAAGGGGAATAAAGTGCTCTTCAAATATCTCTATTTGCTTTAAGTAATAATAATATTGTTTATTGCTAATTGTCATATGTTGTTTTTACTTGGCCATTATTTTTCCTCTTGAATAAACATGAGCCAAGTTAATTGATTTCTCTTTTCTCTTTCCATAATTGACGTGAGATGGCTGTTTAAAGAAGTCCAAGGATGCTTTTACAATATCTCTCATCTTGCACTTTAACTAAGATTACTTTTACATGTGCATGTTTCCAATTGACTATTATTTTTTTTCTCTTCTTCTTACTTTAATATTCATTAAATGAATATTTCTCTTGCTTGCCTCATTTTGCTGACCGAAATGTCAAGGGAAATAGGAAATAATTAAATGCCACTTGCATCATCTATTATTCCCTTTTAGATAGTAACATGTGCTTAGTTCTAATTGGCTCTTGCTTTTATTTTGCTTAAATTAAATATGGGTCACATAAATTATTTCCCTTTCTTGCTCCCTACTCCAGCAAATATTTATCTCAATTAAAGGGAAAAACAAATGATTGATTGCTTTATTGGTCAAATGACCATTTTGCCCTTATATTTTTGTGATTTTTGCACATGCTGGAAATTGGGCAGAATTTTCATCATACTTTGAAAATTCATATTAATTGTATAAAAATCCAATTAGGGTGGTTTTAAAGGCTATGTGACCCTTATTAAGTCTATTCATAATAAAAAATATATTCTTTAGCCAATTAGAAGGTCACACTTCCCAGAATATTTTTTTTGGAAGCTGCCCCAGAAAATCGCCTGTTTTATTAGGCTAACTTCAAAAATACATAAATCCTTGTGTAAAACTACAATTGCCTTATATAACCTATAAAATTAAATCTTGATAAGTCTACTTTGATTCTAGAAATTTTAAAAATTTTTAGACATCATTTGGAGCTTGAAAAATGCCACAGAATCAAGATTGTCACACCGGGAACTTCATCGGTAACAATACTACTTTGTGTTCTAGCATAATTGTGTTGTGTGTGACTTATAATTGCTTTGTTTTATCCTTCCCTATGCTCTTTAATACCCCCAAGGGTATAAATAAATTTTAGGGAATATTCTTATATTCTATTTGCACACTTGCTAAATCAAGACTTAGCAATCCACTTGATTTCGGCTTTTTCGCAAGCCTCTAGTCCCAAAATTTGGGATGTTACATGAAGCAATGTTTAATGGGTACGTTAGAGATACATTTTAATTCATTTATATATACGTAATTCATTGTCTTCCTAGTCCATTTTATAATTCATTGTCTTTCTAGTCCAAAAAATCAACTTTTGAATCTAGCTTGTGTAATACCCCAAAATTTTAAGAAAAGGAAACTGAGAATAAGCCTAATTTAAGTGGACTACTAGGCCCTGGTTTGGCCAGTGTCACAAATGGACACGAGTAATTCTTACCAATAACGCAAGGGCAAAATGATAATTTTACCAATAAAGCAAGATATGGGTATTTTTCCCAATGATTGTAATGAGATGGGAACTAAAAAGGAGAGAAACAAATATTAAGTGAATTAATACCCAAGAAAAGACAAAGAGCCATGAAGTATAAGGCTACGATTTACCACATGAAGGTGGTATAATGAGATAGTTTTAGAATAATAATTTTCTCTATGAGTTTCATTATTTTATTGGATGAATAAGCATGATAAAGGAGATGAATTATCATGCAAGAAAGCTAAAGATGTGGACTAATGAGTATAGCCACATAAGATCCATTTCTAATGACTCACCATCCTTTCTCATTATATTTCTATGTGCCAAATGAATCAGATAAGAATGAAAGAAACGAAGAAAGAGAACACAGCGAGAACGAGAACAGACATGGAGGAGAGAAAAAAGAGAGAGAAATATTGAGAAGGCCGAAACGCTATCTAAACGGCGTCTTCTCTCCAAGTGCCCTTCTCTAACATTCTTCTACTCATCACAAGCTACAATTCTATGGATTTGGATTCTCGATTGGAGGTTGTTGGTGCCATCTCGTCGGTCAGAGTGTCACCGGAATTCCGAACTAAATTCATAAACGAGTTAAGGTAAGCATATGCTTCCTTTCTACCATTTCAGTTTGTTGATTGGATGAGTATAGGAGAAGTTGAGTACTATTTATCTCTCATTCAATTATGCATTTTAATGGTTAAAACTATATCTAATGCTTTCCTAACTAGTTAATCATGTGATTATAAGTAAAAAAGAGATGATTAGGAAAGACAGAACGAGAAACCGGCACAACTCATCCGAGAACTCATAATTGCTATTAATTGTGTGGCATGATGAAGGAATTGGAATTTCATCAATTGAATGATTCCATTGAGTTCATAAGAGTAAAATGAGTAAGTCTCATGTTGATGTCGAAGTGAGAAAATGCCTGGTGTGTGAAATGACTGAATTACCCTTAAAGCACTAAGAAATGGCTGTCAAGGGGTATTCTCATCATTTAGGACCTGAATTTGAGTAAACCAAGGTTACCAATGGATTCTACATATGAAATTGTGTAGAATTAACCTAAGTTGATATTTTGGGTAAAGTGCAAGTAATTGGGTACAAATGGGCATAAGCTAAGTATTAGGGGTATTTTGGTAATTATACAACTATGAGTCAAGATAACCAATAATATGAGTTCAGAATGAGTTACGAGCAGTTAATAATCGGAGCTAGACAAAGGACGAGCTGGAAAGGTCATATTCCAGGTAGTAACTTCCTTCATACTATATTATGTGATATCATTATGGATGTCATACATTGTAACCTGAGCTAGTGTCCTAGAGACACCAATCCGCCTTGTTGCGATCGGGGACCCAATAAGGGCACTAAGTCAACCAAAGTGTGAACGTATAGTTTCTCCTTGGGCAAGTGTACACACGAACATATGATCATCTTACATGCCATGACATTGCATATCTATTTTCACATCCTATTTGTATGTAAGCATGTTACTACTGAGATTCTCTCGAATCTCACCCTTTCCATACAAAATGTAAGTTTTCAGCTGTTGTCGATGGCTTGATAAGCGAGGAGGATGATTCCATCAACTGGATGTTACGGAGTAAAGCAAGATGAGGAAGTTGGTTATCTGAAGGTTGTGTAATGTATTTTAAGGTTGTAGCTATTTGTATATCCCTATGAAAACTATGTAGCATTATCAAGCATTATTATCATCATTATTGTTGTTGTAATAACATTAGTATATTTATTCTATTGCTATGTGCCCTATGCTGTGTAATCGCGAATCTGAGTGATGTAATTGATGGGATGAGAGTCCCTACAATTCTTCCGCATATGCTACTCTGAGCACTATCCCATAAGGGGACAAGTACGTTACATTTTTAGTATCAGAGAAATGAGGTCCTTACATTTTTGGGATTAAGGACGCTACAACTTGTTTCATAATGCTCAAGTTAGATCAAGGCTTTTACAAAGTTAAAAATCATAGTAATGAGCTTCTAAATGAACCATAAATCACAGTTAAATAGTAATGAACACAAGTTCAAGTATTAGGTCAAAAGAATTTTTCCTAAAGTAAAACAATCATTTCAAATGAACCGCCTTATGTTGCCCTTTGTTATATCCTCTAGTTGTTTCTTCATTACAATTGAGTGTCTTTTTGATTCACTGATAATGGATTTACTTACTTAATTTTATGATTAAAAAAATGGCTTGAGTAGGACTAATGTGTTAACCGAGTCTAGACTTAATTTCAAAACAATCTTGTGCAAATTGTTTCAGACTTACTGTCATAAAAAAATTCCGTGTCATAAGCCTAATGGTATAAACATGATATATAATAGCTAGTCTTGTCTGCATCATTTATATGCATAAGCCTAATGGTATGACTGTAAGGCTGCAGATTTCATATGGGAGGTTCTCAACAAAGTCAAGAGAAAATGTGAGATACTTGTTCATAATGCCAGCAGATGATATAGTTATGATTTGGATTGGATAGAGTAATCTGAGTGACATTTTTTTCATCCCACCCCTTTCCTCTAGGTCACTCTCTCCCATAAAACCATCTAACCTATAACATTTTTTCTGGCTGTAATTTAGTAGACTAGTAGATAAAACTAAGCAGGTAGCCATAATTGATTTTGTTCTAAGACAACTAGAATAATTTATGGCATCAAATAACTGTGATTATTTTGATAGCATGGAGCCTTTAATGACAAGCAAGTTCAGCAACTATTAACTCACAGTGTAATATTTTAGTGACAGCAAGAGAGCTTATCATTGTAGTGTATTATCAGCAATTTCAAGCACTAAATTTCAATAAAAATCTGTAGGGAAAGAAAGTCTTGACAGCAAATTGAGGCTTCAATGATGGCACTAAGTAATCAAGCAACTCAATCAAACTAAGCAATGACCTAATGCTATGCAATGATATGTATGCAAAATAAGAAGAACATACAAAAAATCTTTATGTGAATTTTCTAGAAAATATTTCTATGTAAACAAAAACAAAATGGTAAGAAAACTAAAGTATGCACAAACTAAGACTCAAATGTCTTCATACTCATATTCCTTCTCGACAATAGATGCTAGGAACATTTATAGAGCCTTAGGCTTTATCAGTATTGTCATCTAAACCAACTTTGCCACTCAAAGTCAAGGAGGAAAAGTTTGTATAGATAATGAGAATACATCATAATCTTAGTTAATTATATTCATGAAAAATCTATATAATCATTAGTCTTAGTTAATCATTAGTCTTAATTAACTAAGACTCATGAACACAAACTAAGACTCTTCCTTCTCTACAGAATCATCATTATCTCTCTGGTCCAGTTTTACTTTCTCAAATTCCAATCTCTCTAATGTCTGCTTCTTCTGTGTTTTCCAATTTCTTGATCTATTATATGACATCTTAGTTAATCATTAGTCTTAATTAACTAAAACTCATGAACACAAACTAAGACCCTTCCTTCTCTACAAAATCATCATTATCTCTCTGGTCTAGTTTTTCATTCTCATATTCCAATCTCTCTAATGTCTACTTCTTCTGTGTTTTCAAATTTCATGCTCTACTATATGTTCACCACCAAGTCCTAAGCCAAGGTATAAATGAAGAAGGATACTAAAAAAGACTCCTAATATTGGAAGACTTCATTAAGGTTTGTGCATTTGAGTATATGATTCCAGTAACAAAGTCTAATATACACATCATGAGAAGAAATGAAGACTAGAAATGAAATAGAGTATTACTAAAGTACTCTTGGAAACTAAAAGAAAACCAGAAACCAATGTTATTGTAACAGAACAAAAATCTTATCAATATAAAAGCCAAATAACGTAACATAGCATCACGAAAGAACTCTTCAAAATGCAATGAAAACCAAAAACTAGGGTTATTCTTATAGAGCTAAAATCAATATGAGAATCAAGAAATGAAACAGAACAACAAGAGAAGTACTCTTGGAAACAAATACTATATGTAATACTGTGTGCAATAAATAACTTGTTAGTCCCCTGCAACCTTGCAATTTGGAGGAATATCACGACCCACGATAGCATAGTGAAGATTTTAGATTGAATGAGTTCACGATAAAGACTCCTACAACAATCTGGAAGCTCTATCTGGAAGCCGCGATACAACATCATTAAAGGGAATCTATGAAGTTAGTAAAGCTTGAGCAAAATTCATATAGAGAAACCGCAAATTTGAAGCTAGCAGAGGGTTTTTGTTGAAAGAATTAGGGCGTCGAGTGGATTTGAAACCGACACTAGAGAGAAGCTGGGAATTTGAGCAAGGCTTTCTTTCAATGAATTAGGGCGTCAGGTAGATTTGAACTGACGCCATATTCCCCTTTTTGTTAAAAAAAATAGTTGACATATTTCTAAGACTTCCTTAGAGCCATGTCGCCATGTAGGTGATAATTAAGGCATTGGATTTCTATAACATCCAACATTATAAGTAAGTTTTCTAAATAAACTATAAATTATATTGATTAAGTTCTACCTATAAATTTATCATCCAATATTTTTATAATTAACTAGGTTTAGATTCTGAGTTATAAATGACCCATTCAAAAAAAATTAATTTATAATATAACTATAATATCATTATATTTTGAAAAAAAATATTTTTAAAAATTTATTTATAGTATTTAATTACAATTATGGCATGTTATATTTTAAATTTATTTATTTCACAATTAAAATTCCCAAACTTCATATTAATTATGGCTTCTAGTGCTTATTAAACTGATTGCATAATTATTATTGTTACAGCATCTTAATTATGACATTAGTTGAATATACATTCGATGTCATATTGTACATTACGACATCAATTACACTTAAAACAGAAGCTAAATTTGTGTCACATGAATTATCACTTCTGTTCTTCAAGTAACTGATGCCATATTGCACATTACGGCGTCTGTTACATGTAAAACAGAAGCAAAATAACGTCACATGAATTATCACTTCTGTTCTTCAAGTAACTGATGCAAAATCATGTAATTAACTTAACTTTTTGCACTAGTGTGTTGATTGCAAAAATGTCTTCCTCCATTACTGATAATAGCTACTCCAAATCGCGTGAAAATATTTTTCCTTAAAAACTTCACAACTACACGATAATCATTTGTAGGAAAATCAGCTGCTTAACCCATTTGGAGACATAACCAACAGCTACTAAAATAAATTGATTGCTGAATGAGGATGGAAAAGGCCCCATAAAATCGATCCCCCATACATCAAAAAGCTCAACTTATAAGATGTTAGTTAAAGGGGCTTCATGTCTCCTTGAGATATTTCCCGTTCTTTGACATCTGTCACAAGTTGTCACAATCTTATGGGCATCCTTAAAAAGTGTAGCCCAGTAAAACCCAGATTAAAGGACTTTAATAGTTGTTCGATTTGCTCCAAAATGACCACCATATGGGGATAAATGGCATTGATTTAAGATGATGGCCATTTCTTCCTCAGGAACACATCTTCTGATAATTCGATCTGGGCAGTGTTTATATAAGAAAGGACCCTCCCAAATGTAATGGCTTACATCAACTAGAAACTTTTTCTTTTGTACTTCAGAAAGTTCATAAGGCATTACTCCGCTTGCTAAATAATTTACAAAATCAACATACAAAGGGGTGGGTTGTGATTGCATGGCAAAGAGTTGCTCATTTGGGAAATTCTCCTGGATGGGTGATTCTCTCTTTTGCTTAATTAGCTCTAACTGAGAAAGATGATCTACAATGAGATTCTTGGTCCCTTTTTATCTTTAATTTCTAAGTCAAATTCTTATAGTAGAAGCACCCATCTGATCAATTAGGCTTAGCATCTTTCTTCTCTATCAAGTATTTGATTGCGGAGTGGTTCATCCAGACAATGACCTTTGACCCGATCAAGTAGGCTCTAAATTTGTCAAATTCAAACACTACTACTAGAAGCTCCTTTTCTGTTGTTGCATAATTCAGCTATGCATCTGAGAGTGTCCTGCTGGCATAATAGATGGCATGAAAAACCTTGTCTCTTCTTTGGCCTAAAATAGCTCCGACTGCATAATCACTTGCATCACACATCATTTTGAATGGAAGGTTCTAATCTGGAGCTATGATAATTGGTGCAGATGTCAAGGCTCTTTTTAGAGTCCAGAAGGCTGATAAACATTCCTCATTAAACATAAAAGGAGTGTTTTTCTCTAACAACATGCAAAGTGGCTTTGTGATTTTGGAGAAGTCCTTGATGAATCTTCTATAGAAACCCACATGTGCTAAAAAACTCCGAATACTCTTGATTGAGGATGGAGGTGGTAACTTTTTAATTGTTTCAATCTTGGCTCGGTCCACTTCAATGCCTCGATCAGATACCTTGTGACCTCGCACAATTCCTTCTTTCACCATGAAATGACATTTCTCCCAATTTATAACTAAATTTGTCTCCACACAATATTGTAAAACTTTAGCCAGATTTGAAAGACAATGATCATATGATTCTCCAAAGATTGAGAAATCATTTATGAACACCTCAATGGATTTTTTCACCATATCTGAAAAGATCGCCATCATGCTCCTTTGAAATGTTATCAGTGAATTACATAGACCAAATGACATCTTTCTAAAGGAAAATGTACCATATGGACATGTAAAAGTTGTTTTCTCTTAATCTTCTGGTGCAATTGTGATTTGATTATATCCTGTGTACCCATCCAAAAAATAATAGTAGGCTTTCCTAGATAGTCTATCAAGCATTTGGTCTATAAATGGTAGTGGAAAGTGATCTTTTCTAGTAGATTTATTGAGCTTTCTGTAATCAATACACACTCTCTAGCCCATTACTGTTCGTTGTGGAATTAGTTCATTTTTCTCATTAAGCACCACCGTCATTCCACCTTTCTTTGACACAACTTCAACTAGACTTACCCACTGACTGTCAGCGATTGGGTAGATTATACTAGCATCTAGCTACTTTATTACCTCTTTCTTACCACCTCCTTCATATTCGAATTAAGTCTTCTCTGGTGTTCAACTGATGGCTTATAGTTATCTTCCATTAGGATCTTATGCATACAAATGGAAGGATTGATTCCTTTTATATCAGCTATCGACCATCCAAATGCTGTTTTATACTCCCTTAGTACTCTTAATAACTTTTCTTATTTTTTGGGAGTAAGAGATGTAGAGACAATCACTAGTAATGTTGAGTTTTCTCCCAAATAAGCATACTTTAAGTGGGATTGTAGTGTTTTCAACTCCAGTTCTGGTGGCTTTTCTACTGATGGTACCGGCTTACTCAGTCTTTCTCCCAAATCTTCAAATGGTTTCCTGATAAAAATTGGGCAATTTGCATCAAGGTACCTAATCTGCTCCAAGACTTTAGGATTAGTAGATTTTGATACATCTACCATTCCCATTGCTAATGGTTGATCCATGCAGATTTTGTTCACCACGTCTTTTGTGTAGCTGGTCAATGTATCTACTCTATAACAGGCGTCACCTTCATTTGGAAAGGACAAAGCCTTAAAGATGTTGAAGGATACTTGATCATCTCGAACTCACAAGGTTAACTTTCCATGTTGTACATCTATTAAAGTTCTCCCAGTTGCTAAGAATGGCCTCTCAAGAATGATAAGAAATTATTAGTCTTCTTCCATATCGAGTATGATGAAATTAGCTGGAAATATGAGTTTGTCCACCTTGACCAGAACATCTTCCAAGACACCTCTCGGATGTTTTATTGATCAGTCAGCTATAAGTAATAAAACTGTCGTAGGCTTCACCTCTCCAAGACAGAGTTTTCTGTAGACGGATAGAGGCATGAGATTTACACTCTCTTATAGGTCACAAAGTGCTCTTTCAAAGTTGCATTGACCTATGGTGCAAGGTATGCAAAAGCTTCCTAGATCTTTCAGCTTTGGTGGTAGTTTCTTTTGCAGAATGGCACTACACTCTTCAGTAAGTGCAACTGTCTTGAATTCCTCCATTTTATGCTTATTTGAAAGAATATCCTTTATGAATTTTGCGTAGCTGAGCATTTGGTCAAGAGCATCTGCAAAAGGGATGTTGATATGTAGCTTTTTGAAAACCTCCAGAAACTTTTTAAACTGCTTGTCTAGCTTTACCTTTACAAGTCTCTAAGGATATGGAACTGGTGGTACATATAGAGGAGGATTATCTGGAAAGCTGATTCTTCCTGGTATCACATTATCCTCTTTAGGATTATGTGCTTCCTTGTTTTATTCTTCTTTACTTTCTTTTTTTCATCTTTCTTCTGTTGAATTACATGATCTTTCAATTCTTTCCCACTCCTTAATGCAACGGCCTTCACATACTCTCTTGGATTTTTTTTCAATGTCACTTGGAAGAGTACCTGGTTGTCTGGAGTTCAACATATTTGCAATTTTGCCCATCTAAATCTCCAAGTTCTTTATTGAGGCTACTTGGTTTTTGAATGTTGCGTCAGTCCTAGCTATGAATTGAGATGTATTTATGGTTAGTTGATCCAGTGCATCTTCTATATTCACTTTCTGCTGTGGTGGATTTGGTGGTTAAAGAGCTTGTCGCTGGTAGTTCCCTTGTGGCTTGAACACATTTTGATTATTCTTCCAACTAAAGTTTGGATGATTCTGCCCACCTGGATTATAAGTGTTTGAGAATGGATCATTTCTTTGATTTCCGATGTAATGAGCTTGCTCAGACTGAGAAGGCTTCTTGAATTTGCGTGTTTATATGAGGTTCTTCATATCAATCACAGGTTTCATGAGGAATGCTGATTGCATTTGCTTGACTTGTCAATGAGTTCAATTGCTTGGATATAGATGCAACTTGAGAAGACAAAGTTGTAAGGATATCCAGCTCGTGTGCTTCAAGCACTTTCTTTGAAACATGATGTTCAGAAGGCCATTGGTATGCATTGTCTGCCATCTCCTCAAGAAGATTGTAAGCATCTTCTAGACTCTTTCCCATAAAAGATCCTCCAGCTGCAGCATCTATAAGAATTATGGTTGTATGCGTCATCCCATTATAGAATGAGTGCAATTACCACCAATTTGGTAACCCATGATGTGGACATTTTCTTAGCAACTCCTTGTATCTTTCCCATGCTTCATAGAGACTCTCAAATTCATGTTGAGTAAATGAGGTAATTTCATTCCTCAATTTAGTTATTTTTCCTGAACGAAAGTATTGTGCCAAAAATTTATGCACTAAGGCATCCCATGTAGTTATGGCTTCCACTGGTAGAGAGTATAGCTAGCTCTTAGCCTTATCCCTAAGTGAGAAAGGGAAAAGTCTAAGTCTAATAGCGTCATCAGTAACACCATTATGCTTGAATGTGTCACAAATTTCTAGGAATCTGACTATATATCTGTTGGGATCTTCTATTGGTAAACTACCAAAATGGATTGCTTGCATCATCTGAATAATTGTAGGCTTGAGTTCAAAATTATTAGCTGCTACTGGCGGTTTTCTGATTTCAGAAGTTGTCTCCATGACTATTGGTATTGCATAGTCATGGAGTGTTTTGGTATCTGTTGTTTCTCCATCCGGATTTGCCATCAGATTAATTGAAGTAGACTGCTTTCGAATTCTTTGATTTCTTCAACAAGTTCTTTTGATCTCCAAATCATAAGGTTGTAATTAAGTCTTCTTCAATCTTGTCATGCACTAAGCAAAAGCCTGAAAAGAAACACAAGACACCAAAAAGAAGACAAATGTAATGTAAAGACCAAATTAGTATTAAAATTACTTGGTATTAATATTAATGACAACAATCCCCAGCAACGGCGCCAAAAACTTGTTACAAGTGTAGGATGGTGTATTTAGAAGTGCTAGTGTACACTGTCATAAACAAGTAATATAGAGGTGAGTAGAGTATCGTTCCCACGATGATTAATCACTAAGTACCAAAATTGATAATCTTAATACTATTTAGCTTATCGATTAGTTTATGATTATGAATACAAGATAAAAATAATTAAATGTGAATGCAATTGATATGAAGAAAAATATGAGAAAAAGACCCTAGGGATTAGATTTTACTTAACAAATTTCAGATTGAATCACCTATCTATTCTAGTCCAATTTATTCCACATGATTGATAGTCAAGTTTCCTTAATTTAATTACTAGCCTCTTCCAAGGTCAAGTAATTCTATAATTAATCGCTAACCCAATATATTCTTATATGAATTTAAGCAATCAATCATGCATTAAGATTATGGAACTCATTTAAGACTAAACAACCCATATGAATATATTCCTATTTTATATGCAAATTATGGTTTTAATTATAGGATCGACACATATGTATCTCCTTCCGGTTTCAACATGCATATTAAAATCATCCAAAAGGTGGCTAATCAATTGAAAGCATTAAGAACAATAATTAAAACTCAATCATAAAGGAAAAACTAGAACTAGATTTAATAAGTTAAGATTCAATCCGTCATTAGTAAGCTACGTCATTACCCTAGGAAAATTAAAATTTAGCTCATGATGAAATTAAAAACAAAACCAAAATAAATTGAATACTTCATAAATATTACAGAAAACATGATTATTAAATTTTGAAACATAAAGATACAACTAAAAGATGCATGAAAATAGAAAAATCTAGCCTTCCATATAGGAGGTAAAATCTTCCATGTAGGAGGTAACCTATACCATCCATAAATGAGGACTACCTAAACCTTCCATGAAAGAGGTATGCAAGAACAACAAAATGCATGAAATTAAACTCTAAAATGGTGTCTTCCTTTATGCCTTCCACTCCTCTATAGATGAATTAGGTGTAAGAATTTTCACATGTTAGGTAAGAATCTTGACTCTAAGCCACCAATATTGACTTTGTGACCACCTTGCTCCTTGATTGCAGCTAACGTTTGGCAATTAAAATGTTTGAATCTCACTTTGTTGTCTTCATGAAAGTTGTAGATATGGATTTTATCTTAAAAACACATGTGAGAGCTCCTCACTTCAACATTTGTAGCTCAAGTTATGGTCAAATTAGTGGATAAAGTTCAGACTTGGACAAAATCACGTGCTCACCTTCTAAGCAAAATTCGGAGTTCTTAAGAACATAACCAGGTTTTTCCTCAACATAAAAGTTGTAGGAATTTTTCTCATTTTTCTATCCTTATAAAGAACATCCCAATTCGACATCTAGAGATCCAAATATTATCTAAAAACTGAAACAGGGTCGAAATTTAGTATTTTCCAATTAATTCTATTTTATGTCAAATCATTATTTATTTATCAATTACACCCAAATTTATTACATTAAGCTCAAATGTCATCCAAAAACGCTTCTTATAAGGGAAAACAAATGTGCAGATATTTTACTTATCAATTTAATACAAGACATTATTTTTCTTTTATACGGGATTGAAATAGTTTTACATAGGAACTTGAATCACCTCAATTGAAAATTCCTATCATGAGTTATGATTTTTTAAAGTTCCTTAAAAGTTTAGGGGTAGATTTTTAGTTAAGTCCTGAAGAAAACGTGTAGCTTTGTGGCTTGGTAACCTCTTCAAAATTTAACCAAGAATTACAATATAGGGTGCAATCCCAGATCGTATTTCAAAGGACCTTTTACTAATTATCTAGAAACTAAGTGTAAAGATTGGCATAAAACAAGTTAAAAATGAATTTTATGTTTTTTATTAAAAAAAACTAAATTGCAATTAAACTAAAATGTTTTAAAAAGTAATATTTTTGGATTTTTTTTGGAATAAAAGTGGAATGGTATTGAAATTGGTTTTGAAAAGTATGATTAAGCCTCCTAGAATAATGAATTTCATCAATCCTTGCTTCAAAAGATAATAGGAGTGTGCTAGTTTTACAAATTTGCTCAAAAGATCATTAAAACTAGATTGAGCTAGGTGAATTAATTCCTCCACACTGGGTAAAAATTAGTCCTTCCAATTGAAACCCAATTTAAACACTAGCAATTGAAATTAACAATGTGTAAGACACAAGTAACTAAGAAACCTTGCATTACAAGCACAATATATTCATAGCAATTCCAAGCACAAGCTTAACCAAGTCATTACACAAGAAATTGCTACTAATTAAATTCAAAGTATCAAGCACAAAGTTAAAACCAAATACACATATAGTCTCAAAAATTGTATGGAACCTCAATACAAAACTTCAATCCAATATACTAATTAAACTCTAAACCAAGAATTTACAAATACAAAAGACTAAATATAAAAAATAGATAGTAGAACACTCTCCTTTGAAGCTCCAAGATCAAGAATCAATTCATTGCTCTAGGAGAAGAAAAACTTAGCCACAAACTACCATGGAAGGATAGAATAGAGGATATCACCAGCTTTAAAACAGGTTGAGTAACAGAACAACAATAGTGCTGTGGTGGTTGGTAAGCCGACGGTGATACGCAGCAACGAGGTTGCAGAATGGCAATGAATGAAGGTGAAGTCTGGTGAAAGAGGTGGTGGTATTTGTGAGCTGAAGGTAAAGATGGAAGATATAGTGGTGTGACGGTAGTGAAAGAAATCAAAGTTAGTGGTGGTTTTGGTAGGAATGAGGTTGATAAAAGAGATGATGATCCCATGTACCTGATTTGGCCTCCTCTGTGTCTCGGCTCGATGATAGTATCGTAGAGGAGGTGTGGCGATGATGAACAAAAGATGACGAGATGAAGGGATGAAGGTGGTGCTCTAGGTTCTAGAGTTTGTAACAACTCTTCCCTCCCCGACCCTCAAATCACTCTTCTCGGCTCTCTATTTCCTTCTGCTCGTGGTAGCCCTACTTCTAAGGTCTTCTCTACTTTGTTCAAATCTTATGGCTATAGTAGAGGGTGAAGGAAGGGACATTGCCAGCAACAATAGTGATGAAGGCGAGAGTCACTAGTGATGGAAATGGAGAAAGAAGGTCTAGGTGAGATGTATATATAAAGGACTGGCAGTTCTCTGTTGTGCCGTGTCTCTATGGTTTTTGAATTTCTTCCAGCTGCTCTTTGAATCAAACCTAAGTTTTTGCTGCAAAGACGTTGTAGTTTTAATGGGACTAAACTGTCATTTTTCAATTTTTAATCCAATTTTTCAAACAATCAAAATTAAAAACTTATTCTTAAAATCAATGATTAAGAGTAATTGAAATTATTTTGACAAATTTTCCCTTTTTAGTCCGAATTTAATATATTTAGTCTTAATCTCAATTTATCATAATAAAGGAATTTTAAGATAAATTATTATGACAAAAACCCCAATTAAATTATGTAAATATATAATAAAAATAGGGATTTGTCAAGTTCAAAAATGACACATTTTGAAGAAAATGTAATTAGTAATAGTTTGATAATTCTGAGGATAAGTTTGAAGGGCTAGTTTATTTAATTGGATGTCTAAATTATAGAGGCATCTAGACATTCAATAGGTCTTAGAAGATACATAATGAAATGAGTATAAAAGATTATCAATGATGTATGGAGATGTCAAGAGTATATGTTTAAAAGCATGATTTACAAAAATGGAGCTTTATTCACCTATGTGCATATGCTTTGGCCAAGAAGAGTTGAGGTCATAGGGTGAGATTTATTATGCAATGGTTATGCACTAAGGTTTAAGTATTAATAACCTCCACATGAATCATTAATAGGACTTAGAAACTACTATCTAGAAATGAAAGAAGCAAAACTAAAGAAGTTCAATCAAAAGGAGGTAACTCAGGAAAAAGTGAAAGGTAGTAAACCTTACTCTTATATAGTTTGTGCTTGGTTGATTACATGTTTATTTGTCATGTATGCCTTTGAACATGTAATATCTTTGCTTGAGTTTATGCCATGGCCATGTGTATATGCTTGTACGGTGTTGTTCTTACTTGGCTATTTACATGCATAGTTAATTACCATTGCACATTATATATTGAGATAATGTTTTGCTACTAAGATTCTCCCGAATCTCACCCCTTTCTTCCATGACATATAGCAAGAGCAAGTACTTTGAGGGGTAAGGGCATTGTTATCGGTGAATTTTGAGGAAGGTTGGAGCTAAAGGAGTTTAAGATAAATATTTTGCTTAAGTGTTGGCTATTTGTTTAGCCATAATTCCTTTTAATATTAGTTATATGTATGTATATATAAGTTTTGGCATATAAATAACCTCCATAAGGAGGAGATCTAAGGCTATGATTGTTGAAAGGTAAGTGTCATCTACAGTGAAGACAAAAGTATATGCATACATAGTTGTTAGTAAAGGTTAAAGTATGTTTGGATAGTAGCTAATCTATTTAAAAGATCGAGCAAATACATGAATTATGCCCTAGAATAATTACATACAAACTGTATAGGTTATATGATTTCATAAAGATGAGAGCAAAGTAAAACTATGATAAAATTAATTATGGTTAAAGGATTGATGAGCTATAATGAAGAGTTTGAACCACTAATTAACTATTTCAAAAAAGTTTTAAAGTTTTTTAGAAAAGCCCATTCCTTTACAGGTTCAAACCCTAAATTTTTAACTATTTGTAAAAGTGTTTTCTTCCCAGGACCAAACTTGGCTTAGTGGTTTGAATTCATTATACAGTAACTTATCTAAATAGAGATGGAAGTAGGGTGTCACAATAAGTGAGAAAAGAGAAATGTTACGAATTTAGGATGGTGTATTTAGAAGTACAAGTGTACACTGTCGTAATCAAGTAATATAGAAGTGAGTAGAGTATCGTTCCCACGAGGATTGATCACTAAGTACCAAAATTGGTAATTTTAATTCTATTTAATCGGTTGATTAGTTATGATTGAGATTGCAAGATAAAAATGATGAAATATGAATACAAGTGATATAAAGACAAATATGAGTAAAAGCCCTAGGGATTAGATTTCACTTAATAAATTCCGGATTGAATCACTTATCTATTCTAGTCCAATTTATTCCACATGATTGATAATCGAGTTTCCCTATTTTAATTACTAGCCTCTTCCAAGGTCAAGTAATTCTATAATTAATTGCTAACCCAATATATTCCTATATGAATTTAAGCAATCAATCATGCATTAAGATTTATGGAACTCAATTAAGACTACATAACCCATATGAATATATTCCTATTTCATATGCAAATTATGGTTTTAATTATAGGATCCACACACATGTATCTCCTTCCTGTCTCAACATGCATATTAAAATCATCCAAAAGGTGGCCAATCAATTGTAAGCATTAAGAGCAATAATTAAAACTCAATCATGAAGGAAAAATTAAAACCAGATTTAATAAGGTAAGATTCAATCCGTCATTAATAAGCTACGTCATCACCCTAGGAAAAGGAAAATTTAGCTCATGATAAAATTAAAAACAAAACCAAAATATATTACAAACATAATAAATATTGCATAAAAATTAATTACAAAAACATAAAAATACAACTACAAGATGCATGAAAATGGAAAATCTAGCCTACCGTATAGGAGGTAAAACCATCCATGTAGGTGGCAACCTATACCATCCATAAAGGAGGACTACCTAGGCCTTCCATATAGGAGGTAAAACCATCCATGTAGGAGGCATGCAAGAAGTAAAAAAAATGCAAGAAATAAATTCTAAAAATAACAACTCTCTCTCTCTAACATAGAAACTCTCTCTCTCCTCCTTCCTCTTCTTTTTAGGGTTCCAAGAAGCTCTATTTATAGGCTTCATTTTCGGATTGCTACAGTGATTGCTACAGTGAACCGCACTGCTACAGTGAACCGACCACACCGTCCGCTACAGTAACCCGCACTGAACCGCCCCACTTCCACACACCGTCCGCTACAGTAAACCGCAAATGGTACGCTACAGTGCACAGTGAACAATACCCCGCATGAACAGTGCACAGTGAATAGTCCCGCGTGAATAGTAAATTTCCCTTAAATGCCTTCTTTAATTCTTTTTAATCCGGTACTATCCATGGCTGCAAGAAAATCATTATTTATTTATTAATTACACCCAAATTGATTATATTCAGCTCAAATATAGTCCACAAAATCATCATATAAGGGAAAATGAATATGAAAATATTTTACTTATCAAGAAACAACCTTTGTTAGAATATCTTGAGGGACTTGTGGGAGAAGTTCTTATCCCTGATGAGAATCATGCATTTATACATCCTTTAAAATATCTTCTCCCATATTGAATTTTCTTAGAGGTTGCTTAGGATCAATTGGAAGAGGTCCAAGAATGTAAGGTGGAGATTGGTTCCTTTGACGACCTTCTCAAGAATGTGTCTACAAAGAAGACAAGTAAACAACAACATCTCATCCAAAAATAGAAACATGAAGAGATTTCAAGTGAAGTAAAGACATTTTAGGAACTAAACTCTACAAGTAACTTTCACATAGAAGGAAATCATTGTTACTCCCATCATTAGAGTCAAATAAACAATTACATTTTAAGAATCCTCTTGTGTTTGCAAAGTAGAAAGTGCAGAATCTAATTTAGTATTATAGGGTATACCATATCATCATTGCAATATCAAGAAGTGGGATGTAAAAGTGTTGAAGAAGAATTATTCAAGTAAACTAAGCTTATTCAAGGTGGCTAGGTGAGTTTAGATAATTGGAGACATTTGTTTGTGAAGGTTTCTTTATAAGCATAAGTACTTAACAAAGGAATTGAACTCAAATTAAGTTTGAATAAGGAAAACTAGTGGATTCACTCATCAAGGAATCTCATTTTCATAGGTACTTAACAAAGGAATTGAACTCAAATTAAGTTTAAACAAGGAAAGCTAGTAGATTCACTGATCAAGGAAGCTCATTTTCATATTTCACATCACTCCATTTCACTCATTAAACTTGGAAAAACCTTTAAAAAGTAACTTAGATTAGTTTATAATAGTTAATTAATTTCATTACACTCTTTGGTTAAATTGTTAATTAATACCTAGTTAGCTAGGGACTAAATAATTGGTTCCTCAAAGATATCAATCTAGGTTAGCATCTCTATAGTGCATAGTTAGTCTAGTTTTATTTGATAGCCCCCACGACATAGATTGTCACCTAGCATGCTTAATGTGAGAGAGAAACTGAGAGTAATGTTAGGGTTAGGTCTCAAATCTATGTGCCTAAAGTGGGAGGGGGGAGTAATTATAGGGTTAGGCCTCAAAGCACCATGCTTGGTGTGACTGAAATAGAGAGAATAGTTTTAGGATTAGGCTAGAAAGCAACATGTGTGACATGAATGAGAGTGTGTGTGTAATTTTATGGTTAGACATCTCAAAGTAGTGTGCTTGGCATGAGAGAGTTGTGTGAGAGAGGGGGGGAAGTAATTTTAGGGTTGTGTCTCAATAGCATGTAAGGTGTGAATGTGAGAGAGTGTGTAATTTTAGAATTTGGTCTTTTGAGAATTTTTTTAATTAAAGAATGGTAGCTAATTTAAATTTTCACTTATACAAAGTATTAAATTTTTTACCTTTGTTATATTGACTGTGAATGAAAGCCAATGTATCAGGAATCATGAGTAGTCATAGTATGGCATATAGTCTATAAAAATTTTTAAATTCTTCACCAAAATTTCAAATATATAAATTTAAATATTTAGGATTGTCATATATTACATTCTTTTTTCTCTAACACGCACACAAACACACACACACATATAAGAAAAATAAATCTTTTTTATTTCCTTTTATTTTTGTCTCATTCCATTGTTTTGCATCTCAACAATTCAATGTGTATAATTAATTTTATTTAAGGAAAAAAGCATTCAATGTACGTTGAAAAAATGAAACTCCCTAACTAGGAATTTTTTTTATCGATCATGACCTACTTCTAAAGAAATTGACAAAAAATTCCAATGACATCAAATTCAAATGGAATAAGTTATTCTAACTTTTGCTATTTGATAATCACATTAAAAAAGTCTATGAGAAAACTGACAAATTTTAACGATAAGTAGATGTAACATCCCAATTTTTATTAATATGATTTAAATGGTATCATGATATGATTTTACAAGTAAACAAACTTGGACCCAGGTAACGGATGACTAATGTTGTTATTGATGATGTTAGTGGTTTTGTTAATGTTTGATTGTGTTTTTCCTAACCTCTTGTAATTTTTGGAATAATGGAAAAGAGGGAAATGCAGCCCAATCTTTTTGGAAATTATGATTTAATATAATTTAATGTTGAAAAAGTGACAAGGAGGTAGGAATTAACTAGTTGATGGAATGAGAATTGCAAAATCACTTTGTTTCCCTTGGATTAAAAGGGCCAGAATAGGACAGTGAGGATGAGTCAGAATTTGAGAATTTTGATGCTTCCAATGTACCCAAAATGAAAATTTGTGTAGGGTACTAGTATAGGAACCAAACTCAAATGTTTATTTCACTCTTCAATCTATTTTACAACGACATTAGGACACCTATTTATACTACTAAGAGAAAAAGAAATACTTATTAAAATAATACAAGATTCAAAAAACATTGCACCAACTCCTTCTGCCGACTACCAACCCTTTCGGCTGAAACATACCGTAATTTCTCTGTTTCACACCAACCTACTTTGTTTTCATTCATATTGCCGAGCTCCTGGGGTTGGACAGGACTCATCCTTGAGTCAAAATTAACATCATCATCAAGATATGGAGATAGATTATCACAGATTTTCTTGATTTCTTTATACCTTTGGTATGCGTCTGTGCTGTAATCTTGCTTATCAGGTGGCAACATAGGTGGTATCTCTTCAGTTGAAAATTTGTACAGTAAGGGCATAACTCCTAGCAGTGTGGTAGACTTGCTATTTGTGTCAAGAACCAGAATAGAACTCGGCGTCTGGAGTTTGGATTTCATCACCTTTAGTTGTGACTTCTCGACTAGAGACACCAGTGGCTTGAATTTATCGGGTGGTAAGGGTGCAAGTTAAATTTTCTCACCATCCTTCTGGAAGGAATATGTGTATGTCCGACCATCATACAAAGCACATCGATCATATTGCCAAGGCCTCCCCAGAAGAAGATGATAGGCATCCATAGGAACAATATCACACCAAACTTCATCATGATATATTTTACCAATAGAAAAATGAATAAGGCATCTTTAGACACTTTTACCTCATCTCTTTTGTTAAACTATTGAACCTTGTAAGGGCACGAATGGTTGTGAGTTGGTAGTTGCAACTTCGCTACCATATAGTTAGAGACTACATTTTCACAGCTCCCGTTGTTAATGATAACGTCACAGACTTTTCCTTGAGAAGCGCAACGAGTATGGAAAATATTGTAACATAACCAAGGCTCTTCCTTTATTGTTATTGTATGCAAGCTTCTTCTAATTACAAGCATTTCACCGTAACTAGGAAGAATGACTTCTTCATGAAAAATTGGTTCCTCATCAAACACTGGCTCTTTATTAGGTATGGGCTTATCTTCTTCTTCAGATAATGTAGAAGCTTCCCTTTCAATAATGGTAACAACTCAGAGGTTAGGACACTATGAAGTGATATGATCGAACCCTTGGCATTTGAAGCACTTAATTGTCTTAGAGCTAACTTCCTTGGCGGTCCTTGGTGGAGGCTTGCTTGAAGATCTAGACTATTGGATCTGTATCTTGTGGTTATGAGAATAACTCCTAGAGGAGGAAGGCTCAAAAAAGTCAGAAGGCTGAAAAGAGGGCCTTTTGGGCATCTGCTTCTCAATACGAATGGCTAGACGGATAACGTCGTCTAGGGTCCAATATTGTTGGAGCTGCACTGGATGGGTAATATTGGTATTCAACCCTCCAAGATAGCGGGCTATTGTATGCTCCTCCTTTTCTTGGATATGACACTTCATCATGAGCCTTTTAAATTCCCTGGTATATTCTTCCACAAACATAGCTTTTTGGCGGAGATAATGTAATTGAAGAAAGTTATCTTGATAATAATTTTCAGGAAGAAACTTACGTGAGAGCTCTCGTCGCATCTTGTCCCACTTTCTGATCTTGTCGTTGCCTTCTCTTTCACTCACCATATGGAAGCATGTTTCTTCAGCTTGATGGCAACAATTTTAACCTTCTGCTCATCAGGAATCTCCTTATATTTGAAAACTCATTCGACAATTTGAAGCCAATCGACAAATTCTTCTAGCTGGAGCCTTCCTTCAAATTCAGGTAAATCCACCTTACTGTCATTAGGGCGGAATGATGGTTATCGAGGATGGAGGCAATAATCAGTGGATGACGAACTACTGCTATCCAAATCACCTTCTGGGGTTTCTCTGCTAGTTTCTAGCAAAGCTTGCTGCATTTCTACAATAGCTTCCAACTCTTGTAGCCATTGTCTCATTTCTTCCATCTCAATCTCGTACGTGTTCCTGCGTCTTAGAGGCATTTTGGGGATATATTTGTAAAGTTAGCAGTACACAGTTATTAGATATAGGGTGGAAGGGTAAAGGGATAGGATTAGTGTTTATAGGAAGGAAAGATAAAATTGTAATTTTGGCAAAATTTGGATAAAATTGTAATTTCAGAAAGTTTTGGGGGCAAAAATGTAATTTTGCCAAAATGTTGGGCCAAATGTACAATTTTTGAAAGATTTAGGTCAGAAACTATAATTTTAACCAAATTTTTAGGGCAAAATTGTAATTTCAAAAGCTCAGCTGACTGGTCGGTTGATGTGGCAATAGGGACACGTGGCAACCTCTGATTGGGTAAAGTAGCGTTGACTATACAGCTATCGTCGATGTAGCGTCGTCTTCAACCTCCAGATTCCGACGAACTTCCGGCAATGGCAAGTATTTTTCGGTGACTTTTTCGGCGAAGGTCGTGGCAGCATGTGGAGGACTTTTTCGACGATGTCCGACACTTTTTTAATGTTTTCCGGCCTTCTCAACACGATGGTGAGGTCTATTTTCCCGAAAAATGACCGAAGATGGGACTTTTGAAGATGACTGAATTTTTTGTTAACCAAAAACTTCGAATCCTCGTTTTCCATTGATTTTTCTGGTGATTCTCTCCTCTAGAACCATTTTGCTCTGATACCAAAATGGTATAGAAATCAAACTCAAATGTTTATTTCACTTTTCGATATGTTTTACAATGACATTAGGACACCTATTTATACTACTAAGAGAAAAGGAAATACTCATTAAAATAATACAAGAGTCAAAAAATACTACACCAACTCCTTCTGCCGACTACTAACCCTTTCGGTTGAAACTTGCTGTCATTTCTCTATTTCACACCAACCTACTCTATTTTCATTCATATTGCCGACATCTCCCGTGTCAGGTACAAGTGAGAAAGTAAGTTTGGAAGCATTGTAAAACAGTTGAATTTTTACCCTTAAACTCCCATATTTCGGTTTTGACCAAGATGAAAGGGAAGGAAGTTTATTTTGATCCATTAGAGCTCAAAAATGAATTCCTTATGAAAAATTGTGTGGGAAAAATATGGCACAAGATTTTTTATGCCAAGGGAAAATAAAGTGAAAGAATTAAGATAAAGAAGAAATTCAATAGAGCTTAAACTGTCAATAGGTGACAACGTGTTTAATGGCTCCAATAATTATGATAAATACTTCATGGTAAATATTTAGGGTCAATGGTTGTCATGGAAAAGGAATTGGAGGCTTGGTCATGGTGTATCAAGATATGGAAGCAAGAGAAGTGAAAAGTTTCAAAGTATCAAACTTTACCCTTACTCTTATATGCTTGGTTATTGCTTGCATGAATTGACATGTTTGTATGCTTATGTGATTATGTGGAATTATGCATTTTTATATGTGATTATGTTTGAAACATGTCATAGGTCTATGTATTTCATAATAATGCATAATAGTTAAGCATGTTAGTATATTATGAAGTTATCAAGTGCAAGTATGTTATGATGTCAAGCTTGTCCATATATGTTTGAGCGGTAATTGTTAATTTGCTACTGGGATTCTTTAATTTGAATCTCATTCCCAATAACTAATCATGCTAGGTTACAAGCTTCCAAAGGAAAGAGCAAAGGCAATGTTCAAGGGTAAGTAGAAGAATAAATAAACTTCATATGGTATTGTTTTGTTGAAGTACTAAGATGGATTGTGACCAGTTGGAAGTCACATAATAGCCCTGAAACTATGAATTTAGCAAGTATGTTTCTGACTTCCTATGTTGAGCTCTTTTCAGGGAATATTCACTATTTCATTGTATGGTAAACAATGTTCCATGCTTATAAATCCTGGTACGTGCAAAGAAGACGTACAGAACTTTCCAAAAAGTCCAAAATCAGGCCAATTAAATGATTTTACCATGATTTATGAGTTTTTGAATTTATGACATAAGTTTATGTCTCAAAAATAGAGCAAGTTTAGAATATGAATAAACTGTACCAATTTGGATAGTGTCAAGATAGAATGATATTTGTAACATGGAAAGAACTCCAAGAGCTTTCAACAAAAATTCAGAGCACCCTCATACAATTATTTATGATTTGTTAAAATTGGACCACTAAACTGAAAATACAAAATAAATAGTAGTCTAAGTATAAATATGCAAGTTTCAGTTCATATAGACTTAAATTATCGATTCCCCAGAACTACAGCGCTTTATAATGCATAGTAAAGTTGTGGAAATGGCTGATATGACATAAGGTAGATGTAGATGTAGATGTAGATGTAGATGTAGATGTCATGTCATATTAAAAATTTACGGGCAGGCTTTAATACATGGAGTAGTTAGTGTCACAGTGTTCAATCAATAATATTACTTGTTGGAAAATCAGCCGTTGGACTAAAATAAACTAACATTTAACTCTTTGCTATAATAGTTTACCCCTCCTTCTCGTCAAAATTTTTCAATTTTTTTTAGGTTTTTTTCACGTGATTCTCAAACAGGAAAAGTTTGGACATCCCTTGCCACATGAATTTGATGTCTCTAGATTTCTTGTCAATTTCTTTTGAAGTAGGTTCCGTAAAAATAATTTTAACTAGCACATCACTGTTTTAATATACATTCAATGATTCTTTTCTAAAAACATTAATTGTGTGCATTGAATTGTTTGAAACCTCAAAGAAAAGAATGCGGCAAAATAAAAGGCAAATAAGAAAAGAGGTTTATTGCTCTTGCCATATATATTAGAGAATAAAAAAGAATGTAAACATTTGAAACCTAACGAATTATTATATATTCTAAATTACTGGGTTTTATGTGATTTCTGAACCGCTCATAATTCCTAGTACATTAACATTCACTAACATTCAAACGAAGGAAAGAGTAAAAACTTAGATTCATAGTATATTGCCAATTTAATTAACCACTCTTTAATAAAATGTTATCCTCAAGA
The DNA here is from genome assembly GCA_037074505.1 of Albizia julibrissin. NCBI lineage: Eukaryota > Viridiplantae > Streptophyta > Magnoliopsida > Fabales > Fabaceae > Albizia > Albizia julibrissin. The sequence goes on along the minus strand of CM073477.1, from coordinate 54,530,364 downwards.
GACCTAAGCCATTATTGTGAAACTCTTGACTATCCAAATTTGCTGTTTTATGTTTTTAACCAACAAAATCGAATTAACCCTCTCTTAAACTTGTACAAGCTGCAAATTCGAATAAATTTATAACTTTACACATTGAGTTTATGATTTTTACATGGAGTAGTTAGTGTCAGAGTGTTCATTCAACAATATTACTTGTTGGAAAATCAGCTGTTGGACTAAAGTAAACTAACATTTAACTTTTTGCTATAACAGTTTACCCCTCCTCGTCAAAATTTGTCAATTTTTTTATCGATTTTTTTTTCTCGTGATTCCCAATCAGGAAAAGTTTGGACATCCCTTGCCACATGAATTTGATGTCTCTAGATTTCTTGTCAATTTCTTTTGAAGTAGGTTCCGTAAGAATAATTTTAGCTAGCACATCACTGTTTTAATATAAATTCAATGATTCTTTTCTAAAACAATTAATTGTGTTAATTGAATTGTTTGAAACCGTAAAGAATGAAATGAGGCAAAATAAAAGGAAAATAAGAAAAGAGGTTTATTATTGCTCTTGCCATATATATTAGAGAATAAAAAAGAATGTAAATATTTGAAGCCTAACGAATTATTTATACATTCTAAATTATGGTTAAACATATAGAACATTACTGGATTATATGTCATTTCTGAACTGCTCATAATTCCTAATACATTAATATCAGTTCATTTCTGATTCAATCAAAGTAATGCGTATTCGTCACTTCAAGCTTTGACACGGTCAAGCAGCAAAGACCTATACCTCTTGCCATCGTCCCTTGGCGGCCGCCATATCATACAGCCTCCAGACACGACCAAAAGAAGGAAAGACTTGAAAATTAGATACATAGTATATTGCCAATTTAATTAACCACTCTTTAATAAAAAGTTATCATCAAGAGATCTAAGCCCATTATTCTGAAACTCAGTGACTTGACTATCCAAATTTTGCTGTTTTACGTTTTTAACCTACAAAATCGTATTTGCTCTCTTTTAAACTCGTGCTAGTTACAAACTCGAATGAATTTGTGACTTTACACACTAAGTTTATGATTTTTATATTTCTAGATTATAAAATTATGGTAAATCACTATTAAACTTGTACTAACATTTTGGATTTGACTATTAAATAGCTGTTTATATGAATTTTATACAAATTTGTTTGTTGAGCATGATAAAGTATGAATGTGATGAGTTTAATTTTAATTATTTGGATTTGAATTATATTTTAAATTAATTTTTATCATTTTTAATATTTTAGTTATATAATAATATACTTTTAATAGTTGTTCATTGATAAAAATAAATTTTTTTTACGAGTTTACGTCATGAGTTTGACAACCTTGTATAAGCCTAAGCTTATCCTCCTTTCCTCTCCCTATATAAGGCCTTGCACTAAAATAGAGTTTACCCTTACTGGCTCAAACTCATCAACTACTGCACTTATATTTAGATCTGGCATGAAATGCTTTGTTGTCGGTGAGCTGGTGTCATAGATTTGAGTTTTAAAGCAGATGATCATATCTCTACGATGGCAATTTTAGGATCTACAAATTTTCTTTTTCAGATAGTGGTGGTGTCATTTCGCCCTTTTCCTTTTGTTGTTTTTTTATGTATTTGGTTTTTGTCGTTTAGTTTTTCTAATTGGCTTTGGTAGGATTTTTCTACGAGTTTGGGTCTTAATCTTTATGTTTGGTTTGAGTTTTCCCTTTTATTATATTTGCTTTGATTTAACAAAAATCAGTTAAGGATATTGGTATTTTCTTTCATTTGTGCAGTTAATAACCAAGAAGTCTGAGAATTGATAATGATGAAGATCGTGTGGATAAAAATATTATTGAGTCTTACAGGAAGTTTATATTTTTCCCAATAAATCAACTATATTCCAAAGATACATTAATGTGTATTTTGGCTGGTAAAATGCTTTAGCATGAAACTTAGGTAACGTTTAATTTTGACGTGTTTGCTATGAGGTTCTCTAATGAAAATACCTACAATTAGATCACTTTTGGAGCTAAATATTGGGTCTTCCAAGACTATTTTTACATGCATAATTTTAACTATTTCTTCATATCTGTCCAAACTTTGGTCTTTATCCTTTCGGTTTGTCCTTCATTTGTTACTTGAATAAGGTTATTTAAAATTCTGTTCATAGGCCATAAAATCAGATTGAAGAACGTAGTCATTGCAACAGCTGGGATTGATTTACTGACAAATGTTACAACTATTGATTTAACTATTTTGAATTGAAAGCTTATAATTAATAGAAAACTAGAGGAGTTTGTCAAGCTACTCTCCTACTTTAGTATTCCTAATTTTGGCCCGCACTTTAGTATTCCTAAGATACTCAATAGTAATTGTGCCCAATTTTCGCTTTTCTAAAATAAATTTGGTTTTTCTATTGATGTGCAACATATTCAAAATATAACAAATAATAAATGCCTCATAATAGCACAGCATCAATGGTCTCGTAAAGCCACCATATTTAGTTGATGAATTTCTTTTTAGGGAAAAAGACAAGGAAAAAAAACCAATTGAACTTCATCCATATACAGTGAACTTCAATAGATTTTCAGTTTTGAAGTCCATCGCTCTGTTCCCTTGAACAAATTGAGGTATTCATCATATCTAACAAATTAAATCATTATTTATTACTCATAACTTCATATCATATAATGATTTCATTATCATCATATTTAAGAGTTTTCTATGGAATTGATGGATATGACGAATGTTTAAGCCAAGTCTTCAGTCATTTGGTGCTATCTACTCATATTCTCTTGAACTTTTCTTGATTTACCAAATACTCTTATTTGTTTCCATCAACTTTCAAGTCATGATAGCTGCAAATTCTCATGTACTTTTTTATTTGGGAAAAAGGCAAATAGAGAACCAGGAAAATACAAAATCCCAGAGAGGTGCTCTGATTTTTAATAATTCCTATAAGATGTAAGATCCCAAAATGGGAATTTCAAAATCCATGTAAAAAGACACAAAATCTATCATATTTTTTTCTTTTTAAACAAGTAACGTACAACTCCTCGCTGACAGTTGGCCACCGCTTGAGACTGCCAACTAGCGGGAATGTTTTTTTTTCTTTTTTTTTTGGAAAAGTGGTGGAGGTGGTATTTTATCCCCTATCACTTGCATGTCAAAAATATTAGTGGCCATTGAGCCGCCAATGCATTTTAATATACATTTGGCAATAAAAATATAAGCAACTCTATATCTTTGATTCCAACTCATTTCTAACTTTCATATAGATATTCCCCATATTTCATTAGCTATTACTAACTTAATGTTGTAGATCAACAGTTGAGTGAGGAGTGAGTTGATTATGGACACAATTGTTGCTTCTCACAGTGTCATCATTCTTGCATGCCAAAATCTGGAAAGTCAAGCTTATCATCATCATTGTTGGAGAATCTTTGTTCAGAAACTCTCTGATTATATTCTCACTCAATGCTTGATGCTTACAACTGAATGGAGTCCCTATTTATACTAGTTAGGGAGCTCTCTAATGGATATAGATATTAAACAGGGAATGGCCTACACAAAACGCACACACCACACATTGAAGATATTTGCAGTCAATTCACCGAAAGCATTGAAAGATGAAAGCAACAGAAACAAAAAGAAAGAAAAGTGATGGTAGGTAGAGTGATGGTAGGTGAGGCTTATGATTCTGTCTCATTCTCCCTGGGTTGGTCGAAACTCGTCCTCGAGTCAAATTATTATCATCTTCAACATAAGGAGATAGATCAGCAACGTTGAAAGTGGCAGAAACTCCATAAGCACCTAGTAGCTCAACTTTATAAGAATTATCATTTATTTTCTCTATAATCTTGAATGGACCATCTAAACATGGAGATAATTTGGCGTTGGGATGTTTTGGAAACCGTTCCTTTCACAAGTAAATCCAAACCAAATCTCCAACATTCAAAATTCGCTGCTTCCTATGTTTGTCTTGTTGTGCCTTGAGCCTCATATTCTGCTTATGGATCCTTTCACGTACTTGTTCATGTAGTTTCTTAACTTCTTTTGCCCTTTGTTATGCATCTGTGCTAAAATACTGCTTATCAATTGAAGAAACAAGATCTAACGGACTGAGAGGTCGTGTACCGTAAACAACCTTAAAGGACATTTACCAGTGGCTTGGTTGAGGGAACTGTTATAAGTAAATTTGACTTAAGCCAGGACAATATCCCATTGCTTCAAATTCTTTCCAAAAAATGTTGTAAAAGATTGCCAAGAATCTTATTTACAGCTTCTATTTGTCCGTCCATTTACGGATGACTAGCATTACTAAATTGAAACTTAGTACCCATCTTTTTCCAAAGAGTTCTCCAAAAATGGCTGAGGAATTTGACATCACGATCAGAGGTGATAGTCTTAGGAATGCCATGGAGATGGACAATCTCTTTAAAGTACAAATCAGCAACCTGTACTGCATTGTTGGTTTTCTAACAAGGAATAAAATGGGCCATCTTTAAAAATCGGTCTACAACCACCATGACATAATCTTTCTGTCTCTGTGTTTGTGGTAACCCTAGCATAAAATACATGCTTACATCTTCCCAAGGTGCTTCTGGTCTGGTAGCGGCATTATAATCCTGTATTTTGACCATTCACCTTAGCCAAGTGACATGTTTTACATCTTTATATGTGCTGGTTGACCTCTCGTTCAAGTCTTGGCCAATAAAAATTTTCTTTGATCAAGGCAACTATTTTATCTCTACCAAAATGACTGGCTAATCCTTTATCATGGGCTTCCCAGATTATTACCTCTCTTAGGGAACACTGAGGCATACATAGGGTTTTACCTCTGAATAAAAACCTGTCATGTCTATACTATTGGTGGAAAGGATAATCTGCAGTTGCTTCCCATATTCCCCAAAAATATGGGTCATCTTGGTATAATTATTTGACACATTCAAACCCAACAACCTTGGCTTGAATTTTTGATAACAACATATGTTAACAGCTAAGCGCATTAGCTACCGAGTTCAGGATTCCAACCTTGTGTTTAATCAAAAATGGATAAGATTGCAGGATTTCACTCCAACAGGCATGCTTATGGCTGATCTTTTGTTGAGAATTCAAATACTTGAGAGCTTCATGGTCAGAATAGAGGATAAACTCTTTATGCAATAGGTAGTGGCTCCAATGTTGCAAAGCTCGAACAATGGCATAGAATTCTTTGTCATAGATGGAATATTTGAGCTTAGCATCATTAAGTTTCTCACTTAAAAATGAAATTGGGTATCCCTCTTGGCTGAGTCAGCACCGATTCCTGAATTGGAAGCATCACAACTAACTTCAAACACTTGATCAAAATTTGGCAATGCTAGAACTAGTGCTAGGTAAACGGGCCAGCCCGGGCCCATCGGGCTGGCCCGTTGAGCTAACGGGCTAAACAGGCTCAAGACCGTTTAGCCCGTTTATAAACGGGCTGGCAAAACGGGCCGGCCCGTTAGCCCGTCTTTTTTTATTTTTTTTAAGTTTATTTTTTTAAAAAATTTTTTACTCCCTTTGTCTTTTATCCATTCATGTCACACTTATTTTCTTTTATATATTCGTGCTACAAAACCAATTTTGTTCTTACCTTCTTTTTTGTCTACTTACATCACAAAAATATATGAATACATTTTTTTAAAATTTAATAATAGTAAAATAAATAGATATAATATGAAAAAAGTGTCAAATAAAAAAAATTAGAAAGTCTTTAAACACAACATCACTAAGAACTAAAAACATTGAGATCTAACTTATTTGAAAAATATATAAAAAATATATTTTTATTTTTTTTATATAGTTAAACGGGCCGGCCCGTTTAACCAATGGGCTGGCCCGTTTAACTCTCGGGCTAAACGGGCTGGGCCTGTTTAGGCCGAATAATAAACAGGCTCGGACTTTCAAGCCCGAGCCCGTTTATTTGGCCGGGCTAGCCCAAATTACCACCTCTAGCTAGAACGGGGACTTCAGCCAGTCACTTTTTTAGTTCTTGAAAGCTTCTCTGGGCTTGCTCTGTCCATTGAAATTTATCTCTTTTAGTGCATTCTATAAGTGGTGTGGTAATAGAACTGAAGATGCGTATGAACCTTCAGTGAAAAGAGACTAATCCGTGAAAACTTTAGACTTCCTGAATAGACTGTGGAACTGGCTAGCTATTGATGGCTTCAACCTTGATGGGGTCAACTCAAACACCTTCGGCAGTTATGATGTAGCCAAGGAACATAACTTCTTGGGAAAGAAAAGTACACTTCCGTTGGTTGGGGTACAGCTTTTGTTCTAGTAAGGTTTGTAAAACTTGACGTAGATGCTCCAAATGCTCTTCTTGACTCTTGTTATAAACAAGAATGTTGTCAAAGTAGACCACAACAAATTTGCCAATGAAGGGGCGCAATACCTGATTCATTAATTGCATAAATGTACTAGGGGCATTGGTTAACCCAAAAGGTATCACATTCCATTTATACAGGCCATCTCTTGTCGTGAAGGCAGTCTTCCATTCATCACCGAGATGAATTCTGATTTGATGGTATCCACTTCATAAGTCAATCTTGGAGAAAGTAGTAACACCATGTAGCTGATCTAGCATGTCATCGAGTCGAGGCATCGGAAACCGATACTTGATAGTGATCTTATTGACAGCTCTACAATCAATACACATTCTCTAACTCCCATCCTTCTTCAGGACAAGAAGAATAGGTACAGCACAAGGGCTAATGCTTTCTCGAACCAGCCCTTTCTTCAATAACTCTTCAACTTGTAGCTGGATTTCTGCATGTTCTTGAGGACTCATCCTGTAAGCAGGCTTGTGAGAGATGACTGCTCCTGGAATAAAGTCAATGGCATGTTAGATATCACGCACCAGTGGTAACCCAAATGATATCTCTTCGGCTACTACATCTACAAATTCAGAAAGTAAATGAAAAACTTCTGGTGGGATGTTAGACTTTCTATTCTTTTTTAGTACCAGTATGATACTCATCGTCTGGGGCTCGAATTTTGTCACTTTGAGTTCTTCTTTAGTCATTAATGACACCAATGGCTTCTCTTCTCTGGAAGTTTTGTTAATTTCACTGGGTGATAAAGGTGTCAATTTGATCTTGATTCTGCCTTTAGTGATGGAATAGGTATTTGCTCGTCCATCATGTAGAGCATAACGATCATATTGCCATGGCCTCCCCAGTAGCAGGTGGCATGCGTCCATAGGAACCACATCATAAAGAACTTCATCTTTATACTTGTCCCCAATGGAAAAAGTAATAAGGCACTGTTTAGAAACATTTACCTCACTTCCAGTATTAAGCCAGTGCAGCTTGTATGGGTGCGGGTGATCAAGTGTTGGCAGCTTCAATTTCTTTACCATGTAGTCAGAGACTACATTTTCACAGCTCCCGTTGTCAATGATGACATTACAAAATTTTCCCTGTGACGTGCAACGGGTGTGAAAAATGTTGCGGCGTAACCAAGGTTCCTCCTTAACCACTGCTGTATGCAGACTTCGTCTAATTACTAGCATCTCTCCCTAATCGGCGGGTGTAACTTCCTCATCATAAATAGGCTCTTCTTCATAAAATACATTCTCTTCATCATCCTCTGTAGAAACTTCAAGTGCTTCTCCTTCCTTAATAGTGACAACCCTCCGGTTAGGACAATCTACATCAATGTGACCGAATCCTTGGCACTTAAAGCATTTTAGTTCTTTAGAGCTAGTTACTTTGCTAGTCTTTGGTGGTGGTCAGCTTGTTGTGTTATAGTATGGCTTAGCTTGTGTAGTCGCTGCCTTGTCAGGATACTTTCTGGAAGAAGATGGCTGAAAGAAAGGCTGAAAAGAAGATCTCTTGGGCGTCTGCTTTTCTACGCGGATAGCTAGATGGATCACATCATCTAGGGTCCAGTATTGTTGAAGCTAGACTATACGGCTAATGTTAGGGTTCAAACCTATAAGGTACAGGGTAATGGTTAACTCCTCCTTCTCCTGGATGTCACATTTCATCATTAGTTGCTCGAACTCTCTGGAGTACTCTTCTACCGATAATGAACTCTGTCGAATGTTTTGTAGCTATATAAAATTCTCCTGTTGATAATGTTCTGGTAGGAACTTATTGGTAAGCTGTCGTTTCATTTTCTCCCAACTGGTAATTTTACGCTTGCCCTCTCGTGCTCACTTTCGTTTGAAATTTTCCCACCAAATAGAAGCATGTTTCTTCAGTTTCAAGGCTACAATTTTGACCTTTTATTTTTCTGAAATTTCCTTGTATTCAAAAACCCATTCTACTGTTTGAAGCCAATCAATAAACTCATTAGGATGTAGTCTCCCCTCAAATTAAGGAATGTCTACCTTGATATCACTAGAGCAGAAAGAATGTTGTCGAGGAGGTAGGTGGTAGCTAAAGGAAGATGAGCTGCTGCTAGAATCGGCTTCTAGTTGTTCATTACGGTTTTCTAATAAGGCCTGCTAAACTTCTATGGTAGCTTCCAGCTCTCGTAATCAATGTCTCATTTCTTCTATCTCAACTTCGAGTACGTTCCTGCTTCTTGGAGGCATTTTGGGTATTGGTTTAGGGATAGGTTGGGTATTTCAAGGAAGAAAAGGGTAAAATTGTAATTTGGGAAAGCTTAAGGGGGTCAAAGTGTAAACTTTAGAAAGTTTCAAGTGAAACAATGAATTAAGAATATAATTCAGGGAAGGTTTAGTGGTCAATCTGTAATTACAGAAAGCTTTTAGGGCCAAAAATGTAATTTCTGCCAAATTTTAGGGCCAAAATATAATTACATAAAGTTTTAGGGCAAAAATGTAAAGTTTGTAAAAATTTGGGCCAAAAATGTGATTTCAGAAAGTTTTGGGTACAAATCCGTACATTTTACCAAATTTTCTTAGGAAAATTTTTAATTTTCGCAAGTCCGGTTGAATGGGCGGTGATGACGTGTCAATCAGGACACGTGGCACACTTTGATTCGCTGACACAATGTTGACCACTGATATGGTGATGACGTGGTGCGATGACGTAAGCAGATATATGGCATGCTGACTTATGGTGGTGACGTGGCACTTTCGACACGTGGCAGCGTCTTATTGGATGACTCAGCGTTGACTGTGCAGCTTTATTGATGTGGCGATGACGTGTCTCGTCTTCAACCTCCAGAGCGCGTGGCCGGTGCGTGGCTCACCGATGACAGTGAGTGGGCTTTCGGTGAGGTGCGTGAGGGCGCGTTACAGTGGCTCCTGCTATCAGAAAAGTCGTGTCCAACTTTTTTCGACCTCCTGAAGATGATGGTGAGGTCGGTTGAGCTCAAAAACTGCTGTAGAGACGAGTTCGAACACTCTGTTTCTCTGACGTTTTGAGATTCTCACATTCTCGCTTTCTAGCCTTCTGTGAACCAGGCTCTGATGCCAAATTGTTCAGAAACTCTCTAATTATATTCTCACTCAATGCTTGATGCTTACAAATGATTGGAGTCCCTATTTATACTAGTTAGGGAGCTCTCTAATGGATACAGATATCAAACAAGGAATAGCCAACACAAAACGCACACACCACACATTGAAGATATTTGCAGTCAATTCACCGAAAGCACCGAAAGAAGAAAGCAACAGAAAAAAAAAGAAAGAAAAGTGATGGTAGGTAGAGTGACAGTAGGTGAGGCTTATAATTCTGTCTCAAATCTAGTAGCTCATCGTCAATCATCAAGCTCAAATAAGGAAGGTGCCTCTTCATCATCACCGCTGTAAGGAGGAAGTCTTCTCACGACGACTTTCCAAATTTTGGTTTGTAGAAATGACGACGCAGTGAGCAACTCATCATTGAAACTATGTCCACAATCAACTCACTCCTCACCTCAACTGTTGACAACATTAAGTCGGTAATAGCTGATGAAATGTGGGGAATACACATACAAAAGTTGGAAATGAGTTGAAATCAAAAGATAAGGAATTGACTTTTATACTTTTTAGCCTTATGTATATTAAATGCATTGGTAGCACAATGGCCACTAATGTTTTCAGCATACAAGTGGTAATCACAGTGTGCAGGAGAAAGATGCCAAATAGAGATACTGCTGTAAGGAGGACAGAGAACTGAGGCAACCTTAGAGCAAGTACGTATCAATGATATTTAATCTTTTCCTATCCAATCTACGATATCCCAAAAAGTATGTATATTCAATATTGATTAGTATATTTTCAATTCTACATTTATTTTGATATATTTTTAGTTGAATTTTGACACACTACGCTTCAAATTAATTAACCTTACAAATAAAATCTCGTTATACAAATATTCAAGCTGCTCATATTGATACAAGACTTTAGAAATGCTGGTGCGGTTTGTAGATATATCACCAATGACATTTTACATCATACAACCTATTATGTATGTCTAACTTTAGTATTTATTATATCCTTTCAATCATTTCCCCATTTGTTAATTGATTATGATTATTTAAAATTCTATTCATAAGCCATAAAATCATATCGTAGATTGTAGTTATTGACATGGTCAAAACTATTGATTTTGTATAAATATTTTATATATGTAAGCTTAATCAATAGTCACCTGTAGGAATTTCTGAAGTTGCCCTCGTACTTCAATATTCCTAAGGTTCTGGTGCATAATCAAGGTAACACAAGTCTTGGTATGAGATAATGTAAATAAACTAGATTAATGTACAATTAATCAAATGAATGTACAAGCTAAAGAGTACACAAAGATTTAAGTGTTTAACTCATCTCACAATTAAGGAAAATTTCACTCACTATCACCTAGACTAAGTCCTACCCTGTGCTTAAAGAAATTCTACTTTCTCCACCACTAAGTAGCACCCAGACTCATAAATCAAGGGGGCTTTTAAAAGGATTGTAATGATGGGAGTGGTCTCATGGAATAGATAATGAAACAAGTACTATTCATGCACAAATGTGTTCAATGGCATCCATTTTCTTTTAAAAAACTTTAAGCTCAAATAACCATAACTTCTTGCCAATCAAAACAAATACCTTATTTTGTATTTTTTCTCTTCTTTTGTCTTTTTCTACTCGTTTTTTCTTTCTCTATTTTTTTCTTTTTTGGCTTTTTCTTCATGCCTTTTTCTTCTAATTCTCTTTCTTCTTCTTCTACTACTTTTTTTTAATAATGTATATTAAATGGAATTCCTTCATACCTACATTATTAATGGAAATTCAATGATGTTTGGATGCCAATCTAATGCAAATGGGATGCATAAATAATACTTGTTAATAAATAATGGTTTTTGGAATGTGAAAAGCTCAAAGGGGGTTAATAAAGGATTATTGTATAGCGTTTGTGTTTCAGATAAAGGATGATAAAATAAATTCCCCTATCATGTTCATTTTTCAAAATGAAAATGTGATTTTAAAAAACAATTTAAACAAGTTCTAGAGGTAGAAAGGTTGCAAACACACATTAATGAATGAAAATTAGACTCAAAATCCTTGAAACAAAGGTTTTCTATCATATGCACATTCACAAAGATTAACTAAACACTAGCCTACTAATCAAAATGCTTTAACTCAACTAATCCTAATGCTAACTCTAATACCCCATTTGGTACACTTGAACTGGAGAGGGTGGAAGTGGAACTGATGATGGAAGTCATTTTAAGCATGTTTAGTGTGATGGGTTCCACTTCCCTGTGGAAGTCACTTCCATAAAAAATTGTGGAAGTGGGTTCCTTACCTTGACCTATGGAAGTGTTAAGAGCTCCATGGAACTAGACATTTAAAGACCAAATAGCCCTCCATACAAGAGACATTTGATGGCGTAAATGGTTATGTGGGATGAAGATGTTGAAGGTGCGGATGACTAGAATGGCAATGGTAGCTATGGATGACGTCGGAGATGTGATTGTAGACAACCGTCAACCCCTATCAGTCGATTTTCTTGCTTCTTCGATCTCCTTCTTCTCCCTCATTAGAGCTTGCCAATGAATGACGTGGAGGATGTCAATGATGAATGTGGACGATAAGCACATATCTACTTCGCGACATACTCTTCTCCCTCTCCGATTTTCTAAGGCGGCCTCTCCTTCTCCTTCTCTCTTTGATCTCGACGACGGCCCCTTTTACTCCTTCATCTTCAACTTGAGGTGGCATTTATCCTAGGCTCACCATCTTCCACATTTTTTGACTACTAAGTTGACAACAGACAGCAGATGATACGATCTATGGTCTTCATTGCATCATCCCTCTTCATTTACCATCTTTGTCACCTTCCTTTGTCTGTGATGAGTTCTAGGCATTGATTGGTGTAATATCCTGAATTTTGGGACTAAAGGCATAAGATTAAGCTTATATCAAGTGGACTGCTAAGCCCCGGTTTAGCAAATGTCACTATGAGGTATGTTTAAATTCTCCAAAATTCCATTATATCATTGGATATTAAAATTAATTATATTGGTGAGCTAAAGAGCTCGGGGAATAACAAAACGAAGTGATTGGAAGTCACACACAATATAGTAAAGTGGAACACAAAGTAATTTTACCACCGGTGAAATTCTCGGTGTGGCAGTGGTGATTGTGTGACCTTTTTCAATGGGTAAATGATGGTCAAAAGTTATGAAACTTTCCAGAATAATATTAGACTTATCAAGATTTAATTTGATAGGTCATAGAAGTCATTTGGAGTTGTACACATAGAGAAATGAATTTTTTAAGTTAGCCCAGCGAAATTAATTATTTTCTGGGACAATATTCAAATATTAAAATTCTGGGAAGAGTGAACTTCTAATTGGCCAAAGTTTATATTTTTCCTTCAAACTAGACTCAATAAGGGTCACATAGCCTTTGGAATCACGCTAATTGGATATTTTTACAATTAGATATGAATTTTCAAAGTTAATGAAAAATCTGCAGAATTTGGTATTTTGTGCGAAAATTCAATTTCTGGGCCAATAAGATTGTGACACGTGGCAGATGAGAAACTGATCCATTTAATCAATTCTCCATCATCTTCTTCGTCATTTTTCATGGAAGAAAAACCAGAAGAGAGAGAGAGAGATCATGCGAAAATGGAAAAAGAAGAAAGAGGAAGTTCTTTCCTAAGAAACACTGCCGAAACGGCATCCTCTCTCAAAGTACCCTTCAGGAAACTTCCTCTACTCATCGAAATCTTTATTTCTACGGTTTTAGATTTTCCTTTGGAGGTGTTTGGTGCCGTCTCCCTTGCCGGGGTGTTGCCGGAATTCCAAACCATTTGTGGAAACGGGTAGAGGTAAGCGTAAGCTTCCTTTTTAACCGATTGATTTGTTGTTTGGATGAGTATTTTGGAAGTTGGGTACTATTCAATTGTCGGGATTGGTAGGCACACAGCGGAAGAATAAAAAAAAATTAAAATTGCAAAAGTTTACCAATCCCAATTGCGGATCTATCAACGGCATTTAAATCAAGTTAGAAAGAGTCGTACCTTATTCATGTTTGTTTGAATTCCCACAATCATCAACGTATTACGAGTTCACAAATCTCCATGTTTGGTTGCTCCTGAAATAATTTCCCCGGCATCTACATGTCCGCTAATTCTTCTTAAAAGAGCGTCAATCTCTATGAGTATGAGATTAACCATCCCCAACATCAACATGTCAACTAGTTCTTCTTGGAGTTTTGCCTTTTTCAATCTTGAGGAGCTAACTACTCATATCAGCTCCCTCTACTAGTATCCACACGAATAGGACCCCAACACCGGTAGCGTGCTAGCGCCTCTAATATCCTTCTAGGGTTTTCTTGTGGCTCTCTAGTTTTTCATCATCTGTAGAAAACCCTAGCTCTCATATTTTATAACTAGTAGGGTTATCTATTTTATGATGGATATTGGATTTTTAAAATTAATCTTAATTAATTTCAAAATCCTTATCATATCAATTAACATTTAATTGTTTTAATAAGCTAATTAAATAAACCTGGTTTAATTAAATCTGTCCAACAGTTTTAATTTAACCTATTTATTTAATTAGAATAAAGAGCAAATGGAATTTAATTTATCTTCATAAATTAAATATGAGATATTATCATATAATATCTTTATGTATACACAATATAATATCATCATATAATATAATATTATCATATATTCAATATATATTATCAAATAATATATATTATATATATAATATAATATTATCATATGATCATATAATATAATACTATCATATATATATAATATATATTATCAAATAATATATATTATATATGTATTTATGTATTTCAAAAATACATATGTGTATATAATATTATTAATATTCCTTTCCAAATATAAATATATATATAACACACATATAAATATTTATCAAATAAATATTCACACAACATGTGTATATAATAAATATATATTTAAAATTCATTCACCCTAGATTAAACATTGTATTCATTGAATCTTAGACGCATCTTAGGTTCAATGAATCTGGACATTATAGCTCGTGTTGGGCTATTCTTGTGTGCGACCCTGTAGGCCCAAACGAAGTTGGCAGTGGGCCAATGACTATAATAACCCACAAGTCGTAAGCGGCCTCTAACAAGACATTACGACTACCCAATTCATATGAGGATCGACAATACGATATAACCTGTCGTATAACCATATCACGTCCCTTTTGTCACATGATATTTCGGTCAAGGATGAGGCATGGAGAATGTCATCCTCCTATTCCTGACCATTACTTTCTCGATCCCTGAGTAGTCTGACTATAGAAGTAGAAACTCTTTTCCATCGTAGTATGGCCATACATTTCTCAGACTTACTCATCGAGGGGCCCAGTAATATCTCTCACTAATGTAAGGGAAAAATTCCATCTTGACCATTCACATTCCTCTACATGAAAACCATTAAGCCCGATTGTAGCCTTTATCACCACCCGGTTAAAGGTGACTTTTGACTAAGTCAAAGCTTAGTGACTCCCATGTAGGAATCCATGATGATCTCAGGTCAAAGGGCATTGTGACATGGTTATATATGAGATAAGCTTATGACTTGATCCATGCAGCTTTCTCATAGCGGGTCGGTCCAGCACCTTATACTCCTACAAGTGCCTAAGACTTTGATTAGTATCCCCATACTTTATCAAAGTCATACTGGTCTTATTTCATCTTTGCTCCCACATAGATGACCGACCAGGGACATTTAGGACAATCATTATGATTTATCCAAGGATACAATTATCACAGTGAACATGCGAATAATGTGATAACCAAATGGAGAAATTCATTGAATGACAATATTCAAAGTACAATGATTGGCCCCTAGGGCACAATTTCCAACATCATTCTCATAAGAAAATGGTACTTTCAATGGATAAATTATGTCTAATGAGTATTTAAATAGCTAATCACTTGACTAGAAGTAGAAAGGAAGAGATTAAGCCAAAGAAAACAAGAAAACAACATATTGCACCTAAGAATATGATTTTCTGCCCTGTTTTGACGTGGAGAAGGGTAAGAATTTGATAATTTTGATGCTTCCAATGGCTTTAGGAGGCAAAATTGTGTAGGTATACAAGTGTTCATGATTTTTGGACACTTGTATATGAATTGAGAAGTTTTAGAAGTTAAAGGGTAAATGTTGTGTATTCCGTTTTCTGGAGGCAGTGTTATGGTGACGTGTTTTTTAGTGATCAAATGTTATCCAATGATCATGAAACTCTCTAGTTTTAAAGTAGAGACATAGACCTTTAATTTGAATGGTCATAATGGTTAATTGTACAAGTATGCTATGAGATATAAATTGTTAAAGATATGCCCTGTTTTATGGAAAGAATCTGGAACAGTGATGTTGTATGACATTTTGCATAGGGAAAACCTTATCGAAAAATTGTAAAACTTTCCAGAGTTAAAGTAGAGACATATAGCTTTAATTGAACGGGTGTTTTGTAATTTTTGGACAAGTATATTGGGAGATATGCATTTTCGAATATCTGCCCTATTTTCTGGAAGAACATCTGAAACATTTGGTGTTTGAAAATATTATGGGAATGGTGTGATGGTGGCGTTTAAAATCGAGTATTTTTATGTAAAATTAAACTTAAAGGGATTCAAATATAGCTTTGAACCACCTCAATTGGAGTTCAATAGAATTATTTATGATTTTCCAAAGTTTGGTCAAAAATGCTGGTAGTTTGATTACCATGCGAATTTGAGTAAGAAATTGGCCAAATATAATTGGAATGAACTCCAAGGGTGAAAATAAGCCTATAGGGCTAATGTGGTCTATTGGAAATTTACTTTTCATGGCTCTATTGATGTTATCACTTGCCTAGGGCTATGAAGTGATAAAGAAGGAGCAATGGTTGGAGAATCAATGGACAAGAAGAGAAGGACATAAAGTCCGAGAGGTAGTGAACTTACCTTTTCTGCATGTATGTGATATGTATATCTTGCATTGATTATGTGACTGCTTTGCCTATTTTTGTGGAACATGTATGATTGGTTGAAGCTCTGTTATATTTGTGCAATGGCCATATGTATGTCATAACATCGAGCATGCAGCATGTCATTATGTTGGCATGAAATAGTGTAGGCAAGCATGTCATGCATTCATATATATCTGGCATGCATAGTGGTAATGTTTGCTACTGAGATTCTCTTGAATCTCACTCCTCCCAAACAACCATTCAGACAGGTGAGCATTGGAAACGTGCTGAGATCAGAAAAGAGGTATGCACGAAGAGGAATGTTGCTGGTTGTTTGAATGTCTGTAAATATTGTGTAAACCCCTGGTGGGGAAAATTTTGTATTATAATCAAGAAATATTGTATTAATATTATCAGTATATTCATGCTATTCCTGTGTGCCCACTGAACTACACATTGCTACTCTGAGTAAGGTCAGTAATAAGGGATATATGAGGTACGTCGTTACAGGTTGTATCAGAGCAAGCGGTTCTGGCAACAGGATAGTATACTGATATGCTTGATTATAACATGACAAGAACAATGAAGTGGATTACTTCAGCTAGTTCACAATTAAGCCCGGTGGGCGGTATAAGATTGTCCTGGATCCGTTGGGTAAGGCCAAAGTGTGAGCCTCATTCTAGAGTAGGATCACCAATGGGCTGACCAGAGTCGGACAGATAAGTCACAGACAACCTTATGGACTTTTGGGAGCATATTACAGGGTATGTGTCTAAGTACATCTTCCAATACTAATATGTGGCCCAAGCATAGTATTTTGATGCCCGGAGGCGGTAGGCATAATGGTTGGGATAAGGGCAGCCATGGGGTACCGGTAGTCAAAAACAGCTCAAGTCGGTATCTTTATATTTGTATCAGTACACAAAAGTTAAGCGTGCTGAACCCAGGAAAATCTTGGGATGGGTGACCTCCTAGGAAGTACCTTGAAAATCTCAAATCTTTTGATTAAAGGTTTGTGTTAGAACTGGCTAACACCCAAGGGGGGGTGAATTGGGTGTGTGATAAGAAAGTATGATCTTTTAAATTCTTTTCGCAATTTATCAAATCAATACATTCGGAAGTATAGAAACATAAGCTGATATGTAAATCATATATGCTGGAAATGTAAAAGCTTAGGGAAGAGAATATGCAAACTGTGATTTATCCTGGTTCGGTCCAATCCACGATGACCTACGTCCAGTCCCCAGGCTCCTCCTGAGATTTCCAATCCACTATCTTCTTGTTTAACCAGGCACAAGAAAAGCCTTTACAAATTCACAAGAGTTACTCCCCCTTACACACTGTAAGGTTTACTCCTTCTTACAGCAAGTCGAGCAAAGCAATCCCAAAGACCTTTCTCTCCTGCTTACCAGTGCAAGTCTTATGAGCAGCAACGTTCTCTCCTGCTTACACCACTGTAAGTCTTACGAGCAGCAACGTTCTCTACTGCTTGCACCTTGTAAGTCTTATGGGCAGAAACTCTTACTGGCGATTCACTCTACAACTTCCACTGTAAGGTAATCAACCCTCTCAAGGTCCCTCTACCTTGATTTCAATACAGAAATATATTTGTAAGGATTTACAAACTCTCTCACAGAGTAGATAGGATACTCACTGAAGTACAATACAAATATTCACTCTCTCAAATATACATAATATAGAAGATGAAGTAGAGCAAAGAGTGGTCGGAAGTAGAAAACTTAGAATATCAGCATGTTCATGTTCTCATCGTATTGCTTTCTGTTCTGTGTTTGAATCCTTTCCTATTTATAGCTGAGTTGTGGAAGATGACCATTGTAGTCTGTTGATTCATTTGACCGCTGAGCCCATTCATATATTTTTCTCTTATAATCCCATCTAATGCTTAGACAGACACTACTTCATGTTCAGTTGAAGTCCCATTGCTTTGCACAGTCGTTGAGTGTATTAAAATATTTTCCCGTTGATCGTGCTCTGACATATGCTTCAACGTTTCTTACAGTTTGCCCATTGGTCTGACAAATGCAATAGTATTTGTCTTCCGTTACTTATGAATTTTGCTGCCGCCCACGAATAATTGTCGTTTAATATTGATCCGTGTAAGCCATGTGATCGGTAGTGCATAACACCTGTAAAAGCACTCAGAGAAATAGTCGTTAGAAAATATCACTCGGGTGATCACAGACTTCACTGGGATTGATTTCATAAAACTGGAGAATCACTGGAAGTGTTTTCTGAAAAACAGTAATAAGACCATCGGGAGTGATCTTGTTTTCGCAACTGAGTAGTAAAATGATATACCATATGATTTTGATAGCAATTTGGAGAAATCAGTAATAATAGAATTTCACTAGCAAAATCAGTTGTTCTTTGTAGAAGTAATTGCAAATGGATCATAGTGTATGTAGGAAAGTGTATACTGGAACAATAAATCATTATATGAGAAAATACAATATCACTGGAAGTGAATATATTATCACTGGGAGTGATTTTGAAAACGCTGAAACCTTCTGACAGTGATTGCTGGTTCACTGGAAGTGATCTTGAAATTTCCATGTTTCACTCGAGTGAGTTTGGAATCACTGGAAGTGATTTTGTAAATAGTGATTTCTTCTTGTAGTGATTTCCAATTCACTGGAAGTGATTTGTAACTTTTCAAACATCACTCGAGTGATTCAAGATCACTGGAAGTGATTTGGAAAACAGTGAAATATTCTTGCAGTGATTTCCAATTCACTGGAAGTGATTCAGCGAAAATGCAACATCACTCGAGTGATTCAGGATCACTGGAAGTGATTTGGAATTCTTGGTGCATCACTCGAGTGATCTGGCATTCACTGGAAGTGATTTTCAAAACAGTGAATTTTTCTTGTAGTGAATTTTCAATCACTGGAAGTGATTTGGCGCATCACTCGAGTGATTCAGGATCACTGGAAGTGATTTGGAAAACTTGGCGCATCACTCGAGTGATCTGAGCTTCACTGGAAGTGATTTTCAAAATAGTGAATTTTTCTTCCGGTGATTTCAGGCGCACTAGAAGTGATTTGGCAGAAATCACAAATCACTCGAGTGATTCAGAATCAGTGGAAGTGAAATCTGAAACAGTGAATTTTTCTTACAGTGATTCTGGCGCCACTGGAAGTGAATTGGCGTATCACTCGGGTGAATCCTGAAATCACTCGAGTGATCTTCAATATCACTCGAGGGATTAAAAATCACTCGAGTGATCTGTTGTTCAGATCACTTTAGCTGCGTTTCCAATTCTTCAGCAAACAGGGGTAAATTTCCAGATGCCATAACTCATCGAATATGGCTCCAAAAATGTTGTATTATATATCAATGGAAATCTCTTGAGGTCTAGTTGCATATGGCACCGGTGTCAGCTCAATTGGATCTGTGGTTTGAGAGTTATAGCCAAAATACCCAGTCTATTCCTGAAAGTGATGCTGATATGAATCCCAAATTCAAACACTGATATCTCCCTTATATGAGCTCCTTTGATGATTCTTATGGTGTCACAATGACGCATTGGGAGTCTAGTTTCATATACAACTGGTTTGGTCTCAATTGGAGTTGTATTTTGAGAGATATGATCAAATAACCAGACCTCGCTCAGATGGACGAAGAACAGACTCTGAAAAGCTGAAAATCACTCGAGTGATTTGCTGAATCACTCGAGTGATTGCGTTTTTTTTCAGAATCACTCGAGTGATTCTGCAAATCACTCGAGTAATTTATTAAATCACTCAATGCTACAGTGCCAAACAGTGCCAGTTGCTACAGTACCCGTATTGCTACAGTGATAATGCTAGAGTGCCGAACAGTAACTGCTACAGTAGTTCTTAATCCCTTATGAGCATAGAAACATCCAGTATTTCTTCTTAGAAGCTTGAATCTTGATATTCCCATTAATTCTTCAAGCTCTTCATTCTCCAATCTCTTTGACTAATCTATAAGATATATAACATTAAATATAATAGTTAGTTAATGTAAGAGATAAGTATATTATGCAAACTTTTGCTCTCATAATATTTGATATATATTTGGCATCATCAAAACTAATCATATCTAACATTCTCCCCCTTTTTGATGATGGCAAATCCTTAAAGAAAAATATGCTTGAATGTGAATAGACAAATTGAATGCAACATATTTTTCCATTTCTCTCCCCCTATTTGACATTAGCAAAAAGTTTGAAGTATAGAGAAGAAAGTTTCAAGGAGAAGTAATTATGAAAATATATTTGAAATGTTATTTTCTCCAGTAATCAAAATAGATGATTTACTTTCCCCTTTTTGAAAGTAGAGATGCAAATGAAACATGTTTTCAAGAAAGCTTTCATAATAAAAGATGTGCAAGGCATGTATAGAACATAAAGAGAGAGAGGAGGGTTTAGAAATGCTCATTTGGATTTGGTAGGTTAATTGTAGATCCATGAAGTCCAGTCCACCACACTTTCATTGTACTATTATGGAGATGTTTCCAGGATGCTCTTGAGCTACTGTTCATCATAATATACTTAGTGTTCCTTTGTATTGGCATAGGTATTTGTTGCTTTGAATGTTGCAGCCAATATTTCTCCTGATTGATCAACAAAGCATATGTCCTCAAAGTTGATATAAACTTCTTGTAGCATGCTGAGGAATGATCTTCTCATAGAGCAAATTCTTCTGTCATAAGTTAAAAATATTCTTGCAAGGAGAAAGGTTAGTGCAATCAAGTATTAACAATTTCCTTTCTATAAAATATATGCAAATTAGGATGAAGAAAAGAAAAGGTATAAGTATCTCATCATTAAAACTAATCAATTGAAGGTGAATACAGATGAGTATGGTATAATGATTTTCTAAATCAAGGAGATAAGCTTTTAAGATATGAAACACATGTGAATGTGAAGCTCCCCCTTAATGAGTGCATGGCTTTAAGAAATATGACGAATTCAATTAAGAACTCTCATGGATTTGAACAACCATTGAGGAAACTGTTAGAGATATAAAGCATGAAATTTTGAAGATTTAGTCCCGTTTTGAAAATGATGCATGAATAATTGGGAAGTGTTTGAAATTATTTATGAGGAAATGAAGTTGATAGTTTGCATAAGAAGGAACACTGAGTTTAAGAGAATTCCAGAGATTTTCATCGAAAGGAAGATGATGATAATTTTGAAATTGAAAGTTTGCAGAAAGAACAACTGATATGATTTGTGATTTTACCATTCACTCCAAGTTCCTTACCTCACTCGAGTGCTTGACTGAAATCACTTGAGTCTCCTACCTGTAGCCTCATTATCACTCGAGTGGTATCACTAATCACTCGAGTAACCTTCTATGTCACAGTACTTCTCTTTGTTCACTCGAGTGAACTTGTACCCATCACTCGAGTGTTCTCTGTTTACCTCTATTGCTCGAAGAGAGAACAAAACATCTACAAAACAAATTTTCTCATACCTTGATGCTTCGGTTAGTATAGTAATCATCAAATATATGAACATATACAACATATATAGAAACATTATCAGTAACAAAATATTCTTTTAATTTATTAGGATTAACCATTCCCAGTTGATCTTTCGCAAGGAGTTGTGAAAATGTCTGCTGCTATTTGAAGATGAAGATGAAGATGGATCAGAATGAATAATACTTTGACATCTTTCTTTTTGAACATGATTCTCTGATTAAGTGGTGTCTCAGATTGCTTCTTTCTTTGATGTCAATATCAAGCAATGTAATTGAATTCATAGATATGTTTGCTCCATTTGCTTGGTCCACCCGTATTTCTTCAATAGCATTCTTTAGATACTTTGGTACCCAACTCCTCTTGGTTCTATAGAATAACTCTTATGCTCTTATACAAGTGAATCATATGATATTTGAGCAAAGAGTATCATAAACCAATACAGACCAAAATGTAATTTTACTCAGTAAATTCAAATCATTGAATCATAAAGTATAACAATAGTGATAATTTTCAAAGATCAATGACAATTTATAAACACACTTTACATAGAAAATATGTCATTGATAAGATTGTCAAGCAATTCATATAAGTCAGATCAAGAGAGTAGAGAATCTATCCATAATGACCAACTTTTAAGGAATGACAACTTGTGAATGAAATCAAGTTTTCAAGAATGAAATATGTAAAGTATTTCAAATCTCAAGTGCTATTTCAAACCATGATAATGCATTGTAAAATTGAGATTTCAAATATATGCAAAACTTATTGTTAAAACATGTTTACAATCGATGCTTATGATAAAGGTAGTAGAAGTCAATATATGTGTGTATATATATCAGAAAGCTCCATCTTAGATAGTGGGGTTAACATGTTTGAGAATTTTCCCAAGAGCAAAAGTCATATGGAAAATGAATTAGCCAAAAGGGGCTTAACTTGAGAGACATATATAAATACAATGACTTTGCTATTGATCAAGTGACAATCTTGCCTATTAGAATTGTGTCAAGAAATATATGATCACACATGGCAATAATTTGAATACAAGGCTCTAGTTACTCGAAAATAGATGAAGACAAATGTTGATGTAATTGAGTAACAAGATGAGTATAATGGATTTATAGAACATAAAGCACGTACTTATTAGTCCAAATGACTAAAGTTTCAAAACATCATCCTAATATGTTATTCCACTATAATGGTTAATGCATTAGCATTCATTCAATGCATTAATGAACATTTATAATGCTTGGAATAACTCAACCAATAAGGATTTATGCATTAGGAACAATATAATTTAACATATTGAATTCATCTTTGAGGAAATATACTTGAAACTCATATAGATAAAGTTTAACTCATTGGAAAATAAGGATTGAGGAGTTCAAGCCTAGGATATATTGAAGATCAATGATCAATATGTTAATGTTGGGGAAATACTCTAGATGTATTTGAAGCATTTCTGACACTTAGTACACAGAAACATTAACTTCCAATTTTTGAAAATGATTTGAATGCAAATGTGTTATGAATAATTTTCAAATTATGTGTATGCATTTTTATAAACAAGATGAATTGAAATCAAGACACATTGTTAGATTTTACATTTCAAACTCAAATGCATACAGATATTATGCATAATTTTATTTTCAGTTCATTTAGCAATCTAAAATATTTTGAAAACCATAAATGATGATTACTAATGATATGCAATAATGATTAAGTATTTAGCACACAAATTGAGTTGGGAAGATATGTGCAACGATTAAGCTGAAATAAACTCACATACTAACTCGACGTACCTGGCTTGAGTGTGACTCGTAGGCACTCAAGTTAGTTTCCAATTCCTAGTTTCTTTGCACTCAAGTCCTTCAAGATCACTTGAGTAACCCATGCTCATGAATCAAGCTTTTCTGCAAATTTCTTCCTACAAAACCGTATAACCATTTTTCTTCCTAAGGTATCCAGTTTTACTTGGATCCACATATGGTTAGCTCATAGGAATCATAACAAAATTCACATACTCTATGAATATAATTAAATCATAACAATTGAATATAATAAATTGATGACTTTATGCATAAGAAGAGTTTTGAAACATGCGTGTATGCATAAAGAACTAAACTATTGAACATTGTAATCCCTTTGTAAATAAGTTTACAAGATGAGTTTTTCAAAGGATTTGAAAACATATTTCTAAGATAGTTTGCAATGCTCATTCCTAAGGTAACATGTATAAACCTCAATAAATATTAAAGATAACAATATAGGAGGTTTTATCATTGTGTACCTTTACTTTAAGTACTTGGAGGATTGGCTTTGCTTACCCACTGTCTCTTTCAGTTATGTTGATCATTCATATGTGTTTCCAAGGGTGTCTGCAAAGCTCTCTCGAAAGATATAGACTTCAAAAGTCTTATGTTTGATACCTGAGAGATTTTCCTTTTCTTGTTCTGCTCAAGATAGTTGAATGGCACTCTATGATAGTTCATTCTTGAGGTAGAACATACGCCTTTTTTCCATTGCTTCTTTTCATGATTATACTTTGTAGTTCTAGCAATTGATGCTCCGAGAGTTCTCTTTTGTGATGATGCACACTTCTTTGTTGGTACATGAGAACCTCTTGGCGTCTTCTTCATTTTCTCTGTACCCTTATGTCCATTTCTTTTGTGATCATCCTGCATACACAAGGTACTAGATGGACATTTTGGTACCCACATATACTTGGGTCCTTGATTGTTAGTATTAGACTTTATATGTCCTTTCGGAACCCAAACATATTTATTTCTCACATTAGGATTTCTTCTAACATGGCATGTGTGAGAAATATGACCCGATTTACCACAATAATTGCAAATTGTATAAATATATGCATTTTGAGGTATTATGCAAGTATTGTGTTGTTTGAGGGATGACAATCTCAAATATTCAGTTTTCCTACATTCTTTCTTCACAAATGAATTTTCAGCATGTTTGAAAATGTTTTTGCTTTTCTCAACAGAATCAATAATTGGTTGGAAAATAATTTTATGCAAGATTTGAAACTCATTTTTACAAAGATCATAGGAAGAATTGGAACTTGTTACCTCAAGTTTTTCTTGAGCTCTAGAGGGTGATTTGTCACGACCATCTATATTGAGCTCTTTATGGGAATCCTCATCTCCTTGTCTATTCATGTTGACTGTATGGAAGTGTTGTGTGATATCTTCATCTTCATCAGTAACTTCCAATCGTTCATGTACCATAGATGCATAACTTGTAATTTCACATGAACTGTCAACACTTTCAACTTCAACATGCTTGTTAGAAGTGTATATAGAATCAAGAGTATCCCAGATATCTTTAGCATTAGAGCAAAATCTAATTTTCTCAAAATCATTTTCGGTCACGGCATTATACAGAAACTTCATTGCTCTAATATTCAATGAAAACATTTTCTTTTCTTTATCTGTCCAATCCTTTCTAGGTTTATGATCAAAAGCATTTGTAAAAACATTCCACATATCAAAATCATAGACTTTTATAAAACTAGTCATTCTAGCTTTCCAGAACCAAAAATCAATATCTTTCAAAAGAGGTGGAATAGTATAATCAAAACCTTCTGGAAGCACAAAATACCCAAAGTCAGCCATTGTAACTCTTGAGACGGTTAAGTCC
This sequence comes from Albizia julibrissin, assembly GCA_037074505.1. Lineage (NCBI taxonomy): Eukaryota > Viridiplantae > Streptophyta > Magnoliopsida > Fabales > Fabaceae > Albizia > Albizia julibrissin. Next base: position 54,504,858 of record CM073477.1, on the reverse strand, counting down.
TTTAAACAAGAGCCCAAGCTTTGATACCAAATGTTAGAACTGGCTAACACCAAAGAGGGGGGGTGAATTGGGTGTGTGATAAGAAAGTATGATCTTTTAAATTCTTTTCGCAATTTATCAAATTAATACATTCGGAAGTATAGAAACATAAGCTGATATGTAAATCATATATGCTGGAAATGTAAAAGCTTAGGGAAGAGAATATGCAAACTGTGATTTATCCTGGTTCGGTCCAATCCACAATGACCTACATCCAGTCCCCAGGCTCCTCCTAAGATTTCTAATCCACTATCTTCTTGTTTAACCGGGCACAAGAAAAGCCTTTACAAATTCACAAGAGTTACTCCCCCTTACACACTGTAAGGTTTACTCCTTCTTACAGCAAGTCGAGCAAAGCAATCCCAAAGACCTTTCTCTCCTGCTTACCCGTGCAAGTCTAATAAGCAGCAACGTTCTCTCCTGCTTACACCACTGTAAGTCTTACGAGCAGCAACGTTCTCTACTGCTTGCACCTTGTAAGTCTTATGGGCAGAAACTCTTACTGGCGATTCACTCTACAACTTCCACTGTAAGGTAATCAACCCTCTCATCCCTCTACCTTGAGTTCAATACAGAAATATATTTGTAAGGATTTACAAACTCTCTCAAAGAGTAGATAGGATACTCACTGAAGTACAATACAAATATTCACTCTCTCAAATATACATAATATAGAAGATGAAGTAGAGCAAAGAGTGGTCGGAGGTAGAAGACTTAGAATATCAGCATGTTCATGTTCTCATCGTATTGCTTTCTGTTCTGTGTTTGAATCCTTTCCTATTTATAGCTAAGTTGTGGAAGATGACCATTGTAGTCTGTTGATTCATTTGACCGCTGAGCCCATTCAGATATTTTTCTATTATAATCCCATCTAATGCTTACACAGACACTACTTCATGTTCAGTTGAAGTCCCATTGCTTTGCACGGTCGTTGAGTGTATTAAAATATTTTCCCGTTGATCGTGCTCTGACATATGCTTCAGCGTTTCTTACAGTTTGCCCATTGGTCTGACAAATGCAATAGTATTTGTCTTCCGTTACTTATGAATTTTGCTGCCGCCCACGAATAATTGTCGTTTAATATTGATCCGTGTAAGCCATGTGATCGGTAGTGCATAACACCTGTAAAAGCACTCAGAGAAATAGTCGTTAGAAAATATCACTCGGGTGATCACAGACTTCACTGGGATTGATTTCATAAAACTGGAGAATCACTGGAAGTGTTTTCTGAAAAACAGTAATAAGACCATCGGGAGTGATCTTGTTTTCGCAACTGAGTAGTAAAATGATATACCATATGATTTTGATAGCAATTTGGAGAAATCAGTAATAATAGAATTTCACTAGCAAAATCAGTTGTTCTTTGTAGAAGTAATTGCAAATGGATCATAGTGTATGTAGGAAAGTGTATACTGGAACAATAAATCATTATATGAGAAAATACAATATCACTGGAAGTGAATATATTATCACTGGGAGTGATTTTGAAAACGCTGAAACCTTCTGACAGTGATTGCTGGTTCACTGCAAGTGATCTTGAAATTTCCATGTTTCACTCGAGTGAATTTGGAATCACTTGAAGTGATTTTGTAAATAGTGATTTCTTCTTGCCGTGATTTCCAATTCACTGGAAGTGATTTGCAACTTTTCAAACATCACTCGAGTGATTCAAGATCACTGGAAGTGATTTGGCAAACAGTGAAATATTCTTGCAGTGATTTCCAATTCACTGGAAGTGATTCAGCAAAAATGCAACATCACTCGAGTGATTCAGGATCACTGGAAGTGATTTGGAATTCTTGGCGCATCACTCGAGTGATCTGGCATTCACTGGAAGTGATTTTCAAAACAGTGAATTTTTCTTGCAGTGAATTTTCAATCACTGGAAGTGATTTGGCGCATCACTCGAGTGATTCAGGATCACTGGAAGTGATTTGGAAAACTTGGCGCATCACTGGAGTGATCTAAGCTTCACTGGAAGTGATTTTCAAAATAGTGAATTTTTCTTCCGGTGATTTCAGGTGCACTGGAAGTGATTTGGCAAAACTGGGATATCACTCGAGTGATTTGGAGATCACTGGAAGTGATTTGGCAGAAATCACAAATCACTCGAGTGATTCAGGATCACTGGAAGTGAAATATGAAACAGTGAATATTTCTTGTAGTGATTCTGGCGCCACTGGAAGTGAATTGGCGTATCACTCAGGTGAATCCTGAAATCACTCGAATGATCTTCAATATCACTCGAGTGATTAAAAATCACTCGAGTGATCTATTGTTCAAATCACTTTAGCTGCGTTTCCAATTCTTCAGCAAACAGGGGTAAATTTCCAGATGCCATAACTCTTCGAATATGGCTCCAAAAATGCTGTATTATATATCAATGGAAAGCTATTGAGGTCTAGTTTCATATGGCACCAGTGTCAGCTCAATTAGATCTGTGGTTTGAGAGTTATAGCCAAATACCCAATCTGTTCCAGAAAGTAACGCTGATATGAATCCCAAATTCAAACACTGATATCTCCCTCATCTGAGCTCCTTTTATGTTGCTTCTGGTGTCATAATGACGCATTAGGAGTATAGTTTCATATGCAACTGGTTTGGTCTCAATTGGAGTTTTATTTTGAGAGATATGATCAAATAACCAGACCTCACTCAGCTAGACGAAGAACAGACTCTGAAAAGCTGAAAATCACTCGAGTGATTTGCTGAATCACTCGAGTGATTGCGTTTTTTTTCATAATCACTCGAGTGATTCTGTAAATCACTCGAGTGATTCATTAAATCACTCGATGCTACAGTGCCAAATAGTGAATCGCCAGTAAGAGTTTCTGCCCATAAGACTTACAAGGTGCAAGCAGTAGAGAACGTTGCTGCTCGTAAGACTTACAGTGGTGTAAGCAGGAGAGAACGTTGCTGCTCATAAGACTTGCACAGGTAAGCAGGAGAGAAAGGTCTTTGGGATTGCTTTGCTCGACTTGCTGTAAGAAGGAGTAAACCTTACAGTGTGTAAGGGGGAGTAACTCTTGTGAATTTGTAAAGCCTTTTCTTGTGCCCGGTTAAACAAGAAGATAGTGGATTGGAAATCTTAGGAGGAGCTACAGTACCCGTATTGCTACAGTGATAATGCTACAGTGCCAAACAGTAACTGTTACAGTACTTCTTAATTCCCTTATGAGCATAGAAATATCCAGTATTTCTTCTTAGAAGCTTGAATCTTGATATTCACATTAATTCTTCAAGCTCTTCATTCTCCAATCTCTTTGACTAATCTATAAGATATATAACATTAAATATAATAGTTAGTTAATGTAAGAGATAAGTATATTATGCAAACTTTTGCTCTCATAATATTTGATATATATTTGGCATCATCAAACTAATCATATCTAACAGTTTGAAATTTTGATTAGAGGTTCTTAGATGACCTAAGGAATGATTATAGATATAGAGATGATGAAATAAGTGTTGATCCTTAATCTGAACTATTTCTGTTGCAGAGATTACTGTCAGAAAAGTTCATCTAATAAGGTTACGAGAACTCAAGGCATAGTAATTGTTTTGAGGTTTCTCCATATTAAGTAATGATCCTCAGTAACCTGTGGGGTTAAAGTCATATAGGCATGATATACGGTGATGCATGATGAGTGGTGATTATGCCATATGTCTATCCTAGAGGATTTGAATTGATGATACTGAAGGTTGAAGATACAGTTGAATCAGATCTAAGCTTAAATGGTACTTAGGTCAGAATGTGAATAAGGTTACACTATGGTTCTGTTTCATAGAGGAAGTTTAAACCTTGTGAACCTTATGGATGATATTGAACCTTCAATAATTGTTTGAGGATATTACCCGAAACCGTGGAGGTTAGAATAAGTGCTATCGATTTTGATTTTTAGCATACTTATTGGGTAATGTTGAGGTTCTAGATGTTGAACCATAATCTGTGAATCAATTGTAATAGTTAAATTGATTCTACAGGAATTTGAAATAGCCTGAGAGGCTTGAGGTACTAGAATATAGTACAGAGATGTGTATGAGGTTACTGGAGGTTGCTAGTTGTTAATCTAGCATAGGGAAAGATCTTAATCATAGAATATTCCCTTAAACTTGTGATTATGCCTGGAGTTGGACCGATATTGAAAGTCCATATTAAATGACCCCAAATGAGATAGCAGATTACAGAACTGCTAAAGAAGAAGGACCTTATGAGATTTAGATCCTGTTATAATGATACTTCCATTCAGAGGCGACTAACCGGACAGAGCTACTTATGGAGGATTTCTGATCAGAATGGGCTACCTACAGGGAGTTCTAATCGGAAAGGGCTACCTATGGGTAGATCTGATTGGAAAGGGCTACCTACAGAGGGTTCTGACCGGGGGGCTGACCAGGTGTATGGGCGCCTGTGTGAAGCACCGAGTGCAGTACTGTAGTGTGAAGCCACCATAACATTGAACTATAGTGTGTAGCCGCCGTGACGACAAACTGTGGAGTGAAGCCGCTGTGACGTTGAAACTGTAAAGTAGAGCTACGGGGACGTCAACTCTCAATAGTGGTATCTTATAATGAGTTTTCTATCGCATAAGTTTCCTTGAGAAGAAGGGTCAAGTGACCCAGTAAATTGTCATGGGGTGCTCCAGTGCCGAATGATGACAGAGATTAAGGAAAGCTACTCTTTCTCTCATATCCTATGTAATGGTTCTGCATGTATGTGTTTACCATCACGTGTATTCGTGTTATGAATATACGGTAGGTAGTAAGACCTTTTGGGCCAGCGTGTCCTTAGGCAGTCAGACCTGACGGGCGGAGGCCCGAGGCTGTAAGTCCCGTAATGCCTCTGGCATAGGGATGATTCCCTGGGCAGTAAGACCTGATGAGCATTCAGAATTTGCGGGGTGGTCGCCCGGGGCCTATTGTGTGGGTGGACGCCCAGGCCATAAAGATTCCTATTTTGCACTAGCAGTCATCCGGGGCCTATTGCGTAAGTAGACGTATTACGCGGGTAGACACTCGAGGCCATGGAACTCATGTGATGCACAAGTGGAATCTCGGGTCCTATTACGCGGGTGAACACTTAGGGCCGAATGCTCATGTGATTATTGTTGTGATGATAGTTTGTTTAGCGTGTTTCGTGAACATTGCATAAGAGTATGAATGGCTTGAGTAGCAAGAGTTGGACCCTGAAATGAGAAGTTGGTCGGATGTCCCGTGCGACTGCAGCGTGAGCCAAGTGCTGTTGTAGTAGGCCTAGTGGGGCAGTCCGTTGCATAAAAGGTGAGACCGTGGAAGGGTGAAAGTTGTTCGGATGTCCCGTGCGACTGCAGTGTGAGCCGAGCGCCATTGTAGTGGGCCTAGTGGGGTAGTCCGTTACATAAAAATTATACCAGGGTTCATCGAGCGTGGTTTTAGTGGTGAATGTCACGTGCTTGATACCTTAAGAGGTTCCCTTTGGGGCATAATGGGTGTGATTATCCCATAAACTTGCCACACTCAGACCTGGTGAGCCAGGGGGTGTGGGCCAGACTCCTTTACGGCTGCAAGGGGTGCCCAATGAGGGTAGCTCTGTAGTGGGCCTAATGGGAGGGCTATATTAATTAAGGATGATGGACGGTATGTCCTAAAGCCATAAAACCTAATGGGTTATTAAATCCTTAGGCTGGTAAAATATGAGATGTATTGAAAATGAAGCCGAGTTGAGGCTTGAGGAAATAAGACCCGAGATGTAAATTTGCATTGGACAAATGTCCGGGGGCCATAAGACCTATATGTCTAAGTGCTATGGTTGTTGCCAAGCACAGTGACATGGACCAATGTGTACAGAAAAATATATTGAGATTGATAGAGTGTATAGATTGTACTACGTTGTAGCAGAGGCAGTAAGCCTACGATGCATATGGCATAGAGGGTGAATCCCTAGGCTGTAAAGCCAGAATATCCAGCATCTTGGAAGTTGAATAAGCTGTAAGGCTTGATGTGCATACAGTATGATATGGGTGAATCCCAAAGGGGCCGTAAAGCCTAGTATGCATAAAAGATGATTCAGGATAGTCCCGAAAGGGCAGTAAGGCCTAAGAAACCAAGCGCTGTGAGATCGGACTAGTGAGTCCTATATGAGTGCTACATACTGGGTATAAAATGAATGAAAGTACTACATAGTGAGTACAGAATGAAAGAATTAGAATGGGAGAAAGATAGACTGAATGTCTAGAAATAGTTCTCCGAGGTACAGATAGTACCATGTGATGTCGAAATTTTGAGGACGAAATTTATTAAACAGGGGGAGAACCGTAATATCCCGAATTTTGGGACTAAAGGCATAAGATTTAGCTTATATCAAGTGGACCGCTAAGCCCCGGTTTAGCAAACGTCACTATGAGGTATGTTTAAATTCTCCAAAATTCCATTATATCATTGGATATTAAAATTAATTATATTGGTGAGCTAAAGAGCTTGGGGAATAACAAAAAGAAGTGATTGGAAGTCACACACAATATAGTAAAGTGGAACACAAAGTAATTTTACCACCGGTGAAATTCTCGTTGTGGCAGTGGTGATTGTGTGACCTTTTTCAATGGGTAAATGATGGTAAAAATTTATTAAACTTTCCAAAATGAAAGTAGACTTATCAAGGGTCATATAAGTCATTTGGAATTGTACACAAAGAGAAATGAATTTTTGAAGTTAGCCCAGCGAAATTAATTATTTTCTTGGACAACATTCAAAGATTAAAATTCTGGGTAGAGTGAACTTCTAATTGGCTAAAGGTTATATTTTTCCTTAAAACTAGACTCAATAAGGGTCGCATAGCCTTTTGAATCACTCCAATTGGATATTTGTACAATTAGATATGAATTTTCAAAGTTAATGAAAAATCTGCAGAATTTGGTATTTTGTGCGAAAATTCAATTTCTGGGACAATAAGATTGTGACACGTGGCAGATGAGAAACTGATCCATTTAATCAATTCTCCATCATCTTCTTCGTCATTTTTCACGGAAGAAAAACCAGAAGAGAGAGAGAGAGATCATGCGAAAATGGAGAAAGAAGAAAGAGGAAGTTCTTTCCTCTGAAACACTGCCGAAACGGCATCCTCTCTCAAAGTACCCTTCAGGAAACTTCCTCTACTCATCGAGATCTTTATTTCTACGGTTTTATATTTTCCTTTGGAGGTGTTTGGTGCCGTCTCCCTTGCCGGGGTGTTGCCGGAATTCCAAACAGTTTGTGGAAACGGGTAGAGGTAAGCGTAAGCTTCCTTTTTAACCGATTGATTTGTTGTTTGGATGAGTATTTTGGAAGTTGGGTACTATTCATTTTCATAAGAAAATGATATTTTCAATGGCTAAATCATGTCTAATGAGTATTTAAATAGCTAATCACTTGACTAGAAGTAGAAAGGAAGAGATTAAGCCAAAGAAAACAAGAAAACAACATATTGCACCTAAGAATATGATTTTCTGCCCTGTTTTGACGTGGATAAGGAGTAAGAATTTGATAATTTTGATGCTTCCAATGGCTTTAGGAGGCAAAATTGTATAGGTATACAAGTGTTCATGATTTTTGGACGCTTGTATATGAATTGAGAAGTTTTAGAAGTTAAAGGGTAAATGTTGTGTATTCCGTTTTCTGGAGGCAGTGTTATGGTGACGTGTTTTTGAGTGATCAAATGTTATTGAATGATCATGAAACTATCCAATTTGAAAGTAGAGACATAGACCTTTAATTGGAATGGTCATAATGGTTAATTTTACAAGTATGCTATGAGATATGAATTGTTAAAGATATGCCCTATTTTATGGAAAGAATCTGGAACAGTGATGTTGTATGAAATTTTTCATAGTGAAAAACTTATCAAAAAATTCTAAAACTTTCTAGAGTTAAAGTAGAGACATATAGCTTTAATTGAACGGGTGTTTTGTAATTTTTGGACAAGTATATTGGGAGATATGCATTTTCTAATATCTACCCTGTTTTCTGGAAGAACATCTAAAACAGTTGGTGTTTGAAAATATTCTGGGAATGGTGTGGTGGTGGCGTTTAAAATCGAGTATTTTTATGTAAAACTACACTTAAAGGGATTCAAATATAGCTTTGAACCACCTCAATTGGAGTTCAATATAATTAGTTATGATTTTCCAAAGTTTGGTCAAAAATGCTGGTAGTTTGATTACCATGCGAATTTGAGTAAGAAATTGGCCAAATATAATTGGAATGAACTCCAAGGGTGAAAGTAAGCCTATAGGGCTAATGTGGTCCATTGGACATTTACTTTTCATGGCTCTAATGATGTTATCACTTGCCTAGGGCTATGAAGTGATAAAGAAGGAGCAATGGTTGGCGGATCAATGGACAAGAAGAGAAGGACATAAAGTCCGAGATGTAGTGAACTTACATTTTCTGCATGTATGTGATATGTATGTCTTGCATTGATTATGTGACTACTTTGCCTATTTGTGTGGAACATGTATGATTGGTTGAAGCTCTGTTATTTTTGTGTAATGGCCATATGTATGTCATAACATCGAGCATGCAGCATGTCATTATGTTGGCATGAAATAGTGTAGGCAAGCATGTCATGCATTCATATATATCTGGCATGCATAGTGGTAATGTTTGCTTCTGAGATTCTCTCGAATCTCACTCCTCCCAAACAACCATTCAGACAGGTGACCATTGGAAACCTGCTGAGATCAGAAAAGAGGTATGCACGAAGAAGAATGTTGCTGGTTGTTTGAATGTCTGTAAATATTGTGTAAACCCCTGGTGGGGAAAATTTTGAATTATAATAAAGCAATATTGTATTAATATTATCAGTATATTCATGTTATTCCTGTGTGCCCACTGAACTACACATTGCTACTCTGAGTAAGGTCAGTAATAAGGGATATATGAGGCAGGTCATTACAATTGGCAACTCCTCACTCTTCAATTTATGACCTCTCCTAATTATTATTCAATTTTCTTCATATTCCTTCTTTTAATTATTTAGATAGATTATTGATGAGTTTTGATTAATTATATTATGGCCTTATATCTCTTCTGCTTGCTTAGACAATTTTTTGATGATTGTGGTAGTATTTACATGATAATGGATGGAAGGAGAAGTGATGGCTATGAATTGTGACGATGGGGAAGTTTTTTTTTGTTAAAGGGAACTTTAGTATTTTCATATTATAAATACATATTTTAATCATATTTTGTATCCCACTTCCACCATCCTACCAAACACATTTTAAAACTCACTTTCACTTCCAATTTCACTTTTAATTCCACTTTCAGTTCTACTACCAATTCCATAAAAACTCTTCCATGATACCAAGAAGGGCATAAGAGCAATAACCAATCAATTCATTAAAAATCAACCAAGAGCATATGCAATTCCCATAAGTATTTGGACAAATTTCTAAAGCAAGGAGTGCCAAAAATTCAAGAGTATGGTTTGGACCCTAAATTTTTTGAAATTCTTTTTTTTTTTAAAAATGACACATTTTGGTAATTCAGCACAATGAAGCACACAAGACCAAATCCTAACCCCTCCCCATACTTAAATCTTGCATTGTCCTCAATGCAAAACCTAAATGCAAATAAATGACAAAATTTCAAAGCTTAAAGGGGTGGAAAAACAAAAAGAACTCTACTTTTTACTACTAGGTTATGTCTCCCCAACACTTTTCTTCTCCATTCATCATTTAAGCATGCATATCAATGCAAAACAAGAAGAAAACAAGTGAGGAAAGAAACAACTTGAAGCTTAAATCTCTGTAGACTCTTGTAGGAGGATTTCTCATCCCGAATGAGAAATATGCATTTCTTCTTTGTAATCACTTCTCCTAGATTGTATTCTCTTGGTAGTAAAAGTTCCTACAAAAGAAACATTAGACTAGTAGCAATATCTGGTCTAGAAATTAATACATGAAGATATCTAAAATAAAACGTAGGAATTGTATGAACTAGATTCTCCAAGTAAATATCACAACCAAGAAAATCAATTTGGTTTCCTTTGGTAGAAACTAAACAAGTAGTCACATTTTAAAAATTTTCTTGTGTGTACAATAGAGAAAAGGCGGAATCTAACTGAGTGTTGGGGTGCAATACATCACTTTTGTATTCACAAGAGTTAGGAGGTAAAAGAGTGGAAGAAGAAAGATAATTGATCAATCTATTATCACCCAAAGTTTCAAAACAAGGATTTTCATTTTCGATATTGGGTGGAAAATCACAAAAGAGAACTAAATGGAAAAATTCATTTTCATTTACAATTTTATCATTCAAAATTATTGAATCTTTCCTTATTGATGTATCTAAACCAAGCAATTCAAAGGAATCAAAAGGTGCACAATTGTTAAGGCCTTTATCAATTGTAGCATGTGCATTGGTGTCATTAATTAAACAAGATGAAGAATCAAGATCATATGAAGTAGAAAGCCCATTATCAATTTCAGCAAAAATGTCACATGACATATCACCTTCACATGAACAAACAAAAATAGTGTAACATCCTAAATTATGGGCCTAGAATGTAAAGAATTAGTCTAAATTAAGTAAACTACTAACCCATTTAAGCCAAATGTTTTAAGCATATCATGAAAAAAATGCTTAAGATAATTATAAAAATTATTTAAGGGCCTACATATATTGAGGAAAATAGTATGAAATGTTATTATGGGGAGTTAGAGAAATTATGAAGAGGCTTAGTTCCCCAAAAATGGCCCAAATAATTTTAAAGCCAATTTATGGGAATTTAAGAGACAATTTTATGAAAATTCAAGGAAAAATAGGTAGAGCTCATAATTTAGCTTGAAAATTTTAGGAAAATTATTTTAAGGATTTAAGAAACTAATTAAGGAAGAAAATCCTTAGAAAGTATTAAGGATTAATTTATGAAAATTGTATGGTGAGTCAATACCAATTTAGAAAAATGGGGGGAAATTAGTAACTTTATTTTATAGACTCGAAAATCAGAATTGGACTAAAGTTAAGCTAAATTATGGAACCTAAGAAATTTAATAGATTTTAAATTGGATAAATTAGGAAATTTAAAGCCTTATGAGTACGCCCAATAGGATAAAAACACGCCCCCACTAATTAAAACACCCACTTCCATCTCTCTTACAACACACATATATGCCAATATATGCACTCACGACCCACACAACACACACAAACGCTCACATTTAATTATTTAATTATCTCCTCTCCACCCTCATTTCGTCCAAAAGCAAGAAAAGAAAGAGAGAGTGAGGGCTGGAGAAAGAAAACACAAAGAGAGAAAGAGAGAAGAGAGGGAGTGATTGGTGGTATTGGAAAGAGGAAGAAGAAACTTATCAAAGCCACATGCAAGCTTGGAATCTTGTTTAGGTGAGTCTATTCTACCTCTTCCAACTTCCTTTCAGCTTATTTAGTGATTTTATGGGGTTAGATGGTTGCTGTAAGTTAAGGTTTGTTGGTAAAATGTTGTCATCAAGAAAGTGTGAAAAGAGTCTTCACATGTCAAATTTGAGGGGATTTTTGGGGTTCTTTGGTTTTGTAAACTGATCTTCAAAAGAGAGCATCTATTTTTGAGGTTGTGGAGTCAAAATTTATAGAGGTTTTGAGTCTAAATTAAGGTTGCATGCACACTTTTCCTTCTTGACTTCATTACTGAAAAACAGAGGGTCATATGCATGAAGTTGCAGAGGTCAAAACTTGGGTTTTTTCAGTAGGTTTGATTCTGTTCTTTTAAGGATTAGAGAGTTTAATATTTATATTAGAATATAGAAACAAGAAGAGCTTAGTTTAGGAAGAGAAAGGTGGAGTTTTTAAGAGTTTGTAATATAGTGTTGTTAATGTTGGCAAATGGTTTTGGGCATGGTTTTGGTCGGGAAAATCATGTCCACTGTCTATAAAATTTGGCAACAAAATATTAAACATCCTAATCTTTAAAATGAATTCTAGAACTTGTTGATTGGATATCTAGAACAAAAGTTATGGTTTTCTGAATTTTGGTCAGAAAACTAGAAAGACTCTGTGTTCTAGATTTCTGACAATGGGTAAATAGGCAAATTACATGAGATTATTTTCCTTGAAGGATACGTATAGAGCTTTCTGACAATGGGTAAATAGGAAAATTACATGAGATTATTTACCTTGAAGCAGACGTATTTCAGGTTAATTTAGTAAATTTTCTGTGAGATTATTTTTTCCTTGAAGCAGACGTATAGTTCTTTCCATCAAGTATTAGAACACAAAAATTGAATGTGTAAATTATAAGTTATGAATTGTTAAACTTTAGGTAGAAAATATAGAAAATTTTGACTCTTAATATGGACAATCAGTTTGCAGGTGGAATTTGGGAACTTAGATCCATGATTTAATAGAGCACATCATTTTTCTTTTACATAGAATTGAAAGAGCTTTATATAAAAACTTGAACCACCTCATTTGGAGTTCTCTAGCTTAAGTTATGATTTTTCAAATTTCCTTGGGAAATAGAGGTAGAATTTGAGTATGGAAATTGCCATATTAGAAAGATGTGCTATCAAAGGATTTTGAAGAGGTTAGAATAATATTCATATGTTAATGGAATAGCATGATTAAAGTATCAATGAGAAGGAGCTTGAATTTTATTTTTGAAGCTCAAAGTTTAAGACAAGCTCACTGTTTTAATGCTTAATCATGTGCCTAAATCATATACAAGTGCTCTAAGTAATTAAAGCATATATATGGCATGTCTAGGGTTTTTTTTTAAAAAAAAAATTCTTGATAGCAAGGAAAGTATTTGAAGTTTTCCATAGACCCTACTGTCACGAACAGCCTTGTTTTGCTAGAGGAAGTTTGAATCTCTGTTGATAGTTTGGAAAGCATAGAAAGTGAATAGATAGGAGAACAAGTTACAAATGAAGATTTCAAGTGTAAGGCTAGAGAGATTTAGAAGGATTAAAGTTTGGGAATGAGAAAGATATTAATTATGCAAAGTAAGTATATCAAAGTTTGTGTATTAATATGCTCCTTACATGAGTATAACTGTTAATAGGATTTGGCTTTTTCTATCAAACAAAGGAGGAAGCAAAACCAAAGAAGTTTAACCAAGAAGAGGTAACTTGGAAGAAGGAGAAGCTAAAGGTAGTAAAACTTACTCTTATATAGTTTGTGCTTGGTTGATTGCAAGTTTATTTGTCATGTATGCCTTTGAACATATAATATCCTTGCTTTTGTGTCATAGCCATGTGTATATGCTTGTAAGGTGTTGTTCTTACCTAGTTATTTACATGCATAGTTAATTACCATTGTACATTATATATTGAGATAACATTTTCTACTGAGGTTCCCCTGAATCTCACCCCTTTGTTCTTTGACATACAGCAAGAGCAAGTACTTCTAGAGGTAAGAGCATTATTGTTGGTGAAGCCTAAAGAAGTTAAGATAATATTTAGTTTAAGTATTGGTGATATGTATAATAATTTTGTTAAGACTTAGGATTTTTGGTAGCCTTGTGCGGCTACATATTTTGTATATATATGTATATACATAAGCATAGAGATGTACATAGTGGAGATAGTGCCTATAGTAGTAGTAGTATAAGTATGCTTAGTAAGGGGTAGCCATAGTATATCATATTCTCATGATGAAATGAAAAAGGGCAATTACATGTTATAAGCCCATAATTCACTAATGATAGACTAGGAAAAGAGCAATAATACTTTGATAAGAATAAATAGAGTCAAAGGATTTTTGAGCCATAATAAAGAGTTAAACCATTGATTACTGTTTCAAAGAGTTTTAAATTTTTAGAAAAGCCTATTTATTTACAAGTTTGAACCCTGTGTTTAGGCTGGGTTTTCAGCTATTTTAAAAAATTATTTTCTTCCTAGGATCAAAACCTGGCTTAGTGGTTTAAATTCATTATGTGTATAGCTCATTTGACTAGTAGGAAAGTAGGGCGTCACAAGAAGAATGTATTCAAGAGGGAAAAAATGAATTCTTCATCTTGTTCAATAGCATCATAAAAATCCACATCATTCATATCATTTTCATCACATGTTGAAGTAGAAACAATGTACGCAACATTATCATTTGCATAACTACTATTAGAAACGTTATAGTGAGCATTTTCATCATCAAGAATATGAGGGAATTCTACCACAATTTCGTCATCCACCTCATCGTCACTTGTAATATCCTAAATTTTATTTACCAAAATTCCTTTTACATTTGATTATATTCAATGAAATAAATGGTGAATTTTGGTGCATTTGAAATAGCTAAAATGTTGAAAATAGTGATTGAGAAATTTTGGCCAAGTAAGACATAAAGCATAATTTTTTTCTTGATAAAGGCATAATATTGTAGCCCAAAATTATGAATGGAAGAGCACAAGTTTTGGTCCATAATATGGTATAAATTTTGGCCAAAAAGAAAAAGGGAAGAAGGGAAACAACACTTGGTTCAAAAATTCAAGAAAATGTAAGGGTAAAATAGTCATTTGGCTAAATAGAATTAAAAGCCAATATTTTCCTTTTATTTATGCATAAGGTTGGCCAAGAGGAGAAAAGGAAAGAGAAAATATCAACTGGGACACATGTTATGACATGTGGTAGGCTTATATGCCATATGGAAAAAGAAGATGTAAGAAAATGCCATGTGTAACAAATTGCCAATAAAATATAATATTTTTGAAGAGGTGGAAGCTAATGGTTTAAGAGCTCATTTGGATCTTCCAAAGGCCACATTTGGACCTAACTTGGAGAAAGAAGAGAGAGAGAGAGAGAGAGAGAGAGCAAGAGAGATCAAGACGCAAAACAAGGTAAGTTAACAGCAAAATTTATGTGTTATTGTCTCTAAATGCTCGGAAACCCTCTTTAATCTTCATATCCTTCTTGAAATTATGTAAATCAAGAAGAAAATTACAGGAAAAGTAAGGGAGAGTTGGTGTCTTAGAGAGAGAAAGAGGAAGAATTCAAGATTGTAAGCTTGAAAACTTGATTTCTCTTGTTGATTCATGATGATTGTTGGTGGTTTTGCTAGGTTATTGGCTTGATTTGTCTTGAATTTGTGTTTTGGGATGCATAAACCCTAAGTGAAGGTGATGCCCAAAATTTGATTGCTTATGTTTAAGAGGTGTTTAAGTGGTTAAATAAGTGATTAGAAGTGAAAAGAAGGTGTTTTGTTGAATGGAATCAAGAAAATTCAATTTTTCCTAAATTTCTTTAACTTTTAGCCAGACATGATTTAAGGGGTTTGTGCTAGAATTTGATGGATCTGATTATTTCATTGTGTTTAGAATGAAAAATTATGTAGGAAACATGTGAAATATAGAGTGTGAAGGCTTTAGGGTGTGAAAAGACAATTTTGCCCCTAAACCCTAATTGATGGCTGCCAAGGCCATTTTGGTAAATGCAGCTTGATTTTGTGAAAATTGAGGTAAAAAAATGAAATATGTACGCGAAATTGTATAGAAATAGCCAAGGTCATAATTTTTGGAAATGTATGATTATACCGGGTATAAAGGGAATTAGACCAGTTCCCTAAGGGCATTTTCGTAATTTTTCACTTTAGGTAGAGATAACCAACTAAATGAGCTTTGGAATAAAGCATGAATGGGTAATAACTCATTTATTATGAATTTGGAATTTTAGGATTCGACATTTGCTCGAGCCGGACAAAAGTTAAAGGATCGGTATTAGCTAGGCACCGGAAAGGAGTCGAGGTAGTAACTATCTCTCATATATTATATGATTGTTTATATGCATTGAATTGCCATGTTCTGTGATGCAAAGTCTATGTGAGAGAATTGAAGTTTTGTGGCATAACTCCTTGAGCTATGGTATAGGAAAATCACAAGTATCACCCAGTGGGAAAAGCACAAGTACCACTATGCTAGTTTGGACCCAGTCTAGGTAAGCCAATCTATGTGATATAATTCCTCACTATGGTGTGGAAAAAGCATAAATACCATCCTCTGGGAAAAGCATAAGTACCATGAGGCCAGTGGGACCCATCTAAGGTAGTGTGGCAAGTACGGACATGCTTTAAGCCAGCTTCGGAACATTATTGTGATCATTGTATGGTAAGTAGGGACAAAATAGTTACTTTGATCTTGACAAAATCATCGTTTTGATCCTGAACATTAGTTGACAGACATATACACATGATTAGTATCTACTGCATTATATAATGCATTGCATGTTTATCTCTTGTATTTATATGATAGATTGAGTGTTACTATTGAGATTCGATTGAATCTCACCCTTTCCTTAAAATAAAATCTGTTCAGCTAGAAGAAGTAGTTCGAAGGGCAAGGAGGTAGATATCGGCAATTGAGGGTTCCGATGTAGATCAAGAATTTTTCTGTTGGTTGTCTACTAGCCTTTCATTGTAACCTCCTAATGAGCTTTTCCACCGAGCTTCTGGACAGTTAGCTTTGGCATTTATTACCCATTTAAAACTCAGCTAATTCTCACTCTCAGCTCTCTTGTTATCATCTCTGCTCTCTCCCTCAACGCAAAAGACCATTATTTATCTCAGCTGTCTCCTTCCTCTCACAGAGCCAAAGGTCATAGGCTGGACGAGAGACAAAGGTCACGAGCTGGTTTTGGAGAGCAGTAGCTACGGCTTAAAGGAGCTGCTGGTTTTAGGCGGTTGGGAACCACAAGATTTGGAAAAGATAGGAGAGCTTCACAATGATCCATTTGATTAACCAGAATTGAGAGTAGAGAGCTGAGGGAGCAGCCGACACTGATAGGAGGAGAGCACAGAAACTTTCGAGACTGAGAAGTAGCTGATGGTGTGTGCTTCTAGAGCTTGAACCCAAAGCTTGAGAGATCTGGAATGGTGGCATTTCTGAAAGTAGAGCAGAGAAGAGAGTCACGGGATAGATAGTAGCCAACAGTATCATCATCAAAGAGTGACTGAGAATCACGCCAGTGACTTTGGCGTCACCATCATCGAAGGTAAATCAGAACCAAAGAGGGGCTTGACTAGGGCTAACCTTTGGTTAACCAACATAAACTCAGAGCAGCGAGAGAGAACTGACAGAAGATGGAATAAGTATCACAAATCAGTATAAGAGCTACAAGAACAGAGGAGCTGGAATTTGAATCTTCATCAGCACTGTTATTCACAGTTTTATTCATCAATTTCCAGATTGCAACAAGGAGTAAGGATGCCATTGAAGCCATGATTTTATGCATCCTTTTCTGGCAGTGAGCTAAACTAGAAGAAGCTCCTTCATTCTTCATTTTTCCCTATTCTAGTTTAATTCCCGATATGGCTTTGACTCTGAATTTATTTGTTGTTGCTGTGATTGTAATTAAAGCTATATGTGTGACTGATTTTCCTTTGAACCTAGGGTAGCTATGAATTAATTTGAGGATTTTTGCATGTATGAACCATTTATGTGTGCTTATTGTTAATTTTGTTTAATTAATTTTGTATTGGTTGTCTACTTCGTGCTTGATCACCACTAAGTATGAATTGGAAAATTTAGATTAGCTTTGGAAGAGGGATCTTAATTAAATGCTTTAGTGTATTTTTCTTATTTTTCAATATATAAATATGTAGTATTCAATAAAGATCGTGTCATTTTCAGTCATTTTCCATCTAAACGAGCTTTTCAAATGCTAATCCAAACAGGTTCAAGGTTAAAAAAAAGTTACTTCTGCCACTGCCAATCCAAATACAAATCACATTTACAATCTAACTTTTTTTCAATCTGACTTCTGTAAAAGCTCAATTGAAAAAAAAAAGTCACTTTTTAACCGTTAATCCAAACACGCACAAAATTGCCTCACTTTTCAATGCTTATGTGTAGTTAAGTCCTTTGAAAACTTTATGGTGCTAGTTGTTTACACATTTATCCTTAAAAAATTATATATATATACTTGTACAATTGAAATTTATCCTTAAAAAATTATATATATATATATATATATATATATATATATATATATATATATATATATTTGTACAATTGAACTTTCATCAGCATAGTACACTACTTGAATTTCTTACAGACTTCAAAGAAGAGAGGGAGAAAAACAACTACAAAAGTCGTAGAAAATTCTCTGTTTCATATGAAGTTCCCCATAATTCTGCATTGAGAATAACATAGACTTGGACAACTTCAAAAGCCTTTGCACTGCTACAATTCCTCAAAGTTACTTCCTTTGCATCTATAGCTTGTTCACGGAAGAACTGTTCTTGTGCATCCACTTCTGAAAGAGAATATATTATAATTATCAGTTGTATGCTACAAGGATTTATAGCATCATCATACAGAAGGAATCTATGCCACTAATAAATAATAAAGACAAATGGAATATCATGCCTTTTTATTAACATCATATTTAGTAAAGTACTTTGAATGCCTGCCATCATAATTTTTCAAATATACATGACACGTGAAAGTACGAAAATTATTAGCCATGCCAAAATACTCATTAATATACCTTTGGTATAACATTGATTTGATAGGCAAAACCAACTCGATGGTGCTTCTATCATCTTGATCTTCTTCATTGCCATAATCTTTGTCTGAACTAGCAAAAAACACCCAACCTAACCCAATAAAAAAATCGAACGCCGAAAACAAAGTAGGGCCCCAAAAAAGCTCAAGAGAAAGGGTGAAATGACACCCCACAATATGGAATAAGGAGGATTCTAGATCCTAACCATCGACACCATATAGATTTAGCCAGTTGCTTGCTGAATCAAATCCGCATCACCAATTCACCAATACTAACCACACACACAGACACAGAGTATAATTTTAGGGTTCGGCCTCAAAGCAACATGTGCGGCGTGAGAGATGGAGAGGGGACGATAGAAAGAGTATTTATAGGGTTAGACCTCAAAGCAGCATGCGGGGGTGAGAGATGGGAGAGAGAAATTTTAGGATAGTTTTTTATTATAAAAGGAGTTGCTAATTTCAATTTTCAACTATACTATGTATCTAATTTTTTTTATCCTTTCCTTATTTTGAGTGTAAATAGATGCCAATGTATAATGAATTATGAATAGTTTTGGTAGTCAACATGCATTTTTAAATGTTTGAGCAGAATTTCAAATGCATACATTTAAATCTTTAAGGTTTCTAATATTTGCATTCTTTTTATTTCTCTAGTATATGGACAACAACAATAAATCACTTTTCTTTTGTACTTTTATGTCGCCTCATTCCATTGTTTTATATCTCACATTCAATGAACTTGATTAATTTTATAGGTTAAAGTGTAGAAGTACTCGTGAACTTTTACTCAAAGTGTGTCTAACACCATATGTTTTTTGGAGATATAAAAATACACAAACTTTTTTAAGTGTCTAAATAACCATGAACTTTAAAATTGGAGCAGAACTGACTTAATTAATATCTGTTGTTATTATTATTATTATTATTTGTAGAAGAAGAATATGGTGGGTCCCACTAAAAAGAAAGTAAGGAACATTAGGTGTTTTTAATGGTTGTGTAGGTTTTTTTTTCAATATTTAAAATTCATGGGTATTTTTACACTTGAAAAAAGTTTATAGGTATTTTTATAAATTAGGAATAAGTTCCTAGTGTTTTTGCACCTTAAACCAAAAACAAAAGCTATGCGAAAAGAAATACATTTGACGGGAAGGAGACATCAACAACTATAGCAAAAAAAATTAAAAAAAAATAATGGCTGTTAATTTTTGTCCCAGCGTTAATTCCTCATAAAAAAGGATTTGTCTTGATGTTGTATTTCTAGTTTTACAAAAGTTTATAAAAGTGTGGATGTGTGACCATACGCAGAAACGGTTGGGTTTGGGTCTCCATTAGATTCACTGCTCATAATTCAGGAATATGTTCAAGTATTTAACATTTATACAAGCAATATTTTAAATCTTAATGATTCATATATGTTATAGGTCTTAGACATTAATTAATTCTATTTGGTTTTGATATGAAGTGTATGATTCATGCATTGTCATTTACTTTAAGGCGTCATGTCACAAGAGGAATGGCTATGACTTTCATTGTGAAGAATGGTAACAACCAAGAAAAAATGCTATCACCACCAACCTACAAGCCCAGATGTTAATTTTAATTTTAATGGACAATGTCGAGGGTAATTCGTATAACATATTCTTGTATTTTCTTATTTGTTAATTCTTTATTATTTCTTTTCCTTTAGATCAAAGGAAGTTTGACAGCAAAGATATTAACAGGTTATATAATTAAGACTCCATGAAGCATTTGGATCAGCTTGAGATCTTCATCTCTCCGACGTGAATTTCTTATATTAGAATATATTTGTGTGTGTGTGTATTAAAAGAGTGAATTGAAGATATATGAATTTGACATAGATCTTTCAAGTGATTCAAGTCTTTTTGTTAGTCTATATATAAATATAAACCTAAAAATTAAACTTCTCATATTGCCTCCAATCTAATCCGTAATACAAGAACTAGTTCACTAATTAAGGTACATCCATTAAGAAAATTAATTATATTAGTTATTTGTAATAAATATATTTTAGTTTTCTAAAACACTATCTTTAACCATAAATACCCTCTGGTAGAAATCTGTGTGTGTGTGTGTGTGTGTTACATATATGTATATATGTGTGTGTAGCTCCTTTAAGGATTGAAGTTTTGTTGCATATATTAGGCTTGTAAAGTCTTTTTAGTAAAGGTCCTTCTATAACACACGCGCACAATCAATAGGAATATTTTAGAAAAAAATTATAAATTTAGAAGACATTGATTGAGGTATTATATTATGGACTAAATCTAACTCTTAACTAATTTTTATATTAAGAATCGGAATTAATACTTCATCAAGCTATAACATTTGTGAGAGAACATGGATACATGAATTTATACCAAACACAAATATAATTAAACGACCACTTAACCAGCCAAGAGTACAACTACTTATTTTGATTCTTTCTATCAAGGCCCTTTGCAAGATCATGAATGCAAGACACATTGTTTTGGGATATAGTTGATTTGATGGAGAAACATCAAAAATCTGAGGCTTCTATATCAAGGCCATTTCCACGGCGATGATGTCTCCTTTTGTCATCTTTCTCTGACACATTGCAGTGGTGGTTTCTGTAGATCTCCGACGAGGCTTTTATTAAAGCACATGTCCTCACAACAAATCGATAGTCCGAGATGTTATGAAGAAATTCGAATCAGAGAAACTCGAAGCAGCCTCCATTTTGTGATTGCAGCTTCATGAAAGTTTTGTTAGTGTGAATCACTCCCTTGAACTCTTTTACTGTCAAAGTAAATTCAATTCAGATTTCAGATAATTTCACTCCTTTCCAAAATTTCGGCTTTTTTTTAAAAAAAAATTGCAGTTAATTGCACCGAAACTTTTAAGTAGAAAAATCACATTTATTTTAGAAAAACATAAAATGGGGCACCAATCACTAGAGCTGGGAAAACGGGCCGAGCCCGTCGGGCCAGCTCTTTTAGGCCCTGAATTTATAAGGGTCAGGCTTAAGATTTAGCCTAAAAACTGAAAGCGGACTTAAAAGTGCCAGCCCTGTAGGGCCGATGGCTTAAAAGGGCCGGCCCTTTAGGCCTTTATATATTTTTTTATTTTTTAAAATTATTTATATGATAATAATATTATTGATTTTTTATGTTTTGTTGATGATGTTGCAAATATTTGTTGTTGTTATATTTTTTTAGAATTAAATTTCATAAGAATATTTTGTATTAAGAATCCTAAAAATTAAAAATTAATAAAAGATATTTCTTATTTTATAAGAAAAATACATTAGATATTTCTTATTTACTCTAAAGTTTCACATATGATGGTAATTTACTAATTTATTTGTATTTTATATTTGTTATAGAGTTATTTATCATTTTGGTTTATTATTTGCTACATATAAAGATTATGGATATATTCATGATATGGGAGAAGAAATTCTTGATATTTTTACTCCTCAAGCAAACCCTACTACTCAAAGTGAAGCACAATTGAATTTCCTTAAAATGGATGATAGTGGCTAACAAGATAAAAATGATAGTCATCATACTCATATTACTTATAGTGTTTAGCTTCTTGTCATCTTATACTTTGTACGAGACTGTAAGTTATTTATGGACATTATTTCTTACCTTTGATTATGAATTAGTAACTGTATTTGTTTTATTGCATGAGGCGTGTAGATGTGTAGTTAAGTTTTGTGAAAATAAACTTTGGCCCTGCAGGCCGGCCCTGGCCCTCATGCTCTCGAACCGAGCTTTGAAAAAGAGCAATTTTTCTTACCTCGAGCCCTGTAGGGTCGGCCCTTATAGGTCCTGACCCTTCAAGGGTCAGCCCTGTAGGGCTGAGCCAGCCTTGATTTCCAGTTCTACCAATCATATTGAGTACCTTAAGATATGTGAAATAAGACAGGGACTTGAAAATTTCCTCTAAACTCTTTGACCATTATTTATAGACAGCAACTGTTGCCAATGACTACTTTATTTGATTATTTGATTTCATGGCGAATGAAATAATCATATTCAATTGACAGATAAATTAACTGAAAGGATAAGGGCCAATGTTATACAAATTAGCATAGAAATAGTTTAATAGTGGTGCATGTGAAAATAGTTTCCGAAGATCCAACATCTAACTTTACCTATCAACTCTTAATTTGTACTTTTATTTCCTGTGGAAATACTCATTAATATACCTTTGGTATAACGTTGATTTGATGGATAAAATCAGCTCATTAATCTATCAACCCTTAAAGTTGATTTGATGTTATTCTTTACAAATTAAATATGTATATATATTTGTAGTATTTAGTCTCTTCTCATTCAAACATTCTACATAAGGATAATAGAACATTCCATTGTCATCATCATCATTTCTTCTTGCTAAGTCTAAAAACTACCTTACCCCATTATTATATTCAACACTCGTCCTTTTAGCGTTTATTCAACTATGATCTATATATTTCAACACCTTGTTTTTTCTTCTCTTTTGTATATTTTTTCCCTTGGAAAAAGCAGGAGTATGATGAGAGCATGGAATCATTACACTCATCAAGCTACCTATTTTAACTACTACATAATAGATAAGTACATAGCAAATCTTAGATTATAATGCATTATATATAGCAAAGATCAGTTTGTTAGGGGTCGAAAAGGGTGAATAATTACTCTCTCCGGTCTACAATATAACATACTTTAACTAATTTATGTTATTTATATTGTGGACTAAAAGGAGTACCTTGGGCCAAACTATGGACCAAACTATTCTTCTATAAGTGATTTATATTGTGGACTAAAAGGAGTATCTTGAGTACCAAAGAGTTTATTTCATTTCATATTTATGTCTGGAAAAAAAACCAAAGGGTTGTTTGTGCTTACATTCATGATTCAAAGTTCCAACCTCAGAAACAATATTAATCAACAAATAGCATATAGTAATGTAAAAGAATAAGCTCAAATTAGTAGAACTATGACTGCCTAGCCTGCACATAATTTTTTCAGCACAAGATTAAAATAAAGAATAAGAAGGAAGGAAGGACATGTTTTATACTTATTACAGAATTCATTTTAGCAAAACAAGGACCATGATTTCATGTCACAACTATTCATAAACAAGTTTGGTATCTGCACTCAAGTCCAGCTAGCATATTTCAGTGTAAATTCTGTTAAGTTTTATCTTATACTTGAATTATGTACATGCCAGGAAGCAATGCACTCAATATCTGAGGAGAAATGCACTGGAGTCCTAAGAGTTCTAGGATGAGAGTTTGTACCCCAAGAGTTTTGGTGCTATGAAGAACAAGTAGAGAACTTGAGTTCTCAACAAGCACTTGAGTTCTAAACCAATATGCACTCGAGTTGAGAAAATGCACTTCCACGAGTTTATCCCAGAGAGTTGGTCAAAAACTAAAAAATAAAGTGCACTCAAGTTCCCAAGTTGCACTCAAATTCAGATGAGTTTTACACTCAAGTTCCATTCTGCACTCTCGAGAGTTTGTTCCAGAGAAGTATTGAAAAATTTAAAGAACATGAAGCACTTGAGTTTTGTAGTTCACACTTGAGTTCTGGAGCTTAATGCACTCGAGTCTAAATAAAGCCTTATACTTCTTTCCAAACACCAAATTTTCTTAACTAGGATAAAGCCTCCAATTCCAAATAATTCAGATTGAAGAACAAAAGAAAAATTCAGAGTTTTATTGAATAATAAAATCACAACCTTATAATTGATGATAAAAGCATCTACCCTTCATTTGAGAGGCTAAAGATTCAGCAAAGCATAGAATGACGCACCCTTTTTTATTCTTTGAAGGAGGCAGAACGTGCAAAATGTCTCAAGGGAGGAGGACCACCATGGACAGATCTCCAATACTCAGTTTTCACCTTTTATAGCCATGCCATAATCGTAAAATTTTGCAAGTTTAAAGGAAGCAGAACATAGCTCACCTTGCCTCCCACAACGGACAAAACAATAGATAAAGGAGGAGAAAATCTTGCGATTATAAAACCAGCAACAACAATGGGAAAAGGAAGACACACATGCACGCCACTACTAAGAAATAAGAGTTCAAGACAGAGAAGATCGATAGGAAGGAGGAATGGCGATGACAAGGAAAAAAACCTGGAAGAGAATTAGGGCTTCAACAAATTGCATACACAAATTTCACCACAAAACTACAATGAACTCTCACAGATCGCCATAGACTCAAAAAATCAAAGAACAAACAGAGCAGTAATGGAAATTTTGAGAGTTAAAAGAGGCGTGAGCTAAAGATACACAGGAATTTTAAGACCAGTTATTTGAATAGCCGGTCTTCAAGAAAATAATTTTTAAGACTGGTTATTCAAATAACCGATCTTGAAAAAGAATATTTTTTTGTTAAAATTTTTAAACCGATTCATGGGTATAACCGATCTTAAAAGTTTAGACTTTTAGACTGATTGTCCATTACAATTGGTCTAAAAAGTTTTATTTTTTAAATTATGATTAATTCAAAAAATATATTAGACATGTTATAGATATAACCAGTCTAAAAAATTTGTTATATATATATAATTATTTTATATTTTTAGACCGGTTCTTTAGAAACCAATCTAAGTAAGATTTTTTAGACTGGTTGTCTTTAGAACCAATCCTAAAAGTTATTCTTAATTACAAAAAACCACCAGTCATATCTTTTAGCCCTTACCCATTATAACTAATCTAAATGTACCGATCTAAAATGCCTTTTTTGTACTAGTGTCATTTTTGTCAATCGTAAAGGGATACGTCAATATTAGGCCCACAATCACATAAGGCATCTGCAAGTCGATTTGGCCAATGTCCTTGTGGAGTTGTTGCAATCGTACCAAAAAGGGCCATTTTGTTGCATCTTGTTCATCCTATTAGAACATAAAAAAATAAATTATTAGTGGGATACCAATAAAACTCAAGTGATAGTAAAGTAGTTCCTACCATTAGAGATGTTACTACTATGCCAAGAAGATATTGAGGCCAAAGGATGAAAGACCCTATCACCTGACATAGTGTGGCAACCTCTTCATCAGGAACCGGGACAGCTGCAACTTCTTCCCCCTTTTGAACATGTCACAGTAACCCTACATAAATGCTATGGAATTTGCTTATGATATGGTGGGAGGTAGCTTGTGTGTGAATCAAAGCATTGACTACAAGACGCAATAATAAGACATCCAAATAAAGGGTGCAAAGTTCTCCAAGCTCTAGAGTAGAAGAAGGGTCTCCAAATGGTACCTCTGATAAGATATAACTTCCTTTGGTGCTAGGGAAGGCCAGGGATTCATGGGTTCTATGTTCCTCTTTTTCCCTCTCCGATTGAATAATGATCTCATATCACCACATAGCTTTGCCAACAGCTCTTATTGAAGCTTGTCATGAAGTTTGACCTCAAGCTTTTGTTCGACTTCCTCGCGAATCTTAGTCACAAGCTCCCTACTAGGTTTAGCTTGTGATGAATATGGTGAAGCTCGTCCAAAACACTTTGTGACATAAACTCCCCTTAACTCGCCTTGAACACGACTGAGGTGATCTGACTTTCTAATCACCATTGACAAAATGTCCATCCATCTACTTGGAGTGTAGGAACCTTGGCTACTCTGATCTTCAAGTTCATCCTATAGATTACAATTTATCGTAAATGAAAATTAAACACTCCCAATATGAAATAATTCTAAAATTAAATACTTATGTTTTAACAACTTACGATCTTCATGGCAACTTCAACAACAACCGGATTTATATACTTGCCACACTTAACCCTCCCTGCTTTCCATTTTTTGTGATGCGGAGGAAGAGCCAGGGCCTAAACAATAATGTCAGGATCTGACATTGTAGCTTTCTTCATTTTCTCTAACTCTTCTTCCATTGTCCTTCATTTAAGCTTTCAATAACCACCACGAGACATGTAATGCTGATACTTATTTCCTGCTTGCCTCTCTTTATTTGCTTCAGTTACTTCATATGAAAGGAAAACAAAGAAAACTGAGTCAATGATGTCAAGTAGATTCAAATAAAAAGTTCTATACTATGATGAAAGAAAATTTACCATAAATTAAGGATCTTACCGTCATGCCACAAATAACCTCCAGTCCTTTGGAGAAATATACGAATGTCTTTGACATGAATCCTTACCCCTACTTGCCCCTTGAATGTAATTTCGTGAGACCTTGTTCTTGAAATCTTTCCATCATAGACGAACCTCCCCCTCCCCCAAAAAAAATCCAGGGCTTGTTCACCGCCTTCGTGTATGGGATACCATATGTTTGCTGCAAGGTAAACATAAAATAATTATATTTGAAGTAATAGGAATAAAGATACAAATGCAGATATATCGAAAGTTATATACTAAAATTTGTTGCTAGATCATGTCTTTCATTTTTTGTAGAACCAACTTCCATTTATCATAGACAATACGAACTTTGCCTCGACCAAAATAGCCTAAATAGCTAATGAATCTTTCTTCCTCAGGACCAAATAGATTCATATTGGCATTGAAGTCCACATGTAGCCTCTCCCATTGATCTTAATGATGTGTGACCAATGCTCCCATCTTTGTGCTACCTCTAACCCTTCTTGCAACGAGTTCGCCTCTATCCATTTGATCCTCCCTATCACTTTGTGAGTCAGCAGAATTGTCCATATTCCTATTAACACAACAATCATTGTCAGATATGCAAATAAATTGCAATTAAATAAATAAAGTAAACTAAGTAGAATTAAAACAAAAGCTCACAACAATACTATTTTCTAACTTAAGGTCTTACTCTATATGGTTTCTCATATTCTTTCACAATGATCATTTCTTATGTAAGAACCCATCTTATTAATTATATTAATCAGAGTAGCAATTACATAGTTTAATGGGCACATAGGAATAGCACATATACTGATATTATTGATACAATATACTTGTTTATATACAGGAATTTCCCATAAGGGACATACAAAAGAATTACAGATAATAAAAGGTCTTTAGATAACCAACTGATGTCTCTTGTATTGATCTGGAACCTTCAGTCGCTGGAAATTTACAATTCTGCCATTTAAGCCGCTGCTTGCTAATAAAAACTTTGTACAATTATGGAAAGGGTGAGATTCAAGGAATCTTAGTAATAACCTACAATTAGACATATACAATGTGAAAATAACTATGTCATGTACCATATTATGTAAGATGAAAATATTATATGCACACTATCTAAGGCCAAACGATTATTTGCAACCCTGGCTTAATTCTATACCTCCGTTAGGTCCCAGACCACGACTAGGCTAATGTGCCCCTGGCACTGTGCTCATGTTACAGAAAATAACATACATATATTATCACATAGTGCATGAAAGATAGTGTTACTACCTAAAACGCCCTTTCATTGCCTGTCTATCGGTCTAGCTCTATCTATCCGGCTTGGGCTACTGATATATCCTAAAATTTCAAATTTAGGATAAATGAGTTATTATTTACTCATAACTTATTCTAAACTCAATATGTTAGTTATCCTGACTCAAAACAACAAAATTACCAAAATTCCCCTAGAGACCCAATCTAAGTCCCTTTATACTCGGTCAAACTGTATTTTACAAAAAAATTATGACTCAGGCTAATCGTACACAATTTTATGTGTAGAATCCATTTTTAACATCAAATTGGTCAAATTCAGGCCCAAATTATGAAATTACCCTTAGCAACACAATGTTAGGGTTTAGAGGTAGTTTTGTCATTTCACATTATAGGGCCTTTATACTTCACACTCTACATATACCCTACAATATTTTCCTTTATAAACTCAATGGAACCATCAAATTGATGAAATTCTAGCTCTTTCCCTATGTTCCAGCACTAGGCAAAACATAAGAGAAATTAGGAAAAAATGTTGTTTTATGATTTCAATCCATAAACCACCTTCTTTTCACTTATAATCCCATGTTTAATCACTTAAACACACTTCCTACATGATTAATGGAACATTGGGCTTCATAACCCTTAGGGTTTAAGCTTCCCAAAATCACAAAGTCATGAAAATCAAGCCAATAACCAATCAAACCACCAACAATAAACATAAATCAACATGTTAAACAAGGTTTCATGATTTACTTTTGATTCCTCCTCTTTCTCTCTCTAGGCTGTGATTTTTCTCTCTCTTCCTCCTCTTGATTTTGCTTGCTAAACATGTGTTTCAAGATGGCATAGAGATTAGGGAGAGTGATCATGAAGAAGAAGGCAAGAACAAGTAGAAATGACTACTACCTCACTTCATCTTGCTTCTTGATCCTTGCTCTTTCTCTTTGTGCTTGTATGTTTCTCCAACTCTCTCTCTCTCTCTTGTTCTCTCTATTGGCCAGAAAAGGATTAAGGTAAAAGAAATGAATAGAAAATATTAGAGTAAAAGCAATGAAAAAGACGCAAATTTAATATGATATTGCTGAGTCACAGACGGTGAATAGTACTCAGCCTTTCTCCTTATTTATAATAATGGTTACACAGGGTACAATTGACAAGAACCAATGATAATAGAGCATGTATACAAGTGTGAGTAATATACAGCTGTACAAATATTAACTATACTAATTTAAATTATGACTTAACATTCCCCCTCAAACGAGTGAATATAATATATAACCTGAGTTTGTCCCGAAGATCTATAAAATGAGTGTATGTCAATGGCTTAGTCAAGCAATCTGCAATTTGATAGGAGGAAGGAATATATCTGATGTCAATATAACCTGAAAGAACTTGATCCCTTATAAAATGCACATCAATCTCAATATGTTTGCTTCTTGCATGTTGAACAGGATTAGATGCCAATGCTCTTGCACTTAAATTATCACACCAGAAAAATAGTTGGCTGCCAAAAATAAACCCAGCTCAAATAATAGAGAATTAAGCCATTTTTCCTCAGAAGCTCTATCTGCTAATGATCAGTATTCAGATTCAGTACTGGATCTAGAAATAACATGTTTTCTTGAAGACCATAACACATGAGTCCCACCAAGATATACACAGTACCCAGCCATCAATTTTCTGTCATCAATATCTGTTGCCCAATCTACATCAGTGTACACCATTAGCTGTAGGCTTTTAAATGTAAGCTAAGTTGGTATGTCCCTTTGAGATATCTCAGGATAGGCTTGACTGCTTGGAAGTGAGTATTTCTTGGTTGAGCTAGGAATTGACTCAGTTTATTTACTGAGTAAGCAATATCTAGCCGTGTGGTAGCCAAATATTGAAGTGAGCCAATGATTTGTCTATAGACTATAGGATCTGTCCGTAATTCACCATCTTCAGCAGAATAGTGTCTTCCTGTTATCATTGGTGTAGGTATAGGGGCACAATCAAACATATCAAACCTTTTAAGCAAATAAAGTGTATACTTGGCTTGAGTAAGATAACTTCCAGAAGAGTCTCTATAAATTTCAAGATCAAGAAATAATAAAGAGGTCCTAAGTCTTTTAATGAAAATAAGGCATTCATCTGTTGTACAAACGCCTTCACATAACTTGAGTTGTTACCAGTTACAAGAATATCATCAACATAGATTAAAACAAAGCAAATCAGAGTCTTTGTTCTAAGTATAAACAAAGAAACATCACTCTTAGCATTCTTAAAGCCCTACTGTAGCAAATTAATTCTCAAATGCTCAAACCAAGCCTTGGGAGATTGTTTTAGTCCATATATTGCTTTCACAAGTCTACAAACATAGTTAGGACGTTTGGAATCAATAAATCCTTCATGTTGTCTCATAAAAACATTTTCTTGTAAAAAATCATTCAAAAATGCATTATTCACATCTAGTTGACGAATTTTCCAATTGAAACTTACTGCTATAGTGAGCACCACTCGAATGGTTGTTAGTTTTACCACAGGGCTGAAAGTTTCACTGTAGTCTATCCCAGCAGTTTTTTGAAAACATCTGGCTACTAAACAAGCTTTATGTTTCAAGATGTTTAGTCTTAAATTTGGTCTTAAAGACCTAATGACAATCAACTAGCTTTTGCCCTGTATAAGGAACTAATTCTCATGTTCTGTTTCTTTGTAAGGTATCAAACTCATCACACATAGCACAATGCCATTGAGGAGATGCAAGTGCTTCTTGAGCTGACTTTGGTTCTGCAGATTTAGATATCATAGTTGGACTTTCGGATTGCATCAGTCCAATAAAGGGGTAACATGGTTTAAAAATTCCATCCTTAGCTCTTGTCACCATGTGATGAGATGGGACAGATCTAGATGGTGTGACCTGAATTTTGGATACTGTGTTCAATAAATCATGTGTGAAGAGGGCTCACTAGTTTGAGGTGTTGGACTATTTGTAATAGTAAGACTAGTAACACTAGAACTAGGAGACAGAGAAGACTCATCTGCTACCGAAGGACTAGATAAGTTGACAGAGTTGTTCATTTCAAAACTGGATTCTGTATTTGCTTCTTATTGAGCTGTTGGTTGCTGAACAATAATAGGAGTTATATGTTTAGGCTCATATCCCACTATTCTCTTATTAAGAAATCCTATTTCAAAGGGAAAAGAAGTAGAGTCATATATTACTTGACGAGAAATAAAAACTTTCCCTGTGATACTCAAGCATTTGTACCCCTTTTGTTGTGGAGCTAATCCAAGAAAGACACATCTTTGGCTATGAAACTGAAATTTGTGCTCATTGTATGGATTCAAGTAGGGATAACAAGCACAACCAAAATGTTTTAGAGATTTATACTCTGGTTCAGATTTGAACAACTGAAATAAAGGTGTTGATCCTTTAAGAACTGATGTAGGCAATCTATTAATTAAATAAACAACTGCTTGAAAAGTATCAACCCAGTACATTAAAGGAATTTTAGCATGTGCAAGTAGAGTTAGACCCATCTCAACAAATGTGTCGATGTTTCCTCTCTGCTCTACCATTTTGTGGAGAAGTATAAGGGCAAGTAAAACGCATATTAATTCCTGCTTCTTGAGCAACAAGTATAAAAGGCTTATACTCAGAACCATTATCACACTGTATAACCTTAATTTTAGAATTTAATTGATTCTCAACTAAAGCTTTGAAAACTTTAAAAGCTGAAATTGCTTCTCCTTTATGTCTTAATGGATATAACCATGTATAACGGCTAAAATCATCCAAACAATGAATGTAATATTTATGACCATTTGATAAGGAGACAGGAGAAGGACCCCATAAATCAGTGTGTATTAATTCTAAGGGAGCAGAAGCATGAGAAACAGAATTAGGAAATGGTATTAACTTGGATTTCCCAAATTGACAAGCCTCACAAACATATTTTTCATTAGTTGGAAATTTCATATTACACTTATTCATAACTTGTTTCAAAACTTTGCAACTAGGATGACCTAATGTATAATGTCAATGAACAAACTCATCTCTGGTTCTAGAAGCAAATTGAGCACTATTAATTTGTGGTAGATTTTTACTTGTCATGGGGTAAATTCCTTCCCTGGGTATTCCTTGCAGCAACAACCAACCCGTCTTGTTATCCTTCACATTACATCCATGATTAGTAAAATCAACATTAACTTGATTATCTTCAATCAACCTATTCACACTCATTAAACTCTTAGTTGCAGTGGGTACAAGTAAGACATTCTTAAAAATAAGCTTGGTTTGAGAACATGGAATTGTTGCAAAACCTATACCTGTTATTTGCCCTTTTTCACCAGTACAAGTAAAAAGATGAAAATTTTTACCTATTGGTGTAATATGCTCAAGCTAATCGAAATGAGGAGTAATGTGATAATTGGCTCTACTGTCCATATTCCATTCTGGATCATTGACTAAATAGGGACTTGCATAGAAAGCTTATGGCTAGCTAATACCCCTCTAAAGTACAACCAAAATTGTGAGATCGATAGGTCTCCGATGAACATTGCTAACATTGAGCAGCAGTGTGACCAAGCCTCTCACAATAAGAACAGAACAACTGACCACTGTGACCACCACCGTGTTGACCACGTGAGTGACCTCCATGAGTTCCACAAGAATTGCGCCAGTTTCCACGGCAAAAAATAAAGTCATTTGAGTGTCGGCCATCATATGAGTGGGTTTCTTCTTTTTGAGCAAGATTAGCTGTTGACTAGATGGTGAGGTTCGAGAATTGATTCAGCTGCTCAAGCCTTCCCTCAAATGCCAGCAACAAGGCTTGAGCTTCGATCCAAGTTAGGTCAAGCTTATCTTGCAATTTCACAACAATAGCATTATAATCGGCATCAAGACTATTCAAAGTATGAAGAATTAGATCCTCAGTATCCATTGGAACACCAGCAAGAGCGAGTTGATCAGCCATGTTCTTCATTTTGGTCAAATACTCCTCCATCTTTAGTTATTCTTGCAGGTACTGTAAAGTTCAGTCTTATACATCATCACACGAGCTTTATTAGACGCACAAGTCAAATTCCTAGCTCCAATCCATAGATATTCGGCTCTCTGGCAGTGAAGAAGTTGGGCCCTTACCTCAGGGGTCATGGTGTTGCTCAACCAACCCACAAGCATACGATTAACAGCATACCAGGACTCATATTCTGGATTTGATTTAGTCTTCCCTGCATCAGTAGGGATGAGTCGAGCAGGGATAATAGTTGTGCCATTAATATGAGATTCCAGCTGGTTTCCTTCAATAAGAGGAAGATCGATCGACTCCCAGATGAAATAATTGCTACAATCCAACTTGACAATAATGCTCTGAGCAGAGGAATTAAAGAGAGAATAGCTTTTCGCAGTGGAAGAAGCAATCATTTCAGTGGTAGAAGCCATTAGCTCTGATGCCAAGAAAAGGATTAGGGTAAAAGCAATGAAAAAAACGCAACTATGATATTGCTGAGTCACAGACAGTGAATAGTACTCAGCCTTTCTCCTTATTTATAATAATGGTTGCACAAGGTACAATTGATAAGAACCAATGATAATACAGCACGTATACAAGTGTGAGTAATATACAGCTGTACAAATATTAACTATACTAATTTAAATTTTGACTCAACATGGCCAAAAATAATGAAGAAGGGAAGGGATATTGGCTTCTTGAAATATCTCTCTTGCTTTTGGAAATAATATAGTTTAATGCTAAATTAACATGTACACATTTTACTTGGCCATAATTATTTCTCCTTGAATTAATATAGACCAAGTAAATTAATTCCCTTCCTATCTCTTCATTTGACCAAAATATCTCCCAATTAAAGGGATAAATAATTACTTTTTGTTTTATTGGTCAAATGACCATTTTGCACATACTTTTTTTCCCATTTTCACACTTTGATGGAAATCTAGCAGAATTTTCATCAAAATTTGAAAATTCATAAATAATTGTATAGATATACAATTGAGGTGGTTCCAAAGTCTATATGACCCTTATTAGGTCCATATTTAATTAAAAATATAGCCTTTAGCCAAATAGAAGCTCAGAATTCTGAAAATTTCATTTATTGGACACTGTCACAGAAAATCACTAGATTTACTGGGCTAACTTCAAAAATACATAACTCCTTGTGTACAGCTCCAAATAACTTATATGACCTAGCAAATTAAATCTTGATAAATCTAATTTTATTATGAAAAATTTCATAGGCATTAGATATTATTTTCCTATTTAAAAGTGTCACACAATCAGACTGTCACGTAAAGAAACACACTAGCAGCAAATCTCAATTTGTTACAATTTGTGTTCCAAACATAGTCTTGTTGTGTGACCACTAATAGCCTTGTTTTTTCACTTAATGTACTCTTCAATTCACCATTTTATTCTCCTTTAATACCCCAAAGATGTAAAGGATTTTAAGGAATAAAAGTATGCCTTATTAGGACATTTGTTAAACTGGGACTTAGCAATCCACTTGATTCAAGCTTATTATCAAGCCACTAATCCCAAATTTGGGATGTTACATCTTACAGCATATTCTTCATCATCTACCAATTATACTTTACTTGTTCTAGGTGAATTTGTTGTGAAAGGTGGTATGTCATCAAGGTTGAAAGTTGGATCACCATACTTCTGGTTTTACTTTGAAGTACAATGGACATTTTTTTATTTGCAGGATCTATGATATAAAACACTTGTTTCGCCTAGCTTGCAAGAATGGAGAGCTCATCTCTACAACCAACTCTTTAAAGATCAATTGAAACAAATCTAAATTGTTGATCGATTACAACAACATTATTGCTAACCCACTTACATTTGAATAAAACAACTTTAAACTTGTTGTACGTAATCTCCCATATTTCTCTAATAACTCCATAATAGGCCATAAATGTTAATATGGGGTTTTTGTCTTTCAAACTGGAAAAGTGCATGGCTTCATCTTCTACCATCACCTTATTATTTTGTATAGTAATTTTTCATCTTAGTTTTTTGTGTAGAAAGAATACCCGTTTATATCATAACCAGTTCAAGTAATGACTTGAAATGAAGGCCCCAAGCTAACCACTCTATTGTTTCAAACACATGGGTCTCATGTGAAACCTTTTCCTCGAACCATTCTATAAATGTCTTGTTTTGCTCAATAGCTATCTACATGTCATTCTTCCTTGGATTCATGTTCTTTAAACTATTTCTAAGTTCATCTATGTACAGTTGAACTTCTTCCATATTATTCAAGATATACAAGTGTGCTTGCAACACCTCTTCACGAGGAATATTCTTCACTTTCAGTCCTCGTGTTCCCTTGCTTCTCCCCTCTTCATGTCAAGATTATGTCTTCACCCTTGATAAATAATATTTGCAAAAGTCCATAGCCTCTTTAACTACATATCTTTCAACTATTGAGACTTCAAGTAGATAAATATTTTTAGAATATCCTTTTAAGATCTTCATGTATCGCTTGAAAGGGTACATCCACCTCAAGTAAACTGGACCACAGAACCTTACCTCCCTTACCAAATAAACTATCAAATGCACCATTATATCAAAAAATGAATGAGGAAAATACATCTCTAGTTGGGACAAAATAATATAACTCTCATTTTTCAATTCATCCAAATTTTCAGTGTCAATGACATTGTTACAAATAGCATTAAAGAAAACACACAATTTTGTTACAGTAGTTCGCACTTCATCTTTCATAATGCCTCTAATAGCTATTGGTAATAGTTGTTGCATCAACATATAATAATCATAGGACTTCATTCCCACTAACTTTAAATCATCCATTAAGACAAACCTTCTCACATTAGAAGAATATCCTTATAGCACCTTAATTCCATGCAAACACCCACACAAATTTTTTCTCAGCTTTTGATAGTGTATACGTTGCTAACTCCATGTATGCCCTTTTACCATCATCTCGTAGTTATAGATGTAACCGTTCTCTTATTCCCATATCAACAAGGTCTAGTCTTGTACTAATTCCATTCTTAGTCTTCCCTAATATGTGCAAAAGCATATTGACAAGGCTATCATAAACGTTTTTTCTCCACATGCATCACATCAATACCGTGTCTCACATCAAGACTACGCCAATATAGAAGATCGAAGAAAATTGATCTCTTCTTCCATATGTTCTTTTCACCTGCAGTCCTCTAATTCTTACCAAAGATGAGATTGATACGTTTCACCCAACTATAAACTTCCTCTCCAGTTAATGCCTTTGGAGCCATTCTATGCTCCGGTAAGCCGTTAAAATGCTTTCTTAACCTACGATACAGATGGAATCGATGAAGAAACCTCATGTTACCAAGATAGACCATTTTTTTATATGCTTAAGTTGATGAAAGTGTGTCTGCTTCATATATCGGACATGCTTTATGTCCCTTCACACTATACCTTGACAAATTTCTATATGCAGGGAAATCATTTATCATGGTGAAAATCATTACACATAGCTTGAAAGACCCCTTCTTATATGCATCAAACACATCTACGCGTTCCTCCCATAACTTCTTCAAATCCTCAATCAAAGGAGCCAAGTAGACATTGATATCCTTCCCTGGTTGTTTTGATCCAGAAATCATCATAGAAAGCATCACATACTTGTATTTCATACATAGTCAGGGAGGTAAGTTATAATTACAAAGAGAACCGGCCAAGCACTATGTGTGCTACTAAGAGTTCCATACAAATTGATTTCATTTGTATAAAGCCTAAGCTAAAGGTTTCTTAGCTCGCTGTCAAATTGAGGGAACATTTCATCTATTTTCTTCCATTATTAAGAGTTAGCCATGTGCCAAAGATATTTTCCATCAAATATTCTCTCATCAGAATGACATCTCAACTTATTCGCTTTTGTTGCACTCGCAAACAAACACTTAAACTATGGTATTATTAGAAGATACCTTAACAACTCTGAAGGTTGCCTTTTAGTTATCCCTTCTCCACAACCACCATCTTTCTTTACTCTGTATCGTGAAGTTTTATACTTAGGATGTTTACTAAGGCTTTCATACTCCTTTCTGTACAATAGGCAGTCATTAGGGCAAGCATGTATCTTTCTATACTCCATACCCATTGTTGACAACATTTTCTTGGCCTCATACATATGATTTAGAAGTACATTATCATTTGGAAACATATCACATAACAATTCAAGTAGCAATGTGAAACTACTATTGGTTCACCACAAGTTGCCTTTAAGTTGACCAAATGCAAAGTTCTTATCAACTGGGTGTACTCCAGGGTACAACGGTGTGTCTGCATCACTCCGCAAGCTTTCATATTCATGTGGTTGCACAAAGGATTCTACCTTAAAATCGTAAATCATGTTCTCCATTCTATCTTCAACTATGACATCCACAACTTCCTTCTTGTGTGACAGACAATTAGTTACTTTCTCACCATGACATATCCACCAACGGCGTCAAAGATTAAGGAGAGACGATGGCAACAAGCTTCAACAATAGATAGGGAAAGAGGACGACAACGGAGGATGGTGGTGGAGAGAGAGGATGATGACCTTCAAGAGAGACTGACGGTAGCGAGAGAGAGTAACGGTGAAAAGCAAGACTTTGGAAGGAAGAGCTTTAAGAGAGAGTAATGGAGCTTCAAGAGAGAATGAGAGTTATGAATAGAGGAAGCTAGCTAGTAGGGGTAGGCAAGACATACTTTGGAGGGAATGAAGGCAATTTGATTGACATGCATTGGGCGCCTTCAAGCATCCTAATTGGGATTGGGACGACTAAAGCCACCCTTTAGGCATCCTAATTCCAATATAGGACGCCTAAAACCACCATTTAGGAGTTCTAATTAAGCATCCTAAAAAAAAGACGCCAAAAGTAGGGCTTTTGGTTAGAATTGGAAATCCTAGATTCCAACTTCAGTTCTGGTCTGAAATTTGATAAATTCGTGATACCAATTTGTATTTTCCCATTTTTAATTGTATTTTTCTAGAACTTTCCCTTATGATATTTACATTCTTATTTTTGCCTCGTTCCATTCTTTTACATCTCGATGTTTCAATGTATATACATAATTTTATTTGGGAAAAAAGCATTGAATATACATAGAAACAATTAAATTCCAACTAAAACTTATTTTTAACTTACCTAAAAAGAAATTGACAAAAAATTCACATACATCAAACTCATGTGGCGAAAAATTCTTCCATCTTTTCTCATTTAAGAATGATGTGAAAAAAAAATTATAGAAAACGAACATTTTAACGAAAATGAGACGTGAACATGCGCTCGTGCATTTCAATTGTATAAAATCATAAATAAAAACGCTCACTTCCTCAATGAACATTCATTATGTAAATGCATAAAAGGAAGGTTATTATCACTATTGGTTACTATATCAATGGTGTAAAATCATAAAAATGCTCACTTCCTCAAAGAACATTCATTATGTAAATGCATAAAAGGAAGGTTATCATCATCATAGGTTACTATAGTTATTCTTGATATCAATGTTTGGATCCGCGATTTAACCTTCAAAATGTGCAATCAACATGTTAAAGCTATGTGGGATCATTTCTCCCATGATTAGCACAATTATGGAGTGATCTTACTTTCTAATCCAATCTTGGGATAAAAGTATAAACATGTTTTTAGTTGCTTTTTGATCCAATCGTCAAGAGAGGGGAATGTAGAGAGAGGAAAAAAAGCACATGTTGCAAGGGGAAGAGAGAGGAACGTGGGACCTTGCTTTAACAAAAAAAGTTAAAATTACTCTAAAAGACCCAATTGCTATATATATAAAAAAGTCAAATCGTGATATAACTTTTATCTGAACTTAAATTTGTATAAGTTAAATGAAATAAAATTAACTTTTATCCCTCTTAATCCAAACACACCTTTTATATCTTCATATCTTCAGTCTTTAACTTCTTTTTTTCTTTTTCTTTTTTTTTTTAAAAAGGGTTCAAATAGCTCTATAAAATACTGTCTTCGGTCTCCCACACCAACTCATACATCAACTTTGCAAGGGCATTACTATAATTTTCATTTTGTTCTCGTTGCACCATACGAGAATAATTCATCCTAGTTATATAATAAGAATGAAAAATGAGTCATGGACTCAAAACAACTCAATATAAATTCTCATCCAACATGCCAAGAAATATGTGATCTTCAGGCAATAAATGTATGACCTATTAATTTTTACACGTAGAGTAATTTTGACCTAGAAATTTAGAAGAATAAACAAACCATTTCAAATCATTAAAGCTGAAAACATCTATGTCACATCTCAGATCAAGTAAGGCTACTCTGGCCAAGAGGACTCCCCGACTGAACCCAATTCAACCTAGCTTCCTCTTTTTTGCCTTTGACTCGATTTGGTTAACTTTGGCCAGAACATCATCAGAAAATAGTGCTTCAGAATATTAAAGACCATGGGTCATCTCAGTTGAGCAGATTTATAAAGTGGTCGATTATTGAATTTAAACCATCAAGATCAATATTGTTTTTTTGTAGACAAACATAATCTAAATCACATGTTTATTCATATCCATAAGAGGTATTTATACACAAAAAATAGGCCTTGGACTTGATGGGCCCATTATGATAATTGATAACCTTAATCCCTAATATTAATTATATTAATATTTCCTAACACTTTCCCTCAAGTTGGAACATAGATATTAATCAAGTTCACCTTGTTACAAAGATAGTCAACTCGAATCTCACTTAGAGCCTTAGTCAAAAGATCGTCCAATTGGTCATTAAACTTCACATGCCCTGTAGATATAAAATTCTCCTTGATCTTATCGCGTACAAAGTGACAATCAATCTCAATGTGTTTGGTACATTCATGAAACATAGAGTTGGAAGCTATGTGTAAAGCAGCTTTATTATCACACCACAGTTTCACAGACAATAACGTGGCGAGACCAGCTTCCTTTATTAACTAGTGAATCCACACAATTTCCTGTATTGACTGAACCACGACTCTATACTCAGTTTCTGCACTAGATCGAGAGACCACATCCTGCTTCTTGCTCTTTCAAGACACTAAGTTTCCACCCACAAACACACAATATCTTGTAGTGGATCTCCCGGTAGCGTGTAAGCCCACATAATCTGCATCACAAAAACATTCAATCTTGTTGTGACCATGATCTGTGCAGAGTATACCATGACCAGGTGAGTCCTTCAAGTAATGTAAGACATGCTCCAACACTTCCTATCGAGCAACTGTTAGTACTGTCATGAATTGGCTGAGTATACTAACTAGAAATGTCATATCAGGGCGAGTCATTGTGAGGTAGTTCAATTTCCCAATCATTCTTCGGTATCTTTGAAGGTACATAAATGGTTTGATCTTTTCAGGATCAACCTTTTTTCTCACATCCTCAGGTAGCTTGTTAAACGGTACACTGTCATCAATGTCCAAAAAAAGATTAGGAATCATGGGAAAGCTACTTGGTGCTGCTCCAAGTTTTCCAGTTTCTTTTAACAAATCAAGAACATATTTCCTTTGTGTTAAGAGGATGCCCTTCTTGCTTCTCATAACCTCGATCCCAAGAGAGTACTTTAACGAACCCAAGTTCTTTGTTTAGAAATGAGAATTAAGAAAGACCTTGAGCAATGAAATTCCAAAAGTATTGCTACCCGTAATAACAATGTCATCAACAAATACCACTAGGAGAATGATCACACTTACTCTGATTTAGACCAAACTTCTTAACCATAGAGCAAAATTTGTTAAACCAAGCACGAGGGCTTTGCTTCAAACCATATAGCGACTTTTGAGGTTGGCATACCTTCCCCCACTCCCCCTGAGCAACAAAACCAGGTGGTTGCTCCATATAGACCTCCTCAAGAAGATCACCGTTCAAGAAGGCATTTTTAACATCCAACTGATAAAGATCCCAACCATATGTGGCCACCATAGAGACGAAGAGGCAAACATAGGACAGTTTTGCCGCAGGAGAGAATGTTTCTGAATAGTCATTACTATAAGTTTGAGCATAACCCTTGACAAGCAGCCAAGATTTCAAATTTCCCAAGGTGCCATCAATTTTCGTTTTAACAGTGAACACCCACTTACACCCAATAGCCTTCTTTCCCGAAGGTAAATCAACAAGAGTCCAGGTACTAACCATATCAAAGGCCATCATTTCTTCTTCCATCGCAGCATACCAATCAAGATGAGCCAAGGCTTGATGGAGAGTAGCAGGAACAATGATAGAGTTTAACGAGGCGATGAAGGCACAGGATAGAAGAGACAGGTGGGCATAGGAAACATACAAAGAGATAAGATAGGTACAAGTATGTTTACCTTTACGTATGTCTAGGCAAGTCATCAAAAGAATCAGGGGTACCAGAAGTATCAGGCACGGTGTTTGATTTAGGGGGTAGGGAGAACGAGTTTCATATCAGACGCCGAAGTAGGCACTGGCGGGGTATGAACATGATCGATCACATTATTATCCTTAGGATGTCCTCGATAACCATGATGGCAGGGTAGTTGAGCAAGTGGTGAAATAGATGCTTACACCGATGGTACATAAACCTCATACACTAAAATGTCATCAAGACCTTCTACGGTGTTAGTGGATTGTGGTGGGATAGAAGCAAGAAAAAACAGAGTAGACTCATAGAATGTGACATCTAGAGAAACAAGATAACAACGAAGACTGGGAGAATAGCATCGATAACCCTTTCAACCTTAGAATACCCAAGAAAGACACACTTGAGAGATTTGGAATCAAGTTTTGTAACAGTGGGACGAACGTCTCAAACGAAACAAATGCAACCAAAGATTTTTAGATCTGTAGGGAACAAAGGGTTGGAACGAAATAGAGTTGTATACGAAGTGACACCACTGAGAACAGGAGAGGGCATACGATTAATAAGAAAGCACACAATTGACACAATATCAATCCATAAAGATTTAAGGACTTGCATCTGAAACATTAAAGCTCAGGCGACTTCTAATAAGTATCGGTTTTTTCGTTTTGTAACACCATTTTGAGCCGGTGTATCTGCACATGAGGACTGATGAATCATGTCATGCTATAGCATATAGTTTTCAAATTAAGCAAAAAAATATTATTTAGCATTGTCAGTTCTCAAGGATTTCATAGATACACCAAGCTGAGTTTTGATTTTAGCACAAAAATTGCAAAAGTGAGAGAACTCCTCAAAATGATTTTTCATTACTTTTTATTACGTAAAGCCAAGTGGTTTGAGAGAAGTCATCAACAAAAGTAATAAAGTACTTGCAACCAAGCTGGGACTTGACATGACGTGGATCCCAAACATCCGAATGGACTAAATCAAAGGGAGAGTAACCCGTTTATGGACTCGAGATGCCTAAATAAACATGATAGTGTTTAGCAAACTGACACGACTCACATTCCAAAGACAACACACGATGGAACTGAGGTCTTTAAAGAGGACAAAGACACATGACGTAAATGACAATGAACATCAAGAAGGGAGAAACCACTAGTGCAAGCAACCGAATGCAGCATCCGATCATCAAGGACGTAATGGCCGCTAGATTCATAGCCCCTACCAATAACTTGCTTTGTCCTGAAATCATAAATCAAACAATGGTCAGGAAAGAGGGTGATAAAATAGTTTAATTGTTGAGTAAGCTTGCTGGGAGACAAAAGGTCAAAGGCAAGGTCAGAGAAATTAAGGACAGGATAAGGAAACAGACAAAGTAGGTTGAACAGTAACAAATCTGAGAACACGAGAAGCAAAACCATTTGCAATGGTTATACTAGAGGGATTAGCATAAGGCGCATACGAGGAGAATAAATAATGATTACATGTCATATGGTCAGTAGCACTAGAATCTATAATCCATTTGGAGGAAGAGGAGACAAGACACATCTCAGCATTACCTGTTGCTATAAGGCCACTAACAGACCTGGGGGCATACTTCTGCAGTGCAGATACTCCACGATAGAAATCAAAATCATGTCATCACCACAATGATCATCCACAAAATACCTCAAAAGAAGCTTTAGAGAGCCAAACACAATATAAAAAGCCAAAAAACTTCCCAAAGCGTCCAACTGGACGCTTTGGGACAACTACCCAATGAGCATTCAAACCACAATAACTTCATTGAGAATTCCAGCAGCCACACCAAGAATTCAACGATCAAAAACAAACCAAGTAAGCCATTAGGTGAGAGCAAGTACCCAGAAGGATAACAACAGTGACCAGCCAAATGACACCAAAACAACAATAAAGATGCCAAGTAGAAGGAAAATGCCGATAGAGCTTATACAGTTCAGTAACCGAAGGTAAGTTCACAAAGTGAAAGACAAGACCTCAAATCTTGCCTTAGAACATACCAAAGAGGTATAATAGCCAGTAACCAAACGGTCTCACTAGGGACCAAACCAACAACGAATAATCTCACCAGGGACCA
This sequence comes from Albizia julibrissin, assembly GCA_037074505.1. Lineage (NCBI taxonomy): Eukaryota > Viridiplantae > Streptophyta > Magnoliopsida > Fabales > Fabaceae > Albizia > Albizia julibrissin. The sequence goes on along the minus strand of CM073477.1, from coordinate 54,461,588 downwards.
AACAGCAAATAGAGCTGGTAGCGCCGATATTACCGAGAAGAAGCCAAAAAAAACCCGCAAAACCCAAACAACCAGCAAGAGAGCTCAAAGCAAACTCACAATAATCTGAAATAGCAAATTAAAGAAGATATATCCTAAATGAGGCTTCAAGATCCTCTAAAACACAACAGCAAATGTCACACTAGTGACCAAATAGAGTTTTCTCACATCCAGAAGCAAAAAACGAACAAGTCAGAGACGAACAAGAACAACCCGAATGATAAACGTAAGAGTAAGCCATGAAAACACTTGTGAACTGCCGGCAAGAACAATGGCAGCAATGGTGAACAGTAGCGGCAGCGAAGATTGGAGCCCAAACGAAAACCCTAGAAGCCCTAGGGCTCTGATATTATGTAGACAAACACAATCTAAATCACACGTTTATTCATATACATAAGAGAGGTATTTATACATAATAAAGAGGCCTTGGATTTAATGGGCCCATTATCATAATTGATAACCCTAATCCCTAATATTAATTATATTAATATTTCCTAACAGTTTTAATCTAAATCGCAATTTTTCCTTTTTTTCCTTTTTCTAAGACCCAAAACAAGAAAATCCCATTAAAGGGGAACAAAAACTTTTGACTACTGTCATCAAATCTGAACCTTATCAGAATCAATAGTTGACCACTACATAGATCGTTGCAAATGAAAGGAGACGAATTTCAATATCAGAAGTAAAGACCTGCGAGATTAAAAAACAAAATCCAGGAAGTGGCAGAATAGAAAAACATGAAGTCCAAGTCCTAACCAAACTGGCACTTCATCGGTTTGCCATGTATGTTAAGTAAATAGTCCACACATAGGCGCAGGAACTGTTCATCAATGGCTGCACCATTTGCAAAACAAAGGTAGACATTAGTTGAGCAGCTAGAAGAGTTTATTTATTAATATCAAAATGAAAGTTGAAACAGAAAATAAGTTATGAGCATAAAGGGGCCTTAGCTGCTTCTGATATACAAACCTGTAACTGAACTTGAATGAACTTGAATGTCACAAAATCACAGACAGGCCAAAACATAGCACCGCCCAGAAGTGTCGGAAGCAGATCACGCTTCAACCTAGCAACTATTTCAGAACCACTTTCACCTGAAATTGGCACAAAACTACACATCAGAATCACAACTCAGCAGTATGCCACAAAATGAGAAGGATACAACTGTATTAGATTGACTTGAAATAAGCATTAATGAGAAATCAATTAAGTGTTTTACATGTAGCACAGAGCATGCCCATTGTATGACCCAAATTTACACTCTGTTGAATCTGAATGAAAAGCTGTGAAACAAAGCAGAAATGGCTAAAACCAGTCAAGCAAGTACAGTAACGACTCCCACAAACCTGTATGAAGTGAAAAAATTATATCTTCACTGACTAAGATTCCATACTGATGAACGATTATAAAAACTAGGAGGCTTTTAGATATATGAGAAAGTGGAAGGTGACAACATTCTGGAAGAGAAAAGTTTTGAATCACCTTGCAAAGCAGAGTTATAAGAGAAGAAAACAGTATTGATGATAGGACCGAATACAGCCTGCCCCATTAAAATTTTCTTCAAGGTTGATGGCACATCTGTCTTTGGGAAAGCCTTGGACATGAAATTAAACCACGTATGTTGTGACGGCCCCAAAATGAACAACGCGTATGTTGCCATGCGTAATGTCCTTTTCAAGTCATAAGAATCAGATGATGACATTGTAATTGTCTAGCAATCGTAAATCATTAAGTTAGCGAAGGCACAAACACTAAGATATATAAAACTAGAAACGATAAGACAAATGGTGAAAGAATATTTCCTAACCAGACAACATAACCATGGATAAGGTTTATTATCAGGAATTAGTTAAAGATGAAAGATGGAGGAAATTCATTTTTTAAAACACTTACCAAAGATGTAGTTAAGGCATTTCACATGAAGCATACATCTACTTTCCACTTTTTAATGTCAAATTAAACTAGCAGCTTATGTATTTCAAATAAATTACTTTAGCAAAGAAACTTGGAATTTATATTTGCAGGAAGATACCAATCCCAACAATCCCTAGTGGGGGAAAACCAGAAACAGAACAAGTGGCCGCTATTATCAATCTTAAGTAATACTGGAAACAAGTCTTATCTGCCTCACATTGTACAACAGAGAAAAATTTTTACACCACCGCCTCATAATAGGAATTAGGACCAACCCCCAGCCTGGTCTGGAAAATCATACTAAATACAGAAACCAATAGCCAGTATTCAAAACTTAAGTTGAAGTCTTATCTGTGTCATCACAGAATAGAAAGAAAAAATTCAGAACACTGCACATAGTTGAGAATACATAATTGTGAAGCAATGGAAAATCAAACCATTTCCGGGGAAAAAGAAACAAGAAGACAAAATAATTTAAATTATTACAGTCACAAGCCAAATGAATATTACAATGACAACTGGCATGAATCTAAAAACAGAACTGTATTTATTGAGCTGAAGACAAAAAAATTAGTTTTATAAATCTATTTCAGACACTTACAAGAAATGGAGGAAAAGAAAAGCGAAGCATCTTGAAAACAGGCCTGACTTTGTAATGCACACGCATAAGTGGGTGATAACCATGACCAGACTGAACTAGAATTTCTACTGTGATCATCTTCCATAAAAATTTCAAGACTAGCTAGTAAGGGAAAATGATGCATATGGAAACTAGGAAGATCATTAAATTAACTTGGGAATAGAATTGGCTCAATTCCACCCTCTCTCAAGGAAAGGGATTGAAGCCTCTGATGATTAAACAAAATTGTAGGCACAAAGAAAACCCTCCAAACTCACCAAAGGTACGGTTAGCTTCACGAGTGAACAAATCAGGAACCTACAATCACATGCTACAAAACTAATTTAAATGCTTAGACAAAACAGTTCAGAAACAACTCAATGTCAGCTAGTGCCATTTTAAGGAACTATTTATTTCAAACTATAAAATGTTCTGTAAAAACTCAAGCAGGGATTTTATGTTGAACAATTAATAATATTTGCAGGATTCCACTTTCCGCAAATTCACAGCGTCATCAAGATAGTATACATACAAGTTGAAATCAACCTATCGCAGCTACAACATACAGAAAAGTGAGAATCTATAGGATGCAAAACAAAAACCTTTCACCTGCGAAGTCAAGTCAGCCGCCACAAAAATGAGTGACGATGTTATGCTCTTTGTGACGACTGGATGGGTTTCGAGCTTCCGAAGATACCAACCCACGAACCCAAAGTTCAGAAAAGACGAAGAAGAAGAAGAATTCGACGAGGTAATAGACTGTTTTCGCATTTCGTGATAATATCGAACACATGGTGGGCATCGTTGCAAATTAGTAAACGAACGGAATTTGGGCACACAACCGCCATAGAACAATAATTTTCCATCGTGCAGCTGGAGGAAGCAGCGTTTGCCGATGTCCCGCATGATATTGAAGTTGCTCATTGCCACAGATTTTTGCAAACTTGTTCCTATGAACTATAAGCTTCATTCATATAATCTTTACAAAGGTTGATCTGAAAACTCAAAATTCGACAGACGTTTTACGCAAAATTCAGCATGAAAATCAAAGACGACCAGGTTTGTAGAGCTTTTCAGGCACAACCGCCAGAGATACCGAGAATCCGACGAAATTGGAGAAGAGTAATAGCTTTTGGATGAGTTTTTGGGAGGTTTACATAGGTTTATACACGTAAGTCACTCCTCTCATATTTGTTATGACCGAATGGAGAGTTGGCAAAGTCTAATTGACCTACCTTGTTGCCCGCATCAAACGACTTGCCGTTCTGTCTCTGAAATCTTCCCTAGCAAAGGAAAAATTCTTCACCATGACTAGAACATAAACTACCAATTATCAATCAATCGAGCCGCTCCATCAGTTTATATCATCATTTTTTTTTATAATATTGGTTGATTTTGAAAATGAATTATCGGCGATCTCATATATATCTAAGATGACTAATCTTAATTACTTCTATTTAATTAAGTTGTTTTATTTAAGTAAGGTCTCTGCTTAACAAATTCATTAGATATTTTGGAAAGATAAATCATTTAATGTTCTTAAACTCAGTCTAAACTTCTAAGATTTATATTGGAATTTAGGTATAAATTTGCTCTTGATAGCCTAACTATTTGATTGAAAAATAAAAAAGCTTTTTAATTATATAAAGAGAGATAAATCAACATTAATTGCTAAAGTCAAAGCGAACCTAAATCCTATAAATAAGATGTGCCTCATTCACTTGCATCAAGCATAGTGATTAAGTTTTATAACTCTCTCTTTTTCTCTCCTTATATTTCTCTTTTAGACTTTAGTAACCTAAACCTTATAAGCATCAATTGTTCGACTCATGAAGCATAGGAGTTTTGACCATATCATAATGAGCTTTGATTTTTTTTTGGCCAAAGAAGAAACACTATCATCATAAACTCAAAAACTATATATCATAATGTCTGGAAAAAAAAAAACCTAGAACATGAAACACAAAAAACTAGAATATTCAAATATAAATAAAGTCTATTATATGTTATGTACTATAATTTTGTCACGGTCTTTGATCAAAAGTTGTTGCATCTAACTCAAAGGTATCCACATCCAATCATAGAGACGAATCCTTCAACGAAACTTTATCAACTCAATCGATTATTAAATTTGCTTTCATAAAAATCTACATATAAGAATGGTTTATAATTTAGTTTCCTTATTTCATAGATATTTTTTATTAAAATATTACATTACCACACCGGAGTTGCATTGTTCTTGTTAATAAAATTAACCAATTGTAGATTATCCAATTCAAAAACCACCTCATCCAATTGATTTTCCATAGCATAACTAAATGCTTCACAAATGGAGACTCTGCTCTGACCAATTTAGTCACACGTCTAAAAGCTAGCCATTTGCGACCCTTGTTACAAAAGAAAGAGCAGCCAAATTAAACCATATCATTTGAAAACGCACACCATTAATGTTTATTTTCAAAGCATTACCTGCAGGTGGAAACCATCTAATTGACTAAAGGAGTTGATATACTAGACATCCAGCTTACCAATGAATCAATAACTATTGTCTTTTTTCAGTACATCATCGTTAACGTAATAAGTGTTTCTTCTTCTCTCCCCCTCCATTCATAGAGTTCCAATCGCGCATCAAAAGACAAAATCACAAAACCTTTAACCCTATTTGCCGCTAAGGACATGCAGTGACGATCGACAGAAATTAAAGGATGGAGGCGCTGTGGCAATGGCTAAAGGAGTTGTTGCGACGATCGTGAAAGAGAGGACAGCGAAGAGGATTGGCGGCCAAGGATGGTGGCTTGAACTAATGGCAGTGCGATCAACGAATGAAAGGATGGCGGCCAAGGAGAAGCAGCGGCAGTGGTCAATGAGCTGCACTGGCAATCTTGAAGAAAGGACGGTAAGGAGGAGTGGCCGCTATGGACAATGGCTCAAAGTAACACGTGTAGGATTAATTTTCAGCTAAAACCACTAATATGTGGTTTTAAAAACTATGTTTTTTTTAAGTTGAGATAAAATTCTTTTCAAATATTTATCTTATAAATCATAAAAATTATTCTCCAAAAGCTAATCTAAACACATACTTAATTCAATTATAATTTGTTTGAAATGAAAGCAAACTTGTTAAAAAAGACATTTGAGCTTTAAATTTCGAAAGGATTTGATAAATCCCTATTTTTATGATACATTTTCATACTTTATTTGAAGATTTTATCATAGTTATTAAGTTTAAAATATTTTTTTTTTGTGATAAATTGAAATTAAGGGTAAATACATTAAATTAGAACTAAAAAAGATAAAATTGTAAAAATAATTATAATTATTCTTAATCATTGATTTTTTAGAATATTTTATATTTGTTTAATTGTTTTTAATTGTAGGTGACTAAAAAATTGGATTAAAATTAAAAATGGTAGTTAATGACTTGAATTTTAGAAATGATGGTTTAGTTCTGTGAATTTTACAAATCACAATTTGGTCCACTACAAAACTACAGAATATGGCATTAGGAGTGTGTTTAGATATAGCTTTTGATAATACTTTTTGGATAAAAATTGAAAAAAGTTATTTTTTTCAATAGATTATAAGAAGAATAGATTATAGAAAAAAAATGATTTTGATAAAATAAGTGTGTTTGTGTATTGGGTTAAGAATGACTTTTTTAGTGGTCAAATTATCAAAAAAAAAACATTAACTTTTGTGATAATTACATATAAAATGATAAGATTATATTTTGTGTATTATTTAAGGGTTAAGGTGTAAATTTAACAATCAAGTTTTTTCTGAGGGGTGTCTGATATAAATAAATTTTGAAAAGTGAAAAAATAACGTAATAATAAATAATTAAAAATGGTGCACCTTAACCCAATATTTAACATTAAATTTTTTAATAAATACCAAAAATGAAATAAATTTATCTATATGTGATATTAATTAACTTAACTAATTTATTTACTATAATCAAATTAGATAAATAGGTCTTTATATTAAAGATATGAGAGAACATTAAAATTTTAAAATTCTTAAAAAAAATAAAAGAACATATGAGAGAGATAGAGAGAGAATTTCAAAATCAAAAAATAAAAAGGATAGGAGAGAGAGAGGATGAGTCACACACATCTAAAAAACTAACAAAATGCTCAACATAAAGGATAAATGAGAAGGGGGCATGGGACCATCATACAAAACCAAAATGCTAAAAAAATATAGTTTTTCATGAAACCATGGTTTGTCTTCATGAAACCATGATTTGAAAGGAGAAAACTATGATTTCACATCCAAACCAGCAATTAAGAAAAAATCTGATATTTGACAAATTTTAACTCAAACTATGATTTTATTGATTTTTTTTTTTTTTTAAAGAATGCCAAACACACATCTTGGGCGATTTGAAGTGACACATCAGTAAAGGAGCAGCGCCACGGACTCTGCTTCGAAGGAGAACCGGGGGACGGAGACCTCCATTGCCTTCATTCTTGATTCTCTTCACCATCAACCGTTACCCTCATCGCCGGCGACCCTTACTCTCATATCAACCGTTGTCGGCGACCTTATGTACCACTACGCCTCTTCATCTCTGATTTCATCCTGGAAATTGATTTGCAACAGCTCCGTTGATGTTGAGTTTCAGATTTGTGCTCACACCACCACCATCATCATAACCTTTTTTCTCAACGACTGTTACTTCATCTTGTAGTACCGCCAATGACCTTTATCCTTCTCCAGCCATTTCGTCACTGTGCTCTGCTTTTACTCCGCCATTACCCACTGATTTCACACTCTTCATCATTAATCTCGTTCTCCGATGGTCTATCCCATGGATAGCACTTCGAATCAAGAAGTGGGTTATCTTTTATGGCTGTTCGCAGCTGAGCTCTTTTCTCTTAAAATAAATAATGTATTGATTCTCGAGGTTGAAGCTTGAGAGTATTTTACTATCTACTTTATACCTTTAATATTTTGTGTTAGTTAAATTCAAGATTTAGAATTTAATTAATATATTGGACTAAAGTTTTGTATCGGGTTCCATGTTTTTCTTGACATTAGATGTGTATTTGTATTTTAACGTTATTTATTTGACACTTGTATTTTATTAGTAGCAATTTTATGTAATTGACTTGGTACAATTTTTGTTTGAAATTGTTATGAATATTTAATTATGATTTTCATTCCAGAGTTTTTGGTTACTAGTGTCATTATATTGCATTTCATTTATTCTGCTAGTATTTTAAATTGAGTTGTAGTTAGAGGGATTAATTTTTACCCGATATAGCGAAATTAATTCATCTAACTCAATTTAGCTCAAAGGGCTTCTGACATCTTTTCAAATTAATATATTCCCATTATCTTTTAAAGCAATGATAGATAAAATTCATTGTTCTATAAGGTTTTCATCATATTTCAAAACTAATTTCTATTTCACTCCATTTTTATTCTAAAAATATAAAGATATTTGTTTTAAAAGCATTTTAATTTAATTGCAACTTAGTTGATAATTAAAAATCTTAAATCATTTTTATTGTTACATGTCAATCATTGAACTAAGTTCCTAAATAATTAATAAAAGGCTCTTTAAGATATGATCCTCGACTAAATTCTATATTACAATCTTTAGTTTAATTTTGAAAAAGTTACTAAGGCATAAACCGACACACACTCCCTTAAGGATTTTATCCTTAACCACATACAAAAAAATGTTACTTTTAAGGCTTGCATTTATTATGTCCATTTTCCTTGTCCTTGGTGTAGGAGAAGACCATCTGCTTGAAGACGAAGACCATATGGTTAAACGACATATTATGATGAATTCCTTCTACCAACAAATAATAAACATCTCAAAAACTTGCCACACTCACCCGGTTTACTGCTTGGCTCATGGCAATAAGCTTTGCAAATTAAATGCTTTATTCTGCTGTAATACTTACATTATAGCATTCTTTTCTTTACTGTTCTCATACTTGTAAAGAAGCTACATGTTATGCGGAGATGGCTTCTTGGATCACTCAATTTGATCTAGATCTTGATAGTCAAGAAGTTAGATTACATTACATTTACCGTGTTTTTGAATGATGAGAAAATTAAAGAAAAGGGAAAAGTAGGAAAGAAAATGGAGGAAAAAAAATGATTTTTCCGTTATTTGGATTCAGAAAAAAAAAAATAAGGGAAGAGAAAAGTAGAAGGAACAAAATAGTATGGGTCCCATGTGTTTTTCCTCCCAACTTGTCTCCCCAAAGATGGAGAGATTTTGGACTGAAAATGAGATTTTTGAAACGACTGATCGCCCGCGCCTTCTCCCACGCTATCATCATTCGTCACCTCACCTATTGTTACAAATTACATTATACCTTTTTCATGGTAGCTGGCCACTTGTCAAATGCTTTTTTTCAATTTTTTATTTCGTATAAATCTGCGTTATGTTTTTTTTTTAAAAAAAATGATACGTACACTACCAAGAAAAAAAAAAAGTCTTTTAGATAGATTAAAAATAGCTCTTTAGATGAGTTTTAACATTAGGTCTTATAACAAGCGGTTTAGAAATTAAAGTTTAGCACTTTTTAGATTATATTATAGACAATCAGTCTAAAAGATAAAATTAAAAATTAATAAAAATAAAAAAAATCAAGATTTCAAAATCGCAACAGAGAAATGGTTTTGAGGTTTAGATTTTTCTGATTTTTTTTAATTTTCTTTTTTAAGAATCGCTTCTTCTATGAAGAAGTGATTTTGAGATGTGGATTTTAAGTTCTAGATTTTTTTTAATATAAGCATAGATTTGGTGAGGACTTGATGAGAGCTTGAGATAGCATGATCTGAATATGAAGAGCATAGATTTGAACTCGGCAAGCATGAATCTGGACATGACAAGTATAGATCTAGAAGCCAACAAGCTCGAAGAAAAAGACAAGCACAGAGAAGAAAACTAATGTCAAGGAAGCCACTAAATGAAACTGGAAAAGTTGTTGCTCTTGAAGTAGTTGGGGAGAAGATCATAAGTGTGGTCTTGTGAGAAACGAGGAAAGGGAGAGCATAAAAAATATGGCAAATGAAGATGACGTAATGATCCTAAAATTTGGTTTTAAAAGGGCAACCAAGTAAAGTCTATATAATACTGTTTAGGTTTAGATTACTTTATATACCAAGGTTAACAAAATTTTTATAAAAGCTTGTAAATATTATTTTTTTAAAAAAATATTTTTGAATTTTTTTAGACCGGTTGTACAAACATCAAGTTTAAAAAATATATTTTAGACTGGCTCTATGAAGAACAAGTCTAAAAGGCTATAAATATTATTTTTATAAAAAATATTTTATTGCCATTTAGACGAAGGTTTTTAGAGCTGGACTGGACGAACCGTCACCTAATCCAAGCACCGGCTCAGATAATGGCATTAGGCCGCCTTTTTTGTCAAGTTGCATTAGGCTGTTGTTTATATGACTTTAGGCCAAAACCAGTTGTTAGCCCGGGAATCGGTGCGGGTTGGTGAAAAACTGTATAGGTCTGCTAAAAGGGAGGATGCTATTTTTTTAAAAAAAAAGGGTAAAAAACTAATATTTTATCCAAAACTAAAAAAAAATAACTCCGCTTGTGTCAATTTTCCTACTTCCAAATCATCCATAATTTATCCAAAACAAAAAATGCCAAAAATCACATTTTCCTCGTGCCCTAATCCAAATATTATGTTGATTTGCTACCATTTTTTTGTGAGATTGGCAGTTTTGTGCCCTTACTCTACCGTTTGTACTGTCGTCCTCCATCACTTGCGTTATCAAGCTCTGTCGTGTGCGGTATCGTGTGTGTGCGACTGTGCCCTTGTGATTCCTTCTCTTACCTTTATAAGACCCCGTCTTATTATTGATATTACCCAAAGTAGCAATTGCGCATATCAGTAGGTACATAAGGATAGTATAAAAATACTGATATTATTGATACAATGCTTGTTTATAAATAGAAATTCCCCATACGGGTATATAAAATAATTACAAATCTTGAAATGAGGAAAATGTCTTTAGATAACCAACGCCTCCTCTCGTACTGGCCCGGAACCTCTAGTTGCCAAAAATTACCGTTCTGCCCTTCGAGTCGCTACTTGCTATTGAAAACTTTACATGTTTATGGAAATGGTGAGATTCGGAAGAATCTCAGTAGTAACATGATTTCAAACATATAGAATGCGAAAATAAATATGCAATGCAATGTCATGTCATGTAAGATGATCGAAACTATGTGTACACTTACCCAAGGCCAAACGACATGTTTGCACCTTGGTCTACTTGGCACCCCTGTTGGGTCCCTGATACAACATGGCAGATTAGTGTGTCCAAGACACTAGCTCATATTACAGTGAATGACATATACAAACATAATAGGATCACATAATATATGTAAAAAGAAGTTACTACCTGGAACGCGCCATTTCCTTACTTGTCAATCAGTCCAGCTTTAAGTTTGGCTCGGGCTATCAGTATATCCTAAAGTTATAAATTTAGGATAAATGAGTTATTATTTATTCATAACTCATTGTGTTGGTTATCTATCACAGTTTCTGCATAGTACAATTCTGCAAAGTACAGTTTTATTGTTTTTCCAGAAATTGGCAGATTTTCAGTCAACTTTAGAAAATCATAATTAATTCTAGGAAATTCCAAATTAACTGATTCTGAAGCCTATGTAAATATATTTAATTTTAATTTTATATAAAAATATCCAAGTTTGACCAGCATCATTAGGTCATTCTCAGAAATTTGTCAAACCTCCTGTATTCCAGATTTCCTTCCAGAAACAGGGCTCAACTTTGAAAAATCATATCTCTTAATATACTTTTCCAAAAATTGTGTTCTACCCACCAAATTAAAGCCCTACATGTCTACTTTATGACTACAAAATTTCATAATATTTGGACAATTTTGGCTAACAAAAAACATGTCACAACAACAATCCCTCGCAGGAGGCAAATCAAACAACATTTCATTTCGTCTTCAAAAATTTCCAGATTAATATACAATCATGAACACATATATTCCCACACAATTTTCCCTTATAAATCTAATGGAACCATTAAAAAAATCACTGTTCTGGAACTCGGACCGGACCAACCGGTCTGGCCCGGGAACCGGTAACTCGGTGACTGAACCAATCCGGTCCGGTGATCGGGTCAGTTTAGTATTTTTTTGTTTTTTTATTTTTAAAAAATCAAATTTTTTAAAATTTTTCTTTAGAATTTCATATTTATAAGTCTAAATATTCAATTTCCCACCGGTTTGGCCCCAGTTTCACTCCGATCTGACCCAGTACCCCAATCGATTCAGTGACCGGTCGGTTTTCAAAACCTTGCAAAAAAGTACCAAAATCCAGCTCCAAAAGGACAAAAATTCCCCTAGACGAAATCTGGATAATTTAAGGGAAAATGTGTTTTTTTTTTATTTTTCTTACTTAATCACTACCTTTCTTCTTCTAATCACATGATTAACTACTTAAACACTAAATGAACATGTTTAGTGGAAACTTTGGCATCATTTTTCCTTAGAGTTTCATTTTCCCAAATTTACAAATCAAGCAATAATAATGTCAAAACCACAACAACAACCAAAGCAACAATATATAACACAAGATGATAAGTTTATGAGATTACCTCTTGATTTCACCACTTTCTCTGTCTAAAACTTCACTGTTCACTCTCTCCTCTCTCTTGAATTGGCTTGCTATCCATAGATTTCAAGGAGGAGAAGAGGTTCCAAAGTGATTAGGAGGCATAAACACTAAGTTTTCATGCATCTTTCCTTGATTTTTTGCTTCTTGGAACCCTAGAGCTCTTGGATGTTCTTGGTGTTCTTAAAACTCTTCTCTCTCTCTTGTTAGATGTGTTTAGCTGAAAATGAAGATAAAGGGAAAGAAAGGATAATGGCTTGATCAAATATCTCTTCTTATGATTGGTTCTTGTTGTCTTTTGTCTTTCTTTTTCTTGCTTTAATATTCACCAAATGAATATATGTTTCTTTCTCTTCTCTTTGATGACCGAAATATGAGAGGAAAGACGGGGTTAATAACTCCTTGAAATATTTATTTACTTTATACATGTGCTTGTATGTCATTGGTTCTTGCTTCTTTTTCTTCTTCTTGCATTAATATAACCATGTATATATTTCTCTTCCAATTCCCTTATTTGACCGTATTTGGCAGCAAGAAAAGGGATTAATAATGGCTGCTTGCTTTTACTGGTCAAATGACCATTTTGCCCATACTTTTTTTCCCATTTTCGCACTTGCTAGAAATCTGAAAGAATTTTTATCAAAATTTGAAAATTCATATCTAATTGTATAGATATCCAATTTAGGTGGTTCCAAAGGCTATGTAACCCTTATAAAGTCTATTTTTAATTAAAAATATAAAATGTTGCCAAAAAAGGCTCATCATTGCCATAATTATTGTTTTTGGACGCTGCTTCTGAAAATCGCCAGTTTTACTAGGCTAAATTCAAAAATGCAAAACTCCTTATTTGCAGCTCCAAATGACTCATATGATGTATCAAATTAAAGCTTGATAAGTATACTTTTATTGTAATATCCCAAATTTTGGGACTAGAGGCATAAGATTAAGCCTGGATTAAGTGAACTGCTATACCCTGGTTTAGCAAATGTCCCTATGAGGCATGTTTAAATTCCCCAAAATTCCTTTATATCATTGTATATTAAAATAAATTATATTAGTGAGCTAAAGAGCTCGGGGAATAACAAAAAGAAGTGATTAGAAGTCACACACATTATAGTAAAGTGAAACATAAAGTAATTTTGCTATCGGTGAAATTCCCGGTATGGAAGTGATGATTGTGTGACATGTTTCGATGGGTAAATGATGGTGAAAAATTATGAACCTTTCCAGAATTAAAGTAGACTTATCAATCTACAATTTGATAGGTCATATGAGTCATTTGGGGTTGTACACAAAGAGAAATGAATTTTTGAAGTTAGCCCAGCGAAAATAACTATTTTCTGGTGCAACATCCAAAGATTGAAATTCTGGGAAGAGTGAACTTTTAAGTTTCCAAATTTTGTATTTTTTCCTTAAACTAGACTCAATAAGAGTCGCATAGCCTTTTGAACCACCCAAATTAGATATCTACACAATTAGATATGAATTTTCAAAGTTAATGAAAAATCTGCAGAATTTGGTATTTTGTGCGAAAATTCATTTTTGGGCCAATAAGATTGTGACATGTGGCAACTGAAATGTGTGATTTCATTTAATCAATTCTCCATCATCTTCTTCGCCATTTCACGCAGGAAAAGCACTGGAAGAGAGAGAGAGAGATCGGATGGAAATGGAGAAAGAAGAGAGAGAGAAAAATTCTTTCATCTGAAACACTGCCGAAACGACATCCTCTCTCAAAGTACCCTTCAGGAAACTTCCTCTACTCATCGAGATATTCATTTCTACGGTTTTGGATTTTCATTTGGAGGTACTTGGCACCGTCTCACCGGCCGGGGTGTTGCCGGAATTCCGAACCGTTTGCGGAAACGGGTAGAGGTGAGCGTAAGCTTCCTTTTTAACCGATTGATTTGTTGTTTGGATGAGTTTTGGGAAGGTTGGGTACTATTAATACTGGTTTAAATTGGTGTTTTCAATGGCTAAATCATGTCTAATGAGTGTTTAAATAGCTAATCACTTGACTAGAAGTAGAAAGGAAGAGATTAAGTCAAAGAAAACAAGAAAACAACATATTGCACCTAAGAATCTGATTTTTTGCCCTGTTTTGACGTGGAGAAGGAGTAAGAATTTTATGATTTTGATGCTTCCATTGGCTTTAGAAGGCAAGATTGTGTAGGTATACAAGTGTTCATGATTTTTGGACGCTTGTATATGAATTGAGAATTTTTGGAAGTTGAAGAGTAAATGTTGTGAATTTCGTTTTCTGGAGGCAGTGTCATTTTAACGAGTTTTTGAGTAATCAAATATTATCCAATGACAATGAAAATTTCCAGTCTAAAATTAGAGACATAGACCTTTAATTTGATAGGTCATAATGGTTACTTGGACAAGTATGCTAGGAGATATGAATTGTTGAAGATAGGCCCTGTTTTCTGGAAAGAACATCTGAAACAGTTGGTGTTTGGAAAACTTCTGGGAATGTTGTGGTGGTGGTGTTTAAAATTTAGTATTTTTATATAAATTAAAACTTAAAGGGCTTCAAATAAAACTTTGAATCACCCCAATTGGAGTTCTATAGAATTAATTATGATTTTTCAAAGTTTGGTCAAAAATGCTGGTAGATTGAATACCATTGGAATTTAAGTAAGAAATTGGCCAAATATATTGGAATGAACTCCAAGGGTGAAAGTAAGCCTATAGGGCTAATGTGGGCCATTGTGTATTCACTTTTCATGGCTCTAATGATGTTATCACTTGCCTAGGGCCATGAAGTGATAAAGAAGGAGCAATGGTTGGCGGATCAAGAGACAAGAAGAGAAGGACATAAAGTCTGAGAGGTAGTGAACTTACCTTTTCTGCATGTATGAGATATGTATGTCTTGCATTGATTATGTGACTGCTTTGCCTATTTGTGTGGAACATGTATTATTGGTTTAAGCTCTGTTATATTTGTGCAATGGCCATATGTATGTCATAACATCGAGCATGCAACATGTCATTATGTTGGCATGAAATAGTATAGGCAAGCATGTCATGCATTCGTATATATCTGGCATGCATAGTGGTAATGTTTGCTACTGAGATTCTCTCGAATCTCACTCATCCCAACCAACCATTCAAACAGGTGAGCATTGGAAACATGCTGAGATCAGAAAAGAGGTATGCACGAAGAGGAATGTTACTGGTTGTTTGAAGACCTTTTAGTTATTAAGGTCTGTACATATTATGTAAACCCCTGGTTGGGAAAATTTTGTATTATAATCAAGCAATATTGTATTAATATTATCAGTATATTCATGCTATTCCTGTTTGCCCACTGAACTACGCATTGCTACTCTGAGTAAGGTTAATAATAAGGGATATATGAGGCGGGTCATTTCAGTTGGTATCAGAGCAAGCGGTTCTGGCAATAGGATAGTATACTAATATGCTTGATTATAACATGACAAGAACAGCGAAGTGGATTACTTCAGCTAGTTCACAGTTAAGCCCGGTGGACGGTATAAGATTGTCCTTGATCCGTTGGGTAAGACCAAAGTGTGAGCCTCATTCTAGAGTAGGATCACCAATGGGCTAACCAGAGTTAGACAGATAAGTCACAGACAACCTTATGGACTTTTGGGAGTATATTACAGGGTGTGTCTAAGTACATCTACCAATACTAATATGCGACCCAAGTATAGTATTTTGATGCCCGGAGGCGGTGGGCATAATGGTTGGGATAAGGGCAGCCATGGGGTACCGGTAGTCAAAAGCAGCTCAAGCCGGTATCTTTATATTTGCATGAGTACACAAAAGTTAAGCGTGCTTAATCCAGGAAAATCTCGGGATGGGTGACCTCCTGGAAAGTACCTTGAAAATCTCAAATCTTTTGATTAAAGGTTTGAAATTTTGATTAGAGGTTCTTAGATGACCTAAGGAATGATTATAGATATAGAGATGATGAAATAAGTGTTGATCCTTAATCTGAACCATTTCTGTTGCAGAGATTACTGCCAGAAAAGTTCATTTAATAAGGTTACGAGAACTCAAGGCATAGTGATGGTTTTGAGGTTTCTCCATATTAAGTAATGATCCTCGGTAACTCGTGGGGTTAAAGTCATATAGGCATGATATACAGTGATGCATGATGAGTGGTGATTATGCCGTATGTCCATCCTAGTGGATTTGAATTGTGATACTGAAGGTTGAGGATATGGTTGAATCAGATCTAAGCTTAAATAATGCTTAGGTCAGAATGTGAATAAGGTTACACTAGGGTTCTATTCCATGATGGGAGTCTAAACCATGTGAACCTTATAGATGATGATAGACCTTCAGTAATTTTTTGAGGATATTACCCGAAATCGTGGAGATTAGAATAGGTGCTAATGATTTTGATTCTTAGCGTACCTATTGGGTATGATTGAGGAAAGTGAATTTTTCGATTTACGTAATGTTGAAGTTCTAAGAGTTGAACCATAACCTGAGAATCAAATGTCATAGTTGAATTGATTCTTCAGGAAGTTAAGATAGCCTGAGTGGCTTGAGGTACTAGAATATGGTACAGAGATGTTTATGAGGTTATTGGAGGTTGCTAGTTACTAATCTAGCATAGGGAAAGATCTTGATCATAGAATATTCCTTTAAACTTGTGATGATTGCCTGGAGTTGAACCGATATTGAAAGTCCATATTAAATGACCCCAAATGAGAGAGCAGATTACAGAACTGCTAAAGAAGAAGGACCTTATAAGGTATAGATCCCGTTATAATGATACTTCCATTCAGAGGCGACCAACCGGACAGAGCTACTGATGGAGGATTCTGATCAGAAAGGGCTACCTACAAGGAGTTCTAATTGGAAAGGGCTACCTACAGAGGGTTCTAACCGGGGGGGCTGACCAAGTGTATGGGCGCCTGTGTGAAGCACCGAGTGCAGTACTGTAGTGTGAAGCCACCATGACATCGACCTATAGTGTGTAGCCGACGTGACAACAAACTGTGGAGTGAAGCCGCTGTGACGTTGAAAATGTAAAGTAGAGCTACGGGGACGTCGACTCTCAATAGTGGTATCTTATAATGAGTCTTATATCGCATAAGTTTCCTTGAGAAGAAGGGTCGGGTGACCCAATAAATTGTCATAGGGTGCTCCAGTGCCGAATGATGACACAGATTAAGGAAAGCTACTCTTGCTCTCATATCCTATGTAATGGTTCTGCATGTATGTATTTACCATCATATGTATTCGTGTTATGAATATACGGTAGGCAGTAAGACCTTTTGGGCCAGTGTGTCCTTAGGCAATCAGACCTGACGGGCGGAGGCCCGAGGCTGTAAGTCCCGTAATGCCTCTGACATAGGGGTGATTCCCTGGGCAGTAAGACCTGATGAGCATTCAGAATTTGCGGGGTGGTCGTCCGGGGCCTATTACGCAGGTGGACGTCCAGGCCATAGAGATTCCTATTTTGCACGAGAAGTCATCCGGGGCCTATTGCGTGAGTAGAAGTATTGCGTGGGTGGACACTCTGGGCCATGGAACTCATGTGATGCACAAGTGGAATCCCAGGGCCTATTGCGCAGGTGAACACTTGGGGCTAGTAGTTGCCGTTATGCTATATGCTAATGTGCCAAATGCTTTAGTGATGATGGTTTGTTTAGCATACTTCGTGAACATTGCATAAGAGTATGAATGGCTTGAGTAACAAGAGATGGAGCCCGAAATGAGAAATTAGTCGGATGTCCCGTACGACTACAGCATGAGACGAGCGCCGTTGTAGTGGGCCTAATGGGGCAGTCCGCTACATAAAAAGTTGAGCCCGTGGAGGGGTGGAAGTTGGTCGGATGTCCCTTGCGATTGCAGCGTGAGCCGAACGCCATTGCAGTGGGCCTAGTGGGGCAGTCCGTTACATAAAATTATACCAGGGTTTATCGAGCGTGGTTTTAGTGGTGAATGTTGCATGCTTGATACCTTAAAAGGTCTCCTTTGGGGCATAATGGGTGTGATTATCCCATAAGCTTGTTGCATTCAGGCCTGGTGAGCCAAGGGGTGTAGGCCAGACTCCCGTGCGGCTGCAGGGGGCACCCAATGAGGGTAGCTCTGCAGTGGGCCTAATGGGAAGGCTATATTCAGTAAGGATGATTGACGGTAAGGCTATAAGACCTAGTGGGGTAGTAATCCTTAGGCTGGTAAAATATGAGATGTGTTGAAAATGAAGCCGAGTAGAGGCTTGAGGCAATAAGACCTGAGATGCAAGTTTGCATTGGACAAATGTTCGGAGGCCATAAGACCTATATGTCTAAGTGCTATGGTTGTTACCGAGCACAGTGACATGGACCAATGTGTCCAGAAAAATGTTGAGATTGATAGAGTGTATAGATTGTACTAGATTGTAGCAGAGGCGGTAAGCCTAAGATGCTTATGGCATAGAGGGTGAATCCCTAGGCTGTAAAGCCAGAATATCCAGCGTCTTGCAAGTTGAATAAGCCGTAAGGCTTGATGTGCATACAGTATAATATGAGTGAATCCCAAAGGGGTCGTAAAGCCTAGTATGCATAAAAGATGATTCAGGATAGTCTTAAAGGGGCAGTAAGGCCTAAGAAACCAAGCGTTGTGAGGTCAGACTAGTAAGTCCTGTGTGAGTGCTACATACTGGGTACAAAATAAATGAAAGTAATACATAGTGAGTACATAATGAAAGAATTAGAATGGGAGAAAGATAGACTAAATGTCTAAAAAATGGTTCTCTGAGGTACATATAGTACCATGTGATGTCAAAATTTCGAGGACGAAATTTATTAAATGGGGGAAGAACTGTAATATCTCGAATTTTGGGACTAGAGGCATAAGATTAAGCCTGGATTAAGTGGACTGCTAGACCCTGGTTTAGCAAATGTCCCTATGAGGCATGTTTAAATTCCCCAAAATTCCTTTATATCATTCGATATTAAAAGGAATTATATTAGTGAGCTAAAGAGCCCGGGGAATAACAAAAAGAAGTGATTAGAAGTCACACACAATATAGTAAAGTGGAACATAAAGTAATTTTGCTATCGGTGAAATTCCCGGTATGGAAGTGATGATTGTGTGACATGTTTCGATGGGTAAATGATAGTGAAAAATTAGGAAACTTTTCAGAATTAAATTAGACTTATCAAGCTTCAATTTGATAGGTCATATGAGTCATTTGGGGTTGTACACAAAGAGAAATGAATTTTTGAAGTTAGCCCAGCGAAAATAAATATTTTCTGGGGCAACATCCAAAGATTGAAATTATGGGAATAATGAGCTTTTAATTGGCCAAATTTTATATTGTTTCTTACAACTATACTCAATAAGGGTCGCATAGCCTTTGGAACCACCCCAATTGGATATCTACACAATTAGATATGAATTTTCAAAGTTAATGAAAAATCTGCAGAATTTGGTATTTTGTGCGAAAATTCAATTTTTGGGCTAATAAGATTGTGACATGTGGCAACTGAAATGTGTGATTTCATTTAATCAATTCTCCATCATCTTCTTCGCCATTTCATGCAGGAAAATCACTGGAAGAGAGAGAGAGAGAGATTGGATGGAAATGGAGAAAGAAGAGAGAGAAAAAGTTATTTCCTCCAAAACACTGCCGAAACGACATCCTCTCTCAAAGTACCCTTCAGGAAACTTCCTCTACACATCGAGATCTTCATTTTCTATGGTTTCGGATTTTCATTTGGAGGTGCTTGGCGCTATCTCACCGGCCGGGGTGTTGCCGGAATTCCGAACCGTTTACGGAAACGGGTAGAGGTAAGCATAAGCTTCCTTTTTAACCGATTGATTTGTTGTTTGGATGAGTTTTGGGAAGGTTGGGTACTACTCATGCTGGTTAAAATTAGTGTTTTCAATGGCTAAATCATGTCTAATGAGTGTTTAAATAGCTAATCACTTGACTAGAAGTAGAAAGGAAGAGATTAAGCCAAAGAAAACAAGAAAACAACATATTGCACCTAAGAATCTGATTTTCTGCCCTATTTTGACGTGGAGTATGAGTAAGAATTTTATGATTTTGATTCTTCCATTGGTTTTAAGAGGCAAGATTGTGTAGGTATACAAGTGTTCATGATTTTTGGACGCTTGTATATGAATTGAGAATTTTTGGAAGTTGAAGAGTAAATGTTGTGAATTTCGTTTTCTGGAGGCAGTGTCATTTTAATGAGTTTTTGAGTAATCAAATTTTATCCAATGACAATGAAACTTTCCATTCTAAAATTAGAGACATAGACCTTTAATTTGATAGGTCATAATGGTTACTTGGACAAGTATGCTAGGAGATATGAATTGTTGAAGATATGCCCTGTTTTCTGGAAAGAACATCTGAAACAGTTGGTGTTTGGAAAACTTCTGGGAATGTTGTGGTGGTGGTGTTTAAAATTTAGTATTGTTATATAAATTAAAACTTAAAGGGCTTCAAATAAAACTTTGAATCACCCCAATTGGAGTTCTATAGAATTAATTATGATTTTTCAAAGTTTGGTCAAAAATGCTGGTAGATTGAGTACCATTGGAATTTAAGTAAGAAATTGGCCAAATATATTGGAATGAACTCCAAGGGTGAAAGTAAGCCTATAGGGCTAATGTGGGCCATTGTGTATTTACTTTTCATGGCTCTAATGATGTTATCACTTGCCTAGGGCCATGAAGTGATAAAGAAGGAGCAATGGTTGGCGGATCAAGAGACAAGAAGAGAAGGACATAAAGTCCGAGAGGTAGTGAACTTACCTTTTCTGCATGTATGAGATATGTATGTCTTGCATTGATTATGTGACTGCTTTGCCTATTTGTGTGGAACATGTATGATTGGTTTAAGCTCTGTTATATTTATGCAATGGCCATATGTATGTCATAACATCGAGCATGCAGCATGTCATTATGTTGGCATGAAATAGTATAGGCAAGCATGTCATGCATTCGTATATATCTGGCATGCATAGTGGTAATGTTTGCTACTGAGATTCTCTCGAATCTCACTCATCCCAACCAACCATTCAGACAGGTGAGCATTGGAAACGTGCTGAGATCAGAAAAGAGGTATGCACGAAGAGGAATGTTGCTGGTTGTTTGAAGACCTTTTAGTTATTAAGGTCTGTACATATTATGCAAACCCCTGGTTGGGAAAATTTTGTATTATAATCAAGCAATATTGTATTAATAGTATCAGTATATTCATGCTATTCCTGTGTGCCCACTGAACTACGCATTGCTACTCTGAGTAAGGTCTATAATAAGGAATATATGAGTCGGGTCATTTCATTCATTCTAAAAAGTTTTACAATTTTTGGACATCATTTTTCCATTGAAAAATTCTGAAAAATCAAATTGCCTCACAAGGAAATTCACTGGTGGTAAATTTCATTTGTTAAAATTTGTGCTTCCATATAATTGTGTTGTGTGTGACCTCTAATTGCCTTGTTTTGTCATTCCCTATGCTCTTTAATACCCCAAGGGTATAAAGAAATTTTAAGGAATAAAATAGTGCCTTATTAGGATACTTGATAAACCAAGGCTTAGTAGTCTACTTGAGTCAAGCTTATTCTCAATCCTCTTGTCCCAAAATATGGGGTGTTACAACCTTCACTTGAAAATCTCCTCCTGTGCGTCTTTACGTAAGATGAAGCATAATATTAGAACTTTAAAAGTTTTTATTTTGCATCTCTATGCTCTATTTTGTCTCTGTGGGCTCTATTTTTTTTTATTTTTTTAAGTTGATTATTTTATTTTGGTTTCTTTGTTGGAAGTTGGACACACTTCCGACAATGGTAGACGAGTTTGGGACCACTCTTAGAACCTGTTTAGGAAAGTGGCCCAAGGGTCCAAACATGTAGCCACTTTCCTAAAAGCACAGTGGTCAAATTTTTAGTGTTTGGGAAAGCCTCTGGACCCACTATGTTTTTTGTCTAACCGTGGCTTATTCAAGAAGCCTGGAGTAGCTACTTTTTGCTTCTCTTATCGAAGTTTGGAGCTCGTAAAAAAATTGCTAGTAAAAGAAATGAGAAGAATCCAATAGAGGAAAGAACATAGAAAGGATACCTTAGCTTCATTATGGCAATGGCAACAATCAAAAATTTCATTTCAATAAGGTGCTATAATCTTACACCTTCTTTTGTAATGTTTGTAACTAGCAGAGACGAAACAAAGAAGGAAAATGAGTTAGAGAGAGAAAGATGCGGAAGAAGAAGAAGACATTGGAGGATAAAAGAAAGAGAGAAGAAGCATACCCGAAATGTTAAATAGAGGAATCAGAGGATTGAGGGAGGGAAGGAAGGAGCAAGTAGGGTTCTAATTATATGATAGATGATGACGATGGATAAGGAGAGAGACGGAAGGAAGCAGAGGAGAATTTATATATATGAAGGTACGAGGGAAAGTCAGGGAGAGAGGAAGGGAAATCCAGAGGAAGAGGACACTAATGGGGAAACACTTAATAGGGGATAAGATTGACTACACCTGAGTAGAAATTGAGTGTATGTATAAGGGAAATATTATTTGGTCTATGCTGGCTATCTAACACCAATAATAGGGAAATTTTTCTTATAATTTGTCACTTCAATTATCACAATACATATAAATAATATGTGTGTGTGTGTGTGTGTATGTAGAGACATACAAACATAGACACACACACACACACATGTATACATGTGTGTATATATATATATGTATACATGATATGTATACATATATATATATACACACATGTATACATGTGTGTGTGTGTGTGTAGACACACACATATGTATGTGTGTATGTATGTATGTAGTGAGTCAAAGGTTAGTAGGTTAGTTTAGAGACAACCTAAGGACCAGACCGATGGAGAATAAAAATTAAATAATCTAAATTCTCACAATACAATCTAACACTACTATAAAGAAAGGCTTTTAGAATGGTTTAACATGGCTATTTAGAATGGCTTTTATGTTAGGTGTTATAGCGAGCAATTTAGAAAGTTTGGCAAATTATAGACCGGATAATAGACAATTTGTCTAAAAAAAATTTAAAATAAAAACAGAAAAATAAAGATTTCAAAGTTACGGCAAAGAAGAGATTTTGATATATGTATTTTTCATATTTGTTTAAGTCTATTTTTTTTAAAACACTTTCTTTTGTTTAGAAGAAGCGATTTTGAGATATGGATTTTGTGATCAGGATAAGATATCATGAACTCACAAAAGAGAAGCTACATTTTTTTGAGATCTCATACTAAAATGTGTATCTCAATAAAATAGAAGAAGATAAATTTGAAAAAATTAAGGGGGCAAAAAGCATAGCTAATAAAATCGCAACAAACAATCCAACAATAAATATAGCAGAAGAATAGAAAATATTAGATCAAATGATACAATCAAATTTCCCAGATATAAATGACATTAATATATTTGATAAAATTAAAACAAAGAGAAAAAACAATTTGATCCATTATCTTAGAACAAATATCGCAGAAACAAAGATGAGCAGAGATATAGGTGACGACTTGATGAGAGTTTGAGATAGCTCATAGGTCTGGACATGATGAGCATGGACCTAAACATGATGAGCATAGATTTGGAAGCAAATGAGCACAAAGAAAAAGGCAAGTATGGATAGGAAAACTAGTGTTGAGGAAGTTGTCAAATGGACTTGTGAGAGCTGAGGAAAGGGAAAGCTTAAAAAAAATAGTGAACAAAGACAACGCAAAGATTGTGAAATTTGATTTCAAAGGGAGAGATTGAGTGAAGTCTATATAATATTTTTTTAGGTTTTAGATCACTTTATAGAATGGATTTAACAAAATCCAGAATAAAAGATTGTAAATATTTTTTAGATCAGTTGTACAAACAACAAGTTTAAAAAATATATTTTAAACCTATTGTAGGTATAACAGGTCTATAAGCCTGTAAATATTATTTTTTATAAAACATATTTTAATTCCTTTAAGAATAGTTCTTTACAACAGGTTGAAAAATTATATTTTAGATCTGTTGCATGCAGAATCGATCTCCAAAGAAAATGGTATTTTATATTTTACACATATTTGTAAAAATGTCATCTATCACAATTTTTAAACGGTCTCCAAAGAAAATGGTCTAGATAAAATGGTTTAAAAGACCACTTTTATAGTAGTGCAAATACTAAATGTAAGGACCCTCGTCTCATTATCGATATTGTTTAAAATATCAATTGCGCAACTTAGTGGGCACACATCAATAGTATAAATATATTAATATATTGGAACATTAGCACTTGATTACATCAGAAATCTCCCATAGGGGTATACAAATTAGCTACGGACCTTAAAATAATTGCAAAGTCTTTAGATAACAAACGTCTCCTCTTGTACTAGTCTGCAACCTCTAGTTGTCGAAAATTACCGTCTTTTTGCTCTTCGAGCTGCTATCTGCTGCTAGAAACTTTACATGTGTATGGAAAGGATGGGATTCAGGAGAATCTTAGTAGTAATATGCTTTTGAAACATATAAAATGCAAAAATAGATATGCAATGTCATGTCATATAAGATGATCAAAACGATATGTGTGTACACTTGCCCAAAGTCAAACTATATGTCTGCCCCTTACTTGACGTAGTACCCTTATTGGGCCTCTGACCACAACATGGTGAATTGGTGTGTTTAGGACACTAGCTCATGTTACAGTGGATGAAATTCATAGTAGGCATCACATAGTATATGTAGGAAGAAGTTACTACCTAGAACGTGCCCTTTCCTTGCTTGTCAATCGTTCCAGCTCCGTCTTTGGCTCGGCTATCGATATATCCTAGAATTAAAAATTTAGGATAAATGAGTATTATTTACTCGTAACTTATTCTAGACTCATTGTGTTGGTTATCTTGACTCTAAAGTTGCAAACTTACAAAAATACCCCTAGGACCCGGCTTATGCCCATTTGTACCCAATCCATTGTACTTTACTCCAAATTATGACTTGGGTTAATCCTACACAATTTCATGTGTAGAATCCATTTTTAACTTCGTATTGCCAAAATTCAGGCCCAAATGATGAAAGTACCCCTTGACAGCCCCCACTTAATACTTTAAGGGTAATTCGATCATTTCACACCCTATGCCTTTTGTCACTTCATCATTAATATGAACCTTACCCAATTTGTCCTTCTGAACTCAATGGAACCATCCAATTGATGAAATTCTAACTCTTTCTTCATGCCACACTTCTAGCAGCAATATTGAGTTCTTAGAAGAGTTGTGTCGGTTTCTCGTTTCTTCTTGCCCAATCATCTCCTTTTTACTTATAATCACAAGATTAGCTAGTTAGAAACTCATTGGAAGTGATTTAGAGGGAAATTAAGAATTACTTCCTATAGTCCATTCATTAGAAAACTTGAGAAATAACACCATCAACCACCAATATCAACATGAATAACATCAATTAAGGTAGAAAAAACAAGTCTTGAAGTTTACCTCTTGATTCTTCCACTTTCTCTCTCTAGGTTGCCCTCTCTCTCTCTCCCCTCTCCCTTAAAGTCTTGCCTTGAAAACCATAGATTTGATGGTGAAGAAGAGATTAGAAGAGGTGATAGAGAGTTTAGGAAGCTTTAACTTCAAGATTACAACTCCTTTACCTTGATTTGTGAGAGTCCCAAGCTCTCTCTCTTGCTCTTCCATGTTCTCGTCATTCTCATTGTTTCTCGTTCTCTCCTCTCTTATTCTCTCATTTTGTTATGATCAAATGGCATGAAAGAATGAGGAAAGAAAGAATGAAAAGAGTGATATAGTGAGTCATTAAAAATGGCTCTTATGTGGTCACACTTATTAGTTCACATCTTCAACTTTCTTGCATGATAATTCATTTCTTTTGACATGCTTCTTCATCCACTAAAATAATGAGATACATAGAGAGAAATATTATTCTTAAACTATCTCATTATACCACCTTACAAGTGGTTAATCATAGCCTTATGCTTTATGGCTCTTTGTCTTTTCTTGATAATAATTTACCAATTAATCATTTCCCTCCTTTTTAGTTCCCATCTCACTGAAATCATTAGGAAAAATACTCATTTCTTGCTTTATGGAAAAATTACCATTTTTCCCTTACATTATTTCCCATTAGAAAACGTCACACAATCATGACTGCCACATAGAGAAATTCACTAGTAGCAACAATACCTTGTGTTATAACATAATTATGTCATGTGTGATCTCTAACTGCTTTGTTTTGTCATTCCCTATGCTCTTTAATACCCCAATGGTGTACAAAAACTTTAGGAAATAAAATTGTGCCTTACTGGGACACTTGCTAAACCAGGGGTTAGCAGTCCACTTAAATCAAGCTTATTCTCAATCCTCTTGTCTTAAAATTTGGGGGTTACGCTAAATGTCAATTCAATACCAAGAATTTCTAACAAAATAATTATATACTTATCTAACATTCTTTACAATTTCTTTGACATGTTGATACCATAGTATCAAACTATTAATCTATCATACAATGACACTAGAATTAATAATCACTAAATATGTTTCATAGCAAAATAACAAAATAGATAAAATAATAACAAATATTCCTACATACAATCCTTCAATTAATAAACTAATAGTTATTAACACTAAAATTATCATTAACTTTGATTGCAATTATTGTCTACAACTCATACCCCATAAAAAGCATGCTAAGTTTTTTTTAAAGGAAACCTAGGCAACGCTACAACTCATCGGGTTGCTCGAGTTGAGACCGAGTCCCTTAGGTTGCTAAAATCCTGAGTTAGGGAATCACCGAATTGGTTACATAGCCGGGTCACTGAATCCTGAGATGACATAGCTAGTTCGGTTTGGGGTTGATGATCTTGAAAAAAATATCCTTTAAGACCTCCATATCTAAACCTTTTATATGCAAAGAAAGTTTAAAAACCATGAACGATGATATTTTTGTAAATATTATTACAACTTTAGACTGATCGTCTATCAACTCCTTTCCTTAAAACTTTATTATCTAAACATTTAATCAAAATCTTACGATAATCAACAATACTATAGCAAAACAGGAAATATTTAAACTTAAAGGTCTACTATAGTAGAAAGTTTTCATATAAACTCTTCAAACAACAAATATTGTTATCAAAAGATTCTTTTCCAAATTGAAGTTAACCTTGATAGACAAGAATTTAACTAGCTCATTTAAAAACATCTATCATGGTTAAACAAGATTAAAACCATATAGTTAATGTGTCCATGATAGAAAAGAGACAAACTAGACATTTATAAGCTATCACGGATAAATAAAATATTTATGTAATAATTGAATGTTAAACCATGGTAGAAAAGGCACAATCCACCTAACATTGTTATTAAAACAAACCCTTCATTTATAAAGTCATTCCAATTAACATTTGGGCTTGGAACTTCTCAAAGCTCAAAATATAGTATTCAATCATAAGCCTAGGGATAAACCCATTTTTTAAATAATATTCTTTCACAAACATTTATAAAATGTCATAAGTTAAACATTTAAAATCTATCATGGATAATCAAACTCTTCTTATCATTTCACAAACTAAACCATAATTAATTAACACATTTTGGCCTTGGACTTCTTAAAGTCTAGAATATAATCATTTGACCACAAGCCCAATATCAAACTCAATTATCAAAAACCTTAAATAATTTTTTTAAATATCTACTTAAGTTACTTATCTATGATAGAAAGTAGTATAATCCAAAATAAAATATCACATCAGAGTATGCAACATGAGCCCTATTGTGCCAATATAAAACAATACAACATATAAACAAAAGAAGGAGGATTATATTGTAATAATCAAGCCTCCAAATCATTCATTGATGTATTAATACAAAAAAGTATTACTTGACAAAGTCTCAACAACCAATATTCCATCTCATCAGGCATATAAGTAAGTGCTCGTGAGGTGTCAAGTAGGATAGTTGAAAATTCATAGCATTATCACAAATGCCACATGGCTACAAGATTATCAATTTACATAGTATGATCATATTCTTTTATTTATCACATAGGTGCACAACAATCAATACAAGATAATTTATTCTCTAACCTCCCTTATTTCGTCTCACTTTATTTCCTCTTATTGAACCCATGGGCAAGTACTTACCTATGTGACTGATAGTTCAACTCAACAAGCTCACTAATCAAGTGATATGAATAAGCCAAAATCTACAGAGCACAATATTAGACCATGGGTTCCCCTTCTAATGTTTTAGTGGGGTGTTAAGGCCCCACTAAACACAAATAGGCCAAAGGACTAACTAGTGTACACTTGGGAGCCTACTACCTTATTTTCTCTTTTATACAAGAATTCACCCCCCTTATTTCTTTTATGAATAACCTCCCATCAAATCCACATTCATCATGCCCTCTTATATCAATACTCAAGATATATAATGACAATAAGTTATCACATGATATTATCAATTCATAAGTTGTCAAGACAATCTTTCTAATCTCATAAATCAACATCAATTCATATAATATCATGTCAATAGCAATTTTCTCAATAAAAATAAGTCCTATATGACATTTTCATTAAAAACATAGTTCCATGGTTCATATCACAAACCAATAGTGAATTTATAGTCCTATATAGTTAAAATTACTCACAGACATTATATAAGTATGCACAACAAGAGGCCTTCTACCAAAGTTAAGTTTACCATAAGAATCCAAGTTCTAAGCTCAACCACAAGTTACAAATCAAACTATAACAATTAATTATATCCACATTTAGTATTAGAGACTTCAAATCTTTATAGAAGTTGCAACTCTCATATTTGATCATTCCCAATCAACTCAACATCAAAATTGTTCCACAATAGCTCAAATAACTCAACCAACCTAATTACCAAACCTTATTTCTAATAACCATATTATCAATGTCAACTCTAAAATCTAACTCACAAATCAAATTATATTTCAAATCTTCTTATAACCTCCAAATTGTTAACTATAATACAAATCCCCAAAAATCCCAATTTATCTATTTCAATCATATTTTTATCATTCAATAACTCTTTCACTCATTAAAATTATTGATAATAATGATTTCTTCCATTCATTCTAAAGTTCCCAAGAATTTCTCACTTTAACTCTTAGAAAAAGATATCCATAAATAATTATTTCTCAAAATCATCATTCCAATCTCATTTCTTCCTTCCATTAATTCTTTCTTACCTATTAGAATCATTAAACTCTAATTATCTTCCCAACTTCTTCAAAAGTACCCAATTTCCGACACTTAAACTTTCACCCAAAAGTTCCAATATTCACATTTCATTATAAACCTCAAAAACAATTTATTCCATCATCATTATAAACTATAATGAGTTAAAACAAATCATTAAATTCTGATTTAACATACTCAATATCATAAATCACTACTACAAATTTGTACATATATAACGCTTAAAAAATAACAGTTATAATGAATATAGACCATGTATGTTGAGGCAGGAGTCATGTAAGAGTATATAACGTTAAAACTGTTAGACCTGGCTAACGCCCAAGAGGGGGTGAATTGGGTGTACGATAAGAAAGTCTGATCTTTTAAAATCTTTTTGAAACTTATCAAATCAATACATACGGAACTATAAAATCATATGCAGATATATATATCATATATGCTGAAAATATAAAAGCTTAGGGAAGAGAAGATGCAAACTGTAATTTATCATGGTTCAATCCAATCCACGATGACCTACGTCCAGTCCCCAGGCTCCTCTTGAGATTTCCATTCCACTATCTTCTTGTTTATCTGGGCACAAGAAAAGCCGTTACAACCCACAAGTTTAACCGGGCACTTGTGTAGCCTACTACAGAGTTACTCTCCCTCACACACTGTAAGGTTCATTCCCCCTTACGGTAAGTCTTACGAGCAAAGCAATACTCCCTACAACTTCCTCGTAAGGTAATCAACCCTCTCAAGGTCCCTCTACCTTGAGTTCAATACATAAGTATATATGATGTATTTGCAGACTCTCTCACAGAGTAGATAAATACTCACTAAAGTACAATACAAATATTCACTCTCAAATGTACATGATAGTATAAACTAATAAGAACAGAGAGTATGTGAGGTAGACGACTTATAGTATCAAAACATTAGCAGTTGGGTTATCATCGCTCTGTATTTGGTCACTGTCCCATCCTGTTCTGGTTTTTGAAAAACTGAGCTTATATAGAGAATGATTTGAGAGCCGTTGAATATTCAACTATTTTGCCCGTTGGAGATTTAATCCGTTTTGTCAAATGATAATCCAGCAATTACTTACTGTTACCCATGATTGTGCTATGACAGATGCTTCAACGTTACTTTCTTTTTGCACGTTCGTTGAGTCATTTGTTGAATATTATTTCTGCCCATGATTCGTTATCGTTGCTCTCTGTTTGTCTTTTAAATTCTTCATACAGATGTTCTAGAGATGAACGTTAGCAGGTATTCGTTGTGGAGTGGGATGTTTGAATTTGCATCCAGGATGTCACAGTGCATAACGATTTTGCGTGGTTGTTGAAAACATGTGCGCTGACAGCTGGCCCATATCTTTGTGTCTGCTATTTCTGACTTTTTAACTTGTCACTGTAATCCAAACTTTAATACTTGTTTCACACCTCAAACATTTTTCAAATAATGTTAAAGTATGGAAACATATGTGAATATAATGATTAGATATGATTTAAACATGTTTGGATTCATCCTATGATTTCACTCAGCTTCTGCTAACTCATGAACTCGAGTGCATGATATCGAACTCGAGTGCGTAGTGTATTTTCACGTTCTCCAGATAGTTTATGTCATAAACTCTGAGATTACACTTGCAAAACTCGAGTATAAAAGTGATCGAAACTAGAGAGCACATATAAGAACTCGAGTGTACTGCTTGTTTTGTTAACGTAAGTCTTCTCGGGTACAAACTCTTTCCATAAAACTTACAGGACTCGAGTGCAACGTCTTCATATAACTCAAGTTCCTAAATTCAAACTCGAGTAACACATATGTTTCACAGCATTAAGACTCTCTGGTATAAACTCTCATGTCAAAAAGATCTCTGAACTTGAGTGCAGAAGCTATTAAGAACTCGAGTGCGTTGGTGAGAACTCGAGTGCTCCTTATATACCTCAGCGCTTCAAATCTCTTGGGCATAAACTTTCATGGCCACACTCTTATAACTTGAGTGCATTGTTGATTGAAAACTCGAGTGCAAACATGAGGACTCGAGTGTACCACATTTTCTTCAGACTGCAAGACTCTCGGGCAAAAACTCTTTCGGCAGAACTTTCATGACTCGAGTACGTTGCTTCATAAAACTCGAGTGTTCCTCCTCAAACTCGAGTGCACTTCATATCAGCTGATATTGCGAAGTCTCTAGAACAAACTCTCATTCCAAAACTCTCAGGACTCGAGTGCATCTGGAACATCTTGCAGGTGTGTGAACAGTGGACTCAAAATATGATCAATTCATTTTTACTCCAATCATGGTAAATGAATGATCATTAAAAATATCTTGTCATTTACATTCCAATGCAAAAGGAATCAGCTCCAAACTCAATGTAGTCTTCAAGTTATGATCCGAACAATATAGATAGCGTATCAGTTTTCTTGCATCAACTTCCAGAAGCAATACTGCATTTAATATAATTCCAAAATTGACTTATTATATATCCATGGAAAGCTCTTTGAGTCTACTTTGATATGGCACTAGTTTGAACTCATTTGGACGTGTAGGTTGAGAGATATGTCCAAAATACGAAAACTGTTCTTGAACATGACGGTGATTTGAATTTCAACTTCAAACATCCATATATGCCACATCTGAACTCGTTTGATGTTTATGCTGGTGTCCAAATGACGCATTTGGAGTCTAGTTTCATATGCCACTGGTCTCAATCCGAGTTGTGGTTTGAGAGATATGATTAAATTACTGAAGCTCGCCCAGACTGAACGTAGAACAGGGAGAATAGAGTATGTTGTTTTTCCATTTGAACTCGAGTTCTGAGGATCAAACTTGAGTTATGGCCTATTTTTGCATTTGTGAACAGTACAAACTCGAGTTTTACATGGACAACTCGAGTGTAAAACTTGGGAATCATCTGAAGATCGTTTCTGCCCAAAACTCGCATGCAAAACTCCTTCAACTCGAGTGCTACAGTCCCTCGGATGCTACAGTGCCTGGTTGCTACAGTGTCTAATTGCTACAGTGACAATGCGACAGTCCAAACACAAACTACTACAGTAACTTCTTAATTCCCTTCTGAGCATAGAAACATCCAGTATTTCTTATAGAAGCTTGAATCTTGATATTCCCATTAATTCTTATAAATTCTTCTTTCTCCGATCTCTTTCTTGCATTGCTTGACTAATCTATAAAATATATAACATTAAATATAATAGTTAGTCAATATATGAGATTAAAACCTTTGCAAACTTTTTGCTTTTAATATTTAATATCTATATTTGACATCATCAAAACTAATCATATCTAAAAAAAACTTAAAAATTAAATATGTGCACCATAACATAGTGTAATATCCCGAATTTTAGGACTAGAGGCTTAAGATTTAGCCTGGATTAAAGGGAACTGCAAGACCCCTGTTTGGTAAATGTCATAGTGAGACATAATATTATTTCCCAAAATTTCTTTGTATCCTTGGATATTAATAGGAATTATATTAGTGAGCTAAAGAGCTCAGAAAATAACAAAACGAAGTGATTGGAAGTCACACACAATATAGTAAAGTGGAACACAAAGTAATTTTGCTACCGGTGAAATTCCTGGTTTGGCAGTGATGATTGTGTGACATGTTTCAATGGGTAAAAGATGGTGAAAAATTATGAAACTTTCCAAAATGAAAGTAGACTTATCAAGCTTTAATTTGATAGGTCATATGAGTCATTTGGAACTATACACAAAGAGAAATGAATTTTTGAATTTAGCCCAGCGAAATTAATTATTTTCTAAGACAACATCCAAAGATTAAAATTTTGGGAAGAGTAAGCTTCCAATTAGCTAAATTTTATATTTTTCCTTAAAATTAAACTCAATGAGGGTCTCATAGCCTTTAGAAGCACCCAAATGGGACATTTTTACAATTAGATATGAATTTTCAAAGTTTAATGAAAATTCTGTCAGATTGGATATTATGTGTGAAAATCAATTATTTGGGCCAATCAGAAGCTGACATGTGGCAAGGCAATTTAACACCTCCTTTAATCATAAATAATCATCTTCCTCAGCTCATTTTCACACTGAAAATGTAGAGAAGAGAGAGAGAGAGAGAAGCTACAGAGAAAATCGAGAGAGAAGAGAGAGAAAATTCTACTCGATGAAACACTACCGAATCGGCGTCCTCTCTCAAAATACCCTTCAGGAAATTTCTTCTACTCATCACGAGTTTTATTTCTACAATTTTGGATTCTCATTTGGAGATGGTGGGTGCCATCTCACCGGCCAGAGTGTTGCTGGAATTTCGAACCGTTTGCGAAAACAGGTAGAGGTAAGCGTAAGCTTCCTTTTTAACCAATTGGTTTGTTGTTTGGATGAGTTTTGGGAAGGTCGGATACTATTCATGGATGATTTAAAATGATGTTTTCAATGGATAAATCATTTCTAATAAGTGTATAAATAGCTAATCATTTGATTAGAAGTAGAAAGGAAGTGATTAAGCCAAAGAAAACAAGAAACTGACATAGTTTTTCTAAGAACCTTAAAATATGCCATGTACTGTTTCATGTAGGAGGAGTTGGAATTTGATGATTTTGATACTTCTATTGGCTTTAAGAGGTAAAATTGTGTAGTTATACAAGTGTTCATGATTTTTGGATGCTTGTGTATGAATTTGGGAATTTATGAAATAGGGTTGTTCATGTTGTTGATTCTGCACTGTTTGAACAGTGACATTGTTCGAGCTGTTAGACATGTATAGCTTTAATTTTTTGGGTATTTTGTAATTTTTGGACAAGTATGCTAGGAGATATGAATTTTTTAATTTGTGCCATGTTTTTGGAATGAAATATAGAACAGTGCATGTTTGTTGAATTTCTGGGAAAAGTATGACAATAATAGTCATACCAAAGTATTTTTATATAAAGCTACACTTAAAGGGATAAAACAATTTGGCTTTGAATCACCTCAATTAGAGTTCTATAGAATTAAGTGTGATTTTTCAAAATTTGGTGAAAAATCTATCAGCTTTATGTCTTATGTGAATTTAAGACTTAATATCACAAATATAATTGGAATGAAAGTAAGCCTATAGGGCTAATGTGGGCTATTGGATATTCACTTTTCATGGCTCTACTGATGTTATCACTTTCCTAGAGCCATAAAGTGACAAAGAAGAAGCAATGGTTGGCGAATCAAGGGATAAGAAGAGAAGGACATAAAGTCCGAGAGGTAGTGAACTTACCTTTTCTGCATGTATGTGATATGTATGTCTTGCATTGATTATGTGACTGCTTTGCCTATTTGTGTGGAACATGTATGATTGGTTGAAATTTTTTTTATTTGTGCAATGACCATATGTATGTCATAACATCGAGCATGCAGCATGTCATTATGTTTGGCTAATTGGAAGCTCACTCTTCCCATAATTTTAATCTTTGGATACTGCCGCAGAAAATAATTAATTTCACTGGGCTAACTTCAAAAATGCATTTCTCTTGGTGTACAGCTCCAAATGACTCATATGACCTATCAAATTAAATCTTGATAAGTCTACTTTCATTCTGGAAAGTTTTATAATTTTTCACTATCATTTACCCATCGAAACATGTCACACAATTATCACTGCCATACCAGGAATTTCACCAGTAGCAAAATTACTTTTTGTTCAACTTTGCTATATTGTGTGTGACTTCCAATCGCTTTGTTTTGTTATTCCCCGAGCACTTTGGCTCACTAATATAATTCCTTTTAATATCCAAGGATATAAAGGAATTTTGGGAAATAATACTATGTCTCACTATGACATTTACCAAACAGGGGTCTGTTAGATTTCATGTTTTGATGATAACAAATCATGTTTTGGAAGCTCATGGATTAAATATCAGCAAAGCAAGCAATTCTGGTGATCTGTGCAAGATCACTCGAGTGATTTTTTTAATCACTCGAGTGATATTCAAGATCACTCGAGTGATCGCTGCCTCTATGGTACTGCACTCAGTGCTTCATGAGGAGCCCATACACCTGGTCAGCCCCTCCCGGTCAGAACCCTTCGTAAGTAGCCCTTTCTAATCAGATCTACCCATAGGTAGCCTTTTCTGATTAGAACTCCCTGTAGGTAGCCCTTTCCAATCAGAATCCTCCCTAGGTAGCTCTGTCTGATTGGTCACCTCTAAATAGGAGTATCATTATAACAGGATCTAAATCTCATAAGATATATATATCTTACATGCATAGTGGTAATGTTTGCTACTGAGATTCTCTCGAATCTTACTCCTCCCAACCAACAATAGTGACAGGTGGAGATGCATGAAGATGCATGGAGGAGATATGAAGTTGAAGTGAAGCTTGAAGCGCAAGGCGCTAACTTGTATTTGGTTGTATTTATTGGGTGATTGTATTTATAAGAACTTATACATGTATATGTGGATGTTTGAGAATGTATAATGAATGTGTTTAGCAGAGAACGGCTCTAATGGATAGCTCTTAGTTTATTTTATGTAATCATTGCACACTCTGATATGTGGTAACTAAGAGCCGATGTGGTAATAGCGATGTAGTGAATCTTGTGGGAATAATTGTGAAGTTTGCTACCCTTTTGAAAAACCCTCTCGACCTTAGAATCAAATCCTGAGTTGAGAACGATGATTTATGAACGTTATTGAATGTTGGGTAGATCCTGGTTCCATAACGGATTTCACTAGTCACTAATACTCATTTATGAGTATTGGAAATAAGGTGTCACACATAGTGAAGGGTGGAATTTGTGAAAACAAAAACTTAACTGTTTTAGTTAACCTCTATTTATTGAATCACAAAAATGATGATTCTTGTAAAACAACTATTATGTAACGCTTACAAATAGTTTGTCTTCAAACCTTGTATCAGCCAAAAAACAAAAACATAATAGTTTTATGAAACAACCATAATCTAACACTTTTAAACAATTTATCTTCCTTAAGTACTAGTTCATAAGTCATAACCCTTTATAACATCGTTGGACCTTCATTAGTCATAACTATTTGTAACATCATTGGACCTCTATTTAAACTCAATTATTCCTTGTGATTCTTACTACTTTTCTTCATTGGCCTCCTCCTTCTCTCCTTCATCATGTTAAGATCCCAGGGAGCTCCTCCTCCACCGCCGCCTCCTCCTCCTCCACCACCACCACCTCTTCCACCTTTTCTGCCTCCTCTTGAAATAGAGGCCTTAATATAGATATTGGCAAGCCTTGACTGCTTTATAAGGAATCTCGTGGTATACGCCAACAAGCTGAATAGGAAGTTAAACCTCATATATACTTCATCACAATAAGGTTGAATATGACTTGCAGTCAGACCCTTCATTTCCTTTCTCCGATGATGTCAATTAGGAGGAGGATGAGGAAGACAGTAGCAGTTGTGATGATTGAAAAGATACTATTTTTTAATTTTTTTTTAAAATTACGTTAACCAAAAGAGCAACTTAATACATCACGGTTATTAATTAACAACTATAAAGTATTCTTGTTACAAAGCTGGTTACAAATAATACTAACATATTAACAATTCTAACTTAATAAACGTTAATTACAAATTTTGAAACCTTTCCTCTTCTTAGTGTTAATTCAGACTTAATACTTCATGTTGTTAATTAACAACTGTAAAGTAATCTTGTTACATAGCTGGTTACAAATAACACCAACATACTTAATGGTTCTAACTTAATAAACATTAATTAAAACTTTCAAAACCTTTACTTAATGGTTAATTAAAACAAGTTTTTATCAGTTCCTTTTTTTTTCAAGGTGTCACATGGTTACTCTTCAAACATCAAAAGACTCGTGATAGTGAAGGACTTGAAACTAATAGGATTAAAATCTCATAACTATCATGTTTTGATGGAGAACTTTATTTTGGTGGCTATACGAGGTATCTTGCCTTATAAGGTGTGAGCTACAATCACCAAGTATATTTCTTGTTCAAGTCACTTTGCAATAGAGTGATAGAACCCCAAAAATTGCCGAGGTTATAAAACTGAATCGTAGCCACATTATGTGAGCTTAAGATGTATTTTCCTCCAGCATTATTTAATATTATGGTCCACCTAACAACTAACTTAGTTAAAGAGGTAAAACTTTATGGCCCAGCCTATTTAAAGTGGATGTACTTAGTTGAATGTTTCATGAAGATAATTAAAAGGGTTTGTGAAAAAGTGGAGTCTTCTCGAGGGTTGCATTATTGAATGATATATCTATAAGGAGGCTACTAAATTTTCTACCATGTACTTAAAAATACAATCGATATTAGGCTTCTTGTTTCTTGGCAAGAGGGAAGGACTATTATCTAAGGGATTATAAGCATGAAATTTGTGCTTACCTCAGACCAACAGTTGGAGCAAGCACATCTATATGTCCTACACAACTTTAAGGAGGTTGAGGTACATACATAACCATATGCATCAAATTAAGAGGGATAATCCCTATAAAGGAGACAATTGGTGTGCTAAACAATACAATAAACATTTGATGACATGGTCTATAGTCACATATTTCCCTCCTTCTCTATCAAGTCTTACTTGAGGCTTACATACCCCTTAAGCCCTTTACAGTAGGGAGTTCCAATGAGCCAAGCTATATAGCCAGAAATGTCTTGACCCATCCTTAATTGCGTGGTTGTACTCGAGTGTGAGATTTTGTTCTATTAAATAGTCAAGTCTCACAATCAAAGCAAAAACTCTATTTCATGCATATATTATATATAGGTTTTAAAGTTTTGGTTTTAATGTATATATACATGAATGACTATAAACATATATACAAATTTGTATACAATTTCATTCTGTATGCATGCAAGGGGATGTTGAAAGGGGAAACCCCCCCCATTTTTTAAAACAAAATCACCTTAAAACTTGACGGTTATCACTTAAAAAATGTTATTTATGTATAAACTATATATGATGGTTGTTTAATTAAACATGTTAGCATTTCTTTCAAAATACATAACAGTTATAATATAACACCCATTATACATGTCTATACTCTATATAACAGTTGTATTGAAAGAACAGTTAGGTATGTTACAGAATATATAATAGTTGTTTACTTGAGATCGTTATGCATTATGCCAACATTATGCACATCATAGCCTCACAAAGTCTCAATACATAATAGGTGTTATATTATAACTGTTATAATATATAGTGAATAAATCATAATTTAGAAGTGTTATGTATCTGCCATGATCATATATAGCGTCTGTATATATGACTGTTTGGAACTGAGCTTTATAGTCAATAATAAATGTCATATATCGGTAATTCTGTAGTAGTGAATCCTAATTTCCTAACAAAGCCAAACTTTATTTTCTTTAAATTAAATCAACCATTCAAGCAAAAATATAAACCATACAACTCTTATTTAAACCCCATTAACTCCATTAAATGTAAAACAATCAACTAGAAACTTCAAAAATTTAAAATCTATTAAACACTAAATTTTTTCCTAAATCAAAGTCTGAAAATAAAAAAGAGGAGAAAGCTCATAAATAGGAGGTAGAATACTTACCAAGCACTCTAGAAGAACTCCATGCCAAATCTCCTTTTCTCACCCCTACCACAGGAAACATGGAGGAAGAACGAAAAAGATGATAAAGATAAGGAAATTAAAAAAACAAAAAGGGTCAGAGGAGTTACAGATGTGGGAATGAATAAGGAGGGGGTATATTGTTTTAGTGTATTCCGAACAGCGATTGTAAAAGTGACTTTTTTCAATCTAACTTTTACAACCTTACTTTTAGTAAAAATGAGATCGTGTAATGTGAATTATGTTTGGATTGACGATTGTATAAGTGATTTTTACAAAAGTAGAACTTGTTTGGATTGGCTTTAGCATAAGTAGCTTTTGAGAAAATGGTAAGAGAGAAATTAAAATAAAAATTATAAAAAATTTATAAGAGTTAAAGTTGGAAAATTTGGGAATAAAAAAAATACATAATTTGATGAAATAATATTACGTAACTAATTAGATCCCGTACAATTTGGTCTCTAATTGAGTCACAAATATGATTTATTTGGAAGGAATATTGCCTACCATAATTTCTGCTAAGGCAACCAGACATAATGAAATTTAGGGGGAAGGAGTGAAAAATGAGTTAAATGATTCAAAACACTAACAGACCGTTTGTTTTAATCCCATTACACCCTACAGAATGCAATGCAATATTAATTACAAGGCTAGTATTTGGTTTGATTTTTAAACAAAGTACAATGAGTTATTATTTTAACCATTATTTAAAATTAATATATCACTCAAAGTCTATTTTACCCTTACTATAATCTTTGTAAAAAAAATAGTTAAGAGCCATCACATTACCTTATCATAACTATCATGCTATCTCACCGAGGATCGCCAGATGGCGATGGTTATGGTGGACTGGTGGTGGAGGATAGTAATGGTACTGTGGCGATAGGCAGAAGGTGATGATAGCAACAACAGTGGAGGAGGAGGTAGTGGCAGCAATGACAGGGGTGGCGATGGTGGAGGTGGAAAAGGAGGAGGTAGTGGAGCCAGTGCAGGCGATGGTGGAAGAGGAGGTCGTAGTGGCTACGATAACAATAGCGATGGAAGAGGAGGTCGTGATGGAGGGCGACAGCAATGGTGGATGTAGTGGTGATAAGGTTTGGCCGAGGAGGAGGAGTTTATAGTGGCAATAGCAACGGTGGAGGTAGCGATAACGGCGTTGGAGAAGAAGGTAGTAGTAGTTGGGAGGGATTAAGTAGGAGGAGGTAGTGGCGGCAGCAATAGTGGGGCGTAGAAGAGGAGGTAGTGTCGGTGACGGGGGGTAGTAGGTAGCGGTGCGGTGTGTAATACCCTGAATTTTGGGATCAAAGGCTTGAGATTTAGCCTGGATTAAATAGACTGCTAGACCCCGATTTAGCAAATGTCAAAGTGAGGAATGATATTTATCCCAAAATTCCTTAATATCTTTGGATATCAAAAAGAAATAAAAGGTGAGGGCAAAATGGTAATTTTTCCATAAGATGGAAAATGATGGTTTTTCCGTAATATTCCCAATATGTTGAGTTGAATGGGAATTAAAAGGAGGGAAATGATTACTTGGTAATTAATGAAGCCATGTTGGTAATTATTATCAAGTCAATAAGAGGAAAGCTTAAGTCGTTGGTGGACCACTTGAGGTGGTATAATGGGATAATTTGAGAGTGAATTATACTCTCTTATTTATCATTAATATTAATGGAATGATGAAGGAAAAGAGAAAAGAAACTTGCTATGCAAGAAATATGATAAGTAGACTAATTGAGTAAAGATCATCGGATGATTTTAATTAATCATCATCATTCATCAATTAATTCTTATTCTTTCTTGCGTTCAGATTAAAAAGGGAAGGGAAAGAGAAATCGGACAGAACGAGAAAGAAAATGGACGAACAAGAATGATAACAGAAGAGATAGAGAAGAGAGAGAAAGCTATAATTTGCCGGAACTCGACCAAAACAACGTTTTCTCTCAAAGTACCCAGTACAAATGTTGCTCTACTCATCTCGAGCTTTGATTCTATGGTTTTGGATTCTCGTTTGGTGATGATTGGTGTCGTCTTGCCTGCCAGAACATTGCCGGAATTCCGAACCGAATTCAGAAGCATGTAGAGGTAAGCTATGCTATCTTTCTACCATTTCGGTTTGTCGTTTGGATGAGTATTTTGGAAGTATTATACTATTCATCCCTCATTCTATCCTTATTTTGGGAGCTAAAACAATATCTAATGGATGTCTAAACGGCTAATCATGTAATAAGGAGTAGAAAGGAGGGTATTAAGTCAAAGAAAGGGAGGAACCGACACAACTCTTCTGAGAACTCTATATTAGCTGCCTGAGGTGTGGCATGAGTAAAGAGTTGGAATTTCATCGATTAGATGATTCCATTGAGTTCAGAAGAGCAAATTGTATAGGGTTCATGTTGATGAAGAAGTGAGAAAAGGCTAGAGGGTGACATGACCAAATTACCCTTTAAAGACTCTAAGTAAGGGCTATCAAGGGTATTTTCATCATTCAGGCCTGAATTTGACTAATAGGAAGTCATAAATGGATTCTACACGTGAAATTATATAGGATTGGCCCATGTTGTAATTTCTGTAAAAGTACAGTTGGGCCAGGCTTCCGAGGGCATTTTGGTAATTTAGCATAATTGGGCTAAGTTATCAATTGAAAACGAGTCTAGAATGTTATATGGATGAGTAATGACTCATTGAATGTATTTGGAATTCTAGGACTCGATGGATGGACGTGCTCGAACCAGAGCAAAGATGAAGGATTGAGGACGAATGTGAAGTCCGACAGGTAGTGGACTTACCTTTCCTACATGTGTATGATATGTATGTCTTGCATTGATTATATGAATGCTTTGCCTGTTTTGTTGAACATATTTGATGTAGTAAAGCTTTGTTATATTTGTATATTGGCCATATGTATGTCATAACATCGAGCACGCAGCATGTCATTATGTTGGCATGAAATAGTGTAGGCAAGCATGTCATGCATTCATATATATATATATATATATATATATACCATGCATAGCGGTATTGTTCACTACTGAGTTTCTTTTGAATCTCACTCCTCCCAAGCAACCATTTCAAACAGGTTGAAGAGTGCCTGGAGAAGTGTACGGAGGAGATATAGAGACGTGAAGTTAAGAGGAGGTCGTAGTGCAGGGCACTACTTCTTGTATTTCATATATGTGTGTATATATGGATGTATATGTATGTATGAATGTTATATAAGCAGAGGACCACTCTAGTGTAAAGTATGAGAATGACTTTTAGTTTATTTATATATTCGCTCGCTCACTCTGATTTAATGGAACTAAGAGCCGGTAAGGTAATGTAAGAAAGGCCGTCACATTTGGTGGTATTAGAGCATAAGACGGATTTATGCTCATATGTGACGGTCCTTACAGTTTTGATATTAGAGCATAGGATAGTTTTATGCTCATAGGAAAGGTTTTTACAGTTATGGTATTGGAGTAAAGGTTCTGGCAATGATGGATAGTTGCTAGAGTCATGAGAGCATTGATTCTAGCAATATTGGGTGATTGCTAGAAGTTCTCTGCTTATATTGGTGGTACTAATCCTTAGTTGGGATAGGAGGTATAGTGGAGGAACTATACCTAGGAATGATAATCCATGGAAGAACAAGGATTAGGTAGCATTTGGGTGAGATTGTAATTGATTTGAGATGATGTTTGAAGTGTTTATCAGTTGTGGTTAGCTGATGAACTCGAGTGCAATCTGGTGAACTCAAGTTCATGGGTTATTTTCTGAAGGAAAAGTGGTCTC
This sequence comes from Albizia julibrissin, assembly GCA_037074505.1. Taxonomy (NCBI): domain Eukaryota; kingdom Viridiplantae; phylum Streptophyta; class Magnoliopsida; order Fabales; family Fabaceae; genus Albizia; species Albizia julibrissin. The sequence continues at coordinate 54,418,888 of CM073477.1, read as the reverse complement.
GGGCAAGAACTCTCAAAGGTGGAGAGCCCGAACTCGAGTGCAAAAATTGGGAGAACTCGAGTTCAATTTGTTGAACTCGAGTGCATGAGGAATTTTCCCACAAATCAGATGTTTTCATGTGGAAACTCGCAGAAGTTCAAAAGTGAACTCGAGTGTGAAGTGCCTGGGAACTCAAGTTCAGTGTGGAGAACTCGAGTGCAAGATGATTTTCGCTGGGCATTCAGCTTTCGGGTGGAAACTCTTAGGCCGTAACTCGCGAGACTCGAGTGTAATGGAGGCTGAGAACTCGAGTTCATTGTGGGCAACTCGAGTGCATGGGGTATTTCCTCGTACATGTGATGGTTTCAGGCGAGAACTCATGGAAGTGCATTACCTGAACTTAAGTGTAGATAGTCGAGAACTCGAGTTCATATGGGTAAACTCAAGTGTATGTGCTGATTTTACACGGTGGGATTGTTTCTGGCAGGAACTTTTTTTCCCCAACTCGAAGGACTCGAGTGCATTATTGAGCTGAGAACTCGAGTTCATGGTTATGGACTCGAGTGCATGTGGTAAATTCCTGTACTCGCGATAGTGCAAGGTTCATATTTGAAGTGTAAAAGCATGAGGACTCGAGTTCATATGGGAGAACTCGAGTGTAAATGAATTGAGGACTCAGTTCGTGGTTGAGAACTCGAGTGTACCTCTTATGGTTGCAAGTTGAAGATTTCTCGAGAAGAAACTTCTATGGCGAAACTTGCATAACTCGAGTGCTGTTGAAGATGAAGAACTCGAGTAAGGCGTTGAGGACTCGAGTGCGGATAATGTTGAGATCTCGAGTGCGTCGTGGTGAACTCAAGTGTGAGTCTTCATGCCATGTGGAAAAAGTTGAAAAAATTAACTAAGTTCTGGTGAAGAAACTGGTAGAACTCGAGTGTGTTGGGAAAACTCGAGTGCGAAGCCAAAAAACTTGAGTTTTCAAAAATGAACTCGAGTATATGCCTTTACGGCTTATGGACAAACTGAATTCTTAGCTAAGTCTTGGTGGATAATTAGCTGGACTCGAGTGTGATTATTGGAACTCGAGTTCTGGAGACTAAACTCGAGTTCAGTGGCAGTTTGCTGAAAATGAAAATATGACCTTGTGCAAAGTTTTATAGGAAGCTTTAGCACATTATATGAGACTTATCTGACATGTCACATGGTGAGTAAGGTATTATTGACTACCACCACCTAATGACATATGAAATGATATTAGAGGCATGGAGATGATAAAGTAAGTATTGATTTTAATCCAAACCCTTTGTATTGCAGTGGATACTGCTCAGGAAAGTTCATTGATGGGGTTATGGAATTTGAGTTTGAGGTTTAGTAACTGTGTTGAGATTCTCCATACTAAGTGAAGATCCTTAGTAACCTATGGAGGTTAAAGGAATGTGTGACACCCTTCTCTAAATGACTAGTGAAATCAATTGTGGAACCAGGATTTAACTCCAGACTACCCAACGTTACAAAACGTTCATAAATCCTCACTCTCAACTCAGGATTTGAACCTAAGGTCGAGATGGTTTTTCAAAAGGATAGCAAACTTCACAATCATTCCCATAAGATTCACTACGTCACCATTATCTCATCGGATCTTAGTTACCACATATCAAAGTGTGTAACGATTACATAAAATAAACTAAGAGCTATCCATTAGCGCCATTCTCTACTAAAAAAATTCATTCATACATTCTCATACATACACATACACATGTATCACTTCTTATAAATACAATCACCCAATAAATACAACCAAATACAAGCTAGCGCCTTGCGCTTCAAGCTTCACTTCAACTTCATATCCCCTCCATGCATCTTTATGCATCTCCACCTGTCACTATTGTTAGTTGGGAGGAGTGAGATTCGAGAGAATCTTAGTAGCGAACATTACCACTATGCATGCCAGATATATATGAATGCATGACATGATTGCCTACACTATTTCATGCCAACATAATGACATGCTGCATGTTCGATGTTATGACATACATATGACCATTGCACAAATATAACAGAGCTTCAACCAATCATACATGTTCCACACAAATAGGCAAAGCAGTCACATAATCAATGCAAAACATACATATCATATACATGCAGAAAATGTAAGTTCACTACCTCTCAGACTTTATGTCCTTCTCTTCTTGTCCCTTAATCCGCCAACCATTGCTTCTTCTTTGTCACTTCATGGCCCTAGGTAAGTGATAACATCATTAGAGTCATGAAAAGTGAATGCTCAATGGCTCACATTAGCCCTACAGGCTTTCTTTCACCCTGGAAATTTTTAGAATTTTTGGATAAGGTTTTCCCTATGAAAAATTTTACACAACATCAGTGTTTCAAATTCTTTCCAGAAAACAGGGCATATCTTCAACAATTCATATCCCCTACTATACTTATCCAAAAATTACAAAATACCTACCAAATTAAACCTCCACATGTCTAATTTAAGTATGAAAACTTTCATAATTATTGGATAATATTTGATTCCTCAAAAACTCATTACAATGACACTGCCTCCAGAAAATGAAATTCCCAGCATTTACTCTTCAACTTCCAAAAATTCCCAATTCATATACAAGCATCCAAAAATCATAAGCACTTGCATGCCTACACAATTTTGCCTCCTAAATCCAATGGAAGTATCAAAATCATCAAATTCCAATTCCTCCTACACAAAACAGTACAGGGAAGATCTAAAGATTCCCAAAAATAGTTTGTTGTTTTCTCATTTTCTCTTACCTAATCACTTTCTTGCTACTCCTAATCAAGTTATTAACTATTTAAACACTCGTTGGACATCATTTAGCCATTAAAAACACCATTTTAAACCATCCATGAATAGTACCCAACTTCTTCTATACTCATCCAAACGACAAACCAATCGGTTAAAAAGGAAACTTACGCTTACATCTACCTGTTTCCGTAGACGGTTTAGAATTTTGGCAACACTCCAGACAGTGAGACGGTGCCAAACACCTCTAAAAAAATCTAAAACCATAGGAATGAAGCTCGCAATGAGTAAAAGAAGTTTCCTGAAGGGTACTTTGAGATAAGATGCCAATTCGGTAGTGTTTCGGCGAGTAGAATTTTCTCTCTCTTCTCTCTCCATTTTCTCTGCAGCTTCTCTCTCTCTCTTCTCTACATTTTCAATGTGAAAATAAGCTGAGGAAGATGATAATTGATGATTAAAGGAGGTGTTAAATTGTCTTTCCATGTGTCAGCTTCTAATTGGCCCAAATAATTGATTTTTGCACATAATGTCCAATATGGCAGAATTTTCATTAAATTTTGAAAATTCATATCTAATTGTATAAATGTCCAATTGGGGTGACTATAAAGGCTATATGACCATCATTGAGTCTAGTTTTAAGAAAAAATATAACCTTTGGCCAATTAAAAGTTCACTCTTCCCAGAGTTTTAATATTTAGATATTACCCCAGAAAATAGTTAATTTTGCTGGGCTAACTTCAAAAATCCATTTCTCTTTGTGTACAGCTCCAATTGACTTATATGACCTATCAAATTAAATTTTGATAAGTATAATTTAATTCTGGAAAGTTTCATAACTTTTACCATCATTTACCCATAAAAAAAGGTCACACAATCACTACTACCACACAGGAAATTTCACCGGTAGCAATGCTACTTTGTGTTCCACTTTATTATATTGTGTGTGACTTCCAATCACTTCATTTTGTTATTCCCTGAGCTCTTTAGCTCACCAATATAATTCTTTTTAATATCCAAGGATATAAAGGAATTTTAAGGAATTTAAACATGCCTCATATAGATATTTGCTAAACCGGGGCTTAGCAGTCCACTTGATCCAGACTTAATCTCAAGCTTTTTGTCCTAAACTTTGGGATATTACAGAATGTTGGTATGATATACAGTGATACATGATGATTGATGATCATGCCATGTATCGATCCTAGGGGATCTGAATTGATAGCACTAAAGGTTGAGAATACAATTGGAATGGACTTAAGCCGAAAATACTGCTTAGGTCAAAATGAGAATTAGGTTGCACTTTGGTTCTATTTTATGACAGAAGTCGGAACCTTGTAAAGCTTATAGAAGATGATGAACCTTCAGTAATTGGTTAAGGATATTACCCGGAACCGTGGAGGTTAGAATATGTGCAATTGATTTGATTTTTAGCATGCCTATTGGGTAATGTTGAGATTCCAAGAGTAGAATCTTGATGTGAGAATCAATTTTAGTAGTTAGATTGGTTCTCCAGGAATTTGAAATAGCATGACTAGCTTGAGGCACTAGAATATAGTACAGAACTATATATGAGGTTTCTGGAGGTTGCTAGTTGCTAATGTAGCATAGGGAAATATTTTAATTGTGTAATTTTCCCTCAGAATTGTGAAATGCCTGGAGCGGGACATATTTCGAAGTCCAAAGAATTGACCCCAAATGAGAAAGTAGATTACAACACTACTAAAGAAGGAGGACCTTATGAGATTTAGATCCCGTTATAATGATACTCCTATTCAGAAAATGACCAACTAGACAGCACTACCTACAGAAGATTCTAACCGGAAAGGGCTACCTACGGGGAGTTTTGATCGAAATATGCTACCTTTAGGGAGATTTAATCAGAAAGGGATACCTACAAGGATCTTTGGATCGGAGGGGCTGACCAGGTGTATGGGCGCCTGCGTGAAACACCGAGTGTGCGTGAAGCACCAAGCATGATACCGTAGCATGGAGCTACCATGATATCAAACCATAGGGTGTAGCTGCCGTGATAACAAACCGTAGAGTGGAGTTGTCGTGACATTAAAGCTATAGAGTAAAGCTATGGGGACGTCGACTCTCAATAATAGTATCTTATAATGAATCTTTTATCTTAGAAATTTCCTTGAGAAGAAGGGTCAGGTGACCCAGTAAATTGTGATGGGGTGCTCCAGTGCTAAATGACGAAAGAGATTGAGGAAGAATAGGCTCAGCAATATGAAGCTAAGTGACTCTTGCTCTTTAATTTTATGTAATGATTCTTCATGTATGTGTTTACCATCGGGTGTATTCTTGTTATGAATAAACGGTAGGCAATAAGACCTTTTGGACCCTCGTGTCTTTAAGCAGTTAGACCTGACGAGCAGAGGCCCAAGGCTATAAGTCCCATGATGTCTATGACATAGGGGTGATTCCCTGGGCAGTAAGACCTTATGAGCATTCATGAGTTACAGAATGGTTTCTCAGGGCCGAGAACCTATCTAGCGCAATGTCAGTATATGAGTTGCATTTATATGCACTGTGCACAATTGCCCTATGGGGAAGAGAACCTGTCTAGCGCAATGTCAGTATATGAGTTGCATTTGTGTGCACTATGCCCTACAGGGTAGAGAGCCTGTCTAGCACGATGTCAGTATATGAGTTGCATTTATATGTACTGTGCACAATTACCCTACGGGGTAGAGAACCTGTCTAGCGCTATGTCAGTCTATGGATTGCATGGGATGCTCATAAGATGATTGTGATGGTGATGTTTTGTTTAGCATGCTTCATGAACATTACATAAGAATGTGAATGAGTTAAGCAGCAAGAGAGGGAGCCTGAAATGTGTAGCTAACTCAATGGTGATAAAGTTGTCGAGCGTGGCTTAGGTGTCCAATGTCGCATGTTCGATATCTGAAAAGATCTCCTTCAGGGGATAACTGGTTGGGCGGCCAGCGAGGTTTTTCCTTCTGCGCTCCTAATAGGGGTTCAGTTGAGCCGAATGTTGCACCCGTGCACGGTTAGTCCAGGTGAGCTTGGAGTCGAGGCCTAATGGGTATAAGCCTAATGAATACTCATTTGGCAAGATGATGAACCAGTTGGTTGGGAAGTGGTTATTCCACAAGTTTTCCGCACTCAGTCCTGGTAAGCTAGAGAGTGTGGGCTGAACTCCCATACCGCTGTAGATGGTGTCCATTGAGGGTAGCTCTACAGTTGGGTCTAGTGGGAGGGCCATTTAATGACTCCCGTGCGGCTGTAGAGGGTGTCCATTGAGGGTAGCTCTGCAGTTGGGCCTAGTGGGAGGGTTGTATACGGTAAAGGAGATAGAATGAGTATCTATACTCTATTCGTTAATTGAGGAACTAATTGATATGATGGCTGTAATTGCCACCGTGATTAGAGATTTTCACTAGGTAAGAGTGGGACAAAGGGGTAAATCTTATACCGACACGGTGTTAGAGGCTAGCCATCCTATGATTGCCATGGCTGGAAGAGCTGACCAGGTATAGGGATGCCTGTGTGAAGCACCAGTTTTGGTTGAGGAAGAGATTGAAAGATAGCGGCTAAGGTGCCGTATGTAGTTCCCGGAAGGGATTGACTGGCAATTGTGCTGTATATAGAATGGAACAGATAGACAGGAAGTCTAAAAATGATTCTCTAAGGTACAATGGTATCATATGACATTCGAAATTTCGAGGACAAAATTTATTAAATGGGGGGAGAAATGTAATACCCCGAATTTTGGTATCAAAGGCTTGAGGTTTAGTTTGGATTAAATGGACTGCTACACCCCGGTTTAGTGAATGTTCAAGTGAAGAATGATATTTATCCTAAAATTCTTTAAAATTAAATATGCATGAGAGCAAAATTATATATATGTAGGCCTATGTAAATAACCAAGTAAGTTGTACTAATACTTTTCAACATGATGCATTTATAAAGTGGTTATATGTGGAGGAGGGAGAGTGTATCGGCCAGCTCTTGATGGGTTAAGAGTTAAAAAGGCCATTCTGAAATAGTCTATCAACCAAAAGCACCCCTAAAGTTGAAGCTTGCTCTTTAAACTCATAGGCTTATGCCTAGCCCGCATGCTTTATGCCCTTTTCAAATTTTCACAATCTTGTTTACTTATTTTTAAATAGGAAAAAATAAAATAAAATAAAAGATCTCATAAAATTTCTATTTCAAATCATAAATATTACCAAACTAAAGTATACACCAAACTAAATCCAAATAACCAAAACTAAATGAAATCCAATGTTATCTTAAACATGATCCATAGTTGCATAAATATTTTGATACTTTTGCATCATATAATTTATAAAGAATTAAAAAAATTTCAAATAAATACTAGCTAAAGAAAAATTGAACAAATATACTTATCAAAATAGTTAAAACACATGTTAAAAGAGGAAAAAAATATTATACAAACTTAAATAGGCCGACCCTTGATGAATTCAAGTTTAAAAAGATTGGGCCTAGGAGCCCTCTTATCCTAAAATCATGTTTTCTGGAAGCTCGGCCTTTGAGGTTCAAAATTAAATGAGCTGGCTTGATGGGCACAACCCGTTTTCCCATCTCTAGACTCACACATGAGTGTTTATTTTCAATTTGCAATTTGAAAATGTCCAATTATTTTCACTAATACCTTGTTCGTGATTATATGTCAATCTTTCAATGATTATAAACCTAGTAAAATCATAGTTAACAAAGTTATCTAAGCAAAATTAATTTATAGACCATCCTAAGTGAATGGGTTAATAATTATGACACAACCAAACAAAAATCGTAGTAGTGGTTAGAAAGCTGACTTTGTAACGTTTAAAAGCTTGTTTGGAATAGTAGTTGAATTCTTCAAAAACAGCTTTTTTATTATGATTTATTGTATACGAGATAAGTATGTGAGAGTAATATTATCTCGACTTACGTACATAAGCACTTTCAGGATCACCAATCGTGATCTCAAACATGCCTTTAGAGTGCAAACTGATACTGCGTAAGTTACTAGCGGTTCATGAAACTACTAATAGATCACGATTGGTTTAGTCAAAAACTACATATTTTCTATCTCAAAATTTTAAATGTGCAATATTTATTTTTATTGTTCCACCATAATCCATAGAAAGGATATCCAAATTAATTGATGGTTGTAATTTGACAGAATTTTCTGAACATGAGGAGAAAAGATAACCAGCAGTTAGAAATACATTGAATACATATTATTATTTCCATAATTACATAAAATTTAAAATGGAAGTACAAAACATGAGGATAAAAGATTGTTAGATATGATTAGTTTTGATGATGCCAAATATATATATCAAATATTATGAAAGCCAAAGTTTGCATAGTATACTTTTCTAATACATTGACTAACTATTTGATATTGTATATATTGTAGATTAGTCAAGCAATGGAAGAAATAAATTGAGGAATGAAGAACTTGCAAGAATCAATGAAAAATAGCAAATTTCAAGCTCTACGGTTACTGTAGCATATGGTACTGTAGCAGTAGTACTGTAGCATACGGTACTGTAGCATTTTCACTGTAGCTACTGTAGCATCACTGTAGCAATCGAGTGATTTTGGAAATCACTCGAGTGATGTTGAGAATCACTCGAGTGATTCTGAGAACAGTAAAAATCACTCGCAGTGATTCACAAATCACTCGAGTGATGTGCAGCATTTCAGAGTCTGTTCTTCGTCCAGCTGAGCGAGATATGGTTATTGGATCATATCTCTCAAAATAAAAATCCAAATGAGACAAAACCAATTTCATATGAAACTAGACTTCCAAAGCGTCATTTGAACACCAGAACCAACATCAAAGGACCTCAGATGAGGGAGATATAAGTATTACAATTTGACCTTTATGTCAGCGTCACTTTCTGGAGCAGTGTTGGTATTTTGGCTATAACTCTCAAAAAACTGATCCTATTGCGCTGAAACCGGTTCCATATGAAACTATACTTCCAGGGCTTTTGATTGATATATAATACAGAATTTTTGGAGCCATATTCGAAGAGTTATGGCATCTGGAAAGTTACCCCTGTTTGCTGAAGAATTAGAAACGCAGCTGAAGTGATCTGAACAACAGATCACTCGAGTGATTTGTAATCACTCGAGTGATATTGAAGATCACTCGAGTGATTTCAGAATTCACTCGAGTGATATGCTAATTCACTTTCAGTGATCACGAAATCACTGCGAGAAAATTTCACTGTTTTGAAAATCACTTCCAGTGATTCTAAATCACTCGAGTGATGCGCCAAATCACTTCCAGTGATTGTGAATCACTCGAGTGATCCGGCTAATCACTTCCAGTGATTATGATTTCACTTCAAGAAAATTCCACGGTTTTGCAAATCACCTCCAGTGATTCTGAATCACTCGAGTGATGCGTCAAATCACTTCCAGTGATTGTGAATCACTCGAGTGATACGGCCAATCACTTCCAGTGATCTAGAATTCACTTCAAGAAAATTTCACTGTTTTGCAAATCACTTCCAGTGAAGCTCAGATCACTCGAGTGATCCGCCAAAGTTTTCAAATCACTTCCAGTGATCCACAATCACTCGAGTGATGTTGGATTTTCACTGAATCACTTCCAGTGAATTGGAAATCACTGCAAGAATATTTCACTGTTCACCAAATCACTTCCAGTGATCTTGAATCACTCGAGTGATATTTGAAAAGTTGCAAATCACTTCCAGTGAATTGGAAATCACTCCAAGAAGAAATCACTCTTTACAAAATCACTTCCAGTGATTCCAAATTCACTCGAGTGAAATATGGAAATTTCAATATCACTTCCAGTGAACCAGCAATCACTGTCAGAAGCATTCAACGTTTTCAAAATCACTTCGAATGACATTATATTCACTTCCAGTGATATTGCATTTTCTCATATAATGATCTATTGTTCCATAATATACTTTCCTACATACACTATGATCCATTTGCTTTTACCTTCATAAACAACAACTGATTTTGCTAGTGAAATTCTATTATTACTTATATCTCCAAATTACTATCAAAATCATAATCCGAATGGGTTCATATGTTATGCAATCTTTATGTTTCACTTGCTATCATTCTTAGACATTGCTTAATACTTATTTCAAGTGTGAAATAGGGACTCAAGCGTTTGGGTTAAAACTTCAAGTCTGGAGGTGACTCACGGCAAGCATCATCACTTGAAGTGATGCAACCCAGAAAGCGGAAATCCTGTCTTTGGTCAATGATCCAACATATTTATGATTAACACTTCATTGTATTGATATTTGATGTATTGTTACAGAAAGAACAATGAAGAGACCATAGAGAGAGGAAAAACCACTTCACTGAGAAGTCGAGCGTCCACTGATAACGGCTAGTTTTTCTGAAGTGGAAATCTGTCAGAGCACGATCAACGGGAAAATATTTAAATACACTCAACGACCGTGCAAAGCAATGGGACTCCAACAGAAAATGAAGTAGCGACTGTCTAAGCATCAGATGGGATTATAGCAGAAAAATATCCGAATGGGCTCAACGGTCAAATGAATCAACAGACTCTAACGGTCATCTTCCACAACTCAGCTACAAATAGGAGAGGATTCAAACACAGAATGGCAAGCAACACAATGAGAATATGAACATGCTGATATTCTAAGTCTTCTACCTCCGACCACTCTTTGCTCTACTTCATCTTCTATATCATGTATAATTGAGAGTGAGAATATTTTCATTGTACTTCAGTGAGCATTTATCTACTCTGTGAGAGAGTCTGTAAACACACCATCTATACTTCTGTATTGATCTCAAGGTAGAGGGACCTTGAGAGGGCTGATTACCTTACGGGAAAGTTGTAGAGAGAATTGCTAGTAGTACTTTCTGCTCGTAAGACTTACAAGGTGTAAGCAGTAGAGAACGTTACTGCTCGTAAGACTTACAGTGGTGTAAGCAGGAGAGAACGTTGCTGCTCATAAGACTTGCACGGGTAAGCAAGAGAGAAAGGACTTTATGATTGCTTTGCTCGACTTGCTGTAAGAAAGAGTAAACCTTACAGTGTGTAAGGGGGAGTTACTCTTATGAATTTGTAGAGGCTTTTCTTGTGCCCGTGAAAACAAGAAGATAGTGGATTGGAAATATCAGGAGGAGCCTGGGGACTGGACGTAGGTCATCGTGGATTGGACCGAACCAGGATAAATCACAGTTTGCATATTCTCTTCCCAAAGCTTCTACATTTCCAGCATATATGATTTACATATCAGCTTATGTTTCTATACTTCCACATGTATTGATTTGATAAGTTGCGAAAAGATTTTAAAAGATCATACTTTCTTATCACACACCCAATTCACCCCCCCTCTTGGGTGTCAGCCAGTTCTAACAAAGATAACCAGCCGTTAGAAATACATTGAATGCATATTATTATTTCCTTAATTATATAAAATTTAAAATGCAAGTACTGAGGATAAAAGATAACCAGCACTCCAGCAGCTAGAAATAATTGAATGCATATTATTATTTCCTTAATTACATAAAATTTAAAATGGAAGTACAAAATAAAGTTGCACCGTTATAAGTTTAAATATCAATTGCATTATAAATGCTTAGTCAATTAGTATATAAATTGAAACTTGACATTTTTTCTAAGGCATTCCACCACTAACGTACTTTTTTATTTATTTATTATTTTGATGAAATTAACGTGCGTGTTATAATTATATTTATTATGATAATTACGTTTCAAATCAAAATACACAATACCTGTAGAAATTTGTTCTCATAAATATTTCATAGTCTTCGATTAAATGAAATATTTGATAGCATATATACATTCAACTTCCCCTACACACACACACACACTCCGTCTACAATAAAAGCATTGCACAATTCTAATTCTAATTTCCAGCTCTTTAGTGCAGTGATCAGAAGCTCCATTGCAATGGCAAAAGCTTCATCCGTTACTTTTGCTTGTTTCATTTTCCTGGCGCTCTTCATAACGTCAGGTAAGTTTACTATTTTTCTTCGCAAGTTTACAAGTTTCCTTGAAATGTTAAAAAAAATCCTGAAATTATTAGTTAATCATCTGATTTTGTAATTACATGTTTTACAGGGTGGTGTTCAAGAGTAGCAACAGATGATTATGGTTCCTGCACTAACAACAAAGACTGTGTTCAGTTTTGCGATGGCACTGGTCGTAAAAGCTGTCCTCGTTGTGTTCATAATCATTGTGACTGTGACTGTGTAATTGCGAAACCAAATCTACATCTCAAGCCTCAAAAGGCACCTCCCCAGAACCCATAGGATCTTTATTAGCTGATTATTATTGTTCCCTATTTGTGTTGCCCAATACTTATAAATAATGTTATCTTAATTTCGTCTAATATAATATATCTTGGCTATATTTTCATCCCCATCTGTGATACATATAAGAAAGACTTGGTAAAAGTTTTACATTGGTTGTTGAGTTTAGCACAACATTTTTTTTTCTTTTTGTGGAGCTATCCATGGAGCCAACCCTCCTCACCTAGTAGGATAAGGTTTATTGTTATGATTTTTGTATCTCTATACTTTATTCTCTTTACGTAATTAATCTATATTTGTTTTGTTTACATAAGAAAATCAAAAGAAAAAGGAATAAAAGAGAGAAACTGGTTCATGGGTTTTCTCCCATGGTTTTTTTCTTTTAAAATATAGAGAGGTTTCATCAACAAAATTGGTCTTCAGGGTAAGCCTATTAAGATTGAATTTGGAGATCTCTCAAAGTTCAAATATTAAAAAATAGAGAGATTTAAAGAGAAAGTGTAATATCCCAAATTTTGAGATAAGATGCTTGAGATTAAGTCAGAATTAAGTGGACTACTAAACCTCGATTTAGCAAATGTTCTTGTGAGGCACGATTAAATTTCCTAAAATTTTTTTATATTCTTGAGGGTATTAAAGAGCATTGGGAATGATAAAATAATGCAATTAGAAGACACACACAATATAATAAACTGAAATATAAAGTAGTGTTGCTACCAGTGAAATTCCCAGTGTGACAGTCGTGTTTGTATGGCATCTTTCAAGGGGCAAATGATGTTAAAAAAGTATGAAAATTTTTAGAATAAAAGTAGACTTATCAAGCTTTAATTTGATTAGTCATATAAGTCATTTGGATCTGTACACAAAGAGAAATGAATTTTTGAAATTAACCCAGTAAAATTAAATATTTTCTGGGGCAGAGTCTAAAGATTAAAATTTTGGAAAGAGTGAGATTTCAATTGACCAAATATTATATTTGTTATTAAAACTAGACTCAATAAGGGTTGCATAGCTTTTAGAACCACCCCAATTAGACATTTGTACAATTAGATATGAATTTTCAAAGTTTAATGAAAATTCTGCCAAGTTTAGTATTATGTGCGAAAATGGGATATTTAGACCAATGGAGGGGTGACACGTGGCAAGTGATTGGTTAATTACATTTAACCATTATTCATCTTCTTCATACAGCCATTTCATGTGTGCAAAATCAGATATAAGAGATGTTAGATTTCATGTTTTGATGATAACAAATCATGTTTTGGAAGCTCATGGATTAATTATCAGCAAAGCAAGCAATTCTGGTGATCTGTGCAAGATCACTCGAGTGATTTTGTTAATCACTCGAGTGATATTCAAGATCACTCGAGTGATCGCTGAAATCACTCGAGTGATCCGCAAAAATAACATATCACTCGAGTGATATGGGAAATCACTCGAATGATCCGCATTTCACTTCCAGTGATCGAGAAATCACTGCAAGAAAATTTCACTGTTTTAAAAATCACTTCCAATGATTCTTAATCACTCGAGTGATGCGCCAAATCACTTCCAGTGATTGTGAATCACTCGAGTGATGCGGCAAATCACTTCCAGTGATTAGGATTTCACTTCAAGAAAAATTCACTGTTTTGCAAATCACTTCCAGTGAAGCTGAGATCACTTGAGTGATCCGCCAAAATTGTCAAATTACTTCCAGTGATTCTCAATCACTCGAGTGATGTTGAATTTTCGCTGAATCACTTCCAGTGAATTGGAAATCACTGCAAGAAAATTTCACTGTTCACCAAATCACTTCCAGTGATCATGAATCACTCGAGTGAAGTTTGAAAATTTGCAAATCACTTCCAGTGGATTCAAAATCACTGCAAGAATATTTCACTGTTCACCAAATCACTTCCAGTGATCTTGAATCACTCGAGTGATATTTGAAAAGTTACAAATCACTTCCAGTGAATTGGAAATCACTCCAAGAAGAAATCACTCTTTACAAAATCACTTCCAGTGACTCCAAATTCACTCGAGTGAAATATGCAATTTTCAATATCACTTCCAGTGAACCAGCAATCACTGACAGAAGTTTTCAAAGTTTTCAAAATCACTCCCAATGACATTATATTCACTTTCAGTGATATTGCACTTGCTCATATAATGATCTATTGTTCCAGTATACATTTTCCTACATGTACTTTGATCCATTTGCTTTTACCTTCATAAACGACAACTGATTTTGCTAGTGAAATTTTATTATTTCTGATTTCTCCAAATAGCTATCAAAATCATATGGTATATTATTTTAATACTTAGTTACGAAAATAGGATCACTCTCTATGATCTTATTACTGTCACTTTTATAAAACACCTCCAGTGATCCATATTAATTTATTGAGTTACAAACTTTGCTTAACGGTTATATTCATAAGTGTGTTACAGCTGTACTCCACCACCACGCACTTTGACTTGTAACTGAACACTCCACTCAAACGACAACTATTCATGGTAGCAGCAGAAATTCAAATGTAACGGAAGACAAATGCTGTTACATTTGTCAGAAGCATCTTTGAATCAACGGACAAATTTACAATGGTCTTCAAGTGGTTCTATTATAAATGATCAGCCATTTGAAAAATACAACAACGAAGAAAAACGTCTGAATACTCCACAAGCAATATGCTCACAAAAGCTTCAGTTCATCATTTGTGCTTCAGTTCTTATCTACATACTCTGTGAGAGAGATTTGTCATTCATACTTAATTATTTTCAATAGAGTTAACTTAAGGTTGAGGAACCTTAAGTAGGGATTTGTGATTACCTTGTGTAAGGGGGAGCGAGTGTCTAGAGGAACTTGCTGGTTGTACTGTGGTGCCAAGAACCCACTGAATCTTGGAAGATATAGTGAAAAGATCAGAAGGATTTCTGAGGACTGGACGTAGGTCAAGTGGTTGAGACCGAACCAGTATAAATCTCTGTGTGAATCTCGGTGATATCTCTTCCTTTCATTAACTGTGCCTTAAGTTTTATAAATTGAATTTAAGCTTTCGATTATTTTGTAATCACCCAATTCACCCCCCTCTTGGGTGAAAAGCTTGCTCTAACAAGAGAAAGAAAGGAGCTAGACGAAAATGAAGGAGGAAGAAAGAGAAACTTCAAGCCGTCAAAACACTGTTGAATCGGCGTCTTCTCTCAAAGTGTCATTCACGAACGTTCTTTTACTCATCATGAGCTTTATTTCTATGATTTCATATTCTTGTTTGGAGGTGATTGGCTCCATATCACTGGCCAGAGTGTTGCCAGAATTCCAAATCGTCTACAAAAACATGTAGAGGTAAGTGTAAGCTTCTTTTTGAACCGATTGGTTTGTTATTTGGATGAGTTTTGGGAAGGTTGGGTACTATTCATATTTTGTTTAAAGGGTGTTTTGGATGGCTAAAAAATGTCCAAATGATGTCTAAATAGTTAATCATTTGATTAGAAGTAGAAAGGAAGTGATTAAGTTAAAGAAAACAAGAAACCGACAAATTCTTCCTGAGAATTCTAATTTTCTGTTCTGCATGTGTCATGGTGATGGATTGAGAATTTGATAATTTTGATGCTTCCATTGACTTTAGGAGGAAAAATTGTGTTTAGATATACAAGTGTTCATGATTTTTGGATGTTTGTATATGAATTTAGGAATTTCTGGAGCAGTGTTCCAATGAATGGAATTATGTAATTTTATGAGTGCATTTAGATTATGGGTATATTTTTATCTTAAAATAGACTTAAATAGGGTTAAATAGAGCTTACAACAACTCAATTTGAAGTTTCCTAAAATTAATGGTGGATTTTTGAAGTTAAGCCTTGTAATCTAGAAAGCAATCTGGAGCAGTGGCCTATGACGAATTTTTGGAAATAATTTGTCTATATTGGGAAAACCTAACTATTTTTTATTAAATTTACATTGAAATATATTTATTTAGGCTTTGGAATCAGTCAAATTGGATTTTTGTAGAATTATTTATAATTTTCAAAGTTGGACATTGAATTTGGAAGCTGTCTTAGGATAGTGGAGGGTAATCATGAAAGCTGGACTTGTGGGAAGGGAAACTGCAAGATTAATTATTTTTTCTATAAATTATACTTAACAAGGGTCATATAAGATTTTGAATCACCCCAATTGGAGTTCTATAAAATTAATTATGATATTTCAAAGTTAGTGAAAAATATGTCAGCTTTATGATTTATGCGAATTTAAAACTTAATGGCACAAATGTAATTGGTATGAACTCCAAGGATGAAAGTAAGCCTTTAGGGCTAATGTGGCCCATTGGGCATTCACTTTTTATAGCTCTAATGATGTCATTACGTATCTAGGGCCATGAAGTGATAAAGAAGAAGTAATGGTTGGAAGATCAAGGGACAAGAAGATAACGACATAAAGTCCAAGAGGTAGTGAACTTACCTTGTCTGCATGTATTTAATATGTATGTTTGCATTGATTATGTGACTATTTTGCCTAATTGTGTTGAACATACTTGATTGATTGAAGCTCTGTTATATTTGTGTAATAGCCATGTGTATGTCATAACATTGAGCATGCAAAAATGTCATTATGTTGGCATGAAGTATGGTAGGCAAGCACGTCATGCATTCACTATATATCTTGTATGTATAGTGGTATTGTTTACTATTGGGATTCCTTCGAATTTCACTCTTCGTCACCCAAACATATAGGTATGTTGAGTATAGGTGAAGAATGCCTGAAAATATGCAAGGAGGAACTACGACGGTGAAGTAAAGGTCGTAGTGTAATGCACTACCTTTTGTATTTGGTGTATACGTTTGTTATTTTATGATTATACATTTGATGTGTATGTATATGAATGCATGAATAAAGTTTAAGTAAAAAACCACTCACATATTCTGATATGATGAAATTAAGAGTCGATGAGACTTAATGACGTAGTGAAACTTGCGAAAATAATTGAAATGGTTTTTTTACTCTCTGAAAAACCCTTTCAACTCCAGGTTCAACTTCTGAGTTGAAATTGAGGGTTTGTGAAAATTTTTAAAAGTTGGGTAATTCGGGTTATAATTCTGGTCCCACCAGTAATTTCACTACTCATTTATACTCATTTGAAGCTATAGAAATAAGGTATTACAGAAAGCACACATTTTTTTTAAAAAAAATTAATTTTGTTCCTATTCAATATAATCTCTCTTCTATTTCTAGATCTCCCCAATTCACCAGTACCACCAATAAATAGGATAAATTAAAGGGGGAAAATAGAAAAAAGAATTTTTTGAAATTGTAAAATTCTAAATCAGGTATTTCTTAAAAAAAATGAGTTATGAATTACTTATCAAATTTCGTTATTCCCTTATCAACTCTTAATAACAAATTTGATTTGAGATTTTGCAATTTCAAAGTTCTTTTTCTGTCTTTTTTCCTAAATTGAAAACGATAACTAGTAACTCTCTAAATAACTTAATTAATTATATTATTAATAAAAAGTTTCTTCTAAAAGTTTTCCTATATTTTGAATTGAAAAAAAAATACTCTCTTAATTTTATATAGTTATTCGGGCCAATTGGGTAACTCTTACAAATATATATATATATATATATATACACACACACACGAACTCGACCTCCCTAAAATTACTTTAAACGAGAAAGGATGAGAAATATGGTTCATATATTTTCTTACAAAAGGGGGCAAAAGTCCAAAGTGAAGGCAAAAAATCTAATGGATTAGCTCAAGTAGTTATTCTAATGAGATCTTATATTAAGGATTAGATATACTACTAGCTTATACTATTTTGCCTTATACCTCATATATTTTAATATTTGGTATAAAGTAATATTAGGAGGAAATGATTTAATTTATTCTATTTAGTAATTCATTATTCATTGTAAAATACCTGGAACAAAAATAAGTAGCACCTAAGGAAAATACATGTTTGAACCTTAGGAAACATACTTATTTAGGGAGACAAAAACTGTTTTAAGATTTAAGGGGAGAAATCCTTAATCAAATAAAAAAAATAGACCATACTTACGTTAAATTTATTATATCCATTATATCAAGTTATCTAATTAAGTATAATCATATGTCCTATTTTTTTTATTTAAGTTTATAGTTAAATAAAAATAATTTAAAAAATATGACACATAACTATATATTATTAAAAACTTAACGAAATAAATATAAGGAACTTGATTTAAGTATTTTAAAAAAAACCCTATATTATGTGAAAGGCTACGATCATGTTCTTGTTAACGGTATGGATCAGGTTACTAATTCAAAAACGGCGTCGTTTGGATGATAAAATGCAAAAGTTATAGGCCTTGGTTCCCTCTCACCATCGTATTTTCGCTCGTTATCACTCTTGATAATGCTGGCTTCGCAATCTTATCTTTTGAACACCGTTCGTGGAAAAGGTATGGTTACTTTTTCCTTTTTCTGTTTTCATTTTTGTGTGGATTTTCCTAATCGTCATCTTTTGCACTTTCCGTCTCCTCTGTTTCTGTATTCAATTATACAGGATGGAAACCTTCTATACATAAGCGAAGCAATTTCAATGTCTCTGTAAGTATCTTCCGTTCCCCTTTATGTGTTCTTCAATTTGGAAATTCTGAGCAGCTTCTATTGTAGCCTGTTGTAATTATCCCTAAACTTCCTGTGGAAATGCTTCGAATAGCTGAATAATTTGGTGTACTCACTTTAATTTTGCTGAATAAATGCTTGGAACATTTATTACTGTGTATTTAATTTTGATTTCTGATACTTAGTCGCATCCTCCTTTGAATATAACTAAATTGGAGGTGCTCTGCATGTAATTTTGAGATAAAAGTTTACATATCAGGATTGTTTTTGCGTACAATAATTAGTCCAAGCACTGACAAAAAATTTAGTTTGCATTCTCTGTATTGCAATGCGATATCTGAAACTTCTTTTCTCCTTAGTACCACTCCGGTCCCTATTATAAGTTGATTGTAGGAGAAAAGTATGGTATCAAATATAAGCCATTTGAAGGATTATTAATGACAGTTTTTGCCAATGGCCTTGTACCCTACGTTTGGATACTCCTTGTAAGTGGGAGGTCGCGACCCACATTTTGATCCTCTTAAACTCTCTAGCCATTAGCGCCTGCCCCTTCAACTCCAGAAAAAAGAAAAGAAAAGAAATTTTTCCAATTTTACCCATATTTAGTTTCAGCAGGAAAGAGAGTAAGAGAGAAAGAGGTGAGAATTATTTGTAAATGTAGGGAGAGAAAATTTTTTTAATAAGCATAAATTTAAAAAAGTTTATTAATTTAAAACATATTTAATGAGTTAATTGTTATTACTTGGTATGTGAAAATAAGTTACAAGTACAATAGGGAGTAGTTTTCAATAATTTTGAGGGCAACTTGACATTCATCCATGTCTGATTCATGAAATTGGCAGGAACCGACCTTCTTGATACTGAATGATTCCGTTTGCCTTTAATATAGAGAGTCAATATGAAGTTGTATTTGGTACTTAAAGGAGATCATTTATCACTTACAGCCATTTGAGGTTCACTGTTTTTCAAAAGAAGCATGGATACCATACAAGTTTTCATAGCTGATTATCTTTTGTTTTTTTTTTTAATTACATCAAATTCAAATGTAACTCTTTTAGTATGTATCATGTACTGGCCCTATATGTCAAATTATTAGTCACACCTTACTTTATAGGATATGGCACTTGAATGACTTCTGAAATAAGGGAATGTACTGCTTTTGCACTTACTGGTACTATATTCTACTCCACCTTGTAATCTGACGTTTCAAATGTTGCAGGAAAAATCAAGTTATCCAACCAAGAGACCTGCAAATGGCCGATTTCGAATCTTGCAATGTAGTGCAGGCACTGTATTCTCAACACTGGATGAAGCAGAGACTTCATCTTCAATGACCTCTTTCAATTCAAATGCAGTTTCCAATACTCTAAAGCAGGCCACAACAGAAATAGCACATCCACTTCCTCTTGAAGACTTCAACTTGAGGTTTGTTCTTGCAGATTTGGATCCTGCTACTGCAAAGCTAGCAATTGGGTTTTTAGGTCCTTTTCTATCAGCGTTTGGATTTCTGTTTATCTTGAGAATAGTCATGTCCTGGTACCCCAAGCTTCCTGTGGGCAAGTTCCCATATGTCATAGCTTATGCTCCCACAGAGCCAATTCTTGTTCAGACCCGCAAAGTGATCCCTCCCCTCGCCGGCGTGGATGTGACTCCTGTGGTTTGGTTCGGTTTAATCAGTTTTCTTAATGAGATATTGGTGGGACCTCAAGGGCTGCTTGTTCTCCTTTCTCAGCAAGTCAATTAGCTTCCATGTGTAGGTAGGATTTTGGTGCATGATCAGATTGTATTCCTTTGTTCCTTTTGGGACATCCGATGAAATTGGAATGATTCGGAGATTGTATCCATCACATTCTTGTCATTGGATGTATATGAGTGTATAAATTTGGTTATTTTGTTGTGCTAGTGGCTTCAGTAAGTGATAATTAGATGGTTGACTGCAGACTAGGGAGTAACCAAAATCTTGTACTTCTAGATTCAGATCTTGTGATTCAAAAAATCAACAGAGTCAATGCTTGAATCAACAATGGTTCTAAATCCTGTAATTCACAATTTAAATGTTATGATTTGTAACTAGTACTAAAGTCAATCATATAAATTGATTGTAAATTATGCATATCATGCTAATAATGCCTTAATCGCATGACTTTGTGATGTAAAAATACGTGAAAACTGAAAACAATACAATGTCATGATAGTGTTTATATATACGACTTGAAAAGAAAGAAAAATGATGTTATTTGAGATTGTTATAATAATTAGTAATTATTTGTTAATTACTCCAACCATTCCTATATATAAAAGTCTCTTTTTTGAATGGGTTTGTTTCTAAAAATAAGATCCCTTTTTAGTTTGTCTCAATAATAAATGCATTTTTTTTTCATTTTGCCCTCAATTAATTATCATATTATATACATTCTCTGTCATCATTTTCTCATTATTACTCTCTCACATTTATTAATAAATAAGGGCATTTTTGAAAAAAAAAAAGTTAAATTTCCTACGTAATGATTACATTTAACTACTTTTAACTATTTTTTAGAATATCACATTTCAATTGAAAGGCTTTTTATACAGGGATGACGACTCCCTATTTTCAGATAATTTTAAGATATATTTTAATATATTTGGGAGTCATCTAGGTTAAATTAAAATGATTTGAGTGAGATTTTGATAAGATATCAATTTAAAGAGATTTCATTATAAATATCAAAGTTTAAGCTAAAAATAATGATTTTGATATTAGAGATAAAAATAATAATATTAATAATAAAAATAATAATTTAAGATAAAAAGAAAAAGATATTTCATTTATCATCATCATCATCATCTTTATTTATTATTATCATTATCTATTTTTTTCTTTTTTTCTTTTTGTTTGATTTTATTTTGCTAGAAAGATATTGCATGAGGATATAAGAATCTGACCTATATATAGGGGTTAAGCTTCTTTAGGAAAGAGGAGGAAAAAGCGTTTGGATACAGAGAGAGAAGGGGGAGGCATTTAGGTTTTGACATCATCTTCACAGGAGGACGAGAGGACTGTAGAGGTGACTGATTTGAAGACCAGGAGGTCATTGTGCATTGGATCAGAGGACGCTGTGGAGAATTAGAGGGAATTGAAGCCAATGAATTGAAGCCTAGAAGAGATTTGAGGCTCAATCTTTTGGTTTTATTAATTTCTTCTATTTCCTTTCAGTTAACTCTTATTTTGATTATTATTGCTTTGATTTGGTTTTAGTTATGGCTATGAGTAGCTAATTTCATATTCTAGGATTGCTTTGAACTATTAGATGGCTTAATAATTTTTTATTTATTTCTTTTATTGATTAATGAAATTTATGTGTTGATTTTATCTTGTGCTTAATGCTTCTGGGTGATTGGCTACCACTTAGATTGTTGGGTTCAATTGAGTGATGCTTGAGAAAGCTAATTTAATTGTAGAACTTAGATAAAATCATGCTAGACTTGAAGTTTATGGATTAAATGAATGATTTGTTAATAGAATAGAGATATATTTATTAGCCTAGCATTGTCTAATTGAGGATATAGCTTAATGAATATTTTCGTTAACTAAGACAAGAGATTGCACATGTTAATTGAAAATATAAAATTAGTTTTGACTTGAGGAAGTTTTATCAATTAATTTGAACCTCTGACAAGCACATGTTTTCATTATCAATTTAAGAGTTAAGTTAGTCTTATGAAGTACAATAGGGATGAGTAATCCTAGATTCCTCTCGTTTTGAAGTTCTTGAATAAATTATCTTTTAATGAATTAATTCTTAAATATAAAATTTCTTTTAAATTACTCTCACTCAACCTAATTAAGAACATAAGTGTGATAATTAACTCATTTTTTCCTTAATCCTCGTGGGAACGATATTATTATACTACTTGTGACGATCAATGCACTTGCGATTAAGCTAGACGGCTAACAAGGGACGGAGGGAGTATATGAGTAAGGGGTTAATCTATTAACTTTAATAAGTATTTTTTCTAAAATCTTAAATTATATTTACCATTTTAAATTGAGGAATGGACTCCACTGAAGGCAGGATGGTGTAAACTAAACATCGATGGAACAACATCTCTTTTGCATTTCTCAAGCTGTGGAGAAGTGATAAGGGGATGATTGTGGTGGCTAGGAGGGTTTTTGAAGAAACTCAATTGTTGAGAGGCTTACATTGTGTTGGGACTTAAGATTTAGAAGAGTTGAGGTCGAGTGTGAAGCAGAGCTAGTTGTGAAAGATATCAATAACAATTTACTCGTTCAGAGATATGTTTTTTTTCCTGGTGAACCAAATTCGCCACCTCTTGAGTCGAGATTGGCAAGTCTCAATTATCTTGTTTCATGCCATTTCTTCCACCGTAGACTTTCCCAAAGTCGAGAGCAAGCAACTAGGACCATTGGGTAATTCTCCTAATCTTATGGCTTCCATTATTTGATTTGTTTGTTATTTTATAGGAAAAAATGTGAAAAAAAGCAAAAAAAAAAAGATAAAAAAAAGAGTTGAAAAAAAGAGTAGACAAAAAAAGAAAAAGATAAATAGTAGGAAAAAGCAAAAGGAAAAAAGAGTACAAAAATTCATTTGTTACATTTATTTTTATGATTTAATTTTACACCCAAGAAAAAGAGGAGTTGCCATATTCAAATGTTTAGAATAGCGGTATGGAAAATGACTTATTTCAATTGGGCTTATGAAAAAGTGCGATTGGTATAAGTGCGATTGTGTAATGTGATTTATGTTTGAATTAGAGAATGTATAAGTGCTTTTGATATTTATGTATGTAATAAATAAATATATATTTCATATTACTAAAAAGTGGAAAAATGTGACAAAGAATTTTGTGCAAACATACATAAATTGGGGGGGGGGAAATTACATAACTACTAGAATCAGATGTCCCGCGCAATAGCATCTCTAATCATGTCACGATCGGCATTCATGAGAGTTGAAGATGTCCCAGAAATATTTGTGGACGAAGCCTCATCTTCTATTGTAGTATTTTCACTATCATCTACGTTCCCATTGTCTGGTTGGTCAAAGTTAGCATCATGTCACAGGCTTGGAGTCCGGCGCAGCTTACAGCGCCCGTGCGGCGTCCCGAGGGTACCACTTCCCCCAGCGACCAGCCTTACCAGATATGGTGCCAACTGGTTTCGCCCTGCCATGGGCTCATCAGGGGGACGACATTAGCCTCTGACCAGTTGAATCCTTAGATGGACATTAGCCCGTCTAAGGAGAACAACGCTCAAATTCTAATGTCACCCTCCCATCACCCAATGGCAAGACCAGATGACCTGTCTTTTATTGGTCTAACACGGTCACGCCAAACAAGGTCGTGACATTCTCCCCCACCCAAAATCTAGCACGTCCTCATGCTGGGGGAGAGAAGGATTCTGCCCAAGGATCCACCTCGAACTAGATGGTATGGGACTTGTCAGGGTCGTGGCACTTGTGACGGTCTCAGCCCCTCTCATAAAACCTTTATGGATGCTTAGCGCCCTGCCTTATATAGGTCCTAAAACCCCTGACAAGCTCCCCCACCCAACCAAGCGATGCCCCCATCACCAGGTAGAGGCCCACCTCCATTCCATCCATAGGGGGCCACCACACCAAGCGTAGAGCGAGGTAGACTCTGATACCACTTTGTCACGGGTTTGGAGTCCGACGTAGCTTACAACGCTCGTGCAAAGCATCCCAAGGGTACGACTTCCCCCAGCGACCAGCCTTACCAGATACGGTGCCAACTGGTTTCGCTCTGTCATGGGCTCATCAAGGGGACGACATTAGCCCCCGACCAATTGAATCCTTAGATGAACTTCAGCCCGTCTAAGGAGAACAACGCCCAAACATTAATGTCGCCCCCCATCACCCAATGACAAGACCAGATGACCCATCTTTTATTGGTCTTACACGGTCACGCCAAACAAGGTTGTGACAATTAGTTGGAGAATTTCCTCGAATAAAGTTATGTATCGCCATTGTTGTGCAAACTAAGCAAGCTTGTGTGTCATAGCTGTATTTGAACATTTTCTGCAATAAGGTGAATCTATTCTTCCAGATGCCGAAGGTCTTTTCAATTGTTGATCTTAAACTAGAGTGGTAGAAATTAAATTTCTTATTGTTATTTCAAAGTGCAGGTTGACGCCTAAACTCAGGCACATGATAACGCTCATGCCTGTAAGGGCCAAGATACCCTTCTCGTGTGGGATAGCCAGCATTGACCAAATAATATTTTCCTTCCTAAAAAAACATAAATAAATTTAAACGACAAGCATTAATAAAAGTCTGAAATCAAAAAATTTATTTCGCCGTGACGAAATGGTACCTTTAGGCGGATGAGGAAAATTTATAGCTGGATTTGAGACAGTGGCTTAAAACACACAAGTGTCATATGTTGATCCCTCCCAGTCAGCCAACACGAACATGAAACACATATCCCAGTCTCATACAGCCATCACATTTTGTGTTGGATAGTTTCAACCAATATACTTCTCTCGATTTGGACCAGTGATGACACACCTTATATGGGTCCCATCTATTGCTCCAATAGCATTCTTAAAGTATAGATAATATCGTCGATTGTTCACTATATGTGGGTGGCATTCATGAAATTCGAGACCGATGGGTTTAATAATTTCCTCAGCTAAACGTAGACAAGCCTAATAGTCTGCTCACAATTTCACCCGAATGCTGGAACAATTCTTGAATGACCCTATTCCCCCACGCCGTGTCCAACAGTTAGCAAAAACATGGCAAACATTTCTTTAATACCGACATGCTTGGAATTTTTTAGCCCATGTTCTGCCAACTTATTGTACGAGAGATAAAATACGTTGTTATCAACTCTGAACATATCTTGACAACATCCACTGTTGTCCGCTAAAATCTCCTGAACCTACAAATGTCCTGCGTGTTTACTTGTTCTCCGCGGTTCTTTGCAAAAGAAAGGAACCCAATACTGACAAAGCAACGCTATCAATTCTTCGTACTCCGTTAACTCCTCTTCAATAAGAGTGATAAATCAAAAGTCATCTTCTTCTTCCTCCATCCAATTGGCCATTTATAATGTCGCCTGTGCATGTGGGTCAATTTAGGTACAACATAAACAATTGCATAAACAACATCACATACCCGAATTACCACATACAATTAAATCCAGAAATAAAACGGCGAAAAACAATAGAAGCAGTTTATAATTAAAGAAACAATCATAGACAAAAACATCCACATCTAACAAGCATATAAGTTAATGTCCGAAGTAATGCGTAACAGTAAATCACAACCACTCAATCAAATATTGTTTGTTGTCATTATATAATGCCACAAACGTGTCCCAACAACTCTTATCTTTCATAAGAAGTTGGATACACCGGATTCGGAATTCAAGATTAACCTTCACCTCATCCAAAGCAATGAGGTCCCTTATCACATTATCAACGCTCCAATGTCGGATGTAGTTGATAATAGCATACCTATCCCTCGATGTGTTAGCTATGACACTAACCGTATCAGCTATCCGATCCACAGGTGGAGTTTTAAGCTTCTTCCTCATAGAAGCTCGACTGACCCTCTTTCTTTTACCTTAGCTTCCTGAATTCGTTGCAACGGAGGGCCCACTCTGGGATGATAACCCCATGCCAGCCAGGTCATCAGAAATGTCGGTGCTCGGTGCCGATTGTAAGCCGAAAGACTCATCCTCGTTATCCCCTAACCCTTCCTGCTCAACCATTATCGAGATGTAGACATCATCGGCCTCAGTGTTACCGATCTGGGTGTGTGTAAATGATGGACAATAAGCACCATCCCTTATAGCATAGACGCCTTTAAAGATGATCCGAAGCTTGGTCTTAAACTTCAGACAAGGCCGACAAAACTTGGGATACGCTTTATTTTGCTGCAGTTACACAAATACATATAGTTATTGAGATAATGTAACCAAAACCTATACATGTTTTACTTGTGGAACGTTACTAACCTGACATTTTTCTCGCCACCAGTCTAGAGTTGCATCGATTTCGCCCATTTGAAGATCATGACCAAGCCCGATCTCGTTAAGCAACATTTCCCACGTCTTCAAATCCTTGCGCAGGATATCAAATCTATTCTTGAGTTGTTTCCTTTCATAGCCTTTACATGTCTTCTCATTGAAGGATTTCACAATTGTAGTCCAACCATCTTTTGAGAATGACATCCCTCGTTGTTCATGTGCATAAATTTGTTCAAGGCAAGCATTTATAAACACCTCAGTGGTGTCGTCGTCCCACTGAGCTTTATCATTCATTTTTCTATGCAAAAATGTCAACGATCATGTCACTGTTACTTTTTAGGCATGATCAACACAAAATAGTTTAGTCCTCATAGGGCACCTAAGTTTTAGGCAGAGAAGAAACATAATTGTTGCTATCTAAAGAAAAAATTAATTGTAGTAATATGTTCACATATTTATTAGCTGTGATTAACTTCAACTATGTACTTATTCTACTTAACTATGTACTATCGACTAACCATGATCATTAATTTATTCGCCTCCACAAACTAAGAAGAGGAAGGAATAATATTAGATCCAAAGCCATGGCATGAAGGAAAAGTCCATCGCAATAGTTTCAATAAGGCCTCACTTCTAAACAGTTAAGACACCTATTGATGCAATGTAAGGTTATTTTCCCTAAAGACAAGGCTAGCCATAGAAGAAACCCCGACATGAAAGCATATAGGTGCAACTCAACATCAACTATCATTTTCAATTCTACATGCCAATCGAATGCTACTACTTTTGCTGTAGATGTAGGAATAATTATATTACTATAATTCTTGCTTATTTCTTGTCAAAGAGAGGTTTTCTTTTTTTATTTTGTGAGTGCATGCTGATTTTGTTATACGAAAATTCTATCTCCATGTCCTCATAAGTCCTTTTCTAGATGAATAAAATCTAAAATATTACACCCACACACACAGACATTTAGATCTTTAATTATATACAAGGCAGAAACTCCCAAACATTATCATTGCCCTTAAACATGTACCAGGTAGGACAAATAATATGTTGCACCAGTGAGGAAGAAAAGACCAAAAATTTTAACATTAACAACTCATGCATTTCTTCTCAGGAAAAGATCAAACAAATCATTGGAAGAAGTTAAATTATGGTCAATTGCATAGATCTTCAGTTCATATAACATATTCAGGATTTCAACTAGTTAGGCATGTGGTGGTGATAAAGGTAAATCAAAACCCTTATATAGCATATCAACACAAGATAGAAAGAATTGTTTTATAACCGTGGGAGAAAGGGAAAGAACATGAATAAGAGAACAGAAAATACATGGACGAGCACCTGCAAAATGAAAACTACTTCATCCTATAAGATCAAGCTTCAATAATTAGCATAGAGACATATAATGGAAATTTTCAACATTTAACATCTCTAATCATATCACTTAATACTAAATTCCTCTCTAATAATTAAGAATAGCAATAAACCCAACAAAAAATTAAATTGCTTCATATAGCAGCGAAGAATGACAACTGAATGGGTTAAAAAGCTCATACTGCTGATAGAGGGAAGAAGACGATCAAGACACAAGGATGACGAGCTGTGATACAGGGAAATTGACTTTTATCTAACACAAAGCCACAACGGATGTTGTAGGTCCTCAGCGATCCAGATGCAGCCGATTATTAGACCAGGGTCTGCGTGAGAGGAGGTCGACACAGGTGTTGAGAGGAGGATAACCGTGGAACTGAGAAGAGGACGACAGTGGAGCTGAGACCCGTTGGAAAGCTGAACCAGACATTTAAGGATGAAGGGGAAACCACGGTTACAGAGCTGAGTGTTGCAAGAGATTTTCACGGACGCGTATGATGAGAGGAGGAGAACACAAGGAGGGCCTGCTTTATCACCGTTCTGGACGATAGAGTTGTTGCGGAGGAGAGGACTGATTGAATGCAACACTCATGGTTGCAGGAGATTCGCACGAAAAGCTGGAAGGAAACAGGGAAATCACATGGTCAAACTAAATGCCTACTAACGGTCAAAAAGTTGGAGAATCCTATGCTATCTTCAAAAGCCCTTTAGCTGAGTTGGGTTTCCAAACATCTGATTAAATGTTTTATAATGGTAAAGCTCGATTGTAGTCCAATCGGGCTTAATATATGCATATAACGCTGATAAGTAAAATATTTGCATATTTATTTTCCCTTATATGATGATTTTGTGGACTAAATTTGAGTTGAATATAATCAATTTGGGTGTAATTAATAAATAAATAATGATTTTCTTGCAGCCATGGATAGTACCGGATTAAAAAGAATTAAAGAAGGCATTTAAGGGAAAGGTACTATTCACGCGGTACTATTCACTGTGCACTGTTCATGCGGTTACTGTTCACTGTGCACTGTAGCGGACGGTTGCGGTTTACTGTAGCGGACGGTGTGGTCGGTTACTGTAGCAGTGCGGTAGGTGTGGTCGGTGCACTGTAGCAATTCACTGTAGCAAAAATCACTGTAGCAGTCCGAAAATGAAGCCTATAAATAGAGCTTCTTGGCACCCTAAAATAAAGAAGGAGGAAGGAGGAAGGAGGAGAGAGAGAGTCTCTATGTTAGAGAGAGAGAGTTGTTATTTTTAGAATTTATTTCTTGCATTTTTTTTACTTCTTGCATGCCTCCTACATGGATGGTTTTACCTCCTATATGGAAGGCCTAGGTAGTCCTCCTTTATGGATGGTATAGGTTGCCACCTACATGGATGGTTTTACCTCCTATATGGTAGGCTAGATTTTCCATTTTCATGCATCTTGTAGTTGTATTTTTATGTTTTTGTAATTAATTTTTATGCAATATTTATGATGTTTGCAATATATTTTGGTTTTGTTTTTAATTTTATCATGAGCTAAATTTTCCTTTTCCTAGGGTGATGACGTAGCTTACTAATGACGGATTGAATCTTAACTTATTAAATCTAGTTTTAATTTTTCCTTCATGATTGAGTTTTAATTATTGCTCTTAATGCTTACAATT
The DNA here is from genome assembly GCA_037074505.1 of Albizia julibrissin. Classification (NCBI taxonomy): domain Eukaryota; kingdom Viridiplantae; phylum Streptophyta; class Magnoliopsida; order Fabales; family Fabaceae; genus Albizia; species Albizia julibrissin. The sequence goes on along the minus strand of CM073477.1, from coordinate 54,389,223 downwards.
GATTGGCCACCTTTTGGATGATTTTAATATGCATGTTGAGACCGGAAGGAGATACATGTGTGTGGATCCTATAATTAAAACCATAATTTGCATATGAAATAGGAATATATTCATATGGGTTATGTAGTCTTAATTGAGTTCCATAAATCTTAATGCATGATTGATTGCTTAAATTCATATAGGAATATATTGGGTTAGCAATTAATTATAGAATTGCTTGACCTTGGAAGAGGCTAGTAATTAAAATAGGGAAACTCGACTATCAATCATGTGGAATAAATTGGACTAGAATAGATAAGTGATTCAATCCGGAATTTATTAAGTGAAATCTAATCCCTAGGGCTTTTACTCATATTTGTCTTTATATAACTTGTATTCATATTTCATCATTTCTATCTTGAAATCTCAATCACAACTAATCAACCGACTAAATAGAATTAAAATTACCAATTTTGGTACTTAGTGATCAATCCTCGAGGGAACGATACTCTACTCACTTCTTTATTACTTGATTACGACAGTGTACACTTGCACTTCTAAATACACCATCCTAAATTCGTAACAAGTTTTTGGCGCCGTTGCCGGGGATTGTCATTAATATCAATACCAAGTAATTTTAATACTAATTTGGTCTTCATATTACTTTTTTTGTGTGCTTCTTTTCTTTCTTTTCAGGTTTTTGCTTAGTATATGACCAGATCGAAGAAGACTGAATTACAACCTTGTGATTCTGAGATCGAGAGAACTTGTCGAAGAAATCGGAGAGTTCGAAAGCAGTCTACTTCAATCAATTCAATGGCAAATCCGGAAGGAGAAGCAGCAGATACCAAAACTCTTCGTGATTATGCAACACCAACAGTCATGGAGACAACTTCTGGAATCAGAAAACCACCAGTAGCAGCCAACAATTTTGAAATCAAGCCTGCAATTATCCAGATGGTGCAAGCCAATCAGTTTGGTGGTTTATCAACAGAAGATCCCAACACACATATAGCCAGCTTCCTAGAAATATGTGACACATTCAAGCATAATGGTGTTACTGATGATGCCATTAGACTTAGACTTTTCCCTTTCTCACTCAGGGATAAGGCTAAGAGCTGGTTACATTCTCTACCAGTGGGAAGCATAACTACATGGGATGCCTTGGCACAGAAATTTTTGGCGAAATACTTTCCATCAGGAAAAACTGCAAAACTGAGGAATGAAATTACCTCATTTTCCCAGCATGAACTAGAAAGCCTTTATGAAGCCTGGGAAAGATACAAGGAGTTGCTAAGGAGATGTCCTCATCATGGGTTACCAGATTGGTGGACACTGCAAACATTCTACAATGGAATGACACATACCACCAGAATTCTTGTAGATGCTGCAGCTGGAGGATCTTTAATGGGAAAAAATATAGATGATGCCTACAATTTACTTGAGGAGATGGCAGCAAATGCATATCAATGGCCTTCTGAACGTCATAATTCAAAGAAGGTACTTGGAGTGCACGAGCTGGATATCCTTACAACTTTATCTTCTCAAGTTGCATCTATATCCAAGCAAGTGAGCTCATTGACTAGTCAAGCAAATGCAATCAGTACTCCTCATGAAACCTGTGACCGATATGGAGGACCTCATATGAGTACACAAAGTCAAGATGGACAGTCATCTATACCTTCTCAGTCGGAGCAAGCTCATTATATCGGAAATCAAAGAAATGACCCATTCTCAAACACTTATAATCCAGGTTGGCAGAATCATCCAAACTTTGGCTGGAGGAATAATCAAAATGTGTTCAAACCACAAGGGAACTACCAGCAACAAGCTCTTCAACCACCAAATCCACCACAACAAAAAGTGAATGTGGAAGATGCACTGGCACAACTAACCATGAATACATCTCAATTCATGGCTAGGACTGATGCAACACTTAAAAGCCAGGAAGCCTCGATAAAGAACTTGGAGGTCCAAATGGGCCAAATTGCAAATATGCTGAATTCCAGACAACCAGGTACTCTTCCAAGTGACACTGAAAAAAACCCAATAGAGCATGTGAAGGCTATTGCATTAAGGAGTGGGAAAGAATTGAAAGATCCTGTAATTCTACATAAGAATGACGGAGAAAAAAAAAGAAAGTGAACCAGAAAAGAAGGAGGAAGCACAGAAACCTCAAGAAGATGATGTGGTACCAGGAAGAATCAGCTTTCCAGATAACCCTCCTCCATATGTACCACCAGTTCCATACCCTCAGAGACTTGTGAAGGCAAAGCTAGACAAGCAGTTTAAAAAGTTTCTGGAGGTTTTCAAAAAGTTACATATCAACATCCCTTTTGCAGACGCTCTTGCCCAAATGCCCAGTTATGCAAAATTCATGAAGGACATTCTCTCAAATAAGCGTAAGCTGGAGGAATTTGAGACAGTTGCACTTACTGAGGAATGCAGTGCCATTCTGCAAAAGAAACTACCACCAAAGCTGAAAGATCCAGGAAGCTTTTGCATACCTTGTACCATAGGTCAATGTAACTTTGAAAGAGCACTTTGTGACCTGGGAGCAAGTGTAAATCTCATGCCGTTATCTGTCTACAGAAAACTTGGTCTTGGAGAGGTGAAGCCTACCACAGTTTCACTACTTCTTGCTGATCGATCAATTAAACATCCAAGGGGCGTCTTAGAAGATGTTTTGGTGAAGGTGGACAAACTCATATTTCCAGCTGATTTCATTATTCTTGACATGGAAGAAGACCAAGAAGTTCCTATCATTCTTGGGAGGCCATTCCTAGCAACTGGGAGAACTTTAATAGATGTGCAACAGGGAAAGTTGACTTTACGAGCTCAAGATGACCAAGTATCTTTTAACATTTTTAAGGCTTGGTCATGTCCAAATGAAGGTGACACCTGTTACAGAGTAGATACATTGACCAGCTGCACAAAAGACGTGGTGAACAAAAGCTGCATGGATCAACCACTTGCAATAGGAACAGTAGATGTATCAAAATCTACTAATCCTAAAGTGCACAAAGAATATTGGGGAATAAAAGCCTTAAATTCTGACTTAAAGGCAGCTGGTAAGAAGAGACTTCTCCAACTCAATGAGCTTGAAAAATTTAGACAACAAGTTCATAAGAATGCAAAGTTATACAAGGAGAAGACAAAAATGTGGCAGGATAAAAGAATTTTGAGGAGAGAGTTCACGCCGGGACAAAAAGTTCTGATATGCAATTCAAGGTTAAAGCTCTTTCCGAGAAAGTTGAGATCAAGGTGGTCAGGACCTTTTACTGTGGTTCAAACATGGCCATATGGAGCAGTGGAGATTCAAGATGGTGATCGAAAATTCAAAGTAAACGAGCAAAGGCTGAAAGAGTATAATGACGGTGCACTCAACACTTTGAAAACTGTCATCACTTTGGAGGAAACAACAGGTAAGTCCTAAATTTTTTTTTTAAAAAAAAAAAATATAAAAAAAAAATAATAATAAAAAAAAAAATAAAAAAAATAAAAAAATAAAAAATTTTATTGCTTGGGTCTTTGTCTAGCTAAAGACGTTAAAGAAGGGCGGCTATTTGGGAGGCAACCCAAAACTTCTTTTCCTTAATCTTTCATTTTTCTTTCTTACTTACTGAAGCACACAAAACTGCATCTTTAAATTTTAGTCTCATCATGGAGGAAATTATTGTAAAGCTTAAGAACAGGTTCCCTACTCTTCCCAAAGATGTGCTTAGGAAGATCTATAGCTGTCGACTTGAAAGAATGAAGACATTCAAACGTTTGGGCCTTCCTGAGGATGTCCGCTGGATCATTGAAGCTAAGGTACGTTTAATAGGTGAGATTCATGATTCATTTATTAAACCTATGCCAGGTATGGGAAAAAGCTCTTATTCCAAAAAGAGAAGAGCTAAAAGAATGAAGGTTTGTCCTAAATGTGCAAGGTGGAATTGTGATCAGCGCTGTAGGAGCAAAGGTATGGTTTCTATAAATCGAGAAGATAAAATCCAATTTATAAAGGATGGACTGAGTAAGGAGTCATTGGATGATATCATTCAGACTCTTGAGACGCATCCTAGTGGCGATGTTCATCATGTTCTTCTTGATTTATTAGACATATTCAACAAAGAAAAAGAGCGCTACCGTCTTGGGAATCTGACGTTAAAAGACCCTGTTTGCCAGTTTATAAGAAAACTGGATGGGAAGCAAATCCTCGATTCATAGAAAGCGTTTAAGCCGTTACTGGACGTAAAACCAGAGGAAGATGTGAGCCACAATCACAACTACTGTACATAATCTTACTTTTGTCAATCTGTCTTATCTTTTTCAGTAACTTTTGACTTTCTTTACTCACTTTATTTACTTTCTTGGCACAGTGGCCCACTGGTCATTCGTGTCAGAAATTTTTTTCAAATTTTTTTGAAAACTGTGTGATTTGCATGATTTTGTTGTCGCTGTTTTTGTAATATAAATATGCAATCTTCCATTTGTAAAAAAAAACACAAAATGTCTGAGAGAGAAAAAGAGAGGAGTGGTATCACTCTAAAATGCAGTTTTAAATCTATATGCATTTTTGGTGAAACTGACTTGGGAAAGGATAGAGAGTTTATACCTGCAGCCAACGAATTGGGACGTGCATTAGCTGCAAGAAAGATCAATTTTGTCTACGGGGGAGGTATTCAAGGCCTGAGGGGAAGTGTGGCTATTGTTGCAACCATGAATGGTAGTAAAGGTTTGAACGTAAGGGTGAAGGAGTTAGAAAATCACATCTTCTCCTTAGGGCAAGAGTTAGGGGTTTCAAGTCTGCCTGAACGAATGGGACATATGTTTTACCGTGCTGATGCTTTTATCGCTCTACCCGGTGGTTTTGAAACGTTGGATGGGATCTCTAGCATTGCTTATTGGGCTAAACTGAACTTTCATAAAAAACCATTAGGATTGTTAAATGTTAATGGTTTTTACGATAACCTGTTGTCTTTTCTTGATCATGCTGTGGAAACAGGATTCATACCCCAAGCGACTCGTCATTCCATCATTTCTGCACCAACTGCTGATCAACTACTAGATAAACTGCAAACCTATGAACCTCAACCAGATCTATTAGTAAAAGAAAAAGGTGGGCAATCTTCAGGTAGCAGTCAGAAGCAGAATCCAGATACCACTCTCCGGTTGTAACTTTCTTTTATCTTATGGTTTTACTCTCAGCATTTTGGTTTAATTTATTGTGTGTTTAGGTTGTTTGAAAAAAAAAAAAAAACTTTCTTTAATCTTTAGAAGACATTGAGGACAATGTCTGATTTAGGTTGGGGGAGGATTATAAAAAAAAAAAGCATAGTTTCTCCATTAGATAGTTAGTTAGTAAAACCATTAGATGCATGGGGTATGCATAGATGGCAGAGTAAAGAGTTATTCTTAACTCTTGAGACGCATCTTATTAGTTGTAATTTTTTTTTTTGTTATTTCATCTTTAAAAAAAAAAAAAAAAATTTCTATTGAAGTGTTTTTCAATGATTTTAAGAAGTATATAAGTTTGAAGCATGGATCAATTGAGTTTAGAGATTTTATAGCATGATTGAATAACTGATTGTTGAATTTGGTGATGAATTTTGAGATTGAATGAGCTGAATTTGAAAGTCCCTAACCGTGAGCTTTTGAGCCTATATGATCAATAGTGATTATCTTTCTTGTGTGTGATATTCACCTATTAAGTTGTCACTCTAGAACTTGCCTTAAATCTAGTTGAAATTACATGTCACATGCACATTCAAAAATGATAAAGGCATTCATTTTGTTTAGCCAGAGCCAAATAGCCAACCTTACAATTATACCATTGATAAGCCCCTTTGAGCCTAATTGATTATGTCTTTATTCTCAACCCATTGATATGTGTTTTAATGATTTATCAAGTGCTTTTACTGAATTCGAAAGATTAACAGAGCATTTGAAATTTTTGTGAAATGGGCTTTTGACAAGTGTGGGGGTCTATATATCATCAACCACAAAAGTGCAGAAGTTGTAATATAAAAAAAAAAAAAAAAAAAAAAGAAGAAAAAAGAAAAGAAAAAAAAAAAAGAGGAAAAAGAAAAAAAAAATGTAAATTATGGGTTGTTGGGATGAGATAGGCCAGGTTTATTCTTAAGAAGGCCCATTTTTCAACTGCTCTATTTACTTAGTAAAAATAGCCCTTCATATCAGTTTTTACATTCCTTTTACCTTAACCTCATTACAACCTTAAATAAGTCCTTTTGATTTGAATTATGCATGTGAATTAGGTAGTAGAGATTGAGATTTTTGGCAAGCTTATGGTAGTGCAATTTTTTCAGGTGAATTTGAGCGAAACACTTACCCTAAAACACTTGAGAGATTGAGAGAATGAGCCACAATTATGAATTCAGTTCATTTATTTTCAAATGAACTTACCAGTTTATACTTTTGTTGATTCAAGAATACTATGATCTCTTTATTCTTTAATTGTGTCCTTGTTTATGACTTGACACTTCTGATTTTGTTGGAAGCACTTATTAGTTACTCTTTCTTGTCCGAGGACGTCCAAGAGCTAAGTGTGGGGGAATTTGATAAGTAAAATATTTGCATATTTATTTTCCCTTATATGATGATTTTGTGGACTAAATTTGAGTTGAATATAATCAATTTGGGTGTAATTAATAAATAAATAATGATTTTCTTGCAGCCATGGATAGTACCGGATTAAAAAGAATTAAAGAAGGCATTTAAGGGAAAGGTACTATTCACGCGGTACTATTCACTGTGCACTGTTCATGCGGTTACTGTTCACTGTGCACTGTAGCGGACGGTTGCGGTTTACTGTAGCGGACGGTGTGGTCGGTTACTGTAGCAGTGCGGTAGGTGTGGTCGGTGCACTGTAGCAATTCACTGTAGCAAAAATCACTGTAGCAGTCCGAAAATGAAGCCTATAAATAGAGCTTCTTGGCACCCTAAAATAAAGAAGGAGGAAGGAGGAAGGAGGAGAGAGAGAGTCTCTATGTTAGAGAGAGAGAGTTGTTATTTTTAGAATTTATTTCTTGCATTTTTTTTACTTCTTGCATGCCTCCTACATGGATGGTTTTACCTCCTATATGGAAGGCCTAGGTAGTCCTCCTTTATGGATGGTATAGGTTGCCACCTACATGGATGGTTTTACCTCCTATATGGTAGGCTAGATTTTCCATTTTCATGCATCTTGTAGTTGTATTTTTATGTTTTTGTAATTAATTTTTATGCAATATTTATGATGTTTGCAATATATTTTGGTTTTGTTTTTAATTTTATCATGAGCTAAATTTTCCTTTTCCTAGGGTGATGACGTAGCTTACTAATGACGGATTGAATCTTAACTTATTAAATCTAGTTTTAATTTTTCCTTCATGATTGAGTTTTAATTATTGCTCTTAATGCTTACAATTGATTGGCCACCTTTTGGATGATTTTAATATGCATGTTGAGACCGGAAGGAGATACATGTGTGTGGATCCTATAATTAAAACCATAATTTGCATATGAAATAGGAATATATTCATATGGGTTATGTAGTCTTAATTGAGTTCCATAAATCTTAATGCATGATTGATTGCTTAAATTCATATAGGAATATATTGGGTTAGCAATTAATTATAGAATTGCTTGACCTTGGAAGAGGCTAGTAATTAAAATAGGGAAACTCGACTATCAATCATGTGGAATAAATTGGACTAGAATAGATAAGTGATTCAATCCGGAATTTATTAAGTGAAATCTAATCCCTAGGGCTTTTACTCATATTTGTCTTTATATAACTTGTATTCATATTTCATCATTTCTATCTTGAAATCTCAATCACAACTAATCAACCGACTAAATAGAATTAAAATTACCAATTTTGGTACTTAGTGATCAATCCTCGAGGGAACGATACTCTACTCACTTCTTTATTACTTGATTACGACAGTGTACACTTGCACTTCTAAATACACCATCCTAAATTCGTAACAAACGCTATAACAAACACACTAGGTCTTTCAAATATGAGTTTATGGATAATACTCATATAGGGAGTGTTGTTATGCATATGATGCCCCATGTGAGAATGTTTATCATGACCAAGCCTTGTACTACTCAATGCCATCAGTATGCCAATTATGAACACTACAACTGTGCTACTTGTAACCGACACAGGTATGTTAATTGTGGCCATGATGGATATGATGCTTGCTACTATAATCTTTGCTCATATGAGTATTCTACATATCCTCAACACAAGGAAGATGATCATCACCAACCAAAAAAAAAATCATAACCTCAATCAATATGAGAACTCTAACTTCTTCTTACATGAAGTTGAAGAAGATTCTAGGAGAGCTGAAAGATGCCATAAGGAGAAGGAAGATTATGAGGTTTCTTGGGAATGTTGGAGGGCTAAACATAAACGTCTCAAGGGACAACTAGAATGCTTGAATGCTGAAGTTGAGCATCAACATGCCCGTATGCAAGAGGACATGAAGATTCTATGTCAACAGCTCCATAAGTTGCATAATGTAAACATGAGTACAATGATCTAGATAAGTGAGTTGAGAGAATTCGAAACTCCTTCAAAACAAGGAGATGAGATTGCAATCCTAACTGAAGAACTATCGCCAGCTATTATGGAACCCAACCATGATGTTGATGTGTCTTTACCTGTACTTGTCCTACATGCTCAAAGGAAAACTCCTATTATTGATGCTACCAATATCAATAATTTTATTGATCATGTCCTCCACGTGACATTGATTGATATTAGTAAGGTTCATTTTCAAATAAGAACAACCCCACCTCCTTAGCACACTACATTGCCTAAAGTCACTCAATGGTCCACTTTCCAAACACTCTTTGAGATTCAATTGGTTATTTCTATCAAGGTTCACTCTTTTAGTATTTGACTTGTTGGAAAGGGTTTTCAGATAGGAGTGACATGTTGAAGAATTAACCCGCCTCCCTCTTGGATTTATGCGTCACTTTTAACTTATTAGGAGCTGAGTCTTTCAAGTGGGGGAGAATTGGTGTGATATGAGATAAGGAAATCTAGGGTTTAGTTAGAAAACCTAAAGTTATCCATTATAATTATTAAATTAGAATATTTATTCATATTTGAATTTAAATTTTAAATGTAGGATTTATATTTAAATTTTGGAATTATTATTTTATTATTTTTAGGGCTCTGTAAATAGAGTTTAAAATTCCTTTTTGTAAGTAGCTTTAATTGATTAATTAACAAAGAGTTCCTTGTTTTTTTTTTGAACATTCTCTCTTCTTCCTCCGTTGGTATGATTCCTCCCTCTTTTTTGTTGTCCTCCTTCTTCTAGTCTCTCTCCTCTCCCTTCACCAATGTATTTCACATCACATACTCTTCACATGACACAAGACAATTCATAAGTAACATGACACCAAACAAACTACAAAGTTTCAAGACCCAATCTCAAATAAAGCATAAGATTGACATACGAGACTCCAAAGTTTTACAAGCCAAACAGTAATAAATGACTAAGTCGATGGCTCTGGAAAAGAAAAAAGATCTTGACAATTTTGTAATTAACAAAATTGATAATTTTTCACACATTATTTGAAATCCTTTTTCGCTTAATTCTTTATTATTTTTTTGTCATCTCAAAATCATTTGAAGAGGTGAGTAAATCAAAAAGAAAAAGTTCTCTTATTTACAAAGTTCTGTCAAGGTAACTTCAATTGTATACAAAATAAAGATATATCGTTTTTTATCTGTTTTTTATTTAAAAGAATTTTTACAAATATATATAAACACACCTGAAGAATAAAACATGATGCTTCCTTTGATATTAGCATCTTCTTGAAAAACTTGAGAATGGATAAGCCATACGAGGTCCCCAAGCCAGCACGTGCCATTTTCATATATTTTCATTTTTTTGGGACAAACATTTCCATATATTTTCTTAACAAAAATTGAGATCGAGATTTCTTACAGAACAAAAAGCTTCTGCAAAATTCTACTCCCATTCCCTCCTTCATTCCCACCTTCATACTGTAATTACACTCGCTACAAATGCTCGTACATCCTTCTCTTTCTCTCTCATTGTTTCCCGCCAATCGCAAATACCAGTCTTCTTCACTATGCTCCAACCAATGCAGGTCCTCTCTCCCGTTCTTGTTTCTTCCGCATCCCCGCCAAATTTCTGGGACCCACCGGTCCGGCGTATGTGCTGCCACCGGTGGTGGTGGTCGTGAGGTCGATACCTTCACGGCCAAGTCCGGTTATCTCTTCGAGCTCAGCGACTCTGAGGCGGACTCTCTGGCTGAGTACAACATATCTAAGATTGCTGCCATTTATAGGAGAAAGCCTTTGATTGTTATTCGCCGGTTGTTTCAGATAGGAACTACTTTTGGCAAGTGGTTCGGCCTCCATTTCATTGATAGATTGATGGAGCGGTCTGATGAAATGTTTGAGGTCTGTAAATTTTGTTTTGTGAAACATAATTGGCTAAGTTGCAGTATGTTTCTGATGGAGAGGTTGAATTTTACTATTGACAAGCATTGAGTGTTTCGTTTTATTTCTGTACTTTAGGTTAGAGCTGCAGAGCTCAGGAAGATATTGATGGAGCTTGGGCCGGTATGACATATTTTAAACTATAATAACCTCTTGGGTTTCTGTTGATCTCCTTTTCCTATAACTTGATGTCATTCTGATTTTGATTGGTAATGATAAAAGGGTCCATACTGTTTTTGTAAGACATGTCAAATTACCATATATGACTTTGTTCAAGTGGTGTAGTTGGGTCAGCTTTATCAATGCAGCTTTCAGTTTATTCAAGCGGTGGTCCCTGCATTTCTTCTTCAATAAGTTTTCATGAACTTTTTTGGATTTCTATCTGGTTGCTGAATTGAATCATTATGATTCATGAATGTCGGGTTGGATTATAATGTTTATTATATAAATATATAAATGTTCCCTCTGTTTTCTTTTCTTAATTCTCTTTCCCACTTCATGTTTTGGCTTTGATGTCCTTTTGGGCTATATTCTTTGGCAGCAGATGAAGAGTGAAGTACATCTTGTAATTTTCAGGATATTAATCCTCTAAACTGGAAATCTTCAAGCATGGACCACTGTTTAAGTAAAAACTTCAATACATTGCTCAATAATCATCTTAAATTTGTAAAATTGTCTGCATCAATTCACCACTGCATCATCATAAATCTTCTTGTTGTACTGCCTTAGAGAGTCCCCTACCTAACTGCCGTTTGTATGGAATATCTCATAATATTTGGTACGTTTAATGGTGTTTTTTGGGTACCGAGAAGGGTTTTGTCATTAAGACTACTCTGCTATGAATGCTGGATTGTGTACATAATATTGTTTATTATGGTCGCACTTCACGGTGTTTTTTTCATATGATGCCAATACACTAAAGTTTTGTAATTTAATTCAGTGATAAGCTTTGGATAAAAACAACTGATTCATTTTAAAAGTTTTTGGTTACTTTCTTGCAGGCATATGTTAAAATTGCTCAGGCTGTATCATCTCGTCCAGTAAGTTGCACCTTCCTTCTATATGTTGCTGGTCGTTTAATATGCTTCCTGTAACTTTCATGTTGAATTGTCATTTCCTTGGTGTAAAGCTTCCTTTTCTTGTCAATTTTCATTCTGCTAATCAAATGCAAATATAAATGCCATTTGGGAGTAACTCTTTCCTCAAATTCGGTTAGGCTATTTAAAGTACATATAACATAACACACCATACCGTTGCACTTGGTATTACGATGTTCCTTATTGTTATATATTCTTACTTCTTCCCTTTTTAATCTTTTGTTGTAATGGGCCAATAGCCTATACACAGGCATTTGATAATATTTATAACTTGATTGTTATTTGGGTTTTTGATTCATTATTGGTGTCCTACCTTAATAATTACTTGAATAAGATATATTAACTTTATTATTCTTGATCATTTTCTAAGCTTCCTGTCTGTTTTCTTGCTTATATAGGAGGATGGGAATTTCTTTATGTGTTTGCAGGCTTGTTCCCTGGTTACAGTTACTAAATTTGATATATAAAAATCTTAAATAAATTATGCTTGTAGGATTTGATACCACCATCATATTTGGATGAACTCTCATTGTTGCAAGATCGAATAAGCCCATTTTCTACTGAAGTTGCTTTCAGTATGATAGAAAAAGAACTTGGTTTGCCCATTGATGAACTTTTTTCTGAGATCTCACCTACGCCTGTAGCTGCAGCATCCCTGGGGCAGGTTTATATGTTTTGATGTTTTTATCTTTCTAACATTTTGGAAGTTTTGTGAGTCCTTTTTCAAGTGTAGCTCTGAATTCCTGAAAATTGGAGCTTCTTTGTGGGAGTAGGTTTATCAAGCTAGGCTTCGCCAAAGCCGACAAGTTGTTGCTGTTAAAGTCCAGAGACCAGGAGTCCAAGCTGCAATTTCCCTTGACATGTTAATATTACGTTATCTGGCAGGTTTTATTAGGAGAGCTGGCAAATTTAATACTGATCTTCAGGTAATGTAATGTCTGAATGAGCTTAAATGGAAGATATGTAAAATTTGGCTACATTGACACCAAAATGATTTTCATTGCTATTAATGGCTCTTTCGTTCAAGACTAATTAACAATTGGTTATTTTCATTTAACTCCACATGGGGCTGCATAAATTTTAACTGTAAAGAACAACTAATCTTCTCTCTATATGTATGGGGGTTGGGGTGGGGGGTGTACTTCTATGTATGAGTGGTGTTTTTCCAGTATTATCGTGCGTTTGGTTGCTAAATATGGTCTTATAATGCAGGCTGTTGTTGATGAGTGGGCATCAAGTCTTTTTCGGGTATACATTGATATCCTTGTATCTTCAATTGAATTTTTCAACATGCATATTTATGTCGTGGAATGTGTGTAAACAAGGATTTGATGAAAAAAAATTTGATATCTTCTTGCCAACTGAGGATTATTTAATTCATGTATGGATGATCTCACTTACTGGTGAAAGGCGTGTAAGACACTGCTTGTACTTGATACTTGATGATGCAAGCTTGCAAATATACTTTGGATTCTAATGTCTCAACAGATTGTATTATTAGTTGGTCTATATGGGTTGAAGTCCAACAACAGGTGCCTGAATTTTATTCGGGAGTAATAATTATTCCCTCCGGTCCTTAATGTGAGACCTATTTACCTAATTTGATTAGATTAAAGAAGTTCGTTAAGTTAGTTAATAGGACATGTATTTTTTAAAACACCCAGTCATCTTCCTTAATTCCGTCTTTCCCTCTTCTCCTTGATTATTGTTGAGGGAGCATCAATAGGGGTAAATTAAGAAAAGATTGACAACAACAACAACAACAACAAAGCCTTTATCCCACTGGGTGGGGTCGGCTACATGGATCGCACGACGCCATTGTGCTCTATCAAAGACCATAGATTTCGATATATTATTAATTAAAAGGTCTCTCTCAATGACCTCATTAAGCGTTCGTTTCGGTCTTCCTCGACCTCGTTTGACAGGACTCCATTCTGCTTGATCAACCCTTCTCACCGGAGCACTCAATGGCCTTCGCTGAACATGTCCAAACCATCTCAAACGATTTTCTACCATTTTTTCATCAATAGGGGCCACTCCAACACGATCACGTATATGAGTGTTACGAATCTTGTCCTTTCTTGTATGGCCACACATCCATCTTAACATCCTCATCTCAGCTACCCCCATTTTATGTTCATGATATCCCTTTAAAGCCCAACATTCACTACCATATAGCATTGCTGGTCTTATAGCAGTGCGGTAGAATTTTCCTTTTACCTTATTAGGTACCTTACGATCACAAATAACTCCCGTAGCTTTTCTCCATTTATACCATCCGGTTTGAATTCTGTGATTGACGTCTCCATCCACCTCACCATCTTGTTGTATAATTGATCCCAAATATCTAAATTTTGTCACTTGCGGGATGACTTGCCCACCCAATTTAACTTCCACTTTACTTTGACTTTGTCTCTTATCAAATTTGCAATGCATATATTCAGTTTTGCTCCTACTAAGACGAAAACCTCTCAATTCCAAAGTCCGCCTCCATATCTCAAGTTTGGAGTTAATTTCTTCCCTAGATTCAGCCAACAGCACTATATCATCCGCAAAAAGCATGCATTTAGGGATCTCCTCTTTTATAGGTTCAATTAGGACGTCTATCACTAGGTTAAACAAATAAGGACTAAATTAAGAAAAGATTGACAAATAAGAAAAATAGGTCTTATATTTAGGACCAAGATAAACTCCCTAAATAGGTCCTATATTAAGGATTGGAGGAATCAGCACTTGGTCAGAATCCACAGTCATGATTGGAACACTTTGTTAGAATCCAGATCGTTTAGTATTTAAATATCTGTAATTGTTTTGTTACCTTGTGATACGTTATGCCGAGTGATCCCATTTTATTATAAAAACTCTGACTAAAAGGATAACCTTACTTTGTCTAAATTTTTAATCAATGAAACTCATTCCCAAGATTATTCCCTCATCTCCTAGCACATGTAGGCTCAAAACTTTAGTGATTTGAATAATGCAGTGATTTGTAATGCTTCTTAAGCTTATCAAATCTTGTGTATATTTTGTGAAATTTATAATTCTTAGAACTTAAAATTGAATACAGGTAAATCACCTTGAATGCAGGAGATGGACTATAATAATGAAGCTAGCAATGGTCTCAAGTTTAGGTTAGTGCATTCTATCAATGTTTTTTTGACGATGTTCCAGTCTCTTCCTCTGAGGATATGCTACTATGCTCTGAAAACATAAGAATTGGTTTACTTTGTGGTGGCTGCTCATTTTACTCACATTTGTGTTATTGTGATCACCAGTCATCTTTCTCATATTGTGACTTGAATTTTTCCTTTTAGGAAGCTGAAAGTTTGTCTACCTAGCTCCTTAATCATTATGTCACAGACTTACAAAGCCTCTGACATGATAACAATTTTTTATCAGCAGTTATTATAGGAGACCTAGCATTGCTAATTCTGTTTTCTTTCCCAGTTCTCACTGAACATTAATTAAGGCATCATGAATTCCTTTTTCTGTTATTCATTGTGTGTGATGAACAGGCAGTTATATGGCTCTATACAAGATGTGGTGGTTCCCTTAATGTATATGGAGTACACTACTCGCAAGGTCATTATCATGGAATGGATTGAGGTATTTGTTGCATCTTTATTGAATTGTCTGTTTACTTTAGTTGAGTAGGAACTAGAGATTTGTCCCATGTTTTGCATAAAGCATTAAGAATGAACCACATTATTTATGGCTTATGAACTCTTGTAAGAATAATTATTCCGAATCTTCCTTTCCATGCTGGTACGAATTAGAATATTACCATTTACAAAATCAAATAATGAGAAAAATGGAAGTCTTGTAATTTCTCGTCAAACTTCTTTAAGAATAATTTTCCAAGCATATCAAGTTTCCTCCCTTTGAAATTCAAGAGGAATAGAAAAGCAACTTTCTCTTGTAGGTGTTCTTTTTACCCCCTTCTGCATAACTCTGAGACTTATTCTGATGTAATTCTTTTTTAATTTACATCCATTGTAGGGGCAAAAGTTATCAGAAGTGAAGGATCTCTACCTGATTGAGGTCATTTGTGAAACTGAATGCAGACGTTGTTTTTTTAAAATTTACCCTGTTAGCAATCAGCTTTTACACAATGGACTAAGCGAGTTCATCTTTCCTTTCTCATGATAATTAGGTGGGGGTTTACTGCTCATTCAATCAACTTCTTGAATGTGGCTTCTATCATGCAGATCCACACCCTGGCAATCTTCTCCGTACATATGATGGAAAACTAGCTTATTTAGGTAATTTAAGAATGAAAAAAATTGAAATGTATAATCCAGTTTGTTTACCTGTGCCCTTTATTGTTTGCTTTATCTTCTGTTGGCTTCTTGGTTGATGTCTGCACTGATTATCTTGTTTGACAACTTAAAATTTCATACAAGTTGAACTCTTGGAATACCTGCCTCATGGTATGACACCTTGCATTCTTTCTGTTTCTAACCTTCATGTGTAAGCTTGGTCATTTCTGTTGATTCCTCCTGTTAATTTTTTGGGCCTGCTCATAAAATCATGACATCAAATATAAAAAAGGAAGGGGGGAAAAAGACAGAGTAGAGCAGTGAAGAGTTAAGATTATAATATGTTTGGTGCCTTTCATCTAACTTTTTCATTTTTTGCTTTAAAAAAAAGAAAGAAAGTTGAGACCCTTATTCTGGACCTTGATCTTTGGACAGTTCTGATTCTTTGTTAGATCTTTTGACCCCCATTCAGTTTCTGGGATATCCTAGGAAACAAATTTTTTCCTCCTTGCCTTAGTTGGAAGTCTAATGCCCCTTACATGAAGAACTAAGTCATCCCAAAAGCTTAAGCTTTTTAGACCACGAATGGTATTTTTTTAGCCCCTTATCTTATAGTCACTAGGGCTTGAAGCATTGTCAAAACATATTGGGGTAGGTAAGCACTGAGCCCCTGGCTAGGTCATAGAGGCCCTAAAATACTGTGTGAAGAACTGGTTCATCCCTAAAGCTTAAGCTCTATGGTGAATGCCTTGCAATGGTATTCACACACACAACATATAAAACACAACCACTTGCAAAAAAGTCATTAGGGCTTGAAGCATGGTCAATGAGCAACAAATCATCCCTAAAGCTGAAGTTGCTAAGAGAAGTCTCACATGTGATGTTGATATGCGTGCTTAACTTTTATTTAGCTGTGATGTATAGCAAGGTCAACTCTATGATCTATTGTGGGTAATTTCTCAAAGTGCTTCCTCAGCTGTATTATTGATATTTATATGGTTTACAATTATACCATACACTTTAGGCTTGATGAGTTCAAAATCATGTTTTATAAAGTTTAGTACAGTGACAGTATCTTCTAATTTAATTTGACATGAAGCAACTTACCTATATATAGCCTAACATGGAGGTGAGGTGGCCCAACCTCACTAAAAAATGCTAAAGCAAAGCCATATCTTGCTTGAAACATAGGGTTTTTCTGAAAGGGCTGGATTAAGCTCAAGGTCCTAAATTTCTGAGCTAAAGTAGCAAATCAACTAGATGTAGTATCAAGTAAAAATTGTTTCTCAATTGCCAGTTGTGTCTGGGATGGCTTAATTCATACTAAAAATCATTTGGCACCTAGTAGCTGGTGGTTAGTATTGTAAGCTAGAGAGAGAGAGAGAGAGAGAGATAGAGGAAAGTTGTCACTGCATTTTCATATCAATTCATGTATACAATGGGGATATTTATATTATTATGTTTCTTACCTAACACTACCTAACATTACCTAATATCTACTACAAACTACTATTAATTGCATTCCTAACACTCCCCCTCAAGTTAGAGCATAGATGTTAATCAAGCCCAATTTGTTACTAAGATAGTCAACACGAGTCCCGTTTAAGGCCTTAGTCAGAAGATCTCCCAATTGGTTACTAGACCGCACATGTCTTGTTGAAATAAAGTTCTCCTTAATCATATCACATACAAAGTGACAGTTGATCTCAATGTGTTTTGTATGTTCAAGAAACACAGAATTAGGGGTTATGTGTGAGCAATTTTATTATCACACCACAACTTTGGGGGCAACAATGTAGCAAGACCAACTTCCTTCATTCATTGGTGAATTCACACAATTTCTTGTATAGACTAAGCCATGGCTCTATATTTAGCTTCCCTACTAGACTGAGAAACCACATCTTGCTTCTTGCTCCTCCAGGACACTAAATTTCCACCCACAAACACGCAATATCCTGTGGTGGATCTCTTGGTAGCCTTTGACCCTGCATGATCTGCATCACAAAAGCATTCGATCTCTGTGTGATCATGATTCGTATAGAGTATACCATGATTAGGTGAGTCTTTCAAATAATATAAGATATGCTCCAGAGTTCCCACTGTGCAACAATCAGCTTTGTCATAAATTGGCTAAGCACATTAACTGGAAAGGTCACATCAAGGCGAGTCATTGCGAGATAGTTCAATTTTTTAATCAGTCTACGGTATCTTTCAGGATACGCAAATGGTTTGATTTTCTCTGAATCAACCCTTTTCCTCACATCCTCATGTAGCTCGTCAAATGGTATGCTGTCATCAATGTCCAAAAAAGGATTAGGAATCATGGGAAATCTACTTAGTGCTGCTCCAAGTTTCCCGTTTTATTTTAGCAGATCAAGAACATATTTCCTCTGTGTCAAGATGATGCCTTTCTTGTTTCTCATAACCTCGATCCCAAGAAAGTACTTTAACAGATCGAAGTCCTTCATTTGGAAATGAGAATTGTTAATGTATAATCTTATTTTCTATATCTCATAGTGACAAGGAATACATAGGTATTTATATACTTCAATCCTAATAAATGCTAATAAATACTAACCCCTAACTACCAACTACTACCTAATATTATTAAATACATTTCTCTTTAACACTCCTCCTCAAGTCGGAGCGTAGATGTTAATCAAGCCTAACTTGTTACAAAGATAGTCAACACGAGTCCCGTTTAAGGCTTTAGTCAAAATATCTCCCAATTGGTCAGTAGACCGCGCATGCCTTGTAGAAATAAAGTTCTCTTTGATCTTATTGTGTACAAAGTGACAATCAACCTCAATGTGTTTTGTACATTCATGAAACATAGAATTAGAGGCTATGTGTAGAGCAGCATTATTATTGCACCATAGCTTTGCGGGTAACGACGTGACAAGACCAACTTTCTTCATTAATTGGTGAATCCAAACAATTTCTTCCACAGATTGAGCCATGGCTCTATATTCAACTTTTGCACTAGACCGAGAAACCACATCTTGCTTCTTTCTCCTCCAGGACACTAAATTTCCACCCACAAACACGTAAATCCTGTGGTCCATCTCTTAGTAGCCTTTGACCCCACATGATCTGCATCACAAAAGCATTCAATCTCTGTGTGACCATGATGTGTATAGAGTATACTACGACCAGGTGAGTCTTTCAAATAATACAAGATATGCTCCAGAGTTCCCATTGTGCAATAGTCAGCTTTGTCATAAATTGGCTAAGCACACTAATTGGAAAGGTCACATCAGGGCGAGTCATCGTGAGAGAGTTCAATTTTTTAATCAATCTACAGTATCTTTCAGGATACGCAAATGGTTTGATTTTCTCTGGATCAACCCTTTTCCTCACATCCTCAGGTAGCTCGTCAAATGGTATGCTGTCATCAATGTCCAAAAAAGGATTAGGAATCATGAGAAAGCTACTTGGTGCTGCTCCAAGTTTCTCGTTTTCTTTTAGTAGATCAAGAACATATTTCCTTTGTGTCAAGAGGATGCCTTTCTTGCTTCTCATGACCTTAATCCTAAGAAAGTACTTTAACGGACCCAAATTCTTCATTTGGAAATAAGAATTGAGAAAGGCCTTGAGTGACGAGATTCCCAAAATATTGCTACCCGTAATAACAAGGTCATCAACATATACCACTAAGAGAATGGTGCCTGTATCTGTCCGATGATAAAACACAAAATGGTCATTCTTACTCTGATTTAGACCAAACTTCTTTACTACAAAGCTAAACTTGTCAAACCAAGCATAAGGGCTCTGCTTCAAACCATATAAAGACTTCTGAAGGTGACATACCTTCCCATACTCCCCCTGAGCAACAAAACCAGGTGGTTGCTCCGTGTAAATTTTTTCAAGAAGATCACCATTTAAGAAAGCATTTTTAATATCCAACTGATGAAGATCCTAACCATAAGTGGCTGCCATAGAAATGAAGAGTCGAATAAAGGACAGTTTTGCCACAGGGGAGAAGGTTTCCGAATAGTCAACACTGTAGGTCTAAGCATATCTCTTGGCAACTAGGCGAGTTTTCAAACGCTCTAGAGTGCCATCAGCTTTTGTTTTAACCGAGAACACCCACTTGCACCCAATAGCTTTCTTTCTATGAGGTAAATGAACCAGAGTCTAGGTACTTACCTTATCAACTGGGATGGCTAAAGCTTGGTGGAGAGTAGTGGGAACAATGATAGAATATAAGGATGCTCTAGAGGAACAGGATGGAGGAGATAGGTGGTTATAGGAAACAAAAGAAGAAATAAGATAAATATAGGTACATTTACCTTTGCATAAGGCAATGGGCAGGTCATTAGAAGTATTAGGAGTATCATGAGTATCATAAGTATCAGAACGATCAAGAGTGTTAGGCACTATTTCTGGTTTAGAGGCAGCAGTAGGGTGAACTAATTCTAGATCAGACGCCGAAGCGGGCATTGGTGGGTCATGAACATGATCGACTACATCACTTTCCCTAGAACGTTTCCAATAAACATGATGGATATGTGGTTTATCAGGTGCTGGAACAAACTCTTGCATTGGTGGTAATTGAACCTTAAAGACCAATATATCATTAAGACCTTCGGCTATGTCAGGAGATGTAGATGGGGTAGAAACTGGGAAGAATGGAGTTGACTCATGGAGGGTGACATCTATAGACACAAGATAACGACAAAGAGTAGGAGAATAGCACCGATAACCCTTATGAATTCTAGAATACCCAAGAAAGACACACTTGAGAGACTTGGGATCAAGTTTTGTAACAGTGGGATGAACATCTTGAACGAAACATACACAACCAAAGATTTTTGGATCAATAGGAAACAAGGGGTTGGAAGGAAACAAAGTTGTGTATGGAGTGTCACCATTGAGGACTGGAGAGGGCATATGATTAATAAGAAAACACGCAGTAGACATAGCATCAGCCCAAAAAGGCGTGGGAACATTCGTTTGAAATATTAAAGCCCAAGCAACTTCTAATAAGTGCCGGTTCTTACGTTTTGCAACTCCATTTTGAGCCAGTGTATCTGCACAGGAGGATTGATGCAGCATGCCATGTTGCAGCATATAGTTTTGAAATTGGGCTGAGAAATATTCTTTAGCATTGTCACTTCTTAATGTTTTCACAGATACACCAAACTGAGTTTGAATTTCAGCACAAAAGTTGCAAAAATGAGAGAACAACTCTACAATTTTTCATCAAATAGAGCCAGGTTGTACGAGAAAAATCATCAACAAAAGTAACAAAGTACTTGAAACCAGGTTTTGACTAGATAGGACATAGACCCCAAACATCATAATGGACTTAATCAAAGGGAGACGTAGCCTGTTTATTAACCCGAGGTGCCAGGTGAACACGATGATGTTTAGCAAACTGACATGACTCACAGTCTAATGATGACAAATGATGGAGCTGAGGATACATCCTCTTTAAAGAAGACAAAGACATGTGACCCAAACGACAATAAATGTCAAAAGGAGACGAACCACCAGAGCAAGCAACAAAACGCAGTACCTGATCATCAAGGAAGTAATGGCCCCCAGATTCATAGCCCTTACCAATAATTTGCTTCATCGTGAGATCCTGAATCAAAAATAGTTAAGAAAGTGTGTGATAAAACAGTTTAATTGTTGAGTAACCTTGGTAGGAGGCAATAGATTAAATGTAATATCAAGGACATTAAGGGCAAAGGATAAGGAAATAGACAGAGTAGGTTTGATAGTGCTAGAACCAAGAACACGAGAATAAGAACCATTGGCAATGGTTATACTCGAGGGATTGGCATAAGGCGCATATGAGAAGAATAATTGATGGTTTCCTGTCATATGATCAGTGGCACCGGAATGATGATCCACTTTGAGGAGGAAGTTGCTAGATTAGAAGTAATGTTACCTGTAACAAGAGCACTTGAAGGACGATGCTTAGATTTAGAAATCGATACTCACTAGAAGCAAATTGAGCTCTACAACAAATAATAGAAGCAGTTTCCTAAGAAACCAAATAACATGTACCAAACTACAAATAATCAAGGATGTAACCACAACAAACTCTTCGAGCAAGAATAGGAGAACCATAGAAGATCACTAGCCATTGAGATTACAACAGCCAATCAGTACCAAAATATCCCAAAAAACCAACCAACAAGTGCAAGATAAATCCACACGGATCACTCAATTACCGAAATAGGTCCCAAACAAGGGAACCACTACAAATTATAAACCTTAGCAATAATCTGAAATATCACAAACGAGTCTTCAAGATCCTCCAACCACAACAGCAAACGTCATACTAGTGACTAAATAGAAACTTCTCACAACCAGAAATATCCCAAACATGAGTTTATTTAAATAGGGGGAAAAAAGGTGAACATTAACCATTGGATGTATAGTAGCACCAGATGAATAGTACCCCCGGGCCAAAGAACAGTAACTACTGGAAACAATTTCAGGGAGCCCCAAGCTCTGATACAAATAAGGGGCCCACACCTGGAAAGAGGGAGAAACTGGCAGAAATGCTTATGCCTTAGCACTCAACAGACAAACGAGGGACCCACACCTGGAAATAAAAATTGGCACCGAAAGAAAATGAAGACAAAGAACCAACTTCCAGAAACGCTTATGCCTTAGTCAACAAATGAAGGGTCTACACCTGGAGAGAGGGAGAAAGTGGCGGAAAACGAGAATAGAGAAACCCAAAGAAGAACTTCAAACTTTCTGTCAAGACTCAATTAATAAAATAGATAGTTGAAAGTATCTACAGAGAGGAACCTAAATTACAAAACATGGTTGAAAGAACCCAAAACCACCGGGGATAGGCTGGATTTCACTTGATGGCGTTGGGGAAGAAGACCGCTGGAGAGCCTCCGCCACACGTGCCGCCACACACTGTCAAAAGTTGCTATTCGCCAAGTGTATGTAGGCCATGCGCCGTCAAGGAGTGGTCTGACAGACACCAAATTCCTGGAAAACGCTGATCGGAGAGTGGTGAGTCCAAGGGTAAGGCGCATGTACGGAAAATTGAGACAAAATAGAACCCAAAAAATCGCTCTTCCTTCTTAGTGTGATAGAACCCAGAAAACTCTCTTCCCTCTCAATATGATATGCTGCCAGAAAGCTAAATGTAGAATGAGCTGAAAAAATGCAGCTCTAATACCATGTTAATGAAGATCCCAGCCATAAGTGGCTGCCATAGAAATGAAGAGGCGAATAGAGGACAGTTTTGCCACAGGGGAGAAGGTTTCCAAATAGTCAACACTGTAGGTCTGAGCATATCCCTTGGCAACTAGGCAAGTTTTCAAACGCTCTAGAGTGCCTTCAGCTTTTGTTTTAACCGTGAACACTCACTTGTACCCAATAGCTTTCTTTCTAGGAGGTAAATCAATGAGAGTTCAGGTACCTGCCTTATTAAAGGCCATAATTTCTTCTTCCATTGCAGCACGCCAACCAGGATGGGCCAAGCTTAAGTGGAGAGTGGTGGGAACAGTGATAGAATCTGAGGATGCTATAAAGGAACAAACTGGAGGAGACAAATGGTTATGGGAAACAAAAGAAGAAATATGATAGGTACAAGTACGTTTACCTTTATGTAAGGCAATGGGCAGGTCATCAAAAGTATCAGGAGTATCATGAGTATCAGAAGTATCAGGAGCATCAAAACTGTTTAGAGGCCGAAGTGGGCACTGATAGGCCTTGAACATGATCGGCTACATTACTTTCCCTGGGACGTTTCCGATTAACATGATAGATAGATGGTTTATCACATGTCAGAACAGATGCTTGCACTAGTGGTAATTGAATCTCATAGACCATTATATCATCAAGACCTTCGGTTGTGTCAGGAGATGTAGATGGAGAAGAGACAAGGAAGAACGGAGTCAACTCATGGAAGGTGACATATATGGACACAAGATAAAGATGAAGAGTATGAGAATAGCACCGATAACCCTTTTGAACTTTAGAATACCCAAGAAAGACACACTTGAGAGACTTGGGGTCAAGTTTTGTAATAGTGGGATAGACATTTCAAACGAAACATACACAAACAAAGATTTTTGGATCAATAGAAAACAAGGGGTTAGAAGGAAACAAATGAAGTGTCACCGTTGATGACTGGAGAGGGCATACAATTAATAAAAAGGCGTGGGAACATTCGTTTGAAATATTAAAGCCCAAGCAACTTCTAATAAGTGCCGGTTCTTACATTTTGCAACTCCATTTTGAGCCAGTGTATCTGCACAGGAGGATTGATGCAGCATGCCATGTTGCAGCATATAGTTTTGAAATTGGGCTGAGAAATATTCTTTAGCATTGTCACTTCTTAATGTTTTCACAGATACACCAAACTGAGTTTGAATTTCAGCACAAAAGTTGCAAAAATGAGAGAACAACTCTACAATTTTTCATCAAATAGAGCCAGGTTGTACGAGAAAAATCATCAACAAAAGTAACAAAGTACTTGAAACCAGGTTTTGACTCAATAGGACATAGACCCCAAACATCATAATGGACTTAATCAAAGGGAGACGTAGCCTGTTTATTAACCCGAGGTGCCAAGTGAACACGATGATGTTTAGCAAACTGACATGACTCAGCCTAATGACAACAAATGAGTGAGGATACATCTTCTTTAAAGAAGACAAAGACATGTGACTCAAACGACAATGAACGTCAAAAGGAGATGAACCACTAGAGCAAGCAACCTAATGTGGTATCTGATCATCAAGGATGTAATGGCCACTAGATTCATAGCCGTTACCAAGAACTTTCTTCGTCATGAAATCCTGAATCAAACAATGGTTAGGAAAGAGTGTGATAAAAAAAAAAAAAAGGCGGACCCCAGTGCCAAGCGGCTCCCGCACAATGCGGGCTCAGGGGAAGGAGACCCTATATGTACGCAGCCTTACCCTGGCATTATTGCCAAGAGGCTGTTTCCAGGGCTCGAACCTTGGACCTGGGGGCGGAAAGCCAGCGCACCCACCAGTTGCGCCAAGGCCCGCCTTCAGGAAAGAGTGTGATAAAATAGTTTAATTGTTGAGTAAGCTGGCTAGGAGACAAAAGATTAAATGCAAGGTCAAGGACATTAAGGACATGGATAAAGGAATAGACGGAGTAGGTTTGATAGTGCCAGATCCAAGAATACGAGAATAAGAACCATTGGCAATGGTTATATTGTAGGGATTGGCATAAGGCACATTCGAGGAGAAAAAATGATGGTTATCTGTCATATGATTAGTGGCATCAGAATCGACGATTCATTTTAAGGAAGAAGTGGCAAGACTAGAAGTAATGTTACCTGTAGCAAGAGCATCTGAAGGACGAGGCTTAGATTCAGCCATCAATACTCACCAAAAGCAAGTTGAGCTCCACAACAAATAGTAGAAACAGTTTCTTAAGAAACCGAGTAACAAGATGTACCAAACAGCAAACAATCAAGGATGCAACCACAACAAACTCTCCGAGCAAGAATAGGAGAACTACACAAGATCACCAGCCACTGAGATTACAACAACCAAATAGTAACAAAAAAAAAGTCCCGTAAACCAACTAACGAAGTGCATGACAAAGCCACATGGATCACTTTATTACTGAAATAGGTCCAAACAAAGGAAACCACTACAAATCATAAACCTCGGCAACAATCTGAAATATCCCAAACGAGGCTTCAAGATCCTCCAACCATAACAACAAACGTCACACTAGTGACCAAATAAAGGTTTTTTCTTTTTTTTAAAAAAAAAACAGGGAAGGTTTTCCAATGGAAAACTATGCATCAGCAGTTGTAGGAATCAGAAAGGAAATTGGACAGCAATTGGGAGCGCAAATCAGTTTTTGTGGACAGGTGCAGAATTACCAAAGGACTCAACAACTATTTCATGCCCGCATTTTATTCTAGCAGTAGGCAGTACACAGAAGAACAACATGATGATGTTCTCATTCAGCAATAACTTTCAGCAAATCAGCGTCGGATGAACAGCAAAAATTTATGAACAGTAACAGCATTGGGTGAACATCAATGATGAACAGTAACAGCCCACCCCTGATGAACAGTACAGCGTTGGATGAATAGTAACAGCACCGGAAAACAATTTCAAAGAGCCCTAGGCTCTGATACCATGTAAGCTAGAGAAAGAGAAATAGAGGAAAGTTGTCATTGCATTTTCATATCAATTCATGTATGCAATAGAGATATTTATATTATTTTGTTTGCTACCTAACAACTATCTAACACTACCTAATATCTACTGTAATATCCCGAATTTTAGGATTAGAGGTTTGAGGATAAGCCTGAATCAAGTGGACTGCTAAACCCCGATTTAACAAGAGTCCCAAGAAGGTATAAGAAACAAAATGGCTAATAGAAATTGCACTCGGAATAGAATAAGAATTTCAGTGCGAATTAGTCAAAAGAGAATACTCGATTCCTTTAGGATGTGTTAGGATGACATAGAACATGACTTGGATTCAAAGGAAAAGGGAAATGGTGTCTAGAAAGAATGGTTTTGAATTTCAAAAGTTGGAATAATGCTGCCAATGTGTGTTCTATGTAGGGCAATCAGTTTGCATGACGTTTTTAAATAGGAAAATGATGTCCAAAAATTGTGAAACTTTCCAGAATAATGGGAGACACATTAAGCTTTAATTTAATATATAATATGTCCCATTTGGGTCAGTAGATTGTAAGTTATGATTTGTTAAAGTTAAGCACTGTTTATTATTGAGATTCTCTCGAATCTCACTCTTCCTCACCCAACCATATAGGTGCATTGAGAACCGAGAAGAGGATTACATGAGGGAAATCCGAAGGTGGATCGAAGATGGGAATGTGTCTACTATTTTTGTATTAAACTTACATTTTGGTAGCCTTGTGTGGCTACACAGTTGTATATGTAAATAAATGAACTAAGTTTGAGTAGAGAATTGCCTTAATTGAATTAAAGGAAATAAGAACTGATGGGTAATAACGAAGTTGCAAACCACTAAAATACGCTTCCACAAGATTGTGAAATATTCAGAAAACCCTACTCAATTACAGGTTCGAATCCTATTTTGAGGTTAGAATTTGAAAAGTGTTAAAAAACAAATCACTTAGTGGTTCAAATTTGCTGCGTAAAACTCATCAGAATGAGTGTAAATGTAAGGTGTTACATCTACTACCAACTACTATTAATTTCATCTATATTTCCTAACAAGTATGATGCTTCAAATGTTAGCACACTAGCTGGGTTTTGCCTGTAGGAAATTCATAGCCATTCAATACAGTAAAAGTGCCTTGTATGTATGGGCATGAAATTCATTGGCAAGGATCAAGCCTTTATCAGCTACACACTACTTAAACGCAACTCTGCCTGTCTAGCTCATTAAACATAGTCATGCATATGACAAACTTCTTTCCTGTTTCTTATTTCTCCTTTTGCCACCAGATTTTGGCATGACAGGTGAATTCAAACAAGAATTGCGTGATGGCTTCATTGAAGCTTGTCTCCATCTTGTAAATCGTGATTTTGATGCATTGGCTAAGGACTTTGTCACTCTTGGGTATTTCTGAAATATGATTACATGCCTTTAATCTTCATTTTTTAGTAGACTATTCTCATTGATATAGGTCTAATTTAATTGTAAATTTTATCAGGCTTCTTCCGCCAACTTCTGATAGAGAAGCTGTTACAAAGGCCTTGACAGGTTCTTACTTTATTATGTTTAGGTGAACTTCAATATTTTTCTGACCGTAGTTTGCTGTAGAAATTCATTGCTTTTGCTTTCTAGGGAACATACTAATTACTGATATTGCCTGCATTATTTTGATGTAGGTGTCTTCAAAAATGCTATCGCCAAAGGAGTTCGCAATATCAGCTTTGGAGATCTTCTAGGAAACTTAGGAACTACCATGTAAGTTCTTTATGTTAAGCCGCGTAATATAAGGAGCCAGATAACATTTGTAGCCTTTCTATGTTTGTTAATGGCCCATAAAATGTACCTAGGAATGTTAACTATGTTTATTACGTAAAAACATATCCATACTTATATCTGATTTGTACATTTACCTTCTAGCCACACATATTCTAGTCAAAGTTATATGATAGTAGAATTATAAAATTTCATTGAATTTATTATAATTAAAATTTTTTAAGAAAATAAAAATAATATATAGTATTGATCCTCTCATGCTGACCCAAATTGGAAACAATTGAGTTTTATATCTAGCCAAGATAAGCCTAATGTGCTTAACTAATAGCCTGATTCGAGTGTCAGCTCAATACATGGGAGTGATTCAATTGCAGCAAAATTACAGCAACTATATTTTATTTTACGTAGTTATACTGGCTTGAAATGGCCTGTTGTATAACAAATATAGTCATGATCACATTGTCCACATCTATGTACTCCTTCTAGTCCCTGAATTGAACAAGTGTAATCACATTTTGTCACCAGCTTATTGATGATTAAGAAAGTGTCATGCAGATTCCTGAGCTTCAAGCCGAAACCCATTGTTTGAGATTTCAATCTATAGGATTTAATGATTTTCTAAACCCAACTCCTGTGGGGGATGTAAAGTTAATGTACTAGCTTATAATATACTAAATTAACAACATATTTTCTTCCTGATGCTGTTTGGCTCATTCTTTATGTTTCTTTTTGACATGTTATGTTGTCTTCTTTTTGCAGGTACAAATTCAAATTCAGGATACCTTCATACTTCTCGCTTGTTATCCGAAGGTGATTCTTTTGAATGTAATATTAAGTTCATGTCTTTACTTAGTTCCTTATAATTTATAAAATTTTATTTTCTCTTTCAGCCTTGCTGTACTCGAAGGAATTGCTGTTAGCTTTAATCCGGAGTACAAAGTTCTGGGTAGTACTTACCCTTTTATTGCGAAAAAAGTGCTTACTGACAGCTCTCCTCAGCTTAAATCCTCCTTGCAGACTCTTCTTTATAAGGTAAAGCACGAAACAACACGTTTATATGTTACTTGACTTGTTCTGTTTGCCATAGCTTTTCTCCTTTTAGTGACTCAATTACAAATTGCAATATTGACTGATGTACTTCATCAGGATGGCATGTTCAGAATAGATCGTCTAGAGTCTTTGGTAACAGAGGTAACTTTATCCTTTTTGTTTTTCGTTTGCTTTCTTAGCTATTGCCTATTTGAAGTTGAATTGGTAAATATGTGGGAACTTGTTAGTTCTTTGGGGTTTATCTTTCTTATCAAGTAACACACCCGATATCATGTTCAAGATTTTAAAACATGTACTTGTTTGATTTAGTTTTATTCATAACTATAGGATATATGAAGCCATATATATGTGGAAAGTTTTCATATGTTGATTCAGTTTCGTAAACATCCTTTGAATTTTTCAGTTGAACAGGTTGAGTGATAGAAACCTGATGATAAAAACAGGCAAATATTACCACAAAAATACAGCAGAAGAAATGAGGGAAATCCTTACGGTTTACTATTAAATTCTGTAAAGTACTGAATCAATGTTACAGAAGGGGCCTATGCCCCTGTTCCACCCAGATTTGACTAGGAACAAAAACAAATACTAAAATCATAGAACAACCCTCAAGTACAGAAATCAAGCCACTGACATTGAAGAGGCCAGTTTCTTTTCACCACACTCAAAATACAAAGTGTTCCCTGAGCCTACTACAAATGGCAGAGAGACTTTCACTTCCCCCAACATAGGCTATACCCCCTGGCAGCTCCAAAAAAGCTCATAATAGAACATACTTTCCCTTACAGCAGGATCCGTAGGACAGGCATCTAAACCAGCAGTATTTTCATCTTCTACCCTCTTGGTCTCCCCTGATTCCCTCCTATATATCTCTGTAAATTTACCAGCTCTATCATCGAGCAAGACAGGTTTAATCTAAATCATCGTTGGTTCTTAGTACAGTTGAAACCCTTCACATTACCTACTTTTATTTTCTGTGGGAGCCATGTTCTTAAATATATCACGTTGCTCTAGAAGACTGGAAAGGGTACTAGTTTCATCACCCTGGTGTATAAACCTGTTATGGAATGTTAATGAGAATGTGAAAGGGTTTATAGTTACTGTTAGTCAGTTAGATAGATAGGTAGTGAATAAAAGCCGTTAGTTAGTTAGGAAATAATACCGTTGGGTGGTATTAGAAATGAGGAGCCTGTAAATAAGACATAAGGTATCCATTGTAAATCACTTGTGATTCAGATGTGAACAACAGAAGCATATTCAGAAATCTCTCTTCTCTACTGTTTCTCCCTCCTTTCTCTCTCTCTTACATTCATGTTCTAATACCAATGGTATTATACCATAACAAAACCCAATAGGCTTACCGATGTTGATTTTGGGCTCAGATCTCTGCCCAACATTATTTAGGCCTTAAGTAATGTCTAAAGCTCTTGGGCAAACCTCACAATGGGCCCAGTTTATTTGCACATAATTGAACACAGATTTGAAAACAGAACTTGAGCGAATTGACACATATGACAGATAAAGAATAACATGCTTAGCAAAAATTATTAATGAAATCATATTAATTTCATGAGTCAACATTTTTTCCTCTTATTCACGTTTTTTTGTTGTTGATTTATTAGAAACAATTGAGTTGTAGTGTGAGGAAAATGAGACATAATATAAGAAAAGATAGATAATGAAAGCAAACGATGTGAAGTGAACACTTCAATAAATTATATTGTTGGCCATGCTGACTGGTTCAAAGCCGAATAGGCTTTACATTCAGACATAAATTTAAGCTTGGTCACCGAAATTTAAGCCTGGCCCTACCAAGTTGGGCCATAACCATGGGCTAGCCTTTTATTGGCTAGATCAACATAGCCTTGTGGAGAATACATATGAGACATTGCACAAGTTAGTGCCTTTTGTCTTCCTTTCCAATCAATTTTTGTCTATTGCTTTTCCTTTTTCAGTACTTAAAACTAACAAATTCTAAATGACAGTCTCTCCGTGCCAAAACAGACAAGGCCATAGTTAAAAAACAAAGTGACAACAGTGATTCAAGGATGGTTATAAAGGAAGTCCTTTCTTTTACACTAACGGAAAAGGTAGCTTAAGTTTGTCTTTCTCCTATTAAGTTTTCCATCCAGTGACTGATGCTAGTCGTTTCTTCTCCTTATCTATTTGGCTTTTCATGCTAAAAATTGCAGGGTTCATTTGTGAGGGAAATCATTCTTCAGGAACTTGCCAAAGTATGTTTCTTCTTTTGAGGTCCCCTACAATTACAATAAGGGGTGAATTAAGAAATCATTGTACTTTATGTTCCATCACGTCCATAATAGTACAGCATGTGAGCTCATGCTAATGGCTTGCTGTACTCATAACTGTCTGTTGTACTATTATAAACGTGATGGAACATAAAGTACTACAATTTAACTGCAGTTATGCGCTATGTTACAATACATTGTCAAGAAAGGAAACAAAAATAGTTGACTTAATGGCATGATATATCTAGAGTGGTGGCTTTCATTCTACAATTAGCCAACTAAATAATGTGGACTAAATTGGTTTAGTCAATTCTAAAATAGATCTTATTTAATTAGGCATTTCGCTAATGCAGGGTTTGGATGCACTTGGGCTAGCAACCTTGGATTCTATAACTTCAACGGCTGCTGCAAATATACCTTTCAGTGCTTTCTTTACATACCCTCTTATGACTAATGAAGACGTGAACAACCTCAAAACGTTCCAACGCCTGGTGGTATTGATGTTGGGAAGTACAAGAGGTGAAGACTCTAATATGGTGAGATTTTTAGTTCATTTAGTAGAAAACCGTGTGTATGTGTAGTCAAAACTACAAATGAGTGTACGATTTTATATCACTTGAACTGGGACAGATGTACAAAACTCAGAAATTTTGGTTTCTCGCATGAGGCAAAGGAGTAGGAAAAGTCTAAAAGCACTGATTTAGGATGTTTCAATATTATATCATTATAAATTACTATCTTCACAAATGAGTGTGAAGGAAACACAATAAAAATGACTCAAAACAGTTTTTTTAGGCACATCAAAGTGAAGGCCATACCCTAACACACTCTTTCATGCTGTCAAAATGGACCTTGTATTGGTACTCATATGACAAATATAGTTTGAGAAAAGTAAACATTATTGATATAACTTAGTTAACTTGTGCTGCTGACCTGGTGCTTCAATAAAAAGTATTTTTCATAATACTTTAAGGATTTCCTAATAGAATGTTCTTGTGTAGTCAAATGACTCGAGTTAGTTCTTGATAGGTTTTTGTCTTGTAGGGAGGTAGGCAGGTCCAGGTTGGTCCGTACAAGAACCAGCAAGAGGAAGTATCACTAGTATTAAGTCGTCTTGAATCAATTCAAGAGATTCTTCCTGTTCTTTCTGTTATACCAGAGGTAAAATTAGGCATTTGCAAATGTGGCACATCTAATTTGCTTACTCTTCCTTACAGATACAACTCATTATTAGTTATACTGTCACTTGATTTTTTTTTTTTTTTTTTTTTTTTGGTTTTGGAAAAGAAAAGCGAATAGCTATATTCAAAAACTCAATATTTACCATAAAAAGGGGATTACTCCAGCTAGTACTACTCAAAAAATGTAAAACCTCAACTTATAGTTTTTGTATGCCTTCTCTTATCAATCAAAATATGTTTCCATAAGATCACTAATCATGCTAATGCATATACTATCAAGTTTGGGATTTTCTTCCTTGAAGTTAACATCATTCTTGTTCTGCCAAATCACTCTATAAAAAATAGACGCTTTTAACTTGAAAATAGGCTGAGCTTTATGTTTGGATTGAATAAACACATGGTGTCGTATTCCAAAACAAGAAAAAAAAAACCAATATTAAAATGCACACTTAGCATCAGATTCCATAAGATCCCAGTAGAAAACCTGCATTCAAAGAAAAAGATGGCCTCTGATTTTGAGATGAACATTACAAAACCACATTTTCTCTTGATAGTGTTTGCTATTTCTGAAATATTCATATTTATTTGTAAATGTTGGCAGCTTCCAACAGAATCTCAGCAACAGTTGCTTCAGCTGCCAGTTGACCTGGCTCAACGGCTGATATCCCGTGCCGCTGCAAGAACAATAAGAAGAGTTCTGTTATGATGTGCTTAAAATTCACGTCGGATAAAGGATTTATGGAGCATCTGAAATTGTTGAAATTGTTTGTCTCCATGGTCTCGTGAATTCAACAACTGAGGTTTGGAAAATAAGTAGAACTTTTGACTTGCAGGGCCTTTTGGACGGTGAGTGCCACAAAGGACACTGTTTAAGTCGGTTAAAGATTTTATGATTCAACGCTTACAAGATGTCCGATGCCTCAAAGCTTTTCATGTCTAAATTAAGATTCAAGCCTAAAGATTTTGATGTATAAATAGAGAATTCATTTTATAAATATGTAAATGCTATTGGGTATTGAATTTTTTTCTTTTTTTCTTTTTTCAATTTGATAACTTGTATTGGCCTTATCCACAGCATCCTAATAATTAGAAATAAAGTATACCGTGTGAAATTTTTATATATTATCTCACATGGTTTACTTTATGGAGAAATTTTTTATGATTAAATTAGAACAAGTGAATTTTATACTGAAATAAATTAAGAGTTTTAATAACAAATGCACCCTACAATCTTCACCATGAATGCCATATAGATTAGTCATACACGATACTTCAATTTACTGTGTATGAAATTTATAATTTTTTTTCCTATTACTCCTATTGATTATGCATATTAAAGGGATTTTCTTAAATAAGCTAGTTTCTAATTCAAATGATTAAATGGATTGTTTTAGAAAAACTAACATTTTTTTTATAAATATCTAATTTAAATAATGTTTTTAATCTCTGTAAATTAATTATTTAGTTTTTATTTTTAAAACTAGATGGAGTATAAATTGTCCGTATTTTTTTAAAAAAATATTATTTTTAATGAAATGAAATATAAAGAAACAAAATTAATCTAGATATGATTTTTTTTAAAAAGTAATTATCTTTTAAATAGGTCTTAAGGTGAAAATTTATGAGAAGTAATGTTATTTTGAAAAAAAAAATTAATTCAATATTATCCTGAGAATGTTAAAAGTAATGTTGTCTTTTTCATTAAAAAAGTTAATAGTCAATGTTATTTTTTTAACGGTCTAAGGCAACATTGCTACGTTTCGAAATTTCTAAAGTGACATTGAACTTAACCAAACTTTCAGGTCAACATTACTCGTCAACAAAAACTTTCATGATAAATTTGTACCTTGATCCTTTAAATATTTATTATTGATAGTTTACAAACTAATATCTTATTTTTACAAGGGATACATCACAGGTATATATACATGGATACATGGAGCGTTCACTGAGAATAATAAATGCCCATTGACTAACTTCTTCTTAACTCCTAACATATTAATTACATCAGATGTTTTACTAACAATCTTATTAAATGCTTATTGACATTTCACTGACATTCTCCTTCAAATTGGAGCGTAGATGTCAATCAAGCCTAACTTGTTATAGAGATAGTCAACCCGGATTCTATTTAAGGCCTTAGTTAAAAGATCTCTCAACTGATCACTAAATCACACGTGCCATGTAGAAATAAAATTTTCTTTTATCTTACCACGTACAAAGTGGTAGTCAATCTCAATATATTTTATAAATTCATGAAATACTGAGTTGGAGGCTATATGCAGAGCAACTTTATTGTCACATCACAGTTTTACAGGCAATGACATAGCAAGACTGACTTCCTTCATTAATTGGTAAATCCACACAATTTCCTATACTAACTTAGTTATGGCTCTATGCTCAGCCTTAACACTAAATCTAGAAACCACATCCTGCTTCTTGCTTCTCTAGGACACCAAGTTTCCACCCACAGACACACAATATTATGTAGTAAATTTCCTAGTTGCCTTTGACCCTGCATAATTTGCATCACAGAAAGATTCAATTTTGGTGTGACCATGATTTGTATAGAGTATACCACGACCAAGTGAACCCTTTAAGTAGTGTAAGACATGCTCCAAAGCTTCCGACTGAGCAACGATTGGTGCTGTCATGAATTGGCTAAGCATACTAACAGGAAAGGTCACATTAGGATAAGTTACCGTGAGATAGTTTAATTTTCTAATCATTCTACGGTATCTCTCAGGAAATTCAAATGATTTAATCTTTTCTGGATCAACTTTACTTCTCACTTCACTGAAGATTATAAAAGAAACACCACTATTGTATTGCTATTTTGCAATAGCATGATTGCTTTACTATTTTGCAAATGTAGAGGATTTATTCTCTTTAAATCAAAGAGAGATGCTTAATCAAGAGTTTGTTACTGATTCCCCTCCCTCTTCTCCTTTTCCACACAATAATAGTAATAATAAAAGCCTTCACCCATACTGAAAATTTGTTCTTCCAGAGGCTATCTTCTCCCAATTAAACCTTATCAGATGTGAGCCTCCAAAGAATGTGCACAAGCACTTGAATAATATAGGGTCCAATCTGCTCGCTCATAAAGAATCTCCTCAAAACTAATTGTAATTTTCTGACTAGTTTTCTTCCCTTTGTGTATTTGAAATTGAGAAGGGGGGGGGGGGGGAATACAACAGATTGACTAGTGACAATAATACGAACTTAATTTCCTGAAGCTGCACTATGACAAAGTGTAACATGAGAATTCTTTATTGCTGCCTACAAAATAAGATGTGCATTTTATCTGTAATACTTTACATCAGATGTATATACTAATTATAAGGTGAAAACACCAAGACCAAGCGTTCTTAAGTGGGTAAGTACAGATAATTTGACACCTTAATAAATTGAAGCTAAGGTAAATTTATGGAAAACAACAGAAAATTAAAAGGATTTTACTTAGGATGGATTATCAACAGACGTGCTATTGGCACCCCCCAGAAACTTCTCAATTTGTAGAAGCACCTGATGAGATTCAATGATCAGATTAACAGAACTGCCAGCAGAAATGCAACTCTATAGATCAAAAGTAACATACAAGAAATCCCTTTTTGGGTCTTGAACATATAAGTGAATTTTCAATTTGATCCTTGGAAATCATTTCTTTCCATTTAATCACTTAATTAACACTATGCATGCAATGTTGCCTTTCATCCCATTTCATCTAAAATTTAATACCAAATTTCATAATTTTATGACTTGAATTTTATTTTTTTACCTGAGATCATTAACTCATAACTCAAATTTCATGTCCAAGTCTAAAAAGTGGATTCTTTGCTCATTTTAATAAGTACATAATGTAAAATAAAGATATCTTCCAACTATCACTTATTAAAACAATACACACACTTATCATCTAAAAAATAAAAAATTTAAAACTTTAAAGCTGGACTGTCCAACATTAAATTGGACAATTCAAGTCTCGAGGATCAGCACATGGTGCTCAACCTGGAGATGAGTGCCAAAATCAAAGTCCCAGTCAACACAGTTAGATTTGACGTTAAATTTTGTACGGAGATGAGATAGAAGGTGAAATTGCAAGCACTTTAATGATTGAATAGCTAACTTGAAAGAAATGGAATGTGAAGGACCAAATTGAATGTTCACCTATCTCTTCAAGAACCAAATAGAATTTCCTTCAGAATGAGTT
Source organism: Albizia julibrissin (assembly GCA_037074505.1). NCBI lineage: Eukaryota > Viridiplantae > Streptophyta > Magnoliopsida > Fabales > Fabaceae > Albizia > Albizia julibrissin. The sequence goes on along the minus strand of CM073477.1, from coordinate 54,352,805 downwards.
CTTCTCAGGGGATACTGTAGTTCAGATTTTGCAAAACAAAGGAAATAGCACAAAAGAGGAAGAGTAAGAAACCTCAGTTGCTATGGCAGCAGGTGGAATATTTAGGACGTCTTCATCACCTAAATTGGCAGCAACGTCTGAAATGTTAAAAGAAGAGAAAATGAAGACCTTTCAGCAAGGACAGATAAAACGCATGTCTTCAAGATTAAGCCAAATACTTGAAGAAAACCTCATTTAAATTCTCCTCAAAATAGATATTCTAGATCATGATCATAAATGAAAATATATCTTTCCAGCTAATAAGTATACCATTCAGCAAATCTGAAGGTAGATAATAAAATCTTTGGCACAGGACAGCTAAATTACAGACTGAAAAGGGAAAGATAAAACACATTTTGCTGATAGATAACCAAATGCTAAATATTTGTTGCTATAATACAAAATCCTCTGATCCTATTTATAGGGCAGATAGGAGATTTATTTTGGTCCTATTTATAAGTCACATCATTAAATTTTTTATATAAATGTACAATTTTACCCTTCATTTATTATTATATCGACTTTGTTTTCATGAGGTATATTGTATATTAAATAGGAGTATAAGTTGGAAAGTTGTCAAATTTTAAAGCAAGAGTTAATAAGGTTTAAGGTTTTTCTTGGTCTATGTAAAACATGCTGCAAGAGACATATAAATAGAAGCAAAGGAGTATATAATCAAATCCACATCAGTTACTTCCTGAAAACAGATCCTGCATGAAAAGTTCTAATCTTTCTTCATTTCACATAGCTCTTGTTAATAGGATTTATGGTGCTTATGAAGGTTCATTGGGTTTTAGGTTTGTCCTACAAATGTGAAGCAGTTAGGGTAGATCCAGAGAAAAGAAGTTTAGGGTATTATTGCAAGAGAAACACCGTGGCAGCAAGCTCAACATGCAGGAATCTGCTGCATTGGCTGGATCATATAATGCAAGAACTTATAAGCAGAACTGTCTGACTTGGCAGGTCCTTCAAGATAGGATTAAGATTTTGGCCTCTTTGTTACGCATACCAAATGGCTGTATGAAGAATCCATAGTCAATAAATGTTTAAACGGATCAGAGATCTTTTGTACTTTGCAATGTGTTCTCTTTAAGCTTATGTGATAGAGTTTGTAGTTCCCCACCCATGCATGCTTACTCTTCTCATACCTTGATAATCATTTTCCTTCATTAAAAGCTTGTTTGGAATAGAGATTGGAGCATTCAAAAGTATCTTTTTAATCATGATTTACGGAATACGAAATAAGTATGTTAGAGGAGTTTTGTCTTGACTTGCGTGAAATTGTTTATAATAAGCAATTAAAAGCTGTATTTAGTCCAGGCATGATATCAACATCTCTACCATAAATAGGATAACTTTGCAGCTAGACCAAAGACCAATTTCTTGAGACTGAGAAAATTCAGAGTCATTCAAGTAAATAAATGGACAATTACATACCTAAAAGGGAAACTGTGATATCAGCATTGGCATATGCATCAGATCTCTTCTTGGAAATAGGGAAAAGCCCTACAAAAGCCTGCAAAGAGGAAAGGAAATTTTCAAAGATAAACAAAATCCTCTGGAGTTCAATTTTCGAACAGATAAAACAAAAAAATGAAACCCAAAATAGGGAGATGGTGAATAAAGAAAAAATATTTCAAGCTGGAGGGTGGGTATCAATTTAGAACAGATAATTAGAAACCACCTTAGTGTATGCGTCGCCTGTGCTATCTAAAAGAGGGCGAGAACCAGTTCCCCCAGCAGCAATTCTCTTAGCCAAGGCATCTAGAGGTACATTTAAATAGACAGATATTCCTCGCTTGAAATATTCCCTGAAAATTCAAACCACAATAAGACCCTAGAGCATTGATGATTCCCACCAAAGTAGATTTAGATTTCACTCATTAGTCATTAATGAAACCAATAAATAGTAAGCAAAAAAATGGTTAGAATTTAGGCTTACCAATTAACAGGACGAACCACAGCTCCACCACCAGTTGCAATAACTTTGCAGGACATCAAGGACAACTCCTTCAGTGCCTCACTCTGTCTTATGAAAGGGGGAAAAAGTTACTTTATGACTAACTATGCAAATAAGATTCTAATGTCATATGAAGGCCACCTTATGGGTGATTCTGAAATCACAAAATAAATGAGAAAGTGCATGTTTTTAATGTCTTTAAACAAACCTATTAAATGCAAAAGCTGGTGAAATTTTAAATTAAAATATAGCAGAACAGCCAAGTATGAGGATTGCAGACGGAAGCTTACATCACATATGGCATTGCTTGATGGATATATTTTAATTGTCATATCTTTAAAAACATGATTCAGGATGATCTTGCATATCATGTAACCAAGCTACTACTAGCACATAGCACATTAGGTGGAACGGGGCAAAGGACAGAAACAAATATATACGATATGATCTTTGCTTTTTAAACAAAACAATCATAGCATAATGGTTAAACAAATTGGAAAATAGAGATTAGCATAAGTAACATGGCATGACAAAGAGGTATAGTAAATAATCATAATAATACTAATACTATTTTACTTCAACAGCACCTTCAGTACGTTGAAATGTAGACTGACATCCATAGATTTATACATAATACCAGTTTCATAACAAGAGATGAACAACTAAAAATCACCTATTTTTTGAGAGCGATGGAGATAAGATACAGCGTAATAGGAAGAAGCATGGAAGACCTATGGGCCGGTGTAGAAATCAGCTCACTAACCTCAATATCTCTGAAGAAGCTCTCACCATACTGATTAAATATTTGAGCAACAGAAATTCCACCCATGAATTCTTCCACAAAATGGTCACTGGCAAATGTACCAAAAGAAAAAAGCTACATAAAAGAGATGTTTCAATCATAATTTAAACTCGAGTTACCTTGCAAAAGCATATTTTGTGAATAAACTCCCAAGTAAAGCTCATGCACCAGACAAAATGTAGGAGGAAACCTATGTAATACTTAACTACCGTTGGCTATATAAAAACAACAAAATTTATCTTCATGCTGCAACAGGAAAAGTAATTTTTGGTGTCTTCTTTCAATTATTAGTGTAGGTGAACAGAGAGGAGAATAGGGAAAAATATATTCTGAATTATACATCTAATTCATATGCACAAGGAGGTATTTATACATAAGTGTAAGCCCTTAGAATTAAATGGGCCTATTATGATAATTGATCCTAATCATCTAATCCCTGATTTCTCTTGTGATCTAATTCTTGTGATCCTAATAAATACATAATATTTCCTAACACTCCCCCTCAAGTTAGAACGTAGATGTTAATCAAACTCAACTTGTTACAAAGGTAGTCAACCCAAGTCCCATTTAGAGCCTTAGTTAAAAGATCACCCAATTGGTCGCTGGACCTCACATGTCCCGTAGAAATGAAGTTCTCCTTGATTTTATCACGTACAAAATGACAGTCGATCTCAATGTGTTTCGTTCATTCATGAAACACAGAGTTGGACGCTATATGCAAAGCAGCTTTGTTATCACACTACAATTTCGCAGGTAATGATGTGGTAAGGCCAACCTCCTTCATTAACTGGTGGATCCACACAATTTCCTGTACCGACTGAGCCATGGCTCTATACTCAGCTTCTGCACTAGAGTGTGAAACCACATTCTGCTTCTTGCTTCTACAGGATACTAGATTTCCACCCACAAGCACACAATATCCTGTAGTAGATCTCTTGGTAGACTTCGACCCAGCATAATTCGCATCACAAGCATTCAATCTCAGTGTGACCATAATCTGTATAGAGTATACCACGACCAGGTGAGCCCTTCAAGTAATATAAGACATGCTCCAAAGCTTCCCACTAAGCCACAGTCGGTGCTATCATGAATCGGCTAAGCACACTCACTAGAAATGTAACATCAGGACGAGTCACCGTGAGATAGTTCAACTTCCCAATCAATCTACGGTATCTCTCAGGGTAGGCAAACGGCTTAATCTTCTCAGGGTCAACCTTGTTTCTTACATTTTCTGGTATTTCATCAAATGGTATGCTATCATCAATATCCAAAAAAGGATTGGGAATCATGGGAAAGCTACTCGGGGCTGCCCCAAGTTTTCCGATCTCCTTTAGCAGATCCAGAACATATTTCCGTTGTATCAAAAGAATACCTTTCTTGCTTCTCATAACCTCAATCCCAAGAAAGTATTTTAACTGACCCAAATCTTTCGTTTGGAAATGAGAATTCAGGAAGACTTTTAGTGATGAGATTCCAGATGTGTTGCTCCCCGTAATAATAATATCATCAACGTATACTACTAAGAGGATCAAGCCAGCTTCCGTTCGCTAATAAAACACAAAATGGTCACACTTACTTTGATTCAGACCAAAGTCCTTAACCATCATACTAAACCTGTCAAACCATGCACGAGGACTCTGCTTCAGGCCATATAGCGATTTGTTAAGATGATATACCTTCCTACACTCCCCCTAAGCAACAAAGCCAGGTGGTTGCCCCATGTAAACCTCTTCAAGCAAATCACCATTCAAGAAGGCATTTTTGACATCCAACTGATAAAGTGCCCAACCATAAGTGGCTGCTAGAGAAATAAATAGACGGACAGAGGATAATTTAGCCACAGGGGAGAAAGTTTCAGAATTGTCAACATTATATGTCTGAGCATAGCCCTTGGCAACGAGCCATGCTTTCAAGCGTTCCAAGGTGCCATCAGCCTTGGTTTTGATGGCGAAGACCTACTTGCAACCAATAGCCTTCTTGCCCGGGGGTAGATCAACAAGATTCCAAGTACCTGCTTTATCAAGGGCCATCATTTCATCCTCCATAGCAACACGCCAACCCGAATGGGCTAAGGCTTGATGGAGAGTAGTAGGGATGGTAATTGAGTCAACAAAAGTTATAAACGAACAGGATGGAGGAGAAAGATGATTATATGAAACAAAAGAGGAAGTAGGATAGGCACATGTATGTTTACCTTCGTGGAGAGCAATGGGCAAGTCATTATCAGAAGTGTCAGGGACTGTGTACAGATCTAGCTCAGAGGCAGGAGAGGAAAGGACTGAATCAGGATCAGATGCCGAAGCGGGCACTACTGGTGAGTCATAAACAGGAGCGGCAACATTACTTTCCTTGGGACGCTTTCGGTAAACATGATGGATAGGAGGTTTTCCTGGAGCCGGTATAGTTGCTTGCACAGGTGGTAAACAGACCTCATAAACCAATACATCATCAAGGGCGTTAGGGTTGACCAAGGAAGAGGGCAGAGTAGACACAGGGAAGAACGGAGTAGACTCATGGAAGGTAACATCTGTAAAGACAAGATAACGCCGAAGACTGGGAGAATAGCATCGATAACCCTTTTGAACTCTAGAGTAACCAAGGAAGACACACTTGAAAGATTTTGGATTAAGTTTGGTAACTGTAGGACGAATATCTTGAACAAAACAGACAAAGCCAAATATTTTAGCGTCAATAGGAAATAGGGGTTTGGAAGGAAACAGATAGGTGTATGGAATGTCACCATGAAGGACAGGAGTGGGCATACGATTGATAAGGAAGCAGGCAATGGACACAGAATCAGCCCAAAAAAGTTTTGGAATGTGCATTTGAAACATCAAGCCCGAGCAACTTCTAGTAAGTGTCGATTCTTTCTTTCGGCAACACCATTTTGAGCAAGGGTATCGGCACAGGAGGACTAATGAATCATGTCATGGGTAAGCATATAGTCATGAAAGTGGGTGGAAAAAATACTCTTTAGCGTTATCACTCTACAAAGTTTTCACAGAGACACCAAACTGATTTTTTATCTCAGCACAAAAATTGCAAAAGTGAGAAAATAACTCAGAACGACTTTTCATTAGGTATAGCCAGGTAGTTCGAGAAAAATCATCAACAAACGTAATAAAATACTTAAAACCAGACATGGACACGACAAGACAAGGACCCCAAACATAAGAATGAACCAAATCACAAGGGGACGCAGCCTGTTTATTGACGCGAGGTGTCAAATGAACACAATGATGTTTGGAAAACTGACACAACTCACTCTAAGGACGACACATGATGAAACTGAGGATACAATTTCTTCAATGAAGACAACGACATATGACCAAGGCAACAATGAACATCAAAAGGAGAGGAACCACCAGAACAAGCAACAAAACGCAACACCCGATCATCAAGAAAGTAATGACCACCTGCTTCATAACCCCTACCAATAATCCACTTTGTCGTAAGATCTTAAATCAAACAATGGTCAGGGAAAAGTGATATAAAACAGTTCAATTGGCGAGTAAGTTTGTTAGGAAACAGAAGACTAAATGCAAGATCAGGCACATTAAAGACGGATGACAAGGAAATAGAAGATATAGGGGTAACAGTGCCAGATCCAAGGACACGGGAGGAGGAACCATTGGCGATTGTTATCGAAGTGGGGTTGGCGTAAGGTGCATATGTAGAGAACAAGTAATGGTTACCTGTCATGTGATTAGTGGCACCGGAATCAATGATCCACTTAGATGAAGCAGTAGCAAGGCACGAATCATAGTTCTCTATAGCAAGTGCAGTCGGTGTGGGAGAAGCACCAGAGGATTGAGCCATATGAGAAGGATCAGATGATTTAGCCATATGAGCAGCACCACTACGTTGCAGTTTATGTTGCAACTTGAGACAGTAACGTTTGGTATGCCCTGGTTCTTTGCAATAGAAGCAGACAATAGGACCAGGGGTTAAAGGATTGTTGCCTTGTCGTGGAAGACTTTGGTTTCGGGTACCAATAGAAGATGGAGTGCTATTTCTAGGTTTTGAGAAGCCCTAGGACCGGTTATCAGTGGGACCCTAGCCAGCTAATGCACTAGCAGTGGAAGTTGGGTGGGAGAGGCTATCTGCACACAGGACACGAGAATAGACATCCTGAAGCGAAGGAAGTTTAAAACTAGACAAAATCTGGGAACAAACTGTCTCATAGGCCAGATCAAGAGCAGTAAAGAAACTGATAATAGCCTGTTTTTCCATATTGTCAACCTGTACCTGAAGGTCAGTCGTAGGTGGCATCAACATCTTCAACTCCTCGTACATTTTCTTAAAGTCCATATAAAAATTCTTCAAAGAACGGCCCTGCTGTTCAGCACGATAAAACCTCTTACAGACATCGTGTATACGGGTAATAGAGATAATGATGGGTTGGCTCTGATGCTACAGATTTTCATAAACAGTTATATCTGATGCACTGTCAACTGCTTTTTTCTACCAGTTGTACACTGTAAACTGGAAGAAGAAAAATATAGCTCATACCATTCTTGTTTGCTGTAGTTCTTACTCAATTTGTGCTTTTGTTCCAAATATAGTTTTGAGGAACTCACTGCCTGTGTTCAGCTCACATTCTACTTCCCATGATTTGGCGAATAAAGAAAAATTCCAAAAGTTGATTCACAAAATACAATAACAGCGGTCACTTTTCAATGTTCTTCAGAAATAGCAACTAGCATCCAAACTAAAATACCATTTTCTATAAGATTTTTCTTCACAAGCAAGTAAATCAGAATTATAGATACACAACCTTGTCCCCTAATGCAACTTGTACACTGAGCACAGTGTATTGTGCATGCCAGATTGTATTGATACTCCTTACACATGGTTAAATAGATATGAGTGTTGTATCATGGTGTATTTGAGGATCATACCAACTAAAGAATTCATTCACTAACCTGTCAACAAAAGAGTAATTCAAAGCTTCTGACAAAATTTTTCCCACAGTTGTTTTTCCAGATCCCATCATGCCTGAATATAGAACACTACCAAAATTGTTCATAGAGAATAACAAATAGTTGAATACATAATAATGGACTATGCAATTTACCCACCGACAAGATATATGTTGCATCCGTTTAAATGTGAGCTGACCTCTTGACCCTTTGTCTGAAATTTCCAGTTAATGACTTTAGAGGGGAAAATGGGAGAAAAGGGAGAAAAGTAACAATACCAATAAGCTCCATAGTCATACCTTTAACAGCCAATTTTCATCAAAATAAGCATCACACTTTATAGGTTCCACAGTGGGAGCTAGAAAACAATATACATGAATTAATATGTTAATCGCCAAGAAAGTAAACATATAAACACCCAGAAACACATTTTAAACTTTTCTATAGATGCATACACCTAAGTTTCAGTGATCTTAGTCCAGATTACAGGGCAAAAAAAAAAAAAAAATAGTTGCTCGAAAAGTTTTTAATAATACAACTCCAACATAGCATTGGAAGTTCGGAACTTTTAACTGCTTGCTGCTATCCATAACAAATTAAACCTTAATTTTTTGCCTAGGAAAATGTGGCATCATGTGGTTCCCCATTGCAGCTTCAAGGCTCTAACAAGCTAGTATATTCCTCCGGAGAGTAGACTATCCTCGAGTACTATTATAATCAAAGGGCAAACTTTAATTTTTTAATGGAAACAATATTCAACCTCTTTGTCTATACTTCTCAGATAAACTTACTGGATATATCAGCTGTGCTCATTTAAAGTTCTTTATATAAAAAAAATACCCATATATTAGGAAAAATGTCGTAGGCTTACCTTGTGAACTCTTTGTAGAATGAGAAACTTCCAAACATTTTGCCTCCCATGTTTTAGATGCATGTTTCCACTGCGGATAATCACTGAGATTGTTCGTCTTACTTACTGGCAACAAACTATTTGATCCCCTTCCAAAGACTTTTGATTCAAACCATGTGCAGTATTGCAGTGACTGACCACAGATTGTCCCCATTGCTTCAATGCAGGAAGATAAAAACAAAAGTTGGAAATAAAAACCGTGCCTCATAGAAAAGCAGGTCCGACACTGTTAGGCATGTAACTGAGGGATCATGAAGTTGTTGAGTGCTAGAAAGCTAACTATCCAACTCTTTTCAGATGCTAGCATTAATCAACTAGCTTCTTAGCTGCCCATCACTTAATCACTTAGCTACATGCCTAACAGAAGCATTTTCTAATGCTTTTATGAATTTTTGTAGTTTCTAAGGTCTTTGACCATTGTCCATGTGTCTCCATAATTTAGGCTATTATATGGTTCCTGCGCCTATCTAGATTTAAAAATTGTTGAAGAGACCACTGTAATTTCAGATCACCATATTCAGGGCCACTCTATGGATTAAGTTTGTTAGAAACATGAAGCTTTTTGAAATTATTCTGGAACAGTTCATCTCATTTAGTCAATTCTGCTTGGTGTTCAGATATACTGAATCTGTTAAACTTGAATGCTGTTTGGAGGGGTAATGACCATGAAAGCGAAATTTTTAGTCAAAAATGATTACAATGAATGATGGCCCAGCAAAATGCAAGGAGGGATGGACTGTATGGAGCTTGAATAAGAAATCCAGACCCCCATTATGCATAGAAAATTTAGCTGGAAAGTTTTCCTAAGAGTTAACACAAGTTCTATCAGCTTTTCTTCCCCTTTTGTTTCCGTTATTCTTCAAGTTAATTGAATATTGAAAAGGCACTAGAACTAAAAGCAGAAAGCTTGAGTAAAGACACCAGAATAAGAAAACGACAGAAAGAGAGAGAAAGAGAAAAAAGGAATCAGAAGAAAAAGAAGAATATAGTACCAGAGGACAATGTCGACAGAAATGTAGACACTGCGAAGTTCAGAAGAGTTACACAGTTCACAGTTGACATGAATTGGTAGGTGGCGAAATGGAAGAAAGCGTGGGCTTCCGAAGTAAAGCCTTCCCATGATCAAAATCACAAGCGACTGTTGTTTGGTTGGATGGGAATGGAGGGCAGGTTGTACGTTTTTTTTTATTTTTATTTTAAATTAAGGATTCTTTCTCTCTCTCTATTTTGATAAACTAAATAAGGTATTTTTTCTTCCTTACTCTCAAACCAAACATACGTACTACAAAAATAGTTAATAATAGCCCGCAACCTAACAAGTGTGCCAATTTGGAATTTATCTTTTTGGGTAAAATGAAAAAGAAAAATACCTTTGCAATACCAAGAAGATAAATATGGGTCTTGAATTTCAATGATACCAAATGAATTTAAAATTTGAAATATTGAGAAAAGGTAAAAAGTGACATCATTGCATTGTTTTTATTTTTTTAAAAAAACAAAGCCTTAAGACTATTGCCAACCGTTAGAGTTCTATTGCTCTTGTCGATGATCGCTTTAGTTGCCTTATATTTGTTGTTTTTTAAAAAATTTCTAAAACAAAAATAGTTCACAATAAAGCTGATATAGTAAATATATCCTTATTACTAAACATTTTTTAATAACTATTTTTGTTTCACTATTTACTATTCTTGTTTTAAAAGTTCAAAAATATATTATGACCTTTATTGGAAACAAGTCAATATCAAAATCGTAGTAAATAATGAAACAAAAGTAATTATTAGTAAATTGTCTACAATAAGGACCCTCTTTATTACTTTGATCTTGCTATTTACTATTACTTTATTAGTTTAACTTTTGACTACTCTTGCTTCATCAATTCAAAAGAAAAAAAAAAAGGGTATTTAAAACTTTGCCTGCAGCCAACCAAAATAGTCAATAGTGAAACCATAGTAGTAAATAGTGGAAAAATAGTTATTAGGAAGTTATCAGCAATTCTATTTACTAATTTTGTTTTACTATTAACTACTCTGATTTTGATATTGACTACATTTGTTTTGAAAATTCAAAAAAAAAAATAGTTTGTTATAGGTGATCGGTCGTTGCCATTAAAGCTCCAGCAATAGGTTACAGTCAAAGTTGCTAGAAGCTCTAGCAACCGACAAAGATTTTAGAATTTTTTATTAAAAAAAAAGTGTAGGGAATGATATCATTTCCCACAATTTCTAACATTTCAAAATTTTAAATTAATCTATTTGGATTATTGAATTTCAATTCATCACCATTATTTGTGGTTTTGATATTTCGAAGATACACATTTTTCAATCTTTTCCACCAAAAAAATCATCAATATCAATTTAATATTAAAATATCTGTGTCAGTGCATGTGTCAATTCGAACGAAGGGAGGGAAAATGACATTAGAAGACTTCAAAAACAAATAATTATATTGAAAAGACCACATGATGTTAAAATTACAAAAAAAAAATATCTATAGAGGTCCTAAGTGGAATCAAAGTTTTTTTAATTGAGAAAATTACTCTCTCTTTGAAGTTTCTTATTAATTTCTCGCAAAAAAAAAAAGAAATGAATTTTTTTATTATCCAGTCATGGTTGCTTATAAAGATGAATTTTTATTTCTTTAATATTTTTTCAATTTTTTATTATTCAATTATATTTTTGTCAAAGTGTGTAAAAAAAATTTCATTGTTTGCAAAAAATGTTAGGAATGAATTTTTTTTTAAAAAAAATGCAGGTATTGGGTAGGACTAGGAGGCTTTCTGTTTTTCAAAAAAAATATATAAATACAAATTTTTTCCCATAAAGTTATTTCAAATATTGATTTAGTGTCTAAATTTTAAGTCAAAAGAATTCAAAATTTTATAGTTTATTGAGCTGAAGGATTAGAGAAATTGAACTGTTCAAACAAAAAGACTATAAATTCTAACTTATTCTGAATAAAGAAAGTATATGAATTTAATTAGTTGTTTTGAATCAAAGTTAATAAACTAAATTAATAATAGAGAACATTTTTGGATATTAAAATTTTAAAAAAAATTTACATGAACTGAGTCATTTTTCCTAATTTTTTAGACTTAAAACATATTTTCTCTCTAGCAATAAAGCATACAAGTTAGCATCCTTCAAAATAAGTTATGTAAATTCTTAACTGTTAGACAAAATAAATTATAAATTATAAGATCGGCTCATTCATTATTTTATAATGAATAAAATAATATTCTTCAGAAAAATCATTCTCGCTTGCTTATCAAGATAACAATATATCAATGGTATAGGGGTTCTTATTATTTATAAAAATAAAATAACATAACTCATCTCAAATTTCATGTAACTGTATAACACTTATTTTAGTTAAATAAATCTAAATAACCTTTAAGCGAAATTAATCTTTGACAAATTTATAAACTCATCTCAATGGAGTATCTTAGATTTAATACAATATAAACAATTGCCTTACTTAGATAATTGGTTTCAAAGCAAGCAACAGTTGAATTTTCTAGATAACCACACTGTCCTTATTAATAAACTTTTATAAACAAAGTAACAAAGAGTTTTCTTTAATAAATAAATAATATAAAATAAAAATAACTCTAAATCTCACTTCTTTTAGAATAATTAAATTTACCAATTAAGAAATATAAATCTAAGTTCTTAAATTTAAACCATTCAATTCAAAATGTCAAGATTTTGTAACCATAAAGTATTAGTACTTTGTGAATTTTGTAATACAGAATAGATTTAGGTCCTTCGTACCAATGAATTTTTTAATTGGGGGCTTTTCCCAAAATTTCCCTTCTTTTTAGTAAGGACATTGTATTTAATATAAGTTGTAAGGATTACAACATTTTTTTTCTTACAATAATTACATATAATATTTAGAGGGACCACTTAATTAAAAGAAGCCGAAAAGAAAAAACGAACTGAAAATTTGGGCCTCAGAAAGGGTTTGGTATGAAGTGCGAGAATGTGGACCAGGGTCAAATAGAAGATCAGAGAGTATGGTAGTTTAGTTGTGCTCACCAACCTTTCAAAATATTTCACCTAATTCAATTTTGTTCCCCACTAAATTTTTATTAATAATACATCGAATTTCTTTCATAATAATTTTTTTTTTCACCATCACAAATAATTCTTCAATCTGTTCATTTATACAGAAACAACTACCGTCTTATTCATGACTGTACTCATGAATAATGTGAGTTTATATATATATATATATATATATATTGATTTGTTATATTTAATGTTATAATAATATTTTAACATAGTATTAAATCTCATTCATTGAAAATTAATTTAATATCCAAGACATTAATTAAATAAGAAATAAATGGAGAGGAATATTAATGAAGATACTCTTCTCTCTAAAAATACCTTAACCGTTATGTGGTTTTGTCAAATTTACAAGTCCATTTGGCAAAAAAAAAAAAAAAATACTTAACATAAGTAAGTTGCATTTAGCACTATACAGTTTTTTTTTCTTTTTTTCAATTTCTTCAACAGCTTGGAGTAATTTGTGATGCAATTTTATCCATAATATTTTAAAAGTATATCAATATCACCCAATCTTAACGGCCCACAAACACCCATTAGGGATTCTTGGAATAAGCATTTCAATTTTAGACCATTGATACCTAATTAAAGCGTCCTCCTTGTTTGCTTTTACCATTTCGTCTAACACCATTTTAAAGCTTCAACCACCTAGATCTTCCCATTTAGAAGGAGTAAATGACAAGGTCAGTGTTATTAAAGCTTTAATGGTGGTTGATGAAATGATAAAGCAAATAAGGAGGAAGCTTTAATCACATGCTAGTGATAAAATTGAAATTCATGTGTGTCAAGAAATGATAATCGACGTTTGAAACATGATGTGATATGGTGAGCTTGATCCGCTTTTAAAATGTGAAGGATAAAATAACACCATAGATTATCATAGAAAATGCAACCTCATACTTTGAAATAATTTTCTAGAGTTCTTCTTATTGCATATTGAGATCATATGAACTTCATCAAGCATAGATCCTTACTAATGGAAGTAAATGGGATTTTGTTTGAGTATTATATTTAATAATGATATAAATGTAAGAACATGGATTACACAATGAAAGTTTGACTTGTAAATTAAAAAAAAAAATACAAGTTGACTTGTAGACATACAAATTTGATTTAGAAATATAAAATTTGAGACCTCTGCATTTATTTTTCTTGCTTGAGACTTTATGGATGATTTCCCCAATTATAAATTGTTTAAGCTAGAAAATTATAGTGACAAAATTTTAAACAATAAAGATGGAATTTAAAGTTAAGCAAAATTTTAAAGACCAAAAAACATAATTTTCTCTAGTTGTTCATAATTTTTATTGAAAATTATTTCAATTCAAAAGCTAAAGAGTGAAAACAGGTCAAGTCATGCCTGTTTTATAATAAAATTATTTGAGTCTGACCTATAACTTATTAGAGGCTTTTTTTTTTTTGCCTAAACTTGACCTCTACATAGGCCTAACATGATCTTAAGCCTATGAAGGAGGCTTGAATTTTTAAAATTTTTTTATACAAACTAACATGTCACAAGCCTCATCGCAAAACAGATATACTTTAAACAGGCTAAATTACAAAAATTAATACTAATGATCCAAAATATATCATAATTATAATTTCATCCTTATAATATATTTTTAATATCAACATGCCAGCCTGATAGGCATAAAAGGCTTATTAGTAAGCCTAGACCTAACAATTTAATAAAAATAGGTTTTAAAATAGACCTTGACCTAACCTTTTATACTAATGGGCTAGGCTTGATCAGGCCCCGAATAAATTAGGACGCAAGGCACCTGTTGTCACCCCTAATAGCACCATATCAATAAATTGATTGGTACGACAAACCTACTTTGCGCAAAAGGCGATCATTCTAACATAAACTTAACTTCTTTTGTTTACCAACAAAAACACATTTAATTCAAATAACAACGCAATGATGTTCATAAGAGAAGAAAAATACTAAACAAGGGAAAGAGAGAGTCCTCAAGGCTAAAGTCATTATTCACCAAATTCTCTCTTCTAAATAATTTCTTATAAAAACTCATTTGTAGCTCCTAAACTGTTCCACGAGATGTAAGAAGAGGGGAAAAAAATTACAAGAATGAAACGATGCTCACAAAATTTTTTACCTATTTGAATCTGATCTAAGTAAATGATAATATACAAAGCAGCCAGCCTTGATGGTTTTCAGACATATTCTGGAAATTGTGAAGAGTTAGCAAACACAAGACCATCTCTGCTGGCAGGTTGCTGCGTATTCAGAAGTGTCGGTATGTTTTTGCCGCCTGCTATGAAGGCTGGGTCTGGTCTTGCCGGAGAGCCTGCTGAAGCTGTAAAACCTGCTGTTGCTGCTCCGGTGGCAGGGAACTCAATTGCTCAGGCGTTAGACTCAACACTTGTTGTAGTAAAACCGATTCCACGTCAGGCGGAAGCTGAGGCTGGACAAGGAAATTGACATGAATGATGTCATAAGTACAGAATTACTGGCTTCTTTGGTCAGATGTAAAAAAAGTACACAAATGTAATATTTTATAATCAAAGATGGGCTTGTAGTTCAAAAGCAAATAAACTCAATCTAGTTTCATTTTTAAGTAGGAATCAAGTATCACATTATCGACCCTAAGAAGCAGAGGTTCATCAGATGGTTCTGAATTCTGATCCCAACCACGGATACATTAAAGGGTGTTCAGAAATGAAGTGGTTTCACTAAAAATAGGCAATTTTGAGCTTTACGAGACAACTACTCCCATTTATCTCGTAAAGTGCAAAATCAATTCTCCATCACTAATCCAAACAGATACAGCAAGCATCAAATAGAGATGGTAGTATGGGCATCCGACCTTGAGGGTGTTCAGAACTGAAGCAAATTGATTGATCCAAACCGGAAAAACTGGGTGTGTTAAATCAACCTTTTACATGTCACAACAAATTCAATCAGTTCAATTTTTTGTTTGGTTGGTTGAATGGCAGAAAATGCTGTCCTATAGATGTTTCAGAGAAATGAAGTAGATTACTTCCTATAATCACAATGATGTATGAATGGAATAGAACACAAATATATGAAGTAATGAAAAATTTAAATGATGTTGCGGGGATTAAGAAAGTTATTTAAGGATATACATATATTATCTTACAGAAGAATGGTTTCAATGTCTTCTATATGCAACTGATATGAAATTCTAATGTTAATCACTAATTCCCAATTGTAGTCCCTTAGCTATTAGAAAAGGATTAGTGATTATAATTAGGACACTTCTACCCCTCCTGACCCCTGATCCCTATTGTTCTATATAAAGGCTATTAATCCATTGTAAAACGTGGATTGATTGTGATTGATGGAAGCACTATTCAGTGGACCCTGATTCTCTCATCTCTTCTCCCTCATGTCTCTCACCTTCCTGTCTCATCTCTCTGTCTCTCACCTTCTCTTCCTCTTCTATCTACTTTTCATGTCTGCTCTATCCCATTCTATCATACCATTTACTACAAAAAATTATCAGTGGCATCAGAGACAACGTTCCTCTGCCGACCCGCTTTTGTGCTGTATGGTTGAGACGAGAATTCAAGAAAGAGCAAGAATGGCCGAAGAACGATTTCAAGCTTTGGAAAGACAGCTCCAGAAGGTGACGGCTAGCATTCAAGATTTGGTGGTGGGGTTTGACACAAGTTTGACAAACTTGCGCTGGGAAATTCAAGAAAGTGCCAAGGCCATCCAAAACAACCCAAGACACCCTGAACGGCACCTTCCATCGCCGAATAATCATACATACTAGAAACCGACCCAATTCACTAAACTTGAATTCCCAAGATTCAACAGCGACAACATCCTCACATGGCTCCTTCAGTGTGAACGCTACTTCGAAATCGATGAGACACCAAAAGCTAATAAGGTCAAAATGGCATCTCTGAGTCTCGACGATAAGACCTTCCAATGGCATCGGGCCTTGGAGCGACGCCTCAGGGTGCGACTGCTGCCGTGGGAGGAATATGCGGTGCTGTTACAAGATAACTTCGGGCCACCATTTGAGACGCCGATGAGTGATTTAGCCCATTTGCATCAGACAGGGTCTCTTGCTGACTTCAACACCGAATTCGATTTAATATCAACCAAGTTGGATTTGCCTGAAGACTATTTAGTTGATATCTACGTGGCAGCGTTACAAATCGAGTTAGCGGGTCTGATCCGATTATTCAACCCAAGAACATTGACTGAAGCACGTCGACTTGCAAGAATGTAGGAGATCATTGTCGCCAATGCCAATTCGAAGCCATCTACTGAAAGTTATGGCCGAAGCTTGTCAGCGTCGGCGGCAGTTGCAACAAGCCAACCATCACCGTCGGCAAGATACCTCGGTTCTTCAACGCAGAACCTGTAGCATTCGGCCCTGCTCACAGCGAAATCCACCGTTCTCGACAAACTACTGCACCACCGGCCAAGACCCAAGGTTTAGTTCCTAAGATTGCTGCGAAATCCCACAAGCCGCTCACATCCAAACAAGAGTTGGAACACCGGGTAAAGAATTTGTGTTTTTATTGTCATGCTCCCTTCTCAAGTGACCACAAATGTCCTCAGAGACGTGGAGTTCAGTTGCACTACATTGAGTATGACCCAGAAATCGAAGACCCTGCCGAACATTATAATGAAGATCAACCTGACAAAAACACATCTCCCTGCATATCTTTGCACACCATTGCAGGGGTCGATAATACCTCTTCAATGAGAATCCTTGGGCAAGTTGGGAAGAGACAAGAGAATCAGGGTCTACTGAATAGTGCTTCCATTAATCACAATCAATCCGTGTTTTACAATGGCTTAATAGCCTTTATATATAACTATAGGGATCAGGAGGGGCAGAAATTTCCTAATTATAATCACTAATCCTTTTCTAATAGCTAAGGGACTACAATTGGGAATTAGGGATTAACATTACAATTTCATATCTACGCAGGTCTGATAGGGAGTTTATTGTTGGCCAATGGGTTTTCCTAAAGCTACAACCCTACCGACAAATTTCTGCAGCTGTAAGGAGCTCTCAGAAGCTAGCTCCGAGGTATTTTGGACCCTATCAGGTGCTGGAAAGGGTAGGACCAATAGCTTACCGATTAGAGTTGCCTCCGGAATCAAGGGTTCTGATATGACATTGTAATTAGAATCCCTAATTCCCAATTGTAATCCCCAATTCCCAAAACTTAGCTAATTAGGGGTTTAGATAGGATTAGTGGTTCATTACAGATCTGCCCTTCATTAATAAAGTCAGGTGGCAGACCTGCCTATGCCTCTTATTTAGGTGGTAGCACCTATTAGGCTCTCTATATAAGGCCTAATACCCTCTCATTGTAAACTAATGTTGTTATTCATTGAATTAGAGAATATTCAGCACTCTTGTGTCTCTTTCTCCCTCTCTTCCTCTCTTCTCTCCCTCTCTACTCTTTCTGCCCAGATTCTCATCTCTCTTCTTCCCCTCTACTTCTACCTATTTCTTCTATCTTTCTACACGGTTCTGCCTCAAATTACAGAACCATACCAAGTGGTATCAGAGATAAAGATTCTCTTCCATATTCTTCTGCTGCATGGTAGAGACAAGAAATCTAGAAAGAATCAGAATGCAAGAAAACAGGCTTCAAGACAACAGAATCCAAGTATTGGAACAACAAATGGCAGCGGTTACAGCCAACATTCAAGAATTGACAGCCGGTTTCACCACCTCTATGGAAGCATTACGTCGTGACATTCAAGGGATCTTGATGAACTAGAATGATCCCAGGAATGCAGAAAGACCACAGCCTCACCGGAATCATGACAAAAGAGGTGGCGCTCAATGTTATCACAAGCCAACTCAGTTCACAAAGATGGATTTTCCTAGATACAATGGTGAGGATATTCTGACTTGGTTACTGAAATGTGAACGCTATTTTGATCTAGATGATACCCCAGAAGAGAGCAAGGTGAAAATGGCCTCCTTGCATCTTGATGATAAATCTTTCCAATGGCATAGAGCTTTGGAGCGACGGCTGAGGAATCAGTTGCCCCCTTGGGAGGAGTATGCGGTTCTGTTGCAAGATACTTTTGGGCCCCCATTTGAAACTCCCATGAGTGATCTGACCCATCTGCGCAAAACAGGTTCTTTGGCTGATTACAATGCTTCTTTTTGATTTGCTTTCAGCCAAATTGGATCTTCCGGAAGATTATCTTGTGGATATCTATATTTCATCCCAAAAGAAGGAACTAGTGGGTCCGGTAAGAATCTTGAACCCAAGAACCTTGATTAAAGCTAGGAAATTAGCAAGAATGTAAGAGCTAATTTTGGAACACCAGAATTCTAAGTTTTTTGACTCTCACCCCTCCAAGAATCCCCCCAATAAAGATTCAAGAAGTGCTGGTTCTGTGTCTAGTTTTCACCGCCAATCAAACACAGCAACACCTACACCATACCATGCTGCATTACTCACCAACAAACCTTCAGCAACCGAGCATGCCTCCAAGGATGACTCTAAGACTCTAGCCTTGGTACCCAAGAACCCCAACCGAACTTTCAAGCCTCTTACACCAGAAGAAACAGAACACAGGTTAAAGAATTTATATTTTTACTGCCATGGTCCCTTTTCACATGATTATAAGTGCACCCAAAGGCAGAAAAGTCAGCTGCACTACATTGATATTGATCAAGATAGTGATGAAGATCAGAAAGGGGGCTATCTTACTGATCAAGAAAAGAGGAATTACAACCCAGCATTTCCTTACATGCTATTGAAGGGGCTGATAGAGCGACATCCATGAGAGTGCAAGGACAAATAGGAAAAAGACTGATTCAAGTCCTCATTGATAGTGGCAGTACCCATGACTTCCTAGACTTCAAATTAGAAAAGAAACTAGGTTGGAAGGGCGATAATTCAAACCTCCCTTCAGTGGAAGTAGCTGGAGGCAGAAAATTGAAGGTACATGGGGTTTGAAGGGGTTTAAATGGAAAATGCAAGGGCTGGAATTTAAGTTTGATCTCAGGATTTTGGAATTGAATACCTATGATATTGTGCTAGGGTTACAATGGCTAAAAAGCATCAGAAATGCATTCTGGGATTATGATTCTTTATCTATGTATTTCTGGTATAATGGTGATCTTAGGAAGTTGCAAGCTGTTTCTCCAAATTCTTGGCAAACACCCCAATAAACCAGAAATCCATTCTATTCAATAAGATCAGCTATTCTTACTTCGGTTAGTGCATAAAACACCTGAAGGTAACCACTGTCACGCTATTTCTGAGGCTGCCAGCAGCATACCAGCAGACATTCAGTGGGTTTTGAGTAAGTTTGAAGATGTTTTTGAGGAACCTAAAGGTCTCCCATCCTTTAGGGAAGGCCATAATCACCCTATAGTGCTTATGGAGGGCACAAATCCAATTAGCTTGAAACCTTACCGATACCCATCAGCTCAAAGGGATGTTATTGAAAAGCTAATTGAAGAGCTGATGCAAGCTGGGGTTATTCAACCAAGCTCCTCTCCCTTTTCATCTCCTATTGTCTTAGTTAAAAAGAAAGATGGCACATGGAGGATGTGCATTGATTTTAGAGAGCTTAACAAGGCTACAATCAAGAACCAGTATCCCATACCACTCATAGAGGAATTATTTGAAGAATTGGGAGCTGCTAGGTGGTTTACTAATCTAGATTTGAGGGCTGGCTACCACCAAATTAGAATGGAACCTGAGGATATACACAAGACAGCCTTTAAATCACATTCGGGGCACTATGAATGGCTAGTAATGCCATTCGGCTTGACAAATGCACCAGCTACATTCCAAGGAGCTATGAATGACCTATTCAGGGTGCATCTACGTAAGTTTGTCCTAGTCTTTTTTGATGATGCAGAACATGCTGTACACTTGGAGGAGGTATTGAATATATTGAGAAATAATCAGTTTTTCGTCAAGAAGTCCAAGTGCCTCTTTGCAGCAGCAAACGTAGAGTATTTGGGGCATATAATTAGGGCTGGAACAATTTCTACAAACCCCACAAAGATCCAAGCTGTGGCTGAATGGCCTCTATCCACTACCATCAAGCAACTCAGGGCCTTTTGGGGACTTGCTGGTTACTATAGGCGTTTTATCAAGGACTTTGGTACTATTGCAAGACCACTAACAGCCCTACTAAAGAAGAATGGGTTTACTTGGACACAAGGAGCTACGGATGCCTTCAATAATCTTAAAAAGGCTCTCACTTCAGCACCAGTTTTGTCTCTCCCAGATTTCTCTAAACAATTTGAGGCTGATGCATGTGGTTCAGGTGTTGGGGTTGTTCTGATGCAACAAGGGTAGCCTCTAGCATATTTCAGCAAAGGTTTGTCCCCTAAACACCAGCAACTGTCTGTTTATGAGAAAGAACTCATGGTTGTGGTTCTGTCCATGCTGCATTGGCACCAATACCTAGAGAGACAGCGTTTTATCATACGCACGGATCAGCGAAGTCTCAAGTATCTACTGGGCCAGCAGCTAAAGACCTCATTTCAAATGCTTTGGGTGGCTAAGTTAGCTGGTTTTGACTATGAAATTCAGTATAAAAAGGGCCAAGACAACTCAGTGGCTGATGCATTATCTAGGATGCCTAAAATACAGCTGCTACAAATGGCACTAGACACTTCCTCCCCAGAATTATTACAGCACATTCAACGAAGTTGGGAGCAAGATGATTATTTGCAGCAACTACTCCCTAAAGTACAAGCTAGTAAGGACTCTCTTTTCCATTTTACGTGGAGTGATGGGTTGTTGAGAAGAAAGGGGAAGCCTGTAGTGGGTAATGACTCTACTCTAAAGAAGCAAATCCTCGAGTGGCTGCACTCAAGTCCCCAAGGAGGACACTCGGGTATTCAAGCTACTTATCATAGGATTAAATCTCTCTTTTGGTGGCGTAAGATGATAGATGATGTCACAACCTATGTGAAGAATTGTGACACGTGTGCTCGATGTAAGTATGAGACTATTGCCTCTCCAGGCTTATTACAACCTCTTCCTATTCCCAGCCGAATATGGGAATCAATCACTATGGATTTCATTGAGGGACTTCCTAAATCTAATGGGAAGGAGGTAAATTGGGTTATAATTGATAGGCTGAGTAAATATGCTCATTTTGTGAGCCTCTCTCATCCTTATACAGCAGCTTCTTTGGCTCAGATTTTCCTAGATCAGATTTATAAACTACATGGGGCTCCTACTGAAATTATTAGTGACAGGGACCCTATTTTCATCAGCAATTTCTGGAAGGAATTCCTAAGAGTTTTAGGGATACAACAGAAGTTATCTTCAACTTATCACCCTCAAAAAGATGGGCAATCTGAAGCACTCAATAAATGTTTGGAGACATACTTGAGGTGCATGTGTTGGGAAAAGCCCAAAGAATGGAATAAATGGTTATCCCAAGCTGAATGGTGGTATAACACCTCTTTCCATACAGCAACTAAAGCCTCTCCTTATGAGCTCTTATATGGACAGAAACCTCCTTTGCATTGCCCCTATTTGCCTCATAATTCTGTCCTAGAAGTGGTGGAATCGCACTTTTGAAGCTAAGGAACAGGTGCTGGCTATGCTTAGGCACCATTTGCATCGGGTTTCTAATAGGATGAAGCATAAGGCTGATATGCACAGATCTGACCGGGAATTCATGGTTGGTCAGTGGGTTTTTTTGAAGCTGCAACCTTATAGACAGATTTCAGCAGCTGTAAGGAGCTCCCAAAAGTTAGCTCCAAGGTATTTTGGACCCTACCAGGTGTTAGAAAAGGTAGGACCAGTAGCTTATCGATTGGAGTTGCCTCCGGAATCAATGGTTCATCCTACGTTTCATGTTTCTATGCTGAAATTGTGTCCTAACCCTGCTGTGAAGCCCAGGCATCCACCCCCTGACTTCCTTGAACCTCCACCTACTCTATTTCCAGAGAAAATATTGAACAAAAGGTCTGTAAGGAGACGTAGAAGACTCATCACTGAAGTTCTAGTGCAGTGGAAAGGGTTACCGGATGAAGAAGCCTCTTGGTTGCTACTTTTTCGCTTCCAAGAGCAGTTTCCAGATTTTGCCATGCCACATCCTTGAGGGCAAGGATGTCAAAATGGGGGGAGTATTGATATGACATTGTAATTAGAATCTCTAATTCCCAATTGTAATCCCCAAATCCCAAAACTTAGCTAATTATGGTTTAGATAGGATTAGTGGTTAATTACAGATCTGCCCTTCATTAATAAAGTCAGGTGGTATTTAGGTGGTAGCACCTATTAGGCTCTCTATATAAGGCCTAATACCCTCTTATTTAGGTGGTAGCACCTATTAGGCTCTCTATATAAGGCCTAATACCCTCTCATTGTAAACTAGTGTTGTTATTCATTGAATTAGAGAATATTCAGCACTCTTGTGTCTCTCTCTCCCTCTCTTCCTCTCTTCTCTGCCTCTCTACTATTTCTGCCCAGATTCTCATCTCTCTTCTTCCCCTCTACTTCTACCTATTTCTTCTATCTTTCTACACGGTTCTGCCTCAAATTACAGAACCATACCAGGTTCACCCTACTTTTCATGTTTCTATGCTGAAGCTATGTCCAAACCCTGCTGTAAAACCGCGACATCCGCCTCTAGATTTTCCAGAACCTCCGCCTTCCCTATTTCCAGAAAGGATTCTGAATAGCAGGGCTGTTAGGAGGTGCAAGCGGTTGATTACTGAGGTGTTGGTGCAATGGAAGGGGTTGCCGGATGAAAAAGCTTCATGGCTGCCACTTTTCCACTTTCAGGAACAATTTCCAGACTTTGATATGGTGCATCCTTGAGGGCAAGGATGTCAAAATGGGGGGGTATTGATATGAAATTTGTTAGAATATTAGGAAATAAAATTAGGATCCCTTGATTCCCGCTATCCTATCATATCCCTTGATTATAGCCTTAAGTTATTATGATTGTAATCCTCTTCATAATTCCTCTTAATTCCTCTCTTTATGAGGGCTCTCCATTTGAGCCTATATATATTGTAAGCTATGATCATTAGAATATATGAGAGAAAACATTGTCTCTGAAAACATGGTATCAAAGCCACGTCATAACTTGGTTGTTTTCAGCAAACCACGTATCAAAGTTTGGGTCATCTGGGGCTGGTTGTGGGGCTGCCCTATTGATGTACTTCTCCTTCCTTTTTCCACGGATATACCTCAATACACTTTGGGACCATTGTAGGTAATTCCTTCCATTAAACCTATGGTTAATAACCATACTTTGAGGTTCTGGAAGTTCTAATGGCGTTAAGGTACTGATGATAGTGGATGAAGATGAGTTGCTGTTTGAAGAAGTCATTATGGAATTTGTACCGGACATGAGTGCAGCGGGATGTATTCCGATTTTAGACACATTTGTAGGGACAGAACCGAACAAAGGAGGGAATTCTGAGGGATTCATGTTTCTGGACAACCGGCCGCCGGAAAACACTGTAGACGACGGCGCGTGGGGTTCACGCGCCGGTGCTGTGGTGGCGCGTGGAGGTCACGCGCCGCTCCGATCGTGCTGGGCTTCCTGGGATCCGCCGATCGGCGCCTTACGGTTCTTCCCGTGCCGGCGGTGTGCACCCACTCGCCGCCGTTCACGAGATCTGGGTGTGCATGGACCCCATGTTCACTCTCTCTCTCTGCCGTGTTTTCACTGTGCCTCACCAGAAGGTCTCTGCCGTTTTTCAGCCAGGCTTTGATACCATGTTTTCAGAGACAATGTTTTCTCTCATATATTCTAATGATCATAGCTTACAATATATATAGGCTCAAATGGAGAGCCCTCATAAAGAGAGGAATTAAGAGGAATTATGATGCTAACCCAGGAACTTCTGATGCATTGCCTGACTTTCTTGATGCCAATAATACCTTGCCACTACCCAATCCTTATCTTCTACATCTCCTAATACCCACCCAAATGAGTTGGAAACACATGTTGAAATTGTGACTGGGATGGATGTAGAAGATGGATCAGAAGGAGGTCAGGAGGTAGAAAGAAACGTCAATCCCACTCAGAGGAACGACCATGAATCTGACTCGAGGATAGATCCTGAAGAGATGGGCTGGCCTATTGCACTGAGAAAAGGGGTAAGGTCTTGCACTCAGCATCCAATTCAACGATTTGTTTCATATGATAATCTATCTACCAAGATGCAGAGCTTTGTTGTAAATAGTGCACAAATTGAAATCCCAAAGACCTTCCAACAAGCTATGACTGATCCAAAGTGGAAACAGGCTGCGGAAGAAGAGTTAAAAGCCCTTGAGGAAAACAAAACATGGGAAGTCGTATCTTGCCCTCCAGGAAAGAAGACTGTGGGATGTAAGTGGATCTTTACCCCAAAGTTCAATCCTGATGGTAGCATCAACAAGTACAAAGCAAGACTAGTCGTAAAAGGATATACACAAACCTATGGAATTGATTATCAGGAGACCTTTGCCCCGGTAGCCAAATTCAATACAATCCAAGTACTCTTATCAATTGCAGCTAACTTGGATTGGCCACTATATCAACTAGACATAAAGAATGCATTTTTGAATGGTGACTTGGAGGAAGAGGTCTATATGGAAGTTCCAGATGGGGTCCTAGCTCCGAACGGCGCAGTCTGCAAACTTAACAAATCATTGTATGGACTAAAGCAATCCCCAAGGGCATGGTTTGGCCGATTCAACAAAGCAATAAGGAAACTAGGGTACAACCAAGGGCAAGCAGATGACACGTTTGTCAAACATAACGATGGAAAAGTTACTATCCTGATCGTCTACGTAGATGATATAGTCATTACTGGAAATGATGAAGACTCTATTACCCAACTAAAGAGGGATTTGTCTACTGAATTCCAGGTTAAGGATCTTGGTCAAATGAGATATTTCTTGGGTATGGAAGTGGCAAGAACTAAGAAGGGCATCAATGTGTCACAACGGAAGTATACTCTAGACCTGTTACATGAGACTGGAATGTTAGGGGCAGAACCCGAAGGAACACCGATAGAAGAAGGGTGTCATCTCGAGATTAAAGAGAAGGGTGTCCCAGTTAACTCAGAACAATACCGGCGCCTTGTGGGGAAGCTGATATACCTAATCCACACACGTCCAGATATCAGCTATGCAGTTGGAACAGTAAGTCAGTTCATGCACCAACCACAGGTAGAGCATATGACAGCTGTATATAGAATCCTGAGTTATCTAAAATTCAATCCAGGGAGAGGAATCTTCTTCAAGAAAGGCACGGCCAGAAACTTAGAAATCTACACTGATGCAGACCATGCAAGAGATAGGGAAACTAGAAGGTCAATATCAGGATGTTGCACATATGTGTGGGGAAATTTGGTAACCTGGCGAAGTAAGAAGCAAACTGTAGTGTCAAAAAGTGGTGCAGAAGCAGAACTAAGAGCTGTGAATGATGGAACATGTGAAGGACTCTGGATTATCAGGTTACTAAAAGAATTGGGAATTCCATATGAAGGCCCAATGCAAGTCTGGTGTGACAACCAATCCAGCATTGAGATGACGAGAAACACTGTCCATCATGATCGAACAAAGCATGTTGAAATAGACAGGCACTTTATTAAAGAGAAAGTGGAAGCGGGCATTATGACTTTGACCTACATACGATCTGAAGATCAAATTGCTGATGTAATGACTAAACCTCTGGGTAGAGCCAAATTTGAAGAATTTCGATGCAAGCTGGGAATGATTGACATATATTCTTCAGCTTGAGGGGGAGTGTTAGAATATTAGGAAATAAAATTAGGATCCCTTGATTCCCGCTATCCTATCATATCCCTTGATTATAGCCTTAAGTTATTATGATTGTAATCCTCTCCATAATTCCTCTTAATTCCTCTCTTTATGAGGGCTCTCCATTTGAGCCTATATATATTGTAAGCTATAATCATTAGAATATATGAGAGAAAACATTGTCTCTGAAAACAAAATTTAATGTTAATCCCTAATTCCCAATTGTAGTCCCTTAGCTATTAGAAAAGGATTAGTGATCATAATTAGGACATTTCTGCCTCTCCTGACCCCTGATCCCTATAGTTCTATATAAAGACTATTAATCCATTGTAAAACACGGATTGATTGTGATTAATGGAAGCACCTGATTCTCTCATCTCTTCTCCCTCGTGTCTCTCACCTTCTCTTCCTCTTCTATCTACTTTTCCTGTCTGCTCTATCCCATTCTATTATACCATTTACTACAAAAAGATATCAGCAACCTTGCCTTTTCTTGCACGAATTAGCTATTGAACAATCAGGCCAAAATTCTAGAGGTATAATGTTACAAAGTAACTTAGTATTTAGTTGAAAATGCAGATATTTTCACTTCAGGGAAAACCTTGGTACTCTATGAAACAAAAAACAAACAAACTAGATCGATTATAAACCCAGATTGACTAGGTTAGACCAAAACTAAACCAGGTCTCTAAATACCCTTTATTTGGAGCTAATTACAAAAAGATTTATTTTTGGATAAACACACAGAAAGGGGCAATAAGAAGGAAAGAAGAGATACTATGAATGAAAGAATAAGGATAAGATATCCTCATCTTAAATAGGACAACCTATAAGTTAAGCAGGAAAGGAAAAAAAGTTGCTACAAAAGAAATCATGTCAAATGCAAAACGGAAACCTCCAAAACAAAACTATATCAAAGCAACCTCAAGGGTAAATAAAACTTCTAAAAAAAACATAGCACAGAGTTCATGACATTATTTAACGGAACAAGAAAACACTTGAATAACATAATTGAGTATGAAACCAATTACTCTAAAACTTCAGTACCAGTCAGAAATTCTAAATTATGACAATGATTCGCAAAATCTTGTCATTATGACTAAGAAATGAGAATGATTATCAAATTCCATCCACATTAACCAAAAAAAAAAAAATCTGACAGATCACCAGGTTATACATACCTGAGAGGATTGTTGCTCAGGGTATCGCATTTCCGACTTTGAAGTTGCATTTACAGGCAACGACACACTTCCAAGAACATGGGAACTTCCCTTGGAAATAGGCACATTTGTAACTCCAGCAGAGAAAGACGCATTCCTCCCATCATCTAACTTAATCAGCTTAGAAGGACGGTCAAATGGTTCTGAAGGCTCATTTGTTTTCTCCCCTGATCCAAGAGCAGTATTTGAGTATGTACTACTTTTCTTGGCCCAATTAGAATCTTCAATAACTTTAGCTGATCTGTCAGCTTCCCTACCCATTGACAGAGGAATACTTGATGATATGGAGGGGCCAGGCTGTGTTGATCAATAGAAGCATATTTAGTACACTGCATTGACAAAAGAAAGACAAACGTGGCAGAAGAATATAGAAAAACAGCTTCTATACATGATCAGCTCTGAAGCATCTTAAATTGAAAGCATTCAAAATTTATAACATGGTCAGATGGTGCAGAAAAATGTTAAACATACTCAAGCATGACCTTTTCTATAAATCTATGCATGTTAAAAAAGTATAAGTTGAATTAGAAATGTGGGTAGGCTATAAAGAACATAGTTTTTATTTTCTTAGTAAATACCAAACAAAAAGGCTGTGTTCATCTTATGTAGAAGAGTTTTTATGGTGGGGGGAGCTTGATCTCAAAAGCATATCTGGGCTTTTGGAAGAAAAGCTCATACAAACAACCTAGTCTTTCTTGGTGCCATAAGGCAATATATTTATGTTATTCCAGAGCCCCTAGGCCTGAGAGTAAAGGGTGAATTCTTTTATATCATTTCCTACTGGCCTGTGTCCCAATAAACAAAAGCAACATTCACAAAAATAGGCTGGCACCTGAAAGCCTGCATCTGGGCGAATCATCCGAATATTTTGTCCTACACTTGAGTTACCAATCCCTGAATGTTGTAGCAAATGCATTTGCTGAGTCAGAGAAGATGAAGAAGTCAGCTGGATTGGAGGTCCACCAGACAAACCGGGCTGATTTGTTGGTCTAACAGGCAAACTGAATGAAGACTGGGGACGCACAGAAGGAAGCGATAAACTTGAATGCCCTGGCAATGTGCCCAGCTGTACCACTGGGTTGCTTGGGTGTTGTGGAAGCTGCATTCGAGGCTGCAAAGGAGGCTTTGGGTGTGCAACTAATTGATTGGGAACCAAAGGATTATGATGTAAAGCACTGGATTGAGTTTCTTGAAGATTGGGCATCAAGCCAGATTGCAACTTGATCTGAGCATGAGAAGGCAGCCCAGATAGCGATTGAAGCACTGAAAACTGACCTAGGTGGTTTTCTTCTGCTGGAGGCTGCGAGGTTTCACCTGCAACTTGCCTAATGTTTGGCATTTGTAACTGCAAATATAATAAAAGATAACAATAAAGCAAAAGGGGTAAAGATCATGTGAACAAAATACTCGGAGGTAATGAAACATACCACTTGCGGGGTCACCATTCCTAGCATTATCTGCGCCTGCAAATACAGAAAAATATTATTTATGACAAAAGCAGACAATACACTAAAAGCTTCAACCATTAATTTCTTGCTCTATAAATTAAATGGGGACAGGATTAAACATTTTAACTTGTTAACACATGAAGGACACACAGATAGTTCAACTAATAGATTCACAAGACAAAATTTGGGCAGAGGAGAAACATAATTCTCTACGGTTCCTAAGAGTTGTTATCTAACTAGAGTACATTGAGGGGGGAAAACATATATAACTATAATGAGAGGAGGGTAACTATGCTTTCAGTTGACAAAGGGAAACATGTGGTATAAACATCAACACAATGCAAGCACAAAGAACTGAAAACTAGTTATAAAACAAATACTTGCGGGTATAATTTTCTCCATAAAGGAAAGAATATAAGTATTCCTTGAAGAGAAAACAAGTTTTTTAAAAGAAAACAAGTTTTTTAAAAGAAAACACAGAATAAAGCAATTTTCCAAAAGAAAACAAAAGAATAAAGCAATTTTCCATGAGAAAACAAACACATAGAGGGGGCTGGGAGGGGGGAAAAAGCAGCAAACGCTAGTTCACAAGAACTTTCTACTCTTGCGGCATATTAGAAGCAGAATGAAAAGGAAAACTTCAGAGGGGTTTTTTTTTTTTTTCCGTTTCCAAAATGAAGAGAAATCCCCAAAAAAACCCACGTACTTTAAAGTACAACAGGTGGTGGAAATGTTTAAGAGCACATAACAAAAGACCGCCCAGTGAAAAAAAAGTTTCTGGAAGAAATGCCTATCAGTGCACAGTTGAGAAGAAGGGACCCAAGTACACAGATGGCCTGACATTGGGATTGACAGCAGCCCATAGAATTTTCTTGATATCATTGCCTTTGGTTGACTCTTTCATGTCATACTGTCATCATTCAAATATAAAAAATAAAGCAATAATAGGCCGACCTCAAGTTTTCAGTTCTACCACGTACAAAGACAACAGTCTATGAATGAAAAGACAATAAGAAGATCTCATAACTCGCTTGGGTGAAGATATTGAAAAAGGTGATCAGGTGGAACCCTCCTTTGGCAATACAGAAAAATCTCAGACTACAAATCTATCAACCTCTAATCCATTAAGCGACTGTTTCCCATTATTTGACTAATTTTTGTACTTTGTTCCTGTTAATGTAGCTAGGGCTTCCTAATATGATAATGGGCCTATTTAGCCCAAGGCCTCTTACTTGTATATATATATATATCATTATGCATATGAATGAATATATACTGGAATCATATTTGCTCACATGGTATCAAAGCTAGGGGACTTCTAGGGCTTATTTTTTGTAGTTTTCCCAAGTTCCCGTCTGTTTTTTTTTTCTTCCGTTCGTCTGCAGCAAGTCACTGTGCAGAGAGAGAGAGAGAGAGATTGCGTTCTGTCACGTCCTTTCTCTGGGGACACGCGCCTGCTCAGTGGGCTCTCCATCACCAGACCGGCCAAACCCAGGTGGTCCGGTCGTTTTCCGGCGGCGTGTGGACTACACGCGCCACACAAACAGTGACGCTTCTCCCGGCGCATGACGGCGCGTGGGTCGACGTTTTGGGCAGCGTGTTCTTCGCCTGTGATCGACTGACCTTCTGCAACTTTCTTTGGTGGTGTTTGTGTTGTGGGTTCAAGTCCTGCACTTCTTTTGGCCACGTGTTGGTGTTTTCTGCACTGTTTCAGCCACCTATTCTGCATTGTTTCAGCCACCTATTCTGGTTTGTCATGCACTACTTGTTCCTTGACTAATTTGTTTTTTCATTCGGTGCCTGTGGTAATTTCTGGACACTCCTGAATTTTTTTTGTGGCTGGATTCTGCTGTTCTTTATGCTAGAATTTGTGACTTGGCTACTTGGGTGACATTTGCTGTTTGCTGTTTTTTGACCTGCTGTTTGCTGGAAGTCTCTTTTCCAGATTGTTATTCGCTGGATATTTGGGTATTGTGATAGTACGTGGCTTCTTATTCTTTGTAATTTCGGTGCTATCACTTCTGTGTGCTTGTTCTTTCTTCATGGCAGATTCTAAGCCAAGTATGACTGCTGAATTTGTCCCAGTTTCTAATAAAATTACTGATCATAAATTAAACTGGACCAATTATTTGGATTGGAGTAAGACTGTTCGGATGTATTTGCTGAGTATTGAAAAGGAAGGTCATTTGATTGAACCACCTCCTCAAGATGATCCTAAACTGGTATGGGCTAGAGCTGATGCTCGTCTTTTCTTACAAATTCAGAACTCTATTGACAGTGACATTCTTCCCTCTGTTAGTCATTGTAATACAGTCAAAGAACTTATGGATTATCTAGAATTTTTATACTCTGGGAAAGGGAATATAACTCGAATACACGATGTCTGTAAAGGTTTTTATCGTGCTGAGCAACAAGGCCGCCCTTTAAAGAATTTCTTCATGGATTTTAAACGAATGTATGAGGAGATGAAAATTTTAATGCCTCCCACATCTGATATTCAGAAACAAGTGGACAATATGGAAAAACAAGCGATTATTAGCTTCCTTACTGCTCTTGATCCAGTTTATGAGACAATTCGATCTCAGATTTTGTCTAGTTCTGAGTTGCCGTCGCTTCAGGATGTGTACTCTCGTGTTGGTGTTGTCATGATATGGCTGGTACCTGGAATCTTGTTGATCTACCTCCAGGCAAGAAGGCTATTGGGTGTAAGTGGGTGTTCACTATTAAAACGAAAGCTGATGGGACTTTAGAACGCTTGAAAGCTAGACTGGTTGCCAAGGGTTATGCTCAGATTTATGGTATCAACTATTCAGAAACCTTCTCCCCTGTGGCAAAATTGTCTTCTGTCCGCCTCTTTATCTCTATGGCGGCCACGTATGGTTGGGATCTCCATCAATTGGATGTTAAAAATGCATTCTTACATGGTGACTTGCTTGAGGAAGTCTACATGGAGCAACCACCTAGTTTCGTTGCTCAGGGGGAGCAAGGGAAGGTATGCCATCTTAAGAAGTCCTTGTATGGTTTGAAACAAAGCCCTCGTGCTTGGTTTGATAGGTTTAGCTGTGTAGTTAAAATGTTTGGTCTAATTCAGAGTAAGTGTGATCACTCTGTGTTTTATCAACAGACAGATGCTGGCATGATTCTCTTAGTAGTATATGTTGATGATATTGTTATTACGGGTAGCAATACTATGGGAATTTCATCACTCAAGGACTTTCTTAATTCTCACTTTCAAACGAAGGATTTGGGTTCATTGAAGTACTTTCTTGGAATTGAGGTTATGAGAAGTAAGAAGGGTATTCTCTTAACACAAAGAAAATATGTTCTTGATCTACTAAAACAGACTGGCAAACTTGGAGCAGCACCAAGCAGTTTTCCCATGATTCCGAATCCTTTTCTGGACATTGATGATAGCATACCATTTGACGAGCTACCTAAGAATGTAAGAAAAAAGGTTGATCCTGAAAAGATCAAGCCGTTTGCGTATCCTGAAAGATACCGAAGACTGATCGGGAAGTTGAACTACCTCACAGTAACTCGCCCTGATGTGACCTTTCCTGTTAGTGTA
Source organism: Albizia julibrissin (assembly GCA_037074505.1). NCBI lineage: Eukaryota > Viridiplantae > Streptophyta > Magnoliopsida > Fabales > Fabaceae > Albizia > Albizia julibrissin. The sequence goes on along the minus strand of CM073477.1, from coordinate 54,320,138 downwards.
CTCAGCCAATTCATGACAACACCAACTGTTGCTCAGTGGGAAGCGTTGGAACATGTCTTACATTACTTGAAGGACTCACCTGGCCGTGGTATACTCTACACAAATCATGGCCATAACAAAATTGAGTGTTACTGTGATGCAGATTTTGCAGGCTCAAAGACTACCAGGAGATCCACTACAGGATATTATGTATTTGTGGGTGGGAATTTAGTATCTTGGAAGAGCAAGAAGCAGAATGTAGCCTCTCGATCTAGTGCAGAAGCTGAGTATAGAGCTATGGCTCAGTCAGTACAAGAGATTGTGTGGATTCATCAATTAATGAAGGAAGTTGGTCTCACTACATCATTGCCTACGAAATTATGGTGTGATAATAAGGTTGCCTTGCACATAGCCGTCAACTCTGTCTTTCATGAACGTACAAAACACATTGAGATTGATTGTCACTTTGTACGCGATAAAATCAAAGAGAATTTTATATCCACAGGACATGTGAAGTCTAGTGACCAATTGGGTGATCTCTTGACTAAGGCACTAAATGGGGTTCGGGTTGACTATCTTTGTAACAAGTTGGGTTTAATTAACATTTATGCTCCAACTTGAGGGGGAGTGTTAATGTAGCTAGGGCTTCCTAATATGATAATGGGCCTATTTAGCCCAAGGCCTCTTACTTGTATATATATATATCATTATACATATGAATGAATATATATTGGAATCATATTTGCTCACAGTTCCACTTGTTTGGTCCAAAGTAGTTCTATATGATGTAATTAGTGTGTTGTCCTCATCATACAATTCAATATCATCTATACTGTCTAATGAAGTGCATCACTGTCATGTGCCTTAGAGCGCACACAGATAGCGAGTGCACATACAGATAGCAAGTATGCATAGAGCAAATGAGTAACCCAACTCTCAACAGGAAAAAAAAGAAAAGGGATTTTTATTTTGAAGAGTGAACTAATGAAGAACTGTGTGTTTGCACAAGCATACTAAGAAAAGAGGAGGGGCAAGATTCCAAACCTGAAAAAGAGCCTTAGGCAACTGCGGTCTAGATAGTAACAACTGACGAGCTAATTCCTTGTTATGTGTAGCCATTGCCTGCCATAATCACAAAAATATACTCAGAAATAGTTACTCACACAAGAAGATGAAATCAGCTTAATCCAACGCTTACCTTAAGCTCAGAGACAATCTCAGTCAGCTGATTTCGGGATAGTTTGGCCAAATGCAGAGTTAAAGGGTCATGTGTCAATCCTGACAGAACCCGCAAACCATTTTGATTTGACTGGATGCCAGATTGAGGGCCCCCCAGAGCTGCTTCCATGACAGTTGCAGCTGTTATAGCAATATGAAGACCAATAGGTTGATGGTCCCCGTGGACAACTGGTCCAGCTACTTGTTTCTGAGGATCTTTTATACATTGGAGGAGAAAAGAAATGATAGAAAGAATTCAGTATCTATAGTCTGAGATAAATAATCACAACAACTAAAGGAGAAGGATAGAGAACCAACCAACATTTGCCGCCAATCCAGGCCCACCACGGCCCTGTAACAAAAAGAACAACCATTTAAAATTTTCAAGAAACTGGTATTGGAGCATGACCGATCCATTTTTGTTAGAATGAAGAAAAGCAAAAAGATAAAAAGCAACAGCAAAAATATACAATCAGTTACAGTATCCAAGATAACTTTAGAATCAGTTTTGAATTTTATTAAAGCAATTAATTTTTTCTTTTCAGTAGGAAAACCTAGTTCAGCTTTATTTGTTTGTAGCCAGAATTAAGGAATAAACAATAATCTTTTTAAGCGGTTCCATTAAAGAGAATGTTCAGAATTTATTTCTTAATATATTGGTCATAAATACACACTTAAACACCCAGTTTAAGCAAGTTAGAAAACATCCATCATGATTACTAGATTAATTCTTTTCGCTGCAGTTCAAGGATCTAATCTTAACATCAGCTAGGAAAAAGTGGCCTCATCTTTCACTAGAAAAAGGTGACCTTTTGACCCCTTTGATGCTGACAATTCAAGTAAAAGAACAGTTCTCTGTTGTTATATTTTGATAGTTCTCATATTTGATATGCGTAGCAATCCATGTACTAGGAAATCATAATCAAAACATTTAGCAGAAACAAGCCTGCTCTAGGCAACAGTAGATAATTGAAATTATTTTGTGATTTTAGTAGCTAAAATTCAATAGACAAAATTTAGAATGTTGACAGCAGCTGAGATAAACAAGTTTGAAGAAGTTTGGCACCAAACTAACATAGATATAAAAAGGCATGTATACATGGGGATTTACATTGTCTCATCTTTTTCATTATAGATCTGATTTTTTCATAAAAGGAAAACAGATCATATATGATAGCAAAGCAAGATGAGTTACATTAATATCAACTAACCTGTTCTCTATTTCTGTCAGCACCTTTGTCATTTTCAGCAAAATCAACACGCAACTGCCGCCCATTAATCTCATAACCCTGAAGGTTACGACGGGCGCTTAAAGCTGTCTCTTCATCCTTATACTCGCAGAACCCATAACCTTTTGGTTTTCCAGTTTCTCTATCGATGACTAATCTGCAGAATGCATAAGAATAAAGTACCTCAATGTTATGATATTGTAATAAAAAACATTTTAAAAGTTAGTTAGTTAGTTGATTAGATGAGCAGCATTAACCATTGGTGGCATTAGCCATTTAGGAGGGGCACTAGCCAAACATAGCCTTAGCCGTGTCTAATGACTAATAAGCCTTAGGGTGATAGGTGCCACTATTTTAATAAACCCCTCTAATGCCTATATATATGGCAAGGTATCTCTATTGTAATTCAGTTTTGCATTGCTACTAAGAATTCGCTCTATTCAGATAACTCTACTCTATCTCTCTTTCTCTCTACTCTCTTCTACTTCTCCTCAACCCTCTAATCTTCTCTCTTCTACCCTAATTCTCAATTCTACAAACATTCATATTACAAAGGCTTATCAATGGCATCAGAGCTAACATTCCTTGGCCTTGGTTATTGGCTCCTTGCTTCCAACATTGAATGGTAGAAACCCGAGCACAAGAACAATCAAGAATAGCCGAAGAATGTTTTTTGTGATTGAACAGCGGCTAGAAACTGTTGATACTCTCCACGAAGCAGTTCAAGGCTGTAGGGAAGAAATTCAGTTGGTTCAGCGTGGCATGCAGAAGAATCTTGATGCACTTACTCGAGATTCGAGCCTTGGCAGAAGGGGTTCCAAGAAACAACCCAAATGGACAGCCACGGATTCAAGATAATCAAGATAGAGGTTATCATAGGCCAACTCAGTTTACTAAAATGGAGTTTCCAAGGCACTCCGGCCAAGACATAGATACCTGGCTATTGAAGGTGGAACATTATTTTACCTTGGATGTAACTCCAGAGGCAGCGAAGGTTACTACGGCGTCGATGCACTTGGATGAAGAAGGATTTCAGTGGCATGTTGCAGTGGAGTGGCGCTGGCTAGTTTACGACTTGGGCAGAATATAAGAGTCTTCTAAGACTCACGTTCAGCCAACCCCATGAAACTCCCATGATGGATCCCACTCATTTGCGTCAGACAGGGTTGTTACGTGATTTAAATGTCAAGGTCGATTCTATCTCGGCCAAACTCGACCTGCCTGAACAGTATTTGGCCGACACACACATGGCTGCTTTAAAAGATGAGATTTGCATTGCTAATATCATTTCACATTATCCAGATTATCTCTACTCTCTTCTACTTCTCTTCTTCTTCAACCCTCTAATCTTCTATACCCTAATCCCCAATTCTATTACATCCATATTACAATTAGATATCGGTGGTAACATTCATATTACAAAGGCTTATCACTCAACCAAATAATTTCTTGCTGAATAAAAACATAAAAAATTTCATAAAATATTATGAAAACCGATATTAGAAAATGAACCTTATCCACTATTACAAACATGGGGAAAATTTGTTTAACCATTAACCATCTAAGAAATACAAATCAAGGGCACCTAAACCCTAAATACAAATCAAAGGCGTGTAAGGCATGCAAAATATACAGGAGCTTTTAACCCCTTTTCATAATCAGAATATCTGAGTTACAAAGACCTCAATCCTCCCTTAAAACTTCAAATTTTTGCAAAGAAAAAAATGTCTCCCTGCTTTTACCAACCAGTGGAGCAATCATTTAATAATCTCAACAGTCAAAATTTCAATTTTTTTAATTTTTCCTTAAAAAAGAAAGGCTATAGTTCTTAGTTCTCAAATAACAGCTTCTCCTTTAAAATTTACCTGAATGATACTACAGGCCCAACCTCCTGGCAGATTTCAATAAGCTGTTCCTCTGTGGCATCATACGGTATATTCCCAACTAAAACATATCCAAAGGAGCAAACAAATCGTCATAATTCGCAACAACTAACGGTCAAAAAACATTAGAGGAATAAAAAATCAATCAAAGAAGAAAACTTTAAAATTCCCATCGCTACCCAACAATCATCAGCCCCAATCACTTGAATATTCTAATCTAAGAACAAAGTCGAGATTTAAGGATAAAGAAATACCAAAAACGCAGCGATGCTGGGAGGTGGCCATGAAATCAAGAAGAGAAGAAGAAGGTGAAGCTCTGCTCCATCTTCTTCCTCCTCGGGAGCATGGCTCTTTAAATTAATACGAAAACCAGATGCCTTATAAAAGGCTTTCGAAGATGTTGAAAATCTTCGCCTCCGAGCGCGGGAGAGCAGATTCGCACCAGTTTATTGATGTGGCTTCTCCCTATTGCAGAGAATGTGTGGGGGCGTGTGGTACGAGGAAGACAAAAACTTGCGGTTTCGACCTTGGATTAGTCCAGACTCAACGCCACCCGCCACAGCTTGAGCCTTTTCGTTGCGCCCTTTTTTTTATTTTATTTTATTATTGGGGGGGGGGGTGTTTTGTTTGTTGTGGAGGAAAAATGGGACAGGAACAGAACAAGAAAATTTATTGGAAGTGTGAATATAATTTTTAATCATAAAAATCTTATATGATTTTGGTTTTTATTTTTTAAATTTAAAATTGATGGTTTTAATTTTTAAAATTTGACATAATTTTAGTTTTGGTTCCTTATATTTAAAATTGATGGTTTTGATCCCTAAAATTTAGGTCAATTTTGGTTTTGGTCTCTTAAGTTTGCTTTGTTTATAACTATTAGTCCTTCAAATTTAGATAACATATCAAGTCTTTTTCAAACTTGAAGTATCAAAATTAAAATCAGATCAAACTTTATGGATCAAAACTACCGATTTCAAACTTAAGTAACCAAAACCAAAATCGGGCTAAACTTCAGGATCAAAACCATCGATTTCAAATTTCAGGGACCAAAAATTACATTAACCCTAATTAAAATTAATGGTTTGATTAAAATTTAATTTTTTGAAAAAAAAATTAAAAATTAATTAAAAAATTCCTCAATAGTCAGTATATTAATATTTTAAATATGATTAGCACCGACACTGTTCTTTTATTTTATTTTATTTTTGGGATAAAAAGAAAAATGCATTCCATATAAAATGATAATTAGTATAAAAAGACTCTAAACCTCACATGTTAGCATGGATAGTGAAGCAAGAGTCAAAAAAAAATCTTTAAAACGTATATTCAAATTCTACACTAAATAAATCCTATTGAACATAAAGTGAGAAAAAAGAAACTCATATCTTTGTAGATGTAGTCGAATTATGGGATGATTGCTCCTTTGGTGGGAGAAAAAATTTCTTAAGACACATAACTTTCAATTTATGTTGTAGACTGTCATAATAGAAAGGAGACTGGATAATTCATAATAAGGCAGCTTTGAAGCACATTATGGCAAAAAGAATTTCTCTTGTGGTTTTCTTCCATTTGATGGTAATAATCACTTATTGTTCTTGAAAACCAATACATACCTTATAAATTTATGTCCCTTTTCTTTGTATTTGTCAAGAAATACAATCCATCCTATCGATGGAAGAGCATTTTGTTAATAGATTGCTTTATAATTTATAGTCTGAGTTCTAAGAGTGTCAATATCAGAAGAACAAGCAAAAGAAGCAGAGGCAACTACTTGATCAACTTCCTTGATTAAAGATAATGAGCACACCAAACCCCCCCATAAATTAATTTATTTCTCTTCATCCAGATTATATATATCACTTTGATAATGCTAGCATCAAAGCATGATTATCTTGATGTAATTGGACTAGTGTCTCTTTTAACCAATCTTTAAAAGCATCAAAGGAAGCAAAATGAAACCAAGTGTTTGAACCTCCAAACCAAACTACCTTAACCACATGACAAGTAAGGAATAAGTGTTCCAACGACTCAAGGACATTACAACCAAAAACTCAATCACCATAGATATTGATGTGATGACACTTCAAAATATCAATAGAATGCAATACATAATTTAGTAGTTTCCAGATTAGTAGTAAGTTCTTACTTGGAAGAGAGATTAACCAAAGGAATGTAGCTCTCATCATACAATGTATCACAACTATGCAATATTAAGTCTTCCTTAATGGTAAGAGGACTCACAATTATGCTTTATCTCCTTATATGTACATTCTCTCAACTAATGCCTTGTCTTGTCTCCTTTCTTCATTTGAAGATGCTAGTAGCTTAAAGGGGATTAAAATTTGTTTCAATGCTTGGCCTCTTACTTACCTTCTGTATGCATATGATTCTGTATTCTTTTTTGAGTGCTTTGATAGCTCTTCAAACTCAGTGAAAGCAGCTTTGAACATCTATTGCTTGGTCAGGATAGAAAATCAATTACTCAAAAAATCATCAATCATTTTTAGTCCGAATGTCTCCCACTCTTAGAAGCTTCACTATTTAAATTTCTTTGGAGTACCATTTACTGATAAATTAGAAAAATGTCTAGGAACATTGGTTGATCTAGGAAGGATCAAGGCCCTAATTTATTCGCAAGTAATTGAAGCAATAAAGAGAGCAGAACTGCTACATGGAAAGCTAGGTTGTTATCCCAAGCTTCTAGATTGACTTTAGTCAAATCCATCTTCTCTTGGGAAAATTTGCATAATCTATCTTGTATTAAGATGCCCTATATTTGTGATAGAATTGACTCAAGACAAGTAAATTTTAAATTTTTTATGGGGATCAAGTGGTGATAGGATCTGAATCCATCTTTCAAATGAGAAAACTCTTTTCATGCCAATTTTTGAAGGAGGCTTGGAATAAGAAAAACATTTCAAGTACATCAGGCTCTATACTAAACAACCGTGGAGAATAATTTCTGCTCTCCTTAGTCTCTATTACTCACGACTTTAAGTGCTAAATATTTTGATCTTAATAGCGACAACATTGTGAAAAAATAATTATTTGTGCAATTGTATTATTGGGTTTAAATTTTGTCGACCCCCTTTAAATTTAAGCATATTTTAAATAATTTAAAAAATTAAATGTATGATATCAATCTTTTTTTTTCACATTTATAATTTCATTCTAAAATCTTCTTGTTTAACTGCACATGTTTTTTTTTTAATAAAAGAAGTATGTTAAGGAAATCAACCCATATTTTTTACAAAACAACTAACTTAACCAATTTTTTAATAATATAAAAATGATTTATGTAACTCTTGCATACTCTAGCCACTTATGCTCAAAGTGCAACATTTGCTCGAGTGTTTATAAACTTATCCAGATGATAAATGGGTTTTACAACAACTTTCATGGATTCAAACGAGCTTATCTGAGCTCCCATTGCTAAATCAAACATGCAAATAATACATGAAGGTTTTTGGCAAAGGAAAATAAAACATGAAGAATATTAAAGTTTTGTTGTGTAGTGAAAATTGTGGTTTTGATTAAAGTTTGATGATGATTTGTGGAATAGTACTTTTTATGTTTAAAAATACTACCACTCTAATCCTTTTTATTAGTTCAGTTTACCTAATTCTCACGTATTAATAAAAGTTAGTTAACCAATTAAATATATCTTATTTTCCAAAAAAAGTAAATATATCTTAAATTGTTAAATTTTCTCACTTTTACCCTCATAATGTGTTTAAAAAATTATCATATATATTGTGCTTCATCACTTTTCTTTTCTCTCTACATTTAATAAGGGTGAAATTATATCATTATCATTAATTACTCTTTCAGTGAACTTATAAAAAAAAAAAATTCAAAGGGGACTACAAACGGCCACAGTGATACAACAACTACTACGTATACCACAGCCAAAAAACAACAACTAATTATCCCTCATCTTTAAAAGTATAATTCATAAAACTTGTGCAATTAAATTAAAATATCCCCATTATTTAAATTAACCTCACTTTTCACAATTTGTGAAGCTGCATATTTAAATAATATTCATATTAATTATACAAAAATGAAAAAAATAATTTTTAATTGTTAAAAATTGACATGAATTCTTTAAAATCTCAAAATAAAGAGGCATCATTATTAGAGATCAATTTCACATAATGATATACGAAACTTGATGTAAGTATTGCTCTAACTATATGAGGGTTTTTATTTTTACCTAACCTTGTAGGCTTTAACAGGTTCATCCTAACTGATTGAGACAACAAATTACAATGGTAAACATGTAGGTCAAGGTTGCTATCATGACCCAAAACCTGGGACATGAGCGGCATAAACTAAGCTAAGTTAGTGATACTCTTAGTCTAGCTAGCCTCACTGAAAAAACACTCTTCCACAATATAATGATAGATTATCTAAGAAAATAGCATTCCTCGATAATAAAATAATCACATAAATTCAAACTCAAAATGAGAAAAAAATTAAGAAAGAAAATCAACAAGTGACCAACATAAAGTTCAAATAAACACGATCCTGACTTCTCTATAGTAATCACTACACCACAGAATTCGCCTTTATTCTAATTTGCCCCACCTAAACCATGGAGTTTGATACCGGGACTCTACTCAGTTTCAAACTAATTTTAAAAAAATGATATAATAAAAAGGTGAGTCCATTAACTCAGTGAGGTAAGAGTAGTAAAGTGTGCGGAATGAAAGGGAAGCAAAGGCGCACAAAAGCTTTTCGAAACAATTTGGAGGAAGGGAGTTTGAATAAAATCAAAATTAGATAATTTCATATGCCACAAATCACAAGACATTTACTACCATTTTACTTTCACTTACACATCCCAAACCATCTCACTTATAATAAAGCATATAAAGGCATAATAGATTTAATACCTTTTGTAGATACTATGGGAAGAATAGATGAATATTTAAGAGATTATTTATCTTAAAAAATGTAAACAAGCGTGGAAAAATATAAAATATTACAAAATAAGTAAAATAATATTAAAATATGGAGAATTAGAAATACCTTATAGATTGGGGGATGTAAAGATGAAAAAATAAGAAAAAAGAAAAGAAAAGAAAAGGGAAAACTAGACCAAGATATAAATTTAAAAAATATTCAAAACCTAAATTCTATAAAAAAAATATAAACCTAGAAAATATTTAAGTAGGGAAAGAAAAATAAATAAATTATGATACAAAACCAAGAAAATGTAGATATTATAATTGTGAAAAAATTGGACATATATCTACAAGTTGTACAGAACCAATAAAAAAAAAGAAAGTCATGAATATATTAGAACAAGCATATAAATATAATCTAGAACCTTTAGAATTTGATGAACCTATATATATTGATATACAAAACCCAAAAATTGAAATATATAAATTAAAAGAAATAAGTGATTTCTCAAAAAATGAATCTGATTGTTCATCTATTGAAGAAGAATATCAACTCTATATGATAAATGCAATAGATAATAAGGAAAGTACAAGTAATAAGGAGCATGAAGAATACAAAGAATATAAAAATATTTCAGGAGTAGTAGAAAGGAGAATGAGTTTTAGTAAAAAAATAATATAATAAAATAAAAGATACAAAATTAAATTTAAAGCCAGAAAAAATAAGAAATGAAAATTTTATGCATAAGGTAAGTAAAATATTAAAGTCAAAGAAAAATGAAAAAAGCCATTGTATAATTTTAGAAGAGAAACATCCTATATAGTCAACACTAACAGAAAGAGAATTAAAAATACATTTAATGTCAAACCCCTTAACATTTTGATATTCGCAGAGTAATAAGCATAAAGTTCCACAATGCATACAGAAATAGCGGAAACATTACTGATATTAAGTTCAAGTTTACATTACAGAAGAATCCCCGTAGGGTTTGAAAATATACACAAATGTACAAAACGTTCATAAGTAGCAAAAAATGTAAGCATAAATAACTGTTGCAGCAACAGAGAGCTCCGGGTCCCTAAACACCATGAGCTATCGTCTTGCCTTTTGAGCTACCTGCTTCAGCTGTAAGGTTTGTATTTTGGACAAAAAAAAGAGATTCGAGGGAATCTCAGTAACAACATGCTTACAAACATATAGAATGTGAAAATGGATATCAAATATCATGTCATGTAAGATGATCAAACGTTATGTGTACACTTGCCCAAGGTCAAACTACATATTTGCCCTTGGTCGACTTAGCAGTCTTGTTGGGTCCCTGACCACAACATGGAAAATTGGTGTGTCTAGGACACTAGCTCATGTTACAAAGAATGACTTTAAACATAAATAATCACATAAGATATGCAAGAAGAAGTTACTACCTGAATCTTTTCCAAACTCGCATGTTTGTCCTACTTTTGGATTTTGGCTCGGGCTATATCCAATTCCTATCATCATTAAAATTACAAGTAATTGGTTATTACTTGTAGCATTATCGCCTTTAAATAGTATGCTACTAGTTATTTAATGCAGTTACAACAGGTTCTGCACAATACAACTCTGTACAATGCAATTTCACTGTTTTTCAAAAACTTGGTTAGCCAATTTTGGAAATTCATAATTAATTCTACAAAAATCCAATTTGACTGATTTCAAAGCCAAAACGAAGCTCTTTAAATTTAATTTTGAGGAAAAATAGTTAGGTTTTCTCACTGTAATCATATAATTCCCAGTAATTCATCAAATATCACTGATCCAGATAGCATTCCAGAAAACAGGGCACAACTTCAAAAATTCATATATTCCAATATACTTGTCCAAAAATTACAAACTACCTATCAAGTTAAATCTATATATCTCTAATTTAATTCTAGAAAGTTTCAAAAGTTTTGGACAAGGTTTGGTTAATGAAACACCACGCACACTGCCACTGCTCTAAACAGGGCAGAACCAATATATGTACGCACAAACTTCATAAATTTCTAAATTGGCATACAACCATCCAAAAATTATGAACACTTGCATACCTACAAAATTTTGCCTTCTAAAGCCAATGGAATAATCAAAATTACCAAATTCTTACTTCTTCCTCACGTCACCCATAGAACAGAAAGTTAGGGTTTCTAGGAGCAACTTGTTGTTTCTTTGTTTTCTCTTGCTTAATCACTTTCTTTCTACTTCTAATCACATGATTAGCTATTTAAACACTAAATGGGCATATTTAGAGGGAATTTGGGCAGAATTCCCCCATGAGTATGCTTCAGCCCATAATTGCAAAACAAGAGAAAACATAGCAAATACAACTAACAACAACAACTACTTGATACAAGATAAGAGGATTAAGTTTTGGTAATTACCTCTTGATTTATTAGCTTTCTCTCTCTAAAACATCACTGTTCACCTTCAATTTTCTCCTCATTTGTCTTGAAAATTACAGATTTAATGGAGTAGAAGTGGTTAGGAGAGGTTATAGAGAGATTAGGAGGCTTAAACTTCAAGATTACAACTTCCTTACCTTATATTTTGGAAAACCCTAAGCTTTTCCTTGCTCTTGAGCTCCCTCCATCCCAGCTGCTCTCTCTCTCTCTTATGTTCAGTTTTTACACGAGAAATGAAGAGGAAATATGAAGAATTAGATGATATAGCCAAGTAGTCAAATGCTTAACACATGCTTGCTTTTGATTGGTCCATGTGTGAATTCTTTTGTTCAAAATTTCCATTTCCTTTCATGCTCTTCATTCCACCGTAAATGACATGAGAAATAAAAAGGAAAATGTTGATCTTCAATTATCCTTGTGCCATCTTGCAAATTGTTGACCAAGACTTCTGACTATTTTGACATTCCTTGATAATAATTCACCAAAATATGCTTATTAATGATCAAGTAGCCATTTCTCTCTTTTTAATTCCCATTTAACTCAAATTATTGGGAATATTAGGAAAAAATAATTATTTCCCACTCTGTGGCAAAATTACCATTTTGTCCCTACATTTTATGATTTACCGAAATAAATCATTTCTTGCTCATTCATTTGGTTTAGCCTAATTTTTCATTTTTTGACACTTGAATGAAGCCATTATTTGTGTCATTTTATACTCAAATTTTGGTTACAATATTTGGTCTTTAAGTGGACATTAGTTGCTCCTTTGTGTCCTTACTTGACCGAGTTGTGTGCAACCGACAATTGGAACTTTCCGTAAATTGTTGCACACTACAATTCACCATTTTGTTTTATTACATGTATTTATTAGATAGGAGGAATATTGGTGATTAGAAATGGGGTGTTACATTTAATAAGTAAAGTTTTAATAGAAAATGAAATATCATAACTACCATTTAAAGATGAATGAACTAATATATATATATATTTTAGGTGTGCTGATACTAGTAACAACATATTTTAAAGAAAGAATAAATTCATTTATAGAATTATTAATTACAGATGGAAGAATAATAAGTAGTGTAGAAGATAGTATTTTAGGAATTTTAACAGGAAATCTAATATATTAAAAATTAAAATTTACATTAAATACAAACTTTGCAATATCTATAAATGATGAACATATGAACCAATTTATAGTAATATATCATAAGCTAGGAGAAATAAAATTATTACCAGGAGCAAGAAAAATCAGTATAACAGCTATGGTAGGACTAGTATTTTTAAAGAACATAAAATATATAATAAAATAAAAAAAAATAATTATAGATAAATATTTTATGCCAGTATTATAAGAAATTTCTATAGACCCAATAAATATAACTATTCCAAGATAATTAGAATTAGAATTAGATAATATAATAAATTATTATGAAAATACACCTAGAAGAATACAAACTAATAATAATATAGGAGAAAGATTATTGAGAATAAATACACTATCAACATCAACATTAAATATAAATGTAAACCCACAAAAACAAGTGTAGATTATCCTAGACTAAAAACTAGAAGAGGATTATTCAGAAGTTTAACTGAGAAATAATATAGATGATATTTATCAAAGAAATTTATTAGCTGTAATACTAATAAGTTCTAATTTAACAGAGATAAGATTTATAACAAAACAAATAAATTTAACCAAATTTAAAAATTATATAAAAGTATAAGTGAAAAAAGGAGCAATCTGGGAAGAAATAGTAGCTTTAGTAGATTAAGAAAAAGAAAAGAGTAATATTGAATTAGAATATACTGAAGATAACATATAAATAACAGATGAAGGAACAAAAACAAATTCTATATTAAGATTTAATAAAAGAAATATGTTGAATATAAAATTCTGGGTAGAAGTAAATACTGATAATGAATATAAAGTAATATTAGCAAAATGCTTTTTACAACAAATAGGACCTTATAAAATATAAGAAGACAAAATAATAATTAACATAAATTATCAAATAATTATAATACCAAAAGTCAAATGACTAATAGTCATAGAGTGATAGTAGATAACTATTATGTAAGAAATAATATAAGAATAAAAATATCAAGTGCAAGCAAAAGTACAATAAGATTAATGATAAAAAAAAACTAGATCAAGCAAATAAAAAAGATAAAGATATTCTGAAAGAAGTTATACATAATCATGTTGTAAGGTTGCCTATAGCTTATAACCGAATTATTAAAAGAATAAATGACAGAAAAAAATATCAAGAGATATTTCAAAAGTAAGTTAGAATTATTATCAAGATTATGATTAAAAAAACAAAATGAGACCCTTGTACTATATCTTAGTTAAATTTAATTATAAAAAATATAGATCAAGGAAATATCATGCGCTTGTAGATACAGGTGCAAATTTAACTATAACAAAATATAATGTTTTACCACCCCAGTTATGGAAAAAGAAAAATAGAATATTAAGAATGAAAAGTGTTGGAAAAGAAAAACATATGATAGAATTAGAAGCGAAAAATATAAATATCTAGATAGGAGAATATGAATTATTAATACAAGAACTAAACTAATATAATGAACCCTCATGATATGTAATATTAGGACTAGATTTTTAGAACAATATTTTCTAATACGCATGGTAAAGAACGCATTAATACGAGTAACCTCTTGTAAACATGAAATATGTGGAATAAGAATAACTAAGCCATATATAGAAGAAAGATGAGAAATTTCAACAGAAAATAAATGAAAATAAAATACAATTTTTACAGAATAATCAACATATAGAAATCCAACATATGTTAGCAACTCTAGCAATAATAGAAATAAAGACAATAGAACAAAGAGAGAATGACTTAAAAATACCTTGGAAGTAAATTAATTGTCAATTTCTACCACGAGTGCAAACAGTCATCTGTCGTGTGCAATAGATCTTTTGTTGTGTGCAATAGATCTTTTGTTATGTGCAACAAATCTTCCGTATGTGCATAAATATTCCCTACGGATGTGCAAACATCTTCCGTTGTGTGCAAAATATATTTTCGTCATGTGCAACAGATCTTCTATAGTAGTATTTAGCAATTAATTTAATTCCAAAGTATTTTTAAGCAATTCTCCCTAGAACAAAGGCTATTAAAAAATTATAGTGACAACCCATTAATTCACTAGAATAAATCTAAACTCTTAAAAAAGATAGAATTAAAAGATTACAGTAAAGAAATAAATTTTAAATCATACCCATGGACTAAACAAGATAAAAAAGAATTTATAATGCATATAAATGAAATAAAATAATATGATTTAATTAGAAAAAATGGATTTGAGTATTCTTCACTAGCAATGATGTTTTAAAACATAGTAAAGAAAAAAGAGGAAAATCAATAATGGTGATTAATTATGCAAAACTAAATCAATTAGCTATAAGAAATAGATATATAATTCCACAAATGGACTTATTATTCAATCTAATAAGAGGGAAAAAATATTTAGTAAGTTTGATTGTAAGTCAGGATTTTTCCAAATTAAGTTTGAAGAAGAAAGTAAAAAATATATAGCATTTAGTACTTGAAAATGATTATATGAATGGAATGTATTATCTATGAGATTCCATAATAGTCCTAGTATATTTCAAGAATATATATCAAAACTATTAGTACCAATACAAGATTTTGCTGTAATATATATAGATGATATATTAATATTCTCAAACAATGAAAGGGGACATAAGGACCATTTAAATAAATTTATGGATTTAAGAGAAGAAAAAGGATTAAATATACCACCTAAAAAAGCTAAATTTAGAAAAACAAGAATACATTTTCTAGGATAAATAACATCCCCAGATGGTATAGAACTAAAGTCAAAAAGTTTTAGAATTTCCTAAAATCACTAACAAAAAAGAATTACAATTTTTTTTAGAACTAGTAAATCAAACTACAAATTACATACCCAATTTATCAAAATTAACCTCAAAAATATCAAGATTAGTAGGAGAAAAGACTATATATGAAATGGAATAAAAAAACCTAAGAAGTCTTAGAAAAAGTAAAAAACAAATTACCAGAATTAACTGTACGAATGATTGAAAACATAAAATGGATTATATATACAGATATATTAAAAAATTATTAGGGAGCAACCTTATATCATGAAGATAATGAAGGACAAGAAAAAATAACTAGATATTCAAGTGAAAAATCTTGATACACAAAGTAGATATCATTCTAACTGAAAGAATTTTTAATAGTAGTAAAAGTAGAAGAAAAACTTGAATTATTTATTATGAATACTAATTTATAATAAAAACAGATAATATTCAAGTAAAGATATGGCCAAATAAAGGAATAAGGAATAATAAATTAAGTAATAAAATGTTAATAACATGGTACAATGATTTATCATACTACAATTATGATGTATAATATATTAAGGGACAAAATAATCTTGTTGATAACTATTTGAGCAAATGAAATCAGAAGGAAGAATGATGAACAATATGACGAATAATGAAGGCTCTTCTAAAGAAACCTTTACTATGGAGCAACTAACATGAAGGTGAATATTTTGGAAATGAATTTCAACCTTCTAATTAGCTAAATAACTTCTAGTATGCAGAATATATCGAGTTTTGTATCACCCCTATAATCTCATATTGAGAAGTTGACAAATAAAGTGGAGTCTATTAGACCCACTGCTACAAGAAATATAAATATAGCTGACGCAACAACAAAGAAGAATATGATAACTATATCTGAAGTAATGGCTTCACCCTCAAATCCTACAACTGCACCATTAAGCTCAAGCCAGCCTAATACCAAAATAACCCCTTTCTTAGAAATTATAAAAAACTAAGCCCAAGAAAAAGAAAAAGAAAAAGCCCAAGTCCAAACCTTCAAGAAAGCCTAACAAGAAAAACCTTCTACCTCTAGGCTAAGAAATACAACCAATAATACGTCTTTTCAGACACATCAACAATATAAGTTCCTTAAAACCCCTATCCAAAGATTAAACCATTTTGCCTTTAAGACCCTTACTATTAAATATGTTTCCCATTATACTTTCAATAAAGCCATCATATGTCTAGGAACAACTCCAAATATTGCCAAAACTCTATATAGTTATGAGATAACTCATATTATATATCATTCACCTTCAATGGAGGAGATAGCCGAATTACAACCATATTTAAAAGAAGCTGTAAAAAGTTATTTTGGAATTGTGATTCAACATCATGTATTTATAAGGTGTTACTCAACAATCATTGAGGTAACTCTAGATCAATTATATCTACCTATAAATCTTTTAAGGCTCGGGATTACAAAGAATCCGCTCAAGTGTAATCCAAATGAAGAGACATATATAGAAGATGATGAAGATTTTCATTACAAAGTTTCTCTTATAAGAGCCTAAGATTATCATATTATTTTTCAGGAGATGAATAAAACAATAACAGCTTAAGATGAAGCCCAATATGTTTATTATATGAGACCAACAACTTGTATATATTCTATTTGGAAGACACCAAAGAATGATTATCAATTTATCCATTGGTATGATCATATAAAAGAAAATGATATGAATAATTCAGAGAAGCACAAAAAAAAAAAGATCTGTCATATACTCTCAAATTATCCTATATGTAACATCCTTATTTTATTTTATTTTTGAGATATAATTATAATTATTATTTTAGTAGGTAATTTTTTAGAAAATTTTTTTTTGGTTAAAATATATTTAAAAAAAATTAATTAAATTAATTAATTTTAAAATTATTTTAATAATATAATATTATATTATAATTTTAATATATATATATATATATATAATAAAAAGAAGGTAGCGCTCTTTGAAAAACTTTTATGAGTGGTCAAGAGGGGGTATTATAAATACCCCCTCTCCTCATACACTTCACGCAGCAAATCTACGTGAAGTGTTGTGCAGAAAGGTGACGGGCAAGACTCTGATAGAAGTATTTTCATTTCTTCAAGGATCAATAAGGTAGTCAAAATCGCTTCTAATTATAAAACTTCTTTTATGTAATATTTTCTAAATAATTTTCTCTTTCTTATGATATTAATTTTGTACTGCTTAGAGAATATTTTAGGATTAGAATTTTGGACAAATTTGAGTTTTGTCAGTATATGACATAAGAATATAGATGATAACTAATAGTTAATTTTAATCGGTTTATTTTTGTTATTTAGTTGATATAAGATTTTATAATGAATTTTCTATATAATCAACTTATAAATAATGTTATTTTGGATTTTTAAACCGATTAAATTTAGATTAAATAATTTATTTGGGTTAGTGGAGATATTATTGAAATTTTAGTTGGTATAGTTTTAAAATATGAAGGACTAAACTATCATTTATGAAATTCAGAGGACTAAACTGTCATTTATGAAATTCAGAGGACCAAACTGTCATTTATGAAATTCGGAGGACTAAACTGTCATTTATGAAATTCGAAGGACTAAACTGTCATTTTATAATTTAAACCCTAAATTGTTATTTTCAGTTTTTATAGTTTATTATTATTAGAATTTGTAAAAAGTTATAATTTTGACTTTTGGAAAATTATTAACGGGTAGTAAATTGATTGTGATAGATTGATTTTGGCGTGTGTTTGAGCTCTTGGATTTGGAACAGTGTGATAATAATTAGCTTTGGCGAGAGGTAACCACTTTCCACTTATTATGTGTGTTGGTGTGTGTTTGTGAGTGTTTTGTAAAATGATTATGAGATTGAAAATCATATATGGATATTATAGATTATTTCAATGAGTAATATTGAGGAGTATTTTGTTATACACTTGCTTTGTGGAACCTTGTGATTTAAATTATAAGATGTATTTGTATATTTTGAATATCTTCATATGTGTATGCAAATCTTGAGAAAATTCCTATTGAGCTATTTATTGATACATATTGGGTTGTTTGGTTTGGGTTGAGATGGAGAAAGTTATTTTTACCACGTGGTATAGCCTCCATTGGTGCACGATGGTTGGCTTTCTATTGTCCCACCAGTTCAATGAGGGACTGTCCCACCAGTTCAATGAGGGACTGCGACACCCAACTAGTTCAATGAGGGGAAAGACCCATGGTCTGGAAACATGCTCTGTGGATTTTGGCCAATCCTCCTCATGTGACCCGAGAGCTCTTTGAGTTGCCAGTAACATGGATATTAACTTAGCCAATGGGTCTAGTCAGCGGAAATAAGGAGGTTCGGTTGGATTGATGGGAGGCACTTGAGAATTGTGATATGAGATTTGAGATATAGTATTATAATTTCTGATATGAGATTTGTGTACAAACCAATGATATTTTATTATATAAAATGTTCCACTTGGCACCTCATGAATATATGTCAGCATGTGTAATGAGTTGGAAAGCTGATTACTGAGGCTTTTGTCTCACCCCGTTGATTTAACATTTTTTAGGTGATAGTTTCATGCTGGAATGTCGGGAGGAGCTCCTGAGGCATACATATATCTCTATGGCCTCTTGTGGTTTATTATGTGTTAAATTGATGTATATTGCCACTCATAGGGCCTACATCCTATAAACTCTGCTTTGACTACATACTTTGTATTATCGTATCATGGATTTGATATTATAATATTTTATAGTTTGTGCGATTTTATCTCTATTATGATTAGACTTTGAGAGATAATATTTAATATTATGGAATTAAGGAGAGGATCTTACAATTTGGTATCAGAGCATGCGATCTTGTGATGCATTACATATAGTGGCAATATACTCTTTCACACATAACCTCCCTGTGTTTTTGTGTTGTTTTGGGTTGTATGCTTAATTGTTGATGGGTTTCATCCTTAGGTGGGGGAGAAAATGGTAAACACGAGAAAGACTGTTTCCAATGCTAATCCACCTCCAAATGTTGATGAGCCACAATTGTCTCAAGAGAATGAGACTATGTTAGATAGATTCAAAAATACAATACTGACAGTTATGGATGCAAGGTTTCAGCAGTTCGAGGAAGATCTTTGAAAGAAGTTAAGAGAGGAAGGAAGTATCTCAAAGCCGAAGGATCATAAGATTCCTGAACCCAGTATAGATGCATCAAAGAGACATGAACCAGTTGGCTCAACTAATCGTGAGAGCCCTGTAAAGTGTACTGGAGGAGAATGATCATCATAACCAAGTCCAGAAGCACTAGCTATCAATAAGGTATGGAAAGATATCCATGATCACGATCCTGAAAAGTTTTATGGAGATTTAAATCCATTAAAGGCTGAAGCCTGGATCGAGGGTCTGGAAACCATCTTTCGAGCTGTTGTTTGTAATGAGTATCAGAAGGCTAGAGTGGCCATTATTCTGCTGAGGGATCGTGCTCAGAGATGGTGGCAAAGCACAGGTGGTTTAGATGACTCAATGACAACCTGGACAGAGTTCAAGACTAAGTTCTTTGATCATTATTTCCCTCCAGCATTAAGATATGAGAAGGAGACAACATTTTATGCCCTTTGACAGGATGACATGCACGAGGAAGAATTTATTGCAACTTTTATTGATCTGTCTAGATATGTGACCTACCTACAACAGAAAGATGACCCAGAATGAAAATCTCATCAATTGATTATCAGGGCTAGACCAAAGCTAAAGCCTCTCGTGCCAATGCATGATATCAAGAATTTCGAGGAAACTTGCACCAACTTGAGGATAGCTGCACACATGAAGCGTGAAATCAAGGCTGCTAAACACCGAGACAATCAAGACAGGTTTTCTACTTTTAGTAGACCTGTGAGTGGATTAACCAGGCCATCTGGGTTCCATCCTGGGAATGCAGGAAACTCCGGTAGGAAGAATCAAGGGCAAAGGAGTGGACCTCGACAGAGTAATTTTCAGAGTAACTTTCAGAGGAAACCAAGTCAGAGGAACCATGCTGGAGTAAGCTAGCAATCTCGCCGTGAACCTGCAATGTCTGCTCCTAGCGTGAATGGTCCTTGCCCAAAATGTGGGAGGGCTCATATTGGTCAATGTTGGCAGTGTTATCAATGTCATAAGTTTGGCCATACTACACGATATTGTCTAGAGAGGCAACAACAACAGACCAACCAAAGTGGTCGTCTCACTATTCCTGACAGGGTGTATGCCATGACTCAAGAGGAGGCTGGAACATCTCCTAATGTTATCAGAGGTACTATTTCTCTTCAAGGTCATGACATTATTGCATTGTTTGACTCTGGTGCTACACATTCATTCATATCTTTTGATTGTGCTAAGAAGTATAATTTCCCTATATCTATTCTATCATATGATATGAGAATTTCTACCCCTGCTAGAGTTGTGGTGATGACTGCACATGTTTGTTCGGGTAATACTCTTCAGTTTGAAAACCAAGAGTCTATTGTGGATTTAATGTGTTTGCCGCTAAAAGGGATAGATGTTATTATTGGTATGGATTGGCTAGTGGACAATGACGCCTTACTTCATTGTAAGAAGAAGGTGGTCACTTACGCCATGAATACCATATCCGTAGAAACCCCTACAGTCCCTATGCCATTATCGACAGCTAAAGTAGATAAGTATATTAGAAAGGGTTGTCAAGCCTATGTAGTTTTCTTTTTTGTTAGTGTCGATAAAGAAGTAGGGATCGATCATATCGATGTAGTAAGAGAATATCCTAAGGTGTTCCCAAATGAGATATCAAGGCTGCCTCCAGAACGGGAGGTTGAGTTCTCCATTGATTTAGTACCAGGTACAACCCCAATTTCTAAGGCTCCTTATCGGATGTTGCCATCAGAGTTGGCAGAGTTGAAGAAACAGCTAGAAGAGCTGCTCGAGAAAGGTTTCATTAGACCGAGTGTCTCTCCCTGGGGTTCACTAGTGTTGTTTGTCAAGAAGAAGGATGGAAGTATGCGGTTATGCATCGACTACAGACAGTTGAATAAGGTTACCATTAAGAATAAATATACGTTGCCTAAGATTGATGATTTACTAGATCAGCTCAAGGGAGCCACAATGTTCTCTAAGATTGATTTGAGATTAGGTTACCATCGGCTTAGAGTTAGAGCTAAGAACATCCCTAAGACTGCTTTCCGGACTCGCTATGGGCACTATGAGTTTTTGGTTATGCCTTTCGGGTTGACCAATGCTCTGGCTGTTTTCATGGATTATATGAACCGGATTTTTATGCCATATTTGGATCAATTTATTGTAGTCTTTATTGATGACATTCTCATTTATTCTAAGAATGAGGAGGAGCATCGATAACATCTACATATTGCATTACGTATACTAAGAGACCACAAGTTGTATGCTAAGTTAAGTAAGTGTGAGTTTTGTCTCAGGGAAGTGAATTTCCTTGGCCATGTGGTGTCTGCTAAGGGGGTAGCTGTTGATCCTAGTAAAGTGGATACCGTGTTGAAATGGGAACCCCCAAAGTCGGTGACTGAAGTGGGAAGTTTTCTAGGATTGGCTGGTTACTACAGAAGATTCATTAAAGGATTTTCTCAAATTGCCATGTCTTTGACCAAGTTGACCAAGAAAGATCAACCGGTTATATGGATTGACAAGTGTGAAGCGACTTTTCAAGAGTTGAAGGCAAAATTAACTACCGCCCCTGTGCTTACCCTTCCTGATCCCTGTCGTCCATACACATTTGTATACGGACGCTTCCCTTAAGGGTTTGGGTTGTGTGTTAATGCAAGAAGATAAGGTAGTCGCATATGCTTCAAGACAGTTAAGGCCTCATGAGCAGAATTATCCTACTCATGACCTAGAATTGGCAGCTGTGCTATTTGCCTTGAAGATTTGGAGGCATTATTTGTATGGATCTCAGTTTGAAGTATTCTGTGATCATAAGAGTCTAAAGTATTTGGTAGATCAGAAGGAGCTAAATAACAAGCAGCGCCGGTGGATGGAATTTTTGAAAGATTATGACTTTGAGTTAAAGTATCATCCCGGCAAGGCTAACGTTGTTGCAGATGCTTTGAGTCGAAAGTCGATACCCTTGTTCCGTATGAGCTTAGAAGAGCAAAGTTGGCTTAATGTATTAAGAGACATCCATGCAGTTCCAGATCAAAGAAGAGCTACTTTAAATGCATTTCTTGGTGAATATGGGTTTTATCAGAACCTGAGAGACGCCCAGATGAAAGATGATCAGTTAAGTAGAATTCGAGAGGAATTAGAACATGGTGAAGTTCCAGATTATGACATTGAGAATGCGAAAATTTTGAGATACAAGAAAAGAATTTGTGTTCCCAACAATGACGAGATCAAGAAAACCATTTTAGAAGAAGCTCATCGGAGCAAATACGCCATCCATCCAGGAATCACCAAGATGTATAATGATTTGAAGCAACAGTATTGGTGGCAGAAGATGAAGAGAGACGTGACTGACTTTGTTTTAAAGTGTTTGACGTGTCAGAAGGTTAAGATCGAGCACCAAAAACCACTAGGACTACTTCAAAATTTGGATATCCCTAAATGGAAATGGGATAGCATTTCTATGGACTTTATCATGGGTTTACCACTAATCCGGGCCAGTTATGATGCTATTTGGGTGATTGTAGACCGATTAACCAAGTCAGCATACTTTTTACCGATTAAAGCGAACTATTCTTTAGAGAAATTAGCCGAGTTATACATTAAAGAGATTGTTCGTATGCATGGAGTGCCAGAAAGTATCATATCAGATCGTGATCCAAGGTTCACTTTGTACTTTGGAAGTCCCTACAGGAGGCCATGGGTACGAAGTTAAAGTATAGTACCGCTTATCATCCTCAGACAGACGGTCAAACAGAGAGGACTATACAGACACTCAAGGACATGTTGAGAGCCTGTGCTATCGAACTTCCAGGTAGTTGGGACAAGCACTTTCCATTAGTAGAATTTATGTATAATAATAGCTACCACTCCAGTATTCAGATGGCACCTTTTGAAGCTTTATATGGTCGGAAATATAGATCGCCGTTGTGTTGGACGGAATTAAGTGAAAGAACCATTATCGGACCAGATCTGGTAGACTAAACATCACGAAAGATTGAATTGATACGGCAGAAATTGTTGACCGCTCAGAGCCGACAAAAGAGTTATGCGGATCGTCGAAGGAGACCATTGGAATTTAGTGTGGGAGATCATGTTTTCTTAAAGGTTTCACCTGTTATGGGTATTGGAAGGTCAATTAAGGTGAAGAAGTTAACTCCCCGGTTCATTGGGCCGTATGAGATTCTAGAGCGGATTGGGCCGGTTGCTTATCAGATTGCATTACCTCCGCATTTGTCTAATGTGCATGATGTGTTTCATGTCTCACAGTTGAAAAAGTATCATCTATATCCGTCTCATGTCATTGAACCTGAGGAAGTTGAGTTAAGAGAAAACTTGACTTATATACCAGAACCAGAGAGAATATTGGATGTTCAGGATAAACAACTACGGAAAAAGACCATTCGATTGGTGAAAGTCTTCTGGAAGGGTATGACTCTCGGAGATGCAACTTGGGAAACTAAAGAAAGAATGCGTCGTGACTTTCCTAATTTGTTTGCTTAGATTTGTGATTGTGATTGTCTTGATTGAATTATTATATTTTGATTGTATTTTATTCCTTGAATCAAATTTTGGGGACAAAATTCTATTTAGGTGGGGAGAATTGTAACATCCTTATTTTATTTTATTTTTGAGATATAATTATAATTATTATTTTAGTAGGTAATTTTTTAGAAAATTTTTTTTTGGTTAAAATATATTTTAAAAAAAATTAATTAAATTAATTAATTTTAAAATTATTTTAATAATATAATATTGTATTATAATTTTAAAAAATATATATATATAGTAAAAGAAGGTGGCGCTCTTTGAAAAACTTTTATGAGTGGTGGCATTTCGGCCACCAACCCCAATTCTTTAAAAATAATATTAAATAATGGGGGAGGGGGTCAAGAAGGGGTATTATAAATACCCCCTCTCCTCATACACTTCACGCAGCAAATTTGCGTGAACTGTCGTGTAGAAAAGTGACGGGCAAGACTCTGATAGGAGTATTTTTATTTCTTCAGGGATCAATAAGGTACTCAAAATCTCTTCTAATTATAAAACTTATTTTATGAAATATTTTCTAAATAATTTTCTCTTTCTTATGATATTAATTTTGTACTGCTTAGAGAATATTTTAGGATTAGAATTTTGGACAAATTTGAGTTTTGTCAGTATATGACTATAAGAATGTAGATGATAACTAATAGTTAATTTTAATCGGTTTATTTTTTTTATTTATTTGATATAAGATTTTATAATGAATTTTCTATATAATCAACTTATAAATAATGTTATTTTGGATTTTTAAACCGATTAAATTTAGATTAAATAATTTATTTGGGTTAATAGAGATATTATTGAAATTTTAGTTGGTATAGTTTTAAAATATGAAGGACTAAACTGTAATTTATGAAATTCGGAGGACTAAACTATCATTTATGAAATTCGGAGGACTAACCTGTCATTTATGAAATTCGAAGGACTAAACTGTCATTTTATAATTTAAACCCTAAATTGTTATTTTCAGTTTTTATAGTATATTATTATTAGAATTTGTAAATAAGTTATAATTTTGACTTTTGGAAAATTATTAACGAGTAGTAAATTGATTGTGATAGATTGATTTTGGCGTGTGTTTGAGCTCTTGGATTTGGAACAGTGTGATAATAATTAGCTTTGGCGAGAGGTAACCACTTTCCACTTATTATGTGTGTTGGTGTGTGTTTGTGAGTGTTTTGTAAAATGATTATGAGATTGAAAATCATATATGGATATTATAGATTATTTCAATGAGTAATATTGAGGAGTATTTTGTTATACACTTGCTTTGTGGAACCTTGTGATTTAAATTATAAGATGTATTTGTATATTTTGAATATCCTCATGTGTATGGAAATCTTGAGAAAATTCCTATTGAGCTATTTATTGATACATATTGGGTTGTTTGGTTTGGGTTGAGATGAAGAAAGTTATTTTTACCACGTGGTATAGTCTCCATTGGCGCACGATGGTTGGCTTTCTATTGTCCCACCAGTTCAATGAGGGACCGTCCACCAGTTCAATGAGGGACTGCGACACCCCACTAGTTCAATGAGGGGAAAGACCCATGGTCTGGAAACATGCTCTGTGGATTTTGGCCAATCATCATCATATGACCGGAGAGCTCTTTGAGTGGCCAGTAACATGGATATTAACTTAGCCAATGGGTCTAGTCAGCGGAAATAAGGCGGTTCGGTTGGATTGATGGGAGGCACTTGGGAATTGTGATATGAGATTTGAGATATAGTATTATAATTTCTGATATGAGATTTGTGTACAAAACAATGATATTAGATTTTTAATATTTTATTATATAAACTGTTCCACTTGGCACCTCATGAATATATGTCAGCATGTGTAATGAGTTGGAAAGCTGATTACTGAGGCTTTTGTCTCACCCCGTTGATTTAACATTTTTCAGGTGATAGTTTCCGTGCTGGAATGTCGGGAGGAGCTCCTGAGGCATACATATATCTCTATGGCCTCTTGTGGTTTATTATGTGTTAAATTGATGTATATTGCCACTCATAGGGCCTACATCCTATAAACTCTGCTTTGACTACATTCTTTGTATTATCGTATCATGGATTGAATATTATAATATTTAATAGTTTGTGCGATTTTATCTCTATTATGATTAGTCTTTGAGAGATAATATTTAATATTATGGAATTAAGGAGAGGATCTTACATTATACACATGTGATTATTGTGACATAAAAAGAATTTAAGAGATTATGAAGAACCGTATATCGATATGACCATCCTCCAATAAGTTGTCAACAAAAGAAAAGAAGAAGAGACAAAAGAAGATGAAATAAATGATAGCAAAAAAGACAAAGAAGGAAGGTACAAGAAGGAAAAAAAAAGAAAGAAGACAGAAAAGGAAGGAGATAAGATAAAGATGGAGAGAAGAAGAAGACAAAGAAGGAAGATGCTAGAAAAAGATGGAAAAAGGTGAAAAAGAAAAGTAACTAAGGTAAAATTATAAAAGTAACTATAGTAAGATGTAAAGTAACCAGGGTTGGGAATGCTTGACTCTATATAAAGCCCTACAATCGTCTTTGAAGAGGCAGAAGTGAGAAAGTAATCTTTAAGAGTTCTCTCTGTAATACTCTCTTACTTCAATAAAATTTCCTTTATCAAAATTTGTGTTTATGATCTACAATACCAATTTATATCTTAAAGAAAGCAATATAAGGTATGTCTAGCTAAACTCTCTTTATAGGAATCAAGGAGGTAGTTTTATTTGAATCCAAAAATTTATAATTCTATAAGGAGATTACTACTGGTTATTATATGTTCATATAATTAGGATGTATCTCTATAAGGTTGAAATCCAAGTACGCCTCCAGTAGAAAATAAAGGAAGGTTGTGTTGTGATGATCTGAAGGAGGAAGGTATAAGCTCTAAAGAGGGGAGACTCTGTAATAGTATCTCTGTATGAAAAAGGACAGAGATTTTTCCATGACTTGGATCATTATTTGTCAACCCTTGGATTACTATCCTTATAGTTATATGGTCTAACTATGCATTCATATAACTAGGCTATCAAATTATGGTATCAAAGCTTCAGGAGGATAGATAAAATGAAACCTTGATTTCTAGTTTATATGAATTCATATTTAATTTTTCACACTTGCTTATTAGCCTTATCTATTTACTCATTATCTGGATAGATTACTCTCATATATTCATTTAATCTTGTTTGATTAATTAAATTACTTCCTGTTTAGTTATTGTTTGAATAAGACTAAAAATATAATGGATGTCATAAAAATATTAAAACCATGAATTTATAGAATATAATCTAATAGACTCCCAGAAAGTTCATATATCCCAATAGAAGAAGATATATGCATGTTTACTTCATATATATTGGGAGGAAATGAAAATAATACTCATAATCAACTAAATTGGGATCACATGTATTAAATGAAACAATTAGGATCTTATATTGATACAAGTCTTGAAGATCTACTTAAAATATTTACATTAGAAGAAATACTAGAAAATTTGCCTAATGAGGTAAAATCTATAATTCTTAAGGAACAACCTAAATATAGAATAGACAGAATGTTGGAATTAACAAAACTAATAGAACAAAAAATATATAATACAAAGACAAAACTAAGAAATTATACAAATGAATTAGTATATATAAAGGGAAATATTAGACAAATTATGAAGACTTTATGAATAGAATATAAAATAAAACCAATACAAGATAAGCTGTAAATAAACATGATGAAAGCTTTAGAAGAATTTGAAAATTTTGAACAAGTAAAGAACAAATAACTAGACAAAAAATGGGTAAAAATATAAAACAAACAAGAATCATGACAGAACTAATACAAAAAGGACAAGAAGTTATTAATAAAAATTTATGGACTATATTTGAAGAAATTCAAAAAATGAATATAGAAAGAGAACAAGAAAAATATAGAACCTATATATTGACCACAACAAAAAGAAACAATAAAATAATTGAATAAAAAATAAAATAATAAAATAGCATAAATAGCTTGTTATATAGGATCAGAAACAGACAGATTATTCAAAATATTTTTAAGATCCTTAGTAAAAAAAGAACAAAATCAACAGAATAGCTCTATAAATATGTTGAATGTTTTAGAAGATTTAGAAGATAAAGATATTGAAGAAATAATGGGGAAAGAAGAAGAAAATTTAGAAGAAATAAGAAGAGAATTTCAACATATTACAACTATTAGAAAAATTAGAATCAGAAGCACAAATTAATATGCAAAATACAACTAGTATAGAAAATAGAGAATTAAATATAGAACAAGGTCAAACAAGTACAATAGAAAATAATCAAATAAGTAGAGAAGAAGAAGCATAATCAAATAATTTGTATCATAAAGAACGTTTAAGACAACTAGAAAATATATTATTTGAAACAAAATTTAAAACACCTAATAAAACGGGATTTACACCACCACCTATAGATTAGTATGGAACTAGACAAACACCTAATTTATGAATATGGCTAGATTTAGATTGTAATTTAGATAATGAAAAAAGATTAAAAGAATGGACTAAATATCAATTAATAGCATTAATAGGAAGAAATATAGAAACAAATATAGCAAGTATGTTAATAGAAGCTATACATATATGTATATATATCTATATCTATATACTAGAAAAACATCTAATTTAGTAATATGACTATATTTAGATTTGTAATTTAGATAATGAAAAAAGATTAGAAGAATGGACTAAATCTCAATTAATAGCATTAATAAGAAAATATATAGAAACAAATATAACATGTATGTTAATAGAAGCTATACATATATATACATGTAGGCACATAGCCATAGACACAGATACACATACACGCAGCCACGCACACATTCACACACACATGCAAATGTGAGACAGATAGAATCTAAGAATTTATAATCAGGATATAAGGTAAACATTGTGGAGTTTGATCAAGAATGATCCAGGTTATAGAATAATCTATACCCTCTTTCATGCATAGATACTGTTACAGAATATCCTAATGGATCTCAGACCTTCCTCCTTCAAATCATTCCAGCATAGCCTTCATTCATTTCCTACTGGAGGCATAACCATGATGTATTCCTTATAATAATGATTACAAAAACTCATATCCTATAATCCCAAATTAGATCATATTCATTTAGAATATGATAAAACTACTTCCTTAAATTCCTACAAGAGGTTTAGTCAGACATACCTTATTTGAAGCTTTCCAAGATTATTGTTATTGATGATGATAACTCAGAGTATTTACTCAAAAGACTTACTTGATAGTAAGAAAAATATACAAGAGAGTGAGAGAATTGAGAAAGCTCAAAAGCAATAAGACTTCAGAGATAGAAGTTATGCATTCAATTGATTTTTTTGTTTAGATTATATGGCTTTATATAGAGATGGCATTCCAACTTTGAATACATGACTAAAGTTTGTTTACACAACTAGAGTTATTTTTCTCGATCAACGATTATTCTTCTTTTCATGTTACTTCATCATGCTTGTCCTTCCTCTCTGATTCCTTCTTTATTATCTTCTTATGCTAACACCTTTTTTGCTATCTCCAAAATCTTCCTTCTTATTTTCTTTGTTTCTTGATCTGCTTTACACATCTCCTTATTTCTTTTACTTGCTTTGAGATTCTTTTTAATCTATCATCCTTTGCTTTTTCTTTGTCAGCCACTTCTTTGTTTTTTCCTCTTGTTTCTTCATAGCATATTGGGATCTAGCGGGATTGCTTGATCTCTCTCCTTCTTTTCCTATTCCTTACAATAATTGCATTCATGATAAGGATGTTCAAATAATAATCTGCAAATCTTTTCTTTTGTTTCTTCAGTATTTTCCATTGAATTATTCTTAATTTTCTCAGCCCAGCTGTAAAAGATCTTATCATATCCTTTATTTTTAGCGGTTTTTCCAAGGAAATATATACAAGTTTGATTACTCTTATGATAAACCCATGGAATTTTATTGGAGTTCCTACAATTCTATTCATTTCCTGAAAAATTAAATTATAATTTTGGGCTCTAATATTAGATACTCTGAATTGAAACTCTTCATCATCCTCTATCTTATCCTTGACTTCTGGTTCATATTCTATTAGCTTCTTGGTTGTTCCCAATCTTATTAGATTTGTTGGATTATAGAATTTGTCAAGAGTTATCTCTGCAACAGTTGAATAACACCTAATAAATACTTGGTACTGAGTTACAATTTCAAAATAATTCCTTACTGCATTCTTGAGCTGCATAGGCAACTCATATATTTCTTTCAAGGTTATAGATGGATAAATAGTCTGAATCAATCTATGAGTATATAAGTCTTTTACAATATTTGGAGGATTTCCTGGATAAATTATTTCTTTATTGAAGGCATAATGAGAAACATATTTAATGGTGTTATGGGATAAGGCTAACTAGTTTAATTTCTTTACAATAATCTTATAATAATTATATTGCTGGTGTAATACCCTGAATTTTGGGACAAGAGGCTTAAGATTAAGCCTAGATTTAATGGACTGCTAGACTCTAGTTTATCAAATGTCCAAGTGAGGAATGATATTTATCCCAAAATTCCTTAATATCTTTGGATATTAAATAAGAAATAAAAGGTAAGGGCAAAATGATAATTTTGCCATAAGATGGGAAATGAGGATTTCCCCTAATGTTCCCAATGATTTGAGCTCAACGGGAATTAAAAGGAGGAAAATGAATACTTGGTAATTAATAAGCCCAAGTGGGTGAATTATTATCAAGTGAAGTCGACAAACAGAAAAGCATAAGGCTTCGGTTGACCACTTAAGGTGGTATAATGAGATAATTTGAGAGTGAGTTATACTCTCTTATTTCTCATTAATATTAATGGAATGATGAAGGAAAAGAGAAATGAAACTTGTTATGTAAGAAATGAGAAAGGTGGACTAATTGAGTAAAGGCCACCTAGATGATTTTAATTAATCATCATCCTTCATCAATTAATTCTCATTCTTTCCTGCGTATGAATCAGAAATAAAAGAGAAAGAAGGAAAGAGAAATAGATCCTAACGGATGAGAATGAGAAAAGAAGAAAGAGAAAGGACGAACGAGAACGAGAGGAGAGAGAGAAAACTATATATCACCGGAATTCATTCGAAACGACGTTTTCTCTTGAAATGTCCAGTACAAACATTGTTCTACTCATCCTGAACTTCGATTCTATGGTCTCAGATTCTCATTTGGAGGTGGTTGATGCCATCTCACCGGCTGGAGCGTCGCCAGAATTCCGAACCGAATTCAGAAGCGTGTAGAGGTAAGTGTAAGCTCCCTTTCTACCATTTCGGTTTATCATTTGGATGAATATTTTGGGAGTAGTGTATTGTTCATACCTCATTCTATAAGTGTTTTGGGGGCCAAAATGATGTCCAAAGGATGTCTAAACGGCTAAGCACGTAAGGATAAGTAGAAAGGGAGATATTAAAATAAAGAAAGGGAGGAACTAACACAACTTTCCTCAGAACTCTATAATGGCTGCCATGTGTGTGGCATGATGATAGAGTTGGAATTTCATCAATTGGATGATTTCATTAAGTTCAGAAGGGCAAATTGTGTAGGGTTCATGTTGAAGAGAAAGTGAGAAAAGGCCTAGAGGGTGAAATGACTAAATTGCCCTTGTTGCTCTATATAGGGTTGTTCAGGGGTATTTTCATCATTCGGGCTTAAATTTGACTGATATGAAGTCATAAATGGATTCTACACGTAAAATTGTGTAGGATTGACCCATGTTGTAATTTATGATAAAGAACTGTCGGGCCGGGTCTCCGGGGCATTTTGGTAATTTAGCGTATTTGAGCTAAGTTATCAATTAATACGAGTCTAGAATGATATAAGAAAGAGTAATGACTCATGTATTGAATGTTTGGGAATTCTAGGACTCGATGAAGGACGATGCCTAAACCGGAGCGAAGAAGAAAGATTGAGGACGGACATGAAGTCTTACAGGTAGTAAACTTACCTTGCCTGCATGTTAGTGATATGTATGTGTTTGCATTATATTTATGTGATTGCTTGATTGATTAATGCTTTGTTATGTTGATTAAATGGCCATGAGTATGTATAACATTAAGCATGTAGATTATTGGCATGAGTTTTGGAAATGGCAAGCATGTCATGCATCATATATATATATATATATATATATATATCTCACATGCATAGGGCATTATTTACTACTGAGATTCTCTCGAATCTCACTCCTCCCAAACAACCATTTCAGATAGGTGATGGATGCATGAAAGTATGCACGGATGAGATATGGAATTATGAAGTGAAGAGAAGGTTGTAGTGCGAGGCGCTAATTTGTGTTAAATGTAATAGATTTACATTTCCTCATGTATATGATGTGTGTATGTATGAGAAAGTATGAATGAATGTTGTATAAGCAGAGAACCGCTCTTGTGTAATTAATGAGAACGACTTTTAGTTTATTGAAATATTCGCTCGCTTACTCTGATATTATGGAACTAAGAGCCGGTGAAGTAAGTGTATGGAAGGGTGTTTACAGCTGGGGTATATTGAAGACATTAGAAGTTGATGATGATGGTGAGGTGGTAGGTACGATAGATTTATTAGATAATGTGGTTTTATGTGAAGGATTAGAGACTTCTTTTTCTTTTTCCTTTTGGGTTTTCTGGCCTTTTATTATTTCGACCAAAGAGATTATGTCATTGGTCTTTTTAGGTATTAGGCTTGGAATGTTATCGGAAGTGGATCCTGATGACCCTTTATTTTGGAGAGATTGGGTGGATGACCCAATTATTTGAGATTTCTGGGTTTTTGATCTAAATGATATTTGGGTAGATAACCCAATTATTAGAGATTCCTGATCATTATTCTTATTTGAAGGTTCCTCAAGGGTCTCCTTCTTGTTGGTCACTTGCTCTAATTTAGAATATATATCATTTACAGCTTCAGTCAGATTAGAGACAAAATTAGACAAACTATGTACACTAGTACTAACTTAGCTGCTTAATAAACTCATATTCGCCTCAAGAACATTAATCTTCATGATTATATAAGTAATTATTGGTACTTCCTTAGATTGCTCCATCATAGGCATTTTGTTTATTGGGCTGTTATTAGACTTATTTTCTGGTTCCATCTGCTCAGATAATCAGCAATTAAATTATTTTTTCCTTTTATGTATTCAACATCATAATCATAATATGATAAATCTCCATACCATTTTAATAACAATTTATTACTTAATTTTTCATTTTTTATTCCATTTTTTAACCAATGCTTTATTTGAGTATTATCAGTTCTTATTATAAACTTACTATTTAGTATTTACTATAAACAATTCAAATTTTTCTATCACCTTTTTTATTGCCAAAAATTATTTCCAATTTGAATAATAATTACTTTGAAATGAATTAAACTTTCCACTCGCATATCTTGCTATCTTTTCTATTTCTTCCTTATATTCAAAATACAAAGTTGCTCCCCAATAATTATTAGAGGCATCTATATATATAATCTATTTTATATTTTCTTCTAAAGGAATTGTTAAGTTTGGTAAATGTTTGCATAATATTTTTATTTTTTTCTATTATTCTTTGTGTTTCTTCATTCCATTTCTATATTATTTTTTCTCCTACTAACTTGGATATTTTGGCAGTTAATTTTGATAAATTGGGTATATAGTTTTTAGCTTGATTTACTAATTCTAAGAATGCTTATAATTCCTTTTGATTATTTATTTTTGAAAATTATTTTACCTTTTGACTTATATGATCTTGTAATTCTATTCCATCTTTTGATATTATTTTTCCTAAAAAGAGTACCTTAGTTTTTCTTAATTCGTATTTTTTAGGTGATAAATTTATTCCTCTTTCTTCTATTATATTCATAAACATTGTTAAGTGCTTTTCATGTTCTTCTTTGTTTTTTGAAAAAATTAGTATATCATCAATATATATTACTGCAAAATCTCTTATAGAACTTAATAATTTTGATAAATGTTTTTGAAATATACTAGGGCTATTATGAAAACTCACTGGTAATACATTTCATTAATATAATCCTTAGGAAGTACTGAAAGCAGTATACTTTTTATTTTATTTTTCTAATTTTATTTGAAGGAATCATGATTTACAATCAAATTTATGAAATATTGCTTTTCCTCTTATTAAATTAAATAATAATTTCATTTTTAGTATAGGGCATCTATTTCTTACAGCTATCTTATTTAATTTAGTATAATTTATTAACATTTTTTATTTTCTTCTTTTTTCTTCACTATGTTTTATTACTATAATTGCTAGTGATGGGTATTCAGATTTACTTTCTCTTATCAAATTATATTTTTTTCATTTCTTCTATATGCATTATGAACTCATTTCTATATTTTTCAGTTTATGGATAAGGTTTACAATTTATTTCTTTATTATAATCTTTTAATTCTATCTTTGCTAATGGTTTAGACTTTTCCTAGTGTATTAAAGGATTATCTTCATAATTATCAATTAATCTTTGCTCAATAGTTTTTTCCTCTTTTTCACTACTTCTTTTATTGTTAATGTAGCCAACATATGCTTTATTTTTATTGGTTGATTATTATGTAGAAATTGTACTTCATATTCATTATTTTTTTTCTTGAAATGCTTCATCTTTTCTTCTAAAATGTTCTTCTATTCTTATTCCCCAAGCTTCTTGTTTACATGATGTTATTAATATAAAAACTTTTTTAATCATATGTATAGGATAATTTTGTTATATAAAATCTAATCCTAATATTACATCACAAGATGATTCGTTATATGATTTAATGTTTTTTTAGTTCATATTTTTCTATTTGTAAATTTATATCTAATGCTTCTAATTATATCAAATGTATTTCTCTTCATGCACTTTCCATTCTTAAAGTCCTTGTTTTTTCTTCCTCATTTCTGGTTTTAATATATTTTATTTTGCTACAGTTAGATTTGTTCCTGTATCTACTAATGCATGATATTTTCTTGATCTGTATTTTTCAT
Organism: Albizia julibrissin; assembly: GCA_037074505.1. Classification (NCBI taxonomy): domain Eukaryota; kingdom Viridiplantae; phylum Streptophyta; class Magnoliopsida; order Fabales; family Fabaceae; genus Albizia; species Albizia julibrissin. The sequence continues at coordinate 54,284,901 of CM073477.1, read as the reverse complement.
AATTAAATTTCACAAGTATATAATATAATTTAGTCATATTACACCCTTGATAATAATTCTAATTTTTCTTTATAATATCTTTTTAACATGTTTCTATTTTTTATATGATCCCATAATTCATAATTTGGATTCCTATTCATTATTGTTTTTTTAAATAATTCTGTATCTCTTCAATTTATTTTATCTATTCTTTTTATAATAATTTTCATAAATATTCTATTGTCTACTAATGGTATTCTTATTCCTCCTATATTATAGTGAGGTCTCATGTTGTATCTATTTGTTATTCTATCCATTTAACCCTTGATAATAGTTCTGATTTGTTTTTATAATATTCAATTAAATATTTTCTATCTGCCATTATTCCTGCTTCTCTTATATATTGTTTAACAAATTGTATTCGATTTTGGAAGTATAATTCTCTTACTCTCTTTTTCTTCTTTATTTATTTTTCCTACTTTATTTATTAATTGTTTTATGAAACTTTTATGAGCACTTGGTACTTTTATTATATGTCCTCTATTGGTACTTTTATTATATGTCCTCTATTTACATAATAATCTCCTTAAAGGTTGTTATCCATTTAAAACTTTAGGGATTATAACACTTGTTCCAATGATTATATGTGCTTGTTGCAAGATTAAAAGTACATTCTTGAAGGCTCAACTTGACGTCTTGATGCAATCTAGGTTAGCACCCAGTCCAATGTGTGACAATACTAGTATAGAGATAGTTACCCCTCCATGCCTAAAGTCCCTATTCCTTTAGTAATTAATTTCTTCTCTAGTTAACTTTTTGTTATGTTATAAATTAGTATACCTTTATATATTAACTCTATTTTTTATAGGGTGAATCAATGTGCAAGTTGCATGTTGATAATTCTTTCATGAATACGGTTGCTATAGGCGTGGCCTACAACACCGACAATGATACATTGCATAACTCACCATTGCCCCCAAATTCACTCCGAGTAAGGGTTAACATATGTATATATAATGATGCCCTCCTACCGATCCCTTCTCAGGATGAAGAGACAATAGTAAATGATGTTGTCGGTGGCTATATTGTGTGGCCAATAGGTCTGATTGAGCCAGTGAACAAGGTATTTAATTTACAATTCATTAACTTTTTCTATGACTTTCATCTAAAACTACATGATTTAATTTCATGACTTTTATAGGTTAAAGGAAAATGAGTTTAAGGGCATGGGAAGCACTCAAACAGTTCAACAATACAACAGAAGTCATAGCCCTTAACCAATAATAGAAGTGGCAGACAAATAGGCACATATCGACAACAGTTGAGGTTAATAGCACCAAATATCATCCGTTGAGGAGGTCAGTAAGTAATTTTTTGATGCCAAAATTTATTATGCGAGTACATTTGATCATGTCAGTAGTGAAAACTGAATGATGTGCTTAGTTGTATATGGGTTAGTGCGACGATTATCAACATATGGGTTAGGTAATTTATCATCATCATCTGTTACTGTTATTACTATTCATCATTCAAATATCATTCAAATTTTTGGTGTTAATAGTACTACTTGTTTCCATAAAGGCACTTATACCACGATTTGTTAGTGGTCATGGAAATGGTGAATAGATTTGTATTTATTATCCCCCACCTCCTTGGCCAGCATTAGGGGAGTAATTTGGATGTACTAACCTACAATCTTAAGGGCTATTTCATGCTGAGAGCAGCCCCTACTAAGATGTTCATTATGCCATACAGTCTACGATAAGTTATTTGTGACATTATTTTATGTTTTTTTATTCTTTCACTTTTATCATAACATTATTGTCAAATTAAAATGTTCAAAATATTTTAAGGCACATTGGATTTTGCTTGTGATCCAGCCTACCATAACTGGAGGCCCCCGCATTTTTTATTTGGGTCCTATAGGGACTGGTTATCTAGAGAACCGACAAGATATGGTGATTATGATTAATGGGTAAGTGTATGGGTGTATGTGTAAATATTTGCATATGTGATTATTGAATAACCAAAATTAATCACTCATTACTTCTCTTTTTTGTGCATTGGCCATATATAGAAACAATGTTAGATTACCCTATCCTATTAAACGTACTGACAGCGCCACGGCTTGGAAGAAGATTAGAGTATACGAATTTACTCAAATTTTGTTATTCACAATTTTTTCTTTAAACAATGACTTAAGTATTATTTTGTATTGTTGTAGTGTCTATTTCAGCCAAACAATAATCATTGTAGTTACTATATCATGAAATATATGAAAGATGTAGTTACTTATAATCTAAATCATGTTCCTGCAAAAGTAAGTACTTTTACTTATATAGTTTATACTGCCTTTTCAATTTAATTGAGAATTAAAGTGTCTAAGTTAATTCTTTATAGTGATTTCAATTTGCTCTGTGCGTGATATTTATGTAGTATTATGAAGACAAACATTGTGACCAATTGACTAATCATCAAGTGGATGAGATCATTGAGGAATGGTGTCAATACATGGTCAACCAGATATCACCTAATAGTTAGGCACATACGTTAGTTTGATTGTTTCTCTTACAACTTTCTTGTCTTATTTTAGTCTCCTAAAATTAGTTGTGTATACAATTGTATGTTATGTTGTAATTGGATATATTTAGTATTTATTTTATTAACTAGTTATTTGTTATTTAATTCTGATTTGATTTTCTTTTTTCTTTTCGATTAGTATTATGTATTGACCTCTGTGGATACTAATTAGGATGAGTTCAGGTAAAGAAACAAATGAAATTGTTTTGAAAAAAATATTTGGCACCTCCTATGGCGCTTCTACAAGAAACGTCGTATGAGGTTTTGGCACCTCTTATGGTGCTTCATTTTGAAGGGTCGTATAAGGTCCAATCCCTCCCATGACACTTTCCTATGAAAAGCATCATAAGAGGTTCATCTTTACGTCCTTTTTAAAAAATAAAAAATATAAAGTATTGACATTTTTAAAAATTTAACAAGCGCCGTAAAATCTTTTATGGCACTTAAAGCTATGGCGTTTGCAAAATGCCATAATATTTTGAAAAATAAGCGTCGTTTATCGTGTTTTTTGTAGTAGTAAAGGTTACAATCGGGCTTGGTGGTTTTTATGCAGAGGAATGTGAATGATTGATATAGAATTTGTCCCTTACATTAGTAGAGAGATGTTATTAGGCCCATCGACAAGTAAGTCTAAGAAATGTATGGCTATACTATAATATAAAGGAGTTTCCATTTCTATAGTCAGACTACTCAGGGATCGAGAAAGTAATGGTCAAGAAAAGGAGGATGACATTATCCATGCCTCATCCTTGGCTAAAGTATCGTGTGACAAAAGGAACGTGATGTGGTTGTGTGATAGGTTGTATCGTGTTATCGATCCTTATATGAATTGGGTAGTCGTAATATCTTACTAGAGGCCGCTTGCGACTCATGGTTTAGTATGGTTATTAGCCCACTGCCAACTTCGCATGGGTCTACAAGGTCATACATAAGAATATCCTAACACGAGCTATAATATCTAGATTCATTGAATCTAAGATGCATCTAAAATTCAATGAATACAATATTTAATCTGGGGTGAATGAATTACACACACACACACATCTTGTGTGAATATTTACTTGATAAATATTTATATATGTATATCTATATTCATATTTGGAAAAGAAAATTAATAATATACATATATGTATTTTTGAAATATATAACATACATACATACATTTATATGTATATGTGTGTGTGGATATATATATATATATATATATATATATATATATCTGTGTGTGTATTATTTAATAATATATATTATATATGATAATAGTATTATATTGTGTATATATAGATATTATATAATAATATCTCATATTTAATTTATAAAGATAAATTAAATCTAATTTCATTTTCTCTTTATTCAGATTAAATAAATAGATTAAATTAAAACTGTTTAACAGATTTAATTAAACCATATTTACTTAATTTACTTATAAAAAAAGTTAAGTGTTAATTGATATGATGTTAATTTTGAAATTAATTAAGATTAATTTTAAAAATCCAATATCCATCATAAAATAGATAACCCTTACTAGTTATAAAAGGTGATAGCTAAGGTTTTATATGGATGATAAAAAACTAGAGAGCTGCAAGAAAATCCTAGAGGGGCATTGGAAGTGTTGGCATGCTGCTGATGTTGGGTTCTGGTTGTGTGTATACTAGTAGAGGGAGCTGATCTGAGTAGTTAATTCTTCAAGATTAAAAAAGGAAAAATTCAAAAAGGTACGACTCTTTCTAATTCGATTTAAATGTCGTTGATAGATCCGTAATTGGGATTGGTAAACTTTTACAATTAATTTTAAATATTTAATTCTTCCGCTGCGTACCTACCAATCCCAACAGTGGTATCAAAGCCAAGTCAATTATGCATTTAAATTGAGTGTGATTAATTATTGTGTGCTTATATATGTGATATATAAGTTAAAGTAGAAGTACTGCTAGATTTAGTTTTCTGGAGGTAGTGTGATTGTGATGAATGTATGAACAATCAAATGTTGTCCAATACACATGAAAATTTTCAAAACGAAAGTAGACATCATTAGCTTCAATTTGATACATAACATATGTCATTTGGATCAGTATATTAAGAGATATGAATTTTTGAATTTAGGCTTTAAATCAGGAATGTTTTCTGTGGTAGTATGGATTAATTAGAGTTTTGGGAATAGTGCATGTATAATTTTCTTAAAGATATATTTTTCGTCCAAAATAGACATAATGAGGATCACAAAGAGCATTGAACCACTGTAATTGAATTTTTCTAGATTTAATTATGATTTTTGAAATTAAAGTGAAAAATTTGGCAGTTTAGCGGGACCGTTATAGCTAATTGTTCGTAGCTCGATATAACCTAATCATGACATTTATTGCTTTTCATATTGTTTGAATTAATGCTTGTTATGGTTTATTTCTCAAAATTGTTTGGGTATGGTGAATAACATGGCTTTAGTATTACAAGGGTTGTAATATTTAAATATGGCTTGCGTGCCATGCCTTCCTCTAAATATTTTCGATGTACATTTTCTTCTCATTTCACTCTTCTCGTATGTTTAAATAAGGCTTCTCTCAATGTATTTATTTTTCTTATTTAGAGAAATCCTCTCATTGGCCTGAGAGGATTTTAGGTTAGGTGAGTCATGTTGTGTCATGTTTAAATTATACTTTTGATTAGATCATTGCATACATACTTTTGCATTTATATGTATTTATTTGTATGAGATACAACCAAAATTGCATTCATATAAACAAAATTAATTGATTAAGCCCTCCGAATAAAATCTCAAGTCATAATGCCGTCAATTAATGATTTTTTGTCAAAATCTAGATCGCTCAATTGTAGGAACCACCAAAGTGGATGCATTTGAGTTATCTTGGAGAGACAAGCATGAGTAATAGTACTACTCATAAAGATTCATTATTGTTTTCACATTATTGAGATTATCAAAATGGTTTTAGATCTCAAGGCATTAGATGTGATTAAACATGTTGGATTATATGATAATCAAATCCCATAAAAATCTAAGAGTTCCATGTGACATAATTGGTGAAGAGGTTACCTACCTAAATAACTTGAATTTAAGCGTCCTGCTAAAGCGGACTTAAGTTTAAGTGAAATATGGATCTTAGCCCACTAATTATTATATTAAAGGTTGTTAATTTAGTGGGAGATTACTAACTAAATTTGTATATTTTAATTGTAGAATAATGTCGGCTAGTAATACTATTACACTATCACTGTGATCGGTCCTTGAGAAGGACAAACTCAATGGGACAAACTTTCTTGACTAGTTTAGGAACTAAAGAATTGTTCTCAAGCAGGAAAGAAAGACATACCTCCTTGATCAATCCTTTCTTGAAGAGCCTGTAGCTAATGCTCCAAGAGCTCAGAAATATGCTTATGTGAAGCATAAGGATGAATCTATGTATGTAAGTTGCCTAATGCTTGCCACCATGGTTCCAGAGCTCCAAAATGATTTGGAACTTATGGAGGCTCAAGAGATGATTGTGTATCTTAAGGAATGTTATAGCGATAAGCAAGGTGTAAGACCCCGTCTAATTAATGATATTACGTTGAGTAGCATTTGCATAGTTCAGTGGGCACATAAGAATAGCATAAATATACTGATATTAGTGAAACAATATTATTTGATTACATACATAAATTTCCCATAGGGGTATACATAATAATATAGACCTTTAAAATAATAAAAGGTCTTCAAATAATTAATCGCTTTTCTTGAACTAGTCTGGAACCTTATGCTACCGAAAATTATGAAATTACCCTTTAAGCCCTTACCTAATGCTGGAAACTTACATGTTTATGGAAAGGGTGAGATTTTGGGAATCTTAGTAGTAACATGCTTTCCAAGATATATAAAATGTAAAAATAAATATGCAATGTTAGGTCATGTAACATGATTGAAAACTGTGTGTAAACTTGCCTAAGGCTAAGTGACATGTTTACACCCTGGTCTACCTGCGCCCCTGTTAGGTCCTTGACTACAACTTGGAAAATTGGTTTGTCCAAGACACTAGCTAATTTTAATGGCATATTCAAACATTTAGTAGTTACATAGTATATGTAAGAAGAAGTTACTACCTAGAATGCCCTTTTATTGCTTGTCAATTGGTTCGGCTTTGTATCCAGCTTGGGCTATTGGTATATCCTAAATTTACAAATTTAGCAAACATGAGTTATTATTTATTCATAACTCATTCTAAACTCATTGTGTTGGTTATCTTGACTCAAAAGTGCTAAATTACAAAAATACCACTGGGGACTCAGTCTACGCCCCTTTGTACCCTATCAAACTATACTTTCCCAAAAATTATGACCTAGACATATTCTACATAATTTTATGTTTAGAATCCATTTTTGACCTTAAATTGGTCAAATTCAGGCCCAAATTATGTTATTATCCTTGGCAGCCCCTAACTTAAGGTTTAAAGGGTAGTTTGTGTTAGAGCAAGCTTTTCACCCAAGAGGGGGGGGTGAATTGGGTGATTACAAAATAAATGGGAAATTTAAACTCAATGTATAAAAATTAAAGAACAGTTAATGAAGGAAGAGATATCACCAAGGTTCACACAGAGATTTATATTGGTTCGGTCTCAACTACTTGACCTACGTCCAGTCCTCAGAAATCCTTCTGAGCCTTTCACTATATCTTCCAAGATTCAATGGGTTCTTGGCACCTCAGTACAAATAGCAAGTTCCTCTAGACACTCGCTCCCCTTTACACAAGGTAATCTCAAATCCCTACTTAAGGTTCCTCAACCTTAAGTTAACAATATTGAAAGTGATTTAGTATGATTGAAAAATCTCTCTTTCAGAGTATGTAGATAAGAACTGAAGCACAGATGAAGAATTGAAGCTTTTTGTGAAGATATTGCTTGTAGATTTTTCAGGCGTTTTTCTTCGTTGTTGTATTTTTCAAATGGCTGGACATATATAATGGAACCTTTGAATATCGTTGTAAATATGTCCGTTGATTCAAAGATGCTTCTGTCAAATGTAATAGCATTTGTCTTCCATTACTTCTGAAGTTCTTCTGCTACCATGAATAGTTGTCGTTTGAGTGGAGTATTCAGTTGCATGTCAAGTGCGTGATAGTGGAGTACAGCTGTAACACACTTATGAATATAACCGTTAAGAAATATTTGTATCTAAACAGACTAATATGGATCACTGGAAGTGTTTTATAAAAAAACAGTAATAAGACCATCGAGAGTGATCTTGTTTTCGCAACTGAGTAGTAAAATGATATACCATATGATTTTGATAGCAATTTGGATCATAGTGTATGTAGGAAAGTGTATACTGGAATAATAGAGAATACAATATCACTGGAAGTGAATATAATGTCATTGGGAGTGATTTTGAAAACGTTGAAAGCTTCTGACAGTGATTGCTGGTTCAATGGAAGTGATATTGAAATTTCCATATTTCACTCGAGTGAATTTGAAATCACTAGAAGTGATTTTGTAAATAGTGATTTCTTCTTGGAGTGATTTCCAATTCACTGGAAGTGATTTGCAACTTTTCAAATATCACTCGAGTGATTCAAGATGACTGGAAGTGATTTGGTAAACAGTGAAATATTCTTGCAGTGATTTTGAATCCACTCGAAGTGATTTGCAACTTTTCAAACATCACTCGAGTGATTTAAGATCACTGGAAGTGATTTGGCAAACAGTGAAATATTCTTGCAGTAATTTTGAATTCACTGGAAGTGATTTAGCGAAAATGCAATATCACTTGAGTGATTCAGGATCACTGGAAGTGATTTGAAAACTTTGGCAGATCACTCGAGTGATCTGAGCTTCTCTGGAAGTGATTTGCAAAACAGTGAATTTTTCTTGAAGTGAATTTTCAATCACTGGAAGTGATTTGCTGCATCACTCGAGTGATTCAGAATCACTGGAAGTGATTTGGCGCATCACTCGAGTGATTCCGAATCACTGGAAGTGATTTGGAAAACAGTGAATTTTTCTTGCAGTGATTTATCGATCACTGGAAGTGATTATGCAGATCACTCGAGTGATTTCACATATCACTCGAGTGATCTGTCATTTTTCCAAATCACTCGAGTGATTTCAGCGATCACTCGAGTGATCTTGAATATCACTCGAGTGATTAACAAAATCACTCGAGTGATCTTGCACAGATCACCAGAATTACTTCCCTTGCTGATATTTAATCGATGAGCTTCTAAAACATGATTTGTTATCATCAAAACATGAAATCTAACATTCTCTCCTTTTTTGATGATGACAAAACATACTATATGATCAAGTTCAAATTTTTGATTTCTTTAACAAACTTTACTTGATCTTTTTCAAACATTTTGCAATAGTTTTGATTAGCAAGAACTAGAAGGAGTTTTTTTTTAAAGATTAAGAGTTTTTGACCTTTTAGAAAATAAAAGATGTTAGTTCAAAGTTCAAAAACCATTATAAGCAGAAATTAATCATGCACATAAGAAGTAACTTCTTGCTTTTCTTGAGATCATTTTGGCAGCTGCAATACATTAATATTTTCATGAGATCATGTTGACTGCTGTAACCATAAACACAGACGCATTAATATTTTCATGAGATCATTTTGGCTACTGCAAACATAAACGCATATTCTCATTAGATTAGAGTCAAGTACATGTCAGTTCTGAAAAGCATACTGAGACTACACAAACTACACAATTACATGACAAGTACTGAAACTACAAAATAAAATACATATGAACCAAAAGAAAATACATATGATCATATCAGTTCTTCTCCCCCTTTTTTGGCATCATCTAAAGGAGAGGTAGATGGAGTAGATGCCTGAGTAAATGCAGAAGCAAAGAAGGAGGTAGGTGGAATATATGGAATAATTGAAAGCTGTGCAGGAGACTGGAAGGAAAAAGTGGTAGAAGATGGCTCAAGAGGAGTGGTGGAAGTGGAGTGAGTATGTCCTATAACCTCTGTGGTGGCTTCCTCAACTACAATTTCCTCAGTATGAGAATTGGAAGCAGTGTGATGTGAAGAAGATGATGGAGTCTGGAGAATAGGGTCAATGTGTGGAATATCACCAGCAGGAATAAGGTCAGAGATAAAGGTTGTGGGAGGTGCAGGAGGAGTGTCTGAAGGAATAATGGGAGGAATGATGGGAGGATCAGAAAGTGAAATATCTGGAACTGAAGAGTCTGATGGAGGAGGTACATGTGAGGTGGTAGGTGGTAAGTCAGGGAAGGGGATATGAAGGTGAGTCCTGAGAGCATCCTCAATCCTCTGAATTCTCTGTGTCTGCTCTGTTTGGCGCTCAAACAGAAGGTTGAAGTTATGATTCACTGCTGCCACTAAGACTGTAACTTGATCATTGACTTGATCAATCAGTTGAGCATTAGACTTCTTCAACTGAGCGACTGCAGACTGGATGGCCTCCTGGATATATGTCTGAAGAGCAGCCTGAGTAAAAGAAGGACCATGAGAGACTACTCTGGAGGACTGAGCCTAATCCATCTTGGAGGGTGAAGGATCCATCCTCTAAGGATCTCTCTGGCTTGCCTCAGGAGGTGGTGAATGGTGTCTCTGAGGCTGTGAAGATGCTCCTGCTGGAATGGTAATTCCCATCCGAGTGAGGTGAATTTTCCCAAACTTAGGAATCCTCACAATGTCTCCCTCAGGTGTCAAATGCCAAATATTGTGCATGGAAAGAATGTAAGACACAAGCTGAGGATAGGGAATAGTAGTAGACCTAGAGGAGTGAAACCTGAACCTCTTCATTTCTTGAAAACTGAGTTCCCCTACATTTCTTCTTTCCCTTGTCATAAGAGATGCTATCATATGAAGATCCTTCCCCGTGATATGAGTGAAATTCTTTGCCTTGTTAACCATGCTACGGGAGTAAATGTAGAACAAGGCTCTCTGGTCATTAGTAAGAGAGGCTGGGGAATTGGGTAAAGGCACACCAGGCTGTCCTGGTCTAAAGATATCAACCAGCTCATGAATATTAAAGACACGTGGAGGCTTCATAGGAACATCCTCTATCCCTAGATAGGTATTGATAAGATCTCCAGACAGTAGAAATTTCTGATCTCTTATACTTGTTTCAATTCTCTCAGTAATGATGTTTCCCTGGTTATCTTTTACATCAACAATTTTCATGTTACAGTAAAAGTATTTGACAACCAAAGGATTGTAGGACATTCTCAGTCTCAGCCAAGGTTCATATTGTTTCAGAGAAGGGGTCAGATCAATATGAAATTTTTGTTTTAGTTCTTCCAAGTCAACCCACATAACAGGACAAAAGGTTCTCTTGGAAAAATGTGAGGCAAACACAATGGAGTTCAAAATGCTGAGATTACCAGTGTTATACCCAGGAGGAGGTTCAAGAAGTTCAGTAGTTTCTTCAGCCAGGGACTCAGAATGTCGACTACCAGTGGCTTGACTTGCATACTGTGACTTCTGAGGAACCAAGGCTGCTAAGATATTCACAGCCTGTGTGATTTTCCTCTGTAAAGTGGACTCTTGGATGTCTGCTTCTCACTGTTTTTCTTTCCCTTTCCCTTTCATACTGGTTTGCGAACGGGTAGCCATTCCTGTTGGTTCCTCAATCCGAATTCCTTTGGGTCTTTTTCTGGGTGGATTGGGTTCTGGTTTAGAGGATGCTTTCGGCCTCTTAGACGGTGGTGAGGGAGGAGGAGATTGCCCGGGCCTTTTGGTTCTTGCCATGGGTACCGACATTTGAAGAGACAAGAGAGTTGACGCTGGGTAACTGTCGGAAATGAGAGGTGAGATTATGACTGAAATGGACTTGCTTTAGAGGGGTTTTATCGATTAAGGAGAGTAAAGAGGATTTCGTTACTGGGTTCAAGAGGTTTCAGAGAATAGGATTTCAGCGAGTGGAGGTGCCGGTTTGAAGGAAGTGAACAGTCACGAGAGAGAAAACTGATATAACCAAGTTTTTAACATTCACTCGAGTGATTTTTTCATTCACTCGAGTGATTTTGGGTTTCACTCAAGTGAAATATAAAAATCACTCGAGTGAAGTCCAAAAACACTTCACAAAATCTGAAATCACGCTGTAACTGCAAAATTTTTTAATTAAAATACTCATGTGACTTACCTGTGACAAAATTATCAATTTAATTACTTAATTTACCTGTGATTGCAGTATTTCACTTTTCACTCACTCGAGTTGTTCTTTTATCATCACCCGAGTGTTTTCCTCTCTGTTTTCCCTGTTATTTGAAGGTATTACAGAGCATCCTGCAAAACAACTTTGTAGATACTCCGATGCTTAAGTTAGTAATGGGATCATCAAAATAATATGAAATCAACATTTATAAAGATTAAACAACTTACAATTCATTGGGATTTACCATTCCCAATTCCCTTCGTATATGCATGAATTGTTCTCAGGCAAGAGGTTTGGTGAAAATATCAGCTAATTGTAAGTATGTAGGTATGAATAACACCTTGACATCTCTTTTCTGAATATGATCTCTAATGAAGTGATGTCTCACATCAATATGCTTGGTCCTTGAATGTTGTACAGGATTTTTCGCCAAGCTTATTGTACTGGTGTTGTCACAGTAATAGGAATTTCTTTAAGATATATGCCAAGATCCTGAAGTTGCTGTTTTAGCCACAGTACTTGTGCACAACAGCTTGAGGCTGCTATGTATTCTGCTTCCATTAAAGATAATGATACTGTAGTTTGTTTCTTACTGAACCAAGAAACAACTGCGCCTCCAAGGAATTGACATTGCCCACTTGTGCTCTTCCTATCTGTTTTATAGCCACCATGATCAGAGTCAGAATAGGCAACTAAATATTCATTACCTCTTTTGGGATACCATATACCCAACTCTTTTGTGCCTGCCTGATATCTGAAAATTCGTTTCACTAATTCAGCATGTGATACTTTGGGGCATGACTGAAATCTTGCACATAGACCAACATTAAACTGAATATCAGGTCTGCTGGCTGTGAGATAGAGTAATAATCCAATCATTCCTCGATATTGAGTTATGTTGAAGTCAACTCCTTTTTCATCAGCATCCATCAATACGGTTGAACTCATAGGTGTATCTATACCATTAGCTTCATCCAATCCAAACTTCTTGAGCAATTCTTGAAGATATTTGGTCTGTGATATGAATATTCCATTCTTCCTTTGTTTAATTTGTAAACCCAGAAAGAAAGTCAATTCTCCCATCAATGACATTTCAAATTCTCCCTGCATTATCTCAGAGAATTCTTTACACAAAGAATCATTAGTAGCTCCGAATATAATATCATCAACATAAATCTGAACTACCAAAATATCATTTAGTTTTCGTTTTATAAATAAAGTTGTATCGACTTTTCCTTGAGTAAAACCAAATTCGATGAAAAATTTGCTCAACCTTTCGTACCAGGCTCTAGGAGCTTGTTTCAAACCATATAAGGCTTTCTTGAGTTTGAAAACATGATTTGGTTTGGATACGTCTTCAAATCCCGGAGGTTGTTCTACATAAACTTCCTCCTTGATGTACCCATTTAAGAAAACACTTTTCGCATCCATTTGATATAATTTGAATCCTTTGATGCATGCAAAGGCTAAGAGTACTCGTATAGTTTCCAATCTTACTACTGGAGCATATGTTTCCTCATAATCAATTCCTTCTTCCTGATTATAGCCTTTGGCAACCAATCTAGCCTTATTTCTGATAATAGCTGTGGATTCATCAAGTTTGTTCTTGAATACCCATTTAGTGCCAATAACCGAGTGGTCTTTAGGCCAGGGCACCAAATCCCAAACTTGATTTCTTTTAAATTGATTTAACTCTTCTTGCATTGCTAACACCCAATCATTATCTGATAGGGCTTCTTTAATGTTAGAAGGTTCCAATTGAGAAATGAATGCAGAAAAACTCACTTCGTTTAAAACTTTGTTTCTAGTTTTGACTCCTTCATTAACTCCACCTATCACTTGATCTAGAGGATGACTCTTGATGTATTTCCAGGCTCGAGATTGATATGGATTACTTAGTTCAACTTCTTTTTCAAAATTGTCAACCTCAAGATTTGGAGAGTTAATAGATGGTTGGTTTCTAGTTATCTCATCATCAAAGTTTTTACTAGAGGATACATATTCATCGAATACAACATGAATTGATTCTTCTACAACACATGTCCATTTATTAAAAACTCTAAATGCTTTACTTTGATTTGAATATTCTAGGAAAAGTCCCTCATCAGCCTTAGAATCAAACTTTCTAAGATTATCTTTACCGTTGTTATGAATAAAGCACTTACAGCCAAATATGTGTAGATGAGCGAGGTTTGGTTTCCGTCCCTTGTAAAGTTCATATGGTGTCTTTCCAAGTTTGGTTCTGACATATGCTCTATTTGAGATGTAGCATGCAGTGCTCATTGCGTCTGCCTAGAAGACTTGAGACACATTCTTTTCGTTGAGCATTGCTCTAGTCATATTTGTAAGAACTCTATTCTTCCTTTCCACGACACCATTCTGTTGTGGAGTTCTTGGTGCTGAAAAATTATGATCGATGCCATTTGTATCACAATATTCTGTAAATGCTTGATTATCAAATTCTCCACCATGATCTGTCCTGATTCTTGCAATTGACATACCTTTCTCATTTTGCACTTTCTTGGCAAAGACAATAAATTTACAAAAAGTTTCAACTTTGGATGACAGAAATATATTCCAGGTAAATTTAGAGAAATCATCAACAATAACAAATGTGTACAAGTTTCCACTGATACTCTTAACTCTTGCTGGACCAATCAGATCCATATGCAATAGTTGAAGTGGTCTGTTAGTGGTAATTTCAGTTTTTGGTTTAAAGGAAGATTTAGTTTGCTTACCTCTTTGACAAGCATCACAGACTAAATCATTCTTGAAATTAACATTAGGTAGTCCAATTACCAAATCCTTTTTGAGTAACTTTCCTAATTGATGCATATTAACATGGGCAAGTCGCTTATGCCAAAGCCAACTCTCATCAGTGTTACTCAGAATTCAATTTTCAGAAATACTTTCATTCATATCAAGAGTATAGCAGTTACCTTCCCTTTTTGCCTTGAGTTTGGTCTTCAACTTTTTCTTTTCAATTTGCAGATACTTCTTGCTGACTATCAAACATTCTTCTGAATCAAATATTACCCAGTTGTCTTTATCCGTGCTTTGCCTTACACTTAATAGATTGTGACATAAGCCTTCAACGTAATATACATCTTTGATTTTATACTTGACTTCCCCAAGCCCTGCTATCCTTCCAGTTTGATTTCCTCCAAATTTCACCTTGCCACCTTCCTTAGGTACTAATGTGGTGAAGTTCTTAGGATCACCAGTCATATGTCTTGAACATCCACTATCTATATACCATTTGTTTGATTTGGATGTTCTGAGACAAACCTGCAGTTAAGGATAATTAAGTTTTAGGTACCCATATCTTTTTGAGTCCTTTTGGGTTAGTACAGATAACTTCTTGTTCATGAACCTTCTTAGTTATCCATTTATAGGTTCCTACAATTCCTTTCTTTTTATGAAAACACGAAGAAGTGTAATGTCCTTTTCTATTACAGTAATTACAATAAGCAAAAGGATTAGATGTGTGCACAGAATGTGTGAAATAACTTAGATAGGATTTACTTCCTGTCTTCTTCTTACCTTTTCTTTTGTCTAGGTTCGGATCATATCCTATACTAGACTTATCATTCACATGACGTTGTGCTTTTAAAATAACATTTAACATTTCACTTCCTTTTGTAAACTTTTCAAGAGTTTTAGTAAGATCAATATTTTTCTTTTCAAAAGACAAACACCTTTCGCAATCTCTATCCAAAGGGTTTTTAATTCTTTCTTCAAGAAATTTGTTTCTCTTTTTACAAGCAATCAAAGTATTAACAATTTTGACAAATTCAGAATGTAAAGCATCATATTCATTTTGTAATTCATCATATGTAGGGTCAGAATTCTTTACCTCCTCGTCTGTTTCTTTTTAAGCAACCAGGCATATATTGGCTGTCTCCTCATTATCGCTTTCTTCATCTGAGGAGCTATCTCCCCATATTGCAGAAACAAATGCCTTCTTTCTGTTGAAGGATTTGAAGTTTCTCTTTTCTTTATTTTTCTGTAATAGCTTCGGACATTCTGATTTGATATGTCCAGGTTTACCACATTCATAGCAGATGATTTCCTTGGCGTCTCTTCTGCCACTTGTTCCACCTCTTTGTAAATTTCTGAATCCTTGGGCTTTATAGAATTTCTTGAATCTTCTGATCATCAGGTCTATTTCATCATCATCAATCTCCTCTTCTTCTTCTTGGTTTTCTGCCTTTGTTTTTGTCACACTCAGTGCAAAACTTTTCCTCCTCCTGTCGCCAACTTCTTCTAGTTCTCGTTTGAATTTTAGTTTGCTTTCATATTCTGAAAGGCTTCCAAACAGAGAAGCTACAGACTGTATTGATTCTCCTTTGGCCTCCTCTATTACTGTGACTTTTGCTTCCCATTCTTTGGAGAGTATGTTTAGTATTTTTCTTACTTGGACATTCTGATCATAGAATTTTCCAAGTGCTGCAAGTTGATTAACAATGTGAGTATATCTAAGTTCAAATTCAGCTATTGACTCACCTTCCTTCATACGAAGTAGATCAAACTATGTAGTTAGAGTATTGACTCAATTTTCTTTTATTCCATATATTCCTTCATGAGCTACTTCAAGCGCTTGCCACATTTCTTTCACAGTCTGAAGAGTACAGATTCTGAAGTATTCTTTTTGACTTAGTGCACTCTGAATCATTAAAATTGCTTTGCTGTTGAGAGTCACTAGCCTTTTGTCATTGTCATCAAATTCTGCTGGTGATTTAGGAACTTTTCGAGATGCTTCAGTCTTTGTAGGCACATAGTTTCCAGTTTCAATCACATCCCATAGTCTATATTCTGTAGCCATTACGAATACACGGAACTTAGCTTTCCAGAAGGAAAAATGTTCACCACTAAAACCTGGTGGTCTAGTGATAGAAGCTCCGTCAGGAAGAATTACTTCATCCATGCTTGCCATTGGATCCTTCTAAGGTTGTTAAACCTGAACTAGAAGACCTGCGCTTTGATACCAAATGTTAGAGCAAGCTTTTCGCCCAAGAGGGGGGTGAATTGGGTGATTACAAAATAAATGGGAAATTTAAACTCAATGTATAAAACTTAAAGCACAGTTAATGAAAGAAGAGATATCACCAAAGTTCACACAGAGATTTATACTGGTTTGGTCTCAACCACTTGACCTACGTCCAGTCCTCAGAAATCCTTCTGAGCCTTTCACTATATCTTCCAAGATTCAGTGGGTTCTTGTCACCTCAGTACAAATAGCAAGTTCCTCTAAACACTCGCTCCCCCTTACACAAGGTAATCTCAAATCCCTACTTAAGGTTCCTCAACCTTAAGTTAACAATATTGAAAGTGATTTAGTATGATTGACAAATCTCTCTTTCAGAGTATGTAGATAAGAATTGAAGCACAGATGAAGAATTGAAGCTTTTTGTGAAGATATTGCTTGTACAGTTTTCAGGTGTTTTTCTTCATTGTTGTATTTTTCAAATGGCTGGACATATATAATGGAACCTTTGAATACCATTGTAAATATGTTTGTTGATTCAAAAATGCTTCTGTCAAATGTAACAGCATTTGTCTTCCATTACTTCTGAAGTTCTTCTGCTACCATGAATAGTTGTCGTTTGAGTGGAGTGTTCAGTTGCATGTCAAGTGCGTGATAGTGGAGTACAGCTGTAACACACTTATGAATATAACTGTTAAGAAATATTTGTATCTCAACAGACTAATATGGATCACTGGAAGTGTTTTATAAAAAAACAGTAATAAGACCATCGAGAGTGATCTTGTTTTCGCAACTGAGTAGTAAAATGATATACCATATGATTTTGATAGCAATTTGGAGAAATCAGTAATAATGGAATTTCACTAGCAAAATCAGTTGTTGTTTATGAAGGTAGAAGCAAATGGATCATAGTGTATGTAGGAAAGTGTATACTGGAACAATAGAGAATACAATATCACTAGAAGTGAATATAATGTCATTGGGAGTGATTTTGAAAACGTTGAAAGCTTCTGACAGTGATTGCTGGTTCACTAGAAGTGATATTGAAATTTTCATATTTCACTCCAGTGAATTTGGAATAAGTAGAAGTGATTTTGTAAATAGTGATTTCTTCTTGGAGTGATTTCCAATTCACTGGAAGTGATTTGCAACTTTTCAAATATCACTCGAGTGATTCAAGATTACTGGAAGTGATTTGGTAAACAGTGAAATATTCTTACAGTGATTTTGAATCCACTGGAAGTGATTTGCAACTTTTCAAACATCACTCGAGTGATTCAAGATCACTGAAAGTGATTTGGCAAACAGTGAAATATTCTTGCAATGATTTTGAATTCACTGGAAGTGATTTGGCGAAAATGCAACATCACTCGAGTGATTCAGGATCACTGGAAGTGATTTGAAAACTTTGGCGGATCACTCGAGTGATCTGAGCTTCACTGGAAGTGATTTGTAAAACACTGAATTTTTCTTGAAGTGAACTTTCAATCACTGGAAGTGATTTGGCGCATCACTCGAGTGATTCCGAATCACTGGAAGTGATTTGGAAAACAGTAAAATTTTCTTGCAGTGATTTATCGATCACTGGAAGTGATTATGCGGATCACTCGAGTGATTTCACATATCACTCGAGTGATCTGTCATTTTTCCAAATCACTCGAGTGATTTCAGCGATCACTCGAGTGATCTTGAATATCACTCGAGTGATTAACAAAATCACTCGAGTGATTAACAAAATCACTCGAGTGATCTTGCACAGATCACCAGAATTACTTCCTTTGCTGATATTTAATCCATGAGATTCCAAAACATGATTTGTTATCATCAAAACAAGAAATCTAGCAGTTTGGTCATTTCACATCCTAGGGCTTTTCTCACTTTGTAATCTACTTGAGCGCTACACAATTTTCCCTTCTAAATGTAATGGAACTGTATGAAATTGATGAAGTTCTAGACCAAACAGAATGAAAATGTCCCTAGACCAAATCTAGAAAATTAAGGGAAAATGTTATTTCTTGATTTTAAATCTATAAACCTCCTTCTTTTCACCTCTAATCACATGTTTAACCTATTACACACCTCTTAAACATGATTAGTGTGAATTTGGGAAGTATCTCCCCTTAGGCTTTGTGCATCCCAAACATGAAAACACGGATAATCAACCACTACAATAACTAACAACAAGCAAGAATTAATAAGAAGATTAGGGTTCTTAAGCTTACCTCTTGATTCTCTCACTTTCTCTCTCTATGTGCCACCTCTCTTCTCCTTCTTGCTCTTGTTATTGCTTACTAAACATGTATTTTAAGATGGCATAGAGATTAGGGAGAGTGATCATGAAGAAGAAGGAAAGAACAAGGGAATTTCTACAACCAAACTCACCTTATTGCCTTTTGAATCTTTGCTCTTCCCCTTGGCTTTCTATTTTTGTATGAGCTCTCTCTCTCACTTGGCTGCCATGCTTGGACGAAATGAAGGAAGAAGGGATGGGATATTGGCTCATCAAATATCTCATCTTGACTTTTGTAATACTATTATTTAATGACATTACCAAGTGCATGAAATACTTGGACATAATTAATTCCTCTTCTTTAAATATAAGCCAAGTAAATTAATTCCTCTTGCTTTCCATTTTGCTGACCGAACATGTTGGCCATTGAAAGGGAAAATAAAGCCATTTCCACTTCAAATATTAGCCTACAATTTTTTACTTTTCAAGCCTTCACCTTTTTGCTTAGTTTAAATACTTCAACTTGGCATTTGGAATTCGTTTATCAATCCCCTTTGCTTCTTGACCAAAAGTGACGTCCCCATACTGGAAAAAGGAGAGAATATGGGCAATGGATTTATTTTAGCCAAAAGATTATTTTGCCCATACATTCTTTCCTATTTTCATACTAGCTGAAAAATTGGGTAAAGTTTTCATCAAACTTTGAAAGTTCATATCTAATTGTATAGATATCCAATTGGGGTGGTTCTAAAGGCTCTGTGACCCTTATTAAGTCTAGTGTTAAGGAAAAATATAAACTTTGGCAAAATAGAAGCTCAATATTCCCAAAATTATTGTTTTTTGACGTTGCCACTGAAAATTGCCAATTTTACTGGGCTAACTTCAAAAACACATAGCCTCTTGTGTACAGCTCCAAATGACTTATATGACCTATCAAATTAAATCTTGATAAGTCTAATTTTATTATGGAATGTTTTAAAATTTTTGTACATTATTTGCCCAATGAAAAATTCCACACAATCATGATTACCATATCGAGAACTAACTGTCAGCAAATCTCTTTTGTCCTCCAAATATAATTATGTTATGTAGGACCCCTAATTGCCTTGTTTTACCATTCCCTATGCTCTTTAATACCCCTAAGGGTATAAAGGGATTTTAAGGAATAAAATCATGTCTTACTGGGATACTTGCTAAACTGAGGATTAGCAGTCCACTTGTTTCAATCTTATTCTCAATCCTCTTGTCCCAAAATTTGGGGTGTTACACAAGGTAATAAAGGTATAAGACTACAAAGGCCTTTTATCCTTACAAGATGGCTGAAGGTGTATCAGTTAGTGCTCACGTCTTAAAATTGAAAGGCTACATTGATCACTTAGAAAGGCTTGAATTTTCCATGATCCAAGAGTTAGCTACATATTTAATCTTAAACTCACTCCTAGAAAGTTATGACCAGTTTGTTATGAACTGTAACATGAACAAACATGGAGAAATCAATTTCTAAATTGCATAGGATGCTTAAAATTGTTAAGCAGAATATTAAGAAAAGGCCCAGCACTATTTTGATAGTTTAGAAAGTAAAGGGTATGAAAAAGAAAGGTAAGGGCAATAGGAAGGGTAATAGCTTAAGTGGTAAGACCAAAGAGTTAAACAAGCCCAAAACTAAGCCTGTAACTAAGATGGTAAAGACTCTAAAGGAAGAAGTATACTTCTTCTACAATGAACCCAATCATTGGAAAAGGAATTGCAAAATCTACCTTGAACATATGAAAATAGGCCAAAAAGGATAAAGTCAATTGATTTGAATCCAACCTACTTATGACATTGTCGTCTAAGCCATATTAATGAGAAACACATTTATAAACTCTATCAATATGGATTTCTTAACTTTTTTGATTTTGAATTATATGATACATGTGAATCTCGGTTATTAGGAAAGATGACAAAGGCCCTTTTTACTGGGCATAGTGAGAGGGCTATTGATTTATTGGGCCTCATATAGACAGATGTATGTGGACCACTGAATACAGCTGCTAAAGAAGGTTATATGTACTTCATTACATTTAGGGATGACTTTAATAGATATGGATATATCTCTCTAATGAAACATAAATGTGAATCTTTCAAAATGTTCAAAATATTCTAAAATGAAGTACAAAACCAACTTGGCAAAAAAAAATTAAAGCACTTTGATCTGATTGAGGTGATGAATATTTGAGCTAAGAGTTTATTAGCTATCTGAGGAATTGTAGGATAATCTCATAACTAACTCCTCTAGGAACACCACAATGGAGTGGCATTTTTGAGTGGAGGAATTAAACACTATTAGATATGGTTCGGTCTATGATGAGTTAAACAGATCTTCCACTATCATTTTGGAGCCATGCCCTAGATACAGATGAATTCAAACTAAATCTGTTCCATCTAAGGTAGCTGAAAAGATACCATATGAGATATGGACTAGAAAGAAACCTAGTTTATCTTTTCTCAAAATTTGGGGATGTGAAGTTTATGTTAAGCCATAAGCCTATGATAAACTAGTGCTAAAAATCCTAAAAGCGCCTTTTTCTGGGGTATCCTCAGGAAATGAAAGGACATTATGTATACATTCCTACCGATAGCAAAGTATTTGTAATCCAGAATGGTATCTTTCTAGAAAGAGAGTTTATTCTAAAAGAACCAGTGGGAGCAAGGTATATCTCATAGAAGTTTAAGAGTCACAAGATAACATAAAACCAAAGATGGAAAATAGAGATGGCTCACAATAAGTTGTTGAGCCTCCTCAAGTAACACAAGGCCAATGAAGGTCTAATATGACACGGCAACAGGCTCAGAGATATGGATTTCTTATTACTGGAAGTCATATGTATTGCTCATTGAGCATAATGAGCCAACCACCTATCGAGAAGCTACAATGAGACTAAACTCTGAGGAATGGCTAAATACCATGAAGTTTGAAATGTAATCCATATACAACAATCAGGTATGGACCTTAGTTGATCTACCCGAAGGTGTAGAAACCATTAGGTATAAGTGGGCTTTCAAGGAGAAAACTAACATTAATAGTAAAGTAAATGTCTTCAAAGTAGGACTTGTTGCAAATGGATTTACTTAAACTCATTGTATAGACTATGATAAAATCTTTTCTCTAGTTACAATGGCCAAATTAATCAGAATCCTTCTTGTCATTATAGCATATTTTGAGTATGAAATATAGCATATGGACGACAAAACAGCCTTCCTTAGTGGAAAGCTCCTTGAGGATGTGTACATGACACAACCTGAAAGTTTGGTATGTCCAAAGGACTGTAGTAAGGTATGCAAGCTTCAAAGATCCATTTATGGATTAAAGTAAGAATCTTGGAGCTGGATTATCATTTTGATGAAGTAGTCAAAGAGTTTGGATTCATTCAAAACATCGATAAACCTTATGTTTACAAGAAGGTTAGTGGGATCATAGTTGTATTTCTAGTGCTTTATGTAGATGACATCCTACTCATTGGGAATGACATTCCTACCTTACAAAGTATCAAGTCTTGGTTAGGGAAGTTTTTGTTAATGAAAGACTTAGGGGAAGCCACTTACATCCTATGGATTAAGATATTTAGAGATATATCTAAAAGGCTATTAGACCTAAGTCAGAGCACATTTATAGATAAGATACTATATAGGTTCAATATGTAGGATTCAAAAGGGTTACATGCCCATGTCTCATGACATCCGTCTTAGCAAGGATCTGTGTCCTAGTATACCTGAGCAGCGAGATCGCATGAGCAAGGTTCCATATACCTTAGCCATTGGATCCATCATATATACCATGTTATGTGCTCGACTAGATGTCTTATTTGCCTTAAGTATGACCAGTAGATATCAATAAGATCCTAGTGAGGTTCATTAGACTACTGTCAAGAATATCCTAAAGTATCTGAGAATAACTAAGGACTTATTTTTAGTATATGGTGGATTGGATGATAAGCTTTATGCAACTGGTTACATTGATGCAATTTCTAAACTGACCAAGATGATCTTAGATTGTAATCTTGAGATACATTCCTTTTTAAATAGTGGTACAATAAGCCGGAAGAGCTCCAAGTAGTGTACTGTAGTAGATGATGTGACAAAAGTTGAGTATATGGCAACATCGGATGAAGCTAAGGAAGCCTTTTGGATCAAAGAGTTCATTACTAAACTAGGGATGGTGCCTACCATCTCATGTCTAATAGATTTGTTTTGTAATAATAGCGGAGCTATTGCATAGCCAAGGAGCCTAGATCATATCAAAGGACTAAGCATATACTCAAGCGATTTCATCTTATAAGAGAAATTAATGATAGAGGTGATATAAAAATATGTAATGTATCAGGAGAAGACAATGTTGCTAATCCTCATACCAAGCCACTTGTACAAACAAAACATGAGTGTTATGTTCGAATAATGTGAATTAGGCAATTAATGATTGTACCTAGTACAAGTGGGAGGGTGTTAGAAATTGTGCACTAAGGCCAATCATTGTACTTTAAACATTGTTATTTAATGAATTTCTTTATTTAGTTATCACATTATTCGCATGTTAACTGTGATAATTATATTCTTGGATAAATCATAATGATTGTCCAAAATGTCCCTGGTCAGTCATCTATGTTGGAGCAAAGATGAAATAAGACTAGTATGACTTTGATAAGGTATGGAGATATGAATCAAAGTCTTAGGTACTTGTAGAAGTACAAGGTGCTAGACTGACCTACTATGAAAAAGCTGCATGGATTAAGTCATAAGCTTATCTCACGTATAACCACGTCACTATGCCCTTTGACCTGTGATCATCATAGATTTCCACATAAGAGTCATAAAGCTTTGACCTAGTCAAAAGTCACTTTGATTGAGTGATGATAAAGGTTACAATCGCGCTTAGCGGGTTTCAGCAGAGAAATGTGAATGGTCAAGATGGAATTTGTGCCTTACATTAGTAGAGAGATATTACTAGGCCCCTTGACTAGTAAGTCTAAAAAATGTATGGCCATACTATAATAGGAAGAAGTTTCCATTTCTATAGTCAGACTACTCAGGGATCAAGAAAGTAATGGTCAGGAATAGGAGGATGACATTCTCCATGCCTCATCCTTGACCGAGATATCGTGTGACAAAAGGGACGTGATATGGTTGTATGACAGGTTGTATCATATTATCGATCCTCATATGAATTGGGTAGTCATAATGTCTTTCTAAAAGCCACTTGCGACTTATGGGTTAGTATAGTTATTGGCCCACTACCAACTTTGTATGGGGCTTACAGGGTGGCACCCAAGAATAGCTCAATAGCAGCTATAATGTATAGATTCATTGAATCTAAGATGCATCTAAAATTCAATGAATGTAATGTTTAATGTAGAATGGACAAACTACACACACACACATGTTGTGTGAATATTTACTTGATAAATATTTATATGTGTGTGTGTGCATGTGTTTGTGTGTTTAAATATGTGTGTGTGTGTGCGCGTTTTATATTTGGAAAAAAATTAATAATATACATATATGTATTTTTGAAATACATACATATACAAATATACATATATACATATATGTATATGTGTATATGCACATATACATATATGTATATATGTACACACACACACACACACATATGTATGTATGTATGTATGTATGTATGTATGTATGTATGTATGTGTAGATATGTATATGTATGTATAATATTATTTGATAATATATATAATATATGATAATATTATATTATATTATATAATAATAGGGAGAATTGCTAAAAAATACATTGCAAGCAAATTAATTGTTAATTGCTACCATTGCACACGGTGGGTGATATGTTGCACATGGCAGATGATATTTTGCACATGAAGGGTGATGTTTGCACTTTCACAGGGATGCTTTTTGCATACGTATAATATGATTGCACATGACGGATGCTTGTTTGCACATTGATACCCTTTAGCAATTAATTTGCTTAGATGGTATTTTTAAACCATTTTTTCTATATAATATATATTATTTGATAATATATATTATATATCATAATATTATATTATATGATAATATGATTATATTGTGTTTATATAGAGATATTTTATGATAATATCTCATATTTAATTAATAAAGATAAATTAAATCTAATTCATTGGCTCTTTATTCATATTAAATAAATATGTTAAATTAAAATTGTTAGACATATTTAATTAAACCATATTTATTTAATTTACTTATAAAAACAATTAAGTTCTAATTGATATGATATGGATTTTGAAATTAATTAAGATTAATGTTAAAAATCAAATATCCATCATAAAATAGATAACACTAACTAGTTATGAAAGGTGAGAACTAGAGTTTTCTACGGATGATGAAAAACTAGAGAGTCGCAAGAAAACCCTAGAGAGGTATTGGAAGCGCTAGCACATTGCTAGTGCTAGGTCCTATTCATGTGGATACTAGTAGAGGGAGTTGATCTGAGTAGTTGGCTTCTTAAGATCGAAAAAGGCAAAACTCAAAAGGTACGACTCTTTCTAACTCAATTTAAATGCTATTGATAGATCTACAATTGAGATTGGTAAACTTTTACAATGAATTTTAAATTTTTAATTCTTCCCTATGTGCCTACCAATCCCAACAAGATTTACCATGGTAGATTTTTATTATAGTAATATTCTTTATCTATTATTAATTCTCAACCATTAAAAGTTGATCTAATGGTAAATACCCTCAATGGAGAGTAAATGGAGAGGGAAATTAATGGAGACACCCTTCTCCTATACCTAAGAGAGGGTGAATTATGCATAAGATAAAAAAATTAAGAACTCTGAAATCTTTCCGCATCTTAGTGAAATCAATAAGTATAGAAGTAATGAATCATAGGTGCACAATCAGATAACTAAATTGGTCATGCTAGAAATATAAGAGAATATATAAACTGTGATTTATTCTAGTTTAGTTTAGTCCTTGATAACCTATATCCAGTCCCTAGGCTCCTTTTAAGATTTTCAATCCATTATATTCATCAAGTTTAAGCTGGGTACTTGAGAACTACTACAATCCTATAAGGTTAATCCAAGTACTTGTAAAGCCTTTACAATTCTCACACTGATATAAGAACTCCCCCTTATACACTGTAAGGATACAATCTCTCTTGATGATAAATGTTTACAATCAATATTCTCTCTCAGCAGTGAATAATGATAATCACACTAGTGCAAAAAAAACTTTTTACATGTGATGAAATTGACATTTTACACTTGATGTAGGACAGGTGTAGAAAGAACAGGTATAGAAAGTTTGGACTTTCTACACGTGTTCTTGAACACGTGTAGAAAGTCCATTTTCTACACCTGACTTGATATGTCAGGTGTAGAAACTCCACTTTCTACACGTGACATATCAAGTCAGGTGTAGAAAGTGGCTCATTTTTTGAAAAAAAAAATATTTATTTATTATTCTACACACCCGTTTACATGATAACAAACAATCAAACACTTGACAAATAAAAATAATTACAACAAAACTAATATGAAATATTTTAGATGCATCTAAAAATAAGCAAGAGTACTTCACTTTCCACAAATTTCCACCATACTACAATGTGTTTCCTAAAAATGTAGGCACACAATTATATCAGTATGAAATGAAACTGTGACATGTGAGCAAAAGTGCAGGTCAATTTAACATTAGACAAATACACAAAAATGGAAAAGAAATAAACTCAGTTGACGTGCTCTGGTCCAGTAGGGAACACATCATATACCAAAACTGAAACAACTTAAACAAATATCCGATGCAGTATCAAAGCATATGTCCTATTCATCCATATCTAATTTAATTATTTATAAATCCCATTCATTCACCTCAATAATTGAATAGCATATTCATTACAAATAAATTGATGAGGACCAAGTCATGAAGGTACGTAGCTCATGATTTATGAAGGTGAGCTGTACAAATGAAAGCAAAAGCCAAATATATATAAATGGTGGTTGAAGAAGAAGGAGGAGGAGGGTATGTATGAGCATATATAAGAAGAAGCATGTGGTGGGGCCTGCCCAGAATTGAATTAGAAGAAGACATTGGGAGGAGCATGGAGTACGTAGCTGGGAAGGCAGAGTGTTTATTAAGTACTGTGCATGTCTGTACATTTAACACGACATCATCTTCATCCATTAATGCCCCATTTTTTTGCATATATAATCTTCCAAGTCTCTAACCCAATTTGACCAATATTTTTTCAGATGCGTGCATCTAAAATATTCATGTTAATCTACATGGGCAGATTATTGTCAAATTTTATGTTAAGAAACAGAGATTAATCAAATTGGCAAGATCTTTACTCCTATCTCAGTAAAAAACAGACAGACAATCTTGTTAAATTAATAAAATTCTAATTACAATTAGAGGTAACAAAGCTCACAAACTGACAAATCAGATCAGATAGCAAGAGAATATTCATGATCTCCTCATATGTGTATGAGAAATTATTTCAATCAGAAAATAGCATGAGCGTGATGGGTTGCATCACATTTGTCATATGCACATATACATATAGTTGAAAAGCAATTTAATGGGTACTGCAGTATACAAAATCGCAAATCAAATATGGGTTACATCTCTTTTGTCATGTGTACAAATATACATAATGGAAAAGCAATTTAATGGTCACTGCAGTATACAAAATTGCAAACAAAATATGGGATAATCATGCCTGTCTTTTTTTGTAAGTTTATAAATAAGGTTCTTGCCATAAATCTCAAATGAAGAAAAAAATTACTATACTTCCAAGCTGGTCTTAAATTCCAGAAGTTGAAAGTAACTAGCACTTATTTGTGAATGAGGCGCTCTGAATGCTCAGGATTCCAAATCAATGTAAAATACCAATAAATAGAGAAAGAAATCTCATAATCATCACGGACCATTAGAATTCAGGGATCGCAAGACAGTTAACAATTAATGGATTTGTCAAATAATGTTCCCTCGATGGATACTGATAAATGGAAAGGTTGAGAGTAAAGTACCTTCTGAATGAGATTAGTTGTCCCCTTACCAGCCTTAGACAAAGCTCCCCCTTCTCGATGCTAAACCATCTTGCAATGAATTCTCCAGAATACAGTAGACGTCATCACCGTGCAACTGCAAATCTGCAAGAATGTACATCGCAAAAGGGACCAATTAAAACAGCAAAAACCAAAAAATTAAAATAATTTTTACTCGAGAGAGAGACTTACAAGCAGGATTAAGGTCCGAAACAGATGAAGATTGGGAAGATGAAGAGGAATTGGTGGAACAGAAGAAGAAGGAAGCAATGGCTTTGTCGAACAAAAGGGTACAGACCCTGAGTTGGACTTCAATCTAAGCCCTAGATTTGGAATTATTGGGTCTGATGAAGGAATCCCAGGTGGTGGGGGAAGCGAGGAACTAAACGAAGTTAGCATAGTGGAGTCGCCAAGCCAAGTCCGTTAAGCTGGCATCAGAATTAGAGTGGAGGCAGAGGGCGAGAGGAGTCCGAACTGATGAGAAGTTGAGAACTAAGAAAGAAAAGGGTTTCAGCGGTTTTTGCTAGACAGGCCGGAGTATATAATTTTTTTTATAAACCCCATATTCTACACCGGTTGGGACTCAACCGGTGTAGAAAGTGAGGTTCTACACCTGTTGTAGTCCAACCGGTGTAGAAACTTTAGTTTCTACACCGGTTGGGCTTCCAACCCATGTAGAAACTCTTATTTTTATAAAAAAAAATTAAAAGACCCGCCTGAACTTATTTATCAAAACATTGGTGACTTTCTACACCGGTTGAGAGATCCAACCGGTGTAGAAAGTTGTCATTTATTTTTAAAAGATTGAAAAATTTTAAAATAAAATTAAAGGTATTATTATTTTTTTTTAAAAAAATTAAATTTACTTTCTACACGTGTTGTCTTTTCAACACGTGTAGAAAATCCTTTCATCTTAATATATTTACGAAAATACCACCGGTCACACTTTTTATACGTGACATGTTTTGTCAAGTGTAAAAAATAAGTGTAAAAGCTATATTTTGTACTAGTGTCACTGAAGCACAATACAAATAATGTCTCTCTTAAAGTAAATAACATAAGCACCAAGAAAGCAGAGACTATGTGAGATGAACAAGGATTCAGAGAATTGGCACTTCGACAGTGAAGGTGCAAACTCTCTCTCTATTACTCATCTTGAATGCTTCTCCTTTTATAGTTGATGTAGCTTGATGATCATTGGAGATATTAAAGTATTCGTTATGCAATACCTTATTCTCAATAACCACGTATACATCAAATGTATAATTACACATAACCACCACACTCTTACATCAAATACAAATAGTAGTGCCTTACACTACAATCTTCACTTCACCTTCATATCTCCTCCGATGCATATCCTCCTACACTCTTCACCTGTCTAAATGGTTGGTTGGGAGGAGTGAGATTCGAGAGAATCTCAGTAGCAAACATTACCACTATGTATGCCTCATCCTTGACCGAGATATCGTGTGACAAAAGGGACGTGATATGGTTGTATGACAGGTTGTATCATATTGTCGATCCTCATATGAATTGGGTAGTCGCAATGTCTTATTAGAGGTCGCTTATGACTTGTGGGTTAGTATAGTTATTAGCCCACTACCAACTTTGTATGAGCCTATAGGGTTATACACAAGAATAGCCCAACAGAAGCTATAATGTCTAAATTCATTGAATATAAGATGCGTCTAAGATTCAATGAATACAATGTTTAATCTAGGGTAGATGAATTTTATATATATTATATACACATATTGTGTGAATATTTATTTGATAAATATTTATATGTGCATATATTTATATATATTTATATTTGAAAAGAAAATTAATAATATTATATATACACATGTATTTTTAAAATACATACATACATATATAAGATATATTATTTGATAATATATTATATATATATATGATAATATTATTATATTGTGTATATATAAAGATATTATAAAATAATATCTCAGATCTAATTTACAAAGATAAATTAAATCTAATTTGATTGGCCCTTTATTCTAATTAAATAAATATGTTAAATTAAAATTATTGGACAGATTTAATTAAACCAGATTTATTTAATTAGCTTATCAAAACAATTAAATGTTAATTGATATTATTAGGATTTTAAAATTAATTAAGATTAATTTCAAAAATCTAATATCTATTATAAAATAGATAACCTTACTAGTTATAAAATGTGAGAGCTAGGGTTTTCTACTGATGATGAAAAAATAGATAGCCGCAAGAAAACCCTAGAAGGACATTGGAGACGCTAGCACGCTACTGGTGTTAGGTGCTGTTCGTGTGGATACTAGTAGAAGGAGCTGATCTAAGTAGTTGGCTCCTTAAAAACGAAAAGGTAAAACTCCAAAAAGGTACGATCTTTCTAACTCGATTTAAATCTCGTTGATAGATCTATGTTCGGGATTCGAAAATTTTAATTAGTTAATTTATTCCGCTGCGTGTATAATCCCAACAGTGGCATCAAATCTAGGTTAATTGTGTATTTAAATTGAGTTTTATTGCTTATTTTGTGTTTATATATGTGATAGATAAGTTGAATATGATTCTAGAAGGGTTAGATTGAAAACCTAAATATTGAAGTTATAGTAGTAGTGCTGCTAGATTTTTGTTTTTTAGATGCAGTATGATTGTGATGAATATTTAAATGATCAAGTCTTATTCAATATTCATGAAATTTTCCAGAATTAAAGTAGACATCGTAAGCTTTAATTTGATATGTAATATGTGCGATTTGGATTAGTAATTAAGAGATATGAATTTTTGAAGTTAGACTTCAAATCTGTAATGTTTTCAGTGGCAGTATGGATTAATTTAACTTTTGGGAATAGTGGACATATAATTTTTTGAAAATTATATTTTTCGTGAAATATAGACTTAAGGACGGACACATAGAGCTTTAAACTATTACAATTGGATTTTTTTATATATTTAATTATGATTTTTCAAATTAAGATGAAAAATCTGACAGTTTAGTAGGACTGCCGTAGCTTACTGTTCGTAGCTCGATCATGACATTTAATTCTCTTCATATTACATGAATCGTTTATTGTTGTGGTTTACTTCTTAAAATTTTTTAGGTATGGTGAACAACATGGCTTTAGTTTTTACAAGGGTTGTAATATTTAAATACGACCTGTGTGCCATGCCTTCCTCTAAATAGTCTCGATGTACATTCTCTTCTCATCTCACTCACCTCGTATGTCTAAATGAGGTTTCTCTCAATGTATTTCTTTTTCTTATTTAGAGAAGTCCTCTCATTGGCTTGGGAGGATTTTAGGTTAAACGAGCCATGTTGTGTCACGTTTGGATTATGCTCTTGATTAGATCATTGTATGCATACTTTTGCGTTTATATGTATTTATTTGTATGAGATACAACCATGATTGCATTCAAATAAACAAAATTAATTGATTAAGCCTCTAAATAAAATCTTAAGTCATATTGTTGTCAATTAATGAATACTTGTTAAAACCTAGGTCGCTTAATTGTAGGTTCCACCAAAGTAGATGCATTTGAGTTATCTTGATGAAACAAGCGTGAGTAATGGTGCTACTCATAATAATTCATTATTGTTTTGACTTAATTGAGATTAGCAAAACGGTTTTGGGTCTCATGGTATTAGATGGGGTTAAACATGCTGGATCATATGATGATTGAATCCTATAAAGATCTAAGAGTTACATATGATGTAATTGATAAAAAGGTTACCTACCTAAATAACTTGAATTTAAGCGTCCTGCCAAAGTGGACTTAAATTTAAGCAAAATATGGATCTTAGCCTACTAATCATAATATTAAGGGTTGTTAATTTAGTGGGAGATTACTGAATAACTTTGCATATTTTAATTATAAAATCATGTCGACTAGTAATACCTCTAGACTATCACTGCAATCAGTCCTTAAGAAGAACAAACTCAATGGGACAAACTTTTTTGACTAGTTTAGGAACTTGAGAATTGTTCTGAAGTAAGAAAGAAAGGCATATGTTCTAGATCAACCTATCCCTAAAGAGCCTGCAGTCAATGCTCCAAGAGCTCAAAAAGATGCTTACACGAAGCATAAGGATGACTCTATGGATGTAGGTTGCCTAATGCTTGCCACCATGGTTCCAGACCTTTAAAGAGATCTAAAACTTATGGAGGCTTATGAGATAATTGTGCATCTCAAGGAAATATTTCAGAAACAGGCCAGGCAAGAGAGGTATAATACCACAAAGGCCTTATATTCCTACAAGATGGCTGAAGGTGCATCAGTTAGTACTCATGTGTTAAAGATGAAAGGCTACATTGATGACCTTAAGAGGCTTGGATTTCTCATGAGCTAGGAGTTAGCTACAGATTTGATCTTCAACTCACTCCCAAAAGTGATGACTAATTTGTCATGAACTACAATATGAATAATATGGAGAAATCAATTTTTGAAATGCATGGGATGCTCAAAGCTATTGAGCATAACATTAAGAAAATACCAGCATTATTTTGATGGTTCAGAAAGGCAAGGGTAAGAGAAAGGGTAATAGTTCTGGTAGTAAGACCAAAGAGTCAAACAAGCCCGAAACTAAACCTACAGCTAAGAAGGTAAAGTCGCTAAAGAAAGGAGTATGCTCTTCTACAATGAACCCGTTCATTGGAAGAGGAATTGCAAACTCTACCTCAAAGATCTGAAAAGAAAAACCAAAAGGATCAAGTCAATCAATTTGAATATGACCTACCTACGGCATTGTCGTTTAGGATATATAAATGAGAAACACATTTCTAAATTCCATCAAGATAGATTTTTTAAATCATTTGATTTTTAATCATATGATACAAGTAAATCTTGTTTATTAGGAAAGATGACAAAGGGACCTTTTACTGGGTATAGTGAGAGGGCCACTGATTTATTGGGCCTCATATAGATGTATGTGGACCATTGAATACAGCTGCCATAGGAGGTTATATGTACTTCATTGCATTTATGAATGACTTTAGTGGATATGGATATATCTATCTAATGAAACATAAATATGAATCTTTTAAAATGTTCAAAATATTCCAAAATGAAGTAATAAAACCAACTTGGTGAAATAATTAAAGCACTTCGATTTGATCGAGGTGGTGAATATTTGAGCCAAGAGTTTATTGACTATCTTAAGAGTTGTGGGATAGTCTCACAATTAACTCCTCCAGAAACACCATAATGGAATAACTTTTTTGAGCGAAGAAATCAAACATTATTAGATATGGTTCGATCTATGATGAGTCAAACAGATCTTCCACCGTCCTTTTGGGGACAGGCCCTAGACACAGCTGCGGTCACACTAAATCGTGTTTCATCTAAGGAAATTGAAAAGACACCATATGAGATATGGATCAGGAAGAAACCTAATTTATCTTTTCTCAAAATTTGGCAATTGAGGTTAATGTTAAACAACAACCCTCTGATAAATTATCACAAAAATCCTCAAAGTGCATTTTGTGATGTATCAAAAGGAAACGAAGGGATACTGTATGTATAATCCTACTGATAAAAAAGTATTTGTAATCTTGAATGATATCTTTCTAAAAGGAGAGTTTATCTCTAAAAGAACCATGGGAGTAAGGTACATCTCTAGGAAGTTTGAGAATCACAAGATAGCACATAACCACAAATGGAAAATAAAGAAGACTCACAACAAGTTGCTGAGTCTGCTCAAGTAACACAAGGCCCATGAAGGTCAGATAGGGCAACAACCTCAGAGATATGGATTTCTGATTACTAGAAGTCGTGATATTTTTCTCATTGAGCAGAATGAGCCAACTACCTATCGAGAAGCCATAGTGGGACCAAACTCCAAAAGATGGCTAAATGCCATAAAGTTTGAAACGCAATCCATGTATGACAATAAGGTATGGACCATAGTCAATCCAACTGAAGGTGTAAAAACCATTAGGTGTAAGTGGGTTTTTAAGGAGAAAACAGACATTGATGGCATAGTAAATGTCTTCAAGACACGACTGGTTGCAAAAGGATTCACTCAAACTCATGGTGTAGACTATGATGAAACCTTTTCCCTAGTTGCGATAGCCAAATCAATCAGAATTCTTCTTGCTATTGTAGCATATTATGACTATGAAATATGGTAGATGGACGTCAAAACAACCTTCCTTAATGGAAAGTTCCTTAAGGATGTGTACATGACACAACCTGAAGGTTTCATGCATCCAGAGGACTCTAGTAAGGTATGCAAGCCTCAAAGATCTATTTATAGATTGAAGCAAGCATCTCAGAGATGGAATCATCGTTTTGATGAAGTAGTCAAAGAGTTTGGATTCATTCAAAACATCGATGATTGGAATATTGGTGGCCAGGCATGAAAAGAGACGTGAGAAAATTTGTTGCTCATTGTCTTACTTGTCAGAAAATTAAAGCTAAGCATCAACGACCTTCAGGGCTACTACTAAACCCTATAATTCCTGAGTGGAAATGGGAGAGCATCACTATGGATTTCATGACAGGATTACTAAAGGTCCGGAATCATGATGCGATATGGGTGATAGTAGATCGTTTTACAAAGACAGCTCATTTTCTCCCAATTAGCATTCACTACTCTCCCAATAAACTTGCAGACATCTATATCAAGGAGATAATGCGTCTACATGGTACGCCAAAGAACATCATATCTGACAAAGATCCTCGGTTCACTTCCAAGTTCTGGAAGGCGGTACACGAGGCTTTGGGTACTAAGCTCCGATTCAGTACGACCTATCATCCTCAGACAGATAGACAAACTGAGAGAACAATTCAGACATTAGAAGATATGCTCAGAGCATGCGTGATTGATTTCAAAGGTAGTTGGGACCAATTCCTTCTTTTGGCGGAATTTGCATACAATAACAGCTATCATTCGAGCATTCAAATGGCTCCCTACGAAGCGTTGTATGGAAGGAAGTGTCAATCACCCTTATGCTGGGCAGAGTTATCTGAGAGGTAGATGTACGGGCCAGATATTGTTGATCAAACAATGGAGCAAATAAAGTTGATTAAGCAGAGGTTACTAGTTGCACAAAGTCGACAGAAGAGCTATGCTGACAAAAGGCGAAAACCTCTTGAGTTTCAAGTTGGAGACCACGTATTTATGAAGGTTTCGTCTACTACTGGTATTGGTAGGGCGTTAAAGGTGAAAAAGCTTAGCCCAAGGTATATTGGTCCTTTCGAGATCTTGTCTAGGATTGGGCCAGTAGCGTATCAAATAGCTTTACCCCCAAGTTTGAGTAGAATACATGATGTCTTCCACGTCTCACGGCTGAAGAAATATCAACCTGATCCAGAACATGTGATTGAATATGAAGAGGTAGACGTACGAGATGATTTGACGTATGAGGTCACACCAGACCGAATCATTGATCGACAAGAGAAACAATTAAGACAAAGGAGTATTCCATTTATCAAAGTGGTATAGAAGGGGTTATCTCCTAGAGAAGCAACTTGGGAAGCTGAAGAATACATGAAGAGACGATACCCATAATTTATGTCTTCATATATGTAACAAATTTCAAGGACGAAATTTATTTTACGGGGGGAGAATTGTAACATCCCAAAAATTTAATGTAAGGATTAATTGATGGAAACTAGATAATAAGCTAAATTATGGAACCTACAAAATTTAAGGAATCTTAAATTAGAAAAAGGGAAATATTAGGGCATAGTATGTGTAATTAATAGGATAAAAATATATCTATATGTATTAAAAAAAACTACCGACATTATAAGACACACACACCCACACTTGTTCATTTATGATCAGCTCACGTACAACCTCCTCTTTGACAAATTGTCTTCCATCATTAAGAAACACATGTACCACACACATACTCACATCTACACCCTTATCATTTCTCTCTTCTATTCGGCCAACACACATACACTTCCATCACCTAATTAACCAACAAATAAAACACTCTCTTCCCTCTCCATTAATTTCACCTTCAGTCTCCATTCAAATTCATACATCAGCTGAAACAGAAAAACACAGCAGAGAAAAGAGAGACGTGAGTGAGAGAGTTGATCGAAGGAAGGAAGAAGAAGCTTCAAAACTCACATGCAGCACCATAAGATAATATAGGTGAGTTTCATACATCCTTATCTTCCTTTTCCATTGGATTAGAGGCTGTTTTCAATAGTTTTATGGGTTGTTTTCACTGCTGGAAGTAAGAAATTCGCCGGAAAGTTGCTGTCACCGAAACCAGTGATTTTATGACAATTTTGGGTGATATTTCTGGTGTTTTTGTTTCTATAAAAACGTCCTAAAACCCAAGGAACATTTTTAGGAGTATGTAGAGTCAAAATCTTTGAGATTTGACTCCAAAAGCATGGCTACATATCAATTTTCTCAACTCTATTTTACTTATAGAAGCTCAAACGGAGAATAGAGATGGATTTTTAACCTGATTATTTTTGTTATGGAAAATTTAGGATGTGTAGTATGAAATAGAATCAAGAAGATCACAATTTGGAGTCAAAATGAATGAGTTATGGATTTTTGAAGTAGACTATCAAAACTGACATTTTTCAGAGTCAGTCAGTTTCGTAAAGAATTATGACCAACCACATTATATCCAATATTTATGAAAATTTACAGGGAGGTAGTAGACATCTCAAGCTTTAACATGAGTGGTCGAATGCATCATTTGGATATCTTTAGAGAGAGGTATGAATTTCGAAAACTGAGTTTGTAAACAGGTGCAATCCTGGAAGTCCAGATTTTGGCCGTCAGTTTCATCATATGTTTGAGCAATGTAATCTTTGCCAATGAACATGAAAATTTCCAGAATTAAATTTCATATTCTAAGATTTAATTGGATATATATTTTGTGTTATTTGGATTAGTATGTTGAGAGATATGAATTTTTGAAGTTGGTTGCTCTCAAACTATATTTCTGGAAAACAGATTGGTTGTGTCAAAATTTTGGAAAACCAAAACTTAACCAAAAATAATGAAAATTTTCAGATATAAATTAGACATTCATAGCTTTAATTTGATATATGTATCACAATTTTTGGACGAGTATATTAGGAGATATGAATTTTCAAAGTTTTACTCTGTTTCTGGAGAGTAATCTGGAATAGGGGTATTTCAGGAAATTCTGGGAGTAATATGGTGAAACTGGGTAGATTTTAATATTTTTCCATGAAAATATATTTCAAGAGCTTCATGTAGGATTTGGACCCAGTCAATTTCAAGTTTTCTAGAATTAGTTATTATTTTTCAAAGTTAATTGGAAAATTTGCCAATTTGTTGAAGAATAGTAAAATTGCACTATACAAAATTGTATTGTGTAGAAGCCACTGAGACTAAGATAACCAGCAGAATATGATTAAAGACAGTAGTACTACAAGTAATAACTATTACTTGTTAATTTTAATTTATAGGATTTTTAATAGCCCGAGCCGGAGAAAAAGTTTTGGATAAACAGTTGGACCGAAAAAGGACCCATGTAGTAACTCTTTCTTTCATACACTATGTGATTATCTATATGTTGTGTATGTCATTTTCTGTAACATGACAGTGCCTGTGGCACAACACGCGAATAAGCCAGGGTCTAAACATGTCGTTTGACCATGGATACGAGTTAAGCCAGGGATCCAAACATGTCGTTTGGCCTTGGACAGTATGCATACAACACGAGTTAGCATTTTACATATCATGACGCATTGCATATTTATTTATCGCATTTTATATGACTGATTGTATGTTACTACTGAGATTCATTCGAATCTCACCCTTTTTCAATATATAAAAATATTCCAGCAGAGGGCAGCGGCTCTAAGGGCAAAACCGTAAATACCGGTGTCTGAGTTCCGGTTCAAATGATACTGCAATTGGTTATCTTTAGTTCCAAATTTTATTTCTTTTAGACTTTGTATATATTTTTCAAATCTTATAGGATTTCCTATAATGTAAACAAGCACTTATTATCAGTATATTTCTGCTATATCTGTATGCCTATGAACTAGACATTTAATACTCTATGAATATCGAATTGTTAAGGGGTTTGACATAATTCACCCTCTTTCAATTATATATACTCCTACTTTCCTATAAAAATTAATATTGTACTAAAAATGAATATTGGGTATAATTAATATTTGGAAATAAGTTAGAGTACAAAGTTGTACAATATTTCTCAAAGAATTAATTAATAGACCAAATAATAGGGTTATGTTTCAATTTTGTTGTTTTAATAACTAAGGGATATGGAGGTAATTTGACCCAAAATTTAAATCTCTAATTATGACGCTTAGCCTTGTAAATAATTTATTACATCCAGTAACTCAAATTAGAATTTGGGTAACTCAACCATATTTGTATGTGATTTTTGTTTTATTTATACTGATTTGAATTTTTAAATTTCATAAATATATTTTTTAGTTTATATTATTCTATTAGAATTATTTAAAATGATTAAAGTGTGTATTGAAATGGGCATTACAAATAAAATTGATAGAGGCAATTGATAGAAAACAACCATATACATAATAAAAATAAATCCTGCTAAAACTTCAATGTTATTTGAAATATTAATAACAGTTAAATAAGTCCGACAATTAACCATTAAATAAAAAGGGTATTTTTATAAATAATAACTCTATAAATGGTAGTTCATAACTTTTACATATGAGATAAAATAACTGTTAAATATTCGTTTTTTTTTTGGGGTAAAACCATTAAATATTCTTACTTGTTCAATAGTGATCAATGTTGTCAAACCCGCGAGTTTAAACAAACTCATGATAGTGACATGAACTCGTATCGTGAACTCGAATTATAAACTCGTAAAAGTTTACTTTATTATTAAACATTTATTAATAGTGCATAATTAAATAAATATAATATAAAAAAGATAAAAGTTTGATTTAAATATATTTTAAATCCAAATAATTAAAATTAAATCTATTCACATTCATAATATATATCATACCTAACAATGAAGTTTCTATAAAATTCACATATAAAGCTATGGAACATGATCAAATTGAAAAAATTAGTACAAATCTAAGAATAATTAACATAATTTTGTAAGTTAGAATCGTAAAAGTAGTAAACTTTTAGTGTGTACATTCACAAATTTAGCCAGGTTTACAACTTGTATGAGTTTACCTACAACCCGACTCGATTTTGTAAAGTAGAAATGTAAAAACGGTAAACTCAGAGAGCCAACTTACTGGTTTGACAACAATGGTGGTGACTCCTTCAACAGATGTTGAGCTTCATGGTTCTTTTGCTAAAATCTTAATTCAAATTGCACGGGGGAGGGCAGTGTAGTCTTTTCACAAATATGATAAATTGCAACAAAGTGCCGGAGAAATTGTTCATGGTTAGCCGTTGGAAGTAATCACAAGCTATGAAGTTTCAATAATGCATGTCACACTTTTGACAACTTTACACATATTGATAAAGAAGTCTTTATAGTGAATAAGTTTCTACTTTTGATAGTTTTACTTTTACACATGACGTATGGATCGGCATATGATGGAGGAGTCTTTACAGTCATTCAATCAATCCATTTCTTTATATAAGTTTGTTTTTATTAGGACGGAATTTTTTTCCCTTTTTATATGTCCTTTAAAACTTTTAGGACATTAGTACTTTTTAAACAAGTCTAGTTATAAACCCATCTATTGTAATTGTAGAATTTTAACATAAATTAATTACTAAAATAAATTAAGTTTGCATCAAGAATTTTTAAAGGGAAAATCCCAATTTTAAAACCTGACAAATTAATTATATTTCTTATGAAGGGGAAGAGAGAGAAGTGAAAATTTTAAGGAGTTTGATTTAAAATTAGAGAAATAAAGTTAAAACCTTTTAAATAATTTTTCTTACTATTTTATCTTACATATTTTCTTTCTTAAAATTTTTAACCACACTTCTTCAATTTTTTAAATTAAAATAATTAAAATTTTCACCCCCTCCATCTCATCTCCATTTTCCTTGTTTTCCTCATACCAAACAGGTCGAAAGATTTATATAAAGAAATTAAATGAACAACATCAAACTTATTTACAGAAACTCAAATTTATATAGTTAAAAATTGACATCAATGACATGAAAAATTAAAACCGAAATAAGCCATATTATTTATGAGCAATTTAGTGTCGAATGTTGGATCATTTTCATGCATAACGTATTGATTAAAGAAATCATCACTCGTGATAGTCATTACTTAATCAGAGACCAAAGCATTGACTGACTTTTGAATTTGGCACACACTGCATGTTCTACTTTTGACAATATTATATATAACATGTTGAAAGTATTGGCAACACATCAAATATAAAATTAAATAAATATGAAATGGCTTTTGAATTATCAATAACTTTTCATGTATTGATTAAGAGTTGAAGAAATTTGAGGTAAATATATTAATAGTGTATTAGTTAAAATCAGTATTAATATAAAATTTAAGTAACTTGTATTATTTATAAAATTAAGAATAAATTAAAAAAATGTGTCAAATTGTTAATGAATATTAATTTGTTCACATATGCCTAATTACTCTTTTAAATTTCCATTTACTTCGCATTTGCTTGTGGTAGTTGATACCTTATTCCCCAACACTACGGTAGAGTATTAATTAGCTAATACTCATCGAATACCAAACATTAGAGTACGAGCAATGCTAGAACTTTATATAATGTCTCTGCTAGATATACATATTCACGTTCATACACAATTCATTCTACAACCCATATAACATCTCCCACTTCATTTCATACACTTCATATACAATCCAAAATGCAAATAAAAGTCTTAAAATACATAGTGGAAATTAGACAACCTAACTAAGCTCTCCTGCTGCTCGGCCTCGACTCATCGTTATTTACCTTCTCTTTGCCCCACGAGCTTCCTCCCTGTATTGGAGATTTATTTTAGGAAAAGAATGAGATTTACAGGAATCTCAGTAGTAACACAATCAAGCATATAAGATAACACACACAGGCATGCTTCACATTTCATCAATCAACAAAATCATCATAACATCATTTAGTGCACTTAATGCAAAACATACACCATGCAAGCGCTAGACACGTTACTTGGCCCCGAGGGGTACCCGCGCAAAGATAGGTCTCGGGCACCGCTCGTGCAATATGAATATTATATCTTAAGTGTCAACCCGTGCAAAGATAGGCCCCGGGTGATCACTCCACATAATCAAAACATGTATGACATTTTGATGATATCAAGCAACACATATGCATGCCATGTCATATGAAGACGGTTACTACCTGGTTGCTCTTTATGCAACTTCCCACTTCATACAAGCTCGGGCAACTTCTGAGGCCAGACCGGTTGTCAAGTCCTGAAATCTCCAAACACCGCAAATGAGTTATTACTCATTCATGCATTCTTCCAAACTAATATTATTGGTAAATTTAGCCTAATGGTGCCAAATTACCAAAATACCCATTTAGGTCCTTATTATCAGCATTTTTCTCAAAATCGTGATTTAGGCCATTCCTACACATTTTCACGTGTAGAATTCATTTTCAACCTCAAATTGACAAAATCAAGCTCCAATGATGAAAATACCCTTGATAGCCCTCAAATAAGGCGTATAAGGGGTGAATTTGTCATTTCACTCTCCGAGCCTTTTCTCACTTCGGGGTCAACATAGACCCTACACAATTTCGCCTCCTAAGTCCAATGGAAGCATTTAAATAATCCAATTCCCACTCCTTTACCTTGTCCAACACAATAAAGGGAAAATAAATTCCTAGAAAAGTTGTGTCGGATTCCCGTTTTCTTTAGCCTAATCACCTTCTTTCTACTTATACTCACCGTTTTAATTGATTAGACAATTACTAGACTTGATTTAGAGACATTTCCACATTATGTTCACTTTGGTTTTCTTGATTTATCTTATACCAAATGAGTCATAATCAAGCCCAAAATAACTCCATTAACCTTAACCAAGCAAGAGGAACAAGTTTTGGAACTTACCTCTTGATTTCTTCAACTTTCTCTCTCTTGGATGTTTCTCTCTCTCTCCTTCCAACGTTTAATTCAGCTGCTCATCAAGCAAACCAATGATAGAGAGATGAGTAAGAGAGGCTATGGAGAGGTTAGGATCCTTAGATCATAAGATATAAGTCACATACCTCAAGATTAGATGATCCCTAACTCCTCTCGTGCTTTACGTTCGATTCTCATTCTCAAGCTCTCTCTCACTCTTTCTGTTTTAACTCGTACAGGAGAATGAGTTGAAGATGAGAATGAGGATTGATATAATGAATGATTAATTACGTTGGACACTTGGCATGCTTTCATTGGTCCAAAATATAATATCCCGAATTTTGGGACTAGAGGCATAAGATTAAGCCTGGATTAAGTGGACTGCTAGACCCTGGTTTAGCAAATGTCCCTATGAGGTATGTTTAAATTCCCCAAAATTTCTTTATATCATTGGATATTAAAAAGGAATTATATTGGTGAGCTAAAGAGCTCGGGGAATAACAAAACGAAGTGATTGAAAGTCACACACAATAGAGTAAACTGGAACACAAAGTAATTTTGCCACTGGTGAAATTCTCGGTGTGGCAGTGGTGATTGTGTGACCGTTTTCTATGGGTAAATGATGGTGAACAATTATAAAACTTTCCAGAATGAAAGTAGACTTATAAAGCTTTAATTTGATAGGTCATAATGGTTAATTGGACAAGTATGCTATGAGATATGAATTTTTAAAGATATGTCCTGTTTTCTGGAAAGAATCTGAAACAGTTGGTGTTTGGAAACATTCTGGGAATGTTGTGGTGATGGATTTTAAAATATAG
Source organism: Albizia julibrissin (assembly GCA_037074505.1). Taxonomy (NCBI): domain Eukaryota; kingdom Viridiplantae; phylum Streptophyta; class Magnoliopsida; order Fabales; family Fabaceae; genus Albizia; species Albizia julibrissin. The sequence continues at coordinate 54,242,141 of CM073477.1, read as the reverse complement.
TATTTGTATGTAAATATAAACTTAAAGGGCTTCAAATATAGCTTTGAACCACCTCAATTGGAGTTCTATAGAATTAATTATGATTTTTCAAAGTTTGGTCAAAAATGCTGGTAGATTGAGTACCATGCGAATTTGAGTAAGAAATTGGCCAAATATAATTGGAATGAACTCCAAGGGTGAAAGTAAGTCTATAGGGCTAATGTGGGACATTGGGCATTTACTTTTCATGGCTCTAATAATGTTATCACTTGCCTAGGGCCATGAAGTGATAAAGAAGGAGCAATGGTTGGCGGATTAAGGGACAAGAAGAGAAGGACATAAAGTCCACCAGGTAGTGAACTTACCTTTTCTGCATGTATGTGATATGTATGTCTTGCATTGATTATGTGACTGCTTTTCCTATTTGTGTGGAACATGTATGATTGGTTGAAGCTCTGTTACATTTGTGCAATGGCCATATGTATGTCATAACATCGAGCATGCAGTATGTCATTATGTTGGCATGAAATAGTGTAGGCAAGCATGTCATGCATTCATATATATCTGGCATGCATAATGGTAATGTTTGCTACTGAGATTCTCTCGAATCTCACTCCTCCCAAACAACCATTCAGACAGGTGAACATTGGAAACGTGCCGAGATCAGAAAAGAGGTATGCACGAAGATGAATGTTGCTGGTTGTTTGAAGACCTTTTAGTTATTAAGGTCTGTAAATATTGTGTACACCCCTAGTGGGGAAACATTTATATTGTAATCAAGCAATATTGTATTAATATTATCAGTATATTCATATTATTCTTGTGTGCCCACTGAACTACGCATTGCTACTCTGAGTAAGATCAGTAATAAGAGATATATGAGGCGGGTCGTTACACAAAATGCCATTATTCTCTAATTAATTCCATTTCCCTTCATACTCCCTCATTCCAGCCGAAATATGCATGGGAAAATAAGGGAAATATTGATTCTCCAATTATCTTACTATGCCAACTTGTAACTTGTTGACCAAGTAATTGACTTTTTTACTATTTGACCATTCTCCACAATAATTCTCCAAAATTAATTTATTAATGATCAAGTATTCATTTTACTCTTTTTAATTCCCATTTAACTCAATTTATTGGGAATTTGAGGAAAAATAATTATTTCCACTTTTAGGCAAAACTACCATTTTGCCCCTGCATTTTATGTTTTATCGAAATAAATCATTTTTTGTCCATTTCTTCGGTTTAACCCCCTTTGAATACTTTAATGAGGCTATTAACCATATCATTTAATTTCTTGAATTTTTTTTTATCATAATAGGCCTTTATCGATACATTAATTGCCTCCTTATATCCTTATTCGGCCAATTCACGCGTAACCGGTGATTGACATACTTTATATAAATTTTCATAAATTCATTCACATCATTTTTCACCATTTTATTCCACTAAATATACATCAAATATACACATAAATTCATTGGTGAAAAATGGGGTATTACAATAGTCTTATGCCCTTATACCTTTTTGTTTTTCAATAGTTAATTCTACATAATATTTAATATAACTATGTAATCATTATTTAATAACAATAATTTATTGTTTTAATTTGTGGACAATCATTTTATTTAAATCATGCTTGATTTCCCCAAAAAAACAAGTCTTCTTTTAATTTTGCAATTCATTGTTCCATTAATAGATTGAGTAATCAATACTTCAATGACAATCTCATAGACGAATCGTAGAGAGGTTTTGCCATTGTGGCATATTAAGTTATTATACTTTTATATATTCATTATTTAGTATCTAGTTGGTTATTTTATCACTCTTTTAAGGTGTTGAAATAAAGACTACTTTCCTTTTTGAAATTTTAATTCTATATACAAAGCAATCTTCTTAAACAAGATAAAACTCATAACTAATGACCAAATCGAGCTTAGGGATGAGATTTTTCCTTGGGATACTTGTTCATTGGCTAATAATTCTTAACTCTAAGCCATTATTTATTAGCCAATAATTTTTAACTGTGACCGGTTAATAAACAAAGCAATATTTATTAGCTAGGCACAATAACTTCATATACAAAAATTAGTATACCTATGATGAAGTTCATAAAAAATTGAATAGAGTTTTATGTTGGCTGTTGAGGGCCTTATACGTCCTCCTCTACCTGAGCTTGATATTGGCTATAAAACATAGGTAGAGTTATAGGTAATTATTGAGCTTTAAAGAATCTAAATATATGGTTGTCGTATTTGAATTAACATATAATGAGTTTAGTTGACATTAAGATACCATCAAATGCTTGGATCGACTTGCTATAGGTCATTCCAACTTAATTAGTTGTCTCAAATTCAAGTCCTAACTCTAAGTATGCAGCTGTGATTATTGCTTGGTCCCCCTACCCCTTAATTGAATAATTGAATATTAAATAGAGATTTAAGTCTTTTGTTGATAGGGAAATCATGATGGCATACACAATAAATATCTAAATAACCCTTTATTAATATTATTGTTACTCACAAACCGAAACATTATATGAGACTAATAACAAGAGAAATAACATGGATACATGTGTCTACAAAGATCAACCATGAACATGGTTTGTGAGCAGCCTCTTTAGATTTGCTATTTTAATTTTATTGAAGTGTACACATATATCTCATTTGCTACATCTTCCACTCGTCAGAAACAAGCATATCTCCAACTTTTCTTTAAGATTAGAGTCCCAATAATTCCCCAAAAGCTAACGGCAAACCCAACTACTTTGACAAAATAAAACCACACTTTTTCTGGATCATTTTCATATTTCAATTCTTTGGTTTCAGGAACTTGATGAGAATCATCACCTTGACACTTATTCTGGATCATTTTCAAATTTTCATATTTCAAAAGATAAGGGTTGCTAACATAAATAGATGGATCATTCAAAGTCAAGAATTGATTTTCTGTTGGAATTGGCCTTGAAAGATTATTTTATGACATGTTCAAATGGTTCAATGTTGCTAGCTTGGAGACACTATTTGGAATTACGCCTGAAGTTTAGTTATAAGAGATATAAAGGGATTCAAGGGATTTCATATTCCTAATGATCTCTATAATTTCTCCTTTCAAATGATTGTGTTAAAGGTTTAATCCTGTCAACCTAACATGTGAAAATAACTCAAAAGGAATCGATCCTACTAAATTGTTATTTGATAAATCCAAGTTGACCACAAGCTTCGAGATTCTAGTATAGTCAACATGCATATTAAAATCATCCAAAAGGTGGTCAATCAATTGAAGGAATTAAGAACAATAATTAAAACTCAATCATGAAGGAAAACTTAAAACTAGATTTAATAAGTTAAGATTCAATCCGTCATTAGTAAGTTACACCATCACTCTAGGAAAAGGAAAATTTAGTTCATGATGAAATAAAAAACAAAACCAAAATAAAGTAAAAACATCATATAAGGGAAAATAAATATTGTCCACAAATTGATTACATTAAACTCAAATATTGTCCACAAAATCATCATATAAGGGAAAATAAATATGCAAAATTTTACTTATCAAATTCCCACACACTTAGCTCTTGGACGTCCTCAGACAAGAAGAATTGACTAATAAGTGCTTTCAACAAAATCAGAAGTGTCAAGTCATAAGCAAGAACACAATTAAAGATTAAAGAGGTCATAGTATTCTTGAATCAACAAAAGTATAAACTGGTAACTTCATTTGAAAATGAATGAACCGAATTCATAATTATGATTCATCCTCTCAATCTCTCAAGTGTTTAAGGGTAAGTGTTTTACTCAATTTTACCTGAAAAGTTGCACTACCATAAGCTTGCCAAAAATCTCAATCTCTACTATCTAATTCACATGCATACTTCAAATCAAAAGGACTTATTGAGGGTTGTAATGGGGCAAGGGTATAATGAATGCAAATAGTGCTATGAAGGGCTACATTTAAGAAGTGAATAGAGCAAATGGAAAATGTGTCATTTTATGAATAGACTTATCTCATTACAGTAACCCATAATTTTTATTTAAATACTAAATATCTTTTCTTTTTCTTTTTCTTCTCTTTTTTTTAAACTTCTACACTTCTACAGTTGATAATGTTGGATCTGGATGACACCCAAGAGGGGAGTAAATTGGGTGTATGATAAGAAATTAAAAACTTTTCAAATATTTTCACAACTTATCAAATCAATATATATTGAACTATAAAATCATAAGTAGTTATGTAAATTATATATGCTAGAAATGTAAAGGCTTAGGGAAGAGAATATGCAAACTTTGATTTATCCTGATTCGGTCCAATCCATGATGACCTACGTCTAGTCCCCAGGCTCCACCAGAGATTTTCAATCTAGTATCTTCTGATTTATTCAGGTATAAGAACAGCCGCTACAACCCACAAGTTTAACCGAGCACTTGTGTATCCTACTACGGAGTTACTCTCCCTCACACATTGTAAGGTTCGCTCCCCCTTACGACAAGGCTTACAAGCAGAGCAATTCTGAAGACTTTTCTCTCCTGCTTATCCATACAAGTCTTACGAGCATAAAGTCTAACTGGTAATTCTCCCTACAGCTTCCCTCGTAAGGAATTCAACCCTCTCAAGGTCCCTCTACCTTGAGATCAATACAGAAGTATAGATGAAGTGTTTACAGACTCTCTCACAGAATAGATAAAACACTCACTGAGGTATAATACAAATATTCTCACTCTTAATTATACATAATATGGAAAATAAATATTAACAGAGAGTGTGAGAGACGAAGGTTCATGACAGCAACATGTTGGCAGTTGGGTTCTCGTTACTTCATCATCTCTGTTTGTTGTTTATGTGTAGTTTTTCTCATTGAATGGTAAGCTTATATAGAAAATGATTTGAGAGCTGTTGAGTACTCAAACATTGGCCCGTTGTAATCTGATCGTGCTCTAACATATAATTCAACAGTTATAGACCATGGCCTGTTGATTATGTTCTGACAGATGCTTCAACGTTACTTTCTGTTTGCACGTTTGTTGAACCGTTCATTGAATATTGTTGCTTCCTATGATTTGTTGTCGTTGTTCTCTATTCATCTTTGAAATTCTTCATATAGATGTTCTGGAGATGAACGTTGGTAGAGTATCCGTTGTGGAGTGGGATATTTGAATTTGCATCCAGGCTGTCATAGTGCGTAATGATTTCGTGTGGTTGTTGAAAGCATGTGTGCTGACAGCTACCCATATCTTTTTGTCCGCTATTTCTGAATTTTTAATTTGTCTCTGCAATCCAAACTTTAATAGTTTTTAACACCTTAAACAATTGTCAAATAATGTTAAAGTATGGAAACATATATGAATATAATGATTAGATATGATTTGAATATGTTTGGATTCATCCCGTGATTTACTCAGCTTCTGCTAGCTCATAAACTCGAGTTCATAATGTAGAACTCGAGTGCATAGTATAATTCCACAATCTCCAGATGGCTTCTGTCATAAACTATGAAAGTGCACTTGCAGAACTTGAGTGTAAAAGTGATCCAAACTCGAGTGTATTGCTTGTTCTAATAATGTAATTCTTCTCGGGTACACACTCTCAAGGCAAGACTTTCATAACTTGAGTGCAAGTATGTCTAAGAACTCGAGTGCTATATGATAAACTCGAGTGCATCGTGTTAATCTGTCTATTCAAGCTTCTCTAGAACAAATTTAACTCCCATGCCTATACTCTCTAAACTCGAGTGCAGTGAGATGGAGAACTCGAGTGCATAAATGGGAACTCAAGTGCGTTGCTGATTTCGTGTGTATTGTTGATTGAGAACTCAAGCGCATGCTAAGGAACTCGAGTGCACCGCTTGTTATTCTCATCATAATACTCTCGAGTAAAAACTCTTATCCCAAAACTCTCAGGACTTGAGTATATCTCATCCCAGAACTCGAGTGATTCATCCTGAACTCTAATTCATGTGTTTAACTTCACCTTCTGTGCAAACCCTGTGAGAGAGTGAACAGTGAACTCAAAATATGAACCATTCACTTTTTACTCCAAGTATGATAAATGATTAATAATTGGAAAACTCTTTTTGTTTACATTCCAATGCAAAAGGAATAAGCTCTAAACTCAATGTATTCTTCAAATTATGATCCGAAGAGTGTAGATAGCATATCAGTTTTTGTGCATCAACTTCTAGAAGCTATACTGTATTGAATATAACTCCAAATATGACATATTATATATCAATGGAAATCTATTTGAGTCTACTTTCATATGGCATCAGCTCAATTGGAAGTGTATTTTGGGAGATATGTTCAAAATACAAAAGTTGTTCTGGAATATAATGGTGATTTCAGTTTCAACTTCAAACATTCATATCTAATTCATCTGAGCCTGTTTGATGTTTGTTATAGTGTCAAAATGACACATTTGGAGTCTACTTTTATATGGCACTAGTTTCATCTCAATCAGAGTTGTGGTTTAGGAGATATAATTGAATTACTGAAGCTCGCCTAGGCTGAACATAGAACAGGGATGAATAGAGTGCATTTTTCCATCAAGAACTCGAGTTCTGAGGATCAAAATCAAGTTATGGTCCATTTTTGCAGTTCTAAACAGTAATAAACTCGAGTTATCCATATCCAACTCGAGTGTAAAACTTGGGAATCATCCGGAGTCAATTCTGCCAAGAACTCGCATGAAGAACTCCTTGAACTCTAGTGCTACAATGATCAAACTCAGGTTCTACTATTCAAACTTGAGTTGCTATAGTTCTTCGATGCTACAGTGCTTGATTGCTACAGTATCTAACTGCTCTAGTGGCAATGCTACAGTGCCAAACAGTTCTAAATAGTGCTAAACTATACCAATCACTACAGTACCAATTGAATTCCCTTCTGACCATAGAAACTTTCAGTATTTCTTCTAGAAGCTTGAATCTTGATATTCCCATTAGTTCCTTCAAGTGCTTGTTTCTCCAATCTCTTTCTTACTTTACTTGACTAATCTATAAGATATACAACATTAAATATAGTAGTTAGTCAATGTTGGAGATTAATACATTATACAAACTTTTTGCTCTTAATATTTAATATCTATATTTGACATCATCAAAACTAATCATATCTAACAGATAATATTCACACCCCACACTTGTCAAAAGTCCATTTCACAAAGATTTCAAATGCTTTATTAATCTTTTAAACTAAGTAAAAGTACTTGATATATCATTAAAACACATTAATGGGTTGATAATAAAGAAATAATCAATCAAGCTCAAAGGGACTTATCAATGGTATAATTGCAAGGTTGGCTTTTTGGCTCTGGCTAAAGAAAATGAATGCCTTTATCATTTTCAAATGTGCATGTAACATGTAATTTCAACTAGATTTAAAGCAAGTTCTAGAGTAACAACTCAATAGGTGAATATCACACACAAGAAAGATAATCATTATAGGTTCAAAAGCTCATGATTCGGGACTATCAAATTCAGCTCATTCAATCTTAAAATTCAGCACCAAATCCAATAAATAGTTGTTCATTCATGCTATAAAATCTCTAAACTCAATTGCTCCATGCTTCAAACTTATATACTTCTTAAAATCATTGAAAAGCACTTACACAATTTTTTTTAAAATCAGACCTCTCTTTATTTTTTAAGATGAAACAGAAAAAATACAAATAATAAGATGCGTCTCAAGAATTAAGAATAACTCTTTACTCTGCCATTTTTTCACACCTCATGCATCTAATGGTTCTACTAACTAACTATTTAATAAAGAAATTATGATTTTTTTCCTTCTCCCCTAACCTAAATCAAACATTATCCTCAATGTTTTCTAAAAATTAGAGAAATTTTTTTTTTGAAAACATAAACAAACAATAAAGTAAAACAAAATTATGAGAGTAAAACCATTAAGATTAAGGAAAGTTTACAACCGGAGAGTGGTATCTGGATTCTGCTTCTGGTTGCTGTCTGAAGATTGCCCACCTTTTTCTTTGACTAATAGATTTGGTATAGGTTTATAGGTTTTCAGTTGATCTAGTAGTTGTTCAGCAGTTGGTGCAGAAATGATGGAATGACGAGTCGTTTAGGGTATGATAAAAAAAAGACAACAGGTTATCATAAAAACCATTAACATTTAACAATCCTAATGGTTTTTTGTGAAAGTTCAATTTAGCCCAATATGCAATGCTAGAGATCCCTTCCAATGTTTTCAAACTACTTGGTAAAGCGATAAAAGCTTCAGCATGGTAGAACATATGTCCCATTCGTTCATGTAGGCTTGAAACTTCTAACTCTTGTCCTAAGAAGAAGATGTGATTTTCCAACTCCTTCACCCTTACACACAAACCCTTGCTACCATTAATGGTTGTAGCAATAGCCACACTTGCTCTTAGGCCTTGGATACCTCCCCCATAGACAAAGTTGATCTTCCTAGCAGCTAATGCTCTTCCAAGTTCCTGGCCTGCAGGTATAAACTCTCTATCCTTTCCCAAGTCAGTTTCACTAAAAATGCAAATAGATGTAAATCTACATTTTTGGGTGACACCCTTACTCTCTATTTTTCTCTTAGACATTTTTTTTGTGTTTTTACAAGTGGAAAAATACATATTTATACTACTAAAATAATGACAATTCAGACAACCAGCAATATTCCTCTTCATGCATTCCTCTTCTTTGTTCTTAGCACACTTCCAGTGCTCACCTGTCTGGATGGTTAGTTGGGGAGGGTAAGATTCAAGGAATTTCAATAGCAAACAATACTAACCATTGCATACAAGAAATTCTTTGTGCATGACATGCTTGCTTACATGAATTCATGCCAACATAATGACATATATGCATGCTCAATGTTTCATATAACATACTTATGACTATAGTATAAATAGAGACAAAGCTTTACTCATTCACATATGCTTTATTCCATTCATCAAAGCAATTAACACATCAATACACAAGCATACAAATCAAGTTATACAAGTTAGGAAAATTCACTACCTTTTAGGACTTTATGTCCTCCTCTTGTATCTTGGTCTTCCAACTATTGCCTCTTCTTTGTCACTTCATGGCCCTATATAACCAATCACATTATTAGATCCCTAATTCAATGCTCTATTCAACCTTCTTTAGGTCTACTTTCAAAGGAAAATATAGCCATTAGCTATATGTGAACACTTTAACATGGAATTTCCTCTTCCTATTCTCTATTTCAGAATTTCAGTTAACACGATTAATTTTGAAAACTTACCATTAATTATAGGAAACTCCAAATTGAGTGGTTCTAATTCCTATGTAAATCTATTTTAATATAATTTCACATAAAATACTAACATTTGGCCACCACAACCATAAAATTCCTATAATTTTGCCCAACCATAATGTTCCACGTTTCTTTCGAGAAAACAGGGTAGAATTTCAAAAATTCAAATATGCTAGCATACTTGTCCAAAAGTTACGAAATACCCACCAAATTAAAGCTCTATATGTCTATGTTAAGCTTGAAAATTTTTAGAATTTTTGGATAAGTTTTACCATAAAAACGCCATGTACAACATGACTGTTCCAGATAGGACAGAATCAACAACATGCACACACTTAGTTCATAAATATCCAAATTCATATACAAGCATCCAAAAATCATGAACACTTGCATACCTACAAAATTTTTCCTCCTAAAGCCAATGGAATCATCAAAATCATTAAATTCGCAGTCTATCACCATGTCACTCACAGCACAGAAAATTAGAGTTCTCAGGAAGAGTTTGTCGGTTTCTTGTTTTCTTTGGTTTAATCACTTCCTTTCTACTTCTAATCAAATAATTAGCTATTTAGACATCCGTTAGAAATATTTTAACCATAAAAAACACCATTTAAACAAGATATAAATAGTACCCAACCTTCCAAAAACTCATCCAAACAACAAATTAATGGGTTCAAAAGAAAGCTTACACTTACCTCTACACGTTTCCGTAGACGGTTCAGAATTTTGGTAACACTCTGGTCAGTGAGACGACACCAACCACCTCCAAATGAAAATCCAAAATCATAGAAATGAAGCTCACAATAAGTAGAAGAAGGTTTGTGAAGGGCACTTTGAGAGAAGACGTCGATTTGGCAGTGTTTTGGCGGGCTAAAGTTTCTCTTTCTTCCTTTCTCTATTTTTGGTCCAGCTCTCTTCTCTCTCTTTCTTTTCTAATTTTCATGAAAAAAAGGCTGGAAGAAGATGAAGATAATGGTTAAATGAACTAACCATTTCACTTGCCACGTGTCAAGTTCTCATTGGTCAAAAATTCCAATTATTGCACTTAACACAAAACTGGGCAAAAATTTGCATTAAACTTTGAAAATACATATCTAATTGTACAAACTGTCTAATTGGGGTAGTTCTAAAGGCTATGCGACCCTATTGAGTCTAGTTTTAAGAAAAAAAATATAAAATATGGCCAATTAGAATCTCACTCTTACCAACATATTAATTTTTTGGATGCTGCCCCAGAAAATAGTTAACTTTGCTGGGCTAATTTCAAAAATTTATTTCTCTTTGTGCATAGCTCTAACCTATCAAACTAAAGCTTAATAAATCTACTTTCACTCTAGAAAGTTTCATAATTTTTCAACAATATTTACCTATTAAAACATGTCACACAATCAACCACTATCATACCAGGAATTTCACTGGTAGTAACACTACTTTGTGTTCTACTTTACTATATCGTGTGTGACTTCTAATTGCATTATTTTGTCATTCCCAATGCTCTTTAATACCCCCAAGGATATAAAGAAATTTTAGGGATTTTAACCATACCTCATAGAGACATTTGCTAAACCGGGGATTAACAGTCCACTTGATCCAGTTTAATCTCAAGCCTCTTATCCTAAAATTTGGAATAATTTATATAATTCATAATATATATATATATATATATATATATTATATAATATTATATATTTTCTTTAAGGTAATATATATCTATTTACCTTTAACGACGCTTGTTCAATTAAGGCCATTTTTTTTATTTTTGTTTTTCAATTATTGAAAGTTATGACACTTGTTAGGAAAATGCCGAAGCTTCTCTAGACTTTGTATGCCACTTGTACATCAAGCGTCATATAAGGTTCTATTTTAACTTTTCACCTGCCCGCCATTATCATCTTCATCGCGCGTGCGTTTCAGCTCCCAATTTCCTAGAACTCCATTACTCCACCATTTTGTCTTATCTCTCCAATCCCCACTCTATTGTCTTGGTCCCTATTTCCTACAAAAGCCCCTTAGGTTATAAGTGCTTTTTTTATATATATAGAAGCTTAAATCTATATGTTTTATTATTCTTCTTTTTTTAGTTAAAATCTTTCATGAATCTTATATGTATGTTTAATTTTTTTCTAGGTGTTTACTTAAAGTTTTAACTCTGCCTTCTTAAACTTCCTATACATTGTAAGCTTTTTTTTTAAATTTTTGAGCTAAAATCTGTATGTTTTCTTCTTCTTCTTCTTTTAGTTAAAATCTGTCATGAATCTTATATGTATGTTTAATACTTTTTTCTAAGTATTTACTTAGAGTTCTTCTATGCTTGATAGATGAGATGAGAATTCAATATTAAAAATGATACCTACAAGTTTGATGATAGATTTAAAAGTAAATACAGATTAAGGGTTTCATTAGGAAAAATAAAATAATTACACATTTCTTTTAAAAGGACCTGCTATGATGCTTCCTTAGAGAAGCATTGTAGGAAGAGTATGACCTCTTACGGCGCTTCCCCAAGGAAGCGTCGTAGGAGGTCATACTCTTCCTCTGGAACTTCCCCATAAAAGTGTCGTATGAAGTGTATTTTTTAAAAAAAAACATAGAAACACAAACCTACAACGCTTTTAGAAATTTAAGAAGCGCCGTAGGTTGCTTTTATAGCGCTGGAAGCTACGGTGTTTCCAAGCGTCACAATATTTGTAAAAATGAACACCGTCTATAGTGTTTTTTATAGTAGTGGTACTCGTGCTTTTTCCGCACCATAGTGAGGAATTATGGCACACAAGCTTCACATTGGCCTACCTAGACGCGGTCTAAACTGGCCTAGTGGTATCTTGTGTTTTTTCCACTGGGTGGTACTTGTGCTTTTCCTACAATGTAACTCTAGGAATTACTGTCGTTCACATGTCATCACATAGAACATGGCAATACAATGCATATAAACAATAACATAATGTATGAGAGATACAATTACTACTTATAATCTTTTCCAAAGCCTAACTAATACCAGTCCTTTATCTTTTTGTCTGGCTCGGGAAAATATCAAATACTAAAATTTCATATGGATAAAAAATGTGTTATTACTCATTCATACCTTGTTCCAAGACTTATAAAGCTGATTATCTCTACCCAAAACATGTAATTACCAAAATGCCCCTAGAAAATCCGGTCTAATTCCCTTCATACTCGGTACAATTCTACTTTTTCAAAAATTATTACCCAGTCTATTTCTACATAATTTTGCATGTAGAATCCATTTTTGACCTCAGTTTTAGCAAGATCACATTACATTTCTAGATTTACCACTAGTGCAAAATAGGCTTTTTAGACCGGTTATTGCGGATAAGGTCTAAAAGAAAGGCGGAGTGGCAATTTTGTAATTAAAATAAATTTCTTAGACCGGTTGTTTAAAAAACCGTCTAAAAAAACTTATATAGACCGGTTATATAAACAACCAGTCTCAAAAACAAATTAAGACCGGTTGCTTAAATAACCGGTCTTAAAGTCAATAATTTAAGACTGGTTATTTAAATAACGGTCTGAAAAACAAAATTATTAAAATGAATAAAAAAAATCATGTTATTATTAAAACCGGTTGTTTAAATAACCGGTCTTAAAAGTCAATAATTTAAGACCAGTTAGTTAAATAACCGGTCTTAAAATGTTTTTTAAGGCCGGTTATTTAATTAACCGGTCTCAAAAGTACTTTTAAGACCGGTTATTTAAATAACCGGTCTTAAAAGTATAATAATTCAAACCTAATCGGCCGCGAAGCTCATTTCATTAGCACATTTCATTTCCCTCCTACTCTATTTCCACAGCCGTGAACAACTCAAGTCCAGGATCTCCGGTGATATTCCGCCTTATTCTCCGGCCACCGCTCCAACCGCCGCCACCGCTTCCACCTTCTTTTCCATTTTCTGTTGTCGGCCGTTTAAAAATACTCCCTCCTTCCCCATTCGTGTGCCCGTTGCTGTGAAGAAGTCCGCCGTGAGTACCATCGTGAAGGCCGGCTGAGCTTCTTATTTCACCAGCCTTTATCTCCCTCCGGCGTGTTTTCTAGCCACTGCTACCCCTCTCCTCCTGTGCCTCAAGCCACGGTACAAGGTTACTTCAAACAGGTAATGTCCCCTGTCTCAATCCTTCGTATAAATAGAAATTTAGTATTCACTGTCTGTCCAAGAAGAATCTCTACTATAATTGAACTAGAAATTAACATAGAAATGGAGAAAAAAATGAAATTTACTCTGATGGAAATTAAATGGTGAAGCTTAATTAACGGTGGCCTGAACTGGTGTGATTTGATTATTTGAGGATTAGGGCACTGATATTTGCTAGTTTTCATAGTCTCTGGATTGCTTAAGTTATTGTGTCAAATTTCCTGGCATGTATGCTCATGAATGGCTGATTAGAAAATTGTTACATAATATTCAGTTAGTTTTGAAACTAAATTTGAGAGGTGATTTGAGGTTTAGACTAAAGCAATTCTTGTGTATGTGGTCTAATTTAAGTCTTGAAATTGCTAGTGTATGTTGATACATTTTCCATATTACTTGAAGAAAATGGAACAGACTGCAATTATATCTTATGCGGAATTCTAATGAAGAATTATGTTCAACTAGATAAATTGATGAGTGTAACCTTTTCATACTCTCATCATACTCCTGCCTTTTCCAGGGTAGTTAATAAACAGAAGAGAAGAAAAAAGAGGTGTTGAAATATATGGATCGTAGTTGGATAAACGCTAAACGGACTAGTATTGAATATGATAATGAGGTGAGGGATTTTTTAGAATTTGCTAGAAGAAATTCTAGTAATGATGATAGTGGGATGTTCTATTGTCCTTGTGTAGAATGTCTGAATGAGAAGCGACTTAGTGCTGCAGATATATATACACATTTAATTTGTGAAGTATTTTGTAAGAGTTATACAGTATGGGTATGGCATGGTGAAGAAATAGAAATTCTAAGCGTAACTCAACAAGGGGGGTCGCCTTTGATGATAATGACACAGTTCCGAATGATCGGATAGAGGATATTATTCGTGATATTGGAGAAGAGGCTTTTGAGCAATCATATGCATATGGTAATATATACAATGATGCTGAGAAGCTGCTGTGCCTGGGGTGCACAAAATATCAATTGTTGAAAGTTGTATTGAAATTGGTAAGCTTGAAAGCATGACATGGATGGAACGACAAGAGTTTTTCAGAAGCACTTGAGGTCTTCAAGGACATGCTTCCAGGTGATAACGTGCTGCCTTGCCGATACTATGATGCTAATAAAATACTGTGTCCACTAGGGATGAAGTATACAAAGATCCATGCATGCCCTAATGATTGTATATTGTACAGAAAAGAGCATACAGAGAAAGAGTAGTGTCCGATATGTGAAACCCCCAGGTATAAATCAAATAAGGCCCCTGCAAGAGTGTTGTGGTATCTTCCTATCATTCCGAGGTTCAAACGGCTGTTTACTAATGAAATTGATGCCAAAAATTTGAGATGGCATGCGGATGAGAGGATTTCTGATGGAAAGTTTCGACATCCAGCTGATTCTTCTTAGTGGAAGAAAATTGATCAGTTTTTTCCTGACTTCGGCAAAGAGCTTAGGAATCTTAGGCTTGGGCTTAGCACGGATGGCATGAATCCTTACGGTAGCCTAAGTAGTATACATAGTTCATGGCCTGTTCTGTTGGTAATTTACAACTTATCTCCTTTGTTATGTATGAAATAAAAGTATATCATATTGTCTATGTTGATTTCGGGACCAAAACAACCTAGAAATGACATAGATGTTTACTTAGAACCCCTGATCGAAGACTTGAAAGAGTTGTGGGATGAAGGTGTCGACGTTTTTGACGCGAACAAGAAAGAGATGTTTAAAATGCGAGCCTTGATCTTTTGTACTATAAACGACTTCCCTGCTTATGGAAACTTGTCAGGATATAGCGTTAAAGGCCACAAAGCTTGTCCTATTTGTGAAGAAGGCACATGCTACCATCAACTTTAACAAGGAAGAAAGACTGTTTATCTTGGTTATAGGAGATTCCTTAGACGGGGCCACCCATATCGCAGATTAATGAAGTCCTTTTTTGGTGGCCAAGAGTTTGAAAATGCTCTAGAGGCTTTGACTTGGGAGAAAGTATATGAAAAGGTCAAAAATATCAATGTCATCTTCGGTAAGACTTCAAATAGTAGAAATGAAAAAAATATGTGAAAAAAGAGGTCTGTTTTCTTTAACCTTCCATATTGGCAGAATCTTGATGTCAGGCACTGTATTGATTTCATGCATGTAGAGAAAAACGTGTGTGATAGTATTGTTGGGACACTACTCAACATACAAGGAAGTTCTAAGGATGACGTTAAGGCAATATTAGATTTGCATGAAATGGGAATACAGGCAAACTTACATTCAAGGCCACATGGTAAGAGAACTTTTTATCCTCCAGCTTCTCATACTTTGTCTAAGGATGAGAAACGAAGTTTTTGTGAGTATTTACATGGCATTAAAGTTCCCTCAGGGTATTCTTCAAATTTTAAGAAGCTTGTGTCTATGAAAGACTTAAAGTTAGTAGGGCTGAAGTCTCATGATTGTCATGTCTTGATGCAATAACTACTCCCAGTGGCTATTCGAGGCATCGCCGAATATGATCTTCAACACATATTGACCAGACTTTGTTTCTTCTTCAATGCTATTTGTAGTAAAGTCATTGAGACGGAAAGGTTGGATGAATTGGAAGATGAAGGTTACCTGATCTTGTGTCAGCTTGAGAAGCATTTTGTTCCTTCCTTTTTTGACATCATGGTACATCTAGTTGTTCATCTAGTGAGGGAGATAAAATTGTGTGGGCCTATCTATTTTTGAAAGACTGGTTAAATTTAGAACCGATCTTAAAGTCCTATTTTTTTAAGACCGGTTCATAAACAATCAGTCTTAATAGTATTGAAATTTCCCTACCCGTTTCGTTAGTTAAACTTTAAGACCGTTGTTGTAGAACCGGTCTTAAAATTTCATATTTTAGACCGGTTTTTTAACCGGTCTAAAAAGTTAAATATTTTTTAGACCGGCTGTATCAAGACCTGATCCAGAACCAGTCTAAAATGTCTTTTTTAACCGGTCTTAAAAGTGATTTTTTAATAGTGTACCCTTAACAGTCACCAATTAAGGTTTTAGAGGTAAAATTGTCATTTCACACCTTAAAGCCTTCACACTCCATATTTCACATGTTTCCTACACAAATTTTCATTCTAAACACATTGGATTTATTTAATCCATCAAATTTGAGCTCAAATACACCTAAAGTAGGTTTGAACAAAAAATCTAGAAAAATTAAAGTTTCTTGATTCCTCCAACAAAACAACTTTTCACTTCTAATCACTTGTTTAACCACTTAAACACCTCTTGAATATTATTAATCACAAATTGAATATAACCACCCCTTAGGTTTCATGCATCCCAACTCACAAATTCAAGCTAATACAAGCTAAACAACCAACCAAAATATGAAGAACAAACATGAATCATCAAGAAATAGCAAGCTTTCAAACTTACCTTGATTCTTCCTTCTTTCTCTCTCTAGGATGCAACACTCTCCTTTGTAATTCCCTTGATTTTTTTCTTGATTTACATGATTTCAAAAAGAATATGAAGATTAGAGAAGGTTTTCAAGCATTTAGAGACAAGAACACACAAATTTTGCTACTAATCTTACCTTGTTTTGCTTCTTGATCTCTTACTCTTTCCCTTTGTTCTTTGTTTTCTTTAAAGCTCTCTCTCTCTCTCTCTCTCTCTTGGATGGCCAAAAATATGGCCCCTTGAAAAAGAGGAAATATCCTCTTCTACACTCTTCTTTCATCTCCTTATAATTATATGCGATCTCATACCAGTTTGCAAATTCATTACCATCAATGGTTTCAAAATCGTTTATCAAAAATGCAAAGCGTTCTCTGGTAATAGCCTACATAGTAATGATTAACTTATATGCTTTTGGTGTTTGGTTTCCTGATTCTAGTTTAATTATCGCTTTTGGATAGTAGCGCGTTACCAAAAGTCAAGCATACTGATTACAAATATTACAGTCATTGTCGTAGTTACTAGTACTACTGCTGCTACTTCTCTTAATTATATACATATTTTACAGTCATCTAAAATAAAATAATAATTAAAAATTCATAGTTACTCCTCCTTCTCTCCATCTATCCATCCATATTACCTTCTTATCCTTAGAGTTGGACACCTTTTATGTGTATCATTTGTTGAAAAATGGTGAGATTCCAAAGAATCTCAGTAGTACACGAATCACAAATATGATATGAAGAATGCTAAATATGTAAAACAAATAATCATAGAGTACTACAAATTATACAACAAACAAAAGGCCTAACTGATCCCTTATCATAGAATCACAGTGCCCTGGGCCTTTTCCCTATACAAGGTGCAGTTATGGGCTTTCTGCCTTAAGTCTACCTGGCTTAAGATGCCCCTGGGTAACTCTAGGTACCACTCATACTTACGGGTCTTACTACCTAAGGACTAATTATCCCATATATATATATAGATGATAGAGAATACATACAGAGCAGCACATATAATACAAGGGATAGGGTATTTCCTGGCAATCCTTGTCTCAGGCAAATGTCAAATTCTATAATTTATAATTCATGAACGGGTGAGTTATTACTTGTTCTAATTCTTGATAACTCATAATACTTGGTTATCATTTGGGTTAGTATTTATGTCCAATTAAGTCGTTAATATGGTTACACTAGGCCTAAGTACTAATCTTTACCCATAAAGTTCACCCTTACTACTTTTGGCCTAAAGCCCATTAAATTCGCATAGATTAAATGTTGGCAAAATTTTTCTTTTAAATTTAAAAAATCATAACTAATTCTACAAACCTCCAATTAAGGTGGTTCAAAATCCCTATGTGGCCCATATTTAGTCTACTTTAAAGGAAAAAAGTGATTAATTTTGTAGTTCACATGCACAGAATCCCAAATTTCACAATTACTCACTACTATCACAGGACATCTTCCATAATGATTACTAAACTTTAAAAAATTTGTATCTCCCAATGTACTTGTCCAAAAAATACATATTATATATCATTTTAAATCTTATTATGTTCACTTTAATTCTTGAAAATTTTATAGCCATTGGATTTCATTTTGTCTAACAGAAATGCGTCAAAATTAGTCTGCCATAAAATAACTTCCAGATTTAATGCCTAAATTTCAAAAATCATAATCAATTCTAGAAAACTCCAAATTGACTGGTTCTAAGAACATTGTAAACATATTTATGTTTAATTTCAAATACAAATATCATTTTCTAGAAACTGTAACCACACATTGTCTAGAAAATTCACCAAACTTAACTATTTTAAAATTGGTTCTAGAAACAGGGCCAAAATTTGAAAAATTATATTTTGTAATCCACTAGTCGAAAAATAATGTTCTACCTATTCAAATGAAGCTTAATATGGATAATTTTATCCTAGAAAGTTTTATAGCATTTGGACCAGGTTTGGCTACTAAAAAACATCATAAAACATTACTGCCTCCAAAAAATGAATTTTGGGAGTACCAAACCCTAACTTCCAAAATTTGGCATTCTGAACAATCACCCAAAAATCACAATCACATGTTATTCTATGTAGTTTTTCATGTAGAATGCAATGGAGTACTTTAAAACATCAAAAACCAACTCATTTTTCTAGTTTTACTCAAATTGAATAGACCTCTTTATTTTTTTTCCAAAAATCAAGTTCTTGCCATTTCACCTTAAAATCATAGTTTGACACCATATAACACCATTTACATAATCAAAATACCATGAACCCTAACATTACCCAAAAACCAACCTAGGGCAGTCACAAAAGTTTCACAAAACTCAATTAAAATATATAATACCTAGCTCAAAATAAAGCTCTTACTCACCTCTTGTTTCTTTTAAGTTTTATCCTTTGGTTCTACAACTTTGGGTCTTTCAAGATGGGTTAAAATACCTCTTCTAAAGTAACTAAAATCATAAAATTAAAGCTTAAGATGAAGAGAAAAATGTTTGTGAAGAGCTTTTAAGCTAAAAGTGAGATTTAGAAGGTAAGAATCTAGATAGAAGTTACCTTAGTGTCTTGAACTTCTTAGATTTACTTTCTCTTAAGTTTGGCCAGGCAAGTGAGATAATTGGAGGATGATAATATGTTTTAAAGTATCTTCTCTCTCCTTTGTCAAGACTCACCTAAACTTCAAAGAAAATGGAGGGCCAAGATCACATCTCACTTTGGCTAGGTGTCAAGCTCATAAAGTACCTTAATCCTTTGATTAACTCCTAAGTTGACAAGTGTCTTACCTCTACCAACTTAGTTACTCTAACCAAATGGAGTTTGGTTAAGCTAACATGATCATTCCTCTTCCTTTTTGGGCAGCCAAAACTGAAATTGAGAGAAAGAAAAAGAGAAAAATGGTTTGTCAAAGGGTCCGTAGCCTCTTGTACATAAAGAAGGTTATTGTCCATTGGTTTCTTGATTGAATTTTCTTGTCTTCCTTTTCTTCTTATTTGGCCAAAATTTTGAATTAATTTGGGGAAGCTAATTTAATTTTTGAGTCTCTTAATACTTTTATTTTTAAAAGTAAATCCTAACCCTTAATCTTGGGTTCCAATTTTACCCTCAAGATCAAAAGGCAATTGTCTTTTTTGCCCTTTTTCATGACAATATCTATCGAATTGCCATTATCTTTTCTTTTGTATTTTAATTCCCTTATTCCTTACCTATTTAGGCACCATTTCCATTTCTCTTTTAGACCAAATTAGACTTTATATCCTACTTGACATATCTTAGACAAATTACATACTTTCCTTACTTAATCAGAATAATTTTTTTTATAGAATTCCTATAGAAATTTATAGCATTAATTACACTCGCTTTTGAGACTTTTAGCCGTTAAATGAATTTTAGGATATTACATAAAACACTTATTTTGCCTGGCTTACTAGAATAAATGACTCATCTCTATAACCAACTCTTCAAAGATAAATTGAAATAAATAAAAATTGTTGATATATTACAACAACATTATTGCTAACCTACTTACATTTGAATAAAGTAACTTTAAACTTGTTGTAGGTAATCTCCCATATTTCTTCAATAACTATATAATAGGCCATGGATGCTAATATAGGGTTTTTGTCTTTTCGAAGTGGAAAAGTGCATGGCTTCAACTTCTACCATCACCCCACTATTTTGCATAGTACTTGTCATATCAAATATATTGGGCCTAGAAGCTTGAGGATAAACCTATATAAGGCATACTACTAAGCCTAGTTTGGAAAGAGTCCTAAGAATATCCAAGAGCCATAATGACTTTTAGAGATTAATTTGGAATAAAGTATGGGATTTAGTGTTAGAACTGGCTGACACCCAAGAGGGGGGTGAATTGGGTGTGTGATAAGAAGGTATGATCTTTTAAAATCTTTTCGCAACTTATCAAATCAATATATGCTGAAGTATAGAAACATAAGCTGATATGTAAATCATATATGCTGGAAATGTAAAAGCTTAGGGAAGAGAATATGCAAACTATGATTTATCCTGGTTCGGTCCAATCCACGATGACCTATGTCCAGTCCCCAGGCTCCTCCTGAGATTTCCAATCCACTATCTTCTTGTTTAATCGGGCACAAGAAAAGCCTCTACAAATCTCTTATGAAGTTACTCCCCCTTACATACTGTAAGGTTTACACCCTCTTACAGTAAGTTGAGCAAAGCAATCCCAAAATCCTTTCTCTCTTACTTATCCATGCAAGTCTTATGAGCAGCAACATTCTCTCCTGCTTACACCACTGTAAGTCTTACGAGCAGCAACGTTCTCTACTGCTTGCACCTTGTAAGTCTTGTGAGAAGAAAGTACTACTAGCAATTCTCTCTAGAACTTTCCCGTAAGGTAATCAACCCTCTCAAGGTCCCTCTACCTTGAGTTCAATACATAAATATATTTGTAAGGATTTACAAACTCTCTTACAGAGTAGATAGGATACTCACTGAAGTACAATACAAATATTCACTCTCTCAAATATACATAATATAGAAGATGAAATAGAGCAAAGAGTGGTCGGAGGTAGAAGACTTAGAATATCAGCTTGTTCATGTTCTCATTGTGTTGCTTGCTCTTCTGTGTTTGAATCCTCTCCTATTTGTAGCTGAGTTATGGAAGATATCCGTTAGAGTCTGTTGATTCATTTGACCGTTGAGTCCATTTGGATATTTTTCTGTTATAATCCCATCTGATGCTTAGATAGTCACTACTTCATTTTCGGTTGGAGTCCCATTGCTTTGCACAGTCGTTGAGTGTATTTAAATATTTTCCCGTTGATCGTGCTCTGACATATGATTCATACAGTTGCTTTCTATTTGCACGTTCTTGGTTGTTCATTTTAATTCTGTTGATAGCATCTCAACATACCCGTTGGAGTCGCACTGCTTGTTCTGACAGATTTCCACTTCAGAAAAACTAGCCGTTATCAGTGGACGCTCGACTTCTCGGCGAAGTGGTTTTTCCTCTCTCTATGGTCTCTTCATTGTTCTTTCTGTAACAATACATCAAATATCAATACAATGAAGTGTTAATGATAAATATGTTGGATCATTGACCAAAGACAGGATTTCCGCTTTCTGGGTTGCATCACTTCAAGTGATGATGCTTGCTGTGAGTCACCTCCAGACTTGAAGTTTTAACCCAAACGCTTGAGTCCCTATTTCACACTTGAAATAAGTATTAAGCAATGTCTAATAATGATAGCAAGTGAAAACATAAAGATTGCATAACATATGAACCCATTCGGATTATGATTTTGATAGTAATTTGGAGAAATCAGTAATAATAGAATTTCACTAGCAAAATCAGTTGTTGTATATGAAGGTAAAAGCAAATGGATCATAGTATATGTAGGAAAGTATATACTGGAACAATAGATCATTATATGAGAAAATGCAATATCACTGGAAGTGAATATAATGTCATTGGAAGTGATTTTGAAAACGTTGAATGCTTCTGATAGTGATTGCTGGTTCACTGGAAGTGATATTGAAATCTCTATATTTCACTCGAGTGAATTTGGAATCACTGGAAGTGATTTTGTAAATAGTTATTTCTTCTTGAAGTGATTTCCAATTCACTGGAAGTGATTTGCAACTTTTCAAATATCACTCGAGTGATTCAAGATCACTGGAAGTGATTTGGAAAACAGTGAAATATTCTTGCAATGATTTTGAATCCACTGGAAGTGATTTGCAACTTTTCAAACTTCACTCGAGTGATTCAAGATCACTGGAAGTGATTTGGCAAACAGTGAAATATTCTTGCAGTGATTTCCAATTCACTGGAAGTGATTCAGCGAAAATGCAACATCACTCGAGTGATTGAGGATCACTGGAAGTGATTTGAAAACTTTGGCGGATCACTCGAGTGATCTGAGCTTCACTGGAAGTGATTTGCAAAACAGTGAATTTTTCTTGAAGTGAATTCTCAATCACTGGAAGTGATTTGTCGCATCACTCGAGTGATTCACAATCACTGGAAGTGATTTGGAAAACTTCATGTATCACTCGAGTGATTTGGCATTCACTGGAAGTGAAATTGCAAAACTGAGATATCACTGGAAGTGATTTGGAAAATTTGAGATATCACTCGACTGATTTGGAGATCACTGGAAGTGAAATATGAAACAGTGAATTTTTCTTCCAGTGATTTTTCGATCACTAGAAGTGAAATGCCATATCACTCGAGTGAATGCTGAAATCACTCGAGTGATCCGTTTCCAGATCTTCAGTAAACAGAGGTCAACTTCCAGATACCATAACTCTTCGAATACGACTCTAAAATTGCTTTATTATATATCAATGGAAACCCCTGGAAGTCTACTTTCATATGGCACCGGTTTCAGCTCAATAGGATCAGTTTTTTGAGAGTTATAGCCAAAATACCAGGACTGTTCCAGAAAGTGACGCTGACGTGAAGGTCAAATTATAACACTTCTATCTCCCTCATGTGAGCTCCTTTGATGTTTGTTCTGGTGTCCAAATGACGCATTGGGAGTGTGGTTTCATATGCAATTAGGTTTGTTGCATTTAGAGTTGTATTTTGAGAGATATGATCAAATAACCAGACCTCGCTCAGCTGGATGAAGAACAGACTCTGAAATGCTGAACATTACTCGAGTGATTTGCTGAATCACTCGAGTGATTCCTCAAATCACTCGAGTGATTTGTTAAAAATCACTCTGCTACAGTTCCAAACAGTGCCAAATAGTGCCAATTGCTACAGTAACCGTATTGCTACAGTGCCCACTGCTACAGTACCCATAAAAACTTGAATCTTCATATTTTTCATTAATTCTTGCAAGTTCCTTATTCCTCAATTTCTTTCTTCCATTGCTTGACTAATCTACAATATATGCAACATCAAATAGTTAGTCAATGTATTAGAAAAGTATACTATGCAAGCTTTTTATGCTTAATATTTGACATCTATATTTGTCATCATCAAAACTAATCATATCTAACATTCTCCCCCTTTTTGATGATGGCAAATCCTTCAAGAAAAATATGCTTGAATGTGAATAGACAAATTTAGTGCAACATATTTTTCCATTTCTCTCCCCCTATTTGACATTAGCAAAAAGTTTGAAGTATAAAGAAGAAGGTTGCTTGGAGAAGTATTTATGAAAATACATTTGAAATATCATTTTCTCCATTAATAAACAGTTTACTCTCCCCTTTTTGAAAGTAATGCTATTTGAATGTGATGCAAATGAAAAATGTTTTCAATAAAGCTCTCATAATGAAAGATATGCAAGGCATGTATAGAGCATAAAGAGAGAGAGGAGAGTTTAGAAATGCTCATTTGAGTTTGGTAGGTTGATTGTAGACCCATGAAGTCCAGCTTATGTCACATTCTCGGTGCAACTCTGATGTGTATTCATATTGTCTCTAGGATGCTCTTGAGCTTCTATTCCATATTTTTATCACATATGGCTAATGTTCCTTTGTATTGGCATAGGGCTTTCAATGTTGTAGCCAATATATTTCTCTTGATTGATTTTCACAGTATATGTCCTCAAGATTGATATATTCTTCTTGTAGCGTGCTGAGGAATGATCTTGTATAAAGCAAATACTCCTGCTATAACCAAAAAACATTCTTGCAAGAAGAATGGTTAGTGCAATAAAAAATTTCCTTCCTATAAAGTATATGCAAATTGAGGTCATGGAAAGAAAATATATAAGTGGCTCATCATCAAAACTAATCAATTGAAGGTGAATGCAGATGAGTATGGTATAATGATTTTCTAAATCAAGGAGATAAGCTTTTAAGATATGAAACACATGTGAATGTGAAGCTCCCCCTTAATGAGTGCATGGTTTTAAGAAATATGACGAATTCAATTAAGAACTCTCATGGATTTGAACAACCATTAAAGAAACTGTGTAGAGATATAAAGCATGAAATTTTGAAGATTTAGTCCCATTTTGAAAATAATGCATGAATAATTGGGAAGTGTTTGAAATTGTTTATGAGGAAATGAAGTGGATAGTTTGCATAAGAAGGAACACTGAGTTTAAGAGAATTTCATAGATTTTCATCGAAAGGAAGATGATGATAATTTTGTGATTGAAAGTTTGCAGAAAGAACAACTGATATGATTTGTGATCTTACCATTCACTCCAAGTTCCTTACCTCACTCGAGTGCTTGACTGAACTCACTCGAGTCACCTACCTGTAGCCTCATTATCACTCGAGTGGTGTCACTAATCACTCGAGTAACCTTCTATGTCATAGTTTTGTTCACTCGAGTGAACTTGTACCCATCACTTGAGTGTTCTCTGTTTACCTCTATTGCTCGAAGAGAGAACAAAACATCTACAAAACAAATTTCCTCATACCTTGATGCTTCGGTTAGTACAGTAATCATCAAGCACATGAACATATACAACATATACAGAAGCATTATCAGTAACAAAATATTCTTTCAACTTATTGGGATTAACCATTCCCAATTGATCTTTCGCAAGGAGTTGTGAAAATGTCTGCTGCTAATTGAAGATGAAGATTAAGATGGATCGGAATGAATATCACTTTGACATCTTTCTTTTTGAATATGATTCTCTGATTAAGTGATGTCACAGATTTCTTATTTCTTTGATGTCAATATCAAGCAATGTAATTAAATTCATAGATATGTCTGTTCCGTTTGCTTGATCCACCCGCATTTCTTCAATAGCATTCTTTAGATACTTTGGTACCTAACTCCTCTTGGTTATATAGAATAACTCTTATGCTCTTATACAAGTGAATCATATATTATTTGAGAAAAGAATATCATAAACCAATACAGACCAAAATATAATTTTACTCAGTAAATTCAAATCATTGAATCATAAAGTATAACAATCAAATGATACCAAGAGTGATAATTTTCAAAGATCAATGACAATTTATTAACACATTTTATATAGAAAATATGTCATTGATAAGATTGTCAAGCAATTCATATAAGTCAGATCAAGAGAGTAGTGAATCTATCCATAATGACCAACTTTTACGGAATGACAACTTGTGAATGAAATCAAGTTTTCAAGAATGAAATATGTAGAGTATTTCAAATCTCAAGAGCTATTTCAAACCATGACAATGCATTGTAAAATTGAGATTTCAAATATATGCAAAACTTATTGTTAAAACATGTTTACAATCGATGCTTATGATAAAGGTAGTAGAAGTCAATATATGTGTGTGTGTATCAGAAAGCTCCATCTTAGACAGTGGGGTTAACATGTTTGAGAATTTTCCCAAGAGCAAAAGTCATATGAAAATGAATTAGCCAAAAAGGGGCTTAATTATATAAGCACAATGACTTTGCTATTAATCAAGAGATAATCTTGCCTCTTGGAATTCAGTCATGAAACGTATGAGCATTCACGGTAAGAATTTGAATACAAGGCTCTAGTTACTCGAAAATAGATGAAAATAAATGTTGATGCATTTGAGTAACAAGATGAGTATAATGATGTATAGATGATAAAACACATATTCATTAGTCCAAATGACTATAGTTCCAAAATATCATCTGAGTATGTTATTCCACTGTAATGGTTGATGCATTAATGAATACTTGGAATAACTTAACCAACAATACTTTCACATATTGAATTATTCTATAGGTAAAATACTTGAAACTCATATAGATAAGATCTAACTCATTAGAAAATAAGGATTAAGAAGTTCAAGCTTTGGATAGCATATTGAAGATCAATGATCAATATGCCAATGATTGGGAAATCCCTTGGTGAATAGGTTTGAAGCATTTTTGACAATCAGTATACAAAAATATTAACTTCCAATTTTTGAAAATGATTTGAATGCAAATGTGATATGAATAATTTTCAAATCATGTGTATTTACTTTTATAAAGACAATATGAATCAAAATGTATTCTTAAATTGTGCATTTCAAACTCAAATGAATAGAAGGATTATGCACAATTTCACTTTCAGTCTATTTAGAAATCTGAAACATTTTGAAAATCACAAATGATTGATTGCTAATGATATGCAGTAATGAACAGATATTTATCACTCAAGAGGAGTTGGAAAGAACGAGTGCTTCTAGGAGTTTTGAAAACAATGGTCATGACACTCAAATTCTGCAGAAAGTCTTACATACTGATACATCGTACCTGGCTTGAGCGTAACTTGTACACACCTAAGTTAATGTCCAATTTCTTGTTTCTTTGTACTCAAGTCCTACATAGTCACTTGAGTAACCCATGCATTTGATTCAAGCTTTACTACATGTTCTCTTCAAAATTCATGTATGCTCTATTCATCCTTGTTTTATTGACCGAGAGCATAACATTCCTTTCTTCTTCCTACAAACCCGAATAACCCTTTTTCTTCCTAAGGTATCTAGTTTTACTTGGATCCACATATGGTTAGCTCATAGGAATCATAACAAAATTCACATACTCTATGAATATAATTAAATCATAACAATTGAATATGATAAATTGATGACTTTATGCATAAGAAGAGTTTTGAAACATACGTGTATGCATAAAGAACTAAACTATTGAACATTGTAATCCCTTTATAAATAAGTTTACAAGATGAGTTTTTCAAATGATTTGAAAACATATTTCTAAGATAGTTTGCAATGCTCATTCCTAAGGTAACGTGTATAAACCTCAATAAATATTAAAGATAACAATATAGGAGGTTTTATCATTGTATACCTTTACTTTAAGCACTTGGAGGATTGGCTTTGCTTACCCACTGTCTCTTTCAGTTATGTTGATCATTCATATGTGTTTCTACGGGTGTCTGCAAAGCTCTCTCAAAAGATATAGACTTCAAAAGTCTTATGTTTGATACCTAAGAGATTTTCCTTTTCTTGTTCTGCTCAAGATAGTTGAATGGCACTTTATGATAGTTCATTCTTGAGGTAGAACATACGCCTTTTCTCCATTGCTTCTTTCCGTGATTATACTTTGTAGTTCTAGCAATGGATCCTCCGAGAGTTCTCTTTTGTGATGATGCACACTTCTTTGTTGGTACATGAGAACCTCTTGGCGTCTTCTTCATTTTCTCTGTATCCTTATGTCCATTTCTTTTGTGATCATCCTGCATACACAAGGTACTAGATGGACATTTTGGTACCCACATATACTTGGGTCCTTGATTGTTAGTATTAGACTTTATATGTCCTTTCGGAACCCAAACATATTTATTTCTCACATTAGGATTTCTTCTAACATGGCATGTGTGAGAAATATGACCCGATTTACCACAATAATTGCAAATTGTATAAATATATGCATTTTAAGATATTACGCAAGTATTGTGTTGTTTGAGGGACGACAATCTCAAATATTCAGTTTGCCTACATTATTTCTTCACAAATGAATTTCCAGCATGTTTGAAAATATTTTTACTTTTCTCAACAGAATCAATAATTGGTTGGAAAATAATTTTATGCAAACCTTGAAAATCTGTTTTGCAAGAATCACTAGAAGAATTGAAACCTTTTACCTTAAGTTCATCTTGAGCTTCAGAGATTGATTTTTCATGTCTGTCTATAATGAGCTCTTTTTGGGAGTCCTCTTCTTCTAGTCTATCCGTGTTGACTGTATGGAAGTGTTCTATGATTTCTCCTTTGTCATTATCAGCTTCCAATTGTTCATGAACAATAGAGGCACAGATTATAGTTTCACATGAACTGTCAACTTCAACACACTTGTTAGAAGTATATATGGAATCAAGAGTAGTATCCCAGATATCTTTAGCATTAGAGCAAAATCTAATTTTCTCAAAATCATTTTCGGTCATGGCATTATACAGAAACTGCATTGTTCTAATATTCAATGAAAACATTTTCTTTTCTTTGTCTGTCCAATCCTTTCTAGGTTTATGATCAAAAGCATTTGTAAAAACATTCCACATATCATAATCAAATGCTTTTATAAAACTTGTCATTCTAGCTTTCCAGAACCAAAAATCAATATCTTTCAAAAGAGGTGGAACAGTATAATCAAATCTTTCTGGAAGCATAAAATACCCAAAGTCAGCCATTGTAACTCTTGAGATGGTTAAGTCCTTTAAACAAGAGCCCTGCTCTGATACCAAATGTTAGAACTGGCTGACACCCAAGAGGGGGGGTGAATTGGGTGTGTGATAAGAAGGTATGATCTTTTAAAATATTTTCGCAACTTATCAAATCAATACATGCTGAAGTATAGAAACATAAGCTGATATGTAAATCATATATGCTGGAAATGTAAAAGCTTAGGAAAGAGAATATGCAAACTGTGATTTATCCTGGTTCGGTCCAATCCACGATGACCTACGTCCAGTCCCCAGGCTCCTCCTGAGATTTCCAATCCACTATCTTCTTGTTTAATCGGGCACAAGAAAAGCCTCTACAAATCTCTTATGAAGTTACTCCCCCTTACACACTGTAAGGTTTACACCCTCTTACGGTAAGTTGAGCAAAGCAATCCCAAAGTCCTTTCTCTCTTACTTACCCGTGCAAGTCTTATGAGCAGCAACGTTCTCTCATGCTTACACCACTGTAAGTCTTACGAGCAGCAACGTTCTCTACTGCTTGCACCTTGTAAGTCTTGTGAGAAGAAAGTACTACTAGCAATTCTCTCTACAACTTTCGCATAAGGTAATCAACCCTCTCAAGGTCCCTCTACCTTGAGTTCAATACATAAATATATTTGTAAGGATTTACAAACTCTCTTACAGAGTAGATAGGATACTCACTGAAGTACAATACAAATATTCACTCTCTCAAATATACATAATATAGAAGATGAAATAGAGCAAAGAGTGGTCGGAGGTAGAAGACTTAGAATATCAGCTTGTTCATGTTCTCATTGTGTTGCTTGCTCTTCTGTGTTTGAATCCTCTCCTATTTGTAGCTGAGTTATGGAAGATATCCGTTAGAGTCTGTTGATTCATTTGACCGTTGAGTCCATTTGGATATTTTTCTGTTATAATCCCATCTGATGCTTAGATAGTCACTACTTCATTTTCGGTTGGAGTCCCATTGCTTTGCACAGTCGTTGAGTGTATTTAAATATTTTCCCGTTGATCGTGCTCTGACATATGATTCATACAGTTGCTTTCTATTTGCACGTTCTTGGTTGTTCATTTTAATTCTGTTGATAGCATCTCAACATACCCGTTGGAGTCGCACTGCTTGTTCTGACAGATTTCCACTTCAGAAAAACTAGCCGTTATCAGTGGACGCTCGACTTCTCGGCGAAGTGGTTTTTCCTCTCTCTATGGTCTCTTCATTGTTCTTTCTGTAACAATACATCAAATATCAATACAATGAAGTGTTAATGATAAATATGTTGGATCATTGACCAAAGACAGGATTTCCGCTTTCTGGGTTGCATCACTTCAAGTGATGATGCTTGCCGTGAGTCACCTCCAGACTTGAAGTTTTAACCCAAACGCTTGAAATAAGTATTAAGCAATGTCTAACAATGATAGCAAGTGAAAACATAAAGATTGCATAATATATGAACCCATTCGGATTATGATTCTGATAGTAATTTGGAGAAATCAGTAATAATAGAATTTCACTAGCAAAATCAGTTGTTGTATACGAAGGTAAAAGCAAATGGATCATAGTATATGTAGGAAAGTATATACTGGAACAATAGATCATTATATGAGAAAATGCAATATCACTGGAAGTGAATATAATGTCATTGGAAGTGATTTTGAAAACGTTGAATGCTTCTGACAGTGATTGCTGGTTCACTGGAAGTGATATTGAAATTTCTATATTTCACTCGAGTGAATTTGGAATCACTGGAAGTGATTTTGTAAATAGTTATTTCTTCTTGAAGTGATTTCCAATTCACTGGAAGTGATTTGCAACTTTTCAAATATCACTCGAGTGATTCAAGATCACTGGAAGTGATTTGGTAAACAGTGAAATATTCTTGCAGTGATTTTGAATCCACTGGAAGTGATTTGCAACTTTTCAAACTTCACTCGAGTGATTCAAGATCACTGGAAGTGATTTGGCAAACAGTGAAATATTCTTGCAGTGATTTCCAATTCACTGGAAGTGATTCAGCGAAAATGCAACATCACTCGAGTGATTGAGGATCACTGGAAGTGATTTGAAAACTTTGGCGGATCACTCGAGTGATCTGAGCTTCACTGGAAGTGATTTGCAAAACAGTGAATTTTTCTTGAAGTGAATTCTCATTCACTAGAAGTGATTTGTCGCATCACTCGAGTGATTCATAATCACTGGAAGTGATTTGGCGCATCACTCGAGTGATTCAGGATCACTGGAAGTGATTTTGAAAACTTCATGTATCACTCGAGTGATTTGGCATTCAGTAGAAGTGAAATTGCAAAACTGAGATATCACTGGAAGTGATTTGGAGATCACTGGAAGTGATTTGGAAAATTTGAGATATCACTCGAGTGATTAGGAGATCACTGGAAGTGAAATCTGAAACAGTGAATTTTTCTTGCAGTAAATCACTGGAAGTGAAATGCCATATCACTCGAGTGAATGCTGAAATCACTCGAGTGATCCGTTTCCAGTTCTTCAGTAAATAGAGGTAAATTTCCAGATGACATAACTCTTCGAATATGGCTCCACAATTGCTGTATTATATATCAATGGAAACCCATGGAAGTCTACTTTCATATGGCATTGGTTTCAGCTCAATAGGATCAGTGGTTTGAGAGTTATAGCCAAAATACCAAGACTGTTCCAGAAGTGACGCTGACATGAAGGTCAAATTAGAACACTTGTATCTCCCTCATGTGAGCTCCTTTGATGTTGGTTCTGGTGTCCAAATGACGCATTAGTAGTCTAGTTTCATATGCAATTAGGTTCGTCGCATTTGGAGTTGTATTTTGAGAGATATGATCAAATACCCAAACCTTGCTCAGCTGGACGAAGAACGGACTCTGAAATGCTGAACATCACTCGAGTGATTTGCTGAATCACTCGAGTGATTGCGTTTTTTGCTAAATCACTCGAGTGATTCCTCAAATCACTCGAGTGATTTGTTAAAAATCACTCTGCTACAGTTCCAAACAGTGCTAAACAGTGCCAATTGCTACAGTAACCGTATTGCTACAGTGCCCACTGCTACAGTACCCATAAAAACTTGAATCTTCATATTTTTCATTAATTCTTGCAAGTTCCTTATTCCTCAATTTCTTTCTTCCATTGCTTGACTAATCTACAATATATGCAATATCAAATAGTTAGTCAATGTATTAGAAAAGTATACTATGCAAGCTTCTTATGCTTAATATTTGACATCTATATTTGTCATCATCAAAACTAATCATATCTAACATTTAGTTCCATTTAGTCAAGGGAAAATACCTAATTCCCTTATTTAAAGTCAAATAAGATCTAAAGCCTAACTTGGATCCGAAAAAGGAAGAAATGTCGTAAGAAAGAAAAATAAAAAGAAAGAAGAGAACTAATGGCAAAACAATTAATATTGTCATATCAAGGTAAAAGAGATAATTTCCACTTGATCTTAAGGTTAAAATTAGAAGACAAAATGAAGGGTTAGGATTTGTTCTTAAAAATCAAGAGCAATTATGAGGATGAAAAAGCAAATAACCTCCCTCGCTTTATGACCATAAAAATGACCAGTGGTATAAAAGGGAGAAGAAAAAGGAGTTGGTCAAAGTGTCAACTCACTTTTAAAGAAGACTTTGGTTAACTTGAATCCCTACACCAATAGGCATTTTGTTAACATTCCTCCTTCCTTTTTGAAGACATATTTCAGTCAATACAAGGGGAAGAAAATAGAGAAATACTTAAAGAAACTCTATGGTCATTGGTCAAGCTAAAAAGGAAAAGTAAATAAGAAAAGAAGAAAAAGTCAATAAGTCTTGCAAGTTAGTGCAACTTGGAAAGTTTGACCAAAAAGCAAGATTCAAGAGCAATTTAGTCAACAAATTTCCCTACACTTTGAGTATGATTTTTGGTCAAGTTAAGATGAGAGAGAGAGAAAGAGAAAATGTCCATCTTCTAAACTAACCCATACTTGGTCAATTAACCAAGTTACTTTATGCGACAAAATTTTGACACCTCACCATTTCTCAATTACTTCTCAACTTTTGGTCAAGTCTTACACGTAGACGGGAATTAATCAATTCAACACATTGCTCTTTCATCATACTCTAAAAGGGATGGCAAAATAGAGGAAAAAAGAAGGAAAAAGAAAAAGGAAAGAGAAGGAAGATTTTGAAGAAACCAAGTGGTTAGGTAAAGGTTCTTGTCCAATTTTCACTCTTTTAATCACATTTCTAGCCTTTGAGGCCTTCATAAACCTTTTTCCCTTTGATGAGAGCTACAATTTTGTGGTTTTAGATTTTTAAGAGGAGGTGTTTTATGCTGCAATCAAGGGCAAAAGTAGAAGGAACAAGAAACAAGCTCTAGAATGTACAAGAAGTAAGTATAAGCTTTAATTTAAACCCCATATCTTATGGTTTAGTTGAGTTTGGTGGATTTTATGTACTACTCTAATTTAATTTGTTATGATATTCTTAGGGTTTCATGTTGATATGATGATATAATGGTGATTTATGGTGTATAATAATGACTCTAGGCTATGGTAGTGGTAAAATTGTAAACTTGGTGATTGTTGTTTTGGATATAAACTTTTGGCCAGATGCAGGGCATATAGGAGGAGTGTGATTTTGGTGAATTTAAGGTCACCAATACATTCTACATAAAATATTGAGTGGGGGTAGTGATGAGAAATGTCGAGTTCTCACAAAATAACCAGTTTCAATGAGGATTTGCAGTACAGAGAACCTGGATCGTTTCCCACAGAATTTACAAGCAGTCTAGAACATTCGAACAATAATCGATTGGGGGGGTTTTAATGAAACTATTACCGAACAATAAATTCAGAATTAAGACAGAAATGAAAAATGAACTAGATCAAATAGATTAAAACGACTGACCATAGGATTGGGATTCATAGTTTCCTACCATCATCGGACAAAGATTATAACGAATTCGTGATCGGATCTGGACGAACCAAAAATCTCTGTATCCGTCCAGAAAATCCCTCGACTAGACGATCGTCTAGATTCTGTTCGTATACATGGCGTGCTACTGTACAATCGTTTAGTAGCACTATAACCAGATCCGAACTGTGTCCTTGGGATGTACCGATCAGAATATTAAAACAAACATTCGAACTATTCCAGAAATCGGATCCGATTAGAGTAAATAGAAACGAATTACGTTACCCGTTGAAGTATGTCCTCTGATTGGAAACGTGAATCCTCAATCCATAGATCAGTCACAGAAACTTAGCCGGACATGGCTGGAAAATCCGAAGAACGAACGAAGAACACGAAGAACACGAAGAACATGAAGAACATTTCAGAGAATTTAGAACTTATGCCTTTGATCTCAAAAACGGCCACACATCTTATGCCTAATGTTTCAGCATAAGTTAGCTTATAACCTAATTGCCAAATGGGCCAGGGCCCAACAGTGAAGCCCAAAACGAAAATCCATACTAAATAGTGCTTTATTACAAAATTCGGGCCCAATAAAAATCCAGAAAAATACATATAACTTTGACTGCATTTTTGACTATCCTCTTGTCCGAATCTTCTCTTCAAGTCTTCATATCAATTGTTGCCCTCTGAATCATCTAAAAAATGAGACAAGAATGAGATCATTCGGATATCTGGTTCAAGAGTTAAGATCAAAATAGAGAAGGGTTGTAAATCTGGAATTTTACTATTAAAATATGTTAAATCCAATAAAACACTCAAAGCCCAAATAAGCATAAAAGCCCATTATTTTATTACTAAACAATCTAAATTTATTAATCAAGAGATACAAATGAGTGTAATAAATATTCAATTATCAAATTCCGCCACACTTATCATTTTGCACTCCTGAGCAAAACTTAAAAGAAAAATTTCTCCTTTCTAACAATTGCTAACAATGTAAAATTGGAACAATGGACACAGGGCTTCAAAAGACCAACAAATTAAAATTGAAATCCTTGCATAACAAATTACAAAACACAGTAGTCTCGATCAATGATGCTACTCACATGAGATGGTCTCTCAGAGTATTCTCTCAATAACTCTCTACAGTGTATAGGATAAATAAGTGTATTACTCAGATTCTACTCAAGAAATTGTCCTACCATAGGCTTGCTTAATTTCTACTTCTCCACTACTCATATCACATACATGCACAAATCAAGAGAGCTTATTATTCAAGGTTGTAATGGGGCTAAGGTGAAGGTGTGTATAAATATGGATATGTGAGGCTAAGCACCAAAGAAATTTGAAAGAGCATGACAATAATAACACTAAAATCAATGGAATATCCCCTTTCAAACAAATATATACTCAAATTTTTGTTTTTGTTTTTGTTTTTTGTTTTTTTTTTGTTTTTTTTTTTGTGTGTTTTTTTTTTAATTTTTTTTTTTTTAGAATAACCCAACTCCAAAATCAACCATCCAAACATCTCCCCCACACTTAAATTGTGGCACTCCTGGGCAACCCCCACACTAAGGTGAAACCAATGCTCTCAGTAAATTCCAAGGTGCGGTATAACATGGTTTTACACTTTGGCTAGTAATGTGGTTGAAGAGAAGAATTTGTCAAAAAGGCACAAAGGGGCTAACAAAGGGAAATTAATAGTGTAAGGGAAGGCTATTTGGTCAAAGTGGTAAATAAAAGAAAGAAACTAAACAAGCCTCCATCATATTTATTCATGTAAGTGAAAAATGTAGCTTTAAAAAGAAAGAGAGCAAGTTCTAGAGAACATAAATCAGGAGCAAAGACACACAGAAAAAGGAAGAATGGTAAAGATGAATCCCATTCATGTAGGCTCAAAATCTCACAAAGGTAAATACCAAATCATGCAATCAGCATCACCAAAATCAACTACCAAAAAGTAAGGAATTCAGTCAAAACAGTATGATCCAATCTATCAAAACCAATATGTCCAAATCCACAATATACATAGCTAAACAATGATAGAAGGAGAAAGTGTATTATTTAGAAAGTGTGAAAAGAAAAGTGAAAAAGAAACAGAAGAAATAAAAGAAAAGGGAAAAAGGAAAAAGGAAAAGAAAAAAATACTCCCCAAGTGTTTACGGAGGATAAGTGGCATCAGTGAGTATGAGGTCTGCTTCTTCAGGTTGCTGCTGTGATCCCTCATAAAATGGTTTGAGTCGATGTCCATTCACTTTGAAAGTCCTCCCTGTAGGTGGATCACACAACTCAACAGCACCAAAAGGAAAAACATTAGCAATCACAAAAGGGCCATCCCATCTAGATCGAAGCTTACCGGGCATAAACTTGAGACGGGAATTGAATAGAAGGACCTTCTGGCCCACAGAAAAGTCTTTCCTTAGGATTTGCTTGTCATGGAATGCCTTGGTCTTCTCCTTATACAACCGTGAACTTTCATAGGCATCCAATCGAAGCTCATCCAACTCTTGCAATTGGAGCTTCCGTTCCATCCCAGACTTAGCCAAATCCATGTTACACTGCTTAATGGCCCAATAAGCTTGATGCTCTAATTCAACCGGAAGGTGGCATGCCTTACCAAAAACAAGCCTATATGGAGACATCCCAATTGGGGTCTTGTATGCAGTCCGATAAGCCCATAATGCATCATCTAATCGCTTGCTCCAATCCTTCCTGGTAGAG
The DNA here is from genome assembly GCA_037074505.1 of Albizia julibrissin. Classification (NCBI taxonomy): domain Eukaryota; kingdom Viridiplantae; phylum Streptophyta; class Magnoliopsida; order Fabales; family Fabaceae; genus Albizia; species Albizia julibrissin. The sequence continues at coordinate 54,205,654 of CM073477.1, read as the reverse complement.
TTAACAGTTTTCTGAAGGATTTGCTTAATCTCTCTATTTGAGACTTCAACTTGACCATTGGTCTGTGGATGGTATGCTGTGGACACCTTGTGAATCACTCCATATTTCCGTAACAAAGCACCCATGCTCCGGTTACAAAAATGAGAACCCTGGTCACTAATAATGGCTCGAGGAATGCCAAACCTGCAGAAAATGTTAGACCTGACAAAATCTACCACCACAACAGAATCATTAGACCGGGTGGCCTTCGCCTCAACCCATTTTGAAACATAGTCAACAGCAAGCAATATGTAAGTGAAACCATGAGAAACAGGAAATGGACCCATAAAATCAATACCCCAAACATCAAAAATTTCACAAAACAATATGGGTTGCTGGGGCATCTCATGTCTACGAGAAAGACTACCTGCTCTCTGACAATTATCACATGACTTACAAAACAGATGGGCATCATGAAACAGGGTTGGCCAAAATAAACCAGAGTCTAGGACTTTCCTAGCAGTCCTTTGGGGTCCAAAGTGACCACCACAGGCAGAAGCATGACAAAAATGTAATATGGAGTCACACTCATGATGAGGTACACATCGCCTAACTACTTGGTCACTACAAAATCTCCACAGATGAGGGTCATCCCAAACATAATATTTAGATTCACTTTTTAATTTCAGAGTTTGGGCCCTAGTGGAATCAGAAGGTAAAACACCAGCAACCAAGTAATTAACTAAATCAGCATACCATGGAAGCTTACCTTGGAGCTGTAAAAGCTGCTCATCAGGAAAATCATCCTGAATGGTAGAGGGGGAAGAGGAATGAGTAACACGACTCAAATGATCAGCTACCAAATTCTGTGCCCCACTCCTATCTCTGATCTCAACATCAAATTCTTGGAGCAATAACATCCACCGAATAAGTCGAGGCTTAGCATCTGCCTTTTTCAAAAGAAACTTCAAAGCTGCATGGTCAGAGAAAACAATAACCCTACTAGCTAGAAGATATGACCTAAACTTATCAAAAGCAAACACTATAGCTAAAAGTTCTTTCTCAGTGGTGGTATAATTGGATTGGGCAGGATCCAAGGTCTTGGATGCATATGCAATGACATGAGAAACCTTGTTGACTCTCTGAGACAAGACAGCCCCAACAGCATAATTGGAAGCATCGCACATCAACTCAAATGGAAGAGACCAATCTGGTGGTTGGATAACTGGAGTGATAGTCAGGAAACGCTTCAAGTGATCAAAGGCTATCTTACACTCTGTATCAAATGCAAACTCAGTGTCCTTATGCAGAAGGTTAGACAGGGGCTGGGCAATCTTACTGAAATCCTGAATGAAACGTCGGTAGAAACCTGCATGGCCAAGAAAAGAACGAACTTCCCGCACAGATGTGGGGTAAGGCAAAGCAGTGATAACATCAATTTTAGCAGGATCTACCTTAATACCCTCTTTAGAAACAATGTGTCCCAACACTATCCCTGACTCAACCATAAAGTGACACTTTTCAAAATTCAGCACAAGATTAGACTCAATGCATCTATTCAAGACTCTAGACAAATTAGCCAAGCATGCATCAAAATCAGACCCATAAACAGTAAAATCATCCATGAAAACCTCCATGCAATCCTCTAGAAAGTCAGAAAAGATACTTACCATGCAACGCTGAAAGGTGCCAGGTGCATTGCAGAGGCCAAAAGGCATTCTTCGGTAAGCATAGGTTCCAAAGGGGCATGTGAAGGTTGTCTTCTCCTGATCCTCAGGAGCAATATGGATCTGAAAGTACCCTGAGTAACCATCCATAAAGCAGTAGTGAGACTTACCAGCCAATCGCTCTAACATCTGATCAATGAAAGGTAAAGGATAGTGATCCTTGCGGGTAGCTTGGTTGAGTCTCCTGTAGTCTATGCACACTCTCCAACTGTTCTGAACTCTTGTAGGAATGAGCTCATCCCTTTGATTGGCTACCACAGTTACTCCGGATTTCTTGGGAACGACCTGGACCGGGCTAACCCACTGGCTATCAGAGATGGGGTAGATGATGCCAGCCTGTAGAAGCTTAGTCACTTCCTTCTTAACCACTTCTAAAATGAGAGGATTAAGACGTCTTTGGGGTTGTCTTACTGGTTTAGCCTCTGCTTCCAATAGAATCCGATGCATACACATAGAAGGGCTAATACCAACAAGATCAGCTAATGTCCACCCAATTGCTTTCTTATTGGCCTTCAACAAACTCAACAGTTTCTCTTCTTGATCAGGTAGAAGGTTATTGGCCACAATGACTGGAAGTTGCTCATCTACCTCTAGAAAGGCATATTTCAAGTGAGCTGGCAATGACTTCAACTCTAACTTAGGCGGCTGCTGAATGGAAGGAAGGAGCCTGGGTGATTGGACCAATTCAGAAGTGTATACACCTGCAGTACCTGAAACTACATGCACAGAAGAAGAAATGTGGCTAGGCAGCTCACTGTTAACATCAGGGTTAAGTTCATAATCACAATGAACATTAGAATAAAGCTCAGCCTCACCACAATCAATATCATGATTCACAAGCAAAGTAGAATCAGAAATCAAGTCCATATCTCCATACAGTGCATCATTAATCTCAGTGCAAACAGGGCACCATTCAGTGTCAGAACATGCACATATCACAGAATCTCCCACCGATGCAAAATCAGGAAAATCAGCATACCAAGCAGAAAGAACATCATCAACAGTCTCATCTATCACATCAATGCACAAAACAGAATGCTCTTCCCTAGGATGTCTCATGGCATCAAAGATATTAAAAGTGACAACAATATCACCAAATTCCATGGAAAGAGTACCAGAATGCACATCTATCTTGGTCTTAGCTGTTTTCAAGAAAGGCCTCCCTAAAATGATAGGGGATCTACTCCCAGGAGATTCATCCTCCATATCTAGAATGTAAAAGTCAGCAGGGAATATCAATTCATTGACCTTAACCAAAACATCTTCAATGAGACCAGTAGGATGAACATTACTCCTATTAGCTAGTTGGACAACAACACCAGTAGGTCGCAAGGGACCAAGACCAAGGGATTTATAAATAGATGCAGGCATAACATTAATGGAAGCACCTAAATCAGCCAAGAAATTATCAAATCTATAATTACCAATAATGCATGGGATAGAAAACGTACCTGGGTCCTTGCACTTGTGAGGCATGGGTTGTTGGAGAAGCGCTGAGACATTCTGGTTCAAGCTCACTCGTTCAGTCCCCCTCAGTCGCCTCTTGTTGGTACACAACTCCTTTAGGAACTTGGCATACTTGGGGATCTGTTTGATGGCATCCAAGAGAGGGATGTTAATCTCAACTTTTCTGAATGTCTCAAGGATATCACTGTCTTGGACTTTTTCTGGCAACTTCTTGGAGTGAAGTGCTCTCTGAGGGAAAGGAAGAGGAATAGGAGCTCCAGAGTCCTCTTCACCTTGTTTCACAGCCTCTTTGTTTCTAGAGTCAATCTTCAATTTTTCTGACTCTTTTTCTGATGTGGATTCAGGCACATCTGCAGCTGGTTTATGCCCTTGTAATTGCTTACCAGACCGTAGGGAGATAGCACTAACGTTTCCCTTCGGATTGGGAATTGTCTGTGAAGGGAGAGTATTGGATCCCTGAGGCTGGAGTTGGTTCAATGATGTTGCCAACTGCCCAATCTGAGTCTGCAAATTCTGGATAGAGGCCTCAGTTTGTTGCTGGAATTGCAAACTGTTTGTTGCAAGTTGCTTCATCATTTCTTCTAATAAGGGACCACTGCTGCTGCTAGTCGCCTCTTGTTGTACAGGCTGTGGAGGTGTGAATTGTTGGAAATTCTGTCTGTTCTGTGGAAACTGTCTCTGTTGGTAATTTCCAGAATTCTGCTACACATGACTATTATTGTGGTTCTGAATCTGACTCGGATTCTGGCTCCACCTAAAATTAGGATGATTTCTCCAGCCAGGATTATATGTATTAGAGAAAGCATTATTTTGCTGCTGGTATTGTGGCTTCCCTGGAAAAACACCCACAACAGCCACTGAGTGATCTTGATATGTATTGTCTTGCAAAGTGGGGCAAGAATCAGTAGGATGGGAAGGATCAGAACAGAAACCACATGAATGGCCCAACTGTGGAGTGAAAGACTGCACTGTTTGAGTTACTGCCAGTTGCCTCACCAAGGAGGTCAGATCATCAATTCTATTCTCCAATCGCTGGTGAGAATCATTAGATCCACTGATCTGGAACACAGTACTGCTATTTGATCTAGTGCCAAATTGTTGAGAGTTAGCTGCAATAGTGGATATTAAATCTCTGGCCTCTTGAGGTGTCTTGTTGACTAAGGCTCCACCACTAGAAGCATCCACCAGATTTCGGTCATTAGGTAGAAGACCCTCATAGAAATAAGTAATCAAGAGCTGCTCAGTTATCTGGTGATGGGGGCAGCTAGCACACAACCTCTTAAATCTCTCCCAGTATTCATGCATATTCTCACCATTAATTTGCTTAATGCCACTGATTTCTTTTCTGATTGTAGTGGCTCTTGAAGAAGGGAAAAATCTCTCAAGGAACAATCTCTGCATATCAGCCCAACTCCCAATAGATGAGGGTTGAAGATTATATAACCAGTCTTTCGCTCCATCCTCAAGAGAGAAAGGAAAAGCTCTCAGCTTAATGTGGTCTTCATCAATATGCTGTGGTTTCATTGTGCTACAGACCACATGGAATTCCTTAAGATGCTTGTGCGGTTCATCACCTGCAAGACCACGAAACTTGGGCAACAAATGTATAAGTCCAGATTTAAGTTCAAGGTTAGCACCAAGGTTGGGGTATTGGATACACAATGGCTGATAATTATCACCAGGTGCAGTCAACTGTTTTAAAGTCCTATTATTTCCCTGATCTGCCATAGTTTCGGAGGGACTAGAAGTACTGCTAATAGAATCAGTGTCAGAATCAGAAACGGGTTCAGTAAGAACCTTCTGACCTAACCTAACAGCCCTTCTAGCAGCAAGAATTGTGCGTTCTATTTCAGGATTATTATCCAATAGATCAGGTGCACTAGTGCTGTTCCTAGTCATACAGCATAGGGAAAATCAGGACAACCACTAGAACACTAAAAAAAAATGCAAAAACACTAAAAAAAACGGAAAAACACTAAAAAAATGTAAAATCACACTGGAAATTGACCAAAATAAATTCAGAAAAAATACCAAATGATTTTTAAAAATTATGGGACTTGCACAGAACAACTTCTACACTATCCGGGAACCGAAAAATGCAATAAAAAAACTTAAAAAATAAAAAACGTGGTCTAAACGATCGAATTTGGCCAAATTTTGGGAGAGCACATGGCTAAGCAATGTGTCTTGATCACTAGCACATTTTATTTCAGCTCACCAAAAATCAGCCCAATCGGAGCAAGTCGGAACGTCCAAACAATTTCAGAAATACCGAATACGTCCCGATGAGACCAAAAAACGCTTAAAAAGTGGTCTAAACGATGGAATTTGGCAAAATTAGGGGTGATCCCACTTCCTTTTGGAAGTGACTTTTGCTCAGAATGCCCGATTCCTTCAAAAAGACCTGGCGCTGAGTGATTTGGTTGAGATAAAAATCTGCCAAACCACCAGAACAACCTGACTCAAACACTACTGTTACTGCTAGACCGATGCAAATTCCCCGGCAACGGCGCCAAATTTTGATGAGAAATGTCGAGTTCTCACAAAATAACCAGTTTCAATGAGGATTTGCAGTACAGAGAACCTGGATCGTTTCCCACAGAATTTCAAGCAGTCTAGAACATTTGAACAATAATCGATTGGGGGGGTTTTAATGAAACTATTACCGAACAATAAATTCAGAATTAAGACAGAAATGAAAAATGAACTAGATCAAATAGATTAAAACGACTGACCATAGGATTGGGATTCATAGTTTCCTACCATCATCGGACAAAGATTATAACGAATTCGTGATCGGATCTGGACGAACCAAAAATCTCTGTATCCGTCCAGAAAATCCCTCGACTAGACGATCGTCTAGATTCTGTTCGTATACATGGCGTGCTACTGTACAATCGTTTAGTAGCACTATAACCAGATCTGAACTGTGTCCTTGGGATGTACCGATCAGAATATTAAAACAAACATTCGAACTATTCCAGAAATCGGATCCGATTAGAGTAAATAGAAACGAATTACGTTACCCGTTGAAGTATGTCCTCTGATTGGAAACGTGAATCCTCAATCCATAGATCAGTCACAGAAACTTAGCCGGACATGGCTGGAAAATCCGAAGAACGAACGAAGAACACGAAGAACACGAAGAACATGAAGAACATTTCAGAGAATTTAGAACTTATGCCTTTGATCTCAAAAACGGCCACACATCTTATGCCTAATGTTTCAGCATAAGTTAGCTTATAACCTAATTGCCAAATGGGCCAGGGCCCAACAGTGAAGCCCAAAACGAAAATCCATACTAAATAGTGCTTTATTACAAAATTCGGGCCCAATAAAAATCCAGAAAAATACATATAACTTTGACTGCATTTTTGACTATCCTCTTGTCCGAATCTTCTCTTCAAGTATTCATATCAATTGTTGCCCTCTGAATCATCTAAAAAATGAGACAAGAATGAGATCATTCGGATATCTGGTTCAAGAGTTAAGATCAAAATAGAGAAGGGTTGTAAATCTGGAATTTTACTATTAAAATATGTTAAATCCAATAAAACACTCAAAGCCCAAATAAGCATAAAAGCCCATTATTTTATTACTAAACAATCTAAATTTATTAATCAAGAGATACAAATGAGTGTAATAAATATTCAATTATCAGGTAGCTTGTGGTTATGATGTTAGATGAATATGATAGAAAATGTGAAAGTTGGAAATCAATGTTGCCTAGGGTTAGCTACTGCTAGTTTCGAGGAAGATTATTTGTAACTTGTTTTTGGCTGAACAAATGATATCCAATGGATATGATATTTTTTAGAATGAACATAGACATGTCAAGATTTAATTTGATATGTCATTTGTGCCATTTGGATTACTACATTAGGAGTTATGAATTATTGTAGTTAGACATTTAAAACTAGAATGATTCTACGTAGCGTGAATTGAATTGTGATTCTGGAATTTTGTGAGTGGAATTGCCTAAAGGAGATATTTTTCCTCCAAAAAAAACTTAATGAATGACACAGAACTTTGAACTTCCTAAATTTGATATTCCTAGAAAAAAATATGATTTTTCAAATTTTATGAAAATTCTAGCAGCTTTTAGAGAATATGTGAATTAAAGGAATTAAAGGCTAATTGTAATAAAGTTGAACTTCAAGGGTTAAAATAAGTCATAAGTAATGACTTACTTCCATGGCTCTAATGAATTAACCACATAATGTGATTGTGTTTATGGCCATGAGATGTCAAGAAAGATGAAGAATGGAAGAATCTTCAAGCAACTTCAATGGTTGGAATAAAAGGGAACAAGAAGAGGACCTAAGTCCAAAAGGTAGTAAAACTTTCTTGACTTGCATTTATTTGATAAGTATGCTTATGCATTTATGTGTTTAATTGCTTTAATGAATGGTATGAAGCATATGTGAATGATTGAAGCTATGTTTTTACTTATGCTATGGCTATAGGTGTAATGTGTAAAGTATTGAGCATGCAAGTATGTCATTATGCTAGCATGAAGTTATGTAAGCAAGTATGTCATACATTAAGCTTGTATCTTGTATGCATACTTAGCAAAGTTTGCTATTGAGATTATCCCAAATCTTACTCTTCCTCACCTAACCATATAGGTATGATGAGTACAGGAGAAGAATGCATGAATATATGTAAGGGGGAAATATGAAGGAGAATCAAAGATTGAAGTGCAATACACTATTTATTTATTTTTATTAGATTTATGTATGTACATATATGAATGAGCTAAAACTGAGTAAAGAAATGCTCTAATAATTATAAATGAAATTAAGAAATGATGAGTCACTTAGAAGATACGAACCACTTTATGATGATCTTTAAAAAAAATGTTTTAAACTATTCTAAAAACCCACTCAACTACAGGTTTGAATCCTATCTTAAGGTTAGGAATTGAAATAATATTACAAAGGAATATTGCTTAGTGGTTTGAATCCATTGTATAAAACTCATCATACCTATTATGGAAATAAGGTGCTATAGTACTTCTATCATATTGGTCTTTTATGTATAAATAATACTCATTTATATGATAATTGGTCCAAGTAATAACCTAAAACGAAGGCCCCCAAGCTAGCCACTCGATTGTCTTAGACACACCGGCCTTGTGCAAAACCTTTTCCTCGAACCACTCTATGAATGTCTTGTTTTGTTCAATAGATATCTGCATGTCATTCTTCTTTTGATTCATATTCTTCAAACTTTTTGTGTTTTCATCTACATATGGTTGAACTTCTCCCATTTTATTTAAGATATACAAGTATCCTTGCAAAAACTTTTTACAAGGCATATTCTTCACTTTTAGTCCTAGTGTTCCCTTGCTTCTCCCCCTTTCATGTTGAGATTAGGCCTTCATCCCTGATAGATAATCTTTGCAAAAGTCTATAGCCTCTTCAACTATATATCTTTCAACTATTGAGGTTTTAGGTCGATAATGATTTTTAAATCCCCTTTTAAAATCTTTATGTATCACTCGAAAGGGTACATCTACCTTAGGTAAATTGGACCCTAGAGCCTTTGCTCCCTTACCAAATGAACTATCAAATACACCATTATATCATAAAATGAAGAAGAAAAATGCATCTCTAGTTGGGATAAAATAATATAACCCTCATTTTTCAATTCATCCAACTTTTCAGTGTCAATGACTTTATTACATATAGCATTAAAGAAAACACACAATCTTGTTATAGTGGTTCACACTTCATTTTTCATAATGCTTATAATAGCTACTAGTAATAGTCATTGCATCAACATATGATAATCATGGGACTTCATTCCTACTAACTTCTAATCATCTATTGAGACACACCTTCTCCCATTAGAAGAATACCCTTGTGGCACCTTAATGTCATGTGAAAACCCACATAAACATTTTTTTCTCGGATTTTGATAGTGTATATGTTGCTAGCTCCATGTATGCCTTCTTACCCTTATCTCTTAGTTGTGGATGTAACCATTCTCTTATTCCTATATCAACCAGGTCTAGTCTTGTACTAATTTCATACTGAATCTTTCCTAGTATGTGCAAAAGCATAATGATAAGGCTATCACAAACGTTTTTCTCCACATGCATCATATCAATACTGTGTTTCACGTCAATACTACTCTAATATGGAAGATCAAAGAAAATTGATATCTTCTTCTAAATGTTATTCTCACCCACAGTTGAAACACTCCTCCTTATATTACCTTACCGACTCTTAGTTCTATAATATCAAAGTATACGAGCGAATATTTAAATAAACTAAAAGCCATTCACATTAATTACACAAGAGCGGTCCTCTGTTTATACAACACCCATACATACACATACTTCCATATATACACACATACAAGGCTATCAAATGTAAATGTATTATATCAAATACAGAAGATAGCGCCTTGCGCTTCAATCTTCACTTCCACTTCATATCTCCTCCATGCATCTTCATGCATCTCCACTTCTCACTATGGTTGTTTGGGAGGAGTGAGATTCGAGAGAATCTCAGTAGCGAACATTACCGCTATGCGTGGTAGATATACATGAATGCATGACATGCTTGCCTACACTATTTCAGGCCAACATAATGACATGCTGCGTGCTCGATGTTATGACATACATATGGCCATTGCACAAATATAAGAGAGCTTTAATACATCAAACATGTTCAACACAAACAGGCATAGCAGTCACATAATCAATGTAAGACATACATATCATACACATGCAGCAAAGGTAAGTTCACTACTTGTCAGACTTCACGTCTGTCCTCAATCTTTCGTCTTTGCTCCTGTTTGGGCACGACCATCCATCGAGTCCTAGAATTCCAAATGCATTCAATGAGTATTACTCATCCATATAACATTCTAGACTTGTATTAGTTGATAACTTAGCCCAATTATGCTAAATTACCAAAATACCCCCAGAGACCTGGCCCGACTGTACTTTTACATAAATTATGACATGGGCCAATCCTACATAATTTTATGTGTAGAATCCATTTATGACTTTAGATTAGTAAAATTCAGGCCTGAATGATGAAAATACCCTTGGTAGCCCTTACTTAGAGCCTTTAAGGGCAATTTGGTCATTTCACACTCCAGGCCTTTTCACACTTTCCCTTCAACATGAACCCTACACAATTTTCCCTTCTGAACTCAATGGAATCATCTAATTGATGAAATTTCAACTCTATCCTCATAAACCATATAGGGAAGCCATTATAGAGTTCTCGAGAAAGTTATATCGGTTCTTCTCTTTCTTTATCTTAATATCTTCCTTTCTACTTATCCTTACGTGTTTAGCCGTTTATACATCCATTGGACATCATTTCGGCCCCTAAAACACTATTTGAACTAGAGATAAACAGTACCCTAATCTTAAAATACTCATCCAAACGACAAACCGAAATGGTAGAAAGGAAGCTTACGCTTACCTCTACAAGCTTCTGAATTCGGTTCAGAATTTTGGCGACGTTCCAGCCGGTGAGACAGTACCAACCACCTCCAAACGAGAATCTGAAACCATAGAATCGTAGCTCGAGATGAGTTCCAGTGAATCAACACTTTCTCTCTCTTCTATCTCTCCTCTCGTTCTCGCGTCCGTTCTCGTTCTTTTGTTTCCTTTCTCATTTTGATCTATTTTAATTTCTTTTTCCTTTCCTTTTAATATGAACACACGAGAAAGAGATGAGAATAAATGATGAAGGATGATGATTAATTAAAATCATCCGATGGCCTTTACTCAATTAGTCCACCTATCACATTTCTTGCACAATGAGTTTCCTTTCTCTTTTCCTTTATCATTTCACCAATATTAATGAGAAATAAGAGAGTATAATTCACTTTCAAATTATCCCATTATTCCACCTCAAGTGGTCTACTAAAGCCTTAAGCTTTTTCTACTTACTGACTTTCCTTGATAATAACTCACCTACTTGAGCTTATTAATTACCAAGTAGTCATTTCCCTCCTTTTAATTCCCATTGAACACAAATCATCGAAAATATTAGGGAGAAATCTTCATTTCTAAACTTATGGAAAAATTACCATTTTTCCCTTACCTTTTATTTCTTTTAATATCCAAAGATATTAAGGAATTTTGGGAAATAATCCATGTCCCACTAGGACATTTGCTAAACCGAGGTCTAACAGTTCACTTGATATAGGCTTAACCTCAAGCCTCTTGTCCCAAAATTTGGGGTATTACAACAGTCCTCATATTCTTACTGAAGATGACATTGATACATTCCACCTGACTATAAACTTCCTCTCTGATTAATGCCTTTGGAGCCACTCCATGCTCTGATAAGCTGTTAAAACGCTTTCGTAACCTATAATATTAGTGGACCCAATGAAGAAACCTCCTATGAACAAGGTAGACCATTTTTTCTATGCTTAAGTTGACGGAAGTGTGTGTCTTCTTCATATATTGGGCATGCTTTATGCCCCTTCATACTATGCTTTGACAATTTTTTTGTACGTAGGAAATTCATTTATCGTAGTGAAAATCATTGCACATAGCTTGAAGGATTCCTTCTTATATGCATCAAACAAATCTATACATTTCTCTCACAACTTCTTCAAGTCCTCAATCACCTGATATCATTTCGTGGCTGTTTTGGTCAAAAATCATCATAGAAAGCATGCATCACCTACTTTCATTTTGTTAGATATGATTAGTTTTGATGATGTCAAATATAAATGCCAAATGATGTTAGAGCAAAAATGTTACATCTTGTATTTATCTTATACTTTAAATGACTATTATGTTTAATGTGAAATATATCTTATAGATTTGTCAAACAAAGATGAGAAAATATCAAGTTGAATTATAGAGGAAGATTGTAACATTCCACCTTTTATTCACCAATAAATTTTGTATGTAATTGAGACATTTAATGGAATATAATGGTGAATGGTGGTGCACATAAAATGATAAATACTCCAATCAATAGTTACAAGCAATTTGGTTAGGCTAGGACACAAAGGAGTAACTCTTGTCTACTTAAAGGCCTAACATTATAACCTAAATTGAAGCATGGAAGAGCATAAATATTGGCCCAATATATATGTTCAAACTTGGCCCAAAACGAGGAAAAAGAGCAGGCCATGATTTATTACAATAAATCACAAAATATAATGGTAAAATGGTAAATTGTCATAAAGTGAGAACCTAATTATTTCCCCTTTTACTAGGCCAATTTATGGCTAAATGAGGGAAAATGATGATTTAGTAATAAATATATAAATTGGAGCATTTATGTCTAAGGAAAAAGATGGAAGAAAAGTTAAAAGTAAATATGGATTTATGTAATTATATGGAAGATGAGATTATAGGAAAAGCAAGAAGAAAATTTTATTTCCCTTTTTCTCTTGATTTTCAGTCAAGTAAATGAAAGCAAGGAAAACATGATTTACTTGGTTCATATTAATTCAAGGAGAAATAATCATGTGCACATGGTTAATTAAGCCATAAAGCAATATTAAACAAAAGCAAGAAGAGATATTTCAAGAGGCAATTATCCCTTTCCTTCTTCCATATTTCGATCAAGTTAGAAAAATAGAGAGAGAGAGAAGAGAGGTTGAAGAACATAAGAGCAAGAGAAAAGGAGGAAGCTCAAGAAGGCAAAATCCAAGGTAAGATGTTGGAAATTCAAGTGTTCTTGCATTCTAATTCATATAGAACCTTTTCTAATCTCTTATGCATCTCGAAAATCAAGTTTAGCAAGAAAAATCCAAGAGGAAGAAAGAGAAAAAGTGGAAGAATCAAGATATAATCTTAAGAACCTTGATCCTTGAGGTTAATATATTGTTGTTATAGTGGTTATTGTTGTCGTTGGCTTGATTTTCATTATTTTTGAAAAATGGGAGAATAAAACCCTAGATTGTTATGCTGCCAAAATTTCCATGAATCATGTTCATTGATTTCTTATATGGTTAATCATTTGATTATAAGTGAAAAGGAAGTGGTTGATCAAGAGAAATCAAGAAAACACAACTTCCCTTTTTGGGTTGCAAGCTTTGGCTAAGAGCAAACCCTAGGGTTATAGTTGGAATTTGGTATTTTTGATGGTTCCATTGGATTCATAAGGGAAAATTGTGGGAGAATACATGTGTTCATTATTTTTGGATGAATATGTATGAATTTGGAACTTTTAGAAGCTAAGAGGAAGTGTTATTTAAATTGGTTTCCTTAAAGCAGTTTGGTTGTGAAATAACTTTTGTTAGTTAAACCTAGTCCAAATATTATTAAACTTTATAGACATAAAGTAGACAGGTAGAGCTTTAATTTTATGGGTAGAGCATAATTTTTGGACTAGTAGATTATTAAAAGATATGATTTTCAAGTATAAGCCCTATTTTTGGAAGAAAATCTGGAATAAGGGATGATTGGCAAATTTATGGGAATAATGTGATGATAATAGCTAGACGTGAGTATTTTTTCCATCAAATTACACTTAACGATATTTACATAGAATTTGGAACCAATCAATTTGGAATTTCTTAGAATTAATTATGAATTTTCAAATTTGACTGAAAATTTAGCAATTTTTTGGAAAACTGTGAAATAGAACTATGCAGAAACTGCTATAACTATGTTAGATAACTGATAAAATGTGATTAAAAGGTAATAGTAATGCAAGTAATAACCAATTACTTGTAAACTTTAATTGATAGGTATTGATAATAGCCCAAGCCAAATTAAGGGTATTGGAAAAGAAGTAGAGCAGAAAAAGGATTCAAGTAGTAACTCTTTCTTTCATGTACTATATGAATATCTATATGCTTTGTGTGTGCCATCTTCTGTGATATGAGTACAGTGTTTGTGGTACAAACATAATTCTTAGGCCACATTACCTAGTTGTGATATGGGATCAAACTGAGGTGCAGAGATAAGCTAGGGTCGCAAACAGTCACTTGAACTTGGATGTTTGTATGTCAAATTGGAGATTTATGAAATATAAATATGCATGTTGTTTGATTTGCCCTTGTGTGGCAGTGATATTGTGCCCCTGTGTAGCAGTGATATTGTGCGAGGTGTTTCATTGGTCTAAACTTGTCCAAATATTCTGAAACTTTGGAGGATTTAATAGTGGCTAAACCTAAATATTTTTCCTCAAATTTAAATTGAAAGATCTTCATTTAGGCTTTAGAATCATTCAAATTGTATTTTTTGTAGAATTAAATGAGTTTCCAAATTTGATTGAAAAATCTGTCAGTTTCTTAAAAACAGTGAAACTGCATTGTACAAAATTGTATTGTGTAGAAACTGTTATAACTACATTAAATAACTAGCAGCATCCAATTTAAAAGTAGTAATGCTACAAGTAATAACAAATTAATTTTAAGTTTAATTTTGATAGGAATTGAAAATAGCTGAACCAGAACAAGTTTTGGAGAAACCCCAAAACTGAAAAAAAAGTCAGATAGTAGCACTTTCCTTCCTATACTATGTAATTATCTATATGTTTGTGTATGCCATCTTCTGTAACATGACATTAGCCTAGTTGTGATCTGGGGTCCAATAAAGGTACACGCGAACAAACTGAGGATTCAAACTTGTCGTTTGACCTTTAACACAAGTTAAGCCAGGGTCTAAATAATGATTTAGCCTTGGATAGTAATAGTATGCATACCACATGAGTTAACATCTTATATGATATGGCATATTGCATATTTATTATTGCATTTTATATGTTTAAATTTTCTTTTACTATTGAAATTCTCTTGAATCTCACCCCTTTTTCTAAAATACAAAACCTTAGAGCTGAAGCAGATGTCTTGAAAGGCATGATGGTAACTTTTGATTATTAGGGTCTTGAAGCTCTCTAGTGCTGCTATAGTTTGTTTTGCTTGTACTTTTTGCCACTTTTAAATGCTCTATGCATTTCTATATATTTACCAAACCCTGCGGGGATTCCCTTGTAATGTATACTTGTACTTAATATCAGTATTATTTTCACTATTTCTGTATGCCTGGTGGAACTTTATGCTTATCACTCTACGAATATTGAAATGTTAAGGGGTTTGACAAAGGGAAGTTATAAGGAATCGGTTGGCATAAGCTAATAGAGCTAGTATCTATGTTTTGTATAGGTATATAAAAATTTAAGCATGCTTAACTCAGGGTAATCACAGGATGTGTAACCCCTTGGGAAGCCTATTGTATAGTTAGGGATTAATGTGTAAAAGAAATAAAACCCTATTATACAGTAGTTTTAGCATATATGATGTGAGTATTATCTTTAACTGCTATAAATACATGTTATGTGATATGTATGGCAAACTTGTGTACCTGAAATTTTATGAAATGACAAAAATGCCATTGTGTTCATATGAAATTTATTTCTTCTCTATTTTCATATAGTGAAGTATAGAGATGGCACGAACAAGAAGTGGCGGTAGAGGCAAAGCTGGAGGTAGACATCGGAATAATTAAGGGGCTTGTACAAGCAAGCTATACCTAATCTGATGCAACAAGCAAGCTAGCTAGTACAAGGACAAGAGAAATATTAAGGGGTTTGACAAAACCAAGCAAGCTAGTATAAGGACAAAAGGAATTATGGTGACATCTAACCTTGCCATATCTTGCGCTTAAATGAATTACATATTTGGATAATGAATACTTTTCCATTATTGCATTCCATTAGCAATTAATATTTGTGGTTTTCAAAATGTTTTCATATTGCTAAATAGACCAAAAGTAAGGTTAGTGACTTCAAAAACTGGAAGTTAATATTTTTGTATCAAAAAGTCAAAAATGATTCATGTCAAACCCTTTAACATTTAGATATTCATAAAGTAATAAGCGCAAAGTTCCATAAGGCATATACATAAACAATAGAAACATACTGATATTAAATGCCAGTTTACATTACAAGAGAATCCCTGCAAGGTTTGATAAATATATATAAATGTACAGAGTATTCAAAAGTAACTAAATTTGGATGCATAAATAACTATAGTAGTAACAGAGTGCTCCGGGACCCTAATCATCGGTAGCCACTATCTTGCCTTTTAAGATGACTGTTGCAGCTATAAAGTTTTTGTTTTGAAAAAGAATAAGATTTAAGAGAATCTCAATAGCAACATCCTTTCGAACATATAGAATTTGAAAATAAATATGCAATGTCATGTCATATAAGATAATCGAAACTATGTATACACTTATCCAAAGCTAAACGACATGTTTGCACCTTGACCTACACGGCGCCCTTGTGGGGTCCCTAACCATAACTTGGCTAATTTGTGTGTCCAAGACACTTGGCTCATGTTACAGAGAATGACGTATTCAACATTTAATAATCACATAATATATACAAGAAGAAGTTACTACCCGAGTCTTCTTCACATTTTCCCGATTGTCCTATACTTTAGTTCTGGCTCGGTTAAATACAATTCCTAACAAAATTAAAGTTACAAATAATACTGCTTTTAAATTAGATGTCGTTGGTTATTAAATATAGTTATAACAGTTTCTGCACAATATAAGTCTTTACAGTGCAGTTTCACTCTTTTCCAGAAACTGATAGATTTTTCAGTCAAATTTGAAAATTCATAATTAATTCTAAAAAATCCAATTTGACTAATTCTAAAGCCTAAATGAAGATATTTCAATGTAAATTTGAGGAAAAATAGTTAGGTTTGACCACTGCAATCATACCATTCCCAGTAATTCGCCAAACTCTACTATTCTAGTTTGCATTCTAGAAATATGGCACAACTTCAAAAATTCATATAATCAAATGTGCTTGTCCAAAAATTAAAAAATACCTATAAAAGTAAATCTATATGTCTCTACTTTAATCCTGCCATGTTTTAGAATTTGTAGACAAGTTTGTGCCTACAAAATATATTACATAACATTACTAACTCATAGGAGGCAGATCAAACAGCATGCATGTGACACCATGTCTCTAATAATCCCAGATTATCCAATATTCTAAAAACATTCATAAATTCACAATCTCAACTCAGAAGTTAAACCTAGAGTTGAGAGGGTTTTTCATAGGGTAAAAACTTTTTCAATCTTTTTCACACATTTTACTACGTCACTAAGTCTCATCAGCTTTTCTTTTTGTTATATCAGAGTTTGCGAGCGTACTCTGCTTAAGACTCACTTTCGTTCATTTATTATGTACATAAAAATGTATAGCTAAACAAAGCTATCAAAATGTCTAAATTGAATACAACACAGTGCCTTGCACTTCAATCTTCAATCTTCCTTTGTAATTCCTCTTTGCATATCTCCATGCATTCTTTACCTGTCTAAATGGTTGGTAGGGAGGAATGAGATTCGAAGAATCTTTGTACCAAACAATGCTAACAAATGCATACAAGAAATGTTTTGTGCATGACATGCTTGCTTACATAAATTCATGCCAACATAATGACATATATCCATGCTCAATGTTTCATATGACATACTCATGGCCACATTACAAATAGAGATAGAGCTTTACTCATTCACATATGCTTCATACAATTCATCAAAGTAATCAACACATCAATACAAAAGCACATATATCAAGATATGCAAGTTCAAAAAGTTCACTACCCCTTCGACTTTGCGTCCTCCTCTTGTATATTGGTCTTCCAACCATTGACTCTTCTTAATCACTTTATGGCCATAGATAACCAATCATATCATTAGGGCCATGATTCAAAGCTCTATTCAACCTTCTTTAAGTCTGCTTTCAAGGAAAAATATAGAGATTAGCTATGCGTACACCCATTAACATAGAATTTGCCTTTTCTAGTCTCTGTTTCAGAATTTCAGTCTTACATGAATAACTTTAAAAATTCACCATTAATTATAGGAAACTCCTAATTGAGTGGTTCCAAATTCTATGTGAAGCTATTTAAGTTTAATTTCACATAAAAATAATCAATTTTGGCCATCACAACTAAAATATTTCCACAATTTAACAAAACATCACTGTTCTAGATTTCTTTCCAAAACAATAGGGCCAAAATTCAACAATTTATATCTCTCAACATACTTGTCAAAAAATTACAAAATACCTATCAGATTAAATCTATATGTCTCTACTTTAATCATGGAAAGTTTCCGAATTTTTGGATAAGGTGCACCCTATGAAATAGCTTATACAATGTCACTATTTAGATAAGGCAAAATCAACAATATGCACACACTTAGTTCATAAATCTCCAAATTCATATACAAGCATCCAAAAATCATGAATACTTGTATACCTTCATAATTTAATTTTCCTCCTAAAGCCAATGAAAGGATCAAAATTATCAAATTCCTACTCCTTCTACATGAAACAGTATAAGGCAGATTCAAATATTCCCGTAAGTAGTTTGTTATTATCTCTTTTTCTCTTACCTAATCACTTCCTTTCTACTTCTAATCAAACGATTAGCTATTTAGACATTCATTGGATATCATTTAGCCATTGAAAAAACCTTTTTTTATGAGAATCAACAGTATCCAAACAACAAACCAATCGGTTCAAAAGGAAGCTTACACTTACCTCTACACTT
The DNA here is from genome assembly GCA_037074505.1 of Albizia julibrissin. Taxonomy (NCBI): domain Eukaryota; kingdom Viridiplantae; phylum Streptophyta; class Magnoliopsida; order Fabales; family Fabaceae; genus Albizia; species Albizia julibrissin. The sequence goes on along the minus strand of CM073477.1, from coordinate 54,186,956 downwards.
TTCCATAGATAGTTCAAAATTTCGGTAACACTCCAGCCAGTGAGATGGTACCAAACACCTCCAAACAAGAATCTAAAACTATAGAAATAAAGCTCATGATGAGTAAAAGAATGTTTGTGAAGGGAACTTTGAGAGAAGACGTCGATTCGACAGTGTTTCTGTAGACTAAAGTTTCTCTCTCTTCCTTTCTCCATTTTCATCCAACTCTCTTCTCTCTTTATTTATGATTTCTACACGTAGGAATAAGGAAGAAGATGATGAAAGAATGGTTAAATGAATTAACCAATTCACTTTTCCAAGTGTCAAGCTCCCATTGGTCCAAAGGCTATGTCTAATTGTGTAGATATTCAATTGGAGTGGTTCTAAAGGCTATGTAACCCTTATTGAGTCTAGTTGTAATAAAAAATATAACCTTTGGACAATTGAAATCTCACTCTTTTTCAGAATTTTAATCTTTGGATGCTGCCATAGAAAATAGCCAGTTTCACTAGGCTAATTTCAAAACTTCATTTTTCTTTGTGTATAGGTCTAAATAACTTATATGCCATACCATATTAAAGCTTGAAAAGTATACTTTTATTCTAAAAATTTTCATAATTGTTTGACATCATTTACCTGTTGAAAAATGTCACATAGTCACTACTGCCACACCAGGAATTTCACAGGTAGCAATACTACTTTGTGTTCCACTTTACTACATTGTGTGTGACTTCTAATTACTTTATTTTGTTACTCCCAATGCTCTTTAATACCCCCAAGGGTATAAATAAATTCAAGAAATAAAATCATGCCTTACTAGGACACTTGTTAATCTCAACCCTCTCGTCCCAAAATTTGGGATATTACAGTAGAGCTGCAGGAATGGCCGGAGAAAGATAGGCTAGAAAGCAATGAAAATGGAATGGTCAGATAGAACAATCAAGTAGTAAGGAAAAAAGGGGCGAAATAGATAATGATAAGATATTACGTTATGAAAGTATGACCCATTTTTGAAAAAAAAGGAGGCCTATCTTGTCTTACAAACTCTAGTACATGTTAAACTAGTAACATTGAAGAGGAAATAAACACAAAGGAAATAGGCTTGCCTACTTACATAGACCCATATCCAAGAATACTTACAATAAAGAATATCAAGAACATACAAGAACATACTCCCTAAATACACGTCACCTACCTTACTATCCTAACTACCTATATAAAAAGGAATTTGATGGATGCCTTAGTGTAATAATGTTCAATGGGAAGGCCATAGAACTCTATCCAGACATTCATACTTGTGATGATGATAGCATGAATTAGGACGTTAAGTTCCCAAAGAGATAAGATGTAGAGAAACCCTTATAGATCACCATATTCACTAGTAAAGAAAGAATATACAGTCCATCTCATAATGGAAATAGAACACAAAATAGTTACAATGATCTTGAATAATTGAGACTAAAACCCAAAGATGCCAATGGATAGATGTGAGAGATTGAAATTTCGATTCATGGATGTGGCGATTGTGTATAATTTCAATGTAAAGGTAATGTATCATCGGTAATATTTCAAGCAAGATTTTAAAGCAGAATGGTAGTCAAAACTCATAATACATCAAAGAGCTTATTAGGAGCAGAGCAAGGCAACTAGAAAGACTAAGGGAGAAGATGGTGAAGAGGTTAGCTTAGACTAGAGGAGTAGAGATACAAAAAGATGCAGATAGAACAACAACTTAATGTTGAAGTATCAGAAGAGAGAAAAGCTCTCCCATTTCTAGCATTTTTCTATTTAATTATATTTGAGAGACACACACACATATGGATGTATGATGTGAAACAGAAAAAAAGAAAAAGAATTGTGATAGAAAGAAATAGAGAGAAGAGAGAGCATAAGAGGAAGTTGAGAGATAAAAATGTAGTCTAAGTTCAATAATCAATAAGTCAAACTGTAAAGTAATATTTATATCCTAACTAATAAAAATAATTACAAAATAAATACTAATTATTAAAAGCAACCTAAAGCTAATTATTAAAATAAATATTAAATAAATGAATGTCACATCATTGCCCTTGCGTAATAAGAACTTTACACCAAATATATAAAAAATGCTTCCCTGGGGAGGTGTTTAAATCCCTAACATGAGAGGAGGGACAGTTCCTGGTTAGGTCTCGAGGTAGAACCCGCCTAGACTAGCCATCGCACGTCTAGGATGGGGCGGCGGGCCGTTACACCATCAATTTGGGGTGAGACATTCATGAGAACTTTAATTGGGTATTGAAGAGCTCCCAAAAGGTTAGAAGTAGCTAACAAATTTGACATCTCTATATGATACTAAAGTGCTGGCAGACCATGAAGACACACAACCTCTCTGAAGTATAGCTTTACAAGGTGAGATGCATTTATAGTTCTGCTGCTAGGTATATAGTGTGCCATTGTTAACTGTGTGCATACTCTCTGCAAGTACACGGGTCGTGTTAAGTAATAAAGTTATGAGTAAAGTATCATTCCCACGAGGATTTGGTTCCAAAAATCGGTTAAATAGCGATTATAGCACTTTCGCTTAATTCAAGTTGCACAATTATTACAGTGGAGAAAAATAGAATTATAAACTAAAAGGAAAATATAAACAAGTGATTTATGAACTTAAAAGGACGCAATGGGAGATATGATTGTTAATCCCTCTTGTATTTCATAAGTACTCATTCAAATCCCCACAATATGAACTCTCAATGATGGATTATGCTAACCAAGGTCACTAATTTACCCATAAGTGCTCTCTCAAGTCTCCAAATAGGTGTTTAGCTTAATTATTTCATTAATCTCTTAATTGAAGAATTAAGCCCATCCTACACTGCAAAACCTATGTGGTTATATGAGGTCAATGAGTATATCTCTACCTCATAAACAAAACCATCCTTCCAACCTATCGATTTCAAGTTCTCACACGATTAAACTCAAGTTGCACACTTAATCTAGCCCTCTCAAGCATCAACCAAGTGAACCTAACAACCTCATTGCTATCTAATCAACAAGGAGCATTAAGAATAGAGTGAAAACAGTATAATCTAACCATTCATAATAAATATAAAGAGAAAATGAGTACTTAATTCATACAAGGGTTCAAAATAATCCAAACAATAAAGCTCTAGCTATACATGTTCATAAAACCCATAAGAAATAGAGCTTACATCAGATACAAAGCAGAACAAGAGGGAAAGATAGCAGAAGAAGAGGAAAAACCAAGAGGAGAAGCTCAAATCTCTTCAAAGCTTCAACATCTAGCCCAATCTCCACCTCCAAGCTCCAAACCCTAGTAGAGCATTGTCTCCAAGGCGCTTTCCAGGTCCAGGATCACGCTCTAATACGTTAATTTAGTATTTATAGGCCCTAAAATCCGAGTTGTCATCAAAACGTGTTTATGCTGTTTTCAAGCATTGGCCGCAGCCAAAGGTTCTTGGCAGTGGCCAAAATGTCTCTGGAAGTTGTTTGGCTATGGCCAAAAAGTTTGTGGAGTTTTTTGGCCGCGGCCAAAGATTGTTGGCCGTAGCCAAACTTCCCTAATTATTTTAGCTATGGCCAAGGAAAATCCTTGTCCGCGGCCAAGATTCTAGCATGAAGCTTTTGGCCTTTTTCCTCCCTTTCTTTCTTTTCCATGATGTTTTGACTTCATAAGCTCCTACCTACTTCTTGGTCATCTATTTGTGCCTCCAATGACTCATTTGTGGCTCAAATGTTAACCTATTAACATAATAAAATCTATAAAAATAGTGTTGACATAATTTTAATACAATTTAGGGAGTTAAACAGATAATTTATATCATTTTATCACAACTGTCCCTGTGCACATTACTTTTGCACATTTATCATCAATTATCTATGAATTAACTCAAAATATATGCAAAACTAAAGGTAAATGTGTCATTTTGACAGGAATTTCATGAGGTTAACAACCATCTTTGAGAACCTATTAACAACAACCAAAATAGAGTTGTGTCCTTGCACTATCTTAGGCAGGTGCAGTGTTGAGAGAGAATCTGAGCAACATCACACTTTATAAATGCCAATAGAACCTGTTTTCTACTAAGGTTGTGGTCTTTTGGATGCCAAAGTGTTTAGGTAAGCCTCTAGCATGTAATTCCCATACAATCGCATATTGAAGTATGGGAGACATGCAACTTTAACCCTCAAAATATGTAGTCATCATCAACTAAGAAATCCACATGCATGTAGAGGATCAACAACCTCTCAACTTTTCTTTCGTTCCAAACGGAAAACATTGAAAAAGTACAAATCTTGTCCTATAACTTTATAAGATACATCAGTTTGGTTTCTTGATTTTACAAAATATCTTTTTAGTTCTATAACCTAACAATCATTGTCTCAAATAATAGTTTTTATAACAATTATTGTTATTTTGAAAATTAAACTTAATATATCAACTTTTGATAATGTTTTGTCTATATTTAAAATTTTATTGTCAACATTTTTTGTTAAAGACATTAATATTAAAAAGACTAAAAAGACACTTTATTAAAATTTAAGCCAGGATTGAAAAGGACATATGGTGCAAAATCACATGAATAATTCTGGGAGATGGACGTGCATAGCACATATCAGTAGTGGACCATTTTAACTCTTTCCAATAAGATCATAGTTTGTGAATATATTTCTTGTTGTCCAGGTTCTGACTTAGATATTTGCTAATCCAAAATAAAGGTGGCACATGCTTAATCTATGTATGTATGATAATGCGAGTTTGCATTTGTTGATTTCTAAATTATCACTACGTCGCTGCTGGTCGCAAAACAAAATTAATTATATCGCCTAATACAATGAATTTAAAATGCTAATTAATACTTTTTTGGTGTGTTTTATCAGCAAAATTCTTACTGATGGATGGTCCTATATATAAGAAACAATTTGTGTTTGTTTAATAAGAATTTAATACATTTTTTCATTTTTAGCCCCAGTTAAATGTATGTCTCACTTGTCTCTTTTTTTTTCACTTATTCACTCTCATATTTTTTCCACTCATCCTTTCTCTCACTCATTATATTAATAAATAAATGTACGCTTTTTAAAAAAATTGCACCTGTTACACATTTATTTATTTTAAGTAATTTTAATTTAACCAATAGTTTACTTTGCCTCATTTGAGCAATTATGTTGTTTATAACAGGCAGGAGGGAATACTTTTTCAATCATTTCAAAAGGGGAAATTATTATAACGTTATAAGAAAGAGATGTAATCATCAAAAATTTTACAACTGACCAATATGCAATAACAATTTCTAGCTCATAAAGGAAATGATAACATGTTCATGTTGCTCATTTGTCACTAGGATTTTTTTGTAATGAAATTCCTTCATTGGGATTTTATAGTAATTATCCTTATTAAAATATAAACATTTTCATCAACAAGATTTTTTTCCTACAAAGCACAAATAAAACATTATTAATTACATAAGGGCACACTTCAGCCAAATACCCAATATAAAATGACATTTTTGTTTCAATTGCGTAAAAATCATCTAATTATTTGATTTTAGGAAAAATTACATTTAGGTTCCAAGCAAGCAGAGAAATCATGAAATTGTCCCTTGAAATCACAAAATGAAAAAATGGTCACATTGACAACTCTAAGTACTAGTCATTGACAACTTGAGGGGCACCATTGACAACTCCTTAAGACTATTTTTTCATTTCACTATTTTAAGAGAACATTTCTTCATTTCTCTTCTTGTTTGAGACTTGAATGTATTTTTCCCTTGATTTTATGATGCATGCATATACATAAACACTGTATATTTATTGATAAAAACCCTGATGGCAAAGATATGATAACTCTACCTTTTTCTTTCCCAAACAAATATCCATTGGTTTCTTGCAACTAACTTATCATGCATGAAGTAAAACAGTAGCTAGAATGATAGAATAATACTCCCTCTGGTCTATATTATAAGAAGTCTTTTAGAAGGAAATTTTGATCCAACATATAAGAGATTGACAGAGTAATTCATCCCCCTCCCCCCCCCCCCCAAAAAAAAGAAAAAAAATAGTTTTACACCTTATAGGAGAGAGATAGGTAACAGAAAATAAATATATATTCAAAAACAATATTCTTTGATAAGGGTAAAAATGGTAAATTTTTTCAACTTAAGACATATTAAATGACTTAACTAATATTTCATGGTTCATGTGAATTAGTTAATAATGTCTTATATTTTGCACCAAAGTACTATCCTACCAATAACCTATTCACGTTACTAAAATTAAAAACTGTGGTAGAGAGAAATAATATATATATATGTATATGTATGTATGTATGTATGTATATGTATGTATATATGTATATGTATGTATGTGTGTGTGTGTTCACAAGAATGTGATTATTTTCTTGATCTAGTGTCCAAAATGAGTACTCCCATACCGAACTGGATTAGCATAGGCATGTCGTAATAATAAATAAAATATAAAATAAATGAAAAAAATCAAGAGGCTCAGGTCCCTCAAGCTAATTCGCCTAGATAAGCTTAATAATTCAAACAAAAATAAGTAACATTTGCGTGATGCTGCTGTCACCCAGAATTCACCTACCTAGAAGCCCTTCTTTTATCTTAACACTCATTAATTCTTAAAAACCTTCTTTCTCAAGTTCAATATGCACAAAAATGAGTAAATTCTTTTTTAATCATTAATTATAATATGTTAGAACAAAATACAATCAGGGAAATCCATATGCACCTAGCAGAAAAACTAGGATTGAGATGTGAAAGGATTAATCTGCCAAGTAGTCTCAATATTATATTGTTGCCATAGAAACCCATAAAAAACGAGCATAAAGCAACAAGAAATACGTATAACACTATCATATGCATTTTTATTTTATTAATTTGATCAAGGGTTTCCCGCTCGATATTTAAAGGGCAAAATGTTCTTATCTTTATCCTAACAAATGTGCTTTTTGTTATTTATATTTGTGTTTTTCTTCTTATAGAGGTGATACACTTTATTATCTCAACCAATAGCTTATTGGTGTCATATGCATAATTAATAACGGAGAAATGAAGCGTTTTACATTTTATAATATTTGTCACAAATTATTTTTGGGTTTCGCGTGCTGACTATCCAGGTCTTGCAGTCTAGTCACCTGGCTTAAAGTTTGCTAGCATTTAAATATTTGTTAATTATAATCATTACATATTGTGAACCCAAAAAACAAAAATCATTACATATTTCTTCGGTTTGAAACATGTTCGAAGTTAGAATTGCCGAGACTCATAATTTTGACTATTTTACGTAAAAGTTTTATATTTATAATTGTGACGGCTTATGCATAATCATATTTATTTGACGAGACTGGAGCCAAGAGAATAATTTATTTCAAATTTTGTTTCTTTGAGTCTATATTAAAGAATTTAAAATTCATTATGAATGTGTGCGTTATGCATACGGATGAGAAATAAGTTTAGGTGGGAATTTCCATTTGTTGAGCAAAAATATAATTAGTATAATATTTTACTCATATTTTATTAATGACCCTCTCCAAGTTAAATGCAATCAAATTATAATCAATAAAAAATATTGCATATATTTAAAAAATATTATAAATATGAGTTTTTCATATTCGACAAATCACAGACCACATTTCTTAAGAGGTTTGGCTAATATAAGTGGTATATGTTGTTCACGTGGAAAATCGTTGTTGCTTGATGAAGTTGAAAATCTGGAAGCCAAGTATGAAGGACTAATCATACTTGTAAAAATTATATTTAAGTGAAAATTAATTGTTTAATTTTAATAGTATATAGAGGCTCTGGTATGTGAATGCAGATGAAATGAAATGATGAAACTATCGCCTAATGTAACTCGAATAGGGAAGATTTAAATTTTGTTGAATGTAGTCTATCTAATAATATGCCTAGAAGAGAATGCCATAAATCTGAAAAATTGATAAATTAAAGACATGTTGTCCAACATTCTAGAGGAAGCTAGAGGGCCAAAATTTGCTTTGTTTTTAAAAAGAGTATGATACTATGAAAATCTTTTTAAGGACAAAATGGCACCAAACATTACTTAGGATACAAAATTTTACTAAAAAATTATTTAAGGATAAAATTCCACTTTTTAAGTCATTCTTATTAATAAAATCACACACACACATATATAATATGTGTGTGTGTGATGAAATCAAAACATCTTTGTAACCCGTCAGAAAGGGCATTTTAGCGCAATATTATAGGTCCATTCGATCCATTGCATTCTAATATAGATGTGAGCATCTATATGTAAATGAACCAATAGTTCTAAAACCTCCAATATTAATATTGCCGGCAGGAAAAAAAACCCCTCCAATACCATAGTCCACTACTTAATTAATAAGCCGTGACTACTATTGGGTCGTCATAAAACCTTTTCTTCTACTACCAACTTTCCCTTCAAATCCCTTACCCCAGAAAAGTTAAAGCTCTGTGTGTGCCTCCTCTAGGGCACATAAACCATGTGCATGACCCTAGTCCTTCCCATCTGACTATCTCCAGTACTTGTAAAGCCATATTCCCTGTATAGTTTAATGGCTACTTCATTATCTACCTCCACATCCAAAGAAACCTCCGAAATTCGCTCCTCTGAGCAGACATTAAGTACATGTTTCATTAGCATTTTTCCTGCATACACCATAATATTCACATGAATCATATTAGAACCAAACTCAATGTTAATAAAATTCAACTTGAAAGGAATTAAGTCATATTGATGCATTATGTTTCTCATGTCAAACCTCCTTAACAAAAGCAAGGCATCATAGAGCCCCATCCTGGGCATGGAATGGTGGGTACGTGCAAGAAAGATAGTCTCAAGTAGGGGTGGAAACAGGCCAGGCGGCCTGGCCTGTTTTCGGCCTAATCAGGATTGGCCTGTCAGGCTAAAAGGCCAGGCTCAGGCCTGTTTTGAAGCCTGTTTCTATAAACAGACCAGGCCTAGGTTTACTGACAGGCCTGTTAGGCCTGTCAGGCCGGCCTGTTAAATTATAAAAAAAAACTAAACATGTGGTGTGTGTGTCATGAATTAATATTTACTGCTTCAGCCACTGTTCACACTAACCCTAAATCACATTCCCAAACACTACACTACCCAAGCCAAGCGGCCACTCTCTCTCATCTCATCTTCTTCTCGTCTCCGACCCCTCTCTCCTCCGATCTCAGCAGCAAGTCCAGCAAGCAGTAAGTCCGATCTCAGCTGGCTCTCTCCTCCGACCACTCTCTCCCTCTCCGCCTGATCTCTCGCTCGTCTCCAGCTGTTGAATGCCCGACAGTCCTCACCTTTTGGCCGACAGTCCGACGATCTCCCTCTCGCAACTATAGGTATGTCGCTCTCACTCAAGATCTGGGAAGATACCAGAAAAGTTGCTTCCTTTAACACTTCATTTCTCATCATCGTTTATCACGCCAACAACGCCACTCCCGACGAAGACGTTGTCATCATCTTTACTCTGAACTTAGACACTGCCGGTGGTAGCCTCGCCTCCTTCCAGCTATTAGCCATCGTTAGCCACTGATTACTGAGGTTCTGGGCAAAGGTGGTGATTCTATCAGGTCAGCTCTCTTCTTTCTTTATGAAATTTTATTTAGGATTTTAGAGCTCTTACCTTGGAAATATGGATCTGGAGCTTTGAGCTGTGTTGAATAGCTGATAGAAAGTTGTGTAAGAATGTGTAGGATTTTGTTTGAAGTGATGATAGTGAGAATAACTCAGACTTTTACCTTGAACATAAACATCGATAGAAGTATTGTGTGAAATATTTGGGAAAGATGAGTTCCTATCAGTTCACATTATCTAATTTGATTGTCGGTAAAAAAAAACATTGTCCAATTGGATCAAACTGTATCCTGATTAATTGTATCCAACCAATTATTTGGTGACACCATATTCAAATAAAAGTGAAGGGAAGATCGTAGTGTAAGGCACTTGTAATACTCTTCATGACTCTAATGATGTCATTCTTATCTAGGGTTATGAAGTGTCAAAGAAGAGGTAATGGTTGGAAGATCAAGGTGTATGAGGAGGACATCAAGTAAAATGTAGTGAACTTGCCTAGCCTGCATGTATTTGATATGTATATTTTGCATTGATTTTATGACTGCTTTGCCTAATTGTGTTGAACATAGTTGATTGATTGAAGCTTTGTTATTTTTGTGCAATGGTCATTTATTTGCCATAACATTGAGCATGTTGATATGTTATTATGTTAGCATGAATATAGTAGGCAAGCATGTCATGCATGAACTATATATATATCTTGTATGCATAGTAGTATTGTTTACTACTGACATTCCTTTGAATCTCACCCTGCCCAAACCAACTATTTAGACTGGTGGAGAATGCCTAAAGATTTGCCAAAAGGAACTACAAAAGTGAAGGGAAGATCGTAGTGCAAGGCACTTATAATACCCTGAATTTTGGGACAAGTGGCTTGGGATTAAACTTGGATTTAATGGACTACTAGACCTTGGTTTAGTAAATGTCCAAATAAGGAATGGTATATTTCCCAAAATTCCCTTATATCGTTGGGTATTAAAAGGAAATAAAAGGTGAGGGCAAAATGGTAATTTTGCCATAAGATGAGAAATGATGGTTTTCCCTAATATTCTCAGAGATTTAAGATGAATGTGAATTAAAAGGTGGGAAATGGTTACTTGATAATCAATAAGCTTATGTGGGTGAATTATTATCAAGAAAAGTCAATAAGTGGAAAAGCTTAAGGCTTTGGTTGACCACTTGAGGTGGTATAATGGGATAATTTGAAAGTGAATTATACTCTCTTATTTCTCATTAATATTGGTGGAATGATGAAGGAAAATAGAAATGAAATTTGCTATGTAAGAAATGAGATAGGTGGACTAATTGAGTAAAGGTCACTGGATGATTTATTAAGTCATCATTCTTCATCATCAATTCTCATTATTTCTCATGCGATCAGAATTAAAAGGAAAAAGAAAGGGCAAGAGAATAGATGAGAATGAGAAAGAAAGAGAACGGACAAACGAGAACGAGAATGAGGAAGCGAACGAGAGAGAGAGAGAAGTGAGAGAAAGTGATATATCGCCGGAACTTGACCGAAACGGCGTCTTCTCTCAAAGTACCCAGTACAAATGTTCTTTTAATCATCTCAAGCTTCATTTCTATGAAGGTTAGGATAAGAGCTACTGATTTTGAATCTTAGCTTACTCATTGGGTAATTTGAGGAAATGATTATCACTTGGTACGATGTGGAGGTTCTCAAAGTTGAACGATATTCCGAGAATCAATTGCAATAAGTCGAATATGTTCTTTAGGAATATGAGATAGCCTAAGTGGCTTGAGGTATTGAAGTATAGTACAAAGAGGTGTAAGGAACCTCATACATATGTCTGGGAGTTGCTAGTTGTAAATCTAGCAGGAGGGAAAGATCTTAATCATAGACTTATCCCTTTGAGTTATGATTATTGCCTAGGGTAGAATCAATAACAAAAATCCAATAACTTGACCCCAGATGAGAGAGAGCAGACTATAGAACTGCTAGAGAAGAAGGACCTTATGAGATTTGAATTCCATTACAATGGTATTTCCATTTAGAGGCAACCAGTTGAACAGAACTACCTACGGAAGATGCTAATAGAAGAGGGCTACCTACAGGGAGTTGTGATTGGAGAAGACTATCTATGGGGAGATTTCATAGGAAAAGACTACCTACGGATGGTTTAATCGGGGGGGGGAGGGGGGTTGACCAGTCAAGAGACTGCATAAAGCACCAAGTGTAGTACTGTAGTATGAAGCCGTTATGATGTTGAACCATAGTATGCAGTCGCCGTAAAGGCAAACCATGGCGTGAAGCCACCATGAAGTTCAAACTATTGGGATTGATAGGCACATAGCGGAAGAATTAAAAATTAAAATTGCAAAAGTTTACCAATCCTAATTGCGGATCTATCAACGACATTTAAACCGAGTTAGAAAGGGTCGTACCTTTTTAAGTTTTTCCTTTTTAATCTTGAGGAACCAACTACTCAGATCAGCTCCCTCTACTAGTATCCACACGAATAGGACCCAACACCGGCAGCGTGCTAGCGCCTCCAATGCCCCTCTAGGGATTTCTGGTGGCTCTCCATTTTTCATCATCCGTAGAAAACCCTAGCTCTTATATTTTATAACTAGTAGGGTTATCTATTTTATGATGGATATTTGATTTTTAAAATTAATCTTAATTAATTTCAAAATCCTTATCATATTAATTAATATTTAATTTTTTTGATAAGCTAATTAAATAAATCTGGTTAATTAAATATGTCTAACAGGCTTAATTTAACCAATTTATTTAATTAGAATAAAGAGCCAATAGAATTTAATTTATCTTCATAAATTAAATATGAGATATTATCATATAATATCTTTATATATACACAATATAATAATATCATCATATAATATAATATTATCATATATTTAATATATATTATCAAATAATATATATATTATATATATAATATAATATTATCATATATATAATATATATTATCAAATAATATATATTATATATGTATTTATGTATTTCAAAAATACATGTGTATATAATATTATTAATTTTCTTTTCCAAATATAAATATATATATACACGCTTATAAATATTTATCAAATAAATATTCACACAACATGTGTATATAATAAATATATATTTAAAATTCGTTCACTCTAGATTAAACATTGTATTCATTGAATCTTAGACGCATCTTAGATTCAATGAATATGGACATTATAGCTCATGTTGGACTATTCTTATCTGCGACCCTGTAGGCCCATATGATGTTAGCAGTGGGCCAATGATTATACCAACCACAAGTCATAAGCGGCCTCTAGCAAGACATTACGACTACCAAATTCATATGAGGATCGACAATACGATACAACCTGTCATATAACCATATCACGTCCATTTTGTCACACGATATTTCAATCAAGGATGAGGCATGGAAAATGTCATCCTTCTATTCATGACCATTACTTTCTCGATCCTTGAGTAGTGTGACTATAAAAATGTAAACTCTTTTCCATCGTAGTATGGCCATACATTTCTCAGACTTACTCATCGAGGGGCCTAGTAATATCTCTCTATTAATGTGAGGGAAAAATTCCATCTTAACCATTCACATTCCTCTGGATGAAAACCACTAAGCCTGATTGTAGCCTTTATCATCACCCGGTTAAAGGTGACTTTTGACTAAGTTAATGCTTAATGACTATCATGTAGGAATCCATGATGATCTCAGGTCAAAGGGCATTGTGACGTGGTTATACATGAGGTAAGCTTATGACTTGATCTATGCAGCTTTCTGATAGCGGGTCGGTCTAGCACCTTGTACTCCTACCAGTGCCTAAGATTTTGATTCATATCTCTATACCTTATCAAACTCATACTGGTCTTATTTCATCTTTGCTCATGCATAGATGACTGACCAGGGACATTTACGATAATCATTATGATTTATCCAAGAATACAGTTATCACAGTGAACATGCGAATTATGTGACAACTAAATGGAGAAATTCATTGAATAACAATGTTTAAAGTACAATGATTAGCCCTTAGGGCACAATTTCCAACATCCTCCCACTTGCACTAGGTACAATTATTAGGTTACCTAATTCACATTGTCCTAACATGACGCTCATGCTTTGCTTGTGCAAGCTACTTAAAAGGAGGATCAGTAACATTGTCTTCTCCTGTTACTTTGTATATTTTTATATCATCTCCATCATTGATTTATATGATAATATGAAATCTCCCGAGTATATGTTTGGTCCTCAATAGCTTCGATATTGTCATAGAAGAAATCTATCTGATCCAAATGGTTTCTTTAGCTACATTCGATGTTGCTATATACTCAGCTTATATTGCAGAATCTGCTATAGTACTCTACTTGTAACTTTTATAGCTTACTGCACTACTATTCAAAAGGAATATATATCCAGATTGCAATCTAAGACCATCTGGGTCAGTTTGGAAACTTGTATCTGTATAACCAATTACACAGAGCTCATCATCTGATGCAACATATACCAAGAATAAGTCCTTAGTTATTCTTAGGTATTTTAGGATATTTTTTACAGCAGTCCAACGACCTCACTATTCTAACTTAGGCCTATTAGCCTCTTGAATCTATCTCTATAGATCTTAATCCCTAGGATATAAGTGGCTTCGCCTAAGTATTTCATCAAGAAAGACTTCCCTAACTAAGACTTGATACTCTGCAAGGTAGGAATGTCATTCCCAATGAGTAGGATGTCATTTGTATAAAGCACTAGAAATACAACTATGCTCCCACTAACCTTCTTGTAAACACAAGGTTTATCAATATTTTGAATGAATTCAAACTCTTTGACTACTTCATCAAAACAATGATTCCAACTCTGAGATGCTTGCTTTAATCCATAAATGAATCTTTGAAACTTGCATTCCTTACCAAAATCTTTTGGATGCATGAAACCTTCAAGTTGTGTCATGTACACATCATCAAGGAGCTTTCCATTAAGGAAGGCTGTTTTGACGTCCATCTGCCATATTTCACATCATAATATGCTCTGATAGCAAGAATGATTCTAATTGATTTGGCCATTGTAACTGGGGAAAATGTTTCATCATAGTCTACACCATAAGTTTGAATGAATCCTTTTACAACCAGTCGTGCCTTGAAGACATTTATTTTGCTATCTATGTCAGTTTTCTCCTTGAAAACCCAATTGCACCCAATGGTTTTTACACCTTTGAGTGGATCGACAACTAAGGTCTATACCTAATTGTTGTACATGGATTGCATTTCAGATTTCATGGCATTTAGCCATTTCTTAGAGTTTAGTCCAATTATGGCTTCTAGATAGGCGGTTGGCTCATTCTGCTCAATGAGCAACAACACATTACGACTTCCAGTAATCAGAAATTCATATCTCTAAAGCTGATGTCATGTCCTATTAAACCTTCGTGGGCCTTGTGTTACTTGAGGAGGCTCAACAACTTATTGTTAGTCTTCTCTATTTTCATTTGTGATTATGTGCTATCTTGTGACTCTCGAACTTCTTCGAGATGTACCTTACTCCTACTGGTTCTTTTAGATATAAACTCCCTTTATAGAAAGATACCATTCGAATAATAATGACTTTATTATTAGTGAGATTATAGACATAGTATCCCTCAGTTTCCTTAGGATACCCCACAAAAAGGAACTTTGAGGATTTATGTGACAATTTATAAGAGGCTTGTTGTTTAACATAAACCTCACATCCACAGATTTTAAGAAAAGAAAAACTGGGATTCTTCCTAGTCCATATCTCATATGGTGTCTTTTCAACTGCCTTCGATGGAACACAATTTAGTGTGAATGTAGTTGTCTCTAAGGCATGGCCCCAAAAGGACGGTGGAAGATCTGTTTAACTCATCATATATCGAACTATATCTAATAGTGTTCAATTCCTCTACTTAGAAACGTCGTTCCATTGTGGTGTTTCTAAAGGAGTTAATTGTGAGACTATCCCACAACTCTTAAGATGGTCAATAAACTCTTGGCTCAAATGTCCACTACCTCGATCAGATTGAAGTGCTTTAATTTTTTTTCCAATAAATCAGTGGCCCTCTGACTATACCCAGTAAAAGGTGCCTCTGTCATCTTTCCTAATAAGCAAGATTCACATGTATCATATGATTCAAAATCAAATGATTTAAAAAATCCATCTTGATGGAGTTTAGAAATGTGTTTCTCATTTATATAGCCTAGATGATAATGCCATAGGTAAGTTGGATTCAAATCGATTCACTTGATTCTTTTGGTTTTTCTTCTCAGATCTTTGAGGTAGAGTTTGCAATTCCTTTTCCAATGAATGGTTTCATTGTAGAAGAAGCATACTCCTTCCTTTGGCAGCTTTACCTTCTTGGCTGCAGGCTTAGTTTTAGGCTTGTTTGACTCTTTGGTCTTACCGCCTTAGCCATTACCCTTTCCCTTGTCCTTGCCTTTCCTTTTAATACCCTTTTCCTTTCTGAACCATTAAAACAATGCTGGGCTTTTCTAAATGTTATGCTCAACAGCTTTGAGCATCCCATGCAGTTTAGAAATTGATTTCTCCATGTTGTTCAAGTTGTAGTTCATGACAAATCGGTCATAATGTTCAGGAGTGAGTTCAAGATCAAATCTGTAGCTAACTTCTGGCTTATAGGAAATCCAAGCCTCTCAAGGTCATCAATATAGCCTTTCATCTTTAACACATGAATACTAATTGATGCACCTTCAGCCATCTTGTAGGAATATAAGGCCTTTGTGGTATCATACCTCTCTTGCCTAGCCTGTTGCTAGAACATTTCCTTGAGATGCATAATTATCTCATGAGCCTCCAAAAGTTGTAGATCTCTTTTGGAGGTCTAGAACCATGGTGGTGGCAAGCATTAGGCAACCTACATCCATAGAGTCATCCTTATGCTTCATGTAAGCATCTTTCTGAGCTCTTGGAGCATTAGTTGCAGGCTCTTTAGGAATAGGTTAATCTAGAACATATGCCTTTGTTTCCTGCTTGAGAAAAATTCTCAAGTTCCTAAACCAGTCAAAAAAGTGTGTTCTATCGAGTTTGTCCTTCTCAAGGACCGATCGTAGTGATAGTCTAGCAGTGTTACTAGTCGACATGATTCTACAATTAAAATATGCAAAGTTATTTAGTAATCTCCCACTAAATTAACCACCCTCAATGTTATAATTAGTAGGCTAAGATCCATAATTCGCTTAAATTTAAGTCCGCTTTGGCAGGACACTTAAATTCAAGTTATTTTGGTAGGTAACCTTTTTAGCAATTACATCATATGTAACTCTTAGATCTTTATGGGATTCGATCATTATATGATCTAGCATGTTTAATACCATCTAATGCCTTAAGACCCAAAATTGTTTTACTAATCTCAATTAAGTCAAAACAATAATGAATCATTGTGAGTAACACTATTACTCACGCTTGTTTCACCAAGATAACTCAAATGCATCCACTTTGGTGGAACCTATAATTGAGTTATCTATGTTTTAACAAGTATTCATTAATTGATGGCATTATGACTTAAGATTTTATTTAGGGGGCTTAATCAATTACTTTTATTTATATGAATGCAATCGTGGTTGTATCTCATACAAATAAATACATATAAACGCAAAAGTATGTATGCAATGATCTAATCAAGAGCATAATTCAAACGTGACACAACATGGCTTGCTTAACCTAAAATCCTCCCAAGCCAATGAGAGGACTTCTCTAAATAAGAAAAAGAAATACATTGAGAGAAACCTCATTTAAAAATACGAGGGGAGTGAGATGAGAAGAGAATGTACATCGAGACTATTTAGAGAAAGGCACGGCACGCAGGCTGTATTTAAATATTACAACTCTTGTAAAACTAAAGCCATGTTGTTTACCATACCCAAACAATTTTGAGAAGTAAACTATAACAATCAACAATTCATACAATATGAAAAGAAATAAATGTCATGATCAAGTTACGAATAATTAGCTATGGTAGTCCCACTAAACTATCAGATTTTTCATCTTAATTTGAAAAATCATAATTAAATCTAGAAAAATCTAATTTCAGTGGTATCAAAGTCAGGTCAATTATGCATTTAAATTGAGTTTTAGTGCTTTTTGTGTGCTTATATATGTGATATATAAGTTGAACATGATTCTAGAAGGGTTGGATTGAAAACCTAAAGATTAAAGTTATAGTAGTAGTGTTGCCAGATTTTCATTTTTTAGAGGCAGTATGATTGTGACGAATTTTCAAATGACCAAATCTTCTCCAATAACCATGAAACTTTATAGAATGAGATCAGCTCCCTCTACTGGTATCCACACGAACAGGACCAACCGGCAGCGTACTAGCACCTCCAATGCCCCTCTAGGGATTTCTGGCGGCTCTCTATTTTTCATCATCCGTAGAAAACCCTAGCTCTCATATTTTATAACTAGTAGGGTTATCTATTTTATGATGGATATTGGATTTTTAAAATTAATCTTAACTAATTTCAAAATCCTTATCATATCAATTAACATTTAATTGTTTTGATAAGCTAATTAAATAAATCTGATTTATTAAATATGTCCAACAGTTTTAATTTAACCTATTTATTTAATTAATTAGAATAAAGAGCCAATAGAATTTAATTTATCTTCATAAATTAAATATAATATATTATCATATAATATCTTTATATATACACAATATAATAATATCATCATATCATATAATATTATCATATATTTAATATATATTATCAAATAATATAAATACATACATACATATATATATAATATTACCATATGATCATATAATATAATATTATCATATATATAATATATATTATCAAATAATATATATTATATATGTATTTATGTATTTCAAAAATACTATGTGTATATAATATTATTAATTTTCTTTTCCAAATATAAATATATACACACACATATATAAATATTTATCAAATAAATATTCACACAACATGTGTATATAATAAACATATATTTAAAATTCGTTCACCCTAGATTAAACATTGTATTCATTAAATCTTATATGCATCTTAGATTCAATGAATATGGACATTATAGCTCATGTTGGGCTATTCTTGTGTGCGACCCTGTAAGCCCATACAAATTGGCAGTGGGCTAATGACTATACCAACCCACAAGTCATAAGGGCCTCTAGCAAGATTTTACGACTACCCAATTCATATGAGGATCGACAATACGATACAACCTGCCATATAACCATATAATGTCCCTTTTGTCACATGATATTTCAGTCAAGGATGAGGCATGGAGAATGTCATCCTCCTATTCATGACCATTACTTTCTCGATCCCTGAGTAGTCTGACTATAGAAATGGAAACTCCTTTCCATCGTAGTATGGTCATACATTTCTTAGACTAACTCATCGAGGGGCCCAGTAATATCTCTCTACTAATGTGACGGACAAATTCCATCTTGATCATTCACATTCCTCTGTATGAAAACCACTAAGCCCGATTGTAGCCTTTATCATCACCCGATTAAAGGTGACTTTTGACTAAGTTAAAGCTTAGTGACTATCATGTAGGAATCCATGATGATCTCAGGTCAAAGGGCATTGTGATGTGATTATACATGAGATAAGCTTATGACTTGATCCATGCAGCTTTCTCATAGCGGGTCGGTCCAACACCTTGTACTCCTACAAGTGCCTAAGAATTTGATTCGTATCTCTATACCGTATCAAAGTCATACAGGTCTTATTTCATATTTGCTCCCGCATAGATGACCGACCAGGGATATTTAGGATAATCATTATGATTTATCCAAGGATACAATTATCATAGTGAACATGCGAATTATGTGACAACTAAATGAAGAAATTCATTGAATAACAATGTTCAAAGTACAATGATTGGCCCCTAGGGCACAATTTCTAACAGAAACTATAGAGTACAACTACAGGGACATTGACTGTCAATGGTGGTATATTGTAATGAGTTTTCTGTCAAATAAGTTTCCTTAACAAGAAGGGTTTGTATGACCCAGTGAATAGTCATACAGTGCTTCAGCAGTAAATGATAAAAGAGATTGAGGAAGAACATGCTCAGCAATGTGAAGCTAAATAGCTCCTGCTCTCGTATCCTATGTAATAGTTCTGCATGTATGTGTTTACCATCAAGTATATTCATGTTATGAATATAGGTGGGCAGTAAGACCTAGTTGGACCTACGTATCCTTAGGCAGTTAAACTTGACAGGTAAAGGCCCAAGGCTGTAAGTCCGTGATGTCATGACATAGGGTGATTTCCTGGGCAGTAAGACCTTATGAGCATTCAAGAGTTACAGGGTGGTCGCTTGGGGCCTATCTTTGCATGGGTAGATGCTACAGAGATTTCTATTATGGACGAGTAGTCGCTCGGGGCCTATCTTTACACGAGTGGACACTCAGGGACATGGAAAATACTGTTATACACAAGTGAAATCCCGGGGCCTATCTTTACGCGGGTGAACACTTGGGGTCATGTGACTTATGGACCAAAAGTCCAGCAGATACCATTAGGCTATATGCTAAGATGTCGGATGCTCTTGTGATGATCATGATGATGATGGTTTGTTTAGCATGCTTCATAAACATTGCATAAGAATGTGAATGAGTTGAGCAGTAAGAGGTGGAGCCTGAAAAGAGTAGGTACTCAATGGTGCAAAAGTTATCGAACGTGGCTTAAGTGTCCAACGTCGCATGTTCGATACTTGAGTAGATCTCCTTCACGGGATAGCTGGTTGGGCCGCCAGCGAAGTTTGCCTTCTGTGATCCTAATGGGGGGTTCAGTGTGGCTGAATGCTGCACCCGTGCACGGTCAGTCCAGGTGAGACTGGAGCCAGGGCTTAATGGGTATTAGGCCTAGTGAATACTCATCTGGCAAGATGATGGACCATTTGGTTGAAGAGTGGTTATTCCATAAGTTTGCCGCACTTAGTCCTGGTGAGCTAGGGAGTGTGGGTCGAATCTCCATGCGGCTGTAGGGGCGCCCAGTGAGAGTAGCTCTGTAGTGAGTCTAATGAGAGAGCTATGATTCAGCAAAGATAGTTTACTAATTGTCCTGAAGCCATAAGACCTAGTGGGCTCATAAGTCCTGAGGCAATATAAGATATGATTGAGGATGGAGATGAGTAGGGGCTCAAGACAATAAGACCCAATATACAAGTTTGCATAGGGCAGTGTCTCGGGCGGTAAGACCTATGTGTCTAAGTAATGTGGTTTTTACCTAGCACGGTAACATTAGACCAGTGTGTCCGAAGTATATATTGAGATTTGACAAAACACTTAGATTGTACCAAATTGTAGCAGAGGCCGTAAGCCTAAGATGCCTATAGATGGGGGTGAATCCCTAGGCTGTAAAGCCAGAGTATCTAGGATTATGGTAATAGAGTGAGCCGTAAGGTTTGGTGTGCATACAATGTAATCCGGGAGAGTCCCAAAGAGGCTAGAAAGCCTGGTATACATGCAGTATGATCCAGGAGTGAGTACCGAAGAGGCAGTGAGGCCTAAGAAACCGAGCGTTGTGTGATCAGACTAGTGAGTCCTGTGGTGAATACTACAAATTTGGTACAAAAGGAATGAAAGTGTTGTATAGTAAATGCATAATACTATATGAGATTTGGTCTCAGGAACATGATTCTTGAATTACGTGCTTTATAAGCTTGCAAATGAAAGAGCAAAATAATGAGATGGCTATAATTTGCCATCGTAATTAAAGGTTCTCACTATGTGAGAGTGGGACGAAGCAATAGCTTTTACCCTGATGCGGTGTAGGGGTTAACTACCCTATTGTTGCCTTGGCTGGAGGAGCTAACCAGGTGTATGAGGGCCTGTGTGAAGCACCAGTTCTATGTTGAGAAAAGAGGTTGAAAGATAGCGGCTGAGGTGCCATATGTAGTTCCCAGAAGGGACTTACTGACAATGATACCATATGCATAATAGAGAGAGAGACAGAGTATCTTATAATGGTTCTCTTTTGTATAAATTGTACCATATGGCGTTCGAAATTTCAAGGACAAAATTTATTAAACGTAGGGAGAACTGTAATACCCTAAATTTTGGGATAAGAGGCTTAGGGTTAAGCCTAGATTTAATAGACCACTAGACCCCAGTTTAGAAAATGTCCAAGTGAGGAATGACATATTTCCCAAAATTCCTTTATATCGTTGAGTATCAAAAGGAAATAAAAGGTGAGGGAAAAATGGTAATTTTGCCATAAGATGAGAAATGATGGTTTTCCATAATATTCTCAGAGATTTAAGATGAATGGGAATTAAAAGGTGGGAAATGGCTTCTTGATAATCAATAAGCCTATGTGGGTGAATTATTATAAAGGAAAGTCAATAAGTGAAAAATCTTAAGGCTTCGGTTGACCACTTGAGGTGGTATAATGGGATAATTTGAGAGTGAATTATACTCTCTTATTTCTCATTAATATTGGTGGAATGATGAAGGAAAAGAGAAATGAAACTTGCTATGCAAGAAATGAGATAGGTGGACTAATTGAATAAAGACCATCGGATGATTTATTAAGTCATCATCCTTCATCATCAATTCTCATTATTTCTTATGCGATCAGAATTAAAAGGGAAAAGAAAGAGCAAGAGAACATATGAGAATGAGAAAGAAAGAGAACAGACGAACGAGAACGAGAACGAGGAAGCGAAGGAGAGAGAGAGAAGTGAGAGAAAGTGATATATCGTCGGAACTTGATCACTATGACGTCTTCTCTCAAAGTACCCAGTACAAATGTTCTTCTACTCATCCCGAGCTTTATTTCTAGGATTTTGGTTTCTCGTTTGTAGGTGGTTGGTGCCGTCTTGCCGGTCGAAGCGTTGCCAGAATTTTGAACCAAATTCAGAAGCGTGTAGATGTAAGCGTAAGCTTCCTTTTGACCATTTTGGTTTGTTGTTTGGATGAGTATTTTGAGAGGAGCGTACTGTTCATCTCTCATTCTATCAATGTTTTAGAGGCCAAAATGATGTCCAATGGATGTCTAAATGGTTAATCATTTAAGTATATGTAGAAAGGGAGGAACCGACACAACTTTGCCGAGAACTCTATATTGGCTGCCTTGTGTGTGGCATGAGGATAGACTTGGAATTTCAACAATTGGATGATTCCATTGAGTTCAGAAGGGCAAATTGTATAGGGTTCATGTTGAAAGGAAAGTGAGAAAATGGCTAAGGGTAAAATGACCAAATTACCCCTTAAAAGGCTCTAAGTAAGGGCTATCAAGGGTATTTTTGTCATTTGGGCCTGAATTCGACTAATCCTAGGTCATAAATGGATTATACACATGAAATTGTGTAGGATTGGCCCATGTCATAATTTTTGTAAAAGTACAGTCAGGCTGGTCTTTTGGGGGCATTTTGGTAATTTAGCATAATTGGGCTAAGTTAACCAATGAAACGAGTCTAGTATGTAATGTGGATGAGTAGTGAATCATATTAAATGTATTTGGAATTTTAGGGTTCGATGGATGGTCGTGCCCGAACCGAAGCAAAGACGAAGGATTGAGGAAGGACATGAAGTCCTACAGGTAGTAAACGTACCTTGCCTACATGTATATGATATGTATGTTTATGTAGTGATTATGTGACTGCTTTTCCTGTTTGTGTGGAGTATATTTGATTGGTTGAAGCTCTGTTATATTTGTGCAATGGCCATTAGTATGTCATAACATTGAGCACGCAACATGTCATTATATTGGCATTAGATTTGGTAGGAAAGCATGTCATGCATTCATATATATCTACATGCATAGTGGTATTGTTCGCTACTAAGATTCTCTCAAATCTCACTCCTCCCAAACAGCCATTTTAGACAGGTTGAAGGATGCATGAAAGTATGCACAAAAGAGATGGAGACGTGAAGTGAAGAGAAGACCGTAGTGTGAGGCACTACTATGTGTATTCTATGTATTTATATGTAAGAATGTTATATAAGCAGAGGATTTCTCTAATGTAAATAAAGAGAACGTCTTTTAGTTTATTAAAGTAATCGCTCGCTTACTCTGATTTAATGGAACTACAAGCCAGTAAGGTAATGAAAGAAAGGGTGTTGCAATACTACCTTTTGTATTTAATGTAATTGATTTACAATTGATAGCCTTGTATGGCTTTTAATTTCATGTATGTATATGAGTGTATGAATGAGGTTTTAGCACAGAATAGCTCTAAGAGGACAGCTCTAATTGAATTAAAATAAATATGCCCGATACTCTAATTTTATGAACTTAAGAGCTGATGAAGCCTTAGTGACGTAGTGAACCTAGTGGAAACGTTTTAAAGTACTCTACCCTTTGAAAAACTCTCTCGATCTGAGGTTCAAATCCTAGGTTGAGAATGTGAGATTTATAAACGATTTCATATGTTGGGTAGTCCGAGTTCAATTCCTGGTTCCACAACAGATTTCACTAGTCATTTATACTCATTTGAGAGTATTGGAAATGGGGTATCACATACTTGATGGCTTTATTATTACTGTTGTTGACATTTATATGGTTCAAAAATTTGGGAATTTGGAAAGAAGTAAGGGTGACAAATATCCAGAGAGGTTTGTACTTAAGTAGGAAAAGAGGGGAAATTAATTTATGAATTCTTGAGAAGTTTAAAGTAAACATAAATATCAAAGTTTTGATACTTATCATTTTCCATCTATTCCTTCCTTGATTTAGATTTTAGAATGTGTACGAGTTGATTCTTACACAAGTATTGTGTGGTAATGACTAATCAAAGCAGTTCTTTTGTTTCTTAAACAACTTGAAGACAAGTTGTTTCATTTTTTTTTAAAGTTTTTTGGTATATGATTTGTCTGATTTTTAGTTTTATAATTCTTTTAAAGTAGGGCAATAGTTTATTAACAACAATGTTGCTCACAATTATTGGATGTGGTTTAGTTTTATAGGTTTGAACATTTTAATTTGCTAATATTTATAATTTGAATAGGAAGCTTTATAAGATTCTAAGAAAATGATAGGAAAAACCTTTAAAATTGCAAAATCCTAAATCAAGTATTTCCTATAAAATGATATGTGAATTGATTATTAAGTCTCGTCATTACCTTATCAATTCTTAGTAATAAACTTGATTTGAGATTTTATAATTTTAAAATTTTTTTCTGTCATGTTTCATAAGATTTTATTGTCTTATTTTTAGATATTTTAAAATAAAAAAAATGCAATTTTAAAAAAGAATCTTAAACCTTGTGTGGCAGAACTAAGCCCAAGCCCTCATGCTTAAGGGTAATGCTTTTAAAAAATAATCGTATTTTAGGTAGGTAGGCCTTTTAGGCCCAACCCTTTTTAACCTGAGCCTATCAAGGGCTAGCCTTGAGGGCCAGGCCGACCCTTATTTATAGCTCTACAATCCTGCTTTTATAAAGATAATAACATATATATATAACAGATTAAATTAGATAAAAAAATTCAACAATAATTTAAATAAAAAAGTAAAATGAATTATATTAATAAAATTTGAAGTTATTATTATTAGTTTAGATAAAGGAAATGTAAGAAATATCTTTATAAGTGTTTGATTCTTTTCCTTTTCAAAAGAGTTTATAAAATTTTTTTTGAAAACCACTTTTGAAAATAAAAAAAAAACTGGATAATTTTTTCTTAAAACAAGTTTTGAGAAAACAAAAATCTGTTTGGAGGGTTGTTACTAGTTCAATACAACTTGTTTGACATAATTGTACTTAATTTCAATTTAGATAACAAAAGTTATATTTAAAAAATTATTTGATTCACTTATTCTATATAAAATTGATATTAAAATTATTTTTTATAATTACTTTAATTTATATCTTATTATGTTAATAAACTAGTTTAATAAAACAACAAATAGAATGACCAATAAATGACATAAAAATGATTTACTATTAAGAAAATAACATAGTTAAAATTTAAACGGACATTGTTTTAAACAAAAGCGTCAAATATAATTATTCAACTGAATTTGAAATTGAAATAATTGATCTAGTTCAGTTTGGCTTGGTGGAAAATGAAGGAAAATTCCGTGACTTGTGTTCATCGTCAACAAATCTACATTCTCCAAATCCATTTTACCTCTAATCTTCCACTCAGCAATAATCATCATAAATGCATAATCTATGGCTGAGAAACCTGTTTCAAATCAAAAGAGTGTACCTCAACAGGCTGATTCGATGAGCAATTTGTGCAGCAAACTCCTATACCTCAACGGGGCTGGTTCGATGAGCAATTTGTGCAGCAAACTCCTAAATGGCTGTAAATATGATACCTTATTTCCTAACACTACGGTAGAGTACTCAATAGCCAATACTCACCGAATATAATTATCAGAGTGCGAGCAATACCTCTGTTGGTATAAATATTTACATACATGAACAATTCATTAGACACAAAACCTCATATACATCATCTGCTCTCTTTCTCATATACAACCCGAAATCTCATACAATTTTCAAATTACAAAACAAATACTAGACAACTTACACTAAGTTTATCCACTGCTCGGCCTCGACTCATCACAACATACAAGATAACACATATATAGCATGCTCATCATACAATCATCAATCAAATCATCATAATATTATTTAGTGCCATTTTCATGCAATTCACAAACCATGCTAGCGCTAGACAAGGACTTAGCCCTGAGGGGTACTCGCGCAAAGATAGGCCCCGGGCACCACTCGTGCAATATGAATATTATCGCCTGAGTATCAACCCACGTAAAGATAGGCCTTGAGTGATTACTTCGCATAATCTAAACATGTTAGACGTTTGATGATAACACATCACACAAATGCATGCTATGTTATATGAAGACGGTTACTACCTGGTTGCTATTCTACACAACTTCCATACTTGGTTCAAGCTCGGGCAATTCTGAGGCTAGATTGGCTGCCAAGTCCTGAAATTTCCAAACATCACCAAAGGGGTTATTATTCATCCATATATCTTCCCAAACTCATATCATTGGTAAATTTAGCCTATTGGTGCCAAATTACCAAAATACCCCTTAGGTTCTCATTATCAGCATTTTTGCCAAAATCATGATTTAGGCCATTCTTACACATTTTTATGTGTAGAATTTATTTCCGACCTCAAATTGGCCAAAATCAATCCCAAATGACGAAAATACCCTTGACAACCCTCAAATAAGTCTCAGAAAGGGCAATTTTGTCATTTCGCTCTTCGGGCCTTTTCTCACTTCGGGGTCAACATAGACCTTACACAATTCGGCCTCTTGAATCCAATGGAAGCATCAAATTGGTCAAATTCTCACTCATTTACCTTGTCCAACACAATGAAGGGAAAATAAATTCCCAGAAAAGTTGTGTTGGAATCTCGTTTTCTTTAGCCTAATCGTCTTCTTTCTACTTATTCTCACAATATTAATTGATTAGGCATTCATTGGACTTGATTTAGAGGCATTTCCACATTATGCTCTCCTTGGCTTTTCTTAATTATCTCACATCATTTGAATTATAATCAAGTCCTAAACCACTCTACTAACTTTAATCAAGCAAGAGGAATAAGTTTAGGAAGTTACCTCTTGATTTCTTGGACTTTCTCTCTCCTGCACGTTTTTTCTCTCTCTACCACCAGCTCGTGATTCAGCTGAACAACATGGAGGTTAATGGCAAGGAGATGTTGAGAAGGGACCTTGGAGGAGATATGGAGCTTAAATCACAAGGTATAAACTCTTACCTTGATCTTATGTCAATACCTAGCTCCTCTTCCCTGTTGAGAAGGGACCTTGGAGGAGATATGGAGCTTAAATCACAAGGTATAAACTCTCACACTCTTTGGATCAGTTTGGCCAAGAAATGAGAGCTGATGAGTGAATGAGATGATAATATAATTAAAGGTTTTAATTAATTTGGACATGTGGCACGAAATGGTTGGTCCAAAATGCCAATTATCCCAAATTAATTCCATTTCCTCCTCCATGCCACATAATAGCCGAAATCATGCAGGAAAATATGGGAAAAGTTGAATCTCCATTTATCCCATAGTGCCAACATGTAACTTGTTGATCAAGTCATTGATTTTTTGACTATTTGACCATTTTTTTAACGATAATTCACCAAAATTGGTTTATTAATGATCAATTAGTATCTTTGCTCTTTCTAATTCCCATTTAGCTCAAATCATTGGGAATTTGAGGAAAAATAGTTATTTTCCACTTTTCGGCAAAATTACCGTTTTGCCCCTGCATTTTATGACTTACCGAAATAAATCATTTTCCACCCATTTCTTCGGTTCAACCCCATTTTGTCAATTAAATGAGGCCATTAACCATATCATTAAATTTTGTGAATTTTGGTTACCATATTGGGCCTTTCCCGGTCTCTTATACCCTTATTCGGCCAATTTACGCGTAACCGGCGATTGGAATATTTTCCATAAATTCACATAATTACATTCTCATCATTTTTCACCATTTTATTCTATTAAATATACATCAAATACACATATAAGTGTATTGGTGAAAATTGGGTATTACAGTAAACCAAAATGTTCCACTAATCTTTACTAAGAATAATTAACAAGAAACACCTTACAGTCTGGCTTCACATGACACGCCTAAAACAAAGACAAATTTTGATCCTAAGCTAAACTAATCCAAAATATTTCCAACACATCACCAATAATTCTCTACAAATTTAACATTTAGTTCAGAGACATGAGAGCATAATCAACTGCTTCTGTGTTCTACCAGGTTAAGAAGCAAAGTATGGTTAAGACTAGTGACAAAGTCTTGGTACAGTGGCTGGTGCCTGCACTGTTCACTTCCTTGTTGGGTGGAGCTCAAGCTGATCTGATATGTAATGTGGAAACATCTGATCTGGCCAAGTCTTTGCAGCACAGTGATTAAGAAAGCCGATCTGCCATGTCTTTGTAGTTACAAGTCTCCGTTACCTGCAGCTGGAATTGACCCCAAAAATGCATTGACAAACTCCTAAATAACATTTAAATCAAGATCTTCCATTAATCATTTCTAAGAATAATTAACAAGGGCACACCATACAAATAGGTGCATGCAACATCATTTGTCGATTAAGATAGGCATTTATTATCGCCAACAAAGTCATCATGAATGTAGTAATCAACAATATAGAGAGTTCATATTGTAAAACAAAAACAACAAAAGAAACAATAAACAAGAGACACCATCAAACTTTTTGAACAAGAGACATTAATTCAGTCCACACCTTTATATAAAGTGGAAAAACAGGTCAAGAATGATTGGCCTGCATTTGGTTAGACTGCCTCTCTAGAGATAACAAATAGCATAACAATGGAAGGAAATAAGTAGCAAAGAAATAAGCTAGTAAACTTAAATTGTATAACTACCACTTGTTGGCGATGATTAGCAGAATACAGAATATGCATTACACGACAAGATATGCAGAACTAATAATAAGATTTTAAGATCTACAAGTCAGATAGCAATAGATTCTCACTTGGCTTTACAATAACATGAAAACTAGAAAACTCATCTGCAATTAGCTTTTCAAAATTAACACCTGAAGAAAAGAGACCAGCTTCTCGTTTAATATTTCACAATCAGACACAAGAGGAACCTACATATATATCTAATAGTCTTGAGCCAAAATGTGTATATAAAGCCAATCTTAAGATAAACATTGGTCTACTCAAGCACAGGTGGGGTTCATTCCACAGAGTAAAAGGTCCATGTTCTCAACTTTCTTCCACAAACTAGGACCTTTTCATCAGCTCACAATCCTTCCCTACAATATCTTCCTTCCACTTGAACCTTTGACTCAGCCGCTACATATGAAACTGAATCTTCAGTGCAATCCCATCACTGTTTTTCCCCTTCTTCTCAAGGCAGCCACTGTTATCATCATAATCATCTAGTCCTTTATTATCACTAACCAGAAGCTGCACTGTTCCTTGCTCCTCTTCTCCAACCAATTGATCTGTGCCTGAAGATTTTCAATCTTTCTGTGCTGCGAGAAGACTGTACGATCCTCCCTCATCTTCACAACACACTTGGCTAATTCCCCTGCCTTCCACGTCACAAACATAGACTCAGAGGCCAATCCTTTGTTCTCTTCGACTAAAGTTTTAACTCTGTACCCCAAGTTAGCATTCTCATTTAGCAGAACAAGCCTCTCTGACTCCAACACCTCAAGCAGGCTCTTCTGAAGATCTAATTTCCTTGAAGACCCACTGTACTTCTCCATCACACAGACCTCATGCATCATAGTCTCATAGTCCATATACCAAAAGTTGTAACGATATTTAGACAAAGCAACAGTGCACATCAAACTAACATTCATAACAAAAGCAAGAGAGAGGAGATCAATGTTAAAGGTTTCCTTACTATGCCAGCTAAACTACCATTCTTAACAACAGCAAAGGGTAAGTAGATATATATTTCAAACAAGTCATTCAGGGAATTTTTTAACGCTGTGGAAGAGGCACAATGCAATAGCTGAATTGAACTCAAACTGAAGACAAGCTCTCTCGTATTTTATATCTCCAAGGCTCTATCAAACGCCACAACCAACGCCGCTGTTATTGCCCACTAAATCTTATGCACAAAAACCCACTAAATGGTACAAATCTGATTTTAGTTCAAAAACTGACTAAGTTAATCAGACAAGGACAGAGAAGAGGCTAAGAACTCACTGATTGAGGACTAAGGAGGGAGGGAGGAGAGATTGGAGACAGCAAGCAAAGAAGACGGCAAGCACCTAGCACTAAGACCGGACCATGAGGCGACGGCGAGTAGGTGGGTGAAGCTCCAGCGAGTACACAGGCCCTCGTCGAGCGAGCAGAGAAGTGGTGTCGCGCAAGGTTCCCATTTTTATAAAATAGAGAGACAAGAAATACAAAAACAGAAAACAGCTCTTTCTCATAACCACATCAATCAATTATATTTGAAACCCAACATAATTATACAGCTAAAGTTAATATGAAAGAGTTTAGGGAATGGGGATTAAGTGTGTATTTGGGTTAGTTTTTGGAAAATAACTTTTATGATTGATGAGATAAGTATGGAAGAAGAGTTTTATCTCCAAAATAATTTTGAAACTACTGGCTGTTCTCAAACACTTACTAAGAAGTATATCAGTCTTGTAGAGAAAATAACTAGAAAAATGTAGAAGCAAGGAAATATTATCCTTTTCCAACGTGCCATTGAGATCAGATTGAAGGAGGTCATTAAGCAAATTCTTCTTGTATGTGATGACAGTAATGTGACTCATTGAGGCAGCCAATGTTGAGGCAGCTTGAATTAGCCAATGAAGCATGAATCTTAGGTAGGAAATGCAAAAGAGAGAAGGATAGTGGATTGTGAGTTTTCCCTTTTGAAAACTTGGATTTCATCATGGTCCAAATTAAAAAGATTATAGACAAAAAAGTGGTATGCCTTTGAGACTTACACTTCCTCATAAAGATTGTCCAACCACGTGCAGACCTGAGGATATTACAAATATCACAATTTGGCCGGTAATGAAGTCGTGGATGGATGGATTAAGATTATGCAAAAGGCATTGCTAGCTACAATTTTCTGTGAGATATTGAAAAAGAGCCTCAGAAATTCTGAATTACTTGCTTAGGATTGTTTATGACTCCCTTGTGGAAAGCGACATTATGTTTATCCATATAAGATTAAGTAAGATAATGATGCCCTTAAGCATTGAAAAATCGGCATCAAAAAAGAATTGATGCAACGTCTCAATCAGCCATAGATGAAAGCCTTTGCTTGAAATATTAGTGGAGTGAAGAGAAAGTGCTCCACACCAGATAGCCTGTATACAAGGGCAAGTGCAGAAGAGATGATCAATTGTTTCTTCAGCATGACAACCAAAAACATAGCTTACCTGTATGTTTAAAATAGGTATAACTGAATGTACTAATATCCAAATAAATAGAAGTTGTTTTATGAGGCAACTGGATCTTCCGAATAAAATCCCAAAGTTTCAGTGGACTATCCATACTGGACATATTATTTTGAATAGACAAAGCATAACCTTTTTTAGCACCATATTTACCAGAGGTGTCACCTTTTCAATGAAGCTCATCCTTACCATTACAAATTGAAATGGGTGTTCTAAGAATGTTGTCAGCCACCTCTTGAGAATAAAGAGCTTTAAGGAGAGGAACATTCCATGAAAAATAAAAAGACACCTTAAAATTGTTCTGTTTCTTTAGTTTGGGATAATTAATTATATAATCCCTATGGTTTACCGAGTTTACAAATCAGTCCTTATAGAGACTCAATCCCTAAAGTTTCATAATTTTTATAAGGATTAATATAACTTTTGGTCCTTATCATTTACCTTTATTTTGGTTTTAGTCCATGAAATTTCAAAGTGTGAGTTTTAATCCTTCAAGTTTAGTCTGTTTGTAACATTGATCCTTATATATTGAAAAGGACTTGAGGATGGAGTTAAATTTGCATATATGTCTCTAACACTGTTCACCTCCTCCACCCTAAATCTCCTCCAAAACTCCAACCAGAAGAATCTTCTCTGCCAATCTTATTGAGAAACTATAGAAGAGATGGCCAATTCACTCACAGGAAAATCCCACAAAGAAATAAAAAAAGAAGAAAAACTCATATTTTCTCACTGTGCTTTCAACTTACCCCATTCACAAATTAAGTTCAGTGGCCACCCCTGAACAACCTCAGTCGAAGGAGGGTAGAGCATCATCCTTCGCCTTTTCATTAGGCAGGGGCAATGACAAGAAAGAGAATAGCACAGTACAAAAGTAAGCCTAGATTAAACACATTCCCAAATGCTTGCAGTGTTGGGATTCGTACACGCAGTGGAAAAATTAACCGTTTAAAAACCTCGAATCCCAATCACGGATCTATCAAAGACATCTAAATCGAGTAGTTAGAATAGTACCTTTATGTTTTTCGTGCTTTCGATCTCTAGGAGTCAACACCTCTGGTCGCCTCCCTCTACCGGTATCCACACGAA
The DNA here is from genome assembly GCA_037074505.1 of Albizia julibrissin. NCBI lineage: Eukaryota > Viridiplantae > Streptophyta > Magnoliopsida > Fabales > Fabaceae > Albizia > Albizia julibrissin. The sequence continues at coordinate 54,154,421 of CM073477.1, read as the reverse complement.
CAAGACCCAATGCGGCAGCGTGCTAGCGCCTCCAAGATGCCTCTCTAGGGTTTCTCGCGGCTCTCCAAGTTCTCCGTATAGCCTAGGGTTCTCTAGCCCTTTGAATTTTATATCTGATGTAGACCGTATTGAAATCTCAAAATTAATCTTAATTAATTTAAAATTCAAATTAAATCAAATAAATATGACTTGATTAAATCTGTCAAACATATTTAATTTATCATATTCATTTAATCTAATTAAAGAGCCAATAGATTTAATTTATCTTTATAAATTAAATCTAAGATATGATATCTGTATTAGTTTTAATTATTTAATTTATCAAATAAATTAAATATAAAACTAACATCTTATAATAATATTAGAATCTATATATATTATTATTATTTTTTATTGTATTCATTGAATCTTAGACACATCTTAGATTCAATGAATCTGGACATCATAGCTCGTGTTGGGCTATTCTTGTGTGCGACCCTGTAGGCCCACATGAAGTTGGCAGTGGGCCAAAAACTATTATAGCCCACAAGTCGCAAGCGGCCTCTAGCAAGACATTGCGACTACCCAATTCACATGAGGATCGATGATACGATGCAACCTTTTATACAACCATGTCACGTCCCTTTTTGTCACACGATATTTTGGTCAAGGATGAGGCATGGACAACGTCATCCTCCTGTTCCTGACCATCACTTTCCCGATTCCTGAGTAGCCTGAAATTAGAAATGGAAACTCCTTCCCATTACAGTATGGCCATACATTTCTCAGACTCACTCATCGAGGGGCCCAGTAATATCTCTCACTAATGTGAGGGACAAATTCCATCTTGACCACTCACATTCCTCTTCATGAAAACTCCTAAGCCCGATTGTAGCCTTTATCATCACCCGGTCAAAAGTGACTTTTGACTAGGTCAAAACTTAGCAAGTTTCATGCAGGAATCTATGATGATCTCAGGTCAGAGGGCTTTGTGACATGATTATATGTATGACATAAGCTTATGACTTAATCCATGCAACTTTCTCATAGCGGGTCAGTCCAGCACCTTATACTCCTACAAGTGCCTAAGACTTTGATTTGTATCTCTATACCTCATCAAAGTCATACTGGTCTTATTTCATCTTTGCTCCCGCATAGATAATTGACCAGGGACATTTAGGATAATCTTTATAGTTCATCCAAGGATACAATTATCATAATAAACATGCAAATGATATGATAACTATAAGGAGAAATTCTTAAATAACAATAATGTTTAAGGTACAATGATTGGCCCTTAGGGCACAACTTCCAACATGCAGAACCCTGTAATTGATGCTTTGAAATTCTTCTTTACTAAACACATCTCAAAGCTTTGTGTTTCTTTCTTAAAAATAAAATTGTATTTGACAAGGAAGCCTGAAACTTGTATTAATTGATTATTTCTTGTTACTATCCAGTTCCTGTTGCCTAAGTTAATCATTAAAGTGAGCACGATGCCTCCTGGCGTTATAACTATTTAGTAAACATTTGCAATATAATTTCTTACACAAGCTCCAATTATGGTAGAGTTTATCTCTAATTAGTTGCAAATTATTGGCATTAGAGGATATTTTGCTAGAAATAGGGGAACTAATCTATCCAAGAGCTTAACTCTTTCAGCTCCTGAATAGATTAGTCCTTACGCAGTACAACAACCATTAATCAGTCCTTTCTAAAGCTTTCTCTTAGATCTTCAAGGCGTTAACCAGAGGATGCTGTGAGCTGAATGGAGACTGGGGAGGGAAGGTGAATGCCAAATCCATGGAGGTGAACAGTGTCTAATTTTTTTTCTTTTGTTTTTTTGATATGCACATTTCAGCAAAACTTACCTAGTCATGCATCGGCCTACGCTAGCAACTTTAACTGTGTTAGTGATACTTATGCAAATTTAACACCTTAACTCTATCCTCAAATCTGTTTTAAACTATAAGAACCAACGTTACAAACAGACTGAATATAAAGAACTAAAACCTACATTTAAAAATTTCATGGACCAAAACAAAAACTGAGAGTAAAGAGTAAACATTAAAAACTAAAAGTTGTATCAACCTTTTTTATAAAAACATCTGAGTCTCTTGCAACTCATATTATGTGGCACTAACATTATTAAAAGTTGCTTATTTGGCAGCCGTATAAGAAGAAAAGTCACTTCTCACTCCTCCCTCCACTCTGTACTCTGCATTTTCCTTCTTCCTAACCATGTTCTCTATTCTAGGCAAGAACCTTTAATATGTCTTTTACTTTGAATTCATACTTTGATTCCTCTTCCTGATTCAAAAGCAAAAATCCCAACTTTAAGAAATAAACGAACTACACATACCCCGTAATTTTCACAAAAAATGTGACAGAGACATAAAGGTCTAATAGATGTGAAACTTGGGACTCCTTCATTTTTACAACTACATTTAAACAAGCAACTGCAAGGAGATGTGTTGTCCATGTCATATCTCATTAAAAGTGGAGACTTTGGATGAACCAAGGGAAGTGTTCACAGTAAGAACAATGACGGTAGAGAAATTGTGGTGTCTACCTTCAAAATAAGATGAGGGGGGAAATGGTCTTGTTCATTTATTCATATCCTAGGAGAGTATAAACAGAAAACATGTTCATTCGCTGAAGCCATTGTTTGGTTATGGCATGTGATGTTTGGCACTACTCCACAAATGCCAGTACCAACCACTTGAATTTGCATTACAGTCTGCAATTCAGTTCAACATATATGAACAACACCTATATGCTGAAACATAAAAGCTTAGCACTTGTTGTACAAAAGACATGGGAGTTTAAACTCACCTGTTCTACGATGTTGCCGGCTTGAATAAAAACCAAGCACCGAGTATTATTAGCGTTAATAGCAAGAACAGAAACATAGATGAATATGTTCAATTAGGAAGTATGTGCGCTTCACCTTCTCACTGATGGCATCTTGGTCTATCACATTATCTTGGTTCACCTTCTCATATTTTTCTTTCAGAACCCTATAATTTCATTGACAATACACTTTAAACACAAATTTTCATATCCACAGTAAAATAAGAAAAGCAAGTCACAATCAAAATTCCAAAATGATACAAATAATTAACTAATTAACAAAATCACTACTAAATATATTTACATCAATTGTGAATGGAATACAACTAATTTTAGTTAAATAAACAACACAACAATAGGCAAGAAACAATATTAGCTAGATTGATCATTTCCTGAGCACATATTCATACCATTCCTCAATAACTTCATTCACTTGATAATCAATCAAATTGTCACAATGTTGATCTTTATAATACTACATATATACAATCAAGCACATAACGAATTAAATAACTAAAAATTAATTGTCATACACTACTCGATTAAATTTAAAACATAATATGAATTGCAACTAAAATGACTTACTTTTGGAGGAACAACGGGCTAATAATGAGTAATTGCATCATTCATGAATTTCATAATGTAATACTTGCAATCATTATTATTTGGTTGGAAAGGGCATGCAACAATAATATGAAATAGTTAACTCAATTTTTGAATAAAAATTGTTTAACAACAAAATCTGTATCGATTCATATAAAGTACTCATATCTTCTTCCATACATAGCTATTGATAAGGTAGTAGTTTTAGAATAGTTCAATGAGGAAGAGGCTCAATAGGCAGTCAATGTGTTAACAAAACAAATAGAAGCTGATTACTTTTGGTTATTCAATCACACACGCAAATATTTACACAAACACTCGTATACTTACCTATTGAACAGTCACAACATATCAGGACAGTTTTTTAGAAGACCTGTAATAAGAGGATCCATATAGTAAATGCGAGGGTCTGAAGGTTCTACTAGATTGATAACAATCAATATCTAATTTGCCTTAAAATATTTTGAAATTTTTTCTTCAATAGTCATGTTATGGTAAAAGTGAAACCATAGAAAAAACATACATTAAAATACTACCACTAATAACTTATCCAACATTGTATGACACTAGAAATAGCATATTAAGGGTTGCTTTCTTTTTAAAGTAATCTTGAAATCATTAGATTATTCATTCAAATCTACTCTTTCCTCATGTTGCCCAATTAAATAAGGGTTGACAAATGAGAATTGCACCCTGTATGTGTCTAATAATACATCATGATACAAGTGCCTTTATAGAAAACAAATGATGTGATTATAACCAAAACATTTAATGATAAGTAACAATAATAGTGATAAATAATGATGATAAAGTACCTAATCTATATGTTGATAATTCAAGCACTAACCCATCAATGATTAAGAATTTCATCCAGCATATCACCATTAATTTGATCTGCTATACCACTTGCATTGTAGATGTGTGCCCATCAAAATGTAATTTCATACCTCCTTCGCGGATCAAATTAGGTGCAATCGATTCCAATTAATAGCGATATAATGTAATTTGTCATTTACTTTGTTTACTAGCTGAGGCTTTGGAATTTTTGAGTTGTTGAACAACTTGAACTCTTGCCATGTACTTGAATTTGATTTCCTTTAGAATATGCAACCTACAAATGTTATGAAATTAAATCATGTAGTTTTAGATGAAAGTGCATAGGAAAAGTATAAGGAATTGTAAATTAACTACCTTTTGACATGGAAATGCATAGGAAAAGTATAAGGAATTGTAAATTCACTACCTTTTGACATGGTTTTATCAGACATATTGGCCATGTGACTTTACCACCTGCAACATCTTTTACCATTGTTTCTTCATCCCGAGAAGGGATTGGTAAGAGCACATCTTTATTCGTGCAAATGTCAATCCCTATGCGGAGTGTGTTCTAAATCAATAGTGAATTGTGTAGCATATCATTATCGGTGTTATAGGCAACGCCCATAACAACTACGTGTTTAAAAGATTAATCCACATATAACTTACACATGGATTCGCCTTATGAAAAATAGAGTTAATACATTAAGGTATACTAATTTACAATGTAACAAAAAGTTATCTAGAGAAGAAATTAATTACTAGGGACTTTAAGCATAGAAGTACAACTATCCCTTACACTTGGGCTGTCATATGGTGGGACACTTTGTGTTGTCCTACACTGTATTAAGATATCAATTTTAGTCCTCAACTGCACATTTTGTTCTTGCACCAAACGCATTTGTTCATGACATTGTTCTTGCATTTGATACTTGAAATTCATTTCCTCTCTTAACTGCAAAAAATCACTTTTGTTGGAGTGCTTTTGGTGTCCGAAGTATGATGTTTGTATGACTACAAAAACAATACGTTGAACATGACCATCATACATAGGTATTCTTAGCACTCTACTCAGTAAATCATCACGACCAATATATCATGCCAACTCTAATACCTCTTATGTCATTGACTATCATAAAAAGAATTACAACTCTATTCATTATTATAAAATAAAATCATTCAAGTAAAGCTAGTTTTTTATTGTACGTATAATCCAATACTTATACAATATTCTGCAACTCTTATGGCTTCTTTACCACGAATTTCACCTTTTTAATTAGTACAACTAGCTACCCACAGATAATGTCGTGGTACTTGTGTAGTATTTGAATTTGATTCTTCTATCTGCATATCAGAGTTAGTTGAAGTTAAAATTTAGTCATACAAATTAGATACATATGAAATAATTATTAGTTCTTAAAATTTTTTGCTTTAACTATGCATATGATACCGATCCTTGTGTGTAGCAATATGCCATGTCGGTTGCATTAGAGTGATTTTTCTTACTTAACTCCTGTTTAGATCTAAATGATTCATATTAATAAATTATAATTACAAATAGATTACAAGTATTCAGTAAAGTATAATATTATATTACCTGGAATTCATGAGTTGAATGTGTTTTCAAAAACTCATTCCGAATTTCTTGAGTGATGATTCCATTGTATAAATCTAGTGGTGTAAGAATGATATTCTCATTATCATCCCACATGAATAATTTTACAAGATCAGAAATTAAACTTTCTCATAAGTTTATTGGCTTTTCTTAGTGTTAAGTTGTTTCGATCATCACCATCAATAATAAAACAAGACTGTAATAAAAAAACAATACATAATTTGTTAGATTGTAATTATATTTTGAATCCATTTTCTTGCAAGTTAACTAAACCAAACAAAACATCAGTGTATATTGATAAACATGTCAAGGAAAGTAAATTAATTTGAAACATATGAATACACCTAAAATATACAAATAAAAAAGTAAAGGCACTTATTTTCTTTTTCTTTTTCATGTTTGATTTAAAATTTTGTTCTTTATCATTCTTGTTAAATTGAGAATTGTGTTTCTATCTCCTAGTAGTAGGAATTGATAGATTGACCCAAGTCCCCTTTTCATAATCATGTCTTATGTATAAAGGTTCATATTCATCTTTTCATATTCATCTACACTAATAACTTCTAAACCCAACATCTCAAAGGAAGGATCATCCTCAACAATATTCAAATATTCATTACTTTCAATATCAACTTGTTCTTGATGATTCTTATGTAATAGGAGTACAATGGACCAATTCTCTTTAATAGTAGTCAGAATGCAAAACACTTGTTCTGTTTATGATGCTAAAATAAGAGGATCATCTTTATACAAACTTTAAAAAGGTCTACTTGAATAAACCCTAACTCATATGTCTGCAATCCACTGTTGTTATTAACCCACTTACATCTAAAAACAATAATCCTTAACATAGAGTAGTCTAATTCCCATATGTGTTCATTGACACCAAAGTATGACATTGGTGTGTAGATAGGGTGTAAGTCTTTAGCATTGGATCTATGCCAAGAATCAACAACAATTGTTACCCACTATTCTGCATCGTGCTTCGTGTATTATGGTCTTATATATAGAATGTGTAACCATTAATTACATAACCATTGTAAGTTACATCCATCCTATTTTCTCCTTTCCCTGATCTTTATCCATCAAGATGAGACTTAGGGATCCCCACAAGGTCAACATTTAATACAAAATCAGCACAGAAGTGTTAGATATGATTAGTTTTGATGATGACAAATATAGATATCAAATATTAAAGTGTAAGAAGTTTGCATAGTATACTTTTCTAATACATTGACTAACTATTTGATATTGCATATATTGTAGATTAGTCAAGCAATGGAAGAAAGAAATTGAGGAATGAAGTGATGGGAGGAATGATGGGAGGATCAGAAAGTGAAATCTCTGGAACTGAAGAATCTGATGGAGGAGGTTGAGAGGAGGCAGGTGGTATATCAGGGAAGGGGATATGAAGGTGAGTCCTGAGAGCATCCTCAATCCTCTGAATTCTCTGTGACTGCTCAGTCAGGCGCTCAAAAAGGAGATTGGAATTGTGATCCACTGCTGCCACTAAGATTGTCACTTGATTATTCACTTGATCAATCAGTTGAGCATTAGAGTTCTTCAACTGAGTGACTGCAGACTGAATGGCCTCCTGGATATATGTCTGAATAGCAGCCTGAGTAAAAGAAGGACCATGGGAGACTGCTCTAGAGGACTGTGCCTCATCCATCTTGGAGGGTGAAGGGTCCATCCTCTGGGGTTCTCTCTGGCTGGCCTCAGGAGGAGGTGAATGGCGTCTCTGAGGCTGTGATGATGCTCCATCAGGAATGGTAATTCCCATCCTAGTGAGGTGAATTTTCCCAAACTTGGGAATCCTCACAATATCTCCGTCAGGTGTCAAATGCCAAATATTGTGCAGGGAAAGGATGTAAGACACAAGCTGAGGATAGGGAATGGTAGTAGACCTGGATGAGTTGAACCTGAACCTCTTCATTTCTTGAAAGATGAGTTCCCCCACATTTCTTCTTTCCCTTGTCATGAGGGATGCCATCATCTGAAGATCTTTTCCCGTGATATGAGTGAAGTTCTTTGCCTTGTTAACCATACTTCGGGAGTAAATATAGAACAAGGCTCTCTGATCATTGGAAAGAGAGGCTGGGGAAGTGGGTAGAGGTACTCCAGGTTGTCCTGGTCTGAAGATATCAACTAATTCATGAATATTAAACACACGTGGAGGCCTCATAGGAACATCCTCTATCTCTAGATAGGTGTTGATAAGATCTCCAGACAGAAGAATTTTCTGATCTCTAATACTTGTTTCAATTCTCTCAGCAATGATGTTTCCTTGGTCATCCTTTACATCAGCAGTCTTCATGTTACAATAAAAATATTTGACAACCAAAGGATTGTATGACATTCTCAATCTCAGCCAAGGTTCATATTGTTTCAAATATGGGGTTAGATCAATATGAAATTTCTGTTTTAGTTCCTCCAAGTCAACCCACACAACAGGACAGAAGGTTCTTTTAGCAAAGTGTGAGGCAAACACAATGGAGTTCAAGAGACTGAGGTTACCAGTGTTAAATCCAGAAGGGGGTTCAAGGAGCTCAGTATGTTCTTCAGCCAGGGAGCCAGACTGTCAACTACCAGTGGCTTGACTTGCATACCGTGACTTCTGAGGCACAGAGGCTGCCAAGATATTCGTTGCCCGTGTGATTTTTCTTTGCAAAGTTGATTCTTGGACATCTGCTTCTCGCTGGGCATCAGATTTTTCTTTCCCTTTCCCTTTCACGCTGGTATGTGAACGGGTAGCCATTCCCGTGGGTTCCTCAATCCGAATCCCCTTGGATTTTGGTCTGGGTGGATTGGGTTCTGGTTCAGCGGGGGCTTTCGCCTTCTTAGACGGAGGTGGAGGTGGTGGAGATTGCCCGGGCCTTTTTGTTCTTGCCATGGGTACCAACACTTGGTGGAGGCGAAGGTTTTGTCGGCGTCTAGACAGAAATTGGACGCTGGGTAGGCTGTCGGAAGCAAAAGGCGAGAGAAAAGTGAAATGGGGATAGTCGGGAGTGAACAGCGAAAGATGAGACTGTCGGAAATGAGAGACGAGATTTTCGGAGGAAGAATTTAAACTAAAATGGGCTGGCTTTTGAGGGGATTTGTCGGTTAAGAGTAGTAAAGAGGGTTGCGGTTACTGGGTTCAAGCGTTTTCAGCGAATGGAGGTGACGGTAGAAGGTGAGCAGTCGCGAGAGAGAGAGAGGAACTGATATATCAGAGTTGTTTGACATTCACTCGAGTGATTTTTAACATTCACTCGAGTGATTTTGGTTTTCACTCGAGTGAAATATAAAAATCACTCGAGTGAAGTACAAAAACACTTCACAAAAACAGATATCATGCTGTAACTCCTAAATTAATAATGGAAATGCTCATGTAACTTACTAGTGACAAATTTATCAATTTAATTATCTAATTTTACCTGTGATTGCAGTGTTTCACTTTTCACTTACTCCATTGTCTTCCTTCTCTGTTTGTCCCTGTTACTTGAGGATATTACAGAGCATCCTGCAAAACAACTTTGTAGAAACTCCGATGCTTAAATTAGTAATGGGATCATCAAAACAATTATGAAATCAACATTTGTAAAGATTGAACAACTTACAATTCATTGGGATTTACCATTCCCAATTCCCTTCGTATGTGCATGAATTGTTCTCGGGCAAGAGGTTTGGTGAAAATATCAGCTAATTGCAAATGAGTAGGAATGAATAGCACCTTGACATCTCTTTTCTGAATATGATCTCTAATGAAGTGATGTCTCACATCAATATGCTTGGTCCTTGAATGCTGTACAGGATTTTTCGCCAAGCTTATTGTACTGGTGTTGTCACAGTAAATAGGAATTTCTTTAAGGTATATGCCAAGATCCTGAAGTTGTTGTTTTAGCCATAGTACTTGTGCACAACAACTTGAGGCTGCTATGTATTCTGCTTCTGTTGAAGACAAGGATACTGTAGTTTGTTTCTTGCTGAACCAAGAAACGACTGCGCCTCCAAGAAATTGACATTGTCCACTTGTGCTCTTCCTATCTGTTTTATAGCCACCATGATCAGAGTCAGAATAGGCAACTAAATATTCATTACCTCTCTTGGGATACCATATACCCAACTCTTTTATGCCTGCCAGATATCTGAAAATTCGTTTCACTAATTCAGCATGTGACACTTTGGGACATGACTGAAATCTTGCGCATAGACCAACACTGAACTGAATATCAGGTCTGCTGGCTGTGAGATAGAGTAATGATCCTATCATTCCTCGATATTGAGTTATGTTGAAATCGACTCCTTTTTCATCAGCATCCATTAGTACGGTTGAGCTCATAGGTGTATCTGTTCCATTAACTTCATCCAATCCAAACCTCTTAAGCAATTCTTGAAGATATTTGGTTTGTGATATGAATATTCCATTCTTTCTTTGTTTAATTTGTAAACCCAGAAAGAAGGTCAATTCCCCCATCAGTGACATTTCAAATTCTCCCTGCATTATCTTAGAGAACTCTTTACACAAGGAATCATTAGTAGCTCCGAATATAATATCATCAACATATATTTGAACTACCAAAATATCACTTAGTTTTCGTTTTATAAATAATGTTGTATCGACTTTTCCTCGAGTAAAACCAAATTCGATGAGAAATTTGCTTAATCTTTCGTACCAGGCTCTAGGTGCTTGTTTCAAACCATATAATGCCTTTTTGAGTCTGAAAACATGATTTGGTTTGGATACATCTTCAAAGCCTGGAGGTTGTTCCACATAAACTTCCTCCTTGATGTATCCATTTAAGAAGGCACTTTTCACATCCATTTGAAATAGTTTAAATCCTTTGATGCAAGCAAAAGCTAAGAGTACTCGTATGGCTTCCAATCTTGCTACTGGAGCATATGTTTCCTCATAATCAATTCCTTCTTCCTGATTATAGCCTTTGGCAACCAATCTTGCTTTGTTTCTGATAATGGCTGCGGATTCATCAAGTTTGTTCTTGAATACCCATTTAGTGCCAATAACCGAGTGGTCTTTAGGCCGGGGCACCAAATCCCAAACTTGATTTCTGTCAAATTGGTTTAACTCTTCTTGCATTGCTAACACCCAATCATTATCTGATAGGGCTTCTTCAATGTTAGAAGGTTCTAATTGAGAAATGAATGCAGAAAAACTTACTTCGTTTAAAACCTTGTTTCTAGTTTTGACACCTTCATTAACTTCACCTATTACTTGATCTAGAGGATGACTCTTGACATATTTCTAGGCACGAGGTTGATCTGAATTACTCAGTTCAACTTCTTTTTCACAATCGTCATCTTCAAGATGTGAAGAGTTAATGGGAGGTTGGTTTTTAGATATCTCATCATCAAAGTCTTTACTAGAGGATACATATTCATCGAATACAACATGAATTGATTCTTCTACAACACATGTTCGTTTATTAAAAACTCTAAATGCTTTACTATGATTTGAATATCCTAAGAAAAGTCCCTCATCAGCCTTAGAATCAAATTTTCCAAGATTATCCTTACCGTTGTTATGAATAAAGCACTTACAGCCAAATATGTGTAGATGAGCAAGGTTTGGTTTCCGTCCCTTGTAAAGTTCATATGGTGTTTTTCCAAGCTTGGTTCTGACATATGCTCTATTTGAGATGTAGCATGCAGTGCTCATTGCATCTGCCCAGAAGACTTGAGACACGTTCTTTTCGTTGAGCATTGCTCTAGTCATGTCTGTAAGAACTCTATTCTTTCTTTCTACTACACCATTTTGTTGAGGAGTTCTTGGTGCTGAAAAATTGTGATCAATGCCATTTGTATCACAGTATTCTGCAAATGCTTGATTATCAAATTCTCCACCATGATCTGTCCTGATTCCTTCCCTTTTTGCTTTAAGTTTGGTTTTCAACTTTTTCTTTTCAATTTGTAGATCCTCCTTGCTGACTATCAGGCATTCTTCTGAATCAAATATCACCCAGTTGTCTTTATCCGTGCTTTGACTTACACTTAGTAGATTGTGACATAAGCCTTCAACGTAGTATACGTCTTTGATTTTGTCTTTGACTTCTCCAAGTCCTGCTATCCTTCCAGTTTGATTTCCTCCAAATTTCACCTTGCCACCTTCCTTAGGTACTAACGTGGTGAAGTTCTCAGGATCCCCAGTCATATGTCTTGAACATCCGCTATCTATATACCATTTGTTTGATTTGGATGTTCTGAGACAAACCTGCAATTAAGGATAATTAAGTTCTAGGTACCCATATCCTTTTGGGTCCTTTTGGGTTAGTACAGATAACTTCTAGTTCATGTTTCTTCTTAGGTATCCATTTATAGGTTCCTATGATTCCTTTCTTTTTATGAAAACATGAAGAAGTGTAATGTCCTTTTCTATTGCAGTAATTACAGTAAGCAAAAGGATTAGATGTGTGCACAGAACGTGTGAAATAACTTAGATAGGATTTGCTTCCAGTTTTCTTCTTACCCTTTCTTTTGTCGAGGTTCGGATCATATCCTATGCCAGATTTATCATTCACATGACGTTGTGCTTTTAAAATGACATTTAGCATTTCACTGCCTTTTGTAAACTTCTCAAGAGTTTTGGTAAGATCAATATTTTTCTTTTCAAGGGACAAACATTTTTCGCAATCTCTATCCAAAGGGTTTTTAATTTCTTCTTCAAGAATTTTGTTTCTCTTTTTGCAAGTAATCAAGGTATTAACTATTTTGATGAATTCAGAATGTAAAGCATCATATTCATTTTGTAATTCATCATACGTAGGATCAGAATTCATTACCTCCTTGTCTGTTTCTTTTTGAGCAACCAGACATATATTGGCTGTCTCCTCATCATCGCTTTCTTCTTCTGAGGAGCTATCTCCCCATATTGCAGAAACGAATGCCTTCTTCCGGTTGAAGGATTTGAAGTTTCTCTTTTCTTTATTTTTCTGTACTAGCTCAGGACATTCTGATTTGATATGTCCCGGTTTACCACATTCATAGCAGATGATTTCCTTGGAGTCTCTTCTGCCACTTGTTCCACCTCTTTGAAAGTTTCTGAATCCTTGGCCTTTATAAAATTTCTTGAATCTTCTGATCATCAGGCCCATTTCATCATCATCGATCTCCTCTTCTTCTTCTTGGTTTTCTGTCTTCGCTTTTGTTGCACTTAATGCAAGACCTTTCCTCCTTCTGTCGCCAACTTCTTCCAATTCTCGTTTGAATTTTAGTTTACTTTCATATTCTGAAAGACTTCCAAACAAAGAAGCTACAGATTGCATTGATTCTCCTTTGGCCTCCTCTATTGCTGTGACTTTCGCTTCCCATTCTTTGGAGAGTATATTTAGTATTTTTCTTACTTGGATATTCTGATCATAGAATTTTCCAAGTGCTGCAAGTTGATTAACAATGTGAGTATATCTAAGTTCAAATTCAGCTATTGACTCACCTTCTTTCATACGAAGCAAATCAAACTCTGTAGTTAGAGTATTGATGCGGTTTTCTTTAATTCCAGATGTTCCTTCATGAGCTACTTCAAGCGCTTGCCACATTTCTTTAGCAGTCTGAAGTGTACAGATTCTGAAGTATTCTTTTTGACTTAGTGCACTCTGAATCATTAGAATTGCTTTGCTGTTGAGAGTCACTAGTCTTTTGTCATTGTCATCAAATTCTGCTGGTGATTTAAGAACTTTTTGAGATTCTTCAGTCTTTGTAGGTACGTAGTTCCCAGTCTCAATCACATCCCATAGTCCGTATTCTGTAGCCATTACGAACACACGGAACTTAGCTTTCCAGAAGGAAAAGTGTTCACCATTGAAACCAGGTGGTCTAGCGATAGAAGCTCCGTCAGGAAGGATTGCTTCACCCATGCTTGCCATCGGATCCTTCTAAGGTTGTTAAGCCTGAAATAGAAGACCTGAGCTCTGATACCAAATGTTAGAGCAAGCTTTTCACCCAAGAGGGGGGGTGAATTGGGTGATTACAAAATAATTTGCAAATCTAAAATCAATATACAAAACTTAAAGCACAGTTAATGAAAGAAGAGGTATCACCAAAGTTGACACAGGGATTTATACTGGTTCGGTCTCAAACACTTGACCTACGTCCAGTCCTCAGAAGTCCTTCTGAGCCTTTCACTATATCCTCCAAGATTCAGTGAGTTCTTGGCACCTCAGTACAAACAGCAAGTTCCTTCAGACACTCCTCTAGCACCTCCCACAATCTTTATTTCTGATCCTATTTCTGCTGGTGATATTCCACACCCTGACCCCATTCTCCAGACTCCATCATCTTCCTCACATCACACTGCTTCCAGTTCTCACACTGAGGAAATCATAGCTGAGGAAGCCACCACAGAGGTCATAGGACCAAACAACTCCACTTCCACCATTCCTATTGAGCCATCTTCTACCACATTTTCCTTCCAATCCCCTCCACAACTTTCCATTATTCCATATGTTCCACCTACCTCTTTCTTTGCATCTGCATCCACTCAAGCCTCAACGCCGTCTACCTTTCCTTTAGATGATGCCAAAAAGGGGGAGAAGAGCTGATATGATAGATATGATATATTTTCTTTTGATGCATATGTGTTTTAGTTTGTAATTACAAGTTATGTATTTTACCTTTCCTGGACTTTGTCACTGTGTATCTTGTGTAATCTGACTTGACTTTAATCTAATGGAAATATGAGCTTATGATATGATCCTATGAAATTTTTAATGTATCTGTGTTTATGATTGCAGTAGCCAACATGATCTCATGGAAATCCTAGTGTATTACAGCCGCCAAAATGATTTCAAAAAAAAAAAAATTCTCTGTGCATTTTCTGTTTACAATGTTTTTTTGAACTTGAAACTTACATCTTTTATCTTCCAAAAGGTCAAAAACTCATAATCTCTTAAACAAACTCATCTTAGCAATTGTAAATCAAAATTAGTGCAAAAGATTTCAAAAAGATCAAGCAAAGTGTATTAGAAAATCAAAATTTTAAACTTGATCATATGATATGTTTTGTCATCATCAAAAAGGGGGAGAATGTTAGATTCCATGTTTTGATGATAACAAATCATGTTTTGGAAGCTCATGGAATAATTAGCAGCAAAGCAATCCATTCTAGTGATCTGTGAAAGATCACTCGAGTGGTTAAATGAATCACTCGAGTCATTGTGGATCACTCGAGTGATTTTGCTAATCACTCGAGTGATAATCAAGATCACTCGAGTGATCGCTGAAATCACTCGAGTGATCACTGAAATCACTCGAGTGATTGCAGAAATTACAGATCACTCGAGTGATATGGGAAATCACTCGAGTGATCCGCAATTTCACTTCCAGTGATCGCGAAATCACTGCAAGAAAAATTCACTGTTTTGAAAATCACTTCCAGTGATTCTGAATCACTCGAGTGATAAGCCAAATCACTTCCAGTGATTGAGAATCACTCGAGTGATCTGACTAACACTTCCAGTGATCTTGTTTTCACTTCCAGAAATTCTCACGGATTTGCTATTCACTTCCAGTGATTCTCATTCACTCGAGTGATGCGCCAAATCACTTTCAGTGATTGTGAATCACTCGAGTGATGAAGCAAATCACTTCCAGTGATTAGGATTTCACTTCAAGAAAAATCTACTGTTTTACAAAACACTTCCAGTGAAGCTGAGATCACTCGAGTGATTATCCAAAATTCTCAAAATCACTTCCAGTGATCCTCAATCACTCGAGTGATGTTGGATTTTCGCTGAATCACTTCCAGTGAATTGGAAATCACTGCAAGAAGATTTCACTGTTCACCAAATCACTTCCAGTGATCATAAATCACTCGAGTGATATTTGCCAAATTCCAAAATCACTTCCAGTGAACCAGCAATCACTGTCAGAAATATTCAAAGGTTTCAAAATCATTTCCTAACACATTATATTCACTACCAATGATATTGCATCTTCTCATATGAGGATTTATTGATCAAGTATACATCTTTCTACATTAACCTTGATCCAATTGCTTTTAACTTCATCAACAACAAATGATTTTGCTAGTAAAATGTTATTATTACTATAGCTTTCAAAATCATTATATAATACTCAGTTGCAAAAATAGGATCACTCTCTATGATTTCACTGTCTCTTTTATAAAACACCTCCAGTGATCCATATTAATTTGTTGAGATACAAATATTGCTTAACGGTCATATTCGTGAGTGTGTTACAGCTGTACTCCTCTATCGCACTTAACATGTAACTGATCACTCCACTCAAACGACAACTATTCATGGTAGCAGCAGAAATTCAAAAGTAACGGAAGACAAATGCTGTTACATTTGTCAGAAGCATCTTTGAATTAACAGGCAAATTTACAACGTCTTCAAAGTGGTTCTATTATATATGTTCAGTCTTTTTGAAAAAGATAAGAACGAAGAAATACGCCTGAACTTTCCACAAGTGATATCTTCTCAAAAAGGCTTTAACACTTCATCTGTACTTCAGTTTTTATCTACATACTCTGAAAGAGAGATTGTCAGTCATACTAAATCATTCTCAATTGTATTGGCTTAAGGTTGAGTAACCTTAAGTAGGGATTGGAAATTACCTTGTGTAAGGGGGAGCAAGTGTCTGAAGGAACTTGCTGTTTGTACTGAGGTGCCAAGAACCCACTGAATCTTGGAGGATATAGTGAAAGGCTCAGAAGGACTTCTGAGGACTGGACGTAGGTCAAGTGTTTGAGACCGAACCAGTATAAATCCCTGTGTCAACTTTGGTGATACCTCTTCTTTCATTAACTGTGCTTTAAGTTTTGTATATTGATTTTAGATTTGCAAATTATTTTGTAATCACCCAATTCACCCCCCCTCTTGGGTGAAAAGCTTGCTCTAACATGAAGAACTTGCAAGAATCAATGAAAAATAGCCAGTTTCAAGTTCTACGGGGGTACTGTAGCAGTGTACTGTAGCATAGGTACTGTAGCGTATTTCATTGTAGCTTACTGTAGCAGTACTGTAGCATCGAGTGATTTTAACAATCACTCGAGTGATTTCAGAATCACTCGCAGTGATTCTGAAAATCACTCGCAGTGATTCACTGTTCACTCGAGTGATTTTCAATTTTTCAGAGTCTGTTCTTTATCCAGCTGAGCAAGGCCTATTTATTTGATCATATCTCTCAAACTACAACTCCGATTGAGACCAAACCAGTTGCATATGAACGTAGACTCCCAGTGAGTCATTTTTACACCAGAACAACATCAAATGATCTCCGATGAAGGAGATATAAGTGTTCGAAATTTGCCTTCATATCAACGTCACTTTCTGGAACAGATTTGGTATTTTGGATATAACTCTCAAACCACGAATCCTATTGAGCTAAAACCAGTTCCTTATGAAAGTAGACTTCAAGTGCTTTCCATTGATATATAATACAGAAATTTTTGAGTCATATTCGAAGAGTTATGGCATCTGGAAATTTACCTCTGTTTACTGAAGAACTGGAAACGCATCACTCGAGTGATTTCAGTATTCACTCGAGTGATATGGCATTTCACTTCAAGTGATTGAAAAATCACTGCAAGAAAAATTCACTATTTTGAAAATCACTTCCAGTGAATGTCAAATCACTCGAGTGATACGCCAAGATTTCCAAATCACTTCCAGTGATCTCCATATCACTTCCAGTGATATCTCAGATTTGCAATTTCACTTCCAGTGAATGCCAAATCACTCGAGTGATACATGAAGATTTCCAAATTACTTCCAGTGATCTTGAATCACTCGAGTGATATAGTATTTTCGCTGAATCACTTCCAGTGGATTGAAAATCACTGCAAGAAAAAATCACTGTTTCAAAATTCACTTCCAGTGATCTTCAAATCACTCGAGTGATATGTGAAATTTTCAGTATCACTTCCAGTGGGTCTAAAATCACCGGAAGAAAATTTCACTGTTATGAAAATCACTCCCAGTGCAGCTGAATTCACTCGAGTGATTAGCTATTTTCTCAGTATCACTTCCGGTTGACATAAAATCACTGCCAGTATATCAGTATGAATTAGAATCAGTTCCCGTGAAGATGAGATCACTCCCAGTGAACCTAAATGCACCTCCAAGTGAAAGTCAATATGCCTCAAGTGATATGTTTATTCTGGTATATCACTCCCAATGCACTTCCAGTGAATTATATACCTCCCAGTGATTACTCAGCATACTCTTCACTAACTTCGAATCAGTTCCAGTGGCAGCTTATCAGAATCACCTTCAGAAACTTCACATAATCATGGAAATTACTCAAGGGATCATTATTATCGAGTCAATGATATGCTTACTCTTAGAAAGCTACTACCAGTAAAATGCTTCTGTAAATCACTTCCAGAAGTATGACAGAAACAAGGAAATAACTCAAATGATTTCATGGTACACTCGAGGGATGCTGATAATTGCCAGTGGAATATTATCTTCTGAAAAATACCTCCAGTGAAATCAAGTTGACTTCCAATGATTCTTCCATTTTCTGAAATCACTCCCAGTGAAGTATGTAATCACCCGAGTGATATTTTCTAACAGCTATTTCTCTGAGTGCTTTTACAGGTGTTATGCACTACCGATCACATGGCTTACACGAATCAATATTAAATGAAAACTATTCATGGGCAACAATAAAATTCATAAGTAACGGAAGACAAATACTATTGCATCTGTCAGACCAATGGGCAAACTGTAAGAAACGCTGAAGCATATGTCAGAGCACGATCAACGGGAAAATATTTAAATACACTCAACGACCGTGTAAAGCAATGGGACTCTAACCAAAAATGAAGTAGTGTCTGTCTAAGCATCAGATGGGATTACAATAGGAAAATATCCAAATGGGTTCAACGGTCAAATGAATCAACAGACTCTAACGGATTGATGTTTACAACGGTCATCTTCCACAACTCAGCTATAAATAGGAGAAGATTCAAACACAGAATAACAAGCAATACAATGAGAACATGAACATGCTGATATCCTAAGTCTTGAGCCTCTGACCACTCTTTGCTCTACTTCGTCTTCTATATTATGTATATTTGAGAGACAGTGAGAATATTTTGTATTGTACTTCAGTGAGGATTTATCTACTCTGTGAGAGAGTTTGTAAACACACCATCTATACTTCTGTATTGATCTCAAGGTAGAGGGACCTTGAGAGGGCTGATTACCTTACGGGAAAGTTGTAGAAAGAATTGCTAGTACTACTTTCTGCTCGTAAGACTTACAAGGTGCAAGCAGTAGAGAACGTTGCTACTCGTAAGACTTACAGTGGTGTAAGCAGGAGAGAACGTTGCTGCTCGTAAGACTTGCACGGGTAAGCAAGAGAGAAAGGACTTTGGGATTGCTTTGCTCAACTTACCGTAAGAGGGTGTAAACCTTACAGTGAGTAAGGAGCAGTAACTTCGTAAGAGATTTGTAGAGGCTTTTCTTGTGCCCGGTTAAACAAGAAGATAGTGGATTGGAAATCTCAGGAGGAGCCTGGGGACTGGACGTAGGTCATAGTGGATTGGACCGAACCAGGATAAATCACAGTTTGCATATTCTCTTCCTTAAGCTTTTACATTTCCAGCATATATGATTTAAATATCAACTTATGTTTCTATACTTCCGCATGTATTGATTTGATAAGTTGCGAAAAGATTTTAAAAGATCATACCTTCTTATCACACACCCAATTCACCCCCCTCTTGGGTGTCAGCTAGTTCTAACATTTGGTATCAGAGCTGGACTCTTGTTTAAAGGACTTAACCGTCTCAAGAGTTATCAATGGCTGATTTTGGGTATTGCTCACTTTCGGAAGGCTTTGATTATACTATCCCACCTCTTTTAAAAGATATTGATTTCTGCTTTTGGAAAGCAAGAATGACAAGTTTTATAAAAGCATCTAATTTTGATATGTGGAATGTTCTTATAAATGTTTTTTATTTCAAACTGAGAAGAGATTGGACTGAAAAAGAAAAGAAAATATGTTCATTGAATATTAGAGCAATGAAGTTTCTGTATAGTGCTTTAACTGAAAATGATTTTGAGAAAATCAAATTTTGCTCTAGTGCTAAAGATATATGGGATACTCTTAACTCTATTTATGCTTCTAACAATTATGTTGAAATTGAAAGTGTTGACAGTTCACCTGAATCTATAAGTTACATATATGCGATTAGTGAACAAATGGAGGTTGAGATTAAAGGAGTTACAGAACACCTTCTTGAGTCAGTCAACACAAAAGAAAAGGAGGAAGAGGATTCCCAAGAAGAGTTCATCCAGGACGAATGCTATGAATCACTCTCTGAAGCTCAAGATAAACTCAAGGTAAAAAGTTCCAATTCTTCTAATAATTTTTGTAAAACTGATTTTCAAAGTTTGCATAAAATTGTTTTCCAACCAATTACTAATTCTGTTGAGAAAAGCAAAAATGTTTTCGAACGTGCTGGAAATTTATACTTGAAGAAAGAACTTAGGCAAACTGGCTTGTTGTCCCTCAAACAACACAATACTTGCATAAAACTTCATAACACATATATTCACAGAATCTGCAATTATTGTGGTAAGTACGGGCACATTTCACACACATGCTATATTAGAAGAAATTCTAATATAAGAAATAAATATGTTTGGATTCCAAAAGGTAAGTCTAATACTAACAATCAAGGACCTAAGTATATGTGGGTACCAAAATATCCATCAAGTACTTTTATGTATGCAGGATGATCACAAAAGAAATGGACATAAGGGCATAAAGAAAATGAAGATAAAGCCAAGAGTTTCTCATGCACCAATTAAGAGGTTTATATCATTGCAAAAGGGAACTCTCAGAGCATCCGTTGCTAGAGCTGCAAAGCATAACCACCAAAAGAAGCAATGGAGAAGAGAAGTACATTCTACCTCAAGAAAGGGCTACCATAGAATACCATTCAACTACATTGAGGAGAACAAGAAAAGAAGGATCTCTCATACAAAAATACGCATTGAATCTACAACATATGAGAGAACTTTGCATAATCCCAAAGCTATATATGCAAAAACAAAGCTCTAAAGAAAGATGCAATGGGTATGCAAAGGCAATCCTCCAAGCACCTAAGGTAAATGTGCAAAATGGTAAAACCTTCTACATTGTTATCTTTAATATTTATTGAGGTTTATACATGTTACCTTAGGAATGAGCATTGCAAACTATTTTAGAAATATGTTTTCAAATCATTTAAAAATTCATCTTGTAAACTTATTTGCAAAGGGATTGTAATATTCAATAGCTTAGTTCTTTATGCATACATGTTTGTTTCAAAAGAAAATATCTCTACTCTAATGCATAAAGACATGTTTAATTCATTATGCTCAATTTCTTCAAATTGAATGTGTTGCTAGAGTATGTGAATTATGATTCTTACAAGCTAACCATGAGTGGATCCAAGTAAAATTGGATACCGATGGAACAAAAAGGATTATATGGTTTTGTAGGAAGAAGAAAAGAATGCTATGAAGTCGATCACTTAAACAAGGATGAATAAAGCATACATGAACCTTGAAGAGAAAATACATAAAAGCTTAATTTATGAGCATGTGTTACTCAAGTGATCTTAGAGGACTTTAGTACAAAGGAACAAGAAATTGGAAAATAACTTGAGTGTTTACGAGCTACACTCAAGCCAGGTACGCTGGGTTATTATAGGATTTTAACTATGAAACTCGAGTTTGGAGGGCCAAACTCGAGTGGAGATGAACTTGAGTTCTGTGGGACAAACTCGAGTGTTGGTGCTTTATATAAGTTTCTAGACCCCAACTATTGCATCTGTTCTTCCTAACTAAAATTGAATAGTTGCTATTAACTACACGCCATTAGCAATCAATCTTTTATGGTTTTCAAATTGGTTCGGATTGCTAAAGGAACTAAAAATGAACTTGTGCATAATCCTTCTATTAATTTGAGTTTGAAATGAACTATTCAAGAATACATTTTGGTTCATCTTGTTTTTATAAGAGTGCATACAAATGATTTGAAGATTATTCATATTTTGTTTGCATTTTCAAAATTGGAAGTTAATATTTTTGTGTACTGATTGTCAAAAATGCTTCAAACCTATTCACCAGAGTATTTCACCATCTTTGACATTTTTGATCATTGATCTTAAGTGTGTTATTCTTTGCTTAAGCTTCTTAGTCTTTATTTTCTAATTTGTTAGACCTCATGTCTAATAAGTTAGGCATCTATATGAGTTTCAAGCTTATATCCTAGAAAAGAATTGAATTTATGAAAAACATCATCCTAAAGCATAAATCCTTATTGGTTGAGTTATTCCAAGCATTATAAATGTTCATTAATGCATTGAATGAATGCTAATGCATTAACCATTATAGTGTAATAACATATTAGGATGATGTTTTGGAACTTTAGTCATTTGGACTAATGAGTACGTGCTTTATCTTCTATAAATCCATTATACTCATCTTGCTACTCAATTACATCAACATTTGTCTTCCTCTATTTTCGAGTAACTAGAACCTTGTATTCAAAATCTTGCCATGAGTGATCATATATTTCTTGACACAACTTTAATAGGCAAGATTATCACTTGATAAATAGCAAAGTTATTGTACTCATATATGTCTATCAAGCTAATGCTTTTTCCTAATTCATTTTCCACATGACTTTTAATCTTGGAAAATTCTCAAGCATGTTAACTTCAATGTCTAACATGTTATCTTCATTGTTCTTTAAAAAGAGAAGCTTTTTGGTACATGTATATACTTAAACTATTGACTTCCACCATTTTTAGCATGAGCATTAATTCTTAACAAATTTCATAAATGAGTTTTCATACATTCAAAATCTTAATGTCATAATGCATATTCTTGATTCAAAAGAACATTTGAGATTTTGAAACAATTTGCATACTTTCATTCATGATTCATTATTTCATAAAAGTTGGTCATTATAGATAGATTTTCTACTCTTTTGATCCAACTTACATAGACTGTATGAAAACCTTATCAATGGCATATTTTCTATATAAAGTGTATTTACAAGTTGTCATTGATCATTGGAAAACATTATTCTTAATTGATATCATTTGCTCATTACCCTTTATGATTCAATTGCATGAATTTACTTATTGGATAAAATTATACTTTAATCATTGTTCGTAAATAATACTCTTAGCTCCATCTTCATATGATTTAATTATGTAAGAGCATAAGAATTGTTATGTCTAATATTGTGGACCCAAGAAAAGTTGGGTACCAAAAGAATATATATATACACTTTTGCAGGAGTTGACCAAAATGCTCTACTTAAGGATGTAAAGATCATAGGTCAATAAAGTAGGCATGACTAGCTGTGTTGTAGTAGAAGCTAAAAGAATAATCTATGATACAAGATTGCATCAAATGAGGGAACTGTGAACCAGAACTTCAAAGTTCTATTTGACTTGATAGATGACAATTTAAGGGAGCTATGTTATAATGATGAAATCAAAATTTCCCGATGGTGTTTCTTGAGCAAGGGGAACAAACAAAGCTAATGGATACACATAAGGCCTTATTGTGTGATCATCTTAGTATCATGAGTATTCCATAGAGATCACACCCTCAGAGTTCTTCAGTACTGATCAAGTCACCAGACGATGATTGGCAACAGTGCATCAATAAGAGGATCATGACTCAAGTAATTACAATATTACTTGAGTGAGGTATTGTATTCCTTCTTAATCCAAATCCTCTGAGTTATATCACTCGAGCAAGCATTGAAGTGAGGATCGAGTGATATTGGAGTACAATTGTTAAAATCCATGAATAGCATCATCATTTTCAAAACTTGATTCCTCATTAAATCTTTCAACTCTCACACTCAAGGTTTTCAATGGTTTATCAAATCCATAAACGTTTTTAACTACATTTTTCATAATAATTTTTTTAAAGACCATGCATTCATTAAGGGGGAGCTTCACATTCATATTTTTTTTCTTAAAAGCTTATCTCCTTTATTTGAAGAAAATCATTATAGTATACTCACTTGCATTCACCTTCAATTGATTAGTTTTGATGATGAGATACTCATACACTCTCTTTCCATGATCTTAATTTGCATATATTTTATAGAAAGAAAATTGTTAATACTTGATTACACTAACCTTTCTCCTTGCAAGAATATTTTTAACTTATGATAGGAGAATTTGCTCTATGAGAAGATTATTCCTCAACGCTAAAAGAAGAATATATCAACCTTGAGGAAATATGCATAACAATTAAAAAAGGGAAATATATTGGCTGCAACATTCAAAGTAACAAATAACTATGCCAATACAAATTAAAGGAGCATTAAGCATACTGTGATGGAATAAGGAGTTCAACTCAGTGAGGAGCATCTTGGAGACAACATGAATATACAACAGAGTTGCAAAGAGAATGTGGCATAAGCTAGACTTCATGGATCTATCATCAACTGGCCAAATCCAAATGAGCATTTCTAAACCCTCCTCTCTCTCTTTATGTTCTATACATGCCTTGCATATCTTTTATTATGAAAGCTTTATTGAAAACATTTTTCATTTGCATCACATTCAAATAGCATTACTTTCAAAAAGGGGAGAGTAAACTGTTTATTTTGATTAATGGAGAAATGATATTTCAAATATATTTTCATAATTACTTCTCCATGAAACCTTCTTCTTTATACTTCAAACTTTTTGCTAATGTCAAATAGGGGGAGAGAAATGGAAAAATATGTTGCATTCAATTTGTCTATTGACATTCAAGCATATTTTTCTTCAAGGATTTGCCATCATCAAAAAGGGGGAGAATGTTAGATATGATTAGTTTTGATGATGACAAATATAGATGTCAAATATTAAAGCGTAAGAAGTTTGCATAGTATACTTTTCTAATACATTGACTAACTATTTGATATTGCATATATTTTAGATTAGTCAAGCAATGGAAGAAAGAAATTGAGAAATGAAGAACTTGCAAGAATCAATGAAAAATAGCAAGTTTCAAGTTCTACGGGGGTACTGTAGCATAGGTACTGTAGCGTATTTCACTGTAGCTTACTGTAGCAATACTGTAGCATCGAGTGATTTTAACAATCACTCGAGTGATTTCAGAATCACTCGAGTGATTCTGAAAATCACTCGCAGTGATTCACTGTTCACTCGAGTGATTTTCAGTTTTTCAGTCTATTCTTCATCCAGCTGAGCAAGGCCTGATTATTTGATCATATCTCTCAAACTACAACTCTGATTGAGACCAAACTAGTTGCATATGAACGTAGACTCCCAATGAGTCATTTTGACACTAGAAACAACATCAAATGATCTCTGATGAAGGAGATATAAGTGTTCGAAATTTGCCTTCATATCAGCATTACTTTTTGGAATAGGTTTGGTATTTTGGATATAACTCTCAAACCACGAATCCTATTGAGCTGAAACCAGTTCCATATGAAAGTAGACATCGAGGGCTTTCCATTGATATATAATACAGAAATTTTCGAGTCATATTCGAAGAGTTATGGCATCTGGAAATTTACCTCTGTTTACTGAAGAACTGGAAACGCATCACTCGAGTGATTTCAATATTCACTCGAGTGATATGGCATTTCACTTCAAGTGATTGAAAAATCACTGCAAGAAAAATTCACTGTTTTGAAAATCACTTCCAGTGAATGCCAAATCACTCGAGTGATACGCCAAGATTTCCAAATCACTTCCAGTGATATCTCAGTTTTGCAATTTCACTTCCAGTGAATGCCAAATCACTCGAGTGATGCATGAAGATTTCCAAATCACTTCCAGTGATCTTGAATCACTCGAGTGATATAGTATTTTCGCTGAATCACTTCCAGTTTGGACAAAAATCCTCTTGAACTCATATGCTTCTCTTTTGTTCTTGTGTTCTTCAAAATCCTCTCTCTCTCCTTGCTCTTATGTTTGGACAAAAATGAGCTCTTGAAAAGGGATAAGAGCTCTTAAAATATGAATATTTCTCTACCTCCTTGCAATATTATATTTAATTGCAAATTAATGTGTAATTTGACTTTTGTCATCATCTTTTACACTTGGCCAATAATCCTTCCATATGGCATCATTCATGGCTAAATAAATATTTTATCTTCATTTAATATTTTGGAAGAAAATATCCACCAATAAAGGGAAATATAATTGGCTTCTTGCTTTATGGCCAATTGACCCTTTCGCCCCTATATTTTTCTATTTTCACATTTGTACTCAATCTGCCTGAATTTTCATTGAACTTTCAAATTTTATATATTTATTTATAGACGTCCAATTACTATGATTCCAAAAGACATGCGGCCCTTATTAAGTCTATTTTAAGAAAAAATATAGCTTTTAGCTAACTGGATGCTCACAATTCCTAGAATTACCATTTTTGGACATTACCATAGAAACTTGCCAGTTTCACCTAGCTAAATTGAAAAATACATAACTCTTTATGTATAGCTCCAAATAACTTATATGACCTATCGAATTAAAGCTTGATAAGTCTAATTTTATTCTAAAAAATATCATAGGCATTTGACATCATGTTTCTATTTACAAATGTCACACAACGAGTCTGCCATGCAGGCAAACACATTGACAAGAAATCTAGTTTTTTACAATTTGTGTGTTCTAAACATAATTATATTGTGTGTGACCACTAATTACCTTATTTTATCATTTCCTGTACTCCCTAATTCACCATTTTACTCCACTAAATGTCACAAATATATATAAGGAATATTGATGAATAAAAAGTGGGGTGTTACATAATATCCGAATATAACACACCATTTTTTATTCATCAATAGTCCTTGTATAAAATTGAGACAGTTAAGGGAATAAAATGGTGAATGAAAGAGTATAGGAAATGACAAAATAAGAAAATTAGTGGTCACACACAACCTAATTATGCTTAGAACACAAATTGTAGAACCTAGATTGGCTGCCAGTGTGCTTTCCTTCATGGCAGTCTAGTTGTGTGACATTTTTAAATAAAAAAATGTTGTCCAATGCCTGTGATGTTTTTTAGAATGAAAGTAGACTTATTAACCTTTAACTTTATAGGTCTATAAGGCATTTGGAGTTGTACATAATGGGTTATGTGTTTTTCAATTTAACTAAGTGAAGCTCGCAAGTTTCTGTAACAACGTCCAACAAATGATTATTTTGGAATTCTGATTGTTTAGTTGACTAAAGGCTATATTTTTCGTTCAAAATAGACTTAATAATGGTCAAATAGCCTTTAGAACCACATCAATTAGAAATCTATAAATAAATATATGAATTTTCAAAGTTTAATGA
Organism: Albizia julibrissin; assembly: GCA_037074505.1. Lineage (NCBI taxonomy): Eukaryota > Viridiplantae > Streptophyta > Magnoliopsida > Fabales > Fabaceae > Albizia > Albizia julibrissin. The sequence continues at coordinate 54,127,257 of CM073477.1, read as the reverse complement.
AAATTATGGCAGAATGGAGCATAAGGGCTAAATTACAAAAATTTAAGGGCAAAAGAGTAAATTTCCAAATAAAGCAAGAAGCCATTTATTTTTCCCTTTAATTGGGATAACTTTTGATTAAAAAGGGGAGGAAGAAAAGAAATTAATACTTGGTCTTAATGAAGCAAAAGATGAAGCAATTTGAGCTAAGTAAATTAAGTTTGAAAAGTCAAAAAGAAAAGTTGTAATTAGAGAGCCATTGCATGGTAAATATCAATGTTATTAAACCCGGACTGGTCACTGAATCGGCCGAGGTGCCAGGTCAAGGGTTAGTAATCAGGAAGTGAATATTTTAGGCTTATTAATATAAAATTATAAAAAAATAAAAATCATTTTAATTAAAAAATAAAAAACCCCCAAACTAGACTAGTTTTCTGGCTGGTTCGCTGGTTCCCAACCTGTCTGATCTAGGTTTAATAATATTAGTAAATATAAGACTTGGATGAAGATAACACAGGAGACTTCTTTGACTCCCTTTAACGGCACTTTTGATGTCAAAATAGAAAGAGAAATGGGAATAAATTCACTTGGTTCACATTAATTCCAGAAGGAAAGAATTATGGCCAAGTAAACGAAGCATATGGTTATTTGTCATTAAAAAATATTAATAAAAGCAAGAAGAGAGATATTTTGGCAAACCATTATCCCTTCTCTTCTTTCATATTTTGTTCAAGCAACAAGAAATAGAGAGAGAGAAGAAAGTTTGAAGAACAGAAGAGGAGCAAGGAGAGCTAGGGTTCAAGAAGTAAGATCAAGGTAACTATGCTTGAAATTAAGTGTTCATGCCTTCTAAGTTCATGAGAACCTCTTCTAGTCTCTTCACCATCTTGAATATGATGTTTACCAAGAAAACTTTAAGAGGGAAGAGAGAGATAGAAAGTGAGAGAATCACGAGGTAAGCTTAAGAACCCTAATCCTCTTTATTACTATGTTGTGGTAGTTATTTGCTTAGTTTATGACAAATGGGATGATGAAATCCTAGAATGATATGCTGCCCAAATTTCTATTGTTCACATTCATTAGGTGCTTGGGTGGTTAAACATGTGATTAGGAGTAAAAAGGAAGGTGTTTATCGATTGAAATCATGAAAATCCATTAAACCCTAAATCTTGCATATTTTAGCCAAGTGTAGAACGTATGAGAGGAGTTGAAATTTTGTAATTTTTATGATTCCATTAGATTTAGAAGAGAAACTTGTGTGGGAATATAGGTGTTCATGATTTTTGAACAATTGTATGAAAATCTAGAATTTTTAGAATTTAAAAGGAAATGTTGTTTGATTTGTTTCACTGAAGGCAATGTTGTTTTGAAATGAATTTCATAGGACAAACCTACTCTAAATATTATGAACCTTTTTAAGATTAAAGTAGAGATGCAGAGCTTTAATTTGATAGGTATATCATAATTTTTGGACTAGTAGATTAAAAGATATGAATTTTTGAAATTATGTCCTATTTCTGGAAGGAAATCTGGAATAGTAAAGGTTTGGTAAATTTCTGGGATTTAATGTGGTTGAACTAGCCATACTTAAGTATTTGTATTTAAAAATATATTTAAAGAGCTTCACTTAGGATTTAGAACTAGTCAATTTGGAAGTTTCTAGAATTAATTATGATTTTTTAAATTCGATTGAAAGTCTGCTATTTTCTGGAAAATTGTGAAATTGCACTATACAATGTTGTATTGTGCAAAAACTACTGAAACTATGATTAAAGGCAGTATTAATGCAAGTAATAACTAGTTACTTATTAAATTTAATTTATAGGAATAGATAATAACTTGAGCTGAATTCAAGTTATTAGACAAATGGGGGAAGTAAAAAAAACTCGGTAGTAACTCTTTCTTTCATACATTATATGATTATTCATATGCTTTGTGTATGTCATCTTCTGTGACATGAGCATAGTGTCTGGGACACACATAGTAACTTAGTTGTAGTCTAGGACCTAATGGAGGTATAGAGTTAAGCCAGGGCTACAAACGTCGTTTGGCCTTGTACAATGTGCACACAACATTTTATCATCTTACATAACATGATGTATTACATATTTATTTTCATATTTTATATGAAAAAAATGCATGTTACTACTAAGATTCATTCGAATCTCACCATTTTTCAGTATTAATAACATTCTAGTAGAGGGTAGTGACTCTAAGGGCAAGGAAGTGGCTACCGATAAATAGAAGCCCGGTGCTGGGGGAAGCTGCCACTAGTTATCTTAGTTTTGTAATTTTGTTTCTTTCGAGACTCTATACATATCTATATATTTCAAACCCGACAAGGGATTTTCTGTAATGTAAATAATTACTTAATGTTAGTATGTTTCCGCTATTTATGTATGCCTACAGAACTACACACTTATTGTTAGAGCAAGCTTATCACCCAAGAGGGGCGTGAATTGGGTGATCATAGATAACTTAGTATAAATATAAAAATTTCTTAAACTTTAAAGAACAAATAAAAATAAGAAGAGAAATCACTGAATTGTTCGCCAGGAGTTTATACTGGTTCGGTCACAAACACTTTGACCTACGTCTAGTCCTCAGAAATCCTTTTGAGCTTTTTACTATATCTTCTAAGATTCATTAGGTTCTTGGCACCACAGTATAAAGCAAGTTCCTCACCAGACACTCGCTCCCCCTTAAACGAGGTAATCTCAAATCTCAACTTAAGATTCCACAACCTTAAGTTATCTCAATAAAGAATATTGGATTTGTAAACAAATCTCTCTCACAGAGTGAATGTATAAATATTGAAGTTTGGAGAATGAATATGAAGAATAAAGCATTAAGATTGTATTTGAGCAATGTACACTCGTGTATTGTAGTTCCTTCATTGAATGCTTTAATATATGTAGATGAGTTGATAAAACCGTTGGTAGCATTTCAATATATTTGTTAAAGTGGCGCAGCTTCATTTGACCATTTGCACATTTTGAAAACTAGCCGTTAGAGCGTTACGTTTCTCATGCTTTGCAAAGTCTCTTTTTTCTTCTATGCATCATCTCTTCATTGAATTCCTGAAATAATACTTAGATACTAATACAATGAAGTGTTAATTATCAAAGTAACAAAATAATGAATAACGAATGATTATTATGCATTATGTATCATATTACTCAAGTGATCACTCGAGTAATCATGGCAAACTAGCAGAGACTTAAGAAACTCTTTCTGAGCCCATCATTCGAGTGATTACTCGAGTGAGCCTTTCCAATTTCTTCCAGAGCGTACTTCAAGCTAAATTGACTCTTTACACAGTACATTACTTAAGTGGTCACTCTAATGATTCATTGCCATTACTCGAGTGATCACTCGAGTGATCCTATCGAAAATTTGGTAGATTTTTACCTTTGACATGAGCAGTGAACTTACCTCATCACTAAAGTAGTCACTCTAGTGATGAAGGGTCATCACTAGAGTGATCACTTGAATTATTCCTTCCAAAATTTGGCAGAGAACGTTTTGGCTAATTTCTGACTTTATCACTCGAGTGGTCACTCAAGTAATTCATTACCATTACTCGAGTAATCCATTAAGAATCTGACAAAAACCTTTTTCTCTTGATTATAATCGGCACACTTTAACACACTTATCAATATATTCAAAAACCATTTGTTTTAACATAATTTATTTCTTATCCTCATTTGTTATCATCAAAACATAGGATTTAACACTTATTACTTTGTGAATATCTAAATGTTAAGGGGTTTAACATGTTTGGTATCAGAGCTTAAAGCAGTTCTAGCATTTTTAGAATAGTATACTAATATGGTCTTGTTTGCAAGGTGAGAGGAATCATGCATGAACAACAATGACATTGGGATAGATCACCTCCGTCAGAGAACCAGTATCCCCCAAATTAGCAAATCCATATGGGATAGCATCACATATAGTACCTGATACAAGGAAGGTGGCAATAGAGCGTTGGTAACACCCCGAAAGCGGGTTCAAGTTAGGCCAATCTACAGTCCGCAACTACGACCAAAGCACTTTTGGGATGTTATAAAACCTGGCCTTACAAGCCAATTTCAACTGATCTTAAAAGCATTTTTTCTAGTAGTGAATGTTTCTGTTTTGATGGAAAGCATTTGGTTTAGAAAACTAAAGGTACAGTGACTTGACTACTTTATTATCACTACTAGAAAAAACACTTTTAACGTCCCTTATATGGGACTTTTAACGTCCTTTTATGAGGGGACGCGTCTGCCAGCGACGTAGTAAATTTGGACTTTAGACGTCCTTTGTAAAAAGACGCCTAAAGGGCTGGGTTTAGGCGTCCCTTTGACCAAAAGGGACGCCTAAAGTAATGACTTTAGGCGTCCCTTTGGCCAAAAGGGACGCCTAAAGTCCCCGTTTAGAATTTTTTTTATTTAAAAATTAGGGACTTTAGGTGTCCCTTTTGGCCAACTTTAGGCGTCCCTTTTGGTCAAAGGGACGCCTAAAGTGTTTTTTTTTCAGAACCATTTTTATTGTTTCTGGCCATATCATTCTGAAAGCAAACAGAAACGTATACACAAAAAGGAAACATACAGCACGCAGTTTATAATTAACAAAACACAACATCCACCTCTAATGAAACATTATGCACTACATTGTTGACAGAAATGTTGTCCACTAATATAATAAACAACTACTAATAAGTAAATGTACAGGAAACGATAAACTTCTACAAATCAATGTGTTAAAGAATCCTCCCAGCCAACAAGTCTCTGATCAAATTAATGTCTTCATATAAGTAAGCAGCATCATTATCAAAGATCTACAAATTAGAAAATATGATTATATATACGAAATCAATGAAATTAAAGGATTGTTTAGCAATTCAATTAAAATACAACCAAAATATTATCATTTGATTACCTGTTGAAAATCATTTGTAAAGCCACTTTGAATGATATTATACATGTAAAGTAGAACATAATAGCCACATTCAGTACCACCTGGTTGTTGAGGGCACTATAAATCAAAAGCAATTGGTTAAAATCAATAACATACATCATTTATAAAACAACAGTAAATAAAATAACTTAAATTATATTGAAACCACATACTTTGGGATAGAACCACTTTGGCTTGTGAACAACTCTACCCTCACGTGACCCGCCAAGCATTCTATATGTTTGGGTCACGCTACCATTAAAATGTAAAACATTTTAAGTTAGAACCATTAAAATGTAAAACATTTTAAGTTGGAACAATTTATTGAAATCAAGCATTTCTTTAATTAATAAAAAAGAAATAACTAACGTATTGAAGACTGATTTTGTGTCTTTGTCTGACTTTTTTGTCAAGGAATCAAACCAATAGATTTCATTGAGGCGTGGGCAAACAACACACAGGCTCCAATGGTAACTAAAACAATACACAGATTAAAATGAAGTTTAGATTAGAAGAAAATTATTTCTCAAACATCCAAAAATAAAATTTTTTACTACATACCCTTGAACAATTGGCGCTAGATAACATCGCAATTTGGTCGCTGCCATTGTGAAGCCCACATAATGCGTCCTTTGTGCGACATCATTTTTATCTGATGTCGTATTTGCCGGACACAAGAATCTGTATAAATTTGATCTTTGCATATCAATGCATATATGGTAAAAGGACCTAAAATAGAAATAAAATGACCAATGAATTATTGAACTTATGAAATCTTGAACTTAGAAAAGAAAAACTAACCAAATGCCAAGTTTGACCCATCCTGTATCTATCTCCTCCAAATGCATAAACTCCTTAAGATCTTTATTGTCGATCGTGTAGGGATACGTCAATTCTGTACCCACAATCCCTGGAGGCATATTGAAGTTGACTTGGGGAATACCTTTGTACATCTGTTGGAGCCGTGCTAGAAAGTGCCATTTTTGCGCATGTTGCTCCTCCTATAAGCATAGAAAACAAAACCAATTATATTACAATGATGCCAATAAATGTCAAGTGATATGAATATAATTCCTACCATTGGTAGGGTTCCCAACGTGCCAATAAGATATTGAGGCCAAAGGATGAAACCTCCAATTGCCTGACCCAGCGTGGCAACCTCAACGTCAGGGATAGGGATGGCTGCACCTTCTTCCCCCTCATGAACACGTGTCACTGTCACCCTATGTAAATACTGTGGAATTTGATTATGATGGTGGGTGGTTGCTTTTGTGTAAACGAGAGCATCGGCTACAACACGAATCATGTCTGTGGTGTCCAAATAAAGGATACACGATTCACCCGACTCCGGAGTGGCAGAAGGCTGGCCCAGTAGTTCTATTATGTGAGAAGGCTAGCCACAGGGTTCTGTACTATGGGAAGGCTGGACAAGACTATGGAAAGGAGCAGCAACAAGTTCTGGAGTATGGGAAGGCTGGACAAGGGGTTCTGGATTGTGGAAAGCCTCGGCAACGAGTTGCGGAGTGTGGGAAGGCTGTACAAGGGATTCGTTCGGCGGGTTGTGACTTCCTTTAGTGCTGGGGAAGGTAGGGGATTCCTCGTTTCTAACCCTAGTAGCCTCCATGTGATGAAAATCAAACCACGATTTCATTTCACCACGTAGTTGTGTCATTAGCTCATCTCGGAGCTCCTCTCGGATTTGATCGCAAAGCTTATCCACAAACTCTTGACTGGGTTCAGCTTGTGAAGAATATAACGAGGCTTTACCAAAATACTTTGAAATACCAACTCCCCTTGGCTCCCCTCTAACACGGCCTGGGTATTCAGCCTTCCCAATCGCCGTGGCTAATATGTCCATCCGTCCACTTGGAGTGAACGAACCTTGGCTACTCTGCTCTTCGAGTTCATCCTGTAGCATACAATTCGTTATGAATACCCATTTAAATGCTAGAAATGTGAAAGAATTTTACAATTAATTACTTATGCTATTACTACTTACAATCCTCGAGGCAACCTCAGCAATAGTAGGATTTATATATTTCGCACCCTTAATCCTCCCTGCTTTCCATTTTTTGTGACGTGGAGGAGGAGCTGGCTCTGGCACAACAACCGAAGGATCCGATTTCGCAGCGTCCTTCATTTTTTCCAGCTCTTCTGCCATCATCATCCGCTCCAGCTTCTTGTAGCCACCCCGAGACATGCAATGCTGGTACTGATTTGCTTCTTGCCTCTGTGTGTTCGCCGCACTTAATTCTTGTTTAAGGGAAAAAGGGAAAAACAAGTCATTAGTGCATTAACTATATTGAAATTATAAATTTTCATACTGAAGACAAAAAATTTACCAAAAATTAAGGAGCTTGTCGTTTAGCTACAAACAACCTCCATTCCTCTGGAGATAGATATGATTATTCCTGACAAGGATCAAGATGACTCTTGTCACCTCTAAGGTACTTCCTGGTGAGCTTATTTTTAAAATCCTTCCAGCGCAAACGAATCTCTCCCATCCAGTGGTTGTACATGTCTGTGGTGTCAGGAACATCGAACGTTTGCTGCAAAAACGGAGACAATTAAACTTGAATAGGAAGAAAGGTCTAAATACATAAAATGTATCGAAAGTTATGTACCAAAATCTGTTGCCATATCATGGCTTTCGTCTTTTTGGGAACCTTCCTCCAACTATCATAGATGATTCGGACTTTGCTTCGATCCAAAAAACCAAGATAACTAATGAAGTGGTCTTCCTCAGGACCCATTGGATTCATGTTGGCATCAAACTCTATGTGAACCCTCTCCTGTTCATTGTAGTGGCGCTTCGCCAATACAGCCATCTTCGTGGCACCTCTTGTTCTTCTCGGAGCGGGTGGCTCTTCTTGCCTTCCATTATGCTGCTCGCTGTCGCTCCCTGAGTCACTGGAACTTGACATATTCCTAGACAAAAAAAAATCATTGTCAAAGAGGTAAGAATCATGTCAGAGAGGTAAGTAGATTGTAGGTATCTGTATAAACTACATTAAGGGAAAAAAGCACATAGGACATAATACAGTTTTATATAGTTAAAGGTCTTACTTCATATTGTTTCCCATATTCCTTCACAATGATCATTTCTTGCAGAATAATCTTCATCATCTACTAACTCGACCTCACTTCCTATAGGTGGATTTGTTGTCAAAGGTGGTGTGTCGTCAAGATTGAAGGTTGGATCACCATACTTTTGTTTTTTGCTTTGAAGTACAATGGACATATTTTTATTTGCAGGATCTGTGACATAAAACACTTGCTTCGCCTGGCTGGCTAGAATGAAGGGCTCATCTCTATAACCAACTCTTCGAAGATCGACTGAGACAAATCCAAATTGTGGATCTATTACCACAGCAGCATTGCTAACCCACTTACATTTGAACAAACCAACTTTGAACTTGTTGTAGGTCATCTCCCATATTTCTTCTATAACTCCATAATAAGTCATTGATGCACATATGGGGTTTTTGTCTTTCGAACTGGAAAAGTGCATAGCTTCAGCTTCAACCATCACCCCACTATTTTGCATGGTACTTCTGTCATCTTGCTCTTTTGTGTAGAATGAATACCCATTTATGTCATAACCAGTCCAAGTAACAACCTGAAATGAAGGCCCCCAGGCTAGCCAGTTGATTGTCTCGGACACACCGATCTCATGCGAAATCTTCTCCTCAAACCACTTAACAAATGTCTTGTTTTGCTCAATAGCTATTTGCATGTCACTCTTCTTTGGATTCAAGTTCTTCAAAGTCTTTTTGTGCTCATCTATGTATGGCTGAACTTCTTCCATATTATTCAAGATATACAAGTGTGCTTGCAACACCTCTTCACGCTCCGCAGTCTTCATTTTTAGTCCTCGTGTTCCCTTGTTTCTCCCCTCTTCATGCCGAGACTGTTCCTTTTTACCAGATAGATAATCTTTACAAAAGTCCATAGCCTCTTCAACTACATATCGCTCAACTATTGAGGCTTCAGGTCGATAAGGATTTTTAGAATACCCTTTTAAGATCTTCATGTATCGCTCAAAAGGGTACATCCACCTTAAATAAACTGGACCGCAAAGCCTTACCTCCCTTACTAAATGAACTACCAAATGCACCATTATATCAAAAACTGATGGAGGAAAATGCATCTCTAGTTGGGACAGAATTATATAACCCTCATTTTCTAGTTCATCCAACTTCTCAGTGTCGATGACTTTGTTACAGATAGCATTAAAGAAAACACACAATCTGGTTATAGTAGTTCGCACTTCTTCTTTCATAATGCCTCTAATGGCTACTGGTAACAATTGTTGCATTAACACGTGATAGTCATGGGACTTCATTCCCACTAACTTCAAATCATCCATTAACATACCTGCTAACATTAGAAGAGTAGCCCTGTGGGACCTTAATTTCATGCAGACACCCACACAAACTTCTTTTCTCCGATTTTGATAGCGTATGCGCAGCTGGCTCCGTATATGCCCTCCTACCATCATCTCTTAGTTGTGGATGCAACCGATCTCTTATTCCCATATCAACAAGGTCAAGTCTCACGCTCATTCCATCCTTGGTCTTACTTGGGATGTGTAAAAGCATACTTACAAGGCTGTCACACACATTTTTCTCCACATGCATCACATCAATACTGTGTCTTACATCAAGACAATGCCAATACGGAAGATCAAATAAAATTGACCTCTTCTTCCATATATTCTTCTCACCCTTAGTCCTTTGATTTTTACCAAAGGTCACATTGACATGTTCTACCCGACTATAAACTTCCTCCCCGGTTAAGGCCCTTGGTGCAACTCCATGTTCTGATAAGCCATCAAAACGCTTTCTCAGCCTACGATATGGGTGGAATCGAGGAAGAAACCTCCTGTAGCCAAGGTACACTGTTTTTTTTGCAATGCTTAAGTTGTCAAAAGTGTGTGTCTCCTTCACAGATTGGGCATGCTTTATGACCCTTCACACTATACCCTGACAAATTTCCGTATGCGGGGAAGTCGTTTATCGTGGTAAAAATCATTGCACGCAACTTGAAAGACTCTTTCTTATAAGCATCGAACACATCCACACCTTCCTCCCATAACTTCTTCAAGTCCTCAATCAAAGGAGCCAAATACACATCGATGTCATTCCCTGGCTGTTTTGGTCCAGAGATCATCATAGAAAGCATAACGTACTTGCGCTTCATACATAACCAGGGTGGTAAGTTGTATATTACAAGGAGAACTGGCCACGAACTATGTATACTAGTAAGAGTTCCACACGGATTTATTCCATCTGTACAAAGTCCAAGCCGAAGGTTTCTCGGCTCGTTGCCAAATTGAGGGAACATTTCATCTATCTTCTTCCACTGTAGAGAGTCGGCCGGGTGCCGAAGATATGTTCCGTCACAAATTCTTTCATCAGAATGCCATCTCAACTTCTTCGCTTTTGTTGCGGTCGCAAACAAATACTTAAACCGTGGAATTATTGGAAGATACCATAACACCTTCGAAGGTTGCCTTTTACTTGTTGTCCCTTCTCTACAACCACCATCTTTCTTCACTTTATATCGTGATGTTTTACAGTTAGGACACTCACTAAGACCTGCATACTCCTTTCTATACAATACACAGTCATTAGGGCAAGCATGTATCTTTTTGTACTCCATACCCATCGTAGACAAGATTTTCTTTGCCTCATACATACGGTTTGGAAGTACATTATCTTCTGGAAACATATCACACAATAATTCCAATAGTAATGTAAAACTACTATCGGTCCATCCACAAGTTGCCTTTAAGTTCACCAAATGCAATGTTGCCGTCAGTCGTGTGTACTTACTCCCAGGGTATAATGGTGTCTCAGCATCACTCCGCAAGCTGTCAAATTCATGTGCCTGGGCGAAGGATTCAACCTCGGCATCGTGAATCATTTTCTCCATTCTATCTTGTTCCATAACATCCACTCCTTCCTTCTTGTGCGACGGACAATCAGTAATTACTTCCTCACCATGCCATATCCACCTTGTGTATCGAAGATTTATTCCATCACAAAGTAGGTGATCCCTTATATCATCAACATCTCGTCGACTCTCGTTTAAACAATTCACACAAGGACAAAAATACTTCCCATTTTTAGTTGGAGCATTCCTTCTAGCAAATTCAATAAACTGTTCCACCCCATTCTCATATTCTTCACTAGTTCTCAAAGCATTCATCCAACTATGATCCATTTTTTACCACCTAAACCATTCCCAATAACACTCAAGTTTATAACAATTGTTAACTATGAGATTGCCTTTTATCACTTTTTTCAAAAAACATTTCGGGATCATTTCCCATTAAGTGTAAGATCCCACAATTGTAATAACAAACCATTTCACCTTAATTCAAACAAAACAAAACAAAAATAAAGTAACTTAGGCAATTAAGGACAATATCAACAATTTAAAATATCAATTTTTCTTTAGGGAACTAATATGTTTAAATTAGTCAAGTTAAAAGTTCTATGCACCTACCTAATATATTAAAAGTTCTATACATGTATTCATTATTTCAAACCAATAAAAGTTCTATAGCACTCAGAGCTTCCTACACATGTTTTATATAATTAAATAAATTATATACTTATTTAATCTAATAAAATTAGTTAACTAGCAAAACTCCTATATGTACTTATGGAATCTAGCATACATATGTACTTATGGCATATATGAGTGGCTTATAGTTTCTAGCAAAACTACTACTTTAAATTAAACTGTCGTTCATGACATTAACTAAAGTGAAATAAAATAAACCAAAATTAAAAAAAAAAGCTTACAGGTTGGAAGAAATTAAAATGGCGTGATGATGAAGAGGTTGGGAGGGAGGAGGCGCGCTAGCCACCGTGAGAGAGGGAGCTCCGATGCTGCAAACAATGAAAAGATCAAGGAATATGAGGCTTTCACTGGTGGGGATAGCTGATTAGCTAGTTGGGGAAAAAAAGAAAGAAGAGATCGAAGACTGTACCGTAATATATACCTTCTCAGCTCAGCTCGCTGCAACAAGTTAGTAAGGCGGCGGAAGAGAAAGATACAGGGGGTGAGTATTGAAGTGAGATGATAGAAGGAGGAGATGAGAGAAAATGAAGAAAGAGGGATAGAGCGGTGGAAGGGATATTCGGTGGAAGGAGGCTAAGTGTTTTTGATCAGAGAGGGAGGAAGAGTGACGAACGGAATGGAGGGAAATGATGAAAAAGTGGAGGGAAATATGTTTAGGCATCCCTTCTTTAAGAAGGGACGCCTAAACATATAAATAGCCGTCCCTTCATACAGAAGGGACGCCTAATGTCCCAACATTAGGCGTCCCTTCTCAAGAAGGGACGCCTAATGTTGGGTGCATGCCAGCCACGGGACGCCTAAACATATAAATAGGCGTCCCTTCATACAGAAGGGATGCCTAATGTTGGGTGCATGCCAGCCACGTGGCTGGCATTGAGAAGGGACGCCTAATGTTGGGTGCATGCCAGCCACTTGCCTGGCATGCATCCTTTAGGCGTCCCTTCTTGAGAAAGGACGCCTAATGTCCCAACATTAGGCGTCCCTTCTTGAAGAAGGGACGCCTAAAGATTAATAAGTCTCTCTTTATTTACGTAAATGCTACCGCGTACACTTTTTACTTCCCTTTTCAAAGAAGGGACGCCTAATTGTGACGTTAAATCCCTTTTCTATAGTAGTGTATGCACACTTACATATGAAAGTTGCAACTTGCGATAAATTAGCAACTAAGGTCTCTTACCAAAGAGTCTAGGTAGAAAGTTGTGAATGACTTATGAGGGGACATTAGGAAATAAAAAGGTAAAAGCAAGCATCCTTGTAAGCCTTTTCTTTGTTTCTTTTAGCTCTTCACTTTTCTCAAGTAACCATCCTTCTGTCTTCTTCTCTCTTTGATTTTTCTTCTCATATCTGTTTTTAAATTTTGTATTTTTTCTTGTTTTGCTTTTCTAAGATGTCATCCAAAGAAACTTCAATCTCTCTTGCTAACACGATGACAAAGGGGCACTTGGGCAAGCTATTACAAGATGTAGATGGTTTATTAAAAACTACAAGTATACACTGTCCTAAACAAGTAATATAAAAGTCAGTAGAGTATTATTCTCATGAGGATTGATCACTAAGTACCAAAATGGATAATCTTAATACTTTTTAGCCGATCGATTAGTTGGTGATTTATATTACAAAATAATTATGAATGCAATTGATATGAAGACAAATATGAGAAAAGGCCATAGGGATTAGATTTCACTTAGTAAATGTCGGATTGAATCACCTATATATTATAGTCTCATTTATTCCACATGATTAATAGTTGATTTTTCCTAATTTAATTGCTAGCCTCTTTCAAGTTCAAGCAATTCTATAATTAATTGTTAATCAAATATATCCCTTAATGAATTAAAACAATTAATCATGCATTAAGATTTATAGAACTCATTAAGACTACAAAACTTATATGAATATATTCCTATTTCACATTGAAGTTATGGTTTTAATTATAGGATCTATACACATGCATCCCCTTCCGGTCTCAACATGCATATTAAAATTATTCAAAAGATAGCCAATAAATTGAAAGTATTAAGAACAATAATCAAAACTCAATCATGAAAGAAAAATTAGAACTATATTTAATAAGTTAAAATTCAACTCATCATTAGTAAGCTACGTCATCACCCTAGAAAAATGAAAATTTAGCTCATGATGAAATTAAAAAAAAAACAAACTAGATGAAAACTTCATAAATAATGCAGAAAACTTGATTATTCAATTCTAAAACATAAAGATACAACTACAAAATGTATAGAAATGGAAAAATATAGTCTTCCATGTGGGAGGTAAAACCTTCCATGTAGGTGGTAATCTATACCATCCATAAAGGAGGACTACTTGGGGCCTTTCATATAGGAGGTAAAACCATCAATGCAGGAGGCATGCAAAAACGTAATAAAATGCATGAAATAAATTTTAAGATAGAAGCTTTCTCTCCCCCCTTATTCTCTCTTCCTTCCTCCCTTTCTTTGGATACCCAAGACCACTATTTATAGGCTTGAAATCGAGTACTACAGTGTTATGAACAGTGAAACTACTTTTTCTACTATAAAACCGCATTTGCTATAGTGAATCGCTATAGTAAGACCTCACCTTCTACAATAAACCGCATCGACTATAATGGCTGTATGAACAGTAAATCTGCTACAGTACCGTCCCTTCAATTCTTTCTCAATATCTTCTTAATATGCTATTGTACGGGGCTATTAAAAGAAAATTATTAGTTATTTATCAATTACACCCAAATTCATTACATTAAGCTCAAATATCATCTACAAAATCATCACACAAGGGAAAATAAATATGCAAATATTTTACTTATCAGGAGTTTATGTCGGTTCGATCACAACTACTTTGACCTACGTCCAGTCTTCAAAAATCCTTCTGAGCTTTCCACTATATCTTCCAAGATTCAGTATAAAGCAAGTTCCTCAACAGATACTCGCTGCCCCTTAAACAAGGTAATCTCAAATCCCAACTTAAGATCTAACAACCTTAAGTTATATCAATAATGAATATTGGATTTGTAAACAAATCTCTCTCACAGACTGAATGTATAAATACTGAAATATTTCTGAAGATGATATAGTGAATCTTGGAAGAATATGTATAAATACTGAAGATCCCACAACCTTAAGAACCTACTGAATCTTGGAAGATATAGTGAAAAGCTCAGAAGGATTTCTGAAGACTGGACGTAGGTCAAAGTGGTTGTGATCGAACCAGCATAAACTCCTGATAAGTAAAATATTTTCATATTTATTTTCCCTTATATGATAATTTTGTGGACGATATTTGAGCTTCATATAATCAATTTGGGTGTAAATAATTAATAAAAAATGATTTTCTTCTGACAGGCTATACAATATCACATTAAGGAAATATTTAGAAAAGCATTGAAGAGAAAATACTGCAGCAAAATATTGTTCATACGTGTACTGTAATAGATACGACACTGTAGCAAAATAAGGGGAGTATTGTAGCAGAATCACTGTAACGGTCAGTGAAACGTGGGGTGGTTAGGTGCGGTTCACTGTAGCGATCGGTTAGGTGTAGTTCACTGTAGCGAGCGAGTTGGTCGGTTCATTGTAGTAGTTACTGTAGATGGTACTGTAGCAGTCAAAGTTTTCCTATAAATAGAGCATTTTGGCAGCCTAAAATGGAGGAAGAAGAGGAAGGAAGAGAGAGAGAGAGCTTATATTTTAGAGAGTGTATGTTATTATTTTTAGAATTTATTTCTTGCATTTTTTTTACTTCTTGCATGCCTCCTACATAGATGGTTTTACCTCCTACATAGAAGGCTTAGGTAGTCCTCCTTTATAGATGGTATAGGTTGCCACCTACATGGAAGGTTTTACCTCCTACATGGTTGGCTAGATTTTCCATGTTCATGCATCTTGTAGTTGTATTTTTATGATTTTGTAATTTATATTTATGCAATGTTTATGATGTTTTCACTTTATTTTGGTTTTGTTCTTAATTTCATCATGAGCTAAATTTTCGTTTTCCTAGGGTGATGACGTAGCTTACTAATGACGGATTGAATCTTAACTTATTAAATCTAGTTTTAATTCTTCCAACATGATTGAGTTTTAATTATTACTCTTAATGCTTACAATTGATTGGCCACTTTTTTGATGATTTCAATATGCATGTTGAGACTGAAAGGAGATACATGTGTGTGGATCCTATAATTAAAACCATAATTTGCATACGAAATAGGAATATATTCATATGGGTTGTGTAGTCTTAATTGAGTTCCATAAATCTTAATGCATGATTGATTGCTTAAATTCATATAGGAATATATTGGATTAGCAATTAAATATAGAATTACTTGACTTTGGAAGAGGCTAGTAATTAAAATAGGGAAACTCGACTATCAATCATGTGGAATAAATTGGACTAGAATAGATAAGTGATTCAATCCGAAATTTGTTAAGTGAAATCTAATCCCTAGGGTCTTTTTATTATAATTGTCTTCATATCAATTGCATTTTCATTTAATCATTTTTATTTTGTATTAACCATCAACTAATCGATTGACCAAATATAATTAAAATTATCAATTTTGGTACTTAGTGATCAATCATCATGGGAACGATACTTTACTCACTTCTATATTATTTGTTTACGACAGTATATACTTGCGCTTTTTAAATACACCATCCTACACCCGTAACAACTCCTGGTATGCAATTTGGTGATTTCTCTCCTTACTTTTATTTATTCTTTGAAGTTTCAGAAATTTTTATATATTTATATTAAGTTATCTGTGATCACCTAATTCACCCCCTCTTGGGTGATAAACTTGTTCTAACATTTGGTATCAGAGCGTAGGTCTTCTTATTTAGATATAACAACCTAAGAAGGATCTAATGGCAAGCATGGGTAAAGGAATTTTTCCCGATGGAGCTTCTATCACCAGACTACCTAGTTTTAATGGTGAACATTTCTCTTTTTGGAAAGCAAAATTTTGAGTATTCATCATGGCAACCGAATACAGACTTTGGAACATAACTGAAATAGGGAAATATGTTCCTATGAAGACCCAAAATCTCATCAAGTTCTTAAGCCACCAACAGAATATGACGAGAATGACAGAAGGCTTGTGACTCTTAATAGTAAGGCAATTCTTATGATTCAAAGTGCATTAAGTCAAAAAGAATACTTCAAAATTTGCAC
Organism: Albizia julibrissin; assembly: GCA_037074505.1. Lineage (NCBI taxonomy): Eukaryota > Viridiplantae > Streptophyta > Magnoliopsida > Fabales > Fabaceae > Albizia > Albizia julibrissin. The sequence goes on along the minus strand of CM073477.1, from coordinate 54,110,571 downwards.
TTTGAAGACTGCTAAAGAAATGTGGGAAGCTTTAGAAGCAGTACATTAAGGAATATCGGGCATTAAAGAAATCAAATCAATACTCTAATTACATAGTTTGATTTACTTTGAATGAAGGAAGGTGAGTCAATAGCTGATTTTGAACTTAGATATACTCATCTTATCAATCAACTAACTCTTGGGAAATATTATGAGTAGAAAAACCAAGTAAGAAAGATATTAAACATACTCTCCAAAGAATAGGAAGCCAAAGTTATAACAATAGAAGAAGCCAAAAGAGAGTCAATGTAGTCAGTAGCTTCACTAATTAGAAGTCTTTATGAATATGAAAGTAAACTGAAATTCAAATGACAACTGGAGGAAGTTGGTGACAAGAAAAAGAAAAATCTTGCTTTAACTACAACAAAGGTGGAAAAACTAGAAGAAGATGATGATGAGTTCAATGATGATGAAATGGGTCTAATGATAAGGATATTTAAGAAATTTTATAAAGGTCAAGGTTTCATGAATTCACAAAGAGGAGCAATGAGTAGTAGAAAAGAAGTCAAAGAAATCATCTACTATGAATGTGGCAAAATAGGACATATCAAATCAGAATATCCAGGAGCATCACAAAAAAATAAAGAAAAGAGAAAAAGCAGATATTTCAACAGAAAGAAGGCTTTTGTATCTGCAATATGGGGAGATAGTTCTTCAGACGAAGAAAGCAACGATGAAGAAGTAGCTAACATATGTCTAGTTGCCCAGGAAGAAGAGGTAAGTAATTCTGATCCTACCCTTAATGAATTATGTTCTGAATATAATGCCTTACATTCTGAATTCATCAAAGTAGTCAAAGAACTCATTACATTTATGAAGAAAATAAATTACTAGAAGAAAAACTAAAGGAACCTTTAGATTGTAAAAAATGTTCTTCTTTTAAAAAGAAAAACACTGATCTTATCAAAACTCTTGAAAATTTTACAAAAGGAAGTGATATGTTAAATGTTATTTTGAAATCATGACATTTTGTAAATGATAAGTCAGGTATTGGATATGATCCAAAATTGGATAAAAAGAAAGGAAAGAAGAAAATTGGAGGGAAAACATACTTAAATTACTTTAGGCATTCCGTGCATACATCCAACCCTTTTGCTCATTGTAATTATTGTAATAGAAAGGGATATTATACTTCATCATGCATACATAAAAAGAAGGGAGCTATAGGAACCTATAAATGGGTACCTAAATATTCATATGTTCAGAAAATTATTTGTGCTAACGAAAAATGACCTAAAAGGATATGGGTACCTAAAACTTAATTGTTTACAATTGTAGATTTGCTTTAGAGCATCCAAAGCAACCAAATGGTATATAAACTATGGATGCTCCAGACATACGACGGGTGACCTTGAAAATTTTACCTCACTAAAACCTAGAGAAGGTGGGAAAGTAAAATTTGGTGGAAATTAATCCAGTAATATAGCAAGGATTGGTGAAAATAAAATGCGACAAAGGCATACAAGTTAAATATGTATACTATATTGAGGGTCTATGTCACAATTTATGAAGTATGAGTCAAAGCACTGATAAAGACAATTGTTTAATATTTGACTTAGAAGAATGTCTGCAAGAAAGATCTGCAAGTAGCAAAGAAAAATCTCAAAGCAAAACTTAGAGCAAAAAGGGAAGGTAACTGTTATACTCTTGATATGAATAAAAATTCTTCAGAAAATTGTTTTCTAAGTAATTCAGATGAAAGCTGGTTATGGTATAAACGATTAGTTCATGTCAATATGTACCAACTAGACAAGCTAATTAAGAAGGATTTAGTAATTGGCTTACCCAAGATAAATTTCAAAAATGATTTGATCTGTGATGCTTGTCAAAAGGGAAAACAGACTAAAACATCTTTCAAATTGAAAATGAAATTTTAAAAAATAGACCTCTTCAACTACTTCACATAGATTTAGTAGGACCAGTAAGGGTTTAAAGTCTTGGTGGAAATTTGTATTTATTGTTTGTAGTTGATGATTTTTCTAGATTTACTTGGACTATCTTTTTACCATCCAAAATTGAAACATTTAGTGAATTTATTATTTTTGCCAAGAAAGTACAAAATGAGAAAGGTATGTCAATTGTAGGTATCCGGACAGATCATGGTGGAGAATTTGACAACCAAGCCTTTATAGAATATTATGATACAAATGGTATTGATCACAATTTCTCAGTACCAAGAACACAACAACAAAATGGAGTAGTGGAAAGGAAGAATAGAGTTCTTATAGAGATGACTAGAACAATGTTGAATGAAAAGAATGTATCTCAAGTGTTTTGTGCAGATGCAAGCATAGCTTGCTTTATTTCAAATAAAGCATATGTCAGAACCAAACTTGGGAAGAGACCATATGAACTCTACAAAGGATGAAAGGCAAACATCACACATCTACACATATTTGGTTGTAAGTATTTCATTCACAATAATAGTAAGGATAATTTAGGAAAATTTGATTCTAAAGCCGACAAAGGATTGTTCTTAGGCTATTCGAATCATAGTAAGGCTTATTGAGTTTTCAACAAATAAACGTGTGTCATTGAAGAATCAATTCATATTGTATTCGATCAATTTGAGTCATCTAACAAAATCACTGAAGATAAGCAGGAAATACCAAATGATTTTCAAAACAATCATCCTATCCTTAAGACTTTTAATCAAGAGGATGACAAAGTTAAAAAAGAGGATGATTTATCTCAACCAAGACAACCTAAAGCCAAGAAATACAATAAAATTCATCCCTTTGATCAAGTCATAGGAGGAGTAAATAAAGGTGTTAAAACTAGAAGTAATGTTTTGAACAAAGTTAGTTTCTCTGCATTTATTTCTAAATTAGAATCTTCTAATATTGATGAAGCACTATCAGATAATGATTACGTGTTAGCAATGCAAGAAGAACTCAATCAATTTGAAAGAAATAAAGTTTGGGATTTAGTACCCCAGCTTAAGAATCATACAATCATTGGCACCAAATGGGTATTCAAGAACAAACTTGATGAGTCAACAACCATTGTCAGGAATAAGACAAGATTGGTACCCAAAGGCTATAATCAAGAAGAAGGTATTGATTATGAGGAAACATAGGCTCCAGTAGCAAGATTGCAAGCTATACGAGTACTCCTTGGCTTTGCTTGTATCAAAGGTTTCAAACTTTATCAAATGGATGTAAAAGTGCTTTTCTAAATGGTTATATTATGGAGGAAGTTTATGTAGAGCAACCTCCACGATTTAAAGATATTTCAAAACTAAATAATGTTTTCAAATTGTGAAATGCTTTGTACGGTTTAAAATAAGCTCCGAGAGCTTGGTATGAAAAGTTGAGCAAATTTCTCTTTGAACATGATTTTGTATGAGGGAAAGTCGATACAACATTGTTTATAAAAAATGAAATGATTTATTAGTAGTTCAAATTTATGTTGATGATATTATATTTGGGGCTACTAATGAATACTTATGCAAGGAATTTTCTGATTTAATGTAGGGAGAATTTGAGATGTCTATGATGGGAGAATTAATGTTCTTTCTTAGTTTACAAATCAAACAAAGAAAGAATGGGATATTCATATCTCAAACTAAATATCTTAAAGAACTTCTCAAAAAGTTTGGATTAGACGAAGCTAATGGAGCAGAAACCCCTATGAGTTCAACGGTTCTTATAGATGTTGATGAGGAAAAAGGAATTGATTTCAATATAACCCAGTATAGAGGATTGATTGGATCATTACTTTACCTTACACTAGTAAACCTGGTATTAAATTCAGTATAGGTCTATGTGCAAGATATCAATCGCGTTTGAAAGTATTACATGCTGAAGCTATGAAAAGAATTTTCAGATATCTTACAGACATAAAGGAATTGGGTATTTGGTATCCTAAGGATATAATGAGTACTTAGTTAGATATTCTGATTCTAATCATGGTGGTTATAAAATAGATAAGAAGAGTACAAGTGGACAATGCCAATTTCTTGGAGGAATGGTTGTTTCCTGGTTAAGCAAGAAGAAACAAACAACCATATCATTATCTTCAATAAAAGCAAATTACATAGTAGCCTCTAGTTGTTGTGTACAAGTGTTGTGGCTGAAACAACAGTTACAAGATCTCGACATCTATCTCAAATAAATTCCTATCTACTGTGATAACACCAGCACAATAAGCTTGGCCAAAAATCTCGTACAACACTTAAGAACCAAGCATATTAATGTAAGACATTATTTTATTAGAGATCATATTTAAAGGAAAGATGTCAAGGTGTTATTCATCCCAACTCATCTGTTATTGGCTGACATATTCACAAAGCCACTTGCTAAAGATCAATTTTTGTTCATACGAAAAGAATTAGAAATGGTAAATCCCAATGAATTGTAAGTTGCTATTTATTTCTAAATGTTGGATATAGTTATTTGAGTATGTTTTGATGACAACTGACTTAAGCATCGAAGTGTCTAGAAAATTTATTTTGTAGATTATCCTCTACTAAATGGTAAGAAAAACAGGGATAAACAGAGGGAGTAATCACTCAAGTGCTTACTTAAAGTGATCAGCTGATTACTCGAGTGATAACTGGGAGTGATGGCTTCATCATTCGAATTACCACTCGAGTGATGATCTGGCAGATTAGCTTTGATGATGTGGCAGAGCATTTATGGTGTAATAATTTAAATATAACCTTTCAACGGTTAGAATATAAACCGTTACCAGGAAAAGGACAGATCACTCGAGTGGTCACTCGAGTGATGTTTAAGGTCCACTCCAGTGACCAGTTGGGTGATCATCTGGGCAAAAATAAAAACAGCAAAATTTCTACATGAATCTGCCATAAAGTAACTGAAAATCATCAAGGGATAATCTATAGGTAATTACAATATTATTCATGTCACGTATGCATTTAAAGTTTGATTTTTTAGATATGTCATGCATGATCACTCGAGTGATGCTCAAGATCACTCGATTGACCACTCAGGTGATGTCAGACACAGTGGGTATAACTGTCGCAAATTAGTCTCACTTTTCATTTTCACTTTGAGTTCTACTCTAAAATCTCTATTTCCATCTTTTCATATTCTCTTACCATCAATTTTCGACTAAACCCCACTCATTTTGAACATAAAAAACCTTCTAAAATCTCAGAATCATCCAACCCTAACCTTCAACTACCGACGCAATACTTGTGAGATATCTCTCTTTTCTTTGTTTCTAAAAATGTCAAAGACCAAAATGCCTCAAAATACTCCTCTATCATCTCTTGAATCATCTCTACCACCTCCTCCACCAAAGAAATAAAAAACTTCTCAAACCTTAAAATCCAAGCCGAAATCACAAGAAAAACCAAAGGCACCCAAACAAAAAGGGATTGTGATTCAAGAACCTATAGTGACTTAAGCTAGAACAAAGAAAGCATCCTCTATGGGTATTGGCTTTGGAAGAGACAAAGAAGTCACAAAGTTACCAACTCCTTCACCAAGTTCCTTCTGCACTCCAACTTCATTGGGAAAGAGCCAACAATTTGGTGATTTCTCTCATTAATTTTATTTGTTCTTTAAAGTATCAGAAATTTTTATATATTTATATTAAGTTATCTATGATAACCTAATTCACCCCCTCTTGGTTGATAAGCTAGCTCAAACACATGTGACATGTAATTTCAACCAGATTTAAAGCAAGTTCTAGAGAGACAACTTAATAAGTAAATATCACACATAAGAAAGATAATTATTATTGATCAAATAGGATCTAAAGCTTACGGTCAAGGACTTTCAAATTCAGCTCATTCAATCTCAAAATTCATCACAATCCCAATAATCAGTTGTTTAATCATGCTATAAAATCTATAAACTTAATTGATACATGCTTCAAACTTATATACTTCTTAAAATCATTAAAAAGCATCTAGACAAGATTTTTTTTTTCTTTTTTTAGGTCAGACCATTTTTTGTATGATGAAACAAAAGCATGCAACTAATAAGATGTGTCTCAAGAGTTAATAATAACTCTTTACTCTGCCATCTTTTTACACCCAATGCATTTAATGGTTTTACTAACTAACTATCTAATAGAGAAATTATACTTTTTTCCTTTTTTTCCTCTTCCCCAATCCTAAATCAGACATTATCCTCAATGTCTTCTAGAGATTAGATAAAGTTTTTATTTAAAATCCTAAAAACACAATAAAGTAAACCAAAATGCTAAGAGTAAAACCATAAGATTAAGAAAAGTTACACTTGGAGAGTGGTATCTGGATTCTGCTTCTGACTGCTGTTTGAAGATTGATCACCTTTTTCTTTAACTAATAGATCTGGTTTAGATTCATAGGTTTATAGTTTATCAAGTAGTTGATCAGCAGTTAGGGCAGAAATGATAGAATGGTGAGTCGCTTGGTGTATGAATGTAATATCCCAAAATGTACTCAAGGGCTATGTGTATAAATAGATAGTGAAATTAATGAAAGAATTATCCTAAGAAATTGTACAATGACTTTAGCCCGATTAGTTATCGGTAAATGACCCAAGTTTCGCCTAAAATCAGGAATAGTAAAAAACATAATAGAAACACAAGAATAAAAGAGACATCAAAGGAAAAAAAAAGATTAATGGATATGAATTATAATTGCCAAGATCAAGGGTAAATAAGAAAGAAGAAGCTTAGTCAAATGGTCTTCATATGATTAAGTTGAAAAATTGACCAAAAGGCAAGATCACAAGAGCAACTTGGTCAATATAGTATCCTCCTTTTGAAATACCCAAAACATACAAGACTAGGGGAGACTAGGGGGAGAAAGATCATCCAAATTGAAACTATCTCATATTCATGTAACAAGTCAAAAAGGAAGAAGCAGGAAATGTCAACATTTGCAACTTAGGAAAAGTTGACTCCAAAAAGAAAGACACAATGGAATATTATAACATCTTAATTTTCTTTGCTTTTTCTCATATTTCAGTCAAAATAATCAAAGAGAAGGAAAGAGAAAAGATAACCAACAACTAACCACCTTAGGTTAATTAACTCTTCACCTTTTCAAGAAACCATATAAAGTTGACACATGGCATATTTCCTTTTTCTTTCTTGGTGATTCACGACCAAGTGATGGGAGCTGAGGCTAAATGAATTAAAACACATGAAACACTCCCTCACATAACTTCAAATTCGGCCAAGTGAAGAGAAGAAGAAACATAAAGAGCCAAGGTGAAGAACAAGGGTTTAGGTGAGAGTTCTAGCTTGATTTTCACCTAGTAAATCTCTTCTATAGCTCAAACACCCTTCATAAACATTGTTACTCTTGATGAGAGCTTCAATTATATGGTTTTAGAATTTCAAGAGGAGGTGTTTTGAGCCATATTGCAAAAGCACAAGTTCAAGAAACAAAGAAAGAACCTAAGGAGGAGCAAGAGGTGAGCTTTAGCTTCATTTTGATCTATAAATTGTGTTGGTTGGTTGAGAATTTTCCCATGTGAATTTCTACCCTGTTTTTGGTCAAGATAGGGTTTTAAAGATTCATGGTGTTTTTATTGCATTCATGGTATTTTATGATGTTTAGAAGGCATATTAAACTAATTTGAGGTTTCAATTGCAAGTTTGGTAATTGTTGGACTATATGTCAAACTTCTGCCCTGTTCATGATGTGGTGAAAGAACTAGAATTTGGTAATTTTGATTTTTCCATTGGCTTTAGAAGAAAAAATTGTGTACGTATGCAAGTGCTCATGATTTTTGAGTACTTGTAAATGAATTGAGGATTTTTGGAAGTAAAGAATCAATGTTGTGTAATTTGCATTCTGAAAACAGTTTTGTTGCAATGGGTATTTCGTTAGTCAAATGATGTCCAACTTTTATGAAAATTTCCAGTATAAAATTATACCTATCAAGCTTTAGTTTGATAGGTCATAATGGTCAATTGGATTTGTGTACTGAGAGTTCTGCATTTTTAAATTTGGGTCATGTAAAACTCAAACTTTCTGGTACAGTGAGTAGAAAGGGGAAATTATGTATTAATTGGTGCAAAAATAGCTAATGGATATATTTTTCCTTGAAATTATACTTAATTAGGGTCATGTATAACTTATAACCACTTCATTTTGAATTTTCTAGAATTAGTTATGAATTTTTTAATTTCAGTTAAGAATCATGGGATTCTTGGCCGCGGCCAAAATGTTTCTGACCTGTTTTTTGCCGTGGCCAAAACCCAAAATTTTCCATATTTCATATTTTCCAAGAGGTGATGATTTGTATGGCCTTTCCCAACCTTATAGGCCTTTATTTAAGCTTCCAAGGGTTACGTAAATGACTCAAATGATAACCAACAAGTTAAAACCAAGGGTAAACATAGGAATGAGTCAAGGATAGTTAGTTTACCTTATACAAAATTATTGGAATATGTAATAACCCATCCAATTCATGAATTCCCATACATATAGGATTTGATATCTACCCGGGATGACTAAGGAACTGGTAACATATCGCAAAACATTAGAGATACTAAGGTAGTAACTTCTCCCTCATATTCTATGTATCCTGCTTCATGCATATTATTGCCATTATACATACTTGAACTGTGAAAATGAATCGGGCTGAATTTCCCTTTAAGCATTCAGATGAGAAGGGCTTTGGCCTAATAGAATACCCAGTGATGTGGGAAGGGACGGTACGTCCTTGAATAGAATTATTTATTGAATGAACATACCTCTGAATGTTGAAAGAATATTGAACTGTCTGGTATGTGGTGGTTGTTATGGCATATTTCTTTGTTTGCATTTTATATGAGTGCTATTTGTTACTACTAGGATTCTTTTGAATCTCACCATTTTCCAATAACTAACCTGCAGCACAAGCAAGTAGTTCTCATGGGAAGAAGATAGCCACGGATGGGTAGAAGTGAAGACTTTTAGAATTTATTTTCTGTTGGTTATCTTACTTTTGGAATTGTATATAAACCGAATGGTATTTTGGTAAGCTTAGTACTCATGGTGGAAAAGTATACCAACTGCAAACCTGGAAGGTTGTGTGTAACCGGTGTAAATTATCTTGAACCGGGTGGCAGTACCAGGTGGACCCTTTAGTAGCAAACTTATTCTGATTATCCGCTAAGAACTTCAGTAAGTACTCTGATATTAAGAAATGGAAATAGACCCGAATGAATTAAACCAATTTGAAAAATGAAAATGAGACCACAACTAAAATATTTTGAAATACCTTTCGAAAACCCACTTAACTATAGGATCGACCCTGTAGTAAAGTTGGGATCACAAATGGATTAAGAACCACTTCTGGTTTCTCATGTGGCATCAGGTTATGTTTTCAACTGCTTTGTACGGTACAAAAGTAGGGTGTTACAATGAATCCTGTTTTTATAGCATGGTCAAAAAAGATAACAGAATATCATAAAAACCATTAACATTTAACAATCCTAATATTTTTGGTGAAAGTTCAGTTTAGCCTAATATGCAATGCTAGAGATCCCATCTAACGTTTTGAAACCACTAGGTATAGCAATAAAAGCTTCAGCACGGTAGAACATATGTCCTATTTGTTCAGGCAGGCTTAAAACCTGCAACTGTTTCCCTAAGAAGAAGATGTGATCTTCTAACTCCTTCACCCTTACACACAAACCTTGCTACTATTAATGGTCACAGGAATAGCCATACTTCCCTTTAAGTCCTAAATACCTCCCTCGTAGACAAAGTTAATCTTTCTAGCAGCTAATGCACTTCCAAGTTCTTGTGCTGTATGTATAAACTCTCCATCCTTTCTCGAGTCAGTTTCACCAAAAATGCAAATACATGTAAATCTACATTTTAGGGTGATACCCTTTCCCTTTTTATTTCTCTCAGACATTTTGTGTTTTTACAACTAGAAGAATAATGTCTGACTAAAACTAATATCATGCAAATCACATTTTTCAAATAAGTTTGAAAAAAATGTCTAACACGAATGACCGACATAATGTTGCTTAAAGAAATTAAACTAAAAAAACATAAAGAAACTTAAAAATTTATAGTACTAAAACAACGGCAACAATATCATGCAAATCACATTTTTCAAATAAGTTTGAAAAAAATGTCTGACACGAATGACCGACATAATGTTGCTTAAAGAAATTAAACTAAAAAAACATAAAGAAACTTAAAAATTTATTGAAAAGATAAGACAGATTAGACAAAAGCATGATTATGTATAGTTGTTGTGATTTTGGCTCACATCTTCCTCTGGTTTTACGTCGAGTAACAGCTTAAGCACTTTCTATGGATCGAGGATTTACTTCCCATCTAGTTTTCTTATAAATGGCAAACATGGTCTTTTAACATCAAATTCCCAAGATGGTAGTGCTCTTTTATATTCAACAAATTGAGAAGAACATAATGAACATCACCACTCAGATGCGTCTCAAGAGTCTGAATAATATCATCTACTGGCTCCTTACTCAATCCATCCCTTAAGAATTGAATTTTATCTTCTCAATTTATAGAAACCATACTTTTGCTACAATAACGCTTATCATAATTCCACTTTGCACATTTATCCTACATTCTTTTAGCTCTTCTCTTCTTAAAGTAAGAGCTTCTTCCCATACCTGGCATAGGTTTAATAAATAAATCATGAATCTTACTAGCTAAATATACCATAGCTTTAATAATCCAGCGTACATCCTCAGGAAGTCCCAAATGCTTGAATGTCTTTATTCATTTAATTCAACAGCTATAAATCTTCCCGAGCACATATGTGTGAAGAGTGGGAACGTGGTCTTAAGCTGTGCAAGAAATTCCTCCATGAAAATGATGAAAACTAAAAAGTTAAAGACACAGTGTAGTGTGCTTCAGTGACTAGAAAAGAAAGTTTAATGAGAAAGGAAAAGAAGTTTTAGGTTACCTCCTAAATAGCCACCCTTCTTTAACGTCTTTAACTAGACAAAAACCAAATCAATTGACTTTTTTTTTAGTTTAGAACTCACTTGTTGGTTCCCCAAACGTTGTGAATATTTTCAAAATGTTGAGTACACCATCATTATACTCTTTCAGCCTTTGCCTGTTTACTTTATATTTTCGATTGCCATCTTAAATCTCCACAATTTTATATGGCCATACTTGAACCACAATAAAAGGCCCTGACCACCTTGATCTCAACTTTCCCTAAAAAAGCTTTAATCTTGAGTTATATAACAGTACTTTTTATCCCAGTGTGAACTCTCTCCTTAGAATTCTTTTATCATGCCACATTTTTATCTTCTCCTTGTATAATTTGGCATTCTTATAAGCTTATTGTTTGAATTATTCAAGCTCATTGAGTTGGAGAAGTCTCTTTTCACCAGCTGCCTTTAAGTCAAAATTTAAGGCTTTTATTGCCCAATATGCTTTATACTCTATTTCGACTGGAAGATGGCATACTTTTCTGTAGACCAATTGATATGGGGATGTACCATTTGGTGTCTTAAAAGTAGTTCTATAAGCCCAAAGTGAATCATCTTATTTCCTTGCCCAGTCCTTCCAATTGGAATTCACTATCTTCTCTAAAATCCATTTCAGTTCTCTATTTGATATTTCCACTTGCCTGCTGGTTTGTGGATGATATGGAGTTACAACCTTAAAAGTGACTCCATATTTAGCTAACACATATTAAAGTTATTGATTGAAAAAATGCCTTCCTCCATCACTGATATTAGCTATGGGCACTCCAAATCTTGTGACAATAGTTTTCCTAAATAAATTCACTACCACTCGAGAATCATTTGTAGGAAAAGCAGCTGCTTTAACCCGCTTGGACACATAATCAACAATTACTAAAATGAATTAGTTGTTGAATGACGATGGAAAAGGCCCTATAAAATTGATCCCCATACATAAAAAAACTCAACTTCTAAGATGTTAGTTAGAGGGGCTTCATATCTCCTTGAGATATTTTCTGTTCTTTGACATCTGTCACAGGTTTCATCAGGAGTGCTTATTGCATTTGCTTGACTTGTCAGTGAGCTCACTTGCTTGGATATAAATGCAACTTGAGAAGACAATGTTTTAAGGATATCCAGCTCGTGCATTTCTAGTTCTTTCTCTGAAATGTTACATATAAAAGGCCATTAGTATGTATTGGCCGTCATCTCTTCAAGTAGATTGTAGGCATCATCTAGACTTTTTCCCATTAAAGATTCTCCAGTTGCAGCATTTAGAAGAATTCTGGTGTTATGCGTCATCCAATTGTAGAAGGTTTGCAATTGCCACCAATCTGATAGCCTATGATAAGGACATCTTCTTAGCAACTCCTTGTATCTTCCCTAGGCTTCATAGAGGCTCTCTAATTCATGCTAGGCAAATGAGGTAATTTTATTCCTCAATTTAGCAGTTTTACCTGAAGGAAAGTATTTTGCCAAAACTTTCTGCACCAAGGTATCCCATGTAGTTATGCTTCCCACTGGTATAGAGTGTAACCTGCTCTTAGTATTATCCCTAAGTGAGAAGGGAAAAGTCTAAGTCTAATGGCATCATCAATAACACCATTATGCTTGAATATATCTCAAATTTCTAAGAAGCTCGCTATATGTGTGTTAGGATCTTTTGTTGATAAGCCACCGAACTGACTTGCTTGCACCATATGGATAATTGCAGGCTTGATTTCAAATTGTTGGCTACTATTGGTTGTTTTCTGATTCCAGAAGTTGTCTCCATGACTGTTGGTGTTGCATACTCATGGAGTGTTTTAGTATATGTTGCTCCTCCTTCCAGATTTGCTATCATATTACTTGAGATTAAAGTAGAATGCTTACAGGTTCTCTCAATCTCAGAATCAAAAGGTTGTAATTTAGTCTGCTTCGATCTGGTCATACATGTTAGAACCGGCTGACACCCAAGAGGGGGGGGTGAATTGGGTGTATAATAAGAAAGTCTGATATTAAAAAATCTTTTCGCAGATTGTAAACTTAGTATATATGGAAGCAGCAACTATGTAAATCGTATATGCTGGAAATATAAAAGCTTAGGGAAGAGAATGTGCAAACTGTGATTTATTATGGTTCGGTCTAATCCACGATGACCTACGTCCAGTCCCCAGGCTCCTCCTGGATTTCCAATCCACTATCTTCTTGTTTAATCAGGCACAAGAAAAGCCTTTACAAATTCACAAGAGTTACTCCCCCTTACACACTGTAAGGTTTACTCCTTCGTACAGCAAGTCGAGCAAAGCAATCCTAAAGTCCTTTCTCTCTTGCTTACCCATGCAAGTCTTATGAGCAGTAACATTTTCTCCTGCTTACACCACTGTAAGTCTTACGAGCAGCAACGTTCTCTACTGCTTACACCTTGTAAGTCTTACGAGCAGAAAGTACTACTAGCAATTCTCTCTACAACTTTCCCGTAAGGTAATCAGCCTTCTCAAGGTCCCTCTACCATGAGATCAATACAGATGTATAGATGGTGTGTTTACAGACTCTCTCACAGAGTAGATAAATGCTCACTGAAGTACAATGAAAATATTATCACTCTCAATTATACATGATATAGAAGATGAAATAGAGCAAAGAGTGGTCGGAGGTAGAAGACTTAGAATATCAGCATGTTCATGTTCTCATTGCGTTGCTTGCAGTTCTGTGTTTGAATCCTCTCTTATTTGTAGTTGAGTTGTGGAAGATATCCGTTAGAGTCTGTTGATTCATTTGACCGTTGAGCCCATTCAAATATTTTTCTGTTATAATCCCATCTGATGCTTAGACAGTCACTACTTCATTTTCGGTTGGAGTCCCATTACTTTGCACGGTCGTTGAGTGTATTTAAATATTTTCCCGTTGATCGTGCTCTGACACATGCTTCAGCGTTTCTTACAGTTTGCCCATTGGTCTGACAGATGCAATAGTATTTGTCTTCCGTTACTTATGAAATTTGCTGCCGCCCACGAATAGTTGTCATTTAATATTGATCTGTGTAAGCCATGTGATCAGTAGTACATAACACCTGTAAAACCACTCAGAGAAATAGCTGTTAGAAAATATCACTCGGGTGATTATAGACTTCACTGGGAGTGATTTCAGAAAATGGAAGAATCATTGGAAGTCAACTTGATTTCACTGGAGGTGATTTTGATAAAACAATTAACTCTTGACCACATAAGCATTTCACCGGCAGTAATCTTGATTTCTGGATGTGACTGTCATTGGAAGTGATTCTGATTCAGTAAAGAGTGTACTGAGTGATCATAGATGATGACAAGAAGTGAAACTGATAAAACTTCATATAAGTTGATCTTGGCATGTCTCTGGAAGTGATCTGCAAAATCAACATAATCACTCGCTTGGATATTATCCGATAGAAAGTGAACTGAGGCATACTAGCTTTTACTGGAGGTGCATTCTGGTTCACTGGAAGTGATTTGATCTTCACGGGAAGTTATTCTGATTCAAACTGATATACTGTCACTGGAACTATGAAGAGTGAATTGAGTAATCACTGACTAGAAGTGATATAGGTAACTGATATTTGACTGGGAGTGATCAAGAATGGTGCTGGAGGTGATCAGTTGAAATGGACGATTACTTGAGTGGAGTTCATGTCACCGGAAGTGATTTTCAAAACAGTCAAATATTCCTGAAGTGATTTCGCCTTGCATTGGAAGTGATCTTGAAATTTCCATGTTTCACTCGAGTGAATTTGGAATCACTGGAAGTGTTTTTCTAAATAGTGATTTCTTCTTGCAGTGATTTTGAATCCACTGGAAGTGATTTGCAACTTTTCAAACATCACTCGAGTGATTCAAGATCACTGGAAGTGATTTGGTAAACAGTGAAATATTCTTGCAGTGATTTCCAATTCACTGGAAGTGATTCAGCGAAAATGCAACATCACTCGAGTGATTTTAGGATCACTGGAAGTGATTTGAAAACTTTGGCGGATCACTCGAGTGATCTGAGCTTCACTGGAAGTGATTTGCAAAACAGTGAATTTTTCTTGCAGTGAATCTTCAATCACTGGAAGTGATTTGGCGCATCACTCGAGTGATTCAGAATCACTGGAAGTGATTTGGAAATTTTGGCGAATCACTCGAGTGATCTGAGCTCCACTGGAAGTGATTTTCAAAACAGTGAATTTTTATTGCAGTGATTCTGGCGCCACTGGAAGTGAATTAGCGTATCACTCGAGTGATCTTCAATATCACTCAAGTGATTAAACATCACTCGAGTGATCTGTTGTTCAGATCACTTCAGCTGCATTTCCAATTCTTCAGCAAACAGGGGTATATTTTCAGATGCCATAACTCTTCGAATATGGCTCTAAAAATGCTGTATTATATATCAATGGAAAGCTCTTGAGGTCTAGTTTCATATGGCACCAGTTTCAGCTCAATTGTATCTGTGTTTTGAGAGTTATAGCCAAAATACCCAGTCTGTTCCAGAAAGTGACGCTGATATGAATCCCAAATTCAAACACTGATATATCCCACATCTGAGCTCCTTCAATATTGCTTATGGTGTTAAAATGACGTATTGCGAGTCTATTTTCATATGCAACTAGTTTGGTCTCAATTGGAGTTGTATTGTGAGAGATATGATCAAATAACCAGACCTCACTCAGCTGGACAAAGAACAGGGCATGAAAATCACTCGAGTGATCAGTGAATCACTGCAAGTGATTTTCACTATTCTCAAAATCACTCGAGTGATTCTAAACATCACTCGAGTGATTTCCAAAATCACTCGATTGCTACAGTGATGCTACAGTGATACTACAGTGAAATACTCTATAATTTCTAAAGGGTTAAGCACCCAATTCCATTCTTTTTAATCTTTTAGATCCTGATCTTGTTTTTGAAGGCTCAATGATCTTCCATGTTCATAAAGAATGAAGGTTTCTTTCTCCTAACATGAGAGCATTTAAATGTTATCTATGTTGGGATTGGTAGGCACACAGCGGAAGAATTAAAAAAAATTAAAATTGCAAAAGTTTACCAATCCCAATTGCGGATCTTTCAACGGCATCTAAATCAAGTTAGAAAGAGTCGTACCTTATTCATGTTTGTTTGAATGCCAACAATCATCAACATATTGCGAGTTCACAAATCTCCATGTTTGGTTGCTCCTGAAATAATTTCCCCGGCATCTACATGTACGCTAATTCTTCTTAAAAGAGCATCAATCTCTATGAGTATGAGATTAACCATCCCCAACATCAACATGTCAACTAGTTCTTCTTGGAGTTTTGCCTTTTTCAATCTTGAGAGCTAACTACTCATATCAGCTCCCTCTACTGGTATCCACACGAATAAGGCCCCAACACCGGCAGCGTGCTAGCGCCTCTAATATCCTTCTAGGGTTTTCTTGTGGCTCTCTAGTTTTTCATCATCTGTAGAAAACCCTAGCTCTCATTTTATAACTAGTAGGGTTATCTATTTTATGATGGATATTAGATTTTTAAAATTAATCTTAATTAATTTCAAAATCCTTATCATATCAATTAACATTTAATTGTTTTAATAAGCTAATTAAATAAACCTGGTTTAATTAAATCTGTCCAACAGTTTTAATTTAACCTATTTATTTAATTAGAATAAAGAGCCAATGGAATTTAATTTATCTTCATAAATTAAATATGAGATATTATCATGTAATATCTTTATATATACACAATATAATAATATCATCATATAATATAATATTATCATATATTCAATATATATTATCAAATAATATATATTATATATATATAATATAATATTATCATATGATCATATAATATAATACTATCATATATATATAATATATATTATCAAATAATATATATTATATATGTATTTATGTATTTCAAAAATACATATGTGTATATAATATTATTAATATTCCTTTCTAAATATAAATATATATATAACACACATATAAATATTTATCAAATAAATATTCACACAACATGTGTATATAATAAATATATATTTAAAATTCATTCACTCTAGATTAAACATTGTATTCATTATAGCTCGTGTTGTGCTATTCTTGTGTGCGACCCTGTAGGCCCAAACGAAGTTGGCAGTGGGCCAATGACTATACTAACCCACAAGTCGTAAGCGGCCTCTAGCAAGACATTACGACTACCCAATTCATATGAGGATCGACAATATGATATAACCTGTCGTATAACTATATCACGTCCCTTTTGTCACACGATATTTCGGTCAAGGATGAGGCATGGAGAATGTCATCCTCCTATTCCTAACTATTACTTTCTCGATCCCTGAGTAGTCTGACTATAGAAATAGAAACTCTTTCCCATCATAGTATGGCCATACATTTCTCAGACTTACTCATCGAGGGGCCCAGTAATATCTCTCACTAATGTAAGGGACAAATTTCATCTTGACCATTCACATTCCTCTACATGAAAACCATTAAGCCCGATTGTAGCCTTTATCACCACCCGGTTAAAGGTGACTTTTGACTAAGTCAAAGCTTAGTGACTCCCATGTAGGAATCCATGATGATCTCAGGTCAAAGGGCATTGTGACATGGTTATACATGAGATAAGCTTATGACTTGATCCATGCAGCTTTCTTATAGCGGGTCAGTCCAGCACCTTATACTCCTACAAGTGCCTAAGACTTTGATTAGTATCCCCATACCTTATCAAAGTCATACTGGTCTTATTTCATCTTTGCTCCCACATAGATGACCGACCAGGGACATTTAGGACAATCATTATGATTTATCCAAGGATACAATTATGACAGTGAACATGCGAATAATGTGATAACCAAATGGAGAAATTCATTTAATGACAATATTCAAAGTACAATGATTGGCCCCTAGGGCACAATTTCCAACATCCTCCCACTTGCACTAGGTACAATCATTAGTTTACCTAATTCGTATTGTTCTAACATGACGCTCATGCTTTGCTTGTGCAAGCTTCTTAAAAGGAGGATCAACAACATTGTCTTCTCCTCTTACTTTGTATATTTTTATATCACCTCTATCATTGATTTCTATGATAAGATGAAATCCCTTGAGTATACGTTTGGTCCTTAATAGCTTCGCTATTTTCACAAAACAAATCTATTGGATTTGGGTGGTAGGTACCACCCTTAGTTTAATAACAAACTTTTAATCCAAACAGTTTCGTTAGCTACATCTGATGCTGCTATATACTCAACTTCTATTGTAGAACCTACTACAGTACTCTACTTGTAGCTCTTCCAGCTTACTACACCACTATTTAAAATTAACATATATCTAGATTTCGATCTAAGATCATCTCTGTATAACCAGTTACATAGAACTCATCACCCAATCCACCATATAACAAGAATAAGTCCTCAGTCATTCTTAGGTGCTTTAAGATATTCTTGACAGCAGTCCAACGACCCTCACTACTCTGACTTAGGCCTATTAGCCTCTTGGATCTATCTCTATAGATTCTAATCCCTAGGGTATAAGTGGCTTCGCCTGAGTCTTTCATCGAGAAAGACTTCCCTAACCAAGACTTGACACTCTGAAAGGTAGGAATGTCATTCCCAATAAGTAGGATGTCATTTGCATAAAGCACTAGAAATACAATTGTGCTCCCACTAACCTTCTTATAAACAAAAGGCTCATCGATGTTTTGAATGAATCCAAACTCTTTGACTATTTCATTAAAACAATGATTCCAACTCTGAGATGCTTGCTTTAATCCATAAATGGATCTTTAAAGCTTGCATACCTTACCAGAATCCTTTAGACGCACAAAACCTTTAGGTTGTGTCATGTACACATCCTGAATGAGCTTTCCATTAAGGAAGGCTGCTTTGACGTCTATCTGTCATATTTCATAGTCATAATATGATGTAATGGTAAGAAGGATTTTGATTGATTTGGCCATTGCAACTGTGGAAAAGGTTTCATCATAGTCTATACTATGAGTTTGAGTGAATCCTTTAGCAACCAGTTATGCCTTGAAGACATTTACTTTGCCATCCATGTCGGTTTTTCTTTGAAAACCCATTTGCACCTGATGGTTTTAACACCTTTAGGTGGATCGACTAAGGTCTATACTTGATTGTCGTACATGGATTGCATTTCAGACTTCATGGCATTTAGCCATTTCTTAGAGTTTGGTCCCATTATGGCTTCTTGATAGGTGGTTAGCTCATTCTGCTTAATGAGCAACACATTACGACTTCTAGTAATCAGAAATCCATATCTCTGAGGCTGATGTCATGTCCTATCAAACCTTCATAGGCCTTATGTTACTTGAGCAGGCTCAACAACTTGTTGTGAGTCTTCTCTATTTTCCATCAGTGGTTCTGTGCTATCTTGTGACTCTCAAACTTCTTTGAGATGTACCCTACTCCCACTGGTTCTTTTAGAGATAAACTCCCTATCTAGAAAGATACCATTTTGGATAACAAACACTTTATTATTGGTGGGATTATAGACATAGTATCCCTTAGTTTCCTTAGGATACCCCACAAAAAGGCACTTTGAGGATTTGTGTGATAATTTATTAGAGGTTTATTGTTTAACATAAACCTCACATCCCCAAATTTCAAGGAAAGACAAACTAGGTTTCTTCCCAGGCCATATCTTATATGGTGTCTTTTCAACTGCCTTAGATGGAACACATTTAGTGTGAACGCAACTATGTCTAGGGCATGGCCCCAAAAGAACGGTGGAAGATCTGTTTAACTCATCATATATCAAACCATATCTAATAATGTTCGATTCCTCTGCTTAGAAACGTTATTCCATTGTGGTGTTTCTGGAGGAGTTAATTATGAGACTATCTCACAACTCTTAAAATGGTCAATAAACTCTTGGCTCAAATATTCACCACCTCGGTCATATCGAAGTGCTTTAATTATTTTGCCAAGTTGGTTTTTGTACTTTATTTTGGAATATTTTGAACATTTCAAAAGATTCAGATTTATGTTTCATTTGATAGATATATCCATATCTACTAAAATCATCCATAAATGCAATGAAGTACATATAACCTCCTCTGGTAGCTATATTCATTGGTCCATATACATCTGTATATATGAGGCCCAATAAATCAGTGGCCCTCTTACTATACCCAATAAAAGGTGCCTATGTCATCTTTCCTAATAAGCAAGATTCACATGTATCATATGATTCAAAATCAAATGATTAAAAAAATCCATCTTGATGGAGTTTAGAAATGTTTTTCTCATTTATATAGCCTAGATGACAATGCCATAGGTAAGTCGGATTCAAATCGATTGACCTGATCCTTTTAGTTTTTCTTCTCAGATCTTCGAGGTAGAGTTTGCAATTCCTCTTCCAATGAATGGTTTCATTGTAGAAGAAGCATACTCCTTCCTTTAGAGGCTTTACCTTCTTGGCTGCAGGCTTAGTTTCGAGCTTGTTTGACTCTTTGGTTTTACCTCCTGAGCCATTACCCTTTCCCTTGCCCTCGCCTTTCCTTTTAATACCCTTTCTTTTCTGAGCCATCATAACAAAGCTGGCCTTTTCTAAATGTTATGCTCAACAGCTTTGAGCATCCCATACAGTTTAGAAATCGATTTCTCCATATTGTTCATGTTGTAGTTCATGACAAATCGGTCATAACTTTTAAGAGTGAGTTCAAGATCAAATCTGTAGCTAACTCCTGATTTATGGGAAATCCAAGCCTCTCAAGGTCATCAATATAGCCTTTCATCTTTAACACATGAGTACTAACTGATGTACCTTCAGCCATCTTATAGGAATGTAAGGCTTTGTGGTATCATACCTCTCTTGCCTTGCCTGTTGCTGGAACATTTCCCTAAGATGCATAATTATCTCAAGAGCCTCCATAAGTTCTAGATCTCTTTAGAGGTCTAGAACCATAGTGGCAAGCATTAGGCAACCTACATCCATAAAGTCATCTTTATGCTTCCTATAAGCATCTTCTTGAGCTCTTGGAGCATTGGCTACAGGCTCTTTAGGAATGGGTTGATTTAGGACATATGCTTTCTTTCCTGCTTGAGAACAATTCTCAAGTTCCTAAACCAATCAAGAAAGTTTGTCCCACTGAGTTTGTCCTTCTCATGGACTGATCGCAGTGATAGTGTAGTAGTATTACTAGTTGACATGATTCTACAATTAAAATATGCAAAGTTATTTAGTAATCTCCCACTAAATTAACAACCCTCAATATAATAATTAGTGGGCTAAAATCCATATTTCGCTGAAATTTAAGTCCGCTTTGGCAAGATGCTTAAATTCAAGTTATTTAGGTAGGTAACCTTTTTACCAATTACATCATATGTAACTCTTATATCTTTATGGGATTCGATCATCACATGATCCAGCATGTTTAATCCCATCTAATGCCTTGAGACCCAAAACCGTTTTGCTAATCTCAATTAAGTCAAAACAATAATGAATCATTGTGAGTAGCATCATTACTCATGCTTGTTTCACCAAGATAACTCAAATGCATCCACTTTGGTGGAACCTACAATTGAGCGATCTAGGTTTTAACAAGTTTCATTAATTGACGGCATTATGACTTAAGATTTTAGTTAGAGGGATTATTCAATTACTTTTGTTTATATGAATGCAATCATGGTTGTATCTCATACAAATAAATACATATAAATGCAAAAGTATATATGCAATGATCTACTCAAGAGCATAATTCAAACGTGACACAACATGGCTCGCCTACCCTAAAATCCTCCCAAGCCAATGAGAGGACTTCTCTAAATAAGAAAAAGAAATACATTGAGAGAAACCTCGTTTAAACATACGAGGGGAGTGAGATGAGAAGAGAATGTACATCGAGACTATTTAGAGGAAGGCACAGCACGCAGGCTGTATTTAAATATTACAACTCTTGTAAAACTAAAGCCATGTTGTTCACCATACCCAAACAATTTTGAGAAGTAAACCACAAAAATCAACATTTCATACAATATGCAAAGCAATAGATGTCGTGATTGAGCTATGAACAGTTAGCTATGGCAGTCACACTAAGCTGTCAGATTTTTCATCTTAATTTGAAAAATCATAATTAAATCTATAAAAATCCAATTGTAGTGGTTCAAACTCTATTTGACCATTATTAAGTCTATTTTTGATGAAAAATATAAATTTCATAAAATTATATGTCAACTGTTCCTGAAACTCTAATTATTCATCGCTGCCAGAGAAAACGTTCCAGATTCAAAGCCTAACTTCAAAAATTGATATCTCCTAATGTACTGATCTAAATCGCACATATTATATATTAAATAAAATATTAGGATGTCTAATTTCATTCTGAAAATTTTTAGGATTATTGGATAATATTTGGTCATTCAAAAATTCGTCACAATCACACTGCCTCTAAAAAACGAAAATCTGGCAGCACTACTACTATAACTTCAATCTATAGGTTTTCAATCCAACCCCTCTAAAATCATGTTCAACTTATATATCACATATATAAGTACAAAAAGAAGCACTAAAACTCAATTTAAATACACAATTGACCTGGCTCTGATGCCACTGTTAGGATTGGTAGGCACACAGCGGAAGAATTAAAAAAAATTAAAATT
Source organism: Albizia julibrissin (assembly GCA_037074505.1). Classification (NCBI taxonomy): domain Eukaryota; kingdom Viridiplantae; phylum Streptophyta; class Magnoliopsida; order Fabales; family Fabaceae; genus Albizia; species Albizia julibrissin. Next base: position 54,088,063 of record CM073477.1, on the reverse strand, counting down.
GTAAAACTTTACCAATCCCAATTGTGGATCTATCAACGGAATTTAAATCAAGTTAGAAAGAGTTGTACCTTATTCATGTTTGTTTGAATGCCCATAATCATCAACGTATTGCGAGTTCACAAATCTCCATGTTTGGTTGCTCTTGAAATAATTTCCCCGACATCTACATGTCTGCTAATTCTTCTTAAAAGAGCATCAATCTCTATGAGTATGAGATTAACCATCCCCAACATCAACATGTCAACTAGTTCTTCTTGGAGTATTGCCATTTTCAATCTTGAGGAGCTAACTACTCACATCAGCTCCCTCTACTGGTATCCACACGAATAGGGCCCTAACACCGGTAGCGTGCTAGCGCCTCTAATATCCTTCTAGTGTTTTCTTGTGGCTCTCTAGTTTTTCATCATCTGTAGAAAACCCTAGCTCTCATATTTTATAACTAGTAGGGTTATCTATTTTATGATGGATATTGGATTTTTAAAATTAATCTTAATTAATTTCAAAATCCTTATCATATCAATTAACATTTAATTGTTTTAATAAGCTAATTAAATAAACCTGGTTTAATTAAATCTGTCCAACAGTTTTAATTTAACCTATTTATTTAATTAGAATAAAGAGCCAATGGAATTTAATTTATCTTCATAAATTAAATATGAGATATTATCATATAATATCTTTATATATACACAATATAATAATATCATCATATAATATAATATTATCATATATTCAATATATATTATCAAATAATATATATTATATATATATAATATAATATTATCATATGATCATATAATATAATACTATCATATATATATAATATATATTATCAGATAATATATATTATATATGTATTTATGTATTTCAAAAATACATATGTGTATATAATATTATTAATATTCCTTTCCAAATATAAATATATATATAACACACATATAAATATTTATCAAATAAATATTCACACAACATGTGTATATAATAAATATATATTTAAAATTCATTCACCCTAGATTAAACATTGATTTCATTATAGCTCGTGTTGGGCTATTCTTGTGTGCGACCCTGTAGGCCCAAACGAAGTTGGCAGTGGGCCAATGACTATACTAACCCACAAGTCGTAAGCGGCCTCTAGCAAGACATTACGACTACCCAATTCATATGAGGATCGACAATACGATATAACCTGTCATATAACTATATCACGTCCCTTTTGTCACACGATATTTCGGTCAAGGATGAGGCATGGAGAATGTCATCCTCCTATTCCTGACCATTACTTTCTCGATCCCTGAGTAGTCTGACTATAGAAATAGAAACTCTTTTCCATCGTAGTATGGCCATACATTTCTCAGACTTACTCATCGAGGGGCCCAGTAATATCTCTCACTAATGTAAGGGACAAATTCAATCTTGACCATTCACATTCCTCTACATGAAAACCATTAAGCCCTATTGTAGCCTTTATCACCACCCGGTTAAAGGTGACTTTTGACTAAGTCAAATCTTAGTGACTCCCATGTAGGAATCCATGATGATCTCAGGTCAAAGGGCATTGTGACATGGTTATACATGAGATAAGCTTATGACTTGATCCATGCAGCTTTCTTATAGCGGGTCGGTCCAGCACCTTATACTCCTACAAGTGCCTAAGACTTTGATTAGTATCCCCATACCTTATCAAAGTCATACTGGTCTTATTTCATCTTTGCTCCCACATAGATGACCGACCAGGGACATTTAGGACAATCATTATGATTTATCCAAGGATACAATTATCACAGTGAACATGCGAATAATGTGATAACCAAATGGAGAAATTCATTTAATGACAATATTCAAAGTACAATGATTGGCCCCTAGGGCACAATTTCCAACAATCTATTATGCAAGCCTTACATTTTCATCTTCGCTGTCAAACTGTCTTACATAATTTTTGTGTAAACTATAGTTCTCTAGTTGTACTTCTTTCTTGTGTCTACACTACACAGAATTGTCAATATATAAAGGTTATTATCAACCATAAATCATGGTTCAAAACCATCGTATATATGGGTGCTATATATGCTCACCGCTGATACAATACAATTTTAATATAACACACATTATACATTGAGCCTTGTTGAGGTAACGATATGTAGATTGATATGATGATAACTAACGGATGCGCGTAAACAACTATCATAATATACAATAATGCTTGCATAATACATAACGGTTTTTCTTTAATAACCATTATATATGTATTAACATATGTAATGATATAGTTATATATGTATAGTAATGCTAATGGCTTTATTTAAACAACTATTATATATAGTTTATATAAATAACGGTTGTTAGGTAACAATTGTGATATATTGAAGCTAAATGTTTTTTGAAAAAATATTTTGGGGGTTGTGCTTTCAATATCTCCCTACATATATATTCATATATAACAAATCAGAATATATATTTAATATCATTCATACACAGAAAAATAAAATCAATTAATATATATTTACAGTCATTCATACACATATATACACTATTAAAACCAAAAATTTAAAACAAACAAATTAGTATCTATAAATTTATAGTCATTCGAAGGTTTTTCCTAACCCACTGAAATGATATTGCAAAGATATCACTAACTCTTTAGCCACTTCTTACATTTGGTATTGGCTAAACCTTATGTAGGATGTATTAAAATATTGTGCACAGAAGGAAACAATAACTAGTACATATTGTAATATATAGTTGACAAAATGTATATATGAATGAATTAAACATATAATATACCTCATTTGGATCAATATTTTTAGGATTATATGTGATTATGTCCTTCATGATCTGTATCATGTAGTACCCACAATCGTTGCTCTTGTCTGATTACTCTGGTTACTATAAAGAAATTAGAGGAAAAATTTGTTAGTCAGTCATATATATGAACTATATTTTTGCTTCAACTTAATATTATAGTTATTGGTGAATAATATATATACATACATATACATACATACATATATATATATATATATATATGTATATATATATATGTATATATATATATGTTTGGATTCAGCTATTTGAACATGCATTTGAAGCAACCAACTTGAGGTTGCAAGTGCTGCAGTTGAGACTATTTTGTGTGATGTAATTGTACATCACTCTGAGAAGATATATTAAAAAATCATATATATAGAAAAATGCAGCTGAAATGAAATATAAGAGATGATGAATGTATAACTTACTGGTTGAATGTATCTGGCATGTATAGTCTCATGTATAGAACCCTACTAAGAGAGTCACATTACCAAATCTTTTTGCATAATGGATTTAGTACTATCAACATTCAATGTCCCATAAGTACAATAATAGATCACACCATCAAGACAATTACAAAAATAAAAACTAATTTAAATAGAGTAATGATGTACCCAGCCTTAAATGTAAGGCACCAAGAAGTGTCCCTTTTGTATGCGCCCTCCTAATGAATTCACCTCTTAGAAACCTTGCTCGAGATTGCTTCACATCTTTCTTTATGCCCTTAGCCTAGTACTTGACATTGTTAGGGGATGTACTTGATCTTGTCCAAAAGTCTACGAGGGAGGATGTAAGTATGGTACAAATGATTGAAATACCAAAACCAACATATCAAAATGTAATCAAAGTTCTTAGTAGCCAATATTTAATCATAGTTGAAGAAATATCTCATAAAGAAGTTGATAGAGCTTATACTTGCTATCTCCTTGTTCAAGACCTCATAAACAAGCTCTTGGCTTACAGATTCCTCTAGCTTAGGTAGGTCAAAGACCTCTATATCAAATTTGATAATTGGAAACAGGCTCAAATTCAAAGGAAAGAACTTGTCAGTGAACTATTAGAGGGATTTCCAATCATATTGACCAACAAGCTTATTCTATAAGAATGACTTCTTTTTGGATTGATCAATGGCGGGGGATGCTTCCTCTTCTTGGACTAAATGGGGGTCTTAGGCTAATTAGGGGTCTTGGATTAAGTAGGGGGCTACAACTAATTGACGTTCTTGGATTGAGTAAGGGGCTTGAACTAATTGGTGGTTTTGGATTTGGTGGACAGCTTTTTTTGAGTGGTGGACTTCTTGGTTAGCTTGTATATTTGAAGTAGTCATTAAGGCCACACAACATAGCTACCCATAGCCCCTCCCACTATATCTATGCCTTTAGTAGCCACAAAGAGCAGATAACTGGAGCCGATATTGGTATTAATTTGTACCTTCATATGCTCAGGAGGCATAGGCTCGTTATAAATCATGTTATCCTTCGATTGGTTGAACATTTGGCCCCCTATAATTGTATGGTGTTCAGAGTTATTGGCCAAACATTCAACTACTGCCAATCCCTCAGGTAGATCATGGCTTGGAAAAGTGCAACTGCCTCTAGTAATTGGGCTGTCATTTCCCCCTTGCTACTTTATACAACGCTCCTTCATCAACTCTTACGTGAGAAACAAGTTTTATTGTTTTTTGCTTTTAGAATAAAAAAACTATCTTTTAAACAAAATTACAAGTTGACTAAAATTTTGAGAAGTACTACCATAAAAATAATTCCTTGAAAGATCAATGTAATTTATTTTTCAAGACGTGCTATCCAAGTAGACATTTGTTGCCATGAAATTTGTTACTCGTCATTTATTGGCCAAAAAAGGAAAAAAGTTGTTACTTGTAACACCCCAAATTCTGAGACAAGAGAACTGAGAATAAGTCTAATTTAAGTGGACTTCTAGGCCCTGATTTGGCCAGTGACCTAAATAGGCACGAGTAATTCTCACCAATAACGCAAGGGAAAAATGGTAATTTTGCCAATAAAGCAAGAAATGGGTATTTTTCCCTATGATTTTAATGAGATGGGAACTAAAAAGGAGGGAAATGATTATTAAGTGAATTAATACCCAAGAAAAGACAAAGAGCCATGAAGGATAAGGCTACGAGTAACCACATGTAAGGTGATATAATGGGTACAATGAGATAGTTTGAGAATAATAATTCTCTGTATGAGTCTCACTATTTTATTGGATGAAGAAGCATGAAAAAGGAGATGAATCATCATGCAAGAAAGCTAAAGATGTGGACGAATGATTATGACCACATAAGAGTAACTATTAATGACTTATCATTCTTCATCATTTCTCATTTATTCCTACGTGCAAATGAATCAAATAAGAACGCAGAATGAATAAAGAAACGAAGAGACATAATGAGAAAATGAAAGAACACAGCGAGAACGAGAACACGGAGGAGAGAGAAAGGAGAGAGAAATGTTCTGAGCGTCGAATCTCTATCAAAATGGCGTCTTCTCTCCTAGTACCCTTCTCTAACATTCTTTTACTCATCACGAGCTTTAATTCTATGGATTAAGATTCTCGATTGGAGGCCATTAGTAAAGTTTCGCTGGTCGGAGTGTCGCCAGAATTCTGAACCGAATTCATAAACTAGTTAAGGTAAGCGTATGCTTCCTTTCTACCTTTTCGGTTTGTTGATTAGATGAGTATATGAGAAGTTGGATACTATTCATATCTTATTCAATTATGCATTTTAACGGTCCAAATGATATCTAATACTTGCCTAACTAGTTAAGCATGTAATTATAAGTAAAAAGGAGATGATTAGGCAAGACAGAACAAGAAACCGACGCAACTCTTTCGAGAACTCACAATTGCTACTAATTGTGTGGCATGATGAAGGAGTTGGAATCTCATCAATTGGATAGGTTCTTTGAGTTCAGAAGAGCAAAATGAGTAAGTCTCATGTTGATGTCGAAGTAAGAAAAGGCCTGGTGTGAGAAATGACCGAATTTCCCTTTAATCGCTAATTAATGGCTGTCAGGTGTATTTTCATCATTTAGGGCCTGAATTTGAGTAAAACGAGGTCACCAATTGATTCTACAAGGGAAATTGTGTAGGATTGACCTAAGTCATAATTTGGAATAAAGTGCAAGTAACTTAGTACAATTGGGCATAAGTCAAGCCTTAGGGGTATTTTGGTAATTATACAACTATGAGTCAAGATAACCAACAATATGAGTTTAGAATGAGTTACGAGCAGCTAATAACTCATTTATCCTAAATGTGTAATCTTAGGATATATTGATAGACGAGCCGGAATTGGAGCTGGACCAAGGACAAGCCGGGAAAGGTTATATTCCAGGTAGTAACTTCCTTCTTACATATACTATGTGATAACTATTATGAATGTCATCTATCGTAACATGAATTAGTATCTTTGAATAATCATTCGCCATTTTGTGGCCAAGGACCCAACATGGGCACTAAGTCGACCAAGGTGCAGAAGTATAGTTTCGCCTTGGGCAAGTGTAGACACAAGCACACAATCATTTTACATGCCATGACATTGCATATCTATTTCACATCCTATTTGTATGTAAGCATGTTACTACTGAGATTCTCTCGAATCTCACCCTTTACATATAAATATAAGTTTCCAGCAGTTGTCGATGGCTCAATAAGCGAGGAGGACGATTCTGTCAACTGGAGGTTGCGGACTAAAGCAAGAAGAGAATGTTGGTTATCTAAAGGCTGTGTATGATTTTAAGGTTGTAACTATTTGTATACCCCTATTATGATAACTATGTATGAATTCAAGCATTATTATCATTATTGTTGTTGTAATAACATCAGTATAGTTATTCTATTGCTATGTGCCCCTATGTTTTGGAGCTGGACCAAGGACAAGCCGGGAAATGTTATATTCCAGGTAGTAACTTCCTTCTTACATATACTATGTGATAACTATTATGAATGTCATCCATCGTAACATGAATTAGTATCTTTGAATAATTATTCGCCATTTTATGGCCAAGGACCCAACATGGGCACTAAGTCGACCAAGGTGCAGAAGTATAGTTTCGCCTTGGGCAAGTGTAGACACAAGCACACAATCATTTTACATGCCATGACATTGCATATCTATTTCACATCCTATTTGTATGTAAGCATGTTACTACTGAGATTCTCTTGAATCTCACCCTTTGCATATAAATATAAGTTTCCAGCAGTTGTCGATGGCTCAATAAGCGAGGAGGACGATTCCGTCAACTGGAGGTTGCGGACTAAAGCAAGAAGAGAATGTTGGTTATCTAAAGGCTGTGTATGATTTTAAGGTTGTAACTATTTGTATACCCCTATTATGATAAATATGTATGAATTCAAGCATTATTATCATTATTGTTGTTGTAATAACATCAGTATAGTTATTCTATTGCTATGTGCCCCTATGTTGTGTAATCGTGACTCTGTGTAATATAATTGATGGCATGAGAGTCCCTACAATTCTTCCGCATTACACTACTCTTAGCGCTATCCCATGATAGGATAAGTGTGTTGAGCAATTTATGCTTATATGTGATGGTCATAACATTTTGGTATCAGAGCTAGTAGATCTGGCTACTAGGCTAGCGATACTAACTCAGAGCAGTGGTTCTTGCCACTGAGCATGCGATTCGGGCCATAGAATAGTATACTGATAAATTGTTGATTACATAGGGATGAGAATAGCGAGGTGAATTACTTTGGTTAGTTCACGTCGAGCCCACGAAAGGAATAGATAAGCCCAGTCAAGCAATGTGACATGGATGGTTAATAATGACCATGAATTGAGAAGTGAGAAGTTGGACCACCCACAGATGATTTCAGATGGATTTCTGAAGTGAAATCAGCTTTGGGTAGCTGATGAACTCGAGTCGGAGCTGGTAAACTCGAGTTCATAAGGCAATTTCCAGTGCAATTTGTAGCGAGAACTCGAGTTGATCAAGCAGATCTCTAGTACAATCGGTGGTGAACTCGAGTTTGGGCAAGTGAACTCAAGTGCAATGAGTATTTTGGCCGTGAACTTGCGAGAGTGCAAGATGAAACTCGAGTGTAAAGGGATGATAACTCGAGTGCGATGAAATAAACTCGAGTACACTCTTATGTTGTCAAGTTGAAAACCTCTCGGAAGCAAACTCTTTTGCCAGAACTCGCTAAACTCGAGTGTGAGATTTCCTTAAAACTTGAGTGCTAAGTGCCGAACTAGAGTTCTATGTTAAGCTAATGATATCCAAGAGCTTTCTGGAACCAACTTCCCCTCTACACTCACAGGACTCGAGTGCAATTGGACATAAGAACTCGAGTGCTAATGATCAAACTCGAGTGCAATGCTTGGTTGACGACAATCGAGAACTCTTTGGAGCAAACTTCCACTTCCACACTTCCAGGACTTGAGAGGTGATACTATGAGAACTCGAGTGAACTCAAGTGCAGAAAGGAGAACTCGAGTGCAAAGCCTGGACCAACTCGAGTGCGGATTATTGAACTCGAGTGCAGCGCATGTTTGATGAAACTAAAGGACTCTCTGGAACAAACTCCGTGACCATACTCTCAATGGTCGAGTGTGACAGAACTCGAGTGCTATTCCACATACTTGAGTGCTACAGCTGTGGGGTAAGAGCAAAGTTCGGGAATCAGCTAAGTCTTAACAAAGAAACAACCGAACTCGAGTGCGATTGGACGAAATCAAGTGTGAATTTGGAACTCGAGTTCTTAAAGACAAACTCGAGTGCAAGCCTTCATGGAAGGTATAAAGTTGGGAAAAATTAGCTAAGTCCTGGTGAAGAACCTAACAGAACTCTAGTGCGATTTGGATGAACTCGAGTGTGCAGCCAGAACTCGAGTTCTTTAGGACGAACTCGAGTGTAGAGCGATTCTGATGAACAAGGGAATGTGATCTAGTGCAATGCTTTGCTAGAGACTTTAACCTCAAATTCAAGAATGTCTACCCTGATATCATTAGAGTGGAAAGACTATTGCTGGGGAGGCCGGTGGTATCTTAAGGAAGATGAGTTGTTGCTAGAATAGCTTCTGGTTATTCATTACGATTTTCCAGTAAGGCTCGCTAAACTTCTATTGTAGCTTCTAGCTCTCGTAAACAACGCCTCATCTCTTCCATCTCAACTTCGATCATGTTCATGCGTCTTGGAGGCATTTTGTGTACTGGTTTAAGGGTAGATTGGGTATTTCTGGGAAGAAAAGGGTAAAATGGGGATTATGGTAAAATTCCGGGTCAACTTCTGATTACAAAATGTTTTGAGGCAAAAATATAATTTGGGAAAGTTTAGGGGGTCAAAGTGTAAAATTTAGAAAGTTTTGGGGTGAAACAGTGAATTGAGAAGGCTTTAGGGGTAAAAATATAATTTTGGGAAGTTTTGGGGTGAAACATGGAATTGAGAATTTTTAGGGGTAAAAATGTAATTTTGGGAAAGTTTGGGGTCAAACTGCAATTACAATATGTTTTGGGGCCAAAAATGTGAATATTGCAGGAAATTTGGGCCAAAAAATATCATTTCAGAAAGTTTTGGGTCCAAAAATGTACTTTTTACCATAATTATGGGGCCAAATTGCAATTTCAGAAAGTTAGGCTTACTGGTTAGTGATGACGAGGCACGGCTGACACGTGGCGTTCTCTAATTCTTCAATTCTGCGTTGAATGATGACGTGTTGATGACGTCAGCAATGACGTTAGCAGTGACGTTGGTGCTGACGGGGTACGGTGACGTGGCACTCAGGGACACGTGGCAACGTCTGGTTGGTTTACGTAGCGTTGACTGTGCAGCTGTCGCTGACATGGCCGCTGACGTGTGTCGTCTCCTACCTCCAGAAGTGCGTGGTTGGCACTTGGATCTCTGCTGACGGCGCTTGGCTTGCCGATGTGGCGCATGACGGCGGCTCTAGCTGTCGAAAAACTATTGTCTGACGTTTTTGGGCTTCCTAAAGATGATGGCGAGGTCAGTTGAACTCAAAAACGACTTTAGAGGCAAGATCGAACTCCCTGTTTTCTCTTGCGTTTTTTATTCTCTCTCTCTGCTCACACTCTCGCTTCCTGGGCTTCTGTGAACCAGGCTCTGATGCCAAATGGTTCAGAAACACACACTCGAATTAATTCTTATTCAAACTTTGCTGGTTTACAAGCAAATGGTTTAGCCTATATATAATACTGAAAAGGCTGAAGGTAAACAGACAGAAGGAATAAAGATGAACGACAAAGGGAATAAAGAAGACAGACAGAAGGAATAAAGTAAATGACAGAAAGAATCACATAATTAATGAGATAATCTTCTTTTCCTCTGTCGGCCATGTGTCTGTTTACTTTTCCGTTTCAATTCTTTAGGTGAGAGTTGTATGATAATGATTTGTGTTTCTGTGTAGGGCATAGATTTGTCCATTATGAACTCTGAGGATGCAGAGTTGTCTGGTGTTGTTTCAAATGAAAAGAAGGCTGCTCAACTTTCTGAACTACATGATGGCACTAGCGATGATGTCTCTCGCTCAAGGTCTACTGGAAGGTGGAAATTAAAGTGTATTATACATTGCAACTTAGTGTTTTTTTTTTACTTTTTGAGAATATGATTTGTAAACGTTAAGTGCTATATTATATCTTTATCAAATTATATACTCACAGTTGAAGCTGAGTCTGTTCCTACTGCTGATGCTGCTGCATGTGGCGGCGGAGGTTAAAAAACGGTGAGGGTCTTTGGCACTATAGGAAGAAGAATCATCGCGAGGACAAGTAATTAGCTTTTGATTGTACCTTCATTTCATGGATACTATGTGTCATGCAAGTGCCTTTAATGAATGTTGTTTCGTTGATCTATGTTTAGAGTGTTTGAATGTACAGTGATTTTATTAATTATATATGTTTTCTTTTACGGTTTTGTTCGAGCTTCTCTCATAGTTGTTTATTACATGCTATCATCAAACTCCAATTGCTTCTTAAAGTTGTCGTTAAACTATAAAAACACCATAATATAAAATGGTAAAAAAAAAAGGCCGAACTTCAATATTCACATAATAGCCTAAAACAAATGGCAGTCCAAATTCATCAAACAGTGATTAACTTTACAGACTGAAATTTTGATCATCACTTTTAATGTGTCCAAATATTTTTGTTTTAAAAAAAAATTAATTGTGTACGTCTTGCCAATCATTGTTTCTTCTATAGATATTTAACTCATGTACGTTTAATGGGATGTGAAGTTTTTCCAGAGTATGAAAACTTGGGTGATCGTGATTATGTATGTAGTTATTGCAAAGTAAAGTTTTGGTTTAATGAAAAGTTCTTGATTATGTCATTAAGTTAGTTCCATTCTCTTTTTGTTTTTATATTTAAAATCTTGCGTAATGTTAGATTTTTAGTACATGTTACAATGGTAAATGCCTTTTCTTAAACCAAGCATAGGACACTTAAATACTTCATGGTTTTGTACCCTTTTTTGGTTTTGAGTTTTGGGGCTTCCATTCTCTAGATCCTTTCTGAGCGTTTTACGAAGTATATTAATTGATCTCATTTTGTTCTTTGAACATATGACTACATAGTATATAAGTTTTATTATGTGGTGCGCATAAATCACACTTTCTTAATCGGTGGAGTACTTATTTACTTCCCAACCAATATTTCCAAGTTAATGGTACTAAGCAACTATATTTGAATTGCTCTTCCTGTTTGTGCTTTATTTTGTCTTGTATTATATTATAGTAATGTATACTAATATCTGAACGAAGTATGTGATTGAATATCTCTACTAATACGTTAATACTATGACGTCGCTTACATTTAGGAGTTTGATGGAGATCGAAATTCATTTGAATGTAAAGTATATCGTATGATAGATTGAAGAATATATTTACCCAATTTTGGATGAAGGAAATTTACCATGACTTTATAACTTAAAATATACTCAATTTCTATACTTCCTTTTGTATTAGTGTGCCACATATAATAATGATATCCATCGTTTTAATGCCTAATCTACCTATACTATTCATTCTAAGTGATTTGTGTGTAACATTGCTGTCTCCTTTGTCGTTGGTCTTGGGGTTTCAACTTCCTAATTTATTAAGTTTAGTGCAATGTGATATCATAATTATAATAAGTTATTAGGGTCCAATTCTTTCTTTTTCATATATCTTTTTTTTTTGGGTAAAATTCTTTTTTTTTTCTTTTTTTATATATTTTAAAGAGATGAATTGATCGTATATGACTAATAATTTAGTATTCATTCGAAATTGAACAAGAAACTAATAAATTTCCAACCCATAGTTAATACTTTTTATTCTGCATTTTTAGATTGTCTATTAGTTTTTTGGTTACACTATTTAGTTTAGAGAAAAAAGTGAAAAGTGAAAAGTGAAAATACTCTTCACTAATTCCTGCAGATTCATTAATCTCTCCATGAGGTTAATTCATTTTTGTCTTTTATTTTTGGAGGGTGTAATATTTTACAAAATTGATTTTTCAATGTAAAAGAAATGTCATGTGTTCATTTAGTGCTTTTCTACACATTTATATATTTGGGTTTTTTGTTTCATTTACGCTATTTCGTTTCATTTGTCATTTGTCCGTTGTAGCGTAGAACTGAAAATCTTAGGCACTAGGTTTTTTTTTTTTTAAATAAATGACGTTACCATTTCAATTTACACCTTCTAGCATTTTACGAAGTATAGACAATTAATGTGATTTTGTTATTTAACCATATGACTACGTAATCTATACGCTTTGATATGCGGTGGTCATGGCAAGTTTTTAGTCGGTGGATAGTTTATTCACTTCCTAAAACTATATTTTCAATAGTTACATCATTTTAATTAGCCAACACAATCACTACTAGAAAAAACACTTTTAACGTCCCTTATTTGGGACTTTTAACGTCCTTTTATGGGGGGACGCGTATGTCAGCGACGTAATAAATTTGGACTTTATACATCATTTGTAAAGGGACGATTGAAGTCTGGGTTTAGGCGTCCCTTTTGCTAAAAGGGACGCCTAAAGTCCTAAAGTCCCCGTTTAGAATTTTTTTATTTAAAAATTAGGGACTTTGGCCAAAAGGGACGCCTAAAGGGTTTTTTTTTCCATACGGTGCCATTTGTATTGTTTCTGGCCATATCATTCTGAAAGCAAACAGCAACGTATACACAAAAAGGAAACATACAGCACGCAATTTATAATTAACAAAACACAACATCCACCTCTAATGAAACATTCATGCACTACATTGTTGACAGAAATGTTGTCCACTAATATAATAAACAACTACTAAGTAAATGTACAGGAAACGATAAACTTCTACAAATCAATGTGTTGAAGAATCCTCCCGCCAACAAGTCTCTGATCAAATTAATGTCTTCATATAAGTAAGCATCATTATCAAAGATCTACAAATTAGAAAATATGATTATACGAAACCAATGAAATTAAAGGATTGTTTAGCAATTCAATTAAAATACAACCAAAATATTATCATTTGATTACCTGTTGAAAATCATTTGTAACGCAACTTTGAATGATATTATACATGTAAAGTAGAACATAATAGCCACATTCAGTACCACCTGGCTGTTGAGGGCACTATAAATCAAAAGCAATTGGTTAAAATCAATAACATACATCATTTATAAAACAACCGTAAATAAAATAACTTAAATTATATTAGAACCACATACTTTGGGATAGAACCACTTTGGCTTGCGAACAACTCTACCCTCACGTGACCCGCCAAGCATTCTATATGTTTGGGTCGCGCTACCATTAAAATGTAAAATATTTTAAGTTAGAACCATTAAAATGTAAAACATTTTAAGTTAGAACAATTTATTTAAATCAAACATTTCTTTAATTAATAAAAAAGAAATAACTAACGTGTTGAAGACTGATTTTGTGTCCTTGTCGGGCTTTTTTGTCAAGGAATCAAACCAATAGATTTCATTGAGGCGTGGGCAAACAACACACAGGCTCCAATGGTAACTAAAACAATACACATATTAAAATGAAGTTTAGATTAGAAGAAAATTATTTCCCAAACATCCAAAAATAAAAATTTTTACTACATACCCTTGAACAATTGGCACTAGATAACATCGCAATTTGGTCGCTGCCATTGTGAAGCCCACATAATGCGTCCTTTGTGCGACATCATTTTTATCCGATGTCGTATTTTCCGGACACAAGAATCCGTATAAATTTGGTCTTTCCATATCAATGCACATGTGGTAGAAGGCCCTAAAATAGAAATAAAATGACCAATGAATTATTGAACTTATGAAATCTTGAACTTAGAAAAGAAAAACTAACCAAATGGCAAGTTTGACCCATCCTGCATCTATCTCCTCCAAATGCATAAACTCCTTAAGATCTTTATTGTTGATCATGTAGGGATACGTCAATTGTGTACCCACAATACCTGGAGGCATATTGAAGTCGACTTGGGGAATACCTTTGTACATCTGTTGGAGCCATACTAGAAAGGGCCATCTCAGCGCATGTTTCTCCTCCTATAACCATAGAAAACAAAATCAATTATATTACAATGATGTCAATAAATGTCAAGTGATATGAATATAATTCCTACCATTGGTGAGGTTGCCAACGTGCCAATAAGATATTGAGGCCAAAGGATGAAACCTCCAATTGGCTGACCCAGCGTGGCAATCTCAACGTCAGGGATAGGGATGGCTGCACCTTCTTCCCCCTCATGAACACGTGTCACTGTCACCCTACGTAAATACTGTGGAATTTGATTATGATGGTGGGTGGTAGCTTGTGTGTAAACGAGAGCATCGGCTACAACACGAATCATGGGGGCATCCAAATAGAGGATACACGATTCACCCGACTCCGGAGTGGCAGAAGGCTGGCCCAGTGGTTCTGTTATGTGAGAAGATTGGCCACAGGGTTCTGTACTATGGGAAGGCTGGACAAGACTATGGAAAGGAGCGACAACAAGTTCTGGAGTGTGGGAAGGCTGGACAAGGGGTTCTGGATTATGGAAAGCCTCGGCAACGAGTTGCAGAGTGTGGGAAGGCTGTACAAGGGATTCGTCCAGCGGGTTGTGACTTCCTTTAGTGCTGGTGAAGGCCAGGGATTCCTCATTTTTAACCCTAGTAGCCTCCATGTGATGAAAATCAAACCACGATTTCAGCTTGTGAAGAATATAACGAGGTTTTACCTGGTTTGATCGCGAAGCTTAGCCACAAACTCTTGACTGGGTTCAGCTTGTGAAGAATATAACGAGGTTTTACCAAAATACTTCAAAATACCAACTCCCCTTGGCTCCCCTCTAACACGGCCGGGGTATTCAGCCTTCCCAATCGTCGTGGCCAATATGTCCATCCGTCCACTTGGAGTGAACGAACCTTGGCTACTCTACTCTTCGAGTTCGTTCTATAGCATACAATTCGTTATTAACGAAAATTAAATGCTAGAAATGTGAAAGAATTTCACAATTAATTACTTATGCTATTACTACTTACAATTATCGAGGCAACCTCGGCAATAGTAGGATTTATATATTTGCCACCCTTAATCCTCCCTGCTTTCCATTTTTTGTGACATGGAGGAGGAGCTGGCGCTTGCATAACAACGGAAGGATCCGATTTCTTAGTTGTGGATGCAACCGATCTCTTATTCCCATATCAATAAGGTCAAGTCTCGCGCTCATTCCATCCTTGGTCTTACCTGGGATGTGCAAAAGCGTACTTACAAGGCTGTCACACACATTTTTCTCCACATGCATCACATCAATACTGTGTCTTACATCAAGACAATGCCAATACGGAAGATCAAATAAAATTGACCTCTTCTTCCATATGTTCTTCTCACCCTCAGTCCTTTGATTTTTACCAAAGGTCACATTGACACTTTCTACACGACTATAAACTTCCTCCCCGGTTAAGGCTTTTGGTGCAACTCCATGTTCTGGTAAGCCATCAAAACGCTTCCTCAGCCTACGATATAGGTGAAATCGATGAAGAAACCTCCTATGGCCAATGTACACTATTTTTTTGCAATGCTTAAGTTGTCGAAAGTGTGTTTCTCCTTCACAGATTGGGCATGCTTTATGACCCTTCACACTATACCCTGACAAATTTCCGTATGCGGGGAAGTCGTTTATCGTGGTAAAAATCATTGTACGCAACTTGAAAGACTCTTTCTTATAAGCATCGAACACATCCACACCTTCCTCCCATAACTTCTTCAAGTCCTCAATCAAAGGAGCCAAATACACATCGATGTCATTCCCTGGCTGTTTTGGTCCAGAGATCATCATAGAAAGCATAACGTACTTGCACTTCATACATAACTAGGGAGGTAAGTTGTATATTACAAGGAGAACTGGCCACAAACTATGTGTACTAGTAAGAGTTCCATACGGATTTATTCCATCTGTACAAAGTCCAAGCTGAAGGTTTCTCGGCTCGCTGCCAAATTGAGGGAACATTTCATCTATCTTCTTCCACTGTGGAGAGTCGGCCGGGTGCCGAAGATATTTTCCGTCACAGATTCTCTCATCAGAATGCCATCTCAACTTCTTCACTTTTGTTGCGGTCACAAACAAACGCTTAAACCGTGGTATTATTGGAAGATACCATAACACCTTCGAAGGTTGCCTTTTACTTGTTGTCCCTTCTCTACAACCACCGTCTTTCTTCACTTTATATCATGATGTTTTACAGTTAGGACACTCACTAAGACCTGCATACTCCTTTCTATACAATACATAGTCATTAGGGCAAGCATGTATCTTTTTGTACTCCATACCCATCGTAGACAATATTTTCTTTGCCTCATACATACGGTTTGTAAGTACATTATCTTCTGGAAACATATCACACAATAATTCCAATAGTAATGTAAAACTACTATCGATCCATCTACAAGTTGCATTTAAGTTCACCAAATGCAATGTTGCCGTTAGTCGTGTGTACTTACTCCCAGGGTATAATGGTGTCTCCGCATCACTCCGCAGGCTGTCAAATTCATGTGCCTGGGCGAAGGATTCAACCTCGGCATCGTGAATCATTTTCCCCATTCTATCTTGCTCTATAACATCCACTCCTTCCTTCTTGTGCGACGTACAATCAGTTACTTCCTCACCATGCCATATCCACCTTGTGTATCGAAGATTTATTCTATCACAAAGTAGGTAATCCCTTATATCATCAACATCTCGTCGACTCTCGTTTAAACAATTCACACAAGGACAAAAATACTTCCCATTTTTAGTTGGAGCATTCCTTCTAGCAAATTCAATAAACTCTTCCACCCCATTCTCATATTCTTCACTAGTTCTCAAAGCATTTATCCAACTATGATCCATTGTTTTACCACCTAAACCATTCCCAATAACACTCAAGTTTATAACAATTGTTAACTATGAGATTGCCTTTTATCACTTTTTTCAAAAAACATTTCGGCAGCATTTCCCATTAAGTGTAAGATCCCACAATTTTAATAACAAACCATTTCACCTTAATTCAAACAAAACAAAAAAAATAAAGTAACTGAGGCAATTAAGGACA
This sequence comes from Albizia julibrissin, assembly GCA_037074505.1. Taxonomy (NCBI): domain Eukaryota; kingdom Viridiplantae; phylum Streptophyta; class Magnoliopsida; order Fabales; family Fabaceae; genus Albizia; species Albizia julibrissin. The sequence goes on along the minus strand of CM073477.1, from coordinate 54,070,699 downwards.
ATATCAACAATTTAAAATATCAATTTTTCTTTAGGGAACTAATATGTTTAAATTAGTACAAGTTAAAAGTTCTATGCACCTACATAATATTAAAAGTTCTATACATGTATTCATTATTTCAAACCAATGAAATTAAAATCAATTGGTTAATGTTGAAAATTACTTGTTGATAACTTGTTTTATAAAATAAAACAAGTTCTATGTTTAGATTTTAGACTTACATTGCATTTAGCACTCTAAAATGTGTCTTTTTATATAGCACTCAGCTTCCTAAACATGTTTTATTTTATAATTAAATAAATTATATAACTTATTTAATCTAATAAAATTAGTTAACTAGGTCTTACATTAAAGATATATATGATGAGTAACATTATTGATTAATTTATTTTAGTAAAACATATTGATGAGTGCAAATTTTCTAAATGTTTTATTTTCTAAAAAACTATTATTTTCTAAATTTTTTATAGCTTCCTGAACATGTTTTATTTTTATTTTTGAAAACGTATATAGAATTACTAATAAAGTCATTTCAATTTCAAGAAATAAAAATTAGTAATAAAATTACACAAACAAATATTATTCAGTGCGTAAAATGTCAAACTATATGAACAAATGAGTAAACATATTTAAAGAGAAAATTGCTTAATTCACATAAATATATACATTTTCATTTATTCATAATTAATTTTAACCATGTATGTATGAAATTAAAATAATCAATGTATAAACTCATCTTCCTCATTAAATTAGTAGAAACCAAGTCAACAGGTTTCTGGAATCTCTAGCATACATACATGTACTTCTGGCATAATATGAGTGGCTTATAGTTTCTAGCAAAACTACTTTAAATTAAACCAAACGCAAAACAAAAAACAAAAAAGCTTACAGCTAGCAGTTGGAAAATGGCGTGATGAAGAGATTAGGAGGGAGGAGGCGCGTGCACCACCGTGAGAGAGGGACCGAGTCCGATGCTGCAACTGTGAGATGATAGAAGGAGGAGATGAGAGAAAATGAAGAAGGAGGGATATGGTGGAAGGGAGACGGTGGAAGCTGGACTGACCTTGTAGTGGCCTTCTGAATCAGCTCGGTGTTTTTGAGAGAGGGAGGAAGAGTGAACGAAAGGAATGGAGGGAAATGAAGAAAATAAGTGGAGGGAAATATGTTTAGGCTTCCCTTCTCTAAGAAGGGACGCCTAAACATATAAATAGGCGTCCCTTCATACAGAAGGGACGACTAATGTGGGCTGCATGCCAGCCACGTGGCTGGCATGCACCCTTTAGGCGTCCCTTCTTGAGAAGGGATGCCTAAAGTCACCCTTTAGGCGTCCCTTCTCGACGCCTAATGTCTCCTTTGAAGAAGGGATGCCTAAAGATTAAAAAGTCTCTCTTTATTTACGTAAATGCCACTGCGTACAGTTTTTACTTCCCTTTTCAAAGAAGGGACGTCTTTATATGACGTTAAATCCCTTTTCTGTAGTAGTAAATCTTAATTACTCAGTGTGTACAATCGTTCAGTAGGCTGCATTGTTCCCACTGTGTGTTTGCTTTTTTTTCTCTTAAACTATATTGTAGTACTAAAGAATAATATCTTAACGAAATATGTTACTTAACATAAAGATCTATTAATTTATTAGTAATATGACGTCATTTGTGTTTGATAATTTGATTTATGTGCTTCCTTTTAATTTGTATCAGTGTTCCACATATCATAATGATATTCATCACTCTTCTTCCTAATTTACTTATAGCATTTGTTCTAAATTATGTCGTTGTAGCATGTATTCTTTTTTGTTGTTTGTCTTGAGGGTTCATTTATCTAATATATTAAGTTAGGTGTGGTGTAATATTGCTAGTATAATAAGTAATTAAGACCAAATTGTTTTTACGTATAACCTAATTAAAGAGAGGGATTGATTATATATGGTTTTGTGAAATTTCTTTAGACAATAATATCAGCTAGATAGGTTTGTTTATGTATTTCGTCTATGCATTGTTGATATTATATGGGAAGGGTGGCTATTCTACATATATTTTAATATGTTCATATTATATGCGTTCACAACGTTGTTTGCTATTTTACATATAACGTGCAATTTTGTAATTAGATATAACTTATACAAGTGTTCAAAATCTTTTGTATATTTTGTTAAGTAGATATGTTCTATATATTTAAATTTTTAATCTATAAGGATGAAGTAATTATGGTGTTTATTGCATAACATATTCTCAGTAATTTAACTCCGTAAGAAAATTGGCGTTACAAATTATCAACTGTTTGTTCGTTGCTTATGTTTTGAATTATGTGATTTAATATTTATGTTACTAGGCTAACACAATGATGTTATTTATGTTTAGGGATTTCATCGAAATAGGAATTCATTTGACTGACGTTATAGACATTTCCTGTATTGTCTTGGTTATTATCAGGTGTACTGGGGTACAATTCAAAAGGGATTCCATATTTCACAACCTCTTAATTCTAAATCTGACCAAATACACCTTGTCGCATTACAAGTAATGTATGGAACAAGTCTACAAGATGCTAAATAAATAGTTTAATATTGGCTTAACTTCATATTTTAACAGTTACTAAAATACGTTGGAACCGTGATTGTTTAAGCATCTGGATCTACTACTTCTTCATTTTGTACAGCTTCATTGATTTCCTGATCCTCCCATTCGTCAATGTCTTTATTCTCTTGTGGTACAACAATCGGTTCTTCTGGTTCGTGCATTAAATGGTATAGCCAGCTGACTTCTATGTCCTATATGCGTCTCTTGCATCAAGGCTGGCATGGTTGGTTCTCACAGAATATAAATTTTGGACAGTCGAATATGTTCGTGTTAAGTCCTCAGTCATTGATTGCAATCGTGGTGTCAAATGATCTTTAACTGAAGCCAGCTATCCTGACTTGATAATGGCTTCAAACTTTTCTATTGCTTCGTTCCCTTCATCTGAGTTCTTTAACTTACTCCATCTCGCCAACACTAATAAGGCAATTGTGAAACTTGCCTTGGTGTTTCGTAGAACTGCAGCCTCCTGTATTTGTGTCAGTCCTTTATCTCCTGTATCTGCTGTTCTAGTATAGTATTTAAGACCTTTAATGAAAAGACTGAATAGATTACCCTTATGGAAGCATGTCAGCAGAAGATGAACAATGTGCTCGCTGCTTGTCGATCCTGAATGATCATAGTTGTCCAGTGGCATGTTCCTAAAGAATTATGACGAGTTTCCTGTAATCCTTAAAAGCCTGCACGAGTTCTTGAAGTGATAAAAGTCTTTTAAACTTGAAACAGAAACAGAGTAGGGACACACGTATGATAATGGGGCATAATGAGGCAAAAACGAATACACATATGAATGTGGAATCTTCTACTTTTCCTTTTTCCTTTTGCTTTATTCATGTCTGCCAGTTGCTTATGTCTGTGTGATCATGTATTTCCAGTCTGTATTCCATTTGCTTCTGAGGGATTGAGTAGTATAAATAGGAGCCATTGTGTGTTTGTAATGCATCAAAGAAGTGAATTAAATCAGTGTGTTTTATTTCCTGTACCATTTGGTATCAGAGCAAAGGGTTCCAGAGAGGGAATCTCCAGAAAAATCAACGGAGAAAGAAGATTCAAAGTTTTTGTCTCCGGAAAATTTGGACACCTTCGAAAGTCCTATCTGCGGTCATTTTTCAGGAAAACAGACCTCACCATCGTGTTCAGAAGGCCGGAAAACCTCAAGAAAGTGCCGTTCCTCGTCGAAAACGGCCACCACTAGACTCGCCGGAAAGTCACCGGAAACTTTCGGACGTCTTCCAAAGTGCCACATCTGGTCATTTTTTTGGAAAACCGACTTCACCATCCATCGTGTTCAGAAGGTCGAAAAACCTTAGGAAAGTGTCAGACTTTGTTGAAAACAGCCACCACGAGTTCGCCGGAAAATACAGTGGTCGCCGGAGTCTGGAGGTAGAAGACGAGCCACCTCATCATCCACGTCATCACGCCATGTCATCGCACGTCAGCGGTCAACGCTGTTTCAACAAATCATAGATTGCCACGTGTCAGAGTTGACACGTCAGCACTGCCCAGTCACCGGCACTTGCGATAATTGCAAATTGGCCCAGAAATTTGGTTAAAATTACACTTTTTCCCCAAAACTTTCATAAATCATATTTGTGGCCCAAATGTTTGCAAATTTTACATTTTGGCCCCAAAACTCTCTGTAATTACGTTTTGGCCCCAGAATTTTACAGAAATTATATTTCGGCCCCAAAGCTTTCTGTAATTACAGTTTGACCGCCGAATTTTCCAAAAATTATATTTTAACCCCTAAACCTTCCCAAAATTACACTTTTACCCCTGAAACCTTCTCAATTCATTGTTTCACCCAAAACCTTTTCAGAAACACCCAACCTACCTTTAACCCATTATCGAAATGCCTTCAAGACGCGGGAACATGCTCAAAATTAAGATGAAAGAAATGAAACGCCAATTGCTGGAGCTAGAGGTTAAGGTAGCGGTTCAACGAGTTTTATTTAAAACTTGTAATGAAGCACCTGAAGCAGGTAAAGAAGAAATTTATTTTTGTGAAGACGAGTTATTATACGATGAGGAAGTTACACCCATCGATCAAGCAGACGATGATGAGCTTTACCTTTATGAAGGCAAACCAATATATGATGAGGAAGTCATGCCTACTGATCAAGCGGATGATGAGGAGACTTATCTTTATGAAGGCAAGCCAATATATGATGAGGAAGTCATGCCTACTGATCAAGTGGATGATGAGGAGACTTATCTTTATGAAGGCAAGCCAGTTTATGATGAGGAGGTTACGCCGCCAGATCAGGAAGAACTTTTGATGATTAAACAAAATCTGCACACCGTTGTGCTTGAGGAAGAACCTTGGCTATGTCACAACATTTTTCACACTTGTTGTACTTCCCAGGAAAAAGTTTGCAATATTGATAACAGAAGTTGTGAAAATGTAGTGTCTGACTACATGGTGCAGAAATTGAAGCTGCTAATGCTTGACCATTTACATCTTCACTGGGTTAATACTGGAAGTGAGGTGATGAAATTTGAATCACCGCAGGGAGTTACATCATTTTCAGATGTATTAGCTGATAAAATGCCGCCTGAGTCGCCCCTTGACAAGCCATATTATAATGCAAAGGTAGACCAATGGGTCAAAGAAATCAAGAGACTACATGAGCCGGTCCATCATAGAATTAAGAAAACCAAGGCACAAAGGGACAAGCATCGAAAGCAGCGAATCTTTAATGTGGGGGATTTAGTTTGGATTCATTTGCGATTCCTAAAGCATCCAAATGCCAAATTATCTCCACGAGTTGAAGGTCCATTCAAGATAGTGGAGAAGATCAATGATTATGCTTACAAGGTTAAATTGCCAGGTGCTTATGGAATTTCGGTCACTTTCAACGTCGCTGAATTATTTCCCTATATGGATGATGATGATTCTGACTCGAGGTCAAGTTTCGTCTAACCCCCGGAGAATGAAACAGAAACAGAGTAGGGACACACGTATGATAATGGGGCATAATGAGGCAAAAAAGAATACACATATTAATGTGGAATCTTCTACTTTTCCTTTTTCCTTTTGCTTTATTCATGTCTGCCAGTTGCTTATATCTGTGTGATCATGTATTTCCAGTTTATATTCCATTTGCTTGTGAGGGATTGAGTAGTATAAATAGGAGCCATTGTGTGTTTGTAATGCATCAAAGAAGTGAATTAAATCAGTGTGTTTTATTTCCTGTACCAAAACTGGTGCTTGCTTTGGTGCACATCAGTTCTACCAATAGTGACACAGGCAGTTTGAGTAGCGGTGACTCTTCCTGGGTGGTCATTGTTCTTTGTTTGGACTGGTCTGGTGGGATGTCTGCCTTGTTTTTGCCTGATTGTTGTTGGAAGAGTTTATCGATGATTGACATATGGATGGTTTAATGTATGCAATATTTATAGTGCTTATTGCAAGGATGATGTTTGTTTTTGTGGGGTTGGTTTTGTAGATCATGTGTTCTGGTTTTCTGGTTGTGGGTGTGTGGTTTCTGAATGGTTGGGGTTAATGGTGGTTGTAGTTGTGCGATGTACGGCTTTTGGTGACGTACATTAATTGGCGGTTTAAACCACCTTTCGAATTTTTATTTGTTAAACAGGATCTATGGTGTGGCTGTTCCGTTGCCTGTGGCATGTAGCGAGCCTATAGCTGATTGTTACCCATTCGGTTCCCATTATGTTTGTGTTGTGTTTGTCGTTTCAGTGGTTTCCATGTCGGTGTTGTCATCATTTAGTTGTAGTATTTCAAAACAAATAGTGATAATTTTGATATCTTATTTGGATGATATCTTATGCTATTTGTTTCATTATATACTGGTCTAAGAAACACTTTAATGATTCTGGTTGTGGTGACCACATATCTTCACCATTTGTTCTATTTGCTATTGCTACTTGGATTGAGTCAAACCAATTTAGTTATATTTTATTATTTGTCCTACTTATTTTATTCGTATTTTTAATTAGACCTAATTTTATTACTTCTCTTGTCATGAAATACATAATTTATTTAAGACATTACACGTTCCAAAGATTATCAACTGCACAATGAGATCAAACATATTATGCCTCACAAGTCATCCCTTTGATTATAATTTGGTTGCTCATCAGTTAGTATATTATGTAATTCGAGAATCATGCTAATTTATTTTACTCATTTATGCTCATCAATTAGTATATTACGTAATTCGAGAATCATCCTAAGTTATTTTACTCATTTCTTTTCTTCTTCACTCAGAAAATTATCATAGTATAAGTCAAAATTGATAGATTAGGATAATTAAATTACTCTCTTAATCACAGTATGTATTGCTTATTCTTCCATTTCTATAAAAGGTAATTTTTCAAACTTATTACTTTTGATTGAAAAAAAAATTATGGTTCTAAAAGGGAGTAATTAGTTTTGTTAATATCCCTGTAATAAGTCAACTATGTGTGTAATACCCCAAATTTTGGGACAAGAGGCTTGGGATTAAGCCTAGATTAAGAGGACTGCTAGGCCCTGGTTTAGCTAATGTTCTAGCCAGGTATGGTATTATTTCCCTAAAATTATTTATATACTTGATATTAAAAAGGAATTATATTGGTGGGCTAAAGAGCTCAGAGAATAATAAAACGATGTGATTGGAAGTCACACACAATATAGTAAAATGAAACACAAAGTAATTTTGCTACTGGTGAAATTCCCGGTATGGCAGTGATGATTGTGTGACATGTTTCAATGGCTAAATGATAGTATAAAATTATGAAACTTTCCAGAATGAAATTAGACTTATCAAGATTTAATTTTATTAGTCATACGAGTCATTTGGAGTTGTACGCAAAGAGAAGTGAATTTCTAAAGTTAGCCCAGCGAAATTAACTATTTCTTGGGGCAGCATTCAAATATTAAAATTCTGAGAAGAGTGAGCTTCCAATTGGCCAAAAGTTATATTTTTCTTTAAAACTAAACTCAATAAGGGTCGCATAGCCTTTAGAACCACCCCAATTGGACATTTGTACAACTATATATGAATTTTCAAATATTAATGAAAATTCTGCTAGATTGGATATTATGTGCGAAAATTTGATTTTTGGGCCAATCAGAAGCTGACACATGGCAAAGTAATTTAACACCTCATTTATCCATTAAATCCATCATATTCCTCCTCAATTTCATGCAGAAAAGAACTAGAAGAGAGAGAGAGAGAAATCTGAATGAAAATTGAGGGAGAGGAGAAAGAAACTTTAAGGCGCCAAAACACTACTGAATCGGTGTCCTCTCTCATAGTGTCCTTCAGAAAACTTTCTTTACTCATTGAGAGCTTCATTTCTACAGTTTCGGATTTTCATTTGGAGGTGGTTGGTGCCATCTCACCAGCTGGAGTGTTGCCGGTGTGATACCCTATTTTCCAACACTACGGTAGAGTACCAATTAACCAATACTCACCGAATATAATTATCAGAGTGCGAGCAATACCTCTGTTGGTACTAATATTTACATACATGAACAATCCATTAGACACAGAACCCCATATACAACATCTGCTCTCTTTCTCATATACAACCCAAAAATCTCATACAATTTTCAAATTACAAAACAAAGACTAGATAACCTACACTATTTTTATCCACTGCTCGGCCTCGACTCATCATCCTTTACCTTTTCCTTGCCCCACGAGCTTCCTCCCTATACTGGAGATTTGTTTTTGGAAAAAAGGATAAGATTCATGGGAATCTCAGTAGTAACACATACAACATACAAGATAATACATATATAGCATGCTTATCAAACAATCATCAAATATATCATCATATCATCATTTATTGCTTTCCATGCAATTCACAACCCATGCTAGCGCAACGATAGGCCCCGGGCACTGCTCGTGCAATAGGAATATTATCACTTGAGTATCAACCAGAGCAAAGATAGGCCCCGAGTGATTACTCCGCATAATCTAAACATGTATGACATTTTGATGATACCAAGCAATACATATGCATGCCATGTCATATGAAGACGGTTACTACCTGGTTGCGTTTCTATGCAACTTCCCACGTCTCGGGCAACTTCTGAGGCCGAATCGGTTGTCAAGTCCTAAAATTTACAAACATCACAAATAGGTTATTACTCTTCCGTATACCTTTCCAAACTCATTTCATTGGTAAATTTAGCTTATTAGTGCCAAATTACCAAAATACCCCTTAGGTCCTTATTATCAGCATTTTTCTCAAAATCATGTTTTAGGCCATTCCTACACATTTTTGTGTGTAGAATCCATTTCCAACCTCGAATTGGCCAAAATCAATCTCAAATAACAAAAATACCCTTAACAGCCCTCAAATAAGGCTTAGAAAGGGCAAATTGGTCATTTCACTCTCTGATCCTCTTCTCACTTTGGCATTAACATAGACCCTACACAATTCGGCCTCCTAAATCCAATGGAAGCATTGAATTGGTCAAATTCCAACTCATTCCCTATATCTAACACATAGAAGGGAAAATAAACTCCCATAAAAGTTGTGTCGGATTCACGTTTTCTTTAGCCTAATCACCTTGTTTCTACTTATACTCGTCGTTTTAGTTGATTAGGACATGATTAGACTTGATTTAGAAGCATTTCCACATTATGTTCACTTTGGTTTTCCCCAATTTTCTTACATCAAATATACCATAATCAAGCCCTAAACAACTCTATAATCCTTAATCAAGCAAGAGGAACAAGTTTAGAAAGTTGCCTCTTGATTTTCTTCACTTTCTCTCTCTAGGTTGATTTCTATCTCTCCTTCCCTTGTTTGATTCAGCTGAACATCATGAGATTGAATGGTAGGGAAGTGAAGAGAAGAGACCATAGAGGAATCATAAAGCTTAAATCACCAAGTACAAGCTTCTTACCTCAAGATTGGATGAACCCTTGCTCTCCATCCAAGCTCTCATTCTCCAGCTCCCTCTCTCTCTTTCTGGATTAGTTTCGTGCGAAATGGGGAGCTGATGGATGAGAATTGTGTAATATAATTAATTGTTAACCAATTATACCATGTGTCACTTTGCAATTGAGCCAAAATTGCATTATTCCATTAATTAAATTCTCATTTCACTTCCATGCTTCATATCTGTCGAAAACACATGAGAAATGCAAGGGAAATCCAATTATCACATTGTGCCAACATTTAACTTGTTGACCAAGTAATTGACTTTTTGACTACTTAACCAATTTTTACCATAATTCACCAAAATTGGTTTACAAATGATCAAGTAGTCATTTTGCTCTTTTTAATCCTCATTCAACTCAAATTATTGGGAATTTTAGGAAAATAATTGTTTTCCACTTTTTAGAAAAATTACTGTTTTGCCCTTGCATTTATGATTTATCGAAATAAACCATTTTCTGCCCATTTTCTTCGGTTTAACCCCATTTTAACTCTTAAATGAGACTATTATTCATGTTATTTTAATTTCTCAAATTTTGGTTACCATAATAGGCCTTTATCGGTACATTTATTGCCTTATTATATCCTTATTCGGCCAATTTACGTGTAACCGGCGATTGGAATGTATTCCATAAATTCTCATGATTTCATTCAAATCATTTTTCACCATTTTATTCCACTAAATACATTCCAAATATACACATAAATGTATTAGTGAAAAATGGGGTATTTACAGCCAAAATTCCGAACCGTTTACGGAAACGGGTAGAGGTAAACGTAAGCTTCCTTTTTAACCGATTGATTTGTTATTTCGATGAGTATAGAGGAAGTTGGGTACTGTTCATGGCTGGTTTAAAATGGTGTTTTCATTGTCTAGATGATGTCTAATGAGTGTTTAAATAGCTAATCATTTGATTAGAAGTAGAAAAGAAGTGATTAAGCCAAAGAAAACAAGAAAACAACATGTTGCACCTAAGAATTTGATTTTCTTCCCTGTATTGTGATATAGGGATGGGTTGAGAATTTGATTATTTTGATGCTTCCATTGGATTTAGGAGGCAATATTGTGTAGGTATACAAGTGTTCATAAATTTTGGATGCTTGTATATGAATTTAGAGAATTATGAACTAAATGGGTGCATGTTGTGAAATCTGTCTAAAGACAGTATCCTTGTGACATGTTTTTAGAGGGATGAATGTTTTCCAATAGTAATGAACCTTTCCAGACTTAAAGTAGACATGATAAGCTTTAAAATGATAGGTAATATGAAGGATTTGGTCAAGTATGTTAGGAGTTATGAGTTTTCAATGTTTGGTCATGTGAATTTGGACAATTCTGGGGCAGTGTCTAATTGAATGGACCTCTGTCATTATGTGAGTTCATTAAGCTTGTGTCCATATTTGTCCCTTAAATTAGACTTAAAGAGGGTTCCAAAGAACTTGGAAGCACCTCATTTCGATTTTTGTAGAATTAGTTATGAGTTTTACTAGTTTGGCCAAGAATCAGGAAGTTGGAATTCTGGAACAGCGGGGTTCTTGACCGCGGCCAACACCCCCAAATTCCATCATTTCATATTTTTGAAGGAAATTGACTTATTTAGACCTTCCTCGCCTCTTGGGCCTTATTATACACTTCCAATGACCCACAATCATGATTCTAATAATGTGATTGGGTATCTAGGGCTATGGAGAAGTCAAGAAAGAAGAGGCATGGAATAATTTTCATGGAGGAAGAGGCATGGATGAATTTTCAAGAAGCTCCAAAGGTGGGAGGAATAGGAAACCAAGGAAGGACTATGGTCCACCAGGTAGTGAACTTACCTTTTCTACATGTATATATGTGATATGTATGTCTTGCATTGATTATGTGACTGCTTTGCCTATTTGTGTGGAACATGTATGATTGGTTGAAGCTTTTTTATATTTATACGATGGCCATATGTATGTCATAACATCGAGCATGCAGCATGTCATTATGTTGGCATGAAATAGTATAGGCAAGCATGCCATGCATTCATATATATATGGTATGCATAGTGGTAATGTTTGCTACTGAGATTCTCTCGAATCTCACTCCTCCTAACCAACCATTTAGACAGGTGGCAGAGGTGGGAAGTAAGAGTTGTACGGGAAGAGAATGTGATGGTGATAGACCGAAGATTCAAGGGTTCGAGGTTGTATTGTATTTGATTTCAATATTTGATAGCCATATGTGGCCATAAGTGTGCTATGTATGTAATTGCACATATGAATGAAGTTTTAGTAGAGAATAGCTCTAAGAGAACCGCTCTAATTAAATTAAAAGAAATACGCCCGCATACTCTGGTTTTATAGATTTAAGATATGATGAGGCATTAGTGATGTAGTGAATCTAGTGGAAATGTTTTAAAGTATTCTACCCTTTGAAAAACCCATCTCAACCTTAGGTTCAAGTCCTAAGTTGAATTTGGGAGATTTATGAACCGTTGTGAAGTTTGGGTAGTCTGGGTTTAAATCCTGGTTCCACAACTGATTTCACTACTCATCTCTACTTATCTTGGGCTATTGGAGAAGGTTGTCACATTTAATGGTATCAGAGCAGTGATTCTGGAAATGGAATCATCTGCATAAGGATAAGACCCTGTTAGAGCGTTGGTTTTGGCAATATTTAGTAATTGCTAGAGTTCTCTACTAAAGATAATAGGTTATGATCCTTGTTAGATGCCTTGAGTTAAGAGGCATGGTAGTAGAACTATGTTTAAGAGTGACACCAAGTGGAAAAGCAAGGATTGGGATAACCTGTGAGTGAATTCAAATTGAATTATGAAGGGTATTCAGCTTGGGATAGCTGATGAACTTGAGTTTAGCTTGCAGGATTCATGGACTCAAACTCGAGTGCAGAGCGAATGTGAAGAATAGGGAAGTATGCCTTTGGGCAATATTTCTTGGGAGACTTTCCTGACATGTCATATGGTGGTTGAGGTATTATGGAATACCGATACCATTGATAAATGATATGAGATGACTCTAGCATGAATGCCTTGGATTTCATCAGAACTCCATGGTTAAGAAGCTTAGAAGAGGAAACATTGTGGGAAAGCTCTATGTAGCTTGCTCAGTTGTAGGTTGGAGTCCAATGCCGCTGTAGCGGGCGCCTAGTGAGGGTAGCTCTACAGTTGGGCCTAGTAGAGGTCGACTAAACAGGGTTGAAACTGTAATAGAGATTCTTAGATAATCTAAGAAATGATGAGAGGCATGGAGAGGATAAAGTAAGTTTGATTTTTAATCTAAACTCTTTTTGTTGCAGTAGATACTGCTCAGGAAAGTTCATTTGGTGAGGTTATGGAAACTTGAGGCATAGTAATTGCTTTGAGGTTTCTCCATGTCAAGTGATGATCCTTAGTAATATTGTAGTGTTAAAGGTATGCAGATATGATATACGGTGATGCATGATAAGTAGTGATTATGCTATATATCTATCCTAAAGGATCTGAATTGATGATATTGATCCTTTAGTAACTCTTTAAGGATATTACCCGAATACTGGGAAGGTTATAATAGGTGCTATTGATTTTAATTCTTAGCATACTTATTGGGTAATGTTAAGGTTCTAGGTGTTGAACTATAACCTGAGAATCAAATGTCATAGTTGAATTGGTTCTTCAGGAATTTGAAATAGCTTAAGTGGCTTAAGGTACTAGAATATAGTACATAATTGTGTATGAGGTTACTAGAGGTTGCTAGTTGCTTATCTAGCATAAGGAAATATCTTAATTATAGAATATTCCCTTAGAGATTATGATTATGCCTGGAGTAGGACCGATACCAAAAGTCCAATAAATTGACCCCAAATGAGAGAGAAGATTACAAAACTGCTAAAGAAGAAGGACCTTATGAGATTTAGATCCCGTTATAATGATACTCCTATTCAGAATTGACCAACTGTACAAAACTACCTACAAAAGATTCTGATTGGAGAGGGCTACCTGTGGGGAGTTTTAATCGGAAGAAGATACCTATGGGGAGATTTGATTGGAAAGGGCTACCTACGAGGACTTTGATCGGAGGGGCTGACCAGGTGTATGGGCGCCTGTGTGAAGCACTGAGTATGATACCGTAGCGTGGAGACAACCTGACGTCAAACCATAGTACGCAGCCACCGTGATGACAAACCGTGGAATGGAGCCGTTGTGACATTGAAACTGTAGAGTAGATCTACGGGGACGTCGACTCTCAATAGTGGTATCTTATAATGAGTCTTCTATCATAAAGGTTTCCTTGAGAAGAAGGGTCGAGTAACCTAGTAAATTGTCATGGGGTGCTCCAGTACCGAATGATCTCCAGGACTAAGAAAAGGAACTCTTGTTCTCATATCCTATGTAATGGTTCTGCATGTATGTGTTTACCATCACATCTATTCGTGTTATGAATATACTGTACGCACTAAGACCTTTTGGGCCAGCGTGTCCTTAGGCAGTCAGACCTGATGAGCATTCATAAGTTGTAGGGTAGTCGCCCGAGGCCTATCCTTGCGCGGGTAGACGCCATAGAGATTTCTATTATGCACGAGTAGTCACTCGGAGCCTATTTTGCATGAGTAGACACTCGGGGCCATAGAAACTCCTGTTATATATAAGTAGAATCCCAGGGTCTATCTTTGTGCCGGTGAACACTTGGGGCCAGTGGTTGCCGTTATGCTATATGCTAACGTGCCGAATGCTCTAGTGATGATGGTTTGTTTAGCGTGCTTCGTGAACATTACATAAGAGTATGAACGGCTTGAGTAGCAAGAGATGAAGCCTATAATAAGTTCAGAATACCTAGTGAACTATGTGTTCCAGGTAGTTGGACTCGATGGCTAGCTAGCTCAATAGTACTAGGGGCGGTCGTGCCTCAGCTTAATAGCCCAATATCGCGTGTTCGAGCCCTGAGGAGGTCTCCTTTGGGGGATAGAGAGTTGGGCTACTCCTAAAGCTTGCCTCAGTGGAGGCTGGATGTCAGTACACCGTGATCCTAGTAAACCAGGCGCGGGGCCCGAGGTCCGTTACATAAAAAGGTAAGCTCAATGGTACTAGGATTGATCGCCCTAAGCTTAATAGCCTAACGTCTTAGGTTTGATCCCTTGGAGAGGTTCCCTTAGGGGATATTATGTGTAGGCTCCATACAAGTTTTCCCTTCTGAGCCCTATGGAGAGGGTGGAATTTGGTTGGATGTCCCGTGCGACTGTAGCGTGAGCTGAGCACCGTTGAGTAGGCCTAGTAGGGCAGTCTGTTACACAAAAAGGTGAGCCCTGTGGAGGGGTGGAAGTTGGTTAGATGTCCCGTGCGACTGCAGCGTGAGTCGAGCGCCGTTGTAGTGGGCCTAGTAATTATGTTGTTTTAAATGTTGTTCGTTGTGATGGTTATGGTTTTGTTGAATAGCATTTAAACTTTCACATTTAAAATATCAAAAGTTTCTAGCATAAAAAAAATAACATGAGAATTCTACATCTAGCGAGCATGTGTCATACTTCAATAAAATTAAGCTTTTAAGGGATTAACATTACAAATTGAAATTGTGAGCGGCATATTTTGTATGTCCAATTTTTTTATAAAAATTTTATTGTCTACATCCTGTCACTAATTATTACTTTTGTAACTATCTTATTCATGCAATTTTAATGGGATGCAAAGATTTGTCGAAGTATGAAGACCTGGGTGATCGTGATTATGTATGTTCTTACTGCAAAGCAAAGTTTTGGTTCAATGAAAGATTGCATAGAGATAATCCAGATTGTTTACCCAAGTTTGGAATGTGTTGCCTCCAAGGCAAGATAAGTTTTCCTGAAGTCAGGAAATCTCTGGAATACCTAAAAGAGCTTCTAACGAGTGAAAGCTCGCGTTGTGCAGAATTCATAAACAACATTAGGATATATAATTCTATGTTTGCGTTTACATCCATGGAAAGTCGGATTAATCCCAAAATAAATACTGGTCATGGACCTTTTGCTTATAGGATGTCAGGCTAGAATATGCATATGAAAGGTGTAACACCCCAATTTTCAATCACCGATATTTTCCTATGTATTTGATATATTTAAAGGAATAAAATGGTGAAGGGTGTTGTGCATGAATTTACTTCAATATTTCAATTGTCGGTTACACAATACGGCTAAACAAGGACCCAAAAGAGTAATTAATGTCTATGATAAGGCCTACTATTGTAACCAGAAATTTGAAATACAAGATGTTATGGCTAAGGTCTATTATTTATGCCATAAATTTGTTAAATCCAAGGACAAGATGCAAGAAATGATTTATCGAATTAAATCATTAATTGTAGGGGAAAAATCATAATTTTGTCAAAAAGTGGGAAATAATTATTTTCCCTATTTCTTCTAATAATATCAATTATATGAGATCCAAAAGAGGGAAATGACCACTTGATAACTAGTAGGCCTATTTTGGGTAATTTATTATCAAGAAAGGTCAACTAGTCAAAGGTCAAAGGCTTGGTCAGCAAGTTACAAGTTGACACAATAGGATAATTGAATATCCATATTTTCCCTCTATTCTCATGCAGTTTACGTGGAATGATGAAGCAAGTAAGGGAAATGAGGTTTGTGGACCAATGGACAAATGCCACTTATGTTAAGTTATTATTTTAACTTAACTTAATATATATTAATAATATAAACCATTCCCTCATTCTTCATTCATTCTCCATTTCCCGTGCAAATCAGAAACAAAACATAACCAGTGAGAACGAGAGAGACGAGCAGTAAGAAGAAGCTAGGTTTGAGTTTAAAATCAAGGTAAGAAGCTTGGAACTTGTGGTTCATGCTTCCTAAACTCCTTATGATCACTCTTGATCATCTCTCCATCTCTGAATCTGTGTTTGTTCAGCGTTTCGAAGAGAGGAGAGAGAGAGAAGTCGAACATTGAGGAGCGAGAAAGTTGTGAAACTTAAAGGTAACTCTCCAAGCTTAATTCTATAGCTTATATGGATGCTATTTATGCTATGTATGGTTTGATTTGGTTGTTATTATGAATGGAAGATGAAGAAAAATAAAAGACTTGAAATTCAAGTTTCTGCCAAACCTTAACCATTGATCATATAAGTCGTTAAGAGTTTGAGTATAAGTAAAAAGGAGGTGATTAAGACAATCAGAACAAGAAACCGACACAATTTTTCTGAGAATCTAAAATCTGGACCCTATCATGAATATGATAAAGGATATGAAATTTGGAAATTTCGATGATTCCAATGGGTTTAGATGATGAAATTGTGTAGGGTTTATGTTTATGACTAGTGAGAAAAGCCCCAGAATGAGAAATGACAAAATATGCTTTAAAATGTAAAGGAATGAGTCACTAAGGGCATTTTCATCATTTGGCCCTGAATTTGACTGATTCGAGGTCAAAAATGGATTCTACACTCGAAGTTATGTAGGGATAGCCCGTGTCATGATTTCTGGTAAGGACCAGGTAGACCGGGGCTACAAGGGCATTTTGGTAATTTGGCAGCGTAAAGCTAGGTTAACTACTATTATGGAATTGAAGTAAGGTTCAAATGAGTGATAACTCATCTATGGTAGTTGGATATTGTAGGGCTTGAGGACGGTTTGAAGTCTAAGACTTGCCTGAGCTCCGAAGGATGTGAAGAGGACACCGGGAAAGCAAACAGATAGTATCTTCCTTCATACTTATACTATACGATGCCCATTATGGATGTCATACATGGTAACATGAACTAGTATCATAGACACACCTCAATTCACCATGTTGTGGTCAAGAACCCGACAGGGGCACTAAGTCGACCAAGGGAAAACGTATAGTTTGACCTTAGGCTAGTGTACACACTCATGTTCGATCATCTTACATGTCATGAAATTGCATATCTATTTTTCGCATTTTATTTGTATGTAAGATTGTTACTACTGAGATTCTCTGAATCTCACTCTTTCCCATAACAAAAACCATTTCAACTGAATCAGGAAGCTCTAAAGGCAAAGCGGCGGCTACCGGTGATTAGGATCCCGGAGTTTTTTTTTGGCTATGTAATGTGTTTGTATGTGTAAGCATACCCTTTTAGAGTAACCTCCTGTAATGTAAACTGGTATTTTTGTAAGTTTTCAAGCTTTCACTGTATTGTACCCTTGTATGGTACCTAATATGCTTGTTGTCCGTGTTTAATTATGATTTTAAAAGGTGACGTGATAAAAGGCAGCATGCTTCCTATTGATGGTAGGACACCAAGATATGCTCAACTATACATCTATGATACTAACCATGATATTTCTAACAGAATATCTGTAGTTAGGTAAATATTTTGGCCCTGTATATTTATTGTTGTCAGTAGTATTTACTGTATTCTTTCCTTATATCGTGATTCAATTATGAGATGTTTTCATATCGGTTCAATTTGCAGTTCTCATACAAATCGTCGCCAGCATAATTTGAATCAGGATACTGTGATAGGTCTTAAACATATGTTAGACAGAGATAACAAATTGGTTAAGATATTTCAGATGGCCTATGATTTTGTCATGTCTCGTTAGGGTCAATCCATAGGAATAAAGCTAATTCATAAGAGAGGCACAGATCTAAATAGGTACAATATGCCTTTAGCTATACTAAGGTCTGGGAAATTGTTCCAGTAGTTTGTTGTTGATGGATACACAATGATGGAGGCATACAGATTGCAATACTTACAATACAATCAGAAACTCCTTTGGGCAGAAATGTACAAGGGGCTTACTTGTCAAACACCTTAACATTTTGATATTTGCATAGTTCAAAGGGCATACAGAAATAGCAGAAATATACTGATAATAAGTACTTGCTTATATTACAGAAAATCCCCATAGGGTTTGAAAAATATAAAAAGAGTCCAAAAGAAATAAATTTTACAACTAAAGATAACCACTACATTCTTGCTATATCCGGACCTTCAATCATCGGTGATTACAATTTTTCCTTTAGAGCTGCTACCTTCTGCTGAATATTTTTAAATATTGAAAAAGGGTGAGATTTGAATGAATCTTAGTAGAAACATATAATCTGACATAAGATGCGATAAATAAATATGCAATGCATCATGTTATGTAAGATGAAAATTCTGTGTGTACACTGTCCGAGGCCAAACGACTGTTTGCAACCCCACCTTAACTTTGCACCTCTGTCGGGTCCCAGACCACAACTAAGCTAATATGCGTGTCCCAGACACTTTGCTCATATTACAAAAAAATGGCATACACAACATGTAAATAATCACATAGTGTATGAAATAAAGAGTTACTACCTAGGTCTTTTTTCAGTCTGACTTTTATCTAAAACTCTTAATCCGGATCAGGCTATTACCAATTCCTATAAATTAAAGTTAACAAGAAATTGATTATTACTTGCATTACTACTACCTTTAACGATATTATGTTGGTTATCTCAGTTTCAGTGGCTTTTGCATAGTACAATTCTGTACATTACAATTTTACTGTTTTAAGAAAATTGGCAAATGTTTCACTCAACTTTGCAAAATCATAATTAATTATAGAAAATTTCAAATTGACTGGTTCCATAATATATGTGAAGATATTTAAATGTAATTTCATGAAAAAAATACTTAGGTCTGACCAATGTCAACAAATATTTCCCCAAAATTCACCAAACTTCCCCTATTCCAGATTTCCTTCCAGAAATAGACTCAATTTTGAAAATTCATATCTCTTAATGTCCAACCCAACATATTATGATACACCAACAAAATTAAAGCTCTTAATATCTACTATAAATTTGGAAATTTTCTTAATTTTTGGTAAAGTGTTGGTTTTCCAAAAGTTCGCCACAACCAATCTGCCTCCTAGAAACATAATATGGTAGTACTTAAATTCACAAATTCATAACTAAATCCACATAATTCCACATAGAGTGGTTCAAAATTCTGTGTGACCCTATTTAAGCATAATTTAAGGGAAAAATACATACTGTTAGAAATTACATGCCAAAAATTCCAGAATTCACAATTAATAAAACTATGCCAGAATTTGTTTCAGATTCAATGCCTAAATTTCACAAATTCATTCCTTACAATATACTGATCCAAATGGCCCATATTATACATCACATTAAAGCTCCATAAGTCTAAATTATTCTTGTAAAGTCTCATAATTCTGAACCAGGTTTAGCTAATGAAATATATTTTAAAACCAAACTGATTCCAGAGAAACTAACCAAACAACATCTCTTATTTTCTAAAAATTCCTTGTTTATACACAATCACTCAAAAATCACATCGACATGTGTTCCCACACAATTTTTCATGTAGAATATATTGGTGACATCAAATTTACCAAATTATTACTTCTTATATATCTACACCTTATTCTGACCATAAATAATCAACTTATTTTCAAAATCACTCAACTTCCAACAACTATAAATCCTTGTAAACAACCTAAACCAACTAAATAATAATAGAAAGATATAGAGAAGACTTACCTAAAATATATTCAAGGCTTGCCTATGGTGATTGACTTTTCCTTCTTCCAACTCTGCGGCAACTATTCTCACCCTCGTCTTCCTTCTCTCTTACTCACGTCTCTCTCTCTCTCTCTATTTTATACTTCTCTCCTCTTTTATGTGCCTTGACTGAATGGAATGGAAAAATAAGAAGCGTGTGTGTGTTGCCTTGTATTTATAGTGGAAGGGTATGTGTTTTTTTATTAAATAAATGTGTGTGTATGCCTTGTGATGCTTATTTTAATGGTTGTATGTGTAGTGTGGGAAGTTTGTGCATTTATTTAAGTGTGTGCATGAATCATGAGTGTGGCAAGTGGAGCATGGGTGGCATAGGAAGCATGGATGGCATGGGAAGTGTGGGTGTGTTGTTAACAATATATATATGTATATTTTTATCCTATTAATTATACACACTTGGCCTTAATATTTCCCCTTGTCTAATTTATGATTCTTGAAATTTTATAGGTTCTATAATTTAACTTATTATCTAACTCACATAAATTAATCATTGGCCTTAAAATAATTTTTATCAGAAATTTTCAAGCCAAATTATGACCATTAATTATTGCTTTACTAATTTTCAGGAAAATAAGCATTTAATTCCTAAAATAAATTTTGGGTTGTTACAATTCTCCCCTGTAAAATAAATTTTGTCCCCGAAATTTGTTACATTCATAGAGACATAAATTTAGGGTAATGTCTCTTCATGTCTTCTTCAACTTCCCAAGTTGCTTCTCTAGGAGATAACCCCTTCCATACTACTTTGATGAACGGGATACTCCTGTGTCTCAGTTGTTTTTCTTGTCGATCAAGTGTTACCTCATACGTCAGATCGTCTCGTACATCTACCACTTTGTATTTAGTCACATGCTCTGGGTCAAGTTGATACTTCTTCAACTGAGAGACGTGGAAGACATCATGTAATCTACTCAAATTTGGGGGCAAAGCTATTTGATATGCTATTGGCCTAATCCTTGCTAAAATTTCAAATCGACTAATATACCTAGGACTTAGCTTCTTTACCTTTAGTGCCTTACCAGTTAGAACAAGCTTTTCACCCAAGAGGGGGGGTGAATTGGGTGATAACAAAATAATCAGAAATTTAAATTCAATTTATAAAACTTTAATCACAGTAAATAAAAGGAAGAGATATCACCAAGATTCACACAGAGATTTATACTAGTTCGGTCTCAACCACTTGACCTACGTCCAGTCCTCAGAAATCCTTCTGAGCTTTTCACTATATCTTCCAAGATTCAGTGGGTTCTTGGCACCACAGTACAAACAGCAAGTTCCTCTAGACACTCGCTCCCCCTTACACAAGGTAATCTCAAATCCTTACTCAAGGATCCTCAACCTTAAGTTATCACTATTGGAAATGATTAAGTATGACTGAAAAATCTCTCTCACAGAGTATGTAGATAAGAACTGAAGTACAGATGAAGAATTGAAGCACTTGTGAAGATATGGCTTGTAGAGTATTCAGGCGTTTTTCTTCGTTGTTTTATTTTTTGAATGGCTGGACATATATATTAGAACCTTTGAAGACCGTTGTAAATTTGTCCGTTGATTCAAAAACGCTTCTGTCAAATGTAACAACATTTGTCTTCCATTACTTCTGAAGTTCTGCTGCTACCATGAATAGTTGTCGTTTGAGTAGAGTGTTCAGTTGCATGTTAAGTGCGTGATGGTGGAGTACAGCTGTAACACACTTATGAATATAACCGTTAGGAAATATTTGTATCTCAGCAGACTAATATGAATCACTGGAAGTGTTTTCTGAAAAACAGTAATAAGACCATCGGGAGTGATCTTGTTTTTGCAACTGAGTAGTAAAATGATATACCATATGATTTTGATAGCAATTTGGAGAAATCAATAATAACAGAATTTCACTAGCAAAATCAGTTGTTCTTTATGGAAGTAATTGCAAATGGATCATAGTGTATGCAGGAAAATGTTTACTGGAACAATAAATCATTATTGGAGAAAATACAATATCACTGGAAGTGAATATAATATCACTGGGAGTGATTTTGAAAACGTTGAAAGCTTTTGACAGTGATTGCTGGTTCACTGGAAGTGATCTTGAAATTTCCATGTTTCATTCGAGTGAATTTGGAATCACTGGAAGTGATTTTATAAATAGTGATTTCTTCTTGCAGTGATTTTGAATCCACTGGAAGTGATTTGCAACTTTTCAAACATCACTCGAGTGATTCAAGATCACTGGAAGTGATTTGGCAAACAGTGAAATATTCTTGCAGTGATTTCCAATTCACTGGAAGTGATTCAGCAAAAATGCAACATCACTCGAATGATTCAGGATCAGTGGAAGTGATTTGGAATTCTTGGCGCATCACTCGAGTGATCTGGCATTCACTGGAAGTGATTTTCAAAACAGTGAATTTTTCTTGCAGTGAATTTTCAATCACTGGAAGTGATTTGGCGCATCACTCGAGTGATTCAGGATCACTGGAAGTGATTTGGAAAACTTGGCGCATCACTCGAGTGATCTGGGCTTCACTGGAAGTGATTTTCAAAACAGTGAATTTTTCTTGCAGTGATTTATCGATCACTGGAAGTAATTATGCGCATCACTCGAGTGATTTCACATATCACTCGAGTGATCTGTTATTTTTCCAAATCACGCGAGTGATTTCAATGATCACTCGAGTGATCTTGAATATCACTCGAGTGATCTTGCACAGATCACCAGAATTACTTCCTTTGCTGATATTGAATCCATGAGCTTCCAAAATATGATTTGTTATCATCAAAACATGAAATCTAACATTACCAATACCGGTGACAGGCGAAATCTTCATGAATACATGATCTTCAACCTCAAACTCTAAAGGTTTCCGCATTTTGTCTACATAACTCTTTCACTTTTTCTGAGCAGCCAACAGTCTCTGCTTAATTAACTTGATTTGCTCTATTGTCTAATCAACTATGTCTGGCCCATCTAACTGCCTCTTAGACAGCTCTATCCAGCATAAGGGTAATTGATACTTCCTTCCATACAATGCTTCACAGGGAGCCATTTGAATGCTTGAATATAACTGTTGTTGTATGTGAATTCTCCAAGTGGAAGTGTTATGGGTGTAGGATGGTGTATTAAAAAGTGCAAGTGTACACTGTCGTAAACAAGTAATATAGAAGTAAGTAGAGTATCGTTCCCATGATGATTGATCACTAAGTACCAAAATTGATAATTTTAATACTATTTATCCGATCGATTAGTTGGTGGTTGAGAATACAAAATAAAAATGATTAAATGAAAATGCAATTGATATGAAGACAATTATAAAAAAAAGACCCTAGGGATTAGATTTCATTTAGTAAATTCTGGATTGAATCACTTATCTATTCTAGTCCAATTAATTCCACATGATTAATAGTCGAGTTTCCCTATTTTAATTACTAGCCTCTTCCAAGGTCAAGTAATTCTATAATTAATTGCTTACCTAATATATTCCTATATGAATTTAAGCAATCAACCATACATTAAGATTTATGGAACTCAATTAAGACTACACAATCCATATGAATATATTCATATTTTATATGCAAATTATGGTTTTAATTATAGGATCCACACATATATATCTCCTTCCAGTCTCAACATGCATATTACAGTGCTACAGTAACCGCATTTCACCTATCGCACTTTACTGACCGCATGCTACAGTGATATGCTACAGTGGCAGTATCCACCGTCTGTATTTTGCTATAGTAAATAGTGAATAGTAACAGCATGAATAGTAATTTTTCTTAAATGCCTTTGTTAATTCTTCTTAATGCGTTACTGTCTATGACTGCAAGAAAATCATTATTTATTTATTTATTACACCCAAATTCATTACATTAAGTTCAAATATCGTCCACAAAATCATCATATAAGGGAAAATAAATATGCAAATATTTTACTTATCAGGAAGGAATTGATCCCAACCTCCTTTCAAATCTAATGCACATGCCCTCAATATATCCTCTAGAGTCTAGATTATTCTCTCAGTTTTTCTATATGTCTGAGGATGATAGGTTATACTAAATTGAAGCTTGGTACCCAAAGCCTCATACACCGCCTTCCAAAACTTAGAAGTAAATTGAGGATCTCTGTCATATATGATGTTCTTTGGAGTACCGTGAAGCCGTACTATCTCCTTGATATAGATGTTTGCAAGTTTATCTAAAGAGTACTGTATATTGATTAAGAGAAAATGGGTTGTCTTCGTAAATTGATCTACTATTACCCATATGGCATTATGGTTTTGGACCTTTGGAAGTCTTATCACAAAATCCATCGTGATACCCTCCTATTTCCACTCAGAAGTTGTAGGGTTTTACAGTAGCCCCGAAGGTCGTTAATGCTCGGGTTTGATTTTCTGACAAGTGAGACAACGAGCAACAAACCTGGTTATATCTAGTTTTATGCCCAGCCACTATTACGAGTGTATGATGGTGTATTTAGAAAATGCAAGTATACATTGTCGTAATCAAGTAATATAGAAGTGAGTAGAGTATCGTTCCAACGAGGATTGATCACTAAGTACCAAAATTGGTAATTTTAATTCTATTTAGTCAGTCGATTAGTTGCGATTGAGATTGCAAGATAAAAATGATGAAATATGAATACAAGGGATATGAAGACAAATAAGATAAAAAGCCCTAGGGATTATATTTCACTTAACAAATTCCGGATTGAATCACTTATCTATTCTAGTACAATTTACTCTACATGGTTGATAGTCGAGTTTCCCTATTTTAATTACTAGCCTCTTCCAAGGTCAAGTAATTCTATAATTAATTGCTAACCCAATATATTCTTATATGAATTTAAGCAATTAATCATGCATTAAGATTTATGGAACTCATTTAAGACTACACAACCCATATGAATATATTCCTATTTCATATGAAAATTATGGTTTTAATTATAGGATCCACACACATGTATCTCCTTCCGGTCTCAACATGCATATTGAAATCATTCAAGAGGTGGCCAGTCAATTGAAAGCATTAAGAACAATAATTAAAACTCAATCATGAAGGAAAAATAAAAACTAGATTTAATAAGTTAAGATTCAATCCTTCATTAGTGAGCTACGTCATCACCCTAGGAAAAGGAAAATTTAGCTCATGATAAATTAAAAACAAAACCAAAATAAATTACAAACATCATAAATATTGCATAAAAATTAATTACAAAAACATAAAAATACAACTACAAGATGCATGAAAATAGAAAATCTAGCCTACCATATAGGACGTAAAACCTTCCATGTAGGTGGCAACCTATACCATCCATAAAGGAGGACTACCTAGGCCTTCCATATAGGAAGTAAAATCATCCATGTAGGAGCCATGCAAGAAGTAAAAAGAAATGCAAGAAATAAATTCTAAAAATGACAACTCTCTCTCTAAAATAGAAGCTCTCTCTCTCTTCCTTCCTCCTCTTCCTCCTTATTTTAGGGTGCCAAGAAGCTCTATTTATAGGTTTCATTTTCAGATTGCTACAGTATTTTTCTACAGTACTTTGCTACAGTGATTCAAAACAGTACCATACATGAACAGTGTACAGTGAATAGTCTGCATCAATAGTACTTCCCCTTAAATGCCTTCTTTAATTCTTCTTAATACGGTATTGTCCATGGCTGCAAGAAAATCATTATTTATTTATTAATTACACCTAAATTGATTACATTCAGCTCAAATATAGTCCATAAAATCATCATATAAGGGAAATAAATATGCAAATATTTTACTTATCAGCCACCAATATGTGGACTTCAGATTGTGGTACATCTTAGTTGCACCTGGATGTAGAGTATATTTACTCTTGTGCACCTCTTCTAGGATTTTCCGCTTTAACTCCATCTTCGGTGGAACATATATTCATTTCCTATATCTGACCAACCCACTTAATGACAAGTCATACTCCTGGGTCTCTCCCTTTGCAATCATGTCTCTAATAGACTGCGCTCATCTATTCTATATCTGAGCTTCTTCTATGACTATTCTCAGATCATTCTCTACCTCACTAACATTACTACTGTTGATCATAATCCTATTCGATACGTTAAGATCTCTGAAATCCTTAATCAGCCTTTGCTCCTGAATCATAAGGGTTGCTACCTACACTGCTTTACTGCTCAATGCATCTGCCACTATATTAGCCTATCCTAGATGATACTTCATTTCCAGATTGTAATCTTTAAGTAACTCCATCCACCTGCGCTGCTGCATGTTGAGCTCTTTCTGGTCATACAAATACTTTAAGCTATTGTAGTCGCAATATAGCTCTATGGTCATCCTATAAAGATAGTGTCTCCAGATTTTTAACACAAATACAATTGCTGCTAACTCAATATCATGTGTAGGATATTTCTATTCGTGAGGCTTTAGCTGACAAGACGCATATGCCACTACTCGGCCCTACTATATCAGAACACATCATAATCCATGCCCACTAGCATCTGTGTAAATCACAAAGGTTAACTGCGGATTAGGGATTATTAAAATTGGTGATGTTGTTAATTTATGTTTCAGCTCTATGAAGCTCCTCTCACAATTGTTGTCCTACACAAAAGGTTGAGTTTTTCGTGTTAACTTTGTCAATGGTAAAGCTATTCTGGAGAATTTCTATATAAATCATCTATAATATCCTAAGAAACCCAGAAAATGGTGTATCTCAAATACTGTTTCTGGCCTCTTCCAATTTAGTACTGCTTCCACTTTGTTTGGATCTACTGAGACCACTATTGTGAGACTACATGACCCAAAAATTTAACTTCTGAAAGCCAAAACTCACATTTGGTTTGCTTGGCATAGAGTTGCTTGCTTCTCAATGTGTTCAATAATGTTCTCAGATTATGTTCATGCTCTACTCCATTTTGTGAGTATACTAGAATATCATCGATAAAGACTACTACAAATTGGTTTAAGTATGGCCAAAAAATTTGGTTCATGTAGTCCATGAACATAGTAGGTGCATTGGTCAACCCAAATGTCATTACTAGAAACTCATAATGACCATATCTAGTTTTGAAAGCAGTCTTCGTTACATCCTCTGCTTTCACTCTGAGTTGGTGATAACCAGATCTCAGATCAATCTTCGAGAACACACAGGAACTCGATAATTGATCAAGCAAATCGTCGATTCTGGGAAGTGGGTACTTGTTTTTTATAGTCACCTTGTTTTACTACATGTAATCGATACAGAGTTGTAGACTACCATCTTTCTTTCTGACAAAGAGAACTGGAGCTCCTCATGGCGAGACACTGGGTCGAATAAATTTTTTTTCTAGCAGTTCTTCAATTTGCTTTTTTAGCTTTGCCATCTCACTTAGAGCCATCTTGTATGGAGCTTTAGATATCAAGCCTACTACAGGCTTAGTTTCAATCACAAACTCTTCTTCCCTGTCTGGGGGTAATCCATTGATATCCTCCAGAAACACATCAAGAAACTCGCTTATTGTAGGGATATTCTCCAATGATGTTCCTGCCTCTGATTACATGGAGAAAAATATTATATACCACTGATAACCTTTATGTAAGCATCTTTTAGCTTTAGCTACGGAGAGAAAGTCTAGGTTGATTTCTGCGTTGGGTTTTGCTAGTGGATTAAGATAAATGACCCTTTTTTTCTACAGTCTAGCAAAACATTGTTTTGCAGTTAGACAGTCAATTCTGATTATCACTTCTAATCTCTTAAATAGTGAGCATATCAGGTCTATCGTAAACTTATGCCCTTCTACATTTATGATACAATTTAGGCAAACTTCTGTAGCGACGAACCTCTTACCTATAGGCATGGATACTATCAAGTCATAGTGATGCGATCCAGAATCAGCAAGTTGTCTCTTCATATTCAAGTGACGACTCTTCAACTTCAAATATTAAGGAAGCATTAAATGGGCTAGTGCAAAAGACTTGGATGAAGCAATTAGCAATTGGATCAAGGCTAGACGAAAATTCTGAAAACGTCAATAACTTCATTTGGGCTGCAAATGGAGATATTGATCAAGTTTTGGGCTTGAAGTCTTGAAATTGAAGAGCTTGGACCTAGTACTATGCATGGGAGGACTCATTTGGGCCTAAATAAGCACATTTTGGGCTTTAAATGCTTATTATATTTTATGGATTTTATTGGTGTGAAATTATTAAATAAGTTGACATATTTGACTTTTGGGTTCTCTAGCACACTATATTAGACTTTTGGGTTTTCTAGAACATTGTATTAGAAATTTGAGTTTCCTAGTACATGGTTTTGGATTTCCTAGCACATGGTATTAGACTTTGTAGTTGCAATTTTCTAAATTGCAATTATTACAATTAGGTAGTTTTTATCTATAAATACCTTGTGCTTCTTCATTTGTAAAACACACTTGAGATTTGATATATGAATGAAAGTTGCATTTCTGCACTTTGTTTCTTGAGAGTGGATTCTCTCTAGGGTTCTTCTTAGAACTAACAGACTTATCAAGGCTTGATCAACCTTGTGACATCTTCCAACACTTCGGGTCCTTGTTTTTTCGTGTTCAAGGGTTCAAGTGGATCGTAGATCTTTGTTTAGCTTTCTTGGAGTGACCATATATTAGAATTGGTTGTGGGTTCGTGGGATCTTCCCTTGTGGGTTCGCACCATCTTGGTATCAGAACTTCGGATCTAAACTCAGGTCATATCTTTCTGTTCTTTGTTTCCATTTTCGTTTTAAGTTTTGTGCCGTTCTTGTGTCTTTTCGTCTGCTCATTTGTGTTCGTGTTTGAAATTATAGCTTCTGTTTGTCAAGCTTTTGTTTATGTTTTTCAACATCTAGTGAGTCATTTTCATAGTTCAATATCTCTACTTTCATCTCGATTTGGAATCATTCCAATCTGATTTGTCGTTTGTGAGTTCTATTCATTTTACTCCGTTGAGTTTCTGGAAATTTTCTGTGATTGTTCATCTTTGTTTTTCCAGAACGTCCCTAAATATTCTGTCCTTGTTCGACCACTATCTCTTCATGATTTCCATCATTCAATAGGTCATTTCCATTGTTCAGAATCTCTTCTTTCTGCTCGTTTTGGTTGCATCTAAATCTGAAATTTCCACAGTGATTTATGGTCTATACAAAACAGACACTTTTCTGGAATTTCTAGGTTCAAATTGCTTGTGTTGTACTACTGTTTGTGATAGATTCTGTATATTCTCTTTAAGTTTCAGTAAAAAAAAGACAAAAAAAAATATATACAAAAAAAAGAAGAGAAAGTTCCAATTGATGTGTTGAATGTGTTCTATACAAGCATCTATCTTGATATCTAGAAATTGACTGAACCTTTTCAATCTGTGTCAATTGAACATTTCTAATTGTTGTGTTGATTCTGCAAATTGAGATTGCTTTGATTATGAATTGCTTAGTTCTTTAAAGAGCCTCAAGAGGAATCTAAGAGTGAAAAAAAGGCAAGAGTGACATACATCAATTTAAAAGCTAAATTTGAATGAAACACAAGTGATAATAAAACTTGTTTGAGTGAAACACGTGAGTAGAGTGGTAAGCTCCATTTTTCTCAAAATCTAACATTTCAGGTATCATCAGTATGCATGATGAAAAAGAAATTCAAAGACATCTTCAATCTTTATTAAAAGGATTTCAGAAGTTAAGTGCTGAAAATGACCAATGGATGTCTAGTCACAATTCCATATCAAAAAGAGAATTCCAAAGAAAGCTGCAGAAATTGAAACAAGGCTCCATGAGTGTTGATCAATATTTTCAAGAGATAGAATTAGCTTTGATTAGAGCTGGAGTGAAAGAAACTTCAAAAGCTACTAAGGATCGTTTTGTAAATGGGCTTAATCCTGAATTAGCTTGTTTTGCAAAGACCCTAACCTTCTTGGACATTGATATGTTGGTTCAATTTGTTGTTGAGTATGAGCAAAAGATCAAGCAATAAATATGTTCAGAAAGTAGCTCCAGTGCAAAGGAGATTGAAAGCTTGATTGTTACGGTTCCTAAAGACGAGTTAGAGCCAGCTAAGGAGGAAGATGTTGAAAATCAAGCTGAGAAGTGTGAAGAAGACCTTCATATTCCAAGTACCAATCTTGTGGTTGAAGAAGTTCCTCTCAATCATAAAAAGAAAAGTGAAAATATGAGTGAGAGTGATTTTTGTGAAACTGTTCTTGAGAGAAAAATTCAGTTTAAGAGAGAAAAAGACATTGAGAGCATCGAGTGTTGTCAAAATAAAGAGAGTAAAAATGAGTGTAAAGAATTGAGTGAAAAGAAAGATGAAAAGAGTTGTGAGAAAAGTGAGGTTAAGAGTGATTGCAAGGGTATTTCTTTTGTTACTAATGATCTTAATCATTATTTGCCTTGTGATTTTGTTGTGTTGCAGGAATTTTTGGATTTGATTCCTAAGAAGCCACCCGATGGATTCTTATCTTCAAGAAGCATTGAACCTTCATCTCCTCCGAGTGACACTGAAAAACACTATGGTTCTCTAAACTTTGATTTTAATCATCATTTGCTTTGTGATTTTGATGTGTTGCAGGTGTTCTTGGATTTGATTCCAAAGAAGCCACATGATGGGTTCTTATCATCAAGAAGTATTGAACCTTCATCTACTTTGAGTGGCACTGAAAAACATTCTGGTTCTCTAAAGTTTGATATTTTTGATAACTTATTGCCCTCAAGATGCCTTGAACTTCAGAACTTGAATTTTCATAGTCATATGGGTTTTGCTATTTGTAGGTGTTCTTATATGCATGTTGCATCTTGTTTTGAAGATACTCTGATTTGTAGCAACAATCTCGAAAAGCATGTGAATCCTCTGCAATATGTGCTTGAAGTTTTGAGAAAAGAACAATTATTTTCAAGCATGGAAAATTCTGATTGTTGCATGGAAAACATTGATTTTCTTTGTCATGTGTATTTGTTTGGTCAAGATAAGCTTAACAAGAGACATGCAAGTTGGCTGAAATTTATTGAGACATTTCCATATGTCACCATATATAAGAGAGGTAAAGAGAATGTTGTTGTTGAAGTATTGACAAAAAGGTATATTGTTCTTCCTTCTCTAAATACTAAGTTGCTTGAATTTGAATATTTCATAAAATTGTATGCAAGTGACATTAGCTATATTGAATTATTTCTTCCTTATGAAATTGAGCATTTTGCATCCAAAGGCAACATACAAGAAGCGGTGTTTGTTTTGAATCTGGAGATAGGGTGCATATGATAAAAGAAATCTTTTTAGCTCATAAGAAGTCTAAATTAGCTCCAAGAGGAGATAATTCATTTCCATTGCTTGAAAGACTCAATGATAATGCTTACATGATTAGTGAGTATAATGCTAGTGCTACTTTAAATATGGCTAATTTATGTCCATTTGATCCAGGTGGAGATTCAAGGACGAATCCTTTTGAGGAGAGAGGGAATTATGCGATCCAGAATCAGCAAGTTGTCTCTTCAT
Organism: Albizia julibrissin; assembly: GCA_037074505.1. NCBI lineage: Eukaryota > Viridiplantae > Streptophyta > Magnoliopsida > Fabales > Fabaceae > Albizia > Albizia julibrissin. Next base: position 54,039,295 of record CM073477.1, on the reverse strand, counting down.
ATTCAAGTGACGACTCTTCAACTTCAAATATTAAGGAAGCATTAAATGGGCTAGTGCAAGAGACTTGGATGAAGCAATTAGCAATTGGATCAAGGCTAGACGAAAATGCTGATAACGTCAATAACTTCATTTGGGCTGCAAATGGAGATATTGATCAAGTTTTGGGATTGAAGTCTTGAAATTGAAGAGCTTGGACCTAGTACTATACATGGGAGGACTCATTTGGGCCTAAATAAGCACATTTTGGGCTTTAAATGCTTATTATATTTTATTGATTTTATTGGTGCAAAATTATTAAATAAGTTTCCATATTTGACTTTTGGGTTCTCTAGCACACTATATTAGACTTTTGGGTTTTCTAGAACATTGTATTAGAAATTTGAGTTTCCTAGTACATGGTTTTGGATTTCCTAGCACATGGTATTAGACTTTGTAGTTGCAATTTTCTAAATTGCAATTATTACAATTAGGTAGTTTTTATCTATAAATACATTGTGCTTCTTCATTTGTAAAACACACTTGAGATTTGATATATGAATGAAAGTTGCATTTCTATACTTTGTTTCTTGAGAGTGGATTCTCTCTAGGGTTCTTCTTAGAACTAACAGACTTATCAAGGCTTGATCAACCTTGTGGCATCTTCCAACACTTCGGGTCCTTGTTCTTTTGTGTTCAAGGGTTCAAGTGGATCGTAGATCTTTGTTTAGCTTTCTTGGAGTGACCATATATTAGAATTGTTAGTGGGTTCATGGGATCTTCCCTTGTGGGTTCGCACCATCTAAACCTCAGGAATGAAGCGCCACAACACGAGGACTTCCCAGGGGGTCACCCATCCTTAGACTACCCTCGGCTGAGCACGCTTAACTGTGAAGCGCTAACCATTGTGTTAAAAGCTTAAGCTGGTAGTAGAGGTGCACCCCTATTCCTTTAACCCTGTACAGACACGGGCCCCTATCTCCAACGACTATAAGTGCCACCAGACCTCAAACTCGATCCACACCCCCTCCTAGACCCGGGACGTATCATTCCCTCCCTCTTTAAGGAGGTTCGTCCTTGAACCTTTCGATAGAAGCAGGATTTGAACCCGTGCTGGCTCTGATATCAAACCTCAGGAATGAAGCGCCACAACACGAGGACTTCTCCAGGGTCACCCAACCTGAGACTACCCTCGGCTGAGCACGCTTAACTGTGAAGCGCTAACCATCGTGTTAAAACCTTAAGCTGGTAGCAGAGGCTCACCCCTATTCCTTTAACCCAGTACAGACACGGGCCCCTGTCTCCAACGACTGTGGGTGCCAGCAGACCCTAAACTCTATCCACACCCCCTCTTAGACTCGGGACGTATCACATAGGGTAATCGATATACACTCATAACTAGTTGTCTTACACATTCGTATGTAATGAATAAATGACTAGTACCTGAATCAAGGAATGCTTGTACTAGATTACCATTGAGAGAGATTGAACCTTTGATCAGCTCTGGTGATTTTCGTGCCTCTTCTTGTGTCAAGGCAAAGACCCTACCCTGAACTTGCTGCCTCAGCTCTCTAGGCTCTTGCCGCTATTAACAATCCCTTACGATATGTCCCAGCTTGTGGTAGTTGTAACAAATAACCTGCTTGATGGGTGCTGATATTGGCTTCATTATAGCTTTCCTAGCTTGACCACATGTTTGGCTAGGATGGTAAGAGTTGCTACAATATCTGAAAATTCGACTCTTAGTGGGTCTTTGATTACTACGGTTGTCTGGTTGGTATGGCTTCTTGTTACCCCCACTAAAAGAACTACCTTGATATCTATGGTTCTCAGAAGAACCCCGGCTACCAAATGTATTCGTATTGCTAGCATTGTGGTGGGAATATAGCTCTAACAAATTGTGTTCTGTAATCTAGCACTCTTCGACGGCCTTATTGAACTCTTTGAAGTGCTTAGAAACAAACTTCTCTTTCAGCTCTGGCTTTAACCCTTGAATCATCATATCTGAACTCCACTCTTTATCATCATGATATTTCAAGTAGGAGGAGTAACGAGATAGCCAGATGTATCTAAACAAAGCAACTAGTCCTCTACACCTTCAGGATCAAACTTTCCCTTGAACATGGTAGGCTGAAGCTAGTTTGTTTGAGTTACCTAGGTTTGCATGCTATCCTCTTCCCCTATAGGAACATTGGCAACTTCTGTTTCAAATTTTGGAGGCTGTTTATGCCCACCACCCTGTCTACCAGGGTTGTTATAAGCTTTTGTATCTGCATTTTGCTTCTATTGCACCTCCCAGTAGCTGTTGCATCGGGTCAGGTCCAGCATTTGATTCCTTATTATCATTTATGTGCCTCCCTCTATCCTAACCTCTGTCACGGCCTCTATCACCAACTTTACCACCTCTTATTATCACTATCTTTAAGTTTCACTATATTGAAATGAGAGAGAGGTAAATTTCACAGTCATATATCAATATACTATTTTGTTGCCAGAACTGTGCGCACTGTGGCCAGAACCACTGCTCTGATACCAAAAATGTCAAACCCCTTAACATTTTGATATTTGCAGAGTAATAAATACATAGTTCAAGGGCATACAAAAATAACGGAAATATATTGATAATAAATAGTTTCTTATATAACAGGAAATCCCCATATGGTTTGAAAAATATAAATAGAATCTAAAAGAAATAATTTTACAACTGTAGATAGCCAACTACATTCCTGCTATATCTGGACCTTCAATTGTTGATAATTACAGTTTTACCCTTAGAGCTGCTACCTTCTACTGAATATTTTTAAATGTTGAAAAAGGGTGAGATTCGAATAAATCTCAGTACTAACATACAATCTGACATATAAAATGCGATAAATAAATATGCAATGCATCATGTTATGTAAGATGAAAATGTTGTGTGTATACTATCCGAGGGCAAATGACTGTTTGCAACCCCAGCTTAACTCTATGCCTCTGTTGGGTCCCAGACCACAACTAAGCTAGTGTGCGTGTCACAGACACTGTGCTCATATTATAGAAAATGGCATACACAACATATAAATAATTACATAGTGTATGAAAGAAAGAGTTACTACCTGGGTCCTTTTTTAGTCCAACTTTTATCTAAAACTTTTAATCCAGCTTGGGCTATTACCAATTCCTATAAATTAAAGTTGACAAGTAATTGATTATTACTTGTATTAATACTACCTTTAATAATATTATGTTGGTTATCTCAGCTTCAGTGGCTTTTGCATAGTACAATTCTGCACATTGCAATTATACTGTTTTCAGAAAATTGACAGATTTTTCAATCAATTTTGTAAAATCATAATTAATTTTAGAAAACTCCAAATTAACTGGTTCTAAAGCCTATATGAAGATATTTAAATTTAATTTCATGGAAAAATACTTAGGTCTGACCAATATCAACAAATATTTCCCAAAAATTCACCAAACTTCCCCTATTCCAAATTTCCTTCCACAAATATATTCAATTTCGAAAATTCATATCTCCTAATGTATAACCCAAACAATTATGATACACCTACCAAATTAAAGCTCTTACTATCTACTATAAATCTGGAAATATTCATAATTTTTGGTAAATTTTTGGTTTTCCAAACTATCACCACAATTAATCTGCCTTCCAGAAATATATTCTGGTAGTACTTAAATTCAAAAATTCATAACTAAATCCATAAAATTCTAAATAGAATGTTCAAACTTCTGTTTGACTTTATTTAAGTATAATTTAAGGGGAAAATACATACTATTAGAAATTACATGCCCAAAATTCGATAATTCATAATTAATACAACTATGCCAGAATTTGTTCCAGATTCAGTGCCTAAATTTCACAAATTCATTTATTATAATATACTAATCCAAATGGCCCATATTATACATCACATTAAAGCTCCATATGTCTAAATTATTCTTGTAAAGTCTCATAATTCTAAATCAGGTTTAGCTAATGAAATATATTTTAAAACCAAACTGATTCCAGAGAAACTAACCAAAACAACATCTCCTCTTATTTTCTAAAAATTCCTTGTTTATACACAATCATTCAAAAATCACATCCACATGTGTTCCCCCACAATTTTTCATGTAGAATATATTGGTGATATCAAATTTACCAAGTTCTTACTCCTTATATATCTACATCTTATTCTGACCATAAATAATAGCAACTTATTTTCAGAATCACTCAACTTCCAGCAACTGTAAATCCTCATAAATAGCCCAAACCAACTTAATAACAATAGAAAGATATAGAGAAGACTTACCTGAATAATATTCAAGGCTTTCCTATGGTGACTGAGTTCTCCTTCTTCCACTTCTCAGGCAACTACTCTCACCCTCGTCTTCTTTCTCTCTGACTCACGTCTCTCTCTCTCTTTCTCTATATTTTCTACTTCTCTCCTCTTTTATGTGACTTGACTGAATAGAATGGAAAATGAGAAGCATGTGTATGTTTCCTTGTATTTATAGTAGAAGGGTATGTGTTTGTTTATTACATAAATGTATGTGTGTGTACCATATGGTGCTTATTTTAATGGTTGTATATGTAGTGTGGGAAGTGTGTGCATGAATCATGAGTGTGGCAAGTGGAGCATGGGTGGCATAGGAAGCATGGATGACATGGGAAGTGTGGGTGTGTTGTTAACAATATATATAGGTATATTTTTATCCTATTAATTATACACACTTGACCTTAATATTTCCCCTTGTCTAATTTATGATACCTTAAATTTTATAGGTTTTATAATTTAGCTTATTATCTAACTCCCATAAATTAATCCTTTGCCTTAAAATAATTTTTCTCAGAAATTTTCAAGCCAAATTATGACTATTAATTTTTGTTTCACAAATTTTTAGGAAAATAGGCATTTAATTCCTAAAATAAATTTTGGGATGTTACATTACTGATGGAATATTTATTGGTGAGAGGGAAGCTGTGGCTAAGGGTAAGCGCATTATATTGTCGTCTTCCTTCATCAGGGGTCCTCGGTATATTATGTATAACTAGCAGGACGCAATTGCCATATGTGGATGGGCTGGATATCTAGATCTGTTTATAACATTCATATGTAATCCAAAGTAGTCGGAGCTTACTAAGGCTATTCATCATTTAGTTCAATCGTTGAAAATCAACCTGAGCTTGTAGATAAAGTGTTTAAAATGAAGCTTGATTGCATGATAAAGGATTTGAAGAAGGGTCATATGTTTAGTCCAGTCAAAGCATGTTAGTATGGATTATCAATTCATTTAAAAATAGGTTATTTTACATCGTATAGATGAAAATAAAATTTGATCTATTCTTGATTATCATCATCTATATGATTCTTTACGATGAAGTCTTAATTTGTTTACTAATGTTGACACGTTTTGTGTAGTGATATATACCATAGAATTCCAGAAGCGTGGCCTGCCACATGCTCATATTCTGTTGTTTCTTGGCAATGAAAATAAGTTGTCTATGCCTCAGCAAATAGATGATGTCATAAGCATAGAGTTATCGGATAAGGAGAATAGTCCATCATTGTTTGAGGCGGTGAGTAACTTTATGATTCACGGGCCATGTGGATTAGCCAACAAGAACTCGCCATATATGCAAGATGAGAAGTGTTCTAAATATTTTCCAAAATATTACATACTAGAGACTTTCATTCATGAAGATGGTTATGTTAGATATAGAAGACATGATGATGGAAGGGAGATTCTGAAGAACGGTGTTCCTTTAGAAAATAGAAGTGTTATACTATATAACACATACCTGCTCTTAAAGTACCAGGCGCATATCAATGTTGAGAGATGTAAGCAAGGAGAGTTAATCAAGTATTTATTCAAATATGTCAGTAAGGGTCATGATAGTACAACATTAGCCTTCTATGAAGATTCTGAGTTATTCAGACCAGACGTGGTGCATGATGAAATTAAGATGTATTATGACGTTCGTTACTTATCATCGTGTGAAGCAATATGGAAGATCATTGGCTATGAAATAAACTACAGGTATCCATCTATTAAGCGTCTTGCGGTTTATCTCCCATATCAGCAAAATGTTATTTTTAAAGATGACGATAATATAGAGGAAGTAGTCAATCGGGCAACTGTGCGCCAGTCCATGTTTCTTTCTTAGATAGCCGTAAATTATGAATTTGATGAAGCAAAGCTGCTTACTTATGTAGAGTCTCCAACCAAATTTCTACTCAAAAAACATCTATAGAAGTGGACACCAAGAAAGGCTGGGTTTTCAATCAAACGACTATACTATGTTCCACCAGAGATAGGGGAGTCATTTTACCTTTGGTTGTTACTAACAATAGTGCGAGGACCTAAGTCTTTTAAAGATATTATGACAATGTACAGTGTGGAATATAATAATTTCAGGGATGCATGCTATGTATTAGGACTATTAGAGGATGCAAGAGAGTATATTGATGCATTTATGGAGGCTAGGGGATGGGTGTAACGACCCGCCTCATATATCCATTATTACTGATATTACTCAGAGTAGCAATGCGTAGTTCAGTGGGCACACAGGAATAGCATGAATATACTGATAATATTAATACAATATTACTTGATTATAATACAAAAGTTTCCCCACCAGGGGTTTACACAATATTTACAGACCTTCAAACAACCAGCAACAGTCCTTTTCGTGCATACCTCTTTTCTGATCTCAGCACGTTTCCAATGCTCACCTGTCTGAATGGTTGTTTGGGAGGAGTGAGATTCGAGAGAATCTCAGTAGCAAACATTACCACTATGCATGCCAGAGATATATGAATGCATGACATGCTTGCCCACACTATTTCATGCCAACATAATGACATACTGCATGCTCGATGTTATGACATACATATGGCCATTGCACAAATATAACAGAGCTTCAACCAATCATACATGTTCCATACAAATAGGCAAAGCAGTCACATAATCAATGCAAGACATACATATCACATAAATGCAGAAAAGGTAAGTTCACTACCTGTTAGACTTTATGTCCTTCTCTTCTTGTCCCTTGATCCGCCAACCATTGCTCCTTCTTTATCACTTCATGGCCCTAGGCAAATGATAACATCATTAGAGCCATGAAAAGTGAATACCCAATGGCCCACATTAGCCCTATAGGCTTACTTTCACCCTTGGAGTTTATTGCATCTATATTTGGCCAATTTCTTACTCAAATTCGCATGGTACTTAATCTACCAGCATTTTTGACCAACATTTGAAAAATCATAATTAATTCTATAGAACTCCAATTGAGGTGGTTAAAAGCTCTATTTTAAGCCCTTTAAGTGTATGTTTACATAAAAATACTCGATGTTAAACGCTGCCACCACACCATTCCCAGAATATTTCCAAACACCAACTGTTTCAGATTCTTGCAGAAAACATGGCATATCTTTAACAACTCATATCTCATAGTATACTTATCCAATTAACCATTATGACCATTCAAATTAAAGGTCTATGTCTCTAATTTCAAACTGGAGAGTTTCATGATCATTGGATAACATTTGACTACTCAAAAATATGTCACCATAACAGTGCCTCCAGAAAACGTAATACACAGCATTTACCCTTTAACTTCTAAAATTTCTAAATTTATGTACAAGTGTCCAAAATTCATGAACACTTGTATACCCACACAATTTTGCCTTCTAAAGCCAATGGAAGCATCAAAATCATCAAATTATCACTCTTTCTCCACGTCAAAGTATAGGGAAGAAATGAGATTATCCGAAAAAGTTTGTTGTTTCTTCGTTTTCGCTTACCTAATCACTTCCTTACTACTCATAATCAAGTGAATAGCTTTTTATACTTCAATTGGACATCGTTTAGCCATTCAAAACACTAATTTAAATCAGCATGAATAGTACCCAACTTCCTCTATACTCATCCAAACGACAAACCAATCGGTTAAAAAGGAAGCTTACGCTTACCTCTACCCGTTTCCACAAACGGTTTGGAATTCCGGCAACACCCCGGTAAGGGAGACGGCACCAAACACCTCCAAATGAAAATCCGAAACCGTAGAGATGAAGATCTTGATGAGTATAAGAAGTTTACTGAAAGGTACTTTAAGAGAGGATGCCGTTTCGGCAGTGTTTCGGAGGAAATATTTTTCTCTCTCTTCTTCCACTATTTCCATCTCTCTCTTTTCTCTCTTTCTTACAGTGCTTCTCCGTGAAAAAATGACGAGGATGAAGATGATTTAATGATTAAATGGGTCAGTTTTCTCAACTGCCACGTGTCACCTTATGATTCGCCCATAATTTGAATTTTCGCATATAATACCAAATTCTGCAGAATTTTCATTAACTTTGAAAATTCATATCTAATTGTACAAATATCCAATTGGAGTGATTCCAAAGGCTATGCGACCCTCATTGAATATAGTCTTAAGGAAAAATATAACCTTTGGCCAATTAGAAGCTCACACTTCCCATAATTTTAATATTTGGATGCTGCCCCAGAAACTAATTAATTTCGCTGGGCTAACTTTAAAACTTCATTTCTCTTTGTGTACAACTACAAATGAATTATATGACCTATCAAATTGAAGCTTGATAAGTTTACTTTCATTCTGGAAAGTCTCATAATTTTTCACCATCATTTACCCATAGAAAGATGTCACACAATCACCACTGCCACACCGGGAATTTCACCGGTGGCAAAATTACTTTGTGTTCCACTTTACTATATTATGTGTAACTTCCAATCACTTCGTTTTGTTATTCCCCGAGCTTTTTAGCTCACCAATGTAATTCCTTTTAATATCCAAGGATATAAAAGAATTTTGGGGAATTTAAACATACTTCGTAGGGACATTTGCTAAATCGGGGCTTAGCAGTCCACTTGATCTAGGCTTAATCTTATGCCTTTAGTCCCAAAATTTGGGATATTACAATGGGCAAGTGTTGAGTATGTACGACGTTTGTTTTGCATATTACTCTTCTGCAATTCATTTGGTAGACCAGAGATTGTATGGCAGCTGTCATGGAAGTTAATGTCAAATGATATACTATATAGATATGAGCAAGAGATAGGTATGCAATATATTATACACTCAAAAGCTTTTTATTTATGAGAATAAGTGTAATGTTATGAGTTATCTCACTATTGTATGCTATGTCATATATATGCTACCTCCTTATCTTTTAGTTTGTGTGCACTCACCTTATTGTCCCTCTTTAGGTTTTACTTTGATAGACGAAGAACTTCAAAATGCTGTGCTAGTAGACATTGAGCGTCTACTCAACTTGAATGGTATAAGTCTTCATGAGTATGAGTTACTTCTATTTCCATCTTCACACCCTTACCATGCCTGAGAAAATAGATACATGTATGATAAGTCAAATTTTGACTTTGATGTAATGAGAAGCGAACTTCTGTATTTAGTTGCTAACTTGACTGAGGAACATAAGGAGATTTATGATGTATTTATATCAACTCTCAACATCTCTGACAGAGGTTTGTACTTTTTCTATGGTTATGGTGGAACCAGAAAGGCGTACTAATGGAAAACGCTCTCAGTGTCTTAGCGAAGTGATGGAAGAATTGTGTTGACAGTGACATCAAGTGGTATTGTGGCTTTGTTATTACCGATGGGTAAAATGTCACACTCCCAATTTGTTATTCCACTGAATATTAATGAAGATTCTATATGCAATATCAAATAGGGTTCGCATCTGGCAGAATTACTCATCCATACATCTCTAATAATATGGGATGAGGCGCCAATGGCAAATAAGTTATACTTTGAAGTATTAGATCACACTCTTAAGGATATATGTCATCATGTTCATCCGCATGCGTCTGAAATGCCTTTCGGTCATAAGGTCATTGTACTTGGTGGAGATTTTAAACAGATATTACCAATTATTCCTAGATGTTGTAGAGAGGACATTGTTTTGGCAACAATCAATGCTTCACATCTTTGGCATCATTGTAAGGTCTTTAAACTTACAAAGAACCTAAGGTTAATTCATTATGATGTAGCAGAAAATAATATGGACATAGTAGAGTTTGCAGATTGGGTTGTTGCAAACGGTGAGGGAATAGTTCCAACTATCAATGGCACTACAAATTTTGTTACAATACCAAATGAATATTTGCTACACCCTACTTCATCTCTACTAGAATGTATTGTACAATCAACATATCCAAAACTACTAGAACATTTGGGTGACAGTGAGTATTTCAAGGATCATGCAATTTTTGCTCCAAGTTTGACTGTGGTTGAAGAGGTTAACAATTATATTATTGATAGTCTACCTGGGGATAAGAGGATATATCTAAGTGCTAATAGTGTGTCTAGGCAAGATGTGTTGCATGATTCCCTCGGTGCTATGCATTCTGTGGAATTTTTAAATACGATCTCCATGTCTGGGGTTCCTAATCATCAATTGAGGCTTAAGGTTAGTTGTCCTATCATGCTAATGCGCAATCTTGATAAGTCAATCGGATTGTGCAATGGTACAAGGTTGATTGTAACTCACCTTGAAAGGCATATCATTCAAACAAATATCATGACAGGTGACAATATTGGACTTAAGGTCTTAATTCCTAGAATAACACTATTACCATCTAACACGTCATTGCCATTCACATTGTGTCGTCGCCAGTTCCCCATTATGCCATCCTTTGCAATGACAATAAACAAAAACCAAGGGTAAAGTTTGATGTCAGTTGGATTATACCTTCCAAGACCTGATTTTACACATGGTCAATTGTATGTTGCTATTCCAAAAGTAACATATAGACGTGTGTAACACCCTACTTTTGAACCGTACAAAACAGTGGAAAACATGACTTGATGCCACATGAGAGACCAAAAGCAGTTCTTAATCCATTTGGGATCCCAACTTCACTACAAGGTTAATCCTATAGTTAAGTGGGTTTTCGAAAGGTATTTCAAAACATTTTAGTTGTGGTCTCATTTTCATTTTTCAAATTGGTTTAATTCATTGGGTCTATTTCCATTTCTTAATATCAGAGTAGTTACTGAAGTTCTTAGCGGATAATCATAATAAGTTCACTACTAAAGGGTCCACCTGGTACTGTCACCCGGTTCTAGATAATTTACATCGGTTACATACAACCTTCCAGGTTTACAGTTGGTGTACTTTTCCACCATGTGTACTAAGTTTACCAAAATACAATTCGGTTTATATACAATTCCAAAAGTAAGATAACCAACAGAAAATAAATTCTAAGTCTTCACTTCTACCCATCCGTGGCTATCTTCTTCCCATGAGAACTTGCCCATGCTGCAGGTTAGTTATTGGAAAAATGGTGAGATTCAAAAGAATCCCAGTAGTAACGAATAGCACTCATATAAAATGCATACGAAGAGACATGCCATAACAACCACCACATACCAAATAGTTCAATATTCATTCAACATTCAGAGATATGTTCATTCAATAAATAATTCTATTCAAGGACATACCGTCCCTTCCCACAGCGTTGGATATTCTATTGGGCCAAAGCCCTTCTCATCTGAATGCTAAAAGGGCAATTCGGCCTGATTCATGTTCACACTTCAAGTATGTATAATGGCAATAATATGCATGAAGCAGGATACATAGAATATAAGGGAGAAGTTACTACCTTAACCTTTCCAATATTCTGAGGTGTGTTACCACTTCCATGGTCATCCCGGACAGATATCGAATCATATATGTGGGAATTCATGAATGGACGGGTTATTACTTAGCCCAATACATTTATAAATTACTCTTTAATGTTGGTTATCATTATGGTTATTATGGTAACTTTACCAAGTCAACCAATGAGTTAAAATGGTCAAATTATCACAAGGGACTAATTTCTACCCTTGATGTATAAAGAAATTACAATATGCCATTACATTTTGAAATTTTCGCATAGGCACAAATGCTGGCAGATTTGGTCCACTAACTTTAAGAATTCATATCGTTTTACACAATTGTCCAATTAGGGTGGTTCCAAAGCCTATGTGACTCTTATTAAGTTTAGTTTCATAGAAAAATACTCACTCAGCCAATTGGACGCACAGAAATCCAGAATTTCTAGTTATTGGGACGTTTCTTTTTAAGAAAAGGGACGTCTAAATTAAAAAGGGACGTCTAAACTTTAGACGTCCCATTTTTAAAAAGGGATGTCAAAAGTTGTTTTTTTTAAAAAAAAATTTGCTTATATTTTTCACTGCCTAACAATTATAACCTACAGAAACAAGATCGAACAGCTTTACATAAACAAAAATGTCCTTACAGATTAATATTGGTGAAGGATGATAAATCAAATTGAATTTACAATGAAGATAAATCTAAATCTTAACACAAAAAAATACATATACAATAATCCCAGTTCAAAACTTAGCCTATAAAAAGAAAAAGTAAATATCCCAACCTTTTGGCCACAGTAGGAGAGGGAGGATGGAGGCCAACGGTGGGAGAGGGAGGGAGGTGGAACCAACAATAGAGATAGAAACGAGGAAGAGAGGAGGACGGTAGATGATGGTGGTGGAGATAGAGGAGGACGACTTTCAAAAAAAGAATAACGATAATGAAGGGAGTAAGAGAGAGAGTTATGGTGGAAAATGAGCTTCAAGAGAGTAGTGGAAGATTCAGCTTCAAGAGAAAAAGAGAGTTTTGAAATTTGAAACGAGGAAGCTAGCTTGCGGAGGTAGACATAACCTTAAAAAGAATGATGTCAGTATCAATTTGGCTTATTTACGTTACCTTTAGACGTCCCTTTTTGAATTTGGGACGTCTAAAGTAAAAAAAAATTGATTTTAGACGTCCCTTTTTCAAAAAGGGACGTCTAAAGTCTAAAAAATAATTAAAAAAATTAAATTTTTTTACTTTAGGCGTCCCTTTTTTAAAAGGGACGTCTAAAGTCTTGACTTTAGGCAAGGGACGCCTAAAGTCTAAAAAAAATTAAAAAAAATTAATTTTTTTTACTTTAGGCATCCCTTTTTGAAAAGGGACGCCTAAAGTCTAAAAAACGTTAGGCGTCCCTTTTTGTAAAAGGGACGTCTAAAGTTACTTAATTCTTACCCAAAATTATAAAAATGCCACCGTCTTTATTTTTTACTTTCCTTTTTTAAAAAGGGACGTCTTTTAGGGACGTAAAATCTACATTTTGTAGTAGTGATTACATAACATGTTCATGCACACTTCCAAAATTTCCAAATTGATATAGGAACATCCAAAAATTATGAACACTCGTATACCTACACAATTTTGCCCTCTAAAGCCAATGGAATCATCAAAATTATCAAATTCTCACTCCTTCAAGTCGTCCAGTTTTGGCAGACATTTTACATATATTCCAAAAATTACCAAACTTGTGATTTAAGCTTCAAACTAGCTTCATATGCCTTCTAAGCATTCATAAAACACTATGAACACAATCAAACATCATGATTCTTCAAGACCCTAACTTGACCAAAAACAGGGCAGAATTTTACATGCCAAAATACTCAACAAAACAACACAATCTATAGCTCAAAATGAAGCTAAAACTCACCTCTTACTCCTCCTTAAGTTCTTTCTTTGATTCTCCAACTTTTGTTCTTGCAAGGTTGCTCAAAACACCTCCTATTGAAATTATAAAACCATAGAATTAAAGCTCTTGAAGAGGGGAACAATATTCATGAAGGGATTTTGAGCAATAGAGGTGATTTACTAAGTGATTTTAAGGCTAGAAGCTAACCTTATGTTCTTGTGCTTTCTCTTTCCTCTTTCCTTGTGTTAGCCGACCTTGAGAGGTTGAAGAGAGAGTAAAATGTGAATAAATGAATTCACTTCAGCTCTCTTTACTCACTTGGACGAAATACACCAAGAAAAAGGAAAAAAAAAAGCCATGTGTCATCTTCATATGGTTTCTTGTAAAGTTGGTTGGTTAATTGCCAACCATGGTCAAGTTTACCTTGGTTAATCCTCTTGCCTTTCATTTCTCTCTTTTTCACTGTAAATGGCTGCCCCAAAATGGTGTCCATTTAATTACCCAAGTTCTCTTTCAATTCATTTATATCTTAGTCAAAATTTCCAACTTACAAGTTTATCATGTTAACTTTTTGACTTTCAACTCTAACCTTTAATTGGTCAAAATTCACTCCTTCTTGATTCATTTAACCCAAGCATTTGATTTCTTCAATATTTCCCTTACTTGACCGAAAATGGCAAGAAAAATGGGAATTATTAATTACTTCTTGCATAATTGGCAAATTACGATTTTGCCCTTACATTTTATGATTTATCGAAATAAATCATTTCTTGCTCATTTCCTTTGGTTTGACCTAATTTTTGACACTTACATAAGGCCATGAATTATGTCATTTTACATTCTAATTAAGTTTTTAGTCATTCCCGACTTTAGGTGAAACGTCAGTTGCTTACCGATAACTAATCGGGCTAAAGTCATTGCACAATTTCTTAAGATAATTCTTTTATTAATTTCACTATCTATTTATACACATAGCCCTTGAGTACATTTTGGGATATTACAACGTGGACTAAAGAAGTTACTTTTGGACAGTCCTGACAAAGTAACAAATAGGACAGCAAATGTTGTATACAAGGAAGTGTTTTGCAATGTTGAAAATTAGGTAGATCAATCCTCATAGTTGTGACATATGTTGCAGGGTATACTCTATAAATGCATGCTTTAATCTTAATCTATTGTCACAACAAACATTTTAATTACTGTGTGTTACAATAGTTTGGTTGTATTTTGTGTTTGCTTATCATTTTGCTTTTGGAGTCTCAACTTTTAAGCACATGGTTTTGTGAGTTTAGCTGGCTCTGTTTCTTTGTTATGTATAGAATTAGTGTTTTAAATTTATTGATATTATAGGTAATGAAACTTTTTCTTCGAAAGTGTAGCTACACTAAACTAATTATTGCTGAAGTTTGTGGGCGTATAGTGTATTACCCATTTGACTATATAAAACGAAATTATATTTAAACCATCTAAACACACGAGTTTCAGTGTGTATTCTCAATGAATCATTCAAATTATATAAGTACCATATTTTATATGATATAGATGATATTTATTCTTATAAATACTAACGACAAAACTATAATTAACTATAATCGTACATAGCTTTATTTGCCCCGTGCATCGTACGTGATCTATACTAGTTGAAATATAAAACTTAAAAAAACTTTATTTATAAGAAAAATATAATAAAATTTATACTTAATATTTTTATTAAAACATATTTTTTATATTGACATACACTATAATTTTTTTTATGGAGGACCTTTGGCCCTCTTCCCACCAGTTCCTAGTATCTACCGTAATTTGAGCCTCGGATCTAGATATCCGCAAATCAACTAGTCTAGACGCCCCAATTCGAATTGGTCCGAACGATTTTAACCTTTTTGAGGAATCGGAGAGATATTCTTTACACCTTTCATTCTCTAAGATCGAACCCAGGAACAGATTGGCGTGGCACAGATGCCTACCCATTTGCGCCTACTTTAATTTTCACCAACTCACATTCACCACATATTTTATTTTTATTATTGGATTTAATGTACGTCTAATATCGAATTCAATGTCGAGAGTAGAGTAGAGGAGGGTCTAAGCTTACTGGATGACTGAGTACAAGAAAGAAGAGAAAATGTTTTATTTTTTAAAAAAAAAACTTGAAAGAAATGTAGGAAAATTAGTTATGGGCAATTTAGTATTTTTAATTATATTTTAATATTTCTTCATTATAAATAATTAGTTTTTATGGTCCTCTCCAATTAATATTATTTTTGTAGTCTTTTATTCTAATTTTCCCAATAATTTTTGGATGGTCTCCTTTTTTTTTTTTTTGGTTTTGCCGCTGCAGGTGTGAAATAGGAATCATATGAAAATAATATTTTTTATAATTCAAAGCTTATTATTTTAATTTCGGACGCATAAGTTTTCGGTTCACATATGAAATAAGGATCCTATAAAATAACAATATCTTTTTTAAAATAATTTTTCATTGTTTCGCTAATCTTGGTCGTAAATAATATCCCTTTTTTAATGTTTCTATTCAGTATTAATATTAATTATTTGAATTAAAAAATTAAAATAAATCTGCTATTCTTTTTTAAAATAATTTTTATTTTATTATTTTTAAAAAAAAGACGAAAAAAAAATAATACTTATTTTAAATTTCAAATTTCAAATTCTTTAAAAAAATTTTACCATAAAAGGTTTCTTTAATTTCCTATCCGAATTATGTTGAGTTCTAATTAGTTTCATTGACTCGTACTAGTAGGGAGAAATGGTTATTTCATTGTCCAGATGTACATATAAAGACTATGGGAAGATAACATTATCTTGTTTCAAAGTTTATTATTTAGTATTAATATTAAATGCGTTCAAATTAAAAATAAATAAATCTATCAGATGAAATTAAGGGCATGTTTGTTTACCTAATGTGAAAACAGTTTTTTTTTTTAAAAAAAAAAAAAATAAAAGACCTGTTTGTTATGTTAATTTTAGAGAGGTGTTTTTAATTGTCATCAAAAGAAGAGAGAGGTGTTTTCTTTTAAAAAATAATGATTTGTTTTAAAAAAGTAAAAAGACATCACTGCTGTAAAAATAAGAAAAATAAAAAGATGAGATGAGGAGAAGAAGAAAGATGAGAGAAAATTGTAAACATAAAGAGTGAAGGAAAACTCTCATTTATATAGCATTTCCATGTATATTCAACCTTTGTGTCAAGGCTCTATTTAAAGGCTCTAAATCCTTTTAAAAATTACAATGTCATAAATATAGGAATTAATTTATAGTTGTGATACAATATGAAACAATTAGAGGTTATAACCATTAATCATAAAATAGAATCCTAAGAATAAGGGTCATGGACATTCACTCATACAATATTTATAACACTCAATCAAATGTCCATACAATTATTTAATGGTCATATTGGACCAGACACTCTGAATCCATTCCAACCGGTTCAACCATCAATTGGGGAAAATAGCAGCTCGTTTTTGGTGTTTTAGCCGTTTGAGAAGTTAGGCCATGTTGGGTTGTACAGAACCGGCCTTTGAGACAGAAGTCGGATTTAAACTGCTACTTGAAACAGTTTTTATGGAGCCGAACCGGTTGGAAGATATTGGATTTCATGGACAGTGAAAAAGGAAAGAAGGAGAAATACTTGCATGAAATAAGCTTGATGCATTTTTTTTCTCATGTTCCCTTTCTCACCGTCGAGACGGGAGTTGAAATTTGAGACAGGCCAGTATAAAAGACATCATTCTCTCGCTAACCTTGTTTCTTTTGGAAACTTTAAAGTTTACAATAATAGGAGTAATTTAAAATAAAAAAAATATAATGGTTGCTCTGCCCAATGTACCAAAGTGGTGTGTGGATATGAAAAAAGCAATGTTGTACATCACGTGTTTCAATGATCTGAAGCTACCTATGACGTTAATCCATTATGCATACTTTTAAGGGTTTTTTTCCATGTCAAGGTTCTTCTTTTTTAATTTTAGCATATCCTTTAATGTGTGTTTGATTTAAAGGTAGCGAAGGAAAGGATAGGGAATTGGTAAGTAAATTTTAAATCACATTCATTTTTTTTTTATACTAAGAATTTTTTCCTTTTTCTTTTATTAACAAACCACATAAAGTATCCTCACCTCCCTTCTCTTCCTCTTAAACCAAATACACCCTAAGCTTTAATGTTAACTTCAGGTTTTGTTCTCTGACTTAAGTGGCGAATCCTTCTTCCCCATTTATACATTTTTTTTTGTTTTTCATTTTTTACTCTTTATAATTTAATTTTTTGGTTATATAAAATTTATTTACAAATTTTTATATAAAATGATGTTTTGCAAAAATATAATTTTTTTTTACATTGAAAATCTGGCACAAAGAAATACATGTTGTTAATTAGACTTTTTATGGATTTAGTTTTCTTAAATATGTTGTTATATATATATAACTATTTTTTATTTAATTATTATGTCAACAGTTCGTCAAAACGGTCAAACCGTTTTAACGGTTTGAAGCATGACCTGCTGACTTTTGCAACTCAATCTCAGGTTCGATTTTCCAAACATTGTGTCCATAACAAATATTGCGTCTCATTAAAAGTTTATTAGGAAAAACCTAATAGGCCAAGAGCCTAATGAAAGGAAAAAAATACACAATATATATTAAAGTTTCTTTATTAAAAAACTTACCAAAAAAAACTATGTGGGACAAAACCTTAATTAAGGAAAGGAGTATAATATTGTCTCTACTCGCCGATGATAATATCATTTTTACTCCCACATGACAACATCACTATCAAATGTTTTATTAAAACATATTTCTCTAACATATCTTCTTCATATATTAAAATATTAATATATTTTTCTTTTATTATAAAAACAGTAATAAAAAATTATTTTAAAAATCACCAAAATATATCTTACACACTTCACTCCCGTATTCAACTTGTGCTGAACAATTTTACGGTGTTTTCTGTTTTTGTATTTCTCGTTCTCTATTTTGAAAAATCAGGACCTTGCACGACACTTCTTACCTACTGGCTCAACGAGGGCTTGCATACTCGCCGAAGCTTCACCCTCCTGCTCGTCGTCGCCTCATCCTCCAGTCTCAGTGCTAGGTGCTCGCCATCTTCTATGATCGGTGCTTGCAGTCTCTAATCTCTCCTCCCTCCCTTCACAGTTCTCACTCGATGAGTTCTCAGACTCTACTCTCTCTCCTTGTCTGATTAATGGCTCTGAACCAAAATTATATTTGTATCATTTAGTGGGTTTTTGTGCATAAGATTTAGCGGACAAGAGTTGCGGCGTTGGTCGTGGGGTTTGATAGAGCTTTGGAGATATAAAATATGAGAGAGCTTGTCTTCAGTTTAGTTCAATTCAGCTATTGCATTATGCCTCTTCCACAAAGTTAAAATTTCCCTGAATAACTTTTTTGAAATATATATCTATTTTCTATTTGCTGTTGTTAATTATGAATGGTAGTTTAGCTGGCATAGTAAGGAGACCTTTAATGTAAAGACCCACCTCATATATCCCTTATTACTGACCTTACTTAGAGTAGCAATGCGTAGTTCAGTGGGCACACAGGAATAGCATGAATATACTGATAATATTAATACAATATTGCTTGATTATAATACAAAAGTTTCCCCACTAGGGGTTTACACAATATTTACAGACTTTAATAACTAAAAGGCCTTCAAACAACCAGCAACATTCCTCTTCATGCATACCTCTTTTCTGATCTCAGCACGTTTCCAATGCTCACTTGTCTGAATGGTTGTTTGGGAGGAGTGAGATTCAAGAGAATCTCAGTAGCAAACATTACCACTATGCATGCCAGATATATATGAATGCATGACATGCTTGCCTACACTATTTCATGCCAACATAATGACATGCTGCATGTTCGATGTTATGACATACATATGGCCATTGCAAAAACATAACAGAGCTTCAACCAACCATACGTGTTTCACACAAATAGGCAAAGCAGTCACATAATCAATGCAAAACATACATATTACATACATGCAGAAAAGGTAAGTTCACTACCTTTCGGATTTATGTCCTTCTCTTCTTGTCCATTGATCCGCCAACCATTACTTCTTTTTTTGTCACTTCATGACCCTATATAATCAATCACATTATTAGAGTCATATTTCAATGCTCTATTCAACCCTTTTTAGGTCTATTTTCAAAGGAACATATAGTCATTAGCTATATGTGAACCCTTTAACATGGAATTTCCCCTTTCTAATCTCTGTTTCAGAATTTCAGTTAATACGATTAACTTTGAAAATTCACCATTAATTCTAGGAAACTTTAAATTGAGTGGTTCCAATTCTTATGTGAATATATTTGAATATAATTTCACATAAAAATACTAAATTTTGGCCACCACAACCACAAAATTCCCAGAATTTCGCCCAACCACACTGTTTTAGGTTTCTTTCCAGAAAACAGGGCAGAAACTAAAAAATTCATATCTCCCAATATACTTGTCAAAAAATTACAAAAGACCTATCAAATTAAATATCTATGTCTCTAATTTAATTCTGGAAAGTTTCAAAACTTTTGGATAATGTTTGCCCTATGAAAAACGTCTCAAAACATCAATATTTCAGATTCTTTCCAGAAAACAGGGCATATCTTCAAAAATTCATATCTCCTACTATACTTATTCAGAAGTTACAAAATACCTACCAAATTAAAGCCCCACATGTATACTTTAAGCTTGAAAAATTTTAAAATTTTTGGACAAGGTTTATCATATGAAAAAGCTCTCACAATTCCACTGTACAGAAAAGGCAGAATCAACATGATGCATATACAAAATTCCTAAATTTCTAAATTTATATACAAGCATCCAAAAATCATGAACATTTGTATACCTACACAATTTTTCCTCCTAAAGCCATTGGAAGCATCAAAATTATCAAATTCCCACTCTTTCTCCATGTCACAGTACAGGGCAGAAAATTAGATTCTCCGAAAAATTTGTTGTTTCTTCGTTTTCTCTTACCTAATCACTTCCTTGCTACTCCTAATCAAGTGATTAGCTATTTAAACACGCGTTGGATATCATTTAGCCATTAAAACATCCTTTAAACCAGCAATAAACAGTACCCCACTTCCAATTTACTCATCCAAACAACAAATCAATCGGTTAAAAAGGAAGCTTACGCTTACCTCTGCCCGTTTACACAAACGGTTTGGAATTCCAGCAACACCCCGGTCGGTGAGACGGCGTCAACCACCTCCAAATGAAAATCCAAAATCGTAGAAATGTAGTTCTCGATGAGTAGAAGAAGTTTCCTGAATGGTACTTTGAGAGAGGATGCCGTTTCGGCAGTGTTTTGAAGGAAAGAATTTTGTCTCTCTTCTTTCTCCATTTCCATCCTGCACTCTTTCTCTCTCTTCTTTCAGATTTTTCCATGAAAAATGAGGAGGAAGATGATGATTTAATGGATAAATGAATCAGTTTTTTCATCTGCCACATGTCAACACTTGATTGGCCCAAATAATTGATTTTCGCACAAAATACCAAATTCTACAGATTTTTAGTTAACTTTGAAAATTCATATTTAATTATACAAATGTCCAATTGGAGTGATTCCAAAGGCTATGCGATCCTTATTGAGTCTAGTTTTAAATAAAAATATAAAATTTTACCAATTAAAAGCTCAATCTTCCCAAAAGTTTAATCTTTGAATGCTGTCCAAAACAATAATTAATTTCGCTGGGCTAACTTCAAAAATTCATTTCTTTTTGTGTACAACTCCAAATGACTTATATGACATATCAAATTAAAGCTTAATAAGTCTAATTTTATTCTGAAAATTTTCATAATTTTTAACCATCATTTACCCATCTAAACATGTCACACAATCATCACTATCATACCGAGAATTTCACCGGTAGCAAAAATTACTTTGTGTTCCACTTTACTCTATTGTGTGTGACTTCCAATCACTTTGTTTTATTATTCCCCGAGCTCTTTAGCTCACCAATATAATTCCTTTTAATATACAATGATATAAAGGAATTTTGGGAAATTTAAACATGCCTCATAGGGACATTTGCTAAACCGGGGCTTAACAGTCTACTTGATCCAGGCTTAATCTCAAGCTTTTTGTCCCAAAACTCGGGATATTACATTTAACGTTGCTCTCCTCTGTCTTGCTGTTGTTAGGAATGGTAGTTTGAAATATATATCTACTTCCCATTTGCTGTTGTTATGCTTGAGGTGTTGGAGTCAGAGAGGTTCTGTTAAATGAGAATGCTAACCTTGGGACACAGATTGAAGACTTTAGTGGAACAGAACAAAGGATTGGCCTGAGTCTATACTTGTGAAGTGGAAGGCAGGGCAATTAGCCAAGTATGTTGTGAAGATGAGGGAGGATCATAGAGTCTTCTTGCTGTACAGAAAGATTGCAGATCTTCAGGCAGCAATCAATGGGTTAGAGAAGAGGAACAAGGAGTACTACGAGCAGCTTCTAGTTAGAGATAATAAAGGACAAGATGATGATGATGATAACAGTGGCTGTCTTGGAAAGAAGGGGAAAAAAGTGATGGGATTGCATTGGAGATTCAGCTTCATATGCAGAGGCTAAGTCGAAGGTTCAAATGGAAGGAAGATATTGCTGGGAAGGATTGTGAGGTGATTAAAAGGTCCTAGTTTATGGAAGAAAGTTGAGAACATGGACCTTTTACCTGCAGAATGAACCCCACCTGTGCTTGATTAGGCCAATATTTATCTAAAGATTGACTTTGTATACACATTTTGGCTCAAGAATATTAGATATATATGTACGTTCCTCTTTTGTCTGATTGTGAAATCTTACCCGAGAAGCTGGTCTCTTTTCTTTAGGTGTTAATTTTGAAAAGCTAATTGCAGATGTGTTTTTAGTTTTCATGTTATTGTAAAGCCAAGTGAGACTATCTATTGCTGGAATCAGTTTCTCTGTTCATTAGCAGGATGAGTTGAGAGATCTGGATGATCCAGATTTAATTTTTTTTACTTTTTATATTTTTTTAAAAATTATTTTTTTGGGTACAGAATCTAAAATAAAGTTAATCTCTTAGCTGACATTTTTTTAAAAAATGATTTTTTATTCAATAATCCCCAATTAAAAAAAATTAAATCTAAATCGTCCAAATGAGATCTGGACGGTCCAGAGGGTTGAAGAGCTCCCCCAACTCATCCTGCTGATGAGCGAGGAAACTTGTTCCATCTCTTGCTGTCTCACTTGTAGATCTTATTATTAGTTCTGTATATATTGTCATGTATTTTTTAATGCATATTCTGTATTCTGTATTGTTCAATGAAAAATGAAGTTTTCTTTATCTTGACATGAGGACATTCAAATGTTTATCTGTTCTGCAAGTTATACATTGTCATCTTCAATTTGCTGTAAAACTTATGACTCCCTATTTTTAATAGATTTGAGATATATTTTGACATATTTGGGGAGTCATGAGAGCTAAATCAAATGGATTTTCTTGAGATTTTATAGGATATCAATTTGATACATTATTTGGGGATTCCATTGTAAATATCTTGACTTGAAATTCGAATTTAAATAGTTAAATTTAAGTGAAAAAATATAAATATAGATAATTAGAATGAAAAATTTAAAAAAAGAAGAAAAGAGAAAAAATTAGTTTTTAATATTATCATTGTTATTATTATTTTATTTTTAATTTTATTCCCTATACCACAAATGTCAGCGTGTTTGAGAGGTGAATTTTCCTGAATATAAAAGTTGACTTAAAGGATCAGGGGAGGTGATGCCGTTTTAGTGAATGAAAGAGCAGAGAATTTGGATCATTCGACACCATTTTGAAAAGAAAAGAAAATGGAGACCTAAGAAAAGCTACGGGCTGGAGTGAAGAGGGAGGAGGCAAGTTGCGACTATTTTGGTTAGTAGCAGATTTGGAAAGGAAAGAGTTTGAAAGCAGAGGGCGAAGATGGCGACCTGGGCAAAGAAAAATCGGAGGGAGGTGAACGGAAGCAATGACCTTCAATCACCACCGTCTTCATCCTCTTGACTGAAAGGCAAGAACTAGAGAGGAGCTACTGGAAAGAAAGGGACAGGAAGGCGGCGAGGAATAGAGGGAGGACAAAAAAACTAGAGAGCAAAGACTGTAGCGTGTCCACTATTCCTCATTCTGAACCTGAATTGAATCAGCAAGAGGGAGAGACAGAGTGGGAGGGGATGAAATTTTGCTGTTTGGGTTTAATTTTCTCCTTCCTATTATGTATTTAATTGTTATATTTGCTGCTGCTGTGATTGTGTGTAAAGCCATATGTGGCTAATTTGCTTGAATTTAGAGTAGCTATAAACTAATTTAGGGATTTAAGCATGTATGAATCAATTAATTATGCTTATTGTTATTTTAATTTACTTAATCTTTTATTATTTTATCTACATAGTATTTTATCACCACTAAGTACGAATTTAAGGAATTTAGATTAGCTTTAGAAGAAGAATCTTAATTAGACTATAGGATTAAGTAATATGGGATTGAAATTTATTCTAATTTGCCAATAGGATAGGAATATACCTATTGGACCCATATAATCATATTAGAGTGAAATTTGACATTTTTTTCCTCTTGAGTAAATTAGTTAGGAATACAAATTTTAACTTGAGAGAGGGATATGAGTAATTGGAAGATACTTATATCTATTTAAACTCTAGACTAACAAATTAACATTAAGTGCATTTATTTTGGGTAAATACATACTCTAAGATTTGAAAAAAAGGATTAGTGACTCTAAGTTGTTTCCTCCATTGAAATCTCAAAAATATTGAAATTAGTAATTTTTCTTTTGTTTAAATTGAATTTCAAATTAGTTTCCATCTTTGATTCGCTTAACTTAAATAAAAATAAGAAATTTAATGTCTAATCATTAGTTCACTTGAATCTCTATAGTACGACCTTGATTGCTATTATACTATTTCAACGTCTTATACACTTGCAGTGCTTATTAAAAATTTAGTAGCATCAAAAATTGTCCCATATAATTTATGGAGACTATAGTACTGTAGTTCTGTGCTCCTTTCATGTGCATAGAATCAGTATTCATGCTAATCATTGCTTGGACGCTTCATATAATTATCATCTATTTAATGTTGTAAATAATATGTTGGTGTGTCAAAGGAAGAATCCCACATTGCATGAGATTATGGGGTCCAAGTAATAACAAGTGATTTTGGTATAGTAAATAGGCCAAGAGGAAGAACATGCTTATTTGTATGACAACGGGCCACCGGAAACGTAGTTAAAATTTGGCAATTTCCCCCTCATTGTATGCGAGTTACACACAGTACAATTGTATGTTGGTACAATTGTATGCTGGCATGAAGAGAATGATAATAAGGTCCACATCCTAACTTTAGATGTTTTAGAATCTCTTCGCCGCCATGGTATTGGTAAGTAAGAACTTAAAACTCAAGTTAAATTAAACTTTACTCACACGTAATACACTATTTCATTTCAAGAACATATATAGGGCATATTTGAGTTAGTGTTAGAGAAGCATGTTTATACAAGTCGAGACAAAACTCATCTCACATACTTACCTCATAATTTACAAAATACATAATAAAAGTAGCTTCTACCGCTAATTCAAACAGGCACATAGTCCATTTATATTTAAAATGTTATCTTATTTAATCATAGTATAAAATGTTATCTTATTTAATCGTAACTACTTGGAGTAAGCTATTAATTGTGGCCATAACAATGGCCTTTATATCTTAAGACTTTCTTTCCTACGTTTACCCACCATCTAATGTTAGAGAGGTAGATTTTAAGCCCTTAAGAGGTTTGAGATGAAAAACATAATGCATCAATTTGATTTAATTCCTTTCAAGTTAAATCTCAATAGAGTTTTTCGTGTTTGTTGATGGCTTGTACTAATATGATTCAAGCGAATATATTGAGGGGATGCTAGAAGAATGCAAATGCAACATGTTGTTGCTGTGTGCTTAGAATAGAACATTTCAGAGGTGAATTTCCCTGGATGTGGAGGTTGAAAATGAAGTGGTCATTAAATTAAGGGATTTAAAGGTAAAGTTCTTCTCTAGTAGAAGGAAAGATTTTTAAAAAGACCCTGCTAAGTAGTGGACCTTAATATTGTCAGATTTTAGAACTTTTGGTTCATACATACATTATTATGTAATAACCCACTTTTTCATCAATATTCCTCATATGTATATTTGTGATATTTAGTGGAATAAAATAGTGAATTGTGATGTATATAAATTTACAGAAAAATCACAATCACTTATTAAACATAATTTGGCCAAGTAAGGACACAAAACGGTAATTAATGTCCACTTAAAGGCCTAATATTGTAACCAAAATTTGAGTATAAAATGACACAAATAATGACTTCATAAAAGTTTCAAAAATTAAGCCAAACCAAAGGAAAGGAGCAAGAAATGATTTATTTTGGTAAATCATAAAAATGTAAGGGCAAAACAGTAATTTTTCCATAAAATGTGAAATAATTATTTTCCCCTAATATTCCCAATAATTTTAGTTAAATGGGAATTAAAAAGAAGAAAGTGGTTACTTGATAATTAATAAACCTATTTTGACAAATTATTATTAAGAAAGGTCAAATAGTAAAAAAGTCAAAGGCTTTAGTCAACAAATTACAATATAGCATTGGTATAATTTAAGATTAATATTCCCACTCTTATTTATCATGCTAATTTGGTGGAAATGAAGAAGGGAAAAGGGAAATGAAAAATTGAACCAAAAGTCAAACTCTTGACCAATTGAGAATTGCCATATGGAAAGTAACTTAAAGATTTATTATATCACCACTTCCCTTCATCTTTTCTTTTTCATTTTCGTGCAAACCAGAACCAAAAGAGTGAGAGAGAGCTGCTGGAATAGAGGGAGCTTCAAGCACAATAGAGAAGCTAGGTTTTCCAAAATCTAAGGTAAGAAAGTTGTAATCTTGAGATTTAAGCTTCCTAATCACTCTATAACCTCTCCTAATATCTTGTACTTCATCAAATTCATGGTATTCAATACAAAATCCAAGAGAAGAGAGGGAGATGGATGACCTTTTTTTAGAGAGAGAAGCAACAAGAATCAAGAGGTAACCTCCAAAACTTGCTTCTTGTGCCTTTATTCTTGTAGTTCTTGGCTTGGGTTTGGTTATTTTGTGAAGTTTGGATGATGAAACCCTAAGGGGTCCTGCTGCTTAATCTTCTTCTAACATGTCAAATGAAGGTTTAAATATCTAATTATGTGATTAGAAGTAGAAAGGAAGTGATTAGACAAGAGAAAATAAGAAAACAACATAAGTCATCTAAGAATCTTAATTTCTGCCCTATATGTGATGTGATGAAGATGTAAGAATTTGATAATTTTGATGATTCAATTGGCTTTAGAAGTCAAAATCGTGTAAGTATATAAGTGTTCATGATTTTTTTATGCTTGTATATGAATTTGGGAATTTATGAAGTGTTTGTGTGCATGTTGACAATCTACCTTGTCTGGAACAGTGTGATTGTGCGTGGTATTTCAGGGCCCAAAACTTGTCCAAAAATTCTGAAACTTTCCATAATTAAAGTAGAGACATAGATATTTAATTTGATAGGTAGTTTGTAGTTTTTGAACTCGTGGATTCAGAGTTATGAATTTTCAAAATTTGGTCTTGTTTCTGGAACCCAATCTGGACCAGTTGAGGTTTGGTGAATTTCTGGGATTTCGTGTTGTTATCTTCCATACAATGATATTTTTCATTGAACATATACTTAAATATGGTAAAAATATGCTTAGAACCAATCAAGTTGCAGTTTTATAGAATTAATTATAATTATTGAAAGTTGGACATTGAATTTGGAAGCTAACCTGGGATAGAAAAAATGAATTCCAATGTCAATGATATTTTCCAGAATAAAGTACACCCAACAAGCTTTAAGTTTATGGGTAATTTGTAATAATTGGACAATAATATTTGGAGATACAAATTGTTAAAATTTAGTAAGGATTCTAGATGTTGTCTTGGGACAGGGACGAGTCACGAGTCATTCTGAAATCTAGAATTTTATGCATGGAGAATGCATGAGTAATCATTTTTTTCTATAAATTAGATTTAATAGGGGTCACATAGGACTTTAAACCACCTCATTTGGGATTTTTTAGAATTAGTTATGATTTTTCAAAATTGAATAAAAAACTTTGTCAGCATGTGGGCTATATGAATTTAATGGGCTTTGAGACAAAAATAGTAAAGGTGAACTCTAAATGTAAATATTAGTATTTGGGCCTAGTGTAATCACATTAATTACTTAATTGGGCCTAAGCATAACCCAACAGACAACCAACTTGATTAATTAGATTATGTAACTATTGGATGGAATAATAATCTATCGTCTGTAAATTCTAATTATAGGACTTAATAGCTGTCTAGAGCTTAAGACTTGCCTGAGCTCTAAGAAATAGTTGGACGTTGCTCAAGGAAACTAGCCAGGTAGCAACTTGTGTCTCATATGTTTATAATATGCACTGTATGTTGTGTGAAATCAACATGAATTGTTTGACGTATTCTAGTTTTACAGAGTGGTCGCCCGATGCCATTCTGCGTGGGTGGACGCTCGGGCCAATATCGTTTTGTGATGCAAGAGTTTATTCATGGGGTCTTTTTGCGTGGGAATCCCTCGAGGCCATTGAATTTACCTAGCGCTACATTAGTTTATGAACTACATGTGATGCACTGATTGATGTTGTGATACTTCTTTTGTATGATGTCTGCATAGCATGCTTTGTGATGTTATATTTGTATGATTGACATTATGTTACTTCTGAGATTCTTTTGAATCTCACTCTTTTTCATAAATTATCTACAGTACAGGGAGAAAGCTCAAGGGGCAAGAAGAAAGTAACTACGAATGGCTAAAGATTGGAAAACGCCAAAAGATTTTAGTCTTTTTGTTGGTTGTCTGTTTTGATATCTTTTAGAATTGTATAATAGGTACATAACTATGTAAATATGACAACAGTGTAGGAGTAGCTTCAGTAGTACAAGTAGTTTGGTAAATGAATGGCAATTTGGATAAGTAATAATGCTTCCAATCGCTAATGAAACATAATTAAGGTTTGGAACATGAGAACTAAGCAGAGAATAGCTTGCAAACTCTGATAAAACGAAAAGAAGAGAGCGGTGAGACTTAGTAAGATAGTGAATGTTTGTGAAAATGGTTTGAGAAATTTTATTACCCTCGAAAAATCCTTTCCAATCTTAGGTTCAAGTCCTGAGATAGGTTTGAAATTTGTAAAATCTTTTCGGTATTTCTTAATCCGGGACTTAATCCTGGTTTCACAAATGATTTCACTACTCTTTTGTACTTATATGAGACTATAGGAAATGAGGTATAACACATTATGTGCGTGCGTGTGTGTGTTATAGAATGCAATGAATTAAATGGACTTATAATATTGTGCCAAAACAATTAGTAAAAAGGCCTATTTATTCTGTCATTCAATAACATTAAAGATATGGTACATATGTGACCAATTTAAGTTAGGTCAAAAAAATCATTCTGTGTGACCAAAAATCATTACATATAAGGAGCAAAAATCTTGTTCAAGTCCCTTGTCTCACATTCATTGAAGCCTTGGATGTCTACCTTGACTTCATAGTCTCTCCAGCACCTTGTGCCAAAACCAAATCTCTCTTCCACCTTCATCCTCTTCACTTCCTTTCCATATTCAAACTGCAATATTTTCAAATTCATTTAATTATAATATGATAAGACTCATCATACTAAGAGTGTATATATTTATAGCTTAGGGAGGACTTAATTAAGGAACTACACGCCCTATTTCAATTAATACTCACTTATCACTTGATATTATGCTTCCCTGACGTCACCCTCAAAACGAAAAAATGTTTATTATTCAGAGTTACAAAGGTTCTTATTGATAGAGGTCTCTATCTTGATAATGAGATTCAAATCCACACACTTGTGAAATAAGGTTGTTTTCTTATCGACCAACCTAGTTGGTGTCTATGGTAGCTAGCTTTTTAATAACAAAAGCAAAGTGATATAATTAATATGCTCACACAACAAAAATACCACATCATGTTTAAGGCT
The DNA here is from genome assembly GCA_037074505.1 of Albizia julibrissin. Lineage (NCBI taxonomy): Eukaryota > Viridiplantae > Streptophyta > Magnoliopsida > Fabales > Fabaceae > Albizia > Albizia julibrissin. Next base: position 54,009,681 of record CM073477.1, on the reverse strand, counting down.
CATAATTAGGTAGGTGTATATGAGTCCGATAAATTAAAACATACCTTCAAGGTGCCAATAATGATTTTGTCACGCACAGATAATGTCAATTTCAAAGGTTTAGGCACCAACCAAAGCAAGCCTTCAATAATTTTCATTACATTTTCACTGTTTGGCATTCCCACTAATATTTCAGCTTTCATGTGCTTCAAATCTCGCAATGGAAAGGGATTATTTTGACACACATGGTCTATTGGGAAGATCAAACCCTACAAAGTAAATCAAATGACAACATACAAACTTAATACTATAATAAATGAAATAGGAGTTAAAATGGCATATGAAAGATAAAACAAGTACCTCTACTCTGGCGGAAGTAATAGTGATGTCTTGGATGTGATCAAAGCAAGAAAGAAATTGGTTTATTGCATCAAACCGTAAGATAGGATCTATGTCGCAATGTGGCAAGTTAATTTTGGGACTGCATTTGGTTGATAAAATGGTCATTGGATAAACTAGCATGCTTCCATCATAGTCAAATTTGAGCAAGTTTGGTGCATCAATAATGATCTCTTTTAAATCATAACATCTCTTCAACGACAATATCTCAAGTTTGTCATTTTTCAAAACTAACTTCTTGAAGGAAATGCATTCACTTATTATCAGCTCCTTCAAAGATCCTAAGTTTGATATTATACTGTTCATCCACTCATCCGTTATGACTACTCTTTCCAAATTCAAGTTAGTGAGAGCCACACATGCTGAGATATTCATTGTAAGCCTTCTGTTTTGAGAAGGATTAATATATAAGTCAAAACCAAGACATAAACACCGTAGATTGGGAGTGGCGAGGGATAGGTTATCCAGATTGCAGACGTCCCATATCTTCAACTCCTTAAGTTTAGGATTTTGAATTCTAAAGTTCATAGGCAAGGGACAATAATTAATGTACAAAGTATCAGTGACTGGTATCGTTAAGTTGTTCTTTGCGACCTTTACACGATAAAGAGACATAGATTTTATAGATTCACAAGCAGGAAGGTCAAACTCACACGGGTGGAAACCTGGGCCACGCTCAAAACGGATTAGATTCTTTAGATTCTTTGCCTTGGGTACGTGAACACCATCTAACCTGTCACAATATTCGATATCAACCTCTTCAACACACAAAGATGATACGGTTATAGTGCGTAGTCCTTCGCATCGACTGATTTTCAGGGCTTTCAATTTTGGGCAATGTATAATAGGATCAGCAATTGGAATTCTCAATCCGGTGAGATTGAGCAGAGCCAACAATTCCGACGAAAATATTTGAACAAGGGGATCATATCTCACATTTATAAAGCCTACACGTATTATTTCAAAAACTATCTCTTTAATTGTGTTCTCTATTGCAAAGTTCACCAACATATCAAATGTAGGTTGATAGGAGAAAGGCAGCTCGCGCGAACCACGGAATTGAGATAGCCTAATCTTTTGCAGGGAGTTATTGGTATGAGGAGAACGAAGCTGGAGAGTTTTGTGTATATGAGAGAAAAATCGGTATTCTGGGTGTTCGTGTTGTTTAAAGAAACAAGAATCAAATTCAAGTACAGGATATGAAAGCCACAAAGATTTGAAGGCTTTGGATAAAACACTACACTTAGTCGCATCCTTGTAAGGCAGAAAATTCATGATGTAGTGGATGAGATGCTCAGGAAGATTTTCAAACTCAGTCATTTTTATGAACTATGCTGTGGTTCTTCCTTCGATCGATCTCCTATATGTCGTTCCTGGCAAATTCACCAGATAAAAGTGTCGTCAAACAAATCTGCACAAGGAATATAATTGAAGCATGTGAATTGTTCGAAACTTCAACCTATGAAGGTATCCTCTCTCACACTTTAACCTTTTGCCCTCTTTCTTGAAAATCTTTGACCCCAATTTTCCACTGTGCTCCTTCCTATAAACCGAAAGAACAGAGTTAGGTTTCGAACTTTCGATTTGAATGGTAAGATTATGTTTGGCCGAAAAAGTTATAATATTATCAGATAAGATATTTAGATTGAGAATATCTTATATATAATTAGAGATAAACATTAGAGATAAAAAAAACTTTCTGATATAACGTGAAAATGGCCAATTTTTCTTGGCCGAAAGTGTGAAAAGGCGATCATAGGAAACTTGTTATATTTTTTATTATTTAATGATCATTATTATTCTTTATTACTTGGGATTTAAGAATTAATTTCATTTTAAATTGGGTTAAGTTGTCCCAGTGCCCTGAACTACTTTATTAAGTGGACCCAATGCCCTACAATTATTTATGGTGCAATTTTATCCTTTAAAATGGTGCAATATCATCCAACTCCTACAGATTCTCATGCCAAAAAACTACCCTCAGATACTTTTTCTATTCCTATTTATTTAAACTAATAGTGACAGGAATTTATTTTAGGGGAAATTTTAAATAAATCCAATTGAAATACATAAATCTAATTCAATTCAGGTCTATACCTTTGACAAATTCCTAATGAGGCCAATAGACCTGATTAGGGATTTCTGAACGTTGCCAAAGACCAAAATGCCCCCTGTAGTTAAAAAGAAAAATGAAATTGATGCAAGTTATTATTATGTATTATTGAATATTATCAAAAGACCAAAATGACTCTCTGTAGTGAGAAAATTAAAATTGATATATGTAAGTTTGATTGTGGTTTTGATTATTTGAACTTGATTTATCTTCTGCACGCTAATATCAATCGTTTTGCTTTTCATTATTATGGATAAAAATAATAAAACCCCAAATCCTCCCCTTAAACAGTTAAACCTCCGCTTCTTATGCCCATCTCCGTGAGAATTCAGTAAATCTTCAATTCAATGTCTAGGCTTAATTTATCTCTGTCACAGTAATATTTCAGTAATCTTAGGACTAGATATATACTTTAATTTTCAGCAAAGTGCAAGTCTGGTTTTTTCTTAAAAAAAAAAATTTCCTCTATGTTAATATTTGCTATGAAGATTTAAACTGCCTTTGGTTAATATATCTTCATCATTTCATAAGGATAAGAAAAGATTTATGCCTTTTTTCACATTGTTGCACGGTGTAGGTCCCTGCCTCAATAATGATTCTTATCGTTATTTGAAGAAACGTTTTCCAATTTTTTTTTGTTTGATGATTTATTCACATATGCTTTGATGGATTTGTCCATGCAGAGATTTCTGGTACTCTTTTCAACAGCTTTTTAATTTTTAACTATGAAGTGGGACTCTAGTCATTTAACAACATTCAAAAATACCTAATAAGGCCTCTTAGCCTCATAAGGAATTTGCTAAAAGCGTATTACTGAATTTAAATTTACTTCAACTATATTTAATTGGCATTCTTCCTTTATTTTACTCGCCTCCCAATTTTCCCGGTCACATATTAAATAGGGAACCTGAAAAATAACAAAATCGTTTTCTTAAATAATTTTTCATTAGTCTCCTGAGCAGGCTAATCTTATGGTTGTGAATTTGAAATAGGATCATAGCAGATAATAATATCTTTACTTAAATGTTTATTTTTCAATATTAATACTTATCGTTTTGAATTACAGAAATCAAATCTTTTATTTATGTGTATTACGTAGTATATTTTATTCAAACTTATAATACTTACTTTGAACTTCAAAGTTCAAATTCTCTTAATTTTTTCCGAATTATTTTTTAATCATAATTTTATTTTCATTTCTTTATAATAACAAGGACAATTGTCCTCCTTTGAGATAACAATTCCATTTTTAAACCTTTATTTTGGTATTAATATTAAGAAGAAAACTTACACCCAATACTTGATATAAGGAGTATCTCATTTCCAATAAACTACTGTATATTTAAAATATAACATCATTATTTTTTAAATATATCATTGTTATCTTTTAAATACATCTTAAAATATATCATCGTTATTTTTTAAATATATCATCTGTATCTTTAAAATATATTATCATTTGGGTGTGTTTGGATGAGCGGTGGAAAAGTGACTTATTTGAAAAGTGGCTTAGAAAAGTGGCTTTGGGTAAAAGTCAAATTGTTTAAGTGATTTATATTTAGATTGACGATTTGATAAGTGCTTTTTATGAAAATGAAGGGTGTTTGGTTTGGCTTTTTCATAAGTGACTTTTGTGATATTTAAGAGAAAAAAATGTAAAATTTATGAAAATGGAAGAAATTATATTTGGAAATTTGGTGATGATTCCTCGTTTCTTCTCTGAAATCATTTTATTACTCATTTGTCTGACTCTATCAATTCTCTTTGTTTGCCTTCTACTTCTTCACAACTTGCATGCTTAGCTTTTTCTGGTTCTTTTTTCCATAAGTCAAGCATGAACAAAAATCTGGTAGTGAGAGCTCCGAGAGTGGTAGTGAGAGCCGAGATGAGACGAGATGGATGGATGGATAGAGGAGACAGAGATCTCGAATGGAGGAGAGAGAGAGAGAGAGAAGAATAAAAAATAGGGAAAATTACAATGATGTCCAAAGTAAGAAAGAATACGAAGAAATGGTCCCACGAAATAGCAAAATGAAAAAATGGTCCCAAGGAGTTGTTAATGGAGCATCCGCAGGTTGTCAATTGACAACCTGCGGATGCTCCATTAACAACTCCTTGGGACCATTTTTTCATTTTGCTATTTTGTGGGACCATTTCTTTGTATTTTCGTTTGTTTGGGATCACAGTGTAATTTTCCCTAAAAAATAATAGTAATAAGCCATATATTGAATCATAAGCTCTTTCCCTAAAAAATAAAAGCTCCACCTCTTAGCTTATTTTAAAATGAGCTTATTGAATCATAAGCTCTTTTATTAAAAGTCTCCCCCAAACACTCCCAATAGGCTTAAGGAGCTTATGACTTTTGAATTAAGCTTAAAGAGCTCCAAAAGCTCATCCAAATTGTTTGGATGAGCTTAATTCTTACTATAAAGGCTTATAGCAAGGCATAAGCTCAATTCAATTGGAGAGGAGAACTATTAGGTGTTTGGATGAGCTTTAAAATTAAGGGCTTACAAGAAAAAAAAACCACTTTTCATTTAAGCTGGAATAAGTAGCTTTTGGCTTAAATTAAGAGCTTATAAGAAATTCTCAAACTGATATAGACTTTAGGGATGCAGAAAATGAGAATACAGTTAATGTAGATAATAGTCAAGATTAAGAGCCATCGTCGACAAATGATCCTCGAACATCTCCAACCCAAATAAATCATATTCGTGACATCATCAGGGACCTAATTGTACGAGATATTTGATTTGATTAGTTATGTTATATTTGACTGTATCAAAAACTTTAATTTTGAATCATTTCTAATTTATTTGCATTTTCATTGTAATTTAATTATCTATTTTACCATTGTCAAATGTGATTAAATATATTTTTCTCACTTTTCATATATTTTACAATTTTTTATTTTAAATATCATAAAATACACTTATGCAAAAGTTAAACCAAACACATTTCACTTTTATAAAAGGAGTTATCCAATCGTCAATTCAAACATAAATAACTTACACAATTTAACTTTTACCCAATCTAACTTATCCATAAGTCACTTTTTTAATAAGTCACTTTTCTCATCGCTCATCCAAACACACCTACTTTTTTTGAGTGTTTCGATGATCTTATCTTCAAAAGAGCTTATGGTGAAATAAGCCACTTTAACTTTAAGCCCTTACCGGGAGCTTTTGCACCGAGCTTATTACACATATGGGGTGAATATCCAATTTCCCTTTTTCTCTCTCTCTTCTATTCCTTGTTGCGTGCTTCACTCTGGGTGTGTTTGGATTGGCGGTGGAAAAAGTGACTTATTTGAAAAGTGACTTATGGATAAGTTCGATTGGGTAAAAGTTAAGTTGGTATAAGTTATTTATGTTTGGATTAGCGATTGGATAAGTGCTTTTATAAAAAATAAATGTGTTTGGTTTGGCTTTTCCATAAGTGACTTTTGAGATATTTAAAATCAAAAATTGTAAAATATATTAAAAGTGGAAAAATGTATTAGAAATAATTTAGATAATTAAATTGCAATGAAAATGTAAATAAATTAGAAATAATACAAAGTTAAAGTTTCTAATATAGTCAAATATAACAGAACAAATCATATCAAATGTTCGCAACAATTAGATTCCTGATGGCGTCACGAACATGATTTATTTGGGTTGCAGATGTCCGAGAATCATTTGTTGATGATGGCTCTTGATCTTGGCTATCATCCACCAAAATTGTGGCCTCATTTGCTGCATCCCTAAAGTGCTCATCAGTTTGAGAATTTCTTCTAATAAAATTATGTGCAGCCATTGTTGCACAGACCATGCGTACTTGAGTGTGGAAGCTGTACTTTGGCATGTTTTGTAAGATCTGGAACCTATTTTTCCAAACTCCAAATGTCCTTTCTATTGTGCATCTCAAGTTTGAATGATAAAAATTGAAGGCCTCATTAGGATTCCGAAACCCCCGTTGATTCCTGAATTCAGGGAGGTGGTAACGTTCACCTCTGTACGGACCAAGAAATCCAAGTGATGATGGGTAGCCAGAATCAACCAAATAATATTTTCCTAACATGAGTTAAAATAATTGCAAACGTTAGATTATTTTAAAAGTGAAATAACGTAACTTAAGTATACCAAAACATACCTTGTGGTGGATGTGGGAAATTCATGGCTGGATTTGACACAGCAGAGTGAAACACACGAGCATCATGTGCTGAACCTTCCCATCCCGCTAACACAAACGTAAAGCACATATCCCAATCACAAGCAGCCATGACATTTTGCGTGGGATATCCCTTTCTCCCAATGAACCTTTCCCGGCCCGGTCCACTTATCACACACTTGATGTGAGTTCCATCTATAGCTCCAATAGCATTCTCTAAAAATGGGAAATATCGGTCATCGTTCTTTATTTTTGGATGACATTCAAGGAATTCAGGATCGATTGGCCTGATGATTTCAGTTGCAAGATTAAGGCGCGCATCCAAAACAATATGTAGCAGCCTACTAATGGTTTCGCCAGAGTGTTGAAATATTTGTTGTGCTAGCCTATTCCCTACTCCATGTCCGATAGTGAGCAAAAACATCGCAACCATTTCCTCGACTCCTACATTCATAGAATTTCTTAACCCATGCCCACCCAACTTATTGCATAAATTGTAGAATATATGTTTTTCCATTCTAAAAATCTCATGACACTTTGAACATTTACTTGCTAAAATTTCTTGCACCCAGTGGTGACCTGTTCGCGTACTCATTCTATACGGTTGTCTACATAGATAGGGTAGTAAATATTGACTAATCACTGCGCATAATTGTGCATTCATTTCTAACTGGGCGTCAAGAATATTAGCATTATCATGCTCTTCATCTTCCTCCATCCCTTGTAACATGTTTTGATTGTTACGATTTGCCATTGATGTACCTGTGATTGTAGTTAAACTTAGGTGTGAGCAACAGGAGTAAGAAAGATAACATTACCATACAAATATAAACCACATAAATCGTTCTAAACGACAAGTCATATAAGCCTAAATATTTTTTTAAAAAACTAAAATTGTCTTAAGTCAGGCATCCCCACATGAACTACAGTTGGAGCTACTACTCCTCTATAACATAACGCAACCACTGGAACAAGTACTCAAGTTCTCCTTTCATTGTCACAAAAAATTCCCGACGTGCCTTGCTCTCTAGAGCCTTCATACATCGGACTCCAAATGGTATGTCACGCTTGAATTCATCAAAGGACTTCAGATATTTCATAACCTCTCCGATGCTAGTCTCATCAGTCTCTGTCAAGGCAGCTGCTCTATCCACAGTCACATTAGCAATGACACTAATAGCATCAACTATTTGCTTTACAGCCGGTGCTTTTTGCTCTTACTAGAGCCTTCACCTCTCTTTTGTTTCTGTAGGAAAGCAGATGCAGAAGGACCTGTGTCTGATGGCATGGATGTGGCTAATCCGATGCTGGCCATTTCATCGGTTACTCCTGTACTAACTGCAGGGTCTACACCAAAATTCTCGTCCTCGCTGTCACCAGACCCTTCTTCTTCATATATTCCGGGTCTATACACATTGTTCCCTTCTTCCTAATTCTCGGGAGGTTGAGTCATGCGGGGTGAGAAAATATCATCCCCGGTGGCCATAACATCCTTAAATATAATTCTAAGCTCTCTTTCAAACTTAAGGCCCGAACGCTTAAACTTCTTGTATCCCGCGTTCACCTGCCACGTAAACCAAGTCAAGACTTTAATTAAAAAATCAATACCATAGTCAAGTAACCTATGTAAATAAAAAAAATTACTTTAAACCTGAATTTTCTCAGTCCACCAATCATCGGTTGCTGACACCTTATTGGATGCGGGGTCATAGCCTACACCAGTCTCTTTCAGTAAAGAAACCCAGATCTTGAAATCCTTCTTTAATATGTCTAACCTATTCTTCAACTGTTTCCTATCATATGATTTTCCTGTCTTTTCATTGAATGTTGAGACTATGTTGTTCCACCCTGTTTTTGTAAATGCCAACCCATTTCGTTCTTTGCAGTAAATTTGATCAACGCATGCATTAACGAAAATCTCAGTTGTCTCTTCATCCCAATTTGCTTTGCTGTTTATTTTTTCCTATAACAAAGTTTTACACCTATTCTACCAAAAATTTCCCTAAATTATCAACATAAAATACATATATATATAAAGAACGAAATAAATACCAATATGCATGAAATGATAGATTAATACAGAAGATGAAATTTTAGTAGATGAACTTTAGTCACTTATTCATCAAATGATCGGAATAAAATCATAGCTCGCGAAAGACAATTCAAACAGTGTATATGAGATCCAGTGTTTAGTCAATAGTAACAAACTATTGTCTTAAAACCAGAGACCACAGAGTTACCGCCATCAGAGAGAAGTAAAAGAAAGAAGATCAACCCATAATCATCATCTAAACATCCACGGCGAAATCAAAACCAGATACAGATCAGAGCATGATTAGAATATTAACGAAAGTCAATGCAAACAGTAATAGAAGTCTATTTATATTTTTCTTTTTGGTTCTTTTCTTCAATCCTCGATCCTAAGAACCCCGATTTCGAACCAAGAAAAATGGCCAACCATTGAAATTCTCATTCTCATGAAAATGGCCAACAAATTTCGAACCAAGAAAAATGGCCAACCCCAATTTCAAAGAACTATTAATCTCATGAACAATTACAAGGCTAGACGCTACTTCATTCTCATTCTGAATCAATATTGTGGTATATCACACGCGCAAACCTTCCAAAAAACAAAATACACGCTATAAACACAAAAACGATGATCCAACCATTGAAATTTCAAGAGATGATGGCGATCCCGATTAACACAAGTTCAAATTTGACAAATGACAGCGAGAAATTTCCCAAAACTTCAAGAAAAAGCCATTACTCAAATATACCTTCTAGGGCTAATAGTTTGAGATTTTCTGGTGTTAGGCCACTGCACTATGCAAACTAGTTGCAGAACGGGGTCCTTGGAGTTCTTTGTCTAGGTGGGCACTTGAATCATACTTGAAAGGTGATGTTCCCTTTCTTTGTACAATATTGGGTTCCTTTTATCTTTTCTGTTCACTCTCTTGAAAACTATACAATACAACATATTATAAATTACAAGTTGTTGCACTGTTTAGAAAGAAAGACATGAAATTTTTCAGGTTATTACCCAAGGATGGATTATGCAGGGATAGTTGGAAATGTGTAGTCACTTATAAATGACCAAACTATTGCTTTCATCTATCTGTTTATACCTTGATCTCTTTAGTATAATAGAATATAATATTATAAGGATTATAATAAGATTTATAAGTTCATAAAATATTATGCTTTTAATATTTTACTTATCAATTATGAATTTATTGAATACACCTTTTCACTCCTGTGATTATCCATGTCCTTGAAGACAGATGTCACATGTCTCAACAAGGTCTCCAACTCTCATCCTTTCATAAATGTTCTTTTCCATTACTCATGCTTTGGGTTATGAACAAAGTCAAATACTCAAATTACATGTAATCCTTTTTCCCTTTCTGTCTTTCCTGTTTTTTTGTTATGGAAAAAGGAGATATGTTCCTTTTCCATGTATGATGCTTAGACTCCTTTACTCCGATAAGATCATCTCCTTTCTATGTAGTATATCACTCCTTTTAATAATATGATTATGCAGATGACAGATGAATCCCCACAGGATAGCCCTACTCGTCTGAATAATATTTGAAAGGTAAAGCATGGAGACTGAATACAAATTAATAGTACTCATTCAGTAAGAAAGTGTTCATATAAGGTTCTACCATTTTTCCATTTTAACATTCCAAAAGAATTTCAAGTTTACGTCTTCAACTACTCATTATATAATCGTAAATAAAATGCATCATGCACTTGTGGTTGTACATGCACTTTCAATATAATGAGGAAAATGTTATTTATTAATCATCTAACACAGGCCTTCATATACTAATCCTGTCAAGCATGAAACATTTATGCTGTATTCAAGAATGGCTGAGATGGGCTATGAGGTGACACAAACGTAATGCTGCTTGGATTCTTGACAAATATGCAGAAAGTAGCATGTGCATTGGTGAATCTGGATTTTGTACAGATGCAGAAATGCATCAACGTGCACATTCTAATTAATATATGCAGTGTAACACAAAAGTCTTGAAAATTAATCTCTTATAAGAATTTCCCTCAAAAGCATAAATCAAACAGAGCATTTTTCCCAGAAATCCAATCAAATAAACTAATTAATATAAAAAAAACAGCAGCGCTTACCACTTCAAGTTAGCGACCAAGATCTGGTGGATGGCCGTGGTTCTGCTTTCACTTCAAGATGAGGTTTGAGGAGGTCGTCGTGTGGTGGAGGGATCGGCGCTTACCACTTTGCAAACCATACTGTTGGAGAGTAGATCGACGGCGAGAGAGAAGGTTGAAGACTAGTTGTTGCCGCAAACTCCGTTCGACAGGCCACCGCCGGAAAAGCTTGAACTAATCACAGTGGAAGACGCCGACCGAAGCTCAGAACCAAAGCTTGAAGACAGATCCAAGGTAGATGAAGCTCAGAACCAAAGCTTGAACTAATCACACACCCCTGTACAGATCTAACCTCAAAGATGAAGACAGATCCAAGGTAGATATCACACGCTCTTGAGGTTGAACCTTGCCTTGCCGCCGACGGAGAGAAGAGAGATCCAACACTGTGCACGTTGAACCACGCTCTTGAGAACAATGGCGAGTTGATGGAGGACGGAGCCGGAGTTGATGGAGGACGGAGCAGGAATCGCACACCGAGAATCTGAGATTGAGAGAGATCGAGAGTGAAGGAGGGGGGAGAGAGAGGCCGAGATATTCAGGAATGAAGCTTCAGAACGGAATGAGAAATCGAACGGAAGGGGGGAGAGAGAGACCGAGAGTGAAGGAATATTAGGTTTAATATTTGGTTGGTAAGAAAATTATTATTTCTAAGGGTAACATTAAGCTGTGTAAAAGTCATATGAGAGAGCTTAAAGAAAAAGCTGCTTATTTTCTTTGAAGAGCTTAATTATTAAGCTTTTTCCAAACACTCAATTAAGTTTTAATTGAGCTTATTGGGATTCAATTGAGCTTATTGGTAAAGATAAGCTGAACCAAACACACCCTCTGTCTGCCTCCGAAATAGAGGTTTGATTTTTTTTCCCTTGTCCCTCAGTCTCTCGCATCCTTTTGTTCCCTTCTTTTTCTTTTACAGTTTCACCGTTCCTTATTACAACAAGCATAATTACACTTATAAATATTCACTTGAAAAATGACCAAATTTTTAATTAAAAATCCTGGAGATTTTTATTAGAAAAAATTTCTAAATTGATGTATACTTTAGGGATGCAGCAAATGAGAATTCATTTGTTGTAGATAATATAGTCAAGATCAGAGCCATCATCAACAATTTTGTATTATTTCTAATTTATTTGCATTTTCATTGCAATTTAATTATTTATTTCACCATTGTCAAATGTGATTAAATACATTTTTTTTCACTTTTCATACATTTTACAATTTTTAATTTTAAATATCTCAAAATTCACTTATACAAAAGCTAAACCAAACACATTTCACTTTTATAAAAGCCCTTATCCAATCGTCAATCCAAACATAAAAAACTTACACAATTTGACTTTTACCCAATCTGACTTATCCATAAGTCACTTTTCAAATAAGTCATTTTTCTCACCGCTCATCAAAATTATCTTTTAAATTTCTTCCTTTCATCTTCAACATCTTCATCAAAACTCCAGACGGTATCTTTTATCCATCGCCAGTCTCTGATTTCTACAAAGATGCTATGTATGGAGGCCAAGAGAAGCCTGAATTAATATTTATAGAAATTATAGATAGGAAAGTAGACAAAAGATACCGTTCGGAGTCTGGAAGAAGATGTTGAAGAGGAAAGAGAGAAATGATGAGTTAGGCCTTAAACTATGATATATTTTAAAGATTACGATAATATATTTTAAAAATATAGATGACAGTAATTCACAGGGAACTTGGTATTCATTATATCAAGTATTGTATGTATATTTTTTTCTAATATTAAATAAGTTCGAAGTAAAGAAATTAAATCTATTCGCTAAAATTGAAGCTAGCTATTATTATGCCATTTCATACTTTTTTCTTCAATTAAACTAATAATAATTACTCTAAATTTCAAAAATATAATTCATTTTACTTTTTTTTATTCTGATTATTTTTTATTCTTTATCTTTCTAATTTATCTGTTATACTTAAAAAAAGGAGGGCTGATAGCCGGCATCATAGTGTGCCATGTCATCCTTGCTTTTATCCTTGGGATGGAGAGGCATATGAAAGTCTACAGTGTGTTAAGTAAGTCGTTGCCGAATTTTGAGGTTTAGGTAATTGCTTCGAATTTAAAAGTCGATTTCATCTGAATTATTAAAATAGTGTTATGAAAATAAGAAAAATACAGGATATTGAAGTGAGAGAGATAAAGAGCGATATGAGAGAATTTGAAAAAATGATGGAACAATATTTTATTTATTTTAATATTTAGCATGTGTATCACAAAGCCTCTGTAGGCCTCCAACTTTAACTAAGAGTATGTTTACATAGAATTAACACAAAATGAATTATATCTTAAGTGCGCAATACATGACCTTGGGAATAAAAAACTCCTAAAGACTATTCATTAGAGAGGTTATGGAGTAGGATATGAAAGGCTAAGAATTTAGAGTTTATGAATATCCACATCATCTAGTATTTTTACAACACTCTCATGGGATGTCTATGAACAAAGATTGTGCCTCATTAAAACCTTGTAAAAAAAACCAGCGGAATAAAAACCTAGTGAAGAAAAAAGAGTACACAATACAAATAGAAGTTGTCTCATTAAAAACCTTGCTAGGAAAACCCATGTCACAAATCCTTGGTTAAGAAAAAGAGTACAACATGATCTTTCCTCCCTTGATGATAATAGCATATTTACTCCTCTAATGATCAATTTTACTTCCCCTGATGGCAACATCACTTCTAATGTATTTTCAAACATATCTTTCTTTTGGCCGCTAAACTATAAATCATGTTTTGTGTCCAAATGTTTTACTAAAATGTATTCCTCTAACATCTCTTCTGGATATGTTAAAATATCAATATATTCTATCTTTATCTTATTCAATGTGAAAAAATAAAGGAAAATTATTCTAAAAATCAGCAAAATGTATCCTACACCTACATATTCAACTTGTTAAAAACAAAATGATATCATATAATATGTTCATAGAATTATAATACCAAATCTCATTTTCATTATCCACTATGTACATGCAAGAACTAATTTTTACCAATAAAATCATAATAAATACAATATTTGCATGCTACATAAATATTCTCATGAAATATAAGGTACTTTTAGACCATCAAATTCAATATAATTTTGCAATAGAAATCACCAAAGCAAAAGTATGTTATTTTGAAATCACTGAGTCATTCAATAACTCAATCTACAAGTCAAATAAAATGTAAAATTACTTATTTTTCAAGATATTTTTAAATCAAATATGTAGACTCAACTTATGTTCAAACTCACATAACATTTTTTATATAGAATGATTTGCTTGTATATGCTTCCAGCATCTTAGATCAATCAAGGATTCTGAAATAAATTTCACTAATTAATGAGTCATATGTAGGTTGTATATAACAAGATCTAACATATAGGTTGTTTGGATTAGTAAACTTCTAGTTGACTGTGACTTATTGCTTAACCAACAACAAACTTTTCAATTTCCATAAGATATTTATATAAAATATCAATATGACACCCATTTTTGGAAGATTAATAAGCTTTGTGAGGAAGTATATGAATAGGCCATATTAATATTAACTCACACTTATATTCTAACAATGTATTTTCAATATTAATGCTTATTTGTAATCTAACACACTACAAAAAAATGTATCTCAGCAGCGGATAAAAATATATATTTGTAGCAGTTATAACCGCTGCAAACAACATTAGTAGTGGCTACACAAACCGGTACTAAATCTACTGTTGCAAACAATTTTATAGCGGTTAAAAATAACCATTATTTAGGAGAGAGAACCCGCTAGTAAATCTGCAGTGGTTACAAATCACCGCTACAATATTTGGAAGATGAGTATCACATTATCTAAATATTTAGTAGCGGTTACGTAACTGTTACCAATGTAATACTCAAATTAGTAGCAGTCATATAACCACTACTAATTTTAAAAAGTAAATAATCAAGAATACCGCCAAAAAATTGTAGCGGTTATCTAAACAGCTAAAAATATTTGGTTAAAGCGGGAAATAAAATTTTTTGAATGTGCTCCGTAGCGGTTACATAGACGCTACCACCTTAACTGCTACTAAATAATGTTCTAAAAATTGGTGCCAACAATTTAAGCAGATTTAAAATTTCACCATTAACTTTGTAGTGGTTATAATAACCGCTATTAATTGTCATAAAAAATTTAAAAAATTATCCAATAACAAAATTTAATTGTTATAATCTCTTTTTACATGTTAATTAGTTATATAACTGAATTAAAAATATTTATTTTTAAGAAAATTAAATTGGGTATGGAAATAAATTAAATTGATATACATAAATATCAAAATTATATGCATAATAATGAGAAAGTGTAAGTAATGTTATGAATTTGTAGGTAATATGTACTTATTTTGTTTTCTTCTAGATGTGGATTGTCTTGGAAGTAAAGTTTCTGAGGAATAGTTTGTTAATATCTGGAAAAAAATTAGTATGAATATTATAAGAAGAAGAAAAAAGAAGAGATGAAAGAATTGATAAAAAAATTATCATATATGATGATCAACTTACTTAAATTTAGAGTTGTTGAAAAAGAAATTCTAGATGCAAAAAAACGAGAGAGGAGAAGAGAGGAAAGAAATGGAAAAGTATATGAAAAAGTAGATGGGAAGGTATTTATAGGGATCTGCGTGATGTTGGTAGCGGTTAATATCGCTGTATTTGTAGTAGTTAATATATTAGGTGTTGTAGTGGTTTAGTTTTGTAATGGTTTATTGTTATTTATAGTGGTTAATTTGTCAATTTGTAGTGGTTTTTTTGTAGCGGTTATAAGGTCATTTAATTTTTTTAAAAAAATATAATACATATTAAGTTTGGGAAAACAAAATCATAGTTTGACTTAATCAATCTTCTTCACCATTCCTACAAAATTTTGTCAAAGAAATATTAGTATGATATTAATGGGTAGAAAATATTAAATTTAAATGATGTAAACTTATAAAATCTCACCTAACTATAGGTAAATCATCATCGCCTTTAAGGAAGAAATGTTTGTAATTGGTAGGATGGAATGGCTCACTCTCATAGGTGATGTTGTCACTATCACCCATGTCTTAAAGGTTTTGAGGCTTTAAGTGAACCACCATGTTCCAATCCCTGTACCTCTCATCCTAGACATAATTGGTGTGCCTCTGAGGCAAGAATATAGGGCTCATCATCTTTAGATTGACTGGTGTGAATTAGACGAGAGAAGTTTGCTGATGTGATGCCTAAATCATCTGTTGTGAGTCCTTGGGATGTGGTTGTATTTTCCCACAAACACTTGAAAAACATAACAATGAAATAGCCTTGGTAATTTAGTTTGATGACATCCACAAGCTTTCTATAGTAAGGGACACCTCTGAACTGCATGTTGCCATTACTGCTGGTCGCATAACTCCTTGTCCCAAAGGTGCCAAAAAACCCAAATTTTGAGTTTGCAATCCTTGATCTTGTGATATCGTGCAAAACTTGAAACCATTGACATTGTATGCTATAAACCTTTTTGCACGGTTAAGCAGGCAGATTGTGAGGGCTCTGAAGTCTGGCAAGTGTAGGTTATGGTCATTTAATATTTTACATGCAAACCAGGTGGGGAATTCTCTGTGGACCTTTTTGTCAACTTCAGAGGATGTTTGTGTTTGAATCCTTATTTGACGCTTCACGTGACTTCTGAATTCCCTACAATTAATCATGGGAAGACGATCATGAAATATAAATTAAAAATATAAGGATAGTTGTATAATAATATATGAGTATATGATTCTTACTGAAGGAAGGGTTCAACTTGAGTGCAATTAATCAACACATGTCTATATACCTGCAACTTCTCAGTTGATGTTAGTTTGAAGTTCTCACTTCCTCAAATTGGTTTACCAACCCAAGGGATTAACAACTCTATTGATGTTGTTGGCTCAGGTTCAGGACAATCGTCGACACGAGACGATGTATTAAAAGCTGTCTCAATCATCAGAGTACCTTGAGCAGAAATATAGGACTTCCTCCCCTATATAACTTTAACTATAGAACCTTCTGGCCACACCTTATTCCTTATATAAGATTTTAATTTGCCAAGAATCCTATAAAGTAAAGAGGGAAATATGATACTAAATGGTGAAATGGGTGAGTAACAAATTTCAAAAGTAATGATGACGCACATATGTAAATATGGTACCTCTCAATAGGATGCATCTATCGATATTGTACTAGGCCAGCGAGCTTTATTTCATGAACAAGGTGGACTATCAGGTGGACCATCACAGTAAAAAAATGAGGGAGGAAAGAGAATCTCCAAATGACAAAGGGTAACAATGATTTTGGACTGCAACTAATCGAGTTTCTCAATGATGAAAACCTTATAACACAATTTCTGAAAGAAGAAACACAACTTGACCAAAATGATGGACATATTTGGAGAAAGTGCATTCTTTATAGCTAGCGGAAGTAACTGTTGCATAAGAACATGTGAGTCATGACTCTTCAAGCCAGCAACCTTTCATGCCTGAATGTTAATACATCGTGAAATGTTGCTTGAATAGCCATCAGGAACTTTTATTTTCTTCAACGTGGTGAGGATGACTTCGTTATTTGGTTTTTTGAGGGTAAACTTTGCCAGTTGAAATTTGTCATGCTCATCAGGCTATGCATCTTCCTGAAATTGCATGGCTTGTAAATCTTTCCTCACTTGAAGATGATCTTTTAACTTGTCTGGTTCGTTAAGCAGCGTATATAGCACATTGTCGCATACATTTTTCTCAATGAGCATGACATCAAGATTGTGGTGAAGTAAATTAGTTTTACAATATGGAAGAGTGAAGAAGATACTTATCTTCCGCTATTGTTAAGGTGCAGAAGCCAAAGTAGTCCGCTTACTCTTTGGCCCTGTTGTTGTTGAATCGACACTTTTCCAAACTCGAATTCAAAGTCTTAAAGCTACTATAAGATGTCTGCACCGGTTAAATTCTGAGAAGGTAATCTTTTTTCTGTTTCCATATTAAAACGATTCCGTTGCAATCTAAACATGTACTATAAGTACCAATTTCGATTGTGGGGAAGGCGGACTGCGTTGGAGTCAAAATTGCAAACTGAACATGCCATCCTCGTATGCACATTCCACCCAGATAATGTTCCTAGCCCAGGAAAGTCGCTTATGGTCCACATCAAGGCTACACATAAGTTGAACAGTGACTTCCCATACGCGTCATATGTCTTGATCCCGACGTACCAAGGTCCAGCAATTCTGTAATAAACGGTTGGAGATAGACGTCGATGTCATTACCCGATGCTTTTTTCCTGGGATTATCATAAACAAGATGAAGGAGCTTTGTTTCATACACATCCAGGGGCAAGTTATAGGGCACTAAGACTATCAGCTAAATACTGTAAGTTGTACTAAGATTCCTAAAGGGATTAAAACCGTTGGTTACCAAAGCAAGCCAAACATTTCTAGGGTCAGCCGCAAAAGATGGGAATTTAGCGTCAAATGCTTTCCAGGCTCCTGCATCTCATAGATGTCTTAATTTTCCATCTTCATTCTTATCAATATCATGCCACCTCATATGCTCAACTATTTTCGATGACATAAAAAATATTTGTAACGTAGGCTTCAAAGGAAAGTACCTTAGAATTTTTGCAGGTTTCTTCTTCTGTCTTTTCCCCTTCCAAATTGTGTTGTACCTCGAAGTGTGACATCGATTGCAATCCTCCTTGCTGGATTCTTCTCCCCAACACAACATACAATAGTTAAGATATACATCAATTTTCTGGTAGTTCAATCCTAATATGTTAATAATCTTCTTGGCCTCGTATAATGATGTTGGGATCTCCACGTCGGGGAACGCATCTTGCAATAATTCTAGCAACATTGACATTGCCTTATCTGTGATTCCACACAAGCATATGATATATGTTACAATTTGATCAAGAAAGATAATTTGGAGTATTTTTGGCAACCTTGATACAGAGGATGATCTGCATTATCTATGAGGGTAAAAAAATTCCGCATTGCTTCATTTATAAAAAACACAGGCTCCAAATCCTGCACTTCTATATTGAAGTGGTCATCCTGAAAACCAGACACATCACGGACAACATCATTAACAGGATCATGTTCATTTACTTGAACTCCTACTTGTGAACTTTAAGGAAGAGTATGATCGTATCTCATATCAGCCTTCTCACCATGAACTCTCTATAAATTATCTTCTTCCAGGAAAGGCTTCACAAGCAAATGTTCCTTAACAACTTCTCGTGTATACCACTTCTTGAATTTGTATCTTCGACATGGACATACGATCTTTCCATTACAACTGGCATAAGAGTAACCGAAATCTAAGAAGTTGTTTAATCCATCTAAATAAGCTGGAGAATTGTGTGGCAACTTGATCCATGTTTTATCCATAGTTAGAGGAAAGAATTTAGCAAAAAAAATGAGTGAAATTACAAATAAGACATCACAAGATGCTTAAATTGAAGTTTCACAAACATTAAAAATTCATAGTGGTTCATAAAACCGCTACCCAAACCGCTACTCATACAACATTTGTATCAGTTATAACTTTAAAACCGCTACTAATTCATGTTATTTGATCATTGGAGGGATTTCTCCAGATTCAAAATTTAAATATTTCCACAACTACTAGCAGTTGATAGTCTTCAACCGCTACAAATAACCATCACAAATATATGTGATCGTTGGCAGGTATGTTAGATTCACAACATTCAAAATTTTTATTTGTAAATCCTTGTAATGGTTAATAGTATTAAACTGCTACAAATTCATGTCATTTGACCGTTAGAGGGTTTCACAGATCCAAAATTCAAAAACATTTGATCTCCTTTTGTAGCGGTTATGAAGGTTGAACCGTTACAAATGGTGTGAGTATTGGTAGAGGTATTTACTTGTAACCACTATAAAGCATTTGACCATTGGCAGGAAAGTCAAATTAAAAAATATAAATTTTATATAACTTGGTAGCGGTTAATACCATAAAACTGCTACAAATGTTTGGTTATTTATTTATTTATTTGAGAAATTAATTTTTCAAACGAAATTTTAATCGCAACTAATGTTTGGTTATTTGTTTATTATTTTTAGAAATTGATTTTTCAAACGAAATTAAATAACCTAATTAGAAAAACATAACAAAATTTGTGATAACATAATTAAATTAATTCAAACATTTTGGTAAAATTTTAAAAAGAAAAGAATAAATCCTAAATAAAAGAAGCTAACTAGCTTGAGCGTCATGGATAGGCCCTGTCTTAGTAGGGCCACCCTCAGCAGTCTGGCAAGCATATCCTGTCTTAGGGGTGGGTAGAGGATAAGGCTGGGTAGAGTCAATAGCACCATCATCGGATGGGGGACGAATGGGTTGTACAACAAACCTCGGGACCGGGAGGGCCTCTAGGTATGCCTCATTGGGGAATAGGCGACTCCACGGCTTGTTGAGTATGGAGTTTGTGATATCCTGCCACTGCATCTGCTGCACATAGAAGTAATCGGCTTGTTCCTGCATCTGCTGCGCCATCACGATAGATGCCCTCGTAACCTTCATCCAAATCTCCTTAACTGTCTCCTCCCTCAGATATCTACTACTGGACGTCTGTGCTCGAGAAGGTTTCGCCTTAGAGCTGCCCTCCTCCTTGGTCTAGCGCCTAACCCCATCCCTTTCATATGGCTTGGGTGCTCGATTGGTCCTAAACCAGCCTTCAGTGGCGCAGTGGGGTCCATAGACCCCTGAGACTCATAGGTCTATGTCTCTCTCAGTTCAGCCTGAGACTGCTGAATCCTCGCCTGCAATTTTATGCAAGTTATTATAATCATTATTATTATCAACAATAAATTAGTTATTTTAAACAACCAATTAATAATAATTCTAATTATAGTACTTACAATGGCCTCTTCTTCCTCTGAGACGTCGGAGTCTTATCCCAGTGCTTGTGTGTCACTGTGAATAACTCTCTATAATCGGTCTGACGGTTCTCCTCCTGAGTCTCCCACTCCTTAAACAATCAAAACATAAAATTATTATTATAAATATTTAATCAAAATTAAATTATTATTATTAATATAAAATTAACTGAAATGTTAAAAACATACAATTCACTGTAGGTCACAGTAAATGTCTTCAATCCAACCGTGTAGTTGATCGACTACTAGGTGTGGCTCACTGTGTTTCTCTGAGATTGAGCCTACATACATTTCTCAAATAAAAATTATTAAAAAACATTAAAAGAACAAAAAATGGTCAAATAATATTTATTTTAAAAAATTACCTACCCATCCTGACTCCTATAATGAACAAAACTTACCTAGTCATTTGGTGGGATGTCGTCTGGCACGTCCTCATTCAGCTGCTCTAGAGGAATCGTCCCATCCATATCCTTGATTTGGTAGAGATGATTTCTGCTATTCTTCTAGCTGTTTCCAAACTTCATCAGCGTATACCTCTTACATCTCTCATTCACGACAAACATACCCTGAAATACAATTAAATAAAAATATCTAAATACAATTATTTCAAATATATAAAATTCAAAATAATAATTAAAATATTTAATTATAAATCATTTAATATAATTAAATGTAATTGTTAAATTACCTTAACCTCTTTATCCCACACTTTATCCTTCAACCCCTTTGTAATATCCAGAATTTTTGGACTAGAGGCTTAAGATTTAGCCTGGATTAAAGGGGGCTACTAGACCCTTATTTGGTAAATGTCATAGTGAGGCATAGTATTATTTCCCAAAATTCTTTTATATCCTTTGATATTAAAAGGAATTATATTGGTGAGCTAAAGAACTTGGGGAATAATAAAATGATATAATTGGAAGTCACACATAATATAGTAAAATGAAACACAAAGTAATTTTGGTACAGGTGAAATTCTTGATGTGACAGTAGTGATTGTGTGACATTTGTTGATAGGTAAATGATGGTTAAAAATTATGAAACTTTCTAGAGTAAAGTTAGACTTATCAAGATTTAATTTGATAGGTCATATAAGTCATTTAGATCTGTACATAAAGAGAAAGGAATTTTTGAAGTTAGACCAGTGAAATTAACTATTTTCTGGTGCAGCATCCAAAGATTAAAATTCTGGGATAAGTGATCTTCTAATTGGCCAAAGTTTATGCTTTTCCTTAAAACTAGACTCAATCAGGGTCACATAGCCTTTAGAATAACTATAATTGGACATTTGTACAATTAGATATGAATTTTCAAATTTTAATGAAATTTCTACCAAATCTAGTATTATATGTGAAAATTGGAATTTTGGGCCAATAAGAAGTTGACACGTGGCAAGCAACTTTAACACTCATTTAATGAATAAATCATAATCTTCATCAACCATTTTCTATGCAGAAAATAGAAATAAGAGAGAGAAAGATGTTTAACAAAAATGGAGGGAGAAGAGAGAAAAACTTCCAGCCACCGAAACACTGCCCAATCAGCATCTTCTCTCAAAGTGCCCTTCGCGAACCTTCTTCTACTCATCATGAGCTTTATTTCTATAATTTTGGATTTTTTTTGGAGGTAGTTAGCGCCGTATCACCAACTGGAGTGTTGCCGGAATTCCGAACCATCTACGGAAACGGGTAGAGGTAAGTGTAAGCTTCCTTTTTAATCGATTGGTTTGTTGATTGGATGAGTTATGGGAACGTTGGGTACTATTCATGGTTGGTTTAAAATGGTATGTTCAAGGGCTAAATGATGTCCAATGAATGTCTAAATAGCTAATCATTTGATTAGAAGTAGAAAGGAAGTGAATAAGCCAAAGAAAACAAGAAAACAATATAATTTTTTTGAGAACCCTAAATTGATGTTCTACGTGTGACGTGGTGATGCACTTGGAATTTGATGATTTTGATGCTTCCATTAGCTTTAAGAGGCAAAATTGTATAGGTATGCAAGTGTTCATGAATTTTGGATACTTGTATATGAATTTAGGAAATTATGAAGTATAGGTGTGCATGTTGCTTAAATCTGTCTTATGTGGCAGTTAGTGTTGTATGTGACGTTTAAAGTTCTAAAACTTGTCCAAAAATTATGAAATTTTTTAGGATTAAATTAAACATGTGGAGCTTTAATTTGATAGTTATTTTGTAATTTTTGGATAAGTATAGTAGGAGATGTAAATTGTTGAAGATATGCCTTGTTTTCTAGAAAGAATCTGAAACTGTGATGTTGCATGAAATGTTTTATAGGGCAAAACTTGTCCAAAAATTATGAACATTTCCAAACTTAAAGTAGAGACATAATAGGTAGTTTGTAATTTTTGGACAAGTGTGTAAAAAAATGTGATTTTTCAAAGTTATGCTCTGCTACTGGAAGAACATCTAAAACAGTTGGAGTTTGGCAACATTTTGAGAATCTTGTGGTTGTGGCATTCCAAAATGGAGTATTTTTATGTAAAACTAGACTGAAGTAGGTTTGTATAGAATTTTGAACTACCTCATTTGGAAGTTTTTGGAATTAATTATGATTTTTTAAAGTTGGTGAAAAACTATCAGCTTTATGCCTTATGCGAATTTAAGACTCAATGACACAAATGTAATTGGTATGAACTCTAAGAGTGAAAGTAAGCCTTTAGGGCTAATGTGGCCTATTAGGCATTCAATTTTCATGGCTCTAATGATGTCATTACTTATCTAGGGCCATGAAGTGACAAAAAAGAGGTAATGGTTGGAAGATCAAGGTGCATGAGGAGCATATCAAGTAAAAGGTAGTGAACTTACCTAGCCTGCATGTATTTGATATGTATGTTATGCATTGATTTTATGATTGCTTTGCCTAATTGTGTTGAACATATTTGATTGATTGAAGCTCTGCTATTTTTGTGCAATGGCTATATGTATGTCATAACATTGAGCATACAGATATGTCATTATGTTAGCATAAATATAGTAGGCAAGCATGTCATGCATTAACTATATATCTTGCATGCATAGTGGTATTATTTACTACTGAGATTCCTTTGAATCTTACCCTCCCCAAACTAATCATTTAGACAGGTGAAGAATGCTTGAAGATATGCAAAGAGGAACTACAAAAGTAAAGGGAAGATTGTAGTGCAAGGCACTACCTTTTGTATTTAATGTAATTGATTTACAATTGATAGGCTTGTATGACTTTGAATTTCATGTATGTATATGAGTGTATGAATGCGGTTTTAGCAGAGAATAGCTCTAAGTGGACCGCTCTAATTGAATTAAAATAAAAACATCTACAAACTCTATTATATTGAAATTAAGAGCCAATGAGTCATTAGTGACGTAGTGAGGTTTATGGAATGATGAGAAAAGTTTTATACCCTTTGAAAATCCCTCTCAACCCTAGGTTTAAATCCTGAGTTGAGAGTGAGAATTTGTGAAAGATTCTGAAACTTGGGTAGTTCGGGTTCAAATCCGGGTTCCACAATGGATTTCACTACTCTTTTGTACCCATTTAAGGCTATTAGAAATAAGGTGTTACACCCTTCAGAACTTACTTCCATGTCTTGAAGTAAATGGGGAACCACATCCAATCCAAATCCAGGTCGATCATGAAGCAGTTGAACAGGTGACCCCCATTCTCAACGGACTGGTTTGTGGGCTCGTTTTATGGAATCACAACTCGTAATCTCCAGTCCATACTTTTCAAACTGGTCACATCCAGCCTCCTCGGTGAAATATTCCCTTTCTCATCTGCACAATTATCATATACGTTAGTTAAATTTAAATTTACATTTAACTAAACTGTATTCAAAGAAAATTTAAAAAATAAAATGACATTTACCTTTCACTTGCACCTTAAACCCACTAGACGGGGAAGATGACTATCATGTGTGGTCCAGGGCAGGCTTGACCTCCACATCTAAAACTGCTCCAAATAACTGAGAGGAAAGCTTTTGAAGTTGAACATCTCCTAATCCTCGTCCTCATAATCATTAACGCTGATCTCACCTCCCTCTCTCTCATGATGGCCCAATGGTGCGGTCACCTCCTGTGAGGCCTTCTACTAAGACTGCAATGGGGCCCCCTCCTGTGGGGTCGCATATTGTGCTTGTGCTGGGGCCCCCTCCTGTTGTTGCTCTGGGCCCAACTGTAGTTGTACGGCCCCACTCACCCTACACTGGCTCCTGCCACGACCCCCACCTCCCTTACTACTACTGCCATATAGAGATCTGTGGGGTGGAGGTTATATGTAGAAAGGTAAAATTTTAAGGAAAATTCGTTAAAAATCAAAATGATAAGTAAAATGAGAATAAGGGAGTGATGTTATATAGAGTAGGTATTTGTAGCGATTATATCATAAAACCGCTACAATGATCACCTCATAAATTGTGGCTCATAAATATGCCAAATAGTTGTAGCGGCTTATCAAAATTAACCGCTACAAATATGTTCTGTAATAGTTACTGCATAAACCTGCTACCAATATGCTGACTGTTCATATGGCCAGACAACAATTATAGCAGTTAGAATGAGTATAACCACTACAAAATACTACTAAGGCCAGCCAGCGGTTTATAATAATGACCGCTACTAAGTGCCAGTAAGAGGACTTGCAGCCAAAGCAAACAATAGCCTTTAAAGTCGTTGCCACTCACCTGAAATAAGGGAAATATCCTATGCTTGGTATCATGTAAAGTAACATGATATGAATCATATGCCTTTTCCTTTTTTTCGAGGTATCAGCATCTTTGAAGGCTATTGTAAACTTCGTACTGCAAATTCTTTTTTGTTAAGTTTGTGGTTGTATGGAATTTTACAGTAATTATATTTTTAGCGGTTGAGTATATAATCATAACCAATACTTGTCTAGTTGTATTTTGTAGCGGTTAAGATATGTTAAACCACAACAAAATGAAAAACAATAGGCACCTCAGCTTTGTACCATTTGGCGGTTAATATTTTCAGCGGTTTGTGCCACCTTTGTACTATTTGGCACCAATCTGGCACCAAATTGGTAGCGGTTTTATGTCAAGTAACCACTACAAATAAATCGCGCACCATATGGTGCCAAGTTGGTATGAAATTGGTAGCGGTTATGTACAATATAACTTCTATAAAGTGTACATAAAACACGACACACTGGTTTCTATTGCAAATCAGTAGCGGTGTTAGCTTTAACCGCTATAAATTAGATTACTGGTAGTGGTTTCTTCCAACCGCTTCAAATTAACCGCTACTAATTGTCATTTTTATTTTGTAGTGACAATCTCCCCAAAGTGTGAGTAATACTTATAAGCTTCTCTTATTCTTGCATTTGAAGGATGATTATAATAGGATAATAACCTATATTTTTATTTGGAAGCCTAGATACTTCATAGTTTACATATAATTGTAGATTTCAATCTGATTGGGTTATAGCTTTAAATCTAATTCATTCTATGGATCATAATTTTCATGATCATTACTTCTTCTATAAAAAAGAACTATATTAGTTCTTTAGGAACTAACATATATTATTGCATTTCTATATAACTTCACTACTAATTAATAATACTAATATACTTTAATTTAATTCTTTTATTCAAAGTACATCTTTCACTAATTAAAGAAATATGAAGAGATCAATGATCAAAATACACAAAGATCACATTGTAATGATTTTTTTGTTTAAGGCTAAAGTTAATTTAAGACGAATGTAAATGCAAACACATTATAATACAAACTAATGAATGATTATGGTATATAGTCTTTCATATTTTCCAATTATTTAAGCATCCACAAATCTTACTTGCACTATATATAGATATATATAATTAACAAAAATGATTTTGTCAAACAAATCAAAATTAGGAGCACCTATTCATAATGAATTCTCTTATAAAATTATATAAATTCTCATTCTATCAATTCAAATGTGGCATAAAAGATTTTTTTTCCTGCAAATGTTACATAAAACTAATTTGATTTTGATATATATATGTTTTTGTGTGTGTGCATGTGCGCGCGTGTGTGCTTGTATTATAATATAATTTAACATACTATGATTAATGTATCCAACTTACATATATCATATGAGAATGCTAGGGAGTAGAAGAAATAACAAGATAATAAATTGGGAGAGAAGACAATGGCTTATCAATATCAAAATAAGAAAATAACTTGTTCGAATATTTAGACCAAACTTGTGCGATAATGTGTTATGAAAATAAGAAAAATATAAGATATTGAGATGAGAGAGATGAAGAGAGAATTGGAGAGAAAGAGGGAACAATATCTTGTTCATTTGGATGCTATATGAGCCCATAACAACATGGTTAGCAAGTGTAAGGGCATCCAAAGGTGGAGAGCGAGATTGGTAGACATCAAACTCTGGATGGTATAGAAACCAAATACACAATATTTTGATTCAAATTGAGCTATTTTACAATGCTATATGAGTCGATATTTATACTACTTAAGGAAGGAAAAAAGGAAACATTAAATAAGAAAAGAAATAGATAGGATAAGGGACAAGATAAGGAGATAAGCAGACAGGATGACGAGATAAGGAGCCACTTTCATTTGTCTTCCCTCTTAGTAGTTTCCAGCTCGTTTGTTTCGTTCTCCCATTTCTATTCCATTCTTCTGGGGTTGGATAGGACTCGACCTCGAGTCACAATCAACATTATTATCAATATAGGGAGATAAGTCAGCAACGCTGAAGGTAGTAGAGACTCTATAGGCACTTGGTAGTTCAACTTTATAAGCATTATTATTGCTCTTCTACACAATCTTGAATGGACCATCAACTTGTGGAGACAATTTAGCCTTTAACTACCTTAGGAATCGTTCTTTCCACAAATGAATCCAAACTAAATCTCCTACATTAAAGATTTGCTACCTTCAATATGTGTCCCTCTATGCCTTGAATTTCAAATTCTTTTTCTGAATCCTATCATAACTTTCTTGATTTCTTTAGCCCTTTGGTCTACCTCTACGCTATAATACTTCCTATTAGGTGGCAACCCAGGTGGTATCTCCTTAGCTATCTCATCCAAAAGTTCAGATAGTAAAGGTATAACACCCAGCGGTCCCCTTAAATTCCTCCTTAGTTATTAAAGATACCATGGCTTAGCTTTTTTTCAAAGCCTTGCTAAACTCACTGTGCAATAGAGGTGCTAACTTAATCTTGACTCCATCTTTGTTCAAGGAATAAGTGTTTGCACGTCTATTATATAGAGCATCAGGATCATATTGCCATAGTCTCCCCAATAGCAAGTGAAATACATTAATGGGAATAACATTATATAGAGCTTCATCTTGAAACCAATTCCCAATAAAGAAAGTATAAAGACATTTACCTCGCTTTCAATATTAGGCTAGTAAAGCTTGTAAGGATACGGATGGTTGTGCGTTGGCAGCTTTAATTTCTATACCATGTGGTTAGATACTACATTTTCAAAACTTCCAATATCAATAATGACATCACAAACTTTTCCTAGAGAAGTGCAGCAGGTGTGAAAAATGTTGCATCATAGCCAAGGCTCCTCCTTCACCACAGTTGTGTGCAAACTTCGCCTATTCATCAAAAGCTCTCCTTGATTTGTAGAGGTAACCTCCTCATTATAGATTGGGTCACCTTCATAAAAAGCAGTCTCCTCTTTATCCTTATTGGGTGATTCATGCGGCGGCCCTTCCCTAATGGTGACAACACTTTGGCTGGGATAGTCCATAGTAATGTGTCCAAATCCTTGACATTTAAAGCATTTGGGTGTTTTAAAGCTAGATTCCTTATTAAATCTGAGTAGAGGTCAGCTCGTAATGTTAGTTTATGGCTTACTTAAGGAGTTAGAACACTGCAACTGTGTCTCATGGTTATCAGAATAACTACTGAAATAAGAAGGCTAAAAAGAGGGCATTTTATGTGTCTACTTTTCAATATGGATAGCTAGGCAGATTACATCATCCAAGGTCTCATATTGTTGAAGCTGGACTATATGCCTGATGTCAGTATTTAAGCCTACAAGGTATCAGGCGATCGTCAGCTCTTCCTTCTCCTACATGTCACACTTCATCATAAGCTGCTATAATTCCCTAGAATATTCTTCCACCAACGATGATTTCTATCAAATATTAAATAGATGGATAAATTTATCCTAACAGTAATGTCCTGGTAGGAACTTACTAGTAAGCTGGCCTTTCATTTTTCCCAGCTCACAATCTTACACTTTCCTTCTCGTGCTCTATAATGAATGGCCCCCTGCCACCGCAAGCTGGTGCTTTGGACCAACTTCTACCCTAACTGGGGCTCAGAATGTTAGGTATTGTCCCTTTCTAAGGGGATTTAATAAGTCTCCCTAGAGACTCGAGATCGTGACCTGGGGGTTAAGTCACGCCTTAAGAGCTCCCTGGTAACCATTTGCATGGTGCAAATGGTTACCAGGGAGCTCTTAAGACGTGACTTAACCCCCAAGTCATAGTCTTAAGTCCATAGGAAGGCATATTAAAAGACCTGAGAATAGTGGTATATTTCTATCAAATATATTAAAAGTCCATAGGGGAGGGGAAAAGACTTAGCCTTCTAAGCCCTAGAAGGTGTGGAAGTTGGTCTGGACTACCTAACTGCGGTGGCAGGGGGTTGTCCGTTACATAAAAATTAGTTAAATCATAACCTGAGAATCAATTACAATTGTTGAATTGATTCTCCATGAATATGAAATAGCCTGAGTGGCTTGAGGTACTAGAATATAGTATAGAAATGTGGATGAGGTTTCTAGAGGTTGCCAGTGGCTAATCTAGTATAACAAAACATCTTAATTATAGAATATTATCTTAGAGTTGTGATTATTTCCTGGAGTAGGACTAATATCAAAAGTCTAAATAAATTGACCCCAGAAGAGATGGCAGAAATTAGAGAGAGCATATGACATAACTACTAGAGATGAAGGACTTTATGAGATCTGGATTCCTGTTATAATGGTACTTCTATCTGGAGACTACCCACTGAAAAGAGCTATCTACGGAGGATTTTGATTGGAAAGGGCTACCTACAAGGAGTTCTGATTGGAAAAGGCTACCTACGGGGAGATCTGATCAAAAAACGCTACCTATTGAGGGTTATGACCAAAAGGGGTGACCAGATAAATGACTAAGTAAAGCACTTAGTGTAGTATTACAACGTGGAGCCACTGTGATGACAAATCATGGAGTGAAGCCATTGTGACATTAAAACTACGTTGACTCTCAATAGTGGTATATTGTAATGAGTCTATCATCAAATGGATTTCCTTAAGAGGAGTGTTGTGTGACCCAGTGAATTGCCATGAGGTACTCCAGTGCCGATTGAAGAAAGAAATTAAGGAAGAACAGGCTTGCCGGTATAAAGGAAAGTAACTCTTATTCTTATATCCTATGTAATGGTTCTGCATGTATATAATTACCATAAAGTATATTCGTGTTATAAATATACCGTAGGCAGTAAGACCTATTAGGCCAGCATGTTCTTAGGCTGTCAGACCTAGCAGGTAGAGGATTGAAGCTGTAAGTCTTGTATGTTTATATCCTAGTGGTGATTCCTAGGGGCAATAATACTTGATGATCATTGAGAATTTGTAGGGAGGTCGCCCAGGTCGCCCAGACCTATTAGGCCAGCGTGTCCTTATGATGATGGTTACGATGATGGTTTGTTTAGCATACTTTGTGAACATTATATAAGAGTATGAATGGCATGACTAGTAAGAGATAGAGCCTGTAATAAGTTTAGAATACCTAGTAGACTATATGTCCTAAGGTAATTAGATTTGATTTGTATTCAGCAGAGATGATAGACTGAATGTCCTGAGGCTATAAGACCTGATATGATAGTAAGTCCTTAGGCAGACAGAATGTGATGTGTTGAGAATTGTGCATAGCAAAGGCTTAAGGCAGTAAGACCTTATGTGCAAGTTTGCATAGGGCAGTGTCCCTGGGTGGTAAGACTTATGTGTCTAGCGTTGTGGTTGTTGCCTAGTGCGATGACATTGAACCAATATGTCTAGAAAATATATTGAGACTAGTAGAACATTTAGACTGTATTAGGTTGTAGCTAAGGCAATAAGCCCTCAGATGCCTATGGCAAGGGGGTGATCTCCTAGGTAGTAAGGTCGAAATGTCTAGTGTTATGGGAGAAAAATGAGTTTTAATGCTTAAAATGCATACAATGTGATTTGGGAGAGTCTCAAAGAGGTTGGAAGGCCTGGCATACATACAGTGTGATATGGAAGAGTCCCGAATAGGTAGTGAGGCCTAAGAAACCCCATGCTATGAGAATGGACTAGTGAGTCCTGTTTTAAATGCTACATATCGTGTACTAAATGAATAAGAATGCTAAGTGGTGATTACTGAATACTATCTGAGGTTGTGTTAAGAATATGATTGTTTAGTTAAATGCCCTATGAGCTTGCAAATGAAAGAAATAGCTAGAATAAAAGAGATAGACTGAGTGTTTATAGATGATTCCCTGAGTTACAACTAGTGTTATATGATGTCCAAATTTCAAGGATGAAATTTATTGAACCAGGGGAGAGCTATAATATCCCAAATTATGGGCCTAAAAAATTAAGAATAAGCGTATATCAGGAAGACTACTAGGCACATGTTTGGTCAGAGTCCCAAGGATATTTAAGAAATAGAATGCTTTTTCGAGACAATATTCAAGTAAAGAACGAGTCTCTAGGTACATGAGGCTCATAGTGCATAAATTTGTAGAAATGATTTATTTTAATAAGTCATAAAATATAAGGGTAAAATGACAATTTTTCCATAAAACAGGAAATAATTATTTTCCCCTTAATATTCCTAATAATTTCAGCAAATGGGAATTTAAAAGATGGAAATGGCCACTTGGTAATTAATAAGCCTATTTTAAAATATTATTACCAAGGGAAAATCAAAGTTAGAAGAAAAGTCAACAATTTCAACTAAAGCTAATATTTGTAAGAAGCAACTTTCATTCCCTTTTCTCTTAGCCATTTTGTTTAAGACGCGGGGGGGGGGGGGGGGTAAAGGGAAATATATATATTTGTTGACTAGTATTGTTTCAAGGCGAAAATGCTTAGCCAATCACAAGCAAATAAATTGTTGTTGAAAAGTTAAAAGTGATTGTCATAAAGCAAAGTCCTGCATGCAAATTGAAAGGGTAATATGAGGAACCATTTCTATTACTTTTTCCTCTTATGTGCACGGTCAAATAAAGAAAGTAAGAGAAATGAAATATGTGGCCAAGATTAAATAAGAAAAGAAGTATAATTTTGGACCAATAAGAGGCATGCATATGTAAAGTAAGGAAGCAAGAAGAGATATAGTGACTTAATCTTAATTATTCTCTTCTATCTTCCTCATTTTCATGAAAAAAACCGAAAATAAAGAGAGAGAGAGTTTAGCCATATCTCAAGAACACAAGAAGCACAAAGGGTTAGGGTTTTCACAAATCTCAGGTAAGAACTTGTTAAACCTTCTGATTTTTTCCTCTAATCACTCTTTAACCTCTTCTAACCTCTTCTAATCCATTAAATCCTTGATTTTCAAGATAAATCAAAGGTGTAGAGAGAGAAAGAGTTGGAACCAAGAGGTAATCACCAAAACTTCATTCTCTTGACTTGTTTGGTGTTGCTCTTATTATTGTCGTTGGTAGATATAGTGATGTTTTCTCTTATTTTCAAATTATGGGCTGAAGCTAAATATAGGGGAAATTTTGTACAAATTTCCTCTAAACATGTCCACTTAGTGTTTAAGAAGCTAATCATATGATTAGAAGTAGAAAATAAAAGATTAAACAAGAGAAACCAAGAAACAAACATGATTCTCCTAAGAACCCTAATTTCTAACCTGTATATGGCGTAATAAAGGAGTGAGAATTTGGAAATTTTAATGCTTCCATTGGCTTTAGAAGGAAAAATTGTATAGTTATGAAAGTTTCATGATTTTTGGTTTCTTGTATATGAATTTGGAATTTTTAGAAGTTGAAGAGTAAATGTTGTTAATCTACCTTCTGAAAGCAGTTTGGTTGTAATGCATTTTTCATTAGTCAAATGATGTCTAAATCTTATGAAACTTTCTAGTCTAAGAGTAGACCTAACAAAATTTAATTTGATAGGTCATAATGGTCATTTGCATTTTTGTGTTAGAAGTTCTCTATTTTTAAAATTTAAGCATGAAAAACTAGCAATTCTAGAGTAGGGTCTAATAAAATGAAATTCTGAACTTATTTGAGTACATTTAACTTATGGCTATATTTTCCCATAAAATTAGACTTAAATAGGGTCACGCAACACTTAGAAACACGTCATTTATATTTTTCTTGATTTAGTTTTGAAGTTCAGTTAAGAAACTTGGTCATGGCCGAAACATTTCTAACCTGTTTTTGGCCATGACCAAGATCCAAAATTTTCAATATTTCATATTTTCTAAGAGGTGTTGATTGGTATGGTGTTTCTTAACCCCATAAGCCTTTGTTGGGACTTCCAAGGGTTACCTAAGTGACTCAAATGACAACCAACAGGCTAAGCTAAGAATAAATTAGCTTACATTATACTAGAGTATTGGATTACATAATAACTCATCATCCATAATTCTAATTATACGACTTGATGGCTGTCCGGAGTCTAAGACCTGCTCGAGCTCAAGAAACTAATTGGATATCGCTTAAGGGAAGCGACTAAGTAGTAACTTGTATTTCATTTGTTTATAAGATACATTGCATATTTTGTACATTCATCATAAATTGTCTGGCACATTCGGTGACACACGAGTGGGTGTCCGGGGTCGATTTCACGGGTATCACTTAGGGCCTTATGATATACCTAGCTCTATGATGATATGTGAATTGCATATTATGCAATGAATGTTGTTGTAATAATTTTGTTGTATGATGACTTTGTGACATGCTTTGTGTGTTGTATCTGTATGATTAACCACTTGTTATTACTACTGAGATTATATTGAATATTACCCTTTTTCTATAAACCAATTTATAGTATAGGTTGGTAGCTTAACAGGCAAGAGGGTAGACGCGGATAGCTAAAGGATGAAGCTACATAATCTATTTTCTATGTTAGTTGTCTATTGTTAGTTATGGATATTTTTGATATGTATATGATGTATATAACTTTATAACTTTGACGACAATATAATGGAATAACTAGTGAATGAACGGTAACCTTATATTTGGTTAGCATTTCCAAATGATAAAGGAACCATGACTAACATATGAAATGTGAGACTTAAGCAAAGAATTGCTCGCATACTCTGATATGGTGAAACTAAGAGTCGATGTGACTTTAGTGATGTAGTGAAACTTATGAAAATAATTGAATTTTTTTTACCCTCTAAACTTTAGGCTTAACTCCTGTGTTGGGATTAGGGATTTGTGAACGTTTTTAAAAGTTAGGCAATCCGACTTTGAATCCTTGTCTCACAAATGATTTTGCTACTCCTTTGCACTCATGTGGGGCTATTGGAAATAAGGTATTATAGAGTTGGTATCATAGTGCAAGTGGTTACAAAGTGGCTCTTAAGGCTTGCACTTATCCTTAAGTCTTGGCTTCTAGCCCTTAGAGATGTCTCTCCTATGGCGTAGTATGCACCTAGGAGAGTAAATCCCCTTGAGGAGGGGACAATACCTCCACCATGTCGACCCTGCAGTGGTGGGAGGCAGGGGTACTGAAACATCACCCTGGGATGGCAAGGGGCAAGGCCGTTACATGTTCGCTTCTACTTGAGGCTTTCCTACCAAATGGAGACATGTTTCTTGAGTTTTAGGGCTACAATTTTAACCTTATGCTCTTTAGGAATCTCTTTATTTTCAAAAATTCATTTGACCGTTTGAAGCTAATCGATGAATTCGCCTGACTAGAGTCTTCCTTCAAATTCAGGAATATCGACTTTAATATCATTAGAGCAGAAAGACTATTGTCAAGGACATTGGCGGAAATCAATGGATAATAAACTGTGCTACCAGAATCATCTTCTGAGTGTTCATTATGAGTTTCTACTAAAGCTCACTGTACTTCTATAGTAGTCTCCAGCTCCCGTAATCGGTGTCTTATCTCTTCTATCTCAATCTCAAGCATGTTCCTACGTCTTGGATGCATTTTATAGCAATATAGTGGTAGGTTTGGTGTTTCTTTCAAAAAGTTAAAGGGGTAAAATAGAAAATTTTATTCAATTAGGGCAAAAAGAGAAATTTTGGTAAAACTCCAGGGGTTAAAATTTAATTTAGGAAAGTTTAAGAGAAAAATGTAATTTTGACAAAATTCTGGGGCCAAAATGTAATTCATGAAATTTCAGGGAAAAAAGTGCAATTTTGACTAAATTATGGGGCCAAAATGTAATTTCAAAAAGTTTAGGGAAAATTGTGATTTTTACAATTATGGGGTCAACGTGTAATTTTTGGAAGTTTTACGAAGAAAATGTAATTTTCACAAAAAATGGGATCAAATTGCAATTTTGGAAAGTTTAGCTGACTATACAAGGTGACATGGTAGCCGTGACACTTGACACATCCTGATTGGATGATGTGGTGCTGACTATATAGTTGTTGCTGATATGGCTGATGACGTGGTCATTATTAGCCTCTGTCCAACGCATGACTGGCGAGTAGCTGCTGTTGACGGCATGTGGACTTTCGGTGGCAGCGCGTGGAGGCTCCTCTCAACAACGTCTGACTCCCTATGTTTTTCGACCTTTTGAACAAGATGGTGAGGTTAGTTTCATTGAATAATAACTGGAGATGTGACTTTCAAAGTTGGCTATTTTTTCGGTCACCGGATACTTTAGAACCTTTCTCTGATTCCAAAGTGGTACAGAAACCAAACACACAATATTTTGATTCGAATTGAGCTGTTTTACAATGCTATATAAACCCCTATTTATACTACTTAGGGGAGGAAAAAATGAAACATTAAATAAGAAAAGAAACAACAGGATAAGGAGATAAGCAAACAAGATGAGGAGATATGGAGCTACTTTCATTTGTCTTCCCTCTTAGTGGTTGCCAGCTCTTTTATTTTGTTCTCCCATTTCCGTTTTGAAACACCCTTCCTTATATTACCTCACCGGCTCTTAGTCCCATTATATCAGAGTAAGCGAGTGATTACATTAATAAACTAAAAGCCGTTGTCTTATTCATGCTAGAAAAATTCTCTTTATACATTAGAGGGGATTAGTTCTCTGCTTTAACAATACATGCTTATACATACACTCACAAATACCAAATCATTTATATCGAATACAAGCTAACGTCTTGCACTTCAAGCTTCACTTCAGCTTTATATCTCCTCCATGCATCTTCACCTGTCTAAAATGGTTGTTTGGGAGGAGTGAGATTCGAGAGAATCTCAGTAGCGAACAATATCACTATGCATATAGATATATATGAATGCATGTCATGCTTGCCTACCAAATTAGATGCCAACATAATGACATGTTGTGTGCTCGATGATATGATATACATATGGCCATTGCACAAATATAACAGAGCTTCACTACATCAAACATGCTCAACACAAACTGGCATAGCAGTCACGTACTCAATACAAGACATACATATCATATTCATGCAGGCAAGGTAAGTTCACTACCTATAGGACTTCAGTCCGTCCTCAATCCTTCGTCTTTGCTCTGGTTCGGGCACGTCCATCCATCGAGTCCTAAAATTCCAAATGCATTCAATGAGTATTACTCATCCATATAACATTTTAGACTCGTATTAGTTGATAACTTAGCCCGACTACGGTAAATTACCAAAATGCCCCTGGAAGCCCGGCCCCACTGTACTTTGACAGAATTTCTAACATGGGCCAATCCTACACAATTTTGTGTGTAGAATCTGTTTATGACTTGAGATTAGCCAAATTCAGGCCCAAATGACGAAAATACCTTTGTTTGCCCTTACTTATAGCCTTTTAAGGGCAATTCGGTCATTTCACCCTCTAGGCCTTTTCTCACTTTCCCTTCAACATAAACTCTACATGATTAACCCTTCTAA
Source organism: Albizia julibrissin (assembly GCA_037074505.1). NCBI lineage: Eukaryota > Viridiplantae > Streptophyta > Magnoliopsida > Fabales > Fabaceae > Albizia > Albizia julibrissin. The sequence goes on along the minus strand of CM073477.1, from coordinate 53,972,900 downwards.
ACTCAATGGAATCAACCAATTGATGAAATTCTAAGTCTATCCTCATAAACCATATAGGTAAGCCATTTTAGAGTTCTCAGGAAAGTTGTGTTAGTTCTTCCCTTTCTTTCTACTTTCTTACGTGCTTAGCCATTTAGACATCCATTGGACATCATTTCGATCCCCAAAAATCAAATAGAATGAGAGATGAATAATACCCTCCTCTCTAAATACTCAACAAATGACAACCGAAATGGTAGAAAGGAAGCTTGCGCTTACCTCTACACGTTTCTTAATTTGGTTCGGAATTATGGTGATGCTCCAGCCGGCGAGACGGCACCAACCACCTCTAAACGAGAAACTAAAACCATAGAATCAAAGCTTGGGATGAGTATAACAATGTTTGTACTGGGTACTTTGAGAGAAAATACCGTTTTGGATGAGTTCTGATGATATATAGTTTTCTCTCTGCTCTTATTCTCCGTCCGTCTCTCTCGATCTTTCGTTTCCTTTCTCGTTCTGATCTATTTTGTTTCTCTTTCCTTCTTTTCTCTTTTAATCCGATGAGAAAGAGGAAAATTAAGGATAAAGGATGATGATTAATTAAAATCATCTAAGTGGTCTTTACTCAATTAGTCCACCTATCACATTTCTTGCACAACAAGTTTCCATTCTCTTTTCCTTCATCATTCCACCAATATTAATGAGAATCATGAGAGTACAATTCACTCTCAAATTATCTCGTTATGCCACCTCAAGTGGTCTACCAAAGCCTTAAGCTTTTCCACTTGTTGACTTCCCTTGATAATAATTCACCCACTTGTATTTATTAATTACCAAGTAGTCATTTCCCTTCTTTTTAATTCCCATTCAAATCTAATCATTGGGAATATTAGGGAAATCCTCATTTCTCAACTTACAGCAAAAATACCATTTTGCCCGTACCCTTTATTTCTTTTAATATCCATAGATATTAAGGAATTTTGGGATAAATATACCATTCCTCCCTTAGACATTTGCTAAACCGGGGTCTAGTAGTCCATTAAATCCAGGCTAAATCCTAAGCCTCTTGTCCAAAATTCAAGGTATTACATTTCTCCCCCCGTTCAATAAATTTTGTCCTCAAAATTTGAACGCCATATGGTACAATTTGTACCTCCAAGAATCATCCTTAGACATTTAATCTACCCCTTTTCATTCTATAAATGGCACAATTTCCGGTCAGCCCTCCTTCTCGAAGCAACATGTAGCACCTTAGCCACTATCTTTCAACCTTGTCTTTTGACTAAGGATTGGTGCTTTACACAGGCACCCATATACCTGGTCAGCTCTTCCAGCCATAGTAGTCATAGGATGGCTAGCCTCTTACATCGTGTCAGTGTAGAAACTATCACTTTGTCTCACTCTTACCTAGTGAGAACCTCCGATCACGGTAGCAAATTACAGCCATCTTATCATTTAGCTCTTTCATTTGCAAGCTTATAAAGCATGCAACTCAAGAATCATATTCTTGAGACCAAATCTCATATAGCATTCTGCATTCATTATGTAGCACTCGCATTCATTCTATACCCAGTATGTAGCATTTAGCCCCAAGACCCTATGGTCTATTCTCACAGCGCTTAGTTTATGAGGCCTCACTGCCTCTTTGGGACTCCCTCCCGGATCACATTGTATGCATACTAGGCTTTCTAGCCTCCTTGGACTTTTCCCAAATCACATTATATGCACACCAAGCCTTATGGCTCATTTAACTACCACAGCGCTAGATTCTTCGGCTTTACAGCCTAGGGATTCACCCCCATGCCATAGGCATTTTAGGCTTACTGCCTCAGTTGCAATCTGGTGCAGTCTGAATGTTCTCCTAATCTCAATATATTTTAGACACACTCATCCAATGTCACCGTGCTAGGTAACAACCATAACACTTAGACATATATAGGTCTTGCAGCCCACGAACACTTGTCCTATGCAAACTTGCATATCGGGTCTTATTGCCTTGAGCTTCTTCTCGGCTCCATTCTTAATACATCTCATATTGCCAGCCTTAGGACTTACAAGCCTGCTAAGTTTATGGCTTCAGAACATACCGCTCATCATCTTTGCTAAATATAGCCCTCCCACTAGGCCCAACTGCAAAGCTACCCTCAATGGGCGCCCTCTATAGTGGTACGGGAGTCTGGCCCACACCCCCTAGCTCACTAGAACTGAGTGTGGCAAACTTATGAGATAACTATTCCCATCCAACTGGTCCATCATCTTGCCAGATGAGTATTCACTAGGCCTACACCCATTAGGCCCCGGCCCCAAGCTCACCCAGACTAACCGCATACAGGTGTAGCATTTGGCCCAACTGAACCCCCACTAGGAGCACAGAAGGCAAAACTTAACTGGCCGCCTAACCAGCTATCCCCCAAAGGAAATCTCCTCAAGTATCAAACATGCGATATTGGACACTTAAGCCGCGCTCGACAACTTTAACATCATTGAGTTAACTACTCATTTCAGGCTCTATCTCTTACTGCTAATCTCATTCACAGTCTTATGTAATGTTCATACAGCATGCTAAACAAACCATCATCATCACGATCATCTCATGAGTATCTCGTGCAATTCATAGACTGACATAGTGTTAGATAGGTTCTCTACCCCGTAGGGCAATTGTGTACAGTGCATATAAATTCAACTCATATACTGACATCACGCTAGACAGGTTCTCTACCCCGTAGGGCAATTGTATATAGTGCATACAAATAAAACTCGTATATTGACATCGCGCTAGACAGGTTCTTGGCCCCAAGGGACCACCATGTAACTCATGAATACTCATAAGGTCTTACTGCTTAGGGAATCACCCCTATGTCAAGGACATCACGGGACTTACAGCCTCGGGCCTCCGCTCATCAAGTCTAACTGCCTAAGGGCACGTGGCCCAAATAGGTCTTACTGTCTACCATATATTCATAACACAAATATACCTGATGGTAAACATATACATGCATAACCATTACATAGGATATGAGAGCAAGAGCTATTTAGCTTCACATTGCTAAACCTGTTCTTCCTCAATCTCTTTCATCATGCAGTGCTTGCAATTGATTGGGCCATACAACCCTTTTTCTCAAGGAAACTTATTTGATGGAAGACTCATTACAATATACTACTATTAAGAGTCAATGTCCCTGTAGCTCTACTCTCCAATTTTAACTTCATAGCGGTTTTACGCAATGGTTTGCCATCATGACGACTGCACACTATGGATCAACATCACGGTGGCTTCACACTACGGTACTACACTTGGTTCTTTACTCAGTCCCTTGAATGGTCAGTCCCTCCGATCTAACCCTCCATAGGTAGCCTTTTCCGATCAAATCTCCCCATAGATAGCCTTCTCTGATCAAAACTCCCTATAGGTAGCCCTTTCCGATCAGAATCTTCTACAGGTAGTTCTGTTCGGTTGGTTGCCTCCAAATGGAAGTACCATTGTAACCAATTCTGATCTCATAAGTCCTTTTCCTCTAGCAATTCTGTAGTCTACTCTCTCTCATCTGGGGTTAAGTCATTTGACTTTGATATTGATTATACCCTAGGAAATATTCATAACTCAAAGGGATAAGTCTATGATTAAGATCATTCCCTTATGCTAGATTTACAACTAGCAACTTCTAGACATATGTATGAGGTTTGTCATACCTTGTTGTACTGTACTTCAGTACCTCAAGCCCTTCAGGCTATCTCAGATTCCTGAAGAACTAATTCAACTTATTTCAATTGATTCTCGGAATATGGTTCAACTCTTAGAACCTCCATATCGCACCAAGCGATAATAATTTCCTCAAATTACCCAATAGGTACGCCAAGATTGAAAATCAATAGCACCTATTCCAACCTTCACGGTTCTGGGTAATATCATCAACCAATTATTGAAGGTTCATCATCTTCTACAAGGTTCATGAGGTTCTGACTTCTGTCATAAAATAGAACCAAAGTGCAACCTGATTATCATCTTGACCTAAGCACCATATTAGCTTATATCTGATCCAAACATGTTCTCAACCTTCAGTATCATCAATTCAGATCCTTTAGGATTGATGTACGGCATGATCATCACTCATCATGTATTACCATATATCATATCCACATACTTTTACCCCCACAGGTTACTAAGGATTATCTTTTAGCACGGAGAAATCTCAATACCATTACTATGCCTCAATTTCCATAACCCTGCAAGTAAACTTTTCTAAGCAGTACCTACTGCAGTAGAAAGGGTTTGGATTAAAGAACAATACTTACTTTTTATCTCTATGCCTCTAACCATTTCTTAGGTTATTTAGGAATCTCTATTCAAAGTTCCAACCTTTAAAACGGATCCTTGCTAAGCCCAACTGTAGCCCTACCCTTTATGGGTACCAGCTACAGCGACACGGGACTCCAATCGACAGGTAGCAAACTTATGTGGAATTTGTCCACAACATTTCTCTTTTAAGCACATGCTTAACCATAGAGTTCCAATGGGATTCAGGCATTAGTGCTAGCTTCATCTCATTTCATTTGTCACTGGGTATCGCTATCCTATAATACCTTACCCACCATGTGACATGTCAGAAAAGTCTCGTATAATGTACTAAAGTCTCCTATCAAGACATTACATAAAGTCACATTTCTATCTTCGGCAAACTGCCACTGAACTCGAGCCTGAACTCATGCACTCGAGTTCTAACCTAAAACTTGAGTCTTACCAGCCACACTCGAGTTTCGCTAGTTTTTCTTTGAGACTTAGCTGATATTGCAGCCTTGCACATGCCATAGAGGCTTGCACTTGAGTTGCCCATGACACACTCGAGTTCTTATGCACTTTAAGTTCTAAAAAATGCACTCGAGTTTGTCTGCACTTTAAGTTCTCAAAAATGCACTCGAGTTCATCTGCACTTCAAGTTCTCAAGAATGCACTCGAGTTCATTTGCACTTCAAGTTCCCAAAAATGCACTCCAGTTTATCTGCACTTCAAGTTCTCAAAAACGCACTTGAGTTCATCTGCACTTCAAGTTCTCAAAAACACACTCGAGTTCATCTGAACTCGAGTTCTGGAAGTGCAAGATGAGAGTTTGTTCCCGAGAGGTTTCCAATCGTAAGAATAGAAGACGCACTTGAGTTTATCAACATGAACTCAAGTTTTGACCCCATTTTGTACTCGAGTTCGCACTTTTTGCCCTTAAGAATTCTTGACCGAGAGCACTTTTCTACCAGAGAATGACCCATGAACTCGAGTTCATCAGCTATTCCAAGTTGATAAACACTTTAGAAACCATTCTGAATCAACTCCAATTACACCCATATGCTACCTAATCCTTGTTCTTCCATTGATTTTCTTTCCTCAGTATAGTTCCTCTACTATACCTTCTATCATAACCAAGGATTAGTACAATCAATATAAGAAGAGAACTTCTAGCAAATTCCATTATTGCCAGAATCAACACTCTCATGACCCTAGCAACTATCCATCATTGCTAGAATCATTGCTCTGATACCACCAAATGAAACACCCTTCCTTACATTACCTCACCGGCTCTTAGTTCCATTATATCAGAGTAAGCGAGCGATTACTTTAATAAACTAAAATCCGTTTTTCTTATTCATGCTAGAAAGATTCTCTTTATACATTAGAGGGGATCAGTTCTCTGCTTTAACAATACATGCTTATACATACACTCACACATGCTAAATCATTTATACCGAATACAAGCTAACGTCTTGTGCTACAAGCTTCACTTCAACTTCATATCTCCTCCATGCATCTTCATACATCTTCACCTGTCTAAAATGGTTGTTTGGGAGGAGTGATATTTGAGAGAATCTTAGTAGCGAACAATACCACTATGCATATAAATATATATGAATGCATGTCATGCATGCCTACCAAATTAGATGCCAATATAATGACATGCTGCGTGCTCGATGATATGACATACATATGGCCATTGCAAAAATATAACAGAGTTTCACTACATAAAACATGTTCAACACAAACCGGCATATCAGTCACATACTCAATACAAGACATACATATCATATACATGCAGGAAAGGTAAGTTCACTACCTATAGGACTTCAGTCCGTCCTCAATCATTCGTCTTTGCTCTTGTTCGGGCACATCCATCTATCGAGTTCGAGAATTCCAAATGCATTCAATGAGTATTACTCATCCATATAACATTCTAGACTCGTTTTAGTTGATAACTTAGCCTGATTACGGTAAATTACCAAAATGCCCCTGGAAGCCTGACCCCACTGTACTTTGACAGAATTTCTAACATAGGCTAATCCTACACAATTTCGCGTGTAGAATCTGTTTATGACTTCAGATTAGTCAAATTCAGACCCAAATGATGAAAATAGCCCTTACATAGAGCCTTTTAAGGGCAATTCGGTCATTTCACCCTCTAAGCCTTTTCTCACTTTCTCTTACACATGAACCCCACATGATTAGCCCTTCTAAACTCAATGGAATCAACTAATTGAAAAAATTCCAAGTCTATCCTCATAAACCATATAGGTCAGCCATTTTAGAGTTCTCGGGAAAGTTGTGTCAGTTCTTCCCTTTCTTTATCTTAATATCTTCCTTTCTACTTATCCTTACGTGCTTAGCTGTTTAGACATCCATTGGACATCATTTTAGCCCCCAAAATATAAATAGAATGAAAGATGAACAATACTCTTCTCTCTAAATACTTATCCAAACGACAAACTGAAATGGTAGAAAGGAAGCTTACGCTCACCTCTACACGCTTCTGAATTCGGTTCGGAATTTCGATGACGCTCCAGCCGGTGAGACAGCACTAACCACCTCCAAACGAGAAACCAAAACCATATAATCAAAGCTTAGGATGAGTAGAACAATGTTTGTACTGGGTACTTTGAGAGAAAACGCCATTTTGGACGAGTTCCGGCGATATATAGTTTTCTCTCTCTTCTCTTTCTCCTCTCATTCTCCGTTCGTCTCTCTCGTTCTTTCGTTTCCTTTCTCATTATAATACATTCTATTTATCTTTCCTTCTTTTATCTTTTAATCCGATGAGAAAGAGGAAAATTAAGGATGAATGATGATGATTAATCAAAATCATCTAGGTGGCCTTTACTTAATTAGTCCACCTATCACATTTCTTGTACAACAAGCTTCCCTATTCTTTTCCTTCATCATTTCACCAATATTAATGAGAATTATGATAGTATAATTCACTCTCAAATTATCCCATTATGCTACCTCAAGTGGTCTACCAAAGCCTTAAGCTTTTCTACTTATTGACTTTCCTTGATAATAATTCACCCACTTGGGCTTATTAATTACCAAGTAGTCATTTCCCTCCTTTTTAATTCCCATTCAACTCTAATCATTGGGAATATTAGGGAAAAATCCTCATTTCTCAACTTATGGAAAAATTACCATTTTTCCCTCATCCTTTATTTATTTTAATATCCAAAGATATTAAGGAATTTTGGGATAAATATACCATTTCTCACTTGGACATTTGCTAAACTGGGGTTTAGTAGTTCATTAAATTCAGGCTTAATCCTAAGTCTCTTGTCCTAAAATTCAGGGTATTACACGTTTCATCGGAGGTGTTAGATTTATGACCCGTATATATGACTAAGCTAGACAATGATGAAGTAGCAGTGAGCAGTTGAGTTGATGTGGGTATGAAATGTGAAGTTCCTCATAAAGAGGATTTTCCAAGGGCGAATTAAAGGAACTCGTATGACATTAAGGTAACCTACTTGGTAGAGAACCTCATATCGAAGGTCATATAGTCTATGTATTCGAAGAACCTCACAAATCAATCAAAGCCAAAGTAACGATCTTCAAACTAATAAGGGTCAAGCGGTTGTAAGTTGTTGTGCTCCACAATAATTGTACTAGTAGTACGAGTAGCTTGATCGTATTCTATAGTAAAATCAACCTTTCCTATAGCGATATGAAGGAGATAAAGACCTTCTCGAAACCACCCATGTAGTAGATGATAGAAGGCTACTTCATGAAATTGCACAAACATTCTTTCTTGTTCTATGATAAAAAACTTGAAAGGATGTTGCTGAGTGTGTAAAACAGAGTGTGATTGTCGGAGATAAATAGTAGGATGATGCTAAGCATGAAGGCATTCAGAGGAACCTCCCAAGTAACCTACATATCCTCCCAATACAAAGCTTGAAATGAGGATATTAATGACTAGGTAATTAGGAGTGACACCTCATGATAGGTATATAAATAGGCTTATAATGACTTAGGTGGAAACGTTGATTAAACAAGGTAGATGAGTTAAGAAAAGTCAAGCAGTGCTTAGCATGTATAAGGCTGGGGAGTAATTCACTAGAGTAAAAGTATTATCATGGTAAGAGAGGGTAAAGACACGTCTATGGAAGCAGAGTGAAGTAATAACTGACATTTAGGAAAATGTTGAAAGATGAATCTGTGGCTAAGGTGAAAGAGCATTTTCGGGTTTGAGGATTCAATGATGTTGGGTAAGTATTGGGTTAGATTGGAGGGGACGTGGAAACATCAAAGAAAGACATGAAGGTGTTAGTAAGGAGGCCCAGGTTTGGGACAAACGAAAGCATAAGAGGCTCTACGTTTGGGTTTCAAAATAAGGGAGTTAGTTTAGGAGGGCCGAAAGTGTAGATTGGGAAGGTTCAATTTTTAAGTGTACAAGGTTTGTACACACAATACTTACCCTAATGGAAGGTGATGTGGGAAGAGACAAGTCTTATTGTTGAATATGGGGTGGTGAGAATATTGAGCTGGAAGGAGTGTGAACACTGTTCCAAAGTATGACTAAGAAGGCTATAACGTTCATAGAGGCTGTTAATTTGTTCTAGAATATAGGTAAGATACACCAACAACTTACTCATGGGTAGTTAGATTGGTGGTAAGCAAGGTAAGTGAGCCTTTAATTGGCAAACCTAGACACATATTCCTGATTGATGGAACTTACTATTCATCATGAGTTACGCATTCTTTAAATGGCTTAAAAAGTGTTAAACTAGTAATATTGGAGAGGAAATAAACTGGACCTTTATTAGTGAAATGAAAAAAGTCAAATATACAAAGGAAACATGCTTACTTATATAGAACCCTATCCAAGAATACTTGCAATAAAGAATATCAAGAAAATATAGGAATATACTCCCTAAATACACATCACCTAACTTAGTATCCTAAATAATATTCCCCCTCAAGTTAGGAATAAACAAGTTTAAAGTTCTTAACTTGCCTAACAGATATTGATGTGCTTACTTTCTAAAGATGTTAGCCAATTGTTCTAAAAACCGAACATGTCTTAAATCTAGTATTCCTTGCAATAGCTTTTCTCTCATTAAGTGACAATCTATCTCAATGTGTTTTGTCCTTTTATGAAAGATTGGATTATTTGCTATGTGAATAGGAGCTTTACTATCGCAAAAGACTACTGCAGGCTCTATATTTATTACATTTAAATCTTTCAACAATCCCAACGGCCATACAATCTCAGCTGTTACATGCCTCAAAGCCTTGTACTTAGCTTCAGTTGATGAAGTAGACATCGTACTTTGCTTCTTTAACTTCCATGACACAAAAGAGCTTTTGAGCTTAATCGCATAACTTGTGACTGACCTTCTACTATCCTCACATGTTTCCCAGTCTGAATCAGAATAATATTCCAGCACCACTGCTGGAAGATAGCAGAATTCCCAGACCAATCATTTCCTTAAGATAATGGAATACTTTATGAATTGTTGTCATATGAGATTGCCTTGCCTTGACCAAAAGCTGACTCAGTACCTGCATAATATAACATATATTAGGTCTAGTCACAGTCAAATAAGATAAATGTCTAACTAAATTTCTATGTGACTTAGAATTTTCTAATAGGTCATAAACTTTCTCAGATTCCTCTTTCTTTGCCTTCCCTATCTTCTCCTTTATAGGCCTAGGATTTTCAACCAACTTTAAGTTTTGCTTCATTGGAGTGGTAGCATGCATTATTGCACTTAAACATGTGTCATTCAGTAAGTCAAGAACATATTTACATTGTTTCAGCACTATCCCTTTTGGTGATCTAGCAATTTCCAATCCTAGAAAATATTTAGCTACACCCAAATCCTTTATTTTAAATTGGCCATGCAAATGTTTCTTAGTTATTCCTATCTCCTTATGACAACTGCCAGTTATAATCAAATCATCAACATAAACTAATACAACAATTATAAGACTCTCTCTTTGTTTAAAAAATAAATAATAATAATGGAAACTCTGTTTAAAACCTCACTTTATCAATGTTTGGGTGAGCTTGATATTCCATTGTCTTGATGTTTGTTTCAACCTATATAAAGAATTTGTCAATTTACACACTTTATGCTCTCCCATCTTGCCAAACCCTTCAGGAATCTTCATATATACTTCCTTGTGGATATCTCCATGGAGGAAGGCATTATTCATGTCTATTTTGAATAGTTCCCATCCATTTACAGCCACAAAGGTAAGCACTACTCTCAACATTAACATTTTCAGAACTGGTGAAAAGGTCTCATAGCAATCCACTTCTTCTTTCTGAGTGTACCATTTTGGTATGAGTCGTACTTTGAGTTTGGCCACCCCACTATTCGAGTCATACTTGACTTTGTAAACCCATTTTCAACCAATGGGAATCTTTTCGGGTGGTAAGTCAACAATCTTCTATGTATGATTAGATGCTAGTACTTTAATATCCTCCTTTATATCATCTACCCATCATTTATCCTTCAGAAATTCCTCAAAGCAGCTAGGTTCAAAAACAACATCAGTAGAACTCAAAAAATGTATATAAGATAATGATAAATGGGAGTATGTAACATAATTTTCAATACGATACACATGATATGCAAGATTTCCCTATTTAATAACTGCTGCCTTCTGTGTAACCCCCTATTTTTTCTAGTCAAAAGTGACTGAGCCAGAATTACTAGCTGTTTATGGAGGTACAAGTATTGTTGGTGTAGTTTCTGGAAGTGCTGGTGTTGAATTAGTGTAATCATAATCTCGAAGTCATGTAGGGACCTTTCTTTCTCTCATGGATTACCTTTAAGAAGGTGCTACTGGATCTAGTATTCTAATTTCAACAGGTTGTAGTGCTGCCTCATTCTTGTTCTCCTATCTTAATGGCACAAAAATCCTCTCAGTCATATAATGATAAGTCAGATTGTTTCAAAATATCTCCCCTTGATTTCAAGGGCTCTTCCCCTAGATTATGGTGCTTTTTTTCTTGAAAAGGAAATCTCCCTTCAATAAAAGAGACATGTCGACTTACCATCATTATTTTAGCTCTCAAATTATAGAGTATATAACCCTTTTGAGTGGTGGGATATCCTATAATCACATAAGGATTAGGCTTAGGTTGAAATTTATCTAAATCATGCAGTTTATTTGCAAACGACACACATCCAAAGCTTCTTAAGTATCCCAAAGAAGGTAGTTTTCTATAAAGTATTTGATAAGGAGATTTAAAAACATGCAACTATAAAGGTGTTTTATTGATTAGATATGCAATAACCTTAATATATTCTCACCAAAAAAACTATAGGAATTCATGTCTCTAACATTAAACATTTAGTGACTTCTAATAAATGTCTATGTTTCCTTTCTACAACTCCATTTTGCTGAGGAGTATAAGGACAAAACGTTTGATGTAAAATTCCTCTTTCATTGAATAAAGACCTCATCCTTGCATGAAAAAATTCCAGGCCATTATCACTTCTAACCTTTTTTAATGTTAGTTCCATATTGAGTAGATACATAGGTTAGAAAATTTTTGACATGTACAAAGCTATCTAATTTATTAGCCTTAAGGAATATCCATACTCCATGGGAAAAATCATTAATAATAGTCAAAAAATACCTAAATCCTTAACGTATGGGTTCCTTATAAAGGCCCCAAACATCAACATGAATTAATTCAAAACGACGAGTAGATTTAATTACACTAACTAGAAAAGGAAGCTGAATTTGTCTAGATTGTACACAAACTTCACAATTATTATTATCAAAATTATTAATATGTTCTTTTATTTCATGTAAATGCTTGAATACACGTGAAGAGGTATGTCCTAATCTGTTATGCCAAACATCAAGAGTATGTGTTTTCAATGAGCAAATGTATTGAATTGTACAAATAATAGAATTTTGAACATTAGTAAGGAAATTGAGATCTATTTTGCTTTACAACACATAAATCCCATAAAATAATCTACCAATTGCCTTGATCTTCCCAGTTAAGATGTCCTGCAAAATAGAAACATTAGGGAAAAACAAAGGAAGGAAGTTTTCATGTTGAGTTAATTGTGATATAGACACCAAGTTGAAGTTTAGCCCAGGTACAAACAAGACATCTTTTAACACCATATTATTTTCGACATTAATATTCCTTATGTGTGTAACTATAAGCCTTTATGCATTAGGGACTCTAATTCCTTTAATTAATCCCTAATATGGTTTATAATTGTACAAAAAAAATGCCAAATTACTAACTATATGAGTTGTAGCACCATAATCAAGAAACCAAAGAGGAGTAAAATTTACTAAACTGAGCAAGCTTGGAGTAGTCCCAATGGCACCTATAGTAGTGCCTGCTGAGTCTTTAAACGATCTCTTTCTTTGTAGCTTGGGAATTCCTTTCAAGCATATGCAGCAAGCTGCTCATATTATTGAGTGGGTGAGATTAGGCGTTAATATTTCATTTGTCCCTGAGGAGCTGAATACAAAATTGTTCTGATTTCCTTGATCCTTTCCTTAATCCGTTAATGGATAAGGTTTCCAATTTGGTAGAAGACCAATAAGATGAAAATATTAGTCCCTTTTATGTCCCTTTCGGTCGCAGTGAGAATATTCATCCAAAGTGCCTCCTCTACTTTGAATTCCTTCCCTGTCTCTTCCTCATCCTCCCCTACCTCCTTGGGACAGCATTACCATACTTTCAATAGAGGAATTAGCAAGATTAGGGGCTAAAGAGAACTGAGCTTCTTATTGGCAGATTACAAAGTATGCTTAGTTCATTATTAGCAGAGGATACAGGAGCAAATTTTGGCTATGCCCCTGATGGTATGTCTCATTAAGGCCCATCAGAATTTGGAATAATCCTTGCTTCTAAATGATTTTTATATAAGCTTGAGAGGTAGCATACTCGCAAGACGGAAGGATAATAAGACTATCATATTCTTCCCATAAGTCCTTCAATTTGGAATAATATGGGGACACAAAAAGTGAACCTTGCGTCATAGTGTTGAGAGAATGATGAAGATTGAAAATCTTAGTCCTATAAAATATTCCCTAACGTTCTTTGAGATCAGCCGAAACTGATCGTACGTTATCTGAAAACAGTGAGTCCTCTAAAAATTGATTTGTCCACAAAATTGATCAACCAAGAGAGTACTATAACATTGCAATGATCCCAAATGGGTCAGAGCTCAGATGTTTGCATTTCCCTAGTATAAGTGACATCCACAAAAAATTCTTACCTAACAAAGCTATACGCATGGTTTGAATCCAAGTAGGGTAATTGTTGGATCTAATAAGCACAACAGAGACAAGAATAAGGCCATGTCTATTTGATGGGTGGAGCTAGAGCGAATGATTGAACCCAAAGTTAGTGGTGTTAGCTTTTGGCATAGAGTTAGCTATTAGTAACAGTAAAGAACTAAACAATGCATATGAAAAATTAATAAAATAAAAAAATCACTACAACAAATAATAGATTTAATGACACACATTAACAACCTTTTTTTGAAAACAGAAGTTAAAAATGAGGCTGTGGAATAAAATTAATGACTGTTTAAAGAAAAACAATAATGGAAACCTTAACTTTCAACGAATGTTTTACTAAAACAGTCGTTAAATCATGACATAAAGGGTGGCAATTTTTTTCTTATTTTCAGTTAAAATGACTATTTAATTTAACAGTTGTCGAATCTCTTAATAAGAATGATGTCTGGCACAGTTGGCAAGAGCCTTTGCATATTTTCCTGATATTAATGGTTTGATTCTCTATCACCCCTTTAATATTTTTTCTTATTTAGAGATACAATGACTATTTTATGTAAAACAATCGTTAAGTATCAATGTCTCATTTCTTTGCACAGCTACTAAGCCTTCGGGAATTTTCCTTAAGGTCTTATGTTCGAGACTACCATAACCCTTTTTTTATTTTTTTTCTTTCAGTTCCAACGACTGCTTTTGTAAAATAGTTGTTGAATATCTCAACGTATGGTCTCTTGGCCCAACTAGCTGAGCCTTTTAAAATTTTTCTTAAGGTCCTATTTTCGAACCTCCCATCACCGCTCTCTATTTCTTTTTTCTTAGAGTTACAACAATCGGCTTAAGCAAAACAGTCGTTAAATCTTGTTTCTTTTAATTTAGTGAGGCATTTTACAGGTTTTTTTGGGGAGATGCGGTGACTTAGATCAGTAAACCCTCCCCCTTTGTTCCTCCTCTCTTCCTCACTTCTTTCTCACTTAGCTCACCTCCTTCTCCTGCCCCCTCTCCGACCTCACTGAACCTCAAGTTCCAACTGTGGCTCCGTCCCCCTCTCTCACGCACCACACTCTGGGTTTCTCTCACACATCCTTCTCCCTTACACTCTCTAGGTAAATCACAAGAATCCCGCCAGTTCACATTGTCTCTACAATGTGACTCCGTCAGCTCCTCCAGTTGTTTTCTTGGTAAATCACAAGAATCCATTCATTTACGTTCTTTAGTTGTTTTATCTTTGTTGAAGTTTGAATGCTTGCATATATCTCCTGCTTGTTTTGTCATTCATTTTCAATTTCATTGCTCGATCTTACTCCAAGTTTTGTTTGATTTACTTAAATCCGATCTGGTTTCTATACTGTTTTTGTTAATCATTTGCTAAATTTAACAATGGTGATTATCGAGTGGGCTACTAAAGTTCAATTTATATTGACATTCTATTGATTATTTTGAAGGTCTGAGAAGGGTATCCCATGGGAGACATATATGAGCACCAAGTTGATCTCAGGCACAAGCCTTCAGCTCTTAAGGTGCTATGATCACAAATCACAAAGTCAAAGAGCACAATTGTTGGATGATGTACTTGCTACTAAAAATTATTCAATTTTTTCTTCCATTTTAGTGTCAAGTTCAGCTTACTACCAAGTTTATTTTATTTTCCTTAATTTCCAAAAATGGATTTTCTTGAAGTAGATCTATGAATCTTTCCTAACTTTACATTCTAATAATATTGAAATTTCAAGTTCATTATCATAGGATGATCCAACTTACGTACCTGTGTTTGTTCATGTTTTGCATGATATACATAAAGATGAGACAGTGGAATACGTTCTGGCCTTAATAGATGAAATGCTTACAGGTAACTTGATAAAATCGGTCTTTTGTTTGTTTATGCATTATAACCAGCTGCATGACCTTTTATTCATTCCCTTTTGCAGCAAATCCAAAAAGAGAAAGGCTGTTTCATGATAAGTCCCTTGTAGATGAGGACGCCTATGAAACTTTCTTAAGTTAAGTGATTAAAATAAATTCAAAAGCTTAATTATTAACTTTTTTCTAGTTTTGAAAATGATGGAATCTCACTTCTTTGTTTGCATTTACTCTTCTATCACATTTTTAAGTTTTTGATAATCTCCTCTCACTGTAAATGTCATCATTTTGTTTAATCAATGAAGTATAAATGTGGCATTTCTCAACTTAGAGGCCACTTCTAGGTTTCACTTGGAGGGAATAATATCATGCTTTAACTGGATATGAACATACTAGCTTTCCATTCTAGTTTATTTCTTTTCAATACTCCAACTGCATAAGACCTAACAAAATGAATTTTTGATCTTTTAAATTTTTCATGGCCCAGGACAACTAAAATTGGTCCCCACAGCAATGCATGTGTTCGTGTATAAATAGAAAATGTGTTGCCATCATCACTATAGTAACTTTTACATTGCACTTTTAAGAGAGGGTGGATTGATTATTTATTTCTACAGTTTTTTTCTCCCAGATGATTTTTAAAAATTTGATCAGTAATAAGATTTATTTACTCATGATTAAGATAATGTCACTTGATTTTTATCATCTTATTTATTTATCTTCTACTTTAAAATTTTGAAATAACAATATTATCCATCTTTCATATTGCTTTGGAAAGGAAATTGGTTCATACAAGAGAAAAGTTATAAGATCCTTGCTTTAATACTTAGGTAAAACAGCTAAGACTTACATTAAGTTGCAGGTTTTATTGTGTAAGTTATTGTTATAGTAATTTTAATTTTCAACCACTTTGTCAATGTAGTGTGAGGCCAAAAAATCAGGACAGTAGTATTACAAATGGAGAAGCATCAAAATCAAAGAAGCCATTTATTACTATTGATGATGGTTTAAAAGAATTGGTAAAATGGCTTTGTGAACAGCTATTTCATTCTGAAACTTAAATTCCTTTCCATTCTTTTGTCAAATGCAAGTGACCAGCTGAAAAACGTGATTTGGTGGATTGTTAATCACTTCAAGATATATTAAAGTCTTTCCCAGAGTAATGTGCTTGCTTCTGAGAGACTTTCAAATATTAGATAGAATTATAACAGAATTGAAAATTGTAACCAATTATTTGTTATGTAACTTAGTTGGTTTGTATATTATATTATGTACATAATTAGGGTCCTTACATTGTATATAAACAGTATCACTATGATAATAATCTGATTCATTCTTTCCCAAATAATATTTTGTTACATGGTATCTATAATACCCCGAATTTTGGGATTAAAGGCTGGAGATTAAGCCTAGATTTAGTGGACTACTAGACCCCGGTTTAGCAGATGTTCTAGTGGGATATGGTTTATATCCCAAAATTCCTTAAAATCTTTGGATATTAAAATGGAAATAAAAGGTGAGGGCAAAATGGTAATTTTTCCATAAGCTGAGAAACAATGATTTTTCCCTAATATTCCCAATGATTTGAGTTGGATGGGAATTAAAAGGAGGGAAATGATTACTTGGTAATTAATGAAGCCATGTTGGTAATTATTATAAAGTAAAGTCAATAAGTGGAAAAGCTTAAGGCTTTGGTGGACTACTTGAGGTGGTATAATGAGATAATTAGAGAGTGAATTATACTCTCTTATTTCTCATTAATATTAATGGGATGATGAAGGAAAAGAGAAAGGAAACTTGCTATGCAAGAAATGAGATAGGTGAACTAATTGAGTAAAGGCCACCAGATGATTTTAATTAATCATCACCCTTCATCATCAATTCTCATTATTTCCTGCGGTTAGATTAAAAGGGAAAGGAAAGAGAAACATATCAGAACGGATGAGAATGAGAATGAAAGAACGAGAACGCGGACGGAACGAGAGGAGAGAGAGAAGACAGAGAAAGCTTGTATTGGCAGGAACTCGTCCGAAACGGCGTTTTCTCTCGAAATATCCAATACAAATGTTCTTCTACTCATCTCGAGCTTTGATTCTATGGTTTCAGATTCTCGTTTGGAGATGGTTGGTGCCGTCTCGCTGACCAGAGTGGCGCCAGAATTCAGAATCGAATTCAGAAGCGGGTAGAGGTAAGCGTGTGCTACCTTTCAGCGTGTGCTACCTTTCTACCATTTCGGTTTATCATTTGGATGAGTATTTTGGAAGTAGTGTACTGTTCATCCCTCATTCTATTCATGTTTTAGGAGCCGAAATGATGTCCAATGGATGTTTAAACGGCTAATAATGTAATAAGGAGTAGAAAGGAGGATATTAAATCAAAGAAAGGGAAGAACCGACACAACTTTCCTGAGAACTCTATAATGGCTGCCCTATATGGTTTATGAGGGTAGAGTTGGAATTTCATCGATTGGATGATTCCATTGAGTTCAGAAGGGCAAATTGTATAGGGTTCATGTTGATGAGAAAGTGAGAAAAGGCCTAGAGGGTGAAATGACCGAATTACCCCTTTTGGCTCTATGTAAGGGCTATCAAGGGTATTTCCATCATTCGAGCCTAAATTTGACTGATATGAAGTCATAGATGAATTCTACATGTGAAACTGTGTAGGATTGGCCCATGTTGTAATTTCTGTAAAAGTACAGTCAGGCCGGGCTTTCGGGGGTATTTTGGTAATTTAGCATAATTGGGCTAAGTTATTAACTAATACGAGTCTATAATGTTATATGGATGAGTAATGACTCATTAAATGTATTTGGATGGAATTCTAGGACTCAATGAAGGATGGTGCTCGAACCGGAGCAAAGACGAAGGATTGAGGACGGATGTGAAGTCCGACAGGTAGTGGACTTACCTTTCCAGCATATGTATGATATGTATGTCTTGCATTGATTATGTGACTGCTTTGCCTTTTCGTGTTGAACATGTTGATTGATTGAAGCTCTGTTATATTTTTGCAATGACCATATGTATGTCATAACATCGAGCATGCAGCATATCATTATGTTGGCATCAGATTTGGTAGGCAAGCATGTCATGCATTCATATGTATCTACCATGCATAGTGGTACTGTTCGCTAATGAGATTCTCTCGAATCTCACTCCTCCCAAACAACCATTTTAGACAGGTTGAAGAGTGGCTGGAGAAGTGCACGGAGGAGATATAGAGACGTGAAGTGAATAGGAGGCTGTAGTGCGGGGCACTACTTTTTGTATTTCATATATGTGTGTGTATATGGATGTATGTGTATGTATGAATGTTGTATAAGCAAAGGACCACTCTAGTGTAAAGTATGATGAACGGCTTTTAGTTTATTTACATATCTACTCGCATACATTGATTTAATGGAACTAAGAGCCGGTAAGGTAATGTAAGGAAGGGTGTCACATTTGGTGGTATTAGAGCATAAGACGGATTTATGCTCATATGTGACGGTCCTTACAGTATCAGTTTGCTTTTCCTTTCTTCCTCATGCTCTCCGCTTCTCGGTTTGACCAACTCCCTTTCCTCTTTCTTCTCTACCCTTTTTCTTCTTGCTTCGTCTTTTCCTTGTAGCTTCCATGGCTTCTCAACCTTCTTCATCCCTGCTTACAAATCTGAACAACCCCTATTATATTCACCCTAATGAGAACCCTACCCTTGTCCTTGTCGCTTTGCCTCTCGATAGTTCCAACTACCATAGCTGCGCTCATGCTATGCGTTTGGCTGTGTCTCCAAAAATAAACTGAAGTTTATTGACGGATCTCTTCCTCAGCTGCCGATTGATGATCCTATATTTCCACTTTGGGAGCAGTGTAACCAATTGGTTCATGGTTGGCTTACCAAATCCCTGTCTCTAACTATTGCTCGTAGCACATTGTGGCTTGATTCGGCTTCTGACATTTGGCTTGATCTCAAATCTCACTATTCCCAATCTGATGTGTTTCAGATCACTGATTTGCAAGAGGAGATCTATAGCCTAAAACAAGGTACTCTCTCCGTTGGTTAGTTTTATACACGATTAATGATTTTATAGGATGAACTTTCCAACATTCGTCCTGTGAAGCCGTGTGACTGTGGTTCTATTTCTAGTGCTCTTACTCATCGTGAAGAAGATCACGTTATTCACTTTCTAAACGATAACGTTATCCCAAATCATGTTGCTCGATCCTCTTCCGTTGATGTCCAGAGTTTTTTCTTTGGTTCTTCAGCAAGGACGAGAGCTTTATGTTGCTCCTGAGCCTACGATTTTCATAGTTAAAGGTTCTTGTCCTCCTTCTACGGGTTTTAGATCCAAGTTTAGTAAACTTGACACCTATTGTGGCAAACCTCATCACATCGAAGAGACTTGCTATCAAAAACACGGTTTTCCTCCTGGCTTTAAGTTTCGGTCCTCTGGTACTTCTCCGTCGGTAAACAATCTTACTTCCACTGGTTCTAGTTCTGGTCCTATTGCTTCCTTTATCATGCCTCAATCCCCTTCCTTTATGCTTCCTCAACTTTCCAAGGATAAATTTCAGTGTCTTCTTCAGCTTTTGGATTAGCCTGTTTCACCCATTCTTTCAGTCACTATAATCACCTTTCCACTACTCCTCTTTTAGCCATAGGTATGTCTTATTCCGTTTCTTCTCATTTCAGTGCTTGGATCTTAGATTCTGGCACCATCAATCATGTTTGTTGTTTATTAGCCTTATTTACTTTCTATACATCTATTTCCCCCATTTTGGTTAGTCTTCCTATTGGTGCACATACCTCTACTGCAATATCTACTACTGTTGTTTTATCCTTTCATTTGACTCTGTCTAATGTCTTGTATCTTCTAGCTTTCACATTTAATATCCTTTCTGTCTCCCGGCTAACCTTATGTTTAGATTGTTCACTTACTTTTACTTCCAATCTTTGTTAGATCTACTTACACCAACCTTTGATGATGATTGGTACAGCTAGTTTTCTCAATGGGCTTTACTTGTTGAATGCAGATAAGATGACTTCTATTTCTTCCTCCCAGGTTCTTTCAACATCTACCAAATCTGATTTAGCTTCTATCCTTTGGCACCTTTGTTTAGGCCTTTTATCGAATAATGCCCTTTATGTTTTAAATAAGATTGTGTCTGATATAGCTTGTACATCTCTTTCGCTTCTATGCGATATATGCCATTTTACCAAACAGAAGAGGCTTTATTTTCCTGTAAGCACAGGTTCTTCTAATAACATCTTTGATTTGATACATTATAATATTTAGGGTCCCTATTCTTTCTGCTTAGGGTCATTGTTATTTTCTCACTATCATTGATGATTTTTCTCACTACACATGGCTTTTTCCTCTGCATATTAAATCAGAAGCACGAACCTATATTCAACATTTTTTAGCTTTAGTTCACACTTAATTTCAAACCTCTATTAAAATTTTAAGGTCTGATAATGGTTCAAAATTTTTAATGCCCCACTTTTATGCCTCTAAAGGCATCATACATCAAACATCGTGTGTTGCAACTCCCCAACAAAATGGTTTAGTGGAACGTAAGCATCAACATATTTTAAATGTTGCTAGGGATTTGCTTTTTCATTCTCATGTTCCTATTGCATACTGGTCCTTTGCTGTCTCTTATGCAGTCTACATCATTAACAGATTGCCAACACCCATTTTACACAACCTTACTCCCTTTTCACTTCTTTACGAGCATTATCCTTTTTATACTGATTTTAAAGTGATTGGGTCTTTATGTTATGCTTCTACTCTTACTCATAACCATCACAAATCTGGCTTACGAGCAAAAAAATGTATTTTCTTGGGATATCCCAATGGCTATAAGGCCTACATTTTACTTGATCTTTTCTCCAATCACATACTTTTGTCAAGAGATGTTGTTTTCCATGAACTTGTGTTCCCCATTAGTTCTTCTCTTGTTTCTTCTCCTTCCCCCACTCTTTCCACTGATTCCTCCATTCAATCTTTTCCCACTCTTTTTGATGACCCTTTATCTTCTGCCTCATCTAATTCTTCTTCCATTGATGTTACTTCTGCTTCGCCATTCTTTGCTACCTCATCCCTTCCTGCTCTGCCTTCTATTGACCCTCCTTTATGCTGTTATTCCCGTTCCTATCTCCCTCCATCTTATCTGCAGGACTATCATTGTGCCCTTCAACATACTACTGAATCATCATCATCCAAAGGTCTTCATAGGTATCCTCTTTGTAATGTTCTATCTTATTCTTCATTATCTCCTATTTATAGAAATTTTACATTAGCTATTAGTTCAGATTCAAATCCTAAAACCGATACCCAAGCTATTAAACATTCTGTTTGGAAAGAGGCCATGCATGCAGAGATACAAGCCTTTGAAAAGAATCAGATCTGGGAACTTGTTGAGTTACCGCCTGGTAAGCACACTATTGGATGCAAATGGGTTTTTAAAACTAAGTTTAAGGCTAATGGGGAGATTGAAAGGGCAGCTAAAGGCTACACCTAAACTAAGGGTATTGATTACTTTGATACTTTCTCTTAAGTAGCTAAGATGACTACTTTGCGTCTTTTACTTTCTATTGCAGCAGTAAAACATTGGCATCTTCATCAATTGGATGTCAACCATGCCTTTCTCCATGGAGATCTCCGTAAAGAAGTCTACATGGCTTTTCCTCAAGGATTCTTGGTTTCTCATCCTAACTTTGTTTTTAAATTGAATAAATCCCTATATGGTCTTAAACAGGCCCGTCGCCAATGGTACTCCAAATTGTCCGCTACTTTACTGTCATATGGTTATGTTCAGTTTTCTTCTGACCATTTTTATTCTACAAGGTTAAATCTACTTCTTTCACAACTATTTTGGTTTATGTTGATGATGTGGCCTTAGCTGGGAATGATATGACTGAAATATCTTCTCTCAAACACAAATTGCATACTACTTTTACTATCAATGATCTTGGAGAATTGTGCTATTTCTTGGGTCTAGAATTAGCTTGTTCTAAATCTGGCATTTTTTATCTCAACAGAAGTTTGCTTTAGAGTTGCTTGAAGATGCTGGTTATCTTGCTTGTAAACCAGCTTCCACACCTATGGATCCTCACTTGAAGCTCTCTTCCCTTCATGGTAACCCCTTGATAGATCCTTTGCCTTACAAAAAGCTGATTGGTAGTCTCCAATATTTGACAACTACCCGGCCAAACTTGAGTTTTGTCACCTAACAACTCAGCCAATTCATGTCTCAGCCTTATGACACTCACCTTCAGGCTGCTCACAGAATCCTACATTACTCAAATCATCTCCTGGTGCTGGTTTGTTTCTGTCTTCTGAATTTGATTTGAAGATAAGAGCCTTTAGCGATTTTGATTGGGCTAGTTGTGTGGATATGAGGCGTTCTATCACTGGGTTTGCTGTTTTCCTTGGTTCTTCTTTGGTTTCTTGGAAAGCCAAGAAGCAAGAAACGGTTTCTAAGTCTTCTTCTGAGGCTGAATATCGTGCTCTTTCTTCCACTACTTGTGAATTGCAATGGATCATTTATTTTCTTACTAATTTTGATATAAATCATATTGCTCCTGCTTTGTTATATTGTGATAATCAATCAGCTTTACATATTGCTGCCAACCCTATCTTTTATGAGAGAACTAAACACATTGAGTTGGATTGTCATTTAGTCAGGGAGAAGGTTCAAGCCAAGATTATCCGCCTTATGCCCGTCTGATCTTGTGATCAACTTACTGATGTGTTGACTAAACCTCTTTACCCTGCTCGGTTTCCTGATCACATTCTCAAGCTTGCGTGGGGGGGGTGTCAAGTATTAGTTAGAATTATAAAAAAATTGTAAATTGTAACCAATTATTTGTTATGTAACTTAGTTGGTTTGTATCTTATATATTTTGTACATAGTTAGGGTCCTTACATTGTATATAAATAGTATCACTATGATAATAAACTAATTCATTCTTTCCCAAATAATATTTCGTTACACTAAGATAAAAGTTTTATTTTTCGAATCAATGTGTTCAGTGTATTGAGTTACGTTATAAGAAAGCTCAATCTTTTTTACATTATATAAGATCCAGCAATTCCCTTGAAGTCTTTGTACAACTTCATGTTGTGGACTTTAGCAATGGAATATTCTAAAGGAAGTGGAAAATTCAAAGGATCAAGATTCAAGAGGTTATCCTAAATGTACAGCTCTCATTGTTAAAAATACAAGCGTGTGATTAAAAGCAAGCATGAAGTGGGCAAAGTCGCCTAATTTTAGCCTTGTCAAATAGCTAAATAAAACAAGTTAGTTCATTGATGCCGAATGGGAAGACAAATATTTTAATTATTATTTTTTGTTGATATCTACCTAATGTTTTTCCCTTTGTATTATTTTATTGGGATTAAGATTTCTATTATCACTACTACAGAAAAGGGATTTAACGTCACAATTAGGCGTCCCTTCTTTGAAAAGGGAAGTAAAAAGTGTACGCGGTGGCATTTACGTAAATAAAGAGAGACTTATTAATCTTTAGGCGTCCCTTCTTGAGAAGGGACGCCTAAAGGGTGCATGCCAGCCACGTGGCTGGCATGCAGCCAACATTAGGCGTCCCTTCTCTATGAAGGGACGCCTATTTATATGTTTAGGCGTCCCTTCTTAGAGAAGGGACGCCTAAACATATTTCCCTCCACATTTTCATCATTTCCCTCCATTCCTTTCGTCACTCTTCCTCCCTCTCTGATCAAAAACACTTAGCCTCCTTCCACCGAATATCCCTTCCACAGCTCTATCCCTCTTTCTTCATTTTCTCTCATCTCCTCCTTCTATCATCTCACTTCAATACTCACCCCCTGTATCTTTCTCTTCCGCCGCCTTACTAACTTGTTCCAGCGAGCTGATCAGCTGAGAAGGTATATATATATTACGGTACAGTTCGATCTCTTCTTTCTTTTTTTCCCGAACTAGCTAATCAGCTATCCCCACCAGTGAAAGCCTCATATTCCTTGATCTTTTCATTGTTTGCAGCATCGGAGCTCCCTCTCTCACGGTGGCTAGCGCGCCTCCTCCCTCCCAACCTCTTCATCATCACGCCATTTTAATTTCTTCCAACCTGTAAGCTTTTTTTTTTAATTTTGGTTTATTTTATTTCACTTTAGTTAATGTCATGATCGACAGTTTAATTTAAAGTAGTAGTTTTGCTAGAAACTATAAGCCACTCATATATGCCATAAGTACATATGTATGCTAGATTCCATAAGTACATATAGGAGTTTTTCTAGTTAACTAATTTTATTAGATTAAATAAGTATATAATTTATTTAATTATATAAAACATGTGTAGGAAGCTCTGAGTGCTATAGAACTTTTATTGGTTTGAAATAATGAATACATGTATAGAACTTTTAATATATTAGGTAGCTAGGTGCATAGAACTTTTAACTTGACTAATTTAAACATATTAGTTCCCTAAAGAAAAATTGATATTTTAAATTGTTGATATTGTCCTTAATTGCCTAAGTTACTTTATTTTTTTTGTTTTGTTTGAATTAAGGTGAAATGGTTTGTTATTACAATTGTGGGATCTTACACTTAATGGGAAATGATCCCGAAATGTTTTTTGAAAAAAGTGATAAAAGGAAATCTCATAGTTAACAATTGTTATAAACTTGAGTGTTATTGGGAATGGTTTAGGTGGTAAAACAATGGATCATAGTTGGATGAATGCTTTGAGAACTAGTGAAGAATATGAGAATGGGGTGGAAGAGTTTATTGAATTTGCTAGAAGGAATGCTCCAACTAAAAATGGGAAGTATTTTTGTCCTTGTGTGAATTGTTTAAACGAGAGTTGACGAGATGTTGATGATATAAGGGATCACCTACTTTGTGATGGAATAAATCTTCGATACACAAGGTGGATATGGCATGGTGAGGAAGTAATTACTGATTGTCCGTCGCACAAGAAGGAAGGAGTGGATGTTATGGAACAAGATAGAATGGAGAAAATGATTCACGATGCCGAGGTTGAATCCTTCGCCCAGGCACATGAATTTGACAGCTTGCGGAGTGATGCTGAGACACCGTTATACCCTGGGAGTAAGTACACACGACTGACGGGAACATTGCATTTGGTGAACTTAAAGGCAACTTGTGGATGGACCGATAGTAGTTTTACATTACTATTGGAATTATTGTGTGATATGTTTCCAGAAGATAATGTACTTCCAAACCGTATGTATGAGGCAAAGAAAATCTTGTCTACGATGGGTATGGAGTATAAAAAGATACATGCTTGCCCTAATGACTGTGTATTGTATAGAAAGGAGTATGCAGGTCTTAGTGAGTGTCCTAACTGTAAAACATCACGATATAAAGTGAAGAAAGATGGTGGTTGTAGAGAAGGGACAACAAGTAAAAGGCAACCTTCGAAGGTGTTATGGTATCTTCCAATAATTCCACGGTTTAAGCGTTTATTTGCGACCGCAACAAAAGCAAAGAAGTTGAGATGGCATTCTGATGAGAGAATTTATGACGGAACATATCTTCGGCACCCGGCCGACTCTCTACAGTGGAAGAAGATAGATGAAATGTTCCCTTAATTTGGCAGCGAGCCGAGAAACCTTCGGCTTGGACTTTGTACAGATGGAATAAATCCGTATGGAACTCTTACTAGTATACATAGTTCGTGGCCAGTTCTCCTTGTAATATACAACTTACCTCCCTGGTTATGTATGAAGCGCAAGTACGTTATGCTTTCTATGATGATCTCTGGACCAAAACAGCCAGGGAATGACATCAATGTGTATTTGGCTCCTTTGATTGAGGACTTGAAGAAGTTATGGGAGGAAGGTGTGGATGTGTTCGATGCTTATAAGAAAGAGTCTTTCAAGTTACGTGCAATGATTTTTACCACGATAAGCGACTTCCCCGCATACGGAAATTTGTCAGGGTATAGTGTGAAGGGTCATAAAGCATGCCCAATCTGTGAAGGAGACACACACTTTCGACAACTTAAGCATTGCAAAAAAACAGTGTACCTTGGCCACAGGAGGTTTCTTCCTCGATTCCACCCATATCGTAGGCTGAGAAAGCGTTTTGATGGCTTACCAGAACATGGAGTTGCACCAAGGGCCTTAACCGGGGAGGAAGTTTATAGTCGAGTAGAACGTGTCAATGTGACCTTTGGTAAAAATAAAAGGACTAAGGGTGAGAAGAATATATGGAAGAAGAGGTCAATTTTATTTGATCTTCCGTATTGGCATTGTCTTGATGTAAGACACAATATTGATGTGATGCATGTGGAGAAAAATGTGTGTGACAACCTTGTAAGTATGCTTTTGCACATCCCAGGTAAGACCAAGGATGGAATGAGCGCGAGACTTGACCTTGTTGATATGGGAATAAGAGATCGGTTGCATCCACAACTAAGAGATGATGGTAGGAGGGCATATATGGAGCCAGCTGCGCATACGCTATCAAAAGCGGAGAAAAGAAGTTTGTGTGGGTGTCTGCATGAAATTAAGGTCCCACAGGGCTACTCTTCTAATGTTAGCAGGTGTGTGTCAATGGATGATTTGAAGTTAGTGGGAATGAAGTCCCATGACTATCACGTGTTAATGCAACAATTGTTACCAGTAGCCATTAGAGGCATTATGAAAGAAGAAGTGCGAACTACTATAACCATATTGTGTGTTTTCTTTAATGCTATCTGTAACAAAGTCATCGACACTGAGAAGTTGGATGAACTAGAAAATCATGGTTATATAATTCTGTCCCAACTAGAGATGCATTTTCCTCCATCATTTTTTGATATAATGGTGCATTTTGTAGTTCATTTAGTAAGGGAGGTAAGGCTTTGCGGTCCAGTTTATTTAAGGTGGATGTACCCTTTTGAGCGATACATGAAGATCTTAAAAGGATATTCTAAAAATCCTTATCGACCTGAAGCCTCAATAGTTGAGCGATATGTAGTTGAAGAGGCTATGGACTTTTGTAAAGATTATCTATCTGGTAAAAAGGAACAGTCTCGGCATGAAGAGGGGAGAAGCAAGGGAACACGAGGACTAAAAGTGAAGACTGCGGAGCGTGAAGAGGTGTTGCAAGCACACTTGTATATCTTGAATAATATGGAAGAAGTTCAGCCATACATAGATGAGCACAAAAAGACTTTGAAGAACTTGAATCCAAAGAAGAGTGACATGCAAATAGCTATTGAGCAAAACAAGACATTTGTTCAGTGGTTTGAGGAGAAGGTTTCGCATGACATCGGTGTGTCTGAGACAATCAACTGGCTAGCCTGGGGGCCTTCATTTCAGGTTGTTACTTGGACTGGTTATGACATAAATGGGTATTCATTCTACACAAAAGAGCAAGATGACAGAAGTACCATGCAAAATAGTGGGGTGATGGTTGAATCTGAAGCTATGCACTTTTCCAGTTCGAAAGACAAAAACCCCATATGTGCATCAATGACTTATTATGGAGTTATAGAAGAAATATGGGAGATGACCTACAACAAGTTCAAAGTTGCTTTGTTCAAATGTAAGTGGGTAAGCAATGCTGCTGTGGTAATAGATCCACAATTTGGATTTGTCTCAGTCGATCTTCGAAGAGTTGGTTATAGAGATGAGCCCTTCATTCTAGCCAGCCAGGCGAAGCAAGTGTTTTATGTCACAGATCCTGCAAATAAAAATATGTCCATTGTACTTCAAAGCAAAAAACAAAAGTATGGTGATCCAACCTTCAACCTTGACGACACACCACCTTTGACAACAAATCCACCTATAGGAAGTGAGGTCGAGTTAGTAGATGATGAAGATTATTCTGCAAGAAATGATCATTGTGAAGGAATATGGGAAACAATATGAAGTAAGACCTTTAACTATATAAAACTGTATTATGTCCTATGTGCTTTTTTCCCTTAATGTAGTTTATACAGATACCTGCAATCTACTTACCTCTCTGATATGATTCTTACCTCTCTGACAATGATTTTTTTTGTCTAGGAATATGTCAAGTTCCAGTGACTCAGGGAGCGACAACGAGCAACATAATGGAAGGCAAGAAGAGCCACCCGCTTCGAGAAGAACAAGAGGTGCCACGAAGATGGCTGTATTGGCGAAGCGCCACTACAATGAACAGGAGAGGGTTCACATAGAGTTTGATGCCAACATGAATCCAATGGGTCCTGAGGAAGACCACTTCATTAGTTATCTTGGTTTTTTGGGTCGAAGCAAAGTCCGAATCATCTATGATAGTTGGAGGCAGGTTCCCGAAAAGACGAAAGCCATGATATGGCAACAGATTTTGGTACATAACTTTCGATACATTTTATGTATTTAGACCTTTCTTCCTATTCAAGTTTAATTGTCTCCGTTTTTGCAGCAAACGTTCGATGTTCCTGACACCACAGACATGTACAACCACTGGATGGGAGAGGTTCGTTTGCGCTGGAAGGATTTTAAAAATAAGCTCTCCAGGAAGTACCTTAGAGGTGACAAGAGTCATCTTGATCCTTGTCAGGAATATTCATATCTATCTCCAGAGGACTAGAGGTTGTTTGTAGCTAAACGACAAGCTCCTGAATTTTTTGTAAATTTTCTGTCTTCAGTATGAAAATTTATAATTTCAATATAGTTAATGCACTAATGACTTGTTTTTCCCTTTTTCCCTTAAACAGGAATTAAGTGCGGCGAACACACAGAGGCAAGAAGCAAATCAGTACCAGCATTGCATGTCTCGGGGTGGCTACAGGAAGCTGGAGCGGATGATGATGGCAGAAGAGCTGGAAAAAATGAAGGACGCTGCGAAATCGGATCCTTCCGTTGTTGTGCAAGAGCCAGCTCCTCCTCCACGTCACAAAAAATGGAAAGCAGGGAGGATTAAGGGTGGCAAATATATAAATCCTACTATTGCTGAGGTTGCCTCGAGGATTGTAAGTAGTAATAGCATAAGTAATTAATTGTAAAATTCTTTCACATTTCTAGCATTTAAATGGGTATTTATAACGAATTGTATGCTACAGGACGAACTCGAAGAGCAGAGTAGCCAAGGTTCGTTCACTCCAAGTGGACAGATGGACATATTGGCCACGGCGATTGGGAAGGCTGAATACCCAGGCCGTATTAGAGGGGAGCCAAGGGGAGTTGGTATTTCGAAGTATTTTGGTAAAGCCTCGTTATATTCTTCACAAGCTGAACCCAGTCAAGAGTTTGTGGATAAGCTTCGCGATCAAATCCGAGAGGAGCTCCGAGATGAGCTAATGACACAACTACGTGGTGAAATGAAATCGTGGTTTGATTTTCATCACATGGAGGCTACTAGGGTTAGAAACGAGGAATCCCCGGCCTTCCCCAGCACTAAAGGAAGTCACAACCTGCCGGACGAATCCCTTGTACAGCCTTCCCACACTCCGCAACTCGTTGCCGAGGCTTTCCACAATCCAGAACCCCTTGTCCAGCCTTCCCATACTCCAGAACTTGTTGCTGCTCCTTTCCATAGTCTTGTCCAGCCTTCCCATAGTACAGAACCCTGTGGCCAGCCTTCTCACATAACAGAACCACTGGGCCAGCCTTCTGCCACTACGGAGTCGGGTGAATCGTGTATCCTTTATTTGGACACCACAGACATGATTCGTGTTGTTGCCGATGCTCTAGTTTACACAAAAGCTACCACCCACCATCATAATCAAATTCCACAGTATTTACGTAGGGTGACAGTGACATGTGTTCATGAGGGGGAAGAAGGTGCAGCCATCCCTATCCCTGACGTTGAGATTGCCACGCTGGGTCAGGCAATTGGAGGTTTCATCCTTTGGCCTCAATATCTTATTGGCACGTTGGGAACCCCACCAATGGTAGGAATTATATTCATATCACTTGACATTTATTGGCATCATTGTAATATAATTGGTTTCGTTTTCTATGCTTATAGGAGGAGCAACATGCGCAAAAATGGCCCTTTCTAGCACGGCTCTAACAGATGTACAAAGGTATTCCCCAAGTCAACTTCAATATGCCTCCAGGGATTGTGGGTGCACAATTGACGTATCCCTACACGATCGACAATAAAGATCTTAAGGAGTTTATGCATTTGGAGGAGATAGATGCAGGATGGGTCAAACTTGGCATTTGGTTAGTTTTTCTTTTCTAAGTTCAAGATTTCATAAGTTCAATAATTCATTGGTCATTTTATTTATATTTTAGGTCCTTCTACCACATGTGCATTGATATGCAAAGATCAAATTTATACGGATTCTTGTGTCCGGCAAATACGACATCAGATAAAAATGATGTCGCACAAAGGACGCATTATGTGGGCTTCACAATGGCAGCGACCAAATTGCGATGTTATCTAGCGCCAATTGTTCAAGGGTATGTAGTAAAAAATTTTATTTTTGGATGTTTGAGAAATAATTTTCTTCTAATCTAAACTTCATTTTAATCTGTGTATTGTTTTAGTTACCATTGGAGCCTGTGTGTTGTTTGCCCACGCCTCAATGAAATATATTGGTTTGATTCCTTGACAAAAAAGCCAGACAAAGACACAAAATCAGTCTTCAACACGTTAGTTATTTCATTTTTATTAATTAAAGAAATGCTTGATTTAAATAAATTGTTCTAACTTAAAATGTTTTACATTTTAATGGTAGCGTGACCCAAACATATAGAATGCTTGGCGGGTCACGTGAGGGTAGAGTTGTTCGCAAGCCAAAGTGGTTCTATCCCAAAGTATGTGGTTTCAATATAATTTAAGTTATTTTATTTACGGTTGTTTTATAAATGATGTATGTTATTGATTTTAACCAATTGCTTTTGATTTATAGTGCCGTCAACAACCAGGTGGTACTGAATGTGGCTATTATGTTCTACTTTACATGTATAATATCATTCAAAGTGGCTTTACAAATGATTTTCAACAGGTAATCAAATGA
This sequence comes from Albizia julibrissin, assembly GCA_037074505.1. Taxonomy (NCBI): domain Eukaryota; kingdom Viridiplantae; phylum Streptophyta; class Magnoliopsida; order Fabales; family Fabaceae; genus Albizia; species Albizia julibrissin. Next base: position 53,941,609 of record CM073477.1, on the reverse strand, counting down.
TAATATTTTGGTTGTATTTTAATTGAATTGCTAAACAATCCTTTAATTTCATTGATTTCGTATATATAATCATATTTTCTAATTTGTAGATCTTTGATAATGATGCTGCTTACTTATATGAAGACATTAATTTGATCAGAGACTTGTTGGCTGGGAGGATTCTTCAACACATTGATTTGTAGAAGTTTATCGTTTCCTGTACATTTACTTATTAGTAGTTGTTTATTATATTAGTGGACAACATTTCTGTCAACAATGTAGTGCATAATGTTTCATTAGAGGTGGATGTTGTGTTTTGTTAATTATAAACTGTGTGCTGTATGTTTCCTTTTTGTGTATACGTTTCTGTTTGCTTTCACAATGAGATGGCCAGAAACAATAAAAATGGTTCTGAAAAAAAAACACTTTAGGCGTCCCTTTGGCCAAAAGGGACGCCTAAAGTCCCTAATTTTTAAATAAAAAAATTCTAAACGGGGACTTTAGGCGTCCCTTTTGGTCAAAGGGACGCCTAAACCCAGCCCTTTAGGCGTCTTTTTACAAAGGACGTCTAAAGTTCAAATTTACTATGTCGCTGGCATACGCGTCCCCTCATAAAAGGACGTTAAAAGTCCCATATAAGGGACGTTAAAAGTGTTTTTTCTAGTAGTGTATGATTTCTTGTATGATTAGAATTTCTTATTCTTGTAATCTCTTTAGTAAACTTAAGTTGAATAAAATGTGACCCTTGGTTTTTATGATTAATTGATTTTAGAATAATTGAAACATTGTGTATTTCTTGTTATTAGTCTTTCATTCTGCATCATGTATGATGCAGTGAGCATTCCCTTAGCTGAACAAACTAAGTGTGTCTTAGATGATAAACTCCTTTTGGATTCACCAAAATCTTATTAAGTGTGTATAAAAATAGAATGAAGAAACTATTTAAGAAAGGAAAGAGACAATTTTTATTCCACAACATTGCTAATCCACATTGATTAAAACTCCTTTTTGGTTTTCAATGTTCCATGCCATGGGGAGAAAAACGAGCAATTTTTTTTTAAAAAAAGGTTACAATGATTGTTTCTAAAAAAATAGTCGTTGTATATATTTGAGATTCTACATACAACAACTTTTTTTTTCAAAAATAGTTATTGTATGTCTTACATACAACAACTGCTTTTTGTAAAATAATAATTGTAAGTCTTTTACAACGATGATTTTAAAACAACCATCTATTTTAAAACTTTCAATGACACTCGTATATACAACCCTGTAAAAATGATTGTCTTAAGGGTAAAAAAGCGGTCGTTAGAAGTTCCTTCTGTAGTAGTGAATAAAAGCGAAGGTAAAGTCTGCCTCAGCAATAAAGGCACTACCTGAAGAATAACCCAACAGAGCAAAGGATGAGAGAGAACGAAAACAACGACCTCTGGATCTCTGATCACGATATGAAGGTGAAGAGGATGCAAAAGCTTATCGTGGTGATATGGTGAAGAAGATTCAAGAATGATCCAAGAAGGCTATCGCGCATACGGTGAACACGAGCTTACAACCAAGAACTTCCGAAGAAACACGGTCGCTGAGGTAAGAAAAAACTGATCAGAGCTCAATAATAGCCTCTTGTAGAAAGACGGTGCCGAGGCAAGAAACATGCTGGTGGGATCTGCAGGAATGGCCGGAGAAAGATAGGCCGAAAAGTAGTGAAAATGGAATGGTCAGATAGAACAATCGAGAAGTAAGGAAAAGAGGGGCAAAATCAGATAAGGATCAATTATTAGGGTCTGAAAGTATGACCCGTTTTTTAAAAAAAGGAGGGCCAGCCTGTCTTTCAGGTTTTGTACCATGTTAAACTAGTAACATTGAAGAGGAAATAAACAAAAAGGAAATAGGCTTGCCTGCTTACATAGATCCATATCCAAGAATATTTACAATAAAGAATATCAAGAACATACAAGAATATACCCCCTAAATACATATCACCTAACTTACTATCCTAACTACCTATAAAAAGGAATTTGACGGATGCCTAAGTGTAATAATGTTCAATGGGAAGGCCATGTAACTCTATCCAGACATTCATACGTGTGATGATGTTAGATGATGGAATGGAGCACAAAATGGTTACAATGATCTTTAATAATTGAGACTAAACCCCGAAGATGCTAATGGATAGATATGAGAGATTGAAGCTTCGATTCATGGATAGGGCGATGGTGCAAAATTTCGATGTAAAGGTAATGTCGACAGTAATATGCCAAGCAAGCTCTAGAGTAGAATGGTAGTCGAGACTCATAATACATCAAATAGCTTAGCAGGAGCAGAGCAAGGCAAATAGAAAGACCAAGGGAGAAGATGGTGAAAAGGTCAGCTTAGACTAGAGGCGTGGAGATGCAGAAAGATGTTGATGGAACAGTAGCTTAATGTTGAAGTATCAGAAGAGAGAAAAGCTCTCCCGTTTCTAGCATTTTTATATTTAATTATATTTGAGACGCACACACACATATGAATATATGATGTGAAATAGAAAAAAAGGAAACGAATTGCGTTAGAAAGAAATAGAGAGAAGAGAGAGCAGAAGAGGAAGTTGAGAGATAAAAATGTAGTCTAAATTCAATAATCAATAAGTCAAACTGTAAAGTAATAATATTTATATCCTAACTAATAAAAATAATTAAGAAAATAAATATATAAAAATTTATTAACTCAAAAGCAACCTAAAGCTAATTATTAAAATAAATATTAAATAAATAAATGTCACATCATTTGCCCCTGCGTCATAAGAACTTCACACCAAATATATAAAAAATGCTTCGACGGGCCGTTACACCATCAGTTTGGGGTGAGACGTTCATGAGAACTTTAATTCGGTGTTGAAGAGCTCCCAAAAGGTTTTCCAGAAGTAGCTGACAAATTTGACATCTCTATATGATACTAAAGTGCTGGCAGACCATGAAGACACACAACGTCTTTGAAGTACAGCTTTGCAAGGTGAGATGCATCTATGGTTCTGCTGCAAGGTACATAGTGTGCCATCTTCGAGAACCTATTAACAACAACCAAAATAGAGTTGTGTCCTCGCACTAGCTATCTTAGTCAGGTGCAGCATTGAGAGAGAATCTGAGCAACATCACGCTTTATAAATGCCAATAGAACCTGTTTTCTACTAAGGTTGTGTTCTTTTGGATGCCAAAGTGTTTGGGTAAGCCTCTAGCATGTAATTCCCATACAATCGGATATTGAAGTATGGGAGACATGCAACTTTAACCCTCAAAATATATATATAGTCATCATCAACTAAGAAAGTCACATGCATGTCGAGGGTGCTATCAACAACCACTCAACTTTTCTTTCGTTCCAAACGGAAAACATTGAAAAAGTTCAAATCTTGTCCTATAACTTTATAAGATATTTCAGTTTGGTTTCTTGATTTTATAAAATATCTTTTTAGTTCTATAACCTAACCATCATTGTCTCATCAAATAATAGTTTTTATAACAATTATTGTTATTTTGAAAATTAAACTTAATATATCAACTTTTGATGATGTTTTGTCTATATTTAAAATTTTATTGTCAACATTTTTTGTTAAAGACATTAATATTAAAAAGACTAAAAAGGAACTTTATTAAAATTTAAGCCAGGATTGAAAAGTATATATGGTGCAAAATCACATGAACAACTCTGGGAGACTGATCGACGTGCATAACACGTTTCAGTAGTCGACCATTTTAACTCTTTCCAATAAGACCATAGTTTGTGAATATATTTCTTGTTGTCCAGGTTCTAACTCAGATATTTGCTGATCCAAAATAAAGGTGTCACGGTCTGAATCTATGTATGTATGATAATGCGAGTCTGCATTTGTTGATTTCTAAATTATTACTACGTCGCGCGCTGCAGGTCGCAAAACAAAATTAATTAAATCCCCTAATCACTACTACAGAATAGGGATTTAACGTCACATAAAGACGTCCCTTCTTTGAAAAAGGAAAGTACAAACTGTACGCAGTGGCATTTATGTAAATAAAGAGAAACTTTTTAATCTTTAGGCGTCTCTTCTTGGAGAAGGGACGCCTAAAGGATGACATTAGGTGTCCCTTAACTTTAGGCGTCCCTTCTCCAGAAGGGACGCCTAAAGGCTGCATGCCAACCACGTGGCTGGCATGCAGCCCACATTACAGAAGGGACGCCTATTTATATGTTTAGGCCTAACATATTTCCCTCCACTTTTTTTTTCATTTCCCTCCATTCCTTTCGTTCACTCTTCCTCCCTCTCTCAAAAACACCTAGCCTCCTCCTTCCACCATCTCCCTTCCACCATATCCCTCCTTCTTCATTTTCTCTCATCTCCTCCTTCTATCATCTCACAGTTGCAGCATCGGACTCGCTCCCTCTCTCACGGTGGCCTGGTGCGCCTCCTCCCTCCCAGCCTCTTCACGCCATTTTCCAACTTCTGTAAGCTTTTTTGTTTTGTTTTTGCTTTTGGTTTATTTTTTTTCACTTTAGTTAATGTCATGACCTTTAATTTGAAGTAGTTTTGCTAGAAACTATACGCCACTCATATTATGCCATAAGTACATGTATGTATGCTAGAGATTCCAGAAACCTGTTGACTTGGTTTCTACAATAATTTAATGAGGAAGATGAGTTTATACATTGATTATTTTAATTTCATACATACATGATTGAAATTAATTATGAATAAATGAAAATGTATATATTTATGTGAAGCAGCTTTCTCTTTAAATATGTTTACTCATTTGTTCATATAGTTTGACATTTTACACTGAATAATATTTGTTTGTGTAATTTTATTGCTCTAATTTTTATTTCTTGAAATTGAAATGACCTTATTGGTAATTCTATATACATTTTCAAAAATAAAAATAAAACATGTTCAGGAAGCTATAAAAAAATTTAGAAAATAATAGTTTTTTAGAAAATAAAACATTTAGAAAATTTGCACTCATCAATATGTTTTACTAAAATAAATTAATCAATAATGTTACTCATCATATATATCTTTAATGTAAGACATATTTAACTAATTTTATTAGATTAAATAAGTTATATAATTTATTTAATTATAAAATAAAACATGTTTAGGAAGCTGAGTGCTATATAAAAAGTCACATTTTAGATAGTGCTAAATGCAATTTAAGTCTAAAATCTAAACATAGAACTTGTTTTATTTTATAAAACAAGTTATCAACAAGTAATTTTCAACATTAACCAATTGATTTTAATTTCATTGGTTTGAAATAATGAATACATGTATAGAACTTTTAATATTATGTAGGTGCATAGAACTTTTAACTTGTACTAATTTAAACATATTATGTAGGTGCATAGAACTTTTTTTTCCATACGGTGCCATTTGTATTGTTTCTGGCCATATAATTCTGAAAGCAAACAGCAACGTATACACAAAAAGGAAACATACAGCACGCAGTTTATAATTAACAAAACACAACATCCACCTGTAATGAAACATTCATGCACTACATTGTTGACAGAAATGTTGTCCACTAATATAATAAACAACTACTAAGTAAATGTACAGGAAACGATAAACTTCTACAAATCAATGTGTTGAATAATCTTCCCAGCCAACAAGTCTCTGATCAAATTAATGTCTTCATATAAGTAAGCAGCATCATTATCAAAGATCTACAAATTAGAAAATATGATTATTCGAAATCAATGAAATTAAAGGATTGTTTAGCAATTCAATTAAAATACAACCAAAATATTATTATTTGATTACCTGTTGAAAATCACTTATAACGCCACTTTGAATGATATTATACATGTAAAGTAGAACATAATAGCCACATTCAGTACCACCTGGCTGTTGAGGGCACTATAAATCAAAAGTAATTGGTTAAAATCAATAACATACATCATTTATAAAACAACCATAAATAAAATAACTTAAATTATATTGGAACCACATACTTTGGGATAGAACCACTTTGGCTTGCGAACAACTCTACCCTCACGTGACCCGCTAAGCATTCTATATGTTTGGGTCGCGCTACCATTAAAATGTAAAACATTTTAAGTTAGAACAATTTATTTAAATCAAGCATTTCTTTAATTAATAAAAAAGAAATAACTAACGTGTTGAAGACGGATTTTGTGTCCTTGTCGGACTTTTTTGTCAATGAATCAAACCAATAGATTTCATTGAGGCGTGGGCAAACAACACACAGGCTCCAATGGTAACTACAACAATACACAGATTAAAATGAAGTTTAGATTAGAAGAAAATTATTTCTCAAACATCCAAAAATAAAATTTTTTACTACATACCCTTGAACAATTAGCGCTAGATAACATCGCAATTTGGTCTCTTCCATTGTGAAGCCCACATAATGCGTCCTTTGTGCGACATCATTTTTATCCGATGTCGTATTTGCCAGACACAAGAATCCGTATAAATTTGGTCTTTCCATATCAATGCACATGTGGTAGAAGAACCTAAAATATAAATAAAATGACCAATGAATTATTGAACTTATGAAATCTTGAACTTAGAAAAGAAAAACTAACCAAATGCCAAGTTTGACCCATCCTGCATCTATCTCCTCCAAATGCATAAACTCCTTAAGATCTTTATTGTCGATCGTGTAGGGATACGTCAATTGTGTACCCACAATCCCTAGAGGTATATTGAAGTCGACTTGGGGAATACCTTTGTAAATCTGTTGGAGCCGTGCTACAAAGGGCCATCTCAGCGCATGTTGATCCTCCTATAACCATAGAAAACAAAACCAATTATATTACAATAATGCCAATAAATGTCAAGTGATATGAATATAATTCCTACCATTGGTGGGGTTGCCAACGTGCCAATAAGATATTGAGGCCAAAGGATGAAACCTCCAATTGCCTGACCCAGCGTGGCAATCTCAACGTCAGGGATAGGGATGGCTGCACCTTCTACCCCCTCATGAACACGTGTCACTGTCACCCTACGTAAATACTGTAGAATTTGATTATGATGGTGGGTGGTAGCTTGTGTGTAAACGAGAGCATCGGCTACAACACAAATCATGGGGGCATCCAAATAGAGGATACACGATTCACCCGACTTCGGAGTAGCAGAAGGCTGGCCCACTAGTTCTGTTATGTGAGAAGGCTGGCCACAGGGTTCTGTACTATGGGAAGGCTGGACAAGACTATGGAAAGGAGCGGAAACAAGTTCTGGAGTGTGGGAAGGCTGGACAAGGGGTTCTGGATCGTGGAAAGCCTCGGCAACGAGTTGCGGAGTGTGGGAAGGCTGGACAAGGGGTTCTGGATTGTGGAAAGCCTCGGCAACAAGTTGCGGAGTGTGGGAAGGTTGTACAAAGGATTTTTCCGGCGGGTTGTGACTTCCTTTAGTGCTGGGGAAGGCCGGGGATTCCTCGTTTCTAACCCTAGTAGCCTATATGTGATGAAAATCAAACCATGATTTCATTTCACTACGTAGTTGTGACATTAGCTCATCTCGGAGTTCTTCTCGGATTTGATCGCGAAGCATAGCCACAAACTCTTGACTGGGTTCAGCTTGTGAAGAATATAACGAGGCTTTACCAAAATACTTCAAAATACCAACTCCCCTTAGCTCCCCTCTAACACGGCCGGGGTATTCAGCCTTCCCAATCGCCGTGGACAATATGTCCATCCGTCCACATGGAGTGAACGACCCTTGGCTACTCTGCTCTTCGAGTTCGTCCTGTAGCAAACAATTCGTTATGAACGAAAATTAAATGCTATAAATGTGAAATAATTTCACAATTAATTACTTATGCTATTACTACTTACAATCCTCGAGGCAACCTCAGCAATAGTAGGATTTATATATTTGCCACCCTTAATCCTCCCTGCTTTCCTTTTTTTGTGACGTGGAGGAAGAGCTAGCACTTGCACAACAACGGAAGGATCCGATTTCACAGCTTCCTTCATTTTTTCCAGCTCTTCTGCCATCATCATCATCATCATCATCATTCGCCGCACTTAATTCCTGTTTAAGGGAAAAAGGGAAAAACAAGTCATTAGTGCATTAACTATATTGAAATTATAAATTTTCATACTGAAGATAGAAAATTTACCAAAAATTCAGGAGCTTGTCGTTTAGCTACAAACAACCTCCAGTCCTCTGGAGATAGATATGAATATTCCTGACAAGGATCCAGATGACTCTTGTCAACTCTAAGGTACTTCCTGGAGAGCTTATTTTTAAAATCCTTCCAGCGCAAATGAACCTCTCCCATCCAGTGGTTGTACATGTCTGTGGTGTCAGGAACATCGAACGTTTGCTGGAAAAACTGAGACAATTAAACTTGAATTGGAAGAAAGGTCTAAATACATAAAATGTATCGAAAGTTATGTACCAAAATCTGTTGCCATATCATGGCTTTTATCTTTTTGGGAACCTGCCTCCAACTATCATAGATGATTCAGACTTTGCTTCGACCCAAAAAACCAAGATAACTAATGAAGTTGTCTTCCTCAGGACCCATTGGATTTATGTTGGCATCAAACTCTATGTGAACCCTCTCCTGTTCATTGTAGTGGCGCTTCGCCAATACAGCCATCTTCGTGGCACCTCTTGTTCTTCTCAGAGCGGGTGGATCTTGTTGCCGTCCATTATGCTGCTCGCTGTCGCTCCCTGAGTCACTAGAACTTGACATATTACTAGACACAAAAAAATCATTGTTAGAGAGGTAAGTAGATTGCAGGTATCTGTATAAACTACATTAAGGGAAAAAAGCACATAGGACATAATACAGTTTTATATAGTTAAAGGTCTTACTTCATACTGTTTCCCATATTCCTTCACAATGATCATTTCTTACAGAATAATCTTCATCATCTACCAACTCGACCTCACTTCCTATAGGTGGATTTGTTGTCAAAGGTGGTGTGTCGTCAAGGTTGAACGTTGGATCACCATACTTTTATTTTGTGCTTTGAAGTACAATGGACATATTTTTATTTGTAGGATCTGTGACATAAAACACTTGCTTTGGCTGGCTTGCTAGAATGAAGGGCTCATCTCTATAACCAACTCTTCGAAGATCGACTGAGACAAATCCAAATTGTGAATCTATTACCACAGCAGCATTGCTAACCCACTTACATTTGAACAAAGCAACTTTGAACTTGTTGTAGGTCATCTCCCATATTTCTCCTATAACTCCATAATAAGCCATTGATACACATATGGGGTTTTGTCTTTTGAACTTGAAAAGTGCATAGCTTCAGCTTCAACCATCACCCCACTATTTTGCATGGTACTTCTATCATCTTGCTCTTTTGTGTAGAATGAATACCCATTTATGTCATAACCAGTCCAAGTAACAACCTGAAATGAAGGCCCCCAGGCTAGCCAGTTGATTGTCTCGGACACACCGATCTCATGCGAAACCTTCTCCTCAAACCACTTAACAAATGTCTTGTTTTGCTCAATAGCTATTTGAATGTCACTCTTCTTTGGATTCAAGTTCTTCAAAGTCTTTTTGTGCTCATCTATGTATGGCTGAACTTCTTCCATATTATTCAAGATATACAAGTGTGCTTGTAACACCTCTTCACGATCCGCAGTCTTCACTTTTAGTCCTCGTGTTCCCTTGCTTCTCCTATTTTCATGCTGAGACTGTTCCTTTTTACCAGATAGATAATCTTTACAAAAGTCCATAGCCTCTTCAACTACCTATCGCTCAACTATTGAGGCTTCAAGTCGATAAGGATTTTTAGAATATCCTTTTAAGATCTTCATGTATCGCTCAAAAGGGTACATCCACCTTAAATAAACTGGACCGCAAAGCCTTACCTCCCTTACTAAATGAACTACCAAATGCACCATTATATCAAAAAATGATGGAGGAAAATGCATATCTAGTTGGGAAAGAATTATAGAACCCTCATTTTCTAGTTCATCCAACTTCTCAGTGTCGATGACTTTGTTACAGATAGCATTAAAGAAAACACACAATCTGGTTATAGTAGTTCGCACTTCTTCTTTCATAATGCCTCTAATGGCTACTGGTAACAATTGTTGCATTAACACGTGATAGTCATGGGACTTCATTCCCACTAACTTCAAATCGTCCATTGACACACACTTGCTAACATTAGAAGAGTAGCCCTGTGGGACCTTAATTTCATGCAGACACCCACACAAACTTCTTTTCTCCACTTTTGATAGCGTATGCGCAGCTGGCTCCATATATGCCCTCCTACCATCATCTCTTAGTTGTGGATGCAACCGATCTCTTATTCCCATATCAACAAGGTCAAGTCTCGCACTCATTCTATCCTTGGTCTTCCCTGGGATGTGCAAAAGCGTACTTACAAGGCTGTCACACACATTTTTCTCCACATGCATCACATCAATACTGTGTCTTACATCAAGACAATGCCAATACGGAAGATCAAATAAAATTGACCTCTTCTTCCATATGTTCTTCTCACCCTTAGTCCTTTGATTTTTACTAAAGGTCACATTGACACGTTCTACCCGACTATAAACTTCCTCCCCGGTTAATGCCCTTGGTGCAACTCCATGTTCTGGTAAGCCATCAAAATGCTTTCTCAGCCTACGATATGGGTGGAATCGATGAAGAAACCTCCTGTGGCCAAGGTACACTATTTTTTTGCAATGCTTAAGTTTTCGAAAGTGTGTTTCTCCTTCACAAATTGGGCATGCTTTATGACCCTTCACACTATACCCTGACAAATTTCCGTATGCGGGGAAGTCGTTTATCGTGGTAAAAATCATTGCACGCAACTTGAAAGACTCTTTCTTATAAGCATCGAACACATCCACACCTTCCTCCCATAACTTCTTCAAGTCCTCAATCAAAGGAGCCAAATACACATCGATGTCATTCCCTGGCTGTTTTGGTCCAGAGATCATCATAGAAAGCATAACGTACTTGCGCTTCATACATAACCAGGGAGGTAAGTTGTATATTACAAGGAGAACTAGCCACGAACTATGTGTACTAGTAAGAGTTCCATACGGATTTATTCCATCTGTATAATGTCCAAGCCGAAGGTTTCTTGACTCGCTGCCAAATTGAGGGAACATTTCATCTATCTTCTTCCACTGTGGAGAGTCGGCCGGGTGCCGAAGATATTTTCCATCACAAATTCTCTCATCAGAATGCCATCTCAACTTCTTCGCTTTTGTTGCAGTCGCAAATAAACGTTTAAACCGTGGTATTATTGGAAGATACCATAACACCTTCGAAGGTTGCCTTTTACTTCTTGTCCCTTCTCTACAACCAACGTCTTTCTTCACTTTATATCGTGATGTTTTACAGTTAGGACACTCACTAAGACCTGCATACTCCTTTCTATACAATACACAGTTATTAGGGAAAGCATGTATCTTTTTGTACTCCATACCCATCATAGACAAGATTTTCTTTGCCTCATACATACGGTTTGGAAGTACATTATCTTCTGGAAACATATCATACAATAATTCCAATAGTAATGTAAAACTACTATCGGTCCATCCACAAGTTGCCTTTAAGTTCACCAAATGCAATGTTCCCGTCAGTCGTGTGTACTTACTCCCACGGTATAATGGTGTCTCCTCATCACTCCGCAGGCTGTCAAATTCATGTTCCTGGGTGAAGGATTCAACCTCGGCATCGTGAATCATTTTCTCCATTCTATCTTGCTCTATAACATCTACTCCTTCCTTCTTGTGCGACGGACAATCAGTTACTTCCTCACCATGCCATATCCACCTTGTGTATCGAAGATTTATTCCATCACAAAGTAGGTGATCCCTTATATCATCAACATCTCGTCGACTCTCGTTTAAACAATTCTCACAAGGACAAAAGTACTTCCCATTTTTTGTTGGAGTATTCCTTCTAGCAAATTCAATAAACTCTTCCACCCCATTCTCCTATTCTTCACTAGTTCTCAAAGCATTCATCCAACTATGATCCATTGTTTTACCACCTAAACCATTCCCAATAACACTCAAGTTTATAACAATTGTTAACTATGAGATTGCCTTTTATCACTTTTTTCAAAAAACATTTCGGCAGCATTTCCCATTAAGTGTAAGATCCCACAATTTTAAAAACAAACCATTTCACCTTAATTCAAACAAAAAAAAACGTAACTGAGGCAATTAAGGACAATATCAACAATTTAAAATATCAATTTTTCTTTAGGGAACTAATATGTTTAAATTAGTACAAGTTAAAAGTTCTATGCACCTACATAATATTAAAAGTTCTATACATGTATTCATTATTTCAAACCAATGAAATTAAAATCAATTGGTTAATGTTGAAAATTACTTGTTGATAACTTGTTTTATAAAATAAAACAAGTTCTATGTTTAGATTTTAGACTTAAATTGCATTTAGCACTATCTAAAATGTGACTTTTTATATAGCACTCAGCTTCCTAAACATGTTTTATTTTATAATTAAATAAATTATATAACTTATTTAATCTAATAAAATTAGTTAAATATGTCTTACATTAAAGATATATATGATGAGTAACATTATTGATTAATTTATTTTAGTAAAACATATTGATGAGTGCAAATTTTCTAAATGTTTTATTTTCTAAAAAACTATTATTTTCTAAATTTTTTTATAGCTTCCTGAACATGTTTTATTTTTATTTTTGAAAATGTATATAGAATTACCAATAAGGTCATTTCAATTTCAAGAAATAAAAATTAGAGCAATAAAATTACACAAACAAATATTATTCAGTGTAAAATGTCAAACTATATGAACAAATGAGTAAACATATTTAAAGAGAAAGCTGCTTCACATAAATATATACATTTTCATTTATTCATAATTAATTTCAATCATGTATGTATGAAATTAAAATAATCAATGTATAAACTCATCTTCCTCATTAAATTATTGTAGAAACCAAGTCAACAGGTTTCTGGAATCTCTAGCATACATACATGTACTTATGGCATAATATGAGTGGCGTATAGTTTCTAGCAAAACTACTTCAAATTAAAGGTCATGACATTAACTAAAGTGAAAAAAAATAAACCAAAAGCAAAAACAAAACAAAAAAGCTTACAGAAGTTGGAAAATGGCGTGAAGAGGCTGGGAGGGAGGAGGCGCACCAGGCCACCGTGAGAGAGGGAGCGAGTCCGATGCTGCAACTGTGAGATGATAGAAGGAGGAGATGAGAGAAAATGAAGAAGGAGGGATATGGTGGAAGGGAGATGGTGGAAGGAGGAGGCTAGGTGTTTTTGAGAGAGGGAGGAAGAGTGAACGAAAGGAATGGAGGGAAATGAAAAAAAAAGTGGAGGGAAATATGTTAGGCCTAAACATATAAATAGGCGTCCCTTCTGTAATGTGGGCTGCATGCCAGCCACGTGGTTGGCATGCAGCCTTTAGGCGTCCCTTCTGGAGAAGGGACGCCTAAAGTTAAGGGACACCTAATGTCATCCTTTAGGCGTCCCTTCTCCAAGAAGAGACGCCTAAAGATTAAAAAGTTTCTCTTTATTTACATAAATGCCACTGCGTACAGTTTGTACTTTCCTTTTTCAAAGAAGGGACGTCTTTATGTGACGTTAAATCCCTATTCTGTAGTAGTGATTAGGGGATTTAATTAATTTTGTTTTGCGACCTGCAGCGCGCGACGTAGTAATAATTTAGAAATCAACAAATGCAGACTCGCATTATCATACATACATAGATTCAGACCGTGACACCTTTATTTTGGATCAGCAAATATCTGAGTTAGAACCTGGACAACAAGAAATATATTCACAAACTATGGTCTTATTGGAAAGAGTTAAAATGGTCGACTACTGAAACGTGTTATGCACGTCGATCAGTCTCCCAGAGTTGTTCATGTGATTTTGCACCATATATACTTTTCAATCCTGGCTTAAATTTTAATAAAGTTCCTTTTTAGTCTTTTTAATATTAATGTCTTTAACAAAAAATGTTGACAATAAAATTTTAAATATAGACAAAACATCATCAAAAGTTGATATATTAAGTTTAATTTTCAAAATAACAATAATTGTTATAAAAACTATTATTTGATGAGACAATGATGGTTAGGTTATAGAACTAAAAAGATATTTTATAAAATCAAGAAACCAAACTGAAATATCTTATAAAGTTATAGGACAAGATTTGAACTTTTTCAATGTTTTCCGTTTGGAACGAAAGAAAAGTTGAGTGGTTGTTGATAGCACCCTCGACATGCATGTGGCTTTCTTAGTTGATGATGACTATATATATATTTTGAGGGTTAAAGTTGCATGTCTCCCATACTTCAATATCCGATTGTATGGGAATTACATGCTAGAGGCTTACCCAAACACTTTGGCATCCAAAAGAACACAACCTTAGTAGAAAACAATAATTTACATCGGTCACATACAACCTTCTAGGTTTACAGTTGGTGTGCTTTCCACCAAGAGTACTCATTTTACAAAATACCATTCAATTTATATACAAATCCAAAAGTAAGATAACCAATAGAAAATAAATTCTAAGTCTTCACTTCTACCCGCCTGTGGCTACCTTCTTCCCATAAGAACTACTTGCCCGTGCTGCAAGTTAGTTATTGGAAAAGTGTGAGATTCAAAAGAATCCTAGTAGTAACAAATAGCACTCATATAAATGCATATGAAGAAACATGCCATAACAACCACCATATACCATATAGTTCAATATTTATTAAACATTCAGAGATATGTTCATTCAATAAATAGTTCTATTCAAGGACATATTGTCCCTTACCACAGCGCTGGATATTCTATTGGGCCAAAGCCCTTCTCATCTGAATGTTTAACGGGCAATTCTGCCCAATTCATGTTCACAGTTCAAGTATGTAATGGCAATATTATGCATGAAGCAAGATACACAGAATATGAGGGAGAAGTTACTACCTTAACCTTTTCAATATTCTGAGGTGTGTTACCACTTCCTTAGTCATTCCGAACAGATATCAAATCCTATATGTGGGAATTCATGAATGGACGGATTATTACTTAGCCCAATACATTTATAAATCACTCTCTAATGTTGGTGGTCATTAGGCTTATTATGGTCACTTTACCAAGTCAACCAATGAGTTAATATGGTCAAATTATCACAAGGGTCTAATTTCTACCCTTGGTGTACAAAGAAATTACAATATGCCATTACATTTCGCAATTTTCGCATAGGCACAAATGCTAGCAGATTTGGTCTACTAAATTAAAAAATTCATATCATTTTGCATAAATGTCCAATTGGAGTGGTTCCAAAGCCTATATGACCCTTATTATGTCTAGTATCAGGGAAAAATATTCACTTATCCAATTAGATGGACAGAAATCCAAAATTTCCAGTTATTGGACATTGTTCCAGAATTTTCCAGTTTTATATGACGAAAATAAAAAAATGTGGAACTCCCAGCATACACATCCAATTAATCCTTATGACCTATCAAATTAAAGGTCTATGTCTCTACCTTTAGACTAGAAAGTTTCAAAATTTTCGGACAAGATTTACCCCTTGAATTACATGCACAACATCTATTGTTACATAGGACATATTACACAACATGTTTATGCACACTTCCAAAATTTTCAAATTGATATAAGAACATCCAAAAATTATGAACACTTGTATACCTACGCAATTTTTCCCTCTAAAGCCAATGGAATCATCAAAATTACTAAATTCTGACTCCTTATAGGCGCCTTCTTTTGGCAGAAATTTGAGATATATTCCAACAATTACCAAACTTCCAATTTAAGTCTCATATTAGTTTCATATGCCTTTTAAACATCATAAACACAATCAAAAAACCATGAATCTTCACAACCCTAGCTTGACAAAAAACAGGGCAGAATTTCACATGCCAAAATACTCAACAAACCAACACAATCCATATCTCAAAATGAAGCTAAAACTCACCTCTTACTCCTCCTTCGGTTGTTTATTTGGTTCTTCAACTTGTGCTTTTGCAAGAGGGCTCAAAACTTCTCCTCTTCAAAAACAAAAACTATAGAAATAAATCTCTTAAAGAGGGGAACAATATTCATGAAGAGATTTTGAGCAATAGAGGTGATTTATTAAGTGATTTTAAGGCTAGAAGCTAACCTTATGTTCTTGTGCTTTCTCTTTCCTCTTCCCTTGTGTTAGCCGACCTTGAGAGCTTGGAGAGAGAGTGAAATGTGAATAAATGAATTCACTTCAGCTCTCTTTACTCACTTGGACGGAAATAGACCAAGGAAAAGGAGAAAGCCATGTGTCCTCTTCTTGTGGAGTCTCGAAATGTTGAAGGTTAATTAACTAACCCAAGTTGGCTTGGTTATTTGAGTTAAACTTTCTATTTCCTCTTCTCTTGCTTTTTGACCGAAAATGAGGATTGAATGAGAAGAGATGATGATCTAATAAGATATTAAAGTTTTCTTTCCAAATGCTTAATTCATATTGGTCCAAAATTGTGTTTTATAGAATATCATAAAATATAATTCCACTTTCCTTTTCCTCTCACCTTTTCTACTGAAATGAAAAGCTAAAGGAATGGATATTGTCACTTTGAAATATCCAAAACGTTGCTTCTTGAATTCATTATTCAAAGCCTTATGCTTGTTGACCTTTTGACTTCATGTGATTAGCCAAGAATTTTCTTGTTGAATCCATGTTGACCAACAAGTATATATATATTTCCCCTCACCCTTATCTTGAAACAAATCATGGAGGAATAGGGAATATTAATTTACCTCTTGAATTATCTAGGATTGCATCTTCCAAGTCATTGAAATTGGTCATACTCAATTTTAGGTGAAAATTAGGTAATTCACCGATAGCTAATCGGGACTAAAATCATCATATAATTTCGAGGAACAATTTTATCATTAGTTTCACTACCTATTTTGTACACTTAGCCCTTGAGTACATTTTGGGATATTACACTATATATAAGAAACTATTTGTGTTTGTTTAAGAATTTAATACATGTTTTCATTTTTAACCCCAGTTAATTGTATGTCTCACTTGTCTCTTTTTTTTTCCACTCATTCACTATCATCTTTTTCCACTCATCCTTTCTCTCACTCATCATCTTAATAAATAAATGTACTCTTTATAAAATATTGCACCTCTTATACATTTATTTATTTTAAGTAATTTTAACTTAACCAATAGTTTACTTTGCCTCATTTGAGCAATTATGTTGTTTATAATAGGCAGGAGGGAATACCTTTTTAATCATTTAAAAAGGAGAAATTACTATAAAGTTATAAGAAAGAGATGTAATCATAAAAAAATTTACAACTGACTAATATGCAATAATAACAATTTGTAATAAAGGAAATAATAACATGTTCATGTTGCTCATATGTCACTAGGATTTTTTTGTAATTATATTCCTTCATTGGGATTTTATAGTAATTCTCCTTATTAAAATATAAACATTTTCATCAAGAAGATTTTTTTCCAACAAAGCACAAATAAAACATTATTAATTACATCAGGACACACTTCAGCCGAATACCCAATATAAAATGACCTTTTTTTTCCAATTGCGTAAAAATCATCTAATTATTTGATTTTGGGGAAAAATACATTCAGGTACCAAGCAAGAAGAGAAATGAAAAAATGATTCTTTGAAATCATAAAATGAAAAAAAATGGTTCCATTAACAACTCTACTTGCTAGTCATTGACAATTTGAAAGGCGCCATTGATAACTCATTGATACCATTTTTTCATTTCATCATTTCATGGGACCATTCATTTATCTTCTTGCTTGATACCTGAATATATTTTTCCCTTGATTTTATTATGCATGCATATTCACAAACATGTATATTTATTGATAAAAACCCTGATGGTAAAGATATGATAACTCTACCTTTTTCTTTCCCAAACAAATATCCATTGGGTACTTGCAACTTATCATGCATAAAAGTAAAATAGTAGCTAGAGTGATAGATAGAATAATGTTAGATATGATTAGTTTTGATGATGCCAAATATATATATCAAATATTATGAGAGCAGAAGTTTGCATAGTATACTTTACTAATACATTGACTAACTATTTGATATTGCATATATTGTAGATTAGTCAAGCAATGGAAGAAAGAAATTGAGGAATGAAGAACTTGCAAGAATCAATGAAAAATAGCAAATTTCAAGTTCTATGGTACTGTAGCATACGGTTACTATAGCGTATTTCTCTGTAGCTACTGTAGCATCACTGTAGCAATCGAGTGATTTTGGAAATCACTCGAGTGATGTTCAGAATCACTCGAGTGATTCTAAGAACAGTGAAAATCACTTGCAGTTATTCACTGATCACTCGAGTTATTTTCATGCCCTGTTCTTCGTCCACCTGAGCGAGGTCTGGTTATTTAATCATATCTCTCACAATACAACTCCAATTGAGCCCAAACTAGTTGCATATGAAACTAGACTCCCAATGAGCCATTTTGACACCAGAAAAAACATAAAAGGAGCTTAGATGAGGGAGATATCAGTGTTTGAATTTGGGATTCATATCAGCGTCACTTCTAGCACGTGGTCCTGAGTTTGATGTCATAAGTTGGACTTCGTTTGTGATCAATGGGTATACCTTTTAAACGAAGTCCCTAGATGATAGGAGCACTGTCCAGAACAGCGGTGTTATATTAGTAGTTAAATCTATGCACTTCTCTAGTTCAAAAGATAAGAACCCTACATTGGCAACCATACCTTATTATGGGGTTATTGACGAGATTTGGGTGGTTGACTATGTTAAAATTAAATTTCCCATATTCAAATGTAAGTGGGTTGATGTCAATAATGGTGTGAGGATCGATAAGTCAGGGTTTACATTAGTTGATATGAATAACAGAAGTTTTGGAGATTAACCTTTCATTATGGCAGATCAAGCGAAACAAGTGTTCTATATTATTGATCAGGAAAATAAAATGGGGTTTGTAGCTCTTCAAGGAAAAAGGGTCATCGATATTGAAGAGGAAAGTCGTTCAAATTATGATCTTCTTGAGACCCCTTCTTTTTCTAGGGGTCTTCCTATATTGAATGAAAAAGATAAAGCTGATAATGAACACGGTACAAGAAATGATCATCGTGAAGGGATATGGGAGGATATCTCTTTATAAATCTACTTTACATGTTAGCTATCTATTTAAAGTAATTATCGTTATAACTTATATGCAGATTATATATATAGTTATTTTATAACTTACTAACTCAACAATTTGTCTTAATAGTATAATGACGGATCCGGTGCATCCTACAGTAGAGGATTAGGTGTCACCTACTGCCCAGCACAATGAGCCTCAGAGTGTCAATCAGGGGCAGTCATCGGGTGAGCCGAGTCACCAGCCTAGACTGAGGGGCAGGACGGCCACACGCTTGAGGGATGTTTCCCTGAGTCGGTCGGCCGGGGAGAGGATACCGATCTAGTTTGATCAATACTGGAAACCGATCGAGCTGAATGCCAATCGTTATAGGAGTTTTATCAGCCTCCTTGCACGGAATAAGCCTAGCATATTGATGGAGGATTGGAGGAATGTTGACAATAAGGTTAAGCAACATATTTGGGATACTATTTAGGTATAAAATTCCCTCTGTATGTTTCTTTTATCAAATTCATTTCATTACTGTCACTAACTCCTTTGATTCATGAATAACAGCTCACCTACGATGTTCCTTAGAGTGAGATCTTGTATCATAAGACTATGACGTATTGTTGTGAGCGCTGGAGCAAGTTTAAGATGAATCTGGCCAACAATTACGTGCATATCGAGGTGCCAACTGGTAAACCTCGTCCTACTCCTTGCAGCAAGTATTCGTACATCGATGAAGCGGCATGGCAGGAGTTTTTTAGGCTTCAGACTACTCCAGAGGCTTTGGTGAGTTAACTTATTTTGTACTTTATTTACTTTACTTTTGTCTTTACTGTTTGTAACTTTTTTTCCCATTTCTTATTACAAGCAAGAAGGCAAAAGGCACAAGAGAGTAGCAGGAATAATGATTACCCCCACACAATGTCTCATGGGGGATAACAAAGGCCGAGAAAGACTTGTTGGTAGCCAAACAAAGGAGATTGGAAGAAGCATCTCAATCCGATCCTTCTGTTCTGCTATCTCCACCATCTCTGATACGGCGTGAAGAGTTGTGGTTGCATGCTCGCCAGAAGAGTGGTGGATCCTATACGAGTGACCAGTCTCCTATAGTCAGTGAAAAAATTGTAAGTATCATTTTTCTTATTAACTGTTTAATAAACATGTTTCATTACTCATGTGTGTTTTTTGTATATCTCACAGGAGGAAATTCAAAAAAAGAAAGCCGAGGAAGCCTTCAAGTCAGAGGGAAGGAATGACATTCTCACGGTTGCTACTGGAAAACGTGAGCATCCAGGCTGCGTCAGGGGAGTTGGAGGAGGGGTGGGTATAAAGGATTACTTTGGATCCCCCTCACGCAGTTCATCCTCCAACGTGGTCACGAGAGACGAATTGGAGTGTATGTTGGCTACTGCGAGGGCGGAAGCAAGGACCAAGGCAAAAGCATCATTTGATGCACTATTAGATGCCTGGTTGAGCAAGATGAAGGATGAGGTATATGCCATGGTGAGCACAAGACAAGATATCGTTCTTACCCAGGCACAGTCGCTCGATCGCCATAAGCAGAGCACCAAAGGGAGTCGTTGCAATGTGGGACAGTCATCAGAGGGTCTTGGAAAGGACGATGCCGAGCCTTATGAATTATATGTTGAGGATCCTTTGAGACGATTAGTTGCACGGGGGAGTGTTCACAACCTAGGATCAATTGTTCACCACCTCGAGATGACAGATGATCAGGTTAGGGTGTCAGTTGAGAAGGTTATCATCGTAGACGCACCTGTCCCTATCCCTTCTGAGGACTTCAAGATTGTGGTCGATGTCTTGGGTACCTTCATATCATGGCCGAAGAACCTTGTTTCTGTTGGAGTTGCGGATTCCTCGATCAGAGCCTTAAGTCCAGCTCCCTTCCCTCACAAAGTTTCACAGCCTCCACCACTGAATATGATGCAGCAAGTGATTCTGATGGCATTTGATACATCTTTCCCGGCTAGAAATTGGCCTATGGATTCAGTTGTTTGGCCGTCAAGGGCGGCATGCTATCTTGAGAGGGATGATTTAATGTCTATGGTCGCTCCTAGACAAAATCTTACGATTGCGATTGTCTAGCTTTTTTGATGTAAGTATCTTTTTCAAATGGAAGTAAATATCTTAAAAATTACGTTGTTTAACTTTAATTTGTGTGCTTCCATTTTTGTAGGTATATGAATCATAGGTTGGTTTCCTATGGGTAGAACGCTAAATTTGGATTCATGTGCCCAGCTCATGCCACGAAGAAAGAGACCACTTCTGCCATCAGACATAGATATTTATCACAGAGGCTCAGTGAAACAGAAACCGGCTATTTCTTGGTTCCTTATGTGCATGGGTAAGAAACATCAAATTTATATTCCAAAACATCACATATAATGCTTTATATTTGCTTAACATTCATCTCTTTTTTTAAGGGATCTTTGGCAATTGGTTATTCTGTGTAAGGCTAGTTACACATTGATCCTCCTATGATCCCTCCACTTCAAACCAGGGAGTGACTTAAAGAAGACCATGAACTCGTAAGTTTTCTTGCCTTATTACCTTTTGTGTGCAAAGTTTGTGTGCAGAATAAGTAATCTTTGTGATTTTGATCATAGGGCTATACGGACTTTCCTACACGCTAAGTATGGTAGGCATGTTCATAACTTAAATGACCCTACATAGATCACACCAAAGGTTAGTACATATTTGTTTTCTTTAAGATGCGTTCCATAAGCTATGCTTTTATGCTTTCTTTGATGATATCATGTTCTTTTTCAAACCCGTAGGCAACCACTGGGCTCCAACTTATGTGGTCTTTGTATGTTGAGGCAAATTTACAATATTATCAGCCTAGGCATGACTGACTTTACCGAGAAGGTAATAAATGTATATTTCAAAAATTTTGTATTACTTTATTGTTTTTAAGTTAGTAAGTTAATGTTTTGTTTGGCTTCGGTGTTACATATACAGATGTTTGATCTTGCTGATCCCTTTCCTGAAGAAGATATTGATTTCATCTACAATTGTTATGCTGAATTCATTTATGAGCTTTTACAAGATTAGTAAGTTTTTGAATCCGATCCTATATTGTTCTAATAATACTTTTGGTTTTCATATATATCTAACTTGGTTTATATCTATGTTCAGGACAAATTCTTTGATATTGGTGATACTAGTTGGCTGCCAATTCAGGCATAGGATATTGTAAATTTTCCTCCACTTTTTTCATTTCTCTGTAAAGCTTAGGAATTTTTTCCATATAATGAGAAATATTTCTTCTCCTGCTTCTCTTTATAAGCTTTGGGATTGCAAGTTCACACAATGTCATGATTTTCCTGCTATCATTGTTTAATTGTGGTACTATGGTTCAAAATGCCTGATAATTATAAATTTTTAATATTGTACTGTTTCTGAAAATTGAATAAGTTGATCATGTGTTATTGGTAGTCATTGGAATTGAATGTGTTTACTTTCAATGAGTTTGTTTCATAATGTTCATTCTGTGATTGTTGAGAGTCGAGGGTTGTAAGGGCCAAGTGTTTTCCCTTGAACAGACTGACATTTATAGGTTCATACCAATTGCGATAACTAAGGTCATATTTAACAAAAGAGGGAAAGGGGAACTAATAAGGATTTTAGGCTTCATGATTCTAAATTTGGAGCAAATTTGCATTCTGAGAAATACCAATTGTTTCTGGAAATAAAAATGTTGTTGTCTCTGCTTCTGATTGTCAATATATATATGCATGTATTGTTGCTTGTGTATGTAATGTGGCACAGAGGGTATTGTCGTTGAATATGGCTTACTGGCCTGAGTAAGATTGAAACAAATAAAATGAAAAAAAAAACACAATTTTTAGACCGGTTCTAACTTTAACCAGACTTAAATATGAATTTAAGACCGGTTAAATTGAAGACCGGTCTTAAAAGATTAAACTTTATGACCGGTTCTAACTTTAACCGGTCTTAAATTGATATTTAAGACCGGTTTCATAAAAAACCGGTCTTAATAGTACTGAAATTTCCCTACCCGTTCCGTTAGTTAAACTTTAAGACTGGTTGTTGTAGAACTGGTCTTAAAATTTCATATTTTAAACCGGTTTTTTAACAGGTCTAAAAAGTTAAATACTTTTTAGACCGACTGTATCAAGACCTGATCCAGAACCGGTCTAAAATGTCTTTTTTAACCGGTCTAAAAAGTGATTTTTGTAATAGTGCAGGGAACATTGAGTACGGTTATTATGTTTTGCTATATATATATAACATCATTTTTAGTAGACTTACTACTAATTTTGAACAAGTGATCATTTCTTCATCCTCAAATGAATTTCACTTTTGTTATTGTAATTGAATTGTTAGTTATTTTATTCAGTTGATTGATTTATATTAACTTATTCTCTAATTCATATACAGATTTTTGGTAATCAGGACCCCTACTCAATCGCAGACATTAATTTA
Organism: Albizia julibrissin; assembly: GCA_037074505.1. Taxonomy (NCBI): domain Eukaryota; kingdom Viridiplantae; phylum Streptophyta; class Magnoliopsida; order Fabales; family Fabaceae; genus Albizia; species Albizia julibrissin. The sequence goes on along the minus strand of CM073477.1, from coordinate 53,918,072 downwards.
GTCTGAAACCTTTTGTTTGGATATCTTCTACAGTACATAGATTAATTATGTGTAGAGGTTTCTTTTTATATAGCATAGTGGTATATTATGTTTCCATACTTAAATAATTTTGCCACCTATGCTGTGAATTTGTTATGATGATTTTGGACAATTTGTTATGGAAGATATTGTTTATATCAATATGATGTTTGCAATTTTAGTTGCATTTTGAGGTCTAAATTATTTGAGTGCTTTCCAAATTCAACATATAATTATCTAAAAATTCCTAGGTTTTCAATAATCAATACAGTTTTTGGGAAAAAACGTATAATTTGTTTTTAAAAAAAAATTAGTTACAATGACAGTTTTTGAAAAACAGTCATTGTATGTAAAAGATACAATGATTGTTTCTTAAAAACAGTCGTTGTATCTTATTTACAACATATTAATTTTTTTAAAAAATACATACAACGTCTGTTTCTTTAAAAATAGTCGTTGTATGTGAAAGATACAATGACTGTTTTTTAAAAAACTGTCATTGTATCTTATTTACAACGTATTAATTTTTTTAAAAAAATGTATACAACAACTGTTTTTGAAAAAAAAATGTCGTTGTATCTTATTTATAATGTATTATTTTTTTAAAATACATACAATGATTGTTTTTGGTAAAACAGTCGTTATGTTAGATTTATAACGACTGGTTTAAAAAAAAACAGTCACTGTAAGTCACTTTTAATGACTGTTTTAAAAGGGTCGTCTATATTAAAACTTTTTACGACACCCACATATACTACCCTATGAAAACAGTCATCTTAAGGATCAAAAAACAGTCGTTGAAAGTGCCTCCTGTAATAGTGGACGTAAATGGCTTACAATATGGAAAGCAAAATATAGAACATAATGGGTAGACAAGATAAGGAATAAAGATAAAGAAAATAGATATGATAAGATAAAAAAGCTTAATAGTGGGTGGTCTACGTTGTTTCATCGGATCCACTTTGTTTCGAAAGGCTTTAGTGGAAGAGAACAAAGGATTAGCCTGAGTCTATACTTGTGAAGTAGAAGGCAGGCCAATTAGCTAAGTGTGTTGTGAAGATTAGGGAGGATCAGAGTCTTCTTGCTACACAGAAAGATTTAAGATCTTCAGGCACGGATCAAAGCATTGGAGAAGAGGAACAAGGAGTACTTGAAATAGAATAGACTCAACTACCTTATATATTTCCTTATCCTACCTACTTTTCCTTTATTCATTGTCTGCCATTGTGTGCCTTATCTTATCTCCTTTTTCTTTCTTTGTCTGCCAATGTCCAATGTGTAATGCATCTCTAACCTATAAAACATTTCTCTCTTAATTATTCTCAAGCTCCCTAACTAGTATAAATAGGGACTCATACTAGTTGCAAGAGCATGAAGAAGTTATTAATCATTTTTAGTCAAGTTTGAGTTTCAATTTGCTCCCTGAACTAATTCAAAGCATAAAGGGACAAGTATGGAAGGCGAAAATTCTTTAATTTTGATGATGATGCTATTTTTGACTCAAGGATGAGTTTTTGCCAACTCGGAGAGGATGAAATAGAGTGGACCCGATGAAACAACGTAGACCCCCTACCACTAAGCCTTCTTATCTCTTATCGTATCTATTATCTTCATCTTTGTTCCCTATCTTGTCTGTCAATTACCTTCTACCTTTTGCTTTCCATATTGTAAGCCATTTTATGTCTGTTATTGTTTAAGGGTCTAAGTAGTTTAAATAGGAGGCTGTTTGTGCTTGTAGAGGATCAGTTTTTGAATAGAAATAGTTTGTGTTAAGTTTATATACTAGTACTAAGAGCAACTTCTAGTTAGAGATAATAAAGGACAAGATGATGATGATGATAACAGTGGCTATCTCGGAAAGAAGGGGAAAAAGTGATAGGATTGCATTGGAGATTCAGCTTCATATGCAGAGGCTAAGTCGAAGGTTTAAGTGGAAGGAAGATATTGCAGGGAAGGATTGTGAGGTGATAAAAAGGTCATAGTTTGTGGAAGAAAGTTGACAACATGGACCTTTCTCTGTAGAATGAACCCCACTTATGCTTGATTAGACCAATGTTTATCTTAAGATTGACTTTATATATATATGTTCCACATCCTGCGTGATGTACAGTGATATTACCCATGTAAACCTATGTGGTTTGCAGGAACATGACCAGTATGGTATACAGTGACACCACTTATGTAGCTTATGGTCACACAATCTGTATGAGTTTTGATGACCCATCTAAATAGAGATAGGGATGAGCCCTAGAGCAGTAGGGCATAATGGTGGTAAGTACCTCTCAAACAGTACGATGTTAACAATTCTAGAATCAACTACCCCACTCATGTGGTAAAGCTAGCAACAATTAATTTTATTTGAGAGTTTGAGACAATTACAGATAGGTTGATACCTGCTCTAAAACATTTATATGGTAAGTAAAGATACCACGATGTGACAAATAGGGATAAACCAATCATTTTGGTCCGGAACAGAATCATTGTCTTGATCCTGAATAATGCACACCGTACGGGAAGTAACGGTCAAATAGTCCTTTGACCCTGAACCCCGAGTAGATGGACATATTTATAGACAGAGCTGGTTATAGACAGATAGAGGTATAGACAGACATAGATATAGTAAGCCCAGCGTACACAGTTGTATTGGGCAGTAATATCAAAATATTTAGAGTTGTGAAAACAGAACGGCATAAGCCGTAAGGCTAAGTATATCACGCAGAGTCCCAATAAGGTAATGAGACTTATAATCATTAGCGGACTATATATACTGAGATCATTAAACTTGTTGAACTTGTATTCCTCAGTTTAGCAAATTCTTAAGAAATCAGAGTATGGAAAACAGAAAACAAAGGCAATAAGACCCAAGGTACATGTTTGTATGGGGCAGTATACCTGGGCAGTAAGATCCAACAAGCACTTTGTGCTGTATAGAATAGTGTCGAACATGTTGAAGAGTAAGCAACTCCATGCCAAGTTGAGCAAATGTAGGTTGTGGTTATCGGAAGTTAAATTTATGGGCCATGTTTTCTCATAGAAAGGAGTCTCAGTAGATTCAAACAAGGTAGAGCAGTACTGAACTGGAAGAAGCCATAAACAGTATTTGAGGTACGCAATTTTCTGGATTTTACAGGTTATTACAGGCGATTTATACAAAATTTCTCCATAATAGCTTTGTCATTGACAAAGTTAACACGAAAAACTCAACCTTTTGTGTGGGACAACAGTTGTGAGAAGAGCTTCACAGAGCTGAAATAGAAATTAACAACAGTACCAGTGTTAACAATCCCAGATCCACAGTTGACCTTTGTTGTCTACACAGATGCCTGTGGGCATGGATTGGGATGTGTTTTGATGCAACAAGGCCGAGTAGTGGCATATGCATCTCGTCAGCTGAAGCCTCACGAACAAAAATATCCTACACAAGATATTGAGTTAGCGGCAATTGTATTTGCACTAAAAATCTGGAGACACTATCTCTATGGGGTGACTGTAGAGTTGTACTGTGACCACAAGAGCTTAAAGTATATATACGATCAGAAAGAGCTCAATATGCGGTAGCGCAGGTGGATGGAGTTACTTGAAGACTATAATCTAGAGATCAAGTATCATCCAGGTAAGGCTAATGTAGTAGCAGATGTATTGAGCCGTAAAACAATACAGGTAGCAGACCTTATGATTAACGAGCAAAGACTGATTGAAGATTTTAGGGATCTTAATCTGTCTAACCAGATCATGATTAACAACAGTAATATCAGTCAGACAGAGAATGATCTAAGAGCAGTCATAGAAGAAGCTCAGATACAGGATAAACACGCACAGTCTATTAGAGACATGATTACAAAGGGAGAAACTCAGGAATATGACTTTTCACCAAGTGGGCTAGTCAGATACAAGAAGCGAATATATGTTCCACCACAACCTGAGTTGAAAATACAAATCCTGGAAGAAGCACACAAGAGTAAATATACTCTGCATCCAGGAGCAACTAAGATGTACCACAATTTGAAATCCACATATTGGTGGCCAGGCATGAAAAAGGATGTGACAAGGTTTGTTGCTCGTTTCCTTACATGTCAGAAAGTCAAAGCTGAGCACCAATGACCTTCAGGACTACTGTAAAACCCTACAATTCCTGAGTGGAAATAGGAGAGCATTACTATGGATTTTGTGACAGGACTACCAAAAGTCTGAAACCATGATGCCATCTGGGTGATTGTAGATCGATTCATGAAGACAGCTCATTTTCTCCCAATCAACATACACTACTCTCCCGATAAACTTGCAGGCATTTATATCAAGGAGATAGTGCGTTTACATGGTACACCAAAGAACATCATATCTGATAGAGATCCTCGGTGCACTTCCAAATTTTGGAAGGCGGTACACGAGGCTTTGGGTACTAAGCTCCGATTCAGTATGGCCTATCATCCTCAGACAGACGGACAAACTGAGAGAACAATTCAGACATTAGAAGATATGCTCAGAGCATGCTTGATTAATTTCAAGGGTAGTTGGGACCAATTCCTTCCTTTGGTAGAATTCGCATACAATAACAGCTATCATTCGAGCATTCAAATGGCTCCCTACGAAGCGTTGCATGGAAGGAAGTGCCAATCACCCTTTTGCTGGGCAGAGTTATCCGAGAGGCAGATGTACGGGCCATATATTGTTGATCAAACAATGGAGAAAATAAAGTTGATTAAACAGAGGTTACTAGCTGCACAAAGTCGACAGAAGAGCTATGCTGACAAAAGGCGAAAACCTCTTGAGTTTCAAGTTGGAGACCACGTATTCATGAAGGTTTCACCTACTACTGGTATTGGTAGGGCGTTAAAGATGAAAAAGCTTAGCCCAAGATACATCAGTCCTTTCGAAATCTTGTCTAAGATTGGGCCAGTAGCGTATCAAATAACTTTACCCCCAAGTTTGAGTAGACTACATGATGTCTTCCACGTCTCACAGCTGAAGAAATATCAACCTGATCCAGAACATGTGATTGAATATGAAGAGGTTGACATGCGAGATGATTTGACGTATGAGGTCACACCATACCGAATTATTGATCGACAGGAGAAACAACTAAGACATAGGAGTATTCCATTCATCAAAGTGGTATGGAATGGGTTATCTCCGAGAGAAGCAACTTGGGAAGCTGAAGAAGATATGAAGAGACGATACCCAGAATTTATGTCTTCATATATGTAACAAATTTCGAGGACGAAATTAATTTTACGGGGGGAGAATTGTAACATCCCAAAAATTTAATGCAAGGATTAAATTATGGAAATTAGATAGTAAGCCAATTTATGGAACCTACAAAATTTAAGGAAACTTAAATTTGACAAAGGGAAAAATTAGGACCTAGTGTGTGTAATTAATAGGATAAAAATATACCTATATGTGTATAAAAACACACACACCCACACTTGACAGCACACACACGTACAGCCCATCCATGCATTGTCACTCCTTCCTATCACAACAAACACACACATGTACCACACACATACCTACACATATACCTTCAAAACAATGACACTTACCTACTCCTTCTCTTCCCATTTGACCAAGCATACAGCACACACGTACAACACATATTCACACCTACACCATTATCATTTCCCTTTTCTATTCAGCCAACACACATACACATCCAAAGAGCTGAAGAAACAAGAACAGAAAACAGAAGCAAACATGGAGAAATGAAAACACAGCAGAAAATAGAGAGAGGGAGGAAGGAAGAAGAAGCTTCAAAACTCACATGCAGCACCATAAGATAATATAGGTGAGTTTCATACATCCTTATCTTCCTTTTCCAGTAGATTTGAGGCTGTTTTCAGTAGCTTTTTGGGGTTGTTCTTCTGCTGGAATTCAGAAAATTCGTCGGAAAGTTGCTGTCACCAAAACCAGTAATTTTTGTGACGATTTTGGGTGATATTTGTGATGTTTTTTATTCTAAAATCACGTCCCTAAACCCCAGGAACAAGTTTAGGAGTATGTAGAGTCAAAATCTTTGAGATTTGAGTCCAAAAGCATGGCTACATATCAGTTTTATCAACTCTGTTTTGGTCGCCGGAAAACAGAGGTTTTATCAGAAATTTCAGAAGCTCAAACGGAGGCTACAGATGTATTTTTCATCTGGTTATTTTTGATATGGAAATTTTAGGATGCGTAGTATGAAATAAAATCAAGAAGAGCTCAATTTGGTGTTAAAACGAAAAAGTTATCAATTTTTGAAGTTAGACTGTCCAAAACTGATGTTCATCAGAGTCAGTCAATTTTGTGTAGCTTTATGACTAATAAAATCATATCCATTATTTACGAAACTTTACAGGGAGATAGTAGACACAACAAGCTTTAAAATGAGTTGTAAAATGAATCATTTGGAGATCTGTAGAGAGAGTTATGAGTTTTGAAAGATGGGTTTAGAAACAGGTGCAATCCTGAACGTCCAGATTCTAGTAGTTGATTTCGTGGTCTTTTTGAATTATGTAATATTTTCCAATGGCCATGGAAATTTCCAGAATTTAAGTACATAGTCTTAGCTTTAATTTTGTATATAGTTTTCATTAATTGGATTAGTATACTAAGAGATATGAATTTTTGAAGTCAGTTGCTCTCAAACTGTGTTTCTGGAAAACAGTTTATTTGTGTCGAACATTTGGAAAATCAAACCTTGCCAACAAATTATGAAAATTTACAGATTTAAAGTAGACATTCATATCTTTAAATTTAGGGGTAGAACATAATTTTTGGACAAGTATATTAGGAGATATAGATTTTCAAAGTCATGCTATGTTTCTGGAGACTAATATGGAATAGGGGTATTTCGGGAAATTCTGGGAGTAATATGGTAATTCTAGGTAGATTTTGATATTTTTCTATGAAAATATATTTCAATAGCTTCATGTAGGCTTTGGACCCAGTCAATATCGATTTTTCTAGAATTAGTTATGATTTTTCAAATTTAATTGAAAAATATGCCAATTTGCTGAAGAATAGAAAAATTACACTATGCAAAATTATATAGTGTATAAGCCACTGAAACTGAGATAATCAGCAGAATATGATTAAAGATAGTAGTAATACAAGTAATAACCAATTACTTGTTAATTTTAATATATAGGAACTGGTAAAAGCCCGAGCCGAAGAAAAAGTTTTGGATAAACAGTTGGACTGGAAAAGGACCCAGGTAGTAATTCTTTCTCTCATGCACTATATGATTATTTATATGTTGTGTATGCCATTTTCTGTAACATGACAGTGCCTGTGGCACAACACGCGAATAAGCCAGGGTCTAAACATATCGTTTGACCATGGACACGAGTTTAGCCGAGGTTGCAAACAGTCGTTTGGCCTTAGAGTATGCATACAACATGAGTTAGCATTTTACATATCATGGTACATTGCATATTTATTTATCGTATTTTATATGACTGATTGTATATTACTACTGAGATTCATTCGAATCTCACCCCTTTTCAACATCTAAAAATATTCCAGCAAAGGACAGCGGCTCTAAGGGCAAAATCGTAATTACTGGCAGAGGAAGGTCTGGTCCTAGCCAGGAGTTACATCTGATTATCTTTAGTTGTGGAATTTATTTCTTTTGTACTCTGTATATATTTTCAACCTAGATGAGGATTTTCTGTATTATCAGTAAGTACTTATTATCAGTATAGTTTCTCTATTTCTGTTTGCCTTCTGAACGACACATTTATTATATAGCGAATATCAGAATATTAAGGGGTTTAACATTACACGCCCTATTTCAATTAATACTCACTTATCACTTGATATTATGCCTCCCTGACTTCACACTCAAAACGAAGAAAGGTTTATTATTCAGAGTTACTAAGGTTCTTATTGATAGAGGTCTCTACCTTGATAATGAGATTCAAATCCACATACTTATGAGATAATGTTGTATTCTTATCGACCAACCCTAGTTGGTGTTTATGGTAGCTAGCTTTTTAATAAGAAAAGCGAAGTGATATAATTAATATCTCACCCAACAAGAATACCACATCATGTTTAAGCCTCATAATTAGGTAGGTACCTATGAGCTCGATAAATTAAAACATACCTTCAAGGTGCCAATAATGATTTTGTCACGCACAGATAATGTCAATGTCAAAGGTTTAGGCACCAACCAAAGCAACCCTTCAATAATTTTCATTACATCTTCACTGTTTGGCATTCCCACTAATGTTTCAGCTTTCATATACTTCAACTCTCGCAATGGAAATGGCTTATTTTGAGACACATGGTCTATTGGGAAGATTAAACCCTACAAATTAAATCAAATGACAAAATACAAACTTAATACTGTAATAAATTAAATATTAGTTAAAATGGCATATGAAAGATAAAAAAAGTACCTTTACTCTGGCGGAAGTAATAGTGATGTCTTGGATGTGATCAAAGCAAGAGAGAAATTGGTTTATTTTATCAAACCGTAAGATAGGATCTATGTCGCAATGTGGCAAGTTAATTTTGGGACTGCATTTGTTGGATAAAGTGATCATTGGATAAACTTGCATGCTTCCATCATAGTCAAATTTGAGCAAGTTTGGTGCATCAATAATGATCTCTTTTAAATCATAACATCTCTTCAACGACAATTTCTCAAGTTTGTCATTTTTCAAAACTAACTTCCTGAAGGAAACGCATTCACTTATTATCAGCTCCTTCAAAGCTCCTAAGTTTGATATTATACCGTTCACCCACTCATCCGTTACGACTACTCTTTCCAAATTCAAGACAGTGAGAGCTACACATGCTGAGATATTCATTGTAAGCCTTCTGTTTTGAGAAGGATTAATACTAAAGCCAAAACCAAAACATAAACACCGTAGATTGGGAGTGGCGAGGGATAGGTTATCTAGATTACAGACGTCCCATATCTTCAACTCCTTAAGTTTGGGATTTTGAATGCTAAAGTTCATAGGCAAGGGACAATAATTAATGTACAAGGTATCAGTGACTGGTATCGTTAAGTTATTCTTTGCGACCTTTACACGATAAAGAGACATAGATTTTATAGATTCACAAGCAGGAAGGTCAAACTCACACGGGTGGAAACCTGGGCTACGCTCAAAACGGATTAGATTCTTTAGATTCTTTGCCTTGGGTACGTGAACACCATCTAACCTGTCACAATATTCGATATCAACCTCTTCAACATACAAAGATGATACGGTTATAGTGCGTAGTCCTTCGCATCGACTGATTTTCAGGGCTTTCAATTTTGGGCAATGTATAATAGGATCAGCAATTGGAATTCTCAATCCGGTGAGATTGAGCAGAGTCAAAAATTCCGACGAAAATATTTGAACAAGGGGATCATTTCTCACATTTATAAAGCCTACACGTATTATTTCAAAAACTATCTCTTTAATTGTGTTCTCTATTGCAAAGTCCACCAACATATCAAATGTAGGTTGATAGGAGAAAGGCAGCTCGCGCGAACCACGGAATTGAGATAGCCTAATCTTTTGCAGGGAGTTATTGGTATGAGGAGAACGAAGCTGGAGGGTTTTGTGTATATGAGAGAAAAATCGGTATTCTGGGTGTTCGTGTTGTTTAAAGAAACAAGAATCAAATTCAAGTACAGGATATGAAAGCCATAAAGATTTGAAGGCTTTGGATAAAACACTACACTTAGTCGCATCCTTGTAAGGCAGAAAATTCATGATGTAGTGGATGAGATGCTCAGGAAGATTTTCAAACTCAGTCATTTTTATGAGATTTTTATGAACTATGCTGTGGTTCTTCCTTCGATCGATCTCCTATATGTCGTTCCTGGCAAATTCACTAGATAAAAGTATCGTCAAACAAATCTGCACAAGGAATATAATTGAAGCATGTGAATTGTTCGAAACTTCAACCTGTTATGAAGGTATCCTCTATCACACTTTAACCTTTTGCCCCTTTCTTGGAAAACTTTCACTCCAATTCGATCTTTCGATTTGAATTATGGTAATTATGGGAAGATTATGTTTGGCCGAAAAAGTCATAATATTATCCTATAAGATATTTAGATTGAGAATATCTTATATATAATTAGAGATAAACATTAGAGATAAATTTTTTTTTTGATATAACGTGAAAATGACCTCTTTTTCTTGGCCGACAGTGTGAAATAGAGATCTTGGGAACTTGTTATATTTTTTATTATTTAATGCTCATTATTATTCTTTATTACTTGGAATTTAAGAATTAATTTCATTTTAAATTGGGTTAAGGTGTCCCAGTGCCCTGAACTATTTTCTTAAATGCACCCAATACCCTAAAATTATTTATGGTTCGATTTTACCCCTCAACTATTCAAAATGGCGCAATATCATCCAACTACAGATTCTCATACCAAAAACCTACCGTAGGTACTGTTTCTATTCCTATTTATTTAAACTCATAGCAATAGGCATTTATTTTAGGGAAAATTTTAATTAAATCCAGTTAAAATACTGAAATCTAAATTTATGTTTATATTTTTGGCAAATTCCTAATGAGGTCAATAGACCTGATTAGGGATTTCTGAATCTTTCAAATGACCAAAATACCCTTATGTAGTTAAAAAAATGAAATTGATGCAAGTTATTAGCTATTATTGAATATTGTCAAAAGACCAAAATGACTCTCTGTAGTAAGAAAATAAAATTGATGCAATTTTGATTGTGGTTTTGATTATTTGAACTTGATTTAACCTAAAAGTGAAATTCTTCTGCACCCTAAACTCAATCGTTTTGCTTTTAATCATTATGGATGAAAATAATAAAACCCCAAATCCTCCCCTTAAACCTCCGTTTCTTATGCCCATCTCCGTGAGAATTTAGTAACGGTCTGTCGGTGGGAAGGGAAAATTTTTATAAATTTTAATAAAGATAAGATGTAAAATAAAAATTTTAAAAATATTAATTAAAACTTCCAAACCATAAAAATTTTCCCTCCCGTCCTTTCTTCTCCAAATCCCTCATACCAAACAACCCCTAAATCTTCAATTCGATGTCAAGCTTTATTTATCTCTGTCATAGTAATATTTGCTTTATTGAAAAAAAAAATTCCTCTATGTTAATATTTGCTATGAAGATTTAAACTGCCTTTGATTAATATATCTTCATCATTTCATAAGGATAAGAAACGATTTATGCCGTTTTTCAAATTGTTGCACGGGGTGCCTCAATAATGATTCTTATCGATATTTGAAAAACAAAATTCCGAATTTTTTTGTTTGATGATTTATTTACACATACTTTGATGGATTTGTCCATGCAAAGTTTTCTGGTGTTCTTTTCAACATCTTTTTAATTTTTAACTATAGAGTGGCATTCTAATTATTTAACAACATTCAAAAATCCCTAATAAAGTCTCTTATCCTCACAAGGAATTTGTTAAAAATGTATTTCTGAATTTAAATTTAGGCATTATATTTCAACTATATTTAATTGGGATTCTTCTTTTATTTTACTCACCTCCTAATTTTTCGGCTCACATATTAAATAGGGAACCTGAAAAATAGAAAAATCTTTTTAAAATAATTTTTCATTAATCTCCTAATCAGGTTAATCTTAGGGCTGTGAATTTGAAATAGGATAATTGAAAATAATAATATCTTTTCTTAAATGTTTATTTTTCAATATTAATATTTATCGTTTTGAATTACAGAAATCAAATCTTTTATTCATGTGTATTACGTAGTATATTTTATTCAAACTTATCATACTTACTTTGAACTTCAAAATTCAAATTCTCTTAATTTTTTCCGAATTATTTTTAATTATAATTTTATTTTCATTTATTTATACTAACAAAGACAATTGTCCTCCTTTGAGATAACAATTTATTTTTTAAATATTTACTATTTGGTATTAATATTAATATTTACATCTAATGATATAAAGAGTATCTCATTTTCTGTGTCTTTTTATCTTTTAAATATATCTTAAAATATATCATCTTATAAACGAATCATATCTCCGTCTCTACTGCGCCTGCATGTGCGACAATGTGAGTGAGTGTGAGTGTGACAGTGTGTGACCTCTCACCTCTGATATCCTCTCCTGTCTCAAGAGTTCCACTTGCAGCTCGCACGATCTCCCTCTCGTCTCCGGCCACTCTCTCCCTCTAGAGTGTCACTCTCGTCTCCAGTCTCATACTACCTTAGTCTCTCACTTTCTCCCTTCCCACCATTCCCCAACCCCAATCCCCATCGCATCTCGGATCTCGCCATCTCGCTCTTGTCTCTAATCTTAACCTGTCATCTCATCTCTCGCGGGTTGCGGATTTCTCTCTCTCACTTTTGACTCTCACTCTTGCAAGTTACTGGAAGGTGGAAGGCTGGAAGCTCGCAGCTGTCTCTCTCACTCTCGCCTCTGACTCTGTCACACTCGCAAGTGAGTTGAATTAATTAAATAAAACAAGAGTCCTTGATTTTGCAAATGCACTTTCCTGTTTTAGAGTTTAGAATTTTGTTTGACAATCATCATGCTACATTGAGCTCAAGTTGCTTACTTCTTTCGTTATTATTCCTCATTTTTTGTGTGACTATTTATCCTCTCTTTTGTCATGGTTTGAGCTTAAATCAATAATCCATCACAAGTTGTCTGTGTCTCCCAGCTCCTACTTGCTAACTGCTTACTCGAGTTTGATCTTTTTGTTCTTTTTTTAAAAAAGTTATTATCCTTACTTTTGGTCATGCGATATTTCTCCTGTTTGGATTCCTTCTGTGGCTGATATTTCTTTGTGTGCCATGCACGTTCTGTCTGGAATTCAATTAGGCATTTGGACCTTAGTTGATCTCTTAAAATTTTTTGTTCTGTTTGCTCGTGTGTAAATACACGTGTGTAAAATAGATTAGGAACTTTAGAATTTTGTTAACAGATTAAGCTATTCATTTTGGTTTTTTCCATGATTCTACAGATGGAGGTCAGGAATATAATAATAAGAACGCTCCTGAAAACAGTTCTGCCTATACCACCGTTTATGTTGTTGGCAACCTTCCCCTTGATGGAAGTCAAAGTTAAAAAAACTGGAATGAGATGTTATGGTAATCTTAACACAACAAATTATTATGTAACTCTGATCTGAGTGTCTCATTCCCTTACAGAGAAATTGTTTTAGTTAACAGGATTGGTTTGGCCCATTGTATCAAGCAATCTTTAACCATATTGTATAGGTTATATAACCTTATCTGTTTTAAAGTCCTTTAACTTGTGGACATTTTTTTGGCCTAGTTTAAATTTATTAGTGGCACTATATAGCATTTAGGGAAAATTTTGTTGGTAATCAATTTTTCATCGGTAATTTATGATGGAATTGAAATTCTGTCGGTAATTTCTGACAGAATTAAAATTCTGTTGATAAACTAATTTACCATGTAAAATGTCGCTAGGGATGGATTCCATCAGTAATTCATTTTTATTACTAGTCTATCAGTAAATTGAAATTCCATTGGTAATAAGATGCTTTTTTATAGATCACCTATACTACAGTTGGTCACTTATGTCTAACCATTAGTTTAGGGTGAGACGTTCATGAGAACTTCAATTGGGTGTTGAAGAGCTCCAAGAGGGTTTTCCAGAAGTAGTTGATATTACAATTGCATATATTAAGGGATATGCTAGGAAATTATATTGACTTACTTGCATTACTTTTGTGCGTGTGTGGTTTTTTATTTATGGTGATATAGTTCTTCTTTCTAAGATTTCATTACACTAGAGCCCTAGGTTTCAGATATTTTTTCTCCTTGCTATCTTGCGTTTTCTTTTTCCAACCATCAGCCACCGTGGAAGCACTGTGTTTCCGGCAACCTTTTCTGTTGCTTCTCAAGCCTGTTCTATCCCTGGTGGCTATGTGATCCAATTTTAATCTGTTTGTTTAGGCTTGTTCTATATGGTCACGTGAGTAACATTTGTTGACTTGGAGTTCATTTTAGTTGTGTGCCTTTGGTATATCTTTGTGGGCTTGCTCCTGTTTGGGTGTTCATGAGCTCTTTGAATTTCTATTAACTCATTTTTTTAAAGACCCTTTGCTCCTGTTTGTTACTTATTTTCTTAAGAGCATTTGTAACTTCTGCTTGATTTGATTGTTGTCTTGGTTGATTACCCTCAATGGCTAAATCTAAGACATCTGATATGCTAGCTATGTCTGCCAAGATTAATGATTCTAAATTAAATTAGACAAACTATAATGATTGGAACAAGACTGTTAAGGTTTATCTCTTGGGAATTGAGAAGGAAGCCTGTTGAACCTAGGACCCTCATTCTGGTAATAATGAAAAAAGTTTGACTTGGTCTAGAGCAGATGCTCGACTATTTTTCCAAATCGAAAACTCTATTAAACCACAGATTGTGTCTTCTGTTAGTCACTACAATATTGTGAAAGAAATTATAAATTATCTTGAATTTATGTTCTCTGGTAAAGGAAATTTCATTCATATTCATGAAGTCTGTAAGGAATTCTATCACTCTCAGCAATAGGGTCATCCCTTAAAGGATTTATTCTTAGACTTTAAGTGGTTGTATGAATAAATGAAGGTCATTTTGTCTCTGTAAGCGGATCATCAGACCCATATCAAGAATCTGGAGTTTTAGGCTATCCATCTTTTTAAGATGTGTTCCCACAGGTCCTTCATGCTAGTAGTTTGGCTCGTCCATCTGGCGATTTGACTACTAGTGCTCTGGCTGGACGTGCCCCCTTTGAAAACAAGAATTATGGCTCTAAACAAGGTACTAATGCTCCGAATGTGAATTTTGGAAGTATTATATGCAACTATTGTAAGGAACCTAGTCACATTAAGCAGAATTATTGAAGTACAGACCAAACAACAACGTGATCAGTAGCGTAGTCTTGCCCATATTGCCCAAACACCTACTCAGTTTGAATCTGGTTTGTGATACCTCATTTCATATAGTCTCAGATGAGTACAAAAGAGTAGTAAAAGCATTTGTGAAACCAGGATCAGGTCCTGGATTAAGAAATTTTGGAAAAATGTTCACAATTTCCTAAATCTATCTAAGGATTTAAACCTGGGATTGAGAGGGGTTTTTGGGAGTAATAAAAAATTTCTTAAACAATTTCACAAACATTTACTATCTTACTAAGTCTCACCGGTTTCTCTTTCCATTTTACCAGAGTATGCCAGCGATTCTCTCCTTAGTTTTCACTTTCATACATTAGTTAAGTTTTGTTAGAGTTCGAAAGCAAAATATAGCTAAATTGTTCCATTGCTTGATATTGACATCAAAGAAAGAAGCAATATGAGACACCACTTAATCAAAGAATCATGTTCAAAAAGAAAGATGTCAAAGTATTATTCATTCTGATCCATCTTCATCTTCATCTTCAAATAGCAGCAGACATTTTCACAACTCCTTGCGAAAGATCAACTGGGAATGGTTAATCCCAATAAGTTAAAAGAATATTTTGTTACTGATAATGTTTCTATATGTTCATATGTTTAATGATTACTAGACTAACCGAAGCATCAAGGTATGAGGAAATTTGTTTTGTAGATGTTTTGTTCTCTCTTCGAGCAATAGAGGTAAACAGAGAACACTCGAGTGATGGGTACAAGTTCACTCGAGTGAACAAAGAGAAGTACTGTGACATAGAAGGTTACTCGAGTGATTAGTGATACCACTCGAGTGATAATGAGGCTACAGGTAGGAGACTCGAGTGATTTCAGTCAAGCACTCGAGTGAGGTAAGGAACTTGGAGTGAATGGTAAAATCAAATCATTTCAGTTGTTCTTTCTGCAAACTTTCAATTTCAAAATTATCATCATCTTCCTTTCGATGAAAATTTCTGGAATTCTCTTAAACTCAGTGTTTCTTCTTATGCAAACTATCAACTTCATTTCCTCATAAATAATTTCAAACACTTCCCAATTACTCATGCATAATTTTCAAAATGGGACTAAATCTTCAAAATTTCATGCTTTATATCTCTACACAGTTTCCTCAATGGTTGTTCAAATCCATGAGAGTTCTTAATTGAATTTGTCATATTTCTTAAAGCCATGCACTCATTAAGGGGGAGCTTCACATTCACATGTGTTTCATATCTTAAAAGCTTATCTCCTTGATTTAGAAAATCATTATACCATACTCATCTGTATTCACCTTCAATTGATTAGTTTTGATGATGAGATACTTATACCTTTTCTTTTCTTCATCCTAATTTGCATATATCTTATAGAAAGGAAATTGTTAATACTTGATTGCACTAATCTTTCTCCTTGCAAGAATATTTTTTTTATGACAGGAGAATTTGCTCTATGAGAAGATCATTCCTCAACACACCAAAAGGAGAATATATCAACCCTGAGGATATATACTGTGATAATCAATCAAGAGAAATATATTGGCTACAACATTCAAAGCCCTATGCCAATACAAAGGAACATTAGCCATATGTGATAAAAATATGGAAGAGAAGCTCAAGAGCATCCTGGAGACATCCTCATAATAGTACAGCGAAAGTGTGATGGACTGGACTTCATGGATCTATCATCAACTTGCCAAATCCAACTGAGCATTTCTAAAACTCATCTCTTTATATTTTGAGAACATTATGCATTTTTTTTTTCTCAATATGCCTTGATCATGAAAACATCTTTAAATGTGCATATTTTGAAAAATGTGAAAACTATTTTTGTACCATATTCAAATATCATTACTTTTAAAAAGGGGAGATAAAATTGTTTATTTTGATTAATGGAGAAAATGACATTTCAAATGTATTTTCATAATAACTTCTCCATGAAACTTTCTTCTTTATACTTCAAACTTTTTGCTAATGTCAAATAGGGGGAGAGAAATGGAAAAATATGTTGCATTCAATTTGTCTATTCACATTCAAGCATATTTTTCTTTAAGGATTTGCCATCATCAAAAAGGGGGAGAATGTTAGATATGATTAGTTTTGATGATGCCAAATATATATCAAATATTATGAGAGCAAAAGTTTGCATAATATACTTATCTCTTACATTGACTAACTATTATATTTAATGTTATATATCTTATAGATTAGTCAAAGAGATTGGAGAATGAAGAGCTTGAAGAATTAATGGAAATATCAAGATTCAAGCTTCTAAGAAGAAATACTGGATGTTTCTATGCTCATAAGGGAATTAAGAAGAACTGTAGCAGTTACTGTTTGGAACTGTAGCATTATCACTGTAGCAATACGGGTACTATAGCAACTGGCACTGTTGGGCACTGTAGCATCGAGTGATTTAATGAATCACTCGAGTGATTTGCTGAATCACTCGAGTGATTCTGAAAAAAATGCAATCACTCGAGTGATTCAACAAATCACTCGAGTGATGTGCAGCATTTCAGAGTATGTGCTTCGTCGAGCTGAGCGAGGTCTGGTTATTTGATCATATCTCTCACAATACAACTCCAAATCATACGAAACCAATTGCATATGAAACTAGACTCCCAATGCGTCAGTTTGACACCAGAACCAACATCAAAGGAGCACATGTAAGGGAGATATCAGTGTTCTAATTTGACCTTCATGTCAGCGTTACTTTCTGGAACAGTCTTAGTATTTTGGCTATAACTCTCAAACCACTGATCCGATTGAGCTAAAACCGGTGCCATATGAAAGTATACTTCCAGGGCTTTCGATTTATATATAATAAAGCATTTTTGGAGTTATATTCGAAGAGTTATGACATCTGGAAGTTGACCTATGTTTACTGAAGAATTGGAAACGGATCACTCGAGTGATTTCAGCATTCACTCGAGTGATATGGCATTTCACTGGAAGTGATCGTAAAATCACTGCAAGAAAAATTCACTGTTTCAGATTTCACTTCCAGTGATCTCCAAATCACTCGAGTGATATCTCAAAATTTCCAAATCACTTCCAGTGATATCTCAATTTTTCCATTTCACTTCCAGTGATCTCCAAATCACTCGAGTGATATTTCAACTTTGCCAAAATCACTTCCAGTGATCTCCAAATCACTCGAGTGATATCTCAAATTTTCCAAATCACTTCCAGTGATCCTTAATCACTCGAGTGATGCGCCAAATCACTTCCAGTGATTCTGAATCACTCGAGTGATGCGACAAATCACTTCCAGTGATTGAGAATTCACTTCAAGAAAAATACACTGTTTTGAAAATCACTTCCAGTGAATTCCAAATCACTCGAGTGATGCGCCAAGTTTTCCAAATCACTTCCAGTGATCTTGAATCACTCGAGTGAAGCTTGTAAAGTTGCAAATCACTTCCAGTGGATTCAAAATCACTGCAAGAATATTTCACTGTTTACCAAATCACTTCCAGTGATCTTGAATCACTCGAGTGATATTTGCAAAGTTACAAATCACTTCCAGTGAATTGAAAATCACTCCAAGAAGAAATCACTGTTTACAAAATCACTTCCAGTGATCCCAGATTCACTCGAGTGAAATATAGAAATTTCAATATCACTTCCAGTGAACCAGCAATCACTGTCAGAAGCATTCAACGTTTTCAAAATCACTTCCAATGACATTATATTCACTTCCAGTGATATTGCATTTTCTCATATAATGATTTATTGTTCTAGTATACACTTTCCTACATACACTATGATCCATTTGCTATTACCTTCATAAAACTGATTTTGCTAGTGAAATTCTATTATTACTTATTTCTCCAAATTACTTAATCCGAATGGGTTCATATGTTATGCAATCTTTATGTTTTCACTTGCTATCATTCTTAGACATTGCTTAATACTTATTTCAAGTGTGAAATAGGGACTCAAGTGTTTGGGTTAAAACTTCAAGTCTGGAGGTGACTCACGGCAAGCATCATCACTTAAAGTGACGCAACCCAGAAAGCTGAAATCCTGTCCTTGGTCAATGATCCAACATATTTATGATTAACACTTCATTGTATTGATATTTGATGTATTGTTACAGAAAGAACAATGAAGAGACCATAGAGAGAGGAAAAACCACTTCGCTGAAGAAGTCGAGCGTCCACTAATAACGGCTAGTTTTTCTGAAGTGGAAATTTGTCAGAGCACGATCAACGGGAAAATATTTAAATACACTCAACGACCGTGCAAAGCAATGGGACTCCAACAGAAAATGAAGTAGTGATTGTCTAAGCATCAGATGGGATTATAACAGAAAAATATCCGAATGGACTCAACGGTCAAATGAATCAACAGACTCTAACGGATATCTTCCACAACTCAGCTACAAATAGGAGAGGATTCAAACAGAGAAAAGCAAGCAATACGATGAGAACTTGAACATGCTAATATTCTAAGTCTTCTACCTCTGACCACTCTTTGCTCTATTTCATCTTCTATATTATGTATATTTGAGAGAGTGAATATTTGTATTGTACTTCAGTAAGGATTTATCTACTCTGTGAGAGAGTCTGTAAACACACCATTTATACTTCTGTATTGAACTCAAGGTAGAGGGACCTTGAGAGGGTTGATTTCCTTACAGTGGAAGTTGTAGAGTGAATCGCCAGTAAGAGTTTCTGCCCATAAGACTTACAAGGTGCAAGCAGTAGAGAACGTTGCTGCTCGTAAGACTTACAGTGGTGTAAGCAGGAGAGAACGTTGCTGCTCTAAGACTTGCACAGTTAAGCAGGAGAGAAAGGTCTTTGGATTGCTTTGCTCGACTTGCTGTAAGAAGGAGTAAACCTTACAGTGTGTAAGGGGGAGTAACTCTTATGAATTTGTAAAGGCTTTTCTTGTGTCCGGTTAAACAAGAAGATAGTGGATTGGAAATCTCAGGAGGAGCCTGGGGACTGGACGTAGGTCATCGTGGATTGGACCGAACCAGGATAAATCACAGTTTGCATATTCTCTTCCCAAAGCTTTTACATTTCCAGCATATATGATTTACATATCAGCTTATGTTTCTATACTTCCACATGTATTGATTTGATAAGTTGCGAAAAGATTTTAAAAGATCATACTTTCTTATCACACACCCAATTCACCCCCCCTCTTGGGTGTCAGCCAGTTCTAACAAGCATTACATCCTTGATCATCAGGTGCCATATTTTATTACTTGTTCTATTAGGTTGTCTCCCTTTGAAGTCCATTCTCATCTTAGTCATGTATCCCTCAAAAGGTTTATCCTCAATTTTTTTCTGTGTCTGCTTTAGATTATAAGTCATATCAGTTTGCCAACCACCATAGTGTTTATTTGGCACCTTGATTCCATAAAGAGGCTGCATCCCCCTTTTGAGATAGTTCATTATGATGTTTGGGGTCTTTGTTCAGTTTTGTCTTAGACTGGTTATTGATATTTTGTCACTTTTGTTATTGATTTTTCCCGAACCGCTTGCCTTTACTTAATGAAATAGTGCTTTGAATTGTTTACACATTTTTGTAATTTCTGTGTTGAAATTTAAACATAGTTTAATACTCCTGTGAAAATTCTTCAAAGTGATAATGTGAAAGAATATTTTTCTGTCCCATTCACCGATTATATGCATAGTCATGGCATTTTTTATCAATCCTCATGTGTTGAAGACCTACTCAAAATAGTGTTGTTGAAAGAAAGAACCATCATTTCTTAGAAACTTCCTGAGCTCTCATGTTTTTCTCATGTGTCCCTAAATCCTTTTAGGTTGATATAGTGTCTACTCCTTATTTCTTTATCAATTGCATGCCTTCAGCTGTCCTTAATGGGGATGTTCCATATTTCATTATGTTTCCTACCACTAAGCTATTTCATGTTGATCCAAAAATTTTTGGCAGTGTCTGCTTTGTTCAGGATGTCCATCTAAGTGTTAGTAAACTTTATCCCAAATCTTTGAAGTATGTCTTTCTTGGTTATCGGTGTTACTCTTCTGATCTTCTTGTTATCTTATGTCCACTTATGTGACTTTTCATGAGTCATCTCCTTTCTTCAAGCCTTCAGTATTATCTGAGTCTCGCTTTATCATTGATCAGCCTGATAATGTCCTATTTTATCGTGTCCCAGTCTTTCATGTACGGGCTATTGTTCTAGAACCTGATGTCATCAATGGTACCGATGTTGTCAATGTTTTACCCTCACCAGTGACTACTTCACTGATCGATTCTGTTCAGGACTCCCTGGTTCCTGCTTTTGCTTCACTAGATCCTATCACTCTTGTCCCTGATTCTATTGTTGATCCATCTGATGACCTACCCATTACCCTCTGAAAAGGTACTCATTCTCATTGTACTCCTAAAAGACCAAACTGAATGTACATATCCTATCTTCTCCTTTATGTCCTACTAGCAATTGTCCCCTATTTCCTCTTTCCTTTTAGTTACCCTTGAGTCTATCTCCATCCCTACTACCCTCCACCACACCTTAACTCACCCTAGTTGGTGTGTAGTTATAGAAAAAGAAATGATGGCCCTTGAAAAGGCTAGTACCTAAACTCTTGTGTTTGTTGTTAAGACTAAGGCTTATGGTTTCTTAAAATGATTGAAAGCTTGACTCATTGCCAAAGGGTATGCCCAAACTTATGGGATTGATTACTTAGAAACTTTCTCCCCTATGGCTATGCTCACTTCCATTCATATTCTTGTCTCTTTAGCTACTACTTATCATTAGGCTTTGTATCAGTTAGATGTTAAGAATGCCTTTTTGAATGGTGATCTCCTTGAGGAAGTTTATATGGAGCAACCATCTGGGTTCGTTACTCAAGGAAAACCTAGGAAAGTGTGCTACCTTCAAAAGTCATTGATGCGAATCAGCAAGTTGTGCATTCAAATTCAAGTGATCCTTTGCAAATTCCAAGTGGACCAATCACAAGAGGAAGAGCCAAACAAATTAAGGAAGCATTAAATGGGCTAGTGCAAGAGGCTTGGACAAAGCAAGAGGTGATCGGATCAAATCCGAACAAAAATGCTGAAAACGTCACTAATATCATATGGGCTGCAAATGGAGATACTAATCAAATTTTGGGCTTAGAGACTTCAAAACAAAGAGCTTGGACCTAGTACTATACATGGAAGGATTCATCTGGGCCTAAATAAGCACATTTTGGGCCTTAAATGCTGATTATATTTTAGGACTTTTATTTGTGCGAAAATTATTGGACAATTTGCATATTTGACTTTTAAGTTTCTTAATTAATTAATTGATTAGGTTAGTTTCAATTTTCTAGGATGCATTTAATGCAATTAGGGTTTTTGAAACTTCTCTTTAAATATATTGTAACCCTTCATTTGGAAGATTAGACTTTGAGACTTGATTATTGAATGAAAGGTTGTACTTTTCTGCACCTTTTTTCTTGGGAGTGGATTCTCTCTAGGGTTCTTCTTAGAACTAACAGACTTATCAAGGCTTGATCAACCTTATGGCGTCTTCCAACACTTCGGGTCCTTGTTCTTTCGTGCTCAAGGGTTCAAGTGGATCGTCGATCTGCGTTTAGCGTTCTTGGGGTGCGTACATTCAGATTGGTTGTGGGTTCGTGGGGTCTTCCCTTGTGGGTTCGCACCATCTTGGTATCAAAGCTTCGGATCTAAACTCAGGTCACATCTTTCCATTCGTTGTTTTAAATTTCGCTTAGGGTTTCGTACTTTGTTCTTGAGTCTTTTCGTCTAGGTCATTTGTGTTCATGTCTGAAATTTTTGCTTCTTTCCGTTAACCGTATCTTTGTCGTTTCCAATGTTTAGTAAGTCCTTTTCATATTTCAAAATCTCTTCTTTCATATCGTTTTGGAATTAGTTCAATTCGATTTGTCATTAGTGAGTTCTAGTCATTTTAAATCAGTCGTGTTTCTGCAAATTTTCTGTGTCAATTCGTCATTTTTTTCCAGAACGTCATCAAATCTTCTTTCCTTGTTTGACATGTTTTACTTTACGGTTTTGGTCATTTAATAGGTCATTCTCATTGTTCAGAATCTCATCTTTCCAGTCGTTTCAGTTTCATCTCAATCCAAAATTTCTACAGTACATTATAGTCCTTTGAAAATGACGCATTTCTAGAATTTCTGGGTTCAGATTGCTTGAGATTGTTTGTGATAGATTGAGTATTCTCTTTAAATTTCAGTAAAAAAAAAAGAGAAAAAAAAACCAGCATCAGGAAAAAAAAAGAAAAAAAAATTGACAAAAAAAGGCAGCAAAACAAAAAAACAAAAAAAAAGAGAAGAAAGTTCCAATTGGTATGCTGGAAGTGTTATATGCAAGCATCTATCCTAATACCTAGAATTTGACTGTACCTTTTTCACTTTGTCAATTGAACTTTTGTTTTTCCTTAAACTCCTTTTCCCATACTCACTTTGATGTTCCTTATATCTGAGTGTTGTGTTGATCTCTATAAGTTGTGATTGCATTGATTAAATTGCTTAGTTCTTTAAAGAGCCTCAAGAGGAATCTAAGAGCGGAAAAAGGCAAGAGTGATATACATCAATTCAAAAAGCCCAATTTGAGTGAAACACGAGTGAAGAGTGACATTCTTGAGGGAAACACGTGAGGAATTTGTGAGGAAATTTATTTCTCTAACATCTTTCTTGCAGATACCATGTCTAATGCAGAAGAAACTTCAGGTGGTAATCCACTGAATCTAGATGACCACCTCAGGGCAATGCAGCAACAATTTGCACGTATGAATGTGGTTTTTGGAGAAATAAGGGATAGGATGGATAGGCAAGATGAAAGGATTGCAAATCTGCAAAGAGTCCGGCCAAATCCTCGAAGGCACAATAGGCAATGGGATGCTTCTATGGATGAATTTGAATCTGAAAGTTATGAGGGAAGTGGTGCTAGTGAGGAAGATCTTGAATCTGAATTTGAAGTGGGGAGAAATAGGGTTAGAGGAGATAGGAGGTATGAGAGAAGACATGGCAGAAATATTCCTAGGGAAAGAAATAGAGTCGATGGAAACCTTGGGAGCATCAAAATGAAAATACCACCGTTCCAAGGTAGGAGTGATCCTGAAGCATATTTGGAGTAGGAGAAGAAGATAGAGATGATTTTTGAGTGCCATAACTATTCTGAGGCTAAAAAGGTGAAGTTAGCAGCAATAAAATTCACTGATTATGCCATTGTTTGGTGGGATAAATTAGGCACTAACAGAAGAAATAATGGTGAGAGGCCTGTAACAACATGGAGAGAAATGAAAACTCTAATGAGGAGGAGATTTATCCCTAATCATTACTATAGGGAGCTTTATCAAAAGTTGCAGACCCTTACACAAGGTTCTAAGAGTGTAGAGGAATATTATAAAGAGATGGAATTAGCTTTAATAAGAGCTAATATGCAAGAAGAAAGAGAGGCTACAATGGCTCGTTTCCTAAATGGACTTCACAAAGACATTGCTGACATAGTGGAATTGCAACACTATGTAGAGTTGGAGGACATGGTGCATATGGCAATTAAGGTGGAAAAGCAACTCAAGCGTAAAAGTGCTTCAAAATTCCATTATGGATCAAGTTCTTCACAAAAACATATTTGGAAGAAAGGAGAAAGAGCTATCCAAAGGGAGGCAACCAAAGGCAGAGAAGATGCTACATCAAAGAGCAAAGGTAAACCTGATTCCCAAACTTCTAGAAATAGAGATATAAAGTGTTTCAAGTGTTTGGGTATAGGTCATATAGCTTCTCAGTGCCCCAACAAGAGAGTCATGATTTTGAAAAATAATGAAGTTGTCACCGAAAGTGAAAGTGATCATGATTCCATGCCCTTAATTGAAGATGCTAGTGATGATGGGGTTGAATATGCTGTGGAAGGAGGAGAATGTCTTGTGGTTAGAAGAGCTTTGAATTGTCAAGTGAAGGAAAATGAGATGAATGAGCAAAGGGAAAATATTTTCCATACTCGTTGCCTCATCAATAATAAAGTTTGTAGCTTGATAATTGATGGTGGGAGTGTGACAAACGTTGCAAGCACTACATTGGTTGAGAAATTGAATTTACCTACCCTAGACACCCTAGACCATACAAGCTGCAATGGTTGAATGAATGTGGGGAAATTAAAGTTGATAAGCAAGTTCTTGTTTCCTTTTCCATTGGCAAATATTGTGATGAAATAATATGTGATGTTGTTCCTATGCATGCTGCACATCTGCTTTTGGGAAGACCTTGGGAGTTTGATAGAAAAGTAAAGAGGGATGGGTTTACAAATAGATATTCTTTTGTAATGAACAACAGACCCGTGATTCTTGTACCATTGACTCCAAAACAAGTCTATGAGGATCAACTCAAGATGAAAAGAGAAAGAGATAAGAAAAAGAGTGATATGGAAAATGAGAAACATGAAAGAGAAAAATCAAAAAGAATAGGGAGTGAGAAAGAGAGAAGAAAATCTGAGAGTTCAGAAAAAGAAAGCCAGAGAAAGGAAAAGAGTGAAGAGAGAAAAGAAAAAAAGAAAATGAGTTTTTATGCAAAAGAAAGTGAAGTGAGGAGTGCTTTTCTGGCTGAAACACACTTGCTTCTCCTTGTTTACAAGGAATCCTTTTTTAACACTAATAACATTAACTCTTCTTTTCCTAGTGTTATTGGTTCTTTGTTGCAGGAATTTGATGATGTGTTCCCTGAAGAGATTCCACCAGGTTTACCACCTATTAGAGGAATTGAACATCAAATTGATTTCATTCCTGGAGCAACAATTCCTAATAGGCCAGCATATAGGAGCAACCCTGAAGAAACAAAAGAGCTTCAAAGGCAAGTAGAAGAGCTCATGGCAAAAGGCTATATTAGAGAAAGTTTGAGCCCTTGTGCAGTCCCAATACTTCTAGTGCCAAAGAAAGATGGGACTTGGAGGATGTGCATTGATTGTAGAGCTGTCAACAATATCACTGTAAAGTATCGCCATCCCATTCCTAGATTAGATGATATGCTTGATGAATTACATGGTTCTATTGTATTTTCTAAGATTGATTTGAAATCTGGGTACCATCAAATTAGAATGAGGGAAGGGGATGAGTGGAAAACTGCTTTTAAGACCAAACATGGATTGTATGAATGGCTAGTTATGCCATTTGGTTTAACTAATGCGCCTAGTACTTTCATGAGATTAATGAACCATGTTTTGCGTGCTTTTATTGGGAAATTTGTTGTGGTTTATTTTGATGATATTCTGATTTATAGCAAGGATTTGGATGAGCATTTGAATCATTTGCATTGTGTGCTTGATGTTTTGAGGAAGGAAAAATTATTTGCAAATATGAAGAAGTGTGATTTTTGCATGGATAAAATTGTTTTTCTTGGTTTTGTGGTGAGTGCTAAAGGAATAGAAGTAGATAAGGAAAAGATAAGAGCTATAAAAGAATGGCCAACACCTAAAAGCATAACTGAGGTAAGAAGTTTTCATGGTTTGGCTAGCTTTTATAGGCGATTTGTAAAAGATTTTAGCACACTTGCTGCACCACTCACTGAGGTTATTAAAAAATCTGTTGGTTTTAAATGGGATAAAGCACAAGATGATGCATTCATTAAACTTAAGGATAGATTGTGTTCTGCACCTGTGTTGGTATTGCCTGATTTTGGCAAAACTTTTGAGATTGAATGTGATGCGTCTGGAGTTGGGATAGGGGCTGTTTTAATGCAGGAAAGCAAGCCAATTGCTTATTTTAGTGAAAAACTAAATGGAGCAGCCTTGAAGTATCCAACTTATGATAAAGAGCTCTATGCACTTAAAAGAGCATTGGAGAATTGGCAACACTACCTTTGGCCCAAACAATTTGTGATTCACACTGATCATCAGTCCTTGAAGCATATTAAGGGGCAAGGTAAGCTGAACAAGAGACATGCAAGGTGGCTGGAATTTATTGAGAGATTTCCATATGTCATCAAATACAAGAAAGGTAAAGAGAATGTGGTTGCCGATGCATTGTCAAGAAGGTATACTCTTCTTTCTTCTCTTAATACTAGATTGCTTGGCTTTGAACATATCATGAAGTTGTATGCAAATGATGCTGATTTTGCTGAAGTGTTTCTTGCTTGTGAAAAGAAAACATTTGATAAATTTTACAGGGTTGATGGATACTTGTTTAAAGAAAACAAATTGTGTGTGCCTCAATGTTCATTGCGTGAATTGCTTGTGAGAGAAGCACATGGGGGAGGTTTAATGGGTCACTTTGGTGTGAAAAAAACTTTGGATGTTTTGCATGAGCATTTCTTTTGGCCTAAAATGAAACGTGATGTGGAAAGAATTTGTGCTAAATGCATAATATGCAAAAAGGCTAAATCTAGAGTTTTGCCACATGGTTTATATACTCCTTTACCTGTACCTAGTGAACCTTGGGTTGATATCTCAATGGATTTTGTATTGGGGTTGCCTAGGTCAAAAAGAGGAATGGATTCCATATTTGTAGTTGTTGATAGATTTTCTAAAATGGCACATTTCATTGCATGTCATAAAACTGATGATGCCACATATATTGCTGATTTGTTCTTCAGAGAAATTGTGAGACTTCATGGTGTTCCTAAAAGTATTGTTTCTGATAGGGATACAAAATTCTTGAGTCATTTTTGGAGAGTTTTGTGGGGAAAGCTTGGTACTAAATTATTATTTTCTACTACTTTTCATCCACAAACTGATGGACAAACTGAAGTTGTTAATAGAACCTTGTCTCAATTACTTAGAATTGTGATTCAAAAGAATTTAAAAAATTGGGAAGGTTGCTTGCCATTCATTGAATTTGCATATAATAGAAGTGTGCATTCATCTACTGATTATTCCTCTTTTGAAATAGTATATGGTTTTAATCCACTAACTCCTTTGGATTTATTACCATTGCCTATTGATGAGAGAAAAAGTCTTGATGGGAAAAAGAAAGCTGAACTAGTGCAGCAACTTCATAAGCATGTGAAACAGCAAATTGAAAAGAAAAATGAGGAATATGCATCCAAAGCAAACAAAGGGAGAAGGCGTGTTCTTTTTGAACCTGGAGATTGGGTGTGGGTGCATATGAGAAAAGAGAGATTTCCAACTCAAAGAAAATCAAAATTAGCTCCAAGAGGAGATGGTCCATTCCAAGTGCTTGAGCGAATAAATGATAACGCTTACAAGATTGATTTGCCCGGTGAGTATTCTGTTAGTGGTACTTTTAATGTAGCTGATTTATCTCCTTTTGATGTAGGTGAAGATTCGAGGACGAATCCTTTTGAGGAGAGAGGGAATGATGCGAATCAGCAAGTTGTGCATTCAAATTCAAGTGATCCTTTGCAAATTCCAAGTGGACCAATCACAAGAGGAAGAGCCAAACAAATTAAGGAAGCATTAAATGGGCTAGTGCAAGAGGCTTGGACAAAGCAAGAGGTGATCGGATCAAATCCGAACAAAAATGCTGAAAACGTCACTAATATCATATGGGCTGCAAATGGAGATACTAATCAAATTTTGGGCTTAGAGACTTCAAAACAAAGAGCTTGGACCTAGTACTATACATGGAAGGATTCATCTGGGCCTAAATAAGCACATTTTGGGCCTTAAATGCTGATTATATTTTAGGACTTTTATTTGTGCGAAAATTATTGGACAATTTGCATATTTGACTTTTAAGTTTCTTAATTAATTAATTGATTAGGTTAGTTTCAATTTTCTAGGATGCATTTAATGCAATTAGGGTTTTTGAAACTTCTCTTTAAATATATTGTAACCCTTCATTTGGAAGATTAGACTTTGAGACTTGATTATTGAATGCACTACTAGAAAAAACACTTTTAACGTCCCTTATATGGGACTTTTAACGTCCTTTTATGAGGGGACGCGTATGCCAGCGACGTAGTAAATTTGGAGTTAAGACGTCCTTTGTAAAAAGACGCGTAAAGGGCTGGGTTTAGGCGTCCCTTTGACCAAAAGGGACGCCTAAAGTAATGAGTTTAGGCGTCCCTTTGGTCAAAAGGGACGCCTAAAGTCCCCGTTTAGAATTTTTTTATTTAAAAATTAGGGACTTTAGGCGTCCCTTTTGGCCAAAGGGACGCCTAAAGTCCTTACTTTAGGCGTCCCTTTGACCAAAAGGGACGCCTAAAGTAAGGACTTTAGGCGTCCCTTTGGCCAAAAGGGACGCCTAAAGTGTTTTTTTTTCAGAACCATTTTTATTGTTTCTGGCCATATCATTTTGAAAGCAAACAAAAACGTATACACAAAAAGGAAACATACAGCACGCAGTTTATAATTAACAAAACACAACATCCACCTCTAATGAAACATTATGCACTACATTGTTGACAGAAATGTTGTCCACTAATATAATAAACAACTACTAATAAGTAAATGTACAGGAAACGATAAACTTCTACAAATCAATGTGTTGAAGAATCCTCCCAGCCAACAAGTCTCTGATCAAATTAATGTCTTCATATAAGTAAGCAGCATCATTATCAAAGATCTACAAATTAGAAAATATGATTATATATACGAAATCAATGAAATTAAAGAATTGTTTAGCAATTCAATTAAAATACAACCAAAATATTATCATTTGATTACCTGTTGAAAATCATTTGTAAAGCCACTTTGAATGATATTATACATGTAAAGTAGAACATAATAGCCACATTCAGTACCACCTGGTTGTTGAGGGCACTATAAATCAAAAGCAATTGGTTAAAATCAATAACATACATCATTTATAAAACAACCGTAAATAAAATAACTTAAATTATATTGAAACCACATACTTTGGGATAGAACCACTTTGGCTTGCGAACAACTCTACCCTCACGTGACCCGCCAAGCATTCTATATGTTTGGGTCGCGCTACCATTAAAATGTAAAACATTTTAAGTTAGAACCATTAAAATGTAAAACATTTTAAGTTGGAACAATTTATTGAAATCAAGCATTTCTTTAATTAATAAAAAAGAAATAACTAACGTGTTGAAGACTGATTTTGTGTCTTTGTCTGGCTTTTTTGTCAAGGAATCAAACCAATAGATTTCATTGAGGCGTGGGCAAACAACACACAAGCTCCAATGGTAACTAAAACAATACACAGATTAAAATGAAGTTTAGATTAGAAGAAAATTATTTCTCAAACATCCAAAAATAAAATTTTTTACTACATACCCTTGAACAATTGGCGCTAGATAACATCGCAATTTGGTCGCTGCCATTGTGAAGCCCACATAATGCGTCCTTTGTGCGACATCATTTTTATCTGATGTCGTATTTGCCGGACACAAGAATCCATATAAATTTGATCTTTGCATATCAATGCACATGTGGTAGAAGGACCTAAAATATAAATAAAATGACCAATGAATTATTGAACTTATGAAATCTTGAACTTAGAAAAGAAAAACTAACCAAATGGCAAGTGTGACCCATCCTGCATCTATCTCCTCCAAATGCATAAACTCCTTAAGATCTTTATTGTCGATCGTGTAGGGATACGTCAATTGTGCACCCACAATCCCTGGAGGCATATTGAAGTTGACTTGGGGAATACCTTTGTACATCTGTTGGAGCCGTGCTAAAAAGGGCCATTTTTTCGCATGTTGCTCCTCCTATAAGCATAGAAAACAAAACCAATTATATTACAATGATGCCAATAAATGTCAAGTGATATGAATATAATTCCTACCATTGGTGGGGTTCCCAACGTGCCAATAAGATATTGAGGCCAAAGGATGAAACCTCCAATTGCCTGACCCAGCGTGGCAATCTCAACGTCAGGGATAGGGATGGCTGCACCTTCTTCCCCCTCATGAACACGTGTCACTGTCACCCTACGTAAATACTGTGGAATTTGATTATGATGGTGGGTGGTAGCTTTTGTGTAAACGAGAGCATCGGCTACAACACGAATCATGTCTGTGGTGTCCAAATAAAGGATACACGATTCACCCGACTCCGGAGTGGCAGAAGGCTGGCCCAGTGGTTCTGTTATGTGAGAAGGCTGGCCACAGGGTTCTGTACTATGGGAAGGCTGGACAAGACTATGGAAAGGAGCAGCAACAAGTTCTGGAGTATGGGAAGGCTGGACAAGGGGTTCTGGATTGTGGAAAGCCTCGGCAACGAGTTGCGGAGTGTGGGAAGGCTGTACAAGGGATTCGTCCGGCGGGTTGTGACTTCCTTTAGTGCTGGGGAAGGCCGGGGATTCCTCGTTTCTAACCCTAGTAGCCTCCATGTGATGAAAATCAAACCACGATTTCATTTCACCACGTAGTTGTGTCATTAGCTCATCTCGGAGCTCCTCTCGGATTTGATCGCGAAGCTTATCCACAAACTCTTGACTGGGTTCAGCTTGTGAAGAATATAACGAGGCTTTACCAAAATACTTCGAAATACCAACTCCCCTTGGCTCCCCTCTAACACGGCCTGGGTATTCAGCCTTCCCAATCGCCGTGGCCAATATGTCCATCCGTCCACTTGGAGTGAACGAACCTTGGCTACTCTGCTCTTCGAGTTCGTCCTGTAGCATACAATTCGTTATGAATACCCATTTAAATGCTAGAAATGTGAAGAATTTTACAATTAATTACTTATGCTATTACTACTTACAATCCTCGAGGCAACCTCAGCAATAGTAGGATTTATATATTTCCCACCCTTAATCCTCCCTGCTTTCCATTTTTTGTGACGTGGAGGAGGAGCTGGCTCTTGCACAACAACGGAAGGATCCGATTTCGCAGCGTCCTTCATTTTTTCCAGCTCTTCTGCCATCATCATCCGCTCCAGCTTCCTGTAGCCACCCCGAGACATGCAATGCTGGTACTGATTTGCTTCTTGCCTCTGTGTGTTCGCCGCACTTAATTCCTGTTTAAGGGAAAAAGGGAAAAACAAGTCATTAGTGCATTAACTATATTGAAATTATAAATTTTCATACTGAAGACAGAAAATTTACCAAAAATTCAGGAGCTTGTCGTTTAGCTACAAACAACCTCCAGTCCTCTGGAGATAGATATGAATATTCCTGACAAGGATCAAGATGACTCTTGTCACCTCTAAGGTACTTCCTGGAGAGCTTATTTTTAAAATCCTTCCAGCGCAAACGAACCTCTCCCATCCAGTGGTTGTACATGTCTGTGGTGTCAGGAACATCGAACGTTTGCTGCAAAAACGGAGACAATTAAACTTGAATAGGAAGAAAGGTCTAAATACATAAAATGTATCGAAAGTTATGTACCAAAATCTGTTGCCATATCATGGCTTTCGTCTTTTTGGGAACCTGCCTCCAACTATCATAGATGATTCGGACTTTGCTTCGACCCAAAAAACCAAGATAACTAATGAAGTGATCTTCCTCAGGACCCATTGGATTCATGTTGGCATCAAACTCTATGTGAACCCTCTCCTGTTCATTGTAGTGGCGCTTCGCCAATACAGCCATCTTCGTGGCACCTCTTGTTCTTCTCGGAGCGGGTGGCTCTTCTTGCCTTCCATTATGCTGCTCGCTGTCGCTCCCTGAGTCACTGGAACTTGACATATTCCTAGACAAAAAAAATCATTGTCAGAGAGGTAAGAATCATGTCAGAGAGGTAAGTAGATTGCAGGTATCTGTATAAACTACATTAAGGGAAAAAAGCACATATGACATAATACAGTTTTATATAGTTAAAGGTCTTACTTCATATTGTTTCCCATATTCCTTCACAATGATCATTTCTTGCAGAATAATCTTCATCATCTACTAACTCGACCTCACTTCCTATAGGTGGATTTGTTGTCAAAGGTGGTGTGTCGTCAAGGTTGAAGGTTGGATCACCATACTTTTGTTTTTTGCTTTGAAGTACAATGGACATATTTTTATTTGCAGGATCTGTGACATAAAACACTTGCTTCGCCTGGCTGGCTAGAATGAAGGGCTCATCTCTATAACCAACTCTTCGAAGATCGACTGAGACAAATCCAAATTGTGGATCTATTACCACAGCAGCATTGCTAACCCACTTACATTTGAACAAACCAACTTTGAACTTGTTGTAGGTCATCTCCCATATTTCTTCTATAACTCCATAATAAGTCATTGATGCACATATGGGGTTTTTGTCTTTCGAACTGGAAAAGTGCATAGCTTCAGCTTCAACCATCACCCCACTATTTTGCATGGTACTTCTGTCATCTTGCTCTTTTGTGTAGAATGAATACCCATTTATGTCATAACCAGTCCAAGTAACAACCTGAAATGAAGGCCCCCAGGCTAGCCAGTTGATTGTGTCGGACACACCGATCTCATGCGAAACCTTCTCCTCAAACCACTGAACAAATGTCTTGTTTTGCTCAATAGCTATTTGCATGTCACTCTTCTTTGGATTCAAGTTCTTCAAAGTCTTTTTGTGCTCATCTATGTATGACTGAACTTCTTCCATATTATTCAAGATATACAAGTGTGCTTGCAACACCTCTTCACGCTCCGCAGTCTTCACTTTTAGTCCTCGTGTTCCCTTACTTCTCCCCTCTTCATGCCGAGACTGTTCCTTTTTACCAGATAGATAATCTTTACAAAAGTCCATAGCCTCTTCAACTACATATCGCTCAACTATTGAGGCTTCAGGTCGATAAGGATTTTTAGAATATCCTTTTAAGATCTTCATGTATCGCTCAAAAGGGTACATCCACCTTAAATAAACTGGACCGCAAAGCCTTACCTCCCTTACTAAATGAACTACTAAATGCACCATTATATCAAAAAATGATGGAGGAAAATGCATCTCTAGTTGGGACAGAATTGTATAACCCTCATTTTCTAGTCCATCCAACTTCTCAGTGTCGATGACTTTGTTACAGATAGCATTAAAGAAAACACACAATCTGGTTATAGTAGTTCGCACTTCTTCTTTCATAATGCCTCTAATGGCTACCGGTAACAATTGTTGCATTAACACGTGATAGTCATGGGACTTCATTCCCACTAACTTCAAATCGTCCATTGACACACACCTGCTAACATTAGAAGAGTAGCCCTGTGGGACCTTAATTTCATGCAGACACCCACACAAACTTCTTTTCTCCGCTTTTGATAGCGTATGCGCAGCTGGCTCCATATATGCCCTCCTACCATCATCTCTTAGTTGTGGATGCAACCGATCTCTTATTCCCATATCAACAAGGTCAAGTCTCGCGCTCATTCCATCTTTGGTCTTACCTGGGATGTGCAAAAGCGTACTTACAAGGCTGTCACACACATTTTTCTCCACATGCATCACATCAATACTGTGTCTTACATCAAGACAATGCCAATACGGAAGATCAAATAAAATTGACCTCTTCTTCCATATATTCTTCTCACCCTTAGTCCTTTGATTTTTACCAAAGGTCACATTGACACGTTCTACCCGACTATAAACTTCCTCCCCGGTTAAGGCCCTTGGTGCAACTCCATGTTCTGGTAAGCCATCAAAACGCTTTCTCAGCCTACGATATGGGTGGAATCGAGGAAGAAACCTCCTGTGGCCAAGGTACACTGTTTTTTTGCAATGCTTAAGTTGTCGAAAGTGTGTGTCTCCTTCACAGATTGGGCATGCTTTATGACCCTTCACACTATACCCTGACAAATTTCCGTATGCGGGGAAGTCGTTTATCGTGGTAAAAATCATTGCACGCAACTTGAAAGACTCTTTCTTATAAGCATCGAACACATCCACACCTTCCTCCCATAACTTCTTCAAGTCCTCAATCAAAGGAGCCAAATACACATCGATGTCATTCCCTGGCTGTTTTGGTCCAGAGATCATCATAGAAAGCATAACGTACTTGCGCTTCATACATAACCAGGGAGGTAAGTTGTATATTACAAGGAGAACTGGCCACGAACTATGTATACTAGTAAGAGTTCCATACGGATTTATTCCATCTGTACAAAGTCCAAGCCGAAGGTTTCTCGGCTCGCTGCCAAATTGAGGGAACATTTCATCTATCTTTTTCCACTGTAGAGAGTCAGCCGGGTGCCGAAGATATGTTCCGTCACAAATTCTCTCATCAGAATGCCATCTCAACTTCTTTACTTTTGTTGCGGTCGCAAACAAACGCTTAAACCGTGGAATTATTGGAAGATACCATAACACCTTCGAAGGTTGCCGTTTACTTGTTGTCCCTTCTCTACAACCACCATCTTTCTTCACTTTATATCGTGATGTTTTACAGTTAGGACACTCACTAAGACCTGCATACTCCTTTCTATACAATACACAGTCATTAGGGCAAGCATGTATCTTTTTGTACTCCATACCCATCGTAGACAAGATTTTCTTTGCCTCATACATACGGTTTGGAAGTACATTATCTTCTGGAAACATATCACACAATAATTCCAATAGTAATGTAAAACTACTATCGGTCCATCCACAAGTTGCCTTTAAGTTCACCAAATGCAATGTTCCCGTCAGTCGTGTGTACTTACTCCCAGGGTATAATGGTGTCCCCGTATCACTCCGCAAGCTGTCAAATTCATGTGCCTGGGCGAAGGATTCAACCTCGGCATCGTGAATCATTTTCTCCATTCTATCTTGTTCCATAACATCCACTCCTTCCTTCTTGTGCGACGGACAATCAGTAATTACTTCCTCACCATGCCATATCCACCTTGTGTATCGAAGATTTATTCCATCACAAAGTAGGTGATCCCTTATATCATCAACATCTCGTTGACTCTCGTTTAAACAATTCACACAAGGACAAAAATACTTCCCATTTTTAGTTGGAGCATTCCTTCTAGCAAATTCAATAAACTCTTCCACCCCATTCTCATATTCTTCACTAGTTCTCAAAGCATTCATCCAACTATGATCCATTGTTTTACCACCTAAACCATTCCCAATAACACTCAAGTTTATAACAATTGTTAACTATGAGATTGCCTTTTATCACTTTTTTCAAAAAACATTTCGGGATCATTTCCCATTAAGTGTAATATCCCACAATTGTAATAACAAACCATTTCACCTTAATTCAAACAAAAAATAAATAAATAAAGTAACTTAGGCAATTAAGGACAATATCAACAATTTAAAATATCAATTTTTCTTTAGAGAACTAATATGTTTAAATTAGTCAAGTTAAAAGTTCTATGCACCTACCTAATATATTAAAAGTTCTATACATGCATTATTTCAAACCAATAAAAGTTCTATAGCACTCAGAGCTTCCTACACATGTTTTATATAATCAAATAAATTATATACTTATTTAATCTAATAAAATTAGTTAACTAGCAAAACTCCCATATGTACTTATGGAATCTAGCATACATATGTACTTATGGCATATATGAGTGGCTTATAGTTTCTAGCAAAACTACTATTTTAAATTAAACTGTCGATCATGACATTAACTAAAGTGAAATAAAATAAATCAAAATAAAAAAAAAAGCTTACAGGTTGGAAGAAATTAAAATGGCGTGATGATGAAGAGGTTGGGAGGGAGGAGGCGCGCTAGCCACCGTGAGAGAGGGAGCTCCGATGCTGCAAACAATGAAAAGATCAAGGAATATGAGGCTTTCACTGGTGGGGATAGCTGATTAGCTAGTTGGAAAAAAAGAAAGAAGAGATCGAACTGTACCGTAATACTTCTCAGCTGATCAGCTCGCTGGAACAAGTTAGTAAGGCGGCGGAAGAGAAAGATACAGGGGGTGAGTATTGAAGTGAGATGATAGAAGGAGGAGATGAGAGAAAATGAAGAAAGAGGGATTGAGCGGTGGAAGGGATATTCGGTGGAAGGAGGCTAAGTGTTTTTTATCAGAGAGGGAGGAAGTAGAGTGACGAAAGGAATGGAGGGAAATGATGAAAATGTGGAGGGAAATGATGTTTAGGCGTCCCTTCTGTAAGAAGGGACGCCTAAACATATAAATAGGCGTCCCTTCATAGAGAAGGGACGCCTAATGTCCCTACATTAGGCGTCCCTTCTCAAGAAGGGACGCCTAATGTGGGGTGCATGCCAGCCACGTGGCTGGCATGCACCCTTTAGGCGTCCCTTCTCAAGAAGGGACGCCTAATGTGGGGTGCATGCCAGCCACGTGGCTGGCATGCACCCTTTAGGCGTCCCTTCTAGAGAAGGGACGCCTAATGTCCCAACATTAGGCGTCCCTTCTCAAGAAGGGACGCCTAATGTGGGGTGCATGCCAGCCACGTGGCTGGCATGCACCCTTTAGGCGTCCCTTCTCAAAGAAGGGACGCCTAATGTCCCGACATTAGGCGTCCTTTTGGCTGGCATGCACCCCACATTAGGCGTCCCTTCTCAAAGAAGGGACGCCTAATGTCCCGACATTAGGCGTCCTTTCTCTAGAAGGGACGCCTAATGTCTCCTTTAGGCGTCCCTTCTTCAATAAGGGACGCCTAAAGGTTAATAAGTCTCTCTTTATTTACATAAATGCCACCGCGTACACTTTTTACTTCCCTTTTTAAAGAAGGGACGCCTAATTGTGACGTTAAATCCCTTTTCTGTAGTAGTGATGAAAGGTTGCACTTTTCTGCACCTTGTTTCTTGGGAGTGGATTCTCTCTAGGGTTCTTCTTAGAACTAACAGACTTATCAAGGCTTGATCAACCTTGTGGCGTCTTCCAACACTTCGGGTCCTTGTTCTTTCGTGCTCAAGGGTTCAAGTGGATCGTCGATCTGCGTTTAGCGTTCTTGGGGTGCGTACATTCAGATTGGTTGTGGGTTCGTGGGGTCTTCCCTTGTGGGTTCGCACCAGTCATTGTATGGCTTTAAGAAAAGTCCCCTCGTCTAGTTCGATAGATTTTGTAATGTGATCAAGAGGTTTGGATTGAGCCAAAGTAAGTGTGATCATTCTATGTTCTACCAGTAGTCTGATGCAAGCATGATTCTTTGATGATTGTGATTACTGGGAGTAACACTCCTAGAATCTCATAACTTTAAGTTTTCCTTAACTCCCACTTAAAGAAAAAATACTTAGGGATCATTAAAGTGCTTTCTTGGTATTGATGTTTTGAGAAACAAAAGGGGCATCCTTTTGACTCAGCAGAACTATGTTCCAAACCTCTTAAAGGAGATTGGAAAGCTTGGTGTTGTGCCAAGCAACATTTCCATGATACCGAGTTTGTTCTTGGATCTTAATAATAGCATGTTTGATGAGCTTCCTGATGACTTGATGAAGAAGATTGATCCAGAGAAACTGAAGCCATTTGAATCTCCTAAGAGATATAGAAGACTCATTAGAAAGTTGGATTATCTGACAATGACTCATCCTAATATAACATTCTCAGTCAATGTACTTAATCAATTTGTAACTGTGATACCTTATTTCCTATGGCCTTAGATGAGTACAAAAGAATAGTAAAATCATTTATGAAACCAGGATTAGGTCCCAGATTAAGTAGTTTCAAAAAAGGTTAGCAAATTCCAAACCTATATCAGGATTTGAACCTTGGATTGGGAAGGATTTTTTATGGTGGTAAAATTTTCTCAAACCATTTTTACAAACATTCACTATCTTATCAAGTCTTACTAGCTCTTCTTGTCATTTTTTCAAAGTCTGTGAGCAATTCTCTGCTTAGTTCTCACGTTCCACACCTTAGTTAAATTTGGTTAGTGTTTGGAAGCATAATATAACTAAATTGTTCTTTTACTAGTCTACTGGCATTACCAATTTCACTATTGTATCAGAGTTATAGGCTATTTATATTATATACAAATCCAAAATATCTAAAGTACAAGTAACAGAAAACCAACAAAACTAAAGTTTTTTGCATTCCAGCCACTAGCAATCTACATTTACCTTTTTCTTGCCTTTTGAGCTATCTCCCTGTACTGTAGATGGGTTTATGGAAAATAGTGAGATTTAAAAGAATCTCAGTAGTAACATAGTGCTAATCATACAGATATAACATAATAAAGCATGCTATATAGCCATCATACAATAGAATTATCACAATAGTATTGGGCACATTACATGCAATTCATAAACTATCATAGCACTAGGTAAATTACATGGCCCCGAGGGATACCCATGCAGAAAAGCCTCGGGCATCCACTCATGCATCATAGAATGTTATTGGATAAAGCATCTACCCGTGCAGAAAGGCCCCAGGTGACCACTGCGCATAACCAGAATGTGCCAGAAAATTTATGATGATTTCACACAACATATAGTGTATCTTATAAACATATGAAAGACAATTTATTACCTAGCTGCTTCCCTCCAACAATTCCTAACCGTTTGCCTAAGCTCAAGAAAGTTTCTAGCTCTGGACAATTGTTAGGTCCTATAATTAGAATTTACGGACGATAGGTTATTATTTTGTCCAATACTTACATAATGCAATTAGTCAAGTTGGTTGTCATTAAAGTTAGTATACTAAGCTAAAAGCAAAGTCAAGGTGACTCAACTATCCCAAGTTGGTTATTTCCCCCTTAAAGTTCAACTTATTTACTTTATACCATTACATTTTTCATTTTCACCTTTGTGATCAAATATGCCATCTTTTTTTGTTTCATTTAAAAAATTCACCATTAATTCTAGGAAACTCTAAATTGAGTGGTTCTAAATTCTATGTAAATCTGTTCCTGTATACTTTCACATAACAATACTCAATTCTTGTCACCATAGCCACAACATTCCTAGAATTTTTCCAAATATAACCTGTTCCAGATTGCATTCCAGAAATAGGGCATAACTTCAAAACTTTATATCTCCCAAAGTACTTGTCTAAAAATTACAAAATACCTACAAACTTAAAGCTCTATGTCTCTACTTTAATTATGAAAAGTTTCAAAATTTTTGGATAAGTTTTAGTCCATGAAACACCATACATAATATCATTATTCCAGATAGGGCGGATTAACACCATGCACACACACACAATTCATAAATTTTCAAATTAATATACAAACATCCAAAAATCATGAACACTTGCATACCTACACAAATTTTCCTTCTAAAGCTAATAGAATCATCAAAAGTACCAAATCCTCACTCCTTCATCACGTCGCACACAGGGCATCAAGTTAGGGTTTTTAGGAGGTTTATGTTGTTTACTCTTACTTAATCACTTCTTTTCTGCTTCTAATCACATGATTAACTACTTAAACACTAAATGGACATATTTAGAGGAAATTTGGGCAGCATTTTCCTCATATTTAGCTTCAGCCCATAATTAGAAAACAAGAGAAAACATCACAATATCCACCAACAACATCAACTAAGGCAAGAGAAACAAGTTTTGAAGTTTACCTCTTGATTCCTACTCCTCCTCTCTCTAAAAGGTCATCCCCCTCTCTCTTCTCTTAATATTTTATCTTGAAAACCATGAGTTTAATGATATAGAAGAGGTTAGGAGAGGTTATAGAGTGATTAGGAGACAACAACCACTAAGTTTTGCAATTGCTTACCTTGGTTTGTGATTTGGAACCCTATGTTATTTCTCTTTTTCTCTCTATGTTCTTCATCCACTCTCTCTCTCTTTTGGGTCTGTTTTGGCTGAAATGAGGAATGGAAGAGGAGGAAATAACTTTTTGAAAGATATCTTTTCTTATGTCATAACACTTGGTTCATCCTTTTTCGTTCTTTTATTGTATTTTTTCTTTGCCACACAATAATGTCTCCTTTTTCCTTTGGTCCACCAAATTTATTTAAGGGAAGAGAAGGGATGTGTGTGTGTGTGTGTGTGTTTCTGTATTTCTCTTCCTTTTCCATTTGACCGTGCACATAAGAGGAAAAAGGAATAGAAATTGTTTGCTTTATGGCAACCACTTTTGACTTTTCAACAACAATTTTACTTGCTTGTGATTGGCCAAGCAATTTCTCCTTGAAATAGTACTAGTCAACAAATATATGTATTTTTACTCCCCTTGTCTTGAATGAAATGGCTAAGAGAAAAGGGAATGCAAGTTGCTTCTTGGATTCTCCAGCAATTGTTTCTTACAAATATTAGCTTTAGTTGAAATTGTTGACTTTTCTTCCAACTTTGATTTTCCTTGGTAATAATACTCCAAAATAGGCTTATTAATTACCAAGTAACCATTTTCCTCTTTTAAATTCTCATATGGCTGAAATTATTAGGAATAATAGGGGGAAAATAATTGTTTCTTGTTTTATAGAAAAATTACCATTTTGTTATTACATTTTATGATTTACTGTTTTTTTTTGTTTGCCAGAATTTTTGGCACTTGTATGAGGCCATTTTTTGTGTCATTTTATGTTCCAATTTTGGTTACAATATTAGGCCTTTAAGTTGACATTAATTACTTTTTTGCATCCTTGCTTGGCCAAATTGTGTGTAATCGGCGATTGGAATATTTCTGTAAACTTATGTACACCATAATTCACCATTTTATTCCACTAGATATCACAAATATATACAAGGAATATTTGTGGAAAAAGTGGGGTATTACAATGACATCTCTAACAATGGCACAGTGGGAAGCCTTAGAGCATATCTTGCATTATTTGAAATGTTCTAAAGGTCGTGGCATCCTCTATATAAATTATGGGCATACTAAAGTCGAGTGCATCTGTGATATGGATCATGCAGGATCTAAGGCCACAAAACAGTCCACTACGGGTTACTGTGTGTTTGTGGGTGAAAACTTAATATTTTGAAGAAGTAAGAAGCAAGGTGTTGTGTCAAAATCAAATGTAGAAGCAGAATACATAGCGATGTCACAATTAGTACAATAAATTGCATGGGTATTTCAACTCATGAAGGAAATTGACATTGCCATGACATTACCTGTGAAGCTATTGTGTGACAATAACACAGGACTACATATAGCATCAAACTCTGTGTTCTATGAGTGTACAAAGTATATTTAAATTGATTGTCACTTTATTTGTGACAAGATCAAAGAGAATATTCCAACTACAGGGCATGTGAGATCAAAGACTAGGTTGCAGATCTTTTGACGAAAGCTTTAAATGGGACACGGGTTGAGTATCTTTGTAATAAGTTTGACATGATAAATATATATGCTCTAACTTGAGGGAGAGTGTTAGAATCCCATATATTAAGGGATATGTTAGGAAATTATATTGACTTACTTGCATTACCTTTTTGTGTGTGTGTGTGTGTGTAGACTTGTCTATGGTTTTTGATTTGTGGAAATATAATTCTCCCTTCTAAGATTTCAGCTGACAAATCTGACATCTCTATATGATACTAAATTGTTGGCAGACCATGAAGTCACACAACCTCTTTGATATAGCGTTGCAAGGTGAGATGCATCTATAGTTTTGCTGCAAGGTACGTACTTAGACATCTTCAAGAACCTATTAACAACAACCAAACAGTACAAAAAAATAGAAAATTAGTGATAGAATCACTAATCCATCACTAATCCCTAACAAATTCCATCACTAAAATTAGAGACGGACTTTTCCGTCAGTAAATTAATGATAGATTAGCGACATAATTACATTCCGCCACTAAATTCCTTCACTAATCTGTTTCTAATTCTATCATTAAAAATTAGCGACAGAAATTAGTGACGAAGTGTTTCCGTCACTAATTTTTGTTGCTAATCTTTCTCTAATTTCTATCACTAATAATTAAATTATTCAATAATTATATATTTTTTCGTAATTATAATTTTTTAAATAATTTAAATTTTAAATTTTAAAATATTACAAATTTATAATATAAATATTAAAATAAATAAATAACATTATTAATTCATATTTATTTTTGGAATTGAAATTATAATATAATATATTTGAATTTTTAATAATATATTATATACAAATAAAAATTCAAAATTTATAAATACAAAAAACATAAAATATATAATAAAAAGAATAAAAAAGATATTAATAATAAATATTTATGTAGAATATTTACATGATGAAATAAAAAAAAACTAAATTGAAATATTTAATAATATATGAAATTTTTTATTTCTATTTTTGTTTACAAAGCGAAATGTGTGTGTGTGCGCTGTGTCATACACATACAGACATACATACATACATACATGCATACATACTTACTTACTTACTTACTTACATACATAGATATATAGATATATACGTGTGTGCGCGCGCGCGCGCGATTTTCCATTTAAATTTGACAAGTTCTCCTTAGCTCAATTGACAAACGCACTAACACATGCGTGAAAGTCATGACTTCAAATCCCAACTTGGTCACAAAATGTAACCAATTTGTGACTTGGACATGTGGCACGAGAGCATGACGTGCAGCAGTTGACCAGGACACAAGGTGGTCAGAGGTGAGGTGGCGGTGGTTGACTGGGACACATGGCCGGCGGTGGGTACATGTCGCAACCGCTGGTGAGAGACATGTGGAGGCTCGTGGTAAAAACACGTGACAATTTAAATTATACATAAAAAAAACTTTGCGACAGATTAGAGATGAAAATTCTGTCGTTAATTAGAGACGGAAAATTCTGTCTCAAATTAATGAATTCAATTGCTAATTAGAGACAGAATTTTGACGGAAAATTTATGTCGCAAATTAGCAACGGAATTCAAAATTCCGTAACTAATCAATTAGTAATGGTCTTTTTATCGACATAATGTTAATATGGTTCCGTCATTAATCCATCGCTACTTTCCGTCACTAAATTTCATCACTAATTTGATGTTTTTCTGTAGTGAAAATAGAGTTGTGTCATCGCATTAGGCAGGTGCAGCATTGAGAGAGAATCTGAGCAACATCACGCTTTAGAAATGACAATAGAACCTGCTTTCTACTAAGGTTGTGGTCTTTTAGATGCCAAAGTGTTTGGGTAAGCCTCTAGCATGTAATTCCCATACAATCGCATATCGAAGTATGGGAGACTTGTAACTCAGACCCTCGAAATATATAGTCATCATCAACCAAGAAATCCACATGCATGTAGAGGGTGCCATCAACAGCCTCTCAACTTTCTACCGTTCCAAATGGGAAACATTGAAAAAGTACAAATATTGTCCTATAACTTTATAAGATATTTCAGTTTGGTTTCTTGATTTTTATAAAATATCTTTTTCGTTCTATAACCTAACAATCATTGTCTCAAATAATATGTTTTATAACAATTATTGTTATTTTGAAAATTAAACTTAATATATCAACATTCAATAATGTTTTATCTATATTTAAAATTTTATTGTCAACATTTTTTGTGAAAGAAATTAATATTAAAAATACTAAAAAGATACTTTATTGAAATTTAAGCCAGGATTGAAAAGGACATATGGTGCAAAATCACATAAATAATTCTGGGAGACGGACGTGCATTA
The DNA here is from genome assembly GCA_037074505.1 of Albizia julibrissin. Classification (NCBI taxonomy): domain Eukaryota; kingdom Viridiplantae; phylum Streptophyta; class Magnoliopsida; order Fabales; family Fabaceae; genus Albizia; species Albizia julibrissin. The sequence continues at coordinate 53,874,011 of CM073477.1, read as the reverse complement.
CACATATCAGTAGTGGATCATTTTAACTCTTTCCAATAAGATCATAGTTTGTGAATATATTTCCTGTTGTCCAGGTCCCGACTCAGACACTTGCTAATCCAAAATAAAGGTGGCACATGCTTAATCTATGTATGCATGTTAATGCGAGTTTGCATATGTTGATTTCTAAATTATTACTACGTCGCCGCTGTTCTCAAAACAAAATTAATTATATCGCCTAATGCAATGAATTTTAAATGGTAATTAATGCTCTTTTGGTGCGTTTTATGAGCAACATTCTTACCGATGGATGGTCCTATATATAAGAACCAATTTGTGTTTGTTTAAGAATTTAATACATTTTTTAATTTTTAGCCCTAATTAATTGCATGTCTCACTTATCTCTTTTTTTTTTCACTCATTCACTCTCATTTGTTTACTCATCCTCTATCTCATTCATCATCTTAATAAATAAATATACGCTTTTAAAAATATTTCACCTGTTACACATTTATTTATTTTAAGTAATTTTGACCAATAGTTTACTTTGCCTCATTTAAGCAATTGTTGCTTATAAAAGGCAGGAGGGAGTACCTTTTCAATCATTTCAAAAGGGGAAATTATTATAACATTATAAGAGAGAGATATAATCATAAAAAAATTTACAACTGAGAAATATGCAATAACAATTTCTAATAATGGAAATGATAACATGTTCATGTTGCTCACTTGTCACTGGCACTTTTTTATGATTACATTCCTTCATTGAGATTTTATAGAAATTTCCTTATTAAATTATAAACATTTTCATCAACAAGATTTTTTTTCCCAACAAAGTAAATTAAAACATTATTAATTATATAAGGACACGCTTCAGCCAAATACCCAATATAAAATGACATTTTTTTTAAATTGCATAAAAATAATCTAATTATTTGATTTTATGATGCATGCATATTCATAAGCACTGTATATTTATTGATCAAAACCCTGATGGTAAAGATATAATAACTCTACCTTTTTCTTTCCCAAACAAATATCCATTGGTTACTTGCAACTTATCATGCATAAAATAAAATAGTAGCTAGAATGATAGAATGATACTCCCTCTTGTCTATATTATAAGAAGTCTTCTAGAAGGAAATTTTGGTCCAACATATAAGAAATTGACAAGGTAATTAATTTTTCTCCCCACACTTTTAGAACTTCTAGGAGATAGTTAGGTAACAAATAATAAATGCACATTTGAAAACAATATTCTTTGATAAGGGTAAAAATGATAAATTCTTTCAATTTAAGATACATTAAGTGCCAGTTTCGTTCACAGAATTGGAAGTAATGTAATGGAATGTAATATAATGTATTAGAATCTAATGTAATGATGATTTCATAATTTGTTTGGTTTGTCATCAAAGAAAGATGATGCGTATACATAAAAATGTTTGGTTGAATTACATAAAATATGAGAATAATATAACAAGTGACAAAATTATCCCCTTTTACACATATAGTAATGTATATGTTAGGTTCATGATAATTTTTTGTTCATTTTGTGTAGTGTATACGGTGGATTCATAGTAATGTTTTTTAATATTTAATGGTGAAAATATTATACAATGTATAAATTAGTTTCATGTTAATTTTTTAGTATTTAATGATGGAAATATAATTTAATGAGATATTTTAATATTTTTTAACAGTGGAATATAATTTTTTTAAATTTTTAAATGAGAGAATATTTCTTAAATATTTGTATTATTAATTATTTTTTAATATTTAATGGTGGTAATTAAAATTATTTAATATTTAACCGTATTTATGAGTAGGAACTTTGGTGAAATTAAAAAATTATAATAGCAATAGTGTCATTTTCACTAGATTACGGGATGTCTGCATCCTAATTCATCAGTCATTGCAATGTAATCCTGATTACATCAAATGATATAATCAGGATTACAAAATGTAATACTTTCTATATTACATAAGCCTAACCAAACACTGTAATTGTCATATTATATCACGATTACATGTAATCCCTTCTCATGTAATCGAACCAAACGGACTATAAATGACTTAAATAATTCATATGAATTAGTTAATAATGTCTTATATTTTGAACCGGAGTATCATCCTACCAATAACTTATACATGTTACTAAAATTAAAAATTGTCGCAGAGAGAAATAAGATTATACACACATACACGCAGGTTCACAAGAAAGTGATTATTTTCTTGATCTAGTGTCCAAAATGAGTACTCCCAACCCAAATTGGATTAGCATAGCCATGTCATAATAATAAACAAACATATAAACAAACAAACAAATAAATAATAAAATAAATGAGAAAAAATAAAGAGACTCAGGTCCCTCAAGCTAAGACGCCTAAATAAGCTTAATAATTTAAACAAAAATAATTAAGATTTGTGTGATGCTGCTATCACCCATAATTCATCCGTCTAGAAGCCATTCTTTTATCTTGACACTCATTAATTCTTAAAAACCTTCTTTCTCAAGTTCAATATGCACAAAAATGAGTAAATTATTTTTTAATTATTAATTAGAATATGTTAGAACAATATACGTTTGTTCATTGAATCAGGGGAATCCCATATGCACCTAGCAGAAAAACTAGGGATTGAGATGTGAAGGGATTAATCTGCCAAGTAGTCTCAATATTGTTCCCATAGAAACCCATAAAAATAGTGCATAAAGCAACAAGAAATAGGTAAAACACTGTCATTTGCATTTTTATTTTTATTTCATTGATTTGATCAAGGTTTACCCACTCTCTCGAGGCTTAGAAGGTAAATTGTTCTTACCTTTGTCGTAACAAGCATGTTTTTGTGTTGTTTGTTATTTGAACTTATGTACTCTTTCTTACGAACGTGATGCCCCTTACTACCTTAACCAATAGTTTATTGGTGTCATTTGCATAATTAATAATGGAGAAAATGAAGCGTTTTACATTTTATAATATTTGTCACAAATTATTTTCGGGTTTCGCGTGCTGACTATCCAGGTCTTGCCGTCGAGTCACCTGACTTGAAGCTTGATTCGAATTTAAATATTTGTTAGTTGTAATCATTACATATTGTGCACACAAAAAAAATCATTACATATTTCTTCGCTTTGAAACATGTTCGAAGTTAAAATTGCCGAGACTCATAATTTTGACTATTTTACGTCAAAGTTTTATATTTATAATTATACATAATCATATTTATTTGACGATACTGGAGCCCAGAGAATAACTTATTTCAAATTTTGTTTCATTGAGTCTATATTAAAGAATTTAAAATTCATTATGAAGTGTGTGTTATGCATATGGATGAGAAATAAGTTTAGGTGTGAGTTTCCATTTTTTGAGCCAAAAAATAATGAGTATAATATTTTACTTATATTTTATTAATGACCGTCTCCAATTTGAATGCAGTCAAATTTATAATCAATAAAAAAAATTGCATATATTTAAAAGATACTATAAATATGAGTTGTTCATCTTTAGCAAATCACAGACAACATTTCTCAAGAGGTTGGCTGATATAAGTGGTATATGATTGTTCACGTGGAAAATCGTTGTTGCTTGATGAAGTTCAAAATCTGGAAGCCAAGTATGAAGGGCTGATCATACTTGTAAAAATTATATTTAAGTGAAAATTAAATGATCCAATTGTATATAGAGCCTCTGGCATGTGAATGCAGATGAAATGAAGTGATGAAACTAACTCCATTCTTCTTCCATGATCGGCTAATGTAACTCGAATAGGGAAGATTTAAATTTTGTTGAATTTAGTCTATCTAATAATATGCCTAGAAGAGAATGCCATAAATCTGAAAAAAAAAAAGATAAATTAAAGACATGTTGTCCAAAACTCTAGAGTAAGCTAGAGGGCTAAAATTTGCTTTGTTTTTAAAAATAGTATAGTACTAAGAAAATCATTTTAAGGAGAAAAATTAAACCAAAAATTACTTAGGATACAAAATTTTACTAAAAATTATTTAAGGATAAAATTCTACTTTTTAAATCTTTGTATTATATATATATGTGTGTGTGTGTGTGTGTGTGTGTGTGTGTGATGAAATCAAAACATCTTTGTTACCCGTCAGAAAAGACATTTTAGTACAATATTATAGGTTCATTCAATTCATTGCATTCTAATATTGGTGTGTGTATCTATATGTAAATGAACCAATAGTTCTAAAACCTCCAATATTAATATTGCTTGCTGGAAGGGGGAAAAAACTCCAATACTATAGTCCACTACTTAATTAGCCCTAACTGCTATTGGGTCTTCATAAAACCTTTCCTTCTACTACCAACGTTTTCTTCAAATCCCTTACCCAGAAAAGTTAAAGCTCTGTATGCCTCCTCTAGGGCACATAAACCATGTGCATGACCCTAGTCCTTCCCATCTGACGATCTCCAGTACTTGTAAAGCCATTTTTCTGTATATATTAATGGCCACTTCATTTTCTACCTCCACATCCAAAGAAACCTCCGAAATTCGCTCCTCTGAGCACACTGTAATTATATGTTCCATTAGCATACTTCCTGCATACACCACGATATTCACATGAATCATATTAGAACCAGGCTCAATGTTAATAAAATTCAACTTGAAAGCAATTAAATCATATTGATGCATTATGTTTCTCATGTCAAACCTCCTTAACAAAACCAACGTCCCCTGTCCTGGGCAAGGAATGGTGGGTAGGTGAAAGAAAGAAAGTCTCAAGATATAAAGGCCATGGTTATGGTTGCAGTAAATAGCTTACCCCATTTTTTACATGTGGTTTACATTTATAAAAAGACACGGCGTGGTTGGGTAGATATACAGACCAAAACTTTGACGTAGATTTTATTAAAATGTCGTTGTGTACTACGTGTGAGTAAATTAAATTTAATTCGCCTTTTTATTAAAATATCTTTGTTTGTCGAATTAATCATATTGATAAATAATGAAATTAAATAATTGTTCCAATACTTTCTTATAAAACCATACCTCAATCATCTGTTTTTGGAAGGACTGTATTCTCATACACAATTCAACTACCAAATGTGAATTGGATAATCTTCAGTAATTATATATATAGTTGTGTATTTTCCTTTTTGAGAGGGAAAATCCATTACTGCAGTGATTATCATATGACCCAAATCATAAGCAAATGCCTATAGGAAAAGATTTTAAGTTCTTACTTACCAATACCTTGGCGGCGATGAGATTCTCGAATACCTAAAGTCAAGATATAGACCTTTTTATCCTCGCCAAGCCGGCATACAATTGCACCAATACATTCATTACCGTGAAGAGCTGAATGAACCAAATACATGACAATTATATCAGGCGTCGAAGCAATTATTAGCATGAATAAGGATTCTAAACACATAAAAGAAGCACAGGACAATAGAACTATAGTGTACACAAAATTTACATGAGACAGTTTTGCAGCAAAATTAAAGATGAATGACAATGTATGACTTGCAAAACAGATAAACATTTTAATGCTCTCATCTCAGGATAAAGGAAACTTCATTTTTCATTAAATATTCTATTTATATCACATTTGATTTTTTTTCCAACTATCACATTTGAATCAAACATATAAATAGCTTCATGATACTATTAGGCTTATTTTCAAACAACAACAACAACAAAACAACAAAGCCTTTATCCCACTAGGTGGGGTCGGCTACATGGATCGCACGATGCCATTGTACTCTGTTAAAAACCATAGATTTCGATATATTATTAATTAGAAGGTCTCTCTCTATGACCTCATTGAGTGTTCGTTTCGGCCTTCCTCGACCTCGTCTTATAGGACTCCATTCTGTTTGATCCACCCTTCTCACCGGAGCATTTAAAGGCCTACGCTAAACATGTCCAAACCACCTCAAACGATTTTGTACCATTTTTTCTTCAATAGGGGACACTCCCACTCGTTCACATATATGAGTATTACAAATCTTGTCTTTTCTTGTATGACCACTCATCCATCCCAACATCCTCATCTCAGCGACTCCCATTTTATGCTCATATTGTCCCTTTAAAGCCCAACATTCACTACCATATAGCATTGCTGGTCTTATAGCAGTGCGATAGAACTTTCCTTTTACCTTATTAGGTACTTTACGATCACAAATAACTCCAGTAGCTTTTCTCCATTTATACCATCCGGCCTGAATTGTATGATCAACATCTCCATCAATTTCACTATCTTGTTGTATAATTGATCCCAAATATCTGAATTTTGTCACTTGTGGAATGACTTGCCCTCCCAATTTAACTTCCACTTCCCTTTTGCGTTGTCCTTTATCAAACTTGCAATGCATATATTCAGTTTTGTTCCTACTAAGACGAAAACCCCTCAATTCCAAAGTTCGTCTCCATATCTCAAGTTTAGAATTAATATCTTCTCTGGATTCAACCAACAGAACTATATCATCTGCAAAAAGCATGCATGTAGGGATCTCCTCTTTTATAGGCTCAGTTAGAACATCTATCACTAGGTTGAACAAATAAGGACTCAACGCTGATCCCTGATGTAGTCCAATCCTTATAGGAAAGTCCTTTGTAACACCTCCAGGCATTCTAACATTGGTTGTAACCCCCTCATACATGTCCTGAATGGCTTTGATATATGCAACCCTCACCCCCTTCTTTTCCAAAGCTTTCCAAAGTACATCTCTTGGCACCTGGTCATATGCTTTTTCCAAATCAATGAAGACCATATGCAAATCTCTTCCTTTGCTCTTATACTTTTCCATTAGCCCCCTTAATAAATAAATCGCTTATGTTGTAGACCTTCCTGGCATGAATCCAAATTGGTTTTCAGCGATATCTGTCTCCAACCTTAATCTGTGTTCAATCACTTTTTCCCACAATTTCATTATATGACTCATTAGCTTAATTCCTCTATAGTTTGCACAATTCTAGATATCCCCTTTATTCTTATAAACAGGAACCAAAGTACTTTTTCTCTACTCATCCGGCATTTTCTTGGTTCGTAAGATTTCATTAAATAATTTTGTGAGCCATAACACACCCTCTTCGCCCAAACATTTCTAAACTTCAATAGGAATATCATCAGGTCCGACAGCTTTACCATTTTTCATTTTCTTAAGAGCTTTCTTAACCTCGCCAATTCGAATGCTGCGGTAAAATGACAAATTGAGATCACTTTCTCAAGTCGTCAAATCTTCCGTGTCACAATGCGTCCCTTCCCCACCATCATTGAACAGCTTATAAAAGTAGGGTATTACATAATATCCCAGTATAACACCTAACTTTTTATTCACCAATATTCCTTGTATGGAATTAAGACATTCAAGGGAATCATTGATGAATTAAAAAGCAAAGGAAATAACAAAACAAGGCAATTCATGGTCACGAACAACATAATTATGCTTAAGACAAAAATTGTAAAACCTAGATTTGCTGCCCGTGTTCTTTCTTGCATAGTCTAGTTGTGTGAAATTTTTAAATAAACAAATGATGTCTAATGCCTGTGATATTTTCTAGAATTAAAGTAGACTTTTTAACTAATTTGATTGGTCATATAAGTCATTTAGAGCTATACACAATTGGTTATATATTTTTTAAGTTAGCTAATAGTGTCTAACAAATGGTTATTCTAGAATTCTGAGTTTTTAGTCAGCTAAAGGCTATATTTTTTATTCAAAATAGACTTAATAAAGGTCACATAACCTTTAGAATCACAGGAATTGGACATCTATAAATAAATATATGAATTTTCAAAGTTTGATGAAAATTCTGGAAGAATTGAGCATAAGTGCGAAAATACAAAATTTTAAGGGAAAAAGGGTAAATTTCCAAATAAAGAAAGAAGTCATTTATTTTTCCCTTTAATTGGAATAACTTTTGGTTAGAAAGGCGTAGAAGAAAGGAAATTAATAGTTGGTCTCAATTAAGCAAAAGATGAAGTAATTTGAGGCAAGTAAATTAAGTTTGAAAAGTCAAAAACCAAAGTTGTAATTAGAGAGCCATTACATGGTAAAAAATAAGAATTGGATAAAGATAACACAAGAGACTTTTTGACTCCCTTCAACAATCCTTTTGATGTCAAAATGGAAAGAGGAAGGGGAATAATTTCACTTGGTTCACATTAATTCAAGAAAGAAAGAATTATGGCCAACTAAACGAAGCACATGGTTATTTGTCATTAAATAATATTAACAAAAGAAAGAAGAGATATATTTTGGCAAATCATTATCCCTTCTCTTCTTTCATATTCAGTTAATCAACAAGAAATAAAGAGAGAGAAGAGAGTTTGAAGAACATGGAAGAAGCAAGGAGAGCTAGGGTTCAAGAAGCAAAATCAAGGTAATAATGCTTGAACTCAAGGGTTCTTGCCTTCTAATTTCATGGGAACCTCTTCTAGTCTCTTTTCTATCTTGAAAATCATGTTTAGCAAGAAAATTCTAAGAGGTAAGAGAGAGAAATAAAATGGCCCCTAGAGAGAGAAAGTGAGAGAATTAAGAGGTAAGCTCAAGAACCCTAATCCTCTTCATTAATATGTTGTTATGGTTATTGGCTTCGTTTTCATGGTTTTTAAAAAAATGGGATGATGAAACCCTAGAATGATATGCTGCCCAAATTTCTATTATTCACATTCACTAGGTGTTTGGGTGATTAAACATGTGATTAGGAGTAAAAAGGAAGGTGTTTATGGATTGAAATCATGAAAATCCATTAAACCCTAAACTCTTGGATATTTTGGCTAAGTATAAATCATCAGAGAGTAGTTGAAATTTTGTAATTTTGATGATTCCATTGGATTTAGAAGGGGAAATTGTGTGGGAATATAGGTGTTCATGATTTTTGAACAATTGTATGGAAATCTGGAATTTTTAAAAGTTAAAAGAAAATGTTATTTGATTTGTTTCAATAGAGACAGTGTTCTTTTGAAATGCATTCATAGGACAAAAATAATCCAAATATTATGAACCTTTTCATAGCTTTAATTTGATGGGTAGATCATAATTTTTGGACCAGTAGATTAAAAGATATGAAGTTTTTAATTTGTGTCCTGTTTCTGGAAGGAAATATGGAATAGTGGCAGTTTGGTGAATTTATGAGAACAATGTAGTTGAACAAGCTAGACTCAAGTATTTTTCTGTAAAACTAAATTTAAATAGCTTCACATAGGTTTTGGAACTAGTCAATTTAGAATTTCCTAAAATTAATTATAATTTTTCAAAGTTGACTAAAAGTCTATCAGTTTTCTGAAAATCTGTGAAACTACACTATGTAATGTTGTACTGTATAGAAATTGCTGAAACTATGATTAAAGGTAGTATTAATGCAAGTAATAACTAGTTAGTATTTAACTTTAATTTATAAGAATCGATAATAGCCTGAACCGAATTCAAGTTATTGGACAAATAGGGGAATTGAAAAATGACTCAAGTAATAACTCTTTCTTTCATACATTATGTGATTATTCGTATGCTTTGTGTTTGCCACCTTTTGTGATATGAGCATAGTATCTAGGACACACATATTAGCTTAGTTATGGTTTGGGACCCAACAGAGGTGTAGAGTTAAGTCAGAGTTACAAACAATTGTTTGGCCTTGGACTGTGCGTACACAATATTTTATCATCTTACATAACATGTATATTGCATTTTTTTTTTACATTTTATATGTCAAAATGCATGTCACTACCGATATTCGCTTGAATCTCACCCTTTTTCAACATTAATAACATTCCAATAGAAGGTAGCGGCTCCAAGGGCAAAGCAATGGCTACCAGTGAATAAAGGCCTAGAGCAGGCAGAAGTTGCCGCTAGTTATCTTAGTGTGTAATTTTGTTTCTTTTGAGTCTTTATACATATGTCTATATTTCAAACCCTACGGAGGATTTCCTGTAATGTAAGCAAGTACCTAATGTTAGTATGTTTCCGCTATTTCTGTATGCCTATGAAACTATGCGCTTGTTACTTTGCAAATATCAAAATGTTATGAGGTTTGACATTTTTGGTATCAGAGTTTAAAGCAGTTCTAGCATTTTCATAATAGTATATTGAAATGGTCTTGTTTGCATGGTGAGAGGAATCATGCGCGGACGACGGCAAGAGTAGGATAAATCACCTCCTTTAGGGAACATGTTCGCTAACTAAGTGTACTGATCGTGTCAAGTAATAAAGTGATAAGTAAAGATCGTTCCCATGAGGACTAAGGCAAAAGTAGGATAATTACTACAATTATGCTCTTAATTAGGTTGGGTAAAGTTATTTCAGGAATTTCAATTTGAAAGAATAATTTTGGTTCAAAATATACTAAATTAAACTAAACAAGGCAAAAGTTGATTCTAACTTCAAGGAAATAAGGTTCTAGGATGACTTTTCCCCTTTATACTTCATGAGATCAATTAATTCCCTCTTAACTAATTTTAATGAAAAATAAAGTAATTGTTTTAGATTTACAAGTATTGGAAAAGCTTTCTCAAGTCAAAACCAACATATAATTTTAAGGAACTCATTCAATCTCTTGCAACAAGTTAGTGAAAGTAGTTAATAAGACCCAATCTTATAATAATAATACTAGGTCAATAGGTAAATCTCTTTCTTATCAACAAACTATCCATTCAAACATGAATTTCAAGACTAGTATGCCTTTATCTAAGTTCTTTAAACAAGATAATCTTTCTCAAACATCATCTCATTCAACAAATCAACTAAGTGGTGATCAAGCACTTAGAGGCATTAAGTAAAGAATAAAATCAACACAAAATACTTTATTAAATGCTATAAAAGAGAGAATAATAAAGTCTCAATCCATATAGAGGTTCAAAGTACTCCTAGAAGAAAAATGCTTAGCTACTCACAATCTTAGATATGAAAAATCTATACAATAAAACTGAATCCATAGAAAGCTAACAAGAATAAGGAAATAAATGTGACAAAACCCAAGTAGAAACTCCAAAATCTCTCTTGAAGTTACTACCCAAGCTCCAAAAGCTCTTCTCCAAGGTGTCTCCTTACTCCCAATTCGTCCAAGATATGTAGAATCTCTGATTTTCAACTTAACCCTTCTATAAAAAACCCTATGAATTAGTTTCAGCAAGTAAAATGCATAATTGTACTTTTGTCATTGTCTTTGGCACACTATCGTATGCTGAAGTATATGACACAGTACGTTTAGATCTTGTTTGCTTCAGCACACATGTCATTAGACTGAAGCATATAGCATAGTGAGTTTAGATCTCTATTTGTTTCAGCACATGTATTGTTGGCTGAAGCCAACAACACAGAAGCTTCCTCCCAGCCCATGAGCTTTCTTTCGTCTTTGAGAGCTTATATGACTTGTGATACCTCATTTCCTAACACTACGGTAGAGTACTAATTAGCTAATACTCACCGAACTTGAGTCATCAGAGTTGCGAAATGCTAGAACTTCATACAATACCTCTGCCTGTTATACATATTCTCATACATGCACAATTCATTTTACAACACATATATCCCCTCTCTACTCCACTTCATATACAAACTCAAAACTCATAAGATTCTTAAAATACATAACAGAAGTTTAACAACCTAAACTAAGCTCAACCGCTACTCGTCCTCGACTCATCGTCATTTACCTTCTCTTTGCCCCACGAGTTTTCTCCCTGTACTGGAGATTTGTTTTGAGAAAAGAATGAGATTCACAAGAATCTCAGTAGTAACGCAATCAAACATATAAGATAACATACACAAGCATGCTTCACACACAATCATCAATCAAATTATCATATCATCATTTAGTGCTTTTTATGCAATTCACGAATCATGCTAGTGCTAGACAAGTTACTTGGCCCCGAGGGGTACCCGCGCAAAGATAGGCCCCAGGCAACGCTCGTGCAATATGAATATTATAGCTTAAGTGTCAACCCGTGCAAAGATAGGCCCCAAGTGATTACCTTACATAATCTAAACATGTATGACATTTTGATGATATCAAGCAACACATATGCATGCCAAAGTCATATGAAGACGGTTACTACCTGGTTGCTTCTCTATGCAACTTCCCACTTGATACAACCTCGGACAACTACTGAGGCCAGACCGGTTGTCAAGTCCTTAAATCGTCAAATATCACAAATGAGTTATCACTCATCCATGTATCTTTCCAAACCTATAATATTGGTAAATTTAGCCTAATGGTGCAAAATTACCAAAATACCCCTTAGGTCCTAATTATCATTATTTTTTCCAAAATCGTGATTTAGGCCATTCCTACACATTTTCGCGTGTAGAATTCATTCCCAACCTCAAATTGGCCAAAATCAAGCCCAAATAATGAAAATACCCTTGACAACCCTCCAATAAAGCTTATAAGGGACAATTTTGTCATTTCACTCTCAGAGCCTTTTTTCACTTCGGGGTCAACATAGACCCTACACAATTTCGCATCCTGAACCCAATGGAAGCATTGAAATTGTCCAATTCACACTCGTTTACCCTACCCAACACAATGAAGGGAAAGTAAATTCTCAGAAAAGTTGTGTCGGATTCCTATTTTCTTTAGCCTAATCATCTCCTTTCTACTTATCCTTGCAATATTAATTGATTAGACATTCATTGGACTTGATTTAGAGATATTTACATATTATGTTCTCTTGAGTTTTCTTGATTTATCTTATAACAAATGAATCATAATCAAACCCAAAATAACTCCACTAATAACAATTAAGCAAGAGGAATAAGTTTAGAAAGTTACCTCTTGATTTCTTAAACTTTCTCTCTTCTATACATTTTCTCTCTCTCCCCTTCCAGCGTTTGATTAAGCTGTTCTTCAATGATTCCAAAGGTAGAGAGGTGAGAAGGAGAGGCTATAGAGGGATTAGGTACCTTAAATCACAAGGTACAAGCTTCTTACCTTGATTTCCAATGATCCCTAGCTTCTCCTTCTCTTCATGCTACAGCTCTCGTTCTCAGCCTTTCTGATTCAATTCGTGCGGGAATGAGGAGCTGAAGATGAGAAAGGAATGATATAATTAAAGGGATTAATGAAAAGTGACATGTGACATCCTATTGTTGGTCCAAAAATGCCATTTATGTTTAATTAATTCCATTTCCCTTTCCTTCGCTCATTCCAGCAAAAACTCACATGGGTATAAGAGGGAAACCTGAATCTCCAATTATCCCATTATGCCAACTTGTAACTTGTTGACCAAGTCATTGACTTTTTGAATATTTGACCATTTCTCACAATAATTCACCAAAATTGGTCTATTAATGATCAAGTAGTCATTTTTCTATTTTTAATTCCTATTTAACTCAAATTATTGGGAATTTGAGGGAAAAATAATAATTTTCCATTTTTGGCAAAATTACCGTTTTACCCCTGTTTTTAATGATTTACTGAAATAAATCATTTTTCGCCCATTTCATCGAGTCAATGCCATTTTATTACTTAAATGAGGCCATTATTCATGTCATTTAATTTCTTGAATCTTGGTTTCCATATTAGGCCTTTACTAGTACATTAATCGCCTCATTATATTCTTATTCGGCCAATTTACATGTAACCAGCGATTGAAATTTTTTCCACAAATTCACATCAATTTATTCACATCATTTTTCACCATTTTATTCTACTAGTCATATTCCAAATGTATACATAAATGTATTAGTGAAAAATGGGTATTACAGTTCTCCCCCCGTTTAATAAATTTCGTCCCCGAAATTTGCTATACCACTTGTGGCATAAATCCTGGTTGCATATCTTGGTGATAATCCTTTCTAGACCACTTTCACAAATGGTATGCTTCAAAGTCTAAGACGCCTTTCTTGTATGTCAATGATTCGTTCTGGCTCAACCTCATAAGTGAGATCATCTTGCATATCCAGATCTTCATATTCAATAATATGTTGAGGGTTTGGTTGATACTTCTTCAACTGGGAAACATGAAACACATCATGTAATCTACTCAGATTTGGGGGTAGAGCAATCCTGTATGCTACAGGCCTAACTCTTACCAATATCTCAAATGGCCCAATGTAGCGAGGTCTCAGCTTCTTTCTCTTTATTGCTCTTCTGACACCAGTCACAGGTGATATCTTTAGAAATACATAATCACCTATCTGGAATTCCAACAGTCTTCTCCATTTGTCGGCATAAGTTTTCTTCCTTCTCTGAGATGCAAGAAATCTCTGCTTGATAATTCCGATCTGCTCAGTCGTCTGATTAACTATATCCAGCCCATATAACCTCCGTTCTGACAACTCTGTTCAGCAGAGAGGGGAATGACACTTCCTCCCATACAATGCTTTATACGGAGCCATCTGAATACTCGCATGATAGTTGTTGTTATAAGCAAACATTGCAAGAGGAAGGTAATGATCCCAACTTCCTTTGAAATCCATTACACATGCTCTCAACATATTTTCTAGCGTCTGTATGGTTCTCTCTGATTGTCATACCGTTTGAGGATGATAGGCTGTTTTGAAATTCAACCAAATGCCCAAAGAATAATGCAGAGATCTCCAAAAATTTGATGTAAATCAAGGATATCTGGCAGAGATTATACTTTTTGGCGTCCCATGGAGTCTCACTATCTCCTTCACATAAATTTATGCCAGCTTATTTGGAGAATAGCTAGCACTGATCGGTATGAAGTGTGCTGACTTCGTAAGATGATCAATGATCACCCAGATTGCATCATGATTTTGAATTTAGGGTAATATAACTATCAGATCCATGGTCACGCTCTCCCTTTTCCACTCTGGAATTTTAGGACTTTGAAGTAATCCCGGCGGTCTCTGGTGCTCAATTTTCACCTTCTGACAGGTAAGGCATCGTGCCACATATTCTGTCACATCCTTTTTCATTCCAGGCCACCAGTATACCACTTTCAAATCTAGGTACATCTTTACCATTCATGGATGGAGAGTATAGCGACTCTTATATACATCATTGAGAATTTTCTTCCTCAAATCGTCCCTCGATGGAACATATGTTCTTTATTTATACCAAATTAATCCACTGAGCGACAGATCAAAATCTCAAGTCTCTCCTCGTTCAATCATAGTTCTAATTGATTTTATTGCTCGCTCATCATGTATCTGAGCTTCTGCAATTTCAATCTTGAAATCATTCTCCACTCGACTAATACTATAACCGGCATAGAGGATCTGATTTGACAGAGTCAAATCTCTAAAATCTTCTATCAATTTTCTCTCTTGTATCATCATAGCTACCATCAGTACCGTTTTACGACTAAGAGCATCAGCATTGACATTAGCTTTACCTGGGTGATATTTAATCTCCAGGTTATAATCTTTTAGCAACTCCATCCACCGACGTTGTCTCATGTTGAGCTCTTTCTGATCATATAGATATCTAAGACTCTTGTGGTTGCAGTATAGTTCAATAGTCACTCCATATAGGTAGTGCCGCCAAATTTTCAACGTAAACACAATTGTCGCCAGCTCCAGATCATGTGTGGGATAATTCAACTCATGAGGCTTCAGCTGTTGAGAGGTTAAGCCACCACTCTACCCTGTTGCATCAGGACACATCCCAGTCCCTGCTTGATAGCATCACTGTAGACTATATAAGTCACCTCAGGATGAGGGATAATCAATACTGGTATGGATGTCAACCTCTCCTTCAGCTCCTTGAAGCTCCTCTCACAACATTTGTCCCACTTAAACAACTAATCTTTCCGTGTGAGCTTGGTTAACAACAAGGCAATCCGGGAGAAATCTTGAATGAATCTCCGGTAATAGCCTACAAGACCCAGAAAACTGTGTATCTCAGCAATAGTCCCTGGCCTTTTCCAATCTAATATTGTTTCCACTTTACTGGGATCTATTGAAACCCCTTCTTGCGAGATCACATGGCCCAAAAATTTAACTTATGACAGCCAAAACTCACATTTTCTCAACTTTGCATAGAGTTGCTTCTCACGTAGGATACCGAACACTATTCTCAAATGCTTCTCATGCTTTTCTTTACTCTTAGAGTATATCAAAATGTTATCGAAGAAGACTACCATGAAATGATCTAAGTATTGATGAAAGATACATTTTATGTAGTCTATAAACACTGCTGGTGCATTGGTCACCCCAAAAGGCATCACTAAAAACTCATAGTGTCCAAACCGAGTTTGGAATGCAGTCTTCAGTATGTCCTCTACCTTTACTCACAGTTGATGATACCCTGACCTTAGATCAATTTTTGAGAATACACTCACTCCAGATAGTTGATCTAGAAGGTCATCAATCCGAGGAAGTGGGTACTTGTTCTTGACGGTTACCTTGTTTAATTCTCTGTAGTCAATGCATAACTGCAGAGTTCCATCTTTCTTAACAAATACACGGTGGCATACTAGGTTATATAAACCCTTTCTTAAGAAACTCTTTAATTTGCTTCTTCAATTCAGCCATCTCATTTGGAGCCATCGGTATGGGGCTTTAGATATAGATTCGGCTTCAGGCATAATCTCGATTGTAAATTCCACTTCTCTTTCCAGAGGTATACCACTAAGGTCATCTGGAAACACCTCAGGAAACTTTTCTACAATGGGAATGTCTTTCAGCGCCATTTCTGTATTCACTTGCATGGAAAAGAATACGACATACCCCTGACATCCTCATCTCAAACATTTTGTACCTTCTGCCAATAAGAGAAAACTCAAGTTGACATCTCTGTGGCTAGATTCCCGCGGAGTAGGATATATAATCCTCTTGTTTCCACAATCTACCAGTATATTATTTGTTGTAAGCCAGTCGAAACCCAATATAACTTCGAGTCTTTGGAGTAGCAAACAGATCAAATCCACTGTAGACTTATGTCCCTTGGCATTTATAACACAATTTAAGCAAACATCAGTAGTCAAGGTTTTAATACCCATCGGTGTAATACAAGCAAATCAAATGGTAGTCGATACACATCATTCCTAGGCGCTTAACACAATCATAAACAATACAAGAATGACTAGCACCTGAATCAAATAATACTTGCAATACACTACCATTAAGAAGAACTTTACCTTGAACTAGCTCTGGGGATTCTTTTACTTCTTCTCGAGTCAACACAAATACTCGACTCTGACTTTGCTATCTAGGTTCGGTAGTTCATGGTGCTGCTAGTTGAGGACAATTCATCACCAAATGGCCTGACTTCTGGCAGGCATAACAGATCACTTGGCTTGTAGGAACATTGTACATCGTCCCAGATGAAATTTACCACACCGAGCACACATCTGTGACATTAAGGGTCTCCGATTACCATAATTTCCAGACCAAAAGGGCCTTTTATTGCTTCCCATTTATGGAAAACCTTGTCCTCTTCACTTTTATGAGGTTTCTCCATGACTGGATCCACATCTCTGGCTCATACTCTTGTTGACTTGTACCCTTTTCAAATTCCCTTCCGTAAGTTTGCATGCTTCCACAGCCTTGTTGAACTTTCTAAATTGCTGGGAAACCAATTTCTGTTCCATCTCAGGTTTCAGTCCTCCAATGAGCATATCTGAGCTCCACTTCTCATCGTTCTTAAGATTCAAATAAGTAAAGTAGCGAGATAGTTGGATAAACCGAGACAAATATGAGTCAAAGGTCTCGTTATCACCTTGATGGATTGCTAGAAACTCTTTCTCTTTTTCAATCCTTACAAACCTTGGGAAATACTTCTCATAAAACTTCTCTTGAAACAATTCCCACGTCAGAGGAATATTCCGAGAGTGTAGCAACAATGCTGTATTCTTCCACCAATCATCAGCATCGCCTACTAGTTTGTAAACTGCCATCTTGGCTTTCATCTTTGTCGGGCATCCAAGTACCTCAAAGATATTCTCGAGATGATTGATCCAATTCTGCACAGTTTACAGGTTAAATCTCCCTTGGAATGCCTCAGGCTCGTACTTGATAAACTTTGGCATCCAGTACTAAACCATATTCTCATTTGGTTCTTAAACAACAGGAACATCCATGTTCGCTTCATGTGACTGCGATGGCTCATCACTAGATGATTGTTTCTCATCTGTATTCTCCTCGGAATGGTTTCCTTCAGGGGCATTTCTTTCTGGATTATTCCCTTCAGGTTGATTGCCTTCCAGATTATTCCCTTCAGGGGGTGCCTCATCTATGTTTCGTCTCTCCCTTAACTCCCAGACTTCTTCTCACAAGTCATGGATCATAGTCTATTATTGGGCTAACATCGTAAAGACTTATTGCATAAGATTTGGCTCTGGATTATTTTCAGTTTTAGGATTTTAAGGAACATTCTTTGCTGGTCTACCTCATCCTATTGTTCCCTTTCACTATCAGAAGGAACATCATGTCAATGTCATATCAACATTAATTTTTACATACAACTTTCCCAAATTTCATATATCAACATACATTAATCGCATGTACTCAAGCAACTAGGTATTATATCAAAAGAAATATGTTCTTCAACATAACTAGTCATATGTACAACAAGTGGCTTAACATTTACATCAAAATAAGCCTATACTACCTTACTGAGCATACCTTTATCTTTTACTCCTTATGCATATTAAACACTACATACAAAAGTATATGCTCAATAAACGGTAAAAACTCAAAAGGACCCATAAGTACAATTTCATTCTTCTTCTTGATCTAAGAAGTGAAATTAGGAAGATAGGCTAATGTGGTTTGGATCCAAATATTGTCATCCATCATTAGCTTTAACTCATCTCTTTACTCATATAACTCCTTTATAATTCCAGAAATACTGTATATTGGGTCGTGGGAGTGAAGAATTTTGTGAACGTAAAGATCCTTCAATTGCTTCCATAACTCGTCATTTGGATGTGGATCAAAAGCCAACTTCTCCATTGGAGCATCTGACTCTACAGCTGAGTCTGGATGTTGAAAACTATCCTTTGGATCTACATTACCTTTGTCCACCACTGTGGCTTCGTCTCTAGCAATAGAACTAAAGTATGATGGCCACTTAACACTCTTTCTATGTATCCTCGCCATTCTTGGTCCACGTCCTCCTCTATCGAGGATCACACCAACTCTACCTTCTAGAATTTGCTCTTCCGGAGGAACTTGATTGACAGAAGGAAGTGAAGGTGACCTGATCCTCTATTTTTTACTGGTCGACTCGTCTCCTTTCTTGATCGCCACAAGAACTGGTATACTTTGACGAGCTGTTCGTCTTACTCTTGTTATACCGGCTCCCTTATACTCCACCATATGCGAATCCATATCCTGTTAAGCACAAATGATGTGACAAGGTACTCACTACAAGGGAATAGCAAAGTTAAACATGGCACAATGTGTCAAAGTTTCTAAAGAAAACATCACACAATGGCTCATGCAAACATACTGAAAAAGTACTACTACACTCGAGTTTGGGGTGCATGAACTCGAGTTCTGGCCAGTAACTCGAGTCCTGCAGCTTTACACTCGAGTTCAGTTGGTCTACCGTTGAAGCCCAACTGATACTCTACAATCATACTCGAGTTCATATAGGCTCACTCGAGTCCTCCCCTTATATCATGCACTCGAGTCTAAAGAGTGCTGGTGTAAGAGTTTATTCCAAAAAACTTCAGATTTTAGCAACAAGTATTGCACTCGAGTCAAGGAATTAGCACTCAAGTTATGATAAACATCACACTCGAGTCGAGCGAGTTCGGAGGAACGATTTTATACCGGAGAGCCTCCAACGCTTGAAGCAACAGGCCTGCACTCGAGTTCTAAACAAGGAGCACACTCGAGCCCCGCAAGTTCACCCATTCGAGTTTCTACTAGAGAACCTTGAGGGTAAGAATGGAAGACATAAACTCGAGTTCTCAAGTACGCACTCAAGTTCTCAACCTCCACTGTACTCGAGTCTTACGAGTCATGGCTTGGAAGTTTCTGCCTGAGAGCTCAATGCTCAGCGAAATTCAACATGCACTCGAGTCCATCACTTGGCACTTGAGTTCTCAGGCACTTCATACTCGAGTTCACTTTTGAACTCTCTCGAGTTTCTGCCCAAAAACACTTTATTTGTGGAAAAATACCTTATGCACTTGAGTTCTCTCTGTTAAACTCGAGTTCGCTAGCCATTTTCCCATATGAAACCACTTCCAAATCTTCCTCATAACTACCAAACCAACTCTAACACCTCATCCACTCTTTCACCATATCTCATACCCATATTCTTAATCATCACATCCCTAATGAATTGTGCAAATCTCTTAAATCCAAAAAGAAGATTTCTAGCAATTACCAACTTATTACCAGAACTATTGCTCTGATATCAAAAATGTGATACCTCATTTCCTAACACTATGGTAGAGTACTAATTAGCTAATACTCACCGAACTTGAGTCATCAGAGTTGCGAAATGCTAGAACTTCATATAATACCTCTGCCGGTTATACATATTCACATACATGCACAATTCATTTTACAACACATATATCCTTTCTCTACTCCACTTCATATACAAACTCAAAACTCATCAGATTCTTAAAATACATAACAGATGTTTGACAACCTAAACTAAGCTCTCCCATTGCCCAGCCTCGACTCATCGTCATTTACCTTCTCTTTGCCCCGCGAACTTCCTCCCTGTACTGGAGATTTATTTTGAGAAAAGAATGAGATTCACAAGAATCTCAGTAGTGACGTAATCAAACATATAAGATAACACACACAAGCATGCTTCACACATAATCTTCAATCCTATTATCATATCATCATTTAGTGTTTTTTATGCAATTCACGAATCATGCTAGTGCTAGACAAGTTACTTGGCCCCGAGGGGTACCTGCGCAAAGATAGGCCCCTGGCAACGCTCATGCAATATGAATATTATAGCTTAAGTGTCAACCCGTGCAAAGATAGGCCCCGGGTGATTACTTCACATAATCTAAACATGTATGACATTTTGATGATATCGAGCAATACATGTGCATGTTATGTTATATGAAGACGGTTACTACCTGGTTGCTTCTCTATGCAACTTCCTACTTGATACAAGCTCGGGGAACTACTGAGGCCAAACCGGTTGTTAAGTGCTGAAATCATCAAATATCACAAATAAGTTATCACTCATCCTGTATCTTTCCAAACTCATAATATTGGTAAATTTAGCCTAATGGTGCCAAATTACCAAACTATCCCTTAGGTCCTGATTATTAATAGTTTTCTTAAAATCGTAATTTAGGTCATTCCTACACAATTTCGCGTGTATAATTCATTCCCAACCTCGAATTGGCCAAAATCAAGCCCAAATGATGAAAATACCCTTGACAACCCTCCAATAAGGCTTATAAGGGACAATTTTATCATTTCACTCTCTGAGCCTTTTCTCACTTCGGGGTCAACATAGACCCTACACAATTTCGTCTCCTGAACCAAATGGAAGCATTAAAATTGTCTAATTCCCACTCATTTACCTTGTCCAACACAATAAAGGGAAAGTAAATTCCCAAAAGAGTTGTGTCAGATTCCCGTTTTCTTTAGCCTAATCATCTTCTTTCTACTTACCCTTGTAATATTAATTGATTAGACATTCGTTAGACTGATGAGAATTGTCGAGTTCTCGCAAAATAACCAGTTTCAATGAGGATTTGCAGTACAGAGAACCTGGATCGTTTCCCACAGAATTTACATGCAGTCTAAAACATTCAAAACAATGATCGATTGGGGGGTTCAATTAAACTATTAACGACCAATAAACTCAGATTAAAGACAGAAATAAAAAACAAACTAGACCAAACAGATTAAAACGACTGACCTAGGATTGGGATTCATAGTTTCCTACCATCATCAGACGAAGATTACAACGAACTCGTGATTCGTCCAGAAAATCCCTCTACTAGATGATCGTCTAGGTTCTGTTCGTATGGGTGGTGTGCTACTATCTGATCGTTTAGTAGCACTGTAACCCGATCCGAACTGCGCCCTTGGGATGTACCGATCCGAATATTAAAACAAACATTCAAACTATTCCAGAAATCGGATCCGATTAGAGTAAATAGAAACGAATTACATTACCGGTTTAAGTATGTCCTCTGATTGGAAACGTGAATCCTTAATCCATAGGTCAGTCACAGAAACTTAGCCGGACATGGCTGGAAAATCTGAAGAACGAACGAAGAACACGAAGAACATTTTAGAGAATTTAGAACTTCTGATTTCAATCCAATAACGTCCCCAAATCTGTTCTGTCTATTGTTTCAGCTAACTTAGGTTAAAACCTAATTGTCAAATGGGCCATAGCCCATCAGTTCAGCCCAAAACGAAAATCCATACTAAATAGTGCTTCATTACAAAATTTGGGCCCAATAAAAATCAAGAAAAATACATATAATATTGACTGTAGTTTTGACTATCCTCTTGTCCGAATCTACCCTTTAAGTCTTCATATCAATTGTTGCCCTCTGAATCATCTAAAACATGAGACAAGAATGAGATCATTCGGATATCTGGTTCAAGAGTTAAGATCAAAATAGAGAAGGGTTGTAAATCTGGAATTTTTATTATTAAAATATGTTAAATCCAATAAAACACTCAAAGCCCAAATAAGCATAAAAGCCCATTATTTATTACTAAACAATCTAAATTTATTAATCAAGAGATACAAATGAGTGTAATAAATATTCAATTATCAAATTCCCCCACACTTATCATTTTGCACTCCTGAGCAAAACTTAAAAGAAAAATTTCTCCTTTCTAACAATTGCCAACAATGTAAAATTGGAACAATGGACATAGAGCTTCAAAAGACCATCCAATTAAAACAGAAATCCTTGCATAAAAAATTACAAAATACGGTAGTCTCGATCAATGATGCTACTCACATAAGATGGTCTCTCAGAGGATTCTCTCAATAACTCTCTAAAGTGTATAGGGTAAATAAGTGTATCACCAAATTCTACTCAAGAAATTGTCCTACCATAGGCTTGCTCAATTTCTACTTCTCCACTACTCATATCACATACATGCATAAATCAAGAGAGCTTATTATTCAAGGTTGTAATGGGGCTAAGGTCAAGGTGTGTATAAATATGGATATGTGAGGCTAAGCACCAAAGAAATTTGAAAGAGCATGACAATAATAACACTCAAATCAATGGAATATCCCCTTTCAAATATATACTCAAAATTTTTTTTTGTTTTTTGTTTAGAATGACCCAACTCCCAAATCAACCATCCAAACATCCCCCCACACTTAAATTGTGGCACTCCTGGGCAATCCCCACACTAAGGTGAAACCAATGCTCAGTAAATTCCAAGGTGTGGTATAACATGGTTTTACACTTTGGCTAGTAATGTGCTTGAAGAAAAGAATTAGTCAAAAAGGCACAAAGGGGCTAACAAAGGGAAATTAATAGTATAAGGGAAGGCTATTTGGTCAAAGTGGTAAATAAAAGAAAGAAACTAAACAAGCCTCCATCATATTTATTCATGTAAGTGAAAAATGTAGCCTTAAAAAGAAAGAGAGCAAGTTCTAGAGAACATAAATTAGGAGCAGAGACACACAGAAAAAGGAAGAATGGTAAAGATGAATCCCATTCATGTAGGCTCAAAATCTCACAAAGGTAAATACCAAATCATGCAATCAGCATCACCAAAATCAACTACCAAAAAGTAAGAAATTTATGCCCAAACAATATGATCCGATCCATCAAAACCAATATGTCCAAATCCACAATATACATAGTTAAACAATGATAGAAGGAGAAAGTGTATTATTTAGAAAGTGTGAAAACAAAAGTGAAAAAGAAACAGAAGAAATAAAAGAAAAGGGAAAAAAAGAAATAGAAAAAGAAGAATACTCCCCAGGTGTTTACGGAGGATAAGTGGCATCAGTGAGTATGAGGTCCGCTTCTTCAGGTTACTGCTGTGATCCCTCATAAAATGGTTTAAGTCGATGTCCATTCACTTTGAAGGTCCTCCCGGGCATAAACTTGAGACAGGAATTGAATAGAAGAACCTTCTGGCCCACAGAAAACTCTTTCCTCAGGATTTGCTTATCATGGAATGCCTTGGTCTTCTCCTTATACAACCGTGAACTCTCATAGGCATCCAATCGAAGCTCATCTAACTCTTGCAATTCGAGCTTCCGTTCCATCCTAGACTTAGCCAAATCCATATTACACTGCTTAATGGCCCAATAAGCTTGATGCTATAATTCAACCGGAAGGTGACATGCCTTACCAAAAACAAGCCTATATGGAGACATCCCAATTGGAGTCTTGTAGGCAGTCCGATAAGCCCACAAGGTATCATCTAATCGCTTGCTCCAATCCTTCCGGGTAGAGTTAACAGTTTTCTGAAGGATTTGCTTAATCTCCCTATTCGAGACTTCAGTTTGACTATTAGTCTGTGGATGGTATGCTGTGGACACCTTGTGAATCACTCTATACTTCCGTATCAAAACATTCATGCTCCGGTTGCAAAAATGAGAACCCTGGTCACTAATAATGGCTCGAGGAATGCCAAACCTGCAGAAAATGTTAGACATGACAAAATCTACCACCACAGCAGAATCATTAGACCGGGTGGCCTTCGCCTCAACCCATTTTGAAACATAGTCAGTAGCAAGCAATATGTAAGTGAAACCATGAGAAACAGGAAATGGACCCATAAAATCAATACCCCAAACATAAAAAATTTCACAAAACAATATGGGGTGCTGGGGCATCTCATGCCTACGAGAAAGACTACCTGCTCTCTGACAATTATAACATGACTTACAAAACAGATGGGCATCATGAAATAGGGTTGGCCAAAATAAACCAGAGTCTAGGACTTTCCTAGCAGTCCTTTGGGGTCAAAAGTGACCATCACAGGCAGAAGCATGACAAAAATGTAATATGGAGTCAAACTCTTGATCAGGTACACATCGCCTAACTACTTGGTCACTACAAAATCTCTATAGATAAGGGTCATCCCAAACGTAATATTTAGATTCACTTTTTAATTTCAGAGTTTGGGCCCTAGTGCAGTCAGAAGGTGAAACACCAACAACCAAGTAATTAACTAAATTAGCATACCATGGAAGCTTACCTTGCAGCTGTAAAAGCTGCTCATCAGGAAAATCATCCTGAATGGCAGAGGGGGAAGAGGAATGAGTTACACGACTCAAATGATCAGCTACCAAATTTTGTGCTCCACTCCTATCTCTGATCACAACATCAAATTCTTGGAGCAATAACATCCACCGAATAAGTCGAGGCTTAGCATATGTCTTTTTCAAAAGAAACTTCAAAGCAGCATGGTCAGAGAAAACAATTACCCTACTAGCTAGCAGATATGACCTAAACTTATCAAAAGCAAACACTATAGCCAAAAGTTCTTTCTCAGTGGTGGTATAATTGGATTGGGCAGGATCCAAGGTCTTGGATGCATATGCAATGACATGAGAAACCTTGTTAACCCTCTGAGACAAGATAGCCCTAACAACATAATTGGAAGCATCGCACATCAACTCAAATGGGAGAGACCAATCTGGTGGTTGGATAACTGGAGTGGTGGTCAGGCAACGCTTCAAGTGATCAAAGGCTATCTTACACTCAACATCAAATGCAAACTCAGTGTCCTTATGTAGAAGGTTAGATAGGGGTCAGGTAATCTTACTGAAATCCTGAATGAAGCGTCGGTAGAAACCTGCATGGCCAAGAAAAGAACGAACTTCCCGCACAGATGTGGGGTAAGGCAAAGCAGTGATAACATCAATTTTAGCAGGATCTACCTTAATACCCTCTTTAGAAACAATGTGTCCCAACACTATCCCTGACTCAACCATGAAGTGACACTTTTCAAAATTTAGCACAAGATTAGACTCAATACATCTATTCAAGACTCTAGACAAACTAGCCAAGCATGCATCCAAATCACACCCATACACAGTAAAATCATCCATAAAAACCTTCATGCAATCCTCTAGAAAGTCAGAAAAGATACTCACCATGCAACGCTGAAAGGTGCCAGGTGCATTGCAGAGGCCAAAAGGAATTCTTTGGTAAGTATAGGTTCTAAAGGAGCATGTGAAGGTCGTCTTCTCCTGATCCTCAGGAGCAATATGGATCTGAAAGTACCCCGAGTAACCATCCAAAAAGCAGTAGTGAGACTTACCAGCCAAATACTCTAACATCTGATCAATGAAAGGTAAAGGATAGTGATCCTTACGGGTAGCTTGGTTGAGTCTCCTGTAGTCTATGCATACTCTCCAACTGTTCTGAACTCTTGTAGGAATGAGCTCATCCCATTGATTGGCTACCACAGTTACTCTGGATTTCTTGGGAATTACTTGGACCAGGCTAACCCACTGGCTATCAGAGATGGGGTAGATGATGCCAGCCTGTAGAAGCTTAGTCACTACCTTCTTAACCACTTCTAAAATGAGAGGATTAAGACGTCTCTGGGGTTGTCTTACTGGCTTAGCATCTGCTTCCAACAGAATCCGATGCATACACATAGAAGGGCTAATACCAACAAGATCAGCTAATGTCCACCCAATTGCCTTCTTATTGGCCCTCAACAAGCTCAGCAGCTTCTCTTCTTGATCAGGTAGAAGGTTATCAGCCACAATGACTGGAAGTTGCTCATTGTAATACCGTACTTCCAATAACCTCAGATGAGTACAAAAGAGTAGTGAAATAAATTGTGAAATCAGGATTTAATCCCAAACTAAATAAACTTTAAAAACATTAATGAATCCCAACATTATCTCAGGAGATAAATCTAGGATTGAGTAGGTTTTTCATATGGCATAAAAATTTTTCAAACATTTTTCACAAATATTCACTATCTCATTTAGACTCATTGATACTTCCTTTCATTTTATCTGAGTATACGAGCGTGTCTCTGCTTCAATCTCACGTTGTATTCAATCATTAATGTTTCTCTAACGATTAGGAAGTATTATGTAACTAAGTTATCTCTTTATTACATTACCATTCATATACCTGGCTACAAGTACTATCAGTTCAACTACTATACTATTGTCATAGTTACCGATTTATACAATATATACATGTCCAAAATATCCAAACAGACAACCAACAGAGAAAGTAAATCTTTCAGCTTCATCCTCTAGTTATCCGTATTTACCTTCTTGCCCTTTGAGCTACCAGCCTGTACTGTAATTTGTTTATAGAAAAAGAGTGAGATTCAAAAGAATCTCAGTAGTAACAGGTAGTCAATCATATAGATATAAAATCACAGAGCATGTTACACAGTCATCATATAAAAAAATCATCACAACATCATTCGATTCAACATGTATTTCTCATACCATCATAGTACTAGGTATATCACAAGGCTTCGAGTATTACCCGTGCAATAGGCCCCGGCATTCACTCGTGCATCACAAACAAATTCAATGGCCTGAGCGTCAACCCGTGCAATAGGCCCCGGGCGACAACCCCGCATAAACAAAATATTCCAGACAGTTCATGATGAAACTACACACATACAATGTATCTTATAACATATGAAAGACAAAGTTACTACCTGATAGCTTCTCCAATTGTTTCACTAAGCTCGGGCAGATCTTAAACTTTGAACAGTATTAGGTCCTATAAATGGAATTTACGGACGACAAGTTATTATTTCGTCCAATATTTGTATAATCCAAATACTCAAGTCGGTTGTCATTAAGGTTAGAATACTAACCCAAAATCAAAGTCAAAAATGGTTCAACTATATCAAGTTGGTTAGTTTTACCCTTAAAGTTCATTACAATTACATAATACCATTGCATCCTTTATTTTCGCACATTTGAGTAAATCTGCCAGAATTTTCTTCAATCTTTGAAACTTCATAATTAATTCTACACAACTCCAAATGAGTTGGTTCCAAGTTCTGTTCAATCCTATTCAAGTCATAGTGTAAATAAAAATATTACACGGCACTAATTATAACTACCCAATTCCATAAAATTCGTCAAACCCAATCTGCCACAGATTCCATTCCAGAATCAACCTTAAATTTTGAAAAATCATATTTCTCAATCCACTGGTCCAATTGCGTCCTATTACCCATCAAATTGAACCTCAGGATGTCTACTTTCATCATGTAAAATTTCATAAGGTTTAGACAAGTTTTGATTACTGAAAAACGCACCGCAACAAATCTGCTCCAGCAAAACAAGTCTAACAGCAGGGTCATCTAACTTTCAAAAATTCCATAATTTTGTATAATTATCCAAAAATTATAAGTACATGATTTTCCACATAATTTTTCATGTAGAACTCAATGGAATGATCAAAATCATCAAAATCATAAAGCTTCAACCCCAAAACCCACTGGCAAGACAGAATCATTTTCAGCAAAATTACCAAAACAGAATTTTGTTGAACAACTTAATCCAATATCATCATAAATCATCATTTAACCATAAATACATGATTAAACCATGATTAATCCTTTAAAATTCCTTTTGGATGAAAATGAACAGTACCCTAACCTTCATGAAGACTCATCCAAACAACAAACCAATCGGTTCAAAATGAAACTTACGCTTACCTCTATACGTTTCCACAATCGGTTCGGAAATCCGGCAGTACTTCGTCTGGTGAGATGTCACCAAATACCTCCAAATGAAAATCCGAAACCGTAGAAATGAAGCTTAGGATGAGTAGAAGAAGGTTTGTGAAGGAAATTTTAGGAGAAAACACTGATTCGGTAGTGTTTCGGTGGATTGAACTCAAGAACATTCACTATTCATGTTTTCTCTTTCCTCTAACTATTTGTCAACGTTTTTTCTGATTTCTTCCTATTTTTGCTGATGATAAATGAAATAATAGAGTTTAAAGAAAGTCATAAAGGTGTTACAACATGTTTCACAATCTTATGGTGGCACATATTCGGTGATTTAGCCAAACGGTGACACGTGTCCTTTCTTTTAATCAAATGGGTCTTGAGCTGTCCTAATGGTCAGGGAAAATGAGAGTCCGATGATTTTTCCCCGGCTCCTGAGCTCGGTGTTCGGGAAAATTAGTCGGGTAACCAGACCAGAGTCCAGTGGATTTCCCCGGCTTGGGGCAACGTGGCACCCTCCGGTGATGACAACTCAAAAGCTAAAGTAACTTTGTCAAAAAGAGGGAACAAGTGTCACGCTCTTATTTGGCCAACACATTAAAGTCAAAAGCACATTTTCTCTTCTTCCTTAAGATGATGCCATGTGTCCCTTATATGGGACCCATCCCTATCTCTTCCCTCCACCTAACTGTCCACTTTATCAGGGAAAGGAAAGTTAGGGAATTTTCCCCGGGTTCACCTACGAGGTGTCCTCCTTCGTGGTCCCTACACAAAGTAAGATTATTTCATTTAATTATTACTTTATGACAACCAATAAAATCTTGCTAAGTGTCCTCTTTATCAAAATAACACCGTATACACAACACTGGCACCGGTGAATTTTCTTCTGACTAATTACATTTACAAGCAGTTCTTGTTATTCATATTTCAGTATGTTACAACTCCTCCCCTGTACAAGAAATTTCGTCCCCGAAATTTGTTACAAGTATTAAAACATAAATTCCGGGTAACTTTTCTGCAAGTTGTCCTCCACCTCCCAAGTTGCCACTCTAGGTGATAACCCCTTCCAGATCACCTTCACAAATGGAATACATTTATGTCTGAGCTGTCTCTCCTGTCGCTCAATAACTTGTTCCGGCTCAATTTCATATGTGAGATCATTTTTCATATCTACATCTTCATACTCTATAACATGCTGGGGGTCTGGTTGATACCTTTTAAATTGCGAAACATGAAAAACATCGTGTAATCTGCTCAAGTTCGGGGGTAGAGCAATTCGATATGCTACTGATCCAATTCTAGACAAAATCTCAAATGGACCAATATATCGAGGGCTTAACTTCTTTCTCTTTATTGCCCTGCCAATACCAGTGACAGGTGAGACCCTTAGAAATACATGATCGCCAACTTGGAATTCTAACGGTCTTCTTCGTTTGTCGGCATAACTCTTTTGTCTACTCTGGGCTGTAAGCAGTCTTTGCTTAATGATCTTGATCTGCTCAGTAGTCTGATCCACTATATCTGGCCCATACAGTCTTCTTTCTGACATTTCTGTCCAACAAAGAGGGGATTGACACTTCCTTCCATACAATGCTTCATATGGAGCCATCTGAATGCTCGCATGATAGCTATTATTGTAAGCGAATTCCGCAAGTGGAAGGTAGTAGTCCCAGCTTCCTTTGAAATCCATCACACATGCTCTCAACATGTCTTCCAGCGTCTGTATAGTTCTCTCTGTCTGTCCATCCGTTTGAGGATGATAAGCCGTACTGAAATTCAGTTTAGTGCCCAGAGCATCATGTAGAGATCTCCAAAACTTTGAAGTAAAACGAGGATCTCTATCAGAAATTATATTCTTCGGCGTTCCATGGAGTCTCACTATTTCCTTGATATAAATATCTGCCAATTTATCAGGAGAATAGCTGGCATTGATCGGTATAAAATGTGCTGATTTTGTAAAACGATCAACAATCACCCAGATCGCATTATGATTTCGAATTTTGGGTAATCCTGTCACAAGATCCATGGTTACGCTTTCCCATTTCCATTCTGGAATTTGAGGACTTTGAAGCAATCCCGGTGGTCTTTGGTGTTCAATTTTCACCTTCTGACAGGTAAGACATCGAGCCACATACTCGGTCACATCTTTCTTTAACCTGGGCCACCAGTATATTGCCTTCAAGTCGTGATACATCTTCACCATCCCTGGATGGAGGGTATATCGACTTTTGTGCGCTTCATCAAGAATTTTCTGCCTCAGATCAACTTTCAGTGGAACATAGATTCTCTTCTTGTATCGAATCAATCCACTTGGTGAAAGATCATGGTCCTGAGTCTCACCTTGTTCAATCATTTTCATAATGGACTGTGCTTTCCCATCGTGCATTTGAGCTTCTGCAATCTCAGCTTTCAGATCACTTTCCTCTTGGCCTATACTATAACCAGCAAAGAGGATTTGATTTGATAGGTTTAGATCTCGAAAGTCTTCTATTAATTTTCTCTCCTGTATCATCATAACTGCCACTTGCACTGACTTTCGACTAAGAGCATCAGCAACAACATTAGCTTTACCTGGGTGATACTTGATCTCCAGGTTATAATCTTTTAGCAACTCCATCCACCTGCGTTGTCTCATGTTGAGTTCCTTCTGATCATACAGGTATTTAAGACTCTTGTGGTCGCAGTACAGTTCAACCATCACACCATATAGGTAGTGTCGCCAGATTTTCAACGCGAATACTATTGCCGCCAGCTCCAGATCATGCGTGGGATAATTAATCTCATGAGGCTTCAGCTGTCGAGAGGCATAGGCCACCACTTTGCCCTGTTGCATTAGGACACATCCCAGTCCCTGCTTACTAGCATCACTGTAGACCACATAGGTCAACATGGGATCAGGGATAATCAATACGGGTGCAGTTGTCAACCTCTCCTTCAGCTCCATGAAGCTCTTCTCACAACGATCATCCCACTTAAACGGTTGATCTTTCCGCGTGAGCTTGGTCAATGGCAAAGCAATCCGAGAGAAATTCAGAATAAATCTCCGGTAATAGCCAGCAAGACCCAGAAAACTACGTATCTTAGCAACAGTTTCTGGCCTTTTCCAATCTAGTACTGCTTCCACCTTACTAGGATCTACTGCAACCCCTTCTTGTGAGATAACATGGCCCAGAAATTTGACTTCTGAGAGCCAAAACTCACACTTACTCAGTTTAGCATAGAGTTTCCTTTCCCGTAAAATGCTTAATACGATCATCAAGTGCTCCTCATGTTCTTCTCTACTTTTAGAGTATATCAGAATGTCGTCGATAAAGACTACCACGAACTGATCTAAGTATTGACGAAAGATGCGGTTCATATAGTCCATAAATATGGCAGGTGCATTGGTTACCCCAAAGGGCATTACCAAGAATTCATAGTGTCCATACCGAGTTCTGAAAGCAGTCTTCGGTATGTCTTCCGCCTTCACTCGCAGTTGATGATACCCGGACCTTAGATCAATCTTTGAGAATATACTTGCACCAGACAGTTGATCCATAAGGTCATCAATCCGGGGGAGTGGGTACTTGTTCTTGACGGTTACCTTATTTAACTCTCTGTAATCAATACAAAGCCTCAGGCTTCCGTCATTTTTCTTGACAAATAGTACGGGTGCTCCCCATGGTGAAACACTGGGTCGGATGAACCCCTTCCCAAGTAATTCCTCAATTTGTTTCTTCAACTCAGCCATCTCATTTGGAGCCATTCTATATGGGGCTTTAGATATAGATCCAGCTCCAGGCATGATCTCGATTGCAAACTCTACTTCTCGTTCGGGAGGCAAACCCCTAAGGTCATCAGGAAACACCTCAGGAAATTCCCTTACAACTGGGATATCTTCCAAGGCTATTCCTGTCTCTGTTTGCACAGAAAAGAACACAATATATCCCTGACATCCCCTCCTTAGGCATTTCTCAGCTTCTGCCATTGAGAGGAAGTTTAGACTAGTTTTTCTGTTATTAGTCTCCTACTGAGTAGGATATATTATCCTCTTTTTCCCACAATCCAGCAATACATTATTTGCTGTCAGCCAGTTAAAACCCAGTATAACTTCAAGTTTTTGGAGCGGCAAACAGACTAAGTCAACAGCAGACTCATGTCCCTCAACATTTATCACACAGTTCAAACAGACATCAACAGTCAGAGTTTTAACACCCATTGGTGTCGATACAACTAAGTCAAATGGTAATTTATGCATATGTAATCCTAGGCGCTTAACACAGTCATAAGCAATGAAGGAATGACTAGCACCCGAATCATATAAAGCTTGCAATGAACTACCATTAAGAAGAATTTTACCTTGAACCAACTCAGGAGACTTCTTCGCTTCTTCGTGTGTCAAGGAAAACACTCGTCCCTGATTCTTGTGTCTAGGATCACCTGGCTGTGGTGCTGCTCGCTGGGGACAATTTACAGCAAAGTGACCTGGCTTTTGGCAAGCATAACAGATTATCTGACTCACAGAGATATTGCAAAGTCGTCCCGGATGTGACTTACCACAACGAGGGCATGTTTGAGAGGTCAGGGTTTTCTGGCCACTACGGTTCCCAGACCAAAAAGGCTTTTTATTGATATTTCCTTTTTGTGAGAACCCTTGCCCCTTACGCTTCTGTGAGGTATCCCCCTGACTAGGCCCACCTCGATTGTTGGTACTCTTATTGGCACGTACTCTCTTTAAGTTACCCTCAATCAATCGACACACTTCCACAGCTTCGTTAAATTTAGTAAACTGCTGGGCAACAAGCTTCTCTTCCATTTCGGGCTTCAGTCCCCGAATCAACATATCGGAGCTCCACTCCTCATCTTTTTTAATCTTTAAGTAAGGAGAGTAACGGGACAGTCGAATAAACCGAGACAGATATGCATCAAAAGTCTCGTCATCGCCTTGTTGTATCGCCAGGAATTCCTTCTCTTCCTCAATTCTTACTGACCTCGGGAAGTATTTTTCATAAAATTTCTCCTGGAATAACTCCCAGGTCAGTGGAATATTTTGGGCACGCAACATGAGTGTTGTATTCTTCCACCAGTTATCAGCATCACCTACCAACTTATATATAGCCATCCTAGCTTTCATCTCTGTAGGGCATTCTAACACATCAAAGATTTTCTCTAATTGGTTTACCCAATTCTCTGCAGTTTGTGGTTCAAATCTCCCTTTGAATGCCTCAGGCTGGTACTGGATAAATTTAGGCATCCAATACTGGAGAGTATCCTCTTCACGTCCTGGAACTACAGGAATTTCTGGATTTACCTCAAGAGACTGTGACTGCTCTTCGTTATGGGATTGTTCCCCTTCTTGATTCCTCTCAGGGTAGTTCCTTTCTAAATTATTCCCCTTCGGGTTATTCCCTTCAGGGTTTCCAGATTGTGCCCTATCAGCATTTTGGCTTTCTCTTAATTCTCGAACTTCTTCTCGCAAATCCTGAATCATAGCTTGTTGTTGTGTCAGTATTCCGAGAATTTGTTGCATAGGGTCAGGCCTTGCATTATTCTCAGGTTCAGTAATTGGTGGTACATTAGTTTCTGATCTACGTCGCACCATTTTTCCTTTTCACTATTAAAAAGGAACACCACATTAAAACGGCATCAACCATATATATATGTATGTATACATGTACTTCTCAAGGCTTTAAATATTATCACACAACAGAAACATAGATCCATTATGGAAAACAACTATATTTACATCCAAGTAGCTTGATATATACATAAGTAGCCCATACTACCTTATTATCACTAGTCCGTATGAAACAACACATACATATACATATGGTTAATAAAAGGCCAAAACTCAAAAGGACCCCAAAATATGATCTCATTCTTTTTCTCAATCCAAGAAGTAATATCAGGAAAATAGGCTAGTGTGGTTTGAATCCAAATATCATCTGTCATCTCTAGCCCATGCTCTTCCTTTTGCTCATACAGTTTCTTTATTGAGCCCAAGAATGTCGTATATCGTTGCATAAAGGAAGTGTATTCATTAAAGGCGTTCAGGTAGAAATCCTTAAATCGCTCCCATAGTTCATCATTTGGGTGAGGGTCAAATGCTAACTCAACCACTGGAGCACTTGACTCTGCATCTGAGTCTGAGTACTGCATAATGTTCTCTAATTCTATGTCATCTGTGTCACCAACAGTAGCATCATCCCTAGGGGCAGGTCCAAAAAATATTGGATATTTAACTCTCTTCCTGGCAGTTTTTGTCACTCTCGGTCCACGTCCAGGTCCTCCTCTATTAATGACTATATAGTGCCTACCATCTGGTATACGTTCCTCCGGTGGTAGCTGGTTAATAGATGGGGGTGATCTACTTCTTTGTCTTTCCCTATCAGACATGCTTCCTAACACAAAGTAGCTAACAAAAGTTAGAACATATCAACATAAGCAGAGGACTCTAACAAAACCTATCGTTGCCAGAATCAACGCTCTGATACCAAAATGTAATACCTTACTTCCAATAACCTCAGATGAGTACAAAAGAGTAGTGAAATAAATTGTGAAATCAGGATTTAATCCCAAACTAAATAAACTTTAAAAACATTAATGAATCCCAACATTATCTCAGGAGATAAATCTAGGATTGAGTAGGTTTTTCATATGGCATAAAAATTTTTCAAACATTTTTCACAAATATTCACTATCTCATTTAGACTCATTGATACTTCCTTTCATTTTATCAGAGTATACGAGCGTGTCTCTGCTTCAATCTCACGTTGTATTCAATCATTAATGTTTCTCTAACGATTAGGAAGTATTATGTAACTAAGTTATCTCTTTATTACATTACCATTCATATACCTGGCTACAAGTACTATCAGTTCAACTACTATACTATTGTCATAGTTACCGATTTATACAATATATACATGTCCAAAATATCCAAACAGACAACCAACAGAGAAAGTAAATCTTTCAGCTTCATCCTCTAGTTGTCCGTATTTACCTTCTTGCCCTTTGAGCTACCAGCCTGTACTGTAATTTGTTTATAGAAAAAGAGTGAGATTCAAAAGAATCTCAGTAGTAACAGGTAGTCAATCATATAGATATAAAATCACAGAGCATGTTACACAGTCATCATATAAAAAAATCATCACAACATCATTCGATTCAACATGTATTTCTCATACCATCATAGTACTAGGTATATCACAAGGCTCCGAGTATTACCCGTACAATAGGCCCCGGCATTCACTCGTGCATCACAAACAAATTCAATGGCCTGAGCGTCAACCCGTGCAATAGGCCCCGGGCGACAACCCCGCATAAACAAAATATTCCAGACAGTTCATGATGAAACTACACACATACAATGTATCTTATAACATATGAAAGACAAAGTTACTACCTGATAGCTTCTCCAATTGTTTCACTAAGCTCGGGCAGATCTTAAACTTTGAACAGTATTAGGTCCTATAAATGGAATTTACGGACGACAAGTTATTATTTCGTCCAATATTTGTATAATCCAAATACTCAAGTCGGTTGTCATTAAGGTTAGAATACTAACCCAAAATCAAAGTCAAAAATGGTTCAACTATATCAAGTTGGTTAGTTTTACCCTTAAAGTTCATTACAATTACATAATACCATTGCATCCTTTATTTTCGCACATTTGAGTAAATCTGCCAGAATTTTCTTCAATCTTTGAAACTTCATAATTAATTCTACACAACTCCAAATGAGTTGGTTCCAAGTTCTGTTCAATCCTATTCAAGTCATAGTGTAAATAAAAATATTACACGGCACTAATTATAACTACCCAATTCCATAAAATTCGTCAAACCCAATCTGCCACAGATTCCATTCCAGAATCAACCTTAAATTTTGAAAAATCATATTTCTCAATCCACTGGTCCAATTGCGTCCTATTACCCATCAAATTGAACCTCAGGATGTATACTTTCATCATGTAAAATTTCATAAGGTTTAGACAAGTTTTGATTACTGAAAAACGCACCGCAACAAATCTGCTCCAGCAAAACAAGTCTAACAGCAGGGTCATCTAACTTTCAAAAATTCCATAATTTTGTATAATTATCCAAAAATTATAAGTACATGATTTTCCACATAATTTTTCATGTAGAACTCAATGGAATGATCAAAATCATCAAAATCATAAAGCTTCAACCCCAAAACCCACTGGCAAGACAGAATCATTTTCAGCAAAATTACCAAAACAGAATTTTGTTGAACAACTTAATCCAATATCATCATAAATCATCATTTAACCATAAATACATGATTAAACCATGATTAATCCTTTAAAATTCCTTTTGGACGAAAATGAACAGTACCCTAACCTTCATGAAGACTCATCCAAACAACAAACCAATCGGTTCAAAATGAAACTTACGCTTACCTCTATACGTTTCCACAATCGGTTCGGAAATCCGGCAGTACTTCGTCTGGTGAGATGTCACCAAATACCTCCAAATGAAAATCCGAAACCGTAGAAATGAAGCTTAGGATGAGTAGAAGAAGGTTTGTGAAGGAAATTTTAGGAGAAAACACTGATTCGGTAGTGTTTCGGTGGATTGAACTCAAGAACATTCACTATTCATGTTTTCTCTTTCCTCTAACTATTTGTCAACGTTTTTTCTGATTTCTTCCTATTTTTGCTGATGATAAATGAAATAATAGAGTTTAAAGAAAGTCATAAAGGTGTTACAACATGTTTCACAATCTTATGGTGGCACATATTCGGTGATTTAGCCAAACGGTGACACGTGTCCTTTCTTTTAATCAAATGGGTCTTGAGCTGTCCTAATGGTCAGGGAAAATGAGAGTCCGATGATTTTTCCCCGGCTCCTGAGCTCGGTGTTCGGGAAAATTAGTCGGGTAACCAGACCAGAGTCCAGTGGATTTCCCCGGCTTGGGGCAACGTGGCACCCTCCGGTGATGACAACTCAAGCTAAAGTAACTTTGTCAAAAAGAGGGAACAAGTGTCACGCTCTTATTTGGCCAACACATTAAAGTCAAAAGCACATTTTCTCTTCTTCCTTAAGATGATGCCATGTGTCCCTTATATGGGACCCATCCCTATCTCTTCCCTCCACCTAACTGTCCACTTTATCAGGGAAAGGAAAGTTAGGGAATTTTCCCCGGGTTCACCTACGAGGTGTCCTCCTTCGTGGTCCCTACACAAAGTAAGATTATTTCATTTAATTATTACTTTATGACAACCAATAAAATCTTGCTAAGTGTCCTCTTTATCAAAATAACACCGTATACACAACACTGGCACCGGTGAATTTTCTTCTGACTAATTACATTTACAAGCAGTTCTTGTTATTCATATTTCAGTATGTTACAACTCCTCCCCTGTACAAGAAATTTCGTCCCCGAAATTTGTTACAAGTATTAAAACATAAATTCCGGGTAACTTTTCTGCAAGTTGTCCTCCACCTCCCAAGTTGCCACTCTAGGTGATAACCCCTTCCAGATCACCTTCACAAATGGAATACATTTATGTCTGAGCTGTCTCTCCTGTCGCTCAATAACTTGTTCCGGCTCAATTTCATATGTGAGATCATTTTTCATATCTACATCTTCATACTCTATAACATGCTGGGGGTCTGGTTGATACCTTTTAAATTGCGAAACATGAAAAACATCGTGTAATCTGCTCAAGTTCGGGGGTAGAGCAATTCGATATGCTACTGATCCAATTCTAGACAAAATCTCAAATGGACCAATATATCGAGGGCTTAACTTCTTTCTCTTTATTGCCCTGCCAATACCAGTGACAGGTGAGACCCTTAGAAATACATGATCGCCAACTTGGAATTCTAACGGTCTTCTTCGTTTGTCGGCATAACTCTTTTGTCTACTCTGGGCTGTAAGCAGTCTTTGCTTAATGATCTTGATCTGCTCAGTAGTCTGATCCACTATATCTGGCCCATACAGTCTTCTTTCTGACATTTCTGTCCAACAAAGAGGGGATTGACACTTCCTTCCATACAATGCTTCATATGGAGCCATCTGAATGCTCGCATGATAGCTATTATTGTAAGCGAATTCCGCAAGTGGAAGGTAGTAGTCCCAGCTTCCTTTGAAATCCATCACACATGCTCTCAACATGTCTTCCAGCGTCTGTATAGTTCTCTCTGTCTGTCCATCCGTTTGAGGATGATAAGCCGTACTGAAATTCAGTTTAGTGCCCAGAGCATCATGTAGAGATCTCCAAAACTTTGAAGTAAAACGAGGATCTCTATCAGAAATTATATTCTTCGGCGTTCCATGGAGTCTCACTATTTCCTTGATATAAATATCTGCCAATTTATCAGGAGAATAGCTGGCATTGATCGGTATAAAATGTGCTGATTTTGTAAAACGATCAACAATCACCCAGATCGCATTATGATTTCGAATTTTGGGTAATCCTGTCACAAGATCCATGGTTACGCTTTCCCATTTCCATTCTGGAATTTGAGGACTTTGAAGCAATCCCGGTGGTCTTTGGTGTTCAATTTTCACCTTCTGACAGGTAAGACATCGAGCCACATACTCGGTCACATCTTTCTTTAACCTGGGCCACCAGTATATTGCCTTCAAGTCGTGATACATCTTCACCATCCCTGGATGGAGGGTATATCGACTTTTGTGCGCTTCATCAAGAATTTTCTGCCTCAGATCAACTTTCAGTGGAACATAGATTCTCTTCTTGTATCGAATCAATCCACTTGGTGAAAGATCATGGTCCTGAGTCTCACCTTGTTCAATCATTTTCATAATGGACTGTGCTTTCCCATCGTGCATTTGAGCTTCTGCAATCTCAGCTTTCAGATCACTTTCCTCTTGGCCTATACTATAACCAGCAAAGAGGATTTGATTTGATAGGTTTAGATCTCGAAAGTCTTCTATTAATTTTCTCTCCTGTATCATCATAACTGCCACTTGCACTGACTTTCGACTAAGAGCATCAGCAACAACATTAGCTTTACCTGGGTGATACTTGATCTCCAGGTTATAATCTTTTAGCAACTCCATCCACCTGCGTTGTCTCATGTTGAGTTCCTTCTGATCATACAGGTATTTAAGACTCTTGTGGTCGCAGTACAGTTCAACCATCACACCATATAGGTAGTGTCGCCAGATTTTCAACGCGAATACTATTGCCGCCAGCTCCAGATCATGCGTGGGATAATTAATCTCATGAGGCTTCAGCTGTCGAGAGGCATAGGCCACCACTTTGCCCTGTTGCATTAGGACACATCCCAGTCCCTGCTTACTAGCATCACTGTAGACCACATAGGTCAACATGGGATCAGGGATAATCAATACGGGTGCAGTTGTCAACCTCTCCTTCAGCTCCATGAAGCTCTTCTCACAACGATCATCCCACTTAAACGGTTGATCTTTCCGCGTGAGCTTGGTCAATGGCAAAGCAATCCGAGAGAAATTCAGAATAAATCTCCGGTAATAGCCAGCAAGACCCAGAAAACTACGTATCTTAGCAACAGTTTCTGGCCTTTTCCAATCTAGTACTGCTTCCACCTTACTAGGATCTACTGCAACCCCTTCTTGTGAGATAACATGGCCCAGAAATTTGACTTCTGAGAGCCAAAACTCACACTTACTCAGTTTAGCATAGAGTTTCCTTTCCCGTAAAATGCTTAATACGATCATCAAGTGCTCCTCATGTTCTTCTCTACTTTTAGAGTATATCAGAATGTCGTCGATAAAGACTACCACGAACTGATCTAAGTATTGACGAAAGATGCGGTTCATATAGTCCATAAATATGGCAGGTGCATTGGTTACCCCAAAGGGCATTACCAAGAATTCATAGTGTCCATACCGAGTTCTGAAAGCAGTCTTCGGTATGTCTTCCGCCTTCACT
This sequence comes from Albizia julibrissin, assembly GCA_037074505.1. Taxonomy (NCBI): domain Eukaryota; kingdom Viridiplantae; phylum Streptophyta; class Magnoliopsida; order Fabales; family Fabaceae; genus Albizia; species Albizia julibrissin. The sequence continues at coordinate 53,833,673 of CM073477.1, read as the reverse complement.
CGCAGTTGATGATACCCGGACCTTAGATCAATCTTTGAGAATATACTTGCACCAGACAGTTGATCCATAAGGTCATCAATCCGGGGGAGTGGGTACTTGTTCTTGACGGTTACCTTATTTAACTCTCTGTAATCAATACAAAGCCTCAGGCTTCCGTCATTTTTCTTGACAAATAGTACGGGTGCTCCCCATGGTGAAACACTGGGTCGGATGAACCCCTTCCCAAGTAATTCCTCAATTTGTTTCTTCAACTCAGCCATCTCATTTGGAGCCATTCTATATGGGGCTTTAGATATAGATCCAGCTCCAGGCATGATCTCGATTGCAAACTCTACTTCTCGTTCGGGAGGCAAACCCCTAAGGTCATCAGGAAACACCTCAGGAAATTCCCTTACAACTGGGATATCTTCCAAGGCTATTCCTGTCTCTGTTTGCACAGAAAAGAACACAATATATCCCTGACATCCCCTCCTTAGGCATTTCTCAGCTTCTGCCATTGAGAGGAAGTTTAGACTAGTTTTTCTGTTATTAGTCTCCTACTGAGTAGGATATATTATCCTCTTTTTCCCACAATCCAGCAATACATTATTTGCTGTCAGCCAGTTAAAACCCAGTATAACTTCAAGTTTTTGGAGCGGCAAACAGACTAAGTCAACAGCAGACTCATGTCCCTCAACATTTATCACACAGTTCAAACAGACATCAACAGTCATAGTTTTAACACCCATTGGTGTCGATACAACTAAGTCAAATGGTAATTTATGCATATGTAATCCTAGGCGCTTAACACAGTCATAAGCAATGAAGGAATGACTAGCACCCGAATCATATAAAGCTTGCAATGAACTACCATTAAGAAGAATTTTACCTTGAACCAACTCAGGAGACTTCTTCGCTTCTTCGTGTGTCAAGGAAAACACTCGTCCCTGATTCTTGTGTCTAGGATCACCTGGCTGTGGTGCTGCTCGCTGGGGACAATTTACAGCAAAGTGACCTGGCTTTTGGCAAGCATAACAGATTATCTGACTCACAGAGATATTGCAAAGTCGTCCCGGATGTGACTTACCACAACGAGGGCATGTTTGAGAGGTCAGGGTTTTCTGGCCACTACGGTTCCCAGACCAAAAAGGCTTTTTATTGATATTTCCTTTTTGTGAGAACCCTTGCCCCTTACGCTTCTGTGAGGTATCCCCCTGACTAGGCCCACCTCGATTGTTGGTACTCTTATTGGCACGTACTCTCTTTAAGTTACCCTCAATCAATCGACACACTTCCACAGCTTCGTTAAATTTAGTAAACTGCTGGGCAACAAGCTTCTCTTCCATTTCGGGCTTCAGTCCCCGAATCAACATATCGGAGCTCCACTCCTCATCTTTTTTAATCTTTAAGTAAGGAGAGTAACGGGACAGTCGAATAAACCGAGACAGATATGCATCAAAAGTCTCGTCATCGCCTTGTTGTATCGCCAGGAATTCCTTCTCTTCCTCAATTCTTACTGACCTCGGGAAGTATTTTTCATAAAATTTCTCCTGGAATAACTCCCAGGTCAGTGGAATATTTTGGGCACGCAACATGAGTGTTGTATTCTTCCACCAGTTATCAGCATCACCTACCAACTTATATATAGCCATCCTAGCTTTCATCTCTGTAGGGCATTCTAACACATCAAAGATTTTCTCTAATTGGTTTACCCAATTCTCTGCAGTTTGTGGTTCAAATCTCCCTTTGAATGCCTCAGGCTGGTACTGGATAAATTTAGGCATCCAATACTGGAGAGTATCCTCTTCACGTCCTGGAACTACAGGAATTTCTGGATTTACCTCAAGAGACTGTGACTGCTCTTCGTTATGGGATTGTTCCCCTTCTTGATTCCTCTCAGGGTAGTTCCTTTCTAAATTATTCCCCTTCGGGTTATTCCCTTCAGGGTTTCCAGATTGTGCCCTATCAGCATTTTGGCTTTCTCTTAATTCTCGAACTTCTTCTCGCAAATCCTGAATCATAGCTTGTTGTTGTGTCAGTATTCCGAGAATTTGTTGCATAGGGTCAGGCCTTGCATTATTCTCAGGTTCAGTAATTGGTGGTACATTAGTTTCTGATCTACGTCGCACCATTTTTCCTTTTCACTATTAAAAAGGAACACCACATTAAAACGGCATCAACCATATATATATGTATGTATACATGTACTTCTCAAGGCTTTAAATATTATCACACAACAGAAACATAGATCCATTATGGAAAACAACTATATTTACATCCAAGTAGCTTGATATATACATAAGTAGCCCATACTACCTTATTATCACTAGTCCGTATGAAACAACACATACATATACATATGGTTAATAAAAGGCCAAAACTCAAAAGGACCCCAAAATATGATCTCATTCTTTTTCTCAATCCAAGAAGTAATATCAGGAAAATAGGCTAGTGTGGTTTGAATCCAAATATCATCTGTCATCTCTAGCCCATGCTCTTCCTTTTGCTCATACAGTTTCTTTATTGAGCCCAAGAATGTCGTATATCGTTGCATAAAGGAAGTGTATTCATTAAAGGCGTTCAGGTAGAAATCCTTAAATCGCTCCCATAGTTCATCATTTGGGTGAGGGTCAAATGCTAACTCAACCACTGGAGCACTTGACTCTGCATCTGAGTCTGAGTACTGCATAATGTTCTCTAATTCTATGTCATCTGTGTCACCAACAGTAGCATCATCCCTAGGGGCAGGTCCAAAAAATATTGGATATTTAACTCTCTTCCTGGCAGTTTTTGTCACTCTCGGTCCACGTCCAGGTCCTCCTCTATTAATGACTATATAGTGCCTACCATCTGGTATACGTTCCTCCGGTGGTAGCTGGTTAATAGATGGGGGTGATCTACTTCTTTGTCTTTCCCTATCAGACATGCTTCCTAACACAAAGTAGCTAACAAAAGTTAGAACATATCAACATAAGCAGAGGACTCTAACAAAACCTATCGTTGCCAGAATCAACGCTCTGATACCAAAATGTAATACCTTACTTCCAATAACCTCAGATGAGTACAAAAGAGTAGTGAAATAAATTGTGAAATCAGGATTTAATCCCAAACTAAATAAACTTTAAAAACATTAATGAATCCCAACATTATCTCAGGAGATAAATCTAGGATTGAGTAGGTTTTTCATATGGCATAAAAATTTTTCAAACATTTTTCACAAATATTCACTATCTCATTTAGACTCATTGATACTTCCTTTCATTTTATCAGAGTATACGAGCGTGTCTCTGCTTCAATCTCACGTTGTATTCAATCATTAATGTTTCTCTAACGATTAGGAAGTATTATGTAACTAAGTTATCTCTTTATTACATTACCATTCATATACCTGGCTACAAGTACTATCAGTTCAACTACTATACTATTGTCATAGTTACCGATTTATACAATATATACATGTCCAAAATATCCAAACAGACAACCAACAGAGAAAGTAAATCTTTCAGCTTCATCCTCTAGTTGTCCGTATTTACCTTCTTGCCCTTTGAGCTACCAGCCTGTACTGTAATTTGTTTATAGAAAAAGAGTGAGATTCAAAAGAATCTCAGTAGTAACAGGTAGTCAATCATATAGATATAAAATCACAGAGCATGTTACACAGTCATCATATAAAAAAATCATCACAACATCATTCGATTCAACATGTATTTCTCATACCATCATAGTACTAGGTATATCACAAGGCTCCGAGTATTACCCGTACAATAGGCCCCGGCATTCACTCGTGCATCACAAACAAATTCAATGGCCTGAGCGTCAACCCGTGCAATAGGCCCCGGGCGACAACCCCGCATAAACAAAATATTCCAGACAGTTCATGATGAAACTACACACATACAATGTATCTTATAACATATGAAAGACAAAGTTACTACCTGATAGCTTCTCCAATTGTTTCACTAAGCTCGGGCAGATCTTAAACTTTGAACAGTATTAGGTCCTATAAATGGAATTTACGGACGACAAGTTATTATTTCGTCCAATATTTGTATAATCCAAATACTCAAGTCGGTTGTCATTAAGGTTAGAATACTAACCCAAAATCAAAGTCAAAAATGGTTCAACTATATCAAGTTGGTTAGTTTTACCCTTAAAGTTCATTACAATTACATAATACCATTGCATCCTTTATTTTCGCACATTTGAGTAAATCTGCCAGAATTTTCTTCAATCTTTGAAACTTCATAATTAATTCTACACAACTCCAAATGAGTTGGTTCCAAGTTCTGTTCAATCCTATTCAAGTCATAGTGTAAATAAAAATATTACACGGCACTAATTATAACTACCCAATTCCATAAAATTCGTCAAACCCAATCTGCCACAGATTCCATTCCAGAATCAACCTTAAATTTTGAAAAATCATATTTCTCAATCCACTAATCCAATTGCGTCCTATTACCCATCAAATTGAACCTCAGGATGTCTACTTTCATCATGTAAAATTTCATAAGGTTTAGACAAGTTTTGATTACTGAAAAACGCACCGCAACAAATCTGCTCCAGCAAAACAAGTCTAACAGCAGGGTCATCTAACTTTCAAAAATTCCATAATTTTGTATAATTATCCAAAAATTATAAGTACATGATTTTCCACATAATTTTTCATGTAGAACTCAATGGAATGATCAAAATCATCAAAATCATAAAGCTTCAACCCCAAAACCCACTGGCAAGACAGAATCATTTTCAGCAAAATTACCAAAACAGAATTTTGTTGAACAACTTAATCCAATATCATCATAAATCATCATTTAACCATAAATACATGATTAAACCATGATTAATCCTTTAAAATTCCTTTTGGACGAAAATGAACAGTACCCTAACCTTCATGAAGACTCATCCAAACAACAAACCAATCGGTTCAAAATGAAACTTACGCTTACCTCTATACGTTTCCACAATCGGTTCGGAAATCCGGCAGTACTTCGTCTGGTGAGATGTCACCAAATACCTCCAAATGAAAATCCGAAACCGTAGAAATGAAGCTTAGGATGAGTAGAAGAAGGTTTGTGAAGGAAATTTTAGGAGAAAACACTGATTCGGTAGTGTTTCGGTGGATTGAACTCAAGAACATTCACTATTCATGTTTTCTCTTTCCTCTAACTATTTGTCAACGTTTTTTCTGATTTCTTCCTATTTTTGCTGATGATAAATGAAATAATAGAGTTTAAAGAAAGTCATAAAGGTGTTACAACATGTTTCACAATCTTATGGTGGCACATATTCGGTGATTTAGCCAAACGGTGACACGTGTCCTTTCTTTTAATCAAATGGGTCTTGAGCTGTCCTAATGGTCAGGGAAAATGAGAGTCCGATGATTTTTCCCCGGCTCCTGAGCTCGGTGTTCGGGAAAATTAGTCGGGTAACCAGACCAGAGTCCAGTGGATTTCCCCGGCTTGGGGCAACGTGGCACCCTCCGGTGATGACAACTCAAAAGCTAAAGTAACTTTGTCAAAAAGAGGGAACAAGTGTCACGCTCTTATTTGGCCAACACATTAAAGTCAAAAGCACATTTTCTCTTCTTCCTTAAGATGATGCCATGTGTCCCTTATATGGGACCCATCCCTATCTCTTCCCTCCACCTAACTGTCCACTTTATCAGGGAAAGGAAAGTTAGGGAATTTTCCCCGGGTTCACCTACGAGGTGTCCTCCTTCGTGGTCCCTACACAAAGTAAGATTATTTCATTTAATTATTACTTTATGACAACCAATAAAATCTTGCTAAGTGTCCTCTTTATCAAAATAACACCGTATACACAACACTGGCACCGGTGAATTTTCTTCTGACTAATTACATTTACAAGCAGTTCTTGTTATTCATATTTCAGTATGTTACAACTCCTCCCCTGTACAAGAAATTTCGTCCCCGAAATTTGTTACAAGTATTAAAACATAAATTCCGGGTAACTTTTCTGCAAGTTGTCCTCCACCTCCCAAGTTGCCACTCTAGGTGATAACCCCTTCCAGATCACCTTCACAAATGGAATACATTTATGTCTGAGCTGTCTCTCCTGTCGCTCAATAACTTGTTCCGGCTCAATTTCATATGTGAGATCATTTTTCATATCTACATCTTCATACTCTATAACATGCTGGGGGTCTGGTTGATACCTTTTAAATTGCGAAACATGAAAAACATCGTGTAATCTGCTCAAGTTCGGGGGTAGAGCAATTCGATATGCTACTGATCCAATTCTAGACAAAATCTCAAATGGACCAATATATCGAGGGCTTAACTTCTTTCTCTTTATTGCCCTGCCAATACCAGTGACAGGTGAGACCCTTAGAAATACATGATCGCCAACTTGGAATTCTAACGGTCTTCTTCGTTTGTCGGCATAACTCTTTTGTCTACTCTGGGCTGTAAGCAGTCTTTGCTTAATGATCTTGATCTGCTCAGTAGTCTGATCCACTATATCTGGCCCATACAGTCTTCTTTCTGACATTTCTGTCCAACAAAGAGGGGATTGACACTTCCTTCCATACAATGCTTCATATGGAGCCATCTGAATGCTCGCATGATAGCTATTATTGTAAGCGAATTCCGCAAGTGGAAGGTAGTAGTCCCAGCTTCCTTTGAAATCCATCACACATGCTCTCAACATGTCTTCCAGCGTCTGTATAGTTCTCTCTGTCTGTCCATCCGTTTGAGGATGATAAGCCGTACTGAAATTCAGTTTAGTGCCCAGAGCATCATGTAGAGATCTCCAAAACTTTGAAGTAAAACGAGGATCTCTATCAGAAATTATATTCTTCGGCGTTCCATGGAGTCTCACTATTTCCTTGATATAAATATCTGCCAATTTATCAGGAGAATAGCTGGCATTGATCGGTATAAAATGTGCTGATTTTGTAAAACGATCAACAATCACCCAGATCGCATTATGATTTCGAATTTTGGGTAATCCTGTCACAAGATCCATGGTTACGCTTTCCCATTTCCATTCTGGAATTTGAGGACTTTGAAGCAATCCCGGTGGTCTTTGGTGTTCAATTTTCACCTTCTGACAGGTAAGACATCGAGCCACATACTCGGTCACATCTTTCTTTAACCTGGGCCACCAGTATATTGCCTTCAAGTCGTGATACATCTTCACCATCCCTGGATGGAGGGTATATCGACTTTTGTGCGCTTCATCAAGAATTTTCTGCCTCAGATCAACTTTCAGTGGAACATAGATTCTCTTCTTGTATCGAATCAATCCACTTGGTGAAAGATCATGGTCCTGAGTCTCACCTTGTTCAATCATTTTCATAATGGACTGTGCTTTCCCATCGTGCATTTGAGCTTCTGCAATCTCAGCTTTCAGATCACTTTCCTCTTGGCCTATACTATAACTAGCAAAGAGGATTTGATTTGATAGGTTTAGATCTCGAAAGTCTTCTATTAATTTTCTCTCCTGTATCATCATAACTGCCACTTGCACTGACTTTCGACTAAGAGCATCAGCAACAACATTAGCTTTACCTGGGTGATACTTGATCTCCAGGTTATAATCTTTTAGCAACTCCATCCACCTGCGTTGTCTCATGTTGAGTTCCTTCTGATCATACAGGTATTTAAGACTCTTGTGGTCGCAGTACAGTTCAACCATCACACCATATAGGTAGTGTCGCCAGATTTTCAACGCGAATACTATTGCCGCCAGCTCCAGATCATGCGTGGGATAATTAATCTCATGAGGCTTCAGCTGTCGAGAGGCATAGGCCACCACTTTGCCCTGTTGCATTAGGACACATCCCAGTCCCTGCTTACTAGCATCACTGTAGACCACATAGGTCAACATGGGATCAGGGATAATCAATACGGGTGCAGTTGTCAACCTCTCCTTCAGCTCCATGAAGCTCTTCTCACAACGATCATCCCACTTAAACGGTTGATCTTTCCGCGTGAGCTTGGTCAATGGCAAAGCAATCCGAGAGAAATTCAGAATAAATCTCCGGTAATAGCCAGCAAGACCCAGAAAACTACGTATCTTAGCAACAGTTTCTGGCCTTTTCCAATCTAGTACTGCTTCCACCTTACTAGGATCTACTGCAACCCCTTCTTGTGAGATAACATGGCCCAGAAATTTGACTTCTGAGAGCCAAAACTCACACTTACTCAGTTTAGCATAGAGTTTCCTTTCCCGTAAAATGCTTAATACGATCATCAAGTGCTCCTCATGTTCTTCTCTACTTTTAGAGTATATCAGAATGTCGTCGATAAAGACTACCACGAACTGATCTAAGTATTGACGAAAGATGCGGTTCATATAGTCCATAAATATGGCAGGTGCATTGGTTACCCCAAAGGGCATTACCAAGAATTCATAGTGTCCATACCGAGTTCTGAAAGCAGTCTTCGGTATGTCTTCCGCCTTCACTCGCAGTTGATGATACCCGGACCTTAGATCAATCTTTGAGAATATACTTGCACCAGACAGTTGATCCATAAGGTCATCAATCCGGGGGAGTGGGTACTTGTTCTTGACGGTTACCTTATTTAACTCTCTGTAATCAATACAAAGCCTCAGGCTTCCGTCATTTTTCTTGACAAATAGTACGGGTGCTCCCCATGGTGAAACACTGGGTCGGATGAACCCCTTCCCAAGTAATTCCTCAATTTGTTTCTTCAACTCAGCCATCTCATTTGGAGCCATTCTATATGGGGCTTTAGATATAGATCCAGCTCCAGGCATGATCTCGATTGCAAACTCTACTTCTCGTTCGGGAGGCAAACCCCTAAGGTCATCAGGAAACACCTCAGGAAATTCCCTTACAACTGGGATATCTTCCAAGGCTATTCCTGTCTCTGTTTGCACAGAAAAGAACACAATATATCCCTGACATCCCCTCCTTAGGCATTTCTCAGCTTCTGCCATTGAGAGGAAGTTTAGACTAGTTTTTCTGTTATTAGTCTCCTACTGAGTAGGATATATTATCCTCTTTTTCCCACAATCCAGCAATACATTATTTGCTGTCAGCCAGTTAAAACCCAGTATAACTTCAAGTTTTTGGAGCGGCAAACAGACTAAGTCAACAGCAGACTCATGTCCCTCAACATTTATCACACAGTTCAAACAGACATCAACAGTCATAGTTTTAACACCCATTGGTGTCGATACAACTAAGTCAAATGGTAATTTATGCATATGTAATCCTAGGCGCTTAACACAGTCATAAGCAATGAAGGAATGACTAGCACCCGAATCATATAAAGCTTGCAATGAACTACCATTAAGAAGAATTTTACCTTGAACCAACTCAGGAGACTTCTTCGCTTCTTCGTGTGTCAAGGAAAACACTCGTCCCTGATTCTTGTGTCTAGGATCACCTGGCTGTGGTGCTGCTCGCTGGGGACAATTTACAGCAAAGTGACCTGGCTTTTGGCAAGCATAACAGATTATCTGACTCACAGAGATATTGCAAAGTCGTCCCGGATGTGACTTACCACAACGAGGGCATGTTTGAGAGGTCAGGGTTTTCTGGCCACTACGGTTCCCAGACCAAAAAGGCTTTTTATTGATATTTCCTTTTTGTGAGAACCCTTGCCCCTTACGCTTCTGTGAGGTATCCCCCTGACTAGGCCCACCTCGATTGTTGGTACTCTTATTGGCACGTACTCTCTTTAAGTTACCCTCAATCAATCGACACACTTCCACAGCTTCGTTAAATTTAGTAAACTGCTGGGCAACAAGCTTCTCTTCCATTTCGGGCTTCAGTCCCCGAATCAACATATCGGAGCTCCACTCCTCATCTTTTTTAATCTTTAAGTAAGGAGAGTAACGGGACAGTCGAATAAACCGAGACAGATATGCATCAAAAGTCTCGTCATCGCCTTGTTGTATCGCCAGGAATTCCTTCTCTTCCTCAATTCTTACTGACCTCGGGAAGTATTTTTCATAAAATTTCTCCTGGAATAACTCCCAGGTCAGTGGAATATTTTGGGCACGCAACATGAGTGTTGTATTCTTCCACCAGTTATCAGCATCACCTACCAACTTATATATAGCCATCCTAGCTTTCATCTCTGTAGGGCATTCTAACACATCAAAGATTTTCTCTAATTGGTTTACCCAATTCTCTGCAGTTTGTGGTTCAAATCTCCCTTTGAATGCCTCAGGCTGGTACTGGATAAATTTAGGCATCCAATACTGGAGAGTATCCTCTTCACGTCCTGGAACTACAGGAATTTCTGGATTTACCTCAAGAGACTGTGACTGCTCTTCGTTATGGGATTGTTCCCCTTCTTGATTCCTCTCAGGGTAGTTCCTTTCTAAATTATTCCCCTTCGGGTTATTCCCTTCAGGGTTTCCAGATTGTGCCCTATCAGCATTTTGGCTTTCTCTTAATTCTCGAACTTCTTCTCGCAAATCCTGAATCATAGCTTGTTGTTGTGTCAGTATTCCGAGAATTTGTTGCATAGGGTCAGGCCTTGCATTATTCTCAGGTTCAGTAATTGGTGGTACATTAGTTTCTGATCTACGTCGCACCATTTTTCCTTTTCACTATTAAAAAGGAACACCACATTAAAACGGCATCAACCATATATATATGTATGTATACATGTACTTCTCAAGGCTTTAAATATTATCACACAACAGAAACATAGATCCATTATGGAAAACAACTATATTTACATCCAAGTAGCTTGATATATACATAAGTAGCCCATACTACCTTATTATCACTAGTCCGTATGAAACAACACATACATATACATATGGTTAATAAAAGGCCAAAACTCAAAAGGACCCCAAAATATGATCTCATTCTTTTTCTCAATCCAAGAAGTAATATCAGGAAAATAGGCTAGTGTGGTTTGAATCCAAATATCATCTGTCATCTCTAGCCCATGCTCTTCCTTTTGCTCATACAGTTTCTTTATTGAGCCCAAGAATGTCGTATATCGTTGCATAAAGGAAGTGTATTCATTAAAGGCGTTCAGGTAGAAATCCTTAAATCGCTCCCATAGTTCATCATTTGGGTGAGGGTCAAATGCTAACTCAACCACTGGAGCACTTGACTCTGCATCTGAGTCTGAGTACTGCATAATGTTCTCTAATTCTATGTCATCTGTGTCACCAACAGTAGCATCATCCCTAGGGGCAGGTCCAAAAAATATTGGATATTTAACTCTCTTCCTGGCAGTTTTTGTCACTCTCGGTCCACGTCCAGGTCCTCCTCTATTAATGACTATATAGTGCCTACCATCTGGTATACGTTCCTCCGGTGGTAGCTGGTTAATAGATGGGGGTGATCTACTTCTTTGTCTTTCCCTATCAGACATGCTTCCTAACACAAAGTAGCTAACAAAAGTTAGAACATATCAACATAAGCAGAGGACTCTAACAAAACCTATCGTTGCCAGAATCAACGCTCTGATACCAAAATGTAATACCTTACTTCCAATAACCTCAGATGAGTACAAAAGAGTAGTGAAATAAATTGTGAAATCAGGATTTAATCCCAAACTAAATAAACTTTAAAAACATTAATGAATCCCAACATTATCTCAGGAGATAAATCTAGGATTGAGTAGGTTTTTCATATGGCATAAAAATTTTTCAAACATTTTTCACAAATATTCACTATCTCATTTAGACTCATTGATACTTCCTTTCATTTTATCAGAGTATACGAGCGTGTCTCTGCTTCAATCTCACGTTGTATTCAATCATTAATGTTTCTCTAACGATTAGGAAGTATTATGTAACTAAGTTATCTCTTTATTACATTACCATTCATATACCTGGCTACAAGTACTATCAGTTCAACTACTATACTATTGTCATAGTTACCGATTTATACAATATATACATGTCCAAAATATCCAAACAGACAACCAACAGAGAAAGTAAATCTTTCAGCTTCATCCTCTAGTTGTCCGTATTTACCTTCTTGCCCTTTGAGCTACCAGCCTGTACTGTAATTTGTTTATAGAAAAAGAGTGAGATTCAAAAGAATCTCAGTAGTAACAGGTAGTCAATCATATAGATATAAAATCACAGAGCATGTTACACAGTCATCATATAAAAAAATCATCACAACATCATTCGATTCAACATGTATTTCTCATACCATCATAGTACTAGGTATATCACAAGGCTCCGAGTATTACCCGTACAATAGGCCCCGGCATTCACTCGTGCATCACAAACAAATTCAATGGCCTGAGCGTCAACCCGTGCAATAGGCCCCGGGCGACAACCCCGCATAAACAAAATATTCCAGACAGTTCATGATGAAACTACACACATACAATGTATCTTATAACATATGAAAGACAAAGTTACTACCTGATAGCTTCTCCAATTGTTTCACTAAGCTCGGGCAGATCTTAAACTTTGAACAGTATTAGGTCCTATAAATGGAATTTACGGACGACAAGTTATTATTTCGTCCAATATTTGTATAATCCAAATACTCAAGTCGGTTGTCATTAAGGTTAGAATACTAACCCAAAATCAAAGTCAAAAATGGTTCAACTATATCAAGTTGGTTAGTTTTACCCTTAAAGTTCATTACAATTACATAATACCATTGCATCCTTTATTTTCGCACATTTGAGTAAATCTGCCAGAATTTTCTTCAGTCTTTGAAAATTCATAATTAATTCTACACAACTCCAAATGAGTTGGTTCCAAGTTCTGTTCAATCCTATTCAAGTCATAGTGTAAATAAAAATATTACACGGCACTAATTATAACTACCCAATTCCATAAAATTCGTCAAACCCAATCTGCCACAGATTCCATTCCAGAATCAACCTTAAACTTTGAAAAATCATATTTCTCAATCCACTGGTCCAATTGCATCCTATTACCCATCAAATTGAACCTCAGGATGTCTACTTTCATCATGTAAAATTTCATAAGGTTTAGACAAGTTTTAGTTACTGAAAAACGCACCGCAACAAATCTGCTCCAGCAAAACAAGTCTAACAGCAGGGTCATCTAACTTTCAAAAATTCCATAATTTTGTATAATTATCCAAAAATTATAAGTACATGATTTTCCACATAATTTTTCATGTAGAACTCAATGGAATGATCAAAATCATCAAAATCATAAAGCTTCAACCCCAAAACCCACTGGCAAGACAGAATCATTTTCAGCAAAATTACCAAAACAGAATTTTGTTGAACAACTTAATCCAATATCATCATAAATCATCATTTAACCATAAATACATGATTAAACCATGATTAATCCTTTAAAATTCCTTTTGGACGAAAATGAACAGTACCCTAACCTTCATGAAGACTCATCCAAACAACAAACCAATCGGTTCAAAATGAAACTTACGCTTACCTCTATACGTTTCCACAATCGGTTCGGAAATCCGGCAGTACTTCGTCTGGTGAGATGGCACCAAATACCTCCAAATGAAAATCCGAAACCATAGAAATAAAGCTTAGGATGAGTAGAAGAAGGTTTGTGAAGGAAATTTTAGGAGAAAACACTGATTCGGTAGTGTTTCGGTGGATTGAACTCAAGAACATTCACTATTCATGTTTTCTCTTTCCTCTAACTATTTGTCAACATTTTTTCTGATTTCTTCCTATTTTTGCTGATGATAAATGAAATAATAGAGTTTAAAGAAAGTCATAAAGGTGTTACAACATGTGTCACAATCTTATGGTGCCACATATTCGGTGATTTAGCCAAACGGTGACACGTGTCCTTTCTTTTAATCACATGGGTCTTGAGCTGTCCTAATGGTCAGGGAAAATGAGAGTCCGATGATTTTCCCCGGCTCCTAAGCTCGGTGTTCGGGAAAATTAGTCGGGTAACCAGACCAGAGTCCAGTGGATTTCCCTGGCTTGGGGCAACGTGGCACCCTCCGGTGATGACAACTCAAAAGCTAAAGTAACTTTGTCAAAAAGAGGGAACAAGTGTCACGCTCTTATTCGGCCAACACATTAAAGTCAAAAGAACCTTTTCTCTTCTTCCTTAAGATGATGCCATGTGTCCCTTATATGGGACCCATCCCTATCTCTTCCCTCCACCTAACTGTCCACTTTATCAGGGAAAGGAAAGTCAGGGAATTTTCCCCGGGTTCACCTACGAGGTGTGCTCCTTCGTGGTCCCTACACAAAGTAAGATTATTTCATTTAATTATTACTTTATGACAACCAATAAAATCTTGCTAAGTATCCTCTTTATCAAAATAACACCGTATACACAACACTGGCACCGGTGAATTTTCTTCTGACTAATTACATTTACAAGCAGTTCTTGTTATTCATATTTCAGTATGTTACACTCATCTACCTCTAGAAAGGCATATTTCAAGTGAGCTGGCAATGACTTCAACTCTAACTTAGGCGGCTGCTGAATGGAAGGAAGGAGCTTAGGTGATTGGACCATTTCAGAAGTGTGTACACCTGCAATATCTGAAACAACATGCACAGAAGCAGAACTGTGGCTAGGCATCTCACTGTTAACATCAGGGTTAAGTTCATAATCACAATGAACATCAGAATGAAGCTCAGCTTCACCACAATTAATATCATGATCTACAAGTAAAGTAGAATCAAAAATCAAGTCAATATCTCCATACAGTGCATCATCAATCTCAGTGTAAACAGGGCACCATTCAGTGTCAGAACATGCATATATCACAAAATCTCCCACCGATGCAAAATCAGGAAAATCAGCATACCAAGCAGAAAGAACATTACCAACAGTCTCATCTATCACATCAATGCACAAAACAGAATGCTCTTTCCTAGGATGTCTCATGGCATCAAAGATATTACAAGTCACAACAATATCACCAAATTCCATGGAAAGAGTACCAGAATACACATCTATCTTAGTTTTAGCTGTTTTCAAGAAAGGTGTCCCTAAAATGATTAGGGACCTACTTCTAGGAGATTCATTCTCCATATCTAGAATGTAAAAGTCAGCAGGGAATATCAATTCATTGACCTGAACCAAAACATCTTCAATCAGACCAGTAGGATGAGCATTACTCCTATTAGCTAGTTGGACAACAACACCAGTAGGTCGCAAGGGACCAAGACCAAGGGATTTATAAATAGATGTAGGCATAACATTAATGGAAGCACCTAAATCAGCCAAGCAATTATCAAATCTATAATTACCAATAATGCAAGGGATAGAAAGCGTACCTGGGTCCTTGCACTTGTGAGGCATGGGTTATTGGAGAAGGGCTGAGACATTCTGGTTCAAGCTCACTCGTTCAGTCGCCTCTTGTTGGTACACAACTCCTTTAGGAACTTGGCATACTTGGGGATCTATTTGATGGCATCCAAGAGAGGGATGTTAATCTCAACTTTTATAAATGTCTCAAGGATATCACTGTCTTGCACTTTTTCTACCAACTTCTTGGATTGAAGTGCTCTCTGAGGGAAAGGAAGAGGAATAGGAACTCCAGAATCCTCTTCACCTTGCTTCACGGCCTCTTTGTTTCTAGAGTCAATCTTCACTTTTCTAACTCTTTTTCTAATGTGGATTTAGTCACATCTGCAGCTGGTTTATGCCATTATAATTGCTTACCAGACAGTAGGGAGATAGCACTAACGTTTCCCTTCGGATTGGGAATTGTCTGTGAAGGGAGAGTATTAGATCCCTGAGGCTGGAGTTGGTTCAATGATGTTGCCAACTACCCAATCTGAGTCTATAAACTCTGGATAGAGGCCTCAGTTTGTTGCTGGAATTGCAAACTGTTTGCTGCAAGTTGCTTCATCATTTCTTCTAGTGAGGAACCACTACTGTTGCTGCTGCTGGTCAGCTGTTGTTGTGCTAGCTGTGGAGGTATGAATTGTTGGAAATTCTGTCTGTTCTCTAGAAACTGTCTCTGTTGGTAATTTCTAGAACTCTGCTGCACATTATTATTATGGTTCTGAAACTGACTCGGATTCTGGCTCCACCTAAAATTAAGATGATTTCTCCAGCCAGGGTTATATGTAATAGAGAAGGCATTATTTTGCTGCTGGTGTTGTGGCTTCCCTGGAAAAACGCCCACAGCAGCCACTGACTGATCTTGATATGTGTTGTCTTGCAAAGTGGGGCAAGAATCAGTAGGATGGGAGGGATCATAACAGAAACCATATGAATATCCCAACTGTAGAGTGGAAAACTGCACTGTTTGAGTCACTGCCAGTTGCCTCACCAAGGAGGTCAGATCATCAATTCTATTCTCCAATCGCTGGTGAGAATCATTAGATCCACTGATCTAGAACACAACACTGCTATTTGCTCTAGTACCAAATTGTTCAGAGTTAGCTGCAATAGTGGATATTAAATCTCTGGCCTCTTGGGGTGTCTTATTGATTAAGGCTCCACCACTAGAAGCATCCACCAGATTTCGGTCATTAGGTAGAAGACCCTCATAGAAATAAGTAATCAAGAGCTGCTCCGTTATTTGGTGATGGGGGCAGCTAGCACACAACCTCTTGAATCTCTCCCAGTATTCATGCATATTTTCGCCATTAATTTGTTTGATTCCACTGATTTCTTTTCTGATTGTAGTGGCTCTTGAAGAAGGGAAAAATCTCTCCAGGAACAATGTCTGCATATTAGCCAAACTCCCAATAGATGATGGTTGAAGATTATATAACCAGTCCTTCGCTCCATCCTCAAGAGAGAAAGGAAAAGCTCTCAGCTTAATGTGGTCTTCATCAATATGCTGTGGTTTCATTGTGCTGCACACCACATGGAATTCCTTCAGATGCTTGTGCAGTTCATCACCTGCAAGACCACGAAACTTGGGTAACAAATGTATAAGTCCAGATTTATGTTCAAGGTTAGCACCAAGGGTAGGGTATTGGATACACAATGGCTGATAATTATCACCAGGTGCAGTTAACTGCTTTAAAGTCCTATTATTTCCCTGATCTGCCATAGTGTCTGAGGGACTAGAAGTGCTGCCAATAGAATCAGTGTCAGTATCAGAAATAGCTCAGTAATAACCCTCTGACCTAACCTAACATCCCTTCTAGCAGCAAGAATTGTGCGTTCTATTTCAGGATTATTGTCCAACAGATCAGGTGCACTAGTGCTGCTCCTAGTCATACAGTATAGGGAAAATTCAGGACAATCACTAGAACACTCAAAAACGCAAAATCACAAGCCCACACTGGAAATTGACCAAAATAAATTCAAAAACACTACCAAATGATTTTTAAAAATTATGGGACTTGCACATAACAACTTATACACTATCCGGGAACCCAAAAATGCGATAAAAAACTTAAAAAATTGAAAAAAGGGTCTAAAAGATGGAATTTAGCAAACTTTTATGGGAGCTCATGGTAAAGCAATGAGTATTGCTCAGATGCACATTTTCTTCCAGCTCACCAAAAATCAGCCCAATCAGAGAAAGTCGCAAAGTCTAGTAGAAATCCTAGAACAATTTCTGAAATACCGACTACGTCCCACTGAGACCAAAAAACAGTGACAAAGTGGTATAGATGATGAAATTTGGGAAAATCAGGGGTGATCTCACTTCCTAAAGGAAGTGATTTTTGCTCAGAATGCCCGATTCCTTCAAAAAGACCTGGGGCTGAGTGATTTAGTTGAGATACAAATATGCCAAACCACCAGAACCACCTGACTCAAACACTACACTACTGTTACTGCTAGACCGATGTAAATTCCCCGGTAACGGCGCCAAATTTTGATGAGAATTGTCGAGTTCTCACAAAATAACCAGTTTCAATGAGGATTTGCAGTACAGAGAACCTGGATCCTTCCCCACAGAATTTACATGCAGTCTAAAACATTCAAAACAATGATCGATTGGGGGGGTTCAATTAAACTATTAACGAACAATAAACTTAGATTAAAGACAGAAATAAAAAACAAACTAGACCAAACAGATTAAAACGACTGACCTAGGATTGGGATTTATAGTTTCCTACCATCATCAGACGAAGATTACAACGAACTCGTGATTGGTTTTGGACGAACCAAAATCTCTGTATTCGTCTAGAAAATCCCTCGACTAGACGATCGTCTAGGTTCTATTCATATGGGTGGTGTGCTACTATCCGATCATTTAGTAGCACTGTAACCTGATCCGAACTGTGTCCTTGGGATGTACCGATCCGAATATTAAAACAAACATTCGAACTATTCCAGAAATTGGATCCGATTAGAGTAAATAGAAACGAATTACGTTACCGGTTTAAGTATGTCCTCTGATTGGAAACGTGAATCCTCAATCTATAGGTCATTCACAGAAACTTAGCCGGACATAGCTGGAAAATACGAAGAACGAACGAAGAACACGAAGAACACTAAGAACATTTCAGAGAATTTAGAACTTCTGATTTCAATCCAAAAACGTCCCCAAATCTGTTTTGTCTATTGTTTCAGCTAACTTAGGTTAAAACCTAATTTTCAAATGGGCTATAGCCCATCAGTTCAGCCCAAAACGAAAATCCATACTAAATAGTGCTTCATTACAAAATTTGGGCCCAATAAAAATCCAGAAAAATACATATAACATTGACTGCAGTTTTGACTATCCTCTTGTCCGAATCTGCCCTTCAAGTCTTCATATCAATTGTTACCCTCTGAATCATCTAAAAAATGAGACAAGAATGAGATCATTCGGATATCTGGTTCAAGAGTTAAGATCAAAATAGAGAAGGGTTGTAAATCTGGAATTTTTATTATTAAAATATGTTAAATCCAATAAAATACTCAAAGCCCAAATAAGCATAAAAGCCCATTATTTATTACTAAACAATCTAAATTTATTAATCAAGAGATACAAATGAGTGTAATAAATATTCAATTATCATAGACATGATTTAGAGATACTTCCATATTAGGTTCTCTTGAGTTTTCTTGATTTATCTTATATCAAATGAATCATAATCAAGCCCAACACAACTCCACTAAAAACAATTAAGCAAGAGGAACAAGTTTAGAAAGTTACCTCTTGATTTCTTAAACTTTCTCTCTCCTATACATTTTCTCTTTCTCTCCTTCCAGTGTTTGATTCATTTGTTCTTCAATGATTCAAAAGGTAGAGAGGTGAGGAGGAGAGGCTATGGAGGGATTAGGTACCTTAAATCACAAGGTACAAGCTTCTTACCTTGATTTCCAACGATCCCTAGCTTCTCCTTCTCTTCACGCTGCAGCTCTCGTTCTCAGCCTTTCTGATTCAATTCGTGCAGGAATGAGGAGCTGAAGATGAGAAAGGAATGATATAATTAAAGGCATTAATGAAATATGACATATGGCATCCTATCATTGGTCCAAAAATGCCATTTATGTTTAATTAATTCCATTTCCCTTTCCTTCACTCATTTCATCCGAAAATCACTTGAGAATAAGAGGGAAACCTGAATCTCCAATTATCCCATTATGCCAACTTGTAACTTGTTGACCAAGTCATTGACTTTTTGACTATTTGACTATTTTTCAAAATAATTCACCAAAATTGGTCTATTAATGATCAAGTAGTCATTTTGCTCTTTTTAATTCCCATTTAAATCAAATTTTTGGGAATTTGAGGGAAAAAAAATAATTTTCCATTTTGGCAAAATTACTGTTTTGCCCCTACATTTAATGATTTATCGAAATAAATTATTGTTCGCCCATTTCTTCGGGTCAACCCCATTTTATTACTTAAATGAGGTTATTATTCAGGTCATTTAATTTCTTGAATCTTGGTTACCATATTAGGCCGTTACTGGTACATTAATCACGTCTTTATATTCTTATTCAGCCAATTTACGTGTAACTGGCGATTGGAATATTTTTCAAAAATTCACATCAATTTATTCACATCATTTTTCACCATTTTATTCCACTAATCATATTCCAAATGTACACATCAATGTATTGGTGAAAAATGGGGTATTACATGACTTGTCATCTTCCATCTATAAAGAGGAGGACTTCATGAGCTCTTTCACTTTAACAAATAATCCTAATTATATCCATTTAACTCATGATTTAAACTTCTATTTTGCTCTATCACATTTTCTTCTATATTCTCTTTATATGCACAGTTATACCCAAAAGTAAGTGAAAAGAGACAAAAATGTGCTAGAATATTATCAATTTCTATAAGTTAACACACCTCCAAACTTAAGCTTTTTCTTATCCTCAAGAAATGAAGTATAACCTCACTGAATGAATCAATTACTCATCATTTATGTATGAATTAATTATCCTCATCCTCTGCTCAAATAATTACATTAAACAAGAAATGAATACAATATGCAAATATGAAAGCTTCATAGATTTAAAACTTGCTTTTTAAGAATTTTTAATTGAGTATGTGAATGGAATCAATACTTATTCCTTTCATATTAGTTAAAGTTCAAAGCAACACATCAAATCATATACCAATATTAAAAAAATAATTTTATCATCCCCTAATTGCTTCCTCATTTCTTCTAATTCATTCCACTTAACTTAAAAATCAAAAGGACTTTTTTAGCTTGTAATAGGATCAGAGGTTAAGGTTTTTAAAAGAAAAGGTAAAGGATAATTAATCAAATAGCTTAAGATAGATGATACTATTTAAGGGCTTTCTTTCTTTTCTCATGAAACATACTCCCTCCAAACTTGAAACAAATTGATCTTCTCATATCAAGCCTTCTTTGTAAGCATATTGTTTTTTACACTTTTTTCTTTGTTTTTTAAATATTTTGGCTTGAGTTTTATACATTATGAACTCGTTTACTTTCTACACCCATTTCCCAATTTTTGTAACTTTGCATGACATCACCACATTCCACCACCCAATTACTTATCATCTATCTCAAAAGCAAGGGAATCATAGTTTTTCACATTAGCTAAGGTGGGTAGGTATTAGGTTTTTTTCAATAAGAATCTTTAATTGATTTTTCAAATAGGCTTAAAATAAGGGTTCAAAAAGGGAAATCTTATCAATTAGGTAAGTTTTAAAGGCTCAACTGCATTTTATAAACTACCCTAATCATTTTTTTAAATCTTATGAAGTAAAACAAAATTTTTGAAGAATTCCAAAGAGGATTCTAAAATCAAAAACTTGAAATAAAGGTATATAACCTAATTTCTCACTAAAATCAAAGACAATTATATGAACCACTTAAGCTAGCTATCAGTAGCTAGAAAAATCATATTCACTTGGTAATAATAGTTACAAAGAGCACTGGCCATTAGAGACAGCATCAAACATCAACTATCGAGTGTCTTGTAGTGGTATTCACATTTACAGGCCAAATTTCAAAATATACACATCCAAAACAGGCACCAAGAATATGCTCACTAAACAGAAGCCAGCAGCAGATTAGTTAAAGGGTTAACCAGAATCTAAGCAAAACATAGAAGTAGTAGTTATTCGTGCTATAATAGTCTTAAAAAACAAATAAAACACACACAAAATGAGACTCAACATAATGAAATCAAATAAAAAGAAACAAACCTCACTGAAACTATCCTAAAAGAAAGGAAAGATACCCCCAAACTTGAATTCTAACTAATCCAAAAATCTCCTCTAGGATTCCAAGCTTAATCCTAGTACTCACTGCCTCTTAATACTACAAATGAGCTTAGATTAGCTAAAAAAACCAGTTTAACAAAATGATGGCTCATGATGGTGTAATTGGCTTAAGCAAAGTTAGTGCTAAATTCTTGAGTATGCAGCCAAAAAAAAAGCTACCATTATGAAGTTTAAAACTTTGAATTAATATCAAATCATTCAAAGAATTTCATAGCATATTCACTTGAGTCAAGCACAAAGTAAGGCGCATGTAGCTAATCATGCTTGAAACCATTTAAAAATTGAGACAAATTTTACATAGCTAATCCAAGACCTATCTAGTACAAGCAATCATGAGCAATGGCTAGTATCTATACTCATGGGCATTAGAAAGATTGCTCTTAAAAGATCACGAAAGTGCAATCATAAGTTCTGAAACCTTTGAAATGTAAATACTTGAAAAATGGCCAAGTAAGTCCTTCAAATTCCTTAGTTTATCTTTGAAATAACGAAGGTCTAGAACTTAACCACATGCTTAAGTTTTTATTTTATCAAAGCATACGTAGAATCATGCTAACAAAAGTGACATTCATCTAAATGATACATTTAAGAGATTTGAAGCAAGCACTCATTAATAAGTATAAATAAATTATCTCAGAGTAAGTTCGAGCCATTAATTCTCAAATCACATTCTAATTTCAAGCTGAATCTCAATAATTGCAATCACCTAGCCTAGCAAAAATTCCTACACCAAAGTAATCAAGAGAACTTGTCTAAACATGAATTTTACATGTCATCTTAAAGTTTTGAAACATGGGAGTGGGATTAATAGGTAGCCTTATTAGAGATTTCCTACCTTAGTTTATAACAAGAATTTACAACTTAATTTGTTCATGCTTTTGAAACATTTTCCAACATGATCGACCATAAGGTTTAAAATGATATAACATGCCCAACTCCCAAGATAGTCAAACATTCAATTATGAAATTTTTTGAACTCTTATTATCAACTTAAAATTGAAGTCTCCATAGCAACCGACGATTTCATAAATAAAAAATGTTATCAAGTTCTCTTTATCAACTGTATATATAGAGTGAGCAAGAAAAACAATTTAAGAATCCTAAAATCATCATATCTCAATTTAAGCCTAGTGCCATCATATAACCATTCAGAGCATTTCTAAAAAAATTCTAAAAGTGATTAAGTAGACTCAGATTTTGATAATGATTCACAATATAGAAAAGTTACTTCCATGCACAAATCATCTGTTCAAACATAAGGTATGCCATTTATCAACATCAAACACCCTTCCTTTATTGAGTTAGTTCTCAAGCTAAAACCTTCTTTGAACTACCAAAAATTATTAATCTAGAATTAATGATAGCATTTACTTTACCCAAGACTCTAAAATTGAACAAGAAAAGAGGAAAATGAAAATACCTCGAGAAGATTAACTACAACAAGATGAAAATAGAGATTGATAGTTGAATTGTACACATCAAAGAGAGGAAACAGAGCAGTGACAAGTAGGAAAGGATGTGGTGATAAAGGTCACCGAAGTGGTAATGCCACATTGCTTATGCTAAACAGTAGCGAAGAGGTATGGGTTTTTGTCAAGAAGAATAGGGAAGATAGTGAAGGCTGATTGATGTTGTGGGGATGTAAAAGGTGGGGGTAGTAGATCTCATTTTTAGTAAAAAAAGAGGTTAAATGATGTTGTCTGGGGCTCTGGTATATGAGAGATGTGAGTTAGAGATTTATAGAAAAGGATGAAAGAGAGTGTGGGGGCTGAAGTTAGGTCCAGCAGTGAGGGTGAGATTAGACAGTGGAAGAAGGATGATGATAGAGGCTGAACTTCTATGTCGGCCATAAAATAAAGAGAGTGGTGATGGTGGAGGCTTAGATCTGAAACATAGGAAAGAAAGAAAGGAAATCCAATATGCGATAAGAGAGAATTAGGGTTTGAGGCGTAAAAGGAATTACCTTTATAATTAGGGATTTGAATTTGGGAATGAATGTAGACCTAATGGTGGGCCAAATTCATAAGGATGTAATAGGAAAGAGATGGATAAGGAAGGTGTAATATGTGATACCTTATTCCTCAACACTATGATAGAGTACTAATTAGCTAATACTCACCGAATACTAAACATCAGACTTCCGAAATGCTAGAACTTTATACATTACCTCTGCTGGATATACATATTCACATATAAACACATTCATACACAATTCCTTTTACAATACTTATATCTTCTTAATACTCCACTTTATATACAAACCTAAAAACGCATAAAAGTCCTTAGAATACATATAAAAGACTAGACAATCTAAACTAAGTTCTTCAGCTTCTCGGCCTCGATTCCATGTCATTTACCTTCTCTTTGCCCTGTGAGCTCCCTTCTTGTACTGGACTTTTGTTTTGGGAAAAAGAATGAGATTCACAGGAATCCCAGTAGTAACACAATCAATATATAAGATAGCACACAAAGCATGCTTTACACCCAATCATCAATCAAATCATCGTAACATCATCACTACTACAGATTAGGGATTTAACGTCACATAAAGACGTCCCTTCTTTAAAAAGGGAAGTAAAAACTGGACGTCGTGGTATTTATGTAAATAAAGAGAAACTTTTTCCTCTTTAGGCATCCTAAAAATTAAAAGGGACTTGTAAAGAGATCTTTAGGCGTCCCTTCTAGAGAAGGGACGCCTAAAGTAGAGAAAAGGGACGCCTAAAGGCTGTATGTCAGCCACGTGGTTGACATGCAACAAACAATAGGCGTCCCTTCTTATAGAAGGGACGCTTATTGTATACCTTTAGGCTTCCCTTCTCCAAGAAGGGACGCTTAAAGGTTTCCCTTTCCCTCCATATTCTTTATTTCCCTCCATAGCAGCATTTTCGTTCTCTCACGGTCACAGGACATAGCCCTCCTCCCTCTCTCAAAAAACCCAGCTGCAGGAACTTAGCCTCCATAGCAGCATTTTCGTTCAATCTCGTTCCTCCCAAGATTCTTAAGGCGCTATCCCCCTCCTCGATCTGTCTCTCTCGCGTCGTTTACATCCGTGTCCACCACAAGGCCAGTAGTGTCAGTGAACCTCCATCTTCAGCTCCAAGGTACAGCGCACCCCTCCCTTTATCTTTATCTAGGCAGCCATTATTTTCTTTGTTGCTCATTGTCAAGGATTTTGCATTGGTTTTTTTTTTGTTTTTTTTTGTAGAGTTGGATTTTTTTATGCGGTTATTTAAGGGTCTAAAATGTCACTTATGTGTTCGTGCCTTATAGATTTTTGCTTCTCTTATTACATTTAGAAAAGACATATAATATTTATAATATATGATATTTATTGTTGTACTTGGGCTAGTAGGTTACATCTAAACTAAGAAAGACACTTGTGTCTTTTTATGGCTTTTGCACATGACATATATATATATATATATATATGTAGATAATTATAAAATATTTTGTAAGTGAAAAATATGTTGGAATTTGTTGAAAAGTGACTATTTAAAAATTATAAAACTCATTACTTGTTTAGCTCCGAAGTATATATGTAATAGAATGAAAAATGAATGAGATTAAAAGGTAATAATTAATTATTTCAAATGTGAAATGCCATATATGTCTGGAAATAAAAATATTTTTGAGAAATAATTGTTTTGTCATAATAATAATAATATATAAGTATAAATTTTTTAACATGTCCTTTTGAATTTTTTAGTTTAATGATAAAAAAGTAGTGGATTGTATTTTTTATGTTTAAAATAGTTATAACAAGAAATCCCATTCTTGTCAATTATTCTAAACTTTAGCGTTATTGAGAATGGCGTAGGTAAAAAATGGATCATAGTTGGATGAATGCTTTGAGAACTAGTGAAGAATATGAGAATGGAGTAGAAAAGTTTATTGAATTTGCTAGAAGGAATGCTCCAACAAAAAATGGGAAGTATTTTTGTCCTTGTGTGAATTGTTTAAATGAGAGTCGACGGGATGTTGATGATATAAGGGATCACCTACTTTGTGATGGAATAAATCTTCGATACACAAGGTGGATATGGCATGGTGAGGAAGTAACTGATTGTCCGTCACACAAGAAGAAAGGAGTGGATGTTATAGAGCAATATAGAATGGAGAAAATGATTCACGATGTCAAGGTTGAATTCTTCGCCCAGGCACATGAATTTGACAGCCTGCGGAGTGATGTGGAGACACCATTATACCCTGGAAGTAAGTACACACGACTGATGGGAACATTGCATTTGGTGAACTTAAAGGCAACTTGTGGATGGACCGATAGTAGTTTTACATTACTACTGGAATTATTGTGTGATATGTTTCCAGAAGATAATGCACTTCCAAATCGTATGTGTAAGGCAAAGAAAATATTGTCTACGATGGGCATGGAGTACAAAAAGATACATGCTTGCCCTAATGACTGTGTATTGTACAGAAAGGAGTATGCAGGTCTTAGTGAGTGTCCTAAGTGTAAAATGTCACGATATAAAGTGAAGAAAGACGGTGGTTGTAGAGAAGGGACAACAAGTAAAAGGAAACCTTCAAAGGTGTTATGGTATCTTCCAATAATACCACGGTTTAAGCGTTTGTTTGCGACCGCAACAAAAGCGAAGAAGTTGAGATGGCATTCTGATGAGAGAATTTGTGACGGAAAATATCTTCGAGCAATACATGAAGATCTTAAAAGGGTATTCTAAAAATCCTTATCGACCTGAAGCCTCAAAAGTTGAGCGATATGTAGTTGAAGAGGCAATGGAATTTTGTATAGATTATCTATCTGGTAAAAAGAAACAGTCGCAGCATGAAAACAGGAGAAGCAAGGGAACACGAGGACTTAAAGTGAAGACTGTGGATCATGAAGAGGTGTTGCAAGCACACTTGTATATCTTGAATAATATGGAAGAAGTTTAGCCATACATAGATGAGCACAAAAATACTTTGAAGAACTTGAATCCAAAAAAGAGTGACATGCAAATAGCTATTGAGCAAAACAAGACATTTGTTAAGTGGTTTAGGAGAAGGTTTCGCATGAGACCGGTGTGTCCGAGACAATCAACTGGCTAGCTTGGGGGCCTTAATTTCAGGTTGTTACTTGGACTGGTTATGACATAAATGGGTATTCTTTCTACACAAAAGAGCAAGATGACAGAAGTACCATGCAAAATAGTGGGGTGATGGTTGAAGCTGAAGCTATGCACTTTTCTAGTTCGAAAGACAAAAACCCCATATGTGCATCAATGGCTTATTATGGAGTTATAGAAGAAATATGGGAGATGACCTACAACAAGTTCAAAGTTGCTTTGTTCAAATGTAAGTGGGTTAGCAATGCTGCTGTGGTAATAGATCCACAATTTAGATTTGTCTCAGTCGATCTTCGAAGAGTTGGTTATAGAGATGAGCCCTTCATTCTAGCAAGCCAGGCGAAGCAAGTGTTTTATGTCCCAGATCCTGCAAATAAAAATATGTCCATTGTACTTCAAAGCAAAAAACAAAAGTATGGTGATCTAACCTTCAACCTTGACGACACACCACCTTAGAAAACAAATCCACCTATAGGAAGTGAGGTCAAGTTGGTAGATGATGAAGATTATTCTGCAAGAAATGATCATTGTGAAGGAATATAGGAAACAATATAAAGTAAGACCTTTAACTATATAAAATTGTATTCTGTTCTATGTGCTTTTTTCCCTTAATGTAGTTTATACAGATACCTGCAATCTACTTACCTCTTTGACAATGATTTTTTTGTGTCCAGGAATATGTCAAGTTCTAGTGACTCAGGGAGCGACAGCGAGCAGCATGATGGAAGGCAAGAAGAGCCACCCGCTCCGAGAAGAACAAGGGGTGCCACGAAGATGACTGTATTGGCGAAGCGCCACTACAATGAACAGGAGAGGGTTTACATAGACTTTGATGCCAACATGAATCCAGAGGGTCTTGAGGAAGACCACTTCATTAGTTATATTGGTTTTTTGGGTCGAAGTAAAGTCCAAATCATCTATGATAGTTGGAGGCAGGTTAGCAAAAAAATAAAAGCCATGATATGGCAACAGATTTTGGTACATAACTTTCGATACATTTTATGTATTTAGATCTTTCTTCCTATTCAAGTTTAATTGTCTCCGATTTTACAGCAAACGTTTGATGTTCCTGACATCACAGACATGTACAACTACTGGATGGGAGAGGTTCATTTGTGCTAGAAGGATTTAAAAAATAAGCTCTCCAATAAGTACATTAGAGGTGATAAGAGACATCTAGATCCTTGTAAGGAATATTCATATCTATCTCCAGAGGACTGGAGGTTGTTTGTAGCAAAACGACAAGCTCCTGAATTTTTGGTAAATTTTCTGTCTTCAGTATGAAAATTTTTAATTTCAATATAGTTAATGCACCAATGACTTGTTTTTCCCTTTTTCCCTTAAACAGGAATTAAGTGTGGTAAACACACAGAGGTAAGAAGCAAATCAGTACCAGCATTGCATGTCTCGGGGTGGCTACAGGAAGCTGGAGCGAACGATGATGGCAGAAGAGCTGGAAAAAATGAAGGAAGCTGTGAAATAGGATCCTTCTGTTGTTGTACAAGCGCCAGCTCCTCCTCCGCATCACAAAAAATGGAAAGCAGGGAGGCTTAAGGGTGGCAAATATATAAATCCGACTATTGCTGAGGTTGCCCCGAGGATTGTAAATAGTAATAGCATAAGTAATTAATTGTGAAAATATTTCACATTTCTAGCATTTAATTGTCATTCATAACGAATTGTATGCTTGATAATTGAATATTTATTACACTCAATTGTATCTCTTGATTAATAAATTTAGATTGTTTAGTAATAAATAATGGGCTTTTATGCTTATTTGGGCTTTGAGTGTTTTATTGGATTTAACATATTTTAATAATAAAAATTCTAGATTTACAACCCTTCTCTATTTTGATCTTAACTCTTGGACCAGATATCCGAATGATCTCATTCTTGTCTCATTTTTTAGATGATTCAGAGGGCAACAATTGATATGAAGACTTGAAGGGAAGATTCGGACAAGAGGATAGTCAAAAATGCAGTCAATGTTATATGTATTTTTCTGGATTTTTTATTAGGCCCAAATTTTGTAATGAAGCACTATTTAGTATGGATTTTCATTTTGGGCTGAACTAATGGGCTCTGGCCCATTGGACAATTAGGTTAAAACTTAAGTTAGTTGAAACAATAGACAGAATGTTGTGTGGACGTTTTTGGAATTGAATTCAGAAGTTCTAAATTCTCTGAAATGTTCTTCGTGTTCTTCGTTCGTTCTTCAGATTTTCCAGCCATGTCCGGCTAAGTTTCTGTGACTGACCTATGGATTGAGGATTCACGTTTCCAATCAGAGGACATACTTAAATGGGTAACGTAATTCGTTTCTATTTACTCTAATCGAATCTGATTTGTGGAATAGTTCGAATGTTTGTTTTAATATTCGGATCGGTACATCCCAAGGACATAGTTCGGATCGGGTTACAGTGCTACTAAACGATTGTACAGTAGCACGCCACCCATACGAACAGAACCTAGATGATCGTCTAGTCGAGGGATTTTCTGGACGAACACAGAGATTTCGGTTCGTCCAGATCCAATCACGAGTTCGTTATAATCTTCGTCCGATGATGGTAGGAAACTATGAATCCCAATCCTATGGTCAGTCATTTTGATCTCTTTGATCTAGTTCGTTTTCGATTTCTGTCTTTAATCTGAGTTTATTGTTCGTTAATAGTTTAATTAAAACCCCCCCAATCGATTATTGTTCGAATGTTTTAGACTGCTTATAAATTCTGTGGGAAACGATCCAGGTTCTCTGTACTGCAAATCCTCATTGAAACTGGTTATTTTGTGAGAACTCGACATTTCTCATCAAAATTTGGCGCCGTTGCTGGGGAATTTGCATCGGTCTAGCAGTAACAATAGTGTTTGAGTCAGGTGGTTCTGGTGGTTTGGCAAATTTGTATCTCAACCAAATCACTCAGCGCCAGGTCTTTTTGAAGGAATCGGGCATTCTGAGCAAAAGTTACTTGGAAGTGAGATCACTCCTGATTTTCCCAAATACCATCATCTAGACCACTTTTTTACTGTTTTTTGGTCTCAGCGGGACGTAGTCGGTATTTTCAAAATTGTTCTAGGATTTCTACTAGACTTTGCGACTTGCTCTGATTGGGCTGATTTTTGGTGAGCTGAAAGGAAATGTGCCAATCAGAAATACTCAAAGCTTTGCTGTGAGCTCTCCTAAAATTTTGCCAAATTCCATCGTTTAAACCACTTTTTCAATTTTTAAGTTTTTTTATAGCATTTTTGGGTTCCCGGATAGTGTAGAAGTTGTTCTGTGCAAGTCCCATAATTTTTAAAAATCATTTGGTATTGTTTTTGAATTTATTTTGGTCAATTTCTAGTGTAATTTTGCTTTTTTTAGTGTTTTTGCGTTTTTGAGTATTCTAGTGGTTATCCTGAATTTTCCCTATACTGTATGACTAGGAACAGCACTAGTGCACCTGATCTTTTGGATAATAATCCTGAAATAGAACGCACAATTCTTGCTGCTAGAAGTGCTGTTAGGTTAGGTCAGAGGGTTGTTACTGAACCTGTTTCTGATTCTGACACTGATTCTATTGGCAGCACTTCTAGTCCCTCAGACACTATGGCAGATCAGGGAAATAATAGGACTTTAAAGCAGTTGACTGCACCTGGTGATAATTATTAGCTATTGTGTATCCAATACCCTACCCTTGGTGCTAACCTTGAACTTAAATCTGGACTTATACATTGTTGCCCAAGTTTCGTGGTCTTGCAGGTGATGAACCGCACAAGCATCTGAAGGAATTCCATGTGGTCTGTAGCACAATGAAACCACAACATATTGATGAAGACCACATTAAGCTGAGAGCGTTTCCTTTCTCTCTTGAGGATGGAGCGAAGGACTGGTTATATAATCTTCAACCGTCATCTATTGGAAGTTGGGCTGATATGCAGAGATTGTTCCTAGAGAGATTTTTCCCTTCTTCAAGAGCCACCACAATCATAAAAGAAATCAGTGGAATCAAGCAAATTAATGGCGAAAATATGCATGAATACTGGGAGAGATTCAAGAGGTTGTGTGCTAGCTGCCCCCATCACCAAATAACGGAGCAGCTCTTGATTACTTATTTCTATGAGGGTCTTCTACCTAATGACCGAAATATGGTGGATGCTTCTAGTGGTGGAGCCTTAATCAACAAGACACCCCAAGAGGCTAGAGATTTAATATCCACTATTGCAGCTAACTCTGAACAATTTGGCACTAGAGCAAATAGCAGTGCTGTGTTCCAGATCAATGGATCTAATGATTCTCCCCAGCGATTCGAGAATAGAATTGATGATCTGACCTCCTTGGTGAGGCAACTGGAAGTGACTCAAACAGTGCAGTCTTCCACTCCACAGTTGGCCTATTCATGTGGTTTCTGTTCTGATCCCTCCCATCCTACTGATTCTTGCCCTACTTTGCAAGACAACACATATCAAGATCAGTCAGTGGCTGTTGTGGGCATTTTTCCAGGGAAGCCACAACACCTGCAGCAAAATAATGCCTTCTCCAATACATATAATCCTGGATGGAGAAATCATCCCAATTTTAGGTGGAGCCAGAATCCGAGTCATATTCAGAACCACAATAGTCATGTGCAGCAGAATTCTAGAAATTACCAACAGAGACAGTTTCCACAGAACATGCAGAATTTCCAACAATTCACACCTCCACAGCCAGCTCAACAATAGCCGACCACCAGCAGCAGCAGCAGTGGTCCCTCATTAGAAGAAATGATGAAGCAACTTGCAACAAACAGTTTGCAATTCTAGCAATAAACTGAGGCCTCTATCCAGAGTTTGCAGACTCAGATTGGGCAGTTGGCAACATCATTGAACCAACTCTAGCCTCGGGGATCCAATACTCTCCCTTCACAGACAATTCCCAATTCAAAGGGAAACGTTAGTACTATCTCCCTACGGTCTGGTAAGCAATTACAAGGACATAAACCAGCTGCAGATGTGACTGAATCCACATCAGAAAAAGAGTCAGAAATAGTGAAGATTGACTCTAGAAACAAAGAGGCTGTGAAGCAAGGTGAAGAGGAGTCTGGAGTTCCTATTCCTCTTCCTTTCCCTCAGAGAGAACTTCACTCCAAGAAGTTGGCAAAAAAAGTGCAAGACAGTGATATCCTTGAGACCTTCAGAAAAGTTGAGATTAACATCCCTCTCTTGGATGCCATCAAACAGATCACCAAGTATGCCAAGTTCCTAAAAGAGTTATGTACCAACAAGAGGCAACTGAGGGGGACTGAACGAGTGAGCTTGAACCAAAATGTCTCAGCGCTTCTCCAACAACCCATACCTCATAAGTGCAAGGACCCAGGTACGTTTTCTATCCCTTGCATTATTGGTAATTATAGATTTGATAATTGCTTGGCTGATTTAGGTGCTTCCATTAATGTTATGCCTGCATCTATTTATAATTCCCTTGGTCTTGGTCCCTTGCGACCTACAGGTGTTGTTGTCCAACTAGCTAATAGGAGTAATGTTCATCCTACTGGTCTGATTGAAGATGTTTTGGTTAAGATTAATGAATTGATATTCCCTGCTGACTTTTACATTCTAGATATGGAGGATGAATCTCCTGGCAGTAGATCCCCAATCATTTTAGGGAGACCTTTCTTGAAAACAGCTAAAACTAAGATAGATGTGCATTCTGGTACTCTTTCCATAGAATTTGGTGATATTGTTGGGACTTTTAATATCTTTGATGCCATGAGACATCCTAGGGAAAAGCATTTTGTTTTGTGCATTGATGTGATAGATGAGACTGTTGATGATATTCTTTCTGCTTGGTATGCTGATTTTCCTGATTTTGCATCGGTGGGAGATTCTGTGATATGTGCATGTTCTGACACTGAATGGTGCCCTGTTTGTACTGAGATTGATGATGCACTGTATGGAGATATTGACTTCATTTCTGATTCTACTTTGCTTGTGGATCATGATATTGATTGTAGTGAAGATTGTGGTGAAGCTGAGCTTTATTCTAATGTTCATTGTGATTATGAACTTAACCCTGATGTTAACAGTGAGCTGTCTAGCCACAGTTCTGCTCTGTGCATGTAGTTTCAGGTACTGCAGGTGTATACACTTCTGAAATGGTCCAATCACCTAGGCTCCTTCCTTCCATTCAGCAGCCGCCTAAGTTAGAGTTGAAGTCATTGCCAGCTCACTTGAAATATGCCTTTCTAGAGGTAGATGAGCAACTTCCAGTCATTGTGGCCAATAACCTTCTACCTGATCAAGAAGAGAAGCTGTTGAGCTTGTTGAAGGCCAATAAAAAGGCAATTGGGTGGACATTAGCTAATCTTGTTGGTATTAGCCCTTCTATGTGTATGCATCAGATTCTGTTGGAAGCAGATGCTAAGCCAGTAAGACAACCCCAGAGATGTCTTAATCCTCTCATTTTAGAAGTGGTTAAGAAGGAAGTGACTAAGCTTCTACAGGCTGGCATCATCTATCCCATCTCTGATAGCCAGTGGGTTAGCTCGGTCCAGGTCGTTCCCAAGAAGTCCAGAGTAACTGTGGTAGCCAATCAAAGGGATGAGCTTATTCCTATAAGAGTTCAGAACAGTTGGAGAGTGTGCATAGACTACAGGAGACTCAACCAAGCTACCCGCAAGGATCACTATCCTTTACCTTTCATTGATCAGATGTTAGAGCGTTTGGCTGGTAAGTCTCACTATTGCTTTATGGATGGTTACTTGGGGGTACTTTCAGATCCATATTGCTCCTAAGGATCAGGAGAAGACAACCTTCACATGCCCCTTTAGAACCTATGCTTACCGAAGAATGCCTTTTGGCCTCTGCAATGCACCTGGCACCTTTCAGCGTTGCATGGTGAGTATCTTTTCTGACTTTCTAGAGGATTGCATGGAGGTTTTCATGGATGATTTTACTGTGTATGGGTCTGATTTTGATGCATGTTTGGCTAGTTTGTCTAGAGTCTTGAATAGATGCATTGAGTCTAATCTTGTGCTAAATTTTGAAAAGTGTCACTTCATAGTTGAGTCAGGGATAGTGTTGGGACACATTATTTCTAAAGAGGGTATTAAGGTAGATCCTGCTAAAATTGATGTTATCACTGCTTTTCCTTATCCCACATCTGTGCGGGAAGTTCGTTCTTTTCTTGGCCATGCAGGTTTCTACCGACGTTTCATTCAGGATTTCAGTAAGATTGCCTAGCCCCTGTCTAACCTTCTACATAAGGACACTGAGTTTGCATTTGATGCAGAGTTTAAGATAGCCTTTGATCACTTGAAGCGTTGCCTGACAATCACTCCAGTTATCTAACCACCAGATTGGTCCTCCCATTTGAGTTGATGTACGATGCTTCCAATTATGCTGTTGGGGTTGTCTTGTCTCAGAGAGTCAACAAGGTTTCTCATGTCATTGCATATGCATCCAAGACCTTGGATCCTGCCCAATCCAATTATACCACCACTGAGAAAGAACTTTTGGCTATAGTGTTTGCTTTTGATAAGTTTAGGTCATATCTGCTAGCTAGTAGGGTAATTGTTTTCTCTGACCATGCTGCTTTGAAGTTTCTTTTGAAAAATACAGATGCTAAGCCTTGACTTATTCGGTAGATATTATTGCTCCAAGAATTTGATGTTGAGATCAGAGATAGGAGTGGAGCACAGAATTTGGTAGCTGATCATTTGAGTCGTATCACTCATTCCTCTTCCCACTCTGCCATTTTGGATGATTTTCCTGATGAGTAGCTTTTACAGCTGCAAGGTAAGCTTCCATGGTATGCTGATTTAGTTAATTACTTGGTTGCTGGTGTTTTACCTTCTGATTCCACTAGGGCCCAAACTCTGAAATTAAAAAGTAAATCTAAATATTATGTTTGGGATAACCCTTATCTGTGGAGATTTTATAGTGACCAAGTAGTTAGGCGATGTGTACCTCATCATGAGTGTGACTCCATATTACATTTTTGTCATGCTTCTTCCTTTGGTGGTCACTTTGGACCCCAAAGGACTGCTAGGAAAGTCCTAGACTCTAGTTTATTTTGGCCAACCCTGTTTCATGATGCCCATCTGTTTTGTAAGTCATGTGATAATTGTCAGAGAGCACGTAGTCTTTCTCGTAGGCAAGAGATGCCCCAGCACCCCATATTGTTTTGTGAAATTTTTGATGTTTCGGGTATTGATTTTATGGGTCCATTTCCTGTTTCTCATGGTTTCACTTACATATTGCTTGCTGTTGACTATGTTTCGGAATGGGTTGAGGCGAAGGCCACCTGGTCTAATGATTCTGCTGTGGTGGTACATTTTGTCAGGTCTAACATTTTCTGTAGGTTTGGCATTCCTCGAGCCATTATTAGTGACCAGGGTTCTCATTTTTGTAACCGGAGCATGAGTGCTTTGTTACGGAAGTATGGAGTGATTCACAAGGTGTCCACAGTATACCATCCACAGACCAATGGTCAAGCTGAAGTCTCGAATAGGGAGATTAAGCAAATCCTTCAGAAAACTGTTAACTCTACCCGGAAGGATTGGAGCAAGCGATTAGATGATGCCTTGCGGGCTTATCGGACTGCCTACAAGACTCCAATTGGGATGTCTACATATAGGCTTGTTTTTGGTAAGGCATGTCACCTTCCGGTTGAATTAGAGCATTAAGCTTATTGGGCCATTAAGCAGTGTAACATTGATTTGGCTAAGTCTGGGATAGAACGGAAGCTCCAATTGCAAGAGTTGGATGAGCTTCGATTGGATGCCTATGAGAGTTCACAGTTGTATAAGTTGAAGACCAAGGCATTCCATGACAAGCAAATCCTGAGGAAAGAGTTTTCTGTGGGCTAGAAGGTTCTTCTATTCAATTCCCGTCTCAAGTTTATGCCCGGTAAGCTTCGATCTAGATGGGATGGCCCTTTTGTGATTGCTAATGTTTTCCCTTTTGGTGCTGTTGAGTTGTGTGATCCACCTACAGGGAGGACCTTCAAAGTGAATGGACATCGACTCAAACCATTTTATGAGGGATCACAACAGCAACCTGAAGAAACGGACCTCATACTCACTGATGCCACTTATCCTCCGTAAACACCTGGGGAGTATTCTTCTTTCCCTATTTCCTTTTTCCCTTTTCTTTTATTTCTTCTGTTTCTTTTTAACTTTTCTTTTCATACTTTCTAAATAATACACTTTCTCCTTCTATCATTGTTTAGCTATGTATATTGTGGATTTGGACATATTGGTTTTGATGGATCGGATCATACTGTTTGGGCTGAATTCCTTACTTTTTGGTAGTTGATTTTGGTGATACTGATTGCATGATTTGGTATTTACCTTTGTGAGATTTTGGGCCTACATGAATGGGATTCATCTTTACCATTCTTCCTTTTTCTGTGTGTCTCTGCTCCTGATTTATGTTCTTTAGAACTTGCTCTCTTTCTTTTTAAGGCTACATTTTTCACTTACATGAATAAATATGATGGAAGCTTGTTTAGTTTCTTTTTTTTATTTGCCACTTTGACCGAATAGCCTTCCCTTACACTAATAATTTCCCTTTGTTAGCCCTTTGTGCCGTTTGACTAAATTCTTTTCTTCAACCACATTACTAGCCAAAGTGTAAAACCATGTTATACCGCACCTTGGAATTTACTGAGCATTGGTTTCACCTTAATGTGGGGGTTGCCCAGGAGTGCCACAATTTAAGTGTGGGGGGGGATGTTTGGATGGTTGATTTGGGAGTTGGGTCATTCTGAAAAAAAAAAACAAAAAAACAAAAACAAAAAAAAACAAAACAAAACAAAAACAAACAAAAATTTGAGTGTATATTTGAAAGGGGATATTCCATTGATTTGAGTGTTATTATTGTCATGCTCTTTCAAATTTCTTTGGTGCTTACCCTCACATATCCATATTTATACACACCTTCACCTTAGCCCCATTACAACCTTGAATAATAAGCTCTCTTGATTTGTGCATGTATGTGATATGAGTAGTGGAGAAGTAGAAATTGAGCAAGCCTATTGTAGGACAATTTCTTGAGTAGAATTTGAGTGATACACTTATTTACCCTATACACTTGAGAGAGTTATTGAGAGAATCCTCTGAGAGACCATCTTATGTGAGTAGCATCATTGATCGAGACTGCCGTGTTTTATAATTTGTTATGCAAGGATTTCAATTTTAATTGGTTGGTCTTTTGAAGCTCTCTGTCCATTGTTCCAATTTTACATTGTTGGCAATTGTTAGAAAGGAGAAATTTTTCTTTTAAGTTTTGCTCAGGAGTGCAAAATGATAAGTGTGGGGGAATTTGATAATTGAATATTTATTTCACTCAATTGTATCTCTTGATTAATAAATTTAGATTGTTTAGTAATAAATAATGGGCTTTTATGCTTATTTGGGCTTTGAGTGTTTTATTGGATTTAACATATTTTAATAATAAAAATTCCAGATTTACAACCCTTCTCTATTTTGATCTTAACTCTTGAACCAGATATCCGAATGATCTCATTCTTGTCTCATGTTTTAGATGATTCAGAGGGCAACAATTGATATGCAGACTTGAAGGAAAGATTCGGACAAGAGGATAGTCAAAAATGCAGTCAATGTTATATGTATTTTTCTTGATTTTTTATTGGGCCCAAATTTTGTAATGAAGTACTATTTAGTATGGATTTTCGTTTTGGGCTGAACTAATGGGCTCTGGCCCATTTGACAATTAGGTTAAAACTTAAGTTAGCTGAAACAATAGACAGAATGTTGTGTGGACGTTTTTGGATTGAATTCAGAAGTTCTAAATTCTCTGAAATGTTCTTCGTGTTCTTCGTTCGTTCTTCAGATTTTCCAGCCATGTCCGGCTAAGTTTCTGTGACTGACCTATGGATTGAGGATTCACGTTTCCAATCAGAGGACATACTTAAATGGGTAACGTAATTCATTTCTATTTACTCTAATCGGATCTGATTTCTAGAATAGTTCGAATGTTTGTTTTAATATTCGGATCGGTACATCCCAAGGACACAGTTCGGATCGGGTTACAGTGCTACTAAATGATTGTACAGTAGCACGCCACCCATACGAACAGAACCTAGACGATTGTCTAGTCGAGGGATTTTCTGGACGAACACAGAGATTTCA
This sequence comes from Albizia julibrissin, assembly GCA_037074505.1. Lineage (NCBI taxonomy): Eukaryota > Viridiplantae > Streptophyta > Magnoliopsida > Fabales > Fabaceae > Albizia > Albizia julibrissin. The sequence continues at coordinate 53,795,973 of CM073477.1, read as the reverse complement.
GTTCGTCCAGATCCAATCACGAGTTCGTTATAATCTTCGTCCGATGATGGTAGGAAACTATGAATCCCAATCCTATGGTCAGTCGTTTTAATCTGCTTGATCTAGTTCGTTTTCGAGTTCTGTCTTTAATTTGAGTTTATTGTTCGTTAATAGTTTAATTAAAACTCCCCTAATCGATTATTGTTCGAATGTGTTAGACTGCTTGTAAATTCTGTGGGAAACGATCCAGGTTCTCTGTACTGCAAATCCTCATTGAAACTGGTTATTTTGTAAGAACTCGACATTCCTCATCAATGCTACAGGACGAACTCGAAGAGCAGAGTAGCCAAGGTTCGTTTACTCCTAGTGGACGGATGGACATATCGGCAACAGCGATTGAGAAGGCTCGATATATTAGAGGGGAGCCGAGGGGAGTTGGTATTACGAAGTATTTTGGTAAAGCCTCGATATATTCTTCACAAGCTGAACCCAGTCAACAGTTTGTGGCTTAGCTTCACGATCAAATCCGAGAAGATCTCCGAGAAGAGCTAATGACACAACTACGTGGTGAAATGAAATCGTGGTTTGATTTTCATTAAATGGAGGGTACTAGGGTTAGAAACCAGGAATCCCTGGCCTTCCCCAGTACTAAAGGAAGTCACAACCTACCGAACGAATCCCTTGTACAGCCTTCCCACACTCCGTAACTCGTTGCTGAGGTTTTCCACAATCCAGAACCCCTTGTCTAGCCTTCCCATACTTCAGAACTTGTTGTCGTTCCTTTCCATAGTCTTGTCTAGCCTTCTCACATAACAGAACTACTGGGCCAACCTTCTACCACTCTGGAGTCGGGCGAATCGTGTATCCTCTATTTGGATGCCCCCATGATTCGTGTTGTAGCCGATGCTCTCATTTACACACAAGCTACCACCCACCATCATAATCAAATTCCATAGTATTTATGTAGGGTGACAGTGACACATATTCATGAGGGGGAAGAAGGTGCAGCCATCCCTATCCCTGACGTTTAGATTGCCACGTTGGGTCAGGCAATTGGAGCTTTCATCCTTTGGTATCAATATCTTATTGGCACGTTGGCAACCCCACCAATGGTAGGAATTATATTCATATCACTTGACATTTATTGGCATCATTGTAATATAACTGGTTTTGAAAATGGCCCTTTCTAGCACAGCTGCAACAGATTTACAAAGGTATTCGCCAAATCGACTTCAATATGCCTCCAGGGATTATGTGTACAGAATTGACGTATCCTTACACGATCGACAATAAAGATCTTAAGGAGTTTTTGCATTTGGAGGAGATAGATACAGGATGGGTCAAACTTGCCATTTGGTTAGTTTTCTTTTTTAAGTTCAAGATTTCATAAGTTCAATAATTCATTGGTCATTTTATTTCTATTTTTGGTCCTTCTACCACATATGCATTGATATGGAAAGACAAAATTTATACGGATTCTTGTGTCCAGAAAATACGACATCGGATAAAAATGATGTGGTAAAAAGGACGCATTATATGGGCTTCACAATGGCAGCGACCAAATTGCGATGTTATCTAGGCCAATTGTTCAAGGGTATGTAGCTGTATTTTTTATTTTTTGGGATGTTTGAGAAATAATTTTCTTCTAATCTAAACTTCATTTTAATTTGTGTATTGTTGTAGTTACCATTGGAGCCTGTGTGTTATTTGCCCACGCCTCAATGAAATCTATTGGTTTGATTCCTTGACAAAAAAGCCCGACAAGGACACAAAATCCGTCTTCAACACGTTAGTTATTTCTTTTTTATTAATTAAAGAAATGTTTGATTTAAATAAATTGTTCTAACTTAAAATGTTTAACATTTTAATGGTAGCGCGACCCAAACATATAGAATGCTTGGCGGGTCACGTGAGGGTAGAGTAGTTCGCAAGCCAAAGTGGTTCTATCCCAAAGTATGTGGTTCCAATATAATTTAAGTTCTTTTATTTAGGGTTATTTTAGAAATGATGTATGTTATTGATTTTAACCAATTGCTTTTGATTTATAGTGCTCTCAACAGCCAGGTGGTACTGAATGTGGCTATTATGTTCTACTTTACATGTATAATATCATTCAAAGTGGCGTTACAAGTGATTTTCAACAGGTAATCAAATGATAATATTTTGGGTGTATTTTAATTGAATTGCTAAACAATCCTTTAATTTCATTGATTTCGTATAATCATATTTTCTAATTTGCAGATCTTTGAAAATGATGCTGCTTACTTATATAAAGATATTAATTTTATCAGAGACTTGTTGGCTGGGAGGATTCTTCAACACGTTGATTTGTAGAAGTTTATCGTTTCCTGTACATTTACTTAGTAGTTGTTTATTAGTAGACAACATTTCTTTCATAGTGCATGAATGTTTCATTAGAGGTGGATGTTGTGTTTTGTTAATTATATACTGCGTGCTGTATGTTTCCTTATTGTGTAAGGAGACTATGTTGCTGTTTGCTTTCATAATTGCCAGAAACAATACAAATAGCACCGTATTTTTTTTTTAAAAAAAACTGTAGGCGTCCCTTACGCTAAAAGGGACGCCTAATGTAGCACCGTATTTTAAAAAAAACATTTAGGCGTCCCTTACGCTAGAAGGGACGCCTTATGTAAACATTAGGCGTCCCTTTTAAGGCAAAGGGAAGCCTAAAGTCCGAAATTAAAAAAAAAATTCTAAACGAGGACTTTAGGCGTCCCTTTTCACAAAAGGGACGCCTAAAGTTTCAGACTTTAGGCGTCCCTTTTCATAAAAGGGACCCCTAAAGTTTGAGGTTTAGGCGTCCCTTCTTTCAGAAGGGAAGCCTAAACCCTTACTTTTACTCATCCCTTTACAAAGGACGTCTAAAGTCCAAATTTACTACATCGCTGACATACGCGTCCCCCCATAAAAGGAAGTTAAAAGTCCTAAAAAAGGGACGTTGAAAGTGTTTTTTCTAGTAGTGCATTTAGTGCAATTAATGCAAATCATACACCATGCTAGCGCTAGATAAGTTATTTAGCCCCGAGGGGTACCCGTGCAAAGATAGGCCCCGGGTGATCACTCTGCATAATCTAAACGTGTTTGACATTTTGATGATATCAAGCAACACATGTGCATGCCATGTCATATGAAGACGGTTACTAGGTTGCTTCTCTATGCAAATTCCCACTTGATACAACCTCGGGCAATTACTGAGGTCAGACCGGTTGTCAAGTCCTGAAATCTCTAAACACAACAAATGAGTTATTACTCATCCATGTATTTTTCCAAACTCAAAACATTGGTAAATTTCCCTAGTGCCAAATTACCAAAATACCCCTTAGGTCCTTATTATTAGTATTTTTCTCAAAATCATGATTTAGACCATTCATGCACAATTTCACGTGTAGAACTCATTTTTAACCTCAAATTGGCCAAAATCAAGCTCAAATGATGAAAATAGCCTTGATAGCCCTCAACTAAGGCTTATAAGGGGTAAATTTGTCATTTCACTCTCTAAACCTTTTCTCACTTCGGGGTCAACATAGACCCTACACAATTTCACCTCCTAAGTCCAATGGAAGCATTGAGATAATCCAATTCCTACTCATTTACCATATCTAACACAATAAAGGGAAAATAAATTCCCTGAAAAGTTGTATCGGATTCTCATTTTCACCTCCTTTCTACTTATACTCGCCGTTTAACTAATTAGACATTCATTGGACTTGATTTAGAGACTTTTACAAATTATGTTCTCTTAGACTTTCTTAGGTTATCTTACACCAAATAAGCCATAATCAAGCCCAAAACAACTTCATTAACCTTAATCAAGCAAGAGGAACAAGTTTTGGAAGTTACCTCTTGATTTCTTTAACTTTCTCTCTCTTGGACGATTCTCTCTCTCTCCTTCCTACGCTTGATTTAGCTGCTCATCATGGAGTTTGATGGTAAGAAGATGAGGAGAGGAGACCATAGAGGATTTAAAAGCCATTTATCACAAAGTTCTAACCTCTTACCTTAGTTTCCAACAATCCCTAACTTCTCCTTTGTGTCTCACGCTTCAGCTCTCGTTCTCAACTCACTCTCTCGTTCTCTAGGTCTGTTCATGCGTGAAATGAAGCTGATAGATGAATGAGATGATGATATAATTAAGGGTTATACTAATCATGCCATGTGTCATGCTCTCATTGATCCAAAATGCCTTAATTCTCCCATTATTTCCATTTCCTTTATACTCTCTCATTTCAGTCGAAATATGCATGAGAAATGCAAGGGAAATATGAATCTCCATTTATCTCATTTTACCAACATGTAATTTGTTGACCAAGTCATTGACTTTTGAGTATTTGACCATTTTTTACCATAATTCACCAAAATTGGTTTATTAATGATCAAGTAGTCATGTTGTTCTTTTTTTAATTCCTATTTAACTCAATTTATTGGGAATTTGAGGAAAAATAATTATTTTTCACTTTTCGACAAAATTACTGTTTTGCCCCTACATTTATGATTTACTGAAATAAATCATTTTCCGCCCCTTTTTCTTGCTTAACCCCATTTTAACACTTTAATGAGGCTATTAATCATGCTATTTAATTTCTTGAATTTTGATTACCATAATAGGCCTTTATCGATACATTAATTGCCTCCTTATATCCTTGTCGGCCATTTTACGTGTAACCGACGATTGGAATATTTTCCCCAAATTCACATAAATTCATCCATATTATTTTTCACCAATTTATTCCACTGAATATATTTCGAATATACAAATAAATATGTTGGTGAAAAATAGGGTATTACAGTTCTCCCCTCGTTAAATAAATTTCATCCTCAAAATTTGCTACACCACTTACGGCATAAATCTCGGGTAAAGTCTTTATATGTCCTCTTCTGCTTCCCAAGTTGCCTCCCTTGGCAATAAGCCTTTCTAGATCACTTTCACAAATGGTATGCTTCGATGTGTGAGCCAACTTTCTTGTCTATCGATAATCCGTTCTGGCTCAGCCTCATAAGTGAGGTCATCTTGCATATCCAGATCTTCATATTCAATAATATGTTGCAGGTTCGGTTGGTACTTCTTCAACTGGGAAACATGAAACACATCATGTAAGTTTCTCAAATTCGGGGGTAGAGCAATCCTGTACGCTACAAGCCCAATCCTTGCCAATATTTCAAATGGCCCGATATAGCGAGGACTTAACTTCTTTCTCTTCAATACTCTTCCAACACCAGTAACAGGTGATATCTTCAAAAATAATCACCTACCTGGAATTCCAACAGTCTCCTCCGTTTGTCGGCATAACATTTCTGCCTAGTTTAGGCTGCAAGCAATATTTGCTTGATAATTCTGATCTGCTCAGTAGTCTGATCGACTATATCCCGCCCATATAACTTTCTTTCTGACAACTCTGTTTAGTAGAGAGGGGATTGACACTTCCTCCCATACAATGCTTCATATGGAGCCATTTGAATGCTCACATGATAGCTGTTGTTATAAGCAAACTCTGCCAGAGGAAGGTAATGATCCCAACTTCCTTTGAAATCCATTACACACGCTCTTAGCATATCTTCCAACGTCTGTATGGTTCTCTCTGACTGTCCATCCATTTGAGGATGATAGGCTGTACTAAAACTCAACCAAGTGCCCAAAGTGTCATGCATAGATCTCCAAAACTTTGACATAAAGTGAGTATCTCTGTCAGAGATTATACTTTTTGGTGTCCCATGGAGTCTCACTGTCTCCTTCACATAAATTTCTGCCAGCTTATCTGGAGAATAGCTAGCACTAATCGGTATAAAGTGCACTGACTTCATAAAATGATCAACGATCCCTAAATTGTATCATGATTTTGAATTTTGGGTAATCCGACTACTAGATCTATGATCACGCTTTCCCACTTCCATTCTGGAATCTCAAGACTTGGAAGTAATCCCAGTAGACTCTAGTGCTCAATTTTTACTTTTCGACAGGTAAGGCATCGTGCCACATATTGTCATATCCTTTTTCATTCCAAGCCACCAGCACACCGCTTTTAAATCATGGTACATCTTTACCATTCTTGGATGGAGAGTATAGTGACTCTTATGTGGATCATCGAGAATTTTCTTCCTCAGATTGTACCTCAGTGGAACATAAGTTCTTTGCTTATACCAAATTAGTCCACTGGGCAACAGATCAAAATCTCAAGTCTCTCCTCATTCAATCATTGCTTTGATTGACTTTGCTCGCTGATCTTGCATATGAGCTTCCACAATTTCAACTTTCAGGTCATTCTCAACTCGGCTAATACTATAGCCGGTACAGAGGCTCTAATTTGACAGGTTCAGATCTCTAAAATCTTCTATCAATTTTCTCTCATGTATCATCACAGCTGCCATCAGCACCAATTTACGACTAAGAGCATCAATGACGACATTAGCTTGACTTGGGTAATACTTAATCTTCAGGTTATATTCTTTCAGCAACTCCATCCACCGACGTTGTCTCATGTTGAGCTCTTTCTGATCATATAGATATCTAAGACTCTTGTAGTCGCAGTATAGTTCAACAGTCACTCCATATAGGTAATGCCGCCAAATTTTCAATACAAACATAATTGCCGCCAGCTCAAATCATGTGTGTGATAGTTCAATTCATGAGGCTTCAGCTTTCGGGAGGTATAGGCCACCACTCTGCCTTGTTGTATCAGGACACATCCCAGTCCCTGCTTGCTAGCATCACTGTAGACTACATAAGTGACTTTGGGATCAGGGATAATCAATACTGGTATAGATGTCAACCTCTTCTTTAGCTCTATGAAGCTCCTCTCACAACATTCATCCCACTCAAACAATTGATCTTTCGAGTGAGTTTGGTCAACAATAAGGAAATCCGAGAGAAATCTTGAATAAATCTCCGATAATAGCTTGTAAGACCCAAAAAACTGCGTATCTCAGCAACTGTCTCTAGCCTTTTCCAGTCTAATACTGCTTCTACTTTAGTGGGATCTACTGAAACCCCTTCTTGCGAGATCACATGGCCCATAAATTTAACTTATGGTAGCCAAAACTCACATTTGCTCAACTTCACATAGAGTTGCTTCTCACATAGAATACCGAGCACAATTCTCAAATGCTCTTCACGCTCTTCTCTACTCTTAGAGTATATCAGAATGTCGTCGATAAAGACTACCACAAAATGATCTAAGTATTGACGAAAGATACGGTTCATATAGTCCATAAACATTGCTAGTGCATTAGTCACCCCAAAAGGCATCACTAGAAATTCATAATGTCCATACCAAGTTCGAAAAGCAGTCTTCTTTATGTCCTCTACCTTTACTCGTAACTGATGATACCCTGACCTTAGATTAATCTTCGAGAACACACTCACTCCGGCTTGTTGATCTAAAAGGTCATCAATCCGGGGAAGTGGGTACTTGTTCTTGATGGTTACTTTGTTCAATTCTCTGTAGTCAATACATAACTGCAAAGTTCCATCTTTCTTCTTGACAAATAATACCGGAGCTCCCCACGATAACACACTGGGTCGTATAAACCCTTTCTCAAGCAATTCTTTAATTTTTTTCTTCAATTCAGCCATCTCATTTGGAGCCACTCAATACGGGGCTTTAGATATAGGTCCAGCTCTAGGCATAATCTCGGTTATGAATTCGACTTCTCTTTCTGGAGGTATACCACGTAGGTCATCTGGAAACACCTCAGGAAATTCTTGCATAATAGGAATGTCTTTCAAGGCTATTTCCATATCTACTTGCACGAAAAAGAACACAATATACCTCTGACATCCTCTTCTCAAACATTTCTCAGCTTCTGCCAATAAGAGAAAATTGAAGCTGACATCTCTATGACTAGATTCTCGCAGAGTAGGATATATAATCCTCTTGTTTCCACAATCCACCAGTATATTATTTTCCATTAGTCAGTCAAAACCTAATATGACTTTGAGTCTTTAGAGTGGCAAACAGATCAAATCCACCATTGACTCATGTCCCTCAACATTTTTGACACAGTTCAATCAAACATCAGCAGTCAAGGTTTTAACACCTATCAGTGTAGACACAATCAAATCAAATGGTTATTGATGCATATACATTCATAGGTGCTTAACACAGTCATAAACAATAAAAGAATGACTAGTACCTGAATCATACAATACTTGCAATACACTACCATTAAGAATAATTTTACCTTGAACTAGCTCTGGGGACTTCTTTGCTTCCTCTCGAGTCAAGGTAAATACTCGACCCTGACTTTGCTGTCTAGGTTCAACAGGTCGTGGTACTGCTTGTTGAGGACAGTTTATAGCCAAATGGCCTGGCTTCTGGCAAGCATAACAGATCACTTCTCTGGTAGGAACATTACACCATCGTCTTGGATGATATTTATCACACCGTGCACACAGCTGTGATGTTGAGGGTTTCTGACTACAACGGTTTCCAGACCAGAAGAACCTTTTATTGCCTCCCCTCTACCAAAAACCTTATCCTTTACGCATTGGTAAGGTTTCTCTGTGACTAGATCCACCTCTCTGGCTCATATTCTTGTTGGCTTGTACCCTTCTCAAGTATCCCTCAGTAAGTTGGCATGCTTCGACAGCCTTGTTGGACATTTTGAATTGCTGGGAAACCAACTTCTCTTCTATCTAAGGCTTCAATCCTCCAATGAGCATATCTGAGCTCTACTTCTCATCATTCTTAAGTTTTAGGTAGGAGGAATAACGAGATAGTCGAATAAACCGAGACAGATATGAATCAAAGGTCTCTTTATCACCTTGATGGATCGCCAGGAATTCTTTCTCCTTTTCAATCCTCACTGACCTTAGGAAATACTTCTCATAAAATTTTTCTTGAAATAATTCCCATGTCAAAGGGATATTCCGAGTGCGTAGTACAAACGTTGTATTCTTCCACCAATTGTCGGCGTCGCCCACTAGCTTGTAAACGGCCATCTTGGCTTTCATTTATGTCGGGCATCCAAGTACCTTGAATATCTTCTCAAGATGATTGTCCAATTCTCCACAGCTTGTGGGTTAAACCTACCCTGAAATGCCTTAGGATGGTACTTGATAAACTTAGGCATCCAGTATTGAACCATATTCTCATCTAGTTCTTGAACAACAGGAACGTCTGTGTTCGCTTCATGTGACTGTGATGAGTTATCACTATATGTCTATTTCTCATTTATATTTTCCTCAGAATGATTTCTTTCAGGATTATTCCCTTTGGGAGGTGCCTCTTCTGTATTTTGTCTCTCCCTTAACTCCTGGACTTCTTCTCGTAAGTCCTGGATCATAGTTTGTTGTTGAGCCAGTATAGTAAAGACTTACTGCATCAGATTAGGCTCCGGATTATTTTTAGGTTCAGGACCTTGTGGTACATTCCTTACTGGTCTACCTCGTACCATTATTGCTTTTCACTATAAGAGGGAACATTACATTAATATCATATTAACACTTATTTTTACATATAACTTTCCAAATTCCATTTACTAACATACATCAATCACATATACCCAAGAAACTTAATATTTATATTGAAAGGAAAATATATTCTTCAACATACTTAGTCAAATGTATATCAAGTGGCTTATTATTTACATCAAAATAAGCCTACTCTACCTTACTGAGCATATTCTTAACTTTTACTCCTTATGCATATTAAACACTACATACAATAGTATATGCTCAACAAGAGGTAAAACCTCAAAGGGACCCATCATTACAATCTCATTTTTTTTCTCGCCCAAGAAATGAAATCAAGAAGATAAGCTAATGTGGTTCGGATCCAAACATCATCATCCATCATTAGCTCCAACTCCTCTCTTTTCTCATACAACTCCTTCACTGATTCTAGAAATACTGTGTATTAGGTCGTGGGAGTGAAGAATTATGTGAAGGCTGTTATGTACAAGTCCTTCAATTGCTCGTATAGTTCATCATTCGGATGTGGATCAAAGGCTAACTTCTCCACTGGAGCATCTGACTCCACAGCTGAGTCCAGATGCTGAAAACTATCCTCTGGATCTACATCATCCTTGCCCACCACTGTGGCTTCATCTTTAGCAATAGGACCAAAGTATGGTGGCCACTTAACACTCTTTCTTCAAGTCCGTGCCATCCTTGGTCCACGTCCTCCTTTATCAAGGACCACACCAACTCTACCTTCTGGAATTTGTTCTTCCGGTGGGACTTGATTGACAGAAGGAAGTGAAGGTGACCTACTCCTCTGTCTTTTACTGGTTGACTTACCCCCTTTCTTGATCACCACAGGAGCTGGTATGCTCTTACAAGCTGTTCATCTTATTCTTGTTACATCGGCTCCTCTATACTCCACCGTATGTGGATCCATGTATCTTTAAACACAATAATGGTGCTATAATACTTTCTGCAAAGAAATAATCAAGTTAGACAAAGCTCAATATGTCCAAGTTCCTAAGGGAAACATCACATAAAGGCTTATGCATGTATGCTGAAAATTACCCCTGTACTCGAGTTTGGGGTGCATGAACTCGAGTTCTGGCCAGTAACTCAAGTCCTGCAGCTTGCACTTGAGTTCAGTTGGTTTACCTCTAAAATCCAACTGATTCTCTACTATTGTACTCAAGTTCACCTGGGTAAACTCAAGTTCTCCTCCAAATCATGCACTCGAGTCTGAAGAGTGTTGGAATAAGAGTTCATTCCAGAAAATCTCCAGATCTCACCAAGTGTTGCACTCGAGTCCACGGATTAACACTCAAGTCCTAATAGAATATCACACTCGAGTCCTGAGAGTTCCGAGGAACGAGTTTTTACCCGTGAGCTTCTAACACTTGAAGCAATATGTATGCACTCAATTTCTACATGCAGCACTCGAGTTCTGCACCAGATGTGCACTCGAGTCCCCCAAGTTCACCTATGAGAGTTCCTTCCCGAGAACCCTAAAAGTGAAAATTGAAGTCATGAACTCAAGTTCTATAATTCGCACTCGATTTCACAACCATGCACTCGAGTCATGCAAGTTCAGACTTGGAATTTTCAACCTAAGAGATCATTGCCCAGCAAAATGCACCATGTACTCGAGTTCTGTCCTTAGCACTCGAGTTCTCAAGCACTTCACACTCGAGTTCACTTTTGAACTCTCGCGAGTTTTTGTGAAGTGCTTGAGAACTCGAGTGCTAAGGACATGTGTTAAACTTAAGTTCACCAGTTTTCATAATTTTCAGCCTAGTTCACTTTTGAAAACATATGATTTGTGGGAAAATTCCTCATGCACTCGAGTTCTCAACCATCAACTAGTGTTCTGGGCTGAAATGCACTCAAGTTCAACCTGTTAAACTTAAGTTCACCAGCCATTTTCCCACTGAAATCTCTTCCAAATCTTCCAAAACTTCCTCATAACTTGCAAACCAACTCCAACACTTCTTCCACTCCTTCACCACACTTCATACCCATATTCTAAACCATCCCAACACTAATGAATTGTGCAATCTCTCAATCTAAGCAGAGGGTTTCTTGCAATTACAAACTTATTGCCAAACTCTATGCTTTATGACTCTAACAATAACCCTCGTTATCAGAACCATTGCTTTGATACCAAAAATGTGATACTTTATTCCTCAACACTACGGTAGAGTACTAATTAGCTAATACTCACCGAATACTAAACATCAGACTTCCGAAATACTAGAACTTTATACATTACCTCAGTTGGATATACATATTCACATATAAACACATTCATACATAATTCCTTTTACAATACTTATATCCTCTTTCTACTCCACTTCATATACAAACCCAAAAATGCATAAAAGTCCTTAGAATACATATAAAAGACTAGACAACCTAAACTAAGCTTTTCTGCTACTCGGCCTCGATTCCATGTCATTTACCTTCTCTTTGCCTCTCGAGCTTCCTTCCTGTATTGGACTTTTGTTTTAGGAAAAATAATGAGATTAACAGGAATACCAGTAGTAACATAATCAACATATAACATAACACATAAAGCATGCTTTACATCCAATCATCAATCAAATCATCATAACATCATTTAGTGCAATTAATGCAAATCATACACAATGCTAGCACTAGATAAGTTATTTGGCCCTGAGGGGTACCCGCGCAAAGATAGGCCCCGAGCACCGCTCGTGCAATATGAATATTATACCTTAAGTGTTAACCTGTGCAAAGATAGACCCCAGGTGATCACTTTACATAATCTAAACATGTTTGACATTTTGATAATATCAAGCAACACATTGTATGCCATGTCATATGAAGACGGTTACTACTTGGTTGCTTCTCTATGCAACTTCCCACTTGATACAAGCTCGGGCAATTACTGAGGCCAGACCGTTTGTCAAGTCTTGAAATCTCTAAATACCATAAATGAGTTATTACTCATCCATGTATTCTTCCAAACTCATAGCATTGATAAATTTAGCCTAATAGTACCAAATTACCAAAATACCCCTTAGGTCCTTATTATTAGTATTTTTCTCAAAATCGTGATTTAGGCCATTCCTACACAATTTCGTGTTTAGAACTCCTTTTTAACCTTAAATTGGCCAAAATCAAGCTCGAACGATAAAAATAACCTTGATAGCCCTCAACTAAGGCTTATAAGGGGTAAATTTGTCATTTCACTCTCTGAACCTTTTCTCACTTCGAGGTCAACATAGACCCTTCACAATTTCACCTCGTGAGTGCAATGGAAGCATTGAGATAATCCAATTACCACTCATTTACCATATCCAACACAATAAAGGGAAAATAAATTCCCAGAAAAGTTGTGTCGGATTCCCGTTTTCTTTAGCCTATTCACCTCCTTTCTACTTATACTCATCGTATTAACTGATTAGAGATTCATTGGACATGATTTAGAGACATTTACACATTATGTTTTCTTATACTTTCTTAGGTTATCTTACACCAAATAAACCATAATCAAGCCCGTAACAACTTCATCAACCTTAATCAAGCAAGAGGAACAAGTTTTGGAAGTTACCTCTTGATTTCTTCAACTTTCTCTCTCTTAGACGATTCTCTCTCTGCCCTTCCTACACTTGATTCGACTGCTTATCATGGAGTTTAATGGTAAGAAGATGAGGAGAGGAGACCATAGAGGATTTAGAAGCCTTTAATCACAAAGTTTTAACCTCTTACCTTGATTTCCAACAATCCCTAACTTATCCTTCATGTCTCACGCTTCAGCTCTCATTCTCAGCTCACTCTCTCATTCTCTAGGTCTGTTCGTGCGTGAAATAAAGCTAATGGATGAATGAGATGATGATATAATTAAAGGTTATACTAATCATGCCATGTGTCATACTCTTATTTATCCAAAATGCCATAATTCTCCCATTAATTCTATTTCCTTTATACTCCCTCATTTCAGCCGAAATATGCATGAGAAATGCAAGGGAAATCTGAATCTCCATTTATCTCATTGTGCCAACATTTAACTTGTTGACCAAGTCATTGACTTTTGACTATTTGACCATTTTTTACCATAATTCACCAAAATTGGTTTATTAATGATCAAGTAGTCATGTTGCTTTTTGTTTAATTCCCATTTAACTCAATTTATTGGAAATTTGAGGAAAAATAATTATTTTTCACTTTTCAAAAAAATTACCGTTTTGCCCCTGTATTTATGTTTTACTGAAATAAATCATTTTCCGCCCCTTTCTTTGGCTTAACCCTATTCTAACACTTTAATGAGGCTATTAATCATGCTATTTAATTTCTTGAATTTTGGTTACCATAATAGGCCTTTACCAGTACATTAATTGCCTCCTTATATCCTTATTCGGCCATTTTACGTGTAACCGAAATTGGAATGTTTTCCCTAAATTCACATAAATTCATCCACATCATTTTTCACCATTTTATTCCACTGAATATATTCTAAATATACAAATAAATATGCTGGTGAAAAATGGGGTATTACATAATCCCTCACTTTTTCACCAATATTCCTTATATGTATATTTGAGATATTTAATGGAATAAAATGGTGAATTTTGGCATATAAACTTACAGAAATATTTTAATCATTAGTTACACATGATTCGGCCAAGTATGGATACGAAAAGGAAATTAATGTCCACTTAATGGCCTTATATTATAACCAAAATTTGAGCATAGAGTGACATAAAATAATGGCTTTATACAAGTGTAAAAAATGCGGCCAAACCAAAGGAATGAAGTAAGAAATGATTTATTTTGATAAATCCTAAAAATGTAAGGGTAAAACAGTATTTTTTTCATAAATAAATAAATAATTATTTTTCCCTGATATTCCAAATAATTTCAACTAAATGGGAATTAAAAAGAGGAAAATGACTACTTGTTAACTAATAAGCCTATTTTGGTAAATTATTATCAAGGAAGGTCAATGAGTCAAAAGTCAAAGATCCAAAAGTCAACAATTTGCAAGATGATATTAGGTATTCAAAGCAACATATTTCCTCTTATTTCTCATTTCTCATGCAAATTTGGTGGAATGAAGAAGCATGAAGGGAAATGAAATTTTGTTTGCAATATTAAGGAGAAGTCAAAACATGGACCAAATGAAATTGCCACATATGAAGCAATTTGACTAAATCATTATAGCATCACCTCTTTATCTTTTTCCATCTGTGTTCTGATGCCCGAACTGAAACAAATAGGGGGAGAGAGAGAGTTTGAGAATGGTGAAGGAAAAGAAAGCACAGAAAGCTAGGGTTCTTGCAAATCATAGGTAAGAAAGTTGTAATATTGATGTTTAAGCTTCCTAATCCCTTTAAAACCTCTCCTAATCTTTTCTTCACCATTGAATTCATGGTTTTCAAGAAAAATTTCAAGAGAATAGAGAGAGGAGGCTAATATTTTTATAGAGAGAAGTAAAAAGAATCAAGGGATAAACTTCCAAACATGCTTTTCTTGCCTTTGTTGTTGTTGTTGTTGGCTTGGAATTGTTTGTTTTAGGAAGATTGGTTGATGGAACCCTAAGGGGGTCCTACTTTTCAAATCACTTCTAAACATGTCTATTTAAGTGTTTAAATAGCTAATTATGTGATTAGAAAGAGAAAGGAATTGGTTAAGGAAGAGAAAACGAGAAAACAATAAACTACTTCTAAGAATCTTAATTTGCTTCTCTATATGTGACATAGAGAAAGAGTAGGAATTTGATAATTTTGATGATTGCATTGGCTTTAGGAGGCCAAATTGTATGGGTAAGCAAGTGTTCATGATTTTTGGATGCTTGCATATGAATTTGGAAAGATATGAAATACACTTGTTCATGTGCATAATCTGCCCTATCTGGAGTAGTGTTTTTGTGCATGGAGTTGTACAGGATAAATATTGTCCAAAGATTCTGAAACTTTCTATAATTAAATTAGAGACATAAATATTTAATTTAATAGGTAGTGTGTAATTTTTGGACAAGTACATTAGGAGATATGAATCTTTGAAGATATGCCTTGTTTTCTAGAAAGAAATATCGAACAGTGATGTTTGGTGAAATTCTAGGAATTGTTTGGTTATGGTGACTAAATTTGAGTATATTTATGTGTAATTATGCTAAAATAGCTATACATATAATTTTGAACCACTCAATTTGGAGTTTTCTAGAATTGATGGTGAATTTTTGAAGTTAACAAAAAAACCTGGTAGATTTGTGATCAAGTGTGGAAATAACCAACTTGGGATAGTTGGGCCATCTTGATTGGGCTTTTAGCTTAGTATGCTAATTTTAATGGCAACCAACTAGATTAATTGCATTATGCAAGTATTGGAAGGAATAATAAGTTGTCATCTGTAAATTCCAATTATAGGGCCCAATAGTCATTTGGAGCTTAAGACTTACCCGAGCTCAAACAAATGGGACGAAATTGCTAAAGGAAAGCAATCAGGTAGTAACTTATCTTTCATATGTTTATAATATACATTGTATGTTGTGTGAACACAATATGAATTATCTGCCACATTTTGATAATGCGGAGTGGTCGCCCGGGGCCTTTCTGCGTCGATAGACGCTCAGGCTAATATAATGTTCAATAATACACGAGTGGGTGCCCGGGGCCTATTTTGCACGGGTATCCCTTAGGGCCTATAATATACCTAGCACTATAGTTGTTAATGAATTGCATGTAATGCACTGAATGCTGTCGTGATAATTTTGTTGTATGATTTTTGTGTAGCACGCTTTGTGATGTTATACTTGTATGATTGGCAATATGTTACTACTGAGATTCTTTGTAATCTCACTTTTTTTTCAAAAATCCATCTTCAATACAGGGAGAAAGCTCAAGGGGCAAGAAGAAGGTAAATGCGAATGGCTAGAGGATTAAACACCGAAGACTCTTATTTTTGTTGGTTGTCTATTATATGCATTTTGGCTTTAACTTTGGCATGCTATGATGGCGAAACTAGTAATGCCACTAGATGAATAAGAATGGTTTAGTTATATTACGATTCTGATCGCTAACAAATCATAATTAAGGTATGGAATATGAAAACTAAGTAGAGGCACACTCACAAACTCTGATAAAATGGATTTAAGTGTTAATGAGATTAATGAGATATTAAAGGTTTTGTGAAAATGGTTTGAAAAAATTTTATTACCCTTGAAAATCCTTTCTAATCCCAGGTTAGAATCCTGAGATAGGAAATGGAATTTATGAAAGTTTTACGGTATTTCTTAATCTGGGATTTAATCAGGGTTTCATGAATGATTTCACTACTCTTTTGTACTCATATGAGGCTACAAGAAATGAGGTATCACATTTTTGGTATTAGAGTGTTAATTTTGGCAATAATAAGTATTTGCTAGAGTCCTATGCTTACATTAATAGATTCAAACCATTATTTAGCAACTTTGGTTAGGAAGCATGATTGATAGGACAATGTTTAGGAGTGATAACAAGTGGGAGAACATGGATTGGATAGCATGTATAGGCATTTGAATTGATTTCTGAAGTTTATTTGATTTTGGACAGCTGATGAACTCGAGTTCATACATTATTTTCGTATGCATATAGTGGTCTCGGGCAGGAACTCACGAGAGTGTACGACCAGAACTCAAGTACAGGAGGCTGTGAACTCGAGTTTATATATTGGAACTCGAGTGTATCAATTTTCTTCGCAGTTGTAAAACTCTCGGGTATAAACTCTTTCCCCAAAACTCACAGAACTCAAGTGTAATGTTTTCACAAAACTCAAGTACTAATCCTTAAATTTGAGTGCAATATCTAGTCCCAACATCTGAGAGCTTTCTGGAATAAACTCTCACTTCTAAACTCTCTGGACTCGAGAGTAAAGCCTTTTAGGACTCGAGTGCATTTTTATGAACTTGAGTGTAATTATTTATGATATATGCATAATTCAAGTATCTATTAAGTCTCAGTTGTATACCAACTGGTCTCAAGTGTTCCTTTCTAGACTCGAGTTTGTTGGTAGATCTCAAGTTCATGGATTCAAACTTGAGTGCAGCGGCAATGATAAGGACTATGTAAATGTAACTTTGTGCAATGTTTCTTTAAAGGCTTAAGTACATTGTACTCTATTTAACTTGATCATTTCCTTACAGAATATTTCATCACCATTTGGTTATCATTAAAATATGGATTATGATACAGTAGTGTATAGAAAAATAGGAATAACAAGGATAAGGTGGACCGAGTATTCCAGCTCCTGTCTCTATTAAGTTAAGAAACATGTTGGATAGAAGAAGACAAAGGAGTAGGACATCTTCACTCCCATCGATTAATCAATCTCCACTAGAGGAGCAAATACCAGAAGGTAGAGTCTACGTAATCCTTAATAGAGGGGGCGTAGACTGAGGATGGCACGTACATACAGGAAAAGCATTAAGTATCTATCATTATGTAGTTCTATTAGTAGGGATGAAGCTATTATGGTTGACATAGAAGATGTAGAGTCAGATGACAGTGTGCAGCACCTAGACTTAGATATAGAATCATATGCTACAGTAGAGAAGTTGGCATTTGACCCACACCCTGATCATGAATTATGGGAGTAACTTAAGGATCTGTATATGACAACTTTTAATAATTTCTTTACCCCCAGGACCTAATACACAACATTTTTGGAGTCAGTACAAAAGTTGTAGGAGCAGAGGGAGGAGCCTGGGCTAATGATGACTGATGATGTTTGGATTCAAACTATGTTAGCCTACCTTCCTGACTTCATTTATTGGATCAAGAAAAAGAATGAGATCATAGTTATGGGTCCTTTTGAGTTTTTCCTTTTATTGGGCATATCATTTTATGTGTATTGTTTAATATGCATAAGGGATAATGGGGTACAACAATAATGGTATAGTTGGTAAGATAGCATAGGCTTTCTTTTGCTATAAATGCTAAGCCACTTATTGTACATATAACTAGTTTCTATTGTAAGACAGGCTTCTTTTGATGTAAATACCAAGCCATTTAGTGCAAATGTGAATGTTTGCTATAATAGATGTATATTTGTTGTGTGTTGGTATTTAAAATCTTAAGAAGTACATATGTATGTATATGTGCTGATGTGGTATTAACGTAGTATTCCTTTTTAATTGTGAAAAGGGAACCATGGTAAGACCCAGAAGAGGGGGAAATGTACTACCAAATTTAGAACCTAAGAATAATACAAGGCCAGACCCTATGTAACAAATTCTTGGAATGCTGGCCCAGCAGCAAACCATGATTCTAGATTTATGA
Source organism: Albizia julibrissin (assembly GCA_037074505.1). Taxonomy (NCBI): domain Eukaryota; kingdom Viridiplantae; phylum Streptophyta; class Magnoliopsida; order Fabales; family Fabaceae; genus Albizia; species Albizia julibrissin. Next base: position 53,777,298 of record CM073477.1, on the reverse strand, counting down.
GAGGAAGTCTGGGAACCAAGAGAAAAGAGGAATGCTGATGGAGCACAACCTAAAAATCTTAAAGGGCTTAATCTTGAAAGGAACAATCCTGAAGGGAACAATCCGGAAGGAAACAACCCTGACGTAAATAATCCATGGAGAAGTGACCCTAAGAAGAACCATCTTAAAGGAGACTCAGACGAGGAACAATGGTTAAATAATGAGCAATCATAGTCATATGAGGTAAATCTTGAAATTCCTGTTGTTCAAGAACATGAGGAGCATAATGTCCAGTATTTGATGCCCAAATTCATTAAGTACCAGCTTGAGGCATTCAATGGAAAATTTAACCCACAAGTTGCTGAAGATTGGGTGAACCAATTAAAGAAAATTTGTAAAGTGTTGGGATGCCCTTCAGAGATAAAGGCCAGAATGCCAATTTATAAACTTGAAGGGGATGCTGACGACTGGTGGAGGAACATAGCACTGGTACTACTTGCTCGAAATACCTCACTGACCTGGGAGTTGTTTCAAGAAAAATTATGTGAAAAGTATTTCCCTAGGTCAGTAAGAATTAAGAAAGAGAAATAATTTCTAGCAATTCAACAAGGTAATAATGAGACTTTCGATGCATACTCGTCTCGATTTATTCGATTGTCCTGTTACTCTTCCTACTTAAAACTCAAATATGAAGAGAAGTGGAACTCTGATATGCTAATTTGGAGATTGAACCCCGAAATAGAAGATAAACTTATTGCCCGATAGTTTAAAACGTTTAATAAGGCTATGGAAGTATGTCAACTAACAAAGGGAAATTTAAAGAGAGTACAGTCTAGTAAGAGTACTAGCCAGAGAGGTGGACCTAGTCAAGGGGATACCTCACAAAAGGGTAAGGGATAGGGATTCCTATAAAAAGGAGGTAATAAAAAACCCTTTTGGTCTGGGAACCACAATTATCAGAAACCCCCAATGTCACAAACATGCCCTCAGTGTAGCAAGTCTCATCCGGGATGATTGTGCAATCTTCCTACAAGCGAAATGATTTGTCATTCCTACAAGAAAGCAGGCCATTTGGTAGTGAATTGTCCCCAACGAACAGTACTACAACTTGTTGAGCCTAGACAACAAAATCAGGGCCGAGAATTTGCCTTGACTCAAGAAGAAGCAAAGAAGTCCCTAGAGCTAGTTTGAGGTAAAATTCTTCTTAAAGGTAGTATGTTCCAAGCCTTATATGATTTGGGTGCTAGTCACTCCTTCATTGCGTATGACTGGGCTAAGCTCATAGGATTGCATGTGCATAAACTGCCATTTGATTTTATTGTGTCAACACCGATGGGTGTCAAAACTTTAACTACTGATACTTATCTGAACTGTGTAATAAATGTTGAGGGACGTGAGTCCACAGTGGACTTGATCTATTTGCCGCTCCAAAAACTTGAAGTTATATTGAGTTTTGATTGGTTGACAGTAAATACTATGCTGGTATATTATGGAAACAAGAGGTTAATATATCCTACTCAGTGGGAGCCCGATAACATGAATGCTAGTTTGAATTTTATCTCATTGGCATAAGTTGAGAAATACTTGAAGAGAGGATGTTAGGGACATATTATGTTCTTTTTCATGCAAGCAGGTACAGAAATAGCCTGAAAGACATTCTGGTTGTAAGAGAATTTCCTGATGTGTTTCTAGATGACCTTAGTGGGTTGCCTCCAGAAAGAGAAGTAGAATTTGAGATTGAGATTATACCTGGAGTGAGGTATATATCAAAAGCTCCGTATCAAATGGCTCCAAATGAGATGGATGAGTTAAAGAAGCATATCAAAGAATTGCTTGAAAAAGGGTTCATTCGACCCAGTGTGTCACCATAAGGAGCTCCAGTGTTATTCATCAAGAAGAAGGATGGGAGCCTAAGGTTATATATTGATTACAGAGAGGTAAACAAGGCGTACCTACTTCCCCAGATTGACGACCTTCTAGATTAATTATCTGGAGCAAGTAGGTTGTCAAAGATCGATTTAAGATCGAGATAACATTAGCTGCGTGTGAAGGCAGAAGACGTACTGAAGACTACTTGTGGTATGGACACTATCAGTTTCTAGTAATGCCCTTTGGGATAACTAATGTACTAGCCGTGTTTATGGAGTACATAAACCGTACCTTTCGTCAGTATTAGAATCAATTTGTGATAGTCTTCATTAATGATATTTTGATATACTCCAAGAGTAGAGAAGAGCATGAGGAACATTTGAGGGTCATGCTAGGTATTCTACGGGAAAGGCAACTCTATGTGAAATTGAGAAAATGTGAGTTTCACCTCTCAAAAGTCAGATTTTTTGGCCATTTTATCTCACAAGAAAGGGTTGCAATAGATCTAGGTAAGGTGGTATAGTGCTAGACTAGAAAAGGCTAGAAACTATTACTGAGATTCATAGTTTTTTAGGTCTTGCTAGCTATTACTAGAGATTTATTCAGGATTTCTCTCGGATTGCCTTGCCATTGACTAAGCTCATGCTGAAATATCAACTGTTTAAGTGAGATGATCAATATGAGAAGAGCTTTATGAAGCTGAAGGAGAGGTTAACAACTACACCCCGTGGTGATTATCCCTAATCTTGAATTGACCTGTGTGGTATTCAGCGATATAAGTAAGCACAGATTGGGATGTGTCCTGATGCAGCAGGGCAAAGTGGTGGCCTATGCTTCTCGACAGCTGAAGCCTCATAAGTTGAATTATCCCACACATGATTTGGAGCTGGCGGTAATTGTGTTTATGTTTAAAGTCTGGTGACACGACGTATATAGGGTTGTTATTGAACTATACTATAACCATAAGAGTCTTAAGTACTTGTATGATCAGAAAGAGCTCAACATGAGATAACGCAGGTGGATGGAGTTGCTAAAAGACTACAACATGGAGATCAAGTATTACTCAGGTAAAGCTAATGTCATCGCTGATGCTCTTAGTCGGAAAACAATGCAAGTGGCAGTTATGGTGATATAGGGGAGGAAATTAATAGAAGATCTTTGAGATTTAAATTTTCAAATCAGATCCTCAATACTGGTTATAGTATTAGCCAAGTGGAGAATGATCTGAAAACCAGGATTGCAGAAGATCAAATGCAAGATGAGCAAGAACAATCTATCAAGAATATGATCAAACGAGGAAAGACTCGGGATTTTAATATATCATCAACTGGACTGGTTTTATATAAGAAGAGAACCTATGTTCTACAGGAAGCTGACCTGAGGAAGAAAATCCTTGATGACGCATACAAGAGTCATTATACCCTCCACCCAGGGATAGTAAAGATATATCGTGACTTGAAAGTGGTGTACTGGTGGCCTAGAATGAAAAAGAATGTGACAGAATATGTGGCATGATGTCTTACCTACCAGAAGTTAAAGATTGATCACCAGAAACCTCGAGGATCGCTTTAGAGTCCTGAGATTCCATAATGGAAATAGGAGAGCGTAACCATAGATCTTGTAGTAGGATTACCCAAAATTCGGAATCATGATGCAATTTGGGTAATTATTGATCATTTCACAAAGTCAGCACACTTCATACCGATTAACGCTAGCTATTCTCCTGATAAGATGACAAAAAGTTACATTAAGGAAATAGTGAGACTCTATGATATGCTGAAGAATATAATTTCTGACAGAGATCCTTACTTCACTTCAAAGTTTTGGAGATCTCTACATGATGCTTTGGGCACTAAGCTGAACTTCAGTATGGCTTATCATTCCAAAAAGGATGGATAGATAGAGAGAACTATACAAATACTGGAAGATATGCTAAAAGCATGTGTAATGGACTTCAAAGGAAGTTGGGATCACTACCTTCCACTTAAAGAGTTCGCTTACAACAACAACTATCATGTGAGCATACATATGGCTCCGTATAAAGCGTTGTATGGAAGGAAATTCCAATTCCCTTTTTGCTAAACAAAGTTATCAGAAAGAAGATTTTATGGGCTGGATATAGTAGATCAGACTACTAAGAAGATTAGGATCATCAGCAAAGACTGCTTGCAGCCTAGAGTAGGCAAAAGAGTTATGCCAACAAGCGAAGAAAACCGTTAAAGTTCCAAGTCAGCGATCATGTATTTCTAAAAGTTTCACCTGTTATCGGTATTAGAAGGGCGATAAAGAGAAAGAATTTAAGTCCTCGCTACATTAGGCCGTTTGAGATTTTATCAAGGATCGGACCTGTAGCCAACTAGATTGCTCTACCTCCAAACCTGAGCAGATTGCATGATGTCTTCTATGTTTCGCAATTGAAGAAGTGCCACCTAAACCCCTAACATGTTATTAAGAATGAAGATATAGCTATGAGAGACGATCTCACATATGAGGTAGAACCAGAATGAATCATTGATAGATAACAAAGGCGGCTCAGATATCATAGTATACCATTTGTGAAAGTGGTCTGGAAAGGACTGTCACCAAGGGAGGTGACCTGGGAAGCAGAAGAGAATATGCAAAGACGTTGCCTAAGATTTATGCCACATGAAGTGTAACAAATTTTGGGGATAAAATTCATTGAATGGGAGGAGAAATGTACTAGCCTACTTTGTCACCAATATTCCTTATATGTATATTTGAGATATTTAGTAAAATAAAATAGTGAATTGTGGCATATAAATTTACAGAAATATTTTAATTGTCGGTTACATATAATTTGGCCAAGTAAGGACATAAAGAGGCAATTAATGTCCATTAAAGGCCTCATATTATAACCAAAATTTGAGCATAGAATGACACAAATAATGGCTTTATACAAGTGTCAAAAATGCGGCCAAACCAAAAGAATAGAGTAAGAAATGATTTATTTCATTAAATATAAAAACGTAAGGGCAAAAAGATAATTTTTGCACAAAGCAATAAATAATTATTTTTCCCTAATATTCCAAATAATTTCAATACAATGGGAATTAAAAAGAGGAAAATGACTACTTGTTAACTAATAAGCCTATTTTGGTAAATTATTATCAAGGAATGTCAAAGAGTCAACAGTCAAAGGTCCAAAAGTCAACAATTTACAAGATGACATAGGTATTCAAAGCAACATATTTCCTCTTATTTCTCATGCAAATTCAATGGAATGAAGAAACATAAGGGAAATGAAATTTTGTTTGCAATATTAAGAGAGAAGTAGTCAAAAATGGATAATAGGAAATTGCCATATATGAAGTCATTTGACTAAATCATTATATCACCATCTCTTCATCATCTTTTTCCATCTTCATTATCATGCCTGAATTAAACCAAATAGGGAGAGAGAGAGTTTAAGAATGGTGAAGGAAAAGGAAGCACACAAAGCTAGGGTTCTTGAAAATCAAAGGTAAGGAAGTTGTAATCTTAATGTTTAAACTTCATAATCCTACTAAAACCTCTCCTAATCTCTTCTTCACCATTGAATTCATGTTTTTCAAGACAAATTTCAAGAGAATAGAGAGAGGACATTGACGTTTTTAGAGAGAGAAGCAACAAGAATCAAGAGGTAAACTTCCAAACATGCTTCTCTTGCCTTTATAGTATATGAATAGCTAAACATGTTATTAGAAGTAGAAAGGAAGTAGTTAAGGAAGAGAAAACGAGAAAACAACAAACTACTTAAAGAATCTTAATTTGCTGCTCTGTATGTGATATGGAGAAGGAGTGAGTAAGAATTTGACAATTTTTATGCTTTAATTGGCTTTAGGAGGAAAATTTATGTAGTTATACAAGTGTTCATGATTTTTGGATGCTTGTATATGAATTTGGAAAGATATGAAATACACTTGTTCATGTGGATAATCTGCCTTGTTTGGAGCAGTATTGTTGTTCATGGTGTTTCATGGGACAAATCTTGTCCAAAGATTATAAAGCATTCAAGAATTAAATTAGAGACATAGATCTTTAATTTGATAGGTAGTTTATAATTTTTGGACAAGTACATTAGGAGATATGAATCATTGAAGATATGCCTTGTTTTCTAGAAAGAAATCTGGAACAGTGATGTTCGGAAAAATTCTGGGAATTTTATAGTTATTGAGTATTTTTATGTGAAATTATGCTAAAATAGTTTTACATAGAATTTAGAACCACTCAATTTGGAGTTTTTTATAATTAATGGTAAATTTTTGAAGTTAAGTAAAAAACTAGTAGATTTGTGATCAAGTGTGGAAATAACCAACTTGGAATAGTTGGGCCACCTTGACTTGGCTTTTAGCTTAGTATGCTAATTTTAATGGCAACCAACTTGATTAATTGCATTGTGGGACCTAACAGTCATTTGGAGCTTAAGACTTGCCCAAGCTCAGACAAAGGGGAGGAAATTGCTAAAGGAAAGCAATCAGGTAGTAACTTATCTTTCATATATTTATAATATACAGTGTATGTTGTGTGAAATCAATATGAATTGTGTGACACATTTTGATTATGCGGAGTGGCTGCCAGAGGCCTTTCTGTGCAAGTGGACACTCAAGCCGATACAATGTTCATTAATGCACGAGTGGGTGCTCGGGGCCTATTTTGCACAGGTATCCCTCGGGGCCTATAACATACCTAGCACTATAGTTGTTGATGAATTGCATGTAATGCACTAAATGCTATCGTGATAATTCTATTGTATGATGTCTATGTAGCATGCTTTGCGATGTTATATTTGTATAATTGCCAATATGTTACTACTGAGATTCTCTGGAATCTCAATTTTTTTAAAAAAAATCCATCTTCAGTACAGGGAAAAATCTCAAGGGGCAAGAAGAAAGTAAATGCGGACAGCTAGAGGATTAAACACTATAGACTCTTGTTTTTGTTGGTTGTCTATTATATGTATTTTGGATATGTATATATGATGGATGTATATATACTTAAATGGCTTGTAACTTTAGCATGCTATGATGGCAAAACTGGTAATGCCACTAGATGAATAAGAAAATTTTAGTACCCTTGAAAATCTTTTCTAATCCCAGGTTCGAATCCTAAGATAAGAAGTGGAATTTGTGAACATTTTACGGTATTTCTTAATCCGGAATTCACGAATGATTTCACTACTCTTTTATACTCATTTGAGGCTATAAGAAATGAGGTATCACAGAAGGGGAAATAAGGAAAACAATATTTAGGATTTTCTAAAAAAAATTTTAAAAAAATTATTAATAACAAAAATTTAGATTTCTTTTACTTTTTTTGTTTTTTTAGCCAGACATGCATGGAAGGAAAGACTTATCAAGAATATAATGGCTTCGACACATACCTTGCGTGTTGAAGCCATTAACACAGAAAGCAATTATTTTGGAATGGAGAATTTGGCTTCAGCTAACATCATATGTGCCGAAGCATATAACATAGAGAGCAAAACTTGCAAATAAGGAAAATATGCTTCAACCACCAAGTTGTGTGCCGAAGCACGCTACACAGAGAGCAAATTAGTTCAGAAAAACACCAAAATGGCTTCAGCACATACCCTGTTAGCCAAAGCCAATTATTGACAGACTCACAAACATCAAAATAGATATTACAACCATATCCAAAACTCATCCCAACACCATCAAACAAGTATCATGCATCCATTAAAATATCAAAATCTGCTTGTCACATCGAAATTCTTTACTACACAGAAAATGCATCATGAACATGAGGATAATTATAAAATTCACTAGCATTCACATACTTTTCAACTCTTGAAACACAACCACCCCACGTTCATGTCATACATAATTCAAATACCCAAAATTGATCAATAATCATATATACACTCCAAAATCTTATATATAAGCTTACAGTCAAGTGGACTTCCCTAAAATGCATTCCATCTCTTGCTTGGAAATTTCCTCTTAGCTCATAAAACATCTCTCCTAGCTTCAACAATCAAGTTCCAAGATGGGAAACCTTTCCTTCCTACAAAACAAAAAGATCAAACATACTCTACCAAAACACATTAGAACCAAAGAAATTAAGAAAGTTTGTGTTAAGAATGTGGGTTGCCTCCCAAGAAACGCTTAGTTTATAGCCCTCAACCCAATTGTTAAAAAAATGACTAATCATAGGTATCAAAAACCAAAACCACCTTATCTTCATTCCTCTTGTGAAAAATAAACTTCAATAACAATAGGAGGAGTTCATTAAGACAAGAGACATGCACTTCTTCAAGCAAAAATGAGTTTGGAATGCATAGTTTAGACAAATTATTAGAGGCTCAAGTTTAACATATTCATAATTGTCATCCATGCTTCCTAAATAATTTGAATAACCAATAAAATCTACTTGACCCTTATAAGTAAGAGTCAAAATATTAGTAGCAGGATTAAGAACATAAATTGAAGGGATTCCTTATCTATTCTCTTATTCAAAACAAATAGGATTATGCTCTAAATTTGAAACCTCAACTGGACACATAGTGTTCTTTACTAATTTGATTTCTAACTCTTTCCCAATACTCACAATCACCCACAAAAGTATTGCAAACTGTTGGTAATACTTCCTTACTATCCATAATTAATTATTCACGTAAGATCTCATTAAGAATATCATTTTGCTTCAAACACTTAAGGGTAGAAGCTATTTTACTTGCTTGAAATGCCAAATTTTGAAGATCTAATGCAAGTTCATGAAATTTCTTTTTCGTCCAATCATTCATTTCATTTACATTATCAAGAATACACTGAAGCATATCCTCTATTTTGGGCTTCCCATAAATGGGGGTAGTTTAGTCTAAATGAGGATGTGATGCATGTAATGGAAGAGAATAACCAGGATCCCAAGACAATGAATATTCATGATTCCACCTAAGGCTAAAAGCATCATCTTGCAATTTAGCTTGAGCCTGAGAAAAGTCATTTTCCATGTAATCCAAGGTTGAGACATAGAGGCATTGCTCACTATAATGATTATCTCCATAGTAATTACAACAAGTGTACTTATATTGAGCTTCAAAAGCATAAGGGTCATAACAAGAATTGAGATAATCATTATCATGCTCAAATCCACCTCTTGTCACATTAGTCCACCAAGGATAATCCATACACAAAAAGTAAATAAAAAACACAAAACAACCAAACTAACAAACTCAACAAGACTACTTAAGATAATAAACAAAGCAAAAGAAAACAAAGAGTTAAGACAAAAAAAATCAAGCATAATTAATCACACAATTTCAATAATTAACCACAAAACTTTTGCCATTAGTCCCGGGCAATGGCGCCAAAAACTTGTTCGCTACCTCAAGTACACGGATCGCGTCAAGTAATAAAATGATAAGTAAAGATCATTCCCACGAGGACTAAGGAAAAACTAGGATAATTACTACAGTTATGCTCTTAATTAGTTTGGGCAAAGTCATTTAAAAGATTTCAATTTGAAAGAATAATTTTGGTTCAAAATAAACTAAATTGAACTAAACAAGGCAAAAGTTGATTCTAACTTAAAGGAAATAAGGTTCTAGGATTATTTTTTCCCTCTATACTTCATGAAACCAATTAATTCCCTCTTGACTAGTTTTAATGAAAAATAAAGTGTTTGTCTAAGATTCACAAGTATTGGAAAAGCTTTCTCAAGTCAAAACCAACATCTAATTTTAAGGAACTCATTCAATCTCTTGCAATCTCAAACCCCACAAAATTTAGATATTTTGTACACTAACAAAGTCTCATTCAATATATAAAACAAAAGGTGCAAATATACTGATATAATATGCACTTGATTATATTACAACGCTTCAACAAAAGATTGTAGAATGTACATATCTTTTAAACCCAAAATATACATGAAAGTATGAAAAAGTCTTCACAAAAGCTTCTCCCAAGCTAGCCTTCTCAGTACCGAGAGTCTATTCTTTCTTGCCTTTAGAGTCCATATGTCTTACTATATAAAATATAGTTTATAGGAAAGGGGTGAGAATCATAGGAATCTTAGTAGTAACAAATAATCAATCATATAAAATTGTAGAAGTAAACATGTAATGCAGCATTTATCATGATACAGCAATCCAAATGCTGCCAAGCACATGTCTAACAATGCTCAGGAATCAAATGGTGATTTTTTCCAGATCAAAATATTCTTCCGTTCCTAATTTCTATAAACTATATCGTGATCACATCTCCCACAAGCTATGCAGCATATAGGTAAGCATATACAACATATAGGTAAGTACAACCAAATAATGGTTACATCATCAAACAGGCTATGCAGCACATAGGAAAGTAGAGCCAGGCTATACATCACACAGGTAAGTACAGCCACACGGTGGTATATGTAACACCTTATTTTCAATAGCCACATATACATCAAATGTATAATTACACATAACCACCACACTCTTACATCAAATACAAATAGTAGTGACTTACACTACGATCTTCACTTCACCTTCATATCTCATCCGATGGATATCTTCCTGCACTCTTCACCTATCTAAATGGTTGGTTGGGAGGAGTGAGATTCAAGAGAATCTCAGTAGCAAACATTACCACTATGCATGCAAGATATATATGAATGCATGACATGCTTTCCTATACTATTTCATGCCAACAAAATGACATGTTGCATGCTCGATGTTATGATATACATATGGCCATTGCACAAATATAACAGAGCTTCAACCAATCATACATGTTCCACACAAATAGGCAAAACAGTCATATAATCAATGCAAGACATACATATCACATACATGCATAAAAGGTAAGTTCACTACCTCTTGGACTTTATGTCCTTCTCTTATTGTCCCTTGATCCGCCAACCATTGCTTCTTCTTTGTCACTTCACGGCCCTAGGCAAGTGATAACATCATTAGAGCCATGAAAAGTAAATGCCAAATGGCCCACATTAGCCCTACAGACTTACTTTCACCCTTGGAGTTCATACCAATTATATTTGTGCCATTAAGTCTTAAATTTTGCATAAGACATAAAGCTGATGGATTTTTCACCAAACTTTGAAAAATCACAATTAATTCTATAGAACTCCAATTGAGGTGATTCAAAGCTCTATTTAAATCCTTAAGTATAGCTTTATATAAAAATAATTTGATATGACTATTATTGTCATACTTTTCTTAGAAATTCGGCAAATAGGCATTGTTCCAGATTTCATTCCAGAAACAGGGTACAACTTTAAAAATTCATATCTCTTAACATACTTGTCCAAAAATTACAAAATACCACCAAATTAAATATCTACATGTCTAATTTAAGCCTGAAAAATTTCAGAATTTTTGGACAAGATTTACCATATGAAACAGCTCGAACGTCACTGTTCAAACAGGGCAGCATCAACAACATGAACAACCCTATTTCATAAATTCCCAAATTCATACACAAGCATCCAAAAATCATGAACACTTGTATACCTACACTGTTTTGCCTCCTAAAGCCAATGGAAGCATCCAAATCATCAAATTTCAACTCCTTCCCTACGAAACAGTACAGGGAAGATCTAAGGATTCCCGAAAATAGTTTGTTGTTTTCTCGTTTTCTCTTACCTAATCACTTCCTTGCTACTCCTAATCAAGTGATTAGCTATTTAAACACTCGTTGGACATCATTTATCCATTAAAAAATCCTTTAAAACTAGCCATGAACAGTACCCCACTTCCAATTTACTCATCCAAACAACAAATCAATCGGTTAAAAAGGAAGCTTATGCTTACCTCTACTCGTTCCCGTAAACGGTTCAGAATTCTGGCAACGCTCTGACCGGTGAGACGAAGCCAACCACCTCCAAATGAGAATCCAAAACCGTAGGAATGAAGCTCTCAATGAGTAGAAGTTTCCTGAAGGGTACTTTGAGAGAGGATGCCGTTTCGGAGGCTCAAAGTTTTCTCTCTCCTCCCCCTCCATGTTCATCTGATCACTCTCTCCCTCTCTCTTCTGGTTCTTTCTGCATGAAATAGAGGAGGAAGATGATGGATTTAATGGATAAATGAGTTAGTTAACTCATCTACCACGTGTCATACTCCTATTGGCCTAAAAATCAAATTTTCGCACAAAATACCAAATTCTGCAGATTTTTCATTAATTTTGAAAATTCATACCTAATTGTATAGATATCCAATTGGGGTGATTCCAAAGGATATGAAACCTTTATTGAGTTTAGCTTTAATTAAAAATATAATATTTGGCTAATTTGAAGCTCACTCTTCCCAGAATTTTAATCTTTGAATGTTGTCCCAGAAAATAATTAATTTCGCTGGGCTAACTTCAAAAATTCATTTCTCTTTGTATACAACTCCAAATGACTTATATGACTTATCAAATTAAATCTTGATAAGTATAATTTCATTATGTAAAATTTCATAATTTATGGATACCATTTACCCATCAAAAAAGGTCACACAATCACCACTGCCATACCTGGAATTTCACCGGTGGCAAAATTAGTTTGTGTTCCACTTTACTATATTGTGTGTGACTTCCAATCACTTCATTTTGTTATTCCCCAAGCTCTTTAGCTCACCAATATAATTAATTTTAATATCCAAGGATATAAATAAATTTTTAGAGAATTTAAACATACCTTATAGGGACATTTGCTAAACTGGGGCTTAGCAGTCCACTTGATCCAAGCTTAATCTTATGCCTCTAGTCCCAAAATTTGGGATATTACAGTATATCATCAATAGACTATATAGGACACAGGTAAGCACAGCCTACCATACGGTGGTTATGCGCGCACAAAGGAAGTCATTACCACCACGACTAACAACAAATCACATTGTACAGAACATGGCAATCACTGCATATTAACTTTTACATAAAATATGAGAGATAAAATTACTACCTTATACCTTTCTCTTGACTAGCTAATATGGTCTTTATTTTTGTGGCTCCGGTTGGAAAATATCGAACCCTATAAATTTCAAAGTAGTTACAAATGAGTTATTACTTATTCATACTTTCTCTTGAGATACTCAAATTAACTTTCTGATCAGAAAATTAAGTAATTACCAAAATACCTTTGGGACCCCGCCCAGTATTTTTGTACCTAAAATTACGAATCGGGCCTAGTTTACATATTTTTATGTGTAGAATCCATTTTTGACCTCAGATTAGGCTAATTTCGTCTCAATTACAGTTTTTCCCTTGACAGCCTTAACTTGGGGTTTTAGGGAGCAAAATCATCATTTCACAATCTGGGGATTTTCACTCTTTATACTCTACATGAACCTACAAAATTTTCCCTTCTAAACTTCATGGAGCCATTAGAATCATGGAATTCCAGCACTAACCCCCAATTCTCACTTTGGCCAAAAATTTGAAAATATTAGGAAAAATCATATTTTCATGATTCCAACTCCTAGAACATCTTTTCCATTAATGTATTTACTTGTTTCATCATCCAATCACTAATTGGACATAATCAATGGAAATTTGGGAAGAATTTTCCCTTAGAAAATGGATATCCCAAATTTACAAAAATTACCAGAAACAACAAATAACCAGACAGAGAATCACCAGAACTCGGTTTTCATCAACAATTTCAAAGTTTCATAACATACCTTGCTTGTCCTTCTTCTTTCTCACTTGACCGAAATTCTTCCCTCCTTTCCTTGATTTTAGTTTGTTGGATGGCTAATGCAATGCAATTTGGAGATTAAGAGATTCTACAAGCTAGGGAACAAGAACATGTAGAGATTTTAGCATACTTACCTTGATTTTGCTTCTCGGTCTCTACTCTCTCTTCTTCCTCTTCCTTTTTCCTAGCTCTTTTCTCTTTCTTTTCTCCCTCTCACATGGCCGTCTATGGCCTCTTAAGTAGATGGCAAAAGAGTTCTCTAGAATTAGTGTTGTGTCCCTAAAATATTAATATTTTATTCTAATGGATCATATGTGGCAATTAAAATATATATTTCATTATATAATATTTTTATGTAGATCTACATGTCCATTCCCTCTTTATTTATTCATAGAATTACCAAAATTTATTTATTTATTCAAAATGACCATTTTGCCCTTGCAATATTTCTCATTTTCGCAATACTTGAGAAAATTGGCAGAATTGTCACCAAATTTTGAAAATTCATATCTAACTGTATAGATATTCAATTGGGGTGGTTCTAAAGGTTATGTGACCCTTAGTAAGTATAGGTTTAGGAAAAAATATAATATTTATCCAATTGGAAGCTCACCATTCCCATAAATTTTATTTTTGAATGTTATCTCTGAAAAATGTTGGTTTTGTTGGGCTAAATTCAAAAAAATTCATATCTCCTTGTCTATAACTCCAAAAATTCTATATGACCTACTAAATCAAATCCTATCATGTCTACTTTTATTCTAGAAAGTTTCATAATTGTTTGATATCATTTACTAATTTAAAAATGTCACATAATATGACTGCCTTACCAGAAAATACACTGGCAGCATTACCAACTTGTATACCAATTAACTTTGTTGTGTGCAAAACCTCTAGTTGCTTTGTTTTGTTAGTTAATATGCTCTTAATTCACCATTTTATCCCCCTTAATACCATCAAGGTATAAAGGAATTTTGGTGATTAAAATTTAAGGATATTACATGCAACAAGTTAGTGAAAGTAGCCATTAAGACCCAATCTTATAATAATAATAATAATAGGTCAATAGGTAAATCTCTCTCCTATCAACAAACTATCTATTAAAATATGAATTTCAAGACTAGTATGACTTTATCCAAGTTCTTTAAACAAGATAATCTCTCTCAAGCATCATCTCATTCAATAAATCAACTAAGTGGTGATCAAGCACTTAGAGGCATTAAGCAAAAAATAAAATCAACACAAAATACTTCATTAAATGCAAGAAAAGAGAGAATAACAAAGTCTCAATCCATATAGTGGCTCAAAATACTCCTAGAAGAAAAATGCTTAGCTACTCACAATCTTAGATGCAGAAAATCTATACAATAAAACTGAATCCATAGAAAGCTAACAAGAATAAGGGAAGAAAAGTGACAAAACCCAAGTAGAAACTCCAAAATCTCCCTTGAAGTTATCACCCAAGCTCTAAAAGCTCTTCTCCAAGGTGTCTCATTGCTCCCAATTCGTCTAAGATGTGTAGAACCTCTAATTTTTATCTTAAACCTTCTATAAAAAAACCTAGGAATAAGTTTTAGCAAGTAAAATGCATAACTGAACTTTTATCGTTGGCTTTGGCACACTATCATGTGCTGAAGTAAATGACACAGTAAGTTCAGATCTCATTTGCTACGGCACACATGTCATTGGCTGAAGCATATGACACAGTAAGTTCAGATCTCATTTGCTTCGACACATGTATTGTTGGCTAAAGCCAATAGCACAGTAGCTTCTTCTTGGCCTATGAGCATTCTTTCATCTTTGAGAGCTTGTATGACTTGTCATCTTCCATCTACAAAGAAGAGGACTTCATGAGCTCCTTAAATTTAACAAATAATCCTAATTATATGCATTTAACTCATGATTTAAACTTTTGTTTTGCTCTATCACATTTTCTTCTATATTCTCTTTATGTGCACAATTTATACATAAAAGTAAGTGAAAAGATATGAAAAAGTACTAGAATATTATCGATTTCTATGAGTTAACAGAACCAACATCCCCTAGATCAACGGATCCCTGTGTGACAGCATCACATACAGTACTGGACACCCAACAGGTAGCAGTAGAGTATTGGTGACACCCTGAAAGTAGGTTCGAGTTAAGCCAGTATACGGTCCGCAGCCGTGACACTTTTAGGATGTTATAAAACCCAACCTTACAAGTCAATTTCATATGGTCTTAAAAGAACTTTTTCTAGTAGTAAATGTTGATGGAAAGCATTTGGTTCAAAAAAATAAAAGTATAGTGACTTCACTACTTTACTATGCATACTTACATACAAAGGTTACAGCTTGCAATAAATTGGCAATTGAGGTCTTCACATTACTAAAGAGTCCAGGTAGAAATGTTGTGAATGACTTGTGAGGGGACATTTGGAAATAAAAAGGCAAAAGCAAGCATCCCTGTGAGGCTTTTCTTTGTTTTCTTTGGCTCTCTACTTTTCTCAAGTAAATTTTGCCTCCTTCCGTCCTTTTGTCTTCTTCTCTCTTCGATTGTTCTTCTCATATCAAATTTTAAATTTTGCATTTTTTTCTTGTTTTTCTTTTCAAGGATGTCCTTTAAAGAAACTTCAATCTCTTTTGCTAGCACAATGACAAAAGGGCACCTAAACAATTTGAAGCAGTTCAATTGTCTACATTTTGGTGGCATCCAACAGATTTTAGATACCTTTATCCATGAATCTAGAAAACTAATAAAAATGGGTTCAATACTTGTTTTGACTGATTTAAAATAAATCATTCTATTACTTTTATGTGTTTCCACTGCTCTAATTTTTGAAGGGTTAAGCACCCTATTCCATTCTTTTTAATCTTTTAGATCCTCATCTTGTTTTTGAAGGCTCAATGATCTTCCATGTTCATGAAGAATGAAGTTTTCTTTCTCCTGATATGAGAGCATTTAAATGTTATCTATTCTGCAAGCCTTATATTGTCATCTTTATTGTCAAACTATCTTATATAATTTTTGTGTAAACTATAGTTCTCTAGTTATACTTCTTTCTTATGTATACATTACTATAGAATCGTCAATATATAAAGGTTATTATCGACCATAAATCTATTAGAAATTATGCCCTAAGGGCCAATCATTGTACTTTACACATTATTATTCAATGAATTTCTCCATTTAGTTATCACATAATTCACATGTTCACTGTGATAACTGTATCCTTGGATAAATCATAATGATTGTCCTAAATGTCCCTAGTCGGTCATCTATACGGGAGTAAAGATGAAATAAGATCAGTATGACTTTGATAAGGTATGGGGATAGGAATTAAAGTCTTAGGCACTTGTAGGAGTACAAGATGCTGAATCGACCTACTATGAGAAAGCTTTATAGATCAAGTCATAAGCTTATCTCATGTATAACCACGTCACAATACCCTTTAACCTGAGATCATCATGGATTCTTACATGAGAGTTACTAAGCTTTGACTTAGTCAAAAGTCACCTTTAACCGGGTGATGATAAAGGCTACAATCAAGCTTAGTGGTTTTCATGCAGAGGAATGTGAATGGTCAAGATAGAATTTGTCCCTCAAATTAGTAGAGAGATATTACTGGGCCCCTCGATGAGTGAGTCTGAGAAATGTATGGCCATACTATAATGGAAAGGAGTTTCCATTTTTATAGTCAGACTACTCAGGGATTGAGAAAGTAATGGACATGAATAGCAGGATGACATTCTCTATGCCTCATCCTTGACCGAAATATCGTGTGACAAAAGGGATGTGATATAGTTATATGGCAGGTTGTATCGTATTGTCGATCCTCATATGAATTGGGTAGTTATAATGTCTTGCTAGAAGCCACTTACGACTTGTGGATTAGTATAGTCATTAGCCCACTGCCAACTTCGTATATATTATATGATGATATTATTATATTGTGTATATATAAAGATATTATATGATAATATCTCATATTTAATTTATGAAGATAAATTAAATTCCATTGGCTCTTTATTCTAATTAAATAAATAGGTTAAATTAAAATTGTTGGACAGATTTAATTAAACAAGATTTATTTAATTAACTTATCAAAATAATTAAGTGTTAATTGATATGATAAGGATTTTGAAATTAATTAAGATTAATTTTAAAAATCCAATATCCATCATAAAATAGATAACCCTAACTAGTTATTAAAAGGTGAGAGCTAGGGTTTTCAATAGATGATGAAAAAATAGAGAGCCACAAGAAAACCCTAGAAGGATATTGGAGGCGCTAGCACGCTGCTGGTGTTAGGTCATGTTCGTGTGGATACCAGTAGAGGGAGCTGATCTAAGTAGTTGGCTCCTCAAGATCAAAAAGCAAAAACTCAGAAAGGTATGACTCTTTCCAACTCAATTTAAATGCCGTTGATAGATCCGTAATTGGGATTGGTAAACTTTTGCAATTTTAATGTGCCTACCAATCCCAACAAAATCACGGTTCAAAACAGTCATATATGTGGGTGCTATATATGCTCGCCATAGATACAATACAATTTTAATATGACACACATTATGTATTGAGGCATGTTGAGGCAATGATATGTGGATTGATGTGATAATAATTAACGAACGCATGTAAAAGACAGTCATAATATATGATAATGCTTGCATAACACATAGCAGTTTTACTTTAACAACCATTATATTTATGTTAACATATATAATGATAACATTATATATTTATAGTAATGCTAATGGCTTTATTTAAACAACCATTGTATATAGTTGAAATAAATAACGGTTGTTAGTTAACAATTGTAATGTATTGAAGCTAAATTGTTTTTATAAAAATTTGGGGGTTCTGCTTTCAATATCCCCTTACATATACATTCATATATAAAAAATCAGAATATATATTTAAAGTCATTCATATACAGAAAAATAGAACCAATTAGAACATATTTATAGTTATTCGTTTACATGTATATACTATTAAAACCAAAAAGTTAAAACAAACAAATTAGTATCTATAAATTTACAATCATTCGAAGGTATCCATGTCCCTTTGATATGATGTTGCAAAGATATCACCAACTCTTTAGCTAGTTCTTCCATTTGGGACTGGTTAAACCTCATGAAGGATGTATTAAAATATTATGCACAAAAGAAAACAATAGCTGGTACATATTGTAATATATAGCTAACAATATATATATATGAATGAATTCAGCATATAATATGCCTTATTTGGATCAATATTTTTAGGACTATACATGATTATGTCCTTCACAATCTGTATCATGCATTACACATAATCGTTGCTCTTGTCTGATTGCTTTAGGCATTATAAAGAAATTAGAGGAAACATTTGTCAATCAATCATATATATGAACTATATTTGTGCTTCAATTTAATATTATGGTTATTGGTGAATAATATATATATCTTTGGATTCAGGTATTTAAACATGCATTTGAAACAGCTAGCATTGAAGTTGCATGTGCTACAATTGAGACCATTTTGTGTGATGTAATTGTACATCACTCTAAGCAGAAACAATAAAAAATTATATATATAGCAACATGCAAACTAAATTGAAATATAAGAGAAGATGAATGTATAACTTACTGGCCTGGTTGAATGTCTTCAGCATGTATATTCTCATCTATGGAACCCCATTAAGAGACTCATTACCAAATCTTTTTACGTAATGGATTTAGTACTATCAACATTCAATGTCCCATAAGTATAATGATAGATCACACCATCAAGACAATTACAACAATAAAAACTAATTTAAATAGATTTAATGTTGTACCCAGCCTTAAATGTAAGATACCAAGAAGTATCCCTTTTGTCTGCACCCCCTAATGAATTCACCTCCTAGAAACCTTACTTGAGATTGTTTTACATCTTCCTTCATGCCCTTAGCCTGGTTCTTGACATTGTTAGGGGATGGATTTGATCTTGCCCTAATGGCTACTTGGGAGGATGTAAGTATGGTCCAAATGCTTGAAATACCACAACCAACATATCAAAATATAATCAAAGTTTTAAGTAGCCAACTATTTAATCATAGTTGAAGAAATATCTCATAAAGAAGTTGACAGAGCTTTTACATGCTATCTCCTTGTTCAAGACCTTAGAAACAAGCTCTTGGCTTACAAATTCCTCTTACTCAGGTAGGTCAAAGACCTCTATATCAAATTTGATCATTGGAAACAAGTTTGAATTTCAAAGAAAAGAACTTGTTAGCAAACTCTTGGAGGGACTTCTGAGCATATTGAGAGAATGACTTCTTCCCAGATTGATCAATGGGGCAGAATGATTCCGTGTCTTGGACTAAATAGGGGTCTCAAACTAATTGGCTTGGATTCAATAGGGGACTTGGACTGACTGACGGTCTTGGATTGAGTAAGGGGCTTAGATTGATTGGCGGACTTGGATTTGGTGGGCAACTCCTTTTGAGTAGTGGACTTCTTGGTCAGCATGCATATTTGATGTATACATCGAGGCCATACAACGTAGCTGCCCATAGCCCCTCCCACTATATCTATGTCTTTGGTAGCCACAAAGAGCGGATAGCTGGAGCCAATGTTGGCATTAATTTGTATCTTCATATGCTCAGGAGGCATAAGCTCGTTATGAATCATGTTATCATCTGATTGGTTGAAAATTTGGCCCCTTGCAATTGCATGACATTAAGGGCTATCGGCAAAACATTCAACTATTGCCAATCCCTCAAGTAGATCATGGCTTGAAAATATGCGGCTGCCTCTAGAAATTGGGCTGTCATTTCCCCCTTACTGCTTTATACAATGCTCTTTCATCAACTCTTGCATGAGAAATAAGTTTTATTGTTTTTTGCTTTTAGAATAAAAAAACTATTTTTTAGACAAAAATATTTACAAGTTGACCAAAATTTTGAGAAATACTACCATGAAAATAATTCCTTGAAAGATCAATCTAATTTAGTTTTCAAGACGTGCCATCCAAGTAGACATTTGTTGCCATCAAATTTGTTACTCGTCATCTGTTGGCCAAAAAAAAAAAGTTGTTACTCATCATACTGAACAGGTCCTCCATACAAAAGGAAAAGGAAAGGGAATAATTTTCCAACAACAAGTTGCAAATGAATCCATAAATGGTTAGAATAAATTAAAATCTTACATGTTGTTGTCCATCCCCGTTATCAAAGCATAGGGTATGTAAGAATTGAACTATATTAATCATAGCTAGTAAATCGTTAATTATGAAGCCCATTCACAAAACTAAGTTAATCATTATATGAGATATCTCTTTTAAGCCTCATAATCAATACATATAAGGAGTAAAATGTAAAGACCCGCCTCATATATCCCTTATTACTGATCTTACTCAGAGTAGCAATGCGTAGTTTAGTGGGCACACAGGAATAGCATGAATATACTAATAATATTAATACAATATTGCTTGATTATAATACAAAATTTTCCCCACCAGGGGTTTACACAATATTTACAGACCTTAATAACTAAAAGGCCTTCAAACAACCAGCAACATTCCTCTTCGTGCATACATCTTTTCTGATCTCAGCACATTTCCAATGCTCACCTGTCTGAATGGTTGGTTGGGAGGAGTGAGATTCGAGAGAATCTCAGTAGCAAACATTACCACTATGCATACCAGATATATATGAATTCATGACATGCTTGCCTATACTATTTCATGCCAACATAATGACATGCTGCATGCTCGATGTTATGACATACATATGGCCATTGCACAAATATAACAGAGCTTCAACCAACCATACATGTTTCACATAAATAGGCAAAGCAGTCACATAATCAATGCAAAACATAAATATCACATACATACAGAAAAGGTAAGTTCACTACCTTTCGGACTTATGTCCTTCTCTTCTTGTCCGTTGATCCGCCAACCATTGCTTCTTCTTTTATCACTTCATGGCCCTAGGCAAGTGATAACATCATTAGAGCCATGAAAAGTGAATACCCAATGGCCCACAATAGCCCTATAGGCTAACTTTCACCCTTGGAGTTCATTCCAATTATATTTGGCCAATTTCTTACTTAAATTCGCATGGTACTCAATCTACCAGCATTTTTGACCAAAATTTGGAAAATCATAATTAATTCTATAGAACTTCAATTGAGGTGTTTCAAAGCTCTATTTGAAGCCCTTTAAGTTTATTTTTACATAAAAATACTTTGGAATGACTATTATTGTCATAATTTTCCCACAAAGTCGGCAAACAGGCACTGTTTCAGATTTCATTCTAGAAACAAGGCACAACTTCAAAAATTTATATCTCAAAGCATACTTGTCCAATTAACCATTATGACCTATAAAATTAAAGGTCTATGTCTCTACTTTTAGACTGGAAATATTCAATGTCATTGATTAACATTTGATCACTCAAAAACCCGTTAAAATGACACTGCCTCCAGAAAACGAATTTCACAGCATCTACTCCACAACTTTCAAAAATTCCAAATTCATATACAAGCATCCAAAAATCATGAATACTTGTATACCTACACAATTTTTCCTTATAAATCCAATGAAAGCATCAAAATTATAAAATTCTCACTCCTTCATCACGTTCTGTTCAGACCAGAAAATTAGAGTTTTCTACAACAATTCACCAAAACAGAATTTTGTCCAACAACTTGGTCCAATATCATCATAAATCATAATCTAACCATAAGCACATGATTAAACTATGATTAAACCACTAAAACAGAACTTGGTCAAAAACGAAAAGTACCCAACCCCACAAAAACTCATCCAAGTAACAAATCAATCGGTTAAAAAGGAAGCTTACGCTTACCTCTACCCGTTTCCACAAACGATTCCGAATTCCGGCAACACTCCGGCCGGTGAGACGACGCCAACCACCTCCAAATGAGAATCTAAAACTATAGAAATGAAGCTCTCGATGAGTAGAAGAAGTTTCCTGAAGGGTACTTTGAGAGAGGATGCCGTTTCGGCAGTGTTTCGAAGGAAAGAATTTTCTCTCTCCTCTCCCTCCATTTCCCTGCACTCTTTCTCTCTCTTCTTTCAGATTTTTCTCCGTGAAAGTGCTGAGGAAGATGATGATTTAATGATTAAATGGGGTGTTAATTAGCTTTGCCACGTGTCACAAGCTCATTGGGCCAAATAATGAATTTTTGCATAAAATACCAAATTTTAAAGATTTTTCATTAATTTTGAAAATTCATATCTAATTGTACAAATGTCCAATTGGAGTAATTCTAAAGGATATGTGACCCTTATTAAGTCTAGTTTTAAGAAAAAATATAAACTTTGGCCAATTGGAAGCTCATTCTTTCTAGAATTTTAATATTTGAATGTTGTCCTAGAAAATAATTAATTTAGCTGGGCCAACTTCAAAAATTCATTTCTTTTTGTGAACAACTTTAAATGACTCATATGACCTATCAAATTGAAGCTTGATAAGTCTACTTTCATTCTAGAAAGTTTCACAATTTTTTATCATCATTTACCTATCAAAACACATCACACAATCTTTACTGCCATACCGAAAATTTCACCTGTAGCAAAATTATTTTGTGTTCCACTCCACTATATTATGTGTGACTGCTAATTGCTTTATTTTGTTATTCCCCAAGCTCTTTAGCTCACCAATATAATTGATTTTAATATCCAAGGATATAAAGAAATTTTAGGAAATAGTACTATGTCTCACTACGACATTTACCAAACAAGGGTCTAGTAGTCCCTTTTATTCCACGCTAAATCTTCAGCCTTTAGTCCCAAAATTCGGGATATTATAGCTCGGTGCAAGTAGCTACCAGGTTCTCGTTAAGGCACTACTTACCCCAGATAGTGGCCTCGAGACTTGGGGAGGCCCCTTCGGGGATAGGTGGTTTGGGGAGCCACTGAAGTATGCCGCACTCTTAGGCGAGGTTGCGGGGAGTGTGGGTCGGACCACTGTCAGGCCAGGTTGCGGGTGGTGGGCCCCGCAACCTAGCCTGAGAGTGTGGCAAGCTTCAGGAATTCCCTAAGTTCCCTATCCCCGAAGGGGCCTCCCCAGATTGGCTAGTTTGATCTGAAAACCATGGGTATTAAAAAAATATGATATTTATTGGAGAGGACCATAAAAACCATGGGTATTTAAACCGACCCAGATTGGCCAGTTTGATCTGAAAACCATAGAACCAGTCTCATAATTGGTCCGGTTTGACCTTGTTCAATATTTTTTAAATTTTAAAAGTTGATTTAATTCAATTTTTATCTTATTCAGAATTCATATTAATAACCTTAAAAATGAAATCTTTACTTTCTCACCGGCCTCTCCCTAAGTTAGTTTCAGTTTAACTCTGATCTGATCCATTGACTTTTGACCTATTACTTCAACTAGTTCAATGCCAGTTCAGGTTTACTAATCTTCATAAAAACTATAATTATATAGATACGACCAAATAATATAATATAAATTTAAAAATATTAAATTGCCCCTAATCAAATCTCTAACATTTTCTCATACATTGTGAATTTAAATACCAAAAAATAAAAACCACTACCCGTGTCTTTTAATTCCAATTTTTTACTTTTTGTCATGAAGATCCATACCCATATCATGTATTAATATCAGCACTTATCCATTTATATCATCAAGTTTTTTATGTGGTTTATATTATTAGCATGATATCATTTGATAAAAAAAATATTATTAACATGTGAGATATCAATTAAACACTCTTCACCAAGGAAAAAATAAAATCAACCCATATCTTATCAAAAGTTTTTGGTAAGATCAAGTGATAAAAATATAATATTATGTAAATATTATCAAAATTCAAACAACCTAATATAATAATAATAATTTGATATGATCCCACTGTGAAAATCCTATATAAAACTACCTAAAATAAAAAAGTTCTAAATCAGGTTGGTAAATTCTACAAATCCTGACTTAATTAGGGATTTTAAAATATCGATAAAATGACTTTGATGCACTCTCCCCTCTTAAAAGACTTTTATTGCTCTATGACTTTATTGATTTATATATCACCATTAATATACAATAAAACAAAATATAATTTGCTAAATCAAATAAATTTTTTTAAGTTCTATAAGCTAAGGGTCATGAAGAATAATTCAAGGAAAAAAATGGAAAGCCTATCAATTAAATGACTAAATGATTCCGTTGAAAAATCAATTAATTTATATTACTAATAAAAAATAAATGTGATTTTTTAAAAAAATAATGTAGTTATTTTTATCAAGCGGAACAAAACAAGAAGGAACGCACAACACATATCAAATTCAGTTTGCAAAAATGCCAATGGGAATAAAAGTTACTTTCACTAACCACTACAAAAAAACATCAAATTAGTGATGAAATTTAGCGGTGGAAATTCCGTCACTTATCAACATAGCAACGGAACCATATTAGCAATGAAATTAGTGACGGAATTTGTTGTGTCAATAAAAAGACCGTTACGAATTGATTATCAATGAAATTTTGAATTCCATCGCTAATTAGAAACGAAATTTACGGACAGAATTTCCATCACTAATTAGACGGAATTTAGCGATTTTTCCATTGCTAATTAGCCACGGAAATTCCATTCTTAAATTTTGTCTCTAATTAGCGATGGAAAATTCCGTCGCTAAATTCGATGAAAAATTCCATCTCTAAATTCTGTCTCCAATTAGCGATGGAATTTTCCGTCCCTAATTCATCGCTAAATATTTTTTTATATATAATTTAAATTGCCACATGTGCCACATGTACACCACGAGCCTCTACATGTCCCTTGTCAGAGGCTGTCACGTGTACTAATCAGACACCACCACCTCACCTTTGGGTGTTACGTGTCCCGGTCAATCACCACATGTCACCCTCCATCGCACGCCACATGTCCAAGTCATAAATTGATTACATTTTGTGACCAAGTTAGGATTCGAAGCTATGACCTCTCACACGTGTGCTAGTGTCTTTGCCAGTTGAGCTAAAAAGAACTTGTGAAATTTAAATGCAAAATCACACACACACACACATTCACACACACATACATATGTACTTGCATACGTACGTGCGCGCACGCGCATACATATATATATATATATTATTGAATATTTCAATTTAGTTTTCTTATTTTATTTTATATAAATATTCTACCTAAATTTTTATTATTAATATCTTTTTTATTTATTTTATTTTATATTTTATCTTTTTTTGTATTTATAAAATTTTCATTTTATTTGTATATAATATATTTTTAAAAATTCAAAATATTATATTATAATTTTAATTTCAAAAATAAATTTTAATAAATAAATTTTATTTATTTATTTTAATATTATATTATAAATTTAAAATAATTTAAAATTTAAATTATTTAAAAATTTTATAATTTTGAAAAAAAATCTAATTATTGGAAAAAGTTAGCTATTAGTGACAGAAATTATAGACAAAATTTACCAACAGAATGCTAATCTATCACTAATTTAGGGACAGAAAAAGTCTGTCTCTAAATTCCGTCGCTAATTTTTAATAACAAAATTAGGGATGGAAATTAGCGACAAAATGTAATTCCATCGCTAATCTGTCGCTAATTTAGTGATTGAAATATTCCGTCTCCAAATTCTGTCACTAATTTTTAGTAATGGAATTAGAGACGGATTAGTGACTGAATTTAGCGACGGAATTACATTGTGTCATTAATTAGTGACGGAAAAATTCTATCCCTAAATTCTATCGCTAATTTTTAATGACGGAATTAGAGATAGATTAGTGAGTTAATTTAGTGACGGAATGCTAATCCGTTGCTAATTTAGTGACGGAAAAATTCCGTTGCTAATTTAAGTGATTGAATTTGTGAGGAATTAGTGATTCCATAGCTGAAATCCGTTGCTAATCCGGTGTTTTTTTATAGTAAACGTTAATCTAAAAAATCTAAATAATTTTTCCCAACAGATAAATGTGAGCTTTTTTAAAAAAATAATAATTTAGTTATATTTAAATTTTTAAAATTTTTTTCATTTGTTAATATAAATTATTAATATAAATTATTTCTTTCTAAGTGTAACTTTGATATACTTATAAAGATACTAAATGTACTTCAAATTTCTTTTTTAGGTAAAATGTACTTAAAATTTCATCAAATGCTTTACATATTGAAATATAAAACTTAAAAAAAACTTTATTTTTGAAACAAATGTAGTAAAATTTATACTTAATACTTTTATTAAAACATATTTTTCATGTTGACATACATTATAATTTTTTTTGATGGAGGAACTTTGGCCCACTTCCCACTTGTTCCTGGTATATATCTGGCCATAACATGAACCCAATATCACTAGTCTAGGCGCCCCCAATCAAATTTACCCAAACAACTTTTATGTCTTTGATGAATCCCAGGGAAATTCTTTACACCTTCCATTCTCTGGATAGAACCTAGGAACGGATTGGTGTGCTGCAGATGCCAACCCATCTGCACCTACGTTTCACCAACTCACCTGCACCACATATTTTATTGTTATTATTGGATTCAATGTACCTCTAAACTCACTTATCCAATTCAATGTTGAGAGTACAGTAGAGGAGGGTCTAAGCTTACAGGATGACTGAGTACAAGAGAGAAGAAAAGAAATGTTTTATTTTTTTTTATAAAAAAACTTAGGAATTTTTTATTTTTTTTTATTAAAAAACTTAGGAAGAAATATAGGAAAATTAGTTATGGGAAATTTAGTATTTTTAATTTATCTTTTAATATTTATTCCTTATAAATAATCAGTTTTTATGGTCCTCTCCAATTAATATTATTTTCTTAGTCTTTTATTCTAATTTTCCCAATAATTTTTCGTTGGTCTCCTATTTTTTTGTCGCTGAAGGTGTAAAATAGGAATCATATGAAGATAATACTTTTTATTATTCAAAGCTTATTATTTTAATTTCGGCCTCCTAAGTTTACGGCTCACGTATGAAATAGGGATCCTAGAAAATAACAATATCTTTTTTAAAATAATTTTTCATTATTTTGCTAATCTTGGTCGTAAATAATATCCTTTTTTTAATGTTTTTTATTTAGTATTAATATTAATTATTTTGAATTAAAAAATATATTTTATTATTTTTTAAAATAATGTTTATTTTATTCTTTTTTAAAAAAAATTCAAAAAAAACATAATACTTATCTTGAATTTAAAAATTCAACTTCTTAAACAAAATGTTACCATAAAAAATTCTTTTAATTTCCAATCCGAATTATGTTGAGTTCTAATTTTAGTTTCGTTTACTCATACTAGTAGGGACAAATGGTTGTTTCATTGTCCAGATGTACATAACAATGGGAGATAACATTATCTTGTTTAAATGTTTATTATTTAGTATTAATATTAAATGCGTTCAAATTTTTTAAAAAATAAATCTATTAAAAAGAAAAAATAAAAAACCTGTTTGTTAAGTTAATTTTAGAGAGGTGTTTTCTTTTAAACAAATAATGATTTGTTTTAAAAACTAAAAAGACGTAACTGTTGTAAAAATAAGGAAAATAAAGAGATGAGATGAGGGGAAGAAGAAAGATGAGAGAAAATTGTAGAGATGAAGAGTGGAGAAAAACTCTCATTCATATGGCATTTCTATGTATATTCAACCTTTGTATCAAGCCTCTATTTAAAGGCTCTAAATCCTTTCAAAAGTTACAATATCATAAATAGGAATTAATTTATATTTGTGATACGATATGAAACCATTAGAGCTTATGACCATTAATCATGAAATGGAATCCTAAGAATAAAGGGTTATGGACATTCACTCATATAAAATTTACAACACTCTCGATTGAAAGTCTATACAATTACTCTCGATTGAAAGTCTATACAATTATTTAATGGTCGAATCAGACAGTCTGACTGGTTCAACCATCCACTTGGAAACACAGTGGCTCATTTTTGGTGTTTCAGCTGTTTAAGAAGTTAGGGCATGTTGGGTTGTACAGAACCGGCCTTTAAGGCAAAAGCCAGATTTAAACTGTTACTCGGAATGGTTTTAATGGAGCCGTCTAGGTTGTAAGAGTTTGGGTTTCATGGACAGTAAAAAAGGAAAGAAAGAGAAATACTTACATGAAATAAGCTTGATGAATTTTTTTTTTCTTCTCATTTTTCCCTTCTCACTGTCAAGACGGAGTTGAGATTTGAGACCAACTGGCCAGTAAAGAAGACATCATTATCTCTTCGACCTTGTTTCTTTTGGATTGAAAGTTTACAGTAATAGGAGTAATTTAAAATAATAAAAAAAATAATGGATGCTCTACCCAAAGTGGCGTGTGGATATGAAAAAAGCAAAGTTGTTCATCACGTGTTTTAATGATCTGAAGCTACCTATGATGTTAATCCATTATGCCTACTTTTAGGGTCTGTTTGACGGAGGAAAATGGAGGGGAGGAAAAAATTTTATGAGTTAAATTTTAAAAAATTGGAGAAGTGGTGTCATAAAAGTTTAATAAAGATAAGATGTAAAAATAAAAAAATAATAAAAATTAACTAAAAACTTCCAACCTCACTTCTTCAATTTTTTTAAATCTAAGTCATAAAAATTTTCCCACCCCTCCCTTCCCCTCCAAATCCCTTATACCAAACAGCCCCTTTAAGGGTTTCTTTTTTCCCACGTCAAGGTTATTCTTCATTATTATTATTTTTTAGCACATCCTTTAGGCTTCAATGTTAACTTCAGGTTTTGTGCTGTGACTTGAGTGGAGAATCTTTCTCCCCCCATTTATACATTTTTTTTTTCATTTTTTACTCTATATAATTTAATTTTTTGTTATATAAAATTAATTTACATATTATATATAAAATGACATTTTGCCAAAATATAATTTTTTTTGTTTTTCATTGAAAATCTGGCACAATGAAATACCGGTTGTTAATTAGACTTTTTATGGATTTATTTTTCTTAAATATGTTGTTATATATGTAGATAATTATTTTTTATTTAATTATTATGTCAATGGTTCGTCCGAATGGCTAAACTATTTTGACCTTTGAACTATGACCTGCTGACTTTTGCGGCTTGATCTTCGGTCCAACTTTCCAAACGTTGTGTCCATGATAAATATTGCGCCTCATTAAAAGTTTATTAGGAAAAACCTAATAGGCCAAGAATCTAATGAAGGAAAAAGAGTACACAATACATATTAAAACTATTTCATTAAATACCTTATCAAGAAAACCATGTGGGACAAAACCTTGACTAAGGAAAGGAGTATAAAATGGTCTCTACTCCCTGATGATAATATCATTTTTACTTTCATATGACAACACCACTTTTGGTGTAGTTACTAAATTATAAGTGATGTGTTGTCATCAAATATTTTACTAAAATATATTTCTCTAACATATCTTCTGAATATATAAAAATATCAATATATGTTTTTTATTGATTTATTATAGAAACAGTAATAAAAAAGTATTTTAAAAATCACCAAAATATATTTGCAGACTTGCACACCCATATTCAACTTGTGCTGAACAATTTTAGGGTGTTTTCTGTTTTTGTATTTCTTGTTCTTTATTTTGAAAAATCGGGACCTTGCACGACACTTCTTACCTACTGGCTCAACGAGGGCTTGAGTACTCGCCGTCGCCTCATCCTCCGGTCTCAGTGCTAGGTGCTCGCCATCTTCTATGGTCGTGGGGTTTGATAGAGCTTTGGAGATATAAAATACGAGAGAGCTTGTCTTCAGTTTAGTTCAATTCAGCTATTACATTATGCCTCTTCCACGGAGTTAAAAATTTCCCTGAATGACTGTTTTGAAATATATATCTATTTCCTATTTGCTGTTGTTAATTATGAATGGTAGTTTAGCTGGCATAGCAAGGAGACCATTAACGTTACTCTCCTCTGTCTTGCTGTTGTTACCAATGGTAGTTTGAAATATATATCTATTTCCCATTTGCTGTTGTTATGCTTGAGGTGTTGGAGTCAGAGTTCTGTTAAATGAGAATGCTAACTTGTGATACAGAGTGAAGGCTTTAGTGGAAGAGAACAAAGGATTGGCCCGAGTCTATACTTGTGAAGTGGAAGGCCGGGCAATTAGCCAAGTGTGTTCTGAAGACTAGGGAGGATCATAGAGTCTTCTTGCTGCACAGAAAGATTGAAGATCTTTAGGCACGAATCAATGCATTGGAGAAGAGGAACAACCACGAGCAGCTTCTGGTTAGAGATAATAAAGGACAAGATGATGATGATGATAACAGTGGCTGTCTTGGAAAGAAGGGGAAAAAAAGTAATGGGATTGCATTGGAGATTCAGCTTCATATGCAGAGGCTGAGTCGAAGGTTCAAGTGGAAGGACGATATTGCAGGGAAGGATTGTGAGGTTCTTAAAAGGTCCTAGTTTGTGGAAGAAAGTTGACAACATGGACCTTTTACTCTGTAGAATGAACCCCACCTATGCTTGATTAGACCAATGTTTATCTTAAGATTGACTTTATATACACATTTTGGCTCAAGAATATTAGATATATATGTAGGTTCCTCTTCTGTCTGACTGTGAGATCTTAACCAAGAAGCTGGTCTCTTTTCTTTACGTGTTTATTTTGAAAAGCTGATTGCAGATGAGTTTTCTAGTTTTCATGTTATTGTAAAGCCAAGTGAGGCTATCTCTCGCTGTCTCACTTGTAGATCTTATTATTAGTTCTGCATATCTTGTCGTGTATTGTTTGATGCATATTCCGTATTCTGTATTGTTTAATGAAAAATGAAGTTTTCTTTATCTTGACATGAGGACATTCAAATGTTTATCTGTTCTGCAAGTCTTCCATCGTCATCTTTAATTTGCTGTAAAACTGTCTCATATAATTTGTGGAGACTATAGTTCTGTAGTTCTCTGCTTCTTTCCTGTGTATAGAATCATTATTCATGCTAATCATTGCTTGGACGCTTCATATAATCATCATGTATTTAATGTTGTAAATAATATGTTGGTGTGTCAAAGGAAGAATCCCACATTGCATGGGATTGTGGGGTCCAAGTAATAACAAGTGATTTTGGGCTAGTAAATGGGCCAAAAGGAGGAACAGGCTTACTTACACTACAATGAGCCACCGGAAATATAGTTCAAATCCAGCAATTTTCCCCTCATTGTCTGTGAGTTAAACACAATATCGAGCACTCTCTATAGGAACGAAATATCAATCTAATTAATCCATCAATCTAATAACCATTATGAATTTTCAGTGTTTGTAACCGACGTCTTCAATTACCATCAAGTGTGTTAATGACTATGTGACCACCCATTTAATTGTTTTTATGTGCATTAACTGATGAGTTAATTGTCATTAAATGTGTTTAAGTGTGTCCAATGCCATGACGATCCATGGCCTATAAAAGGGGCTTGAGACCGAAGGTTTGTGGATAGGCTCAAGCCTTTGAGCAACTTCTCTTTCCTCCTCACGTGTTTTGCCTTACTGAGTTCAATTATCTTCCGCAGTTCAGTTCACCCTATTTTGCAGGAAGGGTTCGTTTAATCCTAGAGAGTGCCGCTTCTTATCTGCCGGTAGTTATAAATAGATTTTAAGGACAATATCCTTAGACACGACTCGAATAAACTGTCTTATTTACAGATGATACTGCTGATAGGATCTGCATGGAATTAGAGAGAACTTGAAAGATCCGCTTAATTGTATGATAATTTAGGAGTTGCTGCCAACATTTAATTCGTTTAGCTCTTCTCAGAGATGAATTTGTTGGTACAATTGTATGCCGGCATGACGAGGATGATAATAAGGTCCACATTCTAACTTTAGATGTTTTAGAATCTCATCACCACCACGGAATTGGTAAGTAAGAACTTAAAACTCAAGTTAAATTAAAATTTACTCACACGTAGTACACTATTTCAGTTCAAGAACATATATAGGGCCTGTTTGGGTTAATGTTAGAGAAACACGTTTACTCCTTTAACATACTTACCCCATAATTTACAGAATTCTTCAAAAAAGCAGCTTCTACCCTTAGTCCAAACAGACACAGTCACTTTATATTTAAAATTTTATGTTAACTACTTTGGAGTAAGCTATTAATTGTGCCCATAACAATGACCCTTATATCTTGAGACATTCTTTCTTGTGTTTACCCATCATCTCATGTTCGAGAGGCAGATTTTAAGCCCTTAAGAGGTTTGAGACCAAAAACATAATGCATCAATTTGATTTAATTCCTTTCAAGTTGAATCTTAATAGAGTTTTTCGGTGTTTATTGATGGCTTGTACTAATATGATTCAAGTGAATATATTGAGGGTATGATAGAAGAATGTTAATGCAACATCATGTTAATGTGTGCTTAGAGTATAACATTTCAGAGGTTAATTTCCCTGGATGTGCAGGTTGAAAATGAAGGGTGTAACACCCTACTTCTTCAATCGTTCTGATGAGTTTTACGCAGCAGATCAAACCACTAAGCGATCTTTCTTTGCAAAGTTCTTTCAATTCCCAACCTCAATACAGGATTCGAACCTGTAATTGAGAGTGAGTTTTTCTTAATAGTTTAAAAACTTTGTTTTCAACATCATCATAAAGTGGTTTGCAACTTCTTAGCAACTCATTATTTCTTAATTCCTTGTATAATTACCAGAGTATTTCTTTCCTCGTTCTTAGTTTATACATATACAAATCTAATTAAAATACATAACCAATACATTGCCTTCAATCTTCGATTCTTCTTCGTATTTTCCCCTTGCATATCCTTATGCATTCTTCTCCTGTACTCGTAATACCTATATGGTTGGTAGGAGATTGAGATTTGAGGGAATCTCAGTAGCAAACATACAAACAATGCATGTAAGATGAATGTTAGTGCATAATATGCTTGCCTTACAAAGGCTTATGTTCTCATAATGATATTCTGCATGCTCAATGTTTCGTGCAACATACTTATGGCCATAGTAAAATCAGAAACAGAGTTTTATTCATTGATACATGCTTCACAAAATCAAGCAAAGCAATACAGCAAATCAATACACAACATAAGCATCACATACATTAAAGAAAGTAAGTTTACCACCTTGTAGACTTATGTCCTTCTTCTTGAATTGTTCCCTTTTCTTCCAACCATCGGAGCTTCTTGGAAATTCTTCCATTCCTCTTCTTTCTTGACTTCTCCATGGCCCTAGATACCCAATTACATCATTAGAGCTATGATCGTGAGTCATTAGAAGTGTATACTGTAATACCTTATTTTCAATAGCCACATATACATCAAATGTTTAATTACACATAACCACCATACTCTTACATCAAGTACAAATAGTAGTGTTTTACACTACGATCTTCACTTCACCTTCATATCTCCTCCGATGTATATCTTCCTGTACTCTTCACCTATCTAAATGGTTGGTTGGGAGGAGTGAGATTCGAGAGAATCTCAGTAGCAAACATTACCACTATGCATGTCAGATATATATGAATGCATGACATGCTTGCCTACACTATTTCATGCCAACATAATGACATACTGCATGCTTGATGTTATCACATACATATAGCCATTGTACAAATAGAACAGAGCTTCAACCAATCATACATGTTCCATACAAATAGGCAAAGCAGTCACATAATCAATGCAAGACATACATATCACATACATGCAGAAAAGGTAAGTTCACTATCTCTTGGACTTTATATCCTCCTCTTCTTGTCCCTTGATCCGCCAACCATTACTTCTTCTTTGTCACTTCATAGCCCTAGCTAAGTGATAACATCATTAGAGCCATGAAAAGTGAATACCCAATGACCCACATTAGCCCTATAGGCTTACTTTCACCCTTAGAGTTTATACCAATTACATTGGTGCCCTTAAGTCTTAATTTTGCATAAGACATAAAGCTGGCATATTTTTCACCAAAATTTGAAAATTCACAATTAATTCTATAGAACTCCAATTGAGGTGGTTCAAAATTATATTTGAAGCCCTTTAAGTTTAGCTTTATATAAAAATACTTTGGTATAATTATTATTATCATAAGTTTCCCAGAAATTCGGCAAACAGACACTATTCTAGATTTCATTCCAGAAACAGGGCACAACGTCAAAAATTCATATCTCCTTGCATACTTGTCCAAAAATTACGAAATACCCACCAAATTAAAGCTATACATGTCTAATTTAAGTCTGAAAAATTTCCGAATTTTCAGACCAGATTTGCCATATAAAACAGCTTGAACAACGTCACTGTTCAAACAAGGCAGAATCAACAACATGAACAACCCTATTTCATAAATTCCTAAATTCATACACAAGCATCCAAAAATCATAAACACTTGTATACCTACAGAATTTTGCCTCCTAAAGACAATGGAAGCATCAAAATCATCAAATTCCAACTCCTCCTATACGAAACAGTACAGGGCAGATCTAAGGATTCCCGAAAATAGTTTGTTGTTTTCTCATTTTCTCTTACCTAATCACTTCCTTGATACTCCTAATCAAGTGATTAGATATTTAAACACTCATTGGACATCATTTAGCCATTAAAAAATCCTTTAAAACTAGCCATGAACAGTACCCAACTTCCAATTTACTCATCCAAACAACAAATCAATCGGTTAAAAAGAAAGCTTACGCTTACCTCTACCCATTTCCGCAAACGGTTCGGAATTCCAGCAACACTTTGGCCGGTGAGATGTCATCAACCACCACCAAATGAAAATCCAAAACCGTAGAAATGAAGCTCGTGATGAGTAGAAGTTTCTTGAAGGGTACTTTGAGAGAGGATGCCGTTTCGGCAGTATTTCGTAGGTTGGAATTTTCTCTCTCCTCTCCCTCTATTTCTCATCCGATCACTCTCTCTCTCTTTTCTGGTTTTCTGCGTGAAATGGAGGAGGAAGATGATGGGTTTAATGGATAAATGAGTCAGCTAACTCATCTGCCACGTGTCATACTCCTATTGGCCCAAAAAATCAAATTTTCGTACAAAATACCAAATTCTGCAAATTTTTCATTAACCTTAAAAATTTATATCTAATTGTACAAATGTCCAATTGGGGTGGTTCTAATAGCTATGCGACCCTTATTGAGTCTATTTTTAACGAAAAATATAAAATTTGGACAATTGGAATCTCATTATTCTCAAAATTTTAATCCTTAAATGCTGTCCCAGAAAATAATTAATTTCGCTGGGCTAAATTCAAAAATTCATTTCTCTTTGTGTACAACTCCAAATGAATTATATGACCTATCCAATTAAATCTTGATAAGTCTACTTTTAGTCTGAAAAGTTTCATAATTTTTCACCATCATTTACCAATCGAAACATGTCACACAATCATCACTGCCATACCAGGAACTTCACCGGTAGCAAAATTACTTTGTGTTCCACTTTACTATATTGGGTGTGACTTCCAATCACTTCATTTTGTTATTCCCTGAGCTCTTTAGCTCAACACTATAATTTATTTTAATATCCAAGGATATAAAAGAATTTTAGGAAATAATACTATGTCTCACTATGACATTTACCAAACAAGGGTCTAGTAGTCCTCTTAATCTAGGCTTAATCTCAAGCCTCTTGTCCCAAAATTTGGGATATCACATATACTAAGGCCCAAGAAGCTATGAAGGACTACATAGGTCAATTTTCTACAAAAATATGAAATTATTGAATTTGGGAGTTTTGGTTACGGCAAAAAATGGCTGGCCGCGGCCAAAATCAGGTCAGAGACTTTTTGGCCGCGGCCAAGAACCTTTGGCTGCGGCCAAGAATCTGAACAACATATTTTCTCCTTTCTTGATTCTTGGCCGTAATTATAAAAATCATAACTAATTCCAAAAAAATTGAAATGAGGTGTTTCCAAGTTCTATAGAAACCTCTTTGAGTATAATTTAAGGTAAAAATATGGTCACAAGCTAAATCAACTCATATAATCACAGAGATCCATTCAATTGGATGCTACCCTAGAATTGTCCAAATTCACATGACCAGATTTTGAAAACTCATAACATCTAACATACTTGTCTAAATCTTTCATATTACATATCATTTTAAAGCTTATCATGTATACTTTAAGTTTGGAAAGTTTCATTATCATTGGACAATATTAACCACTCAAAACACATCACAAATACACTGCCTCCATAAGGCAGATTTCACAACATGCACCCTTTAACTTCTAAAACTTCAAAATTCATATACAAGTATCCAAAATTCATGAACACTTGCATACCTACACAATTTTGCCTCCTAAATCCAATGGAAGTATCAAAATCATCAAATTCTCATCCCATCAACACGTCACATACAGAACAGAAAACTAAAAATCAGAGTACCCCGAAAGAGTTTGTCAGTTTCTTGTTTTCTTTGGCTTAATCGCTTCCTCTCTATTTCTAATCAAATGATTAGCTATTTAAACACTCATTAGACATGATTTACCAATTGAAAACACCAATTAAAACTAAAATATGAACAGTACCCAACTTCCTCTATACTCATCTAAACGACAAACCAATCAGTTAAAAAGGAAGCTTACGCTTACCTCTACTCATTTCTGCAAACGGTTTAGAATTATGGCAACACTCCGGCTGGTGAGACAGTGCCAAACACCTCCAAATTAAAATCTAAAACTATAAAAATGAAGCTTACGATGAGTAGAAGAAGTTTCCTGAAGGGTACTTTGAGAGAGGACGCCGTTTCGATAGTGTTTCGACACCTCAAAGTTTCTCTCTCTTCATTTCTCCATTTTCGTTCTGCTTCATTCTCGCTCTTCTGGTCTGATTTTTGCATGAAAATGCTAAGGAAGATGATGATTTAATGATTAAATGGGGTGTTAATAGCTTTGCCACATGTCAGCTTTTGATTCGCCCAAAAATTGAATTTTCACATATAATATCCAATCTGGCAGAATTTTCATTAAACTTTGAAAATTCATATCTAATTTTCCAAATCAATAAATTGGGGTGGTTCTAAAGGCTATGTGACCCTAATTGAGTCTAGTTTTAAGAAAAAATATAACCTTTAGTCAATTGGAAGCTCACTCTTCCCAGAATCTTAATCTTTGAGTGTTGCCCTAGAAAATAGTCAATTTCAATGGGCTAACTTCAAAAATTCATTTCTCTTTGTGTAGAACTCCAAATGACTCATATGACCTATCAAATTAAATATTGATAAGTCTACTTTTATTCTGAAAAGTTTCATAATATTTTGGACATCATTTTCCCCTTAAAATATGCCACACAACCACGACTACCACATCAGGAATTTCACCAATAATAACAATACTTTGTATTCCACCTCACTATGTTGTGTGTGACTTCCAATCACTTCACTTTGTTATTCCCCGAGCTCTTTAGCTCACCAATATAATTCTTTTTAATGTCCAAGGATATAAAGGAATTTTAGGGAATTTAAACATGTCTC
Organism: Albizia julibrissin; assembly: GCA_037074505.1. Lineage (NCBI taxonomy): Eukaryota > Viridiplantae > Streptophyta > Magnoliopsida > Fabales > Fabaceae > Albizia > Albizia julibrissin. The sequence continues at coordinate 53,739,441 of CM073477.1, read as the reverse complement.
ATAGGTACATTTGCTAAACTGAGGTCTAATAGTCTACTTAATTTAGGCTTATTCTCTAGCCTTTAGTCCCAAAGTTTGGGATATTACAAAGGGGCCATTAAATTAAGGGATTTAGGGTCTGTTTGGTATGAGGGAATGGGAGGGAGGGGGGGAAATGGGGGAATTTTGCTTTCCTCCCCTTATTTGGATAACTAAAAATTTGAGGAGGGGAGGGACAATTTTCTAAAATTCTCCCTCCCCTCCCCTCCTAATCCTCCCCTCTAAAATTGGGGGAATTTGGAAGGAAATGTTAATTTTTGAGCTTAAATGGACTAATATGTCCATACCATTTTAAAATATTCCCACAATACCCTTCTCATTATTTAATTACAAAATTATAATTTTATATAGTAAATGCTATTTATAATTATATTTATTTAATTTTTATAATTATAAAATTATAATTTTATGTATTAAATTCCTTATAAATTATATTTTATTAAATATGTTAGAAATTTATTAATTACAAATTAAATGAAATAAGAGAAAAGTTGTCCATATAAAAATATTTCTCCTCCCCTCTCCTGCTATACCAAACATGATACTACTAAAATCCCTCTCATTCCCTCTCTTTTTGTCAACCCAAACAAGGTAAAAGAAAATCCCTCTCAAACCCTCCATTCCCCTCCCCTCCATTAAAATCTTTCCCCTCCCCTCCTATCCATTAAGCCAAACATAGCCTTAAAGTTAAGGTTCTTCACCTGTAGAAGGAGATGGACCTTAATATGGTCAGATTTTAGAATTGTTGGTTCATACATTATGTATGTGTGTGTGTTATAGAATGCAATGAATTAAATGGACCTATAATATTGTGACAAAATATTTTGTAAAAAGGCCTATTTATTCTGTCATTCAATAACATTAAAAATATGGATATAAATGTGAACAATTAATCTAGAACAAAAAAATCATTCTGTGTGACCAAAAATCAATACATATAAGGATCAAAAAATTTGTTCAAGTCACTTGTCTCAGATTCATTGAAGCCTTGGATGTCTACCTTGAGTTCATAGTCTCTCCAGCACCTGGTGCGAAAACCAAATCTCTCTTCCACCTTCATCCTCTTCACTTCCTTTCCATATTCAAACTGTAATCAATATTTTCAAATTCACTTAATTATAATATGATAAGACGCATCATAATAAGAGTGTATATATTTATAGCTTAAGAAGAAGTTAATTAGTGAATTACACGCCCTATTTCAATTAATACTCACTTATTACTTGATATTATATGCCTCCCAGACTTCACACTCAAAACGAAGAAAGGTTTATTATTCAGAGTTACTAAGGTTCTTATTGATAGAGGTATCTATCTTGATAATGAGATTCAAATCCACATACTTATGAGATAATGTTGTATTCTTATCGACCAACCCTAGTTGGTATTTATGGTAGCTAGCTTTTTAATAAAAAAAGCGAAGTGATATAATTAATATGCTCACACAAACAAAAGTATCACATCATGTTTAAGGCTCATAATTAGGTAGGTATCTGTGAGTTCGATAAATTAAAACATACCTTCAATGTGCCAATAATGATTTTGTCACGCACAGATAATGTCAATGTCAAAGGTTTAGGCACCAACCAAAGCAACCCTCAATAATTTTCATTACATCACAGTTTGGCATTCCCACTAATATTTCAGCTTTCATAAACTTCAAATTTCACAATGGAAATGGATTATTTTGAGACACATGGTCTATTAGGAAGATCAAACCCTACAAATTAAATCAAATGACAACATACAAACTTAATAATCTAATAAATTAAATAGTAGTTAAAATGGCATATGAAAGATAAAACAAGTACCTTTACTTTGGCTGAAGTAATAGTGATGTCTTGGATGTGATCAAGGCAGGAAAGAAATTGGTTTATTTCATCAAACCGTAAGATAGGATCTATGTCGCAATGTGGCAATTTAATTTTGGGACTGCATTTGGTCGATAAAATGGTCATTGGATAAACTTGCATGCTTCCATCATAGTATAATTTGAGCAAGTTTGGTGCATCAATAATGATCTCTTTTAAATCATAGCATCTCTTCAACGACAATATCTCTAGTTTGTCATTTTTCAAAACTATCTTCCTGAAGGAAATACATTCACTTATTATCAGCTCCTTCAAAACTCCTAAGTTTGATATTATGTCGTTCACCCACTCGTCTGTTACGACTACTCTTTCAAAATTCAAGATAGTGAGACCCACACATGCTGAGATATTCATTGTAAGTCTTCTGTTTTGAGAAGGGTTAATACTAAAGCCAAAACCTTAAGTTTAGATTACAGACGTCCCATATCTTCAACTCCTTAAGTTTAGGATTTTGAATCCTAAAGTTCATAGGCAATGGACAATAATTAATGTACAAAGTATCAGTGACTGGTATCATTAGGTTATTCTTTGCGATCTTTACACGATAAAGGGACATAGATTTTATGGATACATAAGCAGGAAGGTCAAACTCACATGGGTGGAAACCTAGGCCGCACACTAAATGGATTAGATTCTTTAGATTCTTTGCCTTGGGTACGTGAACACCATCTAACCTATCACAATATTTGATATCAATCTCTTCAACAAACAAATATTATACGTGTAATATCCCAAATTTTGGGACAAAAAGCTTGAGATTAAGCCTAGATCAAGTGGACTGCTAAGCCCCGGTTTAGTAAATGTCCCTATGAGGCATGTTTAAAATTCAAAAAATTCCTTTATATCTTTGGATATTAAAATGAATTATATTGGTGTGCTAAAGAGCTTGGGGAATAACAAAATGAAGTGATTGGAAGTCACACACAATATAGTAAAGTGGAACACAAAGTAATTTTGCTACTAGTGAAATTCCTGGTATGGTAGTGATGATTGTGTGACATGTTTCGATGGGTAAATGATGGTGAAAAATTATGAAACTTTCTAGAATGAAATTATAATTATCAAGGTTTAATTGGATAGGTCATATAAGTCATTTGGATCTGTACATAAAGAGAAATAAATTTTTGAAGTTAGCCCATAGAAATTAACTATTTTCTGGGGCAGCATCCAAAGATTGAAATTATGGGAAGAGTGAACTTCCAATTGATTAAGTATTATATTTTTATTTAAAGCTAGACTCAATAAGGGTCGCATAGCCTTTGAAATCACCCCAATTGGATATCTAGACAATTAGATATGAATTTTCAAAGTTTAATGAAAATTCTGCCAGATTATCTATTTTGTGCGAAAATTCATTATTTGGGCCACTGAGCTTGTAACACATGGCAAAGACCTTTAATCCTCATTTATCCATTAAATCCATTATCTTCTCCATTTCACGCAGAAAGAACCAGAAGAGAGAGAGAGAGAGAGTGATCGGACAAAAATAGAGGGGTAGGAGAGAGAAAACTTTGAGCCGCCGAAACACTGCAGAAACGACATCCTCTCTCAAAGTACCCTTCAGGAAACTTCTTCTACTCATTACGAGCAACATTTCTACGGTTTTGAATTTTCATTTGGAGGTGGTTGGCACCGTCTCACCGGCTGGGGTGTTGCCGGAATTCCGAACCATTTGCGGAAACAGGTAAAGGTAAGCGTAAGCTTCCTTTTTAACCGATTGATTTGTTGCTTGGATGAGTAAATTGGAAGTGGGGTACTGTTCTTTTCTAGTTTTAAAGGATGTTTTGATGTCTAAATGATGTCTAATGAGTATTTAAATTGCTAATCATTTGATTAGGAGTAGCAAGGAAGTGATTAGGCCAGAGAAAATGAGAAAACAACAAACTTTTTCTAAGAATCCTAAATTCTGTCCTGTACTGTTTCGTGGGGAAGGAGTGGAAATTTGATGATTTGGATGCTTCCATTGGCTTTAGGAGGCAAAATTGTGTAGGTATATAAGTGTTCATGATTTTTGGATGCTAGTGTATGAATTTGGGAATTTATGAAATAGGGTTGTTCATGTTGTTGATTCTGCCCTGTTTGAACAGTGATGTTGTTTTAGCTGTTTCATATGGTAAATCTTGTCCAAAAATTATGAAATTTTTCAGACTTAAATTAGACATGTACAAATTTGATTTTGTGGGTATTTTGTAATTTTTGGACAAGTATACTAGGAGATATGAATTTTTGAAGTTGTGCCCTGTTTCTGGAATGAAATCTGGATCAGTGCCTGTTTACCAAATTTATGGGAACATTATGACAATAATAGTCATACCAAAGTATTTTTATATAAAACAAAACTTAAAGGTCTTCAAATATAGATTTTAACCACCTCAATTGGAGTTCTATAGAATTAATTATGAAATTTCAAAGTTTGGTGAAAAATCTGTCAGCTTTATGTCTTATGCAAAATTATGACTTAAGGGCACCAATGTAATTGGTATGAACTCTAAGAGTGAAAGTAAGCCTTTAAGGCTAATGTGGGCCATTGGGCATTTACTTTTCATGTCTCTAATGATGTTATCACTTGCCTAGGGCCATGAAGTGATAAAGAAGAAGCAATAGTTGGTGGATCAAGGGACAAGAAGAGGAGGACATAAAGTCCAAGAGATAGTGAACTTACCTTTTCTGCATGTATGTGATATGTATGCCTTGCATTGATTATGTAACTGCTTTGCCTATTTGTGTGGAATATGTATAATTGGTTGAAGCTCTATTATATTTGTGCAATAGCTATAACACTATATTTGTGTCGAATCTCACTCCTCCCAACCAACCATTTAGACAGGTGAAGAGTGCAGGAAGATATGCATCGGAGGAGATATGAAGGTGAAGTGAAGATCGTAGTGTAAGACACTACTATTTGTATTTGATGTAAGAGTATGGTGATTATATGTAATTAAATATTTGATGTATATGTGGCTATTGAAAATAAGGTATTACAATATGGTTATAGTGCATAGTCCTTCGCATCCACTGATTTTCAGGGCTTTCAATTTTGGGCAATGTATAAGAGGATCAACGATTGGAATTCTCAATCCGGTGAGATTGAGCACAGTCAAAAATTCTGACGAAAATATTAGAGTAAGGGGATCATATCTCACATTTATAAAGCCTACACGTATTATTTCACCAACATATCAAATGTAGCTTGATAGGAGAAAGGCACCTCGCGCGAATCACGGAGTTGAGATAGCCTAATCTTTTGCAGAGAGTTATTGGTATGAGGAGAACGAAGCCGGAGAGTTTTGTGTATATGAGAGAAAAATCGGTGTTCTGGTTGTTCGTGTTGTTTAAAGAAATGAGAATCAAATTCAAGTACAGGATATGAAAGCCACAAAGATTTTAAGGCTTTGTATAAAACACTACACTTAGTCGCATCCTTGTAAGGCAGAAAATTCATGATGTAGTGGATGAGATGCTCAGGAAGATTTTCAAACTCAGTCATTTTTATGGGATTTTTATAAACTATGTTGTGGTTCTTCCTTCGACCGATCTCCTATATGTCGTTCCTGGAAAATTCACCAGTTAAAAGTATCGTCAAACAAATTTGCACAAGGAATATAATTGAAGCATGTGAATTGTTCGAAACTTCAACCTATTATGAAGGTATCTTCTATCACACTTTAACCTTTTGCCCTCTTTGTTGCAAAACTTTCACTCCAATTCGATCTTTCGATTTGAAATATGGTAAGATTATGTTTGGCCGAAAAAGTCATAATATTATCCTATAAGATATTTAGATTGAGAATATCTTATATATAATTAGAGATAAACAGTAGAGATAAATAAATTTTTTGATATAATGTGAAAATGACCTCTTTTTCTTGGCCGAAAGTGAGAAATAGCGATCTTGGGAACTTGTTATATTTTTTATTATTTAATGCTCATTATTATTCTTTATTACTTGGAATTTAAGAATTAATTTCATTTTAAATTGGGTTAAGGTGTCCTAGTGCCCTGAGCTGTAATACCCCATTTTTCACCAATATATTTATGTATATATTTGATGTGTATGCAATGGAATAAAATGGTGAAAAATGATGTGAATGAATTTATGTGGATTTATGGAAAATATGCCAATCACCGGTTACGCGTAAATTGGCCAAATAAGGGTATAAGAGACCGGTAAAGGCCCAATATGGTAACCAAAGTTCACAACATTTAATGATATGGTTAATGGCCTCATTTAAGTATCAAAATGGGATTGAGCCGATGAAATGGGCGAAAAATGATTTATTTCGATAAATCATAAGATGCAGGGGCAAACCGGTAATTTTGCCGAAAAGTGTAAAATAATTATTTTTCTTTAAATTCCTAATGAGTTGAGCTAAATGGGGAATTAAAAAGGGCAAAATGACTACTTGATCATTAATAGAACAATTTTGGGGAATTATGGTAAAAAATGGTGAAATGGTTAAAAAGTCAATGACTTGGTCAACAAGTTACGTGTTGGCATAATGGGATAATTGGAGATTCAGATTTCCCTTGCATTTCTCATGCATATTTCGGCTGATGTGAGGGAGTATAAAGGAGATGGAATTAATAGATGGAATTAAGAATTATTGGCCCAATTAGAAAGTGCCATGTGTTAAGTTAATTAAGCCAATGCCTTATATCATTTTAATCTCCACCTCCAGCTCTCATTCCAGATCAGAATTGAATTAGATAGAGTGAGAGAGGGCTGGAGAACGAGAAGGATGAAGGAAGAGAAGAGGAGGCTAGGGATTGTTGGAACATCAAGGTAAGAGCTCATACCTTGTGATTTAAGCTCCATATCTCCTATAAGGTCCCTTCTCAACATCTTCTTGCCATTAATCTCCATGTTGTTCAGCTGGTTCAAACACTTGAAGGAGGAGTGAGAAATTGACCTAGAGTGAGAAAGTTCAAGAAGTCAAGAGGTAACTTCCTAAACTTGTTCCTCTTGCTTGATTAAGGTTAGTAGAGTTGTTTTGGGCTTGATTATGGTTCATTTGGTATAAGATAATTCAAGAAAGCCAAAGAGACCTTAACATGTAAGTATCTCCAAATCAAGTCCAATGAATGTCTAACTAGTTAATATATTGGTTATAAGTAAAAAGGAGGTGATTGGGCAAAAGAAAACGAGAATCCGACACAACTTTTCTGAGAATTTATTTTCCCTTCTATGTGTTGGACGTAGGGAATACCTTGGAATTTGACCAATTCGATGCTTCCATTGGATTCAGGAGGCCGAATTGTGTAGGGTCTATGTTGACCCTGAAGTGAGAAAACGCTCGGAGAGTGAAATGACAAAATTGCCCATTCTAAGCCTTATCTAAGGGCTGTCAAGGGTATTTTCGTTATATGAACTTGATTTTGGCCAATTCGAGGTCAGAAATGAATTATGCACGCGAAAATGTGTAGGAATGGGGTAAATCATGATTTTGAGAAAATACTGATAATAAGGACCTAAGGGGTATTTTGGTAATTTGGCACCAATAGGCTGAATTTACCAATGATATGAGTTTGGAAAGGTGTATAGATGAGTAATAACTCCTTTGGTGATGTTTCGCTGTTTCAGGACTTGACAACCGGTTTGGCCTCAGGATTGCTCGAGCTTCAATCAAGTAGGAGAGTAGCGTAAAGTAGCAACCAGGTAGTAACTGTCTTCATATAACATGACATGCATACGTATTGTTTGTTATCATCATCAAAATGTCTAACATGTTTAGATTGAGTGGAGTGAACACCTGGGGCCTATCGCAGGTCGGGCTAACACTCACGTGAAATGTTCATAATTGCACGAGCGGGACCCGGGGCCTATCTTTGCACGGGTACCCCTCCGGGACAAGAGAACCCGTCAAGCACGATGTCGGTCATGAAGTTGTATTGTATACATTGTGCACAGGCGCCCTTTGAGCTAAGAACCCGTCTAGCGCGAAGTCAGTTTATGAATTGCATGGTTGCACTGAATAATGTTTGATGATTTTGTTGATGATTTTATATGAGTAAAGCATGCTTGTGTGTGTTATCTTATATGTTTAATGACGTTACTACTAAGATTCCCATGAATCTCATTCTTTTCCCAAAACAAATCTCCAGTTCAGGGAGGAAGCTCGCGGGGCAAGGAAAAGGTAAATGATGAAGAGTCGAGGCTAGCGGTGGGAGAGCTTAGTTTCGGTTGTCAAGTTTTTGTTATGTATTTTGAGAATATTGTGAAGTTGTGATTTGTATATGAAATGAAGTGAAGAAGGAATATATGTGTTGTAATAAGAATTGTGTATGAATGTGCAAGTAGGTGAATATGTATATCTAGCAGAGGCATTGTATGAAATTTCTAGCATTTTTCGTACTCTGATGTTTATAGTCGGTGAGTATTAGCTAATTAGTACTCTACCGTAGTGTTTGGAAATAAGGTATCACATTTTTGGTATCAGAGCAATGGTTCTGGAACTAGGCTAGTACTTGGTAGAAACCCTCTGCTTGGATTTAAGAGAATTGCATATTCACCAGAATTGTTAGGATCAAGGAGTTATGATGATTAGGAACATGGTTAAGAGGTGTAGTGAAAGGGTGGAGAAGTGTTGGAAGTGATTTGGAAGTGATGAGGAAGTTTTATAAGTTTTGAAAGTGATTTCATACGGGAAAATGGCTGAAGAACTCGAGTTTGTCAGGCAGAACTCGAGTGCATTGCAGCCCAGAACTTGAGTTTGCCCATGTGAACTCGAGTGTAAGAGTAATTTTCCCATAAATCATGTGTTTTCAGGCGGAAACTCACGGGAGTTCAACAATGAACTTGAGTGATCACGCTTGTGAACTTGATTTCTAGGTAAAGAACTCGAGTGCATCATAGTTTTCGTTGGAGATGGAACTCTCGGGTGAAAACTCTCAAAGCCAAACTCGTATGACTCGAAGTGCTATAGACGCTGAGAACTCGAGTTCTAAGGACTGAACTCAAGTGCATAGTGAATTTCACTGGACTTAGAGTTCTCGGATGGAAACTTGCATGGAAAGACTTGTATGACTCGAGTGTGCTTCAAGTGCAGAACTCGAGTGCACAATGGTGAACTCGAGTTCATGTCTGATTTTTCAAGTGTTGAAGTTTCTCGCGTTGAAACTCCTAGGCCATGACTTGCAGGACTCGAGTGTGGTAGAGTCAGTGAACTCGAGTGCATATTATTGAACTCGAGTTCATGCCTATGGTTTCGAGTGTTGAAGTTTCTTTGGAAGGAACTTGATCCTTCAAACTCGCTGGACTCGAAGTATGAAAGTTCACCAGAACTCGAGTGCATCCTTGTGAACTTGAGTGTGATGCTTCACTAGGACTCGAGTACTAGTTCCTAAACTCGAATGCGCTGAGGATGATGAACTCGAGTGCACCATGGAGAACTTGAGTGCAAGTGTTCATGCTAAAAAAAACTAAGTCCTGGTGGAGGTACTGGCAGAACTCAAGTGGGTTGGGAAAACTAGAGTGTGAAGCTAAAAACTTGAGTTTTCAAAATAAATTTGAGTGTCTAATTTGGAGGAGGACTCGATTTTTCTCAGGTGAACTCGAGTGTGATGGTAGAGAATTAGTTGGGTTTTAGCGATAGACCAACTGAACTCGAGTGTAAGCTGCAGGACCCGAGTTACTAGCCAGAACTTGAGTCCATGCACCCCAAACTTGAGTGGAGTGGTGATTCTCTAGCATTTTTGCATGAGCCTTTGTGTGATGTTTTCTTTAGAAATTTTGACACATTGTGCTATGCTTAATGTAAATTATTTCCTTGCAGACTATGGACCAATATATAGTGGAGTATAGGGGAGCCGGTGTAGCAAGAGTAAGGCAAATAGCTCGTAAGAGCATACCAGCTCCTGTGGTGATCAAGAAAGAAGATGAATCAACCAGTAAGAGACAGAGAAGTAGATCACCCTCACTTCCTTCTATCAATCAAGTTCCTCTGGAAGAGCAAATCTGGGAAGGTAGAGTTGGTGTGATCCTCGATAGAGGAGGACGTGGACCAAGAATGGCGCGGACCCGTAGGAAGAGTGTCAAGTGGCCAGTATATTTTGGTCCTATTGCTAAGGATGAAGCCACAGTGGTGGACAAAAATGATGTAGATCTAGAGGATAGTTACCAACATCCGGACTTAGCGGTAGAGTCATACGCTCCAGTGGAGAAGTTAATCTTCGATCCACATCCGAATGACGAGATATGGGAGCACCTGAAGGATTTGTATGTAACAGCTCTCACGGAGTTCTTTACTCCCACAGACCAGTATACAACATTTCTGGACTCAGTGAAGAAGTTATATGAACAAAGAGAGGAGTTAGAGATAATGATGGATGACGATATTTGGATCCGAACCACATTAGCCTTTCTTCCTGATTTCACTTCTTAGGTCAAGAAAAAGAACGAGATTGTAATAATGGGTCCCTTTGAGTTTTTGCCTTTCATCGAGCATATGATTATGTATGTGGTGATTAAAATGCATAGAGAGTAAAAGATGAGAGTATGTTTAGTAAGGTAGTATGGGCTTATTTTGATGTAAATATTGAGTCACTTGCGTACATATGACTAAGTGTGTTGAAGAACATGTTTCTTCTTGATATAAATATTAAGTTGTTTGAATATATGTGATTGATGTATGTTGGTATTTAAGCTTTAGAAAGTTGTATGTACATACAAGTGTTGATGCGATATTAACGCCATGTTTCTTTTATAGTGAAAAGGAACAATGGTACGAGGTAGACCAAGGAAAAATGTACCACAAGGTCTTGAACCTGAAAATAATCCAGAGCCCAATATGATGCAACAAGTTTTCACGATGCTGGCTCAACAACAAATTATGATCCAGGACTTGCGAGAAGAAGTTCGGGAGTTGAGAGAGAGGCGAAATGTTGATGCGGCACCTCCCGAGAGAAATAATCCCGAAGGGAATTAACCTGAGGGAAATAATCCGGAAGGAAATCAACCTGAAGGAAACCAATCTGTGGAGAATACAAATGAGGAACAGTCGTCTAGTGACGAGCCACTACAATCGTAGGAGATGAACATGAATATTCCTATTGTTCAAGAACCAGATGAGAATATGGTCCAATACTGGATGCCTAAATTCATCAAGTATCAACCTGAGGCATTCCAGGGAAGGTTTAACCCGCAAGCTGCGGAGAATTGGATCAACCATCTTGAGAAGATCTTTGAGGTGCTTGGATGTCCGACAGAGATAAAAGCCAGGATGGCTATTTATAAACTAGTGGGTGATGTTGATGATTAGTGGAAGAGTACAACATTGCTGTTGCGTGCTCAAAATATTCCTCTGACCTGGGAATTATTCAAAGAAAAGTATTATGAGAAGTATTTTCCAAGGTTAGTGAGGGTTGAAAAATAGAAAGAATTTCTGGCTATCCATCAAGGCGTTAATGAGACTTTTGATTCATACTTGTCTCGGTTTATCCGACTGTCTCGTTACTCTGCATATTTGAATCTTAAGCATGATGAAAAGTGGAGCTCAAATATGCTTATTGGAGGATTGAAGCCTAAGATGGAAGAGAAGTTGGTTTCACAGCAATTCAGAAAGTTCAATAAGGCTGTGGAAGCATGCCGACTTACTGAAGGAAACTGTGATTTATCCTGGTTCGGTCCAATCCACGATGACCTACGTCCAGTCCCCAGGCTCCTCCTGAGATTTCCAATCCACTATCTTCTTGTTTAACCGGGTACAAGAAAAGCCTCTACAAATCTCTTACGAAGTTACTCCCCCTTACTCACTGTAAGGTTTACACCCTCTTACGGTAAGTTGAGCAAAGCAATCCCAAATTCCTTTCTCTCTTGCTTACCCGTGCAAGTCTTACGAGCAGTAACGTTCTCTCCTGCTTACACCACTGTAAGTCTTACGAGCAGCAACGTTCTCTACTGATTGCACCTTGTAAGTCTTGCGAGCAAAAAGTACTACTAGCAATTCTCTCTACAACTTTCCCGTAAGGTAATCAACCCACTCAAGGTCCCTCTACCTTGAGTTCAATACAGAAATATATTTGTAAGGATTTACAGACTCTCTCACAGAGTAGATAGGATACACACTGAAGTACAATACAAATATTCTCACTCTCTCAAATATACATAATATAGAAGATGAAGTAGAGCAAAGAGTGGTCGGAGGTAGAAGACTTAGAATATCAGCATGTTCTCATCGTATTGCTTGCTGTTATATGTTTGAATCCTCTCCTATTTATAGCTGAGTTGTGGAAGATGACCGTTGTAAACATCCATCTGTTAGAGTCTGTTGATTCATTTGATTGTTGAGCCCATTCGGATATTTTTCTGTTGTAATCCTATCTGATGCTTAGACAGACACTACTTCATTTTTGGTTGGAGTCCCATTGCTTTGCACGGTCATTGAGTGTATTTAAATATTTTCCCGTTTGATCGTGCTCTGACATATGCTTCAGCGTTTCTTACAGTTTGCCCATTAGTCTGACAGATGCAATAGTATTTATCTTCCGTTACTTTTGAATTTTACTGCCACCCACGAATAGTTGTTGTTTGAATAGAGAGTTCAGTTACTTGTCATGTGCGTGATGATGGAGTACAGCTGTAATACACTTGAGAATATTTCCGTTAGAAAACATCACTCGGGTGATTACAGATTTCACTGGAAGTGATCCACATCAGTAGAGTGCATCATGAAATCGTTCTGGTTGTTTCCTTATTCCTGTCGAGTTTCTGGAAGTGATTCTGATGAGAACAGTGAATCACTTGAGTTAACTTATAATTCACTGGCAGTGATATTCTGAAACATGAGAATCATTTGAGTGCGGTGTAACTTCACTGGAGGTGATTTTGATAAAACAATTAACACTTGACTGCAGAAGCATTTCACTGGCAGTAGTCTTAATTTCTGGATGTGACTGTCATTGGAACTGATTTTGATTTAGTGACGAGTGCACTAAGTGATCATAGAAGCTGACAAGAAGTGAAACTGACAAAACTTCATATCAGTTGATCTTGGCACGTCTCTGGAAGTGATCTGCAAAATCAACATAATCACTTGCTTGGATATTATCTGGCAGAAAGTGAACTGAGGCATACTGGCTTTCACTGGAGGTGCATTCTGGTTCACTGGAAGTGATTTAATCCTCATGGGAAGTTATTCTGATTCATACTGATATACTCTCACTGGAACTGTGAAGAGTGAACTGAGTAATCACTGACTGGAAGTGATATGAGGTAGCTGATATTGACTGGGAGTGATCAAGAATGGTGCTGGAGGTGATCAGCTGAAATGGGCGATCACTCGAGTGAAATTCATGTCACCGGAAGTGATTATCAAAACAGTAAAATATTCCTGAAGTGATTTTGCCTTGCACTGGAAGTGATCTGTAGAAATGACTAATCACTCGAGTGAATTCAACTGCACTGGGAGTGAAAATGAGAACAGTGAATTTTTCTTGCAGTAATTTTTGATTCACTGGAAGTGATTTGAGGAAGAATGAAATTCACTGGAAGTGATCTTCGAAAACAACATAATCACTCGAGTGATTTTGGCATCACTGGAAGTGATTTTGCAAACAGTGAATTTTTCTTGCAATTATTTCAGGCGCACTGGAAGTGATTCTGAAAAATCTCAAATCACTCGAGTGATTTTGGCATCACTGGAAATGAAATCTAAAACAGTGAAAAATTCTTGCAGTGATTCTGGCGCCACTGGAAGTGATTTTCCATATCACTCGAGTGAATACTGAAATCACTCGAGTGATCTCTTTGTTGTGCGTTTCCAGTTCTTTAGCAAACAGAGGTAAACTTCCAGATAACGTAAATCTTCAAATATGACTCCAAAATTTCTGTATTATATATCAATGGAAAGATCTTGAAGTCTAGTTTCATATGGAACCGATTTCAAATCAATAGGATCAGTGGTTTGAGAGTTATAGCCAAAATACTAAACCTGTTCCATAAAGTGACGCTGACATGAAGGCCAAATTTGAATACTTATATCTCCCTCATCTGAGCTCCTTTTGATGTTGTTTCTGATGTCAAAATGACGCATTGGGAGTCTACTTTCATATGCATCTGGTTTGGGCTCAATTGGAGTTGTATTTTGAGAGATATTTTGTGCAATGACCATATGTATGTCATAACATCGAGCATGCAGCATGTCATTATGTTGGCATGAAATAGTGTAGGCAAGCATGTTATGCATTCATATATATCTGGCATGCATAGTGGTAATGTTTGCTACTGAGATTCTCTCGAATCTCACTCCTCCCAAACAACTATTCAGACAGGTGAGCATTGGAAACGTGCTGAGATCAGAAAAGAGGTATGCATGAAGAGGAATGTGCTGGTTGTTTGAAGGCCTTTTAGTTATTAAGGTCTGTAAATATTATGTAAACCCCTGGTGGGGAAATTTTGTATTATAATCAAGCAATATTGTATTAATATTATCAGTATATTCATGTTATTCCTGTGTGCCCACTGAACTACGCATTGCTACTCTGAGTAAGATAAGTAATAAGGGATATATGAGGTGGGTCGTTACACCATGAATCTCATCCTTTTCCCAAAACAAATCTCCAGTTCAGGGAGGAAGCTCGCGGGCAAGGAAAAGGTAAAGGATGAAGAGTCAAGGCCTAGTGGTGGGAGAGCTTAGTTTCGGTTGTCAAGTTTTTGTTATGTATTTTGAGAATATTGTAAAGTTGTGATTTGTATATGAAATGAAGTGAAGAATGAATATATGTGTTGTAATATGAATTGTGTATAAATGTACAAGTAGGTGAATATGTATATCTAGCAGAGGCATTGTATGGAATTTCTAGCATTTTCCGCACTCTGATGTTTATAGTCGTTGAGTATTAGCTAATTAGTACTCTACCATAGTGTTTGGAAATAAGGTATCACATGAACTATTTTCTTAAATGCACCCAATGCCCTAAAATTATTTATGGTTCGATTTTACCCCTCAACTATTTAAAATGGAACAATATCATCCAACTATAGATTCTCATACCAAAACCTACCCTAGGTACTTTTTCTATTCCTATTTATTTAAACTCATAGCGATAGGCATTTATTTTAGGGAAAATTTTAATTAAATCTAGTTAAAATACTTAAATCTAAATTTAGGTTTATATTTTTGGCAAATTCCTAATGAGGTCAATGGACCTGATTAGGGATTTCTTAATCTTACAAATGACTAAAATACCCCTATGTAGTTAAAAAGAAAAATGAAATTGATGCAAGTTATTAGCTATTATTGAATATTGTCAAAAGACCAAAATGACTCTGTAGTAAGAAAGTAAAATTGATGCAAGTTTGATTGTGGTTTTGATTATTTGAACTTGATTTATCCTAAAAGTGAAATTCTTCTGCACCCTAATCTCAATCGTTTTGCTTTTCATCGTTATGGATGAAAATAATAAAACCCCAAATCCTCCCCTTAAACCTCCGCTTCTTATGCCCATCTCCGTGAGAATTCAGTAACAGTCTGTTTGGTAAGAGGAAAATGGAGAGGAAGGGTGAGGAGGGAAAATTTTTATAAATTATATTTTAAAGAATTGAAGAAATGAGGTTATAAAATTTTAATAAAGATAAGATGTAAAATAAAAATTTTAAAAAAATTAATTAAAACTTTCTAAACCATAAAAGTTTTCCCTCCCCCCTCCTTTCTTCTTCAAATCCCTCATACCAAACAACCCTAATTCTTCAATTCGATGTCTAGGCTTAATTTATCTGTCATAGTAATATTCTCTTTTTTTTAAAAAAAATTCCTCTATGTTAATATTTGCTATGAAGATTTAAACTGCCTTTGATTAATATATCTTCATCATTTCATAAGGATAAGAAACGATTTATGCCATTTTTCAAATTGTTGCACGGTGTACCTCAATAATGATTCTTATCGATATTTTTGAAAACAAAATTCCGAATTTTTTTGTTTGATGATTTATTTACACATACGTTGATGGATTTGTCCATGCAAATTTTTCTGGTGTTCTTTTCAACATCTTTTTAATTTTTAACTACAGAGGGGCATTCTAATTATTTAACGACATTCAAAAATCCCTAATAAAGTCTCTTGTCCTCACAAGGAATTTGTTAAAAATGTATTTCTGAATTTAAATTTAGGCATTATATTTCAACTATATTTAATTGGGATTCTTCTTTTATTTTACTCACCTCCTAATTTTTCGGCTCACATATTAAATAGGGAACCTGAAAAATAGAAAAATATTTTTTAAATAATTTTTCATTAGTCTCCTAATCAGGTTAATCTTAGGGCTGTGAATTTGAAATAGGATCATTGAAAATAATAATATCTTTTCTTAAATGTTTATTTTTCAATATTAATATTTATCGTTTTGAATTACAGAAATCAAATCTTTTATTCATGTGTATTACGTATTATATTTTATTCAAACTTATCATACTTACTTTGAACTTCAAAATTCAAATTCTCTTAATTTTTCCCCAATTATTTTTAATTATAATTTTATTTTCATTTATTTATACTAACAAGGACAATTATCCTCCTTTGAGATAACAGTTTCTGTTTTAAATATTTATTATTTGGTATTAATATTAAGAAGAAAACTTACATCCAATACTTGATATAAAGAGTATCTCATTTCCAATAAATTATCATCATCTGTGTCTTTTTATCTTTTAAATATATCATCATCTTATAAATATATCATGTGTAATTCGCCATTTCTCCCTTTCCTCTTTCACATCTTCATCAAGACTCCAGATGGCATCTTTTATCCATCGCCAGTCTTTGATTTCTATAAAGATGCTAGGTATGGAGGGCAAGAGAAGCCTGAATTAATATTTGTAGAAATTAGAGACAGCACGTAGATAAAAGATCTGGAAGAAGATGTTTAAGAGGAAAGAGAGAAATGGTGACCTAAGCCTTATACTATGATATATTTTAAAGAAAACAAAAACTGTATGTACGTTTTTTTCTAATATTAAATAAGTTCAAATTAAAGAAATTAAATCTATTCGCTGAAATTAAATCTAGCTATTATTATGCCATTTCATACTTTTTTCTTTATTTAAACTAATAATAATTACTCGAAATTTCAAAAACATAATTCATTTTACTTTTTATTCTAATTATTTTTTATTTTTTATCTTTATATATATGTTATACTTAAAAGTAAAATAGGGCTAATAGCCGGCATCATAATGTGTAGGGGTGAAAACAAGCAAAATGGCAACGGCTTACGGCCTAGCCTGTTTCCAAACTGATCAGGCCTACGACCTAGTCTGTTTTGAGGCCTGTTTTTATTAAAAGGTCAGGGTTAGATCTATCAGGCCCACTTGAGCTTGTTAATTAAATTTTTTTTTAAAAAAAGCATTTGTCATGTGTAAGTGTAACTCAGCTGCTTCAGTCTTCAGAGTTTAGTCACTACTTCTAAGCTCTCACTACTCACTAACCCCAAATCCCATTCCCAAGTCCCACGGCCGACTCCCAAGGATTCCCAACCCAAGCAGCTGCTTCACTCACCTCACGTCCTCACCCAGGGAGTACGAATCAGATCTCCGTCTCTGCTGCGTCTGCATGTGTAACAGTGTGAGTGTGTGTGTGACAGTGTGTGACCTCTCACCTCTAATATCCTCTCCTCTCAAGGGTTCCACTTGCAGCTCGCACGATCTCCCTCTCGTCTCCGGCCACTCTCTCCCTCTATAGTATCACTCTTGTCTCCAGTTTCATACTGCCTCAGTCTCTCACTTTCTCCTTTCCGACCATCCCCCGACTCCAATCCCCATCGCATCTCGGATCTCGCCATCTCGCTCTTGTCTCTAATCTCACCCTGTCATCTCATCTCTCGCGGGTTGCGGCTCGCTCTCTCTCAGTTTAGACTCTGTCACTCTTACAAGTTACTAGAAGGTGGAAGGCTGGAAGCTTGTAGCTGTCTCTCTCACTATCGCCTCTGACTCTGTCACTCTCACAAGTGAGTTAAATTATTTAAATAAAACAAGAGTCCTTGATTTTGCAAATGCACTTTCCTGTTTTAGAGTTTAGAATTTTGTTTGACAATCATCATGCTACATTCTATAGAGCTCAAGTTGCTTACTTCTTTCATTATTATTCCTCATTTTTTATGTGACTATTTATCCTCTCTTTTGTCATGGTTTGAGCTTAAATCAATAGTCCATCACAAGTTGTCTGTGTCTCCTAGCTCATACTTGTTAACTGCTTACTCGAGTTTGATCTTTTTGTTCTTTTTTTAAAAAAGTTATTATCCTTACTTTTGGTCATGCGATATTTCTCCTGTAGGATTCCTTTTGTGGCTGATATTTGTTTGTGTGCTATGCACGTTCTTTCTGGAATTCAATTAGGCATTTGGACCTTAGTTGATCTCTTAAAACTTTTTGTTCTGTCTGCTCGTGTGTAAATATACATGTGTAAAATAGATTAGGAACTTTAGAATTTTGTTAACAGATTAAGTTATTCATTTTGTTTTTACCCATGATTCTACAGATGGAGGTCAAGAATATATTTATAAGAACGCTCCTGAAAACAATCCTACCTATACCACCATTTATGTTGTTGGCAACCTCCCCCTTTATGTAAGTCAAAGTTAAAAGAACTGGAATGAGATGTCATGTTTATCTTTAACACTACAAATTATTACGTAACTCTGATCTGAGTGTCTCATTTCCTATAGAGAAATTGTTTTAGTTAACAGGATTGGTTTGGCTAATTGTATCAAGCAATCTTTAACCATATTGTATAGGCTATATAACCTTATCTGTTTTAAAGTCCTTTAACTTGTGGACTTTTTTTTGGCCTAGTTTTTAAATTTATTACATTTTTGTCAATTGCCTAAACTCTGAATCCCCTGATATGTATGTATTTTATATTTTTGGCCTTGATCTAATTAAATGTGTGTTTGGGGGATTTGGACTCCCAAAGATGCTATAAATGAGCATCCCAATGCAACCAGTCTAGGCCATCTCTAAAGTCAATATTTTGTTTTTGGAGTGCTACTTGCAGTTCAAAGTGATGTTTTCTGCCTCATTAATTTTATTTTAATACTCTTGCTTTTGCTTCAATTTAATGTCTCAACTGTTTTTTTCCCTAGAGGGTGAATGGTATTGTTATTTATTTCAGATTATGAGTTATTTTGGTTACCATACTAGATTAGTAACTTGTCACTTTCCTACAAATGTTGTTTGCAGTCATACGTAACACAAAATGAACTCCACTATCAGTTCCATACATGGGGGCTGGAGTGATTGAGGAGGTCTGAGTAATGATAGAGGTACAAGTGGCGTCTTATATGTTGTTGAACAAGGCATCCAAGTTGGCAACCAAGGTAGCATCATCCATGGCAAACACGTCATAGGTGGCATATACAATGAACAAGATGTTGTCTATATCATACAAGAAGATTCTAAGCAAGCCCAAGATCCTCTACATGACATCAAGGGCCTAATTACTAGAAGCCTAGAAAAGAGTGAGCTGTTCAAGAGGCTGGAACAAATATTTAGGCTTCAATTTGCTTCATTAATGGCCCATAATGTTAGTATATATGTTGGGGATGCAAATGAGGTCATAATCATGCGTATTCAAGCCCTTATGCATGCTTTTACAACACCTAGAAGCTTGAGCACGCGGCAAAGCATGAAGATCGATGAAATTGGTATAATATAAATCAATAAGCCTAACATGATATCGATGATGTACAAGTCCCATGTGCAGTCCATATTCAATAAGCCTGGATTAATTGGACTGCTAGACCCTGGTTTAGCAAATATCCCTATGAGGCATGTTTAAATTCCCCAAAATTCCTTTATATCCTTGGATATTAAAAGGAATTATATTGGTGAGCTAATGAGCTCGGGGAATAACAAAACAAAGCAATTAGAAGTCACACATAATATAGTAAAGTGGAACACAAAGTAATTTTGCCACCGGTGAAATTCCCGGTGTGGAAGTGGTGATTGTGTGACATTGTTCGATGAGTAAATGATGGTGAAAAATTATGTAACTTCTATAATGAATGTAGACTTATCAAGCTTTAATTGTATAGGTCATATAAGTCATTTGAAGCTGTACATAAAGATAAATGAATTTTTGAAGTTAGCTCAACGAAATTAACTATTTTATAGGGCAGCATCCAAAGATTAAAATTATGTGAAGATTGAGCTTCTAATTGGTCAAATTTGATATTTTTCCTTAACACGAGACTCAATGATGGTCTCATATCCTTTGGAACCACCTCAAATTAGATATGAATTTTCAAAGTTTCATGAAAATTCTACCAAATCAAGCATTATGTGCGAAAATTGGAATTTTGGGCCAATAGGAGCTTGACACTTGGCAAAATTATTTTAACACTTCATTTAATCATTCTTCATCTTCCTCATTCAGCATTTCCTGCATGAAAACAGAAATAACAGAGAGAAAAAGAGGTGAACAAAAATGGAGGAAGAAGAGAGAGAAAGTTCTAACCGCCGAAACACTACCGAATCGGCGTCCTCTCTTAAAGTACCCTTCAGGAAACTTCTTCTACTCATCGCGAGCTTCATTTCTATGGTTTCAAATTCTCATTTGGAGGTGTTTGGCACCATCTCACCGGCCGGAGTGTTGCCGGAATTCCGAACCATTTGCGGAAACGTATAGAGGTAAGCGTAAGCTTCCTTTTTAACGATTGATTTGTTGTTTGGATGAGTATATTGGAAGTTGGGTACTATTCATTCTCATAAGAAAATGGTATTTTCAATGGCTAAATCATGTCTAATGAGTGTTTAAATAGCTAATCATTTGATTAGGAGTAGTAAGGAAGTGATTAGGCAAGAGAAAACAAGAAAAAAACAAACTGTTTTCAGAAATCCTTATATCTGCCCTGTACTGTTTTGTGTAGGTGAGAATTTGATAATTTTGATACTTTCATTGGATTTATGAGGCAAAATTGTGTAGGTATACAAGTATTCATAATTTTTGGATGCTTGTATATAAATTTGGGAATTTATGAAGAAAGCTTGTTCATGAGATTAATTTGTCTGCTTGGAGCTTTGTTACCGTGCTTGATAATTCAAGGGACAAACCATTTCTGAAAATTCTAAAACTTTCCAGTTGAAAATTAGACACAATTATCTTTAATTGATAGGTATTTTGTAATTTTTGGACAAGTGTGCTAAAAGATGTGATTTTTCAAAGTTATGCCCTGCTGCTGGAAGAGAACATCTGGAACAGTGGTGTTTGGAAATATTCTGGGAATGCTGTGTTTTTTATGTTCAAAATTGAATATTTTTATGTGAAACTAGACTGAAGTAGCTTTGTATTGAATTTTGAACCACCTAAATTGCAGTTCTATAGAATTAATTGTGATTTTTCAAAGTTTGGTGAAAAATCTGTCAGCTTTATGTCTTATGCGAAATTTAAGACTTAATGGCACAAATATAATTGGTATGAACTCTAAGGGTCAAAGTAAGCCTGTAGGGCTAATGTGAGCTATTGGACATTCACTTTTTATGGCTCTAATGATGTTATCACTTACCTAGGGCCATGAACTTACCTTTATATTTATGGTTGGCAGATTAAGGGACAAGAAGAGGAGGACACAAAGTCCAAAAGGTAGTGAACTTACCTTTTTTGCATGTATGTGATATGTATGTCTTGCATTGATTATATGACTGCTTTGCCTATTTGTGTGGAACATGTATGATTGGTTGAAGCTCTGTTATATTTTTGCAATGGCCATATGTATGTCATAATATCGAGCATGCAACATGTCATTATGTTGGCATGAAATAGTGTATGCAAGCATGTCATGCATTCATATATATCTGGCATGCATAGTGGTAATGTTTGCTACTAAGATTCTCTTGAATCTCACTCCTCCCAACCAACCATTTAGACAGGTGAAGAGTGCAGGAAGATATGCATCAGAGGAGATATAAAGGTGAAGTGAAGATTGTAGTATAAGGCACTACTATTTGTATTTGATGTAGAGTGTGGTGGTTATGTGTAATTATATATTTGATGTATACATGGCTATTGAAAATAAGGTATTACAGATTGTATAATGAGATCTCAATTTGGTTTCCATAAGTTATATTTGATTACATTATATTATTTGATCTTTGCAGTGTTGGAATAGCTTCAAATCCACTACCTCCTACATAATGTAATACCTTATTTCCAATAGCCCTAGATGAGTTCAAATGAGTAGTGAAATCATTCGTGAGATCAAGATTCGAATCGGGATTACTCAACTCTTGAAAATATTCACAAATCCCCAATCTCAACTCAGGAGTTGAACCTAGGGGTGAGAGGGTTTTTCAGCAGGTAAAAGACTGTTCTAAATAATTTCACGTGCTTCACTACGTCATAATGTCTCATCGGCTCTTAATCTCATTACATAAGAGTATGCGAGCGATTCTCTTGCCTTTTTAATGAAATTCAAGCTATTCTGTGCTTATATTGCATTCATACACTTATAAATATACATGAAATTCAAATCCATACAAGGCTATCAATTGTAAATCAATTACATTAAATACCACTGTGCTTCAACTTCATATCTCCTCCTGTATCTTCACCAGTCTAAATGGTTGGTTGGGAGGAGTGAGATTCGAGAGAATCTCAGTAGCAAACATTACCACTATGCATGCCAGATATACATGAATGCATGACATGCTTGCCTACACTATTTCAGGCCAACATAATGACATGCTGCATGCTCGATGTTATGACATATATATGGTCATTTTTTAATAGAAGTATCATTATAACGGGATCTAAATCTCATAAGGTCCTTCTTCTTTAGCAGTTTTGTAATTTGCTCTCTTATTTGGAGTTAATTCATTGGACTTTCGATTTTAGTCCCACTCTAGGAAATCACATCTCTAAGGGAAATTCTACAATTAATATCTTTTCCTATGCTAGATCAGCAACTAGCAACCTCCAGAAACCTCATATACATTTATGTACAATATTCTAATACTTCAAGCTACTCAAGCTATCTCAATGTTCTAGAAAACTAATTTAGCTATTGTAATTGATTCTCATATCAAGATTCTACTCTTAGAACCTCAACAACACCTGAGTCAGAAATCACTTTCCTCAACTATACCCAATAGGTATGCTAAGAATCAAAATCATTAGCACCTATTCTAAACTCCACGGTTCCTGGTAATATCTACAAAGAGTTACTAAAGGTTCAATATCTTTAATTCAAATCCTTTAGGATAGATATACAACATAATCACCACTCATCATGCCTCACCGTATATCATACCTACATACCTTTAACCCCATGGGTTACTAAGGATCATCACTTAGCATGAAGAAACCTTAAAGCAATTACTAGGACAGAAATTTCCATAACCTCGTCAAATGAACTTTTCTGAGCAGTATCTACGGCAACAGAAAGAGTTTGGATTAAAAATCAAACTTATTTTATCCTCTCCATGCCTCTCATCATTTCTTAGATCATCTAAGAACCTCTATTCATAATTTCAACCCTGTTTAATCAACCTCTACTAGGCCCAACTGTAGCACTACTCTCATTGGGTGCCTACTACAGCGGCATTAGACTCCAACCCATAATTGGGCAAGCTACGTAGAGCTTTCCCACAAGGTTTCCTCCTCTAAGCATGCTTAACCATGGAGTTCTAATAAAATCTAGGGTATTCAGGCTAGCAACATCTCATATCATTTATCACTAGGTATCGGTATCCTATAGTACCTCAACCACTATGTGACAAGTCAGGAAAATTTCCTAGGAAACATTGCGTCAAGTTACACATCCTTATTCTTCACATTCACTCCGCACTTGCGTTTGAGTCCATGAACTTGAGTCCTACAAGCTACTCAAGTTCATCAGCCATCCAAAGCTGAATACCCTTTAGAATTCAATTTGAATTCACTCACAGGTTATCTCAATCCTTGCTTTCCCACTTGGTGTCACTATTAAACATAGTTCTACTACCATGCCTCCTAACAAGGATCATAACCTATCATATTTAGCAGAGAACTCTAGCAATTACCCAATATTGCCAGAACTAACGCTCTAATAGGGTCTTATCCCTACGTAAATGATTCAATTGCTACAATCACTGCTCTGATACCAAAACTGCAACACCTTATTTCCAATAGCCTTGATGAGATCAAATGAGTAGTGAAATTATTCGTGAGATAAGGATTCGAACCTAGATTACTCAACTCTTGAAAATATTCACAAATCCCAAATCTCAACTCAGGAGTTGAACCTAGGGTTGAGAGGGTTTTTTAGCAGGTAAAAAACTTCTAAATAATTTCACATGCTTCGCTACGTCATAATGTCTCATCGGCTCTTAATCTCATTACATCAAAGTATGCGAGTGATTCTCTTGCCTTTTTAATGAAATTCAAGCTATCCTCTGCTTATATTGCATTCATGCACTTATAAATATACATGAAATTCAAAGCCATACAAGGCTATCAATTATAAATCAATTACATTAAATACCACTGTGCTTCAACTTCATATCTCCTCCTGCATCTTCACCAGTCTAAATGGTTGGTTGGGAGGAGTGAGATTCGAGACAATCTCAGTAGCAAACATTATCACTATGCATGCCATATATATATGAATGCATGACTTGCTTGCCTACACTATTTCATGTCAACATAATGACATGTTGCATGCTTTATGTTATGACATACATATGGCTATTGCACAAATATAACAGAGCTTCAATCAATCATACATGTTCCACACAAATAGGCAAAGCAGTCACATAATCAATACAAGACATACATATCACATACATGCAGAAAAGGTAAGTTCACTACCTCTCAGACTTTATGTCCTTCTCTTCTTGTCCCTTGATCCACAAACCATTACTTCTTCTTTGTCACTTCATGGCCCTAGGTAAGTGTTAACATTATTAGAGCCATGAAAAGTGAATGCCAATGGCCCACATTAGCTCTAAAGGCTTACTTTGACCCTTAGAGTTCATACCAATTACATGTGTGCCATTAAGTCTTAAATTTGCATAAGACATAAGACTGACAAATTTTTCACCAAATTTTAAAATTTCACCATTAATTCTAGGAAACTCCAAATTGAGTGGTTTCAAATTCTATGGAAAGATATTTCATTCTAGTTTCACAAAAAAAATACTAAATTCTAGCTATCAAAGTCACAAGATTCCCAGAATTTCACCAAACTCAACCTGTCCAAATCACATTCTAGAAACAGGGCAGAAGTTCAAGCATTCATATCTAAATCCAAAAAAATCTAATTGAGCTGGTTCCAAGTCCTCATTGACCTTTTCAAGGAAAAATATAGTCATTAGCTATATATACATGAATTAATATAGTATATTAACTTTCTACACATTATTGTAGAAAATTCCAGTTTTGCATGACCTAACTTCAAAAACGTAGAACTTCTAGAACACAAATCCAATTGAGCATTATGACCTATCAAATTAAAGGTCTTTGTGTCTAGTTTTCATCTGGAATTTTTGGAATTTTTAGACAAGGTTTGTCTCTTGAATTAACACACATAGTAATAAGGCTCCAACCAGACAAATTAATCTTATGAACAAGTTTTCTTCATAAATTCCCAAATTTATATACAAGCATCCAAAAATCATGAATACTTGTATACCTACAAAATTTTTCCTCCTAAAGCCAATAGAAGCATCAAAATTATCAAATTCTCACTCCTCCTACATGAAACAGTACAGGGCAGATCTAAGAGTTCCCTAAAATAGTTTGTTGTTTTATCGTTTTCTCTTGCCTAATCACTTCCTTGCTACTCCTAATCAAATGATTAGCTATTTAACACTCATTAGACATGATTTAGCCATTGAAAAAACCATTTTCTTATGAGAATGAATAGTACCCAACTTCCAATATACTCATGCAAACAACAAATCAATCGGTTAAAAAGGAAAGTTACGCTTACCTCTACCTGTTTCCGCAAATGGTTCAGAATTTCGGCAACACTCCGGCTGGTGAGAGAGGACCAACCACCTCCAAATGAGAATCCAAAATTGTAGAAATGAAGCTCACGATGAGTAGAAGTTTCCTGAAGGGCACTTTGAGAGTAGATGCCGATTTGGTAGTGTTTCGGAGACTAGAACTTTCTCTCTCTTCTCCTTCCATTTTCGTTTAGTTTTCTCTTTCTCATTTCTGGTTCTTTCAGCATGAAAAATGGATGATGAAGATGATGATTTAATGGATAAATGAAGTGTTAAAGCAACTTGCCACGTGTCAGTTTCTCATTCGCCCAAATAATTGATTTTCGCACATAATACTTAATATGACAAAATTTTCATTAAACTTTGAAAATTCATATCTAATTGTAAAAATGTCCAATTGGGGTGATTCTAAAGGTATGTGATCCTCATTAAGTCTAGTTTTAATGAAAAATATAACCTTTGACCAATTGGAAGCTCACTCTTCCCATAATTTTAATCTTTGGATGTTGCCCCAGAAAATAATTAATTTCACTTGGCTAACTTCAAAAATTCATTTCTTTTTGTGTACAGATCCAAATGACTTATATGACCTATCAAATTAAAACTTGATAAGTCTAGTCTACTTTCATTCTAAAAATTTTCATAATTTTTGGACATCATTTGCCTCTTGAAATCTGCCATGCAAACACGATTGCCACATCAGGAATTTCACCAATAGCAACAATATTTTGTAATCCACTTCACTATG
This sequence comes from Albizia julibrissin, assembly GCA_037074505.1. NCBI lineage: Eukaryota > Viridiplantae > Streptophyta > Magnoliopsida > Fabales > Fabaceae > Albizia > Albizia julibrissin. The sequence goes on along the minus strand of CM073477.1, from coordinate 53,712,869 downwards.
TTGTGTGTGACTTCCAATTACTTCATTTTGTTATTCCCTGAGCTCTTTAGCTCACCAATATAATTCCTTTAACATTGAAGGATATAAAGGAAATTTTTGAAAGTAAAACTATGTCTCACTACGACATTTACTAAACAGGGGTCTAGTAGTGCCCTTTAATCCAGGCTAAATTTTAAGCCTCTAGTTCCGAAATTTGGGATATTACACATAACCTTATCAAATCCTATGGCCTACTACTATATATTTAATTATTTTTTTTTCCAGTGCCTCCTTAACAAGCCACAGGCCAAGCCAAGGTGCAAATTCAAAAACATATGAAGAGATCCATGATCAAAATACATAAAGATCACATTGTAATGATTTATTATGTTTAGGGATAAAGTGAATTTAAGACGAATGTAAATACAAACTAATGACTGATTATGATATACAGTCTTTCATAGTTTTTCAATTATTTAAGCATCCACAAATTTTACTTGCACTATATATAGATATATATAATTAACAAAAATGACTTTGTCCAATAAATCAATATTAGCATCACCTATTCATAATAAATTCTCTCATAAAATTATATAAATTCTCATTCTATCAATTCAAATGGGGCATAAATGATTTTTTCTTGCAAATGTCATATAAAACTAATTTGATTTTGATATTTGTATATGTGTGTGTGTGTGTTATAATATAATTTAACATACCATGATTAATGTATCTAATTATACATATCATATGAGAATGCTAGGGAATACAAGAAATAATAAGATAAGAAATTGGGAGAGAAGACAATGGCTTATCAATATCAAAATAAGAAAGAATCATTATATGCCATAAGAATATATTAACTTAGCAAAAAAAACCTTATACCTTATATTTAGAGCAAACTTGTGCTGATAACATGTTATGAAAATAAGAAAAATATAAGATATTGAGATGAGAGAGATGAAGAGAGAATTGGAGAGAAAGTAGGAGCAATATCTTGTTCATTTAGATGCTTACAATGTGTATCATAAAGTCCCGATTTATAGACCTCCAACCTTAACTAAAAGTTACATAGAATGAATACAAAATGAATTTTCCTAAGTGTACAATATGTAACCTTGGAAATTGAAAGAAACTCCTAAAGGCTATTCATTAGAGAGGTTATTGTAACGGCCAGCCGCCCCATCCAAGACGTACGGTGGCCGGACTAACCTCACCCGCCTAGGAGTGAGCGCTAGCCAGGAATTATCCCCTCCCTAAGGAGTTTTATTCACCTCCCCAAGTCCTCAAACCCTCACCCTAGGGACAAGATGAAGGTCTTAAATTGTGAGCACCCTAGTAACCACTTGCACTGTTAAGTTATAGAGTAGAATATAAAAGGCTAAGTTTTGGGGGTTTATGGACATCTATATCATCTAGTATTTTTACAACAAATAGAATTTTAGCGGAGCGAATTCATTTTTATTTTTAATTCATTTTGAATTATGTTTTAGATTATTGTTCTACTATTTTTAATTGGATTAATATAGTGGTTGGTCTTTATAATTTTCCCCCATTTTAGTTTTAGTCAATATAGTTTTAAACAATATATAGGTTTCGATCCCTCAAGTTTCCTTCTGTCTAAATTATTAATCCTTATAATTTAATAAGGACTTTAATGGTATTAAATATATTAATTTAAGCTACAAGAACCAGCCAATATGTGTTAACACCGGTTTCACATTTTGATATTTGTAGAATAATAAGCGTATAATTCATAAGGCATACAGAAATAGCAGAAATATACTGATATTATTGAAACAATATGCTTGTTTATATACAGGAATTCCCCATAGGTGATGTACACAATAATTGAAAACCTTAAAATAAATACAAGATCTTCAGATAACCAATGTTTGCTTCTACTTACACCAGGTCGAAACATTCAGTTGTCAAAAATTTACGGTTCTGCCCTTTGTGCCGCTGCTTACTGCAAGAAACTTTATACATTTATGGAAAGGGTGAAATTCGAAGAATCTTACTAGTAACAAGTAGTCAAACATATGTGATGTGAAAATAACCACGTCATACACCATGTTATGTAAGATGATAGATTGTTGTGTGAACATTGTCCGAGGCCAAACGATTGTTTGCAACCCCGACTTAACTCTACGCTTCTATTAGGTCCTAAACCACAAGTAGGCTAATATGTGTGTTCAAGATATTGTGCTCATGTTACAGAAAATGATATACATATAATCATATAGTACATGAAAGAAAGTGTTACTATCTGAAATGTGCCTTTTCCTTGCCTGTTAATCGGTCCAGCTCCATCTCCGACTCGAGCATTTGATATATCATAAAATTTCAAATTTAGGATAAATGAGTTATTATTTATTCGTAACTCATTCTTAATTCATTGTGTTGGTTATCTTGATTAAAAAATGAAAAATTACTAAAATGCCCTTGTGACTCAGTCTATACCCTTTTGTACTCGGTCTAACTGTACTTTACCCAAAATTATGATTCGGGCTAATCCTACACAATTTCATATGTAGAATCTATTTTTGACATCAGATTAATCAGATTTCTGGAGGTACTAGTGTTGAATGAATCATCATCCTAAAGCCATACGGGGACCCTTCTTCCTCTCAAGGTATTTTGATTTCATTAGGTGGTGGTGCTGCCTTATTGTGGTTCTTTTATCTTAATGGAACAAAAATACTCTCACAGTCATGTAAAGAAAAGTGAGATTGTTTTAAAACATCTCCCCCTAATTTCAAGGGCTTTCCCTAGATTGTGGTGCTTCCTTTCTTTAAAAGGGAATCTCCCTTCAATAAAAGAGATGCGTCGACTTACCATCATCATTTCAGTTCTCAAATTATAGAGTATATAACCCTTTTGAGTGGTGGGATATCCTATAAACACACAAGGATTAGCCTTAGGTTGTAATTTCTCTAAATGATACAGTTTATTTGTAAATGACAAACATCCAAAGGTTCTTCAGCATCCCAAAGAGGGCGGTTTTAAATGAAGTATCTGATAAGGAGATTTTAAAACATGTAACTGTAAAGGTGTTCTATTGATTAGATATATGCTGCAGCATTAATGTCTTTTCTCTAAAAAAAACTACAGTAATTTATGCCTCCAACATTAAACATCTAGTGACTTCTAATAAATTCCTATGTTTCCCTTCTACTACCCAATTTTGTTTAGGAGTATAAGGACAAGTTTGATGTAAAATTCCTTTTTCATTGAATAAAGCCTCATCCCTGCATGAACAAATTCTAGACTATTATCACTTCTAACCCTTTTAATGTTAGTTCCATGTTGAGTTGATATATAAGTTAGAAAATTTCTAACATATACAAAGGTATCTGATTTATTGGCCATAAGGAATATCCATACTCCACGGGAGAAATCATCAATAATTGTGAACAAAATACATAAATCCTTAATGTATACGTCACTTTTAAGGCCCCAAACATCCATATGAATTAATTCAAATCAAGGAGTATATTAAATTCAACTAACTAGAAAAGGAAGTGTGACACCCTTCTCTAAATGACTAGTGAAATCAATTGTGGAACCAGGAACTACCCAACGTTCAATAACGTTCATAAATCCCCACTCTCAACTCAGGATTTGAACCTAAGGCCGAGAGGGTTTTCCGAATGGTATAATACTTTAAACACATTTCCACAATATTCACTATATCACTAATACATCACCGGCTCTTAGTTTCATTACAATCAGAGTATGCGAGTGTATTACTTTAAATAAACTAAGAGCTATTCTCTCCTAAACTTCATTCATACATTCATACATACACATATACATCAAAATGTATAATCACAAAACTAGTATAACCTTTACACCAATACAGAAGATAGTGCCTCGCGCTTCAATCTTCACTCATCCTCATATCTCCTCCTTGCATATTTCCATGCATTCTTCACCTGTCTAAATGGTTGGTTGGGAGGAGTGAGATTTAAGAGAATCTCAGTAGCAAACTATACCACTATGCATTCAAGATATATATGAATACATGACATGCTTGCATTTCTAAAATCATGCCAGTAGGATGACATCTACATGCTCAATGAGTCAATGTACTCATGGCCATCATGTAAACATAACAACATTTCAATCAATCAAGCATGTTCAACCCAACAAGCAAAGCAATCACATAAAACAATGCAAAACATATATATCAAGTACATGCAGGAAAGGTAAGTTCACTACCTGGTGAACCATAGTCCTTCCTTGGTTTCCTCTTCCTCCCAACTTTGGAGCTTCTTGAAAATTCATCCATGCCTCTTCCTCTATGGAAATTATTCCATGCCTCTTCTTTCTTGACTTCTCTATAGTCCTAGATACCCAATCACATCATTAGAACCATGATTGTGGGTCATTGGAAGTGTAGATATCCAATTGGGGTGATTCTAAAGGCTATGTGTCCCTTATTGAGTCTAGTTTTAAAGAAAAATATAACCTTTGGCCAATTAGAATCTCACTCTTCCCAAAATTTCAATCTTTGGATATTGCCCCAGAAAATAGTTAATTTCGCTGGGCTAAATTGAGAAATTTATTTCTCTTTGTGTACAACCCAAAATGGCTCATATGACCTATCAAATTAAATCTTGATAAGTTTTCTTTCATTCTATAAAGTTTCATAATTTTTGGACATCATTTGCCCCATGAAATCGTCCACACAAACAAAACTGCCACATTGGGAATTTCACCGATAGCAACAATACTTTGTATTCCACTTCACTATGTTGTGTGTGACTTCCAATCACTTCGTTTTGTTATTCCCCGAGCTCTTTAGCTCACCAATATAATTCCTTTTAATATCCAAGGATATAAAGGAATTTTGGGAAATAAAACTATATCTCACTATGACATTTACCAAACAGGGGGTCTAGTGGTTTTCTTTAATCCAGGCTTAATCTTAAGCCTCTTGTCCCAAAATTTGGGATATTACAGTTCTGCCCCTGTTCAATAAATTTCATCCTCAAAATTTTGAATATCAAATGGTACTATCTGTACCTCAGGGAACCATTCTAGACACTTAGTCTATCCTTCCCATTCTAGTGCTTTCATTTACAAGCTCATAGAGCATGCAATTCACTGTCCAAATTCTTAACTCAAAATCTCGATAGCGTTCAAAATAGGACCCACTAGTCCACTCTCACAACGCTTGGTTTCTAAGGCTTCACTGCCTCTTTGGGATTCTCTCCCGGATCACTATACGCATACCAGGCCTTCCAGCCTCTTCGGGACTCTCCCGAACCATACTGTACGCATATCAAGCCTTACGGCTCTTTCAACTTCCAAGATGCTAGATATTCCAGCTTTACAGCCTAGGGATTCATCCCTCATGCCATAAGTATCTTAGGCTTACTGCCTCTACTATAATTTGGTACAACCTACACATTCTGCCAACTTCAAGGCGTATTTTGGATGCACTGGTCCATGTCACGGCGCTAGGTAACACCACAGCACTTAGACATATAGGTCTCAGAGCCCAAGGGTACTGCCCTATGTAAACTTGCATCTTAGGTCTTATCGCCTCGAGTCTCTGCTTAGTTTCATTCTAAGCATATTTCCCATTCTGCTAGCCTAAGGATTCACTATCCTATTAGGTCTTATGGCCCTAGGATACTCGATCCACCACTTTACTGAATAACAGCTCTCCCATTAGGCTCAACTGCAGAGCTACCCTCACTGGGCGCCCTTTACAGTGGCACACGAGTTCGGTTCACACCCCCTGACTCACCAAGACTGAGTATGGCAAACTTATATAATAATCCTCCCATTAGGCCCACTACAGCCGCACAGGATTTTCTCCAACTAGGCCCGCTGCAGTCGCACGGGAGTCTAACCCAAACTTCTCATTTTGGGCTCCATCTCTTGCTACACATCTCATTCTCATTCTTATGTAATGTTTACGAAGCACGCTAAACAAACCATCATCACTAGAGCATTCGGCATGTTAGCATATAGCATAATGGAAACTACTGGCCCCAAGTGTTTACCCGCGTAATAGGCCCTGGGATTCCTCTTATGCATCACATGAGTTCCATGGCCCCGAGTGTCCACCCGCGCAATGCGTCTACTCACGCAATAGGCCCCGGGCGAATGCGCGTGCAAAATAGGAATCTCTATGGCCTGGGCGTCCACTCGCGCAATGCGCTCACTTGCACAATAGGCCCCGAGCGACTACCCCGCAATTACTGAATGCTCACTAGGCCTTGCTGCCCAGGGAATCACCCCTATGCCATAGGCATTACGGGACTTACAGCCTCAGCCCTCCGCCCGTCATGTCTGACTGCCTAAGGACACGTTGGCCTAAAAGGTCTTACTACCTACCCGTGATGACTGCCCGTCATAACACGAATACACGTGATGGTAAACACGTACATGTAGAACTATTACATAAGATAGGAGAGCAAGAGTAGCATTCGGCACTGGAGTACCCCACAACAATTTACTTGGTTACCCAGCCCTTCTTCTTAAGGAAACTTATGCGATAGAAGACTCATTATAAGATACCACTATTGAAATTCGACGTCCCCGTAGCTCTACTCTATAGTTTCAACATCACGGTGGCTCCACTCCACGGTTTGTCATCACGGCGGCTGCACACTATGGTTTGACATCACGGTGGCTCCACACAACGGTATCACACTCGGTGCTTCACGCAAGCGCCCATACACCTGGTCAGCCCCTCCGATCAAAATCCCCATAGGTAGCCCTTTCCAATCAAATATCCCCACAGGTAGTCTATTTCGATCAAAACTCCCTATAGGGAGCCCTCTCCGATCAGAATCCTCTGTAGGTAGTTCTGTCCAGTTGGTCGCTTCTGAATAGGAGTATCATTATAACAGGATCTAAACCTTATAAGGTCCTTCTTCTTTAGCAGTTCTGTAATTTTCTATCTCATTTAGGGTTATTAAATATGGACTTTCAATATCAGTCCAGCTCCAGGGATGATCACAACTCTGAGGGAATATTCTATACTAGATTAGTAACTAGCAACCTCCAGTAACCTTATATGCATTTCTGTACTATATGCTAGTACCTTAAGCTACTCAGGCTATTTCAAATTCCTGTAGAATCAATTTAACTATTACAATTGATTTACAGATTATGGTTCAACACCTAGAACCTCAACATTACCCAATAAGTATGCTAAAAATCAAAATCAATAGCACTTATTCTAACCTCCACGGTTCTGGGTAACATCCTCAATTAATTACTGAAGGTTCAATATCATCAATTCAAATCCTCTAGGATAGATATACAGTAAAATCACCACTTATCATACCTCACTATATATCTTACCTACATATCTTTAACCCCACAGAAGAAACCTCAAAGCAATTACTATGCCTCAAGTTTTCATAACCTCATCAAATGAACTTTTCTGAGCAGTATCCACTGCAACATAAATAGTTTGGATTAAAAATCAAACTTACTTTATCATCTCCACGCCTCGCATCATTTCTTAGATCATCTAAGAATCTCTATTCAGAGTTTCAACCCTGTTTAATCGACCTCTACTAGGCCCATTTGCAGCGCTACCCTCACGGGGCGCCCGCTACAGCGGCATTGGACTCTAATCCACAATTAGATAAGCTATGTAGAGCTTTCCCACAATGTTTCCACTTTTAAGCATGCTTAACCATAGAGTTCCAATGAGATCCAGGGCATTCATACTAGCATTATTGCATATCATTGATCACTAGGTATCGGTATCCCATAATACCTCAACCACCACGCGACATATCAGGAAAAGTTTTCTAGGAAACATTGTGTTAAAGTACACTTTCTTATTATTCACAGTCACTCTACACTCAAGTTTAAGTCTATGAACTCGAGTCTTGCAAGCTAAATTCAAGTTCATTAGCTATCCCAAGCTGAATACCCTTTAGAATTTAATTTAAATTCATTCATAGGCTATCTAATCCTTGTTCTTCCACTTGACATCACTCTTAACCATAGTTCTACCACCATGCCTCTTAACTCCAAGCATCTAACAAGGATCATAACCTATCAATATTAGCAGAGAACTCTTGTAAATATCCATTATTACCATAACCAACACTCTGATACCATAAAATGTGACACCCTTCTCTAAATGACTAGTGAAATCAATTATGGAACCAGGAACTACCCAACGTTCAATAACGTTCATAAATCCCCACTCTCAACTCAGGATTTGAACCTAAGGCTGAGAGGGTTTTTTGAATGGTAGAATACTTTAAACACATTTCCATAATATTCACTACGTCACTAATACATCACCGGCTCTTAGTTTCATTACAATCAGAGTATGCGAGCGTTTTACTTTAAATAAACTAAGAGCTATTCTCTGCTAAACTTTATTCATTCATTCATACATACACATATACATCAAATGTATAATCACAAAACTAGTACAACATTTACACCAATACAGAAGATAGTGCCTCACGCTTCAATCTTCACTCATCTTCATATCTCCTCCTTGCATATTTCCATGCATTCTTTACCTGTCTAAATGGTTGGTAGGGAGGAGTGAGATTTGAGAGAATCTAAGTAGCAAGCTATACCACTATGCATGCAAGATATATATGAATACATGACATGCTTGCATTTCTAAAATCATGCCAATAGGATGACATCTACATGCTCAATGAGTCAATGTACTCATGGTCATCATGTAAACATAACAACATTTCAATCAATCAAGCATGTTCAACGCAACAAGCAAAGCAATCACATAAAACAATGCAAATCATATATATCAAGTACATGCAGGAAAGATAAGTTCACTACCTGGTGGACCATAGTCCTTCCTTTGTTTCCTCTTCCTCCCACCTTTGGAGCTTTTTGAAAATTCATCCATGCCTCTTCCTCTATGGAAATTATTCCATGCCTCTTCTTTCTTGACTTCTCTATAGCCTTAGATACCCAATCACATAATTAGAATCATGATTGTGGGTCATTGGAAGTGTATAATAAGGCCCAAGAACCTAGAGAGGGCTAAATAGGTCAATTTCCCTCAAAAACATGAAATCCTGAAATTTAGGGTTTTGGCCGCAGCCAAAAACCTGACAGAAACATTTTGGCCGCGGCCATGAAACTCGCTGTTCAGAATTTCACCGTCTTGATTCTTGGCCGTATTTGTAAAAATCATAACTAAATGTACAAAACTCTAAATTGAGTGGTTCAAAGCTCTATTTAACCCTCTTTAAATCTAGTTGTAGGGAAAAGTATGGTATTAAGATAGAAACACTCAAATAAATACAGTATTTCATTTCATTTGACCTTGCTCTAGAAACTTCCAGTTTTTCATGCTTAAACTTTGGAAACTCATAACTCTTAGCATACTTGTCCAATTAACCATTATGACCTATCAAATTAAAGGTCTATGTCTATAATTTCATACTGGAATGTTTCATGGTCATTTCATAACATTACACCACTCAAAACCATGTCACAATGACACTGTCTCCAGAAAATGAATTACACAGCATTTGTTCATCAATTTCCAAAAATTCCCAATTCATATACAAGCATCCAAAATTGATGAACACTTGTATACCTACACAATTTTGCCTCCTAAAGCCAATGGAAGCATCAAAATCATCAAATTCTAAGTGCATCACCATGTCACACATAGAGCCTCAATTTAGGGTTCTCAGAAAAACTATGTTGCTTTCTTATTTTCTTTGGTTTAATCACTTCTTTTCTACTTCTAATCAAATGATTAGCTATTTAGACATTCGTTGGACATCATTTAGCCATTGAAAACATCCTTTAAAACCAGCCATGAACAGTACCCCACTTCCAATTTACTCATCCAAATAACAAATCAATCGGTTAAAAAGGAAGCTTACGCTTACCTCTACTCATTTCCGCAAACGGTTCGGAATACCAGCAACACTCCGGCCGGTAAGACGGTGCCAACCACCTCCAAAAAAAATCCAAAACCGTAGAAATGAAGCTTGCGATGAGTAGAAGAAGTTTTCCGAAGGGCACTTTGAAAGAGACGCCGTTTTGGTATTATTTCGGAGGTTGGAATTTTCTCTCTCCTCCTTTCTCCATTTTCGTTATATACCTTCACTCTCTCTCTTCTGGTTTTTTCACATAGAAAATGGCTGAAGATGATGATGAATTAATGGATAAATGCATCAACCAACTCATCTGCTACGTGTCAACTTCTAATTGGCCCAAAAATTGAATGTTCGCATATAATATCCAATCTGGTAGAATTTTCATTAAACTTTGAAAATTCATATCTAATTAAGTAGATATCCAATTGGGGTGATTCCAAAGGTTATGTGACCCTTATTTAGTATAGTTTTATAAAAAAATATAAAATATTTCCAATTGAAATCTCACTCTTCCCAGAATTTCAATCTTTGGATATTACCCCAGAAAATAGTTAATTTCGCTGGGCTTAATTGAGAAATTCATTTCTCTTTGTGTACAACTCCAAATGGCTCATATGAGCTATCAAATTAAATCTTGATAAGTTTTATTTCATTCTAGAAAGTTTCATAATTTGTGGACATCATTTTCCCCATGAAATTGTCCACACAAACACAACTGCCATATCGGGAATTTCACCGATAGCAACAATACTTTGTATTCTACTTCACTATGTTGTGTGTGACTTCCAATCACTTCGTTTTGTTATTTCCCGAGCTCTTTAGCTCACCAATATAATTCCTTTTAATATCCAAGGATATAAAGGAATTTTTGAAAATAAAACTATATCTCACTATGTCATTTACCAAACAGGGGTCTAGTGGTCTTCTTTAATACAGGCTTAATCTCAAGCCTCTTGTCCCAAAATTCAGGATATTACTGGAAGTCGGGTTTGTTTAGATGCACAAAAACTTCACAACTATTGTTATCAAAATTAGTAATATGTTCTTTTATTTCATGTATATGTTTGAGTGCACATGTAGAGGCATGTCCAAATCTGCTATGCTAAACATCAAAAGTATGTGTTTTTAATAAGCAACTGTATTGAACTGTTTGGAGAATAGAATTTTGAACATTAGTAAGGAAATTGAGATCCATTTTTCTTTACAACACATGAAGCCCATGAAATAATCTACCAATTTCCTTGATCTTCCTACGCATGTCCTCCAAAATACAAATATTAGGGAAGAACAAAGTCAGGAAGTTTTCATGTTGAGTTAATTGTGATACAGACACCAAGTTGAACTTTAGTCCAGGTACATACAAAACATCTTTTAACACCATATAATTTGCGATATTAATATTCCTTATGTGTATAACTATAAGCTTTTGGCCATTAGGGACTCGAATTCCTTTGATTAATCCCTCATATGGTTTATAATTGTCAAAAAATGCCAAATTACTAACTATATAAGTTATAGCACTAGAATCAAGCAACCAAGGAGTAAAATTTACTGAACCGAACAAGCTTGGGTAGTCCCAACGGCGCCTATATTGGTTCCTACTGAGTCTTTGACAATGTCTTTCTTTGTAGCCTGGGATTTGTTTCAAGCATATGCATCAGCTGCTCATACTACCGAGGGGTGAGATTAAGCGTTAATGTTGCATTTGTCCCTAAGGAGCTCAATGCCGAATTGTTCAGATTTCCTTGTGTAATACCTTATTTCCCAACACTGCGATAGAGTACCAATTGACTAATACTCACCGTCTATACACATCAGAGTGTGGAAAATGCTAGAAACTCCATACAATACCTCTGCTGGATATACATATTCACATATGAACACAATTCATACACAATTCATATTATAACACATATATTCTATCTTTACTCTATTTCATATACAAACCCAAAAATGCTTATCACAGTCTTAAAATACATAACAAAAGACCAGACAACCTAAACTAATTCCTTCCATTGCTCGGCCTTGATTCATCATCAATTACTTTCTCTTTACCCTGCGAGCTTCCTCCCTGTACTGGAGATTGGTTTTTGGGAAAAGAATGAGATTCATGGGAATCTTAGTAGTAACGTCATTAAGCATATAAGATAACACACACAAGCATGCTTCACTCATACAAAATCATCAACAAAATCATCAAACATTATTCAGTGCAAACATGCAATTCATAAATTGACTTCACGCTAGACGGGTTCTAATCCCCGAAGGGCGCCTGTGCACAATGCATACAATGCAACCTCATGATCGACATCGCGCTTGACAGGTTCTCTTGGCCCCGAGGGATACCCATGCAAAGATAGGCCCCGGGTTCCGCTCGTACAATTATAAACATTTCGCCTGAGCGTCAACCCGACTTTCGATAGGGCCCGGGTGATCACTCCACTCAATCTAAACATGTTAGACATTTTGATGATGATAACAAACAATACATATGCATGTCATGTTATATGAAGATGGTTACTACCTGGTTGCTAGTCTACGCAACTTTCCACACTTGGTTCAAACTAAGGCAACAGCTTTTGAGGCCAAACCGGTTGTCAAGTCCTGAAATCATCAAATATCACAAATGAGTTATTACTCATCCATACATCTTTCCAAACTCATAATATTGGTAAATTTAGCCTATTGGTGCCAAATTACCAAAATACCCCTTAGGCCCTTATTATAAGTATTTTTCTCAAAATCATGATTTAAGTCATTCCTACACAATTTCGCATGTATAATCCCTTTCCAACCTCGAATTGACCAAAATCAATCCTAAATGACGAAAATACCCTTGACAACCCTCAAAAAGGCTTAGAAAGGGCAATTTGTCATTTTGCTCTCTGATCCTCTTCTCACTTCGGGGTCAACATAGACCCTCCATAATTCGGCCTCCTGAATCCAATGGAAGCATTGAATTGGTCAAATTCCCACTCATTTACCTTGACCAACACAATGAAGGAAAAATAAATTTCCAGAAAAGTTGTGTCGAATTTGTTAGGGCAAGCTTTTCACCCAAGAGGGGGGTGAATTGGGTGATTACAAAATAAACGGAAATTTAAATTCAATGTATGAAACTTAAAGCAAAGTTAATAAGAAGGAAGAGATATCACCGAGATTTACACAGAGATTTATACTGGTTCGGTCTCAACCACTTGACCTACGTCCAGTCCTCAGAAATCCTTCTGAGCCTTTCACTATAACTTCCAAGATTCAGTGGGTTCTTGGTACCACAGTACAAATAGCAAGTTCCTCTAGACACTCGCTCCCCCTTACACAAGGTAATCTCAAATCCCTACTCTAGGTTCCTCAACCTTAAGTTAAAACTATTGAAAATGATTAAGTATGACTGACAAATCTCTCTCACAAAGTATGTAGATAAGAACTGAAGCACAGATGAAGAATTGAAGCTTTTGTGAAGATATTACTTGAAGAGTATTCAGGCGTATTTCTTTGTTGTTGTATTTTTCAAATGGCTGGACATATATAATAGAACCTTTGAAGACCGTTGTAAATATGTCTGTTGATTCAAAAATGCTTCTGTCAAATGTAATAGCATTTGTCTTCCATTACTTCTGAAGTTCTGCTGCTACCATGAATAGTTGTCGTTTCAGTGGAGTGTTCAGTTGTATGTTAAGTGCGTGATAGTGGAGTACAGCTGTAACACACTTATGAATATAATCGTTAGGAAACATTTGTATATCAACATGATTCACTTGAAGTGTTTTCTGACAATCAATAAAACCATCGGGAGTGATCTTGTTTTCACAACTGAGTGGTAAAATGATATACCATATGATTTTGATAGCAATTTGGAGAAATCAGTAGTAACAGAATTTCACTAGCAAAATCAGTTGATGTTTATGAAAGTAATTGCAAATGGATCATAGTGTATGCAGGAAAGTGTATACTGGAACGATAAATCATTATATGAGAAAATACAATATCACTCCAGTGAATATATTATCACTGGGAGTGAATTTTAAAATTGTGATTTCTTCTTGCAGTGATTTTGAATCCACTAGAAGTGATTTGCAACTTTTCAAACATCACTCGAGTGATTCAAGATCAGTGGAAGCGATTTGGTAAATAGTGAAATATTCTTGTAGTGATTTCCAATTCACTGGAAGTGATTTGCAACTTTTCAAACATCACTCGAGTGATTCAAGATCACTGGAAGTGATTTGGTAAACAGTGAAATATTCTTGCAGTGATTTCCAATTCACTGGAAGTGATTCAGCGAAAATGCAACATCACTCGAGTGATTAAGGATCACTGGAAGTGATTTGGAAACTTTGGTGAATCACTCGAGTGATCTGAGCTTCACTGGAAGTGATTTTCAAAACAGTGAATTTTTTTTGCAGTGAATTTTCAATCACTGGAAGTGATTTGGCGCATCACTCGAGTGATTCAGAATCACTGGAAGTGATTTGGAAACTTTGGCGAATCACTCGAGTGATCTAAGCTTCACTAGAAGTGATTTTCAAAACAGTGAATTTTTCTTGCAGTGAGTTATCGATCACTGGAAGTGATTATGCGGATCACTCGAGTGATTTCACATATCACTTGAGTGATCTGTTATTTTTCCAAATCACTCGAGTGATCTTGAATATCACTCGAGTAATTAACCAAATCACTCGAGTGATCTTGCTCAGATCACCAGAATCACTTCCTTTGCTGATATTGAATCCATGAGCTTTCAAAACATGATTTGTTATCATCAAAACATGAAATCTAACATTCTCCCCCTTTTTGATGATGAAAAAACATATTATATGATCAAGTTCAAAATTTTGATTTTCTAGCAAACTTTACTTGATCTTTTTCAAAAATTCTGCAACAATTTTGACTAGCAATAACTAAGAGGAGTTGTTTTAAAGATTAAGAGTTTTGACCTTTTAGAAAATAAAAGATGTTAGTTCAAAGTTCAAAAACCATTATAAGCAGAAATTAAACATGCACATATGAAGTAACTTCTTGCTTTTCTTGAGATCATTTTGGCAGCTGCAATACATTAAGATTTTCATGAGAGCATGTTGGCTGCTGCAATCATAAACACAGATGCATTAACATTTTCATAAGATCATATTGGCTACTGCAAACATAAACACATATTCTCATTAGATTAGAGTCATGTACATGTCAGTTCTGAGACTACACAAGATACACAATTACATGACAAGTACTGAAACTACAAAATAAAATACATATGAACCAAAAGAAAATACATATGATCATATCAGTTCTTCTCCCCCTTTTTGGCATCATCTAAAGGAGAGGTAGACGGTGTAGATTCCTGAGTGGATGCAGAAGCAAAGAAGGAGATAGGTGGAACATATGGAATAATTGAAAGCTGTGTAGGAGACTGGAAGGAAAAAGTGGTAGAAGATGGCTCAAGAGGAGTGGTAGAAGTGGAGTGAGTAGGTCCTATAACCTCTGTGGTGGCTTCCTCAACTATAATTTCCTCAGTATGAGAACTGGAAGCAGTGTGATGTGAAGAAGATGATGGAGTTTGGAGAATGGGGTCAGCCTGTGGAATATCACCAGCAGGAATAGGGTCAGAGATAAAGGATGTGGGAGGTGCAGAAGGAGTGTCTGAAGGAATAATGGGAGGAATGATGGGAGGATCAGAAAGTGAAATATCTGGAAATGAAGAGTCTGATGGAGGAGGTACATGTGAGGTGGTAGGTGGTAAGTCAGGGAAGGGAATATGAAGGTGAGACCTGAGTACATCCTCAATCCTCTGAATCCTTTGTGTCTGCTCTGTCTGGCGCTCAAATAGTAAGTTGAAATTATGATTCACTGCTGCCACTAATACTGTAACTTGATCATTGACTTGATCAATCAGTTGAGCGTTAGACTTCTTCAACTGAGTAACAGCAGACTGGATTACTTCCTGAATATATGTCTGAAGAGCAGCCTGAGTAAAAGAAGGACCATGAGAGACTGCTCTGGAAGACTGAGCCTCATCCATCTTGGAAGGTGAAGGATCCATCCTCTGGGGATCTCTCTGGCTTGCCTCAGGAGGTGGTGAATGGTGTCTCTGAGGCTGTGAAGATGCTCCAGCTGGAATGGTAATTCCCATTCGAGTGAGGTGAATCTTCCCAAACTTAAGAATCCTCACAATGTCTCCCTCAGGTGTCAAATGCCAAATATTGTGCATGGAAAGAATGTAAGACACAAGCTGAGGATAGGGAATAGTAGTAGACCTGGAGGAGTGAAACCTGAACCTCTTCATTTCTTAAAAAATGAGTTCCCCCACATTTCTTCTTTCTCTTGTCATAAGAGATGCCATCATCTGAAGATCCTTCCCCGTGATATGAGTGAAATTCTTTGCCTTGTTAACTATGCTACGGGAATAAATGTAGAATAAGGCTCTCTGGTCATTGGTAAGAGCCACTGGGGAATTGGGTAAAGGCACTCCAGGCTATCTTGGTCTAAAGATATCAACCAGCTTATGAATATTAAAGACACGTGGAGGCTTCATAGGAACATCCTCTATGCCTAGATAGGTGTTGATAAGATCTCCAGACAGTAGAACTTTCTGATCTCTTATACTTGTTTCAATTCTCTCAGCAATGATGTTTCCATGGCTGTCCTTTACATCCGTAATTTTCATGTTACAGTAAAAGTATTTGACAACCAAAGGATTGTAGGACATTCTCAGTCTTAGCCATGGTTCATATTGTTTCAAATATGGGGTCAAATCAATATGGAATTTCTGTTTCAGTTCTTCCAAATCAACCCACACAACAGGACAAAAGCTTCTTTTGGCAAAATGTGAGGCAAACACAATGGAATTCAAAATGCTGAGTTTACCAGTGTTATACCCAGGAGGAGGTTCAAGAAGTTCAGCGGTTTGTTCAGCCAGGGACTCAGAATGTCAACTACCAGAGGCTTGACTTGCATACCGAGATTTCTGAGGGACTGAGGCTGCTAAGATATTGACAGCCCGAGTGATTTTCCTCTGCAAAGTGGACTCTTGGATGTCTGCTTCTCACTATTTTTCTTTCCCTTTTCCTTTCATACTGGTATGTGAACGGGTAGTCATTCCCGTCGGCTCTTCAATCCGAATTCCTTTGGGTCTTTGAATGGACGGATTGGGTTCTGGTTCAGAGGGTGCTTTTGCCCTCTTAGACGGTGGTGAGGGTGGAGGAGATTGCCCAGGCCTTTTGGTTCTTGCCATGGGTACCGACGCTTGGAGAGACGAGAGATTGCGCAGTGAAGGCTGTCGGTAACTGTCAGAAATGAGAGGCGAGATTATGACTGAAATGGACTTGCTTTATAAGGGATTTTTCGGTTAAGGATAGTAATGAGGGTTTCGGTTACTGGGTTCAAGAGTTTTCAGAGAATTTGAGAGGATTTCAGCGAGTGGAGGTGAACGGTTGAAGTGAAGTGAACAGTCGCGTGAGAGAAAAACTGATATAACCGAGTTTTTAACATTCACTCGAGTGATTTTTACATTCACTCGAGTGATTTTGGGTTTCACTCGAGTGAAGTATAAAAATCACTCGAGTGAAGTCCAAAATTACTTCACATAAGCCAAAAATACGCTGTAACTCCAAGATAATTAATTAAAACACTTTATGAGACTTACCTATAATAAGATTATCAATCTAATTGCTTGATTTACCTGAGGTTGTAGTATTTCACTGTTCACTCACTCGAGTTGGTCTTTTATCATCACCCGAGTGTTTTCCTCTCTGTTTGTCTCTGTTATTTGAAGATATTACAGAGATCCTGCAAAACAACTTTATAGATACTCCGATGCTTAAGTTAGTTATGGGATCATCAAAACAATATGAAATCAACATTTATAAAGATTAAACAACTTACAATTCATTGGGATTTACCATTCCCAATTCCCTTCGTATATGCATGAATTGTTCTCGGGCAAGAGGTTTAGTGAAAATATCAGCTAATTGCAAGTGTGTAGGTATGAATAACACCTTGACATCTCTTTTCTGAATATGATCTCTAATAAAATGATGTCTCACATCAATATGCTTGGTCCTTGAATGTTGTACAGGTTTTTTCGCCAAGCTTATTGTACTGGTGTTGTCACAGTAAATAGGAATTTCTTTAAGATATATGCCAAGATCCTGAAGTTGCTGTTTTAGCCACAGTACTTGTGCACAACAGCTTGAAGCTGCTATATATTCTGCTTCCGTTGAAGATAATGATACTGTAGTTTGTTTCTTACTGAACCAAGAAACAACTGCGCCTCCAAGGTATTGACATTGCCCACTTGTGCTCTTCCTATCTGTTTTATACCTACCATGATCAGAGTCAGAATATGCAACTAAATATTCATTACCTCTTTTAGGGTACCATATACCCAACTCTTTTGTGCCTGCCAAATATCTGAAAATTCGTTTCACTAATTCAGCATGTGACACTTTGGGGCATGACTGAAATCTTGCACATAGACCAACACTGAACTGAATATCAGGTCTGCTGGCTGTGAGATAGAGTAATGATCCAATCATTCCTCGATATTGAGTTATGTTGAAGTCAACTCCTTTTTCATCGGCATCCATAAGTACGGTTGAACTCATAGGTGTATCTGTACCATTAGCTTCATCCAATCCAAACTTCTTGAGCAATTCTTGAAGATATTTGGTCTGTGATATGAATATTCCATTCTTTCTTTGTTTAATTTGTAAACCTAGAAAGAATGTCAATTCTCCCATCAATGACATTTCAAATTCTCCCTGCATTATCTCAAAGAATTCTTTACACAAAGAATCATTAGTAGCTCTGAATATAATATCATCAACATAAATCTGAACTACCAAAATATCATTTAGTTTTCGTTTTATAAATAAAGTTGTATCGACTTTTCCTCGAGTAAAACCAAATTCGATGAGAAATTTGCTCAACCTTTCATACCAGGTTCTAGGAGCTTGTTTCAAACCATATAAGGCTTTCTTTAGTTTGAAAACATGATTTGGTTTGGATACGTCTTCAAAGCCCGGAGGTTGTTCTACATAAACTTCCTCCTTGATGTACCCATTTAAGAAAGCACTTTCACATCCATTTGATATAATTTGAATCCTTTGATGCATGCAAAGGCTAAGAGTACTCATATAGCTTCCAATCTTGCTACTATAGCATATATTTCCTCATAATCAATTCCTTCTTCCTGATTATAGCCCTTGGCAACCAATCTTGCCTTGTTTCTAATAATAGCTGCGGATTCATCAAGTTTGTTCTTGAATACCCATTTAGTGCCAATAACCGAGTGGTCTTTAGGCCGGGGCACCAAATCCCAAACTTGATTTCTATCAAATTGATTTAACTCTTCTTGCATTGCTAACACCCCAATCATTATCTGATAGGGCTTCTTCAATATTAGAAGGTTCCAATTGAGAAATGAATGCAGAAAAACTAACTTCGTTTAAAAATTTGTTTCTAGTTTTGACTCCTTCATTAACTCCACCTATCACTTGATCTAGAGGATGACTCTTGATGTATTTCCAGGCTCGAGGTTGATCTGGATGACTTAGTTCAACTTCTTTTTCAAAATTGTCATCCTCAAGATTGGGAGAGTTAACAGAGGGTTGGTTTCTAGTTATCTCATCATCAAAGTTTTTACTAGAGGACACATATTCATCGAATACAACATGAATTGATTCTTCTACAACACATGTTCATTTATTAAAAACTCTATATACTTTACTTTGATTTGAATATCCTAGGAAAAGTCCCTTATCAGCCTTAGAATCAAACTTTCCAATATTATCTTTACCGATGTTATGAATAAAGCACTTACAGCCAAATATGTGTAGATGAGCGAGGTTTGGTTTCCGTCCCTTGTAGAGTTCATATGGTGTCTTTCCAAGTTTGGTTCTGACATATGCTCTATTTGAGATGTAGCATGCAATGCTCATTGCATCTGCCCAGAAGACTTGAGACACATTCTTTTCGTTCAGCATTGCTCTAGCCATATCTGTAAGAACTCTATTCTTCCTTTCCACGACACCATTCTGTTGTGGAGTTCTTGGTGCTAAAAAATTATGATCGATGCCATTTGTATCACAATATTCTACAAATGCTTGATTATCAAATTCTCCACCATGATCTGTCCTGATTCCTGCAATTAACATACCTTTCTCATTTTGCACTTTCTTGGCAAAGGCAATAAATTTACAAAAAGTTTCATCTTTGGATGACAGAAATATATTCCAGGTAAACCTAGAGAAATCATCAACAATAACAAATGTGTACAAGTTTCCACCGAGACTCTTAACTCTTGCTGGACCAATCAGATCCATATGCAATAGTTGAAGTGGTCTGTTAGTGGTAATTTCAGTTTTTGATTTAAAGGAAGATTTAGTTTGCTTACCTCTTTGACAAGCATCACAGACTAAATCATTCTTGAAATTAACATTAGGTAGTCCAATTACCAAATCCTTTTTTAGTAACTTTCCTAATTGATGCATATTAACATGGGCAAGTCGCTTATGCCATAGCCAACTCTCATCAGTGTTACTCAGAAGGAAATTTTCAGAAATACTTTCATTCATATCAAGAGTATAGCAGTTACCTTCCCTTTTTGCCTTGAGTTTGGTCTTCAACTTCTTCTTTTCAATTTGCAGATCCTTCTTGCTGACTATCAGACATTCTTCTGAATCAAATATTACCCAGTTGTCTTTATCCGTGCTTTGGCTTACACTTAATAGATTGTGACATAAGCCTTCAACGTCATATACATCTTTGATTTTATCCTTGACTTCCCCAAGCCCTGCTATCCTTCCGGTTTGATTTCCTCCAAATTTCACCTTGCCACCTTCCTTGGGTACTAATGTGGTGAAGTTCTCAGGATCACCAGTCATATGTCTTGAACATCCACTATCTATATACCATTTGTTTGATTTGAATGTTCTGAGACAAACCTGCAGTTAAGGATAATTAAGTTTTAGGTACCCATATCTTTTTGGGTCCTTTTGGGTTAGTACAGATAACTTCTTGTTCATGAACCTTCTTAGGTATCCATTTATAGGTTCCTATAATTTCTTTCCTTTTTATGAAAACATGAAGAAGTGTAATGTCCTTTTCTATTGCAGTAATTACAATAAGCAAAAGGATTAGATGTGTGCACAGAACGTGTGACATAACTTAGATAATGTTTACCTCCTGTCTTCTTCTTACCTTTTCTTTTGTCTAGGTTCGGATCATATCCTATACCAGACTTATCATTCACATGACGTTGTGCTTTTAAAATAACATTTAACATTTCACTTCCTTTTGTAAACTTTTCAAGAGTTTTTGTAAGATCAATATTTTTCTTTTCAAAAGACAAGCACTTTTCGCAATCTCTATCCAGAGGATCTTTAATTCTTTCTTCAAGAAATTTGTTTCTCTTTTTACATGCAATCAAAGTATTAACAATTTTGACAAATTCAGAATGTAAAGCATCATATTCATTTTGTAATTCATCATAAGTAGGGTCAAAATCTTTTACCTCCTCGTTTGTTTCTTTTTGAGCAACCAGGCATATATTGGCTGTCTCTTCATTATCGCTTTCTTCATCTGAGGAGCTATCTCCCCATATTGCAGAAACAAATGCCTTCTTTTTGTTGAAGGATTTGAAGTTTCTCTTTTCTTTATTTTTCTGTAATAACTCTGGACATTCTGATTTGATATGTCCAGGTTTACCACATTCATAGCATATGATCTCCTTGGCGTCTCTTCTGCTACTCGTTCCACCTCTTTGTGAATTCCTGAATCCTTGGCCTTTCTAAAATTTCTTGATTCTTCTGATCATCAGGCCGATTTCATCATCATCGATCTCCTCTTCTTCTTCTTGGTTTTCTGCCTTTGTTTTTGTCACACTTAGTGCAAGACTTTTCTTCCTCCTGTCACCAACTTCTTCTAGTTCTCGTTTGAATTTTAGTTTGCTTTCATATTCTGAAAGGCTTCCAAATAGAGAAGCTACAGATTGCATTGATTCTCCTTTGGCCTCCTCTATTGCTGTGACTTTCGCTTCCCATTCTTTGGAGAGTATGTTTAATATTTTTCTTACTTGGACATTCTGATCATAGAATTTTCCAAGTGCTGCAAGTTGATTAACAATATGAGTATATGTAAGTTCAAATTCAGCTATTGACTCACCTTCCTTCATACGAAGTAGATCAAACTCTGTAGTTAGAGTATTGATTCAATTTTCTTTTATTCCAGATGTTCCTTCATGAGCTACTTCCAGCGCTTTCCACATTTCTTTAGCAGTCTGAAGAGTACAAATTCTGAAGTATTCTTTTTGACTCAGTGCACTCTGAATCATTAAAATTGCTTTGCTGTTGAGAGTCACTAGCCTTTTGTCATTGTCATCAAATTCTGCTGGTGATTTAGGAACTTTTCGAGATTCTTCAGTCTTTGTAGGAACATAGTTTCCAGTTTCAATCACATCCCATAGTCCGTATTCTGTAGCCATTACGAATACACGGAACTTAGCTTTCCAGAAGGAAAAATGTTCACTACTAAAACCAGGTGGTCTAGTGATAGAAGCTCCGTCAGGAAGGATTGCTTCACCCATGCTTGCCATCGGATCCTTCTAAGGTTGTTAGACCTGAACTAGAAGACCTGCGCTCTAATACCAAATGTTAGAGCAAGCTTTTCACCCAAGAGGGGGGTGAATTAGGTGATTACAAAATAAACGGAAATTTAAATTCAATGTATGAAACTTAAAGCACAGTTAATAAGAAGGAAGAGATATCACCGAGATTCACACAGAGATTTATACTAGTTCGGTCTCAACCACTTGACCTACGTCCATTCCTCAGAAATCCTTCTGAGCCTTTCACTATAACTTCCAAGATTAAGTGGGTTCTTGGCACCACAGTACAAACAGCAAGTTCCTCTAGACACTCGCTCCCCCTTACACAAGGTAATCTCAAATCCCTACTCAAGGTTCCTCAACCTTAAGTTAAAACTATTGAAAATGATTAAGTATGACTGACAAATCTCTCTCACAGAGTATGTAGATAAGAACTGAAGCACATATGAAGAATTGAAGCTTTTGTGAAGATATTACTTGTAGAGTATTCAGGCGTTTTTCTTCGTTGTTGTATTTTTCAAATGGCTGGACATATATAATAGAACCTTTGAAGATCGTTGTAAATATGTCCGTTGATTCAAAAATGCTTCTGTAAGATGTAGCAGCATTTGTCTTCCATTACTTCTGAAGTTCTTTTGCTACCATGAATAGTTGTCGTTTCAGTGGAGTGTTCAGTTGCATGTCAAGTGCGTGATAGTGGAGTACAGCTGTAACACACTTATGAATATAATCGTTAGGAAACATTTGTATATCAACATGATTCACTTGAATTGTTTTCTGAAAATCAATAAAACCATCGAGAGTGATCTTGTTTTCGCAACTGAGTGGTAAAATGATATACCATATGATTTTGATAGCAATTTGGAGAAATCAGTAGTAACAGAATTTCACTAGCAAAATCAGTTGATGTTTATGAAAGTAATTGCAAATGGATCATAGTGTATGCAGGAAAGTGTATACTGGAACGATAAATCATTATATGAAAAAATACAATATCACTGGAAGTGAATATATTATCACTGGGAGTGAATTTTAAAATCGTGATTCCTTCTTGCAGTGATTTTGAATCCACTGGAAGTGATTTGCAACTTTTCAAACATCACTCGAGTGATTCAAGATCACTGAAAGCGATTTGGTAAACAGTGAAATATTCTTGCAGTGATTTCCAATTCACTGGAAGTGATTTGCAACTTTTCAAACATCACTCGAGTGATTCAAGATCACTGGAAGTGATTTGGTAAACAGTGAAATATTCTTGCAGTGATTTCCAATTCACTGGAAGTGATTCAGCGAAAATGCAACATCACTCGAGTGATTAAGGATCACTGGAAGTGATTTGGAAACTTTGGTGAATCACTCGAGTGATCTAAGCTTCACTGGAAGTGATTTTCAAAACAGTGAATTTTTCTTGCAGTGAATTTTCAATCATTGGAAGTGATTTGGCGCATCACTTGAGTGATTCAGAATCACTGGAAGTGATTTGGAAACTTTGGCGAATCACTCGAGTGATCTGAGCTTCACTAGAAGTGATTTTCAAAACAGTGAATTTTTCTTGCAGTGATTTATCAATCACTGGAAGTGATTATGCGGATCACTCGAGTGATTTCACATATCACTCGAGTGATCTGTTATTTTTCCAAATCACTCGAGTGATTTCAGTGATCACTCGAGTGATCTTGAATATCACTCGAGTGATTAACCAAATCACTCGAGTGATCTTGCTCAGATCACCAGAATCACTTCCTTTGCTGATATTGAATCCAAGAGCTTTCAAAACATGATTTGTTATCATCAAAACATGAAATCTAACAGAATGCCCGTTTTCTTTAGCCTAATCATCTTCTTTCTACTTATTCTCGCAATATTAATTAATTAGGCATTCATTGGACTTGATTTAGAGGCATTTCCGCATTATGCTCTCTTTGGCTTTTCTCAATTATCTCACCCCAAATGAACCACAATCAATTCCTAAACAACTCCATTAACCTTAATCAAGCAAGAGGAACAAGTTTTGGAAGTTACCTCTTGATTTCTTGGACTTTCTCTCTCCTGGATGATTTCTCTCTCTCTCCTTCGAACGCTTGTATCAGCTGCTCATCAAGCAAACCAATGGTAGAGAAATGAGGAGGAGAGGCCATAGAGGAATTATGAAGCTTAAATCACAAGGTATAAGTCTCATACCTTGATTTTGTGTTGAAACCTAGCTTCCCTCTCACTTTCACTGCAGCTCTTGTTCTTCAACTCTCACTCTCGTTCTTTGGGTCAGTTTAATCGTGAGAATGAGCTGATGAAGAATGAATGAGATTATATAATTAAAGGTTAAACCAATCTTTCCATGTGTCATGTTCTCATTGGTCCAAAAGGTAATTATATATAATTAATTCTTCATTTCCTTTTCCCCCACTCATGACTGCCAAAATTCTCATGAGGAATGCAAGGGAAATCTGATTCTCCATCCATCTCATAGTGCCAACTTGTAACTTGTTGACCAAGTAGTTGACTTTTTGAACATTTGACCATTTTTTACCATAATTCACCAAAATTGGTTTAATAATGATCAAGTAGTCATTTTGCTCTTTTTAATTCCTATTTAGCTCAAATCATTGGGGTAAAATAGTTATTTTCCACTTTTCGGAAAAATTACCGTTTTGCCCCTACATTTTATGATTTACCGAAATAAATCATTTTCCGCCCATTTCTTCAGCTCAACCCCATTTTGGCACTTAAATGAGGCCATTATTCAAGTCATTTAATTTTTTGAATTTTGGCTACCATATTAGGCCTTTACCGGTCTCTTATACCCTTATTCGGCCAATTTACGCGTAACCGGCGATTGAAATATTTTCCATAAATTCACATAATTATATTCACATCATTTTTCACCATTTTATTCCATTAAATATACATCAAATAAACACATAAGTGTATTGGTGAAAAATGGGGTATTACACCTTGATCCTTCCCTTAATCCTTTAATGGCTGAGGTTTCTAATTTAGTGGAAAACCAATAAGATGAACACATTGCTCCCTTTTATGTCCCTTTCAGTGACAGTTAGAACATTCATCCAAAGTGCAACCTCTGCTTTGAATTCCTCCCCTGCCTCTTCCTCGTCCTCCCCTACTTCCTTCAGATAACATTACTATACTTTCAACAGAGGAATTAGCAGGATTAGGGGCTAGAGAGAATTGGGCTTCATGTTGGCAAGTAATAGAGTATGCTAGGTTCACTGTTGGCAGAGGAGACGAGCAAATTGTGGCTACGACCCTGATGGTATGTCTCATTAAGGCCCATCAGAAATTGGAATAATCCCTGCTCCTGAATGATTTTTGTATAAGCCTGAGTGGTAGCACATTGGCAAGACGAAAGGACAATAAGACTGTCATATTCTTCCCATAAGTCCTTTAATTTGGAATAATATGTGGACACAGAAAGTGAACCTTGTGTCATAGTGTTGAGAGAATGATGAAGACTGAAAGTCTTGGTCCCACCAAATATCTCAAAACGTTCCTTGAGATCAACCCAAACTGACCGTGCGGTATTTGAAAAAGTGAGTCTTCCAAAAATTGATTTGTCCATAGAATTAATCAATCAAGAAAGTACTATGACATTGCAATAATAAATGGGTCAGAGCTCAGATGTTTGCATTTCCTGGGTACAAGTGACATCCACAAAACATAATTTATTCTTACCTAGTAAAGCTATATGCATGGCTCAAGTCCAGGTAAGGTAATTGTTGGATCTGGTGAGTATAACAAAGACAAGCTAAGAGTGAGACCTTGTCTATCGGATGGGTGGAGGTAGACCGAGTGATTGAACCCAAGGTTGGTGGTATTGTCTTTTAGTGCAGAGTCAACCATATTAACATTAAAGAACTCAGAAGAGAGTATGAAAAATTAACAAAATAAAAAAAAAATAGTGAAGGTAGAGTCGGCCTCGGCACTGAGGGTACTGCTTGAAGAATAAGCCAACAGAGCAGAGGACCAAAGAGAATGAAAACAACCCTGAACTCTAAATCTCTTATAACAGTATGAAGGTGAATGCGATGAAATTTCTGATCATGGTGATATGGTAAAGAAGATTCAAGAATGATCCAAGAAGGCCATCGCAGAAATAGTGAACACAAACTTACAACCAAGAACTTCTGAAGAAACAACTGATCGGAGCTCAATAACAGCCTCCTGTAGAAAAATAGCTGCGGAGGCAAGAAACACACCAGTGTGAGTTGCAAGAATGGTCGGATAAAGACAGGCTGAAAAGCAATTAATATGGAATGGTCGGATAGAATAATCGAGAAGCAAGGAAAAGAGGAGGAAAAGTAGAGTTAATGAATCAAATAATGATAAGATATTAGGGTCCGAAAGTATGACCAGTTTTTGAAAAAAAAAAAGGAGAACCAACCTATCATATTTGTACCATGTTAAACTAGTAATATTGAAGAGGAAATAAATTGGACCTTTTATTAATGAAATGAACAAAGTCAAATACACGAAGGAAATAGGCTTACCTGCTTATATAGACCCATATCCAAGAATATTTACAATTAAGAATACCAAGAACATACAAGAATATACTCCCTAAATACACGTCACCTAACTTAATATCCTAAATACATATAAAAAGGAATTTGGCAGACACCTTAGTGTAATGTTTAACAGGAAGGCCATGGAACTCTATCCAGACATTCATACATGTGATGATGATAGAATGAACTAGAACATTAAGTTCCCAAGGAGATAAGATGTAAAGAAACCCCTAGAGATCACCATACTCACCGGTGACGAAAGAATATACGATCCATCTCATGATGGAAATGGAGCACAAAATGGTTACAATGATCTTGAATAATTGAGACTAAACCTCAAAGATGCCAATGGATAGATATGAGAGATTGAAGCTTAGATTCATGGATGGGGCGATGGTGTGAAATTTTGATGTAAAGGTAATGTCGCCGGCAATATGCCGAACAAGCTCTAGAGTAGAATAGTAGTCATAATACATCAAATAGCTTAGCAGGAGCTGAGCAAGGCAAATAGAAAAACCAAGGGAGAAGATGGTGAAAAGGTCAGCTTAGACTAGAGGCGTGGAGATGCAGAAAGATGCAGATGGAACAGTAGCTTAATGTTGAAGTATCGAAAGAGAGAAAAGCACTCTCTTTTCTAGCATTTTTTCTATTTAATTATATTTGAGACACACACACATATGGATATATGATGTGAAATGGAAAAAAGGAAAAGAATTATGATAGAAAGAAATAGAGAGAAAAGAGAGAGCAGAAGAGGAAGTTGAGAGAGAAAAATGTAGTCTAAATTCAATAATCAATAAGTCAAACTGTAAAGTAATATTTATATCCTAACTCATAAAAATAATTGCGAAAATAAATATATAAAAAATTCTTAACTCAAAAGCAACCTAAAGCTAATTATTAAAATCAATATTAAATAAATAAATGTCACATCATTTGCCACCGCGTCATAAGAACTTTACACCAAATAGTTTGGTAGCTAGTAATTGTTAAGAATGGCATGTAAAAGA
This sequence comes from Albizia julibrissin, assembly GCA_037074505.1. NCBI lineage: Eukaryota > Viridiplantae > Streptophyta > Magnoliopsida > Fabales > Fabaceae > Albizia > Albizia julibrissin. Next base: position 53,684,887 of record CM073477.1, on the reverse strand, counting down.
GGTGATGATCCATGTAGCATCAGAACTGGAGTAGCCATTTCAATGGAAGAGGTGGTGGTGTTTGGGACCTATAGGAAACAAGATCGTCAACTCATCCATCATGGTGTCCATGGTTTCAATGGGTAGCGAAACAGTGGGCAATGGTGGAGTTGGGGCACAATGGAACTGGTACTTGCAAAGTAATTAGAACACAAAGGGGGCGGCTCTAAAGTGCCTTGGCAATGAACAAGATCCCTAACATTGAATACTGGATTAATAGAGATATCTGGAGGCAAGCAAAATGTACAAGCATTGGGCCTTAACTTTTTAATAATACAGAATAGGCGAGAGGCACGGGAGTTTAGCTTCATGTAAGGACTCTTCGAGAAGCGCACGAGGTGTATGCATACCATGATGTGGTATAAAAATTGAACTCCTGATGGTGGTGATGGGTATCAGCAGCTAATTTGTACTTGTCATTACTCAATGCTAACTTATGGTTAACCTCAACATAAATGCCATGAAGGCGACAGAAAACTGTTTCAGCGGACTCAAAAGAATGAGCAGTAAAAGGAGGTGGTATAAGGTCTGCGGGGTGCTTTGGGTCGCAACCCTGAACAATTTGGAGTGGACTCTTACCAGTGGACCTATTGGCCGAGCTATTATAAGCAAAATCTGCTACAGGCAAGGCTAGATACTAATTACCGGGTTTATCTCCAACTAAGCTTCATAACACACTAAAAAAAAAAAATATGGAGTAGTTACCGACGGAACGTGGGTAATTACAGACAAATTACCAATGAAAATTACATCAATAATTTTTTGTGAAAATTACTTATGGATTACCAAGGAATTTACCGATGGAACAATTTTTAATTTTTATTATTAAGTTATAATAATTTATATAATATATATAATAAAATATAACCAAAAATAAAAATATCTGAATATAAGAAAATAATATTATTCCATATAATATATTAAATATATATTATATTAATATCAATTATAGAAATGAAATAAGAAAATTAAAATAAATATTAAATAAAATATTATGAAAACGAACTATATATAGGGAAAAAGACAAATAAATACTCTATAAACTTCTCGAACCCAGAAAAATTTGTCAACACTTATAAATGATAGAGAAGTTTTTTAGTAGGAATCTAAAATTTTAAAGTTTGAGTTTTTACTAAAATGCCCTCCTTTTTCTCTTCCTTATTTCCTCTTCTTTGCCTTTTCATCAAATTTTATTGGAGAAGATGATGAATAATACTTCCTCCACCTTCTTCTCGATACTATTGGACTTGGAAAAGAAGATGCAACATAGGTCGAGATAATCTTCTCCCTTTTTCACACCTCCTCTGATTATATGATTTACTTGTGAGAAATGATCACCGGTACAAAAATCACTTTTAAGACCGGTTAAAAAAACATTTTAGACCGGTTCTAGATCAGGTCTTGATACAACCGGTCTAAAAAGTATTTAACTTTTTAGACCGGTTAAAAAACCGGTCTAAAATATGAAATTTTAAGACCGGTTCTATAACAACCGGTCTTAAAGTTTAACTAACGGAACGGGTAGGGAAATTTCAGTATAAAAAAATAGGACTTTAAGACCGGTTCTAAATTTAACGGGTCTTAAATTGATATTTAAGACCGGTTATTAAGAGATCCGGTCTTAAAAGTTTACTTCTTTAAGACCGGTTTTCTTAATAACCGGTCTTAAATATCAATTTAAGACCGGTTAAAGTTAGAACCGGTCTTAAAGTTTAATCTTTTAAGACCGGTCTTCAATTTAACCAGTCTTAAATTCATATTTAAGGCCGGTTATAGTTAGAACCGGTCTAAAAATTATGTTTTTTTTTCATTTTATTTGTTTCAATCTTACCCAGGCCAGTAAGCCATATTCAACGACAATCCCCTTTGTGCCACATTACATACACATGCATATATATATTGACAATCAGAAGCAGTGACAACAACATTTTTATTTCCAGAAATAATTGGTATTTCTCAGAATGCAAACTTGCTCCAAATTTAGAATCATGAAGCCTAAAATCCTTATTAGTTCCCATTTCCCTCTTTTGTTAAATATGACATTAGTTCTCGAAATTGGTATGAACCTATAAATGTCAGTCTGTTCAAGGGAAAACACTTGGTGATAACTCTCCAATTTTAGTATATTTAAAGGATATTTTAGAGATATTTGGAGAGTTATCTAAACAAATTTTGAGAGATTTATTTGAGATCATGATAAGATATCAATTTGGCACATTATTTAGGGGATTCCAAATAAAATGTCATAATTTCATATTAAATAGGATTAGTTAAAATTAGGTTAAAGAATAAATAAAGTTAAGAAAGTTTTGTTGGCTGTTTTTAGCATTGGTTTAAATAGTATTGGTAATTTATTTTAATTCTTGAAATTTAGTATTTTATATGATTTTGTTTTTATTTCTTTTACTAGCCAAAAAAAAAACAAAAGAGCTACAACATATTGGGCCAGAGATTGAGAAATAGAAAAAGAACTTTGGGCTGGAATCTAAAAGAAGGAAAAAAAACAGAGAGGGATGACAGCGTTTTGGAGGAGGTCACAGGTTGGTTTTGTAAAGCAGCTATTGTTGATGGGCTGAACCATTGTTGGGTTGCCAACACAAGGAAAAGAAGACGAAGGTCACAGACTGGTGAAAGAAAAAAAAAAGCTGAGACGGAGGAAACCAGAGGGCCGCTGGGATCTGAAAGAAGAGAGCGGCGGCAGATTGTTCTGGAGGCACTACTACAGAAAACACTTTTAACGTCCTTTTTTTTAACCCTTTTAACGTCCAAAAAACGAGGGACGTCTATACCAGGGACGTAAAAAAGTCAGGATACGACGTCCTTTAAAAAAGAGACGTCTAAAGTTGTTTTTTTTAAAAAAAAAACTTGCTAATATTTTTCATTGCCTAACAATTATAACATACAGAAACAAGATCGGACAGTTTTTTATAAACCAAAATATCCTTACAGATTAATATTGGTGAAGGATGATAAATCAAAATGAATCTAAAATGAAGATAAATCTAAATCTTAACACAACAAAATACATATACAATAATCTCAGTTTAAAACTTAGCCTATAAAAAGAAAAATTAATTATCCATACCTTTTGGCCACAGTAGGAGAGGGAGGATGGAGGCCAACGGCGGGAGAGGGAGGGAGGAGGAACCAACAGCATCAAAGATCGAGGAAGAACAATGGCGACGAGCTTCAACAATGGAGGGGAAGACGGTAGATGATGGTGGTGGAGATAGAGGAGGACGACTTTCAAAAAAAGAACAACGATAATGAAAGGGAGTAAGAGAGAGAGTTATAGTGGAAAATAAGCTTCAACAGAGTGATGTCAGTATCAATTTGACTGATATACGTTACCTTTAGACGTCCCTTATTGAATTTGGGACATCTAAAGTAAAAAAAAAATTGACTTTAGACGTCCCTTTTTCAAAAAGGGACGTCTAAAGTCTAAAAAAAAATTTGAAAAAATTAATTTTTTTTTACTTTAGGCGTCCCTTTTCAAAAAGGAACGCCTAAAGTCTAAAAAAAAATTAAAAAAATTAATTTTTTTTACTTTAGGCGTCCCTTTTTAAAAAAGGGACGCCTAAAGTAAAAAAATTAATTTTTTTTTAATTTTTTTAGATTTTAGGCGTCCTTTTTTAAAAAGGGACGCCTAAAGTTACTTAATTCTTATCCACAATTACAAAAATGCCACCGTCTTTATTTTTTACTTCCCTTTTTAAAAAAGGGATGTCTTTTAGGGACGTAAAATCTACATTTTGTAGTAGTGAGGAGAGGGTTCCGAGTTTAAAGGAGAGGAGATTGAATAAGGAGGAGGCTACCTCCATCTCCATCATCCTTCACGATTCCACCATTACCACACCACCACCGTCATTCCACCACCATCAACCTCAGCATCATCGCTACACAATTTTAGATCAGAAGTTACGGCAGAGGAGAGACAGTAACGCGAATGAGGGAGGAAGGCAGCTGTGACAGTGACGGTAAGCTTCATCTTCAGCTGAACCAGAAAAACGGACTACCATCTTCTGAGAGTAGAGAGCAAGTGCTGATGGAGAGAGCTGGAAAGCATCTCCTATAGCTGGAACGAAAAGAGTGATCGGAGAGAACCAGAGAGGAGATTTGGCGGCGCGGAACTGCTGGAAGACGTTGGACCTGAACCAGAACAGAGAAACCAAAGCAAGAAGAAGCAGTCAAATGGAGTAGGCAATACATTATTTTATTCTCTTCCCTGTTTATTAGGCGCTGTTTCTCTATCTATTTTATGGATTTAGAGCTAAATTGTGCTGCTGCTGTGACTGTGTGTAAGGCCATATGTGGCTAATTTGTTTGAACCTAGAGTAGCTAGGAACTAATTTGGGATTTGAGCATGTATGAACCAATTAATTGTGCTTATTGTTATTTTAGTTTACTTAATCTTGTATTATTTTGTCAATTTAGTGCTTGATCACCACTAAGTATGATTTGGGGAATTTAGATTAGCCTTGGAAGAGGGATCTTAATTGGACCATAGGATTAAGTAATGTGGGATTAGAATTTATTCTAATTTTTCAATAGGATAGGAATATACCTATTGAACCCATATAATCATATTAGAGTGAAATTGGACATTTATTGCCTCTTAAGTAAATTAGTTAGGAATAACAATTTTAACTTGAGAGAGGGGTATTAGTAATTGGAAGATACTTATATCCATTTAAACTTTAGATTGACAAATTAACATTAAGTGCATTTAATTTGGGTAAATACATGCTCTAACCTTGAAAAAGGGATTAGCCACTCTACGTTGTTTTCCTCCACTGAAATTTCAAAAATATTAAATTTAGGACTTTTGCTTTTGTTTAAATTACTTTTCAAATTCATTTTCTGCTTTGATTTGCTCAACTTAAATGAACATGAGAAATTTAATGCCTAATCACTAGTTCAATTGAATCTTTGTGGGATGACCTTGATTTGCTATTATACTATTTCCACGGCCCGTACACTTGCGGTGCTTATTTAAAATTCAGTGGCATCACTTGGCCCTTACAACCTTCGACTCTCAACAATCACAGAATGAACATTATGAAAAAAAATCATTGAAAAAAAAACACATTCAATTCCAATGACTACCAATAACACATGATTAATTTATTCAATTCTTAGAAACAGTACAACATTAACAATTTATAATTATCAGACATTTTGAACCACAACACCACAATTAATTAATGATAGCAGGAAAATCGCGACATTATGTGAACTTGCAATCCCGAAGCTTGTAAAGAGAAGGAGGAAAGAAATATTTCTCATTATATGGAAAAAATTCCTAAGCTTTACAGAGAAATGAAAAAAGTGGAGGAAAATTTACAATAGTGATCACATGCCTGAATCAACAGCCAACTAGTATCACCAATATCCAAGAATTTGTCCTGAACAGAGATATAAACCAAGTTAGATATATACGAAAACCATAAGTATTATTAGAACAACATAGGATCGGATTCAAAAACTTACTAATCTTGTAAAAGCTCATAAATGAATTCAACACAACAATTGCGGATGAAATCAATATCTTCTTCAGGAAAGGGATCAGCAAGATCAAACATATGTATGTGTAATACCGAAGCCAAACAAAACATTAACTTACTAACTTAAAAAAAATAAAGTAATACAAAATATTTGAAATATACATTTATTACCTCCTCGGTAAAGTCAGCCGTGCCTAGGCTGATAATATTATAAATTTGCCTCAACATATAAAGACCACATAAGTTGGAGCCCAGTGGTTGCCTACGGGTCTGAAAAAGAACATGATATCATCAAAGCAAGCATAAAAGCATAGCTTATGAAACACATCTTAAAGAAAACAAATATGTACTACCCTTTGACGTGATCCATGTAAGGTCTTTTAAGTCACGAACATACCTACCATACTTAGCGTGTAGGAAAGTCCGCATAGCTCTATGATCAAAATCACAAAGATTACTTATTCTGCACACAAACTTTGCACACAAAATGTAATAAAGCAAGAAAACTTACGAGTTCATGGTCTTCTTCAAGTCACTCCCCAGTTTGAAGTAGAGGGAGCAGAGGAGGATCACTGTGTAACTAGCCTTACACAGAATAACCAATTGCCAATGATCCCTTAAAAAAAGAGATAAATGTTAAGCAAATATAAAGCATTATATGTGATGTTTTGGAATATAAATTTGATGTTTCTTACCCATACACATAAGGAACCAAGAACCAGTCAGTTTCTGTTTCACTGAGCCTCTGTGATAAATATATATGTCTGATGGCAGAAGTGGTCCCTTTCTCTGTGGCATGTCTGATAAATATCTATGATTTATGTACCTACAAAAATGGAAACACACAAATTAAGGTTAAACATCGTAATTTTTAAGATATTTACTTTCATTTGAAGATACTTACATTAAAAAAAGCTGGACAATCGTAATCATAAGATTTTGTCTAGGAGCGACCATGGACATTAAATCATCCCTCTCAATATAGCATGCCGCCCCTGACGGTCCAACAACTGAATCCATAGGCCAATTTTTAGTCGGGAAAGATGTATCAAATGCCATTAGAATCACTTGCTGTATCACATTCAGTGGTGGAGGCTGTGAAACTTCACGAGGGAAGGGAGCTGGACTTGGGGCTCTGATCGGGGAATCTGCAGCTTCAACAGAAACAAGTTTCTTCGGCCATGATATAAAGGTACCCAAGACATCGGCCACAATCTTGAACTCCTCAAAAAGGGATAGGGAGAGGTGCGTCTACGATAATAACCTCCTCAATTGATACCTTAACCTGATCATCTGTCATTTCAAGGTGGTGAACAGTTGATCCTAGGTTGTGCACACTCCCCCGTGCAACTATCCGTCTTAGAGGATCCTCAACATATAATTCACAAGGCTTGGCATCATCCTTTCCAAGACCCTCTGATGATTGTCCCACATTGAAACAACTCCCTTTGATGCTCTGATTATGGCTATCGAGAGACTATACCTGGACAGGAGCGGTATCTTGTCTTGTGCTCACCATGGCATATACCTCATCCTTCATCTTGCTCAATCGGGCATCCAATAGTACATCAAATGATGCTTCTGCCTCAGCCCTTGCATCCGCCCTCGCAGTGGCCAACATACGCTCCAATTCATCTCTCGTCACCACGTTAGAGGAGGATCCAAAGTAATCCTTTATACCCACCCCTCCTCCAACTCTCCTGACGCAGCCTGGATGCTCACGTTTTCCAGTAGAAACCGTGAGAATGTCATTCCTCCCCTCCGACTTGAAGGCTCCCTCGGCTTTCTTTTTTTGAAGTTCCTCCTGTGAGATATACAAAAAACACACATGAGTAATGAAACATGTTTATTAAACAGTTAATAAGAACAACGATACTTACAATTTTTTCACCGACTATACGAGACTGGTCACTCATATAGGATCCACCACTCTTCCGGCGAGCATACAACTACAACTCTTCGTGCCGTATCGGAGATGGTGGAGATAGCAGAACAGAAGGATCAGATTGAGATGCTTCTTTCAATCTCCTCCGTTTGGCTGCCAAAAAGTCTTTCTTGGCCTTTGCATATCCCCCACGAGACATTATGTGGGGGCAATCATTCTTCGTGCCACTCGCTTGTGCCATTTTCCTTCTTGCCTGTGAATAAGAAATGGGAAAAAAGGTTACAAACAGTAAAGACAAAAGATAAGTAAATAAAGTACAAAATAAGTTAACTGACCAAAGCCTTTGGAGTAGTCCGAAGCCTAAAAAACTTCTGTCATGTCGCTTCATCGATGTACGAATACTTGCTGCAAGGAGTAGGACGAGGCTTACCAGCTGGCACCTCAATATACACGTAATTGTTGGCCAGATTCGTCTTAAACTTCCTCCAGCGCTCATAACAATACATCATAGTCTTGTGATACAAGATCTCACTCTGAGGAACGTTGTAGGTGAGCTGTTATTCATGAATCAAAGGAGTTAGTGATAGTAATGAAATGAATTTGATAAAAGAAACATACAGAGGGAATTTTATACCTGAATAGTATCCCAAATATGCTGCTTAACCTTTTTGTCAATATTCCTCCACTCCTCTATCAATATGCTAGGCTTATTCCGTGCGAGGAGGCCGACAAAACTCCTATAACAACTGGCATTCAGCCCGATCGGTTTCCAGTATTGATCAAACTAGACCGGTATCCTCTCCCCGGCATACCGACTTAGGGAAACATCCCTCAACCGTGTGGCCGTCCTGCCCCTCCGTCTGGGCTGGTGACTTAGCTCACCCGATGACTGCCCCTTATTAACACTCTAAGGCTTGTTGTGCTGAGCAGTAGGATGCACCTGATCCTCTGCTGTAGGATACACCGGATCCGTCATTCTACTGTTAAGATAAATTGTTGAGTTAGTAATTTAAAAAATAACTATATATATAATCTGCATATAAGTTATAACGATAATGACTTTAAATAGATAGCTAACATTTAAAGCAGATTTATAAAGAGATATCCTCCCATATCCCTTCACGATGATCATTTCTTGTGTCGTGTTCATTATCAGCTTCATCTTCTTCGTTCAATGTAGGAAGACCCCTAGAAAAAGAAGGGGTCTCGAGAAGATCATAATTTGAACGACTTTGGAGAGCTACATACCACATTTTATTTGCTTGATCAATAATATAGAACACTTGTTTCGCTTGATCTGCCATAATGAAAGGTTCATCTCCAAAACTTTTGTTGTTCAGATCAACTAATGTAAATCCTGACTTATCGATCCTCACACCATTATTGACATCAACCCACTTACATTTGAAAATAGGAAATTTAATTTTAACATAGTCAACCACCCAAATCTCGTCAATAACCCCATAATAAGGTATGACTGCCAATGTAGGGTTCTTATCTTTTGAACTAGAGAAGTGCATAGATTCAGCTACTAACATAACACCGATGTTTTGGACAGTGCACCTATCATCTAGGGACTTTGTGTAAAAGGTATACCCATTGATCATAAACGAAGTCCAACTTATGACATCAAACTCAGTGCTAGCCATGTAATTGTTCAGAAACACATTCTTCTCCGTCAACCTTGTGTTTAAACTCATGTGCAAAGGTCCTGGTATGCTCCCTAATTAACCTTTGTTTGGTCAATCAATTATTCACTTTCCGTACAATTTCTTTATGAGCATTTATGTAATCTTGAACTACATCAACATTATTCAAAATGTACAAGTGGACTTGTTGTAATTCATCAGGATCCACACTCTTGACGGTAGCCCCGCGCCTACCCCCTTCTTCATCATGTCGTCTAGGAAGGCCGATATGTCCTACATTTTCCAAATAATGTTGACAAAATTCCATGGCTTCTTCAGAAACATATTTCTGAACAATAGAAGCTTTAGGCCGGTTAGGGTTCTTCACATATCCTTTTAGGATTTTCATAGTTCTTTCATTTGGGTACATCCATCGAAAATAGATAGGCCCACATAATTTTATCTCCCTCACTAGATGAACAACTAGATGATGTACCATGATGTCAGAAAAGGAAGGAACAAAAAGCTTCTCAAGCTGGCACAAGATCAAGTAACCTTCATCTTCCAATTCATCCAACCTTTCCGTCTTAATGACTTTACTACAAATCGCATTGAAGAAGAAACAAAGTCTGGTCAATATGTGTTGAAGATCATATTCGGCGATGCCTCGAATAGCTACTAGGAGTAGTTGTTGCATCAAGACATGACAATCATAAGACTTCAACCCTACTAACTTCAAGTCTCTCATAGACACAAGCTTCTTAAAATTTGACGAATACCCTGAGGGAACTTTGATGCCATGCAAACACTCACAAAAACTTCATTTCTCATCCTTGGACAAAGTATGAGAAGCTGGAGGACAAAAAGTTCTCTTACAATGTGGCCTTGGATGTAAGTCTGCCCGTATTCCCATTTCTTGCAAATCTAATCTTGCCTTAACGCCATCCTTAAAACTTCCTTGTATGTTGAGTAGTGTCCCAACAATACTATCACACACGTTTTTCTCCATATGCATGAAATCAATATAGTGTCTGACATCAAGATTCTGTCAATATGGAAGGTTACAGAAAACATACCTCTTTTTCCATATATTTTTTTCATTTCGACTCTTTGAAGTCTTACCGAAGATGACATTGATATTTTTGACCTTTTCATACACTTTCTCCCCAGTCAAAGCCTCTCGAGCATCTTCAAACTCTTGGCCACCAAAAAAGGCCTTCTTTAATCTGTGATATGGGTGGCCCCATCAAAGGAATCTCCTATGACAAAGATAAACAGTCTTTCTTCCATGTTGAAGTTGATGGTAGCATGTGCCTTCTTCACAAATAGGACAAGCTTTGTAGCCTTTAATGCTATATCATGACAAGTTTCCATAAGCAGGGAAGTCGTTTATAGTACAAAAGATTAAGGCTCGCATTTTAAACATCTCCTTCTTGTTCGAGTAAAAAATGTTGACACCTTCATCCCACAACTCTTTCAAGTCTTCGGTCAGGGGTTCTAAGTAAACATCTATGTCATTTCCGGGTTGTTTTGGTCCCGAAATCAATATAGACAACATGATGTACTTTCGTTTCATACATAACAAAGGAGATAAGTTGTAAATTACCAACAGAATAGGCCATGAACTATGTATACTACTTAGGCTACCGTAAGGATTCATGCCATCCGTGCTAAGCCCAAGCCTAAGATTTCTAGGCTCTTTGCCGAAGTCAGGAAACAACTGATCAATTTTCTTCCACTGAGAAGAATCAGCTGGATGTCAAAGCTTTCCATCAGAAATCCTCTCATCCGCATGCCATCTCAAATTTTTGACATCAATTTCATTAGCAAACAGCCGTTTGAACCTCGGTATGATAGGAAGATACCACAACACTTTTGCAGGGGCCTTATTTGATTTGTATCTGGGGGTTTCATATATCGAACACTGCTCTTTCTCTGTATGCTCTTTTCTGTACAATATACAATCATTAGGGCATGCATGGATCCTTTTATACTTCATCCCTAGTGGACACAGTATTTTATTCGCATCATAGTATCGGCAAGGCAGCACGTTATCATCTGGAAGCATGTCCTTGAAGGCCTCAAGTGCTTCTGAAAAACTCTTGTCGCTCCATCCATGTCGTGCTTTCAAGCTTACCAATTTCAATACAGCTTTCAACAATTGGTATTTTGTGCACCCCGGGTACAGCGGCTTCTCAGCATCACTGCACATATTACCATATGCATATGATTGCTCAAAAGCCTCTTCTCCAATATCACGAATAATATCCTCTATCTGATCATTCAGAACCGTGTCATTATCATCAAAGGCGACCCCCCTTATTGAGTTGCGCTTGGAATTTCTATTCCTTCACCATGCCATACCCATACTGTATAACTCTTATAAAATCCTTCACAAATTAAATGTGTATATATATCTGCAGCACTAAGTCACTTCTCATTCAGACATTCTACACAAGGACAATAGAACATCCCACTATCCTCATTACTAGAATTGCTTCTAGCAAATTCCAAAAAATCCCTCACCCCATTATCATATTCAACACTAGTCCGTTAAGCATTTATCCAACTACGATCCATATATTTAACCACCTTTTTTTTCTTCTCTTCTGTATATTAACTGCCCTGGAAAAGGCAGGAGTATGATGAGAGTATGAAAAGGTTACACTATCAATTTATCTAGTTTAACAAAAATTTTCATTAGAATTCCGCATAAGATATAATTGCAGTCTGTTCCATTTTCTTCAAGTAATATAGAAAATGTATCAACATACACTAGCAATTTTAGGACTTAAATTAGACCACATACACAAGAATTGCTTTAGTCTAAACCTCAAATCACCTCTCAAATTTAGTTTCAAAACTAACTGAATATTATGTAACACTTTTCTAATCAGCCATTCATGAGCATACATGCCAAAAAATTTGACACAATAACTTAAGCAATCCAGAGACTATGAAAACTAGCAATTATCAGTACCCTAATCCTTAAATAATCAAATCACACCAGTTCAGGCTACTGTTAATCAAGCTTCACCAATTAATTTCCATCAGAGTAAATGTCATTTTTTTCTCCATTTCTATGTTAATTTCTAGTTCAATTATAGTAGAGATTATTCTTGGATAGACAGTGAATACTAAATTTCTATTTATACGAAGGATTGAGACAGGGGACATTACCTGTTTGAAGTAACCTTGGACTGTGGCTTGAGGTGCAGGAGGAGAGGGGTAGTAGTGGCTGGAAAACACGCTGGAGGGAGATAAAGGCTAGTGAAATAAGAAGCTCAGCCGCCCTTCACGATGGTACTCACGGCAGACTTCTTCGCAGCAACGGGCACACGAACGGGGAAGGAGGGAGTATTTTTAAACGTTGACAACAGAATATGGAAAAGAAGGTGGAAGCGATGGTGGCGACTGGAGCGGTGGCCGGAGAAAAAGGCAGAATATCACCTACGATCTTGGACTTGAGCTGTTCGCGGTGGTGGAAGCAGAGTGGGAAGGAAATGTAACGTGCTGAGAAATAAGCTTTCGCGGCCGACTAGGTTTGAATATTAGACTTTTAACACCGATTATTTAAATAACAGGTCTTAAATTATTGACTTTTAAGACTGGTTATTTAAACAACCGGTCTTAATAATAACGTGACTTATTTATTCATTTTAATAATTTTTTTTCAGACCAGTTGTTTAAATAACCGGTCTTAAATTATTGACTTTTAAGAACGATTATTTAAACAACCAGTCTTAATTTGTTTTTGAGACCGTTTGTTTATATAACCGGTCTAAATAAGGTTTTTTTAGACCGGTTTTTTAAACAACCGGTCTAAAAAATTGATTTTAATTATTGAATTGCCACTTCACCTTTCTTTTAGACCTTATTCGCAATAACCGGTCTAAATGATGCGGTCTAAAAAGCCTATTTTGTACTAGTGGATGTAGACGGTGACATCCCGAAGAAGATGATGAACAATGGTGTTTAGCCAAAAATCTTGGTGCTGGCGTATCAAAGAATCAATTGAGTATTGTGGTTGGTGTAAATGTCCCTGTTTCTGTCTTTTTCGGCTTCTTGTGGTTGGGGAATAAACGCTATGAATGAAAAAATGGCTAATTGTGAGAAGAGAGAGAGTAAGAGTCTTAGCCCCATTGCTCTCTCACCCTCTCTGTACGTCTAATGAGTTTGACAAGAACAATAATGGATTTTATAAGAGTGTTTCTTGATGAACTGGGGGTAAATATTTTACAACTCATCTTTTGGCTTATGCACAATGACTTATATCCCTTCACATGTTGAGTAAAAAGATTGACACAAATTGAGTAATAAGATTGACAAAATGAGTAATGAGATAACACAAATATTGGTGAATCCTAACTTGCATGTTTTCATTAGTGAACACTTTTTTCAAAATCATTATAATTATTGTTAAAACCATTACTAACTTGTTAGTCCCATCACAAATTTTGGTGAAATGCCATAAATGTTGGTGAATCCTAACTTGCATGTTTTCATCAGCAAACTCTTTTGTCAAAATCATTACAAAATTTATCAATCCCATTACGAATTTTGATGAAATGCTACAAATATTAGTGAGTCTTAATTTTCATGTTTTCATCAACAAACTCTTTTGTCAAAACTATTACAATTCTTGTCAAAACCATTACTAAATTTTTCAATCCCATGACAAATTTTGATGAAATGCCATAAATGTTGGTGAATCTTAAATTGCATGTTTTCATCAGCAAGCTCTTTTGTCAAAACCATTACTAAATTTGTTAATCACATTACAAATTTTGATGAAATGCCACAAAGGTTAGTGAATCCTAATTTACATGTTTTCATCAACAAACTCTTTTGTCAAAACCATTACAATTCTTGTGAAAACCATTACTAAATTTGTCAATCCCATTACGAATTTTGGTGAAATGCTATAAATGTTGGTGAATCCTGACTTATATGTTTTCATTATCAAACTCTTTTGTCAAAACCATTACGGATTTTGTCAAAACCATTACTAAACTTGTCAATGGCATTACGAATTTCGTTAATCTCATTACTATTCATCATCTTGTACTGTTAACCTTCTTCTTCCTCAGCCTCCTGGATTTCTCCAAAATCATGACTATTCAAGTCCTTGTTCTTAGCCATCATTAACATCCCCAAATAAATTATCTCCCACAACCCAGGTAAGGGCCTACATGTTTTCTGCGCAAGCACAATCAAATCCACTGAATCACACCAAATGCACACCAACATGAACAATGGGAATAAGATGATTATTGTCTGATTTATCTGAAAAATATTATGTTTGTCTAAAACTTACTTACAGTTGACTCGTTTCTTAGCTTCTCTTTCTTAGATGTTGATCGGCCACCTCATTCTTTACCTTCACCTCACAACATCATCCCACTCACCATTTTTCCCCACTCTGCTTATTGTGACACCTTATTTCCAATACTCATAAATGAGTATAAGTGACTAGAGAAATCCATTGCAGAACCAGGATTTGAATTCGGACTGCCCAACATCTAAAATCTTCCACAATATTCCACTCTCAACTCAGGATTTGAACCTAAGGTCGAGAAGGTTTTTCAAAAGGGTAGCAAACTTCACAATCATTCCCACAAGATTCACTACGTCACTATTACCTCATCGGCTCTTAGTTACCACATATCAGAGTGTACAACGATTACATAAAATAAATTAAGAGCTATCCATTAGAGCCGTTCTTTGCTAAACACATTCATTCATATATTCTTATACATACACATATACATGTATCACTTCTTATAAATACAATCACACAATAAATACAACCAAATACAAGCTAGAGCCTTGTGCTTCAAGCTTCACTTCAACTTCATATCTCTTCCATGCATCTTCATGCATCTCCACCTGTTACTATTGTTGGGTGGGAGGAGTGAGATTCAAGAGAATCTCAGTAGCGAACATTACCACTATGCATGCCAAATATATATGAATGCATGATATGCTTGCCTATACTATTTCATGCCAACATAAAGACATGCTGCATGCTTGATGTTATGACATACATATGGCCATTGCACAAATATAACAAAGCTTCAACCAATCATACATGTTCCACACAAATAGGAAAAGCAGTCACATAATCAATGCATGACATACATATCACATACATGTAGAAAAGGTAAGTTCACTACCTCTCAAACTTTATGTCCTTCTCTTATTGTCCCTTGATCCACCAATATGGTAGCATCAAAATCATCAAATTCTCACTGCTCCTACATTAAACAGTACAGGGCAGAATTTAAGATTCACAAAAAGAGTTTGTTGTTTTCTCGTTTTCTCTTGCCTAATCACTTCCTTACTACTCCTAATCAAATGATTAGCTATTTAAACACTCATTAAACATGATTTAACCATTGAAAACACCATTTTCTTATGAGAATGAATAATACCCAACTTCCAATATACTCATCCAAACAACAAATCAATTGGTTAAAAAGGAAGCTTACGCTTACCTCTACCTGTTTTTGCAAACGATTTGGAATTCTGGCAACACCCCGGCCGGTGAGACGGTGCCAACCACCTCCAAATAAAAATCCAAAACCATATAAATGTAGCTTGCGATAAGTAGAAAAATTTTCCTGAAGAGTACTTTGAGAGAGGACGCCGATTCGGTAGTGTTTTGGTGCCTGAAATTTTCTCTCTCTTCTCCCTCCATTTTTGTTCTGCACCACTCTCTCTCTCTCTCTCTTGGCTGTTTTCTGCATGAAAATGAAGGAAGAAGATGATGGATTTAATGGATAAATGAATCAGCTAACTCATCTGCCACGTGTCAACACCTGATTGGCCCAAATAATTAATTTTCGCACATAATGCTTAATATGACAGAATTTTCATTAAACTTTAAAAATTCATATCTAATTGTACAAATGTCCAATTGGGGTAGTTCTAAATACTATACGACCCTTATTGAGTCTAATATTAAGAAAAAGATATAACCTTTGGCCAACTGGAAGCTCACTCTTCCCAGAATTTTAATCTTTGAATGTTGTCTTAGAAAATAATTAATTTCGTTGGGCTAACTTCAAAAATTCATTTCTCTTTGTGTACAACTCCAAATGACTTATATGACCTATCAAATTATAGCTTGATAAGTCTAATTTCATTCTAGAAAGTTTCATAATTGTTTACCATCATTTACCCATTGAAACATGTCACACAATTATCACTGTCATACCAGGAATTTCACCAGTAGCAAAATTACTTTGTATTGCATTTTACTATATTGTGTGTGACTTCCAATCACTTCGTTTTGTTATTCCTCAAGCTCTTTAGCTCAATGATATAATTCCTTTTAATATCCAAGGATATAAAATAATTTTAGGAAAATAATATCATGTCATACTAGGACATTTGATAAATCGGGGTCTAGCAGTCCCCTTAATTCAGGCTAAATCTTAAGCCTCTATTTCTAAAATTTGGGATATTACACTTGAAATATGTCAAACCATTTTAAAGGGGGCATTTTCTTCTTTACACATAAACTTTATAAACCCATATTCCCTTCAAAAGCCCTATCTGTCATTTCCAACTTATAATAGACTTTTGTGGGTTGAGGAAGTTCATTTGGTATTTTAATGGAATTTTCCCCTGTGTGTGTGTGTGTAAATAATATTTATATAAAAATTATTTTTATATTTTTATATTTGATTTATAATTATGGAAATAAAGAATGGGTCAAAATAGTTCAACTGGTAGAGGCATTACAAACGTATGGAATGAACAATGTTCAATTCCTTCCTTGTCACAAAATATAACCCATATATCATGGGACAATGCGCTGACGTGGCAGCAGGGGCACATGGGCGTTGACGTGGTAGGTAGCAAGCCGGTGGTGATGTTGAGACACGTGAATACTTACCTTAGCAAGTGGCAAGCCAGTAGCAATGTGTCTAGCAGTAATGTTCGGTGCTGATGTGGGGAGCCAGCTACCAGAGATGGACATGTGGCCACTTTTGAGGGGAACCACATCGCATCTTCGAGGGAAAAGTTTGTCAGTAATTAATTTTTTGATAGAATAATTTTCATTAGTAATCTTGCCAGTAATTTTCGACGGAAGTGAAATTCTATCACTAAACCGATTTGCAACTAAAGTGTAGCGACAAGATTGATTCTATCAGTAATTCTACTTTTGTCTGTAATTCCGTTGGTAATAAGTTGTCTTTTACAATGGGAAATCACCTAAGCTATGGTTGGCCACTTATGTCTGACCATCAATCTAGGTTGAAACGTTCAATAGGGTGTTGAAGAGCTTCCAGAGGGTTTCTCATAGGTAACTAACAAACTTGACATCTCTATATGATACGATAGTACTAGGAAGACCATGAAGATGCACAACCTCTTTCTAGTACAGCTTTGCAAGGTGAGATGCATTTATAGTTTTGCTACAAAGTACGGAGTCAGCTATTGATATAGAAACAGAATAAGACCAACCACCATGACAACCACCACCACCATGACAACCACTACCTTTAGCTTTATTCCTTTTGTTTGTTTTTGTTTTTGCTTTTGTTTTTCTTATGACCTTGCTTTTTATCTTGTTTGGTCTGCCATTGGTATATTTTTGTTGCTTGTTGTTTTCTACTATACATTAGGCTTGGATTGTTATAAATAGAGCCTCATTCTCCTTGTAACATATGAAGAATTGAGATATAAACTAGTGTGTTTGAGTTCTTATACCATTTAGTATCAGAGCAAAGGGTTCCAGTGGAGGGAATCGCCAGAAAAATCAATGGAGGAAGAGGATTCAAAGTTTCAGTCGCCGGAAAATTTGGAAATCTTTGAAAGTCCCATCTCCGGTTATTTTTCATGAAAACAGACCTCACCATCGTGTTCTTAAAGGCCGAAAAACCTCAAAAAAGTGTCGGACATCGTCTAAAACGGGCACCACGAGCCTCGCAGGAAAGTCGCCGGAAACATTCAGATATCTTTGAAAGTCCCACCTCCGATAAGTTTTCATGAAAACTGACCTCACTATCATGTTCAGAAGGCCGGAAAACCTTATGAAAGTGCCGGACCTCGTCAAAAATGGCCACCACGAGCGTCGCCGGAAAGTACAGAAATCGCTGGAGTCTGGAGTTGAAGATGAGCCACGTCATCGCCATGTCATCATACACATCAGAGGCCACGTCAGTAAGAACTGCATAGTCAATGCTGAGTCATCCAATCAGAAACTGCCACGTGTCCTGAGCGCCACGTCATAAACTCAAGTCAGCACGCCTACGTAAGAGATGACATAATTACCCCACGTCATCGGTCAACGGTCAACTGCAGAATCAAAGTGCGCCACGTGCCTTTCTTGACACGTCATCCTTGCCTAGTCAGCTAGACTTTCAAAAATTGCAAATTGGCCCCATAAATATGGGCAAAAATTACAGTTTTAGACCCAAAACTCTCTGGAATCACATTTTCCCCCTAAACTTTATGTAATTACATTTTGCCCTAAAAAGTTGGCAAAAATTATATTTTCTGCCCTAAATCTTTCTGTAATTAAGGTTTGACCCCTAAACTTTGCCCAAATTACATTTTTTGCCCCCAAAACCTTTTCAAATCACTATTTCACCCCAAACCTTCCCAAAATTACATTTTTACCCCTACAACCTTCTCAATTCACTGTTTCACCCTTAAACTTTCTACTTTGACCCCCAAACTTTACCAAAGTTATGTTTTTACCCCTGAAACCTTTTCAATTCACTGTTTCACCCCCAAACCTTCCCAAAATTAGATTTTTACCCTGTTCTTTCTAGAAATACCCAATCTACCCCTAATCCAATACCCAAAATGCCTCCAAGACGCAGGAACATGCTCAAAATTAAGATGAAAGAAATGAAATGCCGATTGCTAGAGCTGGAGGTTAAGGTAGCGGTTCAACGAGTTTTATTAAACATTTGTAGTGAAGCACCTGAAGTAGGTGAAGAAGAAACTTATTTTTGTGAAGACGAGTCATTATAAGACGAGGAAGTTATGCCCGTCGATCAAGCAGACGATGATGAGCTTTACCTTTATGAAGGCAAACTAATATTTGATGAGGAAGTCATACCCACTGATAAGCGGATGATGAGGAGACTTATCTTTATGAAGGCGAGGCAGTTTATGATGAAGAAGTTACACTGCCAGATCAAGAAGAACTTTTGATGATTAAACAAAATCTACACCGTTGTGCTTGAGGAAGAACCTTGGCTATGTCACAACATTTTTCACACTCGTTGCACTTCCTAGGAAAAAGTTTGCAATATTAATAATAGAAGTTGTGAAAATGTAGTGTCTGATTACGTGGTGTAGAAATTGAAGCTGCCAATACTTAACCGTCTGCATCTTCACTGGCGTAATACTGGAAGTGAGGTGATGAAATTTGAATCACCGCAGGGAGTTACATCATTTTCAGATGCTAGTTGATAAAGTGCCGCCTGAGTCGCCCCCTGACACGCCATATTATAATGCAGATGCAGACCAACAGGATAAAGAAATCAAAAGACTACATGAGCCGGTCCATCATAAAATTCAGAAAACCAAGGCACAAAGGGATAAGCATTGAAAGCAGTGAATCTTTAATGTGGGAGATTTAGTTTGGATTCATTTGTGATTCTTAAAGCATCCAGATGCCAAATTATCTCCACGAGTTGAAGGTCCGTTCAAGATAGTGAGAAGATCAATGATTATGCTTACAAGGTTGAATTGCCAGGTGCTTATGGAATTTCGTCACCTTCAATGTCACTGAATTATCTCCCTATATTAATGAAGATGATACTAATTTTGACTCGAGGATGAGTTTTTCCAACCTGGGGAGAATGATACAGAAACAGAATAAGACCAACCACCATGACAACCACCACTACCATGACAACTACTACCTTTTGCTTTATTCCTTTTGTTTGTTTTTGCTTTTGCTTTTACTTTTCTTATGACCTTGCTTTTTATCTTGTTTGGTCTGCCATTGGTCTATTTCTGTTGCTTGTTATTTTTTGCTATATGTGAGGCTTGGATTGTTATAAATAGAGCCTCATTCTCCTTGTAACATATGGAGAATTGAGATATAAACCAGTGTGTTTGAGTTCCTGTACCAGCTATCTTTGAGAACCTATCAACAACAACCAAAACAGAGTTGTGTACTTACAATGTTTTAGGCAAGTGTGGCATTAGGAGAGAATATGAGTAACATCACACTTTAGAGAAGGCCATTAGAACATGTCTTCCACTAAGTTTATGGTATTCTAGATGCCAAAGTGTTTAGGTAAGCCTCTAGCATGTAATTCCCACACAATCACATATCAAAGTATGGGGGACACACAACTTAGACCCTCAAAATGCATAGTCATCATCAACTAAGAAATCCATATGCATGTAGATGGTCCCATAATTATGTACATAAAAAAAAACATGTGCAAAGGCATCACGAACACTTGCAAGGTATAGGGTTTGATTCCTCCTTTTATCACAAAATGCAACCAATATATGACACGAACGATGTGCTGATGTGGTGGCGAGGTGCAAGGACATATGGACCCTTTTTAGGGGCACCATGTGGCATTTAGGGAAAATTCCATCAGTAATTAATTTTTCATCGATAATCTGTCAATAATTTCTGATGGAATTGAAATTCATTCGGTAATTTTTGACGGAATTGAAATTCTGTCGATAAACTAATTTACCATATAAAATGTAGCGAACGAATGGATTCCATCAATAATTCTTTTTTGTCACTAATCTATTGGTAAATTCAAATTCCATTGGGAATAAGGTGTTTTTTTTCCAGATCACCTATGCTACGGTTGGTCACTTATGTCTGACCATTAGTTTGTGGTGAGACGTTCATGAGAACTTCAATTGGGTGTTGAAGAGCTCCCAGAGGGTTTTCCAGAAGTAGCTGACAAATTTGACATCTCTATATTATACTAAAGTGCTGGCAGACCATGAAGATACACATACAGCTTCGCAAGGTGAGATGCATCCGTAGTTGTGCAGCAAGGTACGTAGTGTTCCATCATCAAGAACCTATTAACAACAACCAAAATCTTGGGCAGGTGCAGCATTGAGAGAGAATCTGAGCAACATCACGATTTAGAAATGCCAATAGAAACTGTTTTCTACTAAGGTTGTGGTCTTTTGGATGCCAAGGTGTTTGGGTAAGCCTCTAGCATGTAATTCCCATACAATCGCCTATCGAAGTATGGGAGACATGCAACTTAGACCCTCGAAATATATAGTCATCATCAACTAAGAAATCCACATGCATGTAGAGGGTGCTATCAACAACCTCTCAACTTTTCTTTCGTTCCAAACGGAAAACATTTAAAAAGTACAAATCTTGTACTATAACTTTAAAAGATATTTCAGTTTGGTTTCTTGATTTTTATAAAATATCTTTTTAGTTCTATAACCTAACAATCATTGTCTCAAATAATAGTTTTTATAACAACCAATGTTATTTTGAAAATTAAACTTAATATATCCACATTTAATAATGTTTTGTCTATATTTAAAATTTTATTGTCAACATTTTTCGTTAAAGACATTAATATTAAAAAGACTAAAAAGGCACTTTATTATTAAAATTTAAGCCAGGATTGAAAAGGATATATGGTGCAAAATCACATGAATAACTCTGGGAGATGGACGTGCATAACACACATCAGCAGTGGACCATTTTAACTCTTTCCAATAAGCTCATAGTTTGTGAATATATTTCTTGTTGTCCAGGTTCTGACTCAGATATTTGGTAATCCAAAATCTATGTCCGTACGTTAATGCGAGTTTGCATTTGTTGATTTCTAAATTATTACTACGTCGCTGCTGGTCGCAAAACAAAATTAATTATATCGCCTAATACAATGAATTTTAAATGCTAATTAATACTCTATTGGTGTGTTTTATGAGAAAAATTCTTACTGTTGGACGGTTCTATATATAAGAAACAATTTGTGTTTGTTTAAGAATTTAAAACATTTTTTCATTTTTAGCCCCAGTTAATTGTATGTCTCACTTATCATCTTAATAAATAAATGTCGCTTTAAAAAAAGTTGCACCTCTTACACATTTATTTATTTGAAGTAATTTTAACCAATAGTTTACTTTGCATCATTTGAGAAATTATTGCTTATAAAAGGCCAGAGGGAGTACCTTTTCAATCATTTCGAAAGGGGAAATTATTATATCATTATAAGAAAGAGATGTTATCATAAATAATTTTACAATTGAGCAATATGCAATAACAATTTGTAATAAAGGAAATAATAACATTTTCATGTTGCTCACTTGTCACTAGGACTTTTTTGTGATTACATTTCTTCATTGGGATTTTATAGTGAAGCATAAACATTTTCATCAACAAGATTTTTTTCCAACAAAGCAAAAATAAAACATTGTTAATTACATAAGGACACACTTCAGCCGAATATCTAATATAAAATGACATTTTTTTTCCAATTGCTTAAAAGTCATCTAATTATTTGATTTTATGATGCATGCATATTCATAAACACTGTATATTTATTGATAAAAACCCTGATGGTAAAGATATGATAACTCTACCATTTTCTTTTTCAAACAATATCCATGATTACTTGCCACTTATCATGCATAAAATAAAATAGTAGCTAGAATGATAGAATAATATTCCCTCTTGTCTATATTATAAGAAGTCTTCTAGAAGGAAATTTTGATCCAACATATAAGAGATTGACAAGGTAATTAACCCCCCCCCCAACTTTTACACCTTCTAGCAGAGATATAGGTAACAGGTAACAGATAATAAATGCATATTTGAAAACAATATTCATTGATAAGGATAAAAATGGTAAATTTTATCAATTTAAGACACATTAAATAACTTAACTAATATTTCATGGTTCATGTGAATTAGTTGATAACATCTTATATTTTGGATCGGAGTCCTACCAATAACTTATACACGTTACTAAAATTAAAAGCTGTTGTGGAGAGAAATAACATTTTATACACACACACACAGGTTCACAAGAATGTGATTATTTTCTTGATCTAGTGCCCAAAATGAGTACTCCCAACCGAATTGGATTAGCATAGACATGTCCTAATAATAAATAAATAAATAATAAAATAAATGATAAAAATAAAGAGACTCAGGTCCCTCAAGCTAATACGCCTAAATAAGCTTAATAATTTAAACAAAAATGAGTAAGATTTGTGTGATGCTGATATCACCCAGAATTCTTCTACCTAGAAGACCTTCTTGTATCTTAACACTCATTAATTCTTAAAAACCTTCTTTCTCAAGTTCAATATGCACAAAAATGAGTAAATTTATTTTTAACCATTAATTAGAATATGTTAGAACAATATACGTTTGTTCACTGAATCAGGGGAATGCCATATGCACCTAGCAGAAAGACTAGGGATTAAGATGTGAAGGAATTATAAGCTGCCAAGTAGTCTCAATATTGTTTCCATAGAAACCCAAAAAAAAAGAGCATAAAGCAACAAGAAATAGGTATAACACTGTCATATACATTTTTATTTTATCGAATTGATTAAGGGCTTGCCTCTTGAAACTTGGAGGACAAAAAAGGTTCTTACCTTTGTCCTAACAAGGGGTTTTCTTGTGATTCGAACCTATGTTTTCTTTCTTATAGAGATGAGGCCCATTACTATATCAACTAATAGCACATTGGTGTCATATGCATAATTAATAATGGAGAAAATAAAACGTTTTACATTTTATAATATTTGTCACACATTATTTTCGGGTTTCGCGTGCTGACTATCCAGGTCTTGCCGTCTAGTCACCTGCCTTGAAGTTTGATTAGCATTTAAATATTTGTTAATTGTAATCATTAATATTATGTACCCAAAATAAAAAACCATTACATATTTCATCGGTTTGAAACATGTTCAAAGTTAAAATTGCCGAGACTCATAATTTTGACTATTTTACGTAAAAGTTTTATATTTATAATTGTGACGGCTTATGCACAATCATATTTATTTGACGAGACTGGAGCCAAGAGAAAAATTTATTTCATATTTCATATCTTTGAATCTATATTAAAGAATTTAAAATTCATTATGAATGTGTGCGTTATGCATACGGATGAGAAATAAGTTTAGGTGGGAGTTTCCATTTTTTGAGCCAAAATATAATGAGTATAATGTTTTACTCATTTTATTAATGACCCTCTCCAAGTTAAATGCAATCAAATTATAATCAATAAAAAATATTGCATATATTTAAAAAATATTATAAATATGAGCTTTTCATATTCGACAAATCACAGACCACATTTCTTAAGAGATTTGGCTAATATAAGTGGTATATGTTGTTCTCGTGGAAAATCGTTGTTGCTTGATGAAGTTGAAAATCTGGAAGCCAAGTATGAAGGGCTGATCATACTTGTAAAAATTATATATAAGTGAAAATTAAATGTTCTAATAGTATATAGAGGCTCTGGTATGTGAATGCAGATGAAATGAAGTGATGAAACTAATTCTATTCTTCTTCCATGATCGGCTAATGTAACTCGAATAGGGAAGATTTAAATTTCGTTGAATTTAGTCTATCTAATAATATGCCTAGAAGAGAATGCCATAAATCCGAAAAAAATGATAAATTAAAGACATGTTGTCCAAAATTCTAGGGGAATCTAGAGGGCCAAAATTTGCTTTGTTTTTTAAAATAGTATAGTACTAAAAAAAATATTTTTAAGGACAAAATTACACCAAAAATTACTTAGGATACAAAATCTTACTAAAAAATTATTTAAGGATAAAATTCTACTTTTTAAATCCTTATATTCTTATTAATAAAATTATATATATATGATGAAATCAAAACATCTTTGTAACCCGTAAGAAAGGGCATTTTAGTACCATATTATAGGTTCATTCAGTTCATTGCATTCTAATATAGGTGTGTGTATCTATATGTAAATGAACCAATAGTTCTAAAACCTCCAATATTAATATTTCTGGCAGGGGAAAAAAAAACCTCCAATACTATATAGTCCACTACTTAATTAGCCGTGACTGCTATTGGGTCTTCATAAAACCTTTCCTTCTACTACCAACTTTCCCTTCAAATCCCTTGCCCAGAAAAGTTAAAGCTCTGTATGCCTCCTCTTGGGCACATAAACCATGCGCATGACCCTAGTCCTTCCCATCTGACGATCTCCAGTACTTGTAAAGCCATATTTCCTGTATATTTTAATGGCCACTTCATTGTCTACCTCCACATCCAAAGAAACCTCCGAAATTTGCTCCTCCGAGCACACCTTAAGTACATGTTTCATTAGCATTTTTCCTGCATACACCACAATATTCACATGAATCATATTAGAACCAGACTCAATGTTAATAAAATTCAACTTGAAAGGAATTAAATCATATTGATGCATTATGTTTCTCATGTCAAACCTCCTTAACAAAAGCAAGGCATCATAGAGCCCCATCCTGGGCATGGAATGCCGGGTAGGTGCAAGAAAGAGAGTCTCAAGATATAAAGGCCATGGTTATCGGTGCAGTAAATAGCTTACTCCATTTCTTACATGTGGTTTACATTTATAAAAAGACACGGTGTGGTTGGGTAGATATACAGACCAAAACTCTTTTGACGTAGATTTTATTAAAATGGTGTTGTGTACCACGTGTGAGTAAATTAAATTTAATTCTCCTTTTTATTAAAATATTCTTTGTTAGTCGAATTAATCATATTGATAAATAATGAAATCAAATAATTGTTCCAATGCTTTGTTATAAAACCATACCTCACTCATCTGTTTTTGGAAGGACTGTATTCTCATACGCAATTCAACTACCAAATGTGAATTGGATCTTCAGTAATTATATATATAGTTGTGTATTTTCCTTTTCGATAGAGAAAACCCATTACTGCAGTGATTATCATATGACCCAAATCATAAGCAAATGCCTATAGGAAAAGATTTTTAAGTTCTTACTTACCAATACCTTGGCCGCGATGAGATTCTAAAACACCTAAAGTCAAGATATGGACCTTTTGATCCTCGTCAAGCCGGCATACAATTGCACCAACATACTCATTACCGTGAAGAGCTGAATGAACCAAATACATGATAATTATATGAGGCTTCGAAGCAATTATTAGCATGAATAAGGATTCTAAACACATGAAAGAAGCACATGACAATAGAACTATAGTGTACACAAAAATTATATGAGACAGTTTTACAGCAAAATCAAAGATGACAATGTATGATTTGCAGAACAGACAAACATTTGAATGCCATCATGTCAGGAGAAAGGAAACTTATTTTTTTTCATTAAATATTCTATTTATATCACATTTGAACTTTTCCCCCCCTTTCGCCAACTATCACATTTGCGTCAAACCTATAAATAGCTTCGTGATACTATATTAGGCTTATTTTCAAATATGTTAATTTTAGGAAAAGAAATTAAAACCCTCTAATATGATCATAAGACTTAAAACATATATCTGTATGTGTATTTGAAATAGCTGAGTCAAACATATATGTTATGAAACACACACACAAAAATTCAGTCAGTGGTTTACTCATTTAATTTTTTTTTCCCCCTTGCTGGGTCGGCACGGGAAGGCTTGGAACTTCAAAGTAGACTTTACCATATATGGTTTTCTCCTCTGCCTATAAATTCCCGCTCATCGCTAATAACTAACCACTTCCCTATCATCTTCTTCAATCTTTCCCTTCTTTACACACAAAAAAGTGATCCTTCACTTGTCTTGTTCTTCTTATTTTGTTGGATGGAAGGCATATGACAGAGACTCATTTCATCCCACAAAAAATCCTGTCGTTGTGCATCATATGGGTCTTGTAGAAATTAAAATCAGATATTAATTATAGCACCTATATATGATTACTAGGTGTTTGCTATTTTTACCCACTCATACTCGTACACATGGGTTTGTTTTCATTGCTTTCTTAGCTATGTTTTGACAAGAACTCAAATGCAAGCTTAAATGCTTTTAACTGTATAATAACAAGATAGTACACATGTACACAATATTCGAAGGACCAAAATCAATAGATCAGAATGATAATAAAAGAAAAAAAGTGATCCAATGAAAGAACTTGTGGAACATAGAAGATCATTGAGCCTTCATAAACAAGATAAAAATATAAAGAATAAAAATAATATGAAACTTAACTCAGAAATTAATCAAAATTAGAGTACTGAACCTAGTTGTGTTAGTCTGCCAGATTCAGGGACAACCCAATTGTATTTGATATCTCTAAGCTGACTAGAACCTTCATGAAAAATTTCAGCGTTGAAATCCTTCAGCTTCTGTAGAAGATCATCATCTGTCACGCTAACGAGTGTGACTGAGCTCATCCTAGAAAAGCAGAATAACAGAGATGTTGAAAATCAAAGAGAAGAAAATCTGATATTGGGAAATTTAATAGCTGATGAGAAGAAAATCAAAGAGACTTGAAGAAGAAAGGAGGCGAAATTTACCTGAGAAATGTGGAGCCAAAAACATGAAAAGCAAGGTTGAATGGAGGATTTGATATCAACCGGACATATTTGTAATAGCTAGGTAAAAGAAAATGCAAATAACGTTTCTTACCAGCTTTGTTATCAAGTTGGTGAACATGTTTTTTCAGTGGCCGAGGAGGAAGGGACATTTGATTTTTTTTTGCCCTTTCTTTTTTGTTTGTTTGTTTGTTTTTGTGTTTTTTTTGTGTTTTTTGTTTTTTGGTTTTCTGGTTTTACCAAGTGTAGAAACGGACCAATAAATCATTTGAGCCTTGGGCTAAAATTATCTAAGGGTGGGGTTGGTTTTCTCTCATTTTCCATTTTTTCTTAGAATATCTTATTTACTTGAGATTAAGAAAATGAATAATTTAGATTTAATATTTCTTAAAATTATTGTTATAAATACAAATAAATGAATTTAACCTCCTAAAATTTGACATACACCCAGTGTTATTAGAACTGGGCAGGTCTGATTGGTTTGGTCAAAAATTGGCCAACTAATGGACTGGTTCGGTGGGTTGGACCAGTTCCACCTTTTTACAATTAAAAAAAATAAATTAATTCGTTATTTTAAAAATTTTATTTAGAATTTTATATAAATAACTCTGAAATCTTCACTTCTTTATTGGTCTAACCCTGAGTTAGCTCTGACTTGACTCCAATCTGACCTACTAACCTTTGATCCAATACCTCAATCAGTTCAATCATTGGTCCCAATTTAATAACCTTTCTTACACCATTTTAGATACCATACAAAAAATAAATAAATTTTAATTTAGAAAATATTACAATAATAATTTTATAAAATAAAAAATTTGTTATAAATATTCCAATATTGGATGTGGATATCCATAACCTTTCAAGATGAGTCTTTTTGAATTCTACACTTAAAGCTATATAACCTATGACATGAATGCTTTAGTGGGAGTTTTCTACTATGAATGTAAATAACATACAAATAATTTATATTATACCATTATGCAGATTTACTCTTTTGTAGTAACTCTTATAATGGAAGTTAAGGATTTATGGCCTATATATAAATAGTAGGCATGCATCAAAACTTGTAAACTTGAAATGAAATAAGAATCATTTCCTCCTTGCTCTCCATTTCTCTCTTGTATTTCATCGTCACCCTCATCTAAGTCACTTTTGTATTTTCCTTATTTTTACAACACGTTATCAGCACGAGTTTACTTAGAAAGCCAATGATCTAGTTTTCTATTTCTTCTACATACTCTCTATCTTTTCATTTATGTACTATATTTTGTGTTGTTTATTATCTATATTATTTTATCTTTCTAGTTTACATTATCAATATGTTGTTCCATATTATTTTTCTTTTATGCTATCTATTTTTCTCTTTCCTGTTGTTATTTTTTATATATATATTTGGGATAATCTAAGCCATTATATGGAATTAAAGAGACTCTTTTACCAATTTTTTTTTACAACAGGTTTTATCACTAAGATTGGAGATTATTATTGCCTTATTATCTTTGTCAAGTTTTTTTTTGCACTTTTATTTACCATTTTCCAAGAATCTCTTTTTTTTTTTGGTTCTGCAAAATTTATATTTTTCTATGTTATATTCTAGTGTTCTTTACATTTTATGTTGTTATGTTATGTTATTTCATTTTATTTGCATTTCATTTGTTTTTTTTTACTTATTTAACATTTTTATTATTTATTTTATTTGCATTTTATGTCACATTTTATTTTTTATTTTCTTTATTTTATTTTATTTTATTTATTTCATTTTTATTTTTTTTTATTTACATTTCATTTATTTATATTAATATATTATGGTTATATGATTATGTCAATATTTTATTTTCATTTGCTTTTTATTACATTAATATATAGTAATATTATATATGACCATGTAATATGATTTATATGATCATGGACTTATCTATTGTTTATATTTGATTATAAATTTGAATTTACTTAATTTATTTTACAGTGTTTTAATTTTATCGAAAGGCCAGAAGTTATAATATTATTAATTTTGTGTTCAGATGACTAGAAGTCACATCACTTTTATAATAACTCTTATATAATGGAACGCTATTCGTTTCATTAAATGACATGATTAACAAGAAAAATTTTGGCACTTTGATGATTTAATTGTTACAAATATTTAAGCCTTGAAGGCTAAATATTCAAATATCAAACTATATAAAAAGAAAACTTTTAGCTTTGTAAGATTTTTGTTATGGTCCTGAAGACCAATATTTGGAGAAATTGATTATTTGCCATTGAAAGAAAAAAACATGTCTATAAGAGTGAAAATGAACATGATCATATTGCATTGGTGTGATTGATAGTTAAAAGCCAAGAATACTTTGCTTTGGTAGAATTGATAGTTGAAAGCTAAGAATACTTTGTCTTAGATATTAAACCACAGTCGTGTGAATAATAACATTTATATAGTCATTAAAATTATGAGCAAATGTTATACTATGACTAGAAATCATATGGATAGAAAAAAATGGTATAATATAATCAGAAGTCATATAAACTAATATGTATCAATTTATTGAAAATAAAGATCAAAATAGTTGTGAAGCCAAACATACCATGAAATATTGTGAAAAATACCAAAAGTAGTTATGATGCTTACAATAATAAGTTATTGAGAATGTGTTTGGCTATAGATAAGGTTATATGATTTTGATTTTGATCAATTTTTAAAACTAAATTGAAATTTATTGTGATTAATGTGTGAGAGAAATTATTATTTGATATTATGATAACAATAACTGTTCATGAGTGATATATGAAATCAAATAGACAAAAAGGTAATTATTGATCATTTTAAAATTTTAATATAGTCATGGGCTTTTAGGATTTTACCTCCTGGTTGTTGTCATTATGCCATATAACTCCCTGATTAAATGGTTTCTAGTATTTATTCATATAAACTTCAATTATGCAATTAAGTTGTTTAATTATCTTCTTTACTTATAATTGTACAATCTATTTGTATCTTTAAGTATATATGGTGTATGTGAATATGATTTATACATCAATGGAGTTTCTACATCAAACCTACCTATATTTTCTTCTTGGGACTTATGCTTCTCTGTTGCATCATAAATTTTCCAACAAACACTCAACTCATATACTTCAACTTCAAGGTATGTTCTTTCATTATTAGTCCTACTTTTCATTTTAGCTCTGTTTTCCATCTCTTTTCTCCTCTTGAGTACTATTATGTTTCCTGTCAAACCCCACAAAATTTAGACATTTAACAAAGTAGCATAAATATACTGATATATTATTCATGATTATATTACAGAAGTTCCCACAAGGTCTTGTGCATTACATAATACATAACCCAAAATGTAAGCAAAATACAAGATAACCAACATAGAAGTTCCTTTAAAAGCTAGCCCTTTCAATTTCCAGGGTCTACTTATTTGCCCTTCGAGCCGCTCTGCCTTGCTGTATAAATTTTATTTATGGAAAGGGATAAAATTTGAGCGAATCTTAGTAGTAACAGATAATCAATAATATAAAATGTAAAAAGTAAACATGCAATGCAACATATATCATGATGCAACAATCAATAATGTCAAGCACATGTCTAAAAATGTTCATGGACAAAAGGATGATTTTTTTTGGATCAAAATGATCGTTTGATCCCTACTTACACATATCATAACACATTGTAATCACACCAACATTCCGAAGCATGCATCAATCTTCCTTATTTGTCATACCACTCAACTTGATCCATTTGGCCACATGGTGCAATACTCATCCCATGGGGTGGTACTTGCCCTATTTATCATATTCCTACACCCAATGAGTAATTATGCCATATAGTTATATCACATTAGCCTACCTAGACTAGGTACCTGCTGGTCCTTGAGGTATACTACTTGTCCCTCAGGGTGGTACTTGCATTTTTTTATTTCCTTCCCATACAAAGAACTAGGATTTATACTGCCAATCCACCACACATCTCATTACACAGAACATAGCAAACAATGCATATTATCAATCACATAGAATATGAAAGATAGAGTTACTACCTTATCGCCTTTCCCTACCTAATTTTTATCAGTCTTTATTGTTTGGTCCGGCTTGACAGATATCAAACCCTAAAATTTCAAAGTGATACAAATGAGTTATGACTCATTTATACCTCATTCTAAGATTTATGAGTTGGTTATCTTAACTCAAAATTGCGTAATTATCAAAATGCCCCTAGGGAACCCGGTCTAATTCCTTTTTTACTCAATATATTTGTTCTTTTTCAAAAATTATGATATGTGCCAATCCTATATAATTTCACATGGAGAAGCCATTTTGGACCTCAGTTTGGACAAATTCACACTCAAATTACTAGCTTACCCTTGGCAGCCACTAATTTAGGGTTTTAAGGGCAAAATTGTCATTTCACACCCTAAGACCTTCACACTTCCAAAATCCACATGTTTCCTACACAATTTTCCATTCTAAACATCATGGAACCATTGAAAACACAATTTTAGGTCTAGCCAAAATGCATCAAGTTTTGGGAAAAATTAAATTTTCATGAATTCAATCCATAAAACACCTTCCTTTCACTTGTAATTACTTGTTTAATCATCCAAACACCTAATGAACATGATTAATATGAATTTAGGCAGCACCTCCCATTAGGGTTTGAACATCCCAAGTTACAAAAATCCAACCAAAAACAAGCCAACAACCAACCAAACAATAATCAAAACTTTGATTTCAACAAGAATTTCAAGGTTTTTTTGACTTACCTTGATTCCTCTTCTCCCTTTCTTCAAAACCGTCCCTCTCCTTCTTCTTCTTCTTGAGTTTTTCTTGATTAATGGCTAATCCAAGATAATATAGAGATCAAGAGGATGTTTTCATGGATTATAACACAAGAACAAGTAGAAATTTTCACCTACTTACCTTGATCTTGCTTCTTGATCTTGTTTCCTCCTTCTTGCTTATTTTCTTTCTCTAAATCTCTTCCTCTCTATTTTTCTTTTAATTTGGCCAAATTCTTGGCCTTTTAAGGAGAGCTAGAGAGTTCTCTAGAGTTCTCTCCTTTCATTCTTCTTTATTATTATTTTATTAAGGATTTTATCGTGTGATTTTATTTTAATATTTTCCTTTTCATGTGCTTTTCTCTTGAATTATCTAGACATTTCTCTCATGCTCTTGCTTCGTCCTTCCAACTGAATTTTACTTAATTATTTAGGAAATATTTTTGAATTTATTTTATTCATCCAAAATGACCATTTGATCCTTACATTTTCATGAATTTTTGAAACAATTACTACTTCCTTCTTTCCTTTATATTTTGAACAAATTTTTATAACACTTTAGGCATAAAAATTGTGCTCTTCTATACTAAATTTTAGGCCATAATGTTAGGCTTTTACTAAAAATTAAATTGGGTTTTAGGTCTTTCTTGGACAAAAATTTCATATAATTTGTATTTCCACTATTTTGGCTATCACAAGTACACTAAAATTCACCATTCTACTCCATTGATTATTAATAAATATACATGGAATTTTGGTGACTAAATTTGGGATATTAAAACTCTCCCCCATCAATTAAATTTTGTCCCCAAAATTTGCTATACAGACATATTCATGAACTCGAGGTAATGCTTCGGCATATCCTCTTCCATCTCCCATGTAGCTTCTCTAAGGGATAATCCCTTCCAGACTACTTTCACAAATGGAATAATTTTATGCCTAAGTCATTTTTCTTGTCGATCAATAATCTGGTCAGGTTCTACCTTAAACATGAATCTTCTCGCATATCAATATCTTCATATTCAATGAAATGCTCAGGATCCAGTTGATACTTCTTTAATTAGGAGACATAGAAGACATCATGCAATCAGCTCAAGTTTTGGGTAAAGCTATATAATGCGGTACTGGTCCAACTCTCGATAAGATTTCAAATGGATCGACGTTTTTAGGGCTTAATTTCTTCATCTTCAACGCCCTATCAATACTAGTAACTGGTAAACCTTCAAGAACACATGATCTCCTACTATAAATTCTAAAGGCTTTCACATTTTATCTGCATAGCTTTTCTGTCTACTTTGAGCCGTCAACTATCTTTGTTTGATCAATTTAATATGTTCCATTATTTAGTTAACTATATTTGGTCCAAACATTTTCCTCTCAGACAATTCCATCCAGAACAAAGGCGATTGACATTTCCTCCTATATAGTGCTTCATAAAGAGTCATTTGAATGCTCGAATGATAGCTATTGTTATATGCAAACTCTGCAAGTAGAAGGAACCTATCCCAACTTCCTTTAAAATCTAATACACATGCTCTTAGCATATCTTCTAGTGTTTGTATTGTTCTCTCCGTCTGTCCATCTGTCAGTGCAACACCCTATTTTTAATCACCAATATTCCTCCTATGTAATTAATACTTTTAATGGAATAAAATGATGAATTTTGATGTGTATAAATTTACAAAAAATTTCCGGTTACTGGTTACGCACAATTCGACCAAGTAAGGACAAAAAAGAGCAATTAAGGTCTACATAAAGGCCTACTATTGTAACCAAAAATTGGAACATAAAATGATATGATTAATGGCCTAATATACATGTCAAAAATCGGTCAAACCAAAGGAAAGGAGCAAGAAATGATTTATTTCAGTAAATTATAAAAGGTAGGGGCAAAACTGTAATTTTTCCATAAAGTAGGACATTATTATTTTTCCCTAATATTCCTAATAATTTCAGATATATGGGAACTAAGAAGAGGGAAATGGCTACTTGATAATTAATAAGCCTATTTTAGTGAATTATTATCAAGTAAGGTTAAAAAGTTAAAAGTCAAAGGCAAAAGTCAATAATTTGCAAGATGGCAATGAGATAGTTGAGATCAATATTTCCCTCTCTTTTCTTATGTTCTACTACGGAATGAAAAAGCATGAAGGGAAATAAAATATTAAACAAGAAATGGATATGTGGACTAATGAGAGATTGCCACCTATGTTAAGCAATTGATCAACTTAATATATGTCGATTTCTTCATTTCTTCATCCCATTCCTTGTGCAAATAGAATGAAAGAGTGAGAGAGAGAGCTGCTGAGGTGATGAAGAACAATGAAGCCTACCAAAGGCTAGGGTTCTCCAAAAATCAAGGTAAGAAGCTTGTAACTTGAGGTTTAAGCTTTCTAATCCTTTCATGATCTCTCCTACTCACTTCTTCTCTTTTGGAACCATGGTTTTCAAGACAAAATTCCAAGAGGAGGGAGAGAGGAGGAAAACGTGTAAAGAGAGAAAGTTGAGAAATCAAAAGGTAAACCTTCTAAATTTATTCCTCTTGCTTGATTAATGCTATTAGTATTGTTCTTGGTTTGGTTTGGTTATTTTTGTAAATGATGGTTGATGAAACCTAAAGGACCTTTTTGTCAAAGTTTCTCCAAACCATGTCCATTAAATGTCTAAGTAGCTAATAGTATGATTATAAGTCAAAAGGAGGTGATTAAGTAAGAGAAAATGAGAAACCGACACAAAGTTTCTGAGACCCTAAAATCTAAGGCCTATCTTGGATGTGGTAAAGAAGTAGGAATTTGATAATTTTAATGCTTCTATTAGGTTTAGAAGATAAAATTGGGTAGGGTATATGTTGATGATGAAGTAAGAAAAGTCCTAGAATGAGAAATGACTGAATTATCCCTTAAAACCTAAAAGAAAGGGGTGCCAAGGGCATTTTCATCATTTGGCTCTAAATTTGACCAATCTGAAGTAAAAAATGGATTCTACACACTAAATTATGTAAGAATGGCCTGATTCATAATTTCTGGTGAAGTCTAGGTAGGCTAGGGCTACAAGGGCATTTTAGTAATTTAGCATTGTAAAGCTAAGTTAACCAATAGCTTGAGATTGGAGTAAGGTGTGAATGAGTAATAACTCATTTATGGTGTATTTGGATATTGTAGGACTTGGTGATTTTCTGAAGTCTAAGACTTGCTTGAGTTCAGATAAACAGAAAGTTGCTAAAGAAAAGCAACCAGGTAGTAAATTATTCTTACATATATTATGTGATGCCTATTATGAATGTCATTTACTATAACATGATTTAGTGTCCTAGGCACACCAATATACCATGTTGTGGTCAAGGACCCAACAGGGGTGCTAAGTAGACCAAGGGGCAAACATGTAGTTTGACCTTAGGCAAGTTACACATATTTAGTTTCGATCATCTTACATGACATGACATTGTATATCTATTTTTGCATTATATATGTTTGTAAGTTTGTTTCTATTGAGATTCCCTTGAATCTCATTCTTTCAAAATAAAACATTTCAGCTGAAGCAGGCAGCTCTAAAGGCAAGTTGATGGCTACCAGGGTTAGAGTCCCAGAGCTTTTCGTTGCGGCTATTGTTGTTTTGCATGTACTTGATACTTTTGAATGAGTTGTACATGTATATATATACTTATCAAACCCTATGAGGAATTCTCCTATAATGTAAACTTGTACCGAATATTAATATGTTCCGCTGTGTCTGTATGCTTTATAGAACTTAATGCTCATTGCCATATTGCAAGTTTTTGACTTTTATCCTTTGACTTTGACAGTTGACCTTTCTTAATAATAATTCACCAAAATAGGCTTATTAATTATCAAGTAGCCATTTCCCTCATTTTAGTTCTCATATAACTGATATTATAAGAAAGATTAGGGAAAAATAATCGTTTCCTACTTTTTGGCAAAATTACGGTTTTGGCTCTATAATTTATGATTTATTTTGATCAATCATTTCTTGCTTCATTTCCTTCGGTTTGACCAATTTTTGACATATATAATAGGCAATTAGTCATATCATTTCATATTTCAAATTTTTTGCTACAATGATAGGCCTTTTCGTGGACATTAGTTGCTCTTTTGGGTTCTTTCTTAGCCAAATTGTATGTAACTGTCAATTGAAATATTATTGCTAATTCATGCATACCACAATTCACTATTTTATTACATTAGATGTATCAATTACATAGGAGGAATATTGGTGATTGAAAATTGGGGTGTTACACTTTCCCTGTCAACTTCCTGCTTTTGTCGTACTTCTCTTAATTTGTACCTCAAGTCATGTATCATAGTTCTTTGCTCTATAAGCATATTCACTATTTGCCTTATTAGATTAGGCCCTGCTTCTTGTCCATGATCCGCTCCTCTTCCTCCACGTCTAACCATCTTTATGGTCACTATATTTGAAATAAGGAAGAGATTAGTTTAATATATATAACTAAAGGGCAATTTTGTCATTTCATAAACTTTTAATACACAAATAGTCCAAGCATAACACACACAGACATCCATAGCAGTTTAGGAAAGATCCTAACATTACTTAACATACAAGTCCTTGTACATAACATTTTTTCCAAAACTTCCCAGGAGGTTACCCAACTTTCCATTTCCGTAAGCCGAGTATACTTAACTCTTATTACATCGATCCAAAACACTGATACCAGCTTTATCTAACCTTGAGCTTCGGTACCACATAACTATACATACCTTAACTAGTTATGTTAATCACCTTTGACTAACAAAAAACTATGTACATATTATATATTTTAGTCTCAGTCTAGATACATATATAGTAGTACAAGATCCTTTATATAGGCTCTAAACTCTGGGAAAATATCCATCGGTCCCCGCTCCATAATGTGATTAGTCTTTTGGATCTAGAATGTTGTTTTAAGAAAGAAATACAATATGGTCTAAATCCATTAATCATCAAGGTAATCTATACCAAGGTACCTTTGATCCCAATATAGAGTATCTACATCATGCAACAGAAGCTTATATTGATCTAATGGGGATTCCTGAACATGGAGAGCTCATCTAAAAAAGTCATGGATATAGCCCTATAATTGTTCATCTGGACGTAAATCATGTCTTACATGTACGATACTTACCCTTCATATGAATTTGACTCAAGCCCATCAAATAATGGCTGTTCCAAATCTCCTACTTTTCAGAGTACATTCTTGGCTCAATTCTAAGTTGGGATCTATTAGCCCGTCTTAGTAGTATTCACTTTCTTGCAGTTTTCAACGCACAGTTTAGTAGACATATAGAAATAGCATAAACATACTGATATAATATTTTGATTATATTTTAGAAATTCTCATAGGTTTTTGTACATTACATAATACATAACCCAAAATGTAAGCAAAATACAAGATAACCAATACATAAGTTCCTTCAAAAGCCAACCTTTTCAATTTCCAGGGTCTACTTCTTTGCCTTTTAAGCTGCTCTATCTTGCTATATAAATTTTATTTATAGAAAGGAATGAGATTCAAGCGAATCTCAGTAGTAACAAATAATCAATCATATAAAATGTCAACATATATCATGATGTAGCAATAAAAAATCTAAGCACATGTCTGACAATGTTCAGAGACAAAGCGATGATTTTGTCTGGATCAAAATGAGCGTCTGATCCCTACTTGCATATATCATAACACATTGTAATCACATTAATGTTCCAGGGCAGGTAGAATTGGTAATTTGGGCCAGAGCCTGTTAGCCCGTTAAAATAAACGGGCTCGGGCTAAGAAATCTAAGCCCATTTATTTTCCGGGCTAAATTGGCCAGCCCATTTAATAAATTGTTTTTTTGAAAAAAAAATTTATGCTTTTTCATATAGTTAGATTTCAGTGTTTTTAGTTCTCAGTGATATTGTGTTTCGCTACTTCCTCATTTTTTACTTGACACTTTTTTCCATATTATATTTATTTATTTTACTATTATTAAATTAAAAAAGATGTGTTTATATGTTTTTGTGATGTGAGTAGATGAAAAAAAATAAAGTAAGAATGAAATTGGTTTCCTAGCATAAATGCATAAAAGAAAATAAGTGTAATGTGAGTGGATGAAAGAGAAAGGGAGTAAATTTTTTTTATAAAAAGACGAGCTGGCATTCTGCCAGCCTGTTTATATTTTGGTTGAGTCTGTTAGCCCTAACGGGCTAGCCTGTCGGGCTCAGGCTGGCCCGTTTATGCCGCCCATCTGCTACACATCTCATTGCATAAAATATGGCAAACAATGCATATTAATAATCACATAAAATATGAGAGATAGAGTTACTTCCTTATCGCCTTTCCCTGCCTAATTTTTATCAGTCTTTATTGTATGGTCTGGCTTGGTAAATATCAAACCCTAAAATTCTAAAGTGATTTATGACTCGTTTATACCTCATTCTAAAATTTATAAGTTAGTTATCTTAACTGAAAATAGCATAATTACCAAAATGCTCATAGGGAACCCAATGTAATTCCATTTTTACCCGATATATTTATACTTTTTCAAAAATTATGACCCTGGATAATCCTATACAATTTAGTGTAGAATCCATTTTTAACCTCAAGTTAGACAAATTTACACTCAAATGATCAGATTACCCTTAGTAACCACCAATTTAGGGTTTTAAGGGCAAAATTGTTATTTCACATCCTAAGACCTTCTCACTTCCAAAATCCACATGCTTCCTAAAAAATTTTCCATTTTAAACGTCATGGAACTATCAAAAACATAAAATTCTAGGTCTAACCACTAATACCAGTGTAACACGCCAAATTTCAAGTCAAGAGAACTGAGAATAAGTCTAATTCAAGAAGACTACTAGGCCTTGGTTTGGCCAGTGAGCACGTTGTCACGGACTTGGAACTCCCTTCCTTGTACCGTGCCGGCCTTAGCTTGATCACCCCCTCTTGATCTTGGTTAAGTTAGCCGAACCCTCACGAGTAGGCAAAGAACTTAAAGACTACAAGAGAACTTCTAGAGAGAGAAAGAGGATTTTAGAGAGAGAAGCTCTTGAATGACAAATGCTTGAATTTCTTTCGATGGTTTACAAGTGAGGGAGGCACCCCTATTTATAGCCTTACACCTCCTCAATGAACGGTCAAGATCTAAAACATCTAACGATTGAGGTTGGTTCTCCAGAACCTTCTCCCCGAATATCTAGATATTTACATCTTCGCTTATGTCATCGCTTACATCATCATATTTCTAGAATTCTCTACATAATTCTACCAATATATACACAACTGATTTGCTCATGCAGAGTGTTTTACATACTGAATATCTATCGTTCCTTACAGTGCGTGACACTCTCCCCCACCTAATCCGGAAATATCCTCATCACTGACTCGTCTCTATATCGATGTAGGTGGTCTTCAAATTGCCAAAGATCCTCTTGAGTTTCCCATGTGGTGTCGCTCTCTGGCAATCCCTTCCATTTGATCAAGTATTGGGTACTTGGTGGTACCCCTCGTCTTCACACTACTTGATCAGCTAGCACCTCTCCTACCTCTCGATCAAAGGACTTTATAATGGTGGGAGGTACTCTTATCGAGATGGTTCAAACCGGATCATCCGCATCTTTATGAAATGGCTTTATCATGCTAATATGGAAGACAGGATGAATATTCAGGTTTGGGGGTAGGTCCAGCTTATAAGAAACTCTTCCTACCCTTCCCACGATCTTGTATGGGCCTTCGTACTTGCGAATGAGGCCCTTGTGTACCTTGCAGAACACTTTAAATTGTTGAGGAAGAAGCTTCACCATAACCATGTCCCCTACTTAGTATTCTGAGGGTTGCCTCTTCTTATCCGTAAAATTTTTCATTCTCTTGGCCGTCTTGACAAGGAAAGATCTTGTTACCTCAGCTTGTTCTTGCCAAGACTTGGCTATGTGGTAAGCTCCTGGACTTTTGCCCTTATATGTTGTTGCAAGGGCATGAGGTGTTAGTGGTTGTTGTCCAATCACCACTTCAAAGGGACTTTTCCCCATAGCCTCACTCTTTTGTAGGTTATAAGATAATTGAGCCATATCAAGGAGCTTAGCCCGATCCTTCTGGTTGGTACTAACAAAGTGCCGTAGATAGCATTCCAACAAAGCATTCACCCTATCTGTCTGCCTATTAGTTTATGGGTGAAAGCTTGTAGAAAAGTGTAGCTCCGTGCCTATGAGCTTGAATAACTCAGTCCACAACTTCCCAGTAAAACGGGGGTCCCTGTCATTAATGATTGTCTTTGGTAGCCCTCAATATTTTATCACATTCTTAAAGAACAGCCTGGCCGCTTCCTCTGCAGTACAATCTGTAGGAGCAGGTATGAATGTTGCATACTTTGAGAATTGATCTACCACCACCATGATAGATCCATGCCCCTCAGATTTTGGCAAAAATCTGACAAATAAAGCAATTGGAGCACACACATGACATAATTATGTTGAAAAACAAGGTAGTGTTCCTACTAGTAAATATCTATGTGGTAGTTGTGAGTATGTGATGATTATTCAATGGGAAAATAACGCAAGGGCAAAATAGTAACTTTGCCACAAACCAAGAAATGAGTATTTTTCCCAATAATTTCAATGAGATGGGAACTAAAAAGGAGGGAAATGAATGCTAATTGAATTAATACTCAAGAAAAGTCAAGAGCCATAAAGCATAAGGCTACGATTAACTACGTGTAAGGTGGTATAATGGGATAATTTGAGAATAATAATTCTCCCTATGTATCTCATTATTTTAGTGGATGAAGAAGCAAGACAAAGGAATGAATTATCATGCAAGAAAGTGAAAGAAGTAGACTAATAATTTTGACCACATAAGAGTCACTTTTAATGACTCATTACTCTTCATCCTTTCCTTCTTATTTCTGCATGCCAATTGAATCAGATGAGAATGCAGAAATAGAATAGAGACGAGAATGAGAAAATAAGAGCGTAAGAGAGAGAGAGGAGAGAGAAATCTTTGGATGTCAGAACTTTATCAAAATGACGTCTACACTCCAAGTACCCTTCTCTAACATTCTTTTACTCATCACGAGCTTCAATTCTATGAATACGGATTCTCGATTGGAGGCCGTTAGTGCTGTCTCACTGGTCAGAGTGTCGGCAGAATTCCAAACCGAATTCATAAACGAGTTAAGGTAAGCGTATGCTTCATTCTAACCATTTCGGTTTGTTGATTGGATGAGTATGGTAGAAGTTG
Source organism: Albizia julibrissin (assembly GCA_037074505.1). Taxonomy (NCBI): domain Eukaryota; kingdom Viridiplantae; phylum Streptophyta; class Magnoliopsida; order Fabales; family Fabaceae; genus Albizia; species Albizia julibrissin. The sequence goes on along the minus strand of CM073477.1, from coordinate 53,643,314 downwards.
GGTACTATTCATCTCTCATTCAATTTTTTTTTCAATGGTCCAAACGATATCCAATGCTTGCCTAACTAGTTAAGCATACAATTATAAGTAAAAAGGATATGTTTAGGCAAGATAAAATGAGAAACTGACACAACTCTTCTAAAAACTCAAATATGGCTACTAATTGTGTGGCACAAAGAAAGAGTTAGAATTTCATCAATTGAATGATTCCATTGAGTTCAAAAGAGCAAAATGAATAAGGTTCATGTTGATGTAATAGTAAGAAAAGGCCTGGTGTGTGAAATGACTGAATTGCCCTTAAAGCACTAAGTAATGGCTGCCAAGGGGGTATTTTCGTCATTTCGGGCCTGAATTTAAGTAATCCGATGTCACCAATGGATTCTACACCTAAAATTGTATAGGATTGACCTAAGTCATAATTTGGAGTAAAGTGCAAGTAAATTGGGTGCAAATGGGCATAAGTAAAGTCTTAGTGGTATTTTGGTAATTATGCAACTATGAGTCATGATAACCAACAATATGAGTTGAGAATGAGTTATGAGCAACTAATAACTCATTTATCCTAAATGTTTAATTTTAGGATATACCAACAGACAAGTTGAATCAGAGCTGGACCAAGGACGAGCAAGGAAAGGTCATTAGTCCAGGTAGTACATCCTTCATACTTATACTATACGATACTAATCATGAATGTCATACATCGTAACATAAGCTAGTATCCTAGACACACCGTTCCGCCATGTTGTGTTCATGGACCCAACAGGGGCACCAAGTCGACCAAGGTGCAAACGTAAGTTTGTCCTTAGGCTAGTATATACACGAAAATTCGATCATCTTACACGCTATGACATTGCATATCTATTTTTGCATTCTATTTGTATGTAAGTATGTTACTACTGAGATTCCCCCGAATCTCACCCTTCCCATAAAAACGTAAGTTTCAGCAGCAGGCAGTGGCTTGGAGAACAAAAGGGTGATTTCTGTCAACTAGAGGTGGCAGACTAGTACGAGAAGAGACGTTGGTTATCTGAAGACTCGGTAATGTATCTTAAGGTTTGTAGCTATTTTTATACCCCTATGAGACTGTTGTACATATAATCAAGCATTATTGTGTCATTATATCAGTATATTAGGGCTGCGATTATTTTAATGAGCCATTGTATTCCGCGCAATTGCGACTCTGAGTATTTTCCATATTGGAACGAGGGACGTCACATTTTTGGTATCAGAGCATAAGATCGTAAGTAAGAGCGTTATAGTTTTTTTTGTATACTATGCTCATATGTAAGGGACGTTACAACCAGTCTGGCCGAAATGTATCAAGTTTTGGTAAAATTTGAATTTTCATGAATTCAATCCATAAAACACCTTCCTTTCATTTGTAATTACTTGTTTAATCATCTAAGCACCTAATGAACATGATCAATAATAATTTAGGCAGAATCTTCTCTTAAGGTTTTGAACATCCCCAACCAAAACAAGCCAACAACCAGCTAAACAATAATCATAACTTCGATTTCAATAAGAATTTCAAGGTTTTCTTGACTTACCTTGATTTCTCTTCTCCCTTTCTTTAAAGTTGTCCCTCTCCTTCTTATTCTTCTTCTTCTTGAATTTTGCTTGCTTGATGTCTAATTCAAGATGACATAGAGAGAAAGATAATGTTTTCATGGATTGGAAGACAAGAACAAGTAGAAAGTTTTACCTACTTACCTTGATCTTGCTTCATGATCTTGTTTCCTCTTTCTTGCTTCTTTGCTTTCTCTAAGTCTCTTCCTCTCTCTTTCTCTTTTAGTTTGGCCGAATTCTTGGCCTTTTAAGGAGAGCTAGAGAATTCTCTCCTTTTATCCTTCTTTATAATATGTTATTTTATCAAGGATTTTATCGTGTGATTTTATTTTAATATTTTCCTTTTCATGTGATTTTCTCTTGAATTATCTAGACATTTCTCTCATTCTCTTGCTTCTTCCTTCCAACTAAATTTTCCTTAATTATTTAGGAAAAATTGCTGAATTTATTTTATTTAGGCAAAATGACCATTTTCCCTTACATTTTCTTGAATTTTTGAAACAGTTGCTACTTCCTTCTTTCCTTTCTATTTTGACCGAATTTTTCTAATACTTTAGGCTTAAAAATTGTTCTCTTTCATACTAAATTTTTAGCCCTAATGTTATGCTTTTACCAAAAATAAAATTGGGCTTTAGGTCTTTCTTGGCCAAAAAATTTCATATAATTTTTATTTCTGCTATTTTGGCTATCACAAATATACCAAAATTCACCATTCTATTCTATTTATTATAAATAAATGTACATGGAATTTTGGTGTCTAAATTTGGGTTATTACATTGCCTTACCTATATGTGTAGCTTTTATTAGTTCTTAAATGTTTCATTATTGAAAGGCATATAAACACTCTGTAATTTGTATTTTATTACTTAGCATTCTCATATGATATGTCCAAGTTTCATACATTAATCATGATATAATATATAATATGATGATATATACTATAATCAAGTTAGTTTTATGTGACATTTGTAAAAGTATCATAATCATATTTAAATTTAGAGAATGAGAATTTATTTAATTTTATGAGGAAATTCATTATGAATAGTTTATGACTTGTTAGACAAAGCCATTTTTGTAATGTGTGCAAACTATATGTAGTGCAAGTCAAATTTATGGATGATTAAATAGTAAGGAATATTTGAAAGAAGACTATATATATCATAATTATTCATTATTTTATAATATAATGCATTTGTCTTTGCATTTCTCTCAAATTAATTTTAGTCCCTAAACATCACAAATCATTGCAGTAGGATCTTTAAGTATTTTGATTATGAATCTCCTAATATTTCTTTATGTATTGGAAAATTCTAAACATATCATACTTTAAATATGCATCAAAAGAGGCAAACTGAAGCATATTATTAATAATGAGTAATGAAGTTATATAAATATGCGATAATATATGTTAGTTCCTAAAGAACATACATGTAACAAAATCAATATAGTTCCTGGAGAACTAATATGGATATTTCTTAATTCTATAGGCAGAAGAAGAATTGATCATGAAAAGTTATGACTATGGATTTATATCAAAGTTTCACTCTGTTAAAGGGTCTAAGTGATAGCTCAATGGACTTAAATCCATTATTTTATGTGAGGTATGAAGTACTTGAGCTTTCAAGTGAAAGATAGATTATTATCTTAGTATATACTGGTTTGTCTTTGAAATATAGAAATAAAGAAAGTGTATTTATATGACTTATACTTGAGGGGGAGATTGTTAGAATTCAAATGTGAGTTAATATTGAGAAGTTCTACTCATATACTTCCTCATAAAACCTATTGATTTTCGAAAAATGGATGCCATATTGATATTTTATATCAATATCTTATGGAAACTGAAAAAGTTTGTTGTTGGTTAAGCAACATGTCACAGTAAACCAGTAGTTTACTAATCCAAGCAAATTGTTGGCATGACTTGTTTGATCATCCAAATCATATATAAAAGATTGCCTATGACATCCATTAAAGAGCTAGAAGATTCTTCATGAATAGGCAACATATTATATACACCGGTACAAAAAACACTTTTAAGACCGGTTAAAAATGATATTTTAGACCGATTCTGAATCAGGTCTTGATACAGCCGGTCTAAAAAGTATTACACTTTTTAGACCGGTTAAAAAACCGGTCTAAAATATGAATTTTTAAGACCGGTTCTTCAACAACCGGTCTTAAAGTTTAACTAGGAACAAAGCATAAAAAAATAACAATTTAAGACCGGTTCTCTTAATAACCGGTCTTAAATATATATTTAAGACCGGTTCTCTTAATAACCGGTCTTAAATATATATTTAAGACCGGTTATTAAGAGAACCGGTCTTAAATAAGTAAACTTTAAGACCGGTTCTATTAATAACCGGTCTTAAATATATATTTAAGACCGGTTATATTTAAGACCGGTTATTAATAGAACCGGTCTTAAAGTTTACTTATTTAAGACCGGTTCTCTTAATAACCGGTCTTAAATATATATTTAAGACCGGTTATTAAGAGAACCGATCTTAAAAATTTGTTTTGTTTTTTTTTCGTTTTATTTGTTTCAATCTTGCCCAGGCCAGTAAGCCATAGTCAACAACATTCCCCCTGTCACATTACATACACATGCATATATGTATATATTGACAATCAGAAGCAGTGACAACAGCATTTTTATTTCCAGAAACTACCAATACACAATCCTCGACTCTCAACAATCAAAGAATGAACATTATGAAAAAAATCATTGAAAACAAACACATTCAATTCCAATGACTACTAATAACACATGATCAACTTATTCAATTCTCAGAAACAGTACAATATTTCTCATTATATGGAAACAATTCGTAAGCTTTACATAGAAATAAAAAAAGTGGAGGAAAATTGACAATAGTGATCCCTGCCTGAATCAACAGCCAACTAGTATCGCCAATATCCAAGAATTTGTCCTAAACAGAGATATAAACCAAGATAGATATATATGAAAACCATAAGTATTATTAGAACAACATAAATCAGATTCAAAAACTTACTAATCTTGTAAAAGCTCATAAATGAATTCAGCACAACAATTGCGGATGAAATCAATATCTTCTTCAGGAAAGGGATCAGCAAGATCAAACATCTGTATGTGTAACACCGAAGCCAAACAAAACATTAACTTACTAACTTAAAAACAATAAAGTAATACAAAATATTTGAAATATACATATATTACCTCCTCGGTAAAGTCAGTCGTGTCTAGGCTGATAATATTGTAAATCTGCCTCAAAATATAAAGACCACATAAGTTGGAGCCCGGTGGTTGCCTACGGGTCTGAAAAAGAACATGATATCATCAAAGCAAGCATAAAAGCATAGCTTATGAAACGCATCTTAAAGAAAACAAATATGTACTAACCTTTGGCGTGATCCATATAGGGTCTTTTAAGTCACGAACATGCCTACCACACTTAGCGTGTAGGAAAGTCCGCATAGCCCTATGATCAAAATCACAAAGACTACTTATTCTGCACCCAAACTTTGCACACAAAATGTAATAAAGCAAGAAAACTTACGAGTTCATGGTCTTCTTCAAGTCAGTCCCCGGTTTGAAGTGGAGGGAGCAGAGGAGGATCACTGTGTAACTAGCCTTACACAGAATAACCAATTGCCAATGATCCCTGAAAAAAAGAGATGAATGTTAAGCAAATATAAAGCATTATATGTGATGCTTCGGAATATAAATTTGATGTTTCTTACCCATGCACATAAGGAACCAAGAAACAGTTAGTTTCTGTTTCACTAAGCCTCTGTGATAAATATCTATGTCTGATGGCAGCAGTGTTGTAATATCCCGAATTTTGGGAGTAAAGGCATAAGATTAAGCTTGGATAAAGTGGACTGCTAGACCCCGGTTTAGCAAATGTCCCTATGAGGCATGTTTAAATTCCCTAAAATTCTTTTATATCATTGGATATTAAAAGGAATTATATTGGTGAGCTAAAGAGCTCGGGGAATAACAAAATGAAGTGATTAGAAGTCACACATAATTTAGAAAAGTGGAACACAAAGTAATTTTGCCACCGGTGAAATTCCCGGTATGGCAGTGATGATTGTGTGACATGTTTCGATGGGTAAATGATGGTGAAAAGTTATGAAACTTTTCAGAATGAAAGTAGACTTATCAAGCTTCAATTTGATAGGTCATATAAGTCATTTGGAGTTGTACACAAAGAGAAATGAATTTTTGAAGTTAGCCCAGTGAAATTAATTATTTTCTGGGACAACATTTAAAGATTAAAATTCTGGGAAGTGTGAGCTTCCAATTGGCCAAAGGTTATATTTTTCCTTAAAACTATACTCAATAATGGTCCCATAGCCTTTGGAATCACTCCAATTGAATATTTTTACAATTAGATATGAATTTTCAAAGTTTAATGAAAATTCTGCAAATTAAGCATTTTGAACGAAAATTGGATTTTTGGACCAATGAGGTGCTGACACGTGGCAAGGCAATTTGACACCACATTTAATCAATTCATCATCATCTTCTTCGTCATTTTTTCACGGAGAAAAACTGAAAGAAGAGAGAGAGAGAAGCATAATGAAAATGGTGGAAGAGGAGAGAGGAAGTTCTTTCCTCCGTAACACTGCCGAAACGACATCCTCTCTCAAAGTACCCTTCAGTAAACTTCCTCTACTCATCGAGATCTTCATTTCTACGGTTTCGGATTTTCATTTGGAGGTGGTTGGCGCCGTCTCACCGGCCGGGGTGTTGCCGGAATTCCAAACCGTTTGTGGAAACGAGTAGAGGTAAGCGTAGGCTTCCTTTTTAACCGATTGATTTCTTGTTTGGATGAGTATATAGGAAGTTGGGTACTGTTCATGGCTGATCTAAATTGGTGTTTTCAATGGCTAAATGATGTCCAATGGATGTATAAATAGCTAATCACTTGATTATGAGTAGTAAGGAAGTGATTAGGTAAGAGAAAACGAAGAAACAACAAACTTTTTCGGATAATCTCATTTCTGCCCTGTACTGTGACATGGAGAAATAGTGATAATTTGATGATTTTGATGCTTCCATTGGCTTTAGGAGGCAAAATTGTGTGGGTATACAAGTGTTCATGAATTTTGGACACTTGTAAATAAATTTAGAAATTTTAGAAGTTAAAGGGTAAATGCTGTGTATTCCGTTTTCTGGAGGCAGTATTATGGTGACGAGTTTTTGAGTAATCAAATGTTATCCAATGACCATGAAACTCTCCAGTTTGAAATTAGAGACATAGACCTTTAATTTGAATGGTCATAATGGTTAATTGGATAAGTATACTATGAGATATTAGTTGTTAAAGATATGCCATGTTTTCTGGAAGAATCTGAAACAGTTGGTGTTTGGAAATATTCTGGGAATGGTGTGGTGGCAGCGTTTAAAATCGAGTATTTTTATGTAAAACTACACTTAAAGGGCTTCAAATAGAGATTTGAACCACCTCAATTGGAGTTCTATAGAATTAATTATGATTTTTCAAAGTTTGGTCAAAAATGCTGGTAGATTGAGTACCATGCGAATTTGAGTAAGAAATTGGCCAAATATAATTGGAATGAACTCCAATGGTGAAAGTAAGCCTATAGGGCTAATGTGGGCCATTGGGTATTCACTTTTCATGGCTCTAATGATGTTATCACTTGCCTAGGGCCATGAAGTGATAAAGAAGGAGCAATGGTTGGCGGATCAAGGGACAAGAAGAGAAGGACATAAAGTCCAAGAGGTAGTGAACTTACCTTTTCTGCATGTATGTGATATGTATGTTTTGCATTGATTATGTGACTGCTTTACCTATTTGTGTGGAACATGTATGATTGGTTGAAGCTCTGTTATATTTGTGCAATGGCCATATGTATGTCATAACATCGAGCATGCAACATGTCATTATATTGGCATGAAATAGTGTAGGCAAGCATGTCATGCATTCATATATATCTGGCATGCATAGTGGTAATGTTTGCTACTGAGATTCTCTCGAATCTCACTCCTCCCAACCAACCATTCAGACAGGTGAGCATTGGAAACGTGCTGAGATCAGAAAAGAGGTATGCATGAAGAGGAATGTTGCTGGTTGTTTGAAGACCTTTTAGTTATTAAGGTCTGTAAATATTGTGTAAACCCCTGGTGGGGAAAATTTTGTATTATAATCAAGCAATATTGTATTAATATTATCAGTATATTCTTGTTATTCCTGTGTGCCCACTGAACTACGCATTGCTACTCTGAGTAAGATCGGTAATAAGGGATATATGAGGCGGGTCGTTACAGTTGGTATCAGAGCAAGCGGTTCTGACAATAGGATAGTATACTGATATGCTTGATTATAACATGACAAGAACAACGAAGTGGATTACTTCAGCTAGTTCACAATTAAGCCCGGTGGGCGGTATAAGATTGTCCTGGATCTGTTTGGAAAGGCCAAAGTGTGAGCCTCATTCTAAAGTAGGATCACCAATGGGCTGACCATAGTCAGACAAATACGTCACAGACAACCTTATGGACTTTTGGGAGCATATTACAGGGTATGTGTCTAAGTAGATCTAACAATACTAATATGCGGCCCAAGTATAGTATTTTGATGCCCGAAGGCAGTGGGCATAATAGTTTGGATAAGGAAAGCCATGGGGTACCGGTAGTCAAAAGCAGCTCAAGCCGGTATCTTTATATTTGCATGAGTACACAAAAGTTAAGCGTGCTCAACCCAGGAAAATCTCGGGATGGGTGACCTCCTGGGAAGTACCTTGAAAATTTCAAATCTTTTGATTAAAGGTTTGGAATCGTGATTGGAGGTTCTTATATGACCTAATGAATGACTAGAGACATAGAGATAATAAAGTAAGTGTTGATCCTTAATCTGAACCATTTCTGTTGCAGAGATTACTGCCAGAAAAGTTTATCTAATAAGGTTACGAGAACTCAAGGCATAGTGATTGTTTTGAGGTTTCTCTATATTAAGTAATGATCCTCAGTAACCCATGGGGTTAAAGTCATATAGGCATGATATACGGTGATGCATGATGAGTGGTGATTATGCCGTATGTCTATCCTAGAGGATTTGAATTGATGATACTGAAGGATGACGATATGGTTGAATCAGATCTAAGCTTAAATGGTGCTTAGATCAGAATGTGAATAAGGTTACACTAGGGTTCTATTCCATGATGGGAGTCTAAACCATGTGAACCTTATAGATGATTATGGACCTTCAGTAATTGTTTGAGGATATTACCCGAAACCGTAGAGGTTAGAATAGGTGCTAATGATTTTGATTCTTAGCGTACCTATTGGGTATGATTGAGGAAAGTGAATTTTTCAGATTTACGTGATGTTGAGGTTCTAAGAGTTGAACCATAACCTGAGAATAAAATGTCATAGTTGAATTGATTCTTCAGGAAGTTAAGATAGCCTGAGTGGCTTGAGGTACTAGCATATAGTACATAATTGTGTATGAGGTTACTGGAGGTTGCTAGTTGCTAATCTAGTATAGGGAAAGATCTTGATAAATGAATATTCCCTTAAACTTGTGATGATTGCCTGGAGCTGGACCGATATTGAAAGTCTAATGAACTGACCCCAAATGAGATAGCAGATTACAAAACTGTTAAAGAAGAAGGACCTAGTGAGATTTAGATCTTGTTATAATGATACTCCTATTCAGAGGCGACCAACCGGACAGAGCTACTTATGGAGGATTCTGTTCAGAAAGGGCTACCTACAGGGAGTTCTAATCGGAAAGGGCTACCTATGGGGAGATCTGATTGGAAAGGGCTACCTACAGAGGGTTCTGACTGGGGGCTGACCAGGTGTATGGGCGCCTGTGTGAAGCACCGAGTGCAGTACTGTAGTGTGAAGCCACCATGACATCAAACTATAGTGTATAGCCGCCGTGACGAAAAACTGTGGAGTGAAGCCGCTGTGACGTTGAAACTGTAAAGTAGAGCTACGGGGATGTCAACTCTCAATAGTAGTATCTTATAATGAGTCTTCTATCGCATAAGTTTCCTTGAGAAGAAGGGTCGGGTGACCCAGTAAATTGTCATGGGGTGCTCTAGTGCCGAATAATGACAGAGATTAAGGAAAGCTACTCTTGCTCTCATATCCTATGTAATGGTTCTGCATGTATGTGTTTACCATCACGTGTATTCATGTTATGAATATACGGTAGGCAGTAAGACCTTTTGGGCCAGCGTGTCCTTAGGCAGTCAGACCTGACGGGCGGAGGCCCGAGGCGGTAAGTCCCGTAATGCCTCTGGCATAGGGGTGATTCCCTGGGCAGTAAGACCTGATGAGCATTCAGAATTTGCGGGGTGGTCGCTCAGGGCCTATTGCGCGGGTGGACGCCCAGGCCATAGAGATTCCTATTTTGCACGAGCAGTCATCCGGGGCCTATTGCGTGAGTAGACGCATTACGCGGGTGGACACTCGGGGCCATGGAACTCATGTGATGCACAAGTGGAATCCCGAGGCCTATTGCGCGGGTGAACACTTGGGGCCGAATGCTCATGTGATTATTGTTGTGATGATGGTTTGTTTAGCATGCTTCGTGAACATTACATAAGAATGAGAATGAGATGAGTAGCAAGAGATGGAGCCTGAAATGAGAAGTTGGTCGGATGTCCCGTGCGACTGCAGCGTGAGCCGAGTGCCGTTGTAGTGGGCCTAGTGGGGCAGTCCGTTATATAAAAAGTTGAGCCCGTAGAGGGGTGGAAGTTGGTCGGATGTCCCGTGCGACTGCAGTGTGAGCCGAGTGCCATTGTAGTGGGCCTAGTGGGGCAGTCCGTTGCAGAAAATGTTGAGCCCGTGGAGGGTGAAAGTTGGTCGGATGTCCCGTGCGACTGCAATGTGATCCGAGCGCCGTTGTAGTGGGCCTAGTGGGGCAGTCTGTTACAAAAAATGTTGTGCATCGTAGAGCGGTGGAAGTTAGTCGGATGTCCTGTGCGACTGCAGCGTGAGCCGAGTCCCGTATTAGTGGGCCTGGTGGGGCAGTCCGTTACATAAAATGATACCAGGGTTTGTCGAGCGCAGTTTTAGTAGCGAATGTTGCGTGCTTGATACCTTAAAAGGTCTCCTTTGAGGGATAATGGGAGTGATTATCCTATAAGCTTGCTGCACTCAGGCCTGGTAAGCCAGGGGGTATAGGCCAGACTCCCGTGTGGCTGCAGAGGGCGCCTAATGAGGGTAGCTCTGCAGTGGGCCTAGTGGGAGAGCTGTATTCAGCAAGGATGATGGACGGTATGTCCTAAAGCCATAAAACCTAATGGGTTATTAAATCCTTAGACTAGTAAAATATGAGATGTGTTGAGAATGAAGCCGAGTATAGGCTTGAGGCAATAAGACCCGAGATGCAAGTTTGCATTGGAAAAATGTCCGGGGGATATAAGACCTATATGTCTAAGTGCTATGGTTGTTACCGAGCACGGTGACATGGATCAATATGTCCAGAAAAATATATTGAGATTGATAGAGTGTATAGATTGTACTAGATTGTAGCAGAGGTAGTAAGCCTAAGATGCCTATGGCATAGAGGGTAAATCCCTAGGCTGTAAAGCTAAAATATCCAGCGTCTTGGAAATTAAATAAGTCGTAAGGCTTGATGTGCATACAATATGATATAAGTGAATCCCAAAAGGGGCCGTAAAGCCTAGTATGCATACAAGATGATTCAGGGTAGTCCCGAAAGGGCAGTGAGGCCTAAGAAACCAAGCGTTGTGAGGTCGGACTAGTGAGTCCTGTATGAGTGCTACATACTGGGTACAAAATGAGTGAAAGTACTACATAGTGAGTACAGAATGAAAGAATTAGAATGTGAGAAAGATAGACTAAATGTCTAGAAATGGTTCTCCGAGGTACATATAGTACCATTTGATGTCGAAATTTCGAGGACGAAATTTATTAAACGGGGGGAGAACTGTAATATCCCGAATTTTGGGAGTAAAGGCATAAGATTAAGCTTGGATAAAGTGGACTGCTAGACCCCGGTTTAGCAAATGTCCCTATGAGGCATGTTTAAATTTTCTAAAATTATTTTATATCATTGGATATTAAAAGGAATTATATTGGTGAGCTAAAGAGCTCGGGGAATAACAAAACGAAGTGATTAGAAGTCACACATAATTTAGAAAAGTGGAACACAAAGTAATTTTGCCACCGGTGAAATTCCCGGTATGGCAGTGATGATTGTGTGACATGTTTCGATGGGTAAATGATGGTGAAAAGTTATGAAACTTTTCAGAATGAAAGTAGACTTATCAAGCTTCAATTTGATAGGTCATATAAGTCATTTGGAGTTGTACACAAAGAGAAATGAATTTTTGAAGTTAGCCCAGCGAAATTAATTATTTTCTGGGACAACATTTAAAGATTAAAATTCTGGGAAGTGTGAGCTTCCAATTGGCCAAAGGTTATATTTTTCCTTAAAACTATACTCAATAATGGTCGCATAGCCTTTGGAATCACTCCAATTGAATATTTTTACAATTAGATATGAATTTTCAAAGTTTAATGAAAATTCTGCAAATTAAGCATTTTGAACGAAAATTGGATTTTTGGACCAATGAGGTGCTGACACGTGGCAAGGCAATTTGACACCACATTTAATCAATTCATCATCATCTTCTTCGTCATTTTTTCACGGAGAAAAACTGAAAGAAGAGAGAGAGAGAAGCATAATGAAAATGGTGGAAGAGGAGAGAGGAAGTTCTTTCCTCCAAAACACTGCCGAAACGACATCCTCTCTCAAAGTACCCTTCAGTAAACTTCCTCTACTCATCGAGATCTTCATTTCTACGGTTTCGGATTTTCATTTGGAGGTGGTTGGCGCCGTCTCACCGGCCGGGGTGTTGCCGGAATTCCAAACCGTTTGTGGAAACGAGTAGAGGTAAGCGTAGGCTTCCTTTTTAACCGATTGATTTCTTGTTTGGATGAGTATATAGGAAGTTGGGTACTGTTCATGGCTGATCTAAATTGGTGTTTTCAATGGCTAAATGATGTCCAATGGATGTATAAATAGCTAATCACTTGATTATGAGTAGTAAGGAAGTGATTAGGTAAGAGAAAACGAAGAAACAACAAACTTTTTCGGATAATCTCATTTCTGCCCTGTACTGTGACATGGAGAAATAGTGATAATTTGATGATTTTGATGCTTCCATTGGCTTTAGGAGGAAAAATTGTGTGGGTATACAAGTGTTCATGAATTTTGGACACTTGTAAATAAATTTAGAAATTTTAGAAGTTAAAGGGTAAATGCTGTGTATTCCGTTTTCTGGAGGCAGTATTATGGTGACGAGTTTTTGAGTAATCAAATGTTATCCAATGACCATGAAACTCTCCAGTTTGAAATTAGAGACATAGACCTTTAATTTGAATGGTCATAATGGTTAATTGGATAAGTATACTATGAGATATTAGTTGTTAAAGATATGCCATGTTTTCTGGAAGAATCTGAAACAGTTGGTGTTTGGAAATATTCTGGGAATGGTGTGGTGGCAGCGTTTAAAATCGAGTATTTTTATGTAAAACTACACTTAAAGGGCTTCAAATAGAGATTTGAACCACCTCAATTGGAGTTCTATAGAATTAATTATGATTTTTCAAAGTTTGGTCAAAAATGCTGGTAGATTGAGTACCATGCGAATTTGAGTAAGAAATTGGCCAAATATAATTGGAATGAACTCCAATGGTGAAAGTAAGCCTATAGGGCTAATGTGGGCCATTGGGTATTCACTTTTCATGGCTCTAATGATGTTATCACTTGCCTAGGGCCATGAAGTGATAAAGAAGGAGCAATGGTTGGCGGATCAAGGGACAAGAAGAGAAGGACATAAAGTCCAAGAGGTAGTGAACTTACCTTTTCTGCATGTATGTGATATGTATGTTTTGCATTGATTATGTGACTGCTTTACCTATTTGTGTGGAACATGTATGATTGGTTGAAGCTCTGTTATATTTGTGCAATGGCCATATGTATGTCATAACATCGAGCATGCAACATGTCATTATATTGGCATGAAATAGTGTAGGCAAGCATGTCATGCATTCATATATATCTGGCATGCATAGTGGTAATGTTTGCTACTGAGATTCTCTCGAATCTCACTCCTCCCAACCAACCATTCAGACAGGTGAGCATTGGAAACGTGCTGAGATCAGAAAAGAGGTATGCATGAAGAGGAATGTTGCTGGTTGTTTGAAGACCTTTTAGTTATTAAGGTCTGTAAATATTGTGTAAACCCCTGGTGGGGAAAATTTTGTATTATAATCAAGCAATATTGTATTAATATTATCAGTATATTCTTGTTATTCCTGTGTGCCCACTGAACTACGCATTGCTACTCTGAGTAAGATCGGTAATAAGGGATATATGAGGCGGGTCGTTACAAGTGTTCCCTTTCTCTGTGGCATGAGCTGGGCACATGAATCCAAATTTAGCGCTCTACCCAGAGGAAACCAACCTATGATTCATGTACCTACAAAAATAGAAGCACACAAATTAAGGTTACAGAGCCTAATTTTTAAGATATTTACTTCAAATTGAAGAAGATACTTACATCAAAAAAACCTGGACAATCGCAATCGTTAGATTTTGTCTAGGAGCGACCATGGGCATTAAATCATCCCTCTCAAGATAGCATGCCGCCCCTGACGGTCCAACAACTGAATCCATAGGCCAATGTTTAGTCGGGAAAGATGTGTCAAATGCCATCAGAATCACTTGCTGCATCACATTCAGTGGTGGAGGCTGTGAAACTTCACGAGGGGCTGGAGCTGGACTTGGGGCTCTGATCGGGGAATCCGCAGCTCCAACAGAAACAAGGTTCTTCGGCCATGATATGAAAGTACCCAAGACATCGGCCACAATCTTGAACTCCTCAGAAGGGATAGGGACAGGTGCATCTGAGATAATAACCTCCTCAACTGACACCCTAACCTGATCATCTGTCATCTCGAGGTGGTGAACAGTTGATCCTAGGTTGTGCACACTCCCCCGTGCAACTAACCGTCTCAGAGGATCCTCAACATATAAATCACAAGGCTCAGCATCGTCCTTTCCAGGACCCTCTGATGACTGTCCCACATTGCAACAACTCCCTTTGGTGCTCTGCTTATGGCGATCGAGCGATTGTGCGTGGACAGGAGCGGTGTCTTGTCTTGTGCTCACCATGACATATACCTCATCCTTCATCTTGCTCAACCGGGCATCCAATAGTGCATTAAATGATGCTTCTGCCTCAGCCCTTGCTTCCGCCCTCGCAGTGGCCAACATACGCTCCAATTTGTCTCTCGTGACCACGTTGGAGGAGGAACTGCGTGAGGAGGATCCAAAGTAATCCTTTATACCCACCCCTCCTCCAACTCCCCTGACACGGCCTAGATGGTCACGTTTTCCAGTAGCAACCGTGAGAATGTCATTCCTCCCCTCAGACTTGAAGGTTCCCTCGGCTTTCTTTTTTTGAAGTTCCTCCTGTGAGATATACAAAAAACACACATGAGTAATGAAAAATGTTTATTAAACAGTTAATAAGAACAACGATACTTACAATTTTTTCACTGACTATACGAGACTGGTCGCTCGTATAGGATCCACTACTCTTCCGGCGAGCATACAACTACAACTCTTCGTGCCGTATCGGAGATGGTGGAGATAGCAGAACAGAAGGATCAGATTGAGATGCTTCTTTCAATCTCCTCCGTTTGGCCGCCAACAAGTCTTTCTCGGCCTTTGCGTATCCCCCACGAGACATTGTATGGGGGCAATCATTCTTCCTGCCGCTCGCTTGTGCCTTTTGCCTTCTTGCCTGCGAATAGGAAATGGGAAAAAAAGGTTACAAACAGTAAAGACAAAAGATAAGTACATAAAGTACAAAATAAGTTATCTCACCAAAGCCTCTGGAGTAGTCCGAAGCCTAAAAAACTCCTGCCATGTTGCTTCATCGATGTACGAGTACTTGCTGTAAGGAGTAGGACGTGGCTTACTAGCTGGCACCTCGATATGCACGTAATTGTTCGCCAGACTTGTCTTGAACTTCCTCCAGCGCTCACAACAATATGTCATAGTCTTGTGATACAAGATCTCACTCTGAGGAACGTCGTAGGTGAGCTGTTATTCATGAATGAAAGGAGTTAGTGACAGTAATGAAACGAATTTAATAAAAGAAACATACAGAGGGAATTTTATGCCTAAATAGTGTCCCAAATATGCTGCTTCACATTTTTGTCGACATTCCTCCACTCCTCTATCAATATGCTAGGCTTATTCCGTGCGAGGAGGCCGACAAAACTCCTAAAACGACTGGCATTCGGCCCGATCGGTTTCTAGTATTGATCGAACTGGATCGGTATCCTCTCCCTGGCAGACCGACTCAAGGAAACATCCCTCAACCGTGTGGCCGTCCTGCCCCTCCTTCTAGGCTGGTGACTCGGCTCACCCGATGACTGCCCCTGATTAACACTCTGAGGCTCGCTGTGCTGAGCAGTACGGTGCACCTGATCCTCTGCTATAGGAGGAACCTGATCCTCGGCTGTAGGATGCACCTGATCCTCGGCTGTAGGATGCACCGGATCCGTCATTGTACTGTTAAGACAAATTGTTGAGTTATTAAGTGACTTGCTGAGATTACGCAAGTGAAGTGGGAGAGTATAACAGATAGTATCGGCCCAGGAGAAAATGAGTGTAAGGGAGCCCACATGATTGTTTTATCGGGTATTTGGAATCAAAGACAAATCATCATCTTTAAAGACTTTTATCGTACCCACCTAAACTTTTAAATACCAAAAAAAAACAAAAGACTTTTACCGTATGGTGGATTGGTGGTGCATGATCTGAAGACCATAATGATGACAAGGATGGAGTATTTATGGATTTAAAATGAGCATGTATACTACCAGCTGGTCAATAAGACAACTGGTCTTGGTTCCCCTCTCTAGCTCTCTTGATATCATGACCATAATGGTTGCTTATATTTGTAATACATTAATTTTCATATTGAGGTGAGTTCTCAATTGGACTCTCAAATAAATATTAATCCACTAATTTCAGATACAAAAGATCCTGTTCAGCTTATTTTAAAATTAATTGATCAAATATTTTTATTCTGGTTGGTTTAAAATTTACATATAACTTTATGTTATTTTTGTTTTTCCTTTTCCATTTTGCAGTGGAGTCATTATCGTTGAAGGCATCCTTAGTGGTTCCAATGTTACTGCTGATGGTAGTTTTGACTTCTGGTTCTGCATTACATACTCTAACATCAAAGAGATAGTAATAATTCAACTAAGATGCTTTGATGGTTAAGCTTTTGTCATTACAAGCTAATGTATTTGTTGCAGGAAAGTTATGGGCCTACCTCTTTCTTCTCTATGCCTATGTTCAAGCATCTAGATGCGTAGTAGTTGGAGCAGTTTATCCCTTTCTAAGTTATTTTGGACATGGTTTGGATTGGAAAGAGGCTATAATCATCATTTGGTCAGGATTGCGAGGGCCAGTTTCCTTGTCACTAGCATTGTCAGTTAAGGCAAGTCTTAGGATGTAACTTTGATTTGCAGTTATGATGAAAAATGGTTACTAAATAATTCTATGAACAGAGTTATACCTTTATTTTTTTAATAAAGTTTTTACCTTCCCCTGAGACATGCCCAAATTACATAGCTTTCCTATCCATTATAAAGGGATACAGAAAGATCAGTTGAAGCCAAAACAATGACTTAGACACCCTCATTGATGATTTTGATTTCTTTTGTTGTAAAAAAGAAGGGAGAAGAGTGCCGAATTGTGTGATTTTCTTGTTATTCTCCCTCGCATCTATAAATGCCATGTACTATGCCTCATTTCAACACACAAAAAATAATTCAAAACTTCTTGTTATAACAATCAGCATATATCATGTGATCATGATAACAAACAACACAAGGCTAATCGTCGTAGGCAATCTCTTGCTTTTGTAATTTAACTTCTATTGATGTAATTTTTTGTTTCTTTCAGCATGCCACTGGCGAATCGATTGAATTGAACTCAGATACAGGAACACTGGTATGTATACAATTTAAATATTGATCAAAATCTGTTTAGAAAGTTTTGAGTAAAACACTTTTGAAATATTTAATGCACAAATTTCATATAAGTAATTATATTAACAGAGTTTTACCTATTTGACGCGCAGGAGGAGAGGGGCAGCAGTGGCTGGAAAACACGCCGGAGTGAGATAAAGGCTGGAGGGAGTTTCAAACGCCGACAACAGAATATGGGAAAGAAGGTGGAAGCGGCGGCGGCGATTGGAAAGGTGGCAGGAGAATACGGCGGAATATCACCTACTGCGTTGGAAGTGAGTAGTTCGCGGCGGTGGAAACAGAGGGGGAAGTGAAACGTAAATGTGAAATGAACTTTCGCGGCGGTTCTAGGTTTGAAAATCAGACTTTTAAGACCGGTTTTCTAAATAACCGGTCTTAAAAGTACTTTTCAGACCGGTTTTCTAAATAACCGGTCTTAATAATTACTTTTAAGACCGGTTATAAAAATAACCGGTCTTAAATTATTGATATTTAAGACCGGTTATTTAGAAAACCGGTCTTACTAATATCGTGATTTTTTTATTCATTTTAAGAATTTGTTTTTAAGACCAGTTTTTTAAATAATCGGTCTTAAATTATTGACTTTTAAGACCGGTTATTTAGAAAACCGGTCTTAATAATATCTTTATTTTTTTATTCATTTTAATAATTTGTTTTAAGACCGGTTGTTTAAATAACCGGTCTTAAATTATTGACTTTTAAGACCGGTTATTTAAACAACCGGTCTTAATTTGTTTTTGAGACCGGTTATTACCGGTTGTTTGTATAACCGGTCTAAATAAGATTTTTTTAGACCGGTTTTTAAGACAACCGGTCTAAAACATTGCTTTTAATTACGGAATTGCCACCGCGTGTTTCTTTAAGACCTTATCCGCAATAACCGGTCTAAATAATGCGGTCTAAAAATGCTATTTTGTACTAGTGATAATTCAAGAATTATTATGTGCTACTTGTTCTCAAAGAAATTTGATTATGAGAGTATCAAAAGTTATGATTTAGAATGGGTCTCTATATTTCTAGTAATATATCAAACTCATATATAGGCACATTCAAATAGCATATAAACCATACAAATATTCAATGAATTTGATAGATGCATCTATATAAGATGGTTACATGTGTGATTATTATTAGCTTGCAACTTGAAGTTTACAAAATTATTTGAATAAATTATTATATTGAGCGCAACCGTTTATTAAAGCCTCTATAAATAGCTAGATCAATACTTTTGAAAATAAATTTTTATTTTGATGTTGGTATATTTGATCCTATATATTATGATATTTACATATATGAAGCCAACAAAATTCTCTCAATAAAATTGGCTTTTGGTCAGGAGCTAGGATATTCCATCTTAAAAAGTTTTAAATGTTTATTCCTATTGGCATGATCACATAAATGGATATTTAAAGGAAATTAGGATAAATGTTCGGTAAGAACTTCCTTCTTCTTGTTTGTTTCTAAATGAAACAAAAGGATGTTTCTAATGGAAATAGATGGATTTAAGAGATTTATGTTGTATGATTATTAAATTGTCATTTATCAAAGTTTTTCTAACATGAGGGGAGAAATTGAATAGCTGGAAAAGAAAACATAATGAATGCATTATTGCTATCAAGTATAGATCCTTGAATATAATAATATGAACCAGAAGTTAATTTGGTTTTGTGTAACACCCCATTTTTAATCATCATTATTTCTCCTATGTAATTAATACATTTAATGGAATAAAATGGTGAATTGTGGTATGCATAAATTTACAAAAAATATTCCAAATGTCGATTACATACAACTCGGCTAAGCAAGGACACAAAGTAGCAATTAATGTCTACTTAAAGGCCTGCTATTGTAACCAAAATTGAAGCATAAAATGATACAAATAATGGCCTAATATGAGTGTCAAAATTTTATCCAAACTAAAGGAAAGGAGCAAGAAATTATTTATTTCAATAAATCATAGAATGTAAAGGAAAAATTGTAATTTTTCCATAAAACAAGAAACAATTATTTTTCCCCTGATTTTCTCAATAATTTTTGCCAAAAATGGAATTAGAAAGAGGGAAATAGACACTTGGAAATTAACAAAAACATTTTAGAGTATTATTACCAAGGAAAAATCAAAGTTGAAAAAAAAGTCAAAAATTTCAACTAAAGCTAATATTTGTAAGAAGCAATTAAATGCCCCTTTTCTATTGCAGTTTCGGTCAAGACAAGGGGAGTAAAGGGAAATACATATAGTTGTTGACTAGTATTGTTTTAAGGAGAAAAATGCTTGGTGAATCATAAGCAAGTAAAAGCAAAAAGATCAAAGAGTAATGTGATCTTGGTTAATGAATTGCAAGAAGCATTAAAGGTTTCCTTTTTCCCTTAGCTTGGTTGGTCAACTTAAGAGGAAATAAGGGAAATATATATATATATATGTTCATTTGGTCATTTGGTTATATTAAAGTAGGAAGAGGGAAGTCAAAACAAAAAGCAAAAAAGGTAATATGGCTTTGACTAATTGCTTGAAAGAAATCTAAAGGCAAATACAAGAAGCAAATTAATTCCCACTTTCCTCTACACATTTCGGTTAATTAAAGGACTAGCAAGAGTTATTGTGTGGCCTACATTAACTTAAGAAAAGGAAAGGAAAAGATGACCAAGAAAATATTGCCTAATTAAATTTCCATTTAAACCAATTATGACATAAGCCAAAAGTGATCTTTTAAAACAATATAAACCTCCTCTTCCTTCTTCATTCAACCAAACTGAATCGAAAGGAGGGGGAGAAAGCTCATCAAGCCAAGAACACCAAGCACATAAGAGTCTAGGATTCCAAGCAAAACTAAGGTAAGAACTTCCAAAACCTTGTGATTTTTGATTCCTAATCACTCTACAACCTCTCCTAACCTCTTTTACTCCATTAAATCCATGTTTTCCAAGACAACCCAAGATTTTAGAGAGAGAATAAGATTTCGTCCAAGAGAGAGAAGGATCAAAAATCAAGAGGTAATCACCAAAACTTGATTCCATTGACTTGTTAGATGTTATTGATGGTTTATGCTTTTTTTTCTCTTATTTTTCAATTTTGGGTTGAACAAAAACCTAGGGTAAATGCTGCCAAAATTTCCTGTAAACATGTTCATTTACTGTTTAAGTAGTTAATCATGTAATTAGAAGTAGAAAGGAAGTGATTAAGCAAGAGAAATCAAGAAACCAGCATTTCCTCCTAAAAATCCTAACTTTCTGTTTTGAATAGGATATGATGAAGGGGTTCAAAATTTTGTACCTTTGATTATTTTATTTACTTTAGAAGGCAAAATTGTGTAAGTTTCTATGATTTTTGGATGGTTTTATGCTAATTTGGATATTTATGAAGTGTGATATAATGCTGTTTAATCTACCCTTGTGTGGTAGTGATATTGTGTGAGGTATTTTTAAATTTTTGGATAAGTATATTGGGATATATGAATTTTTGAAGTTGTGCCGTAGTTTCTGGAATGCAAACTGGAACTGAAGGGTCTGGTGAATTACTAGGAATGATATGATTGCAATGGTCAAACCTAACTTTTTTTCCTCAAATGTAAATTGAAAGATCTTCATTTGGGCTTTGGAATCAATCAAATTGGATTTTTTTTATAATTAATTATGATTTTCTAAATTTTACTGAAAAATCTGCCAGTTTTTAGAAAACAGTGAAACTGCACTGTATAGAGTTGTATTGTGCAGAAACTATTATAATTGCATTAAATAACTAGCAGCATTCAATTTAAAAGTAGTAATAATTAGTTACTTGTACCCTTAATTTTATAGGAATTTGACATAGCTCGAGCTGGAAACTAAGTGTAAGACAAATAGCGAAATTTGAAAAAGACTCAGGTAGCAATTTCTTCTTACATATATTATGTAATTCCTATTTATGTTTGTATATATCATTCGCTGTAACATGAGCTAGTGTCTTTGACATATCAATCTGCCATATTGTGGTCAAGGACCCAGCAAGGGCGCAGAGTAGACCAAGGTGCAGACATATAACTTAGCCTTAGGCAAGTGTACACATAGTTTCAATCATTTTACATGATATGACATTGCATATTTACATTCACATTCTATATGTTTGTAAGTATGTTACTACTGAGATTCCCTCGAATCTCATTCTTTTTCAAAACAAAACATTACAGCTAAAGCAAGCGGCTCAAAAGGCAAGATGATGGCTTTGAGTGATTAGGGTCCTGGAGCACTCTGTTACTGCTATGGTTATTTTTGCATGTAATATTTGCTATTTTTGGAATGCTCTGTATATTTGTATATACTTATCAAACCTTGCAGGATTCTCCTATAATGTAAACTAGTATTTAATATCAGTATGTTTATGTTGTTTCTGTATGCCTTATGGAACTTTGCGCTTATTACTCTATGAATATCAAAATATGCAACATAAATAGGAATAAGATAATATATATAAGAAGAATTTATTACCTGAGTCTTTTTTAAATTTTCCTATTTGTCCAACACTTGGATTTGGCTCGGGCTATGTCAAATTCATATCAAAATTAAAGTTACAAGTATCTAGTTATTACATGTCACATTACTACTTTTAAATTAAATGATCTACTTACTTAATGTATTTATAATAGTTTTTGCACAATACAATTCTGTATAGTGCAGTTTCAGTGTTTTCTAGAAACTAGAAGATTTTTCAATCAAATTTGGAAATTTGTAATTAATTCTAAAAAAATCTAATTTGACTAATTCTAAAGCCTAAATGAAGTTCTTTCAATGTAAATTTGAGGAAAAATAGTTATATTTGACCATTGTAATCATATCATTCCCAGTAATTCACCCAACTTCACTTTTCCAGTTTGTATTCCAAAAAATAGGGCACAACTTCAAAATTCATATCTCCCAATGTACTTGTCTAAAAATTAAAAACTACCTATGAAATTAAATCTCTATGTCTCTAATTTAATTATTCCAAATATCAAAATTTTTGGACAAGGTTTGACCCACAAAATTCATTGCACAAAGTCACTGCCACATAGGGGTAGATCAAACAGCATGCACATGTATACTTCATAAATTTCTAAATTGGCATACAAATATCTAAAAATCATGAACACTTGTATACCTGTACAATTTTACCTTCTAAAGTCAATAGAATCTTATAATTACAAAATTCTCACTCCATCCCCCTATTTTGCCTCCGAACAAAAATGGGATTCTTAGGACAAATATGTTGTTTTCTTGATTTCTCTTGGTTAATCGCTTCCTTTCTACTTTTAATCACATGATTAACTACTTCAATGCTAAATGAACATGTTTAGAGGAAATTTTGGCAGCATTTCTCCTAGGTTTTGCTTTAGCCCAAATTTCAAAAATAAGAGAAAATAAGGCATAAACCACTACCAACAAAACCAACAACATCAAACATGTCAAGAGGATCAAGTTTTGGTGATTACCTCTTGATTCTAACTCTTTCTCTCTCCTGGCCGAAATTATTGGGAATATTAGGGGAAAAATAATTGCTTCTTGTTTTATGAAAAATCAAGACAAATCAAAAAAAAGAGATAGAGGGTAGAGGCGTTCTAGAGAGAGAAAGTGGTGCAATCAAGAGGTAATCTCATAAACTTGATCCTCTTGTGTTATAGATGTTGTTGTCATTGTTTTTCTTGAATTTGGCTTGGTTTTGATTGGTTTTGTAAATTTTCTAAGGGGAAATATTGCCAAAATTTCCTCTAATAATGTCCATTTAGTGTTTAAATGGTCAATCATGTGATTAGAAGTGGTAAGGAGGTGATTAAACAAGAGAAATCAAGAAAACACAATTTCCCTCATTAGACCCTAACTTTCTGTTCTGAACAGGATGTAATGAAGGTGTTGAAATTTTGTAATTTTGATAGTTCTATTGGATTAAGAAGGAAAAATTGTGTATATCTATGTGAGTTCATGATTTTTGGATGCATATCTTGAAATTTGAAAATTTATAAAGTTGAATGTGTGATTCCTTATTTTCAAACACTACGGTAGAGTACTCAATAGCCAATACTCACCGAATATAAACATCAGAGTGCGAAAAATGCTAGAAATTCCATATAATGCCTCTGCTGGATATACATATTCACATATGAACACATTCATGCATAATTCATATTACAACACATATATTCATTCTTCACTTCATTTCATATACAAACCACAACTTTACAATATTCTCAAAATACATAACGGAAACTTGACAACCAAAACTAAGCTCATCCACTGCTCAGCCTCGACTCATCATCCTTTACCTTTTCCTTGCCCTGCGAGCTTCCTCCCTGTGCTGGAGATTTGTTTTTGGGAAAAGAATGAGATTCATGGGAATCTCAGTAGTAATGTCATTAAACATATAAGATAACACACACTCAGGCATGCTTCACTCATGCATAATCATCAAACATTATTCAGTACAAACATGTAATTCATAAACCGACTTTGTGCTAGATGAGTTCTTAGCCCAAAGGGTGCCTGTGCACAATGTATACAATACAACTTCATAACCGATATCGCGTTTGATGATTTCTCTTAGCCTCGAGGGCTACCCGTGCAAAGATAGGCCCCGGGTCCCGCTCGTGCAATTATGAACATTTCGCGTGAGTATCAACCGGACCTGCGATAGGCCCCGGGTGATCACTCTGATCAATCTAAATATGTTAGACATTTTGATGATGATAACAAACAATACATATGTATGTCATGTTATATGGAGACAGTTACTACCTGGTTGCTTCTCTACACAACTTTCCCATTTGGTACAAGCTCGGGCAATCTTGAGGCCAAACCGGTTGTTAAGTCCTGAAATTGCCAAACATTACTAAAAATTGCAAATGAGTTATTACTCATCTATACATTCTTCCAAACTCATTATATTGGTAAATTTAGCCTATTGGTGCCAAATTACCAAAATACCCTTTAGGTCCTCATTATCAGTATTTTTCTCAAAATCGTGATTTAGGCCATTCCTATACAATTTCACATGTATAATTTATTTCCAACCTCAAATTGGCCAAAATCACTTCCAAATGACAAAAAAACCCTTGACAGCTGGTACAGAAACACTCTAAATGATTCTCACTCAAAGCTTGATGATTACAATTGAAATTGCATCCCTATTTATACAAGATAGGGAGCTCACTGTAGCAACACACACTGGCCTACATAAACACACACACACCACACATTGAGATATTTGGCACTGAAAGCACAGAGACACAGAGACAAATCAATGAAAGAAAAAAAATAAAAGGCATCAATAGGTAGACATTGGTAGGTAGGAATATAGTAATCATTCTGTTCCATTCTCCCCAGATTAGACAAAACTCGTCCTCGAGTCCAAATGATTATTATCTTCAGCATAAGGTGATAGATCAGCAACGTTAAAAGTAGCAGAAACTCCATAAGCACCTAGTAGCTCAACTTTATAAGCATTATCATTGATTTTCTCTACAATCTTGAATGGACCATCTGCACGTGGAGATAATTTGGCGTTTGGCTGTTTTAGAAATCATTATTTTCTCAAGTGAATCCAAACCAAATCTTTGACATTAAAAATTCGTTGCTTCCTATGTTTGTCTCATTGTGCTTTGAGCCTGAGATTCTACTTCTGGATCCTTTCACGTACTTGTTCATGTAGTTTCTTAACTTCTTTTGCCCTTAGTTCCGCATCTATGCTGAAATACTGCTTATCAATTGAAGGAACCAGATCTAGCAGACTGAGAGGTCGTGTACCATAAACAACCTCAAAAGGACATTTACTAGTGGCTTGGTTAAGGAAACTGTTATAAGCAAATTTGACTTGAGCCAGGACAAGATCCCATTGCTTCAAATTTTTTCCAACAAAACTTCATAAAAGATTGCTAAGAATCTTATTTACAGCTTCTATTTGTCTGTCTATTTGCGGATGACTAGCACTACTAAATTGAAGCTTAGTACCCATCTTTTTCCAAAGAGTTCTCCAAAAATGCTGAGGAATTTAACATCACGATCAGAGGTGATAGTCTTAGGAATATCATGGAGACGGACAATCTCTTTAAAGTATAGATTAGCAACCTGTACAGCATCATTGGTTTTCTGACAAGGAATAAAATGGGCTATCTTTGAAAATTGGTCCACAACTACCATGAAAGAATCTTTCTATCTCTGCGTACGTGGTAAACCAAGCACAAAATCCATGCTTACATCCTTCCAAGGTACTTTTGGTACTGGTAGCGGCATGTATAATCCTGTATTTTGACCTTTCACCTTAACCAAGTGACATGTTCTACATCTTTGTATGTGCCGGTTGACCTTTCGTTCAAGTCTCGGCTAATAGAAATTTTCTTTGATTAGGGCGACTGTTTTATCTCTGCCAAAATAGCCGGCTAATCCTCCATCATGGGCTTCCCAGATTATTTCCTCTCTTAGGGAACACTGAGGAATACATAGGGTTTTACCTCGGAATAAAAACCCATTATGTCTATAGTATTAGTGGAAAGGATGATCTGCAGTTGATTCCCATATTCCTCAAAAATCTGGGTCATCTTGGTATAATTCTTTGACATATTCAAACCCAACAACCTTGGCTTGAATTGTTGATAACAACATATGTCGACGGCTAAGCGCATCAGCTACTGAGTTTAGGATTCCAACCTTGTGTTTAATCAGAAATGGGTAAGATTGCAAGATTTCACTCCAATGGGCATGCTTGTGGCTGATCTTTTGTTGAGAATTTAGATACTTGAGGGCTTCATGATCAGAATAGAGGATAAACTCTTTATGCAACAGGTAGTGGCTCCAATGCTGCAAAGCTCGAATAATGGCATACAATTCTTTGTCATAAATGGAATATTTGAGCTGAGCATCATTAAGTTTCTTACTAAAAAATGCAATTGGGTGTCCCTCTTGGCTGAGTATAGCACCAATTCCTGAATTGGAAGCATCACAACTTACTTCAAACACTTGATCAAAATTTGGCAGAGCTAGGATGGGGGCTTCAGTCAGTCTCCTTTTTAGTTCTTGAAAGCTTCTTTGGGCTTGCTCTGTCCACTGAAATTTATCTCCTTTAGTGCAATTTATAAGTAGTGCGGCAATAGAGCTGAAGTTGCATATGAACCTGTGGTAAAAAGAGGTTAATCCGTGGAAACTTTGAACTTCCTGAATAGACTGCGGGACTGGCTAGCTATTGATGGCTTCAACCTTACTGGGGTTAACTCGAACACCTTCGGCAGTTATGATGTACCCAAGGAACGTAACTTCTTGGGAAAGAAAAGTACACTTCTGTGTGTTGGCGTACAACTTTTGTTCTCATAAGGTTTGTAAAACTTGCCGTACATGCTCCAAATACTATTCTTGACTCTTGCTATAAACAAGAATATCGTCAACGTATACCACAATAAATTTTGCTAATAAAAGGGCGCAATACCTGATTCATTAATCACATGAATGTGCTAGGGGCATTGGTTAACCCAAAAGGCATCACATTCCATTCATACAGGTCATCTCTTGTCTTGAAGGCAGTCTTCCATTCATCATCGAGATGAATTCTTATCTAATGATAATCACTTCATAGGTCAATCTTGGAGAAGGTAATGGAACCATGTAGCTGATCTAGCATATCATCGAGTCGAGGTATCAGAAACTGATACTTGATAGTGATCTTATTGACAACTCTACAATCAATACACATTCTCCAACTCCCATCTTTCTTAGGCACAAGAAGAACAGGTACAGCACAGGGACTAATACTTTCTCGAACCATCCCTTTCTTCAACAACTCTTCAACTTATCGCTGGATTTCTACATGTTCTTGAGGACTCATCCTATAAGCAGGCTTGTGAGGGATGACTGCTCTAAGAACAAAGTCAATGGCATATTGGATATCACGCATCGGTGGTAACCCGACTGGTATCTTATCGGCTACTACATCTACAAATTCAGAAAGTAAAGGCAAGACTTCTGGTGGAATGTTAGAGTTTCTGTTTTTTTTTTAGTACTAGTATGAAACTCATCGTCTGGAGCTCGAATTTTGTCACTTTGAGTTCTTCTTTAGTTATTAACGACACCAATGGCTTCTCTTCTCTAGAAGTTTTGTTAATTTTACTGGGTGGTAAAGGTGTCAATTTGATCTTAACTCCATCTTTAGTGATGAAATAAGTATTTTCTCGTCCATCATGTAGAGCATACCGATCATATTGCCATGGCTTCCCCAGTAATAGGTGGCATGCGTCCATGGGAACCACATCACAAAGAACTTCATCTTTATATTTGTTCCCAATGGAAAAAGTAACAAGGCACTGTTTAGAAACATTTACCTCATTTCCAGTATTAAGCCAGTGCAGCTTGTATGGATGCGGGTTGTCAATGATGACATTACAAACTTTTCCCTGTGATGTGCAACGGGTTTAAAAATGTTGCAGCGTAACCAGGGTTCCTCCTTAACCACTGTCTCGTATGCAGGCTTCGTCGAATTACTAGCATCTCTCCCTGATCGGCGGGTGTAACTTCCTCGTCATAAATAGGCTTTTCTTCATAGAAGACATTCTCCTCATCATATTCTGTAGGAACTTCAAGTGCTTGCCCTTCTCTGATAGTGACGACCCTCTGGTTAGGACAATATGTGGCAATGTGGTTGAATCCTTGGCACTTAAAGCATTTTGGTGCTTTAGAGCCAATTACTTTGCTAGTCTTCGGTGGTGGTCGGCTTGCTGTGTTATACTGTGGCTTGGCTTGTGTGGTCGTTGCCTTGTCAAGATACTTTCTGGAAGAAGATGGTTGAAAGGAAGAAGACGGTTGAAAAGATGATCTTTTGGGCGTTTGCGTTTCTACGCTGATAGCTAGACAAGTCACATCATCTAGGGTCCAGTTTTGTTGAAGCTGGACTATACGGCTAATGTCAGGGTTCAAACCTACAAGGTACCGAGTAATCGTTAGCTTTTCCTTCTCCTGGATATCGCATTTCATCATTAGTTGCTCGAACTCTCTGGAGTACTCTTCTACCTACAAGGAATTCTGTCGAATGTTTTGTAGCCGTATAAAATTCTCCTAATGATAATGTTCTGGTAGGAATTTATTGGTGAGCTGTCGTTTCATTTTCTCCCAACTGACAATTTTATGCTTGCCCTCTCGTTCTCGCTTTCGTTTGAGATTTTCCTACCAAATAGAAGTATGTTTCTTCAGTTTTAAGGCTACAATTTTGACCTTTTGTTCATCTGGAATCTCCTTGTATTCAAAAAATCACTCTACTATTTGAAGCCAATCAATGAACTCATCAGGCTGTAGTCTCCCCTCAAATTCAGGAATGTCTACCTTGATATCACTAGAGCGAAAAGACTGTTGTCGAGGAGGTCGATGGTAGCTTGAGGAAGATGGAATGCTACTAGAATCGACTTCTGGTTGTTCATTACGGTTTTCCAGTAAGGCTCGCTGAACTTCTGTTGTAGCTTCCAGCTCTCGTAAATGAAGCCTCATTTCTTCCATCTCAACTTCGAGTATGTTCCTGCGTCTTGGAGGCATTTTGGGTATTGGTTTAGGGGTAGGTTGGGTATTTCAAGGAAGAAAAGGATAAAAATGTAATTTGGGAAAGTTTAAGGGGGTCAAAGTGTGAACTTTAGAAGTTTCGGGGTGAAATAATGAATTCAGAAGGTTTTAGGGGTAAAAAAGTAATTTTGGGAAGGTTTAGTGGTGAAACAGTGAATGAAAAAGGTTTCAGGGGTAAAAATGTAATTCTGGGAAAGTTTGGGGGTCAAACTATAATTACAAAAAGATTTGGGGCATAAAATCTAATTTCTGCCAAAATTCTGGGGCAAAAATGTAATTACAGAAAGTTTTGGGGCAAAAATGTAAAGTTGTAAAAAATTGGGACAAAATATGATTTCAGAAAGATCTGGGGCCAAAAAGCAATTTTTACCAATTGTTTGGGACCAATTTGCAATTTTCACAAGAACTATTGACTGGGCAGTGATGACGTGGCCCTTTGAACACGTAGCATACTATGATTCGTTGGTTGACCGTTGACTGATGACGTGTTAGATGACGTCAGCTGTTACGTTGCGTGCTGACTGGAGCTGGTAACGTGGTACTTATGACACGTGTCAGCGTATGATTGGATGACTCAACGTTGACTGTGCAGCTCTTGATGACGTGTCCGCTGACGTGTACGATGAAGTGTGTCGTCTTCTACCTCTAGACTCCGTCGACCACTATATTTTCCGGCGATCTCGTGGTGGCTGTTTTCAACAAGGTCTGGCACTTTCCTAAGGTTTTACAGCCTTCAGAACACGATGGTGAGGTCAGTTTTCCCAAAAAATGACCAGAGGTGGCACTTTCAAAGATGTCCGAAAGTTTTTGGTGACTTTCCAACGAGACTCGTGGTGGCCTTTTTGACGAGGTCCGGCACTTTCTAGAGGTTTTTCGGCCTTCTGAACACGATGGTGAGGTCTGTTTTCCTGAAAAATGACCGGAGATAGGACTTTCGAAGGTGTCCAAAATTTTTGGTGACTGAAACTTCGAATCCTCTTCCTCCGTTGATTTTTCTGGCGATTCCCTCCCTGAAACCCTTTGCTCTGATACCAAATGGTACAGAAACACTCTAAATGATTCTCACTCGAAGCTTGATGATTACAACTGAAATTGCATCCCTATTTATACAAGATAGGGAGCTCACTGTAGCGACACACACTGGCCTACATAAACACTCACACACCACACACTGAGATATTTGGCACCGAAAGCATAGAGACACAGAGACAAATCACCGAAAGAAAAAAAAACAAAAGGCATTGGTAGGTAGGAATGTAGTAATCATTCTGTTCCAACAGCCCTCAAATAAGGCTTAAAAAGGGCAATTTTGTCATTTCGCTCTCCGGGCCTTTTCTCACTTCGGGGTCAACATAGATCCTACACAATTCGGCCTCCTGAATCTAATGGAAGCATCGAATTGGTCAAATTCTCATTCATTCATCACGTCCAACATAGGGAAGGGAGAATAAATTCCCAGAAAAGTTGTGTCAGATTCTCGTTTTCTTTGGCCTAATCACCTCCTTTCTACTTATAACCAATATATTAATTAGTTAGACATTCATTGGACTTGATTTAGAGATACTTACATATTTAGGTCTCTTTGGCTTTCTTGAATTATCTTGTACCAAATGAACCATAATCAAGCCTAAAACAACTCTAATAACCTTAATCAAGCAAGAGGAACAAGTTTTGGAAGTTACCTCTTGATTTTCTTCACTTTCTCTCTCTAGGTCAATTTCTCACTCCTCCTTCCTGTGCTTGATTCAGCTGCACATCTAGAGATTGAATGGTAGGAAGATGAAGAGAAGAGATCATAGAGGGAGATATATAGCTTTAAACACAAGGTAGTACTCCTTACCTTGATGTTCCAATAATCCCTAGCCTCTCCTTCTCTTCCGTCATCCTTCTCATTCTCCAGCCCTCTCTCACTCTTTCTGATTCAATTCTGATCAGGAATGAGAGCTGGAGGTGGAGATTAAAATGATATAAGGCATTGGCTTAATTAACTTGACACATGTCACTTTCTAATTGGGCCAATAATGCTTAATTCCATCAATTAATTCCATCTCCTTTATACTCCCTTACATCAGCCGAAATATGCATGAGAAATGCAAGGGAAATCTGAATCTCCAATATCCCATTGTGCCATCTCGTAACTTGTTGACCAAGTAATTGACTTTTTGACTATTTGACCATTTTTTACCATAATTTACCAAAATTGGTCTATTAACGATCAATTAGTCATTTTTCTCTTTTTAATTCCCACTTAGCTCAAATCATTGGGAATTTGAGAAAAAATAGTTATTTTCCACTTTGTGGCAAAATTACCGTTTTGCCCTTGCCTTTAATGATTTACCGAACTAAATCATTTTCCGCCCATTTCTTCGCCTAAATCCCATTTTAACACTTAAATGAGGCCATTAACCATATCATTAAATTTTGTAAATTTTGGTTACCATATTGGGCCTTTACCGATCTCTTATACTCTTATTCGGCCAATTTACCCGTAACCGGCAATTGGAATATTTCCATAAATTCACATAAATACATTCACATCATTTTTCACCATTTTATTCCACTAAATATACATCAAATACACACATAAGTGTATTGGTGAAAAATGGGGTATTATAGAATGTGCACGTTGTTTGATCTGCCTCCTATGAGTCAATGACATTTTGCAATGTATTTCGTAGGACAAACCTTGGCCAAAATATCTAAAAATTTATGCTTATTACTCTGCAAATATCAAAATGTTATGGAGTTTGACATTTTGCATTCATAAAGTATTGCATAAAATTTTCCAGATGCAATTACTTACCTAAATGAGAATTATTAAATTTCATATTCTAGCTGAAAATGCTCTAATCAGCATAAATGAAGTGAGACATGTGCGAAGAATAAGAGAATACTCAATTCAAAAATAAAAGAGAAAAGAGAAAATAATCAAGATGATCATATTAAGGAGGCAGGTGCTTTAGAAGAGGCCAAGATATAACTAATTGCAAAAATCTCAAACAAGGTTTAGGTACCTGAAAGTAATGAAGAGATCTCAATGAATTATGTCATAGAAAAAATGGAACCAAGAATTTTAAGTTATTGACAACAGTCTTGATAATAATTTCACATGATCAATTGAGGATCTTATGCATAAATCTATCTTGTGATTAGACAGAATGGTGATTGGCCAAAAAGGAAAAGTAAAAGAGAAAAGACGCATTGAAAATGGGATTACAATATTTCCATATGTGAAAATTATGAACCTACAATCCCAGCTGTAATATGAAATATATAAATATTTAAATAAAAATAAAGATTTTCACAAATGCTAATGAAGTACAAAAAGGCATATTTTTTGTAGTGGATAAAATAATTTTGTATTTCTAACAACATATGAAAAATAAAAGTATGCATCTATTAGATGTTATATTCAGCCTATTCATATAGCTCATTAAATAGTGAATTTATATGATAAGGTTTTAAAATGCTAGAAGCACATACAAGAAAATCATTCTATATATAAAACATTTTGTGAGTTTGAAAATAATTCAAGTATATATAATTGATTAAAAATATATTAGAAAATGAGTAATTTTACATTTTACTTGACTTGTAGATTGGGTTATCGAATGCATCAATGATTTCAAAATCACATCTTTTTGCTATTATGAATTTTCTTGAAAATATATATTGAATTTAATAGTCAAGAAATATCTTATATTTTCTGAGAATATTTCTGTTGTTAACACGTAGAAATTGATAACATTCTAGCACATTTTCTTCTATTTTCCACTAACTTTTGTGTATAAATTGTGCATATGAAGAGTCAATAGAAGAAAATATGCATGTTAAAAGCTAAAGTTGAAGTCATTCTTGTCTAGAGCCATATAATTGCGTGTTTTAATTCAAAGCAAAAAATATGAGAATGCATCCTCTCTTTTGTAGGAGGATAGAGAAAAATTGAGAAGCCTTAAAGGATAAAAAGGACAATGCTTATAGCAACAAAAATCAAGAGAAAGCTCAAGGAGAAAGTGATGTGTTATTGGCTTCAGCCAACAACACGTATGCTGAAACACATCGAGATCTAAGCTCCCTGTGTCATATGCTTCAGCCAACGATGTGTGTACTGGAGCAGATAGGGTTAAAACTCATTGTGTCATATACTTCAGCACGTGACCCTTGGCTGAAGCCAACAAAGATCAGAACTTACTGTGGCATATGCTTCAGCTCACACAACAAATAGTACAACCTTGCGTTTTACTTGCTAAAACACTGGATGAGGCTTTCTAAGGAAGGGATAGCCCAAAAATACATCATTTTATAGTTTGGAAGGTTTCTTTCAAGTTTGGGTGCTAGGGTTTTGAAGTTCTTGAAGAGTATGGACTTTGGGTTGAAGGTTGGAGGGGATAAAAAGCATAAATCCTTGGTTTTTCTCATTCCTCTTCCTTTTCTTTGTTAGATATTGATTATGGCTATGATTATTCTATGTGGTTGTAGCTATTTTATGATTATATATAGCTAAACTCTTCACTCTAGGGTTATTTTGAGACTTTATATGGATTAAGACTTGATCACTCCTCTCTTTTAGTTGTTAATGATATATATGTGTTGATTTTATTCTTTACTTAATGCTTCTAAATGTTTGGCCACCATTTAGATTGAATTGTTCATTTAGATTTGACTTGAGGAAGCTAATCTATATGTAGAACTTAGGTAAAATCATACTAGACTTGAAATTTAGGTATTAAATGGATGGTTTGTTAGTAACATAGAGATATAGTTACTAACCTAGCATTGTCAATGAGGTTGTTGCTAATTGAATATTTTTTCTTAATTGTAGCAAAAGATTGGGCATATTAAGTAAGGATATAAACTTGGTTTTGACTTGAGAAAGCGTAACTAAATGCCTTGAACCTTGGACTAACACATATTACCATTGAAAACACTAATAGAGAGGAAATTCATTTAGTTTTATGAAGTACAAAGGGGATAAATAACCCTAGACTTCACCGAATATTTGAAATCAAAGAATTCGGTTTTTCTTAGTAATTGTTTGTTTTAGAAATAGTTTGTTATTTTTCATCAAAATTTTTTTATTCAACCTTGTTTGAATTCAAATGATTCTATTCAACCTAATTAAGAACATTATTTCATTAGTTAGCTCACTTTAGTCATAGTCCTTGTGAGAACAATCTTTACTTATCACTTTATTACTTAACGCGATCTGTGCACTTGCGGAGGCGAACATCTGTATCTTGCTAATATTGTATTTATTATGATTTTATTGGTTAAAAATTAGTTCTTGCAGGTGCACAGTGGATAACAAAAAATGAGATTTGGTGTAATATTATTTTGTTTAGAACAAACTAAATATGTCGATGCAAGATATATTTTGGTGATTTTCAAAATAATTTTTCCTTTATTGTTTCGATAGTGAATAAGATAATGACAGAATATACTAAGATTCTAACATATCTAAAAGATATGTTAGAGGACCACATTTCAGCCGAATTTTTAGCAATTAATCATTCATAGTTTGGTGGCTAAACTCAAAATACATTGGAAGTAATATTGTCATTAGGGGAATAAAATTGATGTTATTATCAAGGGGAGTAAATACTATATTATGATCAGGGAGAGTAGAGACCATGCTGTTCTCTTTTCCTTAACTAAGGTTTTATCCCATTGGATTTTCTTTATAAGGTTTTTAATAAGGAAGCTTCAATATGTATTGTGTACTCTTTTCCCTTCACTAAGTTTTTGTTGTATTGGGTTTTTCCTAGTAAGGTTTTAATTGTGGACATCCAAGGGGGAGTGTTATAAATATTCTAATATTTGGTGTGGATGTCCATAACCTTCCAAGATGAATCTTTTGTAATTCTACACTTAAAGCTATACAACCTATGACATGAATGGCTTAATGGGAGTTTTTTATAATTAATGTAAATAACCTACAAACACTTTATATTATACCATCATGTAGATTTACTTTTTTGTTGCAACTTTTGTAATAGAAATTAAGGATTTATGGCCTATAAATAGTAGGCATGCATCAAAACTTGTAATAAGCTTGAAATGAAATAAGAATAATTCCCTCCTTGCTCTCTATTTCTTCATCTCCCTCATCTAAATTTCTCTTGTATTTTCCTTATTTTTACAACAAAATTGATTATATAAAATATATTATAAAATTATGAGTAAAATAAAAAATTATTGAAAAATAAATAAATCCAAACTTCAAAATTTAAGTTATTATAATTTGAAATTGCAATAAAAAATATATAAAATAATTTTATAAAGCATTAAATTTGGACCACTCAAATTTTAATTTAAAAGTCACTCTAAGGGTGGAGATGAACATTAGTGGAAAGACATTATTGGGCAGATATATTTTAATATAAACAACCTCACCTTGTATCATTTTTCATCTTCATCTGCTACAATTTAACAATTAGATCTTCTTTTTTGTGGGAGCTTAGTCTAATTAGTATCTGCCCAATATCTAGAGGAATCCTGAAGCATACATAGGAAAAATTTCTCACTTGAACATTGGAAAAAAAACCAAATTATTAAATGTATCAATATAGAGTTCCTCTAGTGGTGTAAAGCCGCACTAAATCCCTCTTGGTCTTGAGTTTAAGTCATAGAGGAGATAGTTATGTTAGGAGACGTAGGCACGAACCTCAAACCAAATACCAAATGATAATAAAGAAAACCAAATTATTACCCGAATTAAAAAAAGCATAGTTGCAAAAAAAATCATTTGAAAATAATCAATTGAAAATGAAAAATAAATCTGGAAAGTCCAGATTTGATGAGCTTATTGTGTCATGTTACTACTTGCTAACCGTCAAAACAAACTGAACCCGTTGGGCTAGCTCTATCAAGTCAAGGGTCGGGTTTACATTTTATGGGATGTAAAGGGAAATTGGATTTAAAAGGGACATCCCTTTCAAGCCCCTAAATAATAGGGCTAGCTCTTTAGAGCCTAGGACTTGCCCATTTAAGCCCACAATATTTTTTTTAATAAAATATTATTTATTGATGCAAGATTAGAAGATAAATATTTGAAAAAATCCCATATAAAGACAGTTGAAATACACAAATTCTAATTTGGGTCATTAAACATAACAAATTATATATTAGGTTATGTGTCATAATTAAGGGTTTAAATTTTGGGTCAAATTATTAAAACAACAAAATTGAAAACATAACCCTATTATTTTCTCTATCAATTACTTCTTGGGGAAGTACGGTACGACTTTGTGCTCCAACTTATTTCCAAATGTTAATTATGTTTAATGTTCTTTTTTTATACAATATTCAATTTTATATGAAATTGGGAGTATGTACAATTGAAAAATGTGAACTCTTGTGTGTTATAATGTTTTAGGAATATCTTTATATGGGATTTTCCCTTTTTATAAAAAAATAATAATCATAGATTATATATTCATGATATATATACAGGATACAAAATTTAAACTTGAGTCATAAAATTTTGAATAAAAATACAATTATCAAAAAGAAGGTAATAGATCTCCACGTGAATATATAGATTTACTGCCACAATAGATTTCAAATTATTCTAATACATTATTATATAAAATCGAATATTGTATAAAAAATAATATTGTGCATAATTTTTTTAGTGAGATAACATCAAGAAACCTGTAACAGAGCTGTCATAGTTTGATGGTATATATTTCATTCCTTTCCGCCTGGATAATTAATGTTTGGAAAGAAGTAGGACAACAAACACCAAACGGTGCTGCATTATACAATACTTCCTAAGGAATTAATTGATAGAGAAAATAATAGGGTTGCATTTTCAATTTTTCTATTTTAACAACAAAGGGATATGGAGGTAATTTGACCCAGATCTTAAATCCCTAATTATCAAACATAACCTGGTATATAACTTGTTAATTTCAATGACCCAAATTAAAATTTGAGTAATTCAATTGTCTTTATATGGGATTTTCCCTAAATATTTTCATTATTTTATTTTTGATGCTTACCAGATGGCTTTATTATTATTGTTGTTGTTGGCATTTATGTGGTTCAAAAATTTGGGAATTTGGAAAGAAGTAAGGGCAAAAATAATTTGTAGAGGTTTGTGTTTAAGTAGTAAAAGAGGGGAAATTAATTTATGAATTCCTCATAAGTTTAAAGTGAACATATGCATATCAAAGTTTTGATTCTGATCATTTTCCATCAATTCCTTCCTTGATTCAGATTTTAGAATGTGTACAAGTTCATTCTTATATAAGTATTGTGTGGTATAATTCTATCAAAGCAGTTCTTTTGTTTCTAAAACAAAGTGAAGACAAGTTATTTCGTTTTTTTTTTGTATATGATTTGTCTGATTTTTAGTTTTATAATTCTTTGAAAGTAAGGGCAATAGTTTATTAACAACAATGTTGCTCAAAATTATTTGATGTGGTTTAATTTTATATGTTTGAACATTTTATTTTGCTAATATCTATAATTTGAATTAGAAATTTTATAAGATTCAAATAAA
This sequence comes from Albizia julibrissin, assembly GCA_037074505.1. Taxonomy (NCBI): domain Eukaryota; kingdom Viridiplantae; phylum Streptophyta; class Magnoliopsida; order Fabales; family Fabaceae; genus Albizia; species Albizia julibrissin. The sequence continues at coordinate 53,605,626 of CM073477.1, read as the reverse complement.
ATGATAGAAAAAGAACTTTAAAATTGCAAAATCTCAAATAAAGTATTTCCTATAAAATGATATATGAATTTCTTATTAAGTCTCATCATTACCATATCAATTCTTAGTAATAAACCTGATCTGAAATTTTACAATTTCAAAATTCTTTTTCTATCATTTTTCATAAGATTTATTGTCTTATTTTTAGATATTTTAAAATAAAAAATGCAACTTTAAAAAAGGATTTTAAACCCGGTAGGCCATATCTAAACCCTCATGCTCAAGGGTAATGCTTTAAAAAATAATCATATTTTAGATAGATGTGCTTTTTAGGCCCAACCCTTTTAAGCTTGAGCCTACTAAGGGCTAGCCTTCAGGGTTGGGCCGACCCTTATTTACAGCTCTACAGCCGTGCTTTTATAAAGATAATAACACATAGATAATAGATAAAATTAGACAAAAAAATCTAACAATAATTTAAATAAAAAAGTAAAATGAATTATATTAATAAAATTTGAAGTAATTATTATTAGTTTAGATAAAGGAAATGTAAGAAATATCTTTATAAGTGTTTGATTCTTTTTTTGATCTTTTCAAAAGATTTTATAAAAATTTTTTTGAAAACCACTTTTGAAAATTAAAAAAAAAATTGGATAGTTTTTTGTTAAAACAAGTTTTGAGAAAACAAAAATCTGTTTGGAGGGTTGTTACTAGTTCAATACAACTTGTTTGACATAATCGTTCTTAATTTCAACTTAGATAACAAAAATTATATTTAAAAATTATTTAATTCACTTATTTTATATAAAATTGATATTAAAATTATTTTTTATAATTACTTTAATTTATATCTTATTATGTTAATAAACTAGTTTAATAAAACAAAAATAAAATGACCAATACATAACATAAAAATGATTTACTATTAAGAAAATAACATGGTTAAAATTTAAATCGACATTATTTTAAACAAAAGCCTCAAAAATAATTATTGCACTGAATTTGAAATTGAAATAATTGATCTAGTTCAGTTTGGCTTGGTTCTTCTGATTGTTCCGAGTCATGGGAAAATGAAGGAAAATTCCGTGACTTGTGTTCATCGTCAACAAATCTACATTCTTCAGATCCATTTTACCTCTAATCGTCCACTCAGCAATAATCATCATAAATGCAAAGTCTATGGCTGAGAAACCTGTTTCAAATCAAAAGAGAGTACCTCAACGAGGCTGATTCGATGAGCAATTTGTGCAGCAAACTCCTAAATACCAGTAAACCAATACGTTCTACTAATCTTTACTAAGAATAATTAACAAGAAACACCTTACAGTCTGGCTTTACCTGACACGCCTTAAACAAAGACAAATTTTGATCCTAAACTGAACTAATTCAAAATATTTCCAACACATCACTAAAAATTCTCTATAAATTTAACATTTAGTTCAGAGACATGAGAGCATTATCAACTAAACCTAGCTAATTCACTGCTTCTGTGTTCTATCTGGTTAAGACTAGTGGCAAAGTTTTGGTACAGTGGCTGGTCGCTGCACTGTTCACTGCCTTGTTGGGTGGTGTTCAAGCTGATCTGATATTTAACGTGGAAACATCTAGGCAAGTCTTTGCAGCACAGTGATTAAGAAAACCGATCTGCCATGCCTTTGCAGTTACAAATCTCCGTTACCTGCAGCTGGAATTGACCCCAAAAATGCATTGGCAAACTCCTAAATAACATTTAAATCAAGATCTTCCATTAATCATTTCTAAGAATAATTAGCAAGGAAACACCTTACAAATAGGTGCATGCAACATCATTTGTCGATTAAGATATGCATTTATTATCGCCAACAAAGTCATCATGAATATATTAATCAACAATATGGAGAGTACATATTGTAAAACAAAAAACAACAAAAGAAACAATAAACAAGTGACATCATCAAACTTTTTGAACAAGAGACATTAATTCAGTACACACCTTTATATACAAGTGGCAAAACAGGTCAAGAATGATTGGCCTGCATTTGGTTAGACGGCCTCTCTAGATATAGCAAATAACATAGCAATGCAAGGAAATAAGTAGCAAAGAAATAAGTTAGTAAACTTAAATTGTATAACTACCACTTGTTGGCGATGATTAGCAGAATACAGAATATGCATTAAACAATACACGAGGAGAAATGCAGAACTGATAATAAGATTTAAGATCTACAAGTCAAATAGCAAGAGAGTCTCACTTGGCTTTACAATAACATGAAAACTAGAAAACTCATCTGCAATTAGCTTTCCAAAATTAACACCTGAAGAAAAGAGACCAGCATCTCGGTTAAGATTTCACAGTCAGACACAAGAGGAAAAATGTGTATATAAAGCTAATCTTAAGATAAACATTGGTCTAATCAAGCACAGGTGGGTTCATTACATAGAGTAAAAGGTCCATGTTCTCAACTTTCTTCCACAAACTAGGACCTTTTCATCAGCTCACAATCCTTCCCTACAATATCTTTCTTCCACTTGAACCTTCAACTCAGCCGCTGCATATGAAGCTGAATCTTCAATGCAATCCCATCACTATTTTTCCCCTTTATAAGACCCAATTACCCCTTATGATAATCGTGGGGCGAAAAGCATAAAGATTCCTAAAGCGTACGACACAGCGGAAACATATTGATATTCAGTACAAGTTTACATTACAGGAGAATTCCCCGGAGAGTTGATAAAACATAAATACACATGTACAACTCATTCAACCCAAAAGTCTTAAAGTACATGCAAAACAATTATGGCAGCAACGAAAAGCTCCAGGACCCTAATCAACGAAAGACACCGCTTTGCCTTTTGAGCTGCGTGCTCTAGCTAAAATGTTTTTGTTTGGAGGAATGAGATTCGAGAGAATCTCAGTAGCAATATACTTATATACATATAAAATGTAAAAATAGATATGCAATGTTATATCATGTAAGATGATCAAAACTATATGTGTATACAATTGCCCAAGGTCAAACTACATGTTTGCCCCTTGGAGGACTTAGTGCCCCTATTGGGTCCCTGACCATAACATGGTGAATTGGTGTGTCTAGGACACTAGCTTATGTTACAATGTATGACATTTATAATGGGTATCATATAGTATTTGTAAGAAGGATGTTACTACCTGGTTGTTTTCCTTTAAAGTCCTTCGAATTTTGACTATTTGACCTTTCTTGATAATAATTCACCAAAATAGGCTTATTAATTTTCAACTAGCCATTTCCCTCTTTTTAGTTCCCATATAGCTGAAATTATTAGGAATATTAGGGAAAAATAATCATTTCCCACTTTTTGGAAAAATTACCATTTTGCCCCTACATTTTATAATTTATCTCGGTAAATCATTTCTTGCTCATTTCCTTTGGTTTGACCAGTTTTTGGCATGTAGAATAGGCCATTAGTCATATCATTTCATATTCCAATTTTGGTTACAGTAGTAGGCATTTAGGTGGACCTTAATTACTCATTTGTGTCCTTGCTTAGCCGAATTGTGTGTAACTGACATTTGAAATATTATTGTACATTTATGCGCACCAAAATTCACCATTTTATTCCCTTAGATCTATCAATTACATAGAAGGAATATTGATGATTGAAAATTGGGGTGTCACAATTCACCCCTCCTTAAATAAATTTTGTTCCCGAAATTTGTTCCAAGTACCGTCTCATAAACTTTGGGAAAAGCTTTTGCATGTCTTCCTTATCTTCCCAAGTAGCTTTCCTAGGAGATAATTCCTTTCACACCACTTTGATGAATGGGATACTCCGGTGTCTTAGTTGTTTATCCTGCTGAATGATAATTTGGTCAAGTGTGACCTCATACATCATATCATCTCATAAGTCAACTTCTTCGTATTCGATCACATGCTTGGGACCAAGTTGATATTTCTTCAATTGTGACATATGGAAGACATTCTACAGTCTGCTTAAGCTTGGAGGTAAAGCTATCTGGTATGCCACTGGCCCAATCCTTGACAAGATCTCAAAAGGACTAATGTATCTTGGGTTCAATTTCTTTACCTTCATCGCTTTACCAATACTAGTAGTAGGTGAAACTTTCATGAATACGTGGTTTTCGACCTCAAACTAGAGAGGTTTCCACCTCTTGTCGGTATAGCTCTTTTGTCGGCTTTGTACAGCTAGTAGCCTTTATTTGATTAGCTTTATTTTCTCTGTTGTTTGATCGAAAATATTTGGCCCATTTATTTGTCTCTCAAACAACTATGTCCAGCACAAGGGCAATTGACATTTCCTTCCATACAATGCTTCACAAGGAGCCATTTAAATGCTCAAATGATAGCTGTTGTTGTTGTATGCAAATTCCGCTAAAAGAAGGAATTGGTCCCAATTGCATTTGAAATCAATTATGCACGCCCTGAGCATATCCTCTATTGTTTGGATTGGTCTCTCAGTTTGCCCATTTGTTTGAGGATGATAAGCCATACTAAATTGGAGCTTAGTTCTTAAAGCCTCATGTACTGCCTTCCAAAACTTGGAAGCAAATCATGGATCTCTGTTAGATATGATGTTCTTTAGCATACCATGAAGACTCACTATCTCCTTAATATAGATGTTTGCTAGCTTATCGAGAGAATAATGAATACTGATCAGAAGAAAATAAGCTGTCTTTATGAATCGATCTACTATTACAAATATGGCATCATGATTTCGGACCTTTAGTAATCCTATCACAAAATCCATGGTGATGCTCTCCCATTTCCACTCAGAAATTGTAGGGTTTTTTAGTAGCCTTGATGGTCGTTGATGCTCAGCTTTTACTTTCTGGCATGTCAAGCAACGAGCAATAAACCTTGTCACGTCCCTTTTCATGTCTAGCCACCAATATGTGGACTTTAGATTATGGTACATTTTAGTTTCTCCTTGGATGTAAAGTGTATTTACTTTTATGTGCTTCCTCCAGGATCTGTCGTTTCATTTCTGCTTGTGGTGGAACATATATTCGCTTGTGGTGCCGGACTAGCCCACTCGGTGACAAGTCATACTCCCGAGTCTCTCCCTTCACAATCATGTTTTTGATAGACTGAGCACGCCTATCTTGTTTCTGAATTTCTTCTATTTCTAGTCTCAGATCATTCTCTATCTGACTGATATTGTTGTTGTTAATCAATATCTAGTTTGATAGGTTGAGATCTCAGAAGTTCTCAAATAACTTCTGCTCATAAATCATAAGGACTTCCATCTGTATTGCTTTGTGGCTCAATGCATCTACCACGACATTAGCCTTGCCTGAATGATACTTAGTCTCTAGATTATAGTCTTTGAAGAACTCCATCCACCTGTGTTATCGCATATTGAGTTCTTTTTTATCATATAGATATTTCAATCTCTTGTGGTCGCAGTACAGCTCTACAGTCGCCCCATAGAGATAGTGTCTCCAGATCTTTAGTGCAAATATAATTGTTTCCAAGTCAAGATCATGCGTGAGAAATCGTTATTCATGAGGCTTCAATTGTCGAGATGCATATGCCACAATATGGCCTTTCTACATTAGGACACATCCCAATCCATGCCCACTGGCATCTGTGTAAACCACGAAGGTTGATTACGGATCTGGGGTTGTCAAAATTGGTACAGTCGTTAGCTTTTGTTTAAGCTCGGTGAAGCATTCCTCATAATTGTTGTCCCACACAAAATGCTGAGTCTTTCGTGTCAGCTTAGTCAATGGCAATGCTACTATGGAGAAATTTGATATGAATTGTCGATAATAGCCTGCGAAACCTAGAAAACTGCATATTTTAAATATTGTCTCTGGTCTCTTCCAGTTCAGTACTACTTCACTACTACAAAAGAGGCTTTTAATGGCATACATTTAATGAAACGCCGTAGGTAATTGTTTTTATTAAAAAAAATTTATAACCTACGGTGCTTTCTATTATAAGCGTTATAACTTAGTGTTAAGATTCTATGGCACTTCCTTAAAAAATGTCGTACAAGGCCTTTTTTTCTTTTTTTTATGCCAAGTATATCAGCTATGGCGTTTTACTGTAAAGCATCATAACTGGTGTAATGATTTAAAATTATTCTGAACGTTTAGATGCTTTAATAATGAATTAAAATAAATGAAGTAAATATTTAAAAAATAAGTTAACAAAAGCTATATAAACACTTTATCTAAAAAAATGCTAAAATGAAATTTGTACCTTAGTAATAGGAATAATTTCTAATAAAAATTTATCAGAAAAAAATATGCATCTTAGTCGATGCTTTCTTGAAAAATGTTTGATAAGATCCTTAAAATATGAAAAAAATCATAATTACCTCAAAAAAAAATTTAATGCCTTCTAAAGCGCCGGTTTAGGCAATTGCCAAAATGGCAATTACCTAAAGGCAATCCATGATATATAATATATATTATATGTTATATATAAATATAATATTTTTTATCCATAATATTTAAAATTGAGTTGGTTATATCTGATAATTGTCTTCGAAGATATAATTTAAAATTGACTTTTAATTATGATATAAAATTAAACAAAGTAAAAACTAAAAAAGTATATATAAAGCATGAGAGATGAAGGCCAGATTTAGGAAGATTGCAAAAAAGCATGTTAAGTTACTTTTAAAAAAAACACATAAAAAAATAAATAATTGACCTTGGACGGCACTTTAAAGTACAACACCGGCCAAGGTTTTTGAAGAAACCTTAGCCGACACTTTACATAAAGCGCCGTCTAAGGTCTTTTTTTTTAAAAAAAAACAATCGATATTGGTGAACACATTTGAACCTCCTCATTTATTCTGAACGTTATTAAATGCTACTTAACTTATATAAATAATAAACATTCATGTAGTCATAGCAAACTTTCCCACACTTATTTATTTCTAATGATTTAATTATGAAGATAAAATAAATAAAAAAATAAATTTAATAAATTTAAATTTAAATTTAAATCCAAGTTTGTATATTAATTTCCTTGCACCTAAGACCTTTTATTCCATTATTTATCTGCAGAAAAAAGTTATCTGCAAAAAACAATTATCAGGAAAAAAATTGTATCTTAATCAACCTTTTCAAAGAAAGCGTCGACTAAGATTCTTGAAATATCAAAGGAATAATTTGTAAAAAAAAAAAAGTTACCAGAAAAAAAAATCTGTCGACTAAAGTCCTTAAAAATAAAAATGAAATAATTTGTAAAAACAATTATCAAACAAAAATTTGAACCTTATCCGGCGCTTCACAATAAAATGCCGGAGAAGGCTAATAAATATTAGCCTTGTTCGGCGCTTCACTGAAGCGCCAGAAAATGCTAATTGAATTAGCCTTATTCGGCGCTTCAGCTGAAGCGCCGAATTTGCCTTAGGTAATTGATTGCCTAAGGCAATATATATAATTGCCTTGGCCGTTGGGCAAAGCAATTATATATTATATTAATAATTATATATAATATTATATAATATAATTATATATAATATTATATTTTGTTATGCAATATATATCTTTGAACAATGTTTAAATGTCAAGCGTCGTTAAAGATTGTTAAATTCCACTTTGAATTTAACGTCATTATTTTTTTTTTATTTCGATTATTAAAAGCTATGACGCTTGGTGAGGAAAGCGCTGGAGCTTCTATAGACTTTGAATTTAAGGTTCTATTTTAACTTTTCACCAGCCCGCCATTATCGTCTTCCTCACGCGCCCTCCAGCTCCCAATTTTTTAAATCTCCATTACTCCACCATATTGTCTTATCCCTTCAGTTCCTACTCTATTATCTTGGTCCCTATTTCATATAGAAGCCCCTTAGCTTGTAAGTATTATTTTAGATACAGAAGCTTAAATCTATATCATTTCTTCTTTTTAGTTAAAATTTGTCATGAATATTATATTTATGCTTATTTTTTTCCAGGTATTTACTTGAACTTTCAACTCTGTCTTCTTAAACTTCCTATACATTGTAAGTTTTTTTAATTTTTTAGTTTAAATCTATATGTTTTCTTCTTCTTCTTCTTCTTCTTCTTTTTAATTAAAATATGTCATGAATCTTATATGTATGCTTAATTTTTTTCAGATATTTCCTTTGAGTTCTTCCATGCTTGATAGATGAAGATGAGAATTAAATATTGCAAAGAAAACATGCAAGTTTGATGATGGATTTGGATGCAAATACAGATCGAGGGTTTCATTAGGAAAAAAAAGTAGTCACATAGTTTTTTTTTAAAAAAAAAAGAGGGACCTTTTATAACGCTTCATGTGAAAGCGCCGTAAGAGGTGTAATAACCTTCTATGGCACTTTCACAGGAAGCGCCGTAAGAGGTTCTTCACCTCCTATGGCGTTTCCAGTTGGAAACTCTATAAGAGGTTAGTTTTTTTTAGAAAAAAATAATAATTAAATACAATATTTCGACCTTTTTAAATTCAACAAGCGCCGTAGGTTCTTCTTATGGCACTAGATGCTATGCCATTTGCAAAAGGTGTCGCTTGTCGTGTTTTTTGTAGTAGTGCTTCTACCTTGTTTGGATCCACTAAGACCCCTTGCTGTGAGATTACATGACCCAGAAATTTAACTTCTGAAAGCCAAAACTCAAATTTTCTTAGCTTGGTATTGAGTTACTTGCTCCTCAACATGTTTAGTATAGTTCTCAAGTGGTGTTCATGTTCTGCTTCGCTTTGGGAGTATACCAGTATGTCATTGATAAAGACTACCATAAATTAGTCTAAGTATGGATGAAAAATTTGATTCATAGTTTATGAACACTACAGGTTCATTGGTCAGTCCAAATGGCATTACTAGAAACACATAATGGCCATATCGTGTTCTGAAAGTAGTTTTTGACACATCGTCTACCTTCACTCTGAGTTGATGATAACTTGATCTTAGGTCAATCTTCAAGAACATATAGGCTCCTGATAGTTAGTTGAGCAAATCGTCAATTCTAGGAAGCAGGTATTTGTTCTTGAGAGTAACCTTTGTTTAGCTCCCTGTAATCGATACAGAGTCATAGGCTTCCATCTTTCTTTTTCACGAATAGTACTGGAATGGCGAAACACTGGGTCTGATAAACCCTTTTTCTAGTAGCTCTTCAATTTTTCTCTTTCAGTTCTGCCATCTCACTTTGCACCACTCTCTATAGGGTTTTTGATATCAGCTCTGCTATAGGCTTAGTTTTAATTGTGAACTCCACTTCTCTGTCCGGGGGTAATCCACTAATATCCTCCAGAAATACATCAGAAAACTCATTCACAATAGGGATACTCTTCAATGCTACGCCTGCTTCTGATTGCATGGAGAAAAACACAATATACCCCTGATAACCCTTATGTAAGCATCTCTCAGCTTCAGCTGTGGAGATAAATTTAGGTTGATTTCTGTGTTGGCCTTTGCTAGTGGAGTAGGAACATTCCATGAAAAACATAAAGACACCTTAAAATTGTTCTGTCTTTTTAGTTTGGGATACTTAATTATTTAATCCCCATGTTTCACTGAGTTTACAACTCAGTCCTTATAGAGACTCAATCCCTAAAGTTTCATAATTTTTATAAGGGTTAATACAACTTTTGGTCTTTATAGTTTACCCTCATTTTGGTTTTAGTCCTTGAAGTTTCAAAGTATGACTTTTGATCCTTTAAATTTAGTCCGTTTGTAACATTGGTCCTTATAGTTTGAAAAGGACTTGGAGATAGAGTTGAATTTGCTTATATGTCTCTACCAGATCCAGTATTTACCTCCTTTTCACCAAATCTCCTCCAAGACTCTAACTAGAAGAATTTTCTTTGCAAATCTTATTGAGAAACCATAGAGGAGATAGCCAATTCACTCACACAAAAATCCTTTAAAACAATAAAAAAAATCATATTTTCTCACTGTGCTTTCAACTTACCCTATTCACAAATTAAGTTCAGTGACCACTGCTGAACAACCTCAGTCAGAGGACTAAAACCTACACTTTGAAACTTCAGGGACCAAAACCATAACAAGGGTAAACATTAAGGACCAAAAGTTGTATTAACCCTTTTTATAAAAAATTTCAAGTTTCTTGCAACTCATATCATATGGCACTGACATTATTAAAAGTTGCTTATTTGGCAGCCACATGAGAAGAAAAGTCACTTCTCACTTCTCCCTCCACTTCATACTCTGTATTTTCATCCTTCCCAACCATGTTATCTATTATAGGGAAGAACCTTTAATATATCTTTTTCTTTGAATTCATACTTTGATTCCTCTGCCTGATTTAAATGCAAAAATCCCAACTATAAGAAATAAATGAACTATATATACCCAGTAATTTTCACAAAAAATGTGACACAGATATGAAGGTCTAATAGATGTGAAACTTGGGACTCCTTCATTTTTAAAACTACATTTAAACAAGCAACTGTAAGGATATGTGTTGTCCATGACATATCTCATTGAAAGTTGAGACTTTAAGTGAACTAAGGGAAGTGTTCACAGTAAAATAGTGGTGAGGGAAGAGAAATTATGGTGTCTACCTTCAAAATAAGATGAGAGGGGGAAAATGGCCTCGTTTATTCATTCATATCTTAAGGAGAGTATAAGCAGAAAACATGTTCATTCACTGAATCCATTGTTTGCTTATGGCATGTGATATTTGGCATTACTCCACGAATGCCAGTACTAGCCACTTGAATTTACATTATAGTCTACAATTCATTTCAACATATATGAACAACACCTATATGTAAAACATAAAATTTTAGCACTTTTCGTACAAAAGACATGGGATTTTAAACTCACCTATTCTTTGATGTTGTCGGCTTGAATAGAAACCAAGCACAGAGTATTATCAGTGTTAATGGCAAGAATAGAAACATAGATGAATATGTATGTTCAATTAGGAAGTAGGTATGCTTCACCTTATCACTGATGGCATCTTGGTCCATCACATTATATTGGTTTACCTTCTCATATTTTTCTTTTAGAACCCCATAATTTTGGTTGACAATACACTTTAAACACAAATTTCCATATCCATAGTAAAATAAGAAAAGCAAGCCACAATCAAAATTCCAAAATGATACAAACAAATAAGTAATTAACAAAATCACTACTAAATATATTTACATCAATTATGAATAGAATACATCTAATTCTAGTTAAACAAACAATACAACAATAGGTAAGAAACAATATTAGCTAGCTAAAGCATTGCTGAACACATATTCACACCATTCCTCAATGACTTTATTCACTTGATAATCAGTCAAACTGTCACAATGTTAATTTTCATAATACTACATATATACAATCAAGCACACAATGAATTAAATCACTAAAAATTAATTATCAAACACTACTCAATTAAATTTAAAACACAATATAAATTGCAACTAAAATGACCTACTTTTGGAGGAACAATAGGATGATAATGAGTCATTGCATCCTTCATGAATTTCATAATGTAATACTCGCAATCATTGTTATTCGGTTGGAAAGGGCGGGCAATGATATAATGAAATAGTCAACTCAATTTTTGAATAAAAATTGTTTAATAACAAAATTTGCATCAATTCATATAAAGTGTTGTATCTTCTTCCACACATAGTTATTGATAGGGTAGTAGCTTTAGAATAGTTCAGTAAGGTAGAGGCTCGATAGGCAGTCAATGTGCTAATAAAACAAATAGAAGCTAATTACTTTTGATTATTCAATCACACACGCAAATATTTACATAAACACTCGTACACTTACTTATTAAACAGTCACAACATATTACGACAATTTCTTAGAAGATCACATAGTAAATGTGAGGGCCTGAAGGTTCCACTAGAATGATAATAAATAATATCCAATGTACCCTAAAATATTTTAAAAAATTTTCTTCAACAATCATGTTATGATAAAAGTGAAACCATAAAAAGACATACATTAAAATACTACCACTAATAACTTACACCACATTGTTTGGCAAAAGAAATAGCATATTAGGGGTTTCTTTATTTTTGAAGTAATCTTTGAAATCATTAGATTATTCATTCAAATCTACTCTTCCTTTATGCTGCCCAATGAGATAAGGGTTGACAAATGAGAATTGCACCCTATCTGTGTCTAGTAATACATTATGATACAAGTGCCTTTATAGAAAACAAATGATGTGATTATAACCAAAACATTCAATGATAAATCATCATAATAGTGATAAATAATGATGATAAAGTACATAATCCATATGTTGATAATCGAACCACTAACCCATCAAAGGTTAAGATTTCATCCAGTACAGCACCATTAATCTGATCAACTGCACCACTTGCATTATAGATGTGCCTATCAAAATGTAATTTCATACCTCCTTCATAGATCAAATTAGGTGCAATTGATTCCAATTAATAGAGATATGAGGTAATTTGTCATTTACTTTGTTTGATAGATGAGGCTTTGGACTTTTGTTGAGTTGTTGAACACTTTGAATTCTTGACATGCACTTGAATTTGTTTACCTTAAGAATGTGCAACCTACAAAAGTCATGAAATTGATGATTTGTCTATCTATAGATATGATTAGTTTTGATGATGTTAAATATAGATATAAGAGCAAAACGTTTGCATAATGTATTAGTATCCAACATTGACTAACTACTATATTTCATGTTGCATATCTTATAGATTAGTCAAGAAAAGCAAGAAAGAGATTGGAGAAAGAAGAGCTTGAAGGAACTAATGGGAATATCAAGATTCAAGATTCTAGGAGAAATACTAGATATTCTATGCTAAGAAGCGAATTCAGACTGTAGCAGTTGATACTGTTTGATACTGTAGCATTTTACTGTAGTAGTAAGATACTGTAGTACGCAGGCACTGTAGTATCTGAAAGACTATAGAACTCGAGTGTGTACTGTAGCACTCGAGTTCTGGGGCACTATAGCACTCAAGTTGAAGGAGTTCTTCATGAGAGTTCTTGGCAGAAATGACTCTGGATGATTCCCAAGTTTTACACTCGAGTTGGATATAGATAATTAGAGTTTGGCACTATTCACAACTGCAAAAATAGGCTAGAACTTGAGTTTGTGGATCAAAACTCGAGTTCAGTATGAATAAAAGTATACTTTGTTCATCCCTGTTTTACGTTCAGCATGGGCGAGCTTCAGTAAGTCAATCATATCTCTCAGACCAAAACTCTGATTGAGATAAAACTAGTGGCATATGAAACTAGACTCCTAATGCATCATTTTAGAAGTAGAAACAATATCAAAGGAGCTCATATGTAGCAAATATGAATGTTTGAAGTTGAACTTCAAATCACCATCATATTCTAGAACAGCTTTCATATTTTGGATATATCTCCCAAACTATATGTTTAATTGAGCTAAGACTGGTGCCATATGAAAGTAGACTCAAAGAGATTTACATGTATATAGAATATGTCAAATTTAGAGTCATATTCAATATGGTATGGCTTCTTGAATTCAATGCAAAAAAATAGAAATACTATCTACACTCATTGAGTCATAACTTGGAGAATATAATGAGTTTGGAGGTGATTCCTTTTGTATTGGAATGTAGATGATAAGAGCTTTCTAGTCATCAACCATTTACCATATTTAGAGTAAAAAATGAATGGATTATGTTTTGAGTCCACTATTCACATTCACGCAAGCATATTCCAAAAATCTGATATGCACTTGAGTCATGCGAGTTCTGAAGTGAGAGTTTGTTCCAAAGATGTACCAAGATTAGTTGATATGAAGTGTACTCGAGTTTAGAGGCAAGCACTCAAGTTCTGTAACAAACTTGCACTCGAGTCATAGAAGTTTTGAGGCGAGAGTTTGTTCCCGAGAAGACTTGCTTTGAGAAAACAAGCTGTGCACTCAAGTCCTATTGTCTAAACTCGAGTTCTTGAACAAAATGTACTCGAGTCTCTCTTTGCATTCTTGAGAGTTCATATCAGAAACAATGACAGAATGGTGAAAAATACACTATGTACTCAAGTTTGGAATTGTACACTCGAGTTCAAGATTTTGGCAGACGCACAAGTAGAAGAAAATTTTAGAGTTCAATTCGAATATGCTTTAAGGTTATCTAATCATTATGTTTTCACCTTTTACTATGATTAAACATCAATTAACATATCTTTCAAGTGAGAAACAGGAGATCAAACATTTGGACTATATCTTCGTGTAGAGAGGTCACTCATGGCATTCATCGCTACTCAAAGGTTGAGACCCAAAAAGCATAAATCCAGTCTTTGGCCAATGATTCGACATATTTATGACTAATGCTTTATTATATTAGTATTTGATATATTATTATAGAAAGAACAATAAAGTGAAGAGTGAGGAAAAGCTACTTCAGGACGAGGAGTGTCTAACTGTAACGGCTCTCTCTTAGTGCTTTAAAGTTGTCATGTACTATCGGTGAAATGAGAAAAAACAGACCAATATTCAACGACAATAAATCATGGGAAGCAACAATATTGAGCAAATGGTTTAACGAAAGTATAGATAGAAAAGAACACTGAAGCATCTATCAGAGCATGATGAACGGGAAAATATTCCAATACGCTTAACGGTCAAATGAAGCAATGGATACTAACAGTGAATGTTCACAATGGTCTTCTTCTTCTATAACATAGCTATAAATAGAAGAGGATTCAAACTTAGACGATAGTGAACATAAGAATGAAAAATAGAAACATGCTGATATCCTAAGTCTTCCACCTCCGACCACTCTCTACCCTTCTCAGTTTTCTGTATTATGTATCTATGAGAGTGAGATTACTTTGTATTGTACCTTAGTGAGTATTTTATCCACTATGTAAAGAGAGTCGGTAAACAATTCATATATACTTCTGTATTTATCTCAAGGTAGAGGGACCTTGAGAGGGTTAATTTCCTTACAGGGGAAGCTGTAGAGAGAATTACCGATTAGACTTTCTGCTCGAAAGACTTGTACATGTAAGCAGGAGAGAAAGGTTTTTTCTGGATTGCTTTGCTCGTAAGACTTGCCGTAAGGAGGAATGAACCTTACAATATGTGAGGGAGAGTAACTCTATAGTAGGCTACACAAGTACCCGGTTAAACTTGTGGGTTGTAGCGGCTTTTCTTGTGCTCAGATAAACAAGAAGATAGTGGATTGGAAATCTCAGGAGGAGCCTGGGGACTGGACATAGGTCATTGTGAATTGGACTGAACCAGGATAAATCACAGCTTACATCTTCTCTTCCTTAAGCTTTTATATTTCCAGCATATATGATCTATATATCTGCATATGATTTTATAGTTCCATATGTATTGATTTGATAAGTTGTGAAAAGATTTTAAAATATCATACTTTCTTATCGTACACTCAATTCACCTCCCCTCTTAGGTGTCAGCCAGGTCTAACATTTGGTATCAGAGCTTGGGCTCTTGTTTAAAGGACTTAACTGTCTCAAGAGTTACAATGGCTAACTTTAGGATTTTTTGCTCTTCTAGAAGGTTTTGATTATACTATACCACCTCTTTTGAAATATATTGATTTTTGGTTCTGGAAAGCTAGAATGACTAGTTTTATAAAAGCATATGATTTTGATATGTGGAATGTTTTTACAAATACTTGATCATAAACCTAGAAAGGATTAGACATATAAAGAAAATAAAATGTTTTAATTAAATATTAGAGCAATAAAGATTTTGTATAGTGCTGTGACAGAAAATGATTTTGAGAAAATTAGATTTTGATCTAATGTTACAGATATCTAGGATACCCTTGATTCTATATATATACTTCTAATGAGCATGTTGAAGTTGACAGTGTAGATAGTTCACTTGAAACTATTAGCTGCATTTCCAGAATCAATGAACAAATGGAAGTTGATAGTGAAGGAGGAATCATAAAGCACTTCCATGATCTAGTCAACACAAAAGAAAAAGAAGAAGCGGATTCCCAAAACAAGCTCATTACATACAACCATAAAAAATCACTCTCTGAAGCTCAAGATAGACTTAAGGTAAAAGGTTCCAATTCTTTTTATGATCTTCGTAAAATTGATTTTTAAAGTTTACGTAAAATTGTTTTCTAACCAATTGTTGATTCTACTATGAAAAACAAAAATGTTTTCAAATAT
Source organism: Albizia julibrissin (assembly GCA_037074505.1). Taxonomy (NCBI): domain Eukaryota; kingdom Viridiplantae; phylum Streptophyta; class Magnoliopsida; order Fabales; family Fabaceae; genus Albizia; species Albizia julibrissin. Next base: position 53,589,597 of record CM073477.1, on the reverse strand, counting down.
GCTAGAAACTTACATGTGAAGAAAGAATGTAGGCAAACTAGATATATGTTATTGTCATCCCTCAAACAACACAATACCTGCACAGAACCTCACAATGTATATCATTATGTTATCTGCAATTATTGTAGTAAGTCTGGCCATATTTCTCACACATGCTATATTAAAAGAAATCCTAATGTGAGAAATAAATATGTTTGGGTTTCAAAAGGACATATAAAGTCAAATACTAACAATCATGGACCCAAGTATATGTGGGTACCAAAATGTCCATCTAGTACATTGTGTATGCAGGATGATTCAAAAAAAACTGGACATAAGAGTACAAAGAAGATGAAGAAGAAGCCAAGAAGTTCTTATGCACCAACTAATAAGTTTGTATCATTACAAAATAGAACTCTTGAAGCATCCATTGCTAGAACTACAAAGTATAATCACAAAAAGAAGCGATGGACAAAAGAAGTATGTTTCACCTCAAGGAAGAGCTACCATAATGTACCATTCAACTACAATGAGGAGAATAAAGAAAAGGAGGATCTCTCGTACAAAAATACACACTAAATCTACAACATACATTACTACAAAAGAGGTATTTAGTGGCACCCATTTAACGACGTTTTTTAAAAAAACGCCTTAAGTGACTGTTTTATTTTTTTTTGTAAAAAAAATAATAACTTATGGCGTTTTTTATTATAAGCGTCAGTAGATAGAGTAGAGATGCTACAACGCTTCCTGAAAAAGTCATATAAGACCTTTTTTTCCTTTTTTTATATAAAGTAAATCAGCTATGGCGTTTTAATCTAAAGCGTCATAAATGGTGTAATACACAAATTAAATAATAAACATCCCCCTACAGCAATACTTCTTTATTTTTAATGCTAATAAATATTTAAAAAACAAAATTAACAAAAGTATCTAAAAAAACATACATAAATAAAATTTCACGTTGAACTCCTGCTAGCATACAAGTTGACCTTAGCCAAAAAAGCAATACTTCTTTATTTTTAATGCTAATAAATATTAAAAAAAATTAACAAAAGTATCTAAAAAAACATACATAATTTCATGTTGGACTCCTGCTCTTAGCCAAAAAAAAAAATTGGTAGCTGGTAGTAAAAAAAAAGAAAGCTGCCTTGGTCGGCGCTTTCTTAAAAGCACCAGCCAAAGTTTGACTTGGCCGGCCCCTTGGCCGGTGCTTGTAAGAAAGCGCCAGCAAAGGATTTTTTTTCTCTTTTCTCTCACCGTCGTCCCTCCTCTTCTTTTCTCTCACTGTTGGCATGTTTTTTGTTTTCCTCTTATCTTTTCTACTTTTCTTTTTCTGTCAGTGCTTTTCTTCTATATCTTCGTTTCTGTTTTCATTTTGGTTGCCATATTCATTTTGTAGACTTGAGGAATGATTTTAGTTCACTTTGAAAGCTAGCTTGCTCTCTTCTCCATCTGCAGGTAAGCTTCCTTATAATTTCTCTTTTCAATACTTACTAGATTATTTTGTCTATCTTGTCCCAAAACGTTAGAAAAATCATTTAGATCTGCTTAATTATTTTATGTTTTGTCTCTTCTTTGGTTAAATATACTTCCACTTATTACAATATCACACGCCAAGCTAAGTTCAGGTTATATTAGTTTAGTTTGGGGAATTTTTTTGACAGTATTACTAATTTATTATTTAATGTTATGTTTTAGATGAATTTATTAGCGATGCCTTTTATGTTTTATATTTTTTTATAGTGATGCTTTTTATTTTTAAAAATGTGTGGTTTTGGATGGTGCTTTATGATGAAACGTGATTTTTTTATATACCTTGGCCGGCGTTTTCTTTAAAAAATGCCTTACAAGGCTATATAAATTCTTTTCTGCGAGCGGGAGTGTCATTTTATAACTTTCTATTTTTTCACTTTCTCCCGCGTGTCTTCATTATTCTATTTGACTACACGTAAAATAGAAGCTTCTTTGGTTCCCCACCTTTTACTTTCTTTGTTATTGTCTCTTCTGATCTCTCCCTACTGATCTGTTCAATATTGGTCACCACTTTGGTCATAGTTCTCTGGTGCCACGAGTTGTTTTCAACTCTTGTTTCCATGTGCATCCTTTTTTCTCTTGTAAGTGCCTTTTTCCACCAAAAAAATTGTGGATTTTTTTTCCTTTTTAGTTGAAATTTATCCTAAATCTGAATCATTTGAAAAACATGTATAACTCATACATGAACAACGTAACTTAAATATTGGAGTTCTTTAATAAATAATACTTTTGGTGAAAAAAAGGTAAATTTGAATTGTTGCAAATTAAACTGTTTTTATGTTATATGTTGTGTCTTTCTCTGTGGTTATTATAACGTTTGAATTGATTGGATGTAATTTAAATTTGGTTAAAGTTTATTTGTAGTAGTTCTCTCAAGTTCATACCAAGTATATATACTTTTAATCTCTTAATTATAAATTTGATACTGCTGGATTAATATTTGGTTGATTATGTATGACTTATAGAATTAATGTGTACTTATTTTTTGGAAAACTTGAAATTTAATTTTAGGATGTTATGATGTCAATTGTTTTGAATTAAATAGGAAAATATAAAAGTAATTAATAACTAACTGCATTAGACAAGCAACTAACCACTTATAAAAATATATTTAAGGTATATATATATGGATCAAAAATGGATGTCTTCCGATCAGCGCTCAAGAGAGAAAGAATTTATTACATTTGCAAGAGAGCACACAAATGAGCCTAACAAAATCTTGTGTCCTTGCTTATCTTGTTGCTATGGAAAGTGGATTAGTCCACCTGATCTGCTAGATCATTTTGTCTGTCACGGAATTGATCAATCATATACATGATGGACAAGACATGGTGAGATGGATGATGTAAGTAGTGAGTGGGTGCATAGCTTTCACTACAACTAACTTTCACATACAGATAAAAGAATCCCACTCTGATTTCACATGTTTACCACAACATGATTTGTTTGTGGCTGGCTGCACAAATAACAAGGGAAATTTTCCCAGTGAGCGAGCCAGGGCAGTTGCGAATTATTGTGTGAGTAGCGGATTATATATATAATAAAGATTTAGCTCTACTTAAATAATTATATAATACATTAACTAATAATGTTGTACTTCTTTTTTGTGACAGCGCACAATGACGCAAGAATAGCCGAACTTGGGGAACTATATTGGTCCTTATGACTTGCTCAGTAGAGCGCTTGAAGCTCCTGAGTATGGTGGTCGTCTTTGGGGTACTGGTTTTGGAGTGACCCAAACATCGTACTTCGTCTCCCAAAAGCGACCCAACATTCTTCAACTAAAGGAGGAGATTTCTGCCTACAAGCAGCAACTAGACTAACATATGAGTGGCTACAAGCATGACATAGAACAGAAGATTAGTCGCTATGAGTCACAAGTCGAATAATTTAATGATCATGTGCGCTTGTTCCAAGAGCAAAATGTGTTTTTGAAAACTCAAATTGATGTCTTGATGCAATCTAGGCCCGCACCAAGTCCAATATGTGACAGCAGTAGTGCTAGAGAGAGTTACCACTCTATACCTAAAGTCCCCATTCCTTTGGTAATTAATTTCTTCTCTAGTTAACTGATTGTTGCGTTATAAATTACTTTACCTTTATATGTTAATTAACTCTATTTTTAATAGGGCGAATCAAAATGCAAGTTGTGCATCGATGATTCTTTCAAGAACGTAGTTGCTATAGGCATGGCCTATAATACCAAGCACGATACACTTCATAACTCACCATTACCCCCATATACACTCCGAGTAAGGGTTGAAATATGCACATGTAACGACACCTCCTTGCCAATCCCTTCACAAGATGAAGAGACAATGGTGAGAAATGTTATTGGTGGCTATGTAGCGTGGCCAGTAGGTCTGATAGAGCCAATGTACAAGGTATTTAATTTACAATTCATTAACTTTTTCTATGTACTTTCATCTAAAACTACAAGACTTATTTTCATGATTTTTTTAGGTTACTGGTTCTAAAGGAAAATGAGTTGAAGGGCTTGAGAAGAACTCTGTCTATTTACCAGCATAACAGAAGTCACACCCCTCAACCAGTAACAGAAGTGGCAGACAAATAGCCTCATATCAACAACAATTGAGGTTAATGGCACCTGATATCATCCGTCGAGGAGGTCATAAACTAATTTTCGATGATTTCACAATCATTTTCATAAAACTTCACTAACTCATTAAAACTCACCAGTTTTCCCATTGTTATTATACATCAGAGTTTGCAAACGTTCCTCTGCCGACTATATATATATAACCTATTTCACATACACATTTCGTTAGTGATAGGAAGCCAAACTACTAACTTATATCATTCATTTGTTAGGTTATCTTTACAACATATATACAAACCAAAATATGTATGGACTAGACAACCGAACTTCTATAGTCTTCAGCGCCTTGAATTTTAGTCATCGCCGCTTACCCTTTCCTTGCCCCTCGAGTTTCCTCCCTATATTAAAGGTGGTTTTTGAAGAAAAATGGTGAGATTCGAAGGAATCTCAGTAGTAACACATGTCAAACATATAGAGATAAGATATGAAGCATGCTTCATACTCATCAATCAAAAAAATCATCATAACATCATTCAGTGCATTTAATGCAATTCATAAACTACTGTAGTGCTAGGCAAGTTACTTGGCCTTAAGGGGTACCCGCGCAAAATAGGCCCGGGCACCGCTCGTGCAATTATGAACATTATAACCTGAGTGTCAATCCGTGTAAAGATAGGCCCCAGGTTATCACTCTGCATAATCAAAACATGTTGACATTTTGTGATGATTTTAAACAACACACAAAGCATGTTATGTCATATGAAGACAAGTTACTACCTAGTTGCTCTTCTTTAGCAACTTCTCGCTTGTTTAAGTTCGGGCAAGTTCTGAGTTCCAAACCACTGTCTAGTTCTCAAACTACGAATATACCATAAATGAGTCATTACTCATCCATGTATCATTCCAAACATATAATATTAGTAAACTTAGCCTAAACGTGCTAAATTACCAAAATACCCTTAGAGACCTGGCTTACCCCTTTTATACCCAGTCTTACTTTACTTTACCAAAATTTATGACTTGGGCTTTTCCTACACAAATTTGCGTATATAATCTATTTTGAACCTTGGATTAGTCAAAATCAAGCCCAAATGATGAAAATGCCCTTGATAGGCCTTAATTAGAGCTTTTAAAGGGTATTTCAGTCATTTCACTTTCTGTGGCTTTTCTCACTTCGTGGTCAACATAGGTCCTACACAATTTTGCCTCCTAAACCCAATAGAAGCATCAAAATTATCAAATTCCTATCCATTTGCCACATCCAACACTGGGCCATCTTATAGGATTCCCAGAAAAGTTGTGTCAGTTTCTCGTTTTCTTTAGCCTAATCACCTTCTTTCCACTTATAATCAAACTATTAGCTATTTAGATATTCATTGGACTTGATTTGGAGACATTTGACTATTAAGGTCTCTTATTTTTTCTTGAATTATCTTGTACCAAAACGCCCAAAATCAAGCCAACAACTCTAATAGCATCAATTAAGCAAAAGGAACAAGTGTAGGAAGTTACCTCTTGATTTTCTACCACTTTCTCTCTCTACACATTTAGCATCTCTCTCTTTCCAAAACTCTAGATTTAGATGAAAATCCATGGTTCTAAGGGTGGAGAAGTAAGTAGGAGAGGTTATGGAGGGATTAGGTAGCTTAAGACACAAGGTACAAGCTCCCTTACCTTTATTTCATGAAGAACCCAAGCTTCCTCTTCCTTTATTATGCACACCACTGCCTCAGCTCACTCTCACTCTTTCTGAATGAATTCTGATTGTGAATGAGGATCTGAAGATGAAGGAAAAAATAATATAATGAAAAGGGTTAATTGGTTGCACATGTGGCTTCTTCTAATTGGCCCAAAAATGCATTTTTCTCTAATTAACTCCCTTTTCCCTTTCCTTCACTCATTCCAACCAAAATTTTCATGAGAATTATAAGGGAAATATGGATCTCCAATATCCCATTGTGCCATCTTGTAATTTTTTGACTAAGTCTTTGACTTTTTGACTATTCTTGACAATAATTTACTAAAATTGGTTTATTAATGATCAAGCAGTCATTTCTTTCTTTTTAATTCCCATTTAACTCAATTTATTGGGAATATGAGGGAAAAATAATTATTTCCCACTTTATGGAAAAATCACCATTTTGCCCCTACATTTCATGATTTACCGTAATAAATCATTTTTTGCTCTTTTCTTCGGCTTAACTCAATTTTGACACTTAAATGAGGCCATCAAGTGTATCATTTAATTTCTCAAATTTTTTGTTACAATAATAGGCCCTTAATTGTACATTCATTTCCTCTTTATATCCTTTCTTGGCCAAATTATGTGTAACCAGCAAATTGGAATATTTTCCATAAATTCGTACGCACCACATTTCACCATTTTATTCCACTAAATATCACAAATTCACATACAATAAATATTGGTAAAAATAGGGTATTACAATAAACATGAGGATAATTATAAAATTCACTAGCATTCATGTACTTTTCGACACTTGAAACACAGGGTATTACAATAAACATGAGGATAATTATAAAATTCACTAGCATTCATATACTTTTTGACACTTGAAACACAACCAACCTAAGTTCATGTCATACATAATTCAAATACCCAAAATTTACCAATAATCATATATACACTCCAAAATCTTATTTATAAGCTCATAGTCAAGTTGACTTCCCTGAAATGCATTCCATCTCTTGCTTGGAAATTTCCTCTTAGCTCATACAACCTCTCTCCTAGCTTCAACAATCAAGTTCCAAGATGGGAAACCTTTCCTTCCTATAAAACAAAAAGATCAAACATACTCTACCAAAACATATTAGAACCAAAGAAGTTAAGAAAGTTTGAGTTAAGAACTTGGGTTGACTCCCAAGAAATACTTAGCTTATAGTCCTCAGTCTGACTATTAAAAAAATGACTAATCATAAGTATCAAAAACCAAAACTATCTTATCTTCATTCCTTTTGTGACAAATAAACTTCAATAACAATAGGAGTTCATTAAGACAATAGACATGCACTTCTTCAATCAAAAATGATTTTGGAATGCATAGTTTAGACAAATTATTAGAGGGCTCAAGTTAACATATTCATAATTGTCATCCATGCTTCCTAAATAATTTAAATAACTAATAAAATCTACTTGACCCTTATAAGTAAGAGTCAAAATATTAATAGCAGGATCAAGAACATAAATCGAAGGGATTCCTTCACTATTCTCTTGTTCAAAACAACAAGGATTATGCTCCAAATTTGAAACCTCAACTGGACACATAGTGTTCTTCTTTCCTAAATTGATTTCTAACTCACAATCACCCACAAAAGCATTGCAAACTATTGGTAACACTTCCTCACTCCCCAAAGTTAATTGTTCACTTGAGATCTCATTAAGAATATCATTTTCCTTCAAAGACTCAAGGGTACAAGCTATTTCACTTGCTTGAAATGCCAAATTTTGAAGAACTAATGCATGTTCATGAAATTTCTTTTTCATCCAATCATTCATTTCATTTACATTATCAAGAATACACTTAAGCATATCCTCTATTTTGGGCTTCCCGTAAATGGGGGTAGTTTAGTCTAAATGAGGGTTAGGTGATATATAAAGATGTGATGCATGTGATGGAAGAGAATAATTAGGATCCCGATAATAAATGTTCATGATTCCATCTAAGGCTAAAAGCATCATCATGCAAATTAGCTTGAGCCTGAAAAAAGTCATTTTCCATGTAATCCAAGGTTGAGACATAGGGGCATTGCTTACTATAATGATTATCTCCACAGTAATTACAACAAATGTAACCATATTGAGCTTCAAAAGCATAAGGGTCATAACAAGAATTGAGATAATCATTATCATGCTCAAATCCACCTCTTGTCCCATTAGTCCACCAAGGATAATCCATACACAAAAAGTAAATAAAAAACACAAAACAACCAAACTAACAAACTCAACAAAACTACCTAAGATAATAAACAAAGTAAAAGAAAACAAAGAGTTAAGACAAAGAAAAAATCAAGCATAATTAATCACACAATTACAACAATTAACCACAAAAATTTTTCCATTAGTCCCCGGCAATGGCGCCAAAAACTTGTTTGCTACCTCAAGTACACGGATCGTGTCAAGTAATAAAGTGATAAGTAAAGATTGTTCCCATGAGGACTAAGGCAAAAGTGGGATAATTACTACAACTATGCTCTTAATTAGGTTGGACAATGTCATTTGAAGGATTTCAATTTGAAAGAATAATTTTGGTTCAAAATAAACTAAATTGAACTAAACAAGGCAAAAGTTGATTCTAACTTCAAGGAAATAAGGTTCTAGTATCACTTTTTCTCTCTATACTTCATGAGACCAATTAATCCCCTCTTGACTAGTTTTAATGAAAAATAAAGTGTTTGTCTAAGATTCACAAGTATAGGAAAAGCTTTCTCAAGTCAAAACCAACATCTAATTTTAAGGAACTTATTCAATCTCTTGCAATGTCAAACCCCATAGAATTTAGACATTTTGTACAGTAGCAAAGCCTCGTTCAATAGGCATAACAGAAAAGTGCAAATACACTGATATAAAATGTACTTGATTATATTACAATGCTTCCAAAAAAATTCTAGAATGTACATATAACATCCCAAAAATTTAATGCAAGGATTAATTTATGGAAACTAGATAGTAAGCCAATTTATGAAACCTACAAAATTTAAGGAAACTTAAATTAGACAAAGGGAAAAATTAGGATCTAGTGTGTGTAATTAATAGGATAAAAATATACCTATATGTATATATAAAAACTTATCAACACAGACAAACAATTAATCATTCATTCCTCTTTTCATTTGGCATACCTGGAGGATTCTTCAACGAACAACACACACACACTACATTCAAAATATGACAGCACATACACATTGAACCAATAAATAACACACACACACTTGCCTATTGAATTAAAACACTCTCTTGTCTCTCCATGCACTTCACGTTGGACAGCACACACACATATTCAGCCCTATCATACATAAGACACTCTTTCATCCAAAACGTTCAGAGAAGGAGGCTGAAGAAACAGAAAACAAAACAAAAAAATAGAGGAAGAGAGATACGTGAGTGTGAGAGAGCAAAACGAAGGAAGAAGAGAAACAAGCTAAGGAAGCTTCAAACTTCCCATACAACATCATAAACATGTTTAGGTAAGTCTCCTCTACTTTTACCTTGGATTTCCATAGGATTTCAGTAGTTTTGATAGGTTGTTTTACTGCTGGAATCAAGAGAAGTCACCGAAAATGTTTTGTCACCGTAAAATACCAAAACCAGTGGTTATGTATCCTTTTTACGTGGGATTTTTAACCTCTTTGCTTCTGTAAACACATCCCCAAATACAAGAAACATGTTTAGGAGTATGTAGAGTCAAAATCTTTGAGATTTGAGTGAAAAACCGTGGCTACATGTGAGTTTTCTCAACTCTGTTTTACTCGTCGGAAAACAGAGTTTCTATCGGAATATTGCAAAAGTTCAAACGGAGGATACATATGGATTTTTCACCTGATTCATTTTGCTATGGAAATTTTAGGATGTTTAGTATGAAATAGAATCAACAAGAGCTCAATTTGGGGTCAAAACGAATAAGTTATTAATTTTTGAAGTTAGACTGTCAAAACTGACATTTTTCAGAGTCAGTCAGTTTCGTGTGCTTTATGACCAACCAAATCACATCCATTATTTACGAAACTTTACAGGGAGGTATTAGACATAAAAATATTTAAAATGAGTGGTAGAATGCATCATTTGGATATCTGTAGAGAGAGTTATGATTTTCGAAAGCTGAGTTTAGAAACAGGTACAATCCTGGAAGTCCAGATTTTGGCCGTCGGTTTCATCATGTTTTTTAGCAATGTAATCTTTTCCAATGGACATGAAAATTTTCATAATGAATTTAATATTCTAAGATTTAATTTTATATATAGTTTGTGTTATTTGGATTAGAATGTTGAGAGATATGTATTTTTGAAGTTGGTTGCTCTCAAACTATGTTTCTGGAAAACAGATTAGTTGTGTCGACATTTTGGAAAATCAAAACTTAACCAAAAATTATGAAACTTTCCAGATATAAATTAAACATTCAGATATTTAATTTGATATATGGATCAAAATTTTTGGACAATTATATTAGGAGATATGGATTTTCAAAGTTGTACTCTGTTTCTGGAGAGTAATCTAGAATAGGAGTATTTTGGGAAATTCTGGGGGTAATATGGTAAAACTGGGTAGATTTTGATATTTTTCCATGAAAATAGACTTCAAGAGATTTATTTAGGCTTTAGACCCAATCAATTTGGAATTTTCTAGAATTAGTTATGATTTTTCAAATTTGACTGAAAAATCTGCCAATTTTCTGAAAAATAGAAAAATTGCACTATACAAAATTATATAGTGTATAAGCTACTGAAACTGAGATAATCAGCAGAATATGATTAAAGGCAGTAGTAATACAAGTAATAACCAATTAATTGTTAATTTTAATTTATAGGAATTGGTAATAGCCCGAGCTGGAGAAAAAGTTTTGGATAAACAGTTGGACCGAAAAAGGACCCAGGTAGTAACTCTTTCTCTCATATACTATGTGATTATTTATATATTATGTATGTCATTTTCTGTAACATGACAGTGCTTGGGGCACAACACGCGAATAAGCCAGGGTCTAAACATGTCGTTTGACCATGGACACGAGTTAAGCCAGGGATCCAAACATGTCGTTTGGCCTTGGACAGTATGCATACAACACGAGTTAGCATTTTACATATCATGGTGCATTGCATATTTATTTATCACATTTTATATGAATGGTTGTATGTTACTACTAAGATTCATTTGAATCTCACCCTTTTTCAATATATAAAAATATTTCAGCAGAAGGTAGCGGCTCTAAGGGCAAAACTGTAATTACCGATGACTGAGGTCCGGTTCATGTGAGACTGCAGCTAGTTATCTTTAGTTCCAAATTTTATTTCTTTTGGACTCTGTATATATTTTCCAAATCCTATGGGATTTCATGTAATGTAAACAAGTGCTTATTATCAGTATATTTATGCTATTTATGTATGCCTATGAACTATGCATTTAGTACTATGTGAATATCGAATTGTTAAGGGGTTTGACAGTACATATCCTTTAAACCCAAAATATACATAAAAGTACAAAAAAGTCTTCACAAAAGCTTCTCCCAAGCTAGCCTTCTTAGTACCAACAGTCTATTCTTTCTTGCCATTGGAGCCCATATGTCTTACTGTATAAAATTTAGTTTACAGGAAAAGGGGTAAGATTTATAGGAATCTCAGTAGTAATAAACAATCAATCATATAAATTAAAATGTGAGAAGTAAACATATACAGCATTTATCATGATGCAGTAATCCAAATGTCAAGCACATGTCTAACAATGCTCGGAATCAAATGATGATTTTGTCTAGATCAAAATGATCATCAGTTCTTGATTTCCATAAACTATATCGTGATCACATCTCCCAAAAGCTATACAGCACACAGGCAAGCATAGCTAGGCTATATAGCACACAGGTAAGTACAACCATACAGTGGTTACATCATCAAACAGGTTATGCAGCACACAGGAAAGCAGAGCCAAGCTACACAACACACAGGTAAGTATAGCCACACGGTAATATATCAACAACAGACTATGTAGCACACAGGTAAGCACAGCCTACTATACGGTGGTTATGCGTGCATACAGAAAGTCATAACCACCACCACCAACAACAAATCACATTGTACAGAACATGGCAATCTATGCATATTAACTTTCACATATAATATGAGAGATATAGTTACTACCTTACACCTTTCCCTTGACTAGCTAATGTGGTCTTTACTTTTGTGGCTCCGATCAGCAAATATCAAACCCTATAAATTTCAAAGTAGTCACAAATGAGTTATTACTCATTCATACTTTCTCTTAAGATTCTCAAATCAACTTTCTTATTACAAAATGCCCCTGAGGACCCGGCCCGGTATTTTTGTACTTTCCAAAAATTACAACTCAGCCCTATTTAATATACGTTTAGGTGTAAAATCCATTTTTGACCTCAAATTAAGCTAATTCTGCCTCAATTATAGTTTTGCCCTTGACAGCCTTAATTTGAGGTTTTAGGGGCAAAATCATCATTTTACAATCTGGGGCATTTCACACTTCACACTCTACATGAACCCTACAAAATTTTCCCTTCTAAACATCATGAAATTATAGCTCTAATCCCCAGTTCTCACTTTGGCTGAAAATTTGAAAATATTAGGGAAAATCATATTTTCATGATTCCAACTTATAGAACATCTTTTCCATTCATGTATTTACTTGTTTCATCATCCAATCACTAATTGGACATAATCAATGGAAATTTGGGCAGTATTTTCCCTTAGAAAATGGACATCCCAAATTTACAAAGATTGCTAAAAACAACAAATAACCAGCTAGAGAATCACCAAAACTCAGTTTTCATCAAGAATTTCAAAGTTTCATAACATACATTGATTTTCCTTCTCCTTTCTCACTTGACCGAAATTCTTCCCTCCTTTCCTTGATTTTAGTTTGTTGGATGGCTAACCCAAAGTAATATGGAGATAAAGAAGAGATTCTACAAGGTAGGGAACAAAAACATGTAGAGATTTTAGCATACTTACCTTGGTTTTTCTTCTTGGTCTCTACTCTCTCTTCTTCCTCTTCCTTTTTCCTAGCTCTCTTCTCTTTTCTTTTCTCCCTCTCACATAGCCGTCCATGGCCTCTTAAGTAGAAGGCAAAAGAGTTCTCTAGAATTAGTGTTATGTGTCCCTAAAATATTAATATTTTATTCTAAATGATCATATGTGGTAATTAAAATATACATTTTATTATATAATATTTTTATATGGCTGCACCTATCTATTCCATTTTTATTTATTCATAGAATTATAAAAATTTATTTATTTGGTCAAAATGACCATTTTTCCCTTGCAATTTTCTCATTTTCGCAATACTTATTTGAGAAAATTGTCAAAATTGCCTCCAAATTTTGAAAATTCATATCTAATTGTATAGATATCCAATTGGGGTGTTTCCAAAGTCTATGTGACCCTTATTAAGTTTAGTATTAGGGAAAAAATAACATGTAGCCAATTAGAAGCTTAATATTCCCACATTTTTTTTATTTTTGAATGTTGTCTCTGAAAAACGCTGGTTCTGCTGAGCTAATTAACTTCAAAAATTCATATCTCCTTGGGTACAACTCCAAAAATTCTATATGACCTATCAAATTAAATCATATAATTTCTAATTTTATTCTAGAAATTTTCATAATTTTTTGAGATCATTTACTAATTTAAAAATATCACACAACATAACTGCCTTACCAGGAAATACACTGGCAGCATGACCAACTTGTATACCAATTAACTTTGTTGTGTGCGAAACCTCTAGTTGCTTTGTTTTGTTACTTAATGTGCTATTAATTCACCATTTTATCCCCTTTAATACCGTTAAGGTATAAAGAAATTTTGGTGACTGAAATTTGGGGATATTACATGCAATAAGTTAGTGAAAGTAGTCATTAAGACCCAATCTTATAATAACAATATTAGGTCAGTAGGTAAATTTCTTTCCTATCAACAAACTATCCATTTAAACATGAATTTCAAGACTAGTATGACTTTATCCAAGTTCTTTAAACAAGATAATCTCTCTCAAGCATCATCTCATTCAACAAATCAACTAAGTGCTAATCAAGCACTTAGAGGCATTAAGTAAAGAATAAAATCAACACAAAATACTTCATTAAATGCTAGAAAAGAGAGAATAACAAAGTCTTAATCCATGTAGAGGTTCAAAGTACTCCTAGAAGAAAAATGCTTAGCTACTCACAATCTTAGATACATAAAATCCATGCAATAAAACTGAATCCATAGAAAGTTAACAAGAATAAGGGAAGAAAAGTGACAAAACCCAAGAAACTCCAAAATCTCTAGTGAAGTTACCACCCAAGCTCCAAAAGCTCTTCTCCAAGTGTCTCCTTGCTCCCAATTCATCCAAGATGTGTAGAATCTCTGATTTTCAGCTCAACCCTTCTATAAAAAACCATATGAATCAGTTTCAGCAAGTAAAACGCATAATTGTACTTTTCTCATTGGCTTCGGCACACTGTTGTGTGTTAAAGCATATGACACAGTAAGTTCAGATCTTGTTTACTTTGGCACATATGTCATTGGCTGAAGCATATAATATAGTAAGTTTAGATCTCTATTTGCTTTAGCACATGTATTGTTGGATGAAGCCAACAACAAAGCAGCTTCCTCCTGGCTCATAAGCATTCTTTCATCTTTGAGAGCTTGTATGACTTGTCATCTTCCAACTATAAAGAGGAGGACTTCATAATCTCTTTAACTTTAACAAATAATCGTAATTATATGCATTTAACTTATGATTTAAACTTTTATTTTGCGCTATCACATTTTCTTCTATATTCTCTTTATATGCACAATTTATACCCAAAATAAGTGAAAAGAGACAAAAATGTGCTAGAATGTTATCGATTTCTATGAGTTAACAAAACCAGCATCCCCCAGATCAGTGAATCCCTATGGGATAGCATCATATACAGTTTTGGACACCCGGAAAGCAGCAGTAGAGTATTGGTGACACCTTGAAAGTAGGTTTGAGTTAGGCCGGTCTATGGTCCGCAACCGCGACACTTTTGGGATGTTATAAAACCCGGCCTTACAAGCCAATTTCAGCCTATCTTAAAAGCACTTTTTGTAGTAGTAAACATTGCCATTTTGATGCAAAGCATTTTGTTTAGAAAACTAAAAGTACAATTACTTGATTGCTTTATTATGCACACTTACGTGCAAAGGTTGCAGCTTGCAATAAATTGGCAACTTAGGTCTTTACATTACCAAAGAGTCCAGGTAGAAATGCTATGAACAACTTATGAGGGGACATTTGGAAATAAAAAAGCAAAAGCAAGCATCCCTGTGAGGCTTTTCTTTGTTTTCTTTGGCTCTCTACTTTTCTCAAGTAAATTTTACCTCCTTCCATCCTTATGTCTTCTTCTCTCTTTGATTTTTCTTCTCATATCAGTTATTAAATTTTGCATTTTTTCTTGTTTTGCTTTTCTAGGATGTCCTCTAAAGAAACTTCAATCTCTCTTGCTAGCACAATAACAAAAGGGCACCCAAACAAGCTAAAGCAAGTCAATTGTCTACATTTTAGTGGCACCCAACAGATTTTAGATACCCTTGTCCATGAATCTAGCAAACTAATAAAATTAGGTTCATTACTACGTTTTGACTGATTTAAAATAAACCATTCTATTGCTTTTATATTTTTCCACAGCTCTAATTTCTGAAGGGTTAAGCATCTTGTTCCATTCTTTTTAATCTTTTAGATCCTCATCTTGCTTTTGAAGGCTCAATGATCTTCCATGTTCTTGAAGACTAAAGTTTTCTTTCTCCTGACATGAGCATTTAAATGTTATCTATTCTGCAAGCCTTACATTGTCGTATTTGCTATCAAATTGTCTTATATAATTTTTGTGTAAACTATAGTTCTCTAGTTGTACTTCCTTCTTGTGTATACACTACTATAGAATCATTGATATATAAAGGTTATTATCGACCATAAATCACAGTTCAAAACAGTCATATATGTGCATGCTATATATGCTCGCCACAAATAGAATACAATTTTAATATAACACACATTATATATTAACGCATGTTGAGGCAATGATATATGGATTGATGTGATAATAATTAATGAATGCGCGTAAACGACCGTCATAATATATGGTAGTGCTTGCATAATACCTAATAGTTTCACTTTAACAACCATTATATTTGTGTTAACATATATAATGATATCGTTATATATTTATAGCAATGCTAATGGCTTTATTTAAACCACACCATTACATATAGTTGAAATAAATAACGGTTGTTAGTTAACAATCATTATGTATTGAAGCTAAATTTTTTTAAAAAAAAATTGGGGGTTTTGCTTTTAATATCCCCTTACATATACATTCATATATAACAAATCAGAATGTATATTTAAAGTCATTCATATACAGGAAAATAGAACCAATCAGAATATATTTATAGTCATTGATGTACATGTATACACTATTAAAACCAAAAAGTTAAAACAAACAAATTAGTATCTATAATTTGCAGCCATTCAAAGGTATCCCTATCCCACTGATATGATGTTGCAAAGATATCACCAACTCTTTAGCTAGTTCTTCCATTTGGGACTGGCTAAACCTCGTTTAGGATGTATCAAAATATTGTGCACAAAAGAAAGCAATAGCTGGTACATATTGTAATATATAGCTGACAAAATATATATATGAATGAATTCAGCATATAATATACCATATTTGGATCAATATTTTTAGGACTGTATGTGATTATGTCCTTCACAATCTGTATCATACATTACCCACAATCGTTGCTCTTATCCTATTGCTTTGGGCACTATAAAGAAATTAAAGGAAAAATTTGTCAGTCAGTCATATATATGAACTATATTTGTGCTTCAATTTAATATTATAGTTATTGGTGAATAATATATATACCTTTGGATCCAGCTATTCAAACATGCATTTGAAGCAGCCAATGTTGAGGTTGCATGTGCTGCAGTTGAGACCATTTTGTGTGATGTAATTGTACATCACTCTAAGAAGAAACAATAAAAAATTATATATATAGCAACATGCAAACTAAACTGAAATATAAGAGAAGATGAATGTATAACTTACTGGTTGAATGTCTTCAGCATATATGGTCTCATGTATGGAACCCCACTAAGAGACTCATATTACCAAATCTTTTTACGTAATGGATTTAGTACTATTAGCATTCAATTTCCTATAAGTATAATAATAGATCACACCATCAAGACAATTACAACAATAAAAAATAATTTAAATAGATTTAATGATGTACCCAGCCTTAAATGTAAGGTACCAAGAAGTATTCCTTTTGTCTACGCCCTCCTAATGAATTCACCTCCTAGAAACCTTGCTTGAGATTGTTTTACATCTTCCTTCATGCCCTTAGCCTGGTGCTTGACATTGTTAGGGGCTAGACTTGATCTTGTCATAATGGCTACGAGAGAGGATGTAAGTATGGTACAAATGCTTGAAATGCCACAACCAACATATCAAAATACAATCAAAGTTCTAAGTAGCCAACTATTTAATCATAGTTGAAGAAATATCTCATAAAGAAGTTGACAGAGCTTGTACTTGCTATCTCCTTGTTCAAGACCTCAGAAATAAGCTATTGGCTTACAGATTCCTCTTGCTCAGGTAGGTCAAAGACCTTTATATCAAATTTGATAATTGGAAACGGCACTACTACAGAAAAAACTGTTAACGTCCTTTTTTTAGCCCTTTTAACGTCCAAAAAAAGAGGGACACCTATACCATGGACGTAAAAAAGTCAGGATACGGCGTCCTTTAAAAAAGGGACGTCTAAAGTTTTTTTTTTAAAACAAAACTTTAGACGTCCCTTTTTAAGAAAAGGGACGTCTAAAGTTGTTTTTTATTAAAAAAACTCGCTTATATTTTTCACTGCCTAACAATTATAACATACAGAAACAAGATCGAATAGTTTTTTATAAACCAAAATATCCTTACAGATTAATATTGGTGAAGGATGATAAATCAAAATGAAGATAAATCTAAATCTTAATACAACAAAATACATATACAATAATCTCAGTTTGAAACTTAGCCTATAAAAAGAAAAATTAATTATCCATACATTTTAGCCACAATAGGAAAGGGAGGATGGAGGCCAACGGCGGGAGAGGGAGGGAGGAGGAACCAACAGCACCAAAGATCAAGGAAGAACAATGGCGACGAGCTTAAACAAAGGAGGGGAAGATGGTAGATGGTGGTGGTGGAGATAGAGGAGGACGACTTTCAAAAAAAGAACAACGATAATGAAAGGGAGTAAGAGAGAGAGTTATAGTGGAAAATGAGCTTCAACAGAGTGATGTCAGTATCAATTTGACTGATATACGTTATCTTTAGACGTCCTTTTTTGAATTTGGGACGTCTAAAGTAAAAAAAAATTGACTTTAGACGTCCCTTTTTGAAAAAGGGAGTCTAAAGTCTAAAAAAAAATTTAAAAATTTTTTTTTTTACTTTAGGCGTCCCTTTTTGAAAAGGGACGCCTAAAGTCCTGACTTTAGGCGTCCCTTTTCAAAAAGGGACGCCTAAAGTCTAAAAAAAATTAAAAAATTTAATTTTTTTTACTCTAGGCGTCCCTTATTGAAAAGGGACGCCTAAAGTCCTGACTTTAGGCGTCCCTTTTTAAAAAGGGACGCCTAAAGTTACTTAATTCTTATCCATAATTACAAAAATTCCACCGTCTTTATTTTTTACTTCCCTTTTTAAAAAGGGACGTCTTTTAGGGACGTAAAATCTACATTTTGTAGTAGTGCGGGTTTGAATTTAAAAGGAAAGAACTTGTTAGCGAACTCTTAGAGGGACTTCCGAGCATATTGACCAACAAGCTTATTCTATGAGAATGACTTCTTCACTAGTACAAAATAGCATTTTTAGACCGCATTATTTAGACCGGTTATTGCGGATAAGGTCTTAAAGAAACACGCGGTGGCAATTCCGTAATTAAAAGCAATGTTTTAGACCGGTTGTCTTAAAAACCGGTCTAAAAAATCTTATTTAGACCGGTTATACAAACAACCGGTCTCAAAAACAAATTAAGACCGGTTGTTTAAATAACCGGTCTTAAAAGTCAATAATTTAAGACCGGTTATTTAAACAACCGGTCTTAAAACAAATTATTAAAATGAATAAAAAAATCAAGATATTATTAAGACCGGTTTTCTAAATAACCGGTCTTAAAAGTCAATAATTTAAGACCGATTATTTAAAAAACCGGTCTTAAAAACAAATTCTTAAAATGAATAAAAAAATCACGATATTAGTAAGACCGGTTTTCTAAATAACCGGTCTTAAATATCAATAATTTAAGACCGGTTTTCTAAATAACCGGTCTTAAAAGTAATTATTAAGACCAGTTATTTAGAAAACCGATCTGAAAAGTACTTTTAAGACCGGTTATTTAGAAAACCGGTCTTAAAAGTCTGATTTTCAAACCTAGAACCGCCGCGAAAGTTCATTTCACATTTACGTTTCACTTTCCCCTCTGTTTCCACCGCCGCGAACTACTCACTTCCAACGCAGTAGGTGATATTCCGCCGTATTCTCCTGCCACCTTTCCAATCGCCACCGCCGCTTCCACCTTCTTTCCCATATTCTGTTGTCGGCGTTTGAAACTCCCTCCAGCCTTTATCTCACTCCGGCGTGTTTTCCAGCCACTGCTACCCCTCTCCTCCTGCGCGTCAAACAGGTAAAACTCTGTTAATATAATTACTTATATGAAATTTGTGCATTAAATATTTCAAAAGTGTTTTACTCAAAACTTTCTAAACAGATTTTGATCAATATTTAAATTTTATACATACCAGTGTTCCTGTATCTGAGTTCAATTCAATCGATTCGCCAGTGGCATGCTGAAAGAAACAAAAAATTACATCAGTAGAAGTTAAATTACAAAAGCAAGAGATTGCCTACGATGATTAGCCTTGTGTTGTTTGTTATCATGATCACATGATATATGCTGATTGTTATAACAAGAAGTTTTGAATTATTTTTTGTGTGTTGAAATGAGGCATAGTACATGGCATTTATAGATGCGAGGGAGAATAACAAGAAAATCACACAATTCAGCACTCTTCTCCCTTCTTTTTTACAACAAAAGAAATCAAAATCATCAATGAGGGTGTCTAAGTCATTGTTTTGGCTTCAACTGATCTTTCTGTATCCCTTTATAATGGACAGGAAAGCTATGTAATTTGGGCATGTCTCAGGGGAAGGTAAAAACTTTATTAAAAAAATAAAGGTATAACTCTGTTCATAGAATTATTTAGTAACCATTTTTCATCATAACTGTAAATCAAAGTTACATCCTAAGACTTGCCTTAACTGACAATGCTAGTGACAAGGAAACTGGCCCTCGCAATCCTGGCCAAATGATGATTATAGCCTCTTTCCAATCCAAACCATGTCCAAAATAACTTAGAAAGGGATAAACTGCTCCAACTACTACGCATCTAGATGCTTGAACATAGGCATAGAGAAGAAAGAGGTAGGCCCATGACTTTCCTGCAACAAATACATTAGCTTGTAATGACAAAAGCTTAACCATTAAAGCATCTTAGTTGAATTATTACTATCTCTTTGATGTTAGAGTATGTAATGCAGAACCAAAAGTCAAAACTACCATCAGCAGTAACATTGGAACCACTAAGGATGCCTTCAGCGATAATGACTCCACTGCAAAATGGAAAAGGAAAAACAAAAATAACATAAAGTTATATGTAAATTTTAAACCAACCAGAATAAAAATATTTGATCAATTAATTTTAAAATAAGCTGAACAGGATCTTTTGTATCTGAAATCAGTGGATTAATATTTATTTGAGAGTCCAATTGAGAACTCACCTCAATATGAAAATTAAAGTATTACAAATATAAGCAACCATTATGGTCATGATATCAAGAGAGCTAGAGAGGGGAACCAAGACCAATTGTCTTATTGACCAGCTGGTAGTATACATGCTCATTTTAAATCCATAAATACTCCATCCTTGTCATCATTATGGTTTTCAGATCATGCACCACCAATGCACCATACGGTAAAAGTCTTTTGTTTTTTTTTGGTATTTAAAAGTTTAGGTGGGTACGATAAAAGTCTTTAAAGACGATGATTTGTCTTTGATTCCAAATACCCAATAAAACAATAATGTGGGCTCCCTTACACTCATTTTCTCCCGGGCCGATACTATCTGTTATACTCTCCCACTTCACTTGCGTAATCTCAGCAAGTCACTTAATAACTCAACAATTTGTCTTAACAGTACAATGACGGATCCGGTGCATCCTACAGCCGAGGATCAGGTACATCCTACAGCCGAGGATCAGGTGCCTCCTATAGCAGAGGATCAGATGCACCGTACTGCTCAGCACAGCGAGCCTCAGAGTGTTAATCAGGGGCAGTCATCGGGTGAGCTGAGTCACCAGCCTAGAAGGAAGGGCAGGACGGCCACACGGTTGAGGGATGTTTCCTTGAGTCGGTCTGCCGGGGAGAGGATACCGATCCAGTTCGATCAATACTGGAAACCGATCGGGCCGAATGCCAGTCGTTTTAGGAGTTTTGTCGGCCTCCTCGCACGGAATAAGCCTAGCATATTGATAGAGGAGTGGAGGAATGTCGACAAAAATGTGAAGCAGCATATTTGGGACACTATTCAGGTATAAAATTCCCTCTGTATGTTTCTTTTATCAAATTCGTTTCATTACTGTCACTAACTCCTTTCATTCATGAATAACAGCTCACCTACGACGTTCCTCAGAGTGAGATCTTGTATCACAAGACTATGACATATTGTTGTGAGCGCTGGAGGAAGTTCAAGACGAGTCTGGCGAACAATTACGTGCATATCGAGGTGCCAGCTGGTAAGCCACGTCCTACTCCTTGCAGCAAGTACTCGTACATCGATGAAGCAACATGGCAGGAGTTTTTTAGGCTTCGGACTACTCCAGAGGCTTTGGTGAGATAACTTATTTTGTACTTTATGTACTTATCTTTTGTCTTTACTGTTTGTAACCTTTTTTTTCCCATTTCCTATTCGCAGGCAAGAAGGCAAAAGGCACAAGCGAGCGGCAGGAAGAATGATTGCCCCCATACAATGTCTCGTGGGGGATACGCAAAGGCCGAGAAAGACTTGTTGGCGGCCAAACGGAGGAGATTGGAAGAAGCTTCTCAATCCGATCCTTCTGTTCTACTATCTCCACCATCTCCGATACGGCGTGAAGAGTTGTGGTTGCATGCTCGCCGGAAGAGTGGTGGATCCTATACGAGCGACCAGTCTCGTATAGTCGGTGAAAAAATTGTAAGTATCATTGTTCTTATTAACTGTTTAATAAACATTTTTCATTACTCATGTGTGTTTTTTGTATATCTCATAGGAGGAACTTCAAAAAAAGAAAGCCGAGGGAACCTTCAAGTCCGAGGGGAGGAATGACATTCTCACGGTTGCTACTGGAAAACGTGACCATCCAGGCCATGTCAGGGGAGTTGGAGGAGGGGTGGGTATAAAGGATTACTTTGGATCCTCCTCACACAGTTCCTCCTCCAACGTGGTCACGAGAGACGAATTGGAGCGTATGTTGGCCACTGCGAGGGCGGAAGCAAGGGCTGAGGCAGAAGCATCATTTAATGCACTATTGGATGCCCGGTTGAGCAAGATGAAGGACGAGGTATATGTCATGGTGAGCACAAGACAAGACACCGCTCTTGTCCACGCACAATCGCTCGATCGCCATAAGCAGAGCACCAAAGGGAGTTGTTGCAATGTGGGACAGTCATCAGAGGGTCCTGGAAAGGACGATGCTGAGCCTTGTGATTTATATGTTGAGGATCCTCTGAGACGGTTAGTTGCACGGGAGAGTGTGCACAACCTAGGATCAACTGTTCACCACCTCGAGATGACAGATGATCAGGTTAGGGTGTCAGTTGAGGAGGTTATTATCTCATACGCACCTGTCCCTATCCCTTCTGAGGAGTTCAAGATTGTGGCCGATGTCTTGGGTACTTTCATATCATGGCTGAAGAACCTTGTTTCTGTTGGAGCTGCGGATTCCCCGATCAGAGCCCCAAGTCCAGCTCCAGTCCCTCGTGAAGTTTCACAGCCTCCACCACTGAATGTGATGCAGCAAGTGATTCTGATGGCATTTGACACATCTTTCCCGACTAAACATTGGCCTATGGATTCAGTTGTTGGACCGTCAGGGGCGGCATGCTATCTTGAGAGGGATGATTTAATGTCCATGGTCGCTCCTAGACAAAATCTTACGATTGCGATTGTCCAGGTTTTTTTGATGTAAGTATCTTCTTCAATTTGAAGTAAATATTTTAAAAATTAGGCTCTGTAACCTTAATTTGTGTGCTTCCATTTTTGTAGGTACATGAATCATAGGTTGGTTTCCTCTGGGCAGAGCGCTAAATTTGGATTCATGTGCCCAGCTCATGCCACAGAGAAAGGGAACACTGCTGCCATCAGACATAGATATTTATCACAGAGGCTTAGTGAAACAGAAACTAACTGTTTCTTGGTTCCTTATGTGCATGGGTAAGAAACATCAAATTTATATTCCGAAGCATCACATATAATGCTTTATATTTGCTTAACATTCATCTCTTTTTTTCAGGGATCATTGGCAATTGGTTATTCTGTGTAAGGCTAGTTACACAGTGATCCTCCTCTGCTCCCTCCACTTCAAACCGGGGACTGACTTGAAGAAGACCATGAACTCGTAAGTTTTCTTGCTTTATTACATTTTGTGTGCAAAGTTTGGGTGCAGAATAAGTAGTCTTTGTGATTTTGATCATAGGGCTATGCGGACTTTCCTACACGCTAAGTGTGGTAGGCATGTTCGTGACTTAAAAGACCCTATATGGATCACGCCAAAGGTTAGTACATATTTGTTTTCTTTAAAATGCGTTTCATAAGCTATGCTTTTATGCTTGCTTTGATGATATCATGTTCTTTTTCAGACCCGTAGGCAACCACCGGGCTCCAACTTATGTGGTCTTTATATTTTGAGGCAGATTTACAATATTATCAGCCTAGACACAACTGACTTTACCGAGGAGGTAATATATGTATATTTCAAATATTTTGTATTACTTTATTGTTTTTAAGTTAGTAAGTTAATATTTTGTTTGGCTTCGGTGTTACACATACAGATGTTTGATCTTGCTGATCCCTTTCCTGAAGAAGATATTGATTTCATCCGTAATTGTTGTGCTGAATTCATTTATGAGCTTTTACAAGATTAGTAAGTTTTTGAATCCGATTTATGTTGTTCTAATAATACTTATGGTTTTCATATATATCTAACTTGGTTTATATCTCTGTTAGGACAAATTCTTGGATATTGGCAATACTAGTTGGCTGTTGATTCAGGCAGGGATCACTATTGTCAATTTTCCTCCACTTTTTTCATTTCTCTGTAAAGCTTACGAATTGTTTCCATATAATGAGAAATATTGTACTGTTTCTGAGAATTGAATAAGTTGATCATGTGTTATTGGTAGTCATTGGAATTGAATGTGTTTGTTTTCAATGATTTTTTTCATAATGTTCATTCTTTGATTGTTGAGAGTCGAGGATTGTGTATTGGTAGTTTCTGGAAATAAAAATGCTGTTGTCACTGCTTCTGATTGTCAATATATACATATATGCATGTGTATGTAATGTGACAGGAGGAATGTTGTTGACTATGGCTTACTGGCCTGGGCAAGATTGAAACAAATAAAACGAAAAAAAAAACAAATTTTTAAGACCGGTTCTCTTAATAACCGGTCTTAAATTAAGACCGGTTATTAATAGAACCGGTCTTAAAGTTTACTTATTTAAGACCGGTTCTCTTAATAACCGGTCTTAAATATATATTTAAGACCGGTTATTAAGAGAACCGGTCTTAAATTGTTATTTTTTTATGCTTTGTTCCTAGTTAAACTTTAAGACCGGTTGTTGAAGAACCGGTCTTAAAAATTCATATTTTAGACCGGTTTTTTAACCGGTCTAAAAAGTGTAATACTTTTTAGACCGGCTGTATCAAGACCTGATCCAGAACCGGTCTAAAATATCGTTTTTAACCGGTCTTAAAAGTGTTTTTTGTACCGGTGCTTCCCAAATTAATCAATGGGGGCATGATGCTTCCTCTTCTTGGAGTAAATGGGGGTCTCAGTCTAATTGGCTTGGATTGAGTACGGGGCTTGGACTGATTGACAATCTTGGATTGAGTAAGGGGCTTGGACTGAGTGGCAATCTTGGATTTGGTGAGCAGCTTTTTTTGAGTAGTGGACTTCTTGATCAACATGCATATTTGAAGTAGACATCAAGGCCATACAATATAGCAGCCCATAGCCCCTCCCACTATATCTATGTCTTTGGTAGCCACAAAGAGCAGATAGCTAGAGACGATGTTGGCATTAATTTGTACCTTCATATGCTTAGGAGGCATAAGATTGTTATGAATCATGTTATCATCTAATTGGTTGAAATTGCATGACACTCAGGGCTATTGGCAAAACATTTAACCACTGCCAATCCCTCAAGCATATCATGGCTTGGAAATGTGCAGCTACCTCTAGTAATTGGGTTGTCATTTCCCTTGTTGCTTTATACATTCCTCTTTCATCAACTCTTGAGTGAGAAATAAGTTTTATTGATTTTTGCTTTTAGAATAAAAATACTATTTTTTAAACAAAAAGATTTACAAGTTGACCAAAATTTTGATAAATACCACCATAAATATAATTCCTTGAAAGATCAATGTAATTTAGTTTTGAAGACGTGCTATCCAAGTAGACATTTAGTGCCATCAAATTTGTTACTCGTCATTTGTTGGCCAAAAAAAAAGTTGTTACTCATCATACTGAACTTGTCATCCATACAAAAGGAAAAGGAAAGGGAATAATTTTCCAACAGCAAGTTGCAAATGAATCCATAAACGGTTAGAATAAATTAAACTCTTACATATTGTTGTCCATTCCCGTTATCAAAGCATAGGGTATGTAAGGATTGAACTATATTAATCATAGCTAGTAAATCGTTAATTATGAAGCCCATTCACAAAACTAAGTTAATCATCTTCATGAGATATCTCTTTTAAGTCTCATAATCAATACATATAATGTCAAACCCCTTAATATCCTGATATTCGCTATATAATAAATGCGTAGTTCATATGGCATACAGAAATAGTGAAACTATACTGATAATAAGTACTTACTGATATTACAGAAAATCCTCATATAGGTTGAAAAATATATACAGAGTACAAAAGAAATAAATTCCACAACTAAAGATAATCAAATGTAACTCCTGGCTAAGACCGGACCTTCAATCACCAGTAATTATGGTTTTGCCCTTAGAGCCGCTGTCCTCTGCTGGAATATTTTTAGATGTTGAAAAAGGGTGAGATTCGAATGAATCTTAGTAGTAATATACAATCAATCATATAAAATACGATAAATAAATATGCAATGCACCATGATATGTAAAATGCTAACTCATGTTGTATGCATATTGTCCAAGGCCAAACGACTGTTTGCAACCCCAGCTAAACTCGTGTCCATGGTCAAACGATATGTTTAGACCCTGGCTTATTCGCGTGTTGTGCCACAGGCACTGTCATGTTACAGAAAATGGAATACACAACATATAAATAATCACATAGTGC
This sequence comes from Albizia julibrissin, assembly GCA_037074505.1. NCBI lineage: Eukaryota > Viridiplantae > Streptophyta > Magnoliopsida > Fabales > Fabaceae > Albizia > Albizia julibrissin. The sequence goes on along the minus strand of CM073477.1, from coordinate 53,563,119 downwards.
ATGAAAGAAAGAATTACTACCTGGGTTCTTTTTCAGTCCAACTGTTTATCCAAAACTTTTTCTTCGGCTCGGGCTTTTACCAGTTCCTATAAATTAAAATTAACAAGTAATTGGTTATTACTTGTATTACTACTATCTTTAATCATATTCTGCTGATTATCTCAGTTTCAGTGGCTTATACACTATATAATTTTGCATAGTGCAATTTTACTATTCTTCAGCAAATTGGCAGATTTTGCAGTTAACTTTGAAAAATCATAACTAATTCTAGAAAAATCAAAATTAACTGGGTCCAAAGCCTACATGAAGCTCTTGAAATATATTTTTATGGACAAATATCCAAATCTACCCAGTTTTACCATATTACTCCCAGAATTTCCCCAAATACCCTTATTCCAGATTAGTCTTCAGAAACATAGCATGACTTTGAAAATCTATATCTCCTAATATACTTGTCCAAAAATTATGTTCTACCCGTAAAATTAAATCTATGAATGTCTACTTTAAATCTGGAAAGTTTCATAATTTTTGTCAAGGTTTGATTTTCCAAACGTTCGACACAAACAATATGTTTTCCAGAAACACAGTTTGAGAGCAACTGACTTCAAAAATTCATATCTCTTAGTATACTAATCCAATTAACACAAACTATATATCAAATTAAATCTAAGACTATGTACTTCAATTTTGGAAATTTTCATAGCCATTGGAAAATATTACATAATTCAAAAATACCACGAAATCAACTACTAGAATATGGACGTCCAGGATTGCACCTGTTTCTAAACCCATCTTTCAAAAATCATAACTTCCTCTACATATATCCAAATGATGCATTCTATAACTCATTTTAAATCTTGTTATGTCTAATACCACCCTGTAAAGGTTCGTAAATAATGGATGTGATTTGGTTTGTCATAAAGCCACATGAAACTGACTGACTCTAATAAATGTCAGTTTTGATAGTCTAACTTCAAAAATTAATACCTTATTCGTTTGGACACCAAATTGAGCTCTTCTTGATTCTATTTCATACTAAACATCCTAAAATTTCCATATCAAAAAGAACCAGATGAAAACTCCATTTGTAGCCTCCGTTTAAGCTTCTAAAAGTTTCTGATAGAAACTCTGTTTTCCGGTGACCAAAACAGAGTTGATAAAACTCACATGCAACCATGATTTTGGACTCCAATCTCAAAGATTTTGACTCTACATACTCCTAAACATGTTCCTTGGATTTTGGGATGTGTTTACAGAAGAAAAGGAATCAAAAATCCCATGCAAAACGGACATAAAATTGCTGATGTTTATGACAGAAGCTGTTCAGGGAATTTCATCACTTCCAGCAGCAAAACAACCCAGAAAACAGCCACAAATCCAATGGAAATCCAAGGTTAAAGTAGAAGAAACTTACCTAAACACGTTTATGATGTTGTGTATGAGATTTGAAGCTTCTTCTTTCTTCGTCTCTCTCTTTGTTTTCTGTGTTTCTGTGTTTCTGTTTCTGTTTTTCTTTTCTGTTTTCTTCTGTTTTCTCCAGCAACTTGTTCGAATGATGAGATGAAGATGAAGTGAATGGAGATGTGATTAAGTGTTTTAAAATACATGGCAAGTGTGTGTGTACGCTGGATGAATGAGAATATGTGTGTGTGTACAACAAATGAGAGAAGAGAAGAGAAGGAGTACGTAGGTGTGTGCTTGTGTATGAACCATGTGTGTGTTGTGTTGTGTGAATGAGGAGAGAAAGAAGAGGAGTACGTGTGTGGTGCCAAATGAGGAGGAGAGTGATTAAGTGTGTGTTGGTAAGTTTTATATACACATATAGGTATATTTTTATCCTATTTATTACACACACTAAGTCCTAATTTTTCCTTTTGTCAAATTTAAGTTCCCTTAAATTTTGTAGGTTCCAAAATTGAGCTTACTATCTAGTTTCCATAAATTAATCCTTACATTAAATTTGTGGGATGTTACATATAAGGAGTAAAAAAAACCTGTTCAAATGCCAGATTCATTGAAGCCTTGGATGTCAACATTGAGTTTATAGTGTATCCAGCACCTGTGCAAACCGTAAAACCAAATCTCTCTTCCACCTTCATCATCTTCACTTCCTTGCAATATTCAAACTGCAATATTTTCAAATTCATTTAATTATAATATGATAAAAGGGATCATAACAATCTATCTTCATAATGAGATTCAAATCCACATCCTTGTAAAAATGGATTGTATTTTGCCAATAACAAAAGCAAAGTGATATAATTAATATGCTCACTCAATAAAAATACCATCATGTTTAAGGCTCATAATTAGGTAGGTAAATATGAGTTTGATTTTTTTTTTGCCAGTATGAGTTCGATAAATTAAAACATACCTTTAACGTGCCAAAAATGATTTTATCACCCCCTCGGGGGATAATGTCAATTTCAAAGGTTTAGGCACCAACCAAAGTAAGCCTTCAACAATTCCCATTACATCTTGACTGTCTGGGTTTTCCACTGTTGGCGCTTTCATATACTTCAAATCCGGCAATGGAAATGGATTATTTTCAGATACATGCTCAATTGGGAAGATCAAATCCTATAAAATAAAAAAATGAAAGCATACAAACTTAATACTGTAATGATTCAAATAGGAGTTAAAATGGCAAATGAAAGAGAAATCAAGTACCTTTGCTTTGGCGGAAGTAATAGTGATGTATTGGATGTGATCAAAGCAAGAAAGAAATTCGTTTTTTTTATCAATAATTGCCTCTTTTAAATCAGGGCATCCCTTCCACGACAATATCTCAAGTTTGTCAATTTTCAACTCATTCTTCCTTAAGGGAGTACAGTAACTTATTATCATCTCTTTCAAACAACTTAAGTTTGATATATCACCCTTCACCCACTCATCCGTTATGAGTAATTGCTCAGGATACCCTTTTTTAGCTTCTAGAATCTATTTCTTAGTTCAAGATCCCTCTTCTCTTACTAACTGGAATCAAAGAATTAGTAGATCTGTTCCGCCCAAAATGGGAATGGGCTAGGGTTATGAACTTATAATCTAGAATATGATGATCGAGTCGATTCCATGATTATAAGTTCATTCCATATAGGACCAGACCGGAATAGGGTTTTATACATTCTCATTATGAGAAGGGGTCATTCGAGTGTATCTAAATAGATACTATGTTTACATATAGATCCCTGCGTCGTTCCATTCCATTCCATTTAGGATTAGGAATAGGCGTAATCGGACCTGCTTTTTACATATCTCTCGTTATTTGGGACCCTATTCACCTCTTTGGGCTTCCTTCCAAATTCAAGTCAGTGAGAGCCATACATGCTGAGATATTTGTTGTAATTCTTCCGTTTTGAGAAGACTTAAGACTATAGCCAAAACAAGAACATGAGGAGTGAAGATGTATAGGTTATCTATATTACAGGCTTCACATATCTTCAACTCCTTGAGTTTAGGATTTTGAATCCTAAAGTTCATAGGCAAGCGGCAATAACTAATGCACAAAGTATCAGTGATCGGTACCGTTAGGTTATTCTTTTGGGACCTTTACACGATAAAGGTACATATATTTTTTGGATTCACTAGCAGGAATGTCAAATTCACGTGGGTGGAAACCCAGACCAATCCCGATACGGAATAGATTCTTTGCCTTGAAGATGATACTGTTATAGTGGGTGGTCCTTCGCAACGATGGATTTTTAGTGCTTGCAATTTTGGGCAATGTATAATAGGATCATCAATTGGAATTCTCAATCCGGTGAGGTTGAGCAAAGTCAAAAATTCTGACAAAAATATATTTACAAGGGCCTCATATCACACATTTATACAGCCTACAGATATTATTTCAAAAACTATCTCTTTACTTGTGTTCTCTATTGCAAAGTTCACCAACATACCAAAGTTAGTACAAAAGGCGGATCGGAAGGCCTATGGAGATGAAATAGTCTAAACTTTTGCAGAGAGCTATTGGTATGAGGAGAACGAAGCTGGAGAGTTAAGTACAAAAGAGAACAATCTGTGTTCCGAGTCTTCGTGAGAACAATCTGTGTTCTGAGTCTTCGTGTTATTGAAAGAAATGATAATCAAATTCAAGCACAGGAAATGAAAGCCACAAAGATTTGAAGGTTTTGGATAAAACACTACACTTAGTCACATCCTTGTAAGTCAGAAAATTCATGATGTAGTGGATGAGATGTTCAGGAAGATTTTCAAGCTCCGTCATTTTTATGGGATTTTGGTGAACTATGCTTTGGTTCTTCCCTCTATCGATCTCCTCGCAAATTCGTCAAATAAAAGTATCGTCAAACAAATCTGCACAAGGAATATAAGTAAAGCATGTGAATTGTTCGAAAATTCAACCTTCTATGAACTATTTCCTTTATTACACTTTAACCTTTACCCTCTTTTTCTTTGGAAGAACTTCAGATTCCAATTTCCCACAGTGCTAGTCCCTAAAGACTAGATTTAGGGTTTTGATTTGAATTATAAGATTATGTTTGGCCCAAAAAAAATTATAAGATTATGAGATAGGATATTTAGATTTAGATATCTTATAAATAGTTAGAGATAAAAACTTCTCTTTAATTGAATTAGGATATATTCCTTTGGAGCCACTAAGTGGAGATCCAAACTTTTTAATATAATATGAAGACAATAATCTTGGCAAAAATTAAAATAAAGGACCTAAAAAAATATGATATTTATTGGAGAGGACCATAAAAACCATGGGTATTAAAACCGAACCGGATTGATCGGTTTGATCCAAAAACCATCGAACCAATCTCCTAACCAGTCCGGTTTGACTGGGTTCAGTATTTTTTAAATTTTAAAAGTTGATTTAATTCATTTTTTTATTTTATTCAGAATTCATATTAATAACCTTGAAAATGAAATATTTAATTTCTCACAGGTCTCTCCCTAAGTTAGTTTTAGTTTAACTCTGAACTGATTCATTGATCTTTGACTCATTACTTCAACTAGTTCAATGGCCAATTCAGGTTTAATAATCTTGATAAAAACTATAATTATATAGATACAACCAAATACTATAATATAAATTTAAAAATACTAAATTGCCTCTAATCAAATCTCTAACATTTTCTCATACATTACAAATTTAAATACCAAAAAAAAACCACTACCCGTATCTTTTACTTCCAATTTTTTACTTTTTGTCATGAAGATCCATATCCATATCACGTATTAATATCAGCACTTATCCATTTATATCATGAAGTTTTTTATGTGGTTTATATTATTAGCATGATATCATTTAATAAAAAAATATTAACAACATGACATATATCAATTAAACACTCTTAACCGAAACAAAAAAAATAAAATAAAATCAACCCATATCTTATCAAAAATTTTTGGTAAGATCAAGTGACAAAAATATAATATTATGTAAATATTATCAAAATTCAAACAACCTAATATAATTATAATAATTTGATATGATCCCACTTTGAAAATCCTATATAAAGCTATCTAAAATAGAAAATTTCTAAATCAGATTGGTAAATTCTACAAATCCTGACTTAGTTAGGGATTTTAAAATGTGCATAAAATGACTTTGATCCAGTCTCCCCTCTTCTCTCCCCTTTTAAAAGAGTTTTATTACTTTATGACTTTATTGCTTTATATATCAACATTAATATATAATAAAATATAATATAATTTGCTAAATCAAATAAATTTGTTTACGTTCTATAAGGGTCATCAAGAATAATTCAAGAAAAAAAAAGGAAAGCCTAACACATGTCATGAATGTGCCGTTAATATCAATTAAACGACTAAATGATTCCGTTGAAAAATCAATTAATTTATGTTATTGATAAAAAATAAATGTGATTTTTTAAAAAAAAATTAATGTAGTTATTTTTATCAAGCAAGACAAAACAAGAAGAAGGAAAGCATAACACATATCAAATTCAGTTTGTAAAAATACCAATGGTAATAAAAGTTACTTTCACTAACCACTACAAAAAAATATCAAATTAGTGACGAAATTTAACGACGAAAAATTTTGTCACTAATTTCCGTCTCCAATTACTAATGGAATTTACTAATTAGAGATAGAAAATTCTATCACTAATTAGCGACAGAATTTTACATCCCTAATCCGTCGCTAAATATTTTTTTATATATAATTTAAATTGCCACATGTGCCACATGCCTACACCACGAGCCTCCACATGTCCCTTGTCGGCAGCCGCCTTGTGTACTAATCAGCCACCGCTACCTCACCTCCGGTAGCTACATGTCCTGGTCAACTACCATATGTCACCCTCCATCGCGTGCCACGTGTCATTCTCCAATGCGTGCCATGTGTCCAAGTCAGAAATTGATTGCATTTTGTGACCAAGTTAGGATTCAAAGCCATGACCTCTCATGCGTGTGCAAAATCTTTTTGTTTAAATGCAAAATCTAAGAAGAACCTGTGACCAAGTTAGGATTCAAAGCTAAGAAGAACCTGTGAAATTTAAATGCAAAATCTCACACACACACACACACACTTTCATTCACACATATATATATACATACATGCATACATACACATATATATATACACATATATATACATACATACATATACACATACATACATACATGATGAGATGCAGGAAACCATAATCAGGATATAAGAAATAAATTATAGGGGTGACCGAATATGATCCGGGTTATAGAAGGATCTATGCCCTCTTTCATGCATAGAATATATTACAGGGTGTCAATCCACGGACCCCTTACCTTCTTCCTTCAGATCATAACAGCACAGCCTTCCTTCGTTTCCTACTGGAGGCGTACCATAATATATATCCCTTATATAAAAATTATGATAACATGCATCTCATAATCCCATTCTAGACCGTACTCATTTTGAATCTGATAAAACTACTTCCCTAAATCTCTATAAGGAGTTTAGAACTCCATACCTTAAATGTCGAATAAACAAATGTATTCTTCTTTCCACGTAAAGGTTGCTGAAATGGAGGCTGTATTTATGAGAAAATTTTTTACAGAGGGAACTTGAGAGTAACGAGCACTCAAGAGATTACAAGATGATTCAGAAATTCAATTAAAAACTAGATGATTTGCCCAGAGGCTAACAACTCTTTAAATAGACTCGAAATCTAACTCTAGTTTACAGACTCTGATTACTTTTTCATGACTCTAGTTACTTTACATGACCTTACTCTGGTTACTTTCCATGACTCTAGTTACTTTTACATGATCTGACTAGACTCTAATTACTCTTCACATGATGTTGTTGGATAGAGATTGAGACTGCTTTCCAACTTCCTCGTTCTTTTCTTTCAGAATGAGATTCCTTTTCTGAGTGCTTTTCCTTTTCTTCTTTTCTTTTTTGTCTTCTTCTACCGACACTTTGTCCTCTTTTGTCAATTCTTCAATTTCTCTTTTTATCTTCATCAGCTTTTTATTCACCTTTCTGAGATTCTTCCTGATTTCTTTTATATTCTTCTGAATTTCTTCAAGGTCTTCAGTCATTGTTGTCTGCCATTACAGGATATTTTCATCAATCGGAATTTCTCCTTCTTTTTCTCTTTTTTCCTCTTCTTTACAATTTATACAATTATGAACAGTATACTCAGATAAATATTTACAAACTTTCTCAGCTGTTTCTTCTGAATGTTCTAGTTCATTTTTCTTAACTAACTTGTACCACTTATAGAACTTTGCATAAGTACCATTAGTAGTCTTTCCAAGAGAATAGATACAAGTAAGATTACTTGTATGATATACCCAAGGATTTTCTCCAATGCTGGTTACAATTCTGTTTATTTCTTGAAAAATTATATGATGGTCCTGTGCTCGGATATTAGAGATTCTAAATTGAAATTCATCATTATCATCTATATCCTCTTTAATTTTTGGCTCAAATTCTATGGGCTTTTTGGTTGTTCCAAGACGAATTAAATTAATTGGGTGATAAAATTGGTCTGGTGTAACTTCCGCAACAGTGGAATAACACCTTATAAAGACTTGGTGTTGCAGGACTATTTTAAAATATTTTTCTACGGCTTCTTTAAATCTTGGTGGGAAAAGTTAGATTTCTCGCATGTCCTGGGATGGATAAATGGTTTGAATTAATCCAAAACTGTACAAGGTCTTTACAATTTCTGGAGGTGTTCCTAGATAGATCATGGCTTTGTTAATGGCGTAATGGGATACATATCTAATAGTCTTATGGGTTAAGGTTAGGGTATTCAATCTTTTTACAATGGTCTTATAAAATTGATATTTCTGGGAAAGGTCAAAGACTTCTGGATTAATGGGCTTTTTAGAAGTTGAGGCATTAAAGGTAGAGGCTATTATAGTCTTATCTGGTAAATAGGTTTTATATTTTGGGCTTGGTATTGGGCTTTTTTCTTGTTGTTGGGCTTCTTTCTGTTTCTAGGCTAGCTGGTCTTTTATTATTTGGGCTAGAGGATTTTTTCCTTGGTCTTGGGTAAATGACCCTTTTTCTTGAATTTGGGTAGATGACCCAATTAGAAGTTTCTGAGTAGATGACTCAGATTGGGTAGGTGACCCAGTTACTGGTAATTCCTTGCCTTTACTCATTTTCGGCGAAGGTTCCACAATTGGTTCCTTCTTTACTCAACTTTCCAGGTCTTGAACTCTAGTAAATAATTCATTTATTGAGCTAGTAAGATTAGATACAGAATTAGATAAATTTTGTACACTATTACTTACTTGGCTTCCAAGTAAACTCATATTTACTTCGAGCATATTCATTTTCTTTACAAGATGTGTCATAAATGGATTTTCCTCTTGTACCTCATTTAGAAGAATTTGACTTACAGGGTTGTTACTCATCTTTCTTCCTGGTTCCATCTACTCAAATAATCAGCTATTAGATTATTTTTTCCTTTTATATATTCAACATCATAATCATAATAAGACATATCGCTATGCCATTTTAATAACATTTTATTACTTAATTTTCCATTCTTCATTCCATTTTTTAACCATCCTTTGACTTGAGTATTGTCGGTTCTTATTACAAACTTACAATCTACTATAAATAATTCGAATTTTCTACTTCCTTTTTTATTGCTAAAAATGCCTTCCAATTAGAATGATAATTACTCTGTGACTCATTAAACTTACCACTTGCATATCTTGTTATTCTTTCGATTCCTTTACTGTCTTCAAAATACAAAGCTACTCCCCAATAATTTTCTGAAGCTTCAGTATATATTATCCATTTTTTATTTTCTTCCAAAGGTATTGTTAGTTTTGGTAATTTATTACATAATACTTTTATTTGTTCTACAATTTTATGAGTTTCTTCATTCCATTTTCAGATTGTTTTTTCGCTAATTTAGATGTTTTTGCTGTTAATTTAGATAAATGTGGTATATAATTTCTCGCCTGGTTTACTAATCCTAAAAATAATTGTAATTCCTTTTTATTATTTATTTTTTGAAAATATTTTACTTTTTGACTTATATGATCTTGTAATTCCATTCCATCTTTTGAAATTATTTGGCCTAAAAATCCTATTCTTTCTTTTCTTAATTCTGCTTTTTTAGGAGATATATTTATTCCTTTTCGTTCTACTAATTCCATAAATTTTTCTTGATGTTCTTCATATTCTTTTTCATTTTTTGAAAATATTAATATGTCATCAATATATATTACAGCAAAATTTCTTATTGGGCTTAACAATTTAGACACATATTCTTGAAATATACTTGGGCTATTGTGAAACCCCATGGGTAACACATTCCATTCATATAATCCTTCTGAAGTACTAAAAGCTGTATATTTTTTACTTTCTTCTTCTAACTTAATCTGAAAAAATCCTGATTTACAGTCAAACTTACTAAATATAGTTTTTCCTCTTATCAAATTAAACAACAATTCCATTTTAGGTATAGGGTATCTATTTCTTATTGCTATTTCATTTAACTTAGTGTAGTTTATTACCATTCTTGATTTTCCTCTTTTTTCTTCACTATATTTTACAACTATCATTGCTGGTGATGAGTATTCAGATCTACTTTCTCTTATTAAATTAATGGGAAAATCAATAGATTCAGGACTAGTAAGCCTAGTAATTGAAGCGTCACTTTTAGGAAATGTACATAATTGGTGGAAAAGTAAAAGTGAAGAATTTAGACAACAAGTAAGAATAGTAAATGAACCATATGAAGGAAGAAAAGAATTTATAGGAAGAAGTGCTGGTGCAGATGAAAAAATAAAAATTGAAAAAGCAATATTAAGTTTACATCAAATAGAAATATGCTCTTTAGAACCAAAATATTTAGAACAATATATATGCGAGTATAAAAAATATTATTATGATGCAAGACTAGAAACAAATGAAAAACAAAAATTTTATTTAGAAATGGTCTATAGAAAACTACCAAGATTAATATCAGAAGAAATAAATGAAGAATATTATAAAGCTTTTGGAAATAGAGGAGAATTAATAGCATTTGTAGATACAATGGGATGAAGAGAATATTTTCTAAGAGAATTTTTATCTAATAAATGTAAGGAAGCATGGAGAAATACGAAATATTATAAAAGAAACAAAATGGTAATTCAATGTAATAAATATGAAACACCACATAGATGGGGATGTGAAAATGAAAAGAAAAAATATAGGAGGAAGAAACCTGGAAAATATAATAAATTTAAAAGAAAGAAATATAAATTTAAAAGATATCCAAAATATAAATATTATAATAAATATAAACCAAGAAAATATTTTAAGAAAGAAAAAAGAAGAATTAATTATAGTAAAAGACCTAAAAAAATGTAGATGTTATAATTGTGGAGAAATAGGACATATATCTACAGAATGTAAAAATCCAAGAGAAAAGAAGCAAATGAAAATTTTGGAAGAAGCTCAAAAATATAATCTAGAACCAATAGAACTGGAAATACCAATATTTAGTTTTATAGAAAATGAAGAAGTAGAAATATATAAATTAAAAGAAATCACAAAAACAGAAATAGAAGAATCAGAATCAGAAAGTGAAGAAGAAATGTATATATATATATGATGAAAGAATTAGAAGAAGGACAAACTAGTAAACAAGAAGAAGATGAAAATGATGAATATGAAGAATATAGAAATGTAAGTGAAGGATCAGTAGAAAGAAGAATGATATTTAACCCCAAAACATTTTAATAAAATAAAAGATAAGAAATTAGACATGAAAACTAATCAATTACAAGAAGAATCGTTTATAGAAATGGTAAGTAAGAAATTCAAATCTAAAAGAAATCATAAAACACATTGTGTAGTATTAGAGAAAAGACATCCATTAATAACTGATGGAAGGATAATTAGTGATATAAAAGAATATCATTAATAAGTAAAAGACTTATAGAAGAAGAAATAAAGAAAGTACCATTTAAAGATGAAGTAACAGAAGTTTATATAGCAGGAGTACAATTATTAGTAAAAGCTTATTTTAAAGAAGGAATTGATACACCCATAGAATTACTTATAACTGATGGAAGGATAATTAGTGATATAAAAGATAGTATAATAGGAATGTTGACAGGAAATTTAATATATCAAAAACTAAAATTTACATTAAATACAAACTTTGCAATATCAGTAACAGACGAACATATAGATAAAACTATAAATGTATATCATAAATTAGGAGGAATAAGATTAATGGAAGGATAAAAAAACAATAAGCATAACTGCAATGATAGGACTTGTATTCACTAACGAACATAAAATTTATAATAAGAATAAAGAAAGAATAAGTATAGAAAAACATTTTTTGCCAATATTAAAAGAATTACCTATAGACCCAATAACAATAACTCTACCAGAACAACTAAAAATCAATATAGACAGAACAAGAGAATATGAAGATTTAAGAAGATCAAGATTACAAACTAATAATCAATTAGGACAAAGATCATTAAGCTTTAATTTAAACCCGAGAAGACTAAGTTATGATAAACAACCTATAATAGAAAATAGATTAATAAGGTCAAGAAGTAACAGATTACCAGAGATACCTTTAACAACAAAATTAGAAGAAATAAAACCATCAGGAAGTAGAATAAAAACACAAAATATTATAAAAGTGAAAATTAAGAAAAATATAGGATGGATGCCTATAAAAGCTTTAATATTAGAAGAAGTAAAAGAAAGTAATATAGATATAAAATATATAGATGAAAATATAATATTAAATGAAGAAAGAAAAACAGATATAATAATAAGATTTAATCAAAGAGATATAATGGAGTTTTCAATAAAAATAGATAAGGAAATGAAAAATTTTGGATTAATATTAGGAATGGATTTTTTAGAAAAAACTAAATAATTATAGAATACAAGAAAAAAGAATAATTATTAATATAAAAAATGTAAAAATAATAATTTTGAAAGTCTTAGATGAATAATCAAAATAATCAATGGAAACCACAAGAAGAGGAATGGTATCTGGGAAATCCAGATTACATAGAAAAAGATGGAATAGTAATAAAAATAAATTATACAGATAAAAGCTTTATGAGATTTATAAAACATAAATTTGAAAAAGAAAATATGAAACAAAAAAGAAGACTAAGAGACTTATATAGACAAAATTATTTATTATGGTTGGAAGAATATATAAGTACAGTAGAAATATATGCAGAAAGAAAATATTATGCAGAAAAATTCAGAAAAATAATGGATGTATTATCAAGGGCTTAAAATGGTAGATTTATATAAAACTAAAGAACAAACAATAAAAGTACATCATAATAATAGAACATTAATAAAAAGGATAATTAAAAAATGTAGAAATTGGAATGAAAAAGATAGAAAAATTATAAAAGACATATTAAAAAATGAAAAAAGAAAAAGAATATTTGAAGGATTCAGAATAAGATATCAAGCTTATTTAAGAATAAAAGATAGAAATGACTTCATAAAATATTGGAAGAATAAACTAAATATATTAAGTCGTGAATAATAATGACCAAGTTATATTACATACTTACAAAATTTAATTATGAAAAATATAGATCAAGAAAATGTCATGCTTTAATAGACACAGGAGCAAATTTAAGTGTAGCAAAATATAATGTTTTACCACCAGTAATGTGGAAGAAAAAGAAAAAACCTTTAAGAATGGAAAGTGCAGGAAAGAAAATTCATTTAATGGAATACGAAGCTTTAAATGTTAATATTCAGATAGGAAATTATGAATTAAAACTAAAAATATTAAATCAGTTTAATGAACCATCATGTGATATAATCCTAGGACTAGACTTCATAGAACAATATTATCATATACATATGATAGAAAAAAATTTATATTAACAACACCGTATGAACATGAAGCATGGAAAATATGAATAATGGAACCTTATAGTAGGAAAGATAAAAAAATTTCAACTAAAAAATAATGAAAATGAAGTTCAATTTTTACCAAATAATAAACCAGTTTATATAAAACACATGTTAGCAACCTTAACAATAAGAAAAGTAGGAGAAGAAAATAAAAAGAAAACAATAGAACAAAGATTAGAAGAAAATTATAGTGAAAATCCTTTAATACACTGGGAAAAATCTAAACCACTAGCAAAAATAGAATTAAAAGACTATAGTAAAGAAATAAACTGTAAACCTTATCCATGGACAGAGAATGATAAAAATGAATTTATATACATACATATATGTACACATGCACACACACACACACACACACAACACATATATATATATATTATATTCTTGCAAAGAAAAATAGAAATACAAAATTTAATATATTATTGAATATTTCAATTTAGTTTTCTTATTTTATTTTATGTAAATATTCTACCTGAATTTTTATTATTAATATATTTATTTATTTATTTTATTTTATATTTGATCTTTTTGTTTGTATTTATAAAATTTTCATTTTATTTGTATAAAATATATTATTAAAAATTCAAATGTATTATATTATAATTTTAATTTCAAAAATAAATATGAATTAATAATTTTTATTTATTTATTTTAATATTATATTATAAATTTAAAATAATTTAAAAATTAAATTATTTAAAAAATTTATAATTTTGAAAAAAATCTAATTATTGAAAAAGTTAGTTATTAGTGACAGAAATTAGAAACAGAAATTAGAGACGAAATTTACATTCCGTCGCTAATTTGTCACTAATTTAGAGACGAAAAAAGTCTGCCACTAAATTCCATCGCTAATTTTTAATAACGAAATTATGGACGGAAATTAGCGATAGAATTATCCGTCACTAATTTAGTAACCGAAAAATTCTATCTCCAAATTCGATAGCTAATTTTTAATGACGGAGTTAGAGACGGATCAGTAACGGAATTTCATGATGGAATTACATTCCATTGCTAATTAGTGACGGAAAAATTTCGTCTCTAAATTTCATCGCTAATATTTAATGACGAAATTAGAGACGGATTAGTGACAAAATTGAACGATGGAATTACATTCCGTCGCTAATCCGTTCCTAATTTAGTAACGGAAAAATCCTGTCTCTAAATTTTATTACTAATTTTAGTGACGGAATTTGTGAGGGATTAGAGATGGATTAGAGATTCCATCGCTAAATGTGAGTTTTTTTAAAAAAAAATAATTTAGTTATATTTCAATTTTTAAAATTTTTCATTTGTTAATATAAATTATTAATATTAATTATTTCTTTCTAAGTGTAACTTTGATATACTTGTAAAGATACTAAATGTACTTCAAATTTCTTTTTTAGGTGAAATGTGTAATATCCCGGATTTTGGGACTAGAAGCTTGAGATTTAGCCTGGATTAAAGGGGAACACTAGACCCCTGTTTGGTAAATGTCATAGTGAGGTATAGTATTATTTTCCAAAATTCCTTTATATCATTGGATATTAAAATGAATTATATTGTTGAGCTAAAGAGCTCAGGGAATAACAAAACGAAGTGATTGGAAGTCACACACAACATACTGAAGTGGAATACAAATTATTGTTTCTATTGGTGAAATTCTCGATATGGCAATCATGTTTGTGTGGAAGATTTCAAGGGGAAAATGATGTCCAAAAATTATGAAACTTTTTAGAATGAAATTAAACTTATCAAGCTTTAATTTGATTGGTCATATAAGTCATTTAGAGTTATACACAAAGAGAAATGAATTTTTGAAATTAGCCCAGTGAAATTAATTATTTTCTGGGACAACATGCAAATATTAAACTTCTGGGAAGAGTGAGCTTCCAATTGGTTAAAATTTATATTTTTTTCTTAAAACTATACTCAATGAAGGTTGTATAGCCTTTGGAACCACCCCAATTGGACATTTGTACAATTAGATATGAATTTTCCAAGTTTAATGGAAATTCTACCAAATCAAGCATTAAACCAATGTTTAATGGAGACTATAGTTCTGTAGTTATGTGATTCTTTCCTGTGTATAGAATCATTATTAATGCTAATTATTGCTTGGGCGCTTCATATAATTATCATGTATTTAATGTTGTAAATAATATGTTGGTGTGTCAAAGGAAGAATCTCACATTGCATGGGATTGAGGGGTCCAAGTAATAACAAGTGATTTTGGGTTACTAAATGGATCAAGAGGAGGAGTAGGCTTACTTTCACGACAATGGCCCACCAGAAATATAGTTCAAATCCGGCAATTTTCCCCTTATTGTGTGTGAGTTAAACACGGTACTGGACACTCTTTATAAGAACGAAATATCCATCTAATTAATCCATCAATCTAATAACCATTATGAATTTTTAGTATTTGTAACTGACATCTTTAATTAAGATCAAATGTGTTAATAATTATGTAACTGTCCATTTAATTGTTTTTATGTGCATTAACTGATGAGTTAATTGTCATTAAATGTGTTTAAGTGTGTCCAATGTCATGACAATCCGTAGCCTATAAATGGGGCTTGAGACCGAAGGTTTGTGGATATATAGGCTCAACCCTTTGAGCAACTTCTCTTTCCTCCTCATGTGTTTTGCCTTATTGAATTCTATTACCTTCCATAGCTCAGATCACCCCTGTTTCGCAAGAAGGGTTCATTTAATCCTAGAAAGTGACGCTTCTTATCTACGGTAGTTGCAGAATAGCTTTTAAGGACAATATCCTTATACACGACTCGAATAAATTATCTTATTTGTAGATGATGCTGCTAATAGGATCTGCATGGCACTAGAGAGAACTTGGAAGATACACTGAATTGTATGATAATTTAGGAGCTACTGCCAACATTTAATTCCTTTATCTCTTGTCAGAGATGAATTTGTTAGTACAATTGTATGCTGGCATGAAGAGGATGATAATAAGGTCCACGTCTTAACTTTAGATGTTTTAGAATCTCATCGCCGCCATGGTATTGGTAAGTAAGAACTTAAAACTCAAGTTAAATTAAACTTTACTCACATGTAGTACACTATTTCAGTTCAAGAACAAATATAGGGCCTCTTTAGGTTAGCGTTAAAGAAGTACGTTTATACAAATCCAGGCAAAACTCCTCTAACATATTTACTTCGTAATTTATGAAATTCTTCAAAAAAGCAGCTTCTACCCTTAGTTCAAAAAGACACATAGTCACTTTATATTTAAAATTTTATGTTATTTAATCACAACCACTTCGAAGTAAGCTATTAATTGTGCCCATAACAATGGCCCTTATATCTTGAGACTTTCTTTCTTGCATTTACCCATCATCTCATGTTCGAGAGGAAGATTTTAAGCCCTTAAGAGGTTTGAGATCAAAAAGATAATGCATCAATTTGATTTAATTCCTTTCAAGTTAAATCTTAATAGAGTTTTTCAGTGTTTGTTGATGGCTTGTACTAATATGATTCAAGTGAATATATTGAGGGTATGCCAGAAGAATGCTAATGCAACATGTTGTTAATGTGTGCTTAGAGTAGAACATTTCAGAGGTTAATTTCCCTGGATGTGGAGGTTGAAAATGAAGGGGCCATTAAATTAAGGGATTTAAAGGTAAAGTTCTTCACTTGTAGAAGGAGAGATTTTTGAAAAGACCCTGCTAAGTAATGGACCTTAATATTGTCAGATTTTAGAATTTTTGGTTCATACATACATTATGTGTGTGTGTGTGTGTGTTATAGAATGCAATGAATTAAATGGACCAATAATATTGTGACAAAATATTTTTTAAAAAGGCCTATTTATTCTGTCATTCAATAACATTAAAAATATGGGTATAAATATGAGCAATTTAATCTAGAAAAAAAAAATAATTCTGCGTGACCAAAAATCAATATATATAAGGATCAAAAAACTTGTTCAAGTCCCTTGTCTCAGATTCATTGAAGCCTTGGATGTCTACCTTGAGTTCATAGTCTCTCCAGCACCTTGTGCGAAAACCAAATCTCTCTTCCACCTTCATCCTCTTCACTTCTTTTCCATATTCAAACTGCAATATTTTCAAATTCATTTAATTATAATATGATAAGACGCATCATAATAAGAGTGTATGTATTTATAGCTCAAGAACTTAATTAGTGAATTACACGCCCTATTTCAATTAATACTCACTTATCACTTGATATTATGCCTCCCTGACTTCACACTCAAAACGAAGAAAGGTTTATTATTCAGAGTTACTAAGGTTCTTATTGATAGAGGTCTCTATCTTGATAATGAGATTCAAATCCACACACTTATGAAATAAGGTTGTATTCTTATATATCGACCAACCCTACTTGGTGTTTATGGTAGCTAGCTTTTTAATAACAAAAGCGAAGTGATATAATTAATATGCTCACACAACAAAAATACCACATCATGTTTAAGGCTCATAATTAGGTAGGTATCTATGAGTTCGATAAATTAATACATACCTTCAAGGTGCCAATAATGATTTTGTCACGCACAGATAATGTCAATGTCAAAGGTTTAGGCACCAACCAAAGCAACCCTTCAATAATTTTCATTACATCTTCACTGTTTGGCATTCCCACTAATGTTTCAGCTTTCATATACTTCAAATCTCGCAATGGAAATGGATTATTTTGAGACACATGGTCTATTGGGAAGATCAAACCCTACAAATTAAATCAAATGAGAACATACAAACTTAATACTCTAATAAATTAAATAGTAGTTAAAATAGCATATGAAAGATAAAACAAGTACCTTTACTCTGGCGGAAGTAATAGTGATGTCTTGGATGTGATCAAAGCAGGAGAGAAATTGGTTTATTTCATCAAACCGTAAGATAGGATCTGTGTCGCAATGTGGCAAGTTAATTTTGGGACTGCATTTGGTCGATAAAATGGTCATTGGATAAACTTGCATGCTTCCATCATAGTCAAATTCGAGCAAGTTTGGTGCATCAATAATGATCTCTTTTAAATCATAACATCTCTTCAACGACAATATCTCAAGTTTGTCATTTTTCAAAACTAACTTCCTGAAGGAAATACATTCACTTATTATCAGCTCCTTCAAAGCTCCTAAGTTTGATATTATACCGTTCACCCACTCATCCGTTACGACTACTCTTTCAAAATTCAAAACAGTGAGACCCACACATGCTGAGATATTCATTGTAAGTCTTCTGTTTTGAGAAGGATTAATACTAAATCCAAAACCAAAACATAAACACTGTAGATTGGGAGTGACGAGGAATAGGTTATCTAGATTACAGACGTCCCATATCTTCAACTCCTTAAGTTTAGGATTTTGAATGCTAAAGTTCATAGGCAAGGGACAATAATTAATGTACAAGGTATCAGTGACTGGTATCGTTAAGTTATTCTTTGCGACCTTTACACGATAAAGAGACATAGATTTTATAGATTCACAAGCAGGAAGGTCAAACTCACACGGGTGGAAACCTGGGCCTCGCTCAAAACGGATTAGATTCTTTAGATTCTTTGCCTTGGGTACGTGAACACCATCTAACCTGTCACAATATTCGATATCAACCTCTTCAACAAACAAAGATGATACGGTTATAGTACGTAGTCCTTCGCATCCACTGATTTTCAGGGCTTTCAATTTTGGGCAATGTATAATAGGATCAGCAATTGGAATTCTCAATCCGGTGAGATTGAGCAGAGTCAAAAATTCCGACGAAAATATTTGAACAAGGGGATCATTTCTCACATTTATAAAGCCTACACGTATTATTTCAAAAACTATCTCTTTAATTGTGTTCTCTATTGCAAAGTTCACCAACATATCAAATGTAGGTTGATAGCAGAAAGGAAGCTCGCGCGAACGACGGAATTGAGATAGCCTAATCTTTTGCAGAGAGTTATTGGTATGAGGAGAACGAAGCTGGAGAGTTTTGTGTATATGAGAGAAAAATTGGTATTCTGGGTGTTCGTGTTGTTTAAAGAAACAAGAATCAAATTCAAGTACAGGATATGAAAGCCACAAAGATTTGAAGGCTTTGGATAAAACACTACACTTAGTCGCATCCTTGTAAGGCAGAAAATTCATGATGTAGTGGATGAGATGCTCAGGAAGATTTTCAAACTCAGTCATTTTTATGGGATTTTTATGAACTATGCTGTGGTTCTTCCTTCGATCGATCTCCTATATGTCGTTCCTGGAAAATTCACTAGATAAAAGTATCGTCAAACAAATCTGCACAAGGAATATAATTGAAGCATGTGAATTGTTCGAAACTTCAACCTATTATGAAGGTATCCTCTATCACACTTTAACCTTTTGCCCCTTTCTCGGAAAACTATCACTCCAATTCGATCATTCGATTTGAATTATGGTAAGATTATGTCTGGCCGAAAAAGTCATAATATTATCCTATAAGATATTTAGATTGAGAATATCTTATATATAATTAGAGATAAATATTAGAGATAAAATTTTTTTTTGATATAACGTGAAAATGACCTCTTTTTCTTGGCCGACAGCGTGAAAATAGAGATCTTGGGAACTTGTTATATTTTTTATTACTTAATGCTCATTATTATTCTTTATTACTTGGAATTTAAGAATTAATTTCATTTTAAATTGGGTTAA
This sequence comes from Albizia julibrissin, assembly GCA_037074505.1. Classification (NCBI taxonomy): domain Eukaryota; kingdom Viridiplantae; phylum Streptophyta; class Magnoliopsida; order Fabales; family Fabaceae; genus Albizia; species Albizia julibrissin. The sequence continues at coordinate 53,543,125 of CM073477.1, read as the reverse complement.
GGTGTCCCAGTGCCCTGAACTATTTTCTTCAATGCACCCAATGCCCTAAAATTATTTATGGTTCAATTTTACTCCTCAACTATTCAAAATGGCGCAATATCATCCAACTACAGATTCTCATACCAAAAACCTACCGTAGGTACTTTTTCTATTCCTATTTATTTAAATCCTGTTAAAATACTGAAATCTAAATTTACGTTTATATTTTTGGAAAATTATTAATGAGGTCAATAGACCTGATTAGGGATTTCTGAATCTTTCAAATGACCAAAATACCCTTATGTAGTTAAAAAAAATGAAATTGATGTAAGTTATTAGCTATTATTGAATATTGTCAAAAGACCAAAATGACTCTCTGTAGTAAGAAAATAAAATTGACGCAATTTTGATTGTGGTTTTGATTATTTGAACTTGATTTATCCTAAAAGTGAAATTCGTCTGCACCCTAAACTCAATCGTTTTGCTTTTAATCATTATGGATGAAAATAATAAAACCCCAAATCCTCCCCTTAAACCTGCGTTTGTTATGCCCATCTCCGTGAGAATTTAGTAACGGTCTGTTTGGTAGGAGGGAAATGGAGGGAAAGGGTGGAGAGGGAAAATTTTTATAAATTAAATTTTAAAAAATTGGAGACATGAGGTTATAAAATTTTAATAAAGATAAGATGTAAAATAAAAATTTTAAAAAAATTAATTAAAACTTTCCAAACCATAAAAATTTTCCCTCCCCTCCTTTCTTCTCCAAATCCCTCATACCAAACAACCCCTAAATCTTCAATTCGATGTCAAGCTTTATTTATCTCTGTCATAGTAATATTTGCTTTATTTAAAAAAAAATTCCTCTATGTTAATATTTGCTATGAAGATTTAAACTGCCTTTGATTAATATATCTTCATCATTTCATAAGGATAAGAAACGATTTATGCCGTTTTTCAAATTGTTGCACGGGATGCCTCAATAATGATTCTTATCGATATTTGAAAAACAAAATTCCGAATTTTTTTTTTTGATGATTTATTTACACATACTTTGATGGATTTGTCCAGGCAAAGTTTTCTGGTGTTCTTTTCAACATCTTTTTAATTTTTAACTATAGAGTGGAATTCTAATTATTTAACAACATTCAAAAATCCCTAATAAAGTCTCTTATCCTCACAAGGAATTTGTTAAAAATGTATTTTTCAATTTAAATTTAGGCATTATATTTCAACTATATTTAATTGGGATTCTTCTTTTATTTTACTCACCTCCTAATTTTTTGGCTCACATATTAAATAGGGAACCTGAAAAATAGAAAAATCTTTTTAAAATAGTTTTTCATTAATCTCCTAATCAGGTTAATCTTAGGGCTGTGAATTTGAAATAGGATAATTGAAAATAATAATATCTTTTCTTAAATGTTTATTTTTCAATAATAATATTTATCATTTTGAATTACAGAAATCAAATCTTTTATTCATGTGTATTACGTAGTATATTTTATTCAAACTTATCATACTTACTTTGAACTTCAAAATTCAAATTCTCTTAATTTTTTCCGAATTATTTTTAATTATAATTTTATTTTCATTTATTTATTATACTAACAAGGACAATTGTCCTCCTTTGAGATAACAATTTCTTGTTTAAATATTTATTATTTGGTATTAATATTAATATTTACATCTAATGATATAAAGACTATCTCATTTCTAATAAATTACCATCATCTGTGTCTTTTTATCTTTTAAATATATCCCAAAATATATCATCATCTTATAAACGAATGATATCTCCGTCTCTACTGCACCTGCATGTGCGACAATGTGAGTGTGAGTGTGACAGTGTGTGACCTCTCACCTCTGATATCCTCTCCTCTCTCAAGAGTTCCACTTGCAGCTCGCACGATCTCCCTCTCGTCTCCGGCCACTCTCTCCCTCTAGAGTGTCACTCTGGTCTCCAGTCTCATACTACCTTAGTCTCTCACTTACTCCCTTCCCACCATCCCCCGACCCCAATCCCCATCGCATCTCGGATCTCGCCATCTCGCTCTTGTCTCTAATCTTACCCTGTCATCTCATCCCTCGCGGGTTGCGGATCGCTCTCTCTCACTTTTGACTCTGTCACTCTTACAAGTTACTGGAAGGTGGAAGGCTGGAAGCTCGCAGCTGTCTCTCTCACTCTCGCCTCTGACTCTGTCACACTCGCAAGTGAGTTGAATTAATTAAATAAAACTAGAGTCCTTGATTTTGCAAATGCACTTTCCTGTTTTAGAGTTTAGAATTTTATTTGACAATCATCATGCTACATTGAGCTCAAGTTGCTTACTTCTTTCGTTATTATTCCTCATTTTTTATGTGACTATTTATCCTCTCTTTTGTCATATTTTGAGCTTAAATCAATAATCCATCACAAGTTGTCTGTGTCTTCCAGCTCCTACTTGCTAACTGCTTACTCGAGTTTGATCTTTTTGTTCTTTTTTAAAAAAGTTATTATCCTTACTTTTGGTCATGCGATATTTCTCCTGTTTGGATTCCTTCTGTGGCTGATATTTCTTTGTGTGTCATGCACGTTCTGTCTGGAATTCAATGAGGCATTTGGACCTTAGTTGATCTCTTAAAATTTGTTGTTCTGTTTGCTCGTGTGTAAATACACACGTGTAAAATAGATTAGGAACTTTAGAATTTTGTTAACAGATTAAGTTATTCATTTTGGTTTTTTCCATGATTCTACAGATGGAGGTCAGGAATATAATAATAAGAACGCTCCTGAAAACAGTTCTGCCTATACCACCGTTTATGTTGTTGGCAACCTTCCCCTTGATGGAAGTCAAAGTTAAAAAAACTGGAATGAGATGTTATGGTTATCTTTAACACAACAAATTATTATGTAACTCTGATCTGAGTGTCTCATTCCCTTACAGAGAAATTGTTTTAGTTAACAGGATTGGTTTGGCCCATTGTATCAAGCAATCTTTAACCATATTGTATAGGTTATATAACCTTATCTGTTTTAAAGTCCTTTAACTTGTGGACATTTTTTTGGCCTAGTTTTTAAATTTATTAGCGGCACTATATAGCATTTAGGGAAAATTTTGTTGGTAATTAAGTTTTCATCGGTAATCTGTTGGTAATTTATGATGGAATTGAAATTCGGTCAGTAATTTCTGACAGAATTAAAATTCTGTCGATAAACTAATTTACCATGTAAAATGTCGCTAGGGAATGGATTCCATCAGTAATTCATTTTTATTACTAATCTATCAGTAAATTGAAATTCCATTGGTAATAAGATGCTTTTTTATAGATTACCTATACTACAGTTGGTCACTTACGTCTAACCATTAGTTTAGGGTGAGACGTTCATGAGAACTTCAATTGGGTGTTGAAGAGCTACAAGAGGGTTTTCCAGAAGTAGTTGATATTACAATCGCATATATTGACTTACTTGCATTACTTTTGTGCGTGTGTGGTTTTTTATTTATGGTGATATAGTTCTTCTTTCTAAGATTTCATTACACTAGAGCCCTAGGTTTCAGATATTTTTTCTCCTTTCTATCTTGCGTTTTCTTTTTCCAACCATCAGCCACCGTGGAAGCACTGTGTTTCCGGCAACCTTTTCTGTTGCTTCTCAAGCCTGTTCTATCCCTGGTGGCTATGTGATCCAATTTTAATCTGTTTGTTTAGGCTTGTTCTATATGGTCACGTGAGTAACGTTTGTTGACTTGGAGTTCATTTTAGTTGTGTGCCATTGGTATATCTTTGTGGGCTTGCTCCTGTTTGGGTGTTCATGAGCTCTTTGAATTTCTATTAACTCATTTTTTTAAAGACCCTTTGCTCCTGTTTGTTACTTATTTGCTTAAGAGCATTTGTAACTTCTGCTTGATTTGATTGTTGTCTTGGTTGATTACCCTCAATGGCTGAATCTAAGACATATGATATGCTACCTATGTCTGCCAAGATTAATGATTCTAAATTAAACTAGACAAACTATAATGATTGGAACAAGACTGTTAAGGTTTATCTCTCAGAAATTGAGAAGGAAGCCTGTTGAACCCAGGATTCTCATTCTGGTGATAATGAAAAAAGTTTGATTTGGTCTAGAGCAGATGCTCGACTATTTCTACAAATCAAAAACTCTATTAAACCATAGATTATGTCTTCTGTCAGTCACTACAACATTGTGAATGAAATTATAAATTATCTTAAATTTATGTTCTCTGGTAAAGGGAATTTCATTCATATTCATAAAGTCTGTAAGGAATTCTATCACTCTTAGCAGTAGGGTCATCCCTTAAAGGATTTATTCTTGGACTTTAAGTGGTTGTATGAAGAAATGAAGGTCCTTTTGTCTCTGTAAGCGGATCATCAGACCCATATCAAGAATCTAGAGTTTCAGGCTATCCATCTTTTTAAGATGTTTTCCCACAGGTCCTTCATGCTAGTAGTTTGGCTCGTCCATCTGGCGATTTGACTACTAGTGCTCTGGCTAGACGTGGCCCCTTTGAAAACAAGAATTATGGCTCCAAATAGGGTATTAATGATCCGAATGTAAATTTTGGAAGTATTATATGCAACTATTGTAAGGAACCTAGTCACATTAAGCAGAATTATTGAAATATAGACCAAACAACAACGTGATCAGTAGCGTGGTCTTGCCCATATTGCCCAAATACCTACTCAGTTTGAATCTGGTTTGTGATACCTCATTTCCTATAGTCTCATATGAGTACAAAAGAGTAGCAAAAGTATTTGTGAAACCACGATCGGGTCCTGGGTTAAGAAATTTTGGAAAAATGTTCACAATTTCCTAAATCTATCTCAGGATTTGAACCTGGCATTGAGAAGGGTTTTTGGGAGTAATAAAAATTTTCTTAAACAATTTCACAAATATTCACTATCTCACTAAGTCTCACCGGTTTCTCTTTCCATTTTACCAGAGTATGCGAGCGATTCTCTGCTTAGTTTTCACGTTTCATACATTAGTTAAGTTTAGTTAGAGTTTGGAAGCGAAATATAGCTAAATTGTTCCGTTACTAATCTACCGGCATTATCTGTTTCACTATCGTAGCACTGTTAAGGTTATAGGCTATTCATACCATATACAGATCCAAAATACAAGAAACAAACAACTAACAAAAGATTAAAGTCTTTCACGTTCCCAGTTTCTAGTTGTCCGTATTTACCTTCGTCTTGCCCCTTGAGCTCTCTCCCGGTACTATAGATGGTTTATGAAAATGAGTGAGATTCAAAAGAATCTTAGTAGTAAATTAATGTCAATCATGCATATATATCATCACAAAGCATGTTATACAGACATCATACAGCAGAACAATCACAACAACATTCAGTGCATCATATGCAGCTCATAATGAACAACCATAGCACTAGGGATGTTAAAGGCCCCAAGGGATACCTGCGCAATAGGCCTCAGGATCTACTCGTGCATTACAGAACGTTATTAGCCCGAGCGTCCACCCGTACAATAGGCCCCGAGTGACCACTATGCATAACTAGAATGTGTTAGATATCTCATAATGAATCCACACAACACACCATACATGATATAATATATGAAAGACAAGTTACTATCTGGTTGCTTTCCTTTAGTGATTTCCAACCGTTGGTTTGAGCTCGGGTAAATTATAGTTCCTATCAAAATTGGAGTTACAAGTAACTTGTTATTACTTGCACTATTACTATCTTTAATTCTAATTATGTTGATTATCTAAAGTAGTTATCATAGTTTCTGCATAATTGAATTCTGTTCAGTGCAATTTCACTGTTTTCCAGAAACTGACAGATTTTTGGGTCAAATTTGGAACTTCATAACTAATTATAGAAAACTCTAATTTGACTGATTCCAAAGCCAAAACAAATTTCTTTCCTTATACCTTTGAGTAAAAATATTTAGGTTTGCCTAATATGCTCATATAATTTCTTTTGAATTGTTAAACGTTACTGTTTCAGATGCAATCCAGAAAACAGAACAAAACTTCACAAATTCACCATTAATTCTAGGAAACTCAATATTGAGTGGTTCTAAATTCCATGTAAATATATTTCATCCTAGTTTCATATAAAAATACCAAATTTCAGCTATCACAACCAAAAAATTCCCAAAATGTCGCCAAACGTAAACTATCCAAATCACATTCCAGAAATAGGGCAGAAGTTCACAAATTCATATATAAATCCAAAAAAATCCAATTGAGATGGTTCTAAGTCCCAATTGATACTTGTTAAGTCTAGTGTCAATGAAAAATATATCCATTAGCTATATATACACAAATTAATACATTATTTTAACTTTCTTCACATTGTTCCAGAAAATTCAAGTTTTGCATGCTCAAATTTTGAGAATGTAGAACTTCTTGCACATAAATCCAATTGATCATTATAACCTATCAAAATTAAAGGAATATGTGTCTAATTTCAAACTAGAGAGTTTCAGAATTGTTAGATACGAATTGGCCCTTGAAACATCATGTAAAGTAATGGTGCTTTAGGTAGGGCAGATCAACACTATGTATAATCTTATTTCTTAAATTCCCAAATTCATATACAAGCATCCAAAATTCATGAACACTTATATAACTACACAATTTTTCCTTCTAAAGCTAATGGAACCATCAAAATGGTCAAATTTTAACTCCTCCTACACGGAACAATACAGGGCAGATTTAAGAATTTAAAAAAAAAGTTTATTATATTGTTTTCTCGTTTTCTCATCCTTAATCACTTTCTTGCTACTCCTAATTGAATTATTAGCTATTTACACTCTTATTAGATATGATTAGAAATCATTTGAACATCAAGACCCCCCTTAGGGTTCCATCATTTAATCATCACAAATCAACGAAATCCAAGCCAAGAACAACAACAACCAAGGTACAAGGAGCAAGTTCTTGGAGTTTACCTTAGATTTCTTGTTTTTTCTCTCTCTAGGACATTTTCCCCTTCTCTCCACAGCTCTCAAACCAGCTGGAAACCCATGGTTCCAAAGGTGTAGAAGTGATTAGAAGAGACTATGGAAGGATTTGGAAGCAAAAATCACAAGATTATGCAAATTATACCTTAGATTTTGGAAGAACCCTAAGCTTTACTTGTGTTTCTTTGCACTTCACGTTCAGATTTTCCCTTTCCTCTTTGCTGATCACTTAGCACGAGAATGAGAATGAAGAATGAGGAAAAGATGATGACTTGATGAATTAATAAAGTGCCTTTACATATGGCTTCCTCTCATTGGTCCACACCATATTGTTTTATTTAATTATTTCCATTTCTCTTTTCCTTCTCATTTCTGCCAAAATGCATGAGAATTAGAGGAGTATATGTTGTTCTTGATATATCTCATAATACCATCTTGTATTTTATTGACCAAAGTCCTATGTCTTTGCTTTTTAACTTCTTTTCCAAGCTTTTAATTTCACTTGGTAATAATACTCCAATATGGACTTAATAACTACCAAGTGATTGTTTCCTCTTTTTTAATTCCCATTTAACTAAAATTATTGGGAATATTAAATAAAAATATTTATTTCCTTATTTTATGGCAAAATTACCATTTTACCCCTATGTTTTACCATTTATCGAAATGAATCACTTCTTGCTTATTCCTTTGGTCTAGTATTATTTTTGATACTTGAATAAAATCATTATTTGTGCCATCTCATGCTCACATTTTTTGTTACAATATTAGGCCTTTAAGTGGGCATTAATTGCCTCTTTGTGTTCCAAATTGGCCAAATTATGTGTAACCGACGATTGGAATATTTCCGTAAATTTATACTTGCCTTGATTCACCATTTTATTATAATAAATATCACAAATACTTACAAGGAATATTGGTGAAAGAAATGGGGTATTACATGGTTCGTCATCTGTAGGGGCCCTAGCTACAGGTACTTTGTCCTTCGGTCTTGTTACTACCTCTACAAAGTGGGTTATTGATTCTGGTGCTACATGTCGACCATATGACAGGTAATCATCATTCATTTTCATCATATGCTCCCTATGCTAACCCATTCTTCATATTCATTGCCAATGGTTTCCTTATCCGTGTACTTGGATCAGGCATTGTTCAACCAACTACATCTATTTCTCTATCTCATGTTCTTAATGTTCCTGATCTTACATTTAATCTCCTATTGCGAAGTAAACTGACTCATCATTTGAACTATTTTATCTCACTTTTTTCTGATCACTGTTTAATTTAGGATCTTTTGACAAAGTAAATTATTGGTAGAGGCTATGAATCTGGTAGGCATTACATCCTTGATCATTAGGTGCCATATTTTATTACTTGTTCTATTAGGTCATCTCCCTTTGAAGTCCATTCTCATCTTAGTCATGTATCCCACAAAAGGTTTATCCTCAATTTTTTTCTGTGTCTGCTTTAGATTATGAGTCATGTCAGTTTGCCAACCACCATCGTGTTTATTTGGCACCTTGAGTCCATAAAGAGGTTGCGTACCCCTTTGAGATAGTTCATTATGATGTTTGGGGTCTTTGTTCAGTTTTGTCTTAGACTGGTTATCGATATTTTGTCACTTTTGTTATTGATTTTTCCCGAACTACTTGGCTTTACTTAATGAAACAGTGCTTTAAATTGTTTACACATTTTTGTAATTTCTGTGTTGAAATTCAAACTTAGTTTAATACTTCAGTGAAAGTTCTTCAAAGTGATAATGTTAAAGAATATTTTTATGTCCCATTCATCGATGATATGCATAGTCATGGCATTTTTTATCAATCCTCATGTGTTAAAGACCTACTCAAAATAGTGTTGTTGAAAGAAAGAACCGTCATTTCTTAGAAACTCCCTAAGCTCTCATGTTTTACTCATGTGTCCCTAAATCCTTTTAGGTTGATATAGTGTCTACTGCTTATTTCTTTATCAATCGCATGCCTTCAGCTGTCCTTAATGGGGATGTTCCATATTTCATTATGTTTCCCACCACTAAACTATTTCATGTTGATCCAAAAAATTTTGGTAGCATCTGCTTTGTTTAAGATGTCCATCTAAGTGTTAGTAAACTTTATCCCAAATCTTTGAAGTATGTCTTTCTTGGTTATCAGTGTTACTCTCCTAATCTTCTCGTTATCTTGTATCCACTGATGTGACTTTTCATGAGTCATCTCCTTTCTTCAAGCCTTCGGTATTATCTGAGTCTCGCTTTATCATTCATCAGCCTGATAATGTCCTGGTTTATCATGTCCTTATCTTTCATGTACGGGCTGTTGTTCTAGAACCTGATGTCATCAATGGTACCGATGTTGTCAATGTTTTACCCTCATCAGTGACTGCTTCACTGATTGATTCTGTTTAAGACTCCCTGGTTCCTGCTTTTGCTTCACTAGATCCTATCACTCTTGTCCTTGATTCTATTGTTGATCCATCTGATAACATGCCCATTGCCCTCCGAAAAGGTACTCATTCTCATTGTACTCCTAAAAGACCAAACTTAATGTACATATCCTATCTTCTTCTTTATGTCCTACTAGCAAGTATCCCCTATTTCCTCTTTCCTTGTAGTTACCCTTGGGTCTATCTCCATCCCTACTACCCTCCACCACACCTTAACTCACCCTAGTTGGTGTGTAGTGATGGAAAAAGAAATGATGGCCCTTGAAAAGGCTAGTACCTAAACTCTTGTGTTTGTTGTTAAGACTAAGGCTTATGGTTCCTTAAAACGATTAAAAGCTTGACTCATTGCCAAAGGGTATGCCCAAACTTATGGGATTGATTACTTAGAAACTTTCTCCCCTATGGCTAAGCTCACTTCCATTCATATTCTTGTCTCTTTAGCTACTACTTATCATTAGGCTTTGTATCAGTTGGATGTTAAGAATGCCTTTTTGAGCCTAGGAAGTTTATATGAAGCAACCATCTGGGTTCTTTACTCAAGGAAAACCTAGGAAAGTGTGCTACCTTCGAAAGTCATTGTATGACTTTAAGCAAAGTCCCCTCGTCTGGTTCGATAGATTTCGTAATGTGATCAAGAGGTTTGGATTGAGCCAAAGTAAGTGTGATCATTCTATGTTTTACCAGTAGTCTGATGCAAGCATGATTCTTTGATGATTGTGATTACTGGGAGTAACACTCCTAGAATCTCATAACTTTAAGTTTTCCTTAACTCCCACTTAAAGAAAAAATACTTGGGATCATTAAAGTACTTTCTTGGTATTGAGGTTTTGAGAAACAAAAGGGGCATCCTTTTGACTCAGTAGAAATATGTTCCAAACCTCTTAAAGGAGACTGGAAAGCTTGTTGTTGCGCCAAGCAACATTTCCATGATACCGAGTTTGTTCCTGGATCTTAATAATAGCATGTTTGATGAGCTTCTTGATGACTTAATGAAGAAGATTGATCCAGAGAAACTGAAGCCATTTGAATCTCCTGAGAGATATAGAAGACTCATTAGGAAGTTGGATTATATGACAGTGACTCGTCCTAATATAACATTCTTATTCAATGTACTTAACCAATTTGTGACTTGGACATGTGGCACGAGATGGAGCATGACGTGCAGCAGTTGACCAGGACACAAGGTGGCCGGAGGTTAGGTGGCGATGGTAAAAAGTTATGAAACTTTCCAGAATGAAAGAAGACTTATCAAGCTTTAATTGGATAGGTCATATAAGTCATTTGGAGTTGTACACAAAGAGAAATGAATTTTTTGAAGTTAGCCCAGCGAAATTAATTATTTTCTGGGACAACATTCAAAGATTAAAATTCTGGGAAAAGTGAGCTTTCAATTGGCCAAAGTTTATATTTTTCCTTAAAACTATACTCAATAAGGGTCGCATAGCCTTTGGAATCACTCCAATTGGACATTTGTATAATTAGATATGAATTTTCGAAGTTAATGAAAAATCTGCAGAATTTGGTATTTTATGCGAAAATTCATTATTTGGGCCAATGAACTTGTGACACGTGGCAAGGCAATTTAACACCCCATTTAATCATTAAATCACCATCTTCCTCAACATTTTCACGGAGAGAAAACGGACTAGAAGAGAGAGAAGGAAATGGAGAAAGAGGAGAGAGAAAAGCTTTTCCTCTAAAACACTGCCGAAACGGCATCCTCTCTCAAAGTACCCTTCAGGAAACTTCCTCTACTCATCGAGATCTTCATTTCTACGATTTTGGATTTTCATTTGGAGGTGCTTGGCGCCGTCTCACCGGCCGGGGTGTTGCCGGAATTCCGAACCGTTTGTGGAAATGGGTAGAGGTAAGCGTAAGCTTCCTTTTTAACCGATTGATTTGTTGTTTGGATGAGTATTTTAGAAGTTGGGTACTATTTATTCTCATAAGAAAATGGTATTTTCAATGGCTAAATCATGTCGAATGAGTGTTTAAATAGCTAATCATTTGATTAGGAGTAGAAAGGAAGTGATTAAGCTAAAGAAAATAAGAAACTGACAGTTTTCTGAGAACCTTGAAATCTACCCTGTACTGTTTCGTGGAGGAGTAAGAATTTGATGATTTTGATGCTTCCATTGGCTTTAGGAGGCAAAATTGTGTAGGTATACAAGTGTTCATGATTTTTGGACGCTTGTATATGAATTGGAATTTTTGGAAATTGATGAATAAATGTTGTGTATTCCGTTTTCTGGAGGCAGTGTTATGGTGACGTGTTTTTGAGTAATCAAATGTTATCCAATGACTATGAAACTTTCCAGCCTAAAATTAGAGATATAGACCTTTAATTTGAAAGGTCCTAATGGTTAATTGGACAAGTATGCTATGAGATATGAATTGTTAAAGATATGCCCTGTTTTCTGGAAAGAATCTAAAACAGTTGGTGTTTGGAAATACTCTGGGAATGTTGTAGTGGTGGCGTTTAAAATTGAGTATTTTTATGTAAAACTAAACTTAAATGGATTCAAATATAACTTTGAACCACCTCAATTGGATTTCTATAGAATTAATTGTGATTTTTCAAAGTTTGGTGAAAAATTTGTCAGCTTTAAGTCTTATGCGAAATTTAAGACTTAATGGCACAAATGTAATTGGAATGAACTCCAAGGGTGAAAGTAAGCCTATAGGGCTAATGTGGGCTATTGGGTATTCAATTTTCATGGCTCTAATGATGTTATCACTTTCCTAGGGCCATGAAGTGATAAAGAAGGAGCAATGGTTAGCGGATCAAGGGACAAGAAGAGAAGAATATAAGTCCGAGAGGTAGTGAACTTACCTTTTCTGCATGTATGAGATATGTATGTCTTGCATTGATTATGTGACTGCTTTGCCTATTTTTGTGGAACATGTATGATTGGTTGAAGCTCTGTTATATTTGTGCAATGGCCATATGTATGTCATAACATCGAGCATGCAGCATGTCATTATGTTGGCATGAAATAGTGTAGGCAAGCATGTCATGCATTCATATATATCTGGCAGGCATAGTGGTAATGTTTGCTACTGAGATTCTCTCGAATCTCACTCCTCCTAAACAACCATTCAGACAGGTGAGCATTGGAAACGTGCTGAGATCAGAAAAGAGGTATGCACGAAGAGGACTGTTGCTAGTTGTTTGAATGTCTGTAAATATTATGTAAACCCCTGGTGGGGAAACTTTTGTATTATAATCAAGCAATATTGTATTAATATTATCAGTATATTCATGCTATTACTGTGTGCCCACTGAACTACGCATTGCTACTCTGAGTAAGATCAGTAATAAGGGATATATGAGGCGGGTCTTTACAGTGGTGGTTGACTAGGACACATGGCCGGCGGTGGGTACACATGGCAACCGCCGATGAGAGACATGTGGAGGCTCGTGGTAAGGACATGTGACAATTTAAATTATATAAAAAAATACTTTGCGACAGATTAGAGATGAAAATTTTGTCGTTAATTAGAGACGGAAAATTGTGTCTCAAATTAATGAATTCAATCACTAATTAGAGACAGAATGTTGACAGAAAATTTCCATCACAAATTAGCAACGGAATTCAAAATTCCGTCACTAATCAATTAGTAATGGTCTTTTTATCGACAGAATGTTAATATGGTTCCGTCATTAATCCATCGCTACTTTCCGTCACTAAACTGATTAGTGACAGAACTTCCGTCACTAAATTCCATCACTAATTTGATATTTTTCTGTAGTGAAAATAGAGTTGTGTCATCACACTATCTTAGGCAGGTGCAGCATTGAGAGAGAATCTGAGCAACATCACGCTTTATAAATGACAATAGAACCTGTTTTCTACTAAGGTTGTAGTCTTTTTAGATGCCAAAGTGTTTGGGTAAGCCTCTAGCATGTAATTCCCATACAATCGCATATCGAAGTATGGGAGACTTGTAACTCAGACCCTCGAAATATATAGTCATCATCAACCAAGAAATCCACATGCATGTAGAGTGTAACGACCCGCCTCATATATCCCTTATTACTGACCTTACTCAGAGTAGCAATGCGCAGTTCAGTAGGCACACAGGAATAACATGAATATACTGATAATATTAATACAATATTGCTTGATTATAATACAAAAGTTTCCCTACCAGGGGTTTACATAATATTTACAGACATTCAAACAACCAGCAACAGTCCTCTTCGTGCATACCTCTTTTCTGATCTCAGCACGTTTCCAATGCTCACCTGTCTGAATGGTTGTTTGGGAGGAGTGAGATTCGATAGAATCTCAGTAGCAAATATTACCACTATGCCTGCCAGATATATATGAATGCATGACATGCTTGCCTACACTATTTCATGCCAACATAATGACATGCTGCACGTTCGATGTTATGACATACATATGGCCATTGCACAAATATAACAGAGCTTCAACCAATCATACATGTTTCACACAAATAGGCAAAGCAGTCACATAATCAATGCAAAATATACATATCACATACATGCAGAAAAGGTAAGTTCACTACCTGGTGGACTTTATGTCCTTCTCTTCTTGTCCCTTGATCCTCCAACCATTGCTCCTTCTTTATCACTTCATGGCCCTAGGCAAGTGATAACATCATTAGAGCCATGAAAAGTGAATACCCAATAGCCCACATTAGCCCTATAGGCTTACTTTCACCCTTGGAGTTCATTCCAATTATATTTGGCCAATTTCTTACTTAAATTCGCATGGTACTCAATCTACCAGCATTTTTGACCAAACTTTGAAAATCATAATTAATTCTATAGAACTCCAATTGAGGTTTTTCAAAGCTCTATTTGAAGCCCTTTTAGTTTAGTTTTATGTAAGAATACTTTAGTATGAATATTATTGTCATAATTTTCCCAGAAATTCTGTAAACAGGCACTGTTCCAGATTTCATTCTAGAAACAGGGCACAACTTCAAAAATTCATATCTAAATACAAAACAATCCAATTGATCATTATGACCTATCAAATTAAAGGTCTATGTCTCTACTTTCAAACTGGAGAGTTTCAGAATTTTTTGATAAGAATTGGCCCTTGAAAAATCACGTACAGTAATAGTGCTTCAGACAGGGCAGATCAACACTATGTATAATCTTACTTCTTAAATTCCCAAATTCATATACAAGCATCCAAAAATCATGAACACTTGTATACCTACACAATTTCACCTTCTAAAGCTAATGGAAGCATCAAAATGGCCAAATTCCATCAGCTTCATCACGTCACAGGACAGGCATGCAATTAAGATTCTCCGAAAAAAGTTTGTTGTTTCTTCGATTTCTCTTGCCTAATCACTTCCTTGCTACTCCTAATCAAATGATTAGCTATTCACACTCATTATACATGATTTAGCCATTGAAAACACCAATTTAAACTATCAATGAATAGTACCCAACTTCCTCTATACTCATCCAAACGACAAACCAATCGGTTAAAAAGGAAGCTTACGCTTACCTCTACCCGTTTCCATAAACGGTTCGGAATTCCGGCAATACTCCGGTAAGGGAGACGGCACCAAACACCTCCAAATGAAAATCCAAAACCATAGGAATGAAGATCTCGATGAGTAGAAGAAGTTTCCTGAAGGGTACTTTGAGAGAGGATGCCGTTTCGGCAGTGTTTCGGAGAAAAGAATTTTATTTCTCTTCTTTCTCCGTATTCGTCTCTCTCTCCCTTTCTCCTTTCTCTGGTCAGTTTTCCCGTGAAATCTGAGCAAGAAGATGAGGATTTAATGGATATATGAATCAGATATTTCATCTGCCACGTGTCACAAGCTCATTGGCCCAAATATTGAATTTTCGCACAAAATACCCAAATTCTGCAGATTTTTCATTAACTTTGAAAATTCATATCTAATTGTAAAAATGTCCAATTGGAGTGATTCCAAAGGCTATGCGACCCTTATTGAGTCTAGTTTTAAGGAAAAATATAATCTTTAGCCAATTGGAAGCTCACTCTTTCCATAATTTTAATCTTTGGATGCTGTCCCAGAAAATAATTAATTTCGCTGGGCTAACTTCAAAAATTCATTTCTCTTTGTATACAACTCCAAATGACTTATATGACCTATCAAATTAAAGCTTGATAAGTCTACTTTTATTCTGGAAAGTTTCATAACTTTTTACTATCATTTACCCATCGAAAAAGGTCACACAATCACCACTGCCACACCGAGAATTTCACCAGTGGCAAAATTACTTTGTGTTCCACTTTACTATATTATGTGTGACTTCCAATCACTTCATTTTGTTATTCCCCGAGCTCTTTAGCTCACCAATATAATTTCTTTTAATATCCAATAATATAAAGAAATTTTGGGGAATTTAAACATGCCTCATAGGGACATTTGCTAAACCGGGGTCTAGCAGTCCACTTAATCCAGGCTTAATCTTATGCCTCTAGTCCCAAAATTCAGAATATTACATAGAGGGTGCCATCAACAGCCTCTCAACTTTCTACCGTTCCAAATGGGAAACATTGAAAAAGTACAAATATTGTCCTATAACTTTATAAGATATTTCAGTTTGGTTTCTTGATTTTTATAAAATATATTTTCTTTCTATAACCTAACAATCATTGTCTCAAATAATATGTTTTATAACAATTATTGTTATTTTGAAAATTAAACTTAATATATCAACATTCAATAATGTTTTATCTATATTTAAAATTTTATTGTCAACATTTTTTGTTAAAGAAATTAATATTAAAAAGACTAAAAAGATACTTTATTGAAATTTAGGCCAGGATTGAAAAGGACATATGGTGCAAAATCACATAAATAATTCTTGGAGACGGACGTGCATTGCACATATCAGTAGTGGATCATTTTAACTCTTTCCAATAAGATCATAGTTTGTGAATATATTTCCTGTTGTCCAGGTTCCGACTCAGACACTTGCTAATCCAAAATAAAGGTGGCACATGCTTAATCTATGTATGTATGTTAATGCGAGTTTGCATATGTTGATTTCTAAATTATTACTACGTCGCCGCTGTTCTCAAAACAAAATTAATTATATCGCCTAATGCAATGAATTTTAAATGGTAATTAATGCTCTTTTGGTGCGTTTTATGAGCAACATTCTTACTGATGGATGGTCCTATATATAAGAACCAATTTGTGTTTGTTTAATAATTTAATACATTTTTTAATTTTTAGCCCTAATTAATTGCATGTCTCACTTATCTCTTTTTTTTTCACTCATTCACTCTCATGTTTTTACTCATCCTCTGTCTCATTCATCATCTTAATAAATAAATATACGCTTTTAAAAATATTTCACCTGTTACACATTTATTTATTTTAAGTAATTTTGACCAATAGTTTACTTTGCCTCATTTGAGAAATTGTTGCTTATAAAAGGCAGGAGGGAGTACCTTTTCAATCATTTCAAAAGGGGAAATTATTATAACATTATAAGAGAGAAATATAATCATAAAAAAATTTACAACTGAGAAATATGCAATAACAATTTCTAATAATGGAAATGATAACATGTTCATGTTGCTCACTTGTCACTAGGACTTTTTTATGATTACATTCCTTCATTGGGATTTTATAGAAATTTCCTTATTAAAATATAAACATTTTCATCAACAAGATTTTTTTCCCCAACAAAGCAAATTAAAACATTATTAATTACATAAGGACACACTTCAGCCGAATACCCAATATAAAATGACATTTTTTTAAATTGCATAAAAATAATCTAATTATTTGATTTTATGATACATGCATATTCATAAACACTGTATATTTATTGATCAAAACCCTGATGGTAAAGATATAATAACTCTACCTTTTTCTTTCCCAAACAAATATCCATTGATTACTTGCAACTTATCGTGCATAAAATAAAATAGTAGCTAGAATGATGCTCCCTCTTGTCTATATTATAAGAAGTCTTCTAGAAGGAAATTTTGGTCCAACATATAAGAAATTGACAAGGTAATTAATTTTTCTCCCCACACTTTTAGAACTTCTAGGAGATAGTTAGGTAACAAATAAAATTAAAAATGCATATTTGAAAACAATATTCTTTGATAAGGGTAAAAATGGTAAATTCTTTCAATTTAAGATACATTAAGTGCCCGTTTGGTTCACGGAATTGGAAGTAATATAATAGAATGTAATACAATATATTGGAATGTAATGTAATGATGATTACATAATTTGTTTGGTTCGTCATCAAGGAAAGATGATGCGTATACATAAAAACGTTTGGTTGAATTACATAAAATATGAGAATAATATAACAAGTGACAAAATTATCCCATTTTACACATATAGTAATGTATATGTTAGGTTCATGATAATTTTTTTCATTTTATGCAGTGTATATGATGGATTCATAGTAATTTTTTAATATTTAATGGTGAAAATATTATACAATTGTATAAATTATATTCCACTGTTAATATTTAATATTTTTTAACAGTGGAATATAATTTTTTTGTAATTTTTAAATGAGAGAATATTTCTTAAATATTTGTATTATTAATTATTTTTTAATATTTAATGGTGGTAATTAAAATTATTTAATATTTAACCATATTTATGAGTAGGCACTTTGGTCAAATTAAAAAATTATAATGACAATAGTGTCATTTTCACTGGATTATGGGATGTCTGCATCGTCATTCATCAGTCCTTACAATGTAATCCTCATTACATCAAATGATGTAATCAGGATTACAAAATGTAATCATTTTAATATTACATAAGCCTAACCAAACACTGTAATTGTGCTATTACATCAGGACTACATGTAATCCCCTCTCATGTAATCGAACCAAACGGGCTATAAATGACTTAAATAATTCATATGAATTAGTTAATAATGTCTTATATTTTGAATCGGAGTATCATCCTACCAATAACTTTTACACGTTACTAAAATAAAAAATTGTAGCAGAGAGAAATAAGATTATACACACATACACACAGGTTCACAAGAATGTGATTATTTTCTTGATCTAGTGTCCAAAATGAGTACTCCCAACCCAAATTGGATTAGCATAGGCATGTCATAATAATAAACAAACATATAAACAAACAAAAAAATAAATAAAAAGTAAATGAGAAAAAATAAAGAGACTCAGGTCCCTCAAGCTAAGACGCCTAAATAAGCTTAATAATTTAAACAAAAATAAGTAAGATTTGTGTGATGCTGCTATCACCCATAATTCATCCGTCTGGAAGCCATTCTTCTATCTTGACACTCATTAATTCTTAAAAACCTCCTTTCTCAAGTTCAATATGCACAAAAATGAGTAAATTATTTTTTAATTATTAATTAGAATATGTTAGAACAATATACGTTTGTTCATTGAATCAGGGGAATCCCATATGCACCTAGCAGAAAAACTAGGGATTGAGATGTGAAGGGATTAATCTGCCAAGTAGTCTCAATATTTTTCCCATAGAAACCTATAAAGATAGCGCATAAAGCAAGGTATTGTCTTACAGGTTACTGTGTGTTTGTTGGTGGAAACTTGATATATTGGAGAAGTAAGAAGCAAGGTATTGTGTTAAAATCAAGTGCAGAAGCAGAATATAGAGCCATGTCACAATCAGTACAAGAGATTGTATGGGTATTTCAACTCATGAAGGAAGTTGGCGTCACCACGACATTGCCTGCAAAGTTATGGTGTGACAATAAAGCAGCACTTCATATAGCATCGAACTCTGTGTTCCATGAGCGTACAAAACATATTGAAATTGTCTGTCACTTTATTCGTGACAAGATCAAAGAGAATGTTGTATCTACAGGACATATGCGATCAGACGATCAGTTGGCAGATCTTTTGACAAAAGCCTTAAATGGGACACGAGTTGAGTATCTTTGTAACAAGTTGGGCATGATCAATATATATGCTCCAACTTGAGGGGGAGTGTTAGAACCAAAGTCCCACATTGATAGATTGAGAATGTAAGGAGGGCTCCTTGGGCTATAAAAGGAGAGCTCCTCCTCCCTTCCAAATCACCCCTTCAAATAGTCTCATTAGACATTTGTATCTTCTCCTCTCTTGTTGTATTTAACTTGTAAATTAATTTCTCATTATTAGTTTACATGGTATCAGAGCCTAGTTCTGTCTGAGTATGCTTTGTGGTTGCAGCATAGTCTGAACTTCCATATCAGAAAATAATTATTTTAGGCGGTTGCATTAGCAGTACTGTTCATCAGATACTGTTCATTTTTGGTAATGTTTGGAGACTATTCATAGGCACTATTGATCGCGCTGTTTTTGGTACTGTTCATCCGGCAGAAAATTTTCAGATTCCAGTGAGGGTACTGTTGTTAGCACTGTTCATCCCGATACTGTTCATTGTGGTACGGTCAGTGGTTTCTGCTCTGTTTCTTGGGTTTTGCTTCTGTTTGAGGGTGTTTACCCATAGTGGTTGTAGTTACATTTGGTTAAAGGATCTAGAGGTCCTCGTTTGCTCTGTGGCATTTTGGAATTTGTGATACTTCGGGATTTCATTGGAATTTTTTTTCTCTTTAGTTATTGGTTAATTCTCTATGGCTGAATCGAAGAACTCTGATATCATCAATTTTCTTGAAGCTCTTGATTCCTCTTATGAGAATGTTTGCTCTCAAATTCTGTCTAGTCAAGAGCTTCCATCTCTTAAAGATATGTTCTCAAAGGTTCTTCGTACTAATAATTTGGTTCGCCCGACTGTTGATCACAATGCAAGTACTTTTGCTAGGCATGGTTCATTTAACAACAAGAATTATAGGTCTAAACAAGGCCCTATTACTCCAAATATGTCTTCTAGCACTTTTATCTGCAATTATTGCAAGGAGCCTGGTCATAGTAAGAAAAATTGTCGTAAATTATAGAATAAAGAGCAACGTGATCAGCAACATGATGTTTCTCAGATATCTGATCATTCTGATTCTAGTCCATCATCTACAAGGGGTCTAGCTACAGGTAATTGGTTCTCTGGTCTTGCTACTACTTCCACGAAGTGGGTCATTAATTCTGGTGCTACTGACCACATGACAGGTAACCATAATTTATTTTCATCATATACTCCATATGCCAACCCATCTTCCATATGTGTCGCCAATGGTTCCCCGATCCGTGTACTTGGATCAGGTACTGTTAAACCAACCAAATCCATTTCACTACTTCTGTTCTTAATGTTTCTGATCTTACATTTAATCTTTTGTCTCCCAGTAAATTGACTCGTCATTTGAATTGCTCTATCACTCTATTTCCTGACCACTGTTTAATTCAGGATCTTTCGACAAAGCAGATTATTGGTAGGGGGTATGAATCTGGTAGACATTACATCCTTGATGATCAGGTTTCGCGTTCTGTTGCTTGTTCTAGTGGGTCGTCTCCCTTTGCTGTCCATTGTCATCTAGGTCATATGCCACTTTCCTCCTTAAAAAGGTTATATCCTCAGTTTTCTTCTGTATCTTCTTTAGATTGTGAGTCGTGTCAGTTTGTCAAACACCATCGTGTTCATTTGGCACCTCGCATCCATAAACGAGTTGCGTCCCCATTTGAGTTAATTCATTCTGATGTTTGGGGTCCTTGTTCAGTTTTGTCTCAAACTGGTTATCGATATTTTGTCACTTTTGTTGATGATTTTTCCCGCACTACTTGGCTTTACTTAATGAAACATCGTTCTAAATTGTTTACGCATTTTCACAATTTCTGTACTGAAATTCAAACTCAGTTTAATACTCCTGTGAAAATTCTTCGGAATGATAATGCAAAAGAATATTTTTCTTCCCCATTCACTGATTATATGCACAGTCATGGCATTCTTCACCAATCCTCTTATGTTGATACACCTGCTCAAAATGGTGTTGCAGAAAGAAAAAACCGTCATCTCTTAGAAACTGCTCGTGCTCTCATGTTTCACTCTTGTGTCCCTAAATCTTTTTGGGCTGATGCTGTGTCTACTGTATGTTTCCTTATTAATTGTATGCCTTCATTTGTCCTTAGTAGGGATGCTCCATATTCTGTTATGTTTCCCACCACCACTAAGCTGTTTCCTATTGATCCAAAAATTTTTTGGGTGTGTTTGCTTTGTTCGTGATGTCCGTCCAAATGTCAGTAAACTCGATCTCAAATCCTTGAAGTGTCTTTCTTGGTTATTCTCGAATTCAGAAGGGTTATCGGTGTTACTCTCCTGATCTTCGTCGTTATCTTGTGTCCACTGATGTGACTTTTCATGAGTCGTCTCTTTTCTTCAAGTCTTCAGTATTATCTGAATCTCCTTCTGTTGTTGATAAGCTTGATGATGTCCAGATTTATAATGTCCCTGTCTCACCAGTACAAGCTGCTATTCCAGAACCTGATATCATCGATGGTCTTGATGTTACCAATGCCCTGCCCTCGCCAATGACTGCTTCGCTAATGGATTATGTTCATGTCTCCCTAGTCCCTGCTCTTACTTCCCCAGATCTTAACACCCTAAATCCTGACACTCCTATCCCTGATCCAATTGACATTGATTCTACTGCTGATCCATCTGCTAACCTACCTATTACCCTCCGGAAAGGTACCCGTCCTCATTGTCCTCCCAAAAGATATGCTGAATGTACCTATCATATCTCTTCCTTTTTGTCCTACCAGCATTTGTCCCCTGCTTCCACTTCCCTTGTGGCCACCCTTGAGTCTATCTCTACCCCTACCACCCTTCACCAAGCCTTAGCCCACTCTGGTTGGCGTGCTGCAATGGAAGAAGAAATAATGGCCCTTGACAAGGCTGGTACCTGGACTCTTGTTGATCTACCTTCTGGGAAGAAGGCCATTGGATGTAAATGGGTGTTTGCAGTTAAGACTAAGGCTGATGGTTCCTTAGAACGACTGAAAGCTCGGCTTGTTGCAAAAGGTTATGCTTAAACCTATGGTATAGATTATTCCGAGACTTTCTCCCCTGTTGCTAAGCTCACTTCCGTTCATCTTCTTGTATCTCTAGCTGCTACCTATCATTGGGATTTGCATCAATTGGATGTTAAGAATGCCTTTTTGAATGGTGACCTTCTTGAGGAAGTTTATATGGAGCAACCTCCTGGTTTTGTTGCTCAGGGGGAGTATGGAAAAGTATGTTATCTTAGAAAATCATTATACGGTCTAAAACATAGTCCGCGTGCCTGGTTTGATAAATTTTGTAATGTGGTTCAGAAGTTTGGATAGAGCTAAAGTAAGAGTGATTATTCTGTGTTCTATCAGAAATCCAATGCAGGCATGATTCTTTTAGTAGTGTATGTTGATGATATTGTGATTACTGGGAGTAACACCTCTGGAATCTCAGAACTTAAAGTCTTTCTTAACTCCCACTTTCAAACAAAAGACTTAGGATCATTAAAGTAGTTTCTTGGTATTGAGGTTTTGAGAAGCAAGAAGGGCATCCTTTTGACTCAGCGGAACTATGTTCTCGATCTATTAAAGGAGACTGGAAAGCTTGGAGCTGCACCAAGCAGCGTTCCCATGATATTGAATCCATTCCTAGATCTTAATGATAGCATGTTTGATGAGCTTCCTGATTACTTAAAGAAGAAGATTGATCCAGAGAAGCTGAAGCCGTTTGCATTTCCTGAGAGATATAGAAGACTTATTGGAAAAATGAACTATCTGACAGTAACTCGTCCTGATATAACATTCTCGGTCAGTGTACTTAGTCAATTCATGGCATCCCCAACAGTGGCACAATAGGAAGCCTTAGAGCATATCTTACATTATTTGAAAAGTTCTCCAGGTCGTGGCCTTCTCTATACAGATTATGGGCATACTAAGGTCGAGTGTTTTTGTGATGCGGATTTTGCAGGATCTAAAGCCACAAGACGGTCAACTACAGGTTACTGTGTGTTTGTTGGTGGAAACTTGATATCTTAGAGAAGTAAGAAGCAAGGTATTGTGTCAAAATCAAGTACAGAAGCAGAATATAGAGCCATGTCACAATCAGTACAAGAGATTGTATGGGTATTTCAACTCATGAAGGAAGTTGGCGCCACCACGACATTGCCTGCAAAGTTATGGTGTGACAATAAAGCAACACTTCATATAGCATCGAACTCTGTGTTCCATGAACATACAAAACATATTGAAATCGACTGTCACTTTATTCATGACAAGATCAAAGAGAATGTTGTATCTACAGGACATATGCGATCAGACGGTCAGTTGGCAGATCTTTTGACAAAAGCCTTAAATGGGACACGAGTTGAGTATCTTTGTAACAAGTTGGGCATGATCAATATATATGCTCCAACTTGAGGGGGAGTGTTAGAACCAAAGTCCCACATTGATAGATTGAGAATGTAAGGAGGGCTCCTTGGGCTATAAATGGAGAGCTCCTCCTCCCTTCCAAATCACCCCTTCAAATAGTCTCATTAGACATTTGTATCTCCTCCTCTCTTATAGTATTTAACTTGTAAATTAATTTCTCATTATTAGTTTACAATAATTATGCATAATCATATTTATTTGACGATATTGGAGCCCAGAGAATAACTTATTTCAAATTTTGTTTCATTGAGTCTATATTAAAGAATTTAAAATTCATTATGAATGTGTGTGTTATGCATATGGATGAGAAATAAGTTTAGGTGTGAGTTTCCATTTTTTGAGCCAAAAAATAATGAGTATAATATTTTACTCATATTTTATTAATGACCGTCTCCAATTTGAATGCAGTCAAATTTATAATCTATAAAAAAAATTGCATATATTTAAAAGATACTATAAATATGAGTTGTTCATCTTCAGCAAATCACAGACAACATTTCTCAAGAGGTTGGCTAATATAAGTGGTATATGATTGTTCACGTGGAAAATCGTTGTTGCTTGATGAAGTTGAAAATCTGTAAGCCAAGTATGAAGGGCTAATCATACTTGTAAAAATTATATTTAAGTGAAAATTAAATGTTCCAATAGTATATAGAGCCTCTGGCATGTGAATGCAGATGAAATGAAGTGATGAAACTAACTCCATTCTTCTTCCATGATCGGCTAATGTAACTCGAATAGGGAAGATTTAAATTTTGTTGAATTTAGTCTATCTAATAATATGCCTAGAAGAGAATGCCATAAATCTGAAAAAAAAAAAGATAAATTAAAGACATGTTGTCCAAAACTCCAGAGCAAGCTAGAGGGCTAAAATTTGCTTTGTTTTTAAAAATAGTATAGTACTAAGAAAATCATTTTAAGGAGAAAAATTACTTAGGATACAAAATTTTACTAAAAATTATTTAAGGATAAAATACTACTTTTTAAATCTTTGTATTATATATATATATATATGATGAAATCAAAACATCTTTGTTACCCGTCAGAAAGGATATTTTAGTACAATATTATAGGTTCATTCAATTCATTGCATTCTAATATTGGTGTGTATCTATATGTAAATGAACCAATAGTTCTAAAACCTCCAATATTAATATTGCTTGCTGGAAGGGGGGAAAAACTCCAATACTATAGTCCACTACTTAATTAGCCGTGACTGCTATTGGGTCTTCATAAAACCTTTCCTTCTACTACAACTTTCTCTTCAAATCCCTTACCCAGAAAAGTTAAAGCTCTGTATGCCTCCTCTAGGGCACATAAACCATGTGCATGACCCTAGTCCTTCCCATCTGACGATCTCCAGTACTTGTAAAGCCATTTTTTCTATATATTTTAATGGCCACTTCATTGTCTACCTCCACATCCAAAGAAACCTCCGAAATTCGCTCCTCTGAGCACACTTTAATTATATGTTCCATTAGCATACTTCCTGCATACACCACCATATTCACATGAATCATATTAGAACCAGACTCAATGTTAATAAAATTCAACTTGAAAGCAATTAAATCATATTGATGCATTATGTTTCTCATGTCAAACCTCCTTAACAAAAGCAAGGTCCCCCGTCCTGGGCAAGGAATGGTGGGTAGGTGAAAGAAAGAAAGTCTCAAGATATATAGGCCATGGTTATGGTTGCAGTAAATAGCTTACCCCATTTTTTACATGTGGTTTACATTTATAAAAAGACACGGCGTGGTTGGGTAGATATACAGACCAAAACTTTGACGTAGATTTTATTAAAATGGTGTTGTGTACTACGTGTGAGTAAATTAAATTTAATTCACCTTTTTATTAAAATATCTTTGTTTGTCGAATTAATCATATTGATAAATAATGAAATTAAATAATTGTTCCAATACTTTCTTATAAAACCATACCTCAATCATCTGTTTTTGGAAGGACTGTATTCTCATACACAATTCAACTACCAAATGTGAATTGGATAATCTTCAGTAATTATATATATAGTTGTGTATTTTCCTTTTCGAGAGGGAAAATCCATTACTGCAGTGATTATCATATGACCCAAATCATAAGCAAATGCCTATAGGAAAAGATTTTAAGTTCTTACTTACCAATACCTTGGTGGCGATGAGATTCTCGAACACCTAAAGTCAAGATATAGACCTTTTTATCCTCGCCAAGCCGGCATACAATTGCACCGATACATTCATTACCGTGAAGAGCTGAATGAACCAAATACATGATAATTATATGAGGCGTCGAAGCAATTATTAGCATGAATAAGGATTCTAAACACATAAAAGAAGCACAGAACAATAGAACTATAGTGTACACAAAATTTACATGAGACAGTTTTGCGGCAAAATTAAAGATGAATGACAATGTATGACTTGCAGAACAGATAAACATTTGAATGCTCTCATGTCAGGAGAAAGGAAACTTCATTTTTCATTAAATATTCTATTTATATCACATTTGATTTTTTTTGTTTTGCCAACTATCACATTTGAATCAAACATATAAATAGCTTCATGATACTATTAGGCTTATTTTCAAATATGTTAATTTTAGGAAAAGAAATTAAAACCCTCAAATATGATCATAAGAAATAAAACATATATCTGTGTGTGTATTTGAAATAGATGAGTCAAACATATATGTTATGAAACACACACAAGAAATTCAGTCAGTGGTTTACTCATTTAATTTTTCTTTTTCCTTTCTGGGACGGCACAGGAAGGCTTGGAGCTTCAAAGTAGACTCTGCCATATATGGTTTTCTCCTCTGCCTATAAATTCCCACTCATCGCTAATAACCAACCACTTCCCTATCATCTTCTTCAATATTTCCCTTCTTTAGACACAAAAAAGTGATCCTTCACTAGTCTTGTTCTTCCTATTTTGTTGGATGGAAGGCTTATGACAGAGACCCACTTCATTCCACAAAAAATCCTCTCGGTGTGCATCATATTGGTCTTGTAGAAATTAAAATCAGATATTAATTATAGCACCTATATATGATTACTAGGTGTTTGATATTTTTACCCACTCATACTCGTACACATGGGTTTGTTTTCATTTCTTTCCTCTTAGCTATGTTTTGACAAGAACTCAAATGCAAGCTTAAATGCTTTTAACTGTATAATAAAAAGATAGTACACATGTACACAATATTCGAAGGACCAAAATCAAGAGATCAGAATGATAATAAAAGAAAAAAGTGATCCAATGAAAGAACTTGAGGAACATAGAAGATCATTGAGCCTTCATAAACAAGATAAGAATCTAAAGAATAAAAATAATATGAAAATTAACTCAGAAATTAATCAAAATTAGAGTACTGAACCTAGTTGTGTCAGTCTGCCAGATTCAGGGACAACCCAACTGTACTTCATATCTCTAAGCTGTCTAGAACCTTCAGGAAAAATTTCAGCGTTGAAATCCTTCAGCTTCTGTAGAAGACCATCATCTGTCACGCTAACGAGTGTGACTGAGCTCATCCTAGAAAAGCAGAATAACAGAAAAGCAAGGTTGAATGGAGGATTTGATATCAACCGGGCATATTTGTAATGGCTGGATAAAAGAAAACGCAAATAACGTTTTTCACCAGCTTTGTCATCAAGTTGATGAAACATGCTTTTTGAGTGGCTGAGGAGGAAGGGACATTTGATCCCCCGGGTTTCCAAGTTTTACCAAGTGTATTTTTTTTTTTTTTTTTGGTTTCCAAGTTTTACCAAGATTTGAAACGGACTAATAAATCATTTGAGCCTTGGGCTAAAATTATCCAAGGGTGGGGTTGGCTTTCTCTCATTTTCCATTTTTTCTTAGAATCTCATATTTACTTGAGATTAAAAAAATAAATAATGTAGATTTAATATTTCTTAAAATTATTGTTATAAATACAAATAAATGAATTTAACCTCTTAAAATTTGACATACATCCAATGTTATCAGAATCGGGCCGGTCGGGTTGGTTTGGTCGGAAACCAGCCAACCAATGGTCCAATTTGTCCAGTCCGGTAGGTGACTAGTTCAACAATAGGGTTATTTTTTTAATTTTTAATTTCTATTTAAATAACCATGGCATATGGAGGTAATTTGACCAAGATTTTAAATCCTTAATTATGAAATATAACCTGGTTTATAATTTGTTAATTTCAATTACCTAAATTAGAATTTGAGTAATTCAATTGTTTTTTATCTAGGATTTTCCCTAAATATTTTCATAATTTTATTATTGATGCTTACTTGATGGCTTTCTTATTATTGTTGTTATTGTTGTTGACATTTATTTGGTTCAAAAATTTGGGAATTTGGAAAGAAGTAAGAGTGAAAAATATCTGGAGAGATTTGTACTTAAGTAGTAAAAGAGGGGAAATTAATTTATGAATTCCTGAGAAGTTTAAAGTGACATAAATATCAAAGTTTTGATACTGATCATTTTCTATCTATTCATTCCTTGATTTAGATTTTAGAATGTGTACTAGTTCGTTCTTATACAAGTATTGTGTGGTAATTACTAATCAAAGCAGTTCTTTTGTTTCTTAAAAAATATGAAGATAAGTTGTTTCACTTTGTTTTTTAGTTTTATGGTATATGATTTGTCTGATTTTTAGTTTCATAATTCTTTTAAAGTAGGGCAATAGTTTATTAACAACAATGTTGCTCACAATTATTTGATGTCGTTTAGTTTTATAGGTTTGAACATTTTAATTTGCTAATATTTATAATTTGAACTAGAAGCTTTATAAGATTATGAGAAAATGATAGGAAAAGCCTTTAAAATTGTAAAATCATAAATCAAGTATTTCCTATAAAATGATATATGAATTGATTATTAAATATCGTCATTACCTTATCAATTTTTATTCATAAACATGATTTGATATTTTATAATTTTAAAATTATATTTCTGTCATGTTTCATAAGATTTTATTGTCTTATTTTTAGATATTTTAAAATAAAAAAATGCAACATTAAAAAATGATCTTAAACCCCGTGAGCCAGAGCTAAGCCCTCATGCCCAAGGGTAATGCTTTAAAAAATAATCATATTTTAGGTAGGTGGACTTTTTAAGCCTGACCTTTTTAAACCTGAGACTGTCAAGGGCTAGCCTTGAGGGCCAGGCCGACCCTTATGGATAGCTCTACAACCCTTCTTTTATAAAAATAATAACATATAGATAACAGATAAAATTAGATTAAAAAAACTTCAACAATTCAAATAAAAAAGTAAAATGAATTATATTAATAATATTTGAAGTTATTATTATTAGTTCAGATAAAGGAAATGTAAGAAATATCTTTATAAGTGTTTGATTCTTTTCCTTTTCAAAAGAGTTTATAAAATTGTTTTTGAAAACCACTTTTGAAAATAAATAAAAAACTTTGGATAATGTTTTCTTAAAACAAGTTTTGAGAAAACAAAAATCTGTTTGGAGGGTTGTTACTAGTTCAATACAACTTGTTTGACATAATTGTACTTAATTTCAACTTAGTTAACAAAAATTATATTTAAAAATTTATTTAATTCACTTATTTTATATAAAATTGATATTAAAATTATTTTTTATAATTACTTTAATTTATATCTTATTATGCTAATAAACTAGTTTAATAAAACAACAAATAGAATGACCAATAAATAACATAAAAATGATTTACTATTAAGAAAATAACATGGTTGAAGTTCAAATGGACATTGTTTTAAACAAAGCCTCAAAAATAATTATTGCACTGAATTTGAAATTGAAATAATTGATCTAGTTCGGTTTGGCTTGGTTCTTCTGATTGTTCCGAGTCATGGGAAAATGAAGGAAAATTCCGTGATTTGTGTTCATCGTCAACAGATCTACATTCTCCAAATCCATTTTACCTCAAATCTTCCACTCAGCAATAATCATCATGAGAAACCTGTTTCAAATCAAAAGAGTGTACCTCAACGATGCTGATTCGATGAGCAATTTGTGCAGCAAACTCCTAAATAATAGTAAACCAAGATGTTCCGCTAATCTTTACTAAGAATAATTAACAAGAAACACCTTACAGTCTGGCTTCACATGACACGCCTAAAACAACAACAACAATAACAAAGCCTTTATCTCACTAGGTGGGGTCGGCTACATGGATCGCACGACGCCATTGTGCTCTATCAAAGACCATAGATTTCGATATATTATTAATTAAAAGGTCTCTCTCAATGACCTCATTAAGCGTTCGTTTCGGTCTTCCTCGACCTCGTTTGACTGGACTCCATTCTGCTTGATCAACCCTTCTCACCGGAGCACTCAATGGCCTTCGCTGAACATGTCCAAACCATCTCAAACAATTTTCTACCATTTTTTCGTCAATAGGGGCCACTCCAACACGATCACGTATATGAGTGTTACGAATCTTGTCCTTTCTTGTATGGCCACACATCCATCTTAACATCCTTATCTCAGCTACCCCCATTTTATGTTCATGATATCCCTTTAAAACCCAACATTCACTACCATATAGCATTGCTGGTCTTATAGCAGTGTGGTAGAATTTTCCTTTTACCTTATTAGGTACCTTACGATCACAAATAACTCCCGTAGCTTTTCTCCATTTATACCATCCGGCTTGAATTCTGTGATTGATGTCTCCATCCACCTCACCATCTTGTTGTATAATTGATCCCAAATATCTAAATTTTGTCACTTGCGGGATGACTTGCCCACCCAATTTAACTTCCACTTCACTTTGACTTTGTCTCTTATCAAATTTGCAATGCATATATTCAGTTTTGCTCCTACTAAGATGAAAACCTCTCAATTCCAAAGTCTGCCTCCATATCTCAAGTTTGGAGTTAATTTCTTCCCTAGATTCAGCTAACAGCACTATATCATCCGCAAAAAGCATGCATTTAGGGATCTCCTCTTTTATAGGTTCAATTAGGACGTCTATCACTAGGTTAAACAAATAAGGACTTAAAGCTTATCCTTGATGTAGTCCAATCCTTATAGGGAAGTCCTTTGTAACACCTCCAGACGTTCTAATATTGGTTGTAACCCCCGCATACATATCTTGAATGGCTTTAATATATGCAATCCTCACCCCCTTCTTTTCCAAGGCTTTCCAAAGCACATCTCTTGACACCCGGTCATAAGCTTTCTCCAAATCAATGAAGACCATGTGTAAATATCTTCCTTTACTCCTATACTTTTTCATTATCCCCCTTAATAAATAAATCGCTTCTGTTGTAGACCTTCCTGACATGAATCCAAATTGGTTTTCAGCAACATCAGTCTCCAACCTCAACCTATATTCAATCACTTTTTCACACAATTTCATTGTATGGCTCATTAGCTTAATTCCTCTATAGTTTGCGCAATTCTGAATATCCCCTTTATTCTTATAAATAGGAACCAAAGTACTTTTCCTCCACTCATCTGGCATTTTCTTGGTTCGTAAGATCTCATTAAATAATTTTGTGAGCCACGACACACCCTCCTCGCCCAAACATTTCCAAACTTCAATTGGAATACCATCAGGTCCGACAGCTTTATTAGTTTCCATCTTCTTAAGATCTTCTTTAACCTCGCCAATTCGAATCCTGCGATAAAATGAAAAATTGAGGTCACCTTCTCGAGTTGTCAAATCTTCCAAGTCACAATGCGACCCTTCTCCACCATCATTAAACAACTTATAAAAGTAGGCTTCCCATCTATCCTTAATATCTCCATCAGTAACCAAAACTTTTCCTTCTTCATCCTTTATACACCTCACTTGGTCCAAGTCTCTTGATTTTCTCTCCTTGTTCTTTGCGATCTTGTAAATCTTACGCTCTCCTGCCTTTGTCCCTAACTCCTTATAAAACTCTTCATATGCTTTATTACGAGCTTCACTCACTGCCTTTTTAGTCTCTTTTTTAGCCATACGATATTTTTCCCAATTTTCAGCATTATTACATAAGTGTATGGCTTTAAAACAATCTTTCTTATGCTTGGTTTTCTCTTGAACAGTCTCATCCCACCACCAAGTCTCCTTATCTTGCCGACCAAGACCTTTTGATTCTACCAGAATTGCTTTAGCAACCTGTTGGACCTTTTTAGACATATTCTCCCACATGATATTAGGATTTCTTTGCAACTCCCACTCCCCCTCCTCCAAGAGAGTTCTCTTAAAAATCTCATTTTTCCCCTTTCAATTGCCACCACCTGACCCTTAGGTTTAAAACTTGCTGGCGTTTTTGTTTTACATACTTAATATTCACATCAAGGACCAGAACCCTATGTTGTGCTATCACACCATCCCCAGGGATCACTTTACAGTTAGTACAGAATCGTCTATCAGAATTCCTTACCAAGAAGAAGTCGATCTGTGACCTTACGGCTCCACTCTTGTATGTTATTAAATGCTCCTCTCGCTTCTTAAAACAAGTGTTGACAATCTTGAGATCATATGCGAGGGAGAAATCAATAATAGATTGACCTTCATTATTGAGTAACCCAAATCCAAAACCACCATGCGCTCTTGCATGAGGTCCTGCCTCCTTACCAACATGTCCATTAAGATCACCTCCAATAAAAATCTTTTCAGTTAATGGGATACTCTGAATTAGTCCCACCAAATCTTCCCAGAATTTTTCCTTAAGATGTACTTCTGCCCCTACTTGAGGGGCATACGCACTAATAATGTTAATAGTATCCTTTCCAACAATCATTCTTAAGGAAATAATTCTATCCTCAATCCTCTTAACGTCCACCACATTCTTCCTCCATTCCTTGTCAGCAATGATACCAACACCATTCCGTCCATTGACCTTTCCTGTGTACCAGAGATTAAAACCATTAATTTCTCTAGACCTTTCTCCTGACCATTTAGTTTCCTGGAGACACAGGATATTAATCTTACGATCCTTCATTACTCCCACCACCTCCCACGATTTACCGCTCAAAGTCCCAATGTTCCAAGTGCCAAATCTGATCCTGTTTTCATGAACTAGCTTCTTTAGCCGCCTCCATTCAGAAGAAAGCGGTAGCCCTTGCTCATTTAACACTACATCCGGGCGACGATGCAGCGGCCCTCGCTCACTTCTCACTGTACTCGAGCCATACAGCGCGTTACTTACAGGCAACGACCTAGCATTAGCACAATTTCTTCGTTGATCCATGTTCATAAAGATTCGACAGGGTTTTACATTGGCTGTCGGGGCCTAACACAACCCTCCTCCTTTACCCGGGCTTGGGACCGGCTATAAACATGACACGCCTAAAACAAAGACAAATTTTGATCCTAAACTAAACTAATCCAAAATATTTCCAATACATCACTGAAAATTCTATACAAATTTAACATTTAGTTTAGAGACATGAGAGCATTATCAACTGCTTGTGTGTTCTGCCAGGTTAAGAAGCAAAGTATGGTTAAGACTAGTGATAAAGTCTTGGTGCAATGGCTGGTGCCTGTACTGTTCATTGCCTTATTGGGTAGAGCTCAAGCTGATCTGATTGTAACGTGGAAACATCTGGGCAAGTCTTTGCAGCACAGTGATTAAGAAAGCCGATCTGCCATGTCTTTGCAGTTACCAGTCTCCGTTACCTGCAGCTGGAATTGACCCCAAAAATGCATTGGCAAACTCCTAAATAAAATTTAAATCAAGATCTTCCATTAATCATTTCTAAGAATAATTAACAAGGACACACCTTACAAATAGGTGCATGCAACATCATTTGTCGATTAATATATGCATTTATTATCGCCAATAAATTCATCATGAATGTATTAATCAACAATATGGAGAGTTCATATTGTAAAACAAAAACAACAAAAGAAACAATAAACAAGAGACACCATCAAACTTTTTGAACAAGAGACATTAATTCAGTCCACACCTTTATATACAAGTGGCAACACAGGTCAAGAATGATTCGCCTGCATTCGGTTAGACTACCTCTCTAGAGATAACAAATGACATAGCAATGCAAGGAAATAAGTAGCAAAGAAATAAGTTAGTAAACTTAAATTGTATAACTACCACTTGTTGGCGATGATTAGCAGAATACATAATAGGAGAATACAGAATATGAATTAAACAATACACAACGAGATATGTAGAACTAATAATAAGATTTAAGATCTACAAGTTGTAACACCTTATTTTCTAAAGCCTTTAGATTAGTTTAAATATATAATGGTTTCAAACCTGAGACCAAAACAATTTAAAGTCCTAATTTAAGACAGAGTTTAATCTTATATTTGTATATGATTTTCAAAAAATTTTTAAAATAAATATGTATGGTCTAAATTTTAATTTGTAAATTCATTATCTTTATCAGTTTCAAAATCATTTATTTAAAATACAGAGCATTTTCTATCCATAGCTCGCGTTGTGATGGTTAACTTATGGATTTCTGAATACTAATACATTATCGAAAGTCTAGCGTACGAATTACAACTTATACAGTCTGCGTCGCGAGTACTAGTACTACTATCACTACTACTACTACTTATAAATATTTTACAGTTATCCAAAATAAAATGATAACCAAACAGTCTATAATTTATTTGCCTCTTCTTCGTCCGTCTATATTACCTTCTTGCCTTTAGAGCTGGACGCCTTTGCTGTATATCATTTGTTGAAAAAGGGGTGAGATTCAAAAGAATCTCAGTAGTACACAGATCACTCATATAATATGCAAATACTAAGCATGTAAAACAAATCATCAAACAGCACAACTTACAGAAATGCAGCACATAAAAGGGCCTAACCGGTCCCTTATCACAGACTCACAGCGCTTGAGATTCACAATCTGGTTGCCCAGGGCCTCTGCCCCATACAAGGTACAGCCACGGGCTTTCTGTCTCAAACCTACCTGGCTTAAGACGCCCCCGGGTAACTCCCGGTATAACTTATACTTACGGGTCTTACCGCCTATGGACTATCTGTCCCACACATATACAGATGATATGGTACACATACATGGAATCACATATGATATAAGAGATAAGGTACTACCTGAAAGTCTTTCCAAATTTGGTTCCTGTTCTCAGTCTCTTAGGCGTCCCGGGCAAATCTCAAATCCTATAATTTATAATTTACGGACTGGCGAACTATTACTTATTCCAAAATAATTTAAGACACTTTGGTAGGTTATCATTATAGCTAATACCTTAAATCCAATAGGTATTTAATGGACTCATACCAACTCTAAGTATTTAATTTGACCCTTAGAGTCCCAATTATTTCAAAAATACCCTTACTTTTTATTTTTTCACTATTACTCAATTATGTCAGAATTTTCAATAATCTTTGAAAATTCATATCTTGGCCTAGAAATATCCAATTAAGTTGGTTCCAAATTCTATGTGTCACTTATAAAGTCTATTTTAATATAAAAATACTTTTAACTACCACATATCCATGAATAATTCCCAGTTTTAAATTTTTCTCGCACTGCCAGAAAATCTTTCCAGTTTCAATAGCTTAACTTCTAAAATTCATAACTAAATATCTAGAACTCAAAATGGTATGATTCAAAATCCTATATGATCATATTTAAATATCGTTTTAGGAAAAAATATTACCATTTAGATATTATAGCCACAAAATTTCCATAATTTTGTCAAACCCCATCTGTAACAGAAAACGTTCCAGATTCATCATCTAAATTTAAAAATTCATATCTCACCATTTATAAACCCAAATGATACATATTATATATCAAATTAAATTTAAAGATGTCTAATTTCCTTCTGAAAAATTTCATAATTTTCGGACCAGGTTTGGTTACCGAAATTTATTTTACGACCAATATGATTTCAGAGAAACTAACCGAACAACAACTCCTCTTATTTTCTAAAAATTCTAGACTTATATGTAATCATCCAAAAATCAAAACCACATGTATTCCCACATAATTTTTCGTGTAGAATTGATTGTAAACCTCAAATTTGAAAAATTCTCATTCCTTCTTTATGCACTATTTTTGCCAAAACAAAACCTCACAAGACAATAAATCATTATACTAGGTTTTTATGCTTCCCAAACTACCCAAAAATAGCCTCAAATTAACTACAAAAAGTTAAGAATATGCAAAGGGAACTCACCTATATTATGATATGGAATTGTATGTGAAATTTGTAGTCTCTTCTTCCTTCCTCCAATGACATCTATCACTCTTATGTCTCTCTCTTTCACTCACTCTCTCTTTTCTCTATATTTTTCTGTTTCACAAATT
This sequence comes from Albizia julibrissin, assembly GCA_037074505.1. Classification (NCBI taxonomy): domain Eukaryota; kingdom Viridiplantae; phylum Streptophyta; class Magnoliopsida; order Fabales; family Fabaceae; genus Albizia; species Albizia julibrissin. Next base: position 53,507,248 of record CM073477.1, on the reverse strand, counting down.
CTTCCATGCGTCTTGGCAAAGCTTAGAATGCAGAAGAAGTGTGTGAATGAAAGAGAAAAGTGAGTGGGACTAAATGGAATAAAGATATGTGAAGTGTGTGCCATGTGGTTAAGGATGGCATTTTTTAATGGATGTGTGTGTGTATACGTGAGACTTGGGAGAAGCATGGAAAGAGTGTTTTATTTTAATATAATATATAGGTATATTTTTATCCTATTAATTACACACACCGGGCCTTTATTTTTCCCTTTGTCTAATTTAAGATTCCTTAAATTTCATAGCTTTCATAATTTGGCTTACTATCTAACTCCCATAAATTAATCCTTAGCCTTTGAATAAATTTTGGGATGTTACAATTCTCCCCCCGTAAAATAAATTTCGTCCCCGAAATTTGTTATACTTCTTGAGATATAAACTCCGGGTAACATTTCTTCAGGTCCTCTTCAACTTCCCAAGTTGCTTCCCTTGGAGAAAGTCCCTTCCACACCACCTTCACGAATGGTATGCTTCGATGTCTGAGTCGTTTTTCTTGTCTGTCAATGACTTGTTCTGGCTCAGCCTCATATGTGAGATCATCTCGCATATCCACATCTTCATATTCCATAATATGTTCAGGGTCTGGTTGGTACTTCTTCAACTGTGATACATGAAACACATCGTGCAGTCTACTCAAATTTGGGGGTAAGGCTATTCGATATGCTACTGGCCCAATTCTTGCCAATATTTCAAATGGACCAATGTAACGTGAGCTAAGCTTTTTCCTTTTGATTGCCCTACCGATTCCGGTAACAGGGGATATATACCTTCAAAAATACATGATCTCCCACTTCAAACTCTAGAGATCTTCTCCTTTTATCAGCATAGCTTTTCTGTCTGCTTTGCGCTGTTAGGAGCCTCTTTTTGATAGTCCTGATTTGCTCTATGGTTTGATCTACCAGATCCGGCCCATATAGTCTTCGTTCATTCAATTTTGTCCAACATAGTGGTGATTGGCACTTTCTACCATGCAATGCTTTATAAGGAGCCATTTGAATACTAGCATGATAGCTATTATTGTAAGCGAATTCAGTGAGTGGAAGTAAATGATCCCAACTTCCCTTGTAATCCAATACACAAGCTCTTAACATACCTTCCAGCGTCTGTATGGTTCTCTCTGACTGTCCATCCGTCTGTGGATGATAGGTCGTACTGAATTTCATCTTCGTACCTAGAGCTTCATGTAGAGCTTTCCAGAATAGAGTCCAGCTTTTCAATAGAGTCTCACTTGGCTTTACAATAACATGAAAACTAGAAAACTCATCTGCAATTAGCTTTTCAAAATTAACACCTAAAGAAAAGAGACCAGCTTCTCGGTTAATATTTCACAGTCAGACACAAGACGAACCTACATATATATCTAATAGTCTTGAGCCAAAATGCGTATATAAAGCCAATCTTAAGATAAACATTGATCTACTCAAGCACAGGTGGGGTTCATTCCACAGAGTAAAAGGTCCATGTTCTCAACTTTCTACCACAAACTAGGATCTTTTCATCAGCTCACAATCCTTCCCTGCAATATCTTCCTTCCACTTGAACCTTTGACTCAGCTGCTACATATGAAACTGAATCTTCAATGCAATCCCATCACTGTTTTTCCCCTTCTTCTCAAGGAAGCCACTGTTATCATCATCATCTTGTCCTTTATTATCTCTAACCAGAAGCTGAACTGTTCCTTGCTCCTCTTCTCCAAACCATTGATCTGTGCCTGAAGATTTTCAATCTTTTTGTGCAGCAAGAAGACTATACGATCTTCCCTCGTTGACACGGGAGGTCGGCAGAGGGAGTGTGAGTGAAAAAAACAGAGAATGGCAATATGAAACAGAGTATGTTGGCTGAAGGTCGGTAGACGTGGTTGGTTGGTTGAGGGGGTAGGTGGGAGACAAAAGAGTCGGTGATGGCATACCATTTTTGACTCCTACATTATTTTTCTTATTTTATTAAATGATTTTGTAGCATAAATAGGTGCTCAATGTCATTGTAAGGAGCATCAAAGAGTAAAATAAACATTTGAGTTTGGTTTCTATACCATTTTGTACCAGAGCTTGGTTCTAGAAGGCTAAAGAGCGAGAGAGTGAGTAGTGGGTGAGAAATAAAAACGTTGAGAAATAGAGGGTGCTGAAATTTCACCTTTGGAGCGTTTTTTGAAGAAATCAACATCACCATCGTGTTCAGAAGGATGGAAAACCTCAGGAAAGTATGGGACATCGTTCGAAAACGGCCTCCACGAGAACCGCCGAAATTTTACCGAAATAGTGCTGACGGTAGCGGGAATAGTGTTTGTCGTCACCGGAAAGTCACTGGAATTCAAAGGTTGAAGAAGATGATGTCAGCCGCTACTTCATCTTGACATGTCCAGTCAGCGACAGATCAACCAACCGTTGGCTGCCATGTGTCAGACCTGCCACGTCAGCACATCCAATCAGCTGAACTTTCCAAAATTAGAATTTTGCCCTTGAATTTCGGTTAAAATTACAGTTTCTGACCTAAATCTTTCAGAAATTGTATGTTTGGCCCAAAATTTTTCCAAAATTACTTTTGCCCCAAAACTTTCTGTAATTACAGTTTTTTCGCAAAACTTTATGGAAATTACATGTTTTTCCCCAAACTTTCTGAAATTACAATTTGATCCCAAAATTGTAATTTCAAAAAGTTTGGGGCTAAAATTTTTCAAAATTACCTTTTTGACCCAAAATTTTTGCCAAAATTACATTTTTACCTTTCCTTCCCAAAAACACTAATCCTATCTCTATACCTCTCCACTATATACCTTAAGCCCAAAAAATCCAGTCAGCTGAACTTTCCAAAATTAGAATTTTGGTTAAAATTACAATTTATCACCTAAATCTTTCAAAATTCTACATTTGGCCCAAAATTTTCTCGAAATTACATTTTTACCTCAAAAGTTTCTGTAATTATGGTGCATCCCAAAAATTTGCAGAAATTACATTTTTTACCCCAAACTTTCTGAAATTACAATTTGACCCCAAAAATTGCCAAAATTACCTTTTGATCCAAAATTTTTGCCAAAATTACATTTTTACATTTCCTTCCTAAAAACACTAATCCTATCTCTATACCTTTTCACCATATACCTAATAATTGTGTACCTTAAGCCCTAACTTTACAAATATTACCCCAAAATGCCTCCAAGACACGAATACGCACGAGATTGAGATGGAAGAAATGAGACAATGGCTACAGGAACTGGAAGCTACTATAGAAATACAGCAAGCTTTGCTAGAAACTAGTAGAGAACCCCCAGAACGCGATTTGGATAGTAGTAGTTCATCATCCACTGATTGTCACCATCGTCCACGACAACCATCATTTCGCCCTAATGACATTAAGGTTGATGTACCCAAATTTGAAGGAAGGCTCCAGCCAGACGAACTCATTGATTGGCTTCAAATTGTCAAATGAGTTTTCGAATACAAGGAGATTTCTGATAAGCAGAAGGTTAAAGTTGTCGCCATTAAGCTGAAGAAACATGCTTCCATACCATATGCTAGGAAAATCTCAAGAAAAGGCGTGAAAGAGAAGGAAAAGGCAAGATCAGAACATGGGACAAGATGTAGCGAGAGCTCTCACGTAAGTTTCTCTCTAAAAATTATTATCAAGATAACTTTCTTTAATTACATAATATCTCTGAAAAGCTATATCTGTGGAAGAATATGCCAGGGAATTTGAAAAGCTCATGATGAAGTGTGATATCTAAGAGAAGGAGGAGTAAACATTAGCTCGTTATCTTGGAGGGTTAAATACCAATATTGCCCATCCAGTATAGCTCCAACAATAATGAACTTTGGATGACGTTATCTGTCTAGCCATTCGTATTGAGAAGCAGATGGCCAAAAGGCTTTCTTTTCAACCTCCTTCCTCTTTTCAGCCTTCTTCCTCTTCTGAGCCTTCTTCCTCCAGGTGTTATTCTGATAACCACAAGACACAATTCCAGCAGTCTAGCTCTTCAAGAAAGTCTCCACCAAATACTGCCAAGAAATTTAGCTCTAAGACAATCAAGTGCTTCAAATGCCAAGGGTTCGGTCATATCACTTCAGAGTGTCCTAACCGCAGAGTTATTACCATTATTGAAAGGGAAGCTTCTGCATTATCTGAAGAAGAAGAGAAGCCCATGCCTGATAAAGAGCCAGTGTTTGATGAGGAACCAATTTTTGAAGAAGTCATTCCTTCTAGTCATGGTGAAATGCTTGTGATTAGAAGAAGCTTGCATACAGCAACAGTAAAGGAAGAGCCTTGGCTACATCACAATATTTTCCATACCCGTTGCACTTCTCAAGGAAAAGTATGTGACATCATCATTGACAACGGAAGCTATAAAAATGTAGTCTCTAACTACATGGTAGAAAAGTTACAACTGCCAACTTTTAACTATCTGTGCCCTTACAAGCTTCAATATCTTAACGAAGGAGATGATGTAAAAGTTTCTAAATGATGCCTTGTTGACTTTTCTATTGGTAAAAGGTATCATGATAAAGCTTGGTGTGATGTTGTTCCTATAGATGTCTATCATCTTCTTTCGGGGATGCCTTAGCAATATAATCTTTACTCTTTGTATGATGGTTGCACAAACACATATTCCTTCCAAAAGGATGGTGAGAAAATTCAGCTCCCACCCCTACCACCTAATAAATTCAAGCCACTGTGTCTCTAGTCAAGAAGTCACAATTAAAGATGACGAAATCCGATGTTAAGTTCTATTCTGGTGCTTGATACGAATAGCAAGTCCACCACACCGCTGGGAGTTATGCCCTTACTGTCTAAATTTTCAGCTAAAGAGATACCATTTGGGTTGCTACTTGACAAGCAATATTACAGCACAGATATAGACCAACGGGCTAAAGAAATTAAGAAATTACATGAGTAGGTCTGTGATCGAATTCAAAAACAGAAACCTAAGTCATAAAGGCATAAACATCGAAAGCAACGAATCTTTAATGTAGGAGATTTAGTTTGGATTCATTTGCTATTAATTCACCATTTTATCCCCTTTAATACCGTTAAGGTATAAAGGAATTTTGATGACTGAAATTTGGGGATATTACATGGAATAAGTTAGTGAAAGTAGTCATTAAGACCCAATCTTATAATAACAATATTAGGTCAGTAGGTAAATCTCTTTCCTATCAACAAACTATCCATTCAAACATGAATTTCAAGACTAGTATGACTTTATCCAAGTTCTTTAAATAAGATAATCTCTCTCAAGCATCATCTCATTCAACAAATCAACTAAGTGCTAATCAAGCACTTAGAGGCATTAAGTAAAGAATAAAATCAACACAAAATACTTCATTAAATGCTAAAAAAGAGAGAATAATAAAGTCTCAATCCATGTAGAGGTTCAAAGTACTCCTAGAAGAAAAATGCTTAGCTACTCACAATCTTAGATACAGAAAATCCATGCAATAAAACTGAATCCATAGAAAGGTAACAAGAATAAGGGAAGAAAAGTGACAAAACCCAAGAAACTCCAAAATCTCTAGTGAAGTTACCACCCAAGCTCCAAAAGCTCTTCTCCAAGTGTCTCCTTGCTCCCAATTCGTCCAAGATGTGTAAATATCTGATTTTCAGCTCAACCCTTCTATAAAAAACCATATGAATCAGTTTCAGCAAGTAAAACGCATAATTGTACTTTTGTCATTGGCTTCGGCACACTGTTGTGTGTTGAAGCATATGATACAGTAAGTTTAGATCTTGTTTACTTTGGCACATATGTCATTGGCTGAAGCATATAATATAGTGAGTTTAGATCTCTATTTGCTTCAGCACATGTATTGTTGGATGAAGCCAACAACAAAGCAGCTTCCTCCTGGCTCATAAGCATTCTTTCATCTTTGAGAGCTTGTATGACTTGTCATCTTCCAACTATAAAGAGGAGGACTTCATAATCTCTTTAACTTTAACCAATAATCATAATTATATGCATTTAACTTATGATTTAAACTTTTATTTTGCTCTATCACATTTTCTTCTATATTCTCTTTATATGCACAATTTATACCAAAATAAGTGAAAAGAGACAAAAATGTGCTAGAATGCTATCGATTTCTATGAGTTAACAAACCAGCATCCCCAGATCAGCGGATCCCTATGGGATAGCATCATATATAGTTTTGGACACCCGTCAAGCAGCAGTAGAGTATTGGTGACACCTTGAAAGTAAGTTCGAGTTAGGCCGGTCTATGGTCCACAGCCGCGACACTTTTGGGATGTTATAAAACCCGGCCTTACAAGCCCATTTCAACCGGTCTTAAAAGCACTTTTTGTAGTAGTAAACGTTGCCATTTTGATGTAAAGCATTTTGTTTAGAAAACTAAAAGTACATTTACTTGATTGCTTTATTATGCACACTTACGTGCAAAGGTTGCAGCTTGCAATAAATTGGCAACTTAGGTCTTTACATTACCAAAGAGTCCAGGTAGAAATGCTATGAACAACTTATGAGGGGACATTTGGAAATAAAAACGCAAAAGCAAGCATCCCTGTGAGGCTTTTCTTTGTTTTCTTTGGCTCTCTACTTTTCTCAAGTAAATTTTGCCTCCTTCCATCCTTGTGTCTTCTTCTCTCTTTGATTTTTCTTCTCATATCAGTTATTAAATTTTGCATTTTTTTCTTGTTTTGCTTTTCTAGGATGTCCTCTAAAGAAACTTCAATCTCTCTTGCTAGCACAATGACAAAAGGGCACCCAAACAAGCTAAAGCAAGTCAAATATCTACATTTTAGTGGCACCCAACAGATTTTAGATACCCTTGTCCATGAATCTAGCAAACTAATAAAATTAGGTTCATTACTACGTTTTGACTGATTTAAAATAAACCATTCTATTGCTTTTATATTTTTCCACAGCTCTAATTTCTGAAGGGTTAAGCATCTTGTTCCATTCTTTTTAATCTTTTAGATCCTCATCTTGTTTTTGAAGGCTCAATGATCTTCCATGTTCATGAAGACTAAAGTTTTCTTTCTCTTGACATGAGAGCATTTAAATGTTATCTATTCTGCAAGCCTTACATTGTCATATTTGCTATCAAACTGTCTTATATAATTTTTGTGTAAACTATAGTTCTCTAGTTGTACTTCTTTCTTGTGTATGCACTACTATAGAATCATTGATATATAAAGGTTATTATCGACCATAAATCACGGTTCAAAACAGCCATATATGTGCGTGCTATATATGCTCGCCATAGATAGAATACAATTTTAATATAACACACATTATATATTGAGGCATGTTGAGGCAATGATATATGGATTGATGTGATAATAATTAATGAATGCGAGTAAACGACCGTCATAATATATGGTAGTGCTTGCATAATACCTAATAGTTTCACTTTAACAACCATTATATTTGTGTTAACATATATAATGATATCGTTATATATTTATAGCAATGTTAATGGCTTATTTAAACCGCACCATTACATATAGTTGAAATAAATAACGGTTGTTAGTTAACAATCGTTATGTATTGAAGCAAAAATTTTTTAAAAAAAATTGGGGGTTTTGCTTTCAATATCCCCTTACATATACATTCATATATAACAAATCAGAATGTATATTTAAAGTCATTCATATACATAAAAATAGAACCAATCAGAATATATTTATAGTCATTGATGTACATGTATACACTATTAAAACCAAAAAGTTAAAACAAACAAATTAGTATCTATAAATTTGCAGCCATTCGAAGGTATCCCTATCCCACTGATATGATGTTGCAAAGATATCACCAACTCTTTAGCCAGTTCTTCCATTTGGGACTGGCTAAACCTCGTGTAGGATGTATCAAAATATTGTGCACAAAAGAAAGCAATAGCTGGTACATATTGTAATATATAGCTGACAAAATATATATATGAATGAATTTAGCATATAATATACCACATTTGGATCAATATTTTTAGGACTGTATGTGATTATGTCCTTCACAATCTGTATCATGCATTACCCACAATCGTTGCTCTTATCCGATTGCTTTGGGCACTATAAAGAAATTAGAGGAAAAATTTGTCAGTCAGTCATATATATGAACTATATGTGTGCTTTAATTTAATATTATAGTTATTGGTGAATAATATATATATACCTTTGGATCCAGCTATTCAAACATGCATTTGAAGCAGCCAACGTTGAGGTTGCATGTGCTACAGTTGAGACCATTTTGTGTGATGTAATTGTACATCACTCTAAGAAGAAACAATAAAAAATTATATATATAGCAACATGCAAACTAAACTGAAATATAAGAGAAGATGAATGTATAACTTACTGGTTGAATGTCTTCAGCATGTATGGTCTCATGTATGGAACCCCACTAAGAGACTCATATTACCAAATCTTTTTACGTAATGGATTTAGTACTGTCAGCATTCAATGTCCTATAAGTATAATAATAGATCACACCATCAAGACAATTACAACAATAAAAACTAATTTAAATAGAGTTAATGATGTACCCATCCTTAAATGTAAGGTACCAAGAAGTGTCCCTTTTGTCTGCGCCCTCCTAATGAATTCACCTCCTAGAAACCTTGCTTGAGATTGTTTTACATCTTCCTTCATGCCCTTAGCCTGGTGCTTGACATTGTTAGGGGCTAGACTTGATCTTGTCATAATGGCTACGAGAGAGGATGTAAGTATGGTACAAATGCTAGAAATGCCACAACCAACATATCAAAATACAATTAAAGTTATAGGTAGCCAACTATTTAATCATAGTTGAAGAAATATCTCATAAAGAAGTTGACAGAGCTTGTACTTGCTATCTCCTTGTTCAAGACCTCAGAAATAAGCTCTTGGCTTACAGATTCCTCTTGCTCAGGTAGGTCAAAGACCTTTATATCAAATTTGATAATTGGAAACGGGTTTGAATTTCAAAGGAAAGAACTTGTTAGCGAACTCTTAGAGGGACTTCCGAACATATTGACCAACAAGCTTATTCTATGAGAATGACTTCTTCCCAAATTAATCAATGGGGGCAGGATGCTTCCTCTTCTTGGAGTAAATGGGGGTCTCAGTCTAATTGGCTTGGATTGAGTACGGGGCTTGGACTGATTGACAATCTTGGATTGAGTAAGGGGCTTGGACTGATTGGCAATCTTGGATTTGGTGAGCAGCTTTTTTTGAGTGGTGGACTTCTTGATCAACGTGCATATTTGAAGTAGACATCAAGGCCATACAATATAGCTGCCTATAGCCCCTCCCACTATATCTATGTCTTTGGTAGCCACAAAGAGCAAATAGCTAGAGACGATGTTGGCATTAATTTGTACCTTCATATGCTCAGGAGGCATAAGATTGTCATGAATCATGTTATCATCTAATTGGTTGAAATTGCATGACATTCAGGGCTATTGGCAAAACATTCAACCACTGCCAATCCCTCAAGCATATCATGGCTTGGAAATGTGCAGCTGCCTCTAGTAATTGGGTTGTCATTTTCCCCCTTGTTGCTTTATACAATGCTCTTTCATCAACTCTTGAGTGAGAAATAAGTTTTATTGTTTTTTGCTTTTAGAATAAAAAAACTATTTTTTAAACAAAAAGATTTACAAGTTGACCAAAATTTTGAGAAATACCACCATAAATATAATTCCTTGAAAGATCAATGTAATTTAGTTTTGAAGACGTGCTATCCAAGTAGACATTTATTGCCATCAAATTTGTTACTCGTCATTTGTTGGCCAAAAAAAAAAGTTGTTACTCATCATACTGAACTTGTCATCCATACAAAAGGAAAAGGAAAGGGAATAATTTTCCAACAGCAAGTTGCAAATGAATCCATAAACGGTTAGAATAAATTAAACTCTTACATATTGCTGTCCATTCCCGTTATCAAAGCATAGGGTATGTAAGGATTGAACTATATTAATCATAGCTAGTAAATCGTTAATTATGAAGCCCATTCACAAAACTAAGTTAATCATCTTCATGAGATATCTCTTTTAAGTCTCATAATCAATACATATAAGGAGTAAAAAAAACCTGTTCAAATGCCAGATTCATTGAAGCCTTGGATGTCAACATTGAGTTTATAGTGTATCCAGCACCTGTGCAAACCGCAAAACCAAATCTCTCTTCCACCTTCATCATCTTCACTTCCTTGCAATATTCAAACTGCAATATTTTCAAATTCATTTAATTATAATATGATAAAAGGGATCATAACAATCTATCTTCATAATGAGATTCAAATCCACGTGCTTGTAAAAATGGATTGTATTTTGCCAATAACAAAAGCAAAGTGATATAATTAATATGCTCACTCAATAAAAATACCATCATGTTTAAGGCTCATAATTAGGTAGGTAAATATGAGTTTGATTTTTTTATTTTTTTTTTGCCAGTATGAGTTCGATAAATTAAAACATACCTTTAACGTGCCAAAAATGATTTTATCACCCCCCCCCGGGGGGGATAATGTCAATTTCAAAGGTTTAGGCACCAACCAAAGTAAGCCTTCAACAATTCCCATTACATCTTGACTGTCTGGGTTTTCCACTGTTGGCACTTTCACATACTTCAAATCCCGCAATGGAAATGGATTATTTTCAGACACATGCTCAATTGGGAAGATCAAATCCTATAAAATAAAAAAAATGAAAGCATACAAACTTAATACTGTAATGATTCAAATAGGAGTTAAAATGGCAAATGAAAGAGAAATCAAGTACCTTTGCTTTGGCGGAAGTAATAGTGATGTATTGGATGTGATCAAAGCAAGAAAGAAATTCGTTTTTTTTATATCAATAATTGCCTCTTTTAAATCAGGGCATCCCTTCCACGACAATATCTCAAGTTTGTCAATTTTCAACTCATTCTTCCTTAAGGGAGTACAGTAACTTATTATCATCTCTTTCAAACAACTTAAGTTTGATATATCACCCTTCACCCACTCATCCGTTATGAGTACTCCTTCCAAATTCAAGTCAGTGAGAGCCACACATGCTGAGATATTTGTTGTAATTCTTCCGTTTTGAGAAGACTTAAGACTATAGCCAAAACAAAAACATGAGGAGTGAAGATGTATAGGTTATCTATATTACAGGCTTCACATATCTTCAACTCCTTGAGTTTAGGATTTTGAATCCTAAAGTTCATAGGCAAGCGGCAATAACTAATGCACAAAGTATCAGTGATCGGTACCGTTAGGTTATTCTTTTGGGACCTTTACACGATAAAGGTACATAGATTTTATGGATTCACCAGCAGGAATGTCAAATTCACGTGGGTGGAAACCCAGACCAATCCCGATACGGAATAGATTCTTTGCCTTGAAGATGATACTGTTATAGTGGGTGGTCCTTCGCAACGATGGATTTTTAGTGCTTGCAATTTTGGGCAATGTATAATAGGATCATCAATTGGAATTCTCAATCCGGTGAGGTTGAGCAAAGTCAAAAATTCTGACAAAAATATATTTACAAGGGCCTCATATCACACATTTATACAGCCTACAGATATTATTTCAAAAACTATCTCTTTACTTGTGTTCTCTATTGCAAAGTTCACCAACATACCAAAGTTAGTACAAAAGGCGGATCGGAAGGCCTATGGAGATGAAATAGTCTAAACTTTTGCAGAGAGCTATTGGTATGAGGAGAACGAAGCTGGAGAGTTAAGTACAAAAGAGAACAATCTGTGTTCCGAGTCTTCGTGAGAACAATCTGTGTTCTGAGTCTTCGTGTTATTGAAAGAAATGATAATCAAATTCAAGCACAGGAAATGAAAGCCACAAAGATTTGAATGCTTTGGATAAAACACTACACTTAGTCACATCCTTGTAAGTCAGAAAATTCATGATGTAGTGGATGAGATGTTCAGGAAGATTTTCAAGCTCCGTCATTTTTATGGGATTTTGGTGAACTATGCTTTGGTTCTTCCCTCTATCGATCTCCTCGCAAATTCGTCAAATAAAAGTATCGTCAAACAAATCTGCACAAGGAATATAAGTGAAGCATGTGAATTGTTCGAAAATTCAACCTTCTATGAACTATTTCCCTTATTACACTTTAACCTTTACCCTCTTTTTCTTTGGAAGAACTTCAGATTCCAATTTCTCACTGTGCTAGTCCCTAAAGACTAGATTTAGGGTTTTGATTTGAATTATAAGATTATGTTTGGCCCAAAAAGATTATAAGATTATGAGATAGGATATTTAGATTTAGATATCTTATAAATAGTTAGAGATAAAAACTTCTCTTTAATTGAATTAGGATATATTCCTTTGGAGCCACTGAGTGGAGATCCAAACTTTTTAATATAATATGAAGACAATAATCTTGGCAAAAATTAAAATAAAGGACCTAAAAAAATATGATATTTATTGGAGAGGACCATAAAAACCATGGGTATTAAAACCGAACCGGATTGACCAGTTTGATTCAAAAACAATCGAACCAATCTCCTAACCAGTCCGGTTTGACCGCGTTCAGTATTTTTTAAATTTTAAAAGTTGATTTAATTCATTTTTTTTATTTTATTCAGAATTCATATTAATAACCTTGAAAATGAAATATTTACTTTCTCACGGGTCTCTCCCTAAGTTAGTTTTAGTTTAACTCTGAACTGATTCATTGATCTTTGACCTATTACTTCAACTAGTTCAGTGGCCAATTCAGGTTTAATAATCTTGATAAAAACTATAATTATATAGATACAACCAAATACTATAATATAAATTTAAAAATACTAAATTGCCTCTAATCAAATCTCTAACATTTTCTCATACATTACAAATTTAAATACCAAAAAAAAAACCACTACCCGTATCTTTTACTTCCAATTTTTTACTTTTTGTCATGAAGATCCATATCCATATCATGTATTAATATCAGCACTTATCCATTTATATCATGAAGTTTTTTATGTGGTTTATATTATTAGCATGATATCATTTAATAAAAAAAATATTAACAACATGACATATATCAATTAAACACTCTTAACCGAAACAAAAAAAATAAAATAAAATCAACCCATATCTTATCAAAAAAATTTTGTAAAATCAAGTGACAAAAATATAATATTATGTAAATATTATCAAAATTCAAACAACCTAATATAATAATAATAATTTGATATGATCCCACTGTGAAAATCCTATATAAAGCTATCTAAAATAGAAAATTTCTAAATCAGATTGGTAAATTCTACAAATCCTGACTTAGTTAGGGATTTTAAAATGTGCATAAAATGACTTTGATCCAGTCTCCCCTCTTCTCTCCCCTCTTAAAAGAGTTTTATTACTTTATGACTTTATTGCTTTATATATCAACATTAATATATAATAAAATATAATATAATTTGCTAAATCAAATAAATTTGTTTACGTTCTATAAGGGTCATCAAGAATAATTCAAGAAAAAAAAAGAAAGCCTAACACATGTCATGAATGTGCCGTTAATATCAATTAAATGACTAAATGATTCCGTTGAAAAATCAATTAATTTACGTTATTGATAAAAAATAAATGTGATTTTTTTAAAAAAATAATGTAGTTATTTTTATCAAGCGAGACAAAACAAGAAGAAGGAAAGCATAACACATATCAAATTCAGTTTGTAAAAATACCAATGGTAATAAAAGTTACTTTCACTAACCATTATAAAAAAATATCAAATTAATGACGGAATTTAGTGATGAAAAATTCTGTCACTAATTTCCATCTCCAATTAGCAATGGAATTTACTAATTAGCGACAGAAAATTCTATCACTAATTAGCGACACAAATTTCCATCCCTAATCCGTCGCTAAATATTTTTTTATATATAATTTAAATTGCCACATGTGCCACATGTCTACACCACGAGCTTCCACATGTCCCTTATTGGCAGCCGCCTTATGTACTAGTCAGCCACCACTACCTCACCTCCGGCCGCTACGTGTCCTGGTCAACTGCCATATGTCACCCTCCATCATGTGCCACGTGTCATTCTCCAACGCGTGCCACATGTCCAAGTCAGAAATTGATTGCATTTTGTGACCAAGTTAGGATTCAAAGCCATGACCTCTCATGTGTGTGCAAAATCATTTTGTTTAAATGCAAAATCTAAGAAGAACCTATGACCAAGTTAGGATTCAAAGCTAAGAAGAACCTGTGAAATTTAAATGCAAAATCTCACACACACACACATTCATTCACACATACATACACACACACACACATGCATACACACACACACACACACATATGTATATATATACATATGTATGTGTGTGTGTGTGTGTGTGTGTGTGTGTGTATGTGTGTATATATACATACATATATATACATACATATATATATACACATATACATACATACATACATACATATACATACATACATACATACATACATACATACATACATACACATACATACATACATACATATGTATGTGTGTGTGTGTGTGTGTGTGTATATACATACATATATATACATACATATATATATACACATATACATACATACATACATACACATACATACATACATACATACATACATACATACATACATATATATATATATATACATACATATATATATTATTCTTACAAACAAAAATAGAAATACAAAATTTAATATATTATTGAATATTTCAATTTAGTTTTCTTATTTTATTTTATGTAAATATTCTACCTGAATTTTTATTATTAATATCTTTTTTTATTTATTTTATTTTATATTTGATCTTTTTGTTTGTTTTTATAAAATTTTCATTTTATTTGTATAAAATATATTATTAAAAATTCAAATGTATTATATTATAATTTTAATTTAAAAAATAAATATGAATTAATAATTTTTATTTATTTTTTTTAATATTATATTATAAATTTAAAATAATTTAAAAATTAAATTATTTAAAAAATTTATAATTTTGAAAAAAAATCTAATTATTGAAAAATTTAGTTATTAGTGACAGAAATTAGTAATAGAAATTATAGACGAAATTTACATTTCATCGCTAATCTGTCACTAATTTAGAGACGGAAAAAGTCTGTCTCTAAATTCCATGGCTAATTTTTAATAACGAAATTATGGACGGAAATTAGCGATGGAATTATCCGTCACTAATTTAGTAACGGAAAAATTCTATCTCCAAATTCGATAGCTAATTTTTAATGACGGAGTTAGAGATGGATCAATAGCGGAATTTCATGATGGAATTACATTCCATTGCTAATTAGTAACGGAAAAATTCCGTCTCTAAATTCTGTCGCTAATATTTAATGACGGAATTAGAGACGGATTAGTAACAAAATTGAACGATGGAATTACATTCCGTCGCTAATCCGTTGCTAATTTAGTGACGGAAAAATCTTGTCTCTAAATTTTATTACTAATTTTAGTGACAAAATTTGTGAGGGATTAGAGATAGATTAGCGATTCCGTCGCTAAATGTGATTTTTTTTTTCAAAAAATAATTTAGTTATATTTCAATTTTTAAAATTTTTCATTTGTTAATATAAATTTAATATTAATTATTTCTTTCTAAGTATAACTTTGATATACTTGTAAAGATACTAAATGTACTTCAAATTTCTTTTTTAGGTGAAATGTGTAATATCCTGGATTTTGGGACTAGAAGCTTGAGATTTAGCCTCGATTAAAGGGGACCACTAGACCCCTGTTTGGTAAATGTCATAGTGAGGTATAGTATTATTTTCCAAAATTCCTTTATATCCTTGGATATTAAAATGAATTATATTGTTGAGCTAAAGAGCTCAGGGAATAATAAAATGAAGTGATTGGAAGTCACACACAACATACTGAAGTCGAATACAAATTATTGTTTCTATTGGTGAAATTCTTGATATGGCAATCATGTTTGTGTGGAATATTTCAAGGGGAAACTGATGTCCAAAAATTATGAAACTTTTTATAGTGAAAGTAGACTTATCAAGCTTTAATTTGAATGGTCATATAAGTCATTTGGACTTGTATACAAAGAGAAATGAATATTTGAAATTAGCCCAGTGAAATTAATTATTTTATGGGACATCATACAAATATTAAACTTCTGGGAAGACTGAGCTTCCAATTGGTTAAAATTTATATTTTTTTCTTAAAACTATACTCAATGAGGGTTGTATAGCCTTTGGAACCACCCCAATTAGACATTTGTACAATTAGATATGAATTTTCAAAATTTAATGGAAATTCTACCAAATCAAGCATTAAACCAATGTTTAATGGAGACTATAGTTCTGTAGTTATGTGCTTCTTTCCTGTGTATAGAATCATTATTAATGCTAATTATTGCTTGGGCGCTTCATATAATTATCATGTATTTAATGTTGTAAATAATATGTTGGTGTGTTAAAGGAAGAATCTCACATTGCATGGGATTGAGGGGTCGAAGAAATAACAAGTGATTTTGGGTTACTAAATGGGTCAAGAGGAGGAGTAGGCTTACTTACATGACAATGGCCCACTGGAAATATAGTTCAAATCCGGCAATTTTCCCCTTATTGTGTGTGAGTTAAACACGGTACTGGACACTCTTTATAGGAACGAAATATCCATCTAATTAATCCATCAATCTAATAACCATTATGAATTTTTAGTATTTGTAACTGACATCTTTAATTACGATCAAGTGTGTTAATAATTATGTAACTGTCCATTTAATTGTTTTTATGAGCATTAACTGATGAGTTAATTGTCATTAAATGTGTTTAAGTGTGTCCAATGTCATGACAATCCGTAGCCTATAAATGGGGCTTGAGACCGAAGGTTTGTGGATATATAGGCTCAACCCTTTGAGCAACTTCTCTTTCCTCCTCATGTGTTTTGCCTTATTGAATTCTATTATCTTCCATAGTTCAGATCACCCCTGTTTCGCAAGAAGGGTTCATTTAATCCTAGAAAGTGACGCTTCTTATCTGCCGGTAGTTGCAGAATAGCTTTTAAGGACAATATCCTTATACACGACTCGAATAAATTATCTTATTTGTAGATGATGCTGCTAATAGAATATGCATGGCACTAGAGAGAACTTGGAAGATACACTGAATTGTATGATAATTTAGGAGCTACTGCCAACATTTAATTCCTTTATCTCTTGTCAGAGATGAATTTGTTAGTACAATTGTATGCTGGCATGAAGAGGATGATAATAAGGTCCACGTCTTAACTTTAGATGTTTTAGAATCTCATCGCCGCCATGGTATTGGTAAGTAAGAACTTAAAACTCAAGTTAAATTAAACTTTACTCACATGTAGTACACTATTTCAGTTCAAGAACAAATATAGGGCCTCTTTGGGTTAGCGTTAAAGAAGTACGTTTATACAAGTCGAGGCAAAACTCCTCTAACATACTTCATAATTTATGAAATTCTTCAAAAAAGCAGCTTCTACCCTTAGTTCAAAAAGACACATAGTCACTTTATATTTAAAATTTTATGTTATTTAATCATAACCACTTCGAAGTAAGCTATTAATTGTGCCCATAACAATGGCCCTTATATCTTGAGACTTTCTTTCTTGCGTTTACCCATCATCTCATGTTCGAGAGGCAGATTTTAAGCCCTTAAGAGGTTTGAGATCAAAAAGATAATGCATCAATTTGATTTAATTCCTTTCAAGTTAAATCTTAATAGAGTTTTTCAGTGTTTGTTGATGGCTTGTACTAATATGATTCAAGTGAATATATTGAGGGTATGCCAGAAGAATGCTAATGCAACATGTTGTTAATGTGTGCTTAGAGTAGAACATTTCAGAGGTTAATTTCCCTGGATGTGGAGGTTGAAAATGAAGGGGCCATTAAATTAAGGGATTTAAAGGTAAAGTTCTTCACTTGTAGAAGGAGAGATTTTTGAAAAGACCCTGCTAAGTAATGGACCTTAATATTGTCAGATTTTAGAATTTTTGGTTCATACATACATTATGTGTGTGTGTGTGTTATAGAATGCAATGATTAAATGGACCAATAATATTGTGACAAAATATTTTTTAAAAAGGCCTATTTATTCTGTCATTCAATAACATTAAAAATATGGGTATAAATGTGAGCAATTTAATCTAGAACAAAAAAATAATTCTGCGTGACCAAAAATCAATATATATAAGGATCAAAAAACTTGTTCAAGTCCCTTGTCTCAGATTCATTGAAGCCTTGGATGTCTACCTTGAGTTCATAGTCTCTCCAGCACCTTGTGCGAAAACCAAATCTCTCTTCCACCTTCATCCTCTTCACTTCTTTTCCATATTCAAACTGCAATATTTTCAAATTCATTTAATTATAATATGATAAGACGCATCATAATAAGAGTGTATGTATTTATAGCTCAAGAACTTAATTAGTGAATTACACGCCCTATTTCAATTAATACTCACTTATCACTTGATATTATGCCTCCCTGACTTCACACTCAAAACGAAGAAAGGTTTATTATTCAGAGTTACTAAGGTTCTTATTGATAGAGGTCTCTATCTTGATAATGAGATTCAAATCCACACACTTATGAAATAAGGTTGTATTCTTATATATCGACCAACCCTAGTTGGTGTTTATGGTAGCTAGCTTTTTAATAAGAAAAGCGAAGTGATATAATTAATATGCTCACACAACAAAAATACCACATCATGTTTAAGGCTCATAATTAGGTAGGTATCTATGAGTTCGATAAATTAATACATACCTTCAAGGTGCCAATAATGATTTTGTCACGCACAGATAATGTCAATGTCAAAGGTTTAGGCACCAACCAAAGCAACCCTTCAATAATTTTCATTACATCTTCACTGTTTGGCATTCCCACTAATGTTTCAGCTTTCATATACTTCAAATCTCGCAATGGAAATGGATTATTTTGAGACACATGGTCTATTGGGAAGATCAAACCCTACAAATTAAATCAAATGAGAACATACAAACTTAATACTCTAATAAATTAAATAGTAGTTAAAATAGCATATGAAAGATAAAACAAGTACCTTTACTCTGGCGGAAGTAATAGTGATGTCTTGGATGTGATCAAAGCAGGAGAGAAATTGGTTTATTTCATCAAACCGTAAGATAGGATCTGTGTCGCAATGTGGCAAGTTAATTTTGGGACTGCATTTGGTCGATAAAATGGTCATTGGATAAACTTGCATGCTTCCATCATAGTCAAATTCGAGCAAGTTTGGTGCATCAATAATGATCTCTTTTAAATCATAACATCTCTTCAACGACAATATCTCAAGTTTGTCATTTTTCAAAACTAACTTCCTGAAGGAAATACATTCACTTATTATCAGCTCCTTCAAAGCTCCTAAGTTTGATATTATACCGTTCACCCACTCATCCGTTACGACTACTCTTTCCAAATTCAAAACAGTGAGACCCACACATGCTGAGATATTCATTGTAAGTCTTCTGTTTTGAGAAGGATTAATACTAAAGCCAAAACCAAAACATAAACACTGTAGATTGGGAGTGACGAGGAATAGGTTATCTAGATTACAGACGTCCCATATCTTCAACTCCTTAAGTTTAGGATTTTGAATGCCAAAGTTCATAGGCAAGGGACAATAATTAATGTACAAGGTATCAGTGACTGGTATCGTTAAGTTCTTCTTTGCGACCTTTACACGATAAAGAGACATAGATTTTATAGATTCACAAGCAGGAAGGTCAAACTCACACGGGTGGAAACCTGGGCCTCGCTCAAAACGGATTAGATTCTTTAGATTCTTTGCCTTGGGTACGTGAACACCATCTAACCTGTCACAATATTCGATATCAACCTCTTCAACATACATAGATGATACGGTTATAGTGCGTAGTCCTTCGCATCGACTGATTTTCAGGGCTTTCAATTTTGGGCAATGTATAATAGGATCAGCAATTGGAATTCTCAATCCGGTGAGATTGAGCAGAGTCAAAAATTCCGACGAAAATATTTGAACAAGGGGATCATTTCTCACATTTATAAAGCCTACACGTATTATTTCAAAAACTATCTCTTTAATTGTGTTCTCTATTGCAAAGTTCACCAACATATCAAATGTAGGTTGATAGGAGAAAGGCAGCTCGCGCGAACCACGGAATTGAGATAGCCTAATCTTTTGCAGGGAGTTATTGGTATGAGGAGAACGAAGCTGGAGAGTTTTGTGTATATGAGAGAAAAATCGGTATTCTGGGTGTTCGTGATGTTTAAAGAAACAAGAATCAAATTCAAGTACAGGATATGAAAGCCACAAAGATTTGAAGGCTTTGGATAAAACACTGCACTTAGTCGCATCCTTGTAAGGCAGAAAATTCATGATGTAGTGGATGAGATGCTCAGGAAGATTTTCAAACTCAGTCATTTTTATGGGATTTTTATGAACTATGCTGTGGTTCTTCCTTCGATCGATCTCCTATATGTCGTTCCTGGCAAATTCACTAGATAAAAGTATCGTCAAACAAATCTGCACAAGGAATATAATTGAAGCATGTGAATTGTTCGAAACTTCAACCTATTATGAAGGTATCCTCTATCACACTTTAGCCTTTTGCCCCTTTCTTGGAAAACTATCACTCCAATTCGATCATTCGATTTGAATTATGGTAAGATTATGTTTGGCCGAAAAAGTCATAATATTATCCTATAAGATATTTAGATTGAGAATATCTTATATATCATTAGAGATAAACGTTAGAGATAAAAAAAAATTTCGATATAACGTGAAAATGACCTCTTTTTCTTGGCCGACAGCGTGAAATAGAGATCTTGGGAACTTGTTATATTTTTTATTATTTAATCCTCATTATTATTCTTTATTACTTGGAATTTAAGAATTAATTTCATTTTAAATTGGGTTAAGGTGTCCCAGTGCCCTGAACTTATTTCTTAAATGCACTCAATGCCCTAAAATTATTTATGGTTCGATTTTACCCCTCAACTATTCAAAATGGCGCAATATCATCCAACTACAGATTCTCATACCAAAAACCTACCGCAGGTACTTTTTCTATTCCTATTTATTTAAACTCATAGCGATAGGCATTTATTTTAGGTAAAATTTTAATTAAATCTAGTTAAAATACTGAAATCTAAATTTACGTTTATATTTTTGGCAAATTACTAATGAGGTCAATAGACTTGATTAGGGATTTCTGAATCTTTCAAATGACCAAAATACCCTTATGTAGTTAAAAAAATGAAATTGATGCAAGTTATTAGCTATTATTGAATATTGTTAAAAGACCAAAATGACTCTCTGTAGTAAGAAAATAAAATTGATGCAATTTTGATTGTGGTTTTGATTATTTGAACTTGATTTATCCTAAAAGTGAAATTCTTCTGCACCCTAAACTCAATCGTTTTGCTTTTAATCATTATGGATGAAAATAATAAAACCCCAAATCCTCCCCTTAAACCTGCGTTTGTTATGCCCATCTCCGTGAGAATTTAGCAACGGTCTGTTTTGTAGGAGGAAAATGGAGGGAAAGGGTGGAGAGGGAAAATTTTTATAAATTAAATTTTAAAAAATTGGAGACATGAGGTTATAAAATTTTAATAAAGATAAGATGTAAAATAAAAATTTTAAAAAATTAATTAAAACTTTCCAAACCATAAAAATTTTCCCTCCCCTCCTTTCTTCTCCAAATCTCTCATACCAAACAACCCCTAAATCTTCAATTCGATGTCAAGCTTTATTTATCTCTGTCATAGTAATATTTACTTTATTTAAAAAAAAATTCCTCTATGTTAATATTTGCTATGAAGATTTAAACTGCCTTTGATTAATATATCTTCATCATTTCATAAGGATAAGAAACGATTTATGCCGTTTTTCAAATTGTTGCACGGGGTGCCTCAATAATGATTCTTATCGATATTTGAAAAACAAAATTCCGAATTTTTTGTTTGATGATTTATTTACACATACTTTGATGGATTTGTCCACGCAAAGTTTTCTGGTGTTCTTTTCAACATCTTTTTAATTTTTAACTATAGAGTGGCATTCTAATTATTTAACAACATTCAAAAATCCCTAATAAAGCCTCTTATCCTCACAAGGAATTTGTTGAAAATGTATTTCTGAATTTAAATTTAGGCATTATATTTCAACTATATTTAATTGGGATTCTTCTTTTATTTTACTCACCTCCTAATTTTTTGGCTCACATATTAAATAGGGAACCCGAAAAATAGAAAAATATTTTTAAAATAAGTTTTCATTAATCTCCTAATCAGGTTAATCTTAGGGCTGTGAATTTGAAATAGGATAACTGAAAATAATAATATCTTTTCTTAAATGTTTATTTTTCAATATTAATATTTATCGTTTTGAATTACAGAAATCAAATCTTTTATTCATGTGTATTACATAGTATATTTTATTCAAACTTATCATACTTACTTTGAACTTCAAAATTCAAATTCTCTTAATTTTTTCCGAATTATTTTTAATTATAATTTTATTTTCATTTATTTATACTAACAAGGACAATTGTCCTCCTTTGAGATAACAATTTCTTGTTTAAATATTTATTATTTGGTATTAATATTAATATTTACATCTAATGATATAAAGACTATCTCATTTCTAATAAATTACCATCATCTGTGTCTTTTTATCTTTTAAATATATCCCAAAATATATCATCATCTTATAAACGAATGATATCTCCGTCTCTACTGCACCTGCATGTGCGACAATGTGAGTGTGAGTGTGACAGTGTGTGACCTCTCACCTCTGATATCCTCTCCTCTCTCAAGAGTTCCACTTGCAGCTCGCACGATCTCCCTCTCGTCTCCGGCCACTCTCTCCCTCTAGAGTGTCACTCTGGTCTCCAGTCTCATACTACCTTAGTCTCTCACTTACTCCCTTCCCACCATCCCCCGACCCCAATCCCCATCGCATCTCGGATCTCGCCATCTCGCTCTTGTCTCTAATCTTACCCTGTCATCTCATCCCTCGCGGGTTGCGGATCGCTCTCTCTCACTTTTGACTCTGTCACTCTTACAAGTTACTGGAAGGTGGAAGGCTGGAAGCTCGCAGCTGTCTCTCTCACTCTCGCCTCTGACTCTGTCACACTCGCAAGTGAGTTGAATTAATTAAATAAAACTAGAGTCCTTGATTTTGCAAATGCACTTTCCTGTTTTAGAGTTTAGAATTTTATTTGACAATCATCATGCTACATTGAGCTCAAGTTGCTTACTTCTTTCGTTATTATTCCTCATTTTTTATGTGACTATTTATCCTCTCTTTTGTCATATTTTGAGCTTAAATCAATAATCCATCACAAGTTGTCTGTGTCTTCCAGCTCCTACTTGCTAACTGCTTACTCGAGTTTGATCTTTTTGTTCTTTTTTAAAAAAGTTATTATCCTTACTTTTGGTCATGCGATATTTCTCCTGTTTGGATTCCTTCTGTGGCTGATATTTCTTTGTGTGTCATGCACGTTCTGTCTGGAATTCAATGAGGCATTTGGACCTTAGTTGATCTCTTAAAATTTGTTGTTCTGTTTGCTCGTGTGTAAATACACACGTGTAAAATAGATTAGGAACTTTAGAATTTTGTTAACAGATTAAGTTATTCATTTTGGTTTTTTCCATGATTCTACAGATGGAGGTCAGGAATATAATAATAAGAACGCTCCTGAAAACAGTTCTGCCTATACCACCGTTTATGTTGTTGGCAACCTTCCCCTTGATGGAAGTCAAAGTTAAAAAAACTGGAATGAGATGTTATGGTTATCTTTAACACAACAAATTATTATGTAACTCTGATCTGAGTGTCTCATTCCCTTACAGAGAAATTGTTTTAGTTAACAGGATTGGTTTGGCCCATTGTATCAAGCAATCTTTAACCATATTGTATAGGTTATATAACCTTATCTGTTTTAAAGTCCTTTAACTTGTGGACATTTTTTTGGCCTAGTTTTTAAATTTATTAGCGGCACTATATAGCATTTAGGGAAAATTTTGTTGGTAATTAAGTTTTCATCGGTAATCTGTTGGTAATTTATGATGGAATTGAAATTCGGTCAGTAATTTCTGACAGAATTAAAATTCTGTCGATAAACTAATTTACCATGTAAAATGTCGCTAGGGAATGGATTCCATCAGTAATTCATTTTTATTACTAATCTATCAGTAAATTGAAATTCCATTGGTAATAAGATGCTTTTTTATAGATTACCTATACTACAGTTGGTCACTTACGTCTAACCATTAGTTTAGGGTGAGACGTTCATGAGAACTTCAATTGGGTGTTGAAGAGCTACAAGAGGGTTTTCCAGAAGTAGTTGATATTACAATCGCATATATTGACTTACTTGCATTACTTTTGTGCGTGTGTGGTTTTTTATTTATGGTGATATAGTTCTTCTTTCTAAGATTTCATTACACTAGAGCCCTAGGTTTCAGATATTTTTTCTCCTTTCTATCTTGCGTTTTCTTTTCCAACCATCAGCCACCGTGGAAGCACTGTGTTTCCGGCAACCTTTTCTGTTGCTTCTCAAGCCTGTTCTATCCCTGGTGGCTATGTGATCCAATTTTAATCTGTTTGTTTAGGCTTGTTCTATATGGTCACGTGAGTAACGTTTGTTGACTTGGAGTTCATTTTAGTTGTGTGCCATTGGTATATCTTTGTGGGCTTGCTCCTGTTTGGGTGTTCATGAGCTCTTTGAATTTCTATTAACTCATTTTTTAAAGACCCTTTGCTCCTGTTTGTTACTTATTTGCTTAAGAGCATTTGTAACTTCTGCTTGATTTGATTGTTGTCTTGGTTGATTACCCTCAATGGCTGAATCTAAGACATCTGATATGCTACCTATGTCTGCCAAGATTAATGATTCTAAATTAAACTAGACAAACTATAATGATTGGAACAAGACTTTTAAGGTTTATCTCTCGGAAATTGAGAAGGAAGCCTGTTGAACCCAGGATTCTCATTCTGGTGATAATGAAAAAAGTTTGATTTGGTCTAGAGCAGATGCTCGACTATTTTTACAAATCAAAAACTCTATTAAACCATAGATTTTCTTCTGTCAGTCACTACAACATTGTGAATGAAATTATAAATTATCTTGAATTTATGTTATCTGGTAAAGGGAATTTCATTCATATTCATAAAGTCTGTAAGGAATTCTATCACTCTTAGCAGTAAGGTCATCCCTTAAAGGATTTATTCTCGGACTTTAAGTGGTTGTATGAAGAAATAAAGGTCCTTTTCTCTCTGTAAGCGGATCATCAGACCCATATCAAGAATCTAGAGTTTCAGGCTATCCATCTTTTAAAGATGTGTTCCCACAGGTCCTTCATGCTAGTAGTTTGGCTCGTCCATCTGGCGATTTGACTACTAGTGCTCTGGCTAGACGTGGCCCCTTTGAAAACAAGAATTATGGCTCCAAACAGGGTACTAATGCTTCGAATGTGAATTTTGGAAGTATTATATGCAACTATTGTAAGGAACCTAGTCACATTAAGCAGAATTATTGAAATACATACCACACAACAACGTGATCAGTAGCGTGGTCTTGCCCATATTGCCTAAACAACTACTCAGTTTGAATCTGGTTTGTGATACCTCATTTCCTATAGTCTCATATGAGTACAAAAGAGTAGCAAAAGTATTTGTGAAACCAGGATCGGATCCTGGGTTAAGAAATTTTGGAAAAATGTTCATAATTTCCTAAATCTATCTCAGGATTTGAACCTGGCATTGAGAAGGGTTTTTGGGAGTAATAAAAATTTTCTTAAACAATTTCACAAATATTCATTATCTCACTAAGTCTCACCGGTTTCTCTTTCCATTTTACCAGAGTATGCGAGCGATTCTCTGCTTAGTTTTCACGTTTCATACATTAGTTAAGTTTAGTTAGCGTTTGGAAGCAAAATATAGCTAAATTGTTCCGTTACTAGTCTACTGGCATTATCTGTTTCACTATTGTCAAACCCCTTAACATTTCGATATTCACAGAGTGACAAGCATAAAGTTCACAAGGCATACAGAAATAGCGGAAATAATACTGATATTAAGTACAAGTTTACATTACAGGAGAATCCCCGTAGGGTTTGAAAATATACACAAATGTACAAAGCGTTCCTAAGCAGCAAAAAGTGTAAGCATAAATAAACATTTGCAGCAACAGAGAGCTCCGGGTCCCTAATCACCAGGAGCCACCGTCTTGCCTTTCGAGCCACTTGCTTCAGCTGTAAGATTTTGTATTTTGGAAAAAGAATGAGATTCGAGGGAATCTCAGTAGTAACATGCTTACAAACATATAGAATGTGAAAATAGATATGCAATGTCATGTCATGTAAGATGATCAAACAATATGTGTACACTTGCCTAAGGTCAAACTACATGTTTGCCCTTAGTCGACTTAGCGCCCCTGTTGGGTCCCTGACCACAACTTGGCAAATTGGTGTGTCTAGGACACTAGCTCATGTTACAGAGAATGACTTTAAACATATAAATAATCACATAAGATATGCAAGAAGAAGTTACTACCTGAATCTTTTCCAAACTCGCACGTTTGTCCTACTTTTGGATTTTGGCTCGGGCTATATCCAATTCCTATCATCATTAAAGTTACAAGTACTTGGTTATTACTTGTAGTATTATCACCTTTAAATGGTATGCTACTGTTTATTTGATGCAGTTACAACATGTTCTGCACAATACAACTCTGTACAATGCAATTTCACTGTTTTCCAAAAACTGACAACTTGGTCAGCCAACTTTGGAAATTTATAATTAATTCTAGAAAAATCCAATTTGACTGATTCCAAATCCAAAACGAAGCTCTTTAAATTTAAGTTTGAGGAAAAATAGTTAGGTTTTATCAATCTAACCATATAATTCCCAGTAATTCATCAAACATCACTGATCCAGATAGCATTCCAGAAAACAGGGCATAACTTCAAAAATTCATATCTCCCAATATACTTGTCCAAAAATTACAAACTATCTATCAAATTAAAGCTCTATATCTCTACTTCAATTCTGGAAAGTTTCAGAAGTCTTGGACAAGATTTGGTTAATGAAAGACCACGAACACTGCCACTGCTCCAGACAGGGCAGAACCAACATATGTACATACCAACTTCAATAATTTCCAAATTGGCATACAACCAACCAAAAATCATGAACACTTGCATACCTACACAATTTTGCCTTCTAAAGCCAATGGAATCATCAAAATTACCAAATTCCTACTCCATATTCACGTCACCCACAGAACAGAAAATTAAGGTTTTAAGGAGTAACTTGTTGTTTCCTTGTTTTCTCTTGCTTAATCACTTTCTTTCTACTTCTAATCACATGATTAGCTATTTAAACTCCAAATAGGCATATTTAGAGAGAATTTGGGCAGCATTTCCCCATGATTATGCTTCAGCCCATAATTGCAAAATAAGAGGAAACATAGCAAATACCACCACCAACAACAACAACAACTTCAACTAAGACAAGAGGATTAAGTTTTGGTGGTTACCTCTTGATTTCTTGTGATTTCTCTCTCCAAAATGTATCAGCCCCCTCTCTCTAAACCTCTGATTAACCTTGCTAATCATGATATTTAAAGAGGAGAAGAGATTAGTAGAGGTTCCTACATGATTTGGAACCAAAATCTTCAAGTATCTATGATTCTTACCTTGATTTTTTGGATAAACCCTAGTTTCCTTGAGCTTTTCCTTGCTCTTGAGATCCCTCCATCCCAGCTGCTCTCTCTCTCTCTTATGTTCAGTTTTTGCACGAGAAATGAAGAGGAAAGATGAAGAATTAGATGATATAGCCAAGAAGTCAAATGCTTAACACATGCTTGCTTTTGATTGGTCCATGTGTAAATCTTTTTGTTCAAGATTTCCATTTCCTTTCATGCTCTTCATTCCACCGAAAATCATAGAAAATGAGGGAGTATATATTGATGTTGAATTATCTCATCATACCCTCTTGTAATTTGTTGACCAAAGTCTTTAACTTTTTGACTATTTGACCTTACTTGGTAATAACTTGCCAAAATAGGCTTATTAATGATCAAATAACCATTTCTATCTTTTTAATTCCCATTTAACTCAAATTATTATAAATATTAGAGGAAAATAATTATTTCCCACTTTGTGGCAAAATTACCATTTTACCCCTACATTTTATGATTTACCGAAATAAATCATTTCTTGCTCATTCCTTTGGTTTAGCATAATTTTTGACACTTGAACGAAGCCATTATTTGTGTCATTTTATACTCAAATTTTGGTTACAATATTAGGCCTTTAAGTGAACATTAGTTGCTCCTTTGTGTCCTTGCTTGGCCGTGTTATGTGTAACCGACAATTGGAATTTTCAGTAAATTGTTGCACACCACAATTCACCATTTTGTTCCATTACATGTATTCATTCCATAGGAGGAATATTGGTAATTATAAATGGGGTGTTACAGTTCTCCTCCCCTTTAATAAATTTCGTCCCCGAAATTTGTTACAAGTACCGACCCATAAATTCTGGGAAACGCTTCTGCATGTCTTCCTCAGCTTCCCAAGTAGCTTCCCTAGGGGATAATCCCTTCCATACCACTTTGATGAATGGAATACTCCTGTGCCTCAGTTGTTTCTCCTGCCGATCAATGATTTGATTAGGTGCGACCTCATACGTCAAATCATCCCGCAAGTCTACTTCTTCGTATTCAATCACATGTTCGGGATCAGGTTGATATTTCTTCAACTGTGACACATGGAAGACATCATGCAGCCTGCTTAAACTCGGGGGTAAAGCTATCTGGTATGCTACTGGGCCAATCTTTGACAGGATCTCAAAAGGACCAATGTATCTTGGGCTCAACTTCTTTACCTTCATTGCCCTGCCAATGCCCGTAGTAGGAGAAACCTTCATGAATACGTGGTCTCCAACTTCAAAATTGAGAGGTTTTCGTCTTTTGTCAGCATAGCTCTTCTGCCTGCTCTGTGCAGCTAGTAACCTCTGTTTAATCAACTTTATTTGCTCCGTGGTTTGATCAACAATATCTGGCCCATACATCTGCCTCTCAGATAACTCTGTCCAACACAAGGGTGACTGGCATTTCCTTCCATATAGTGCTTCATAGGGAGCCATTTGGATACTTGAATGGTAGCTATTGTTGTATGCGAATTCTGCTAAAGGAAGGAACTGATCCCAACTACCTTTGAAATCAATTACACATGCCCTGAGCATATCTTCTAGTGTTTGGATTGTTCTCTCAGTTTGCCCATCTGTCTGGGGATGATAGGCTGTACTGAATCGGAGCTTGGTACCCAAAGCCTCGTGTACCGCCTTCCAAAACTTGGATGTAAATCGAGGATCTCTATCAGATATGATGTTCTTTGGCGTACCATGGAGACGCACTATCTCCTTAATATAGATGTCTGCAAGCCTATCAGGAGAGTAGTGTATACTGATCGGGAGAAAATGAGCTGTCTTCGTGAATCGGTCTACTATCACCCATATGGCATCATGGTTTCGGACCTTTGGCAATCCTGTCACAAAATCCATGGTGATGCTCTCCCATTTCCACTCAGGAATTGCAGGGTTTTGTAGTAGTCCTGAAGGTCGTTGATGCTCGGCTTTGACTTTCTGGCATGTAAGACAACGAGCAACGAACCTTGTCACGTCCCTTTTCATGCCCGGCCACCAATATATGGATTTTAGATCATGGTACATTTTAGTTGCTCCTGGGTGCAGGGTATATTTACTCTTATGTGCCTCCTCCAGGATTTGTTGTCTTAGCTTTGTTTGTGGTGGAATATAAATCCGCTTATGATACCTAACTAATCCCCCTGATGACAAGTCATGCTCCTGAGTCTCCCCTTTTTCAATCATGCTCCTAATAGACTGAGCACGTCTATCTTGCATCTGAGCTTTTTCTATATCTTCTCTCAGATCATTCTTTTCCTGACTAATATTACTGCCTCTAATCATAATTTGATTTGACAAGTTGAGATCTCTAAAGTTCTCAATTAGCTTCTGTTCTTGAATCATGAGAGCTGCTACTTGCACTGCTTGACGGCTTAATGCATCTGCCACCACATTTGCCTTTCCTGGATGATATTTGATCTCTAGATTATAGTCTTTGAGCAACTCCATCCACCTGCGTTGTCGCATGTTGAGCTCTTTTTGATCATATAGATACTTCAAACTTTTATGGTCGCAGTACAGCTCTACAATCGCCCCATAGAGATAATGTCTCCAGATCTTTAGTGCGAATACAATCGCTGCTAACTCAAGATCATGTGTGGGATATCGTTGCTCGTGAGGCTTCAATTGTCGAGATGCGTATGCCACAACATGGCCATGCTGCATTAGGACACATCCCAATCCATGCCCACTGGCATCTGTGTAAACCACGAAGGTTGATTGCGGATCTGGGATTGTTAGAATTGGTGCAGTCGTTAGCTTTTGTTTCAGTTCGGTGAAGCTCTCTTCGCAATCATTGTCCCACACAAAATGCTGAGTCTTTCGTGTTAGCTTAGTCAATGGCAAAGCTATTCTGGAGAAGTTTGGTATGAATCGTCGATAATAGCCTGCGAGACCCAGAAAACTGCGTATCTCAAACACTGTCTCTGGTCTCTTCCAGTTCAGTACTGCTTCCACCTTGTTTGGATCTACTGAGACCCCATGCTGTGAGACTACATGACCCAGAAATTTAACTTCTAAAAGCCAAAACTCACATTTGCTTAGCTTGGCATAGAGTTGCTTGCTCCTCAATATGTTCAGTATAGTTCTCAAATGGTGTTCATGCTCTGCTTTGCTCTGGGAGTATACCAGAATATCATCGATAAAGACTACTACAAATTGGTCTAAGTATGGACGAAATATTCGATTCATGTAGTCCATGAACACTGCAGGTGCATTGGTTAGCCCAAATGGCATTACTAGAAACTCGTAATGGCCATATCGTGTTCTGAAAGCAGTCTTTGACACATCGTCTGCCTTCACTCTGAGTTGGTGATAACCTGACCTCAGGTCAATCTTGGAGAACACACAAGCTCCCGATAATTGATCGAGTAAGTCATCGATTCTAGGAAGCGGATATTTATTCTTGACAGTCACCTTATTCAACTCCCTGTAATCGATACAGAGTCGTAGGCTTCCATCCTTCTTTTTCACGAATAGTACTGGAGCTCCCCATGGTGAGACACTGGGTCTGATAAACCCTTTTCCTAGTAGTTCCTCAATTTGCTTTTTCAGTTCTGCCATCTCACTTGGCGCCATTCTATACGGGGCTTTAGAAATCGGTTCTGCTCCAGGCTTAGTTTCAATCACAAACTCCACTTCCCTGTCCGGGGTAATCCACTAATATCCTCCGGAAATACATCAGGAAACTCATTCACAACAGGGATACTTTCCAATGCTATGCCTGCCTCTGATTGCATGGAGAAAAATACGATGTACCCCTGACATCCCTTATGTAAGCATCTCTCAGCCTCAGCTGCGGAGAGAAAGTTCAGATTGATTTCCTTGTTGGCTTTTGCTGGTGGATTAGGGTAAATGACCCTTTTATTTCCACAATCTAACATTACATTGTTTGCAGTTAGCCAATCGATTCCAAGAATCACTTCAAGATGTTTCAATGGAGAGCAAATCAGGTCTACTGTAGATTCATACCCTTCCGCGTTTATGATGCAATTTAAGCAAACCTCTGTTGTGACAAACCCGTTACCCGTGGGTGTGGATACCGTCAAGTCATAAGGTAATCTATACATGCTCAGGCCTAGCTTTCTTACGCAGTCATATGCAATAAATGAATGACTAGCTCCTGAATCAAACAATGCTTGTATTAGATTACCGTTGAGAGAAATCATACCTCTGATAAGCTCTGGTGACTTTCGGGCTTCCTCGTGTGTCAAAGCGAACACTCTGCCTTGCACTTGCTGTCTCCGCTCTTTAGGCTCTTGTCGCTGTCTACAATCCCTGGCAAAATGCCCTGGCTTGTTGCAGTTGTAGCAAACAATCTGCCTGGTTGTTGTCATTGCTTGTTTTGCTTGTGCGCATGTTTGACCAAGATGGAGAGGGTTTCCACAATATCTGCAGGTTCTATTCCCAGTGGGTTTTTGATTACCTCGGCTATCAGACTGATTGGGCTTCTTATTGCTACCACTCAGAGAACCACTCGGATATTGGCGCTTCTGGGAAAATTTTCCACTACCAGATGTATTCTTGTTACTAGTGCTTTTATGGGTATGCAGTTCCACCAGATTACGTTCTGTTATTCGACACTCCTCAACAGCCTCATTAAATTCTTTGAAGTGTCGAGAGACGAATTTCTCTTTTAATTCTGGCTTCAATCCTCGTATCAACATATCTGAACCCCATCCTTCATTATCGCAGACTTTCGAGTAGGAAGAGTATCGGGATAACCGAAGGTATCTGGCCAAGTAGTCATCAAAGCTCTCATTGTCACCCTGTTGAATAGTGAGGAATTCAGTTTCTTTAGCCAGTCTCACTGATCGGGGAAAATATTTCTCATTAAACTTCTCTTGGAATACTTCCCATGTCAAGGGAATGTTTCGTGCTTGTAAAATTGCTTCAGTGCTTTCCCACCATCGATCAGCTTCACCCTCCAGCTTATAAATCGCTAGACGGGCTTTAATGTTATCCGGACACTCGAGGATTTTGAAGATCTTCTCCAAGCGAGCTAGCCAATTCTCTGCTCTCTCAGGATCAAACTTCCCATTAAAAAGGGTCAGCTGGTGTTGATTCATTCTTGTCACCCAGGTTTGCACACTCTCAGCTTCAACAATCGGGTTCTCAAGAATCTCGGGCATAGGTTCTACTATAGGTTCTGGTACAGGTTCGGGTTCGGGTATTGGATGTGGCATGTAAGCTTCCCCCTGCCCTCCAGGGTTATTGTGAGCTCTTGCATCAGCATTTTGCTTCTGTTGTCCTTCTCTTACTTCGTTTCGAAGTTCATTCAATGCATTTTGTTGTTCTAACATCATTCCCATCAATTGTTGCATCATGTCAGGTCTAGCATTCAGTTCCTCATTGTCATTTCCCTGTCTACCTCTGCCTCGTCCTCTACCTCGGCCTCTACCTCGGCCTATGCCACCGCCCCGTATACGTGCCATCTCTATAAATTCACTCTACATGAAAATAGAGAAGGGAATAAATTTCATATAAATGTAAGGGCATTTTTGTCATTTCACAAAAAATTTGGGTACATGAGTTTGTCATACATATCACATATAATGTGTATACAGCAGTTAGGTAGTCATACAATACATCACACATCCTAAAACTACTGTACAACAAGTCTTTGTTACTTTCATACATTACATCCTAACTATACATGTAGCTTCCCAGGGGGTCACCCATCCCGGGATTGCCCTGAGGTAAGCACGCTTAACTCTAATGTACCCTGATCAAAATACAGTCACCGGCTTTATTTACTTCTGTCCACCGGCTCCCTGTAATCGCCCTCACCTCAAAAGATGTACCGGCTACCTTCAGTTACTCAAAATATCAGGTTGGGATCCTACCCAGTCTATCTACATGTGCCTCTGCACAAACTCGATCATGTGATCCTTAAACTCCCCAAAATGATCATTCGGCCCACGCTCGACAATGTCATTTTTCTTCCAGTTCCAGAGATTGGTATTTGGGAAGAAACGCAGAGTGGTAAAGATCCAGCATTTGTCAGGTAAGTCGATCTCCAATAGACCCTGCTTCCAGTACAGGTTATCCACCGCATCCAAGTAGGCTAAGTACTGATCCAGCGGAGTATCATGTGCTCGTATAGCTCGTCTGTGTCGGCCCCAAATGTACTCCCGTAGTTCTTCATCAGTCTGCAGATTGTGCCGTAGGGGTATCCTATCAGCCCTGGAGCCTCCTTCGCCACGTGCAAAAGTTGCTCGGCCAACTGCCTGCGGATGCTCAGAATCACCAATAGATGCATCTGGGATCGGTCCTGGTAATGGATGTGGCCAAGGATCGTGTCTATATATAACGCTCTTGCGGCGTGTCTTCAGCACAGTCCGACCTCCGGGCACTGTCAGCCATATACTCTGTCGGCCCTCTGGAATTTGCTCTTCTGGCGGACATTGGTTAACGGAGGAAGGGGATCGGTCTCGTTCTCGTCGACTGTGATCGCTCATGGTTCCCTGTCATTATGCAAACAAGACCATATCAGTATCCTATTCTGTAAATGCCAGAACCGCTTTAAGCTCTGATACCAAAAATGTCAAACCCCTTAACATTTCGATATTCACAGAGTGACAAGCATAAAGTTCACAAGGCATACAGAAATAGCGGAAATAATACTGATATTAAGTACAAGTTTACATTACAGGAGAATCCCCGTAGGGTTTGAAAATATACACAAATGTACAAAGCGTTCCTAAGCAGCAAAAAGTGTAAGCATAAATAAACATTTGCAGCAACAGAGAGCTCCGGGTCCCTAATCACCAGGAGCCACCGTCTTGCCTTTCGAGCCACTTGCTTCAGCTGTAAGATTTTGTATTTTGGAAAAAGAATGAGATTCGAGGGAATCTCAGTAGTAACATGCTTACAAACATATAGAATGTGAAAATAGATATGCAATGTCATGTCATGTAAGATGATCAAACAATATGTGTACACTTGCCTAAGGTCAAACTACATGTTTGCCCTTAGTCGACTTAGCGCCCCTGTTGGGTCCCTGACCACAACTTGGCAAATTGGTGTGTCTAGGACACTAGCTCATGTTACAGAGAATGACTTTAAACATATAAATAATCACATAAGATATGCAAGAAGAAGTTACTACCTGAATCTTTTCCAAACTCGCACGTTTGTCCTACTTTTGGATTTTGGCTCGGGCTATATCCAATTCCTATCATCATTAAAGTTACAAGTACTTGGTTATTACTTGTAGTATTATCACCTTTAAATGGTATGCTACTGTTTATTTGATGCAGTTACAACATGTTCTGCACAATACAACTCTGTACAATGCAATTTCACTGTTTTCCAAAAACTGACAACTTGGTCAGCCAACTTTGGAAATTTATAATTAATTCTAGAAAAATCCAATTTGACTGATTCCAAATCCAAAACGAAGCTCTTTAAATTTAAGTTTGAGGAAAAATAGTTAGGTTTTATCAATCTAACCATATAATTCCCAGTAATTCATCAAACATCACTGATCCAGATAGCATTCCAGAAAACAGGGCATAACTTCAAAAATTCATATCTCCCAATATACTTGTCCAAAAATTACAAACTATCTATCAAATTAAAGCTCTATATCTCTACTTCAATTCTGGAAAGTTTCAGAAGTCTTGGACAAGATTTGGTTAATGAAAGACCACGAACACTGTCACTGCTCCAGACAGGGCAGAACCAACATATGTACATACCAACTTCAATAATTTCCAAATTGGCATACAACCAACCAAAAATCATGAACACTTGCATACCTACACAATTTTGCCTTCTAAAGCCAATGGAATCATCAAAATTACCAAATTCCTACTCCATATTCACGTCACCCACAGAACAGAAAATTAAGGTTTTAAGGAGTAACTTGTTGTTTCCTTGTTTTCTCTTGCTTAATCACTTTCTTTCTACTTCTAATCACATGATTAGCTATTTAAACTCCAAATAGGCATATTTAGAGAGAATTTGGGCAGCATTTCCCCATGATTATGCTTCAGCCCATAATTGCAAAATAAGAGGAAACATAGCAAATACCACCACCAACAACAACAACAACTTCAACTAAGACAAGAGGATTAAGTTTTGGTGGTTACCTCTTGATTTCTTGTGATTTCTCTCTCCAAAATGTATCAGCCCCCTCTCTCTAAACCTCTGATTAACCTTGCTAATCATGATATTTAAAGAGGAGAAGAGATTAGTAGAGGTTCCTACATGATTTGGAACCAAAATCTTCAAGTATCTATGATTCTTACCTTGATTTTTTGGATAAACCCTAGTTTCCTTGAGCTTTTCCTTGCTCTTGAGATCCCTCCATCCCAGCTGCTCTCTCTCTCTCTTATGTTCAGTTTTTGCACGAGAAATGAAGAGGAAAGATGAAGAATTAGATGATATAGCCAAGAAGTCAAATGCTTAACACATGCTTGCTTTTGATTGGTCCATGTGTAAATCTTTTTGTTCAAGATTTCCATTTCCTTTCATGCTCTTCATTCCACCGAAAATCATAGAAAATGAGGGAGTATATATTGATGTTGAATTATCTCATCATACCCTCTTGTAATTTGTTGACCAAAGTCTTTAACTTTTTGACTATTTGACCTTACTTGGTAATAACTTGCCAAAATAGGCTTATTAATGATCAAATAACCATTTCTATCTTTTTAATTCCCATTTAACTCAAATTATTATAAATATTAGAGGAAAATAATTATTTCCCACTTTGTGGCAAAATTACCATTTTACCCCTACATTTTATGATTTACCGAAATAAATCATTTCTTGCTCATTCCTTTGGTTTAGCATAATTTTTGACACTTGAACGAAGCCATTATTTGTGTCATTTTATACTCAAATTTTGGTTACAATATTAGGCCTTTAAGTGAACATTAGTTGCTCCTTTGTGTCCTTGCTTGGCCGTGTTATGTGTAACCGACAATTGGAATTTTCAGTAAATTGTTGCACACCACAATTCACCATTTTGTTCCATTACATGTATTCATTCCATAGGAGGAATATTGGTAATTATAAATGGGGTGTTACAACTATCATAGCACTGTTAAGGTTATAGGCTATTCATACCATATACAGATCCAAAATACAAGAAACAAACAACTAACAAAAGATTAAAGTCTTTCACGTTCCCAGTCTCTAGTTGTCCGTATTTACCTTTGTCTTGCCCCTTGAGCTCTCTCCCGGTACTATAGATGGTTTATGAAAATGAGTGAGATTCAAAAGAATCTTAGTATTAAATTAATGCCAATCATGCATATATATCATCACAAAGCATGCTATACAGACATCATACAACAGAACAATCACAACAACTCAGTGCATCATATGCAGCTCATAATGAACAACCATAGCACTAGGGATGTTAAAGGCCCCAAGGGATACCTGCGCAATAGGCCCCAGGATCTACTTGTGCATTACAGAACGTTATTAGCCCGAGCGTCCACCCGTACAATAGGCCCCGAGTGACCCTCTACATAACTAGAATGTGTTAGATATCTCATAATGAATCCACACAACACACCATACATGATATAATATATGAAAGACAAGTTACTACCTCGTTGCTTTCCTTGAGTGATTTTCAACCGTTGGTTTGAGCTCGGGTAAATTCTAGTTCCTATCAAAATTGGAGTTACAAGTAACTTGTTATTACTTGTACTATTACTGTCTTTAATTCCAATTATGTTGGTTATCTAAAGCAGTTATCATAGTTTCTGCATAATTGAATTCTGTTAAGTGCAATTTCACTGTTTTTCAGAAACTGGCATATTTTTGGGTCAAATTTGGAACTTCATAACTAATTATAGAAAACTCCAATTTGACCGATTCCAAAGCCAAAACAAAGTTCTTTCCTTATACCTTTGAGTAAAAATATTTGGGTTTGCCTAATATGCTCATATAATTTCTTGTGAATTGTTAAACGTTACTGTTTCAGATGCAATCCAGAAAACACAACAAAACTTCACAAATTCACCATTAATTCTAGGAAACTCAAAATTGAGTGGTTATAAATTCCATGTAAATCTATTTCATCCTAGTTTCATATTAAAAAACTAAATTTCAGCTATCACAACCAAAAAATTCCTAAAATTTCACCAAACTCAAACTATCCAAATCACATTCCAGAAACAGGGCAGAAGTTCACAAATTCATATATAAATCCAAAAAAATCCAATTGAGCTGGTTCTAAGTCCTAATTGATATTTTTTAAGTCTAGTGTCAATAAAAAATATAGACATTAGCTATATATACACAAATTAAT
Organism: Albizia julibrissin; assembly: GCA_037074505.1. Taxonomy (NCBI): domain Eukaryota; kingdom Viridiplantae; phylum Streptophyta; class Magnoliopsida; order Fabales; family Fabaceae; genus Albizia; species Albizia julibrissin. Next base: position 53,469,325 of record CM073477.1, on the reverse strand, counting down.
ACAGTATTTTAACTTTCTTCACATTGTTCCAGAAAATTCAAGTTTTGCATGCTCAAATTTTGAGAATGTAGAACTTCTTGCACATAAATCCAATTGATAATTATGACCTATCAAAATTAAATGAATATGTGTCTATTTTCAAACTAGAGAGTTTCAGAATTTTTAGATAAGAATTGGCCCTTGAAACATCATGCAAAGTAATGGTGCTTCAGGCAGGGTAGATCAACACTATGTATAATCTTACTTCTTAAATTCCCAAATTCATATACAAGCATCCAAAATTCATGAGCACTTGTATACCTACACAATTTTGCCTTCTAAAGCTAATGGAACCATCAAAATGGTCAAATTCCAACTCCTCCTACACGGAACAATACAGGGCAGATTTAAGAATTCTCAAAAAAAGTTTGTTGTTTTCTCATTTTCTCATCCTTAATCACTTCCTTGCTACTCCTAATTGAATTATTAGCTATTTACACTCTTATTAGATATGATTAGAAGTCATTTGAATATCAGGACCCCCTTTAGGATTCCATCATTTAATCATCACAAATCAACCAAATCCAAGCCAAGAACAACAACAACCAAGGTACAAGGAGCAAGTTCTTGGAGTTTACCTTGGATTTCTTGTTTTTTCTCTCTCTAGGAAATTTTTCCCTTCTCTCCACAACTCTCAAACCAACTGGAAACCCATGGTTCCAAAGGTGTAGAAGTGATTAGAAGAGACTATGGAAGGATTTGGAAGCAAAAATCACAAGATTATGCAAATTATACCTTAGATTTTGGAAGAACCCAAAGCTTTACTTGTGTTTTGTAAGACCCCGTCTTATTATTGATAATGCTCAGAGTAGCATTAGCGTAGCTCAGTGGGCATATAAAAATAGCATAAATATACTAATATATTGAAACAATATTGCTTGATTATATACAGAATTCCCATAGGGGTGTACAGAATAATACAGACCTTAACAAATATAAAGGTCTTCAGATAACCAACGCCTCCTCTCCTATTGGCCCGGAACCTTCTGTCACCGGTAATTACAGTTATGCTCTTTGAGCCGCTGTCTGCTGCTGGAAACTTTAAATGTTTATGGAAAGGGTGAGATTCAGGGGAATCTCAGTAGTAACATGCTTTCAAACATATAGAATGCGAAAATAGATATGATATGCCATGTCATGTAAGATGATCGAAACTATGTGTACACTTGCCCAAGGCCAAACTATATGTCTACACCTTGGTCTACTAGGTGCCCTTGTTGGGTCCCTGACCACAACATGGCGAATTGGTGTGTCAAAGACATTAGCTCATGTTACAGTGAATGACATATACAATATTTAGTAATCACATAGATATGTAGGAAGAAGTTACTACCTGGAATGCGCCCTTTCCTTGCCTGTCAATCGGTCCAGCTCCGTCTTTGGCTCGGACTATCGGTATATTCTAAAATTACAAATATAGGATATATGAGTTATTATTTATCCATAACTCATTATAAACTCATGGTGTTGGTTATCTTGACTCAAAACTGTAAAATTACAAAAATACCCCTGGGAACCCAGTCCACGCCCCTTCGTACCCGGTCAAATTGTACTATTCCAAAAATCATGCCCCGGGCTAATCCTACACAATTTTATGTGTAGAATCCATTTTTTACCTCAGATTAGTTAAAATCAGGCCCGAATTACGAAATTACCCTTAGATTTCATTCCAATTAAATTTGGCCAATTTCTTACTTAAATTCGCATGGTACTCAATCTACCAGCATTTTTTACCAAACTTTGAAAAATCATAATTAATTCTATAGAACTCTAATTGAGGTGGTTCAAAGATATATTTGAATCCCTTTAAGTTTAGTTTTATATAAAAATACTCAATTTTAAACGCCACCACTACACCATTCCCATAATGTTTCCAAACACCAACTGTTTCAGATGTTCTTCCAGAAAACAGGGCATATCTTTAATAGTTTATATCTCATAGCATACTTGTCCAATTAAACATTATGACCTATCAAATTAAAGGTCTATGTCTCTATTTTTAGACTGAAAAGTCTCATGGTCATTGGATAACATTTGATTACTCAAAAACTCGTCACCATAACACTGCCTCCAGAAAACGGAATACACAGCATTTACCCTTTAACTTCTAAAACTTCTAAATTCATGTACAAGTATCCAAAATTCATGAACACTTGCATACCCACACAATTTTGCCTCCTAAATCCAATGGAAGTATCAAAATCATCAAATTCTTACTCCTTCTCGACGTCAAAACAGGGCAGAAAATTAGATTCTCAGAAAGAGTTTGTTGTTTCTTCGATTTCTCTTGCCTAATCACTTCCTTACTACTCATAATCAAGTGATTAGCTATTTATATATCCATTGGACATCGTTTAGCCATTCAAAACACTAATTTAAATCAACATGAACATTACCCAACTTCCTCTATACTCATCCAAACGACAAACCAATCGGTTAAAAAGGAAGCTTATGCTTACCTCTACCCGTTTCTGTAAACGGTTCGGAATTCTGACAATACTCCGGTAAGGGAGACAGCACCAAACACCTCCAAATAAAAATCCGAAACCGTAGAAATGAAGATCTCGATGAGTAGAGAAAGTTTCCTGAAGGGTACTTTGAGAGAGGATGCCGTTTCGGCAGTGTTTCGAAGGAAAAAACTTCCTCTCTCATCTTTCTCCATTTTATTCTGCACTCTTTCTCTCTCTTCTTTCAGATTTTTCCGTGAAAAATGAGGAGGAAGATGATGATTTAATGGATAAATGGATCAGTTTCTCATCTGCCACGTGTCAACACTTGATTGGCCCAAATATTGAATTTTCGCACAAAATACCAAATTCTACAGATTTTTCATTAACTTTGAAAATTCATATCTAATTGTACAAATGTCCAATTTGAGTGATTCTAAAGGCTATGCGACCCTTATTGAGTCTAGTTTGAAGGAAAAATATAAAATTTGGCCAATTGAAAGCTTACTCTTTCCAGAATTTTAATCTTTGGATGCTGCCCCAGAAAATAATTAATTTCTCTGGGCTAACTTCAAAAATTCATTTCTCTTTGTGTACAACTCCAAATGACTTATATGACCTATCCCATTAAAGCTTGATAAGTCTAATTTCATTATGGAAATTTTCATGATTTTTGGAAATCATTTGTCCATTGAAAAATGTCACACAATCATGACTGTCACGTAGAGAAACACACTTGAGGCAACTTTCATTTGGGTTCCCAACATATTGTTGTTGTGTGACCACTCATTGTCTTGTTTTGTCACTTATTGTGCTCTTTAATGCACCATTTTATTTCCCTTTGATGCCACCAAAGGTGTTAAGAATTGTAAGGATTAAAATCGTGCCTTACTGGGATACTTGTTAAACTGGAGCTTAGCAGTCCACTTATTGTAGGCTTATTTTCAATTCTCTTGTCCTAAAATTTGGGGTGTTACATGTTTCTTTGCACTTCACGTTCAGATTTGCCCTTTCCTCTTTGCTGATCACTTAGCACGGGAATGAGAGTGAAGAATGAGGAAAAGATGATGACTTGATGAATTAATAAAGTGCCTTTACATATGGCTTCCTCTCATTGGTCTACACCATATTGTTTTATTTCATTATTTCCATTTCTCTTTTCCTTCTCATTTCTGCCGAAATGCATGAGAATAAGAGGAGTATATGTTGTTCTTGATATATCTCATAATACCATCTTGTATTTTATTGACCAAAGCCCTATGTCTTTGCTTTTTGACTTCTTTTCCAAGCTTTTAATTTCACTTAGTAATAATACTCCAATATGAACTTAATAACTACCAAGTGGTTGTTTCCTCTTTTTTAATTCCCATTTAATTAAAATTATTGGGATATTAAATAAAAATATTTATTTCCTTATTTTATGGAAAAATTACCATTTTACCCCTATGTTTTACAATTTATCAAAATGAATCACTTCTTGCTTATTCCTTTGGTCTAGTATTATTTTTGACACTTGAATAAAACCATTATCTGTGGCATCTCATGCTCACATTTTTTGTTACAATATTAGCCCTTTACATGGGCATTAATTGCCTCTTTGTGTTCCAAATTGGCCAAATTATGTGTAACTGGCGATTGGAATATTTCTGTAAATTTATACTTGCCTTGATTCACCATTTTATTATACTAAATATCACAAATACTTACAAGAAATATTGGTGAAGAAATGGGGTATTACATGGTTCGTCATCTATAGGGGTCCTAACTACTGGTACTTTATCCTTCGGTCTTGCTACTACCTCTACAAAGTGGGTTATTGATTCTGGTGCTATCGACCACATGACAAGTAATCATCAATCGTTTTCGTTATATGCTCCCTATGCTAACCCATTCTTTAAATTCATTGCCAATGGTTTCCTTATCCGTGTACTTGGATCAGGCATTGTTCAACCAACTACATCTATTTCTCTATCTCCTATTCTTAATGTTCCTGATCTTACATTTAATCTCCTATTGCCAAGTAAACTGACTCATCATTTGAACTATTTTATCTCATTTTTTTCTGATCACTATTTAATTTAGGATCTTTTGACGAAGCAAATTATTGGTAGAGGCTATGAATCTGGTAGGCATTACATCCTTGATCATTAGGTGCCATATTTTATTACTTGTTCTATTAGGTCATCTCCCTTTGAAGTCCATTCTCATCTTAGTCATGTATCCCACAAAAGGTTTATCCTCGATTTTTTTTTTCTGTGTATGCTTTAGATTATGAGTCATGTCAGTTTGCCAACCACCGTCGTGTTTATTTGGCACCTTGAGTCCATAAAGAGGTTGCGTCCCCCTTTGAGATAGTTCATTATGATGTTTGAGGGTCTTTGTTCAGTTTTTTCTTAGATTGATTATCGATATTTTGTCACTTTTGTTATTGATTTTTCCTGAACTACTTGGCTTTACTTAATGAAACAGTGCTTTGAATTGTTTACACATTTTTGTAATTTCTGTATTGAAATTCAAACTTAGTTTAATACTTCTGTGAAAGTTCTTCAAAGTGATAATGTTAAAGAATATTTTTCTATCCCATTCATCGATGATATGCATAGTCATGGCATTTTTTATCAATCCTCATGTGTTGAAGACCTACTCAAAATAGTGTTGTTGAAAGAAAGAACCGTCATTTCTTAGAAACTCCCTGAGCTCTCATGTTTTACTCATGTGTCCCTAAATCCTTTTAGGTAGATATAGTGTCTACTGCTTATTTCTTTATCAATCGCATGCCTTCAACTATCCTTAATTTGGATGTTCCATATTTCATTATGTTTCCCACCACTAAACTATTTCATGTTGATCCAAAAATTTTTGGCAGCATCTGCTTTGTTCAAGATGTCCATCTAAGTGTTAGTAAACTTTATCCCAAATCTTTGAAGTATGTCTTTCTTGGTTATCGGTGTTACTCTCCTGAACTTCTCGTTATCTTATATCCACTGATGTGACTTTTCATGAGTCATCTCCTTTCTTCAAGCCTTCGGTATTATCTGAGTCTCGCTTTATCATTTATCAGCCTGATAATGTCCTGGTTTATCGTGTCCTTGTCTTTCATGTACGGGCTGTTGTTCTAGAACCTGATGTCATCAATGGTACCGATGTTGTCAATGTTTTACCCTCATCAGTGACTGCTTCACTGATTGATTCTGCTCAAGACTCCCTGGTTCCTGCTTTTGCTTCACTAGATCCTATCACTCTTGTCCTTGATTATGTTGTTGATCCATCTGATAACATGCCCATTGCCCTCTGAAAAGGTACTCATTCTCATTGTACTCCTAAAAGACCAAACTGAATGTACATATCCTATCTTCTTCTTTATGTCCTACTAGCAAGTGTCCCCTGTTTCCTCTTTCCTTGTAGTTACCCTTGAGTATATCTCCATCCCTACTACCCTCCACCACACCTTAACTCACCCTAGTCGGTGTGTAGTGATGGAAAAAGAAATGATGGCCCTTGAAAAGGCTAGTACCTAAACTCTTGTGTTTGTTGTTAAGACTAAGGCTTATGGTTCCTTAAAACGATTGAAAGCTTGACTCATTGCCAAAGGGTATGCCCAAACTTATGGGATTGATTACTTAGAAACTTTCTCCCATATGGCTAAGCTCACTTCCATTCATATTCTTGTCTCTTTAGCTACTACTTATCATTAGGCTTTGTATCAGTTGGATGTTAAGAATGCCTTTTTGAATGGTGATCTCCTTGAGGAAGTTTATATAGAGCAACCATCTGGGTTCGTTACTCAGGGAAAACCTAGGAAAGTGTGCTACCTTCAAAAATCATTGTATGGGTTTAAGAAAAGTCCCCTCGTCTGGTTCGATAGATTTCGTAATGTGATCAAGAGGTTTGGATTGAGCCAAAGTAAGTGTGATCATTCTATGTTTTACCAGTAGTCTGATGCAAGCATGATTCTTTGATGATTGTGATTACTGGGAGTAACACTCCTAGAATCTCATAACTTTAAGTTTTCCTTAACTCCCACTTAAAGAAAAAATACTTGGGATCATTAAAGTACTTTCTTGGTATTGAGGTTTTGAGAAACAAAAGGGGCATCCTTTTGACTTAGTAGAAATATGTTCCAAACCTCTTAAAGGAGACTGGAAAGCTTGTTGTTACGCCAAGCAACATTTCCATGATACCGAGTTTGTTCCTGGATTTTAATAATAGCATGTTTGATGAGCTTCTTGATGACTTAATGAAGAAGATTGATCCAGAGAAACTGAAGCCATTTGAATCTCCTAAGAGATATAGAAGACTCATTAGGAAGTTGGATTATCTGACAGTGACTCGTCCTAATATAACATTCTCAGTCAATGTACTTAATCAATTTGTAACTGTGATACCTCATTTCCTATAGCCTTAGATGAGTACAAAAGAATAGTAAAATCATTTGTGAAACCAGGATTAGGTCCCAGATTAAATAGTTTCAAAAAAGGTTAGCAAATCCAAACCTATCTTAGGATTTGAACCTGGGATTGGAAAGGATTTTGTATGGTGGTAAAATTTTCTCAAACCATTTTTACAAACATTCACTATCTCATCAAGTCTCACCAGCTCTTCTTTTCATTTTTTCAAAGTCTATGAGCAATTCTCTGCTTAGTTCTCACGTTCTACACCTTAGTTAAATTTGGTTAGCGTTTGGAAGCGTAATGTAACTAAATTGACCTTTTACTAGTCTACTGGAATTACCAATTTCACTATTATAGCATGTCAGAGTTATAGGCTATTTATATTATATACAGATCCAAAATATCTAAAGTACAAGTAACAGACAACCAACAAAACTAAAGTCTTTTGCGTTCCAGCCACTAGCAATCTACATTTACCTTCTTCTTGCCTTTTGAGCTATCTCCCTATACTGTAGATGGGTTTATGGAAAATAGTGAGATTCAAAAGAATCTCAATAGTAACATAGTGCTAATCATACAGATATAACATAATAAAGCATGCTATATAGCCATCATAGAACAGAATTATCACAACAGCATTGGGCACATTACATGCAATTCATAAACTATCATAGCACTAGGTAAATTACATGGCCCTGAGGGATACCCACGCAGAAAAGCCTCGGGCATCCACTCATGCATCATATAATGTTATTGGACAAAGCATCTACCCGTGCAGAAAGGCCCCGGGTGACTACTCCGCATAACTAGAATGTACTAGACAATTTATGATGATTTCACATAACATATAGTGTATCTTATAAACATATGAAAGAGAAGTTATTACCTAGCTGCTTCCCTCCAGCAATTCCTAACCGTTTGCCTAAGCTCAGGCAAGTTTCTAGCTCAGGACAATTGTTAGGTCCTATAATTAGAATTTACGGACGATAGGTTATTATTTTGTCCAATACTTACATAATGCAATTAGTCAAGTTGGTTGTCATTAAAGTTAGTATACTAAGATAAAAGCAAAGTTAAGGTGACCCAACTATCCCAAGTTGGTTATTTCCCCCTTAAAGTTCAACTTATTTACTTTATGCCATTACATTTTTCATTTTCACCTTTGTGATCAAATCTGCCATCTTTTTTGCTTCATTTCAAAAATTCACCATTAATTCTAGGAAACTCTAAATTGAGTGGTTCTAAATTCTATGTAAAGTTGTTCCCGTATACTTTCACATAACAATACTCAATTCTAGTCACCAGAGCCACAACATTCCTAGAATTTTGCCAAATATAACTTCTTCCAGATTACATTCCAGAAACAGAGCATACCTTTAAAACTTTATATCTCCCAAAGTACTTGTCCAAAAATAACAAAATACCTACAAACTTAAAGCTCTATGTCTCTACTTTAATTATGAAAAATTTCAAAATTTTTGGATAAGTTTTAGTCCGTGAAACAACTTGCACAATATCATTATTCTAAATAGGGCAGATTAACAGCATGCACACACACACAATTCATAAAATTTTCAAATTGATATACAAACATCCAAAAATCATGAACACTTGCATACCTACAAAAAATTTCCTTCTAAAGCTAATAGAATCATCAAAAATACCAAATCCTCACTCCTTCATCACATCGCACACAGGGCATCAAGTTAGGATTTTTAGGAGGTTTATGTTGTTTACTCTTACTTAATCACTTCTTTTCTACTTCTAATCACATGATTAACTACTTAAATACTAAATGGACATGTTTAGAGGAAATTTGGGCAGCATTTTCTCCATATTTAGCTTCAGCCCATAATTAGAAAACTAATAGAAAACATCACAATATCCACCAACAACATCAACTAAGGCAAGAGAAACAAGTTTTGAAGTTTACATATTGATTCATATTCCTTCTCTCCCTAAAAGGTCAGCCCCCTCTCTATTCTCTTGATATTTTGTCTTGAAAACCATGAGTTTAATGAAATAGAAGAGGTTAGGAAAGGTTATAGAGTGATTAGGAGACAAAAACCACTAAGTTTTGCAATTGCTTACCTTGGTTTGGGATTTGGAACCCTAGGTTATTTCTCTTTTGCTCTCTATGTTCTTCATCCACTCTCTCTCTCTCTTTTGGGTCTGTTCTGGCTGAAATGAAGAATGGAAGAGGAGGAAATAACTTTTTGAAAGATATCTTTGCTTATGTCATAACACTTGCTTCATCCTTTTTCGTTCTTTTATTGTATTTTTTCTTTGCCACACAATAATGTCTCCTTTTCCCTTGGTCCACCAAATTTATTTAAGGGAAGAGAAGAGGTGTGTGTGTGTGTGTGTGTGTATTTGTGTATTTCTCTTCCTTTTCCATTTAACCGTGCACATAAGAGGAAAAAGGAATATAAATTGTTTGCTTTATGGCAACCATTGTGTATTTCTCTTCCTTTTCCATTTGACCGTGCACATAAGAGGAAAAAGGAATATAAATTGTTTGCTTTATGGCAACCACTTTTGACTTTTCAACAACAATTTTACTTGCTTGTGATTGGCCAAGCATTTTCTCCTTGAAATAGTACTAGTCAACAAATATATGTATTTCCCTTTACTCCCCTTGAATGAAATGGCTAAGAGAAAAGGGAATGCAAGGTGCTTCTTGGATTCTCCAGAAATTGCTTCTTACAAATATTAGCTTTAGTTGAAATTGTTGACTTTTCTTCCAACTTTGATTTTCCTTAGTAATAATACTCCAAAATAGGCTTATTAATTACCAAGTAACCATTTTCCTCTTTTAAATTCTCATATGGCTGAAATTATTAGGAATACTAGGGGGGAAATAATTGTTTCTTGTTTTATAGAAAAATTACCATTTTGTTTTTACATTTTATGATTTACTGTTTTCTTTGGTTTGCCAGAATTTTTGGCACTTGTATGAGGCCATTTTTTGTGTCATTTTATGTTCCAATTTTGGTTATAATATTAGGCCTTTAAGTAGACATTAATTACTTCTTTGCATCCTTGCTTGGCCGAATTGTGTGTAATCGGCGATTGGAATATTTCTGTAAATTTATGCATACCATAATTCATCATTTTATTCCACTAAATATCACAAATATATACAAGAAATATTTGTGGAAAAAGTGGGGTATTACAATGACATCTCTAACAATGGCACAGTAGGAATCCTTAGAGCATATCTTGCATTATTTGAAATGTTCTTAAGGTCGTGGAATTCTCTATATGAATTATGGGCACACTAAAGTCGAGTGCATCTGTAATGTGGATCATCAGGATCTAAGGCCACAAGATAGTCCACTACGGGTTACAATGTGTTTGTGGGTGAAAACTTAATATATTGAAGAAGTAAGAAGCAAGATGTTGTGTCAAAATCAAATGTAGAAGCAGAATACATAGCGATGTCACAATTAGTACAATAAATTGCATGGGTATTTCAACTCATGAAGGAAATTGACATTGCCACGACATTACCTGTGAAGCTATTGTGTGACAATAACACAACACTACATATAGGATCAAACTCTGTGTTCTATGAGTGTACAAAGTATATTTAAATTAACTGTCACTTTATTTGTGACAAGATCAAAGAGAATATTCCAACTACAGGGCATGTGAGATCAAAGACCACGTTGCAGATCTTTTGACGAAAGCTTTAAATGGGACACGGGTTGAGTATCTTCATAATAAGTTTGACATGATAAATATATATGCTCAAACTTGAGGGGGAGTGTTATAATCCCATATATTAAGGGATATGTTAGGAAATTATATTGACTTACTTGCATTACTTTTGTGTGTGTGTGTGTCTGTAGACTTGTCTATGGTTTTTGATTTGTGGAAATATAATTCTCCCTTCTAAGATTTCAGCTGACAAATCTGACATCTCTATATGATACTAAATTGTTGGCAGACCATGAAGACACACAACCTCTTTGATATAGCGTTGCAAGGTGAGATGCATCTATAGTTTTGCTGCAAGGTACGTACTTAGACATCTTCAAGAACCTATTAACAACAACCAAACAGTACAAAAAAATAGAAAATTAGTGACATAATCACTAATCCGTCACTAAAATTAGAGACGGACTTTTTCGTCAGTAAATTAATGATAGATTAGCGACGGAATTACATTCCGCCACTAAATTCCGTCACTAATATGTTTCTAATTCTATCATTAAAAATTAGCGACAGAAATTAGTGACGAAGTGTTTCCGTCACTAATTTTTGTTGCTAATATTTCTCTAATTTCCATCACTAACAATTAAATTATTCAATAATTAGATTTTTTTTCATAATTATAATTTTTAAAATAATTTAAATTTTAAAATTTAAAATATTACGAATTTATAATATAAATATTAAAATAAATAAATAACATTATTAATTCGTATTTATCTTTGGAATTGAAATGATAATATAATATATTTGAATTTTTAATAATATATTATATACAAATAAAAATTCAAATTTTATAAATACAAAAAAACATAAAATATATAATAAAATGAATAAAAAAGATATTAATAATAAATATTTATGTAGAATATTTACATGATGAAATAAAAAAAAACTAAATTGAAATATTTAATAATATATGAATTTTTTTTTTATTTTTGTTTACAAAGCGAAATGTGTGTGTGCGCTGTGTCATACATAGACACATACATACATACATACATACATACATACATACTTACTTACTTACTTACTTACTTACATACATACATAGATATATAGATATATACATGTATGTGTGTGATTTTGCATTTAAATTTGACAAGTTCTCCTTAGCTCAATTGGCAAAGGCACTGACACATGCATGAAAGTCATGACTTCAAATCTCAACTTGGTCACAAAATGTAACCAATTTGTGACTTGGACATGTGGCACGAGATGGAGCATGACGTGCAGCAGTTGACCAGGACACAAGGTGGCCGGAGGTGAGGTGGCGGTGGTTGACTAGGACACATGGCCGGCGGTGGGTACACATGGAAACCGCCGGTGAGAGACATGTGGAGGCTCGTGGTAAGGACATGTAACAATTTAAATTATATAAAAAAATACTTTGCGACAGATTAGAGATGACAATTCTGTCGTTAATTAGAGACGGAAAATTGTGTCTCAAATTAATGAATTCAATCACTAATTAGAGACAGAATGTTGACATAAAATTTCCGTCTCAAATTAGCAACGGAATTCAAAATTCCGTCACTAATCAATTAGTAATGGTCTTTTTGTCGACAGAATGTTAATATGGTTCCGTCATTAATCCATCGCTACTTTCCGTCACTAAACTGATTAGTGACAGAACTTCCATCACTAAATTCCGTCACTAATTTGATGTTTTTCTGTAGTGAAAATAGAGTTGTGTCATCACACTATCTTAGGCAGGTGCAGCATTGAGAGAGAATCTGAGCAACATCACGCTTTAGAAATGACAATAGAACCTGTTTTCTACTAAGGTTGTGGTCTTTTAGATGCCAAAGTGTTTGGGTAAGCCTCTAGCATGTAATTCCCATACAATCGCATATCGAAGTATGGGAGACTTGTAACTCAGACCCTCGAAATATATAGTCATCATCAACCAAGAAATCCACATGCATGTAGAGGGTGCCATCAACAGCCTCTCAACTTTCTACCGTTCCAAATGGGAAACATTGAAAAAGTACAAATATTGTCCTATAACTTTATAAGATATTTCAGTTTGGTTTCTTGATTTTTATAAAATATATTTTTCGTTCTATAACCTAAAAATCATTGTCTCAAATAATATGTTTTATAAAAATTATTGTTATTTTGAAAATTAAACTTAATATATCAACATTCAATAATGTTTTATCTATATTTAAAATTTTATTGTCAACATTTTTTGTTAAAGAAATTAATATTAAAAAGACTAAAAAGATACTTTATTGAAACTTAGGCCAGGATTGAAAAGGACATATGGTGCAAAATCACATAAATAATTCTTGGAGACGGACGTGCATTACACATATCAGTAGTGGATCATTTTAACTCTTTCCAATAAGATCATAGTTTGTGAATATATTTCCTGTTGTCCAGGTTCCGACTCAGACACTTGCTAATCCAAAATAAAGGTGGCACATGCTTAATCTATGTATGTATGTTAATGCGAGTTTGCATATGTTGATTTCTAAATTATTACTACGTCGCCGCTGTTCTCAAAACAAAATTAATTATATCGCCTAATGCAATGAATTTTAAATGGTAATTAATGCTCTTTTGGTGCGTTTTATGAGCAACATTCTTACTGATGGATGGTCCTATATATAAGAACCAATTTGTGTTTGTTTAATAATTTAATACATTTTTTAATTTTTAGCCCTAATTAATTGCATGTCTCACTTATCTCTTTTTTTTCACTCATTCACTCTCATTTTTTTACTCATCCTCTATCTCATTCATCATCTTAATAAATAAATATACGCTTTTAAAAATATTTCACCTGTTACACATTTATTTATTTTAAGTAATTTTGACCAATAGTTTACTTTGCCTCATTTGAGCAATTGTTGCTTATAAAAGGCAGGAGGGAGTACCTTTTCAATCATTTCAAAAGGGGAAATTATTATAACATTATAAGAGAGAGATATAATCATAAAAAAATTTACAACTGAGAAATTTGCAATAACAATTTCTAATAATGGAAATGATAACATGTTCATGTTGCTCACTTGTCACTAGGACTTTTTTATGATTACATTCCTTCATTGGGATTTTATGTAATATCCCTAATTCTGGGACTAGAGGTATAAGATTAAGCCTGGATTAAGTGGACTGCTAGACCCTGGTTTAGCAAATGTCCCTATGAGGCATATTTAAATTCCTCAAAATTCCTTTATATCATTGGATATTAAAAGCAATTATATTTGGTGAGCTAAAGATTTCGGGGAATAACAAAATAGAGCGATTAGAAGTCACACATAATATAGTAAAGTGGAACACAAGGTAATTTTGCAACCGGTGAAATTTCCGGTATGGCAGTGATGATTGTGTGACATGTTTCGATGGGTAAATGATGGTGAAAAATAATGAAACTTTCCAGAATGAAAGTAGACTTATCAAGCATCAATTTGATAGGTTATATAAGTCATTTGGAGTTGTACACAAAGAGAAATGAATTTTTGAAGTTAGCCCAACGAAATTAATTATTTTCTGGGACAGCATTCAAAGATTAAAATTCTGGGAAGAGTAAGCTTCCAATTGTGTAACGGCCCGCCTCATATATCCCTTATTACTGACCTTACTCAGAGTAGCAATGCGTAGTTCAGTGGGCACACAGGAATAACATGAATATACTGATAATATTAATACAATATTACTTGATTATAATACAAAAGTTTTCCCACCAGGGGCTTACATAATATTTACAGACCTTAATAACTAAAAGGTCTTCAAACAACCAGCAACATTCATCTTCATGCATACCTCTTTTCTGTTCTCAACACGTTTCCAATGTTCACCTGTCTGAATGGTTGTTTGGGAGGAGTGAGATTCGAGAGAATCTCAGTAGCAAACATTACCACTATGCATGCCAGATATATATGAATGCATGACATGCTTGCCTATACTATTTCATGCCAACATAATGACATGTTGCATGCTCGATGTTATGACATACATATGGCCATTGCACAAACATAACAGAGCTTCAACCAATCATACATGTTCCACACAAATAGGCAAAGTAGTCACATAATCAATGCAAGACATACATATCACATACATGCAGAAAAGGTAAGTTCACTACCTGGTGGACTTTATGTCCTTCTCTTCTTGTCCCTTGATCCGCCAATCATTGCTCTTTTTTTATCACTTCATGGCCCTAGGCAAGTGATAACATCATTAGAGCCATGAAAAGTGAATACCCAATGGCCCACATTAGCCCTATAGGCTTACTTTCACCCTTGGAGTTCATTCCAATTATATTTGGCCAATTTCTTACTTAAATTCGCATGGTAATCAAACTACCAGCATTTTTGACCGAATTTTTGGAAAATCATAACTAATTCTATAGAACTCCAATTGAGGTAGTTCAAAGCTCTATTTGAATCCATTTAAGTTTAGTTTTACATAAAAATACTCGATTTTAAACGCCACCACTACACCATTCCCAGAAATTTTCCAAACACCGACTGTTTCAGATGTTCTTCCAGAAAACAGGGCAGACATTCAAAAATTCATATCTAAATACAAAAAAATCCAATTGATCATTATGACCTATCAAATTAAAGGTCTATGTATCTAATTTTAAACTGGAGAGTTTCATGGTCATTGGATAACATTTGACCACTCAAAAACACGTCACCGTAACACTGCCTCCAGAAAACGGAATACATAACATTTACCCTTTAACTTCTAAAACTTCTAAATTCATGTACAAGTATCCAAAATTCATGAACACTTGTATACCCACACAATTTTGCCTTCTAAATCCAATGGAAGCATCAAAATCATCAAATTACAACTCCTCCTACACGAAAATACAGGGCAGAAACAGAAGGAAATTGGATTCTCAGAAAGAGTTTGTTGTTTCTTCGATTTCTCTTGCCTAATCACTTCCTTACTACTCCTAATCAAGTGATTAGCTATTTAAACACTCGTTTGACATCATTTAGCCATTGAAATACCATTTTAAACCATCAATGAATAGTACCCAACTTCCTCTATACTCATCCAAACGGCAAACCAATCGGTTAAAAAGGAAGCTTACGCTTACCTCTACCCGTTTCCACAAACGGTTCGAAATTCCGGCAATACTCCAGCAAGGGAGACGGCACCAAACACCTCCAAATGAAAATCCGAAACCGTAGGAATGAAGATCTCGATGAGTAGAGAAAGTTTCCTGAAGGGTACTTTGAGAGAGGATGCCGTTTCGGTAGTGTTTCGGAGAAAAGAATTTTTCTCTCTCCTCTCCTCCATTTCTCCGATCTATTTCTCTCTCTCTCTCTCTCTGGTTTTTTTCATGGAAAGTGACGAACAAGAAGATGATTTAATGTATAAATGAAGGGAAAAGCAACTTGCCACGTGTCAGCACCTCATTGGTCCAAAAATCCAATTTTCGCTCAAAATGCTCAATTTGCAGAATTTTCATTAAACTTTGAAAATTCATATCTAATTGTAAAAATTTCCAATTAGAGTGATTCTAAAGGATATGCGACCCTTATTGAGTTTAGTTTTAAGGAAAAATATAACATTTGGCCAATTGAAAGCTCACACTTCCCAGAATTTTAATCTTTGAATGTTGTCCCAGAGAATAATTAATTTTGCTGGGCTAACTTCAAAAATTCATTTCTCTTTGTATCAACTCCAAATGACTTATATGACCTATAAAATTAAACCTTGATAAGTCTACTTTTATTCTGGAAAGTTTCATAACTTTTTACCATCATTTACCCATCGAAAAATGTCACACAATCATCTCTGCCATACCGGAAATTTCACCGGTGGTAAAATTACTTTGTTTTCCACTTTACTCTATTGTGTGTGACTTCCAATCACTTCGTTTTGTTATTCCCCGAGCTCTTTAGCTTACTAATATAATTCATTTTAAATATCCAAGGATACAAAAGAATTTTGGGGAATTAAAACATACCTCATAGGGACATTTGCTAAACCGGGGCTTAGCAGTCTACTTAATCCAGGCTTAATCTTATACCTCTGGTCCCAAAATTCGGGATATTATAAATTGGCCAAATTTTATATTTTTTTCTTAAAACTGCACTCAATAAGGGTCGCATAGCCTTTAGAATCACTCAAATTGAACATTTGTACAATTAGATATGAATTTTCAAAGTTAATGAAGAATTTGCAGAATTTGGTATTTTGTGCGAAAATTCATTATTTGGGCCAATCAAGTGTTGACACGTGGCAGATGAGAAACTAATCCATTTATCCATTAAATCATCTTCATCATCGTCTATTTTCTGCGAAAAAACCAGAGGAGAGAGAAAGAGAAATGGAAAAAGAAGAGAAAGGAAATTCTTTTCTCTGATTCACTGCCGAAACGGCATCCTCTCTCAAAGTACCATTCAGGAAACTTCCTCTACTCATCGAGATCTTCATTTCTATGGTTTCGGATTTTTATTTGGAGGTGTTTGGTGCTGTCTCCCTTACCGGAGTATTGTCAGAATTCCGAACCGTTTACAGAAACGGGTAGAGGTAAGCATAAGCTTCCTTTTTAACCGATTGGTTTGTCGTTTGGATGAGTATAGAGGAAGTTGGGTAATGTTCATGCTGATTTAAATTAGTGTTTTGAATGGCTAAACGATGTCCAATAGATGTATAAATAGCTAATCACTTGATTATGAGTAGTAAGGAAGTGATTAGGTAAGAGAAATCGAAGAAACAACAAACTCTTTCTGAGAATCTAATTTTCTGCCCTGTTTTGACGTGGAGAAGGAGTAAGAATTTGATGATTTTGATGCTTCCATTGGATTTAGGAGGCAAAATTGTGTGGGTATGCAAGTGTTCATGAATTTTGGATACTTGTACATGAATTTAGAAGTTAAAGGGTAAATGCTGTGTATTCCGTTTTCTGGAGGCAGTGTTATGGTGACGCGTTTTTGAGTAATCAAATGTTATCCAATGACCATGAAACTTTTAAGTCTAAAAATAGAGACATAGACCTTTAATTTTATAGGTCATAATGTTTAATTGGACAAGTATTCTATGAGATATGAATTGTTAAAGATATGCCCTGTTTTCTGGAAAGAATCTGAAACAGTTGGTTTTTGGAAAAATTATGGGAATGTTTTAGTGGTGGCGTTTAAAATTGAGTATTTTTATATAAAACTACACTTAAAGGGCTTCAAATAGAGCTTTGAACCACCTCAATTGGAGTTCTATAGAATTAATTATAATTTTTCAAAGTTTGGTCAAAAATGCTGGTAGATTGAGTACCATGGGAATTTGAGTAAGAAATTGGCCAAATATAATTGGAATGAACTCCAAGGGTGAAAGTAAGCCTATAGGGCTAATGTGGGCCATTGGGTATGCACTTTCATGGCTCTAATGATGTTATCACTTGCCTAGGGCCATGAAGTGATAAAGAAGGAGCAATGGTTGGCGGATCAAGGGACAAGAAGAGAAGGACATAAAGTCCACCAGGTAGTGAACTTAACTTTTCTGCATGTATGTGATATGTATGTTTTGCATTGATTATGTGACTGCTTTGCCTATTTGTGTGAAACATGTATGGTTGGTTGAAGCTCTGTTATATTTGTACAATGGCCATATGTATGTCATAACATCTAGCATGCAGCATGTCATTATGTTGGCATGAAATAGTGTAGACAAGCATGTCATGCATTCATATATATCTGGCATGTATAGTGGTAATGTTTGCTACTGAGATTCTCTCGAATCTCACTCCTCCCAAACAACCATTCAGACAGGTGAGCATTGAAAACGTGCTGAGATTAGAAAAGAGGTATGCACGAAGAGGACTATTGCTGATTGTTTGAAGGCCTGTAAATATTGTGTAAACCCCTGGTGGGGAAACTTTTGTATTATAATCAAGCAATATTGTATTAATATTATCATTATATTCATGCTATTCTTGTGTGCCCACTGAACTACGCATTGCTACTATGAGTAAGATCAGTAATAAGGGATATATGAGGCGGGTCGTTACATTTTATAGAAATTTCCTTATTAAAATATAAACATTTTCATCAACAAGATTTTTTCCCCAACAAATCAAATTAAAACATTATTAATTACATAAGGACACACTTTAGCCGAATACCCAATATAAAATGACATTTTTTTAAATTTCATAAAAATAATCTAATTATTTGATTTTATGATACATGCATATTCATAAACACTGTATATTTATTGATCAAAACCCTGATGGTAAAGATATAATAACTCTACCTTTTTCTTTCCCAAACAAATATCCATTGATTACTTGCAACTTATCGTGCATAAAATAAAATAGTAGCTAGAATGATACTCCCTCTTGTCTATATTATAAGAAGTCTTCTAGAAGGAAATTTTGGTCCAACATATAAGAAATTGACAAGGTAATTAATTTTTCTCCCCACACTTTTAGAACTTCTAGGAGATAGTTAGGTAACAAATAAAAAATGCATATTTGAAAACAATATTCTTTGATAAGTGTAAAAATGGTAAATTCTTTCAATTTAAGATACATTAAGTGCCCGTTTGGTTCACGGAATTGGAAGTAATATAATAGAATGTAATACAATATATTGGAATGTAATGTAATGATGATTACATAATTTGTTTGGTTCGTCATCAAGGAAAGATGATGCGTATACATAAAAACGTTTGGTTGAATTACATAAAATATGAGAATAATATAACAAGTGACAAAATTATCCCATTTTACACATATAGTAATGTATATGTTAGGTTCATGATAATTTTTTTCATTTTATGCAGTGTATATGGTGGATTCATAGTAATTTTTTAATATTTAATGGTGAAAATATTATACAATTGTATAAATTATATTCCACTGTTAATATTTAATATTTTTTAACAGTGGAATATAATTTTTTTGTAATTTTAAATGAGAGAATATTTCTTAAATATCTGTATTATTAATTATTTTTTAATATTTAATGGTGGTAATTAAAATTATTTAATATTTAACCATATTTATGAGTAGGCACTTTGGTAAAATTAAAAAATTATAATGACAATAGTGTCATTTTCACTGGATTATGGGATGTCTGCATCGTCATTCATCAGTCCTTACAATGTAATCCTCATTACATCAAATGATGTAATCAGGATTACAAAATGTAATCATTTTAACATTACATAAGCCTAACCAAACACTGTAATTGTGCTATTACATCAGGACTACATGTAATCCCCTCTCATGTAAACGAACCAAACGGGCTATAAATGACTTAAATAATTCATATGAATTAGTTAATAATGTCTTATATTTTGAATCGGAGTATCATCCTACCAATAACTTTTACACGTTACTAAAATTAAAAATTGTAGCAGAGAGAAATAAGATTATACACACATACACACAGGTTCACAAGAATGTGATTATTTTCTTGATCTAGTGTCCAAAATGAGTACTCCCAACCCAAATTGGATTAGCATAGGCATGTCAATATAATAAACAAACATATAAACAAACAAAAAAATAAATAAAAAGTAAATGAGAAAAAATAAAGAGACTCAGGTCCCTCAAGCTAAGACGCCTAAATAAGCTTAATAATTTAAACAAAAATAAGTAAGATTTGTGTGATACTGCTATCACCCATAATTCATCCGTCTGGAAGCCATTCTTCTATCTTGACACTCATTAATTCTTAAAAACCTCCTTTCTCAAGTTCAATATGCACAAAAATGAGTAAATTATTTTTTAATTATTAATTAGAATATGTTAGAACAATATACGTTTGTTCATTGAATCAGGGGAATCCCATATGCACCTAGCAGAAAAACTAGGGATTGAGATGTGAAGGGATTAATCTGCCAAGTAGTCTCAATATTTTTCCCATAGAAACCTATAAAGATAGCGCATAAAGCAAGGTATTGTCTTACAGGTTACTGTGTGTTTGTTGGTGGAAACTTGATATATTGGAGAAGTAAGAAGCAAGGTATTGTGTTAAAATCAAGTGCAGAAGCAGAATATAGAGCCATGTCACAATCAGTACAAGAGATTGTATGGGTATTTCAACTCATGAAGGAAGTTGGCGCCACCACGACATTGCCTGCAAAGTTATGGTGTGACAATAAAGCAACACTTCATATAGCATCGAACTCTGTGTTCCATGAACATACAAAACATATTGAAATCGACTGTCACTTTATTCATGACAAGATCAAAGAGAATGTTGTATCTACAGGACATATGCGATCAGATGATCAGTTGGCAGATCTTTTGACAAAAGCCTTAAATGGGACACGAGTTGAGTATCTTTGTAACAAGTTGGGCATGATCAATATATATGCTCCAACTTGAGGGGGAGTGTTAGAACCAAAGTCCCACATTGATAGATTGAGAATGTAAGGAGGGCTCCTTGGGCTATAAAAGGAGAGCTCCTCCTCCCTTCCAAATCACCCCTTCAAATAGTCGCATTAGACATTTGTATCTCCTCCTCTCTTATAGTATTTAACTTGTAAATTAATTTCTCATTATTAGTTTACAATAATTATGCATAATCATATTTATTTGACGATACTGGAGCCCAGAGAATAACTTATTTCAAATTTTGTTTCATTGAGTCTATATTAAAGAATTTAAAATTCATTATGAATGTGTGTGTTATGCATATGGATGAGAAATAAGTTTAGGTGTGAGTTTCCATTTTTTGAGCCAAAAAATAATGAGTATAATATTTTACTCATATTTTATTAATGACCGTCTCCAATTTGAATGCAGTCAAATTTATAATCTATAAAAAAAATTGCATATATTTAAAAGATACTATAAATATGAGTTGTTCATCTTCAGCAAATCACAGACAACATTTCTCAAGAGGTTGGCTAATATAAGTGGTATATGATTGTTCACGTGGAAAATCGTTGTTGCTTGATGAAGTTGAAAATCTGTAAGCCAAGTATGAAGGGCTAATCATACTTGTAAAAATTATATTTAAGTGAAAATTAAATGTTCCAATAGTATATAGAGCCTCTGGCATGTGAATGCAGATGAAATGAAGTGATGAAACTAACTCCATTCTTCTTCCATGATCGGCTAATGTAACTCGAATAGGGAAGATTTAAATTTTGTTGAATTTAGTCTATCTAATAATATGCCTAGAAGAGAATGCCATAAATCTGAAAAAAAAAAGATAAATTAAAGACATGTTGTCCAAAACTCCAGAGCAAGCTAGAGGGCTAAAATTTGCTTTGTTTTTAAAAATAGTATAGTACTAAGAAAATCATTTTAAGGAGAAAAATTACTTAGGATACAAAATTTTACTAAAAATTATTTAAGGATAAAATACTACTTTTTAAATCTTTGTATTATATATATATATATATATATATATATATATATATGATGAAATCAAAACATCTTTGTTACCCGTCAGAAAGGATATTTTAGTACAATATTGTAGGTTCATTCAATTCATTGCATTCTAATATTGGTGTGTATCTATATGTAAATGAACCAATAGTTCTAAAACCTCCAATATTAATATTGCTTGCTGGAAGGGGGGAAAAACTCCAATACTCTATTGGGTCTTCATAAAACCTTTCCTTCTACTACAACTTTCTCTTCAAATCCCTTACCCAGAAAAGTTAAAGCTCTGTATGCCTCCTCTAGGGCACATAAACCATGTGCATGACCCTAGTCCTTCCCATCTGACGATCTCCAGTACTTGTAAAGCCATTTTTTCTATATATTTTAATGGCCACTTCATTGTCTACCTCCACATCCAAAGAAACCTCCGAAATTCGCTCCTCTGAGCACACTTTAATTATATGTTCCATTAGCATACTTCCTGCATACACCACCATATTCACATGAATCATATTAGAACCAGACTCAATGTTAATAAAATTCAACTTGAAAGCAATTAAATCATATTGATGCATTATGTTTCTCATGTCAAACCTCCTTAACAAAAGCAAGGTCCCCCGTCCTGGGCAAGGAATGGTGGGTAGGTGAAAGAAAGAAAGTCTCAAGATATATAGGCCATGGTTATGGTTGCAGTAAATAGCTTACCCCATTTTTTACATGTGGTTTACATTTATAAAAAGACACGGCGTGGTTGGGTAGATATACAGACCAAAACTTTGACGTAGATTTTATTAAAATGGTGTTGTGTACTACGTGTGAGTAAATTAAATTTAATTCACCTTTTTATTA
Source organism: Albizia julibrissin (assembly GCA_037074505.1). Lineage (NCBI taxonomy): Eukaryota > Viridiplantae > Streptophyta > Magnoliopsida > Fabales > Fabaceae > Albizia > Albizia julibrissin. The sequence continues at coordinate 53,446,565 of CM073477.1, read as the reverse complement.
AAATATCTTTGTTTGTCGAATTAATCATATTGATAAATAATGAAATTAAATAATTGTTCCAATACTTTCTTATAAAACCATACCTCAATCATCTGTTTTTGGAAGGACTGTATTCTCATACACAATTCAACTACCAAATGTGAATTGGATAATCTTCAGTAATTATATATATAGTTGTGTATTTTCCTTTTCGAGAGGGAAAATCCATTACTGCAGTGATTATCATATGACCCAAATCATAAGCAAATGCCTATAGGAAAAGATTTTAAGTTCTTACTTACCAATACCTTGGTGGCGATGAGATTCTCGAACACCTAAAGTCAAGATATAGACCTTTTTATCCTCGCCAAGCCGGCATGCAATTGCACCGATACATTCATTACCGTGAAGAGCTGAATGAACCAAATACATGATAATTATATGAGGCGTCGAAGCAATTATTAGCATGAATAAGGATTCTAAACACATGAAAGAAGCACAGAACAATAGAACTATAGTGTACACAAAATTTACATGAGACAGTTTTGCGGCAAAATTAAAGATGAATGACAATGTATGACTTGCAGAACAGATAAACATTTGAATGCTCTCATGTCAGGAGAAAGGAAACTTCATTTTTCATTAAATATTCTATTTATATCACATTTGATTTTTTTTGTTTTTTGTTTTGCCAACTATCACATTTGAATCAAACATATAAATAGCTTCATGATACTATTAGGCTTATTTTCAAATATGTTAATTTTAGGAAAAGAAATTAAAACCCTCAAATATGATCATAAGAAATAAAACATATATCTGTGTGTGTATTTGAAATAGATGAGTCAAACATATATGTTATGAAACACACACAAGAAATTCAGTCAGTGGTTTACTCATTTAATTTTTCTTTTTCCTTTCTGGGACGGCACAGGAAGGCTTGGAGCTTCAAAGTAGACTCTGCCATATATGGTTTTCTCCTCTGCCTATAAAGTCCCACTCATCGCTAATAACCAACCACTTCCCTATCATCTTCTTCAATATTTCCCTTCTTTAGACACAAAAAAGTGATCCTTCACTAGTCTTGTTCTTCCTATTTTGTTGGATGGAAGGCTTATGACAGAGACCCACTTCATTCCACAAAAAATCCTCTCGGTGTGCATCATATTGGTCTTGTAGAAATTAAAATCAGATATTAATTATAGCACCTATATATGATTACTAGGTGTTTGATATTTTTACCCACTCATACTCGTACACATGGGTTTGTTTTCATTTCTTTCCTCTTAGCTATGTTTTGACAAGAACTCAAATGCAAGCTTAAATGCTTTTAACTGTATAATAAAAAGATAGTACACATGTACACAATATTCGAAGGACCAAAATCAAGAGATCAGAATGATAATAAAAGAAAAAAGTGATCCAATGAAAGAACTTGAGGAACATAGAAGATCATTGAGCCTTCATAAACAAGATAAGAATCTAAAGAATAAAAATAATATGAAAATTAACTCAGAAATTAATCAAAATTAGAGTACTGAACCTAGTTGTGTCAGTCTGCCAGATTCAGGGACAACCCAACTGTACTTCATATCTCTAAGCTGTCTAGAACCTTCAGGAAAAATTTCAGCGTTGAAATCCTTCAGCTTCTGTAGAAGACCATCATCTGTCACGCTAACGAGTGTGACTGAGCTCATCCTATAAAAGCAGAATAACAGAAAAGCAAGGTTGAATGGAGGATTTGATATCAACCGGGCATATTTGTAATGGCTGGATAAAAGAAAACGCAAATAACGTTTTTCACCAGCTTTGTCATCAAGTTGATGAAACATGCTTTTTGAGTGGCTGAGGAGGAAGGGACATTTGATCCCCCGGGTTTCCAAGTTTTACCAAGTGTATTTTTTTTTTTTTTTTTGGTTTCCAAGTTTTACCAAGATTTGAAACGGACTAATAAATCATTTGAGCCTTGGGCTAAAATTATCCAAGGGTGGGGTTGGCTTTCTCTCATTTTCCATTTTTTCTTAGAATCTCATATTTACTTGAGATTAAAAAAATAAATAATGTAGATTTAATATTTCTTAAAATTATTGTTATAAATACAAATAAATGAATTTAACCTCTTAAAATTTGACATACATCCAATGTTATCATAATCGGGCCGGTCGGGTTGGTTTGGTCGGAAACCAGCCAACCAATGGTCCAATTTGTCCAGTCCGGTAGGTGACTAGTTCAACAATAGGGTTATTTTTTTAATTTTTAATTTCTATTTAAATAACCATGGCATATGGAGGTAATTTGACCAAGATTTTAAATCCTAAATTATGAAATATAACCTGGTTTATAATTTGTTAATTTCAATTACCTAAATTAGAATTTGAGTAATTCAATTGTTTTTTATCTAGGATTTTCCCTAAATATTTTCATAATTTTATTATTGATGCTTACTTGATGGCTTTCTTATTATTGTTGTTATTGTTGTTGACATTTATTTGGTTCAAAAATTTGGGAATTTGGAAAGAAGTAAGAGTGAAAAATATCTGGAGAGATTTGTACTTAAGTAGTAAAAGAGGGGAAATTAATTTATGAATTCCTGAGAAGTTTAAAGTGACATAAATATCAAAGTTTTGATACTGATCATTTTCTATCTATTCATTCCTTGATTTAGATTTTAGAATGTGTACTAGTTCGTTCTTATACAAGTATTGTGTGGTAATTACTAATCAAAGCAGTTCTTTTGTTTCTTAAAAAATATGAAGATAAGTTGTTTCACTTTGTTTTTTTAGTTTTATGGTATATGATTTGTCTGATTTTTAGTTTCATAATTCTTTTAAAGTAGGGCAATAGTTTATTAACAACAATGTTGCTCACAATTATTTGATGTCGTTTAGTTTTATAGGTTTGAACATTTTAATTTGCTAATATTTATAATTTGAACTAGAAGCTTTATAAGATTATGAGAAAATGATAGGAAAAGCCTTTAAAATTGTAAAATCATAAATCAAGTATTTCCTATAAAATGATATATGAATTGATTATTAAATATCGTCATTACCTTATCAATTTTTATTCATAAACATGATTTGATATTTTATAATTTTAAAATTATATTTCTGTCATGTTTCATAAGATTTTATTGTCTTATTTTTAGATATTTTAAAATAAAAAAATGCAACATTAAAAAATGATCTTAAACCCCGTGAGCCAGAGCTAAGCCCTCATGCCCAAGGGTAATGCTTTAAAAAATAATCATATTTTAGGTAGGTGGACTTTTTAAGCCTGACCTTTTTAAACCTGAGACTGTCAAGGGCTAGCCTTGAGGGCCAGGCCGACCCTTATGGATAGCTCTACAACCCTTCTTTTATAAAAATAATAACATATAGATAACAGATAAAATTAGATTAAAAAAACTTCAACAATTCAAATAAAAAAGTAAAATGAATTATATTAATAATATTTGAAGTTATTATTATTAGTTCAGATAAAGGAAATGTAAGAAATATCTTTATAAGTGTTTGATTCTTTTCCTTTTCAAAAGAGTTTATAAAATTGTTTTTGAAAACCACTTTTGAAAATAAATAAAAAACTTTGGATAATGTTTTCTTAAAACAAGTTTTGAGAAAACAAAAATCTGTTTGGAGGGTTTTACTAGTTCAATACAACTTGTTTGACATAATTGTACTTAATTTCAACTTAGTTAACAAAAATTATATTTAAAAATTTATTTAATTCACTTATTTTATATAAAATTGATATTAAAATTATTTTTTATAATTACTTTAATTTATATCTTATTATGCTAATAAACTAGTTTAATAAAACAACAAATAGAATGACCAATAAATAACATAAAAATGATTTACTATTAAGAAAATAACATGGTTGAAGTTCAAATGGACATTGTTTTAAACAAAGCCTCAAAAATAATTATTGCACTGAATTTGAAATTGAAATAATTGATCTAGTTCGGTTTGGCTTGGTTCTTCTGATTGTTCCGAGTCATGGGAAAATGAAGGAAAATTCCGTGATTTGTGTTCATCGTCAACAGATCTACATTCTCCAAATCCATTTTACCTCAAATCTTCCACTCAGCAATAATCATCATGAGAAACCTGTTTCAAATCAAAAGAGTGTACCTCAACGATGCTGATTCGATGAGCAATTTGTGCAGCAAACTCCTAAATAATAGTAAACCAAGATGTTCCGCTAATCTTTACTAAGAATAATTAACAAGAAACACCTTACAGTCTGGCTTCACATGACACGCCTAAAACAACAACAACAATAACAAAGCCTTTATCCCACTAGGTGGGGTCGGCTACATGGATCGCACGACGCCATTGTGCTCTATCAAAGACCATAGATTTCGATATATTATTAATTAAAAGGTCTCTCTCAATGACCTCATTAAGCGTTCATTTCGGTCTTCCTCGACCTCGTTTGACTGGACTCCATTCTACTTGATCAACCCTTCTCACCGGAGCACTCAATGGCCTTCGCTGAACATGTCCAAACCATCTCAAACAATTTTCTACCATTTTTTCGTCAATAGGGGCCACTCCAACACGATCACGTATATGAGTGTTACGAATCTTGTCCTTTCTTGTATGGCCACACATCCATCTTAACATCCTTATCTCAGCTACCCCCATTTTATGTTCATGATATCCCTTTAAAACCCAACATTCACTACCATATAGCATTGCTGGTCTTATAGCAGTGCGGTAGAATTTTCCTTTTACCTTATTAGGTACCTTACGATCACAAATAACTCCCGTAGCTTTTCTCCATTTATACCATCCGGCTTGAATTCTGTGATTGACGTCTCCATCCACCTCACCATCTTGTTGTATAATTGATCCCAAATATCTAAATTTTGTCACTTGCGGGATGACTTGCCCACCCAATTTAACTTCCACTTCACTTTGACTTTGTCTCTTATCAAATTTGCAATGCATATATTCAGTTTTTCTCCTACTAAGATGAAAACCTCTCAATTCCAAAGTCTGCCTCCATATCTCAAGTTTGGAGTTAATTTCTTCCCTAGATTCAGCTAACAGCACTATATCATCCGCAAAAAGCATGCATTTAGGGATCTCCTCTTTTATAGGTTCAATTAGGACGTCTATCACTAGGTTAAACAAATAAGGACTTAAAGCTTATCCTTGATGTAGTCCAATCCTTATAGGGAAGTCCTTTGTAACACCTCCAGACGTTCTAATATTGGTTGTAACCCCCGCATACATATCTTGAATGGCTTTAATATATGCAATCCTCACCCCCTTCTTTTCCAAGGCTTTCCAAAGCACATCTCTTGACACTCGGTCATAAGCTTTCTCCAAATCAATGAAGACCATGTGTAAATATCTTCCTTTACTCCTATACTTTTTCATTATCCCCCTTAATAAATAAATCGCTTCTGTTGTAGACCTTCCTGACATGAATCCAAATTGGTTTTCAGCAACATCAGTCTCCAACCTCAACCTATATTCAATCACTTTTTCACACAATTTCATTGTATGGCTCATTAGCTTAATTCCTCTATAGTTTGCGCAATTCTGAATATCCCCTTTATTCTTATAAATAGGAACCAAAGTACTTTTCCTCCACTCATCTGGCATTTTCTTGGTTCGTAAGATCTCATTAAATAATTTTGTGATCCACGACACACCCTCCTCGCCCAAACATTTCCAAACTTCAATTGGAATACCATCAGGTCTGACAGCTTTATTAGTTTCCATCTTCTTAAGAGCTTCTTTAACCTCGCCAATTCGAATCCTGCGATAAAATGAAAAATTGAGGTCACCTTCTCGAGTTGTCAAATCTTCCAAGTCACAATGCGACCCTTCTCCACCATCATTAAACAACTTATAAAAGTAGGCTTCCCACCTATCCTTAATATCTCTATCAGTATCCAAAATTTTTCCTTCTTCATCCTTTATACACCTCACTTGGTCCAAGTCTCTTGATTTTCTCTCCTTGTTCTTTGCGATCTTGTAAATCTTACGCTCTCCTGCCTTTGTCCCTAACTCCTAATAAAACTCTTCATATGCTTTATTACGAGCTTCACTCACTGCCTTTTTAGTCGCTTTTTTAGCCATACGATATTTTCCCCAATTTTCAGCATTATTACATAAGTGTATGGCTTTAAAACAATCTTTCTTATGCTTGGTTTTCTCTTGAACAGTCTCATCCCACCACCAAGTCTCCTTATCTTGCCGACCAAGACCTTTTGATTCTCCCAGAATTGCTTTAGCAACTTGCTGGACCTTTTTAGACATATTCTCCCACATGATATTAGGATTTCTTTGCAACTCCCACTCCCCCTCCTCCAAGAGAGTTCTCTTAAAAATCTCATTTTTTCCCCTTTCAATTGCCACCACCTGACCCTTGGGTTTAAAAATTGCTGGCATTTTTGTTTTACATACTTAATATTCACATCAAGGACCAGAACCCTATGTTGTGCTGTCACGCCATCCCCAGGGATCACTTTACAGTTAGTACAGAATCGTCTATCAGAATTCCTTACCAAGAAGAAGTCGATCTGTGACCTTGCGGCTCCACTCTTGTATGTTATTAAATGCTCCTCTCGCTTCTTAAAACAAGCGTTGACAATCTTAAGATCATATGCGAGGGAGAAATCAATAATAGATTGACCTTTATTATTGAGTAACCCAAATCCAAAACCACCATGCGCTCTTGCATGAGGTCCTGCCTCCTTACCAACATGTCCATTAAGATCACCTCCAATAAAAATCTTTTCAGTTAGTGGGATACTCTGAATTAGTCCCTCCAAATCTTCCCAGAATTTTTCCTTAAGATGTACTTCTGCCCCTACTTGAGGTGCATACGCATTGATAATGTTAATAGTATCCTTTCTAATAATCATTCTTAAGGAAATAATTATGTCCTCAATCCTCTTAACGTCCACCACATTCTTCCTCCATTCCTTGTCAGCAATGAGACCAACACCATTCCATCCATTGACCTTTCCTGTGTACCAGAGCTTAAAACCATTAATTTCTCTAGACCTTTCTCCTGACCATTTAGTTTCCTGGAGACACAGGATATTAATCTTACGATCCTTCATTACTCCCACCACCTCCCACGATTTGCCGCTCAAAGTCCCAATGTTCCAAGTGCCAAATCTGATCCTGTTTTCATGAACTAGCTTCTTTAGCCGCCTTCGTTCAGAAGAAAGCGGTAGCCCTTGCTCATTTAACACTACATCCGGGCGATGATGCAGCGGCTCTCGCTTACTTCTCACTGTACTCGAGCCATACAGCGCGTTACTTACAGGCAACGACCTAGCATTAGCACAATTTCTTCGTTGATCCATGTTCATAAAGATTCGACAGGGTTTTACGTTGGCTGTCAGGGCCTAACACAACCCTCCTCCTTTACCCGGGCTTGGGACCAGCTATAAACATAGGCGAAGTTCGATGAAAAATTAATTACTGATGGAATTTTCCCTAAATGCCACATGGTGCCCCTAAAAAGGGTCCATATGTCCTTGCCACCTCGCCACCACATCAGCGCATCGTTCATGTCATATATTGGTTACATTTTGTGATAAAAGGAGGAATCAAACCCTATACCTTGCAAGTGTTCATGATGCCTTTGCACATTTTTTTATGTACATAATTATGGGACCATCTACGTGCATATGGATTTCTAAGTTGATGATGACTATGCATTTTGAGGGCCTAAGTTATGTATCCCCCATACTTCGATATGTTATTGTGTGGGAATTACATGCTAGAGGCTTACCTAAACACTTTGGCATCCAGAATACCACAAACTTAGTGGAAGACATGTTCTAATGGCCTTCTCTAAAGTGTGATGTTACTCAGATTCTCTCCTAATGCCACACTTGCCTAAGATATTGCAAGTACACAACTCTGTTTTGGTTGTTGTTGATAGGTTCTCGAAGATAGCTGACTCCGTACTTTGCAGCAAAACTATAGATGCATCTCACCTTGCAAAGCTGTACTTGAAAGAGGTTGTGCATCTTCATGGTCTTCCTAGCACTATCATATCATATAGAGATGTCAAGTTTTTTAGTTACTTCTGAGAAACCCTCTGGAAGCTCTTCAACACCCAATTAAAGTTCTCATCCACGTTTCAACCTAGATTGATGGTCAGACATAACTGGCCAACTATAGCTTAGGTGATCTCCCACTATAAAAGACAACTTATTACCAACGGAATTACAGAAAAAAGTAGAATTACCGATGGAATCCATTTTGTCGCTACACTTTAATGGCAAATCGGTTTAGTGATAGAATTTCACTTCCGTCAGAAATTATTGGCAAGATTACAAATGAAAATTATTCTGTCAAAAAATTAATTATTGACAAAATTTTCCCTCAAAAATTCCATGTGGTTCCCCTCAAAAGTGGCCACATGTCCATCTCTGGTAGTTGGCTCCCCACATCAGCACCGAACATCACTGCTGGACACGTTGCTACCGGCTTGCCACTCGCTAAGGTAAGTGCTCACGTGTCTCAACATCCCCACTAGCTTGCTACCTACCACGTCAACGCCTATGTGCCCCTGCCGCCGCGTCAGCGCATTGTCCCATGATATATTGGTTATATTTTGTGACAATGAAGGAATCGAACATTGTTCATTCTATACGTTTGTAATGCCTCTACTAGTTGAACTATTTTGACACATTCTTTATTTCCATAATTATACATCAAATATAACAATTTAAAAATAATTTTTATATAAATATTATTTATACACACCCACACACACACATAGGGGAAAATTCCATTAAAATACCAAATGAACTTCCTCAACTCACAAAAGTCTATTATAAGTTAGAAATGACAGATAAAGCATTTGGAGGGAATATGGGTTTATCAAGTTTAGGTGTAAAGACGAAAATGCCCCCTTTAAAATGGTTTGACATATTTCAAGCAGAGTGGGGAAAAATGGTGAGTGGGACGATGTTATGAGGTGAAGGTAAAGAACGAGGTGGCCAATCAACATCCAAGAAAGAGAAGCTAAGAAATGAGTCAACTGTAAGTAAGTTTTAGACAAACATAATCTTTTTTAGATAAATCAGACAATAATCATCTTATTCCAATTGTTCATGTTGGTGTGTTTTAGGTGTGATTCGGTGGGTTTGATTGTGCTTGCGCTGAAAACATGTAGGCCTTTATATTGGTTGTGGGAGATAATTTATTTGGAGATGTCAATGATGGCTAAGAAAAAGGACTTGAATAGTCATGATTTTGGAGAAATCCAGGAGGCTGAGGAAGAAGAAGTTGAACAGTACAGGACAGTGAACAGTAATGAGATTAATGAAATTCGTAATGCCATTAACAAGTTTAGTAATGGTTTTGACAAAATCCGTAAAGATTTTGACAAAAGAGTTTGATAATGAAAACATGTAAGTCAGGATTCACCAACATTTATGACATTTTACCAAAATTTATAATGGGATTGACAAATTTAGTAATGGTTTTGACAAAAATTGTAATAGTTTTGACAAAAGAGTTTGTTGATGAAAACATGCAAGTCAGAATTCACCAACCTTTGTGGCATTTCATCAAAATTTGTAATGGGATTGACAAATTTAGTAATGGTTTTGACAAAAGAGTTTGCTGATGAAAACATGTAATTTAAGATTCATCAACATTTATGGCATTTCATCAAAATTTGTAATGGGATTAACCAATTTATTAGTAATGGTTTTGACAAGAATTGTAATAGTTTTGACAAAAGAGTTTATTGATGAAACATGCAAGTTAGGACTCACTAATATTTGTGGCATTTCATCAAAATTCGTAATGGGATTGAGAAATTTAGTAATGGTTTTGACAAAAGAGTTTGCTGATGAAAACATATAAGTCAAGATTCACCAACATTTATGGCATTTCACCAAAATTTGTGATGGGACTGACAAGTTAGTAATGGTTTTAACAAGAATTGTAATGATTTTGACAAAAGTGTTCACTAATGAAAACATGCAAGTTAGGATTCACCAATATTTGTGTCATTTCATTACTCATTTTGTCAATCTTATTACTCAATTTGTGTAAATCGTTTTTACTCAATATGTGAAGGGATCTAAGTCATTGTGCATAAACCAAAAGATGAGTTGTAAAATATTTACCCCTAGGTCATCAAGAAACATTCTTGTGAAAACCATTACAAATCTTGTCAAACTCATTATTGTTCTTGTCAAACTCATTAGACGTACAGAGAGGGCGATAGAGCAATGGGGCCAAGACTCTTACTCTCTCTCTTCTCACAATCAGCCATTTTTTTCATCCATGGAATTTGTTCCCCACCACAAGAAGTCGAAAAAGACACAAACATGGACATTCACACCAACCACGATACTCAATTGATTCTTTGATATGCCAACACCACGATTTTTGGCTAAACACCACTGTTCATCATCTTCTTCGAGATGTCACTGTCTACATCGTTTCTCACGGGTAAATCATAGAATAAGAGGAGGTGTGAAAAAGAGAGAAGACTATCTCGATCTATTTTGGATCTTCTTTCCCAAGTCCAACAGTATAGAGAAGGAGGTAGAAGAAGTACTATTCATCATCTTCTCCAATAAAATTTGACGAAGAGGCAAAGAAGAGAAGAGAGAAGGAAGAGAAAGAGGAGGGTATTTTAGTAAAAACTCATAAAATTTAAAATTTTAGATTCCTACTAGAGGACTTCTCTATCATTTATAAATGTGGACAAATTTTTCTGGGTTTGAGAAGTTTATAGGGTATTTATTTGTCTTTTTCCCTATATATAGTTCGTTTTCATAATATATTATTTAATATTTATTTTAATTTTCTTATTTTATTTCTATAATTGATATTAATATAATATATATTTAATATATTATATTAAATAATATTATTTTCTTATATTCAAATATTTTTATTTTTATTTTTGGTTATATTTTATTAGTTATTATTTTATTATATTATATAAATTATTATAATTTAATAATAAAAATTAAAAATTGTTCCATAAGTAAATTCCTTATTAATCCATAAGTAATTTTCACAAAAAATTATTGATGTAATTTTCATTGGTAATTTGTCTGTAATTACCCACGTTCCGTCGGTAACTCCATTTTTTTTGTAGTGCGCTATGAAGCTTAGTTGGAGTAAACCCGGTAATTAGTATCTAGCCTTGCTTGTAGCAGAATTTGCTTATAATAGCTCGACCAATAGGTCTACTGGTTAGAGTCCATTTCAAATTGTTCAGGGTTGCGATCCAAAGCACCCCGCAGACCTTATACCACCTCCTTTTCCTGCTCATTCTTTTGAGTCCGCTGAAACATTTTTTGTCACCTTCATGGCATTTATGTTGAGGTTAGTTATAAGTTAGCATTGAGTAATGACAAGTACAAATTAGCTGCTGATATCCATCACCACCATCAGGAGTTCAATTTTTATACCACATCATGGTATGCATACACCTCGTGTGCTTCTCGAAGAGTCCTTACAAGAAGCTAAATGTCATGGACTCAACTACAATGGATATCAATATGAATAATGAAGGGTTAGGATCAAGGAAGGGTTAGGCCCAACAAGCCCAATTGAGACACAGCAAACGAATACGAAGGCCATCATGGAGATTGAGAGAAATTGAGGAAGGAGTGGTTATATAATAAGACAAATATTGTTAGAGAGGGTGTGGAATGATTTGGATCTTCTCTCTTATCTGGATATTCTCTCTGTCTTTCTATTATTTTCTTTCTCTTTGACAGTACCTTGTGTATGATTGTACTATTACGATTGCGATGAATTCAGATTCTCGATGATATTTGATAATATATAATCTGACTACGTATTGCAATCTATTTAACCTGTGTTTCTTAATTATCACTGAGCTATAACCATTACATTTTTTGTGCTTTCATTAAGAGACTCTTATGGCAGAAAACACTCATCTCAAGGATTTGCAGGCTGATATAAAACGAGCTAATGACTTTATTGATGATGCTAAAAACCGTTTTGATCGAATTGATATTCGATTTGATCAACTTGATTCGGTATTATAAACAATGGCGCGATATATGGGTGATATTACCCAATGACTGGATCAACTCTCGGCAACACCACATGTTGGGTCTTCATCAGCTGCAGCCTCATTGAGCTCATCTTCCTTCCATACTTCGTTGGGACCGAAGCCCATCAAATTAGATTTTCCTCATTTCGACAGCACCAATGCACTCAATTGGCTTTTTAAAGCGGAGCAATATTTTAAGTATTATGATATTTCTGATCCACAACGGTTGGTTATTGCTTCCGTTCATTTTGACGGTGATGTTTTACCTTGGTTTCAAATGCTCGACAAAGCTCGCCGTGTCCCAACTTGGTTTGCTTTGGCTAAAGCTATTGAGGTGAAATATGGCCTATCCCAATTCGATTGTGCTCAATCTCAGCTATTTAAACTTACTCAAACGAGTGTGGGTGGAATTTTGGAAGATTACAACAACAAATTATTATCGCTTGCTAATAGAACGGAAGAGATTCCAGAATCATCTCTTCTGGATTGCTATCTTGGTGGTCTTAAGTCAGATTTACAGCGTGATATTCTGGTGCAACACCCAACATCAGTTCTCAGCGCTATGGCGTTAGCTCGATTATTTTCTGATACATCGAGTTCCTTGCCATCCATACCTAAGTCTAGTAGCTCTATTTCGATCTCTCCAAAGGCAATTGTGCCGTATACTGGATTCACCAATAATACATCCTTAGCAACATCTGGAGATGGTAAATCAAATTTGCCACCATTATTACCCATACCTAAGTCTGCTCTGATTAAGAGAATGACACCGGCTGAAATGCAAGTTCTTCGTGAGAAAGGACTCTGTTATACTTGTGATGCTCATTTTTCTCCCTCATAAATGTCCCAATAAACAACTCATGATTCTTTGTTATGATGAGGATGATGAGGTCGATATTACCCCTGATATTTCACCTATGGATTAATCAGTTGATGCTAATTTACACCATTTATCACTTTATGCTCTTCGGAGAACTCACGACGCCACCACAATCGATTTTACAGGAGAAATTCTGGGTACTCAGGTTCAGATATTATTAGATGGCGATAGTTCGGATAGTTTCTTACATCCTCGAATTGTGCAGTATTTAAAACTTCCCATGGAGCAAACCAGTGAGATTCATGTTCTAAGAGGGACAAGGCGTATCATGCGTAGTACAGAGAAAGTTTCCATGGTGCCAGTAAAAATTTGTGGTCATGTTCTTTATTTAACTATGTTTGTCTTACGTGTTGCTGCAGTTGATATGATTATAGGTGCTGTATGGCTAGAAACAATTGGACCTCATATTGCCGATTATAGCACGTCCACAATTACTTTTTTGGAGAATGGTAATTTTATGACATTAAAAGGGTATCGGGGCTCTGCGGCTGAGCTGGCCCAGTGTCATCATTTACTTCACCTTCATCATAAGGACTCCGCCGCCAAATTTTACCTTTTAGAATCGGCTCCTGCAACCCTGTTGGAGGGACTCACTGATGATTTACATCTAGAGATGGCTGCGATTCTGCACTCACATTCGTCTGTTTTTTATAAACCCATCAGTCTCCCTCCGGTCTGAGACCATGAATACCGCATTGAGTTATTTCCTAACTTGGGCCCAGTCAAGGTGCGGCCATATAGATACCCAGTGAGCCAGAAGGCTGAAATAGAAAAACTCATTGATGAACTATTATCAAAAGGGATGATACAGCCGAGTTCCAGCCCTATTTTCCGTGCCCGTTATCTTGGTTAAGAAGAAAGATGGTATGTGGTGTTTTTGTATCGACTATAGAGCTCTTAATGCTATTACTATCAAAGACGCGTTTCCAATGCCAATAGTAGATGAACTTTATAGGTCCCAATTTTATTCAAAGCTGGATTTACGTTTTGGATATTACAGATCCTTATACGCGAATCGGACCAAGAAAAGACTGTGTTCCGCATACATCACGGGTTATATGAATGGGTAGTCATGCCGTTTGGTCTTTCAAATGCACCGGCAACATTTCAGGCCTTGATGAACTCTATTTTCTGACCATTTCTGTAGAAATTTGTTCTTATATTTTTTGATGACATTTTAATTTACAGCAGTACTTGGGAGTTACATCTAGAACATGTGTGTATTGTATTAGGCACTCTGGTTCAGCATAAGTTGTCCGCTAAAATGGTGAAATGTTCTTTTGGTCACCAGAAGATTGATTACTTGGGACATCTGGTTTCTCCGTCAGGCGTTAAGATGGATCCAGCTAAAGTGCAAGCCATTCTTGAATGGCCGACTCTAATCAACGTCTACTAGCTGAAAGGATTTTTGGGCTTAAGTGGTTATTACCTCATTTCATTCATAACTATACTAACATAGCAGGGCCATTAACTGATTTATTGGGTTTAGATAAGTTTCATTGGACTTCTAAGGCCCACAATGCTTTTATTGCCCTAAAAGAGGTCCTCACTCAAGCACCGGTATTAGCTTTACCGGATTTCACCAAACCGTTCGTGTTGGAGACTGATACATCTGGTATTGGTGTGGGAGCAGTCCTCAGTCAGAATAATCATCCCATATATTTTTTTCTCTAAAAAGCTTTCTCCTCGTCTTCAATCTCAGTCGACTTATGCGCGTGAGCTGTTTGCAATCACTGAGGCTATTTCAAAGTTCTGACACTATCTTTTCGGCCATCGTTTCACCATTCGCACTGACCATGCCAGCCTTAAGCATTTGCTAGACCAATCGATGCATACACCTAAGTAGCAAACCTGTCTTCCCAAATTATTGGGCTACCAATTTACAATTGAATATAAGGCTAGGAAATACAACTAGGCGGCAGATGCTTTTTCCCGTGTGGAGTGTATGGCTCTCACAACTGTCACTGATGTTTTTATGGACTATGTTTATGAACAAGTAAGGCTATCAGACTGGATTAAATAGAGGAAGGAGGATTTAATGAATGCTTCGATGGGATCCCATTTTCATATTCGAAACAACGATTTTCTATGGAAAAATTGGTTAGTTATTCTGCCTAATCATTCAAACCTGATTAAGTATATTTTGACCGAATTCCATTCTTCTATACTGGGTGGCCATGCGGGTTTCCTTCGAACTTTTCAGCACATAGCGACCTTGTTTTTCTAGCCAAACATGCGATCTCATATACGCGCATTTATCTGTGCTTGTTACATATGTCAACAAGCTAAGGTTTCCCAACTGCATCCTGCTGGCCTCTTACAACCATTACCAATTCCAAAAAGGATATGGGAAGACATTGCAATGGACTTTATCACTGGCTTACCAAATGTACGAGGATACTCTATTATATTTGTCGTCATTGATAGACTTTCCAAATATGCCCACTTTATGCCATTGCAAGGGAATTTCATGAGTCAGAGTGTAGCGATTCTTTTTGTAAAATGTTGTTAGATTGCATGGAATTCTTGGTTCAATTGTTTCTGATCGAGATCATGCTTTTACTAGTGCATTTTGGCGTCATTTGATGAAGCTTCAAGGTACTAAGTTGTGTCTCAGCTCTGCTTATCATCCTCAAACAGATGGTTAATATGAAACCTTAAATAAATGTATTGAAATGTATCTTCGATGCTATGTTCTTGATTATCCTAAACAGTGGCTTTCATTTTTACCGTGGGCGGAATTTTGGTATAACACTTCATACCACTCTTTGATTGGAATGACTCCTTTCAAGGTTGTCTATAGACGGGATCCACCCCCTTTATTATGAGCTACTTCAATGAATGATACTCCCTTTGATGTTCATCATCAACTCAAGCAATAGGATGCTTTATTGCACATGTTAAAAAATAATTTAGCCAAAGCTCAACAGCATATGACAACATATTCTAATAAAAAACGGTGCAATATGGAATTTCAGGTCGATGACTGGGTACTTGTGCGATTACAGCCTTATTGCCAGCATTCTCTTCAACTTCGGAAATACCAGAAGCTTGCTATACGGTACTTTGGCCCTTTTCAAGTTCTAGAGCATTTAGGAAAGGTTGCTTATTTCCTAGCTTTACCAGCTTCTGCTCGTATACACCCTATTTTTCATGTCTCTGTTTTAAAACGTTTTTACGACAAGACTCCAGGCCAAGTTTATATGCCTCTCCCTTTGATCACTCTCCCAGAAGGTCCTGTCTACCGTCCCCTTGAGATTCTTCAATCTCATTTGGTGCAACTTGGTGGACAATGGGTGACTTAATATTTAGTCCGTTGGGAAGGATCTCCTACAAATACATGGGAATGGGCCACTGATCTGCATAATCTATATCCTGACCTAAACCTTGTGGGCAAGGTTCATTTTGAGGAAGGGAGTAATGTCATGGACTCAACTACAATGGATATCAATATGAATAATGAAGGGTTAGGATCAGGGAAGGGTCAGGCCCAACAAGCCCAATTGAGACACAACAAATGAATACGGAGGCCATCATGGAGATTGAGAGAAATTGAGGAAGGAGTGGCTATATAATAAGACAAATATTGTTAGAGAGGGTGTGGAATGATTTGGATCTTCTCTCTTATCTGGATATTCTCTCTGTCTTTCTATTATTTTCTTTCTCTTTGACAATACCTTGTGTGTGATTGTACTGTTACGATTGCGATGAATTCAGATTCTTGATGATACTTGATAATATATAATCTAACTACGTATTGCAATCCATTTAACCTATGTTTCTTAATTATCACTGAGCTATAACCATTACAGTAAACTCCTGTGCCTCTTGCCTTTTCTGTATTATTAAAAAGTTAAGGCCTAATGCTTGTACATTTTGCTTGCCTCCAGATATCTCTATTAATCCAGTATTCAATATTAGGGATCTTGTTCATTGCCAAGGCACTTTAGAGTCGCCCCCTTTGTGTTCTAATTACTTTGCAAGTACTAGCTCCATTGTGCCCAACTCCACCATTGCTTGCTGTTTTGCTACCCATTGAAACCATGGACACCATGAAGATCTTGTTTCCTATAGGTCCCAAACACCACTACCTCTTCCATTAAAAAGGTTACTTTAGTTTTGATGCTACATGGATCATCACCTCTTTTACATGCCATTCTTAACGATTACTAGCTATCAAACTATTTGGTGTAAAGTTCTTATGACACGGGGGCAAATGATGTGACATTTATTTATTTAATATTTATTTTAATAATTAGCTTTAGGTTGCTTTTGAGTTAAGCATTTTTTACATATTTATTTTCACAATTATTTTTATGAGTTAGGATATAAATATTACTTTACAGTTTGACTTATTGATTATTGAATTTAGACTACATTTTTCTCTCTCAACTTCCTCTTCTGCTCTCTCTCTTCTCTCTATTTCTTTCTATCATAATTCTTTTCCTTTTTTCCATTTCATATTATATATCCATATCTGTGTATGTCTCAAATATAATTAAATAAAAAAAATGCTAGAAAAGAGAGTACTTTTCTCTATTTTGATACTTTAACATTAAGCTACTGTTCCATCTGCATCTTTCTGCATCTCTACGCCTCTAGTCTAAGCTGACCTTTTCACCATCTTCTCCCTTAGTCTTTCTATTTGCCTTGCTCTACTCCTGCTAAGCATTTGATGTATTATGACTACTATTCTACTCTAGAGCTTGTTCGGCATATTGCCGGCGACATTACCTTTACATCAAAATTTCACACCATCGCCCTATCCATGAATCTAAGCTTCAATCTCTCATATCTATCCATTGGCATCTTTGAGGTTTAGTCTCAATTATTCAAGATTATTGTAACCATTTTGTGCTCCATTTCCATCATGAGATGGATCGTATATTCTTTCGTCACCGGTGAGTATGGTGATCTCTAGGGGTTTCTTTACATCTTATCTTCTTGGGAACTTAATGTTCTAGTTCATTCTATCATCATCACATGTATGAATGTCTGGATAGAGTTCTATGGCCTTCCTGTTAAACATTACACTAAGGTGTCTTCCAAATTCCTTTTTATATGTATTTAGGATATTAAGTTAGGTGACGTGTATTTAGGAGTATATTCTTGTATGTTCTTGGTATTCTTTATTGTAAATATTCTTGGATATGGGTCTATATAAGCAGGTAAGCCTATTTCCTTCGTGTATTTGACTTTGTTCATTTCATTAATAAAAGGTCCAATTTATTTCCTCTTCAATATTACTAGTTTAACATGGTACAAATATGATAGGTTGGGCCTCCTTTTTTTTCAAAATCTGGTCATACTTTCGGACCCTAATATCTTATCATTATTTGATTCATTAACCTTTTTCCCCTCTTTTCCTTGCTTCTCGATTATTCTATCCAACCATTCCATATTAATTGCTTTTCAGCCTGTCTTTATCCGGCCATTCTTGCAACTCACACTGGTGTGTTTCTTGCCTCCGCAGCTATTTTTCTACAGGAGGCTGTTATTGAGCTCCGATCAGTTGTTTCTTCAGAATTTCTTGGTTGTAAGTTTGTGTTCACTATTTCTGTGATGGCCTTCTTGGATCATTCTTAAATCTTCTTTACCATATCACCATGCACTACTACAGAAAAGGGATTTAACGTCACATAAAGACGTCCCTTCTTTGAAAAGGGAAGTAAAAACTGTACGCAGTGGCATTTACGTAAATAAAGAGAGACTTTTTAATCTTTAGGCGTCCCTTCTTGAAGTAGGGACGCCTAAAGGAGACATTAGGCGTCCCTTCTCAAGAAGGGACGCCTATTTATATGTTTAGGCGTCCCTTCTTTATTTCCCTCCACTTTTTCATCATTTCCCTCCATTCCGTTTGTTCACTCTTCCTCCCTCTCTCAAAAACACTTAGCCTCCTTCCACCGTCTCCCTTCCACCGCTGTATCCCTCCTTCATTTTCTCTCATCTCCTCCTTCTAGCATCTCACTTCAATACTCACCCTGTATCTTTCTCTTCCGCCATTACTAACTTCTTGCAGCGAGAAAGTACATCTTCTCTTCTTTCTTTTTTTCCCCAACTAGGGAGACGAAGGTCATCAGCTCCCCACCACCAGTGAAAGCCTCATTTCCTTCTTTTCATAGTTTGCAGCATCGGAGCTCCCTCTCTCACGGTGGTGCGCGCGCCTCCTCCCTCCCAATTCAACCTCTTCATCACGCCATTTTAATTTCCAACCTGTAAGCTTTTTTGTTTTTTTTTTGCTTTTGGTTTATTTTATTTCACTTTAGTTAATGTTATGATCGACCGTTTAATTTAAAGTAGTAGTTTTGCTAGAAACTATAAGCCACTCATATATGCCATAAGTACATGTATGTATGCTAGAGATTCCATAAGTTTTGCTAGTTAACTAATTTTATTAGATTAAATAAGTTATATAATTTATTTAATTATAAAATAAAACATGTTTAGGAAGCTCTAAGTGCTATATAAAAAGACACATTTTTAGAGTGCTAAATGCAATTTAAGTCTAAAATCTAAACATGCATATAACTTGTTTTATTTTATAAAACAAGTTATCAACAAGTAATTTTCAACATTAACCAATTGATTTTAATTTCATTGGTTTGAAATAATGAATACATGTATAGAACTTTTAATATTATGTAGGTGCATAGAACTTTTAACTTGTACTAATTTAAACATATTAGTTCCCTAAAGAAAAATTGATATTTTAAATTGTTGATATTGTCCTTAATTGCCTAAGTTACTTTATTTTTGTTTTGTTTTGTTTGAATTAAGGTGAAATGGTTTGTTATTAAAATTGTGGGATCTTACACTTAATGGGAAATGCTGCCGAAATGTTTTTTGAAAAAAGTGATAAAAGGCAATCTCATAGTTAACAATTGTTATAAACTTGAGTGTTATTGGGAATGGTTTAGGTGGTAAAACAATGGATCATAGTTGGATGAATGCTTTGAGAACTAGTGAAGAATATGAGAATGGGGTGGAAGAGTTTATTGAATTTGCTAGAAGGAATGCTCCAACTAAAAATGGGAAGTATTTTTGTCCTTGTGTGAATTGTTTAAACGAGAGTCGACGAGATGTTGATGATATAAGGGATCACCTACTTTGTGATGGAATAAATCTTCGATACATAAGGTGGATATGGCATGGTGAAGAAGTAATTACTGATTGTCCGTCGCACAAGAAGGAAGGAGTAGATGTTATAGAACAAGATAGAATGGAGAAAATGATTCACGATGCCGAGGTTGAATCCTTCACCCAGATACATGAATTTGACAGCCTGCGGAGTGATGCGGAGACACCATTATACCCTGGGAGTAAGTACACACGACTGACGGGAACATTGCATTTGGTGAACTTAAAGGCAACTTGTGGATAGACCGATAGTAGTTTTACATTACTATTGGAATTATTGTGTGATATGTTTCCAGAAGATAATGTACTTCCAAACCGTATGTATGAGGTAAAGAAAATCTTGTCTACGATGGGTATGGAGTACAAAAAGATACATGCTTGCCATAATGACTGTGTATTGTATAGAAAGGAGTATGCAGGTCTTAGTGAGTGTCCTAACTGTAAAACATCACGATATAAAGTGAAGAAAGATGGTGGTTGTAGAGAAGGGACAACAAGTAAAAGGCAACCTTCGAAGGTGTTATGGTATCTTCCAATAATACCACGGTTTAAGCGTTTGTTTGCGACCGCAACAAAAGTGAAGAAGTTGAGATGGCATTCTGATGAGAGAATTTGTGACGGAAAATATCTTCGGCACCCGGCCGACTCTCTACAGTGGAAGAATTTACGGATCGTGAAGAGGTGTTGCAAGCACACTTGTATATCTTGAATAATATGGAAGAAGTTCAGCCATACATAGATGAGCACAAAAAGACTTTGAAGAACTTGAATCCAAAGAAGGGTGACATGCAAATAGCTATTGAGCAAAACAAGACATTTGTTAAGTGGTTTGAGGAGAAGGTTTCGCATGAGATCGGTGTGTCCGAGACAATCAACTGGCTAGCTTGGGGGCCTTCATTTAAGGTTGTTACTTGGACTGGTTATGACATAAATAGGTATTCATTCTACACAAAAGAGCAAGATGACAGAAGTACCATGCAAAATAGTGGGGTGATGGTTGAAGCTGAAGCTATGCACTTTTCCAGTTCTAAAGACAAAAACCCCATATGTGCATCAATGGCTTATTATGGAGTTATAGGAGAAATATGGGAGATGACCTACAACAAGTTCAAAGTTGCTTTGTTCAAATGTAAGTGGGTTAGCAATGCCGCTGTGGTAATAGATCCATAATTTGGATTTGTCTCCGTCGATCTTCAAAGAGTTGGTTATAGAGATGAGCCCTTCATTCTAGCAAGCCAGGCAAAGCAAGTGTTTTATGTCACAGATCCTGCAAATAAAAATATGTCCATTGTACTTCAAAGAAAAAAATAAAAGTATGGTGATCCAACCTTCAACCTTGACGACACACCACCTTTGACAACAAATCCACCTTTAGGAAGTGAGGTCGAGTTGGTAGATGATGAATATTATTCTACAAGAAATGATCATTGTGAAGGAATATGGGAAACAATATGAAGTAAGACCTTTAACTATATAAAACTGTATTATGTCCTATGTGCTTTTTTCCCTTAATATAGTTTATACAGATACCTGCAATATACTTACCTCTCTGACAATCTACTTACCTCTCTGACAATGATTTTTTTGTGTCTAGGAATATGTCAAGTTCCAGTGACTCAGGGAGCGACACCGAGCAGCATAATGGAAGGCAAGAAGAGCCACCCGCTCCGAGAAGAACAAGAGGTGCCACGAAGATGGCTGTATTGGTGAAGCGCCACTACAATGAACAGGAGAGGGTTCACATAGAGTTTGATGCCAACATGAATCCAATGGGTCCTGAGGAAGACCACTTCATTAGTTATCTTGGTTTTTTGGGTCGAAGCAAAGTCCGAATCATCTATGATAGTTGGAGGCAGGTTCCTAAAAAGACGAAAGCCATGATATGGCAATAGATTTTGGTACATAACTTTTGATACATTTTATGTATTTAGACCTTTCTTCCTATTCAAGTTTAATTGTCTCCGTTTTTGCAGCAAACGTTCGATGTTCCTGACACCACAGACATGTACAACCACTGGATGGGAGAGGTTCGTTTGCGTTGGAAGGATTTTAAAAATAAGCTCTCCAGGAAGTACCTTAGAGGTGACAAGAGTCATCTTGATCCTTGTCAGGAATATTCATATCTATCTCCAGAGGACTGGAGGTTGTTTGTAGCTAAACGACAAGCTCCTGAATTTTTGGTAAATTTTCTGTCTTCAGTATGAAAATTTATAATTTCAATATAGTTAATGCACTAATGACTTGTTTTTCCCTTTTTCCCTTAAACAGGAATTAAGTGCGGCGAACACACAGAGGCAAGAAGCAAATCAGTACCAGCATTGCATGTCTCGGGGTGGCTACAAGAAGCTGGAGCAGATGATGATGGCAGAAGAGCTGGACAAAATGAAGGAAGCTGCGAAATCGGATCCTTCCGTTGTTGTGCAAGCGCCAGCTCCTCCTCCACGTCACAAAAAATGGAAAGCAGGGAGGATTACGGGTGGCAAATATATAAATCCTACTATTGCTGAGGTTGCCTCGAGGATTGTAAGTAGTAATAGCATAAGTAATTAATTGTGAAATTCTTTCACATTCTAGCATTTAATTTTCGTTCATAACGAATTGTATGTTACAGGACGAACTCGAAGAGCAGAGTAGCCAAGGTTCGTTCACTCCAAGTGGACGGATGGACATATTGGCCACGGCGATTGGAAAGGCTGAATACCCCAGCCGTGTTAGAGGGGAGCCAAGGGGAGTTGGTATTTTGAAGTATTTTGGTGAAACCTCGTTATATTCTTCACAAGATGAACCCAGTCAAGAGTTTGTGGATAAGCTTCGCGATCAAATCCGAGAGGAGCTCCGAGATGAGCTAATGACACAACTACATGGTGAAATGAAATCGTGGTTTGATTTTCATCACATGGAGGCTACTAGGGTTAGAAACGAGGAATCCCTGGCCTTCCCCAGCACTAAAGGAAGTCACAACCCACTGGATGAATCCCTTGTACAGCCTTCCCACACTGCGCAACTCGTTACCGAGGCTTTCCACAATCCAGAACCCCTTGTCCAGCCTTCCCATACTCCAGAAGTTGTTGCCACTCCTGTCCATAGTCTTTTGTGCAGCCTTCCCATAGTACAGAACCCTGTGCCCAGCCCTCTCATATAACAGAACCACTGGGCCAGCCTTCTGCCACTCCGGAGTCTGGTGAATCGTGTATCCTCTATTTGGACACCACAGACATGATTCGTGTTGTAGCCGATGCTCTCGTTTACACACAAGCTACCACCCACCATCATAATCAAATTCCACAGTATTTACGTAGGATAACAGTGACACGTGTTCATGAGGGGGAAGAAGGTGCAGCCATCCCTATCCCTGACGTTGAGATTGCCACGCTGGGTCAGGCAATTGGAGGTTTCATCCTTTGACCTCAATATCTTATTGGCACGTTGGGAACCCCACCAATGGTAGGAATTATATTCATATCACTTGACATTTATTGGCATCATTGTAATATAATTGGTTTTGTTTTCTATGGTTATAGGAGGAGCAACATGCTCTGAGATGGCCCTTTCTAGCACGGCTCCAACAGATGTACAAAGGTATTCCCCAAGTCGGCTTCAATATGCCTCCAGGGATTGTGGGAACACAATTGACGTATCCCTACATGATCGACAATAAAGATCTTAAGGAGTTTATGCATTTGGAGGAGATAGATGCAGGATGGGTCAAACTTGCCATTTGGTTAGTTTTTCTTTTCTAAGTTCAAGATTTCATAAGTTCAATAATTCATTGGTCATTTTATTTCTATTTTAGGTCCTTCTACCACATGTGCATTGATATGCAAAGACCAAATATATACGGATTCTTGTGTCCGACAAATACGACATCAGATAAAAATGATGTCGCACAAAGGACGCATTATGTGGGCTTCACAATGGCAGCGACCAAATTGCGATGTTATCTAGCGCCAATTGTTCAAGGGTATGTAGTAACAAATTTTATTTTTGGATGTTTGAGAAATAATTTTCTTCTAATCTAAACTTCATTTTAATCTGTGTATTGTTTTAGTTACCATTGGAGCCTGTGTGTTGTTTGCCCATGCCTCAATGAAATCTATTGGTTTGATTCCTTGACAAAAAAGC
Source organism: Albizia julibrissin (assembly GCA_037074505.1). Taxonomy (NCBI): domain Eukaryota; kingdom Viridiplantae; phylum Streptophyta; class Magnoliopsida; order Fabales; family Fabaceae; genus Albizia; species Albizia julibrissin. The sequence continues at coordinate 53,422,405 of CM073477.1, read as the reverse complement.
CAGACAAAGACACAAAATCAGTCTTCAACACGTTAGTTATTTCTTTTTTATTAATTAAAGAAATGCTTGATTTAAATAAATTGTTCTAACTTAAAATGTTTTACATTTTAATGGTTCTAACTTAAAATGTTTTACATTTTAATGGTAGCGCGACCCAAACATATAGAATGCTTGGCGGGTTACGTGAGGGTAGAGTTGTTCGCAAGCCAAAGTGGTTCTACCCCAAAGTATGTAGTTCCAATATAATTTAAGTTATTTTATTTACGGTTGTTTTATAAATGATGTATGTTATTGATTTTAACCAATTGCTTTTGATTTATAGTGCCCTCAACAACCAGGTGGTACTGAATGTGGCTATTATGTTATACTTTACATGTATAATATCATTCAAAGTGGTGTTACAAATGATTTTCAACAGGTAATCAAATGATAATATTTTGGTTGTATTTTAATTGAATTGCTAAACAATCCTTTAATTTCATTGATTTCGTATAATCATATTTTCTAATTTGTAGATCTTTGATAATGATGCTGCTTACTTATATGAAGACATTAATTTTATCAGAGACTTGTTGGCTGGGAGGATTCTTCAACACATTGATTTGTAGAAGTTTATCGTTTCCTGTACATTTACTTAGTAGTTGTTTATTATATTAGTGGACAACATTTCTGTCAACAATGTAGTGCATGAATGTTTCATTAGAGGTGGATGTTGTGTTTTGTTAATTATAAACTGCGTGGCGTATGTTTCCTTTTTGTGTATACGTTTCTGTTTGCTTTCATAATGATATGGCCAGAAATAATACAAATGGCACCGTATGGAAAAAAAACCATTTAGGCGTCCCTTTTGGGGTTCAAAAGGACGCCTAAAGTAAGGACTTTAGGCGTCCCTTTGGCCAAAAGGGACGCCTAAACCCAGCCCTTTAGGCGTCCTTTGACAAAGGACGTCTAAAGTCCAAATTTACTACGTCGCTGGCATACGCGTACCCTCATAAAAGGACGTTAAAAGTCCCAAATAAAGGACGTTAAAAGTGTTTTTTCTAGTAGTGATGATCAGCAATTTCATCGCATTCACCTTGGTACTGTCATAAGAGATTTAGAGTTTAGGGTTGTTTTCATTCTCTTTGGTCTTCTGCTCTGTTGGGTTATTCTTCAAGCAGTGCCCTCAGTGCCGAGGCCGACTCTACCTTCACTATTTTTTTTATTTTGTTAATTTTTCATACTCTCTTCTGAGTTCTTTAATGTTAATATGGCTGACTCTGCACCAAAAGACAATACCACCAACCTTGGGTTCAATCACTCGGTCTACCTCCACCCATCCGATAGACAAGGTCTCACTCTTAGCTTGTCTTTATTATATTGACCAGATTCAACAATTACCTTACCTGAACGTGAGCCATGCATATAGCTTTACTAGGTAAGAATAAATTATGTTTTATGGATGTCCTTTGTACCCAGGAAATGCAAACATCTAAGCTCTGACCCATTTATTATTGCAATGTCATAGTACTTTCTTGATTGATTAATTCTATGGACAAATCAATTTTTAGAGGACTCACTTTTTCAAATAACACACGCTTAGTTTAGGTTGATCTCAAGGAATGTTTTGAAATATTTGGTGGGACCAAGACTTTCAGTCTTCATCATTCTCTTAACACTATGACACAAGGTTCACTTTCTGTGTCCACATATTATTCCAAATTAAAGGACTTATGGGAAGAATATGACAGTCTTATTGTCCTTTCGTCTTGCCAATATGCTACCACTTAGGCTTATACAAAAATCATTCAGGAGCAGGGATTATTCCAATTTCTGATGGGCCTTAATGAGACATACCATCAGGGTCGTAGCCACAATTTTCTCATCTCCTCTGCCAACAGTGAACCTAGCATACTTTATTACTTGCCAACACAAAGCCCAATTCTCTCTAGCCCCTAATCCTGCTAATTCCTCTGTTGAAAGTATAATAATGTTATCTGAAGGAGGTAGGGGAGGACGAGGAAGAGGCAGGGGAGGAATTCAAAGCAGAGGTTGCACTTTGGATGAATGTTCTAACTGTCACTAAAAGGGACATAAAATAAAAGGGAGCAATGTTTTCATCTTATTGGTTTTCCACTAAATTAGAAACCTCAGCCATTAAAGGATTAAGGGAAGGATCAAGGTGTAACACCCCATTTTTCACCAATACACTTATGTGTTTATTTGATGTATATTTAATAAAATAAAATGGTGAAAATTGATGTGTATATAATTATGTGAATTTATAGAAAATATTCCAATCGCCGATTACACGTAAATTAGCCGAATAAGGGTATAAGGGACTGGTAAAGGCCTCATATGGTAACCAAAATTAAAAAAATTAAATGACATGAATAATGGCCTCATTTAAGTTCCAAAATAGGGTTGAGCCAAAGAAATAGGCCAAAAATGATTTATGTCGGTAAATCATAAAATGCAGGGGCAAAACGGTAATTTTTCCGAAAAGTGGAAAATAACTATTTTACCTCAAGTCCCCAATGATTTGAGCTAAATGGGAATTAAAAAAGAGAAAAATGACTACTTGATCATTATTAAACCAATTTTGGTGAATTATGGTAAAAAATGGTCAAATGTTCAAAAAGTTAACTACTTAGTCAACAAGTTACAAGTTGGCACTATGAGATGGATGGAGAATCATATTTCCCTTGCATTCCTCATGAGAATTTTTTTTGTCATGAGTGGGGGAAAAGGAAATGAAGAATTAATTATACATAATTACTTTTTGGACCAATGAGAACATGACACATGGCCAGATTGGTTTAACCTTTAATTATATCATCTCATTCATTCTTCATCAGCTCATTCTCATGATTAAACTGACCAAAAGAATGAGAGTGAGATTTAAAGAACAAGAGCTGTAGCGAAAGTGAGAAGGAAGCTAGGTTTCAACACAAAATCAAGGTGTGGGACTTATACCATGTGATTTAAGCTTCATAATTCCTCTATGGCCTCTCCTCCTCATCTCTCTACCATTGGTTTGCTTGATGAGTAGCTGATACAATCATTGGAATGAGAGAGAGAGAAATCATCCAGGAGAGAGAAAGTCCAAGAAATCAAGAGGTAACTTCCAAAACTTATTTCTCTTGCTTGATTAAGGTTAATGGAGTTGTTTAGGACTTGATTGTGGTTCATTTGGGGTGAGATAATTGAGAAAATCTAAAGAGAGCATAATGTGGAAATTCCTCTAAATCAAGTCCAATGAATGCCTAATAATTAATATTGCGAGAATAAGTAGAAAGAAGACAATTAGGCTAAAGAAAACGGGAATCCGACACAACTTTTCTGGGAATTTATTTTCCCTTCATTGTGTTGGGAAAGGTACATGAGTGGGAATTTGACCAATTTGATGCTTCCATTGGATTCAAGAGGCCAAATTGTGTAGGTTCTATGTTGACCCCGAAGTAAGAAGAGGATCAGAGAGCGAAATGACAAAATTGCCCTTTCTAAGTCTTTTTGAAGGCTGTCAAGGGTATTTTTGTCATTTGGGATTGATTTTTGCCAATTAGAGGTTGGAAAGGGATTCTACACGTGAAATTGTGTAGGAATGGTCTAAATCATGATTTTGAGAAAAATACTGATAATAAGGACCTAAGGGGTATTTTGGTAATTTGGCACCAATAGACTAAATTTACCAATATTATGAGTTTGGAAAGGTGTATGGATAAGTAATAACTCATTTGTGATGTTTGGCGATTTTAGGATCTGACAATCGGGTCTGGCCTCAGAAGCTGTTCCCCGAGCTTGAACCAAGTGTGGAAAGTTGTATAGACTGGCAACCAGGTAGTAACCATCTTCATATAACATGACATGCATATGAATTGTTTGTTATCATCATCAAAATGGCTAACATGTTTAGATTGAGCGGAGTGATCACCTGGGGCCTATCGAAGGTTGGGTTGATACTTAGGCGAAATGTTCATAATTGCACGAGCGGGACCCGGGGCCTATCTTTGCACGGGTACCCCTTAGGGCCAAGAGAATCTGTCAAGCGTGATGTCAGTCATGAGGTTACATTGTATGCATTGTGCACAGGTGACCTTCGAAGCTAAGAACCCGTCTAGCGCGAAGTCAGTTTATGAATTGCATGTTTGCACTGAATAATGTTTGATGATTTTGTTGATGATTTTGTATGAGTGAAGCATGCTTGTGTGTGTTATCTTATATGCTTAATGATGTTACTACTGAGATTCCCATGAATCTCATTCTTTTCCCAAAAACCAATCTCCAGTATAGGGAGGAAGCTCGCGGGGTAAAGAGAAGGTAATTGATGATGAATCGAGGCTAAGCAGTGGAAGGAATTAGTTTAGGTTGTCTAGTCTTTTGTTATGTATTTTAAGACTCTTATGAGCATTTTTGGGTTTGTATATGAAATGGAGTAAAGAGAGAATATATGTGTTGTAATATGAATTGTGTTCATATGTGAATATGTATATCCAGCAGAGGCATTGTATGGAGTTTCTAGCATTTTTCGCACTCTAATGTGTATAGACAGTGAGTATTAGTCAATTGGTACTCTACCGTAGTATTGGGAAATAAGGTATCACACAAGGAAATCGGAACAATTCGGCATTGAGCTCTTCAGGGACAAATGCAACATTAACGCTTAATCTCACCCCTCGGTAGTATGAGCAGCTGATGCATATGCTTGAAACAAATCCTAGGCTATAAAGAAAGACATCGTCAAAGACTCAGTAGGCACCAATATAGGCGTCGTTGGGACTACCCAAGCTTGGTCGGTTCAGTAAATTTTACTCCTTTTTGGTTGCTTGATTCTAGCGCTATAACTTATATAGTTAGTAATTTGGCATTTTTGGGCAATTATAAACCATATGAGGGATTAATCAAAGGAATTCGAGTCCCTAATGGCCAAAAGCTTACAGTTATACACATAAGGAATATTAATATCACAAATAATATGGTGTTAGAAGATGTCTTGTATGTACCTGGACTAAAGTTCAACTTGGTGTTTGAATCATAATTAACTCAACATGAAAACTTCCTGGCTTTGTTCTTCCCTAATATTTGTATTTGCAGGACATCTTGCGTAGGAAGATCAAGGAAATTGGTAGATTATTTCATGGGCTCATGTGTTGTAAAGCAAAATGGATCTCAGTTTCCTTACTAATGTTCAAAATTCTATTCTCCAAACAAATCAATACAGTTGCTCATTATAAACACATACTTTTGATGTTTGGCATAGCAGATTTGGACATGCCTCTATATGTGTACTCAAACATCTACATGAAATAAAAGAACATATTAGTAATTTTGATAACAATAGTTGTGAAGTTTTTGTGCAATCTAAACAAACCCGACTTCCTTTTCTAGTTAGTGGAATTTAATATACTCCTTGCTTTGAATTAATTCATATTGATGTTTGGTGCCTTAAAAGGGACCCATACATTAAGGATTTATGTATTTTGTTGACAATTATTGATGATTTCTCCCGTGGAGTATGGATATTCCTTATGGCCAATAAATCAGATACCTTTGTATATGTTAGAAATTGTCTAACTTATATATCTACTCAACATGGAACTAACATTAAAAGGGTTAGAAGTGATAATAGTCTAGAATTTGTTCATGCAGGGATGAGGCTTTATTCAATGAAAAAGGTATTTTACATCAAACTTGTCCTTATACTCCTCAAAAAAATTGAGTAGTAGAAAGGAAACATAGGAATTTATTAAAAGTCACTAGATGTTTAATGTTAGAGGCACGAATTACTGTAGTTTTTTAGAGAAAAGACATTAATGCTGCAACATATATCTAATCAATAGAACACCTTTACAGTTACATGTTTTAAAATCTCCTTACAAGATACTTCATGGAAAACCACCTTTTTTGGGATGCTGAAGAACCATTGGATGTTTGTCATTTACAAATAAACTGCATGATTTAGATAAATTACAACCTAAGGCTAATCCTTGTGTGTTTATAGGATATCCCACCACTCAAAAGGGTTATATACTCTATAATTTGAGAACTGAAATGATGATGGTAAGTCGACGCATCTCTTTTATTGAAGGGAGATTCCCTTTTAAAGAAAAAAAGCACCGCAATCTAGGGAGAGCCCTTGAAATCAGGGGAGATGTTTTGAAACAATCTCACTTTTCTTTACATGACTGTGAGAGTATTTTTGTGCCATTAAGATAGGAGAACCACAATAAGGCAGCACCACCACCTAATGAAATCAGAATACCATGAGAGGAAGAAGGGTCCCCACATGGCTTTAGGATTATGATTCATTCAACACTAGTACCTCCAGAAATTTGATTAATCTAATGTCAAAAATGGATTCTACATATGAAATTGTGTAGGATTAGCCTGAATCATAATTTTGGATAAAGTATAGTTGGACCGAGTACAAAAGGGTATAGACAGAGTCACAAGGGCATTTTAATAATTTTTCATTTTTTAATCAAGATAACCAACACAATGAATTAAGAATGAGTTACGAATAAATAATAACTCATTTATCTTAAATTTTGAAATTTTAGGATATATCAAATGCTCGAGTCGGAGACGGAGCTGGACTGATTAACAGGCAAGGAAAAGGCACATTTCATATAGTAACACTTTCTTACATGCACTATATGATTATATGTATATCATTTTCTGTAACATGAGCATAGTATCTTGAACACATATATTAGCCTAGTTGTGGTTTAGGACCTAATAGAAGCGCAGAGTTAAGCTGGGGTTGCAAACAATCGTTTGGCCTCGGACAGTGTAAACACAACAATCTATCATCTTACATAACATGGTGTATGACGTGGTTATTTTCACATCACATATGTTGGACTACTTGTTACTAGTGAGATTCTTTGAATTTCACCCTTTCCATAAATGTATAAACTTTCTTGCAGTAAGCAGCGGCACAAAGGGCATAACCGTAAATTTTTGACAACTGAATGTTTCGACCTGGTGCAAGTAGAAGAAAACATTAGTTATCTGAAGATCTTTTATTTATTTTAAAGTCTTCAATTATTATGTACATCCCTTAAGGGGAATTCTTGTATATAAACAAGCATATTGTTTCAATAATATCAGTATGTTTCTGCTATTTATGTATGTCTTATGAATGATACACTTATTATTCTACAAATATCAAAATGTCAAACTGGTGTTAACACACATTGGCGGGTTCTTGTAGCTTAAATGATTATATTTAATACCGTTAAAGTCCTTATTAAATTATAAGGATTAATAATTTAGATAGAAAGAAACTTGAGGGATCAAAACCTATATATTGTTTAAAACTATATTGACTAAAACTAAAATGGGGGCAAATTATAAAGACCAACTACTATATTAATCCAATTAAAAATAGTAGAACAATAATCTAAAACATAATTCAAAATGAATTAAAAATAAAAATGAATTCGCTTCGCTAAAATTCTATTTGTTGTAAAAATACTAGATGATGTAGATGTCCATAAACCCCCAACACTTAGCCTTTTATATTCTACTCTATTACTTAACAGTACAAGTGGTTACTAGGGTGCTCACAATTTAAGACCTTCATCTTATCCCTAGGGTGAGGGTTTGAGGCCTTGGGGAGGCGAATAAAACCCCTTAGGAAGGGGACAATTCCTAGCTAGCACTTACTCTTAGGCGGGTGAGGTTAGTCTGGCCACAGTACATCTGGGACAGGGCGGCTAGCCGTTAGAATAACCTCTCTAATGAATAGCCTTTAGGAGTTTCTTTCAATTTCCAAGGTTACATATTGTACACTTAGGAAAATTCATTTTGTATTCATTTTATGTAACTTTTAGTTGAGGTTGGAGGTCTATAAATCAGGACTGTATGATACACATTGTAAGCATCCAAATGAATAAGATATTTCTCCCTCTTTCTCTCCAATTCTCTCTTCATCTCTCTCATCTCAATATCTTATATTTTCCTTATTTTCATAACATGTTATCAGCACAAGTTTGCTCTAAATATAAGGTATAAGGTTTTTTTTGGTAAGTTAATATATTCTTATGGCATATAATGATTCTCTCTTATTTTGATATTGATAAGCCATTGTCTTATCTCCCAATTTCGTATCTTATTATTTCTTCTATTCCCTAGCATTCTCATATGATATGTATAATTAGATACATTAATCATGGTATGTTAAATTATATTATAACACACACACATACATATATCAAAATCAAATTAGTTTTATGTGACATTTGCAAGAAACACTACAAAAAAATACAAGATTAGCGACGGAATTTTATTCCGTCACTAATCCGTCCCTAATCCCTCACAAATTCCGTCACTAAAATTAGCGACGGAATTTAGAGATGGAATTTTTCCGTCTCTAAATTAGAGACGGATTAGCGACGGAATTACATTCCGTCGCTAAATTCCGTCACTAATTTCCGTCACTAAAAATTAGCGACGGAATTTAGAGACGGAATTTTTCCGTCGCTAATTAGAGAGGAATTTCTGTCACTAAATTCCGTCTCTAAATATTAGCGACGGAATTTTTCCGTCGCTAATTAGAGACGGATTAGTGACGGAATTACATTCCGTCGCTAAATTCCGTCACTAATTTTCGTCACTAAAAATTAGCGACGGAATTTAGAGACGGAATTTTTCCGTCTCTAATTAGCGACGGAATTTCCTCGCTAATTCCGTCTCTAATAGTTAAATTTTTAATAATTCGATTTTTTTTCAAAATTATAATTTTTAAAATAATTTAAATTTTAAATTATTTTAAATTTATAATATAATATTAAAATAAATAAATAAAAATTATTAATTCATATTTATTTTTGAAATTATAATTATAATATAATATATTTGAATTTTTAATAATATATTATATACAAATAAAATGAAAATTTTATAAATACAAACAAAAAGATAAAATATAAAATAAAATAAATAAAAAAAGATATTAATAATAAAAATTTAGGTAGAATATTTACATAAAATAAAATAAGAAAACTAAATTAAAATATTCAATAATATATAAAATTATGTATTTCTATTTTTGTTTGCAAGTGATATATATATATATATATATATGTATGTATGTATGTATGTGTGTATGTGTGTATGTGTGAATGTGTGTGTCTATGTTTATATATATATATGATTTTGCATTTAACTTTCACAGGTTCTTCTTAGCTCAACTGGCAAAGGCACTAGCACACGCGTGAGAGGTCTTGGCTTCGAATCCTAACTTGGTCACAAAATGCAACCAATTTGTGACTTGTGACACGTGGCGCGCGGTGGAGGGTGGCAAGGTGGCAGTGGCTGATTAGTACACGTGGCGGTCGCCGGTGAGGAACATGTGGAGGCTCGTGTTGTAGACATGTGGCAATTTTAATTATATATAAAAAAAATAATTAGCGACGGATTAGAGACGGAAAATTCCGTTGCTAATTAGAAACGGAATTTAGGGACGGAATTCCGTCACTAATCAATTAGTAACGGCCTTTTTAGCAACGGAACAAATTCCGTCGCTAATATTGTTCCATCTCTAATCCGTCACTAATTTTCGTCTCTAAGTTGATTAGTGACGGAAATTCCGTCGCTAAATCGTGATTTTTTTGTAGTGAAAAAATCATTTATGCCCCATTTGAATTGATAGAATGAGAATTTATATAATTTTATGAGAGAATTTATTATGAATAGGTGATGCTAATATTGATTTATTGGACAAAGTCATTTTTGTTAATTGTATATAGCTATATATAGTGCAAGTAAAATTTGTGGATTCTTAAATAATTGAAAAACTATGAAAGATTGTATATCATAATCAGTCATTAGTTTGTATTATAATGTGTTTGCATTTACATTCGTCTTAAATTTACTTTATCCCTAAACATAATAAATCATTACAATGTGAACTTTGTGTATTTTGATCATGTATCTCTTCATATGTTTTTAAATTTGCACCTTGGTTTGGCCTGTGGCTTGTTATAGAGGCACTGGAAAACAATTAATTAAATATATAATATTAGGCCATAGGATTTGTTAAACTTATGTGTAATATCCCGAATTTTGGGACTAGAGGCTTAAGATTTAGCCTGTATTAAAGGACACTACTAGACCCCTGTTTGGTAAATGTCGTAGTGAGACATAATATTACTTTCAAAAAATTTCTTTATATCCTTGAATGTTGAATTATATTGGTGAGCTAAAAGCTCGAGGAATAACAAAACGAAGTGATTGGAAGTCACACACAACATACTGAAGTGGAATACAAAATATTGTTGCTATTGGTTAAATTCCTGATGTGGCAATCGTGTTTGCATGATTTCAAGGGGAAAATGATGTCCAAAAGTTATTAAACTTTTTATAATGAAGGTAGACTTATCAAGCTTTAATTTGATAGGTCATATAAGTCATTTGGATCTGTACACAAAAAGAAATGAATTTTTGAATTTAGCCCAGCGAAATTAATTATTTTATGGGGCAGCATCCAAAGATTAAAATTCTGGGAAGAGTGAGCTTCCAATTAGTCAAAGGTCATTTTTTTGTTAAAACTAGACTCAATGAGGATCACACAGATTTAGAACCACCCCAATTGGACATTTGTACAATTAGATATGAATTTTTAAAGTTTAATGAAAATTCTGTTAGATTAAGTATTTTGTGCAAAAATCAATTATTTAGGCCAATGAGAAGCTGATACGTGGCAAGTTGCTTTAACATTTCATTTATCCATTAAATCATCATCTTCATAATCCATTTTTCACGCTGAAAGAACCAGAAATGAGAGAGAGAAAACTGAATGAAAATGGAAGGAAAAGAGAGAGAAAGTTCTAGTCTCCGAAACACTGCCAAATCGGCGTCTACTCTCAAAGTGCCCTTCAGAAAACTTCTTCTACTCATCGTGAGCTTCATTTTTACAGTTTTGGATTCTTATTTGGAGGTGGTTGGTGTTGTCTCACCAGCCGGAGTGTTGCCGAAATTCTGAACCATTTACAGAAACAGGTAGAGGTAAGCGTAAGCTTCCTTTTTAACCGATTGATTTATTATTTCGATGAGTATATTGGGAGTTAGGAACTATTCATTCTCATAAGAAAATGGTGTTTTCAATGGCTAAATTATGTCTAATGAGCGTTAAATAGCTAATCATTTGATTAGGAGTAGCAAGGAAGTGATTAGGCAAGAGAAAACGAGAAAACAACAAACTATTTTAGGGAATTCTTAGATCTGCCCTGTACTGTTTTGTGTAAGAGTGAGAATTTGATGATTTTATACTTCCATTGGCTTCAGGAGGCAAAATAGTGTAAGTATACAAGTATTCGTGATTTTTGGATGTTGTATATAAATTTAGGAATTTATGAAGAAAACTTGTTCATGAGATTAATTTGTCTACCTGATGCCTTATTACTATACGTGTTAACTGAAGGGACAAACCTTGTCTGAAAATTCCAAAAATTTCCAAAAAAAAAAACTAGACATAAAGACCTTTAATTTGATAGGTCATAATGCTCGATTGGATTTGTGTGCTAGAAGTTCTATGTTTTTTAAGTTAGGTCATGCAAAACTGGAATTTTCTGGAATAATGTGTAGAAAGTTAATATGCTGTATTAATTTGTGTAGCTTATCATTATATTTTTCCTTGAAAATAGACTTAACAAGGGTCTATGAGGACTTAGAACCAGATCAATTAGATTTTTATGGATATAGATATGAATGTTTGAACTTCTGCCCTGTTTCTGGAATGTGATTTGGACAGGTTGAGTTTGGCGAAACTCTGGGAATTTTGTTGCTATGATAGCTGTAATTTAGTATTTTTTTTGTCAAACTAGAATGAAATAACATTCCATAGAATTTGAAACAACTCAATTTGGAGTTTTCTAGAATCAATGGTGAATTTTTTAAATTTGGTGAAAAATCTTTCAGCCTTATGTCTTATGCAAATTTAAGACTTAATGGCACAAATGTAATTGATATGAACTCCAAGGGTAAAAGTAAGCCTTTAGGGCTTCACTTTTCATGGCTCTAGTGATGTTATCACTTACATAGGGCCATGAAGTGATAAAGAAGAAGCAATGGTTTGCGGATCAAGGAACAAGAAGAGAAGGACATAAAGTTAGAGAGGTAATGAATTTACCTTTTCTGCATCTATGTAATATGTTTGTCTTGCATTGATTATGTGACTGCTTTGCCTATTTGTGTGGAATATGTATGATTGATTGAAGCTCTGTTATATTTGTGCAATGACCATATGTATGTCATAACATAGAGCGTGCAGCATGTCATATGTTGGCATGAAATAGTGTAGGCAAGCATGTCATGCATTTATATATATTTGGCATACATAGTGGTAATGTTTGCTACTGAGATTCTCTCGAATCTCACTCCTTCGAACCAACCATTTAGATTGGTGAAGATGCAGGAGGAGATATGAAGTTGAAGCATAGTGATATTTAATGTAATTGATTTACAATTGATAGCCTTGTATGGCTTTGAATTTCATGTATATTTATAAGTGTATGAATGCAATATAAGCAGAGAATAGCTTGAATTTCATTAAAAAGGCAAGAGAACCGCTCGTATACTCTGATGTAATAAGATTAAGAGCCGATGAGATATTATGATGTAGTGAAGCACGTGAAATTATTTCGAAAAGTTTTTTACCTGCTTAAAATCTCTCTCAACCATAGGTTCAACTCCTGAGTTGAGATTGGGGATTTGTGAATATTTTCAAGAGTTGAGTAATTCAGGTTCGAATCCTGATCTCACAAATGATTTCACTACTCATTTGAACTCATCTAGGGCTATTGGAAATAAGGTATTACATTATGTAGGAGGTAGTGGATTTGAAGCTGTTCCAACACTGCAAAGATCAAATAATATAATGTAATCAATTATAGCTTATGGAAACAAACTGAGATCTCATTATACAATCTGGAAAAACTATCTTTCTGAGTCTGATGGCATTAGAAGTGCATCTTATACTTGATTTGCAATTAAGCAAAAAAGCAAAAGACTTCTCACCTTCATTGTTTTTCCACAAAGTATTCTTCCATTAACCATCTGAATGGCCAACTCTGATCTGCTTCTTCATGGGTGTTGAATCCTACAAATCTAAAACATTTATCCCTTTGAACTCAGACCTCCTCAATCACTCCAGCCCCCATGCATGGAACTGATAGTGGAGTTCATTTTGTGTTACGTACGACCGCAAACAAAATTTGTAGGAAAGTGACAAGTTACTAATCTAGTATGGAAACCAAAACAACTCATAATTTGAAATAAATAACAATACCATTTGCCCTCTAGGGAAAAAAACAGTTGAGACATTAAATTGAAGCAGAAGCAAGAGTATTAAATAAATTAATGAGGCAGAAAACATCACTTTGAACTGCAAGTAGCACTTTAAAAACAAAATATTGACTTTAGAGATGGCCTAGACTGGTTGCATTGGGATGCTCATTTATAGCATCTTTGGGAGTCCAAATGCCCCAAACACACATTTAATTAGATCAAGGCCAAAAATATAAAATACATACAAACCAGGGGATTCAGAGTTTAGGCAATTGACAAAAATGTAATAAATTTAAAAACTAGGCCAAAAAAAAGTCCACAAGTTAAAGGACTTTAAAACAGATAAGGTTATATAGCCTATACAATATGGTTAAAGATTGCTTGATACAATGAGTCGAACCAATCCTGTTAACTAAAACAATTTCTCTGTAAGGAAATGAGACATTCAGATCAGAGTTACGTAATAATTTGTAGTGTTAAAGATAACCATGACATCTCATTCCAGTTCTTTTAACTTTGACTTACATAAAGGGGAAGGTTGCCAACAACATAAACGGTGGTATAGGCAGAATTGTTTTCAGGAGCGTTCTTATTATTATATTCCTGACCTCCATCTGTAGAATCATGGAAAAAAACAAAATGAATAACTTAATCTGTTAACAAAATTCTAAAGTTCCTAATCTATTTTACACATGTATATTTACACACGAGCAGACAGAACAAAAAATTTTAAGAGATCAACTAAGGTCCAAATGCCTAATTGAATTCCAGACAGAACATGCATAGCACACAAAGAAATATCAGCCACAAAAGGAATCCAAACAGGAGAAATATGGCATGACCAAAAGTAAGGATAATAACTTTTTTAAAAAAAAGAACAAAAAGATCAAACTCGAGAGAGAGAGAGCCACAACCCGCGAGAGATGAGATGACAGGGTGTGATTAGAGACAAGAGCGAGATGGCGAGATCTGAGATGCGATGGGGATTGGAGTCGGGGGATGGTCAGAAGGGAGAAAGTGAGAGACTGAGGCAATATGAGACTGGAGACAAGAGTGACACTATAGAGGGAGAGAGTGGCTGGAGACGAGAGGGAGATTGTGCGAGCTGCAAGTGGAACCCTTGAGAGGAGAGGATATCAGAGGTGAGAGGTCACACACTGTCACACCCACACTCACACTGTCACACATGCAGATGCAGCAGAGACGCAGATCTGATTCGAACTCCCTGGGTGAGGACATGAGGTGAGTGAAGCAGCTACTTGGGTTGGGAATCCCTGGGAGTCGGCCATGGGACTTGGGAATGGGATTTGGGGTTAGTGAGTAGTGAGAGCTTAGAAGTAGTGACTGAACTCTGAAGACTGAAGCAGCTGAGTTACACTTACACATGACAAATGCCTTTTTTAAAAAACAATTAATTCGCAGGCTCAAGTGGGCTTGATAGATCTGACCCTGACCTTTTAATAAAAACAGGCCTCAAAACAGGCATAGGTCTGACCTCTTAGCTTAATAGTCTAGGCCTGATCAGGTTGGAAATAGGCTAAGCCATAGGCCATTGCGGTTTGGCTTGTTTTCACCCTTACACACTATGATGCCAGCTATTAGCCCTATTTTATTTTTAAGTATAACATATATATAAAGATAAAAAATAAAAAATAATTAGAATAAAAAGTAAAATGAATTATGTTTTTGAAATTTCGAGTAATTATTATTAGTTTAAATAAAGAAAATGGTATGAAATGCATAATAATAGCTAGATTTAATTTCAGCGAATAGATTTAATTTCTTTAATTTGAATTTATTTAATATTAGAAAAAACGTACATACAGTTTTTGTTTTCTTTAAAATATATCATAGTATAAGGCTTAGGTCACCATTTCTCTCTTTCCTCTTAAACATCTTCTTCCAGACTCCAGACAGTATCTTCTATCTACGTTCCTGTCTCTAATTTCTACAAATATTAATTCGGGCTTCTCTTGCCCTCCATACCTAGCATCTTTATAGAAATAAGAGACTGGCGATGGATAAAAGATGCCATCTGGAGTCTTGATGAAGATGTTAAAGAGGAAAGGGAGAAATGGCGAATTACACATGATATATTTATAAGATGATGATATATTTTAAGATATATTTAAAAGATAAAAAGACACAGATGATGGTAAGTTATTGGAAATGAGATACTCTTTATATCAAGTATTGGATGTAAGTTTTCTTCTTAATATTAATACCAAATAATAAATATTTAAAAAAGAAACTGTTATCTCAAAGAAGGACAATTGTCCTTGTTAGTATAAATAAATGAAAATAAAATTATAATTAAAAATAATTCGGAAAAAATTAAGAGAATTTGAATTTTGAAGTTCAAAGTAAGTAAGATAAGTTTGAATAAAATATACTACGTAATACACATGAATAAAAGATTTGATTTCTGTAATTCAAAACGATAAATATTAATATTGAAAAATAAAAATTTAAGAAAAGATATTATTATTTTCAATGATCCTATTTCAAATTCACAGCCCTAAGATTAACCTGATTAGGAGTCTAATGAAAAATTATTTAAAAAATATTTTTCTATTTTTCAGGTTCCCTATTTAATATGTGAGCCGAAAAATTAGGAGGTGAGTAAAAGAAGAATCCCAATTAAATATAGTTGAAATATAATGCCTAAATTTAAATTCAGAAATACATTTTTAACAAATTCCTTGTGAGACAAGAGACTCAATTAGGGATATTTGAATGTCGTTAAATAATTAGAATGCCACTCTGTAGTTAAAAATTAAAAAGATGTTGAAAAGAACATCAGAAAACTTTTCATGGACAAATCCATCAACGTATGTGTAAATAAATCATCAAACAAAAAAATTCGGAATTTTGTTTTTCAAAAATATCGATAAGAATCATTATTGAGGTGCACCGTGCAACAATTTGAAAAACGGCATAAATCGTTTCTTATCCTTATGAAATGATGAAGATATATTAATCAAAGGCAGTTTAAATCTTCATAGCAAATATTCACATAGAGGAATTTTTTTTTTAAAAAAAGAAAATATTACTATGACAGAGATAAATTAAGCCTAGACATCGAATTGCAGATTAAGGGTTGTTTGGTATGAGGGATTTGAAAAGAAATGAGGGGAGGGAAAATTTTTATGGTTTGGAAAGTTTTAATTAATTTTTCTTAAATTTTTATTTTACATCTTATCTTTATTAAAATTTTATAACCTCATTTCTCCAATTTTTTAAAATCTAATTTATAAAAATTTTCCCTCCTCACCCTTCCTCTCCATTTTCCTCCTACCAAACAGACCGTTACTGAATTCTCACGGAGATGGGCATAAGAAGCGGAGGTTTAAGAGGAGGATTTGGGGTTTTATTATTTTCATCCATAATGATGAAAAGCAAAACGATTGAGATTGGGGTGCAGAAGAATTTCACTTTTAGGATAAATCAAGTCAAATAATCAAAACAACAATCAAACTTGCATCAATTTTACTTTCTTACTACAGAGTCATTTTGGTCTTTTGACAATATTCAATAATAGCTAATAACTTGCATCAATTTCATTTTTCTTTTTAACTACATAGGGGTATTTTAGTAGTTTGTAAGATTCAGAAATCTCTAATCAGGTCCATTGACCTCATTAGGAATTTGCCAAAAATATAAACCTAAATTTAGATTTAAGTATTTTAACTGGATTTAATTAAAATTTTCCCTAAAATAAATTCCTATCGCTATGAGTTTAAATAAATAGGAATAGAAAAAGTACCTAGGGTAGGTTTTTGGCATGAGAATCTGTAGTTGGATGATATTGCTCCATTTTAAATAGTTGAGGGGTAAAATCCAACCATAAAACATTTTAGGGCATTGGGTGCATTTAAGAAAATAGTTCAGGGCACTGGGACACCTTAACCCAATTTAAAATGAAATTAATTCTTAAATTCCAAATAATAAAGAATAATAATGAGCATTAAATAATAAAAAATATAACAAGTTCCCAAGATCGCTATTTCACACTTTCGGCCAAGAAAAAGAGGTCATTTTCACGTTATATCAAAAAATTTATTTATCTCTAATGTTTATCTCTAATTATATATAAGATATTCTCAATCTAGATATCTTATAGGATAATATTATGACTTTTTCGGCCAAACATAATCTTACCATAATTCAAATCGAAAGATCGAATTGGAGTGAAAGTTTCCAACAAAGAGGGCAAAAGGTTAAAGTGTGATAGAAGATACCTTCATAATAGGTTGAAGTTTCGAACAATTCACATGCTTCAATTATATTCCTTGTGCAGATTTGTTTGACGATACTTTTAACTGGTGAATTTGCTAGGAACAGCATATAGGAGATCGATCGAAGGAAGAACCACAGCATAGTTCATAAAAATCCCATAAAAATGACTGAGTTTGAAAATCTTCCTGAGCATCTCATCCATCACATCATGAATTTTCTGCCTTACAAGGATGCGACTAAGTGTAGTGTTTTATCCAAAGCCTTCAAATCTTCGTGGCTTTCATATCCTGTACTAGAATTTGATTCTCGTTTCTTTAAACAACACGAACACCCAGAACATCGATTTTTCTCTCATATACACAAAACTCTCCAGCTTCGTTCTCCTCATACCAATAACTCTGCAAAAGATTAGGCTATCTCAACTCCGTGATTCGCGCGAGGTGCCTTTCTCCTATCAAGCTACATTTGATATGTTGGTGAACTTTGCAATAGAGAACACAAGTAACGAGATAGTTTTTGAAATAATACGTTTAGGCTTTATAAATGTGAGATATGATCCCCTTGCTCGAATATTTTCGTCAGAATTTTTGACTGTGCTCAATCTCACCGGATTGAGAATTCCATTCGCTGATCCTATTATACATTGCCCAAAATTGAAAGCCCTGAAAATCAGTGGATGCGAAGGACTATGCACTATAACCGTATCATCTTTGTGTGTTGAAGAGGTTGATATCGAATATTGTGACAGGTTATATGGTTTTCACGTACCCAAGGCAAAGAATCTAAAGAATCTAATCCGTTTAGAGCGCGGCCCAGGTTTCCACCCTTGTGAGTTTGACCTTCCTGCTTGTGTATCCATAAAATCTATATCCCTTTCTCGTGTTAAGGTCGCAAAGAATAACCTAACGATACCAGTCACTGATACTTTGTACTTTAATTATTGTCCATTGCCTATGAACTTTAGGATTCAAAATCCTAAACTTAAGGAGTTTAAGATATGGGACGTCTGTAATCTAGATAACCTATCCCTCGTCACTCCCAATCTACAGTGTTTATGTTTTGGTTTTGGCTTTAGTATTAACCCTTCTCAAAACAGAAGACTTACAATGAATATCTCAGCATGTGTGGGTCTCACTGTCTTGAATTTGGAAAGAGTAGTCGTAACGGACGAGTGGGTGAACGTACATGTGAGCCTAATTCATGCTTTTACATTATACACATATCATAAATAAGCACAAATTGCCTCACAACTACAGCGGAAGACTCATAAATACCTCTTGCCATTGCTAATTTCTGAATAGGGGTGAAATCCACGAGTTCCTCAGGTGAACTGCAAAACAGAAGGTACGTCAGAAGGTTGTCAGGTACTCTTCTGACTGACTACAAGGCACAGTGATGGCAACTGGGTGGGAGCCGTCGCCAGTCAGGGAACCTCAAAGAGCTGCTAGGGTTTTTCACTCGTACGCTCAATAATCACTGACGGCTGAATACTTTCTTATGTTTATTTCACCATCAAAAATAAACATTAATAGCCTATCAGTTAATTACCCTAATCCTGTAATTTGGGCCTGGATCTGACTAACGGGCCACACTCTGGATATTTTAATTAAACCTAATTACTTAATTAATAACTAATATATTATATTATAATTAAAATATCTCACATTCTCCCACTTGGCCCGTACCTTGATGTCAGTCGCCCTATCCAGATTAAACTAAGGCTATGCTGCAAGAATCATGGCGATAAGTCCTCTTTGGTCGAGTATTATTTTCCATGCATTACATGCAACACCCTTACTTAATGGGTATGACTTTATGAATAAACTTCTACGTTTATTCGGTTCCAAACTTAATGTTTATTATTTTCATCAACTGAATGTATACAAATAATGATTGAAATAATAAACTGCATAATTAATTTCATTGCGTACCTCTTCTATATGAATGAGGGTTTAACCCCCATCTGAGGGACGTGTAACACAAAAGCACTCGGTTTCAATCCCTTAGTCAAAGGATCAGCTAGCATGTCCTTTGTATTGATATGATCAACCGAAATTTCGCCATATGCAATTCTCTCTTTTAAACTTAGGAATTTCAGTTCGACCCATCGGCTTCGACTTCCACTCCTTTTGTTATTTGCAATGGCTACTGCGGCTGTGTTATCACAATACATCCTAATTGGCCTAGAGATTGAATCCATAATCTTAAGTCCAGCAATGAAATTCCTTATCCAGATTGCTTGTGAACTTGCCTCAAAACACACTATGTACTCAGCATCACAAGTAGAGGGAGCTGTAAGTGTTTGTTTTGCACTTTTCCATGATATAGCTCCATCTGCTAGTAGGAAGATGTAACCAGTAGTAGACTTGTTTGTGTCTAAACATCCTCCTAGATCAGAGTCTGAGTAACCAATCACTTCCAGGTTTTCTGTTCTTCTGTATGTGAGCATGTAGTATTTAGTACCTTGTAGGTACCTAAACACTTTCTTTGCAGCTGTCCAATGTGCTTCCCCTGGATCACTTTGGTACCTTCCCAACATGCCAACAACGAAAGCTATGTCAGGTCTTGTGCAAACCTGTGCATACATCAAGCTTCCTACTGCTGATGCATATGGGACCCTTTCCATTTGCTTTCTTTCAAGCTCATTTTTGGGGCATTGACCTAGACTAAACTTGTCCCCTTTTTCAAGAGGAGCTACGTTAGCTGAACAGTTCTGCATCCTGAATCGTTCAAGAACTTTGTTGATATAGGTTTGTTGAGACAAGCCTAAAATGCCTTGTGCTCTATCCCTATGGATCTTGATGCCAATAACATAGGACGCCTCACCCATATCCTTCATATCAAAGTTCTTACACAGGAACTGTTTCACTTCACGTAATAGTCCTAGATCGTTGGTTGCAAGTAGTATGTCATCAACATACAAAACTAGAAATATGATCTTGCTCCCACTAACCTTATGGTAAATGCATTCATCCATGAGGTTTTCATCAAAACCAAATGATGTGATTACCTCATGAAATTTCAAATACCACTGTCGTGAGGCTTGCTTCAAGCCATAGATCGATTTCTTCAACTTGCATACCAGGTGTTCCTTATCCTTTGCAATGAATCCCTCAGGCTGCTTCATATAGACTTCTTCCTCAAGTTCCCCATTGAGGAATGCAGTCTTGACATCCATTTGGTGTAACTCTAGATCAAAATGTGCAACCAATGCCATGACTATGCGAAAAGAGTCTTTTGTTGATACAGGGGAAAATGTTTCCCTGTAGTCGACTCCTTCGACTTGTGTGAAGCCCTTGGCAACCAACCTTGCCTTGTATCGATCAATATTACCTTGAGAGTCTCTTTTGGTTTTGTAAACCCATTTACAGCCAATGGCTTTAGACCCACTTGGTAACTCCATAAGATCCCATACACTATTGTTTGCCATGGAATTCATTTCTTCAGTCATAGCATCATGCCATAACTTAGAGTTTTCACTCTTCACAGCCTGAGTAAATGTAAGTGGATCATCTTCAATGCTAATGTCACAGTCAATCTCAGTAGAGTACACCACGTAGTCACTAGGCAATGCTGGTCTTCTCTCTCTGGTTGATCTTCTTAATTCAACCTCTTGAGTTAGTTCAGGTTGTTTATTCGGGACATCCTCCTCCACAACTTGTCTTTGTTCTTGATGTATGGGAGGTGGATAAATCTGAACATACTCATCGTTACGTAAATCAGGGGTCACTTCCATATGATCTTCGTTTGTTTGATCACTCCCACTGATCACGTCATTTTCAAGAAAAACAGCATTCCTAGATTCTATAAATCGTGCAGAAGGTGAAGGACAATAGAACCTATAACCCTTAGTCATACATGGATAGCCTACAAAGTAAGCTCTAATGGTTTTAGGATCTAGTTTCTTCTCTTGTGGATTGTAGACTCTTACTTCCGCAGGGCAGCCCCATATCCTTAAGTGTCTTAAACTAGGTTTCCATCCTTTCCAGATTTCAAAGGGTGTTTTTGGCACTGCCTTTGTTGGAACCCTGTTTAATATATACACAGCTGCCTTGAGTGCCTCCTTCCATAAGGATGGTAGAAGCTTAGAGCTATTCATCATGCTCCTAACCATGTTTAGCAAGGTCCTATTCCTTCTTTCTACAACACCGTTCATGTCTGGTGAACCAGGCATGGTGTATTGGGCAACTATCCCATGCTCTCGAAGGAAATTTGCAAAAGGACCTGGCGCTGGTCCTTCACTAGTGTATCTACCGTAATACTCACCACCTCTATCGGATCTCACGATTTTAATTGGTTTTCCAACCTGCTTTTCTACTTCAGCTTTATATTCCTTAAAGGCATATAGTGCCTCACTTTTATTATCAAGCAAGTAGATATACGTGTATCTCGAATAATCATCAATAAAGGTGATGAAATATTTTTGACTGTTTATGGATAAATCAGGGCAACAAATATCAGTATGTATTATCTCAAGTAGCTCAGAGCTTCTCTTAGCTCCTTTTTGTGACTTATTGGTCTGCTTTCCCCTTATGCAGTCCACACAGGTATCAAGTTCTAAATGGTTTAAAGATGGAAGGATTCCATCCTTAGTTAACCTTTTGATCCTGTCCACGGAGATATGTCCCAATCTCCTATGCCACAAGTCAATAGAATTCTCATCAATAATACTTTGTCTAATACCATGCATTACAGAAAAAACTTGGGGCGGTTCAGGAATTATTTTAAACAAATCGTCAATCATAATAACTTTCACAATTGGAACAAGGTCCTTACTGAAATACATCAAATCTTTATGCAAATAAATCTCATAGTTCAAAGGAATAAGCTTTGAAATAGAAATCAAGTTTCTCCTATAACTAGGAATGAAAAAACAATTAAGAAGATCCAGCACGATTTTATTTGGGAAAACGATTCTAAAAGTTCCAATTGCTT
Organism: Albizia julibrissin; assembly: GCA_037074505.1. NCBI lineage: Eukaryota > Viridiplantae > Streptophyta > Magnoliopsida > Fabales > Fabaceae > Albizia > Albizia julibrissin. Next base: position 53,399,959 of record CM073477.1, on the reverse strand, counting down.
TGACCGGATCTCCTTTCCCACTCCCTGAAAGGACTCGAGCTTCATTGGGAAGTGGAGGTCTGGTTCTTAAAAACCCCTGCATGGTAGTAGAAATATGGATCATTGAACCCGTATCGATCCACCAAGTATCACTATCAATGCTAATATGATGAGATTCAAAAGCTAAACTTGAATGATACATACCTTTACGTTCCAGCCATGCCTTCCTCTTCAGGCACTCATCCTTCATGTGCCCTTTCTTCTTGCAGAAGAAGCAAATTGCTTTAGCTTTCTTTACGGATGGCACAGCAGGAATCCGTTTCTTCTTCTTGTCCTTGTCCTTCCTGCCTCCGGCACCAGTCCTGGAGGAACTTTCAGCCAAATGAGCTGCCCTAGGTGCATCCCTTCCACTCATCTGAAGCCTTGTTTCCTCCTGAACACACATGGACAGCAGTTCATCAATTGTCCATTTTTCCCTATGTGTGTTGTAAGAGACCTTAAAGGCATCATCCACTCAGGGTAATTGGTACCATCCAGTATGATCTTGCTAGTTTTTTCAGCAAAAGGGTTAGGGAAAACATTAGGTGCTGTAATTTAAAAACTTAAGTTAGCTCACAAGATTTAAATTTGAGACAATCACGAATTTTGTGCCTTTGTATGCATGTTATGCTTTAATGGAAACATGCAACATATATAAATGCGTATCACTAAATTCTACCTGTGGGCAAAGAATATAGCATTGCATGCATTTATCTCAAATTGGCGGGCCTAGAGTGTATAATTTACATTTCCTAATACCTGTGAGCTACTTAGAAAATATAAGACCAAACTATCCCACCCTAATTAAATATAGAATTGTAATTGATCTTTGCCCACAGGTAGACAATTATAATTATATATTTAATTAGGGTGGGATAGTTTGGTCTTACATTTCCTAATACCTGTGGGCTACTTAGAAAATATAAGACCAAACTATCCCACCCTAATTAAATATATAATTATAATTGTCTACCTGTGGGCAAAGATCAATTACAATTCTATATTTAATTACAATATGATATTTTATAAGTTCCATATGTGATATTATTGCATGCAAAACTAAAGGATGCTGTGGCTATTCCTTGGAGAAAGTAGCATGCAAATCACTAATATCATTTTGGTGCATTTAATCAAAATATACACATCCTCATGGAGAGATTAATCAATGTAATAAACTCAATAATTAATTAAATCCCTCCCACTGTTTTATGTATCCAAAATTGTTTAAAATAATTAATTTTGACATTTTTCAACTTAAAATCTGATTTGTAAAATTATAATTATTAAATAATTGTCTAAAGATAATTTTCCTCAATTTTAGAACAATTAAAAAATTCATGAAAAATAATTTTACAAATTTCCAGTATAAATGCAAGTATTTGGAAAAGGCCCAAAAAACATTCTGGAAATCCATCATATATTGCCCAGAAAAGTTAAAAAATAAATAAATCCAGCCCAAAATGGAGCCCAGAAACGAAAACAAAAAAAAATAAAAATAATTTGTCGGCCCATATCCGTACGGCCCAGAACGCTTAAAAAAAAATTATTTATCTCGGCCCAGAAAAAATAATCCGGCCCAAACGAAACGGCCCAAGTTGCATCAAACTCTCTTCATTTGGTCAAAACCCAACGTTTCATTAAGGACAAAACGACGTCGTTTCTGCGCTGAAACAGAGAATCTTCTGGACGTCCAAAACAACGACGTTTCGGTTCATCTTCCCCACCCGTTTCCCAGAACCCTACCCGACCCGACCGACTGTGGCGACCCGACAACTACCGCGACCCGCGATTCAGGTGGCCGTTTCCTCAGGTGGTCGGCGAGGTCGAAAACGGTGTTTCTCACGGCGGCAAACAATGAAACACATACAAAATGCAAAAATACAATAAATCAAACAGGTTTTAGCTAAAAATCGGATCAAAAAACAACAGAATAACAAAGGCGATACCGACGACGGTGATGCAACTAAATCTCACGGCGGTTCTCGACTCTCTCTTGATCCAGAAAATTAGAAAAAACAGTATACACGAAGAGATTATCGATTAAACATGTATTTGATTCAAATCTCCTCAGAACATAACAACAAAATCAGAGGCACCGATGATCTGTTTTACGGTAATTCCAACAGCGGTGATGGGCAGAAAATGTACAGAAATCATAGAAGGAATACGCAACGAAACCACTGATGATCTTTTCAACAAAATTGAAATATCAATTGTAATTAGGAGTGAAACCATCACCGATGACATGTTCAACAAAATTGAAATATCAATTTTAATCACTCTTAATTTTCAGAAATTAGAAGGCAGATGATAACCTGGCTCTGATACCACATGTGAGCCTAATTCATGCTTTTACATTATACACATATCATAAATAAGCACAAATTGCCTCACAACTACAGCGGAAGACTCAAAAATACCTCTTGCCATTGCTAATTTCTGAATAGGGGTGAAATCCACGAGTTCCTCAGGTGAACTGCAAAACAGAAGGTACGTCAGAAGGTTGTCAGGTACTCTTCTGACTGACTACAAGGCACAGTGATGGCAACTGGGTGGGAGCCGTCGCCAGTCAGGGAACCTCAAAGAGCTGCTAGGGTTTTTCACTCGTACGCTCAATAATCACTGACGGCTGAATACTTTCTTATGTTTATTTCACCATCAGAAATAAACATTAATATCCTATCAGTTAATTACCCTAATCCTGTAATTTGGGCCTGGATCTGACTAACGGGCCACACTCTGGATATTTTAATTAAACCTAATTAATTAATTAATTAATAACTAATATATTATATTATAATTAAAATATCTCACATGAACGGCATAATATCAAACTTAGGAGCTTTGAAGGAGCTGATAATAAGTGAATGTATTTCCTTCAGGAAGTTAGTTTTGAAAAATGACAAACTTGAGATATTGTCGTTGAAGAGATGCTATGATTTAAAAGAGATCATTATTGATGCACCAAACTTGCTCGAATTTGACTATGATGGAAGCATGCAAGTTTATCCAATGACCATTTTATCGACCAAATGCAGTCCCAAAATTAAATTGCCACATTGCAACATAGATCCTATCTTACGGTTTGATGAAATAAACCAATTTCTCTCTTGCCTTGATCACATCCAAGACATCACTATTACTTCCGCCAGAGTAAAGGTACTTGTTTTATCTTTCATATGCCATTTTAACTACTATTTAATTTATTAGATTATTAAGTTTGTATGTTGTCATTTGATTTAATTTGTAGGGTTTGATCTTCCCAATAGACCATGTGTCTCAAAATAATCCATTTCCATTGTGAAATTTGAAGTTTATGAAAGATGAAATATTAGTGGGAATGCCAAACTGTGAAGATGTAATGAAAATTATTGAAGGGTTGCTTTGGTTGGTGCCTAAACCTTTGACATTGACATTATCCGTGCGTGACAAAATCATTATTGGCACATTGAAGGTATGTTTTAATTTATTGAACTCACAGATACCTACCTAATTATGAGCCTTAAACATGATGTGGTACTTTTGTTTGTGTGAGCATATTAATTATATCACTTCACTTTTTTTATTAAAAAGCTAGCTACCATAAACACCAACTAGGGTTGGTCGATAAGAATACAACCTTATTTCATAAGTGTGAGGATTTGTATCTCATTATCAAGATAGAGACCTCTATCAATAAGAACCTTAGTAACTCTGAATAATAAACCTTTCTTCATTTTGAGTGTGAAGTCAGGGAGGCATAATATCAAATGATAAGTGAGTATTAATTGAAATAGGGCGTGTAATTCACGAATTAAGTTCTTCTTAAGTTATAAATATATACACTCTTATTATGATGCGTCTTATCATATTATAATTAAATGAATTTGAAATATTGCAGTTTGAATATGGAAAGAAAGTGAAGAGGATGAAGGTGGAAGAGAGATTTGGTTTTCGCACAAGGTGCTGGAGAGACTATGCACTCAAGGTAGACATCCAAGGCTTCAATGAATCTGAGACAAGGGACTTGAACAAGTTTTTTGATCCTTATATGTATTGATTTTTGGTCACAAAGAATGATTTTTTTTTCTAGATTAATTGTTCACATTTATATCCATATTTTTAATGTTATTGAATGACAGAATAAATAGGCCTTTTTACAAAATATTTTATCACAATATTATAGGTCCATTTAATTCATTGCATTCTATAACACACACACACACATAATGTATGTATGAACCAAAAATTCTAAAATCTAACCATATTAAGGTCCATCTCCTTCTACAGGTGAAGAACCTTAACTTTAAGGCTATGTTTGGCTCAATGGATGGGATGGGAGGGGAGGGGAGGGAGGGATTTTAATGAAGGAGAGGGGAGGGGAGGGTTTGAGAGGGATTTTCTTTTACCTTGTTTGGGTTGACAAAAAGAGAGGGAAGGGGAGGGATTTTAGTAGTATCATGTTTGGTATAGGAGGAGAGGGGAGGAGAAATATTTTTATATGGACAAATTTTCTCTTATTTCATTTAATTTGCAATTAATAACTTTCTAACATATTTAATAAAATATAATTATATAAGGAATTTAATACATAAAATTATAATTTTATAATTATAAAAATTAAATAAATAAAATTATAAATAGCATTTACTATATAAAATTATAATTTTGTAATTAAATAATGAGAAGGGTATTATGGGAATATTTTAAAATGGTATGGACATATTAGTCAATTTAAGCTCAAAAATTAACATTTCCCTCCAAATTCCCCCAATTTTAGAGGGGGAGGGAGGGAGAATTTTAGAAAATTGTCCCTCCCCACCTCAAATTTGTAGTTATCCAAACAAGGGGAAGAAAGCAAAATTCCCCAATTTCCCTCCCCTCCCCTCCCTTTCCCTCATACCAAACAAACCCTAAATCCCTTAATTTAATGGCCCCTTTGTAATATCCCAACTTTTGGGACTAAATGCTAGAGAATAAACCTAAATTAAGTGGGCTGCTAGACCTCAGTTTAGCAAATGTCCCTATGAGGCATGTTTAAATTGAACATTAAAAGGAATTATATTGGTGAGCTAAAGAGCTCGGGGAATAACAAATCGAAATGATTGGAAGTTACACACAACATAGTAAAGTGGAATACAAAGTATTGTTGTTATTGGTGAAATTCCCGATGTGGCAGTCATGGTTGTGTGACAGATTTTAAGGGAAAAATGATGTCCAAATATTATGAAACTTTCCAGAATAAAAGTAGACTTATCAATATTTAATTTGATAGGTCATATGAGCCATTTGGAGTTGTACACAAAGAGAAATGAATTTTTAAAGTTAGCCTAGTGAAATTGACTATTTTCTGGGCCAACATCCAAAGATTAAAATTCTAGGAATAGTGAGCTTCCAATTGGCCAAAGGTTATATTTTTTTCTTAAAAATAGACTCAATGAGAGTTGCATAGCCTTTGGAACCACCCCAAGTGGAGATATTTACAATTAGATATGAATTTTCAAAGTTTAATAAAAATTCTTCCAGATTGGATATTATATGCGAAAATTTAATTTGTGGGGAATCGGAAGCTGACATGTGGCAAAGCTAATTAACACCCAATTTAATCATTAAATCATCATCTTCCTCAGCATTTTCATGCAAAAATCAGACTAGAAGAGAGAGAATGAAGCAGAACGAAAATGAAGAAAGGAAGAGAGAGAAACTTTGAGGCACCAAAACACTACCAAAACGACGTCCTCTCTCAAAGTACCCTTTAAAAAACTTCTTCTACTCAAAGCTTCAATTCTATGGTTTTAGATTTTCATTTGGAGGTGGTTGGCACCATCTCACCGGCAGGAGTGTTGCCAGAATTCCAAACTGTTTGTGGAAACGAGTAGAGGTAAGCATAAGCTTCCTTTTTTACCGATTGGTTTGTCGTTTGGATGAGTATAGAGGAAGTTGGATACTATTCATGTTTGGTTTTAAATGGTGTTTTCAATGGCTAAATCATGTCTAATGAGTGTTTAAATAGATAATCATTTGATTAAAAGTAGAGAGGAAGTGATTAAACCAAAGAAAACAAGAAACCGACAAACTCTTTCAGGGAACTCTGATTTTCAGTTTTCTGTTCTGTATGTGATGTAGTGATGGGCTGAAAATTTGATGATTTTGATGCTTCCATTGGATTTATAAGGAAAAATTGTGTAGGTATGCAAGTGTTCATGAATTTTGGATACTTGTATATGAATTTTGAAGTTTTAGAAGTTAAAGGGTGTATGTTGTGAAATCTGACTTCTGGAGGCAGTGTATTTGTGATATGTTTTGAGTGGCTAAATGTTGTCCAATGATAATGAAACTTTTTCAGACTTAAATTATACATTATAAGCTTTAAAATGACATATAATATGAAAGATTTGGACAAGTATGATAGATGTTATGAGTTTTCAAAATGTGGTCATGTGATTTTGGACAATTCTGGGGCAGCATCTAATTGAATGGACCTCTGTGATTTATATGAGTTGATTTAGCTTGTGGCCATATTTATTACTTAAAGTATACTCAAATAGGTTTCCATAGAACTTAGAAGCACCTCATTTTGATTTTTATAGAATTAGTTATGATTTTTATAAGTACAGCCAAGAATCAGGAAAGGAGAAAATCTGTCGACCAGATTCTTGGCCGCAGCCAAAAAGTCTTTGACCTGATTTTGGCCGCAGCCAAACTCCCCAAATTCAAGAATTTCATATTTTTGAAGAAAATTGACCTATGTAATCTTTCCTAGCTTCTTGGGCCTTAGTATACACTTTTAATGACTCACAATCATGGCTCTATTGATGTAATTGGGTATCTAGGGTTATAGAGAAGTCAAGAAAGAAGAGGAATGGAAGAATTTCCAAGAAGCTCCGATGGTTGGAAGAAAAGGGAACAATTCAAGAAGAAGGACATAAGTCCACAAGGTAGTAAACTTACTTACTTTAATGTATGTGATGTTTATGCTGTGTATTGATTTGTTGTATTGCTTTGCTTGATTATGTAAAGCATGTATGAAAGAATAAAGCTCTATTTCTGTTTTTACTATGGCCATAAGTATGTTGCACGAAACATTGAGCATGTAGAATATCATTATGAGAATATAAGCCTATATAAGGCAAGCATATCATGCACTAACATTAATCTTACATACATTGTTTATATGTTTGCTACTGAGATTCTCTCGAATCTCACTCCCCCACCAACCATATAGGTATTACGAATACAAGAGAAGAATGCATGAGGATATGCAAGAGGAAAATACGAAGAAGAATTGAAGATTGAAGGGAAATGTATTGGTTATGTATTTTAATTAGATTTGTATATGTATAAACTAAGAACGAGGAAAGAAATACTCTGGTAATTATACAAGGAATTAAGAAAAGATGAGTTGCTAAGAAGTTGCGAACTACTTTATGATGATGTTGAAAACAAAGTTTTTAAATATTAAGAAAAACTCACTCTCAATTACAGGTTCGAGTTGTAACACCTTATTTTCTAAAGCCTTTAGATTAATTTAAATATATAATAGTTTCAAACATGAGACCAAAACAATTTAAAGTCTCAATTTAAGACAGAGTTTAATCTTATATTTGTATAGGATTTTCAAAAACTTTTTAAAATAAATATGTATGGTCAAAATTTTAGTTTGTAAATTCATTATCTTTATTAGTTTCAAAATCATTTAAAATACAGAGCATTTTCTATCCATAGCTCACGTCGTGATGGTTAACTTACGGGTTTCTGGATACCAATACGTTATCGAAAGTCTAGCGTACAGATTATAACTTATACAGTCTGCGTCGCGAGTACTAGTACTACTATCGCTACTACTACTACTTATAAATATTTTACAGTCGTCCAAAATAAAATGATAACCAAACAGTCCATAATTTATTTGCCTCTTCTTCGTCCGTCTATACTACCTTCTGTTAGAGCAAGCTTTTCACCCAAGAGGGGGGGTGAATTGGGTGATTACAAAATAATTTGCAAATCTAAAATCAATATACAAAACTTAAAGCACAGTTAATGAAAGAAGAGGTATCACCAAAGTTGACACAGGGATTTATACTGGTTCGGTCTCAAACACTTGACCTACGTCCAGTCCTCAGAAGTCCTTCTGAGCCTTTCACTATATCCTCTAAGATTCAGTGGGTTCTTGGCACCTCAGTACAAACAGCAAGTTCCTTCAGACACTTGCTCCCCCTTACACAAGGTAATTTCTAATCCCTACTTAAGGTTACTCAACCTTAAGCTAATACAATTGAGAATGATTTAGTATGACTGACAATCTCTCTTTCAGAGTATGTAGATAAAAACTGAAGTACAGATGAAGTGTTAAAGCCTTTTTGAGAAGATATCACTTGTGGAAAGTTCAGGCGTATTTCTTCGTTATTATCTTTTTCAAAATGACTGGACATATATAATAGAACCACTTTGAAGACGTTGTAAATTTGCCCGTTAATTCAAAGATGCTTCTGACAAATGTAACATCATTTGTCTTCCGTTACTTTTGAATTTCTGCTGCTACCATGAATAGTTGTCGTTTGAGTGGAGTGATCAGTTACATGTTAAGTGCGATAGTGGAGTACAGCTGTAACACACTCACGAATATGACCATTAAGCAATATTTGTATCTCAACAAATTAATATGGATCACTGGAGGTGTTTTATAAAAGAGACAGTGAAACCATAGAGAGTGATCCTATTTTCGCAACTGAGTATTATATAATGATTTTGAAAGCTACAGTAATAATAAAATTTTACTAGCAAAATCATTTGTTGTTGATGAAGTTAAAAGCAATTGGATCAAGGTTAATGTAGAAAGATGTATACTTGATCAATAAATCCTCATATGAGAAGATGCAATATCATTGGTAGTGAATATAATGTGTTTGGAAATGATTTTGAAACCTTTGAATATTTCTGACAGTGATTGCTGGTTCACTGGAAGTGATTTTGGAATTTGGCAAATATCACTCGAGTGATTTATGATCACTGGAAGTGATTTGGTGAACAGTGAAATCTTCTTGCAGTGATTTCCAATTCACTGGAAGTGATTCAGCGAAAATCCAACATCACTCGAGTGATTGAGGATCACTGGAAGTGATTTTGAGAATTTTGGATAATCACTCGAGTGATCTCAGCTTCACTGGAAGTGATTTGTAAAACAGTAGATTTTTCTTGAAGTGAAATCCTAATCACTGGAAGTGATTTGCTTCATCACTCGAGTGATTCACAATCACTGGAAGTGATTTGCTTCATCACTCGAGTGATTCACAATCACTGGAAGTGATTTGGCGCATCACTCGAGTGAATGAGAATCACTGGAAGTGAATAGCAAATCCGTGAGAATTTCTGGAAGTGAAAACAAGATCACTGGAAGTGTTAGTCAGATCACTCGAGTGATTCTCAATCACTGGAAGTGATTTGGCTTATCACTCGAGTGATTCAGAATCACTGGAAGTGATTTTCAAAACAGTGAATTTTTCTTGCAGTGATTTCGCGATCACTGGAAGTGAAATTGCGGATCACTCGAGTGATTTCCCATATCACTCGAGTGATCTGTAATTTCTGCAATCACTCGAGTGATTTCAGCGATCACTCGAGTGATCTTGATTATCACTCGAGTGATTAGCAAAATCACTCGAGTGATCCACAATCACTCGAGTGATTCATTTAACCACTCGAGTGATCTTTCACAGATCACTAGAATGGATTGCTTTGCTGCTAATTATTCCATGAGCTTCCAAAACATGATTTGTTATCATCAAAACATGAAATCTAACATTCTCCCCCTTTTTGATGATGACAAAACATATCATATGATCAAGTTTAAAATTTTGATTTTCTAATACACTTTGCTTGATCTTTTTGAAATCTTTTGCACTAATTTTGATTTACAATTGCTAAGATGAGTTTGTTTAAGAGATTATGAGTTTTTGACCTTTTGGAAGATAAAAGATGTAAGTTTCAAGTTCAAAAAACATTGTAAACAGAAAATGCACAGAGAATTTTTTTTTTTTGAAATCATTTTGGCGGCTGTAATACACTAGGATTTCCATGAGATCATGTTGGCTACTGCAATCATAAACACAGATACATTAAAAATTTCATAGGATCATATCATAAACTCATATTTCCATTAGATTAAAGTCAAGTCAGATTACACAAGATACACAGTGACAAAGTCCAGGAAAGGTAAAATACATAACTTGTAATTACAAACTAAAACACATATGCATCAAAAGAAAATATATCATATCTATCATATCAGCTCTTCTCCCCCTTTTTGGCATCATCTAAAGGAAAGGTAGACGGTGTTGAGGCTTGAGTGGATGCAGATGCAAAGAAAGAGGTAGGTGGAACATATGGAATAATGGAAAGTTGTGGAGGGGATTGGAAGGAAAATGTGGTAGAAGATGGCTCAATAGGAATGGTGGAAGTGGAGTTGTTTGGTCCTATGACCTCTGTGGTGGCTTCCTCAGCTATGATTTCCTCAGTGTGAGAACTGGAAGCAGTGTGATGTGAGGAAGATGATGGAGTCTGGAGAATGGGGTCAGGGTGTGGAATATCACCAGCAGAAATAGGATCAGAAATAAAGATTGTGGGAGGTGCTGGAGGAGTGTCTGAAGGAATGATGGGAGGAATGATGGGAGGATCAGAAAGTGAAATCTCTGGAACTGAAGAATCTGATGGAGGAGGTTGAGAGGAGGCAGGTGGTATATCAGGGAAGGGGATATGAAGGTGAGTCCTGAGAGCATCCTCAATCCTCTGAATTCTCTGTGACTGCTCAGTCAGGCGCTCAAAAAGGAGATTGGAATTGTGATCCACTGCTGCCACTAAGATTGTCACTTGATTATTCACTTGATCAATCAGTTGAGCATTAGAGTTCTTCAACTGAGTGACTGCAGACTGAATGGCCTCCTGGATATATGTCTGAATAGCAGCCTGAGTAAAAGAAGGACCATGGGAGACTGCTCTAGAGGACTGTGCCTCATCCATCTTGGAGGGTGAAGGGTCCATCCTCTGGGGTTCTCTCTGGCTGGCCTCAGGAGGAGGTGAATGGCGTCTCTGAGGCTGTGATGATGCTCCATCAGGAATGGTAATTCCCATCCTAGTGAGGTGAATTTTCCCAAACTTGGGAATCCTCACAATATCTCCGTCAGGTGTCAAATGCCAAATATTGTGCAGGGAAAGGATGTAAGACACAAGCTGAGGATAGGGAATGGTAGTAGACCTGGATGAGTTGAACCTGAACCTCTTCATTTCTTGAAAGATGAGTTCCCCCACATTTCTTCTTTCCCTTGTCATGAGGGATGCCATCATCTGAAGATCTTTTCCCGTGATATGAGTGAAGTTCTTTGCCTTGTTAACCATACTTCGGGAGTAAATATAGAACAAGGCTCTCTGATCATTGGAAAGAGAGGTTGGGGAAGTGGGTAGAGGTACTCCAGGTTGTCCTGGTCTGAAGATATCAACTAATTCATGAATATTAAACACACGTGGAGGCCTCATAGGAACATCCTCTATCTCTAGATAGGTGTTGATAAGATCTCCAGACAGAAGAATTTTCTGATCTCTAATACTTGTTTCAATTCTCTCAGCAATGATGTTTCCTTGGTCATCCTTTACATCAGCAGTCTTCATGTTACAATAAAAATATTTGACAACCAAAGGATTGTATGACATTCTCAATCTCAGCCAAGGTTCATATTGTTTCAAATATGGGGTTAGATCAATATGAAATTTCTGTTTTAGTTCCTCCAAGTCAACCCACACAACAGGACAGAAGGTTCTTTTAGCAAAGTGTGAGGCAAACACAATGGAGTTCAAGAGACTGAGGTTACCAGTGTTAAATCCAGAAGGGGGTTCAAGGAGCTCAGTATGTTCTTCAGCCAGGGAGCCAGACTGTCGACTACCAGTGGCTTGACTTGCATACCGTGACTTCTGAGGCACAGAGGCTGCCAAGATATTCGTTGCCCGTGTGATTTTTCTTTACAAAGTTGATTCTTGGACATCTGCTTCTCGCTGGGCATCAGATTTTTCTTTCCCTTTCCCTTTCACGCTGGTATGTGAACGGGTAGCCATTCCCGTGGGTTCCTCAATCCGAATCCCCTTGGATTTTGGTCTGGGTGGATTGGGTTCTGGTTCAGCGGGGGCTTTCGCCTTCTTAGACGGAGGTGGAGGTGGTGGAGATTGCCCGGGCCTTTTTGTTCTTGCCATGGGTACCGACACTTGGTGGAGGCGAAGGTTTTGACGGCGGCTAGACAGAAATTGGACGCTGGGTAGGCTGTCGGAAGCAAAAGGCGAGAGAAAAGTGAAATGGGGATAGTCGGGAGTGAACAGCGAAATGATGAGACTGTCGGAAATGAGAGACGAGATTGTCGGAGGAAGGATTTAAACTAAAATGGGCTGGCTTTTGAGGGGATTTGTCGGTTAAGAGTAGTAAAGAGGGTTGCGGTTACTGGGTTCAAGCGTTTTCAGCGAATGGAGGTGACGGTAGAAGGTGAGCAGTCGCGAGAGAGAGAGAGGAACTGATATATCAGAGTTGTTTGACATTCACTCGAGTGATTTTTAACATTCACTCGAGTGATTTTGGTTTTCACTCGAGTGAAATATAAAAATCACTCGAGTGAAGTACAAAAACACTTCACAAAAACAGATATCATGCTGTAACTCCTAAATTAATAATGGAAATGCTCATGTAACTTACTAGTGACAAATTTATCAATTTAATTATCTAATTTTACCTGTGATTGCAGTGTTTCACTTTTCACTTACTCCATTGTCTTCCTTCTCTGTTTGTCCCTGTTACTTGAGGATATTACAGAGCATCCTGCAAAACAACTTTGTAGAAACTCCGATGCTTAAATTAGTAATGGGATCATCAAAACAATTATGAAATCAACATTTATAAAGATTGAACAACTTACAATTCATTGGGATTTACCATTCCCAATTCCCTTCGTATGTGCATGAATTGTTCTCGGGCAAGAGGTTTGGTGAAAATATCAGCTAATTGCAAATGAGTAGGAATGAATAACACCTTGACATCTCTTTTCTGAATATGATCTCTAATGAAGTGATGTCTCACATCAATATGCTTGGTCCTTGAATGCTGTACAGGATTTTTCGCCAAGCTTATTGTACTGGTGTTGTCACAGTAAATAGGAATTTCTTTAAGGTATATGCCAAGATCCTGAAGTTGTTGTTTTAGCCATAGTACTTGTGCACAATAACTTGAGGCTGCTATGTATTCTGCTTCTGTTGAAGACAAGGATACTGTAGTTTGTTTCTTGCTGAACCAAGAAACGACTGCGCCTCCAAGAAATTGACATTGTCCACTTGTGCTCTTCCTATCTGTTTTATAGCCACCATGATTAGAGTCAGAATAGGCAACTAAATATTCATTACCTCTCTTGGGATACCATATACCCAACTCTTTTGTGCCTGCCAGATATCTGAAAATTCGTTTCACTAATTCAGCATGTGACACTTTGGGACATGACTGAAATCTTGCGCATAGACCAACACTGAACTGAATATCAGGTCTGCTGGCTGTGAGATAGAGTAATGATCCTATCATTCCTCGATATTGAGTTATGTTGAAATCGACTCCTTTTTCATCAGCATCCATTAGTACGGTTGAGCTCATAGGTGTATCTGTTCCATTAACTTCATCCAATCCAAACCTCTTAAGCAATTCTTGAAGATATTTGGTTTGTGATATGAATATTCCATTCTTTCTTTGTTTAATTTGTAAACCCAGAAAGAAGGTCAATTCCCCCATCAGTGACATTTCAAATTCTCCCTGCATTATCTTAGAGAACTCTTTACACAAGGAATCATTAGTAGCTCCGAATATAATATCATCAACATATATTTGAACTACCAAAATATCACTTAGTTTTCGTTTTATAAATAATGTTGTATCGACTTTTCCTCGAGTAAAACCAAATTCGATGAGAAATTTGCTTAATCTTTCGTACCAGGCTCTAGGTGCTTGTTTCAAACCATATAATGCCTTTTTGAGTCTGAAAACATGATTTGGTTTGGATACATCTTCAAAGCCTGGAGGTTGTTCCACATAAACTTCCTCCTTGATGTATCCATTTAAGAAGGCACTTTTCACATCCATTTGAAATAGTTTAAATCCTTTGATGCAAGCAAAAGCTAAGAGTACTCGTATGGCTTCCAATCTTGCTACTGGAGCATATGTTTCCTCATAATCAATTCCTTCTTCCTGATTATAGCCTTTGGCAACCAATCTTGCCTTGTTTCTGATAATGGCTGCGGATTCATCAAGTTTGTTCTTGAATACCCATTTAGTGCCAATAACCGAGTGGTCTTTAGGCCGGGGCACCAAATCCCAAACTTGATTTCTGTCAAATTGGTTTAACTCTTCTTGCATTGCTAACACCCAATCATTATCTGATAGGGCTTCTTCAATGTTAGAAGGTTCTAATTGAGAAATGAATGCAGAAAAACTTACTTCGTTTAAAACCTTGTTTCTAGTTTTGACACCTTCATTAACTTCACCTATTACTTGATCTAGAGGATGACTCTTGACATATTTCCAGGCACGAGGTTGATCTGAATTACTCAGTTCAACTTCTTTTTCACAATCGTCATCTTCAAGATGTGAAGAGTTAATGGGAGGTTGGTTTTTAGATATCTCATCATCAAAGTCTTTACTAGAGGATACATATTCATCGAATACAACATGAATTGATTCTTCTACAACACATGTTCGTTTATTAAAAACTCTAAATGCTTTACTATGATTTGAATATCCTAAGAAAAGTCCCTCATCAGCCTTAGAATCAAATTTTCCAAGATTATCCTTACCGTTGTTATGAATAAAGCACTTACAGCCAAATATGTGTAGATGAGCAAGGTTTGGTTTCCGTCCCTTGTAAAGTTCATATGGTGTTTTTCCAAGCTTGGTTCTGACATATGCTCTATTTGAGATGTAGCATGCAGTGCTCATTGCATCTGCCCAGAAGACTTGAGACACGTTCTTTTCGTTGAGCATTGCTCTAGTCATGTCTGTAAGAACTCTATTCTTTCTTTCTACTACACCATTTTGTTGAGGAGTTCTTGGTGCTGAAAAATTGTGATCAATGCCATTTGTATCACAGTATTCTGCAAATGCTTGATTATCAAATTCTCCACCATGATCTGTCCTGATTCCTGCAATTGACATACCTTTCTCATTTTGCACTTTCTTGGCAAAGGTAATAAATTTGTAAAAGGTTTCATCTTTTGATGATAGAAATATATTCCAGGTAAATCTAGAGAAATCATCAACAATAACAAACGTATACAAGTTTCCACCGAGACTCTTAACTCTTGCTGGACCAATCAGATCCATATGCAATAGTTGAAGTGGCCTATTAGTGGTAATTTCAGTTTTTGATTTAAAAGAAGTTTTAGTTTGCTTACCTCTTTGACAAGCATCACAGACTAAATCATTTTTGAAATTGACATTAGGTAGCCCAATTACCAAACCCTTTTTGAGTAACTTTTGCAATTGATGCATATTAACATGGGCAAGTCGCTTATGCCAAAGCCAACTCTCATCAGTAGTACTCAGAAGACAACTTTCAGAAATATTTTCATTCATATCAAGAGTATAGCAATTACCTTCCCTTTTTGCTTTAAGTTTGGTTTTCAACTTTTTCTTTCCAATTTGTAGATCCTCCTTGCTGACTATCAGGCATTCTTCTGAATCAAATATCACCCAGTTGTCTTTATCCGTGCTTTGACTTACACTTAGTAGATTGTGACATAAGCCTTCAACGTAGTATACGTCTTTGATTTTGTCTTTGACTTCTCCAAGTCCTGCTA
Organism: Albizia julibrissin; assembly: GCA_037074505.1. Lineage (NCBI taxonomy): Eukaryota > Viridiplantae > Streptophyta > Magnoliopsida > Fabales > Fabaceae > Albizia > Albizia julibrissin. The sequence continues at coordinate 53,384,098 of CM073477.1, read as the reverse complement.
TCCTTCCAGTTTGATTTCCTCCAAATTTCACCTTGCCACCTTCCTTAGGTACTAACGTGGTGAAGTTCTCAGGATCCCCAGTCATATGTCTTGAACATCCGCTATCTATATACCATTTGTTTGATTTGGATGTTCTGAGACAAACCTGCAATTAAGGATAATTAAGTTCTAGGTACCCATATCCTTTTGGGTCCTTTTGGGTTAGTACAGATAACTTCTAGTTCATGTTTCTTCTTAGGTATCCATTTATAGGTTCCTATGATTCCTTTCTTTTTATGAAAACATGAAGAAGTGTAATGTCCTTTTCTATTGCAGTAATTACAGTAAGCAAAAGGATTAGATGTGTGCACAGAACGTGTGAAATAACTTAGATAGGATTTGCTTCCTGTTTTCTTCTTACCCTTTCTTTTGTCGAGGTTCGGATCATATCCTATACCAGATTTATCATTCACATGACGTTGTGCTTTTAAAATGACATTTAGCATTTCACTGCCTTTTGTAAACTTCTCAAGAGTTTTGGTAAGATCAATATTTTTCTTTTCAAGGGACAAACATTTTTCGCAATCTCTATCCAAAGGGTTTTTAATTTCTTCTTCAAGAATTTTGTTTCTCTTTTTGCAAGTAATCAAGGTATTAACTATTTTGATGAATTCAGAATGTAAAGCATCATATTCATTTTGTAATTCATCATACGTAGGATCAGAATTCATTACCTCCTTGTCTGTTTCTTTTTGAGCAACCAGACATATATTGGCTGTCTCCTCATCATCGCTTTCTTCTTCTGAGGAGCTATCTCCCCATATTGCAGAAACGAATGCCTTCTTCCGGTTGAAGGATTTGAAGTTTCTCTTTTCTTTATTTTTCTGTACTAGCTCAGGACATTCTGATTTGATATGTCCCGGTTTACCACATTCATAGCAGATGATTTCCTTGGAGTCTCTTCTGCCACTTGTTCCACCTCTTTGAAAGTTTCTGAATCCTTGGCCTTTATAAAATTTCTTGAATCTTCTGATCATCAGGCCCATTTCATCATCATCGATCTCCTCTTCTTCTTCTTGGTTTTCTGTCTTCGCTTTTGTTGCACTTAATGCAAGACCTTTCCTCCTTCTGTCGCCAACTTCTTCCAATTCTCGTTTGAATTTTAGTTTACTTTCATATTCTGAAAGACTTCCAAACAAAGAAGCTACAGATTGCATTGATTCTCCTTTGGCCTCCTCTATTGCTGTGACTTTCGCTTCCCATTCTTTGGAGAGTATATTTAGTATTTTTCTTACTTGGACATTCTGATCATAGAATTTTCCAAGTGCTGCAAGTTGATTAACAATGTGAGTATATCTAAGTTCAAATTCAGCTATTGACTCACCTTCTTTCATACGAAGCAAATCAAACTCTGTAGTTAGAGTATTGATGCGGTTTTCTTTAATTCCAGATGTTCCTTCATGAGCTACTTCAAGCGCTTGCCACATTTCTTTAGCAGTCTGAAGTGTACAAATTCTGAAGTATTCTTTTTGACTTAGTGTACTCTGAATCATTAGAATTGCTTTGCTGTTGAGAGTCACTAGTCTTTTGTCATTGTCATCAAATTCTGCTGGTGATTTAAGAACTTTTTGAGATTCTTCAGTCTTTGTAGGTACGTAGTTCCCAGTCTCAATCACATCCCATAGTCCGTATTCTGTAGCCATTACGAACACACGGAACTTAGCTTTCCAGAAGGAAAAGTGTTCACCATTGAAACCAGGTGGTCTAGTGATAGAAGCTCCGTCAGGAAGGATTGCTTCACCCATGCTTGCCATCGGATCCTTCTAAGGTTGTTAAGCCTGAAATAGAAAACCTGGCTCTGATACCAAATGTTAGAGCAAGCTTTTCACCCAAGAGGGGGGGTGAATTGGGTGATTACAAAATAATTTGCAAATCTAAAATCAATATACAAAACTTAAAGCACAGTTAATGAAAGAAGAGGTATCACCAAAGTTGACACAGGGATTTATACTGGTTCGGTCTCAAACACTTGACCTACGTCCAGTCCTCAGAAGTCCTTCTGAGCCTTTCACTATATCCTCCAAGATTTAGTGGGTTCTTGGCACCTCAGTACAAACAGCAAGTTCCTTCAGACACTTGCTCCCCCTTACACAAGGTAATTTATAATCCCTACTTAAGGTTACTCAACCTTAAGCTAATACAATTGAGAATGATTTAGTATGACTGACAATCTCTCTTTCAGAGTATGTAGATAAAAACTGAAGTACAGATGAAGTGTTAAAGCCTTTTTGAGAAGATATCACTTGTGGAAAGTTCAGGCGTATTTCTTCGTTATTATCTTTTTCAAAATGACTGGACATATATAATAGAACCACTTTGAAGACGTTGTAAATTTGCCCGTTAATTCAAAGATGCTTCTGACAAATGTAACATCATTTGTCTTCCGTTACTTTTGAATTTCTGCTGCTACCATGAATAGTTGTCGTTTGAGTGGAGTGATCAGTTACATGTTAAGTGCGATAGTGGAGTACAGCTGTAACACACTCACGAATATGACCGTTAAGCAATATTTGTATCTCAACAAATTAATATGGATCACTGGAGGTGTTTTATAAAAGAGACAGTGAAACCATAGAGAGTGATCCTATTTTCGCAACTGAGTATTATATAATGATTTTGAAAGCTATAGTAATAATAAAATTTTACTAGCAAAATCATTTGTTGTTGATGAAGTTAAAAGCAATTGGATCAAGGTTAATGTAGAAAGATGTATACTTGATCAATAAATCCTCATATGAGAAGATGCAATATCATTGGTAGTGAATATAATGTGTTTGGAAATGATTTTGAAACCTTTGAATATTTCTGACAGTGATTGCTGGTTCACTGGAAGTGATTTTGGAATTTGGCAAATATCACTCGAGTGATTTATGATCACTGGAAGTGATTTGGTGAACAGTGAAATCTTCTTGCAGTGATTTCCAATTCACTGGAAGTGATTCAGCGAAAATCCAACATCACTCGAGTGATTGAGGATCACTGGAAGTGATTTTGAGAATTTTGGATAATCACTCGAGTGATCTCAGCTTCACTGGAAGTGATTTGTAAAACAGTAGATTTTTCTTGAAGTGAAATCCTAATCACTGGAAGTGATTTGCTTCATCACTCGAGTGATTCACAATCACTGGAAGTGATTTGCTTCATCACTCGAGTGATTCACAATCACTGGAAGTGATTTGGCGCATCACTCGAGTGAATGAGAATCACTGGAAGTGAATAGCAAATCCGTGAGAATTTCTGGAAGTGAAAACAAGATCACTGGAAGTGTTAGTCAGATCACTCGAGTGATTCTCAATCACTGGAAGTGATTTGGCTTATCACTCGAGTGATTCAGAATCACTGGAAGTGATTTTCAAAACAGTGAATTTTTCTTGCAGTGATTTCGCGATCACTGGAAGTGAAATTGCGGATCACTCGAGTGATTTCCCATATCACTCGAGTGATCTGTAATTTCTGCAATCACTCGAGTGATTTCAGCGATCACTCGAGTGATCTTGATTATCACTCGAGTGATTAGCAAAATCACTCGAGTGATCCACAATCACTCGAGTGATTCATTTAACCACTCGAGTGATCTTTCACAGATCACTAGAATGGATTGCTTTGCTGCTAATTATTCCATGAGCTTCCAAAACATGATTTGTTATCATCAAAACATGAAATCTAACACCTTCTTGCCCTTAGAGCTGGACGCCTTTGCTGTATATCATTTGTTGAAAAATGGGTGAGATTCAAAAGAATCTCAGTAGTACACAGATCACTCATATAATATGCAAATACTAAGCATGTAAAACAAATCATCAAACAGCACAACTTACAGAAATGCAGCACATAAAAGGGCCTAATCGGTCCCTTATCTCATACTTACAACGCTTGAGATTCACAATCTGGCTACCCAGGGCCTCTACCCCATACAAGGTACAGTCACGAGCTTTCTGCCTCAAACCTACTTGGCTTAAGACGCCCCCGGGTAACTCCCGGTGTAACTTGTACTTACGGGTCTTACCGCCTATGGACTATCTGTCCCGCACATATATACAGATGATATGGTACACATACATGGCATCACATATAATATAAGAGATAATGTACTACCTGACAGTCTTTCCAAATTTGGTTCCTGTTCTCAGTCTCTTAGGCGTCCCGGGCAAATGTCAAATCCTATAATTTATAATTTACGGACGGGGGAATTATTACTTATTCCAAAATAATTTAAGACACTTTGGTAGGTTATCATTATAGCTAATACCTTAAATCCAATAGGTATTTAATGGACTCATACCAACTCTAGTATTTAACTTGACCCTTAGAGTCCCAATTATTTCAAAAATACCCTTATTTTTATTTTTTCACTATTACTCAATTCTGTCAGAATTTTCAATAATCTTTGAAAATTTATATCTTGGCCTAGAAATATCCAATTAAGGTGGTTCCAAATTTTATGTGTCACTTATGAAGTTCATTTTAATAGAAAAATACGTTTAACTACCACCTATCTATGAATAATTCCCAGTTTTAAATTTTTCTCGTACTGCCAGAAAATCTTTCCAATTGTAATAGCTTAACTTCTAAATTTCATAACTAAATATATAGAACTCCAAATGGGATGGTTCAAAATCATATATGATCCTATTTAAGTATAATTTTAGGAAAAAATATTACCATTTAGATATTATAGCCACAAAATTTCCATAATTTCGTCAAACTCCATCTATACCAAAAAAGGTTCCAGATTCATCATCTAACTTTAAAAATTCATATATCACTATTTATAAACCCAAATGATACATATTATATATAAAATTAAATATTAAGATGTCTACTTTCCTTCTAAAAACTTTCATAATTTTTGGACCAGTTTTGGTTACCGAAATTTATTTTACAACCAATATGATTTCAGAGAAACTAACCGAACAACAACTCCTCTTATTTTCTAAAAATTCTAGACTTATATATAATCATCCAAATATCATAATCTCATGTATTCCCATATAATTTTTCATATAAAATTCATTGGAAACCTCAAATTTATCAAATTCTTATTCCTTCCTTATGCACTATTTTAGCCAAAACAAGACCTCACAAGACAATGATTCATTATACTATATTCTTATGCTTCCCAAACTACCCAAAAATAGCCTCAAATCAACTAGAAAGAGTGAAAAATATGTAAAGGGAACTCATATATATTAGGATATGAATTTGTATGTAGAATTTGTAATCACTTCTTCCTTCCTCTGGTAGCACCGATCACTCTTACGTATCTCTCTTTCTCTATTATGTGTCTCTTGCTCTCTCTCTCTCTCACTCACTCTCTCTTTTCTTTTCCTTGGCTGCCAAAAGTGAAGTGATGAAGAGGTGAAGGGTGTTTTTTAAAAAATGAAAGTGTGTGTGTGACACATGGGTGTTTAATTAATTAATAAGTGATTGTGTGTGTATGTGAGAAATGAATGAAACATGGAGAGGGAGTGTGTTTATTTAATTAATTGAATGTGTGTGCGTGTGTCTCATGTGAAGCAAGGAAAAAAGGGGTGTGTGTGTTTTAATATTATATATATAGGTATATTTTTATCCTATTAATTACACACATAATGCCATAATTTTTTGCTTTGTCTAATTTAAGATCCCATATATTTCATAGGTTTCATAATTTGGCTTTCAATTTCCAAGATTAATCTCTAGTACCATTTAATTTTCTTTTTGGGAATTTAACCTTTTAATAAATTTTGGGATGTTACACGAGTCCTATATTGAGGTTGGGAATTAAAATAACTTTGCAAAGAAAGATCGCTTAGTGGTTCGATCTGCTACGTAAAACTCATAAGAACGATTGAAGAAGTAGGGTGTTACACCCTTCATTTTCAACCTGCACATCCAGGGAAATTAACCTCTGAAATGTTATACTCTAAGCACACATTAACATGATGTTGCATAAACATTCTTCTGGCATACCTTCAATGTATTCAATTGAATCATATTAGTACAAGCCATCAATAAACACCGAAAAACTTTATTAAGATTTAACTTGAAAGGAATTAAATCAAATTGATGCATTATGTTTTTGGTCTCAAACCTCTTAAGGGCTTAAAATCTACCTCTCGAACATGAGATGATGGGTAAACGCAAGAAAGAATGTCTCAAGATATAAGGGTCGTTGTTATGGGCACAATCAATAGCTTACTCCAAAGTGGTTAACATAAAATTTTAAATATAAAGTGACTATGTGTCTGTTTGGACTAAGGGTAGAAGCTACCTTTTTTGAAGAATTCTGTAAATTACAGGGTAAGTATGTTAGAGGAGTAAACTTGTTTCTCTAACATTAACCAAACATGCCCTATATATGTTCTTGAATTGAAATAGTGTACTATGTGTGAGTAAGGTTTAATTTAACTTGAGTTTTAAGTTCTTACTTACCAATACCGTGGCGGTGATGAGATTCTAAAACATCTAAAGTTAGGATGTGGACCTTATTATCATCCTCGTCATGTCGGCATACAATTGTACCAACAAATTCATCTTTGAGAAGAGCTAAACGAATTACATGTTGGCAGCAGCTCCTAAATTATCATACAATTAAGTGGATCTTTCAAGTTCTCTCTAGTGCCATGCAGATCCTATCAGCAGTATCATCTGTAAATAAGAGAGTTTATTCGAGTCGTGTCTAAGGATATTGTCCTTAAAGCTATTCTATAACTACCGGTAGATAAGAAGCGGAACTCTCTAGGATTAAACGAACCCTTCCTGCGAAATAGGGTGAGCTGAACTACGAAAGATAATTGAACTCGGTAAGGCAAAACACGTGAGGAGGAAAGAGAAGTTGCTCAAAGGCTTGAGCCTATCCACAACCTTCGGTCTCAAGCCCCTTTTATAGGCCATGGATTGTCATGGAATTGGACACACTTAAACACATTTAATGATAATTAACTCATCAGTTAATGCACATAAAAACAATTGAATGGGTGGTCACATAGTCATTAACACACTTGATGGTAATTAAAGACGTCGATTACAAACACTGAAAATTCATAATGGTTATTAAATTAATGGATTAATTAGATGGATATTTCGTTCCTATAGAGAGTGCTCGGTACTGTGTTTAACTCACACACAATGAGGGGAAAATTGCTGGATTTGAACTATATTTCCGGTGGCTCATTGTTGTGTAAGTAAGCCTGTTTCTCCTTTTGGCCCATTTACTAGCCCAAAATCACTTGTTATTACTTGGACCCCACAATCCCATGCAAGTGGGATTCTTCCTTTGACACACCAACATATTATTTACAACATTAAATACCTGATAATTATATGAAACGTCCAAGCAATGATTAGCATGAATAATGATTCTATACACATGAAAGAAGCACAGAACTACAGAACTATAGTCTCCACAAATTATATGAGACAGTTTTACAGCAAATTAAAGATGACGATGGAAGACTTGCAGAACAGATAAACATTTGAATGTCCTCATGTCAAGATAAAGAAAACTTCATTTTTCATTAAACAATACACGACGAGATATGCAGAACTAATAATAAGATCTACAAGTGAGACAGCGAGAGATAGCCTCACTTGGCTTTACAATAACATGAAAACTAGAAAACTCATCTGCAATCAGCTTTTGAAAATTAACACGTAAAGAAAAGAGACCAGCTTCTTGGTTAAGATCTCACACTCAGACACAAGAGGAACCTACATATATATCTAATATTCTTGAGCCAAAATGTGTATATAAAGTCAATCTTAAGATAAACATTGGTCTAATCAAGCATAGGTGGGGTTCATTCTACAGAGTAAAAGGTCCATGTAGTCGACTTTCTTCCACAAACTAGGACCTTTCTATCACCTCACAATCCTTCCCTGCAATATCGTCCTTCCACTTGAACCTTCGACTCAGCCTCTGCATATGAAGCTGAATCTCCAATGCAATCCCATTACTTTTTTTCCCCTTCTTTCCAAGATAGCCACTGTTATCATCATCATCATCATCTTGTCCTTTGTTATCTCTAACTAGAAGCTGCTCGTGGTTGTTCCTCTTCTCCAATGCATTGATTCGTGCCTAAAGATCTTCAATCTTTCTGTGCAGCAAGAAGACTCTATGATCCTCCCTAATCTTGAGAACACACTTGGCTAATTGCCCGGCCTTCCACTTCACAAGTATAGACTCGGGCCAATCCTTTGTTCTCTTCCACTAAAGCCTTCACTCTGTATCCCAAGTTAGCATTCTCATTTAACAGAACTCTGACTCCAACACCTCAAGCATAACAACAGCAAATGGGAAATAGATATATATTTCAAACTACCATTGGTAACAACAGCAAGACAGAGGAGAGTAACGTTAATGGTCCTTGCTATGCCAGCTAAACTACCATTCATAATTAACAACAGCAAATAGGAAATAGATATATATTTCAAAACAGTCATTCAGGGAAATTTTTTACTCCTTGGAAGAGGCATAATGCAATAGCTGAATTGAACTAAACTGAAGACAAGCTCTCACGTATTTTATATCTCCAAAGCTCTATCAAACCCCACGACCATAGAAGATGGCGAGCACCTAGCACTGAGGCAGGAGGATGAGGCGACGGCGAGTACTCAAGCCCTCGTTGAGCCAGTAGGTAAGAAGTGTCGTGCAAGGTCCTGATTTTTCAAAATAAAGAACAAGAAATACAAACACAGAAAACACCCTAAAATTGTTCAGCACAAGTTGAATATGGGAGTGCAAGTCTGCAAGATATATTTTGGTGATTTTTAAAATAATTTTTTATTACTGTTTCTGTAATAAATCAATAAAAAACATATATTGATATTTTTATATATTCAAAAGATATGTTAGAGAAATATATTTTAGTAAAATATTTGATGACAACGCATCACTCATAATTTAGTAACTACACGAAAAGTGATGTTGTCATCTGAAAGTAATAGGGGAGTAGAGACCATATTATACTCCTTTCCTTAGTCAAGGTTTTGTCCCACATGGTTTTCTTGATAAGGTATTTAATGAAATAGTTTTAATATGTATTGTGTACTCTTTTTCCTTCATTAGATTCTTGGCCTATTAGGTTTTTCCTAATAAACTTTTAATGAGGCGCAATATTTGTTATGGACACAACATTTGGAAAGTTGGACCGAAGATCAAGCTGCAAAAGTCAGCAGGTCATAGTTCAAATGGTCAAAATGGTTTAGCCATTCGGACGAACCATTGATATAATAATTAAATAAAAAATAATTATCTACATATATAACAACATATTTAAGAAAAATAAATCCATAAAAAGTCTAATTAACAACAGGTATTTCATTGTGCCAGATTTTCAATGAAAAAAAATATATATATATATATATATATATATATATATATATTTTGGCAAAATGTCATTTTATATATAATATGTAAATAAATTTTATATAACAAAAAATTAAATTATATAGAGTAAAAAATGAAAAAAAAAATGTATAAATGGGGGGAGAAAGATTCTCCACTCAAGTCACAGCACAAAACCTGAAGTTAACATTGAAGCCTAAAGGATATGCTAAAAAATAATAATAATGAAGAATAACCTTGACGTGGGAGAAAAGAAACCCTTAAATGGGCTGTTTAGTATGAGGGATTTGGAGGGGAGGGAAAATTTTTATGACTTGGATTTAAAAAAATTGAAGAAGTGGGGTTAGACGTTTTTAGTTAATTTTTATTATTTTTTTATTTTACATCTTATCTTCATTAAACTTTTATGACTCCACTTCTCGAATTTTTTAAAATTTAACTCATAAAATTTTTCCCTCCCCTCCATTTCCCTCCTACCAAACAGACCCTAAAAGTATGCTTAATGGATTAACATCATAGGTAGCTTCAGATCATTAAAACACGTGATGAACAACTTTGCGTTTTTCGTATCCACACGCCACTTTGGGTAGAGCAACCATTATTTTTTTTATTATTTTAAATTACTCCTATTACTGTCAACTTTCAATCCAAAAGAAACAAGGTCGAAGAGATAATGATGTCTTATTTACTGGCCTGTTGGTCTCAAATCTCAACTCCCGTCTTGACAGTGAGAAGGGAAAAATGAGAAAAAAAAAAATGCATCAAGATTATTTCATGTAAGTATTTCTCTTTCTTTCCTTTTTTACTGTCCATGAAACCCAAACTCTTCCAACCTATACGGCTCCATTAAAACCATTCCGAGTAACAGTTTAAATCTGGCTTTTGCCTTAAAGGCCGGTTCTGTACAACCCAACATGCCCTAACTTCTTAAACAGCTGAAACACCAAAAATGAGCTGAAACACCAAGTCGATGGTTGAACCAGTCAGACTCTGATTCGACCATTAAATAATTGTATAGACTTTCAATCGAGAGTGTTGTAAATATTATATGAGTGAATGTCCATAACCCCTTATTCTTAGGATTCCATTTCATGATTAATGGTCATAAGCTCTAATGGTTTCATATCGTATCACAAATATAAATTAATTCCTATTTATGATATTGTAACTTTTGAAAGGATTTCGAGCCTTTAAATAGAGGCTTGATACAAAGGTTGAATATACATAGAAATGCCATATGAATGAGAGTTTTCCTCCACTCTTCATCTCTACAATTTTCTCTCATCTTTCTTCTTCCCCTCATCTCATCTCTTTATTTTCCTTATTTTTACAACAGTTACGTCTTTTTAGTTTTTAAAACAAATCATTATTTGTTTAAAAGAAAACACCTCTCTAAAATTAACTTAACAAACATGTTTTTTTTTTAATAGATTTATTTTTTAAAAAATTTGAACGCATTTAATATTAATACTAAATAATAAACATTTAAACAAGATAATGTTATCTCCCATAGTTATGTACATCTGGACAATGAAACAACGATTTGTCCCTGCTAGTATGAGTAAACGAAACTAAAATTAGAACTCAACATAATTCGGATTGGAAATTAAAAGAATTTTTTATGGTAACATTTTTTTTAAGAATTTGAATTTTGAAATTCAAGATAAGTATTGTTTTTTTTTTAATTTTTTTAAAAAAAGAATAAAATAAAACATTATTTTAAAAAAGAATAAAATATTTTTTTTAAATTTATTAATTCAAAATAATTAATATTAATACTAAATAAAAAAAATTAAAAAAGGATATTATTTACGACCAAGATTAGCAAAATAATGAAAAATTATTTTAAAAAAAGATATTGTTATTTTCTAGGATCCCTATTTCATACGTGAGCCGAAAACTTAGGAGGCCGAAATTAAAATAATAAGCGTTGAATAATAAAAAGTATTATGTTCATATGATTCCTATTTTACACCTTCAGCGACAAAAATATAGGAGACCAACGAAAAATTATTGGGAAAATTAGAATAAAAGACTAAGAAAATAATATTAATTGGAGAGGACCATAAAAACTGATTATTTATAAGGAAGAAATATTAAAATATAAATTAAAAATAGTAAATTTCCTATAACTAATTTTCCTATATTTCTTCCTAAGTTTTTTTTTTAAATAAAACATTTCTTTTCTTCTCTCTTGTACTCAGTCATCCTGTAAGCTTAGACCCTCCTCTACTGTACTCTCAACATTGAATTGGATAAGTGACTGTAGAGGTACATTGAATCCAATAATAAAAATAAAATATGTGGTGAAGGTGAGTTGGTGAAACATAGGTGCATATGGGTTGGCATCTGCAGCACACCAATCCGTTCCTAGGTTCTATCCCAGAGAATAGAAGGTGTAAAGAATTTCCCTGGGATTCATCAAAGACGTTAAAGTTGTTCGGGCCAATTCGATTGGGGGCGCCTAGACTAGTGATATTGGGTTCATGTTATGGCCAGATACCAGGAGCTGGTGGGAAGTGGGCCAAAGTTCCTTCATCAAAAAAAATTATAATGTATGTCAATATGAAAAATATGTTTTAATAAAAGTATTAAGTATAAATTTTACTACATTTGTTTCAAAAATAATTTTTTTTAAGTTTTATATTTCAATATGTAAAGCATTTGATGAAATTTTAAGTACATTCTAGCTAAAAAAGAAATTTGAAGTACATTTAGTATCTTTATAAGTATATCAAAGTTACACTTAGAAAGAAATAATTTATATTAATAATTTATATTAACAAATGAAAAAATTTAAAAAATTTAAATATAACTAAATTATTTTTTTTTAAAAAGCTCACATTTATCTGTTGGGAAAAATTATTTAGAGTTTTTAGATTAACGTTTACTATAAAAAAAACAGCGGATTAGCAACGGAATTCAGCTATGAAATCACTAATCCCTCACAAATTCAGTCACTTAAATTAGCAACGGAATTTTTCCGTCACTAAATTAGCAACGGATTAGCATTCCGTCACTAAATTAACTCACTAATCTATCTCTAATTCTGTCATTAAAAATTAGCGATAGAATTTATAGATGAAAATTTTCCATCACTAATTAATGACACAATGTAATTCCATCGCTAAATTCAATTACTAATCCATCTCTAATTCCGTCACTAAAAATTAGTGACGGAATTTTTTAATCACTAAATTAGCGACGGAATTACATTTTGTCGCTAATTTTCATCCCTGATTTTGTTATTAAAAATTAGCGACGAAATTTAGAGACAGACTTTTTCTGTCCCTAAATTAGTGATAGATTAGCATTCCGTTGGTAAATTATGTCTATAATTTCTGTAACATCCACAAAAAAAATTTAATGCAAGGATTAATTTATGGAAAATAGATAGTAAGTCAATTTATGGAACCTACAAAATTTAAGGAAACTTAAATTTTACAAAGGGAAAAATTAGGACCTAGTATGTGTAATTAATAGGATAAAAATATACCTATATGTGTATAAAAACACACACACCCATACTTGACAGCACACAACACGTACAACCTCCTCATTTGCACAACACAAGCACACACCTACCTATTCATTTGGACACTTGGAGGTTTCATGGACAGCACACACCTACGTACAGCCTCCTCTTTGACAAAAGAAACACATGTACCACACACATATTCACACCTACACCATTATCATTTCCCTCTTCTATTCAGCCAACACACATACACATCCATCACCTCATTAACCAACAAATAAAACACTCTCTTATATCTTCATTCTTGCAACTCATCAGCTGATGAAAAATAAACAAAACATAAAATATAACAGCAGAAACAAAGAGCACAGAAAACAGAAAAACTGAGAGAGAGAAAGAAAGAAACGAAGGAAGAACAAGCTTCAAATCTCACACACAGCATCATAAACGTGTTTATGTAAGTTCCTTCTACTTTAACCTTGGATTTCCATTGGATTTGTGGCTGTTTTCTGGGTTGTTTTGCTGCTGGAATCAAGAGAAGTCACCAAAAATGTTTTGCACCGTAAAATACCAAAACCAGCAAGTTTGTGTCCATTTTGCATGAGATTTTCGATTCCTTTTCTTCTGTAAACACGTCCTAAAACTCAAGGAACATGTTTAGGAGTATGTAGAGTCAAAATCTTTGAGATTGAAGTCCAAAATCATGGTTGCATGTGAGTTTTATAAACTCTGTTTTGGTCGCCGGAAAACAGAGTTTTTATCAAAACCTTTCATAAGCTCAAACGGAGGCTACAGATGGGTTTTTCATCTGGTTCTTTTTGATATGGACATTTTAGGATGTGTAGTATGCAATAGAATCAAGAAGAGCTCAATTTGGTGTCAAAACGAATAAGTTATTAATTTTTGAAGTTAGACTATCAAAACAGACGTTTTTCAGAGTCAGTCAGTTTTGTGTGGCTTTATGACCAACCAAATCACATCTATTATTTACGAAACTTTACAGAGAGATAGTAGACATAAAACGCTTTAACATAAGCGGTATAATATATCATTTAGATATCTTTAGAGGAAGTTATGATTTTTTAAAGATGGGTTTAGAAACAGGTGCAATCCTGAACGTCTAGATTCTAGTAGTTGATTTTGTGGTGTTTTTGAATTATGTAATCTTTCCCAATGGCCATAAAAATTTCCAGAATTGAAGTACATAGTCTTACATTTAATTTGATATATAGTTTGTGTTAATTGGATTAGTATACTAAGAGATATGAATTTTTGAAGTCAGTTGCTCTCAAACTGTGTTTCTGGAAAACAGTTTGATTGTGTCGAACGTTTGAAAAATCAAAACTTGACAAAAACTTATGAAACTTTCCAGATTTAAAGTAGAAATTATAGCTTTAATTTTACGAGTAGAACATAATTTTTGGACAAGTATATTAGGAGATATAGATTTTCAAATTCATGCTATATTTCTGGAGACTAATCTGGAATAGGGGTATTTTGGGAAATTCTGGCAGTAATATGGTAAAACTGGGTAGATTTTGATATTTTTCCATGAAAATATATTTCAATAGCTTCATGTAGGCTTTGGACCCAGTCAATTTTGATTTTTCTAGAATTAGTTATGATTTTTCAAAGTTAACTGAAAAATCTGCCAATTTGTTGAAGAATAGTAAAATTGCACTATGCAAAATTATATAGTGTATAAGCCACTGAAACTGAGATAATCAGAAGAATATGATTAAAGATACTATTAATACAAGTAATAACCAATTACTTGTTAATTTTAATATATAGGAACTGGTAAAAGCCCGAGCCGAAGAAAAAGTTTTGGATAAACAGTTGGACTGAAAAAGGACCCAGGTAGTAATTCTTTCTTTCATGCACTATGTGATTATTTATATGTTGTGTATGCCATTTTCTGTAACATGACAGTGCCTGTGGCACAACACGCGAATAAGCCAGGGTCTAAACATATCGTTTGACCATGGACACGAGTTTAGCCGAGGCCGCAAACAGTCGTTTGGCCTTGGACAGTATGCATACAACATGAGTTAGCATTTTACATATCATGGTGCATTGCATATTTATTTATCGCATTTTATATGATTCATTGTACATTACTACTGAGATTCATTCGAATCTCACCCTTTTTCAACATCTAAAAATATTCCAGCAAAGGACAGCGGCTCTAAGGGGAAAACCGTAATTACTGGCGGATGAAGGTCCAGTCATAGCTAAGAGTTACATCTGGTTATCTTTAGTTGTAGAATTTATTTCTTTTGGATTTGTTTATGTTTTTCAAACCATATGGGGATTTTCTGTAATATAAGTAAGTACTTATTATCAGTATAGTTTCACTATTTCTATATGCCATCTGAACTACGCATTTATTATATAGAGAATATTAGAATATTAAGGGGTTTGACAATTTCCGTCACTAATAGCTAAATTCTTTCAATAATTAGATTTTTTTTCAAAATTATTAAATTATTAAATAATTTAAATTTTAAATTATTTTAAATTTATAATATAATACTAAAATAAGTAAATAAAATTTATTAATTAAAATTTATTTTTGAAATTAAAATTATAATATAATATATTTGAATTTTTAATAATATATTATATACAAATAAAATGAAAATTTTATAAATACAAAAAAAAAGATAAAAGATAAAATAAAATATATAAAAAAGATATTAATAATAAAAATTTTGGTAGAATGTTTATTTAAAATAAAATAAGAAAACTAAATTGAAATATTCAATAATATATTAAATTTTGTATTTCTATTTTTGCTACCGTATATATATGTGTATGCGCGCGCGCGCGTATGTATGCAAGTACATATGTATGTATGTGTGAGTGTGTGTGTGTGTGTGATTTTACATTTAAATTTCACAGGTTCTTTTCAGCTCAACTGGTAAAGGCACTAGCACACGTTTGAGAGGTCATAGCTTCGAATTCTAACTTGGTTACAAAATGTAACCAATTTATGACTTGGACATGTGGCGTGCAGTGGAGGGTGACATGTGGTGATTGACCGGGACACGTGGCAGTTGGAGGCGAGGTGGCGGTGATTGATTAGTACACGTGGCAGCCTCTGATAAGGGACATGTAGAGGCTCGTGGTGTAGACATGTGGCACATATGGCAATTTAAATTATATATAAAAAAATATTAAGCGATGGATTAGGGACAGAAAATTCCATCGCTAATTGGAGACAGAATTTAGCGACGGAATTTTTCATCACTAATTAGAGACAGAATTTAAGGATGGAATTTCCATTGCTAATTAGTGATGGAAAAATCACTAAATTTTGTCTAATTAGCGATAGAAATTCTGTCCATAAATTCTGTCTTTAATTAGCGATGGAATTCAAAATTTCGTTACTAATCAATTCATAACGGTCTTTTTATTGACACAACAAATTATGTCACTAATTCCATTGCTAATATGGTTTCGTTCTAATCCGTCGCTATGTTGATAAGTGACGGAATTTCCATCGCTAAATTTCATCACTAATTTGATTTTTTTTGTAGTGGTTAGTGAAAGTAACTTTTATTCCCATTGGCATTTTTGCAAACTGAATTTGATATGTGTTGTGTTCCTTCTTGTTTTGTCCCGCTTGGTAAAAATAACTACATTATTTTTTTTAAAAAATCACATTTATGTTTTATCAATAATATGAATTAATTGATTTTTCAACGGAATTATTTAGTCATTTAATTGATAGGCTTTCCATTTTTTTCCTTGAATTATTCTTCATGACCCTTAGCTTATAGAACGTAAAAAAATTTATTTGATTTAGCAAATTATATTTTGTTTTATTGTATATTAATGTTGATATATAAATCAATAAAGTCATAGAGTAATACAACTCTTTTAAGAGGGGAGAGTGCATCAAAGTCATTTTATCGATATTTTAAATTCCCTAATTAAGTCAGGATTTGTAGAATTTACCAACCTGATTTAGAATTTTTTTTATTATAGGCAGCTTTATATAGGATTTTCACAGTGGGATCATATCAAATTATTATTATTATATTAGGTTGTTTGAATTTTGATAATATTTACATAATATTATATTTTTATCACTTGATCTTACCAAAAACTTTTGATAAGATATGGGTTGATTTTATTTTATTTTTTTGGTGAAGAGTGTTTAATTGATATCTCACATGTTAATAATATTTTTTTTATCAAATGATATCATGCTAATAATATAAACCACATAAAAAACTTGATGATATAAATGGATAAGTGCTGATATTAATACATGATATGGGTATGGATCTTCATGACAAAAAGTGAAAAAATTGGAAGTAAAAGAAACGGGTAGTGGTTTTTATTTTTTGGTATTTAAATTTGCAATGTATGAGAAAATGTTAAAGATTTGATTAGGGGCAATTTAATATTTTTAAATTTATATTATATTAAGATTAGTAAACCTGAACTGGACATTGAACTAGTTGAAGTAATGGGTCAAAGGTCAATGGATCAGATCAGAGTTAAATTGAAACTAACTTAGGGAGAGACCGGTGAGAAAGTAAAGATTTCATTTTCAAGGTTATTAATATGAATTCTAAATAAGATAAAAAATTGAACTAAATCAACTTTTAAAATTAAAAAATACTGAACCCAGTCAAACCGGACCAATTATGAGACTGGTTCTATGGTTTTCAGATCAAACCGGCCAATCCGGGTTGGTTTAAATACCCGTGGTTTTTATGATCCTCTCCAATAAATATCATATTTTTTAGGCCCTTTATTTTAATTTTTGCCAACATTATTGTCTTCATATTATATTAAAAAGTTTGGATATCCACTCAGTGCCTCCAAAGGAATATATCCTTGTTCAATTAATGAGAAGTTTTTGTCTCTAATTATTTATAAGATATCTAAATCTAAGTATCCTATCTCATAATCTTATAATTTTGTTTTGGGCCAAACATAATCTTATAATTCAAATCAAAATACTAAATCTAGTCTTTAGGGACTAGCACAGTGGGAAATTGGAATCTGAAGTTCTTCCAAAGAAAAAGAGTGTGAAGGTTAAAGTGTAATAAAGGAAATAGTTCATAGAAGGTTGAACTTTCGAACAATTCACATGCTTCACTTATATTCCTTGTGCAGATTTGTTTGACGATACTTTATTTGACGAATTTGCCAGGAGATCGATAGAGGGAAGAACCAAAGCATAGTTCACCAAAATCCGATAAAAATGACAGAGCTTGAAAATCTTCCTGAACATCTCATCCACTACATCATAAATTTTCTGACTTACAAGGATGTGACGAAGTGTAGTGTTTTATCCAAAGACTTCAAATCTTCGTGGCTTTCATTTCCTGTGCTTGAATTTGATTACCATTTCTTTCAATAACACGGAGACTCAGAACACAGATTGTTCTCACGAAGACTCGGAACACAGATTGTTCTCTTTTGTACTTAAAACTCTCCAGCTTCGTTCTCCTCATATCAATAGCTCTCTGCAAAAGTTTAGACTATTTCATCTCCATAGGTCTTCCGATCCGCCTTTCTCCTACCAACCTTAACTTTGGTATGTTGGTGAACTTTTGCAATAGAGAACACAAGTAAAGAGATAGATTTTGAAATAATATCTGTAGGCTGTATAAATGTGTGATATGAAGCCCTTGTAAATCTATTTTTGTCAGAATTTTTGACTTTGATCAACCTCAACGGATTGAAAATTCCAATTGATGATCCTATTATACATTGCCCAAAATTGCAAGCACTAAAAATCCATCGTTGCGAAGGACTACCCACTATAACAGTATCATCTTCATGCGCGGAGGAGGTTCGTATTGATTGTTGTCACGGATTAGAAGGTGTTCAAGTACCCAAGGCAAAGAATCTATTCCATATCGGGATTGGTCTGGGTTTCCACTCATGTGAATTTGACCTTCCTGCTGGTGAATCCATAAAATCTATGTACCTTTATCGTGTAAAGGTCCCAAAGAATAACCTAACGGTACCGGTCACTGATACTTTGTGCATTAGTTATTGCCGCTTGCCTATGAACTTTAGGATTCAAAATCCTAAACTCAAGGAGTTGAAGATATGTGTGGCTCTCACTGTCTTGAATTTGGAATGAGTACTCATAACGGATGAGTGGGTGAAGGGTGATATATCAAACTTAAGTTGTTTGAAAGAGATGATAATAAGTTACTGTATTCCCTTAAGGAAGATGGAGTTGAAAAATGACAAACTTGAGATATTGTCGTGGAAGGGATGCCCTGATTTAAAAGAGGCAATTATTGAAGGACCAGACTTGCTCAAATTTGACTAGGACGGAAGCATGCAAGTCTATCCAATGACCATTTTTTCCACCAAATGCATTCCCATAATTGAATGCGACATAGATCCTATCTTTTGGTTTGATAAAACAAAAAAAAAAAAACAACGAATTTCTTTCTTGCTTTGAACACATCGAAGACATCACTATTACTTCCGCCAAAGCAAAGGTACTTGATTTCTCTTTCATATGCCATTTTAACTCCTATTTGATTCATTACAGTATTAAGTTTGTATGCTTTCATTTGGTTTATTTTATAGGATTTGATCTTCCCAATTGAGCATGTATCTGAAAATAATCCATTTCCATTGCGGGATTTGAAGTATATGAAAGTGCCAACAGTGGAAAACCCAGACACTCAAGATGTAATGGGAATTGTTGAAGACTTACTTTGGTTGGTGCCTAAACCTTTGAAATTGACATAATCTGGTGGTGACAAAATCATTTTTGGCACGTTAAAGGTATGTTTTAATTTATCGAACTCATATTGGCAAAAACAAAATAAAATAAAATAAAAATAAAAATATCAAACTCATATTTACCTACCTGATTATGAGCCTTAGACATGATGGTATTTTTATTGAGTGTGCATATTAATTATATCACTTTGCTTTTGTTATTGGCAAAATACAAGCCATTTTTACAAGCGTGTGGATTTGAATCTCACTATGAAGATAGATTGTTATCATCCCTTTTATCATATTATAGTTAAATGAATTTGAAAATATTGCGGTTTGAATATTGCAAGGAAGTGAAGAGGATGAGGGTGGAAGAGAGATTTGGTTTTGCGGTTCGCACAAGATGCTGGAGACACTATAAACTCAAGGTTGACATCCAAGGCTTCAATGAATCTGGCACTTGAACAAGTTCTTTTTACTCCTTATATGTATTGACTATGAGACTTAAAAGAGATATCTCATGATGATGATTAACTTAGTTTTGTGAATGGGCTTCATAATTAACGATTTACTAGCTATGATTAATATATATAGTTCAATTCTTACATACCCTATGCTTTGATAACGGGAATGGACAGCAACATGTAAGATTTTAATTTATTCTAACCATTTATGGATTCATTTGCAACTTGCTGTTGGAAAATTATTCCCTTTCCTTTTCCTTTTGTATGGATGACATGTTCAGTACGATCAGTAACAACTTTTTTGTTTTTTTTGGCCAACAAAAGACGAGTAACAAATTTGATGGCAACAAATGTCTACTTGGATAGCACGTCTTGAAAACTAAATTAGATTGATCTTTCAAGGAATTATTTTCATGGTAGTATTTCTCAAAATTTTGGTCAACTTGTAAATATTTTTGTTTAAAAAATAGTTTTTTTATTCTAAAAGCAAAAAACAATAAAACTTATTTCTCATGCAAGAGTTGATGAAAGAGCATTGTATAAAGCAGTAAGGGGGAAATGACAGCCCAATTTCTAGAGGCAGCCACACATTTCCAAGCCATGATCTACTTGAGGGATTGACAATAGTTGAATGTTTTGCCTATAACCCTTAATGTCATGCAATTGCAAGGGGCCAAATTTTCAACCAATCAGATGATAACATGATTCAAATTAATGAGCATATGAAGATACAAATTAATGCCAACATTGGCTTCAGCTATCCGCTCTTTGAGGCTACCAAAGACACAAATATATTGGGAGGGGCTATGGGCAGCTACGTTGTATGGCCTCGATGTCTACATCAAATATGCATGCTGACCAAGAAGTCCACTACTCAAAAGAAGTTGCCCACCAAATCCAAGTCTGCCAATCAATCCAAGCCCCTTACTCAATCCAAGACCGTCAATCAGTCCAAGCCCCCTATTGAATCCAAGCCAATTAGTCTAAGACAAGGAAGCATTCTGCCCCATTAATCAATCTGGGAAGAAGTCATTCTCTCAATATGCTTGGAAGTCCATCCAAGAGTTCGCTAACAAGTTCTTTTCTTTGAAATTCAAACTTGTTTCCAATGATCAAATTTGATATAGAGGTCTTTGACCTACCTGAGCAAGAGGAATCTGTAAGCCAAGAGCTTGTTTCTAAGGTCTTGAACAAGGAGATAGCAAGTAAAAGCTCTGTCAACTTCTTTATGAGATATTTCTTCAACTATGATTAAATAGTTGGCTACTTAGAACTTTGATTATATTTCGATATGTTGGTTATGGCATTTCAAGCATTTGAACCATACTTACATCCTCCCTAGTAGCCATTAGGACAAGATCAAATCCATCCCCTAACAATGTCAAGCACTAGGCTAAGGGCATGAAGGAAGATGTAAAGCAATATCAAGTAAGGTTTCTATTAGGTGAATTCATTAGGGGGCGTAGACAAAAGGGATACTTCTTGGTATCTTACATTTAAGGCTGGGTACAACATTGACTCTATTTAAATTAGGTTTTATTGTTGTAATATGAGTCTCTTAGTGGGGTTCCATACATGAGACCATACATGCTGAAGACATTCAACCAGTAAGTTATACATTCATCTTCTCTTATATTTCAATTTAGTTTGCATGTTGCTATATATATAATTTTTTATTGTTTCTTCTTAGAGTGATGTACAATTACATCACACAAAATGGTCTCCAATGTAGCACATGCAACTTCAATGCTAGCTGCTTCAAATGCATGTTTGAATACCTGAATCCAAAGATATATATATTATTCATCAATAACCATAATATTAAATTGAAGCAAAAATATAGTTCATATATATGATTAACTGACAAATTTTTCCTCTAATTTCTTTATAATGCCCAAAGCAATCGGACAAGAGCAACGATTATGGGTAATGCATGATACAGATTGTGAAGGACATAATCACGTATAGTCCTAAAAATATTGATCCAAATAAGACATATTATATGCTGAATTCATTCATATATATATTTTTTTGTCAGCTATATATTACAATATGTACCAGCTATTGTTTCCTTTTTGTGCACAATATTTTAATACATCCTACATGAGGTTTAACCAGTCCCAAATGGAAGAACTAGCTAAAGAGTTGGTGATATCTTTGCAACATCATATCAGAGGGACATGGATACCTTCGAATGATTGTAAATTTATAGATACTAATTTGTTTGTTTTAACTTTTTGGTTTTAATAGTATATACATGTACACGAATAACTATAAATATATTCTAATTGGTTCTATATTTTTGTATATGAATGACTTTAAATATATATTCTGATTTGTTATATATGAATGTATATGTGTAAGGGGATATTGAAAGCAAAACCCCCAAATTTTTATAAAAACAATTTAGCTTCAATACATTACAATTGTTAACTAACAACCGTTATTTATTTCAACTATATATAATGGTTGTTTAAATAAAGCCATTAGCATTACTATAAATATATAATGATATCATTATATATGTTAACAAAAATATAATGGTTGTTAAAGTAAAACTGTTATGTATTATGCAAGCATTATCATATATTATGACTGTCTTTTACGTGCGTTATGTACTATCCCAAATTTTTGGACAAAACGCTTGAGATTAAGCCTGGATCAAGTGGACTACTAAGCCCCGGTTTAGCAAATGTTCCTACGAAGCATGTTTAAATTCCCCAAAAATTCCTTTATATCCTTCATATTAAAAGGAATTATATTGGTGAGCTATAGGGCTCGGGGAATAACAAAATGAAGTGATTGGAAGCCACACACAACATTGGGAAGTGAAACACAAAGTAATTTTTGTTACCGGTGAAATTCCCGGTATGGCAGTAATGATTGTGTGACATGTTTCAATAAGCAAATGATGGTGAACAATTATGAAACTTTCCAGAATGGTAGTAGACTTATCAATATTTAATTGGATAGGCCACATGAGTCATTTGGAGTTGTACGCAAAGAGAAATGAATTTTTGAATTAGCCCAGCAAAATTAACTATTTTCTGGGGCAGTATCAAAAGATTAAAGTTCTGGGAATAGTGAGCTTCCAATTGGCCACCCTAATTAAAACTAGACTCAATGAGGGTCGCATATCCTTTGGAACCACCCCAATTAGACATTTGTACAATTAGATGTGAATTTTCAAAGTTTAATGAAAATTCTGTCAGATTAAGCATTATGTGCGAAAATTTGATTTTTGGGCCAATGAGCTTGTGACACATGGCAAAGACCTTTAATCCTCAATTAAATCATCATCTCATTCCTCAGCCATTTTCATGCAGAAAATCAGATGGAAGAGAGAGAAAAGAAATCTGAACAAAAATGGAGGGAGAGGAGAGAGAGAAACTTTAAGGCGCCGAAATACTGCCGAAACGACGTCCTCTCTCAAAGTACCATTCAGGAAACTTCTTCTACTCATTGAGATCTTCATTTCTACGGTTTTTGATTTTTGTTTGGAGGTGGTTGGTGTCATCTCACCGGCCGGAGTGTTGTCATAATTCTGAACCGTCTACAGAAACGGGTAGAGGAAGTTGGGTACTGTTCATGATTGGTTTTAAAGGATGTTTTAATGGCTAAATAATGTCCAATGAGTGTTTAAATAGCTAATCACTTGATTAGGAGTAGCAAGGAAGTGATTAGGTAAGAGAAAACGAAGAAACAACAAACTTTTTCGGAGAATCTTAATTGCATGCCTGTTCTATGACATGATGAAGCTGATCGAATTTGGCCATTTTTTATGCTTCCATTAGCTTTAGAAGGTGAAATTGTGTAGGTATACAAGTGTTCATGAATTTTGGATGCTTGTATATGAATTTGGGAATTTAAGAAGTAAGATTATACATAGTATTGATCTGCCCTATCTGAAGCACTATTACTGTGCGTGATGTTTCAAGGGCCAATTCTTATCAAAAAAATTATGAAACTCCCTAATTTGAAATTATACACATATACCTTTAATTTTATTGGTCATAATGATCAATTGGATTTATGTGCTAGAAGTTCTACATTCTCAAAGTTTGAGCATGCAAAACTGGAATTTTCTGGAATAATGTGTAGAAAGTTAATATACTGTATTAATTCATGTATACATAGCTAATGGCTATATTTTTCCTTGAAATTTAACTTAACAAAGTTCAATAGGGACTTGGAACCAGCTCAATTTGAGTTTTGTGTATTTAGATATGAATTTTGGAACTTTTGCCCTGTTTCTGGAATGTGTTTTGGACAGGTTGAGTTTGGAAAAATTCTAAGAATTGTGTGGCTGTGATAGCTATAATTTAGTATTTTTATGTGAAACTAGAATGAAATATATTTCCATAGAATTTAGAAGCATTTAATTTAGAGTTTCTTAGAATTAATGGTGAATTTTCAAAGTTAATCATGTTAACTAAAATTCTGAAACAGAGATTAGAAAGGGGAAATTCCATGTTAAAGAGTTCACATATAGCTAATGGCTATATGTTCTTTTGAAAATAGACCTAAAGAGGGTCAAATAGAGCTTTGAATCATGGCTCTAATTATGTAATTGGTTATATAGGGCCATGAAGTAACAAAGAAGAAGCAATGGTTAGAGGATCGAGGGACAAGAGAGGGGACTATAGTCCACCAGGTAGTGAATTTACCTTTTCTGCATGTATGTGATATGCATGTCTTGCATTGATTATGTGACTGCTTTGCCTATTTGTGTGAAACATTTATGATTGGTTGAAGCTCTGTTATATTTTTGCAATGGCCATATGTATGTCATAACATCGAGCATGCAGTATGTCATTATGTGGCATGAAATAGTGTAGGTAAGCATGTCATGCATTCATATATATCTAACATGCATAGTGGTAATGTTTGCTACTGAGATTCTCTCGAATCTCACTCCTCCCAACCAACCATTTAGACAGGTGAAGAGTGCAGGAAGATATGCATCGGAGGAGATATGAAGGTGAAGTGAAGATCGTAGGATATGAAGGTGAAGTGAAGATCGTAGTGTAAGACACTACTATTTGTATTTGACGTAAGAGTGTGGTGGTTTTGTGTTATTATACATTTGATGTATACGTGGCTATTGAAAATAAAGTATTACACGCTCGTTAATTATTATCACATCAATCCACATATCATTGCCTCAACATGCCTCAATACATAATGTGTGTCATATTGAAATTGTATTGTATCTATGGCGAGCATATATAGCACCTACATATATGATTGTTTTGAACCGTGATTTTGTTAGGATTGGTAGGCATACAACAGAAGAATTAAAAATTAAAAATGCAAAAGTTTACCAATCCCAATTGCGGATCTATCAACGACAATTAAATCAAGTTGGAAAGAGTTTTGATACCTTATTCCCAAACACTACGGTAGAGTACTCAATCGCCAATACTCACCGAATATAATCATCAGAGTGCAAGCAATACCTCTGTTGGTACAAATATTTACATACATGCACAATACATTAGATATAAAACCACATACACATCATCTACTCTCTTTCTCATATATATAACCCAAAATCTCATACAATTTTCAAAATACATCCAGAGACTTGACAACCTAGACTAAGCTCATCTACTGCTCAGCCTCGACTCATCATCCTTTACCTTTTCCTTGCCCCGCGAGCTTCCTCCCTGTACTGGAGATTTGTTTTTGGGAAAAGAATGAGATTCATGGGAATCTCAGTAGTAACACATACAACATACAAGATAACACATATATAGCATGCTCATCATACAATCATCAATCAAATCATAATAACATCATTTATTTCCATTTTCATGCAATTCACAAACCATGTTAGCGCTAGATAAGGACTTGACCTCGAGGGGTACTCGTGCAAAGATAGGCCCCAGGCACCACTCGTGCAATATGAATATTATCGCCTGAGTATCAACCCGCGAAAAGATAGGCCCCGGGTGATTACTCTGCATAATCTGAACATGTTAGACGTTTGATGATAACACGTCACACATATGCTTGCTATGTTATATCAAGACGGTTACTACCTGGTTGCTACTTTATATAACTTTTCCACCTTGATTCAAGCTCAGGCAATCCTGAGGCTAAACCGGTTGTCAAGTCCTGAAATCTCCAAATACCACCAAAGGGGTTATTACTCATTTATACATTCTTCTAAATGCATTACATTGGTAAATTTAGCCTATTGGTGCCAAATTACCAAAATACCCCTTAGGTCCTTATTATCAGTATTTTCTTAAAATTAGGATTTAGGCCATTCTTACATATTTTCGTGTGTAGAATTCATTTCCGACCTCGAATTGGCCAAAATCAATCCCAAATGATGAAAATACCCTTGACAGACCTCAAATAGGGCTTAGAAAGGGCAATTTTGTCATTTCGCTCTCTGGGCCTTTTCTCACTTCAGGGTTAACATAGACCCTACACAATTCGGCCTCCTGAATCTAATGGAAGCATTAACATAGACCCTATACAGGAAAGGGAAAATAAATTCCCAGAAAAGTTGTGTCGGATTCTCTTTTTCTTTAGTCTAATCACCTCCTTTCTACTTATAACAAATATATTAACTAGTTAGACATTCATTGGACTTGATTTGGAGACACTTACATATTATGGTCTCTTTGGCTTTCTTGAATTATCTTGTACCAAATGAACCATAATCAAGCCCAAAACAACTCTACTAACCTTATTTAAGCAAGAGGAACAAGTTTTGGAAGTTACCTCTTGATTTTCTTGGACTTTCTCTCTCTAGGTTGATTTCTCTCTCTCCTTCCCACGTTTGATTCAGCTGCGCATCATGAGATTGAATGGTAGGGAAGATGAAGAGAAGAGACCATAGAGGAATTAATAACCTTTAATCACAAGGTTCAAGCACCTTACCTTGATTCTTGATGAAACCAGCTCCCTCCATCTTCCACGCTGTAGCTCTTGCTCTCACTCTTTCTGTTTCAATTCTAATCGTGCGAAATGAGTAGCTAATGGATGATGAAGATTGATATATTAATGAAGGTTATATTGATCATGCCAAATGTCACATTCCAATTAGCCCACAATTGTCATTATTCACTAATTAATCAAATCTCCATTTTTCTTCATCCATTTCAACCTAAATTATGTAGGGAATTATGGGAAAAGCTGAATCTCCAATTATCTCATAGTGTCAACTTGTAACTTGTTAACCAAGTAATTGACTTTTTGACTATTTGACCATTTTTGACCATAATTTACCAAAATTAATTTATTAATGATCAAGTAGTTATTTTGCTCTTTTTAATTCCCATTTAGCTCAAATCATTGGGAATTTGAGGAAAAATAGTTATTTTCCACTTTTTCGACAAAATTACCGTTTTTCCCTTACACTTAATGATTTACCGAAATAAATCATTTTCCGCCCATTCCTTCGGCTAGACCCCATTTTGGCACTTAAATGAGGCCATTAATCATGTCATTAAATTTTGTGAATTTTGGTTACTATATTAGGCCTTTACTGGTCTCTTATACCCTTATTCAGCTAATTTACTCTTAACCGGCGATTGAAATATTTTCCATAAATTCACATAAATTCATTCATATCATTTTTCACTATTTTATTTCATTAAATATACATCAAATATACACATAAATGTATTAGTGAAAAATGGGGTATTACAAGAGTCGTACCTTTTTGAGTTTTTCCTTTTTGATCTTGAGGAGCCAACTACTCAGATCAGCTCCCTCTACTGGTATCCACACAAACCGGACCCAACACCAGTAGCATGCTATTGCCTTCAATATTCTTCTATGGTTTTCTTGTGGCTCTCTATTTTTTTATCATCTATAGAAAACCCAAGCTCTCACCTTTTAATAACTAGTTAGGGTTATCTATTTTATGATGGATATTGGATTTTTAAAATTAATCTTAATTAATTTCAAAATTCTTATCATATCAATTAACACTTAATTATTTTGATAAGTTAATTAAATAAATCTGGTTTAATTAAATCTGTCCAACAATTTTAATTTAACCTATTTATTTAATTAAAATAAAGAGCTAATAGAATTTAATTTATCTTCATAAATTAAATATGAGATATTATCATATAATATCTTTATATATACACAATATAATAATATCATCATATAATATATACGAAGTTGGCAGTGGGCTAATGACTATACTAATCCACAAGTCTTAAGCGGCCTCTAGCAAGGCATTACGACTACCCAATTCATATGAGGATCGACAATACGATATAACCTGCCATATAATCATATCACATCCCTTTTATCACACGATATTTTGGTCAAGGATGAGGCATGGAGAATGTCATCTTCCTATTCCTGATCATTACTTTCTCGATCCTTGAGTAGTCTGACCATAAAAATGGAAACTCCTTTCCATTGTAGTATGGCCATACATTTCTCAGACTCACTCATCGAGGGGCCCAGTAATATCTCTCTACTAATTTGAGGGACAAATTCTATCTTGACCATTCATATTCCTCTACATGAAAACCACTAAGCTTGATTGTAGCCTTTATCATCACCAGGTTAAAGGTGACTTTTGACTAAGTCAAAGCTTAGTGACTCTCATGTAGGAATCCATGATGGTCTTAGGTCAAAAGGCATTGTGACTTGGTTATACATGAGATAAGCTTATGACTTGATTCATGCAGCTTTCTCATAGCCGATCGGTCCAGCACCTTATACTCTTATAAGTGCCTAAGACTTTGATTCCTATCCCTATACCTTATCAAAGTCATACTGATCTTATTTCATCTTTACTCCCATATAGATGACCGACTAGGGACATTTAGGACAATCATTATGATTTATCCAAGGATACAATTATCACAGTGAACATGCTAATTATGTGATAACTAAATGAAGAAATTCATTGAATAATAATGTGTAAAGTACAATGATTGGCCCCTAAGGTATAATTTCCAACAGATTTATGGTCGATAATAACCTTTATATATTGACAATTCTATAGTAATGTATACACAAGAAAGAAGTACAACTAGAGAACTTTAGTTTACACAAAAATTATATAAGATATTTTGACAGCAAAGATGACAATATAAGGCTTGCAGAATAGATAACATTTAAATGCTCTCATATCAGGAGAAAGAAAACTTCATTCTTTATGATCATGGAAGATCATTCAGCCTTCAAAAACAAGATGAGGATCTAAAAGATTTAAAAGAATGGAATAGGGTGCTTAACCCTTCAAAAATTAGAGTTGTGGAAAAATATAAAAGTAATAGAATGATTTATTTTAAATTAGTCAAAACAAGTATTGCACCCATTTTTATTAGTTTTCTAGATTCATGGATAAGGGTATCTAAAATCTGTTGGATGCCACCAAAATGTAGACAATTGAATTGCTTCAGATTTTTTAGGTGCCCTTTTGTCATTGTGCTAGCAAAAGAGATTGAAGTTTCTTTAGAGGACATCCTAGAAAATCAAAACAAGAAAAAAAATACAAAATTTAAAAAACTGATATGAGAAGAAAAATCAAAGAGAGAAGAAGACAAAAGGATGGAAGGAGGCAAAATTTACTTGAGAAAAGTAGAGAGCCAAAGAAAACAAAGAAAAGCCTCACAGAGATGCTTGCTTTTGCCTTTTTATTTCCAAATGTCCCCTCACAAGTCATTCACAGCATTTCTACCTAGACTCTTTGGTAAAGTGAAGACCTCAATTGCCAATTTATTGCAAGCTGTAACCTTTGTATGTAAGTATGCATAGTAAAGCAGTCAAGTCATTATACTTTTATTTTTCTGAACCAAATGCTTTCCATCAAAACGACAACGTTTACTACTAGAAAAAGTGCTTTTACGACCAGATGAAATTGACTTGTAAGGTCAGGTTTTATAACATCCTAAAAGTGTCACGGCTGCAGACTGTAGACCAGCCTAACTCAAACCTACTTTTAGGGTGTCACCAATACTCTACTGCTACCTGCTGGATGTCTAGTACTGTATGTGATGCTGTCACACAGGGATCCACTGATCTAGGGGATGCTGGTTCTGTTAACTCATAGAAATCGATAATATTCTAGCACTTTTTCATCTCTTTTTACTTACTTTTATGTATAAATTGTGCACATAAAGAGAATATAGAAGAAAATGTGATAGAGTAAAATAAAAGTTTAAATCATGAGTTAAATGCATATAATTAGGATTATTTGTTAAATTTAAGGAGCTCATGAAATCTTCTTCTTTGTAGATAGAAGATGACAAGTCATACAAGCTCTCAAAGATGAAAGAATGCTCATAGGCCAAGAGGAACGTACTGTGCTATTGGCTTCAGCCAACAATACATATGTCAAAGCAAATGAGATATGAACTTACTGTATCATATGCTTCATCCAATGACATGTGTGCCAAAGAAAATGAGATCTTAACTTACTATGTCATCTACTTCAGCACATGACAGTGTGCCAAAGCCAATGATAAAAGTTCAGTTATGCATTTTACTTGCTGGAACTTATTCCTAGGTTATTTTATAGAAGGGTTGAGCTAAAAATTAGAGATTCTACACATCTTGGACGAATTGGGAGCAAGGAGACACCTTGGAGAAGAGCTTTTGGAGCTTGGGTGATAACTTCAAGGGAGATTTTGGAGTTTCTACTTGTGTTTTGTTACTTTTCTTCCCTTATTGTTGTTAGCTTTCTATGGATTCAGTTTTATTGTATTGATTTTCTGCATCTAAGATTGTGAGTAGCTAAGCATTTTTCTTGTAGGAGTATTTTAAACTACTATATGGATTGAGACTTTGTTATTCTCTCTTTTCTAGCATTTAATGAAGTATTTTGTGTTGATTTTATTTTTTACTTAATGCCTCTAAGTGCTTGATCACCACTTTGTTGATTTATTGAATGAGATGATGCTTTAGAGAGATTATCTTGTTTAAAGAACTTGGATAAAGTCATACTAGTCTTGAAATTCATATTTTAATGGATAGTTTGTTGAGAGGAGAGAGATTTACCTATTGACCTAATATTATTATTATAAGATTGGGTCTTAATGGCTACTTTCACTAACTTGTTGCATGTAATATCCTTAAATGTTAATCACCAAAATTCATTTATACCTTGATGGTATTAAAGGGGATAAAATGGTGAATTAAGAGCATATTAACTAACAAAACAAAGCAACTAGAGGTTTTGCACACAACAAAGTTAATTGGTATACAAGTTGGTAATGCTGCCAGTGTATTTTCTTGTAAGGCAGTCAAATTATGTGACATTTTTAAATTATTAAATGATATCAAACAATTATGAAAATTTCTAGAATAAAATTAGACATAATAAGATTTGAATTAATAGGTCATATAGAATTTTTAGAGTTATAGGCAAGGAGATATGATTTTTTGAATTTAGCCCAGCAAAACGAGCATTTTTCAGAGACAACATTCAAAAATAAAAATTATGGGAATGGTGAGCTTCCAATTGGATAAAGGTTATATTGTTTCCTAAACCTATACTTACTAAGGGTCACATAACCTTTAGAACCACCCCAATTGGATATCTATACAATTAGATATGAATTTTCAAAATTTGGTGACAATTCTGCCAATTTTCTCAAGTATTGAGAAAATGAGAAAAATTGCAAAGGCAAAATTAAATAAATTTTGGTAATTCTTTGAATAAATAAAGAGGGAATGGACAGGTAGATCCACATAAAAATATTATATAATAAAATATATATTTTAATTACCACATATGATCCATTAGAATAAAATATTAATATTTTAGGGACACAACACTAATTCTAGAGAACTCTTTTGCCATCTACTTAAGAGGCCATAGACGGCCATGTGAGAGGGAGAAAATAAAGAGAAAAGAGCTAGGAAAAAGGAAGAGGAAGAAGAGAGAGTAGAGACCAAGAAGCAAAACAGAGGTAAGTATGCTAAAATCTCTATATGTTCTTGTTCCCTAGCTTGTAGAATCTCTTAATCTCCATATTGCATTGCATTAGCCATCCAACAAACTAAAATCAAGGAAAGGAGGGAAGAATTTCGGTCACGTGAGAAAGAAGAAGGACAAGCAAGGTATGTTATGAAAACCAAGTTCTAGTGATTCTCTGTCTGGTTATTTTTTGTTTCTGGTAATTTTTGTAAATTTGGGATATCTATTTTCTAAGGAAAAAAGATGCCCAAATTTCCATTGATTATGTCCAATTAGTGATTGGATGATGAAACAAGTAAATACATCAATGGAAAAGATGTTCTAGGAGTTGGAATCATGAAAATATGATTTTTCCTAATATTTTCAAATTTTTGGCCAAAGTGAGAATTGGGGGTTAGAGCTGGAATTCCATGATTCTAATGGCTCCATGATGTTTAGAAGGGAAAATTTTGTAGGTTCATGTAGAGTATAAAGAATGAAAAGCCCCAGATTGTGAAATGATGACTTTGCCCCCTAAAACCCCAAGTTAAGGCTATCAAGGGAAAAATTGTAATTGAGATGGAATTAGCCTAATCTAAGGTCAAAAATGGATTCTACACGTAAAAATATGTAAACTAGGCCCAAGTCATAATTTTTGGTTCAAAAATACTGGGCGGGGTCCCAAGGGCATTTTGGTAATCACTCAATTTTGTGATAAGAAAGTTAATTTGAGTATCTCAAGAGAAAGTATGAATAAGTAATAACTCATTTGTAACTACTTAGAAATTTATAGGGTTTGATATTTGCCAATCGAAGCCACAAAAGTAAAGACCATATTAGCTAGTCAAGAGAAAGGTATAAGGTAATAACTTTATCTCATATTTTATGTAAAAGTTAATATGCATTGATTGCCATATTCTGTATAATGTGATTTATTGTTAGTCGTGGTGGTTATGACTTCCTGTGTGCGCGCATAACCACCATATGGCAGGCTGTGCTTACCTGTGTCCTGTATAGTCTGTTGATGATATACCACCGTGTGGCTATACTTACCTGTGTGATGTATAGCCTGGCTCTACTATCTTATATGTTGCATAGCCTGTTTGATGATGTAACCATTGTATGGTTGTACTTACCTATATGCTGTATATGCTTACCTGTATGTTGCATAGCTTGTGGGAGATGTGATCACGATATAGTTTATGAAATCAGGAACGGATAATTATTTTGATCCGGAAAAAATCACCATTTGATTCCTGAGCATTGTTAGACATGTGCTTGGCAGCATTTGGATTGTTGTATCATGATAAATGATGCATTACATTTGTACTTCTCACATTTTATATGATTGATTATTTGTTACTACTAAGATTCCTATAAATCTCACCCATTTCCTATAAACTAAATTTTATATAGTAAGACATATGAACTCTAAAGGCAAGAAAGAATAGACTCTCGGTACTGAGAAGGCTGGCTTGGGATAAGCTTTTGTGAAGACTTTTTCATACTTTCATGTATATTTTGGGTTTAAAAGATATATACATTCTAGAATTTTTTTAAGCGTTGTAATATAATCAAGTACATATTATATCAGTATATTTGCACCTTTTGTTTTGTATATTGAATGAGACTTTGTTAGTGTACAAAATGTCTAAATTTTGTGGGGTTTGAGATTGCAAGAGTTTGAATGAGTTTCTTAAAATTAGATGTTGGTTTTGACTTGAGAAAGCTTTTCCAATACTTGTGAATCTTAGACAAACACTTTATTTTTCATTAAAACTAGTCAAGAGGGAATTAATTGGTTTCATGAAGTATAGAGGGAAAAAGTGATCCTAGAACCTTATTTCCTTGAAGTTAGAATCAACTTTTGCCTTGTTTAGTTCAATTTAGTTTATTTTGAACCAAAATTATTCTTTCAAATTGAAATCCTTCAAATAACTTTACCCAAACTAATTAAGAGCATAATTGTAGTAATTATCCTACTTTTTCCTTAGTCCTCGTGGGAATGATCTTTACTTATCACTTTATTACTTGACGCGATCTGTGTACTTGAGGTAACAAATAAGTTTTTGGCGCCACTACCCGGGACTAATGGCAAAATTTTTGTGGTTAATTATTGCAATTGTGTGATTAATTATACTTGATTTTTTTTGGTCTTAACTCTTTATTTTCTTTTGCTTTGTTTATTATCTTAAGTAGTCTTGTTGAGTTTGTTAGTTTGGTTGTTTTGTGATTTTTATTTACTTTATGTGTATGGATTATCCTTGGTGGACTAATGGGACAAGAGGTGGATTTGAGCATGATAATGATTATCTCAATTCTTGTTATAACCCTTATGCTTTTGAAGCTCAATATGAGAGTACACTTGTCATAATTACTATTGAGATAATCATTGTAGTGAGCAATGCCTCTATGTCTCAACCTTGGATTACATGGAAAATGACTTTTCTCAGGCTCAAGCTAATTTGCAAGATGATGCTTTTAGCTTTAGGTGGAATCATGAATATTCATTGTCTTCGGATCCTAATTATTCTCTTCCATTATATGTATCACATCCTCATTTAGACTAAACTACCCCCATTTATTGGAAGCCTAAAATAGACGATATGTTTTAGTGTATTCTTCATAATGTAAATGAAATGAATGATTGGACGAAAAAGAAATTTCATGAACATGCATTAGCTCTTCAAAATTTGGCATTTCAAGCAAGTAAAATAGCTTCTACCCTTGAGTCTTTGAAGCAAAATGATATTCTTAATGAGATCTCACGTGAATAATTAATTATACACTACTACAGAAAACACTTTTAACATCCCTTTTTTAGCCCTTTTAACGTCCAAAAAAAGAGGGACGCCTATACTAGGGACGTAAAAAAGTCAAGATACGGCGTCGTTTAAAAAAGGGACCTCTAAAGTTTAGACGTCCCTTTTTTAAAAAGGGACGTCTAAAGTTGTTTTTTTAAAAAATTCGTTTATATTTTTTACTGCCTAACAATTATAACCTACAGAAACAAGATCGAACAGTTTTTCATAAACCAAAATATCCTTACAGATTAATATTGGTGAAGGATGATAAATCAAAATGAATCTACAATGAAGATAAATCTAAATCTTAACACAAAAAAATACATATACGATAATCCCAGTTCAAAACTTAGCCTATAAAAAGAAAAAATAATTATCCATACCATTTGGCCACAGTAGGAGAGGGAGGGAGGAGGAAGACATAACCTTAAAAAGAGTGATGTCAGTATCAATTTGACTGATTTACGTTACCTTTAGACGTCCCTTTTCGAATTTGGGACGTCTAAAGTAAAAAAAAAATTGACTTTAGACGTCCCTTTTTGAAAAGGGACGTCTAAAGTCTTAAAAAAAATTAAAAAAATTAATTTTTTTTACTTTAGACGTCTCTTTTTAAAAAAGGGATGCCTAAAGTAAAAAAATTATTTTTTTAATTTTGTTTTTAGATTTTAGTTGTCCCTTTTTAAAAAGGGACGTCTAAAGTTACTTAATTCTTACCCACAATTACAAAAATGCCATCGTCTTTATTTTTTACTTCCCTTTTTTAAAAAGGGACGTCTTTTAGGGACATAAAATCTACATTTTGTAGTAATAATGGGTAGTAAGGAAGTGTTACCAAGAGTTTGCAATATTTTTGTGGGTGATTGTAAGTTAGAAATCAAATTGGGAAAGAGTTAGAAATCAAATTAGGAAAGAACACTATGTGTCCATTTGAGGTTTCAAATTTAGAGGATAATCCTTATTGTTTTGAATAAGAGAATGGTAAAGGAATCCCTTCAATTTATGTTCTTAATCCTGCAACTAATATTTTGACTCTTACTTATAAGGGTCAAGTAGATTTTATTGGTTATTCAAATTATTTAGGAAGCGTGGATGACAATTATGAATATGTTAAACTTGAGCCTCTAATAATTTGTCTAAACTATGCATTCCAAAATCATTTTTGCTTGAAGAAGTGCATGTCTCTTGTCTTAATGAACTCCTCCTACTGTTATTGAAGTTTATTTGTCACAAGAGGACTGAAGATAAGGTGGTTTTGGTTTTTGATACCTATGATTAGTCATTTTTTTAACAGTTGGGTTGAGGACTATAAACTAAGCGTTTCTTGGGAGGCAACCCGCGTTCTTAACTTAAACTTTCTTAATTTCTTTGGTTCTAATGTGTTTTGGTAGAGTATGTTTGATCTTTTTGTTTTGTAGGAAGGAAAGGTTTTCTATCTTGGAACTTGATTGTTGAAGCTAGGAGAGAGGTTGTATGAGCTGAGAGGAAATTTCCAAGCAAGAGATGGAATGCATTTCAGGGAAGTCCACTTGACTGTAAGCTTATATATAAGATTTTGGAGTGTATATATGATTATTGGTCAATTTTGGGTATTTGAATTATGTATGACATGAAGTTGGGGTGGTTATGTTTCAAGAGTTGAAAAGTATGTGAATGCTAGTGAATTTTATAATTATCCTCATGTTCATGATGCATTTTTTGTGTAGTAAAAAATTTGGATGTGACAAGCAGATTTTGATATTTCAATGGATGCATGATACTTGTTTGATGGTGTTGGGATGAGTTTTGGATATGGTTGTAATATCTATTTTCCTTTTTGTGAGTCTGTCAATAATAGGCTTTGGCTAACAGGGTATGTGCTGAAGCCATTTTGGTGTTTTTCTGAACTAATTTGCTCTCTGTGTAGCGTGCTTCGGCACACAACTTGGTGGTTGAAGCATATTTTCCTTATTTGGAAGTTTTTCTCTCTATGTTATACGCTTCGACATATATGATGTTAGCCGAAGCCAATTCTCCATTCCAAAATAGTTGCTTTATGTGTTAATGGCTTCAACATGCAAGGTATGTGTTGAAGCCATTATATTCTTGATAAGTCTTTCCTTCCATGCATGTCTGGCTAAAAAAAAATTAAAAAAAAAATCTAAATTTTTGTTATTAATAATTTTTTAAAAAAAATTAGAAAATCCTAAATATTGTTTTCCTTATTTTTCCCTTCTGTGATACCTTATTTCCTATAGCCTCAAATGAGTATAAAAGAGTAGTGAAATCATTTGTGAATTCCGGATTAAGAAATACCGTAAAATGTTCACAAATTCCACTTCATATCTTAGGATTCGAACCTGGGATTAGAAAGAATTTTCAAGGGTACTAAAATTTTCTTATTCATCTAGTGGAATTACCAGTTTTTCCATCATAGCATGCTAAAGTTACAAGCCATTTAAGTATATACACATCCATCATATATACATCTCCAAAATACATAAAAATAAACAACCAACAAAAACAAGAGTCTACATTGTTTAATCATCTAGCTGTCCGCATTTACTTTCTTCTTGCCCCTTGAGATTTTTCCCTATACTGAAGATGGATTTTTTTTAAAAAATTGAGATTCCAGAGAATCTCAGTAGTAACATATTACCAATTATACAAATATAACATCGTAAAGTATGCTACACATACATCATACAATAGAATTATCACGATAGCATTCAATGCATTACATGCAATTCATCAACAACCATAGCGCTAGCTATGTTATAGGCCCTGAGGGATACCCGTGCAAAATAGGCCCAGGGCACCCACTCGTGCATTAATGAACATTGTATCAGCTTGAGTGTCCACCTGCGTAGAAAGGCCTCGGGTAGCCACTCCGCATAATCAAAATGTGTCACACAATTCATATTGATTTCACACAACATACATTGTATATTATAAATATATGAAAGATAAGTTACTACCTGATTGCTTTCCTTTAGCAATTTCCTCCCCTTTGTCTGAGCTTGGGCAAGTCTTAAGCTCCAAATGACTGTTAGGTCCCATAATGCAATTAATCAAGTTGGTTGCCATTAAAATTAGCATACTAAGCTAAAAGCCAAGTTAAGGTGGCCTAACTATCCCAAGTTGGTTATTTCTACACTTGATCACAAATCTACTAGTTTTTTTACTTAACTTTAAAAATTCACCATTAATTATAGAAAACTCCAAATTGAGTGGTTCTAAATTCTATGTAAAACTATTTTAGCATACTTTCACATAAAAATACTCAATAACTATAAAATTCCCTG
This sequence comes from Albizia julibrissin, assembly GCA_037074505.1. Classification (NCBI taxonomy): domain Eukaryota; kingdom Viridiplantae; phylum Streptophyta; class Magnoliopsida; order Fabales; family Fabaceae; genus Albizia; species Albizia julibrissin. Next base: position 53,346,100 of record CM073477.1, on the reverse strand, counting down.
AATTTTACCAAACATCACTGTTCCAGATTTCTTTCTAGAAAATAAGGCATATCTTAATGATTCATATCTTCTAATGTACTTATCCAAAAATTACAAACTACCTATCAAATTAAAGATCTATGTCTATAATTTAATTCTGGAAAGCTTTATAATCTTTGGACAAGATTTGTCCCATGAAACGCCATGAACAACAATACTGCTCCAGACAAGGCAGATTATCCACATAAACAAGTGTATTTCATATATTTCCAAATTAATATACAAGCATCCAAAAATCATGAACACTTGTATAACTACACAAATTTGGCTCCTAAAGCCAATGAAAGCATAAAAATTATCAAATTCTTACTCACTCCTTCTCCACATCACATATAGGGCAGCAAATTAAGATTCTTAGAAGTAGTTTATTGTTTTCTCGTTTTTTCTTGCTTAACCACTTCCTTCCTACTTCTAATCACATGATTAGCTATTCATATACTTAAATAGATATGTTTAGAAGTGATTTGAAAAGTAGGACCCTCTTAGGGTTACATTATCTAATCTTACCAAAACAAGCAATTCTAAGCCAACAACAATAAAGGCAAGAGAAGCATGTTTGTAAGTTTACCTCTTGATTCTTGTTGCTTTTATCTCTAAAAATGTTAATGTCCTCTCTCTATTCTCTTGAAATTTGTCTTGGAAAACATGAATTCAATGGTGAAGAAGAGATTATGAGAGGTTTTAGTAGGATTATGAAGTTTAAACATTAAGATTACAACTTCCTTACCTTTGATTTGCAAGAACCCTAGCTTTGTGTGCTTCCTTTTCCTTCACCATTCTCAAACTCTCTCTCTCCCTATTTGGTTCAATTTAGGCATGATAACGAAGATGGAAAAAGATGAAGAGATGGTGATATAATGATTTAGTCAAATGGCTTTATATATGGCAATTTCTTATTAGTCCATGTTTTGACTTCTCTCTTAATATTGCAAAAAAAATTTCATTTCCCTTTATGCTTCTTCATTCCATTGAATTTTCATAAGAAATAAGAGGAAATATGTTTCTTTGAATACCTAATGTCATCTTACAAATTGTTGACTTTTGGACATTTGACTGTTGACTCTTTGACCTTCCTTGATAATAATTTTCCAAATAGGCTTATTAGTTAACAAGTAGTCATTTTTCTCTTTTTAATTCCTATTTAATTGAAATTATTTGGAATATTAGGGAAAAATAATTATTTATTGCTTTGTGGCAAAATTACCTTTTTACCCTTACGTTTTTATGATTTATTGAAATAAATCATTTCTTACTCTATTCCTTTGGTTTGGCTGCATTTTTGACACTTGTATAAAGCCATTATCTGTGTCATTTTATGCTCAAATTTTGGTTACAATATGAGGCCTTTAAGTGGACATTAATTGCCTCTTTGTGTCCTTACTTGGCTAAATTATATGTAACCGATGATTAAAATATTTATGTAAATCTATATGCCACAATTCACCATTTTATTTTACTAAATATCTCAAATATACATATAAGGAATATTGGTGAAAAAGTAGGCTAGTACATTTCTCCTCCCATTCAATAAATTTCATCCCCGAAATTTGTTACACTTCATGTGGCACAAATCTCGGGTAACATCTTTGTATATCTTCTTCTGCTTTCCAAGTTACCTCCCTTGGTGACAGTCCTTTCCAGACCACTTTCACAAATGGTATACTATGATATCTGAGCCACCTTTCTTGTCTATCAATGATTCGTTCTGGCTCTGCCTCATATATGAGATCGTCTCTCATAGCTATATCTTCTTTCTCTTTATCGCCCTTCTAATACCGATAACAGGTGAAAATTTTAGAAATACATGATCACCAACCTAGAACTCTAACGGTTTTCTTCGCTTGTTGGAATAACTCTTTTGCATACTCTGGGCTGCAAGCAGTCTTTGCTGATAATCCTAATCTGCTTAGTAGTTTGATATACTATATCCAGCCCATAAAATCTTCTTTTTGATAACTTTGTTTAGCAGAGAGGGCATTGGCATTTCCTTCCATACAACGCTTTATACAGAGCCATCTATATGCTCACATGATAGTTGTTGTTGTAAGCGAACTCTGTAAGTGGAAGGTAGTGATCCCAACTTCCTTTGAAGTCTATTACACATGCTTTTAGCATATCTTCCAGTGTTTGTATGGTTCTCTCTATCTATCCATCTGTTTAGGGATGATAGGCCATACTGAACTTCAGCTTAGTACCTAAAGCATCATGCAGAGATCTCTAAAACTTTAAAGGGAAGTGAGAATCTCTGTCAGAAATTATATTCTTCGGCATCCCATAGAGTCTCACTATTTCCTTAATGTAAATTTTTGTCATCTTATCAGGAGAATAGCTAGCGTTAATCGGTATGAAGTGTGCTAACTTTGTGAAATGATCAATAATTACCTAAATTGCATCATGATTCTGGATTTTGGGTAACCCTACCACAAGATCTATGGTTACGCTCTCCTATTTCCATTATGGAATCTCAAGACTCTAAAGTGATCCTAGAAGTTTCTGATGCTCAATCTTTAACTTCTGGTAGGCAAGACATCATGCCACATATTCTGTCACGTCCTTTTACATTTTAGGCCACCAGTACAATACTTTCAAGTCTATCTTTACCATCCCTGGGTGGAGGGTATAATGACTTTTATATGTGTCATCAAGGATTTTCTTCCTTAAGTCAGCTTCTGGTAGAACATAGGTTCTCTTCTTGTATCAAACCAGTCCACTTGATGATAGATTGAAATCCCGAGTCTCTCCTCGTTTGATCATATTCTTGATAGATTGTGCTTGCTCATCTTGCATTTGAGCTTCTGCAATCCTGGTTTTCAGATTATTCTCCACTTGGCTAATACTATAACCAGTATAGAGGATCTGATTTGAAAGTTTAAATCTCAAAGATCTTCTATTAATTTCCTCCCCTATATCACCATAACTGCCACTTACATTTCTTTTCGACTAAGAGCATCAATGATGACATTAGCTTTACTTGAGTAATACTTGATCTCCACGTTATAGTCTTTTAGAAACTCAATCTACCTGCGTTATCTCATGTTGAGCTCTTTCTGATCATACAGGTACTTAAGACTCTTGTGGTCATAGTATAGTTCAATAACAACCCTATATACGTTGTGTCACCAGACTTTAAGCATAAACACAATTACCGCGAGCTCCAAATCATGTGTGGGATAATTCAACTTATGAGGCTTCAGCTGTTGAGAAGCATAGGCCACCACTCTACCCTGTTGCATTAGGACACATCCCAATCCCTGCTTATTTGTATCACTAAATACCACATGGGTCAACTCAAGATTAGGGATAATCACCACAGGGTGTAGTTATTAACCTCTTCTTTAGCTTCATGAAGCTCTTCTCATATTGATCATCTCACTTAAAGAGTTGATCTTTCAGCATGAGCTTAGTCAATGGCAAGGAAATCTGAGAGAAATCCTGAATAAATCTCTAGTAATAGCTAGCAAGACCTACAAAGTTGTGAATCTCAGTAATAGTTTCTAGCCTTTTCTAGTCTAGCACTATACCACCTTACTGGGATCCACTGCAACCCTTTGTTGTGAGATAACATGGCCCATAAATCTGACTTTTGAGAGGTGAAATTCACATTTTCTCAATTTCACATAGAGTTTCCTTTCCCATAGAATACCTAGCATGACCCTCAAATGTTCGTCATGCTCTTCTCTATTCTTGGAGTATATCAAAATATCATCAATGAAGACTATCACAAATTGATTCAAATACTGACGAAAGGTACAGTTTATGTAGTCCATAAACACGCTAGTATATTAGTTATCCCAAATGGCATTACTAGAAAATCATAGTGTCCATACCTTAAGTAGTCTTCAGTACGTCTTCTGCCTTCACACGCAATTGATGATACCTCGATCTTAGATTGATCTTTGACAACCTACTTACTCCAGATAATTGATCTAGAAGGTCATCAATCTGGGGAAGTAGGTACTTGTTTTTTACGATTGCCTTGTTTACCACTATGTAATTAATATATAACCTTAGGATCCCATCCTTCTTCTTGATGAATAACACTGGAGTTCCTTATGGTGACATACTGGGTTGAATGAACCCTTTTTCAAGCAATTCTTTGATCTACTTCTTCAACTCATCCATCTCATTTGGAGCCATTTGATACGGAGCTTTTGACATAGACCATACTTCAGGTGTAATCTCGATCTCGAATTCTACTTCTCTTTCCGGAGGCAACCCACTAAGGTCATCTAGAAACACATCAGGAAATTCTCTTACAACCAGAATGTCTTTCAGGCTATTTCTGTACTTGCTTGCACGAAAAAGAATACAATATATCCCTAACATCCCCTTTTCAAGTATTTCTCTGCTTATGCCAATGAGATAAAATTCAAACTAGCATTCCTGTTATCGGTCTCCCGCTGAGTAGGATATATTATCCTCTTGTTTCCATAATCTACCAGCATATTATTTGTTGTTGACCAATCAAAACTCAATATAACTTCAAGTTTTTGCAGCAGCAAATAGATTAAGTCCACTATAGACTCACATCCCTCAACATTTATTACACAGTTTAGATAAGTATCAGTAGTTAAAGTTTTGACACCCATCGGTGTTGACACAATCAAATCAAATGGCAGTTTATACACATGCAATCCTAGGAGCTTAGCACAATCATATGCAATGAAGGAGTGACTAGCACCCAAATCATATAAGGCTTGCAACATACTACCTTTAAGAAGAATTTTACCTCAAACTAGCTCTAGGGACTTCTTTGCTTCTTCCTGAGTCAGGGCAAATACTCGGCCCTGATTCTATTATCTAGGCTTAACAAGTCGTAGTGCTGCTCGTTGGGGACAATTTACTACCAAATGGCCTAGTTTCTTGTAGGGATGGCAAATCATTTGGCTTGTATGAAGATTGCACTATCATCCTGGATGAGACTTGCTATACCGAGGGCACGTTTGTGACATTAGGGGTTTCTGATCATTATGGTTCCTAGACCAAAAGGGTTTTTTATTACCTCCTTTTTGTAGGAATCCCTATCCCTTACCCTTTTGTGAGGTATCCCCTTGACTAGGTCCACCTCTTTGGCTAGTACTCTTACTAGCCTGTACTCTCCTTAAATTTCCCTCTATTAGTCGATACACTTCCATAGCCTTATTAAAAACCTTTTGAATTGTCGGGCAACAAGTTTCTCTTCCATTTCAGGGTTCAATCCCCAAATTAGCATATCAGAGTTCCACTTCTCTTCATATTTGAGTTTTAAGTAGGAAGAGTAACAGGACAATCAAATAAACCGAGACGAGTATGCATCGAAAGTCTCATTATCACCTTGTTGAATTGCTAGAAATTATTTCTCTTTCTTAATTCTTACTGACCTTGGGAAATACTTTTCACAAAATTTTTCTTGAAACAACTCCCAGGTCAGTGAGGTATTTCGAGCAAGCAGTACCAGTGCTATGTTCCTCCACCAGTCATCAGCATCCCCTTCAAGTTTATAAATTGGCATTCTGGCCTTTATCTCTGAAGGGCATCTCAACACTTTAAAAATTTTCTTTAATTAGTTCACCCAATCTTCAGCAACTTGTGGGTTAAATTTTCCATTGAATGCCTCAGGCTGGTACTTAATGAATTTAGGCATCCAATGCTAGACATTATGCTCCTCACGTTCTTGAATAACGGGAATTCCAAGATTTACCTCATATGACTGTGATTGCTCGTTATTTAACCGTTGTTCCTCGTCTGAGTCTCCTTTAAGATGGTTCTCCTTAGGGTCACTTCTCTATGGGTTATTTCTGTCAGGGTTATTTCCTTCCGGATTGTTCCCTTCAAGATTGTTGCTTTTAAGATTATTCCCTTTGAGACTTTTAGGTTGTGCTCTATCAGCATTCCTCTTTTCTCTTGGTTCCCAAACTTCCTCTTGTAAATCTAGAATCATGGTTTGCTGCTGGGCCAGCATTCCAAGAATTTGTTACATAGGGTATGGCCTTGTATTATTCTTAGGTTCTAAATTTGGTAGTATATTTCCCCCTCTTCTGGGTCGTACCTTGGTTCCCTTTTCACTATTAAAAAGGAACACTATTTTAATACCACATCAGCACATATATATACATATGTACTTCTTAAGATTTTAAATACCAACACACAACAAATATACATCCATTATAGTAAACATTCACATTTGCATTAAGATGGCTTGGTATTTACATTAAAATAAGCCTGTCTTACAATAGAAACTAGTTATATGTACAATAAGTGGCTTAACATTTACAACAAAAGAAAGCCTATGCTATCTTACCAACCATACCATTATTGTTGTACCCTATTATCCTTTATGTATGTTAAACAATACACATAAAATCATATGCCCAATAAAAGGAAAAACTCAAAAGGACCCATAACTATGATCTCATTCTTTTTCTTGATCCAAGAAGTGAAGTCAGGAAGGTAGGCTAATGTAGTTTGAATCCAAACATCATCAATCATCATTTGCCCAGGCTCCTCCCTCTACTCATACAACTTTTGTACTGACTCCAAAAATGTTGTGTATTAGGTCCTGGGGGTAAAGAAATTATTAAAAGTTGTCATATACAGATCCTTAAGTTACTCCCATAATTCATTATCAGGGTATGGGTCAAATGCCAACTTCTCTACAGTAGCATATGATTCTACATCTGAGTCTAAGTGCTGCACACTGTCATTTGACTCTACATCTTCTATGTCAACCATAATAGCTTCATCCCTAGTAATAGAACTACAGAACAGTGGATACTTAATGCTTTTCCTGTGTGTACGCGCCATCCTCAGTCTACGCCCCCTCTATTAAGGATTACATAGACTCTACCTTCTGGTATTTTCTCCTATAGTGGAGGTTTATTAATCGATGGGAGTGAAGGTGGCCTACTCCTTTGTCTTCTTCTATCCAACATGTTTCTTAACTTAATAGAGACAAGAGCTGGAACACTCTTCTAGGTGGTCCTCCTTATCCTTCTTATTCCTGTTTTTCTATACACCACTATATCATAATCCATATTCTAATGATAACCAAATGGTGATGAAATATTCTATAAGGAAATGATCAAGTTAAATGGAGTACAATGTACTTAAGCCTTTAAAGAAACATTGCACAAAGTTACATTTACATATTCCTTATCATTGCCGCTGCACTCAAGTTTAAATCCATGAACTTGAGATCTACCAACAAACTCGAGTCTAGAAAGGAATACTCCAGTCCAGTTGGTATACAGCTGAGACTTAACAGATACTTGAATTATGCATATATCAGAAAGAATTACACTCGAGTTCATAAAAATGCACTCGAGTCCTAAAAGGCTTTGCTCTTGAGTCCGGAGAGTTTAGAAGTGAGAGTTTATTCCAGAAAGCTCTCAGATGTTGTGAGTAGATATTGCACTCGAGTTTAAGGATTAGTACTTGAGTTTTGTGAAAACACCACACTCGAGTTCTGTGAGTTTTGGGGAAAGAGCTTATACCCAAGAGTTTTACAACTGTGAAGAAAATTGATATACTTGAGTTCCTATATATAAACTTGAGTTCACAGCCTCTTGTACTTGAGTTCTAATTGTACACTCTCGCGAGTTCTTGCCCAAGACCACTAGATACATACGAAAATAATGTATGAAGTAGAGTTCATCAGCTGTCCAAAATCAAATAAACTTAAGAAATCAATTCAAATACCTATACATGCTATCCAATCCATGTTCTCCCACTGTTATCACTCCTAAACATTGTCCTATCAATCATGCTTCCTAACAAAGCTGCTAAATAATGGTTAAAATCTATTAACGTAAGCAGAGGACTCTAGCAAATACTTATTATTACCAAAATTAACACTCAGATACAAAAAATGTGATACCTCATTTCTTGTAGCCTTAGATGAGTACAAAAGAGTAGTGAAATCATTCATGAAACCCATATTAAAACCCAGAATAATAAATATAGTAAAACATTCATAAATTACATTTCCTATCTCAGGATTCAAACCTGGGATTAGAAAGGATTTTCAAGGGTAATAAAATTTTCTCAAACCATTTTCACAAAACCTTTACTATCTTATTAATCTCATTGACACTTAAATCTATTTTATCAGAGTTTGTGAGCGTGCCTCTACTTAGTTTTCATATTCCATACCTTAATTATGATTTGTTAGCGATCAGAATCGTAATATAACTAAACCATTCTTATTCATCTAGTAGCATTACCATTTTCGCCATCATAGCATGCCAAAGTTAAACGCCATTTAAGTATAAACTCATCCATTATATATATATATATATATATCTAAAATGCATATAATAGACAACCAACAAAAATAAGAGTCTTCAGCATTTAATCCTCTAGCTATTCACATTTACCTTCTTCTTGCCCCTTGAGCTTTCTCCCTATATTGAAGATAGGTGTTTGAAAAAAAAAGTGAGATTCCAAAGAATCTTAGTAGTAACATATTGCCAATCATACAAGTATAACATCACAAAGCGTGCTACACAAACATCATACAACAGAAGTATCACGATAGCATTCAGTGCATTACATGTAATTCATCAACAACTATAGTGCTAGGTATATTATAGGCCCCAAGGGATACCTGTGCAAAATAGGCCCCAGGCACCCACTCGTGTATTAATGAACATTATATTAGCCTGAGTGTCTATCCACGCAGAAAGGCCCCGGGCGACCACTTCACATGATCAAAATGTGGTAGATAATTCATATTGTGTTGACACAACATACAATGTATATTATAAACATATGAAAGATAAGTTACTACATGATTGCTTTCCATTAGCAATTTCCTCCCATTTGTTTGAGCTTGGGTAAGTCTTAAGCTCCAAATGACTATTGGGTCCTATAATTGGAATTTACAGATGAAAAGTTATTATTCCTTCCAATACTTGCATAATGCAATTAATCTAGTTGGTTGCCATTAAAATTAGCATACTAAGCTAAAAGCCAAGTCAAGATGGCCCAACTATCTCAAGTTGGTTATTTCCACACTTGATCACAAATCTACCAGTTTTTTTTGTTAACTTCCAAAATTCACCATTAATTTTAGAAAACTCCAAATTGAGTGGTTCTAAATTCTATGTATAGCTATTTTAGCATAATTTGACATAAAAATACTCAAATTTGGTCACCATAACCAAAATATTCCTAGAATTTCACCAAACATCACTGTTCCAAATTTATTTCCAGAAAACAAGGCAAATATTCAAAGATTCATATCTTCTAATGTACTTGTCCAAAAATTACAAACTACCTATTAAATTAAAGATCTATGTCTCTAATTTAATTCTAGAAAGTTTCACAACCTTTGGACAATATTTGTCTTATACAACTCCATGCACAAAAACACTACTCCAGATAGGGCATATTATCCATATGAACAAGTGTATTTCATATCTTTCCAAATTCATATGCAAGCATCCAAAAATCATGAACACTTTCTTACCTACACAATTTGGCCTCCTAAAGCCAATGGAACCATCAAAATTATAAAATTCCTACTCCTTCTCTACGTCACATATAGAGCAGTAAATTAAGATTCTTAGAAGTAGTTTGTTGTTTTCTCATTTTCTCTTCCTTAACCAATTCCTTTCTACTTCTAATCACATAATTAGCTATTTAAACACTTAAGTAGACATGTTTAGAAGTGATTTGAAAAGTAGGACCCCTTTAGGGTTCCATCAACCAATCTTCCTAAAACAAACAATTCCAAGCCAACAACAACAACTACAACAACAACAAAGGCAAGAGAAGCATGTTTGGAAGTTTATATCTTGATTCTTGTTACTTATCTCTCTAAAAATATCAGCCTCCTCTCTCTATTCTCTTGAAGTTTTTCTTGAAAACCATGAATTCAATGGTGAAGAAGAGATTAAGAGAGGTTTTAGAGGGATTAAGAAGCTTAAACATCAAGATTACAACTTTCTTACTTATGATTTGCAAGAACCCTAGCTTTGTGTGCTTTCTTTTCCTTCACCGTTCTCAAACTCTCTCTCTCCCCTTATTTGGTTAAGTTCAGGCATGAGAACACAGATTGAAAAAGATAAAGAGGTGATGATATAATGATTTAGTCAAATGGCTTTATATGTGGCAATTTCATTTGGTCCATGTTTTAACTTCTCTCTTAATATTGCAAACAAAATTTCATTTCCCTCCATGCTTCTTCATTCCACCAAATTTGCATGAGAAATGAGAAATAAGAGGAAATATGTTGCTTTGAATACCTAATGTCATCTTGCAAATTGTTGACTTTTGAATCTTTGACTTTTGACTCATTGACCTTCCTTAATAATAATTTTCCAAAATAGGCTTATTAGTTAACAAGTAGCCATTTTCCTCTTTTTAATTCCCATTTAATTGAAATTATTTGGAATATCAGGGAAAAATAATTATTTACTGCTTAATGGAAAAATTACTGTTTTTCCCTTACATTTTTAAGATTTATCAAAATCAATCATTTCTTACTTCATTCCTTTTGTTTGGCTGCATTTTTTACACTTGTATAAAGCCATTATTTATGTCACTCTATGCTCAAATTTTGGTTATAATATAAGGCTATTAAGTAGACATTAATTTCCTTTTCGTATCATTACTTAGCCGAGTCATGCGTAACTGATGATTAAAATATTTCCATAAGTTTATATGCCATAATTCACCATTTTATTCAATTAAATATCTCAAATATACATATAAGGAATATTGGTGAAAAAGTGGGGGATTATGTAATACCCTATTTTTCACCAGCATATTTATTTGTATATTCGGAATATATTTAGTGGAATAAAATGGTGAAAAATGATGTGGATGAATTTATGTGAATTTAGGGAAAACATTCCAATTGCCAGTTACACGTAAAATGGCCGAATAAGGAAATAACAAGGCAATTAATGTACCGATAAAGGCCTATTATGCTAACCAAAATTCAAGAAAATAAATAGCATGATTAATAGCCTCATTAAAGTATTAAAATGGGGTTAAGCTAAAGAAAGGGGCGGAAAATGATTTATTTCGGTAAATTATAAATGCAGGGGAAAAACAGTAATTTTGTCGAAAAGTAGAAAATAATTATTTTTCCTCAAATTCCCAGTAAATTAAGTTAAATGGGAATTAAAAAAAAAGAGCAACATGACTACTTGATCATTAATAAACCAATTTTGGTGAATTATGGTAAAAAATGGTCAAATAGTCAAAAGTCAATGACTTGGTCAATAAGTTACATGTTGGCACAATGAGATAAGTACAAATTCAGATTTCCCTTGCATTTCTCATGCGTATTTCGGCTGAAATGAGGGAGTATAAAGGAAATAGAATTAATGGGGGAATTATGGCATTTTGGATCAATGAGAGTATGACACATGGCATGATTAGTATAACCCTTAATTATATCATCATCCCATTCATCCATCAGCTTCATTTCATGCACGAACAGACCTAGAGAATGAGAGAGTGAGTTGAGAATGAGAGCTGAAGCGTGAGACACGAAGGAGAAGTTAGGGATTGTTGGAAATCAAGGTAAGAGGTTAGAACTTTGTGATTAAAGGCTTCTAAATCCTCTATGGTCTCCTCTCCTCATCTTCTTACCATCAAACTCCATGATAAGCAGCTGAATCTAGCGCATGAAGGGGAGAGAGAGAATCATCCAAGAGAGAGAAACTTGAAGAAATCAAGAGGTAACTTCCAAAACTTGTTCCTCTTGCTTGATTAAGGTTAATGAAGTTGTTTTGGGCTTGATTATGGTTTATTTGGTGTAAGATAACCTAAGAAAGTCTAAGAGAACATAATGTGTAAATGTCTCTAAATCAAGTCCAGTGAATATCTAATCACTTAATACGACGAGTATAAGTAGAAAGGAGGTGAATAGGCTAAAGAAAACGAGAATCCGACATAACTATTTTGGGAATTTAATTTCCCTTCATTGTTTTAGATATGGTAAATGAGTAGGAATTGGATTATCTTAATACTTCTATTGGACTCAGGAGGCGAAATTGTGTAGGGTCTATGTTGACCTCGAAGTGAGAAAAGGTTCAGAGAGTGAAATGACAAATTTACCCCTTATAAGCCTTAGTTGAGGGCTATCAACGCTTTTTTTCATCATTTGAGCTTGATTTTGGTCAATTTGAGGTTAAAAATGAGTTCTACACGCGAAATTGTGCATGAATGGCCGAAATCATGATTTTGAAAAAATAATGATAATAGGACCTAAGGGGTATTTTGGTAAGTTTGCACTATTAGGCTAAATTTACCAATGTTATGAGTTTGGAGGAATACATGGACGAGTAATAACTTATTTGTGGTGTTTGGAGATTTTAGGACTTGACAACCGGTCTAGCCTCAGTAATTGCCCAAGCTTGTATCAAGTGGGAAGTTGCATAGATAAGCAATCAGTAGTAACCGTCTTCATATGACATGGCATACACATGTGTTGCTTGATATCATCAAAATGTCAAACACATTTAGATTATGCGGAGTGATCACCTAGGGCCTATCTTTGCACGGGTTCCCCTGGAGGCCAAATAATTTATCTAGCGCTAGCGTGATATATGTTTTACATTAATTGCACTAAATGATATTATGATGATTTGATTGATGATTGGGTGTAAAGCATGCTTTGTGTGCTATCTTATATGTTGATTGTGTTACTACTAGGATTCCTGTGAATCTCATTCTTTTTCCTAAAACAAAATTCCAGTACAGGAAGGGAGCTCACAGGGTAAAGAAAAGGTGAATGACATGGAATCGAGGTCGAGCAGCTGAAGAGCTTAGTTTAGGTTGTCTAGTCTTTTATATGTATTCTAAGGACTTTTATGCGTTTTTGGGTTTGTATATGAAGTGGAGTATAAAGAGGATATAAGTATTGTAAAAGGAATTGTGTATGAATGTGTTTATATGTGAATATGTATATCCAGCAGAGGTAATGTATAAAGTTCAAGCATTTCGGAACTCTGATGTTTAGTATTCGGTGAGTATTAGCTAATTAGTACTCTATCATAGTGTTGAGGAATAAGGTATCACATATTACACCTTCCTTATCCATCTCTTTCCTATTACATCCTTATGAATTTGGCCCACCATTGGGTCTACATTTATTCCCAAATTCAAATCCCCAATTATAAAGGTAATTTCCTTTCACGCCTCAAACCTTAATTCTCTCTTATCGCATATTCGATTTCCTTTCTTTCTTTCCTCAGTTTCAGATCTAAACCTCCACCATCACCACTCTCTTTCTTTTATGGCCGACACAAAATTTTAGCCTCCACCATTATCCTTCTTCCACTGTCTAATCTCACCCTCACTACTAGACCTAACTTCAGCCCACATCCTCTCTTTCATCCTTTTCTATAAATCTCTAACTCACATCTCTCATATACCAGAGCCCCTGACAACATCATTTAACCTTTTTTTTTACTAAAAATGAGATCCACTAGCCCCACCTTCTACATCCCTACAACATCAATCAGCCTTCACTGTCTTCCCTATTCTTCTTGACAAAAACCCACACCTCTTCGCTACTGTTCAGCATTAGCGGTGTGGCATTACCACTTCGGTGACCTTTATCGCCACATCCTTTCCTGCTTGCCAATGATCTGTTTCCTCTCTTTGATGTGTACAATTCAACTATCAATCTCTATTCTCATCTTGTTGTAGTTAAAAGAAGGTTTTAGCTTGAGAACTAACTCTGGATTATCGCCACACCTCTGGATTATTGATTTTTGGTAGTTCAAAGAAGGTTTTAGCTTGAGAACTAACTCAATAAAGGAAGGGTGTTTGATGTTGATAAATGGTATACCTTAGGTTTGAATATATGATTTATGCATAGAAGTAACTTATCTATATTGTGAATCATTATCAAAATCTAAGTCTACTTAGTCACTTTCAGAATTTTTTTTTTAGAAATTCTTTGAATGGTTATATGATGGCACTAGGCTTAAATTGAGATGAAATGATTTTAGGATTCATAAATTGTTTTTCTTGCTCACTCTATATATACTGGTGATAAAGAGAACTTGATAACATTTTTTATTTCTGAAATCGTGGGTTGCTATAGAGACTTCAATTTTAAGTTGATAATAAAGTTCAAAAAATTTCATAATTGAATGTTTGACTATCTTAGGAATTGGAAAGGTTATATAATTTTAAACCTTGTGGTCGATCATGTTGGAAAATGTTTCAAAAGCACAAACAATTAAGTTGTAAATTCTTGTTATAAACTAAGGTAGGAAGTCTCTAATAAGGCTACCTATTAATCCCACTCCCAAGTTTCAAAACTTTAAGATGACATGTAAAATTTATGTTTAGACAAGTTCTCTTGATTACTTGCATATATTTAGTGGTGTAGGAATTTTTGCTCGGCTAGGTTATTGCAATTATTAAGATTCGACTTGAAATTAGAATGTGATTTGAGAATTAATGGCTCGCACTTACTCTGAGATAATTTATTTATACTTATTAATGAGTGCTTGCTTCAAATATCTTAAATGTATCATTTAGATGAATGTCACTTTTGTTAGCATGATTCTACATATGCTTTGCTAAAATAAAAACTTAAGCATGTGGTTAAGTTCTAGACCTTCGTTATTTCAAAGATAAACTAAGGCTTTTGAAGGACTTACTTGGCCATTTTTAAAGTATTTACATTTCAAAAGTTTCAGAATTTATGATTGCACTTTCATGATCTTTTAAGAGCAATCTTTTCATGCCCATAAGTATAGATACTAGCTATTGCTCATGATTGCTTGTACTAGATAGGTCTTGGATTAGCTATGTAAAATTTGTCTCAATTTTTAAATGGTTTCAAGCATGATTGGCTACATGCGCCTTACTTTGTACTTGACGCAAGTGAATATGCTATGAAATTCTTTGAATGATTTGATATTAATTTAAAGTTTTAAACTTCATAATGGTAGCTTTTTTTTTTGGCTGCATACTCAAGAATTCAGCACTAACTTTGCTTAAGCCAATTGCACCAACATGAGCCATCATTTTGTTAAACTGGTTTTTATAGCTAATCTAAGCTCATTTGTAGTATTAAGAGGCAGTGAGTACTAGGATTAAGCTAGGAATCCTAGAGGAGAGTTTTGGATTAGTTAGAATTCAAGTTTAGGGGTATCTTTCCTTTCTTTTAGGATAGTTTTAGTCAGGTTTGTTTCTTTTTATTTGATTTTATTATGTTGAGTCTCATTTTGTGTGTGTTTTATTTGTTTTTTTAAGACTATTATAGCACGAATAACTACTGCTTCTATATTTTGCTTAGATTCTGGTTAACCCTTTGACTAATCTGCTGCTGGCTTCTGTTTAGTAAGCATATTCTTGGTGCCTGGTTTGGATGTGTATAGAAATTTGGCCTGTAAATGTGAATTCTACTATAAGACACTTGATAGTTGATGTTTGATGCTGGCTACTAATAGCTAGTGCTCTTTGACACTATTATTATGAAGTGAATATGATTTTTCTAGCTACTGATAGCTAGCTTAAGTGGTTCATATAACTGTCTCTGTATGATAACTTGCATGATGTGATTGTTAATTTTCTAGCTATTGATGGCTAGTGATGACCTCATTTCCAAGTCTTAGTTAGGTCATTGAGGGCCTAATTTTTGTTAAATATTGAATAGTGTAAATGCTATGAATATGGTGTTGTAGAGGTGCTGGCTATTTTCTCTTCCATCCTTTTATTTGACAAGGAGGACATTGTCAATTTTAACTTTTAAGGTGAGAGTGGTTCAATTTTGAAATTTTCACTTCAATTTTAGAAAAACTTTGGAAAGAAAATGAGTGCACCGACAATTATTTTGAACAAATTTTGATGGAAAATTGTTGGAATGTCTAAGATTTCTTATACTTAAGTTTTTTGCTTGTGAAAAATTGTTGAAAATGAGCTATAAGTTTTGGTTATTTGTCAAATATTGTTTAAATGATCATATGATATAAATTACTACCCGATATGTTATGTTAGATAGGAAATTTTTATTAATGTCCATGGATGAGTGCATTGCAGTGATAAAACTTGTTGTTCAAGAGTTTTTAAGTAACTTATGCACTATTGGAGTTATATTTATTATAGATGTGCTTGTTGAAAGGCTTAGTGGAAAATTAGGTTATATACCTTTATTTCAAGTTTTTGATTTTAGAATCCTCTTTGGAATTCTTCAAAACTTTTTTTTTACTTCATAAGATTTGAAAAAAAATGATTAGAGCAGTTTATAAAATGCAGTTGAGCCTTTAAAACTTACCTAATTGATATGATTTCCCTTTTTGAACCCTTATTTTAAGCCTATTTGAAAAATCAATTAAAGATTGTTATTGAAAAAACCTAACACCTACCCACCTTAGCTAATGTGAAAAACCATTATTCCCTTGATTTTGAGATAGATGATAAGTGATTGGGTGGTGGAATGTGGTGATGTCATGCAAAGTTACAAAAAATTGGGAAATGGGTATAGAAAGTAAAAGAGTTCATAATGTATAAAACTCAAGCCAAAATATTAAAAAAAAAGAAAAAAGTGTAAAAAACAATATGCTTACAAAGAAGGCTTGATATGAAAAGATCAATTTGTTTCAAGTTTGGGGGAGTATGTTTCATGAGAAAAGAAAGAAAGCCCTTAAATAGCTATATGCTATCTTAAGGTATTTGATTAATTATCCTTTACCTTTTCTTTTAAAAACCTTAACCTCTGACCCTATTACAAGCTAAAAAAGTCGTTTTGATTTTTAAGTTAAATGGAATTGAATTAGAAGAAATGGGGAAGGAATTAGGGGATGATAAAATTATTTATTTGAATATTGGTATATGATTTGATGTGTTGCTTTGAACTTTAACTAATATGAAAGGAATAAGTGTTGATTCCATTCACACACTCAATTAAAAATTCTTAAAAAGCATGTTTTAATTCTATGAAGCTTTCATATTTGCATATTGTATTCATTTCTTGTTTAATATAATTATTTGAGCAGAGGATGAGGAAAATTAATTCATACATAAATGATGAGTAATTGATTCATTCAGTGAGGTTATACTTCATTGCTTGAGGACAAGAAAAAGCTTAAGTTTTGAGGTGTGTTAAGTCATAGAAATCGATAACATTCTAGCACATTTTTGTCTCTTTTCACTTACATTTAGGTATAAACTGTGCATATAAAGAGAATATAGAAGAAAATGTGATAGAGCAAAATAGAATTTTAAATCATGAGTTAAATGCATGTAATTAGGATTATTTGTTAAAGTGAAAGAGCTCATGAAGTCCTCCTCTTTATAGATGGAAGATGACAAGTCATGTAATACCCCGTTTTTTATTAATACATTTATGTGTACATTTGGAACATGATTAGTGGAATAACATGGTGAAAAACGATGTGAATAAGTTAATGTGAATTTGTTGAAAATATTCCAATTGCCAGTTACACGTAAATTGGCCGAATAAGAATATAAAGAGGCGATTAATTACAAGTAAAAGCCTAATATGGTAACAAAGATTCAAGAAATTAAATGACATGAATAATGACCTCATTTAAGTAATAAAATGGGGTTGACCCAAAGAAATCAGCGAAAAATGATTTATTTCGGTAAATCATTAAATGCTGGGGCAAAACAGTAATTTTGCCAAAAATGTAAAATAATTATTTTTCCCTCAAATTCCTAATAATTTGAGTTAAATGGGAATTAAAAAGAGCAAAATGACTACTTGATCATTAATAGACCAATTTTGGTGAATTATTATGAAAAATGGTCAAATAGTCAACAAGTCAATGACTTAATTAACAAGTTACAAGTTGGCATAATGGGATAATTGGAGATTTAGGTTTCCCTCTTATTCTCAAGTGATTTTTGGCTGGAATAAGTGAAGGAAAGGGAAATGGAATTAATCAAACATAAATGGCATTTTTAGACCAAAGATAGGATGCCATATGTCACATTTCATTAATGCCTTTAATTATATCATTCCTTTCTCATCTTCAGCTCCTCATTCTCCCACGAATTGAATCAGAAAGACTGAGAACGAGAGCTACAGGGTGAAGAGAAGGAGAAGCTAAGGATTGTTGGAAATCAAGGTAAGAAGCTTGTACCTTGTGATTTAAGGCACCAAATCCCTCCATAGCCTCTCCTCCTCACCTCTCTACCTTTGGAATCATTGAAGAACAGCTTAATCAAACGCTGGAAGGAGAGAGAGAGAAAACGTATAGGAAAGAGAAAGTTTAAGAAATCAAGAGGTAACTTTCCCAACTTTTTCCTTTGCTTAATTGTTGTTAGTGGAGTTGTTTTGGGCTTGATTATGATTTATTTGATATAAGATAAATCAAGAAAACTCAAGAGAACATAATATGGAAGTATCTCTAAATCATGTCCAATGAATGTCTAATCAATTAATATTACAAGGATAAGTAGAAAGAAGATGATTAGGTTAAAGAAAACGGGAATCCGACACAACTTTTTTGAAAATTTACTTTCCCTTCATTGTGTTGGATATGGTAAATGAGTGGGAATTGCATAATTTCAATGCTTCCATTTGGTTTAGGAGGCGAAATTGTGTAGGGTCTATGTTGACCCCGAAGTGATAAAAAGCTCAAAGAGTGAAATAACAAAATTGTCCCTTATAAGCCTTATTAGAGGGTTGTCAAGGGTATTTTTGTCATTTAGGATTGATTTTGGCCAATTCAAGGTTGGGAATAAATTATGCACACGAAAATGTGTAGGAATGACCTAAATCACGATTTTGAGAAAAATACCGATAATTAGAACCTAAGGGGTATTTTGGTAATTTGGCACCATTAGGCTAAATTTACCAATATTATGAGTTTGTAAAGATACATGGATGGGTGATAACTCATTTTTGATATTTGATGTTTTCAGGACTTCACAACCGATTTGGCCTCAGTAGTTCCCTGAGCTTGTATCAAGTAGAAAGTTACATAGGGAAGCAACCAGGTAGTAACCGTCTTCATATGACATGGCATGCATATGTGTTGCTTGATATCATCAAAATGTCATACATGTTTAGATTATGTGAAGTAATCACCTGGGGCCTATCTTTACATGGGTTGACACTTAATCTATAATATTCATATTGCATGAGTGGTGCCCAGGGCCTATCTTTATGTGGGTACCCCTCAGGGCCAAGTAACTTATCTAGCACTAGTAGGATTTGTGAATTGCATAAAAAGCATTAAATGATGATATGATGATTTGATTGATGATTGTGTATGAAGCATGCTTGTGTGCGTTATCTTATATGTTTAATTGTGTTACTACTAAGATTCCTGTAAATCTCATTCTTTTATCAAAACAAATCTCCAATACAAGGAGGAACCTCGCGGGGTAAAGAGAAGGTAAATGACGATGAGTTGAGGCTGAGCAGTGGGAGAGCTTAGTTTAGGTTGTCAAACTTCTGTTATGTATTTTAAGAATCTTATGAGTTTTGAGTTTGTATATGAAGTGGAGTAGAGAGAGGATATATGTGTTGGAAAATGAATTGTGCGTGTATACGAATATGTATAACCGGCAGAGGTATTGTATGAAGTTCTAGCATTTTGCAACTCTGATGACTCAAGTTCGGTGAGTATTAGCTAATTAGTACTCTACCGTAGTGTTAGGAAATGAGGTATCACATTTTTTGTATCAGAGCAATGGTTCTGGCAATAAGTTGGTAATTGATATAAATCCTCTATTTGGATTTAAGAGATTTGCACAATTCATTAGAGATGTGATGATTAAGAATATGGGTATGAGATATGGTGAAAGAGTGGAGGAGGTGTTAGAGTTGGTTTGGTAGTTATGAGGAAGATTGGGAAGATTTAGAAGTGGTTTCATATGGGAAAACGGCTAGCAAACTTGAGTTTAATAGGGAGAACTCAAGTGCGTAAGGTATTTTCCCACAAATGAAGTGTTTTGAGGTAGAAACTCACGAGAGTTCAAAAGTGAACTCGAGTATGAAGTGCCTGAGAACTCAAGTGCTAAGTGATGGACTTGAGTACATGTTGAATTTCGTTGAACATTGAGCTCTTGGGCAGAAACTTCCAAGCCAGAACTCACGTGACTCGAGTGTAGTGGAGGCTGAGAACTTAAGTGCGTACTTGAGAACTTGAGTTCATGTCTTCCATTCTCACCCTCAAGGTTCTATAGTAGAAACTCACATGGGTGAACTTGTGGGACTCGAGTGTGATCCTTGTTTCAGAATTCGAGTGCACGACTGTTGCTTCAAGTGTTGGAGGCTCTCGGGCATAAACTCGTTCCTCCGAACTCGCTAGACTCGAGTGTATTGTTTTATCAGAACTCGAGTGCTAATTCCCTGACTCGAGTGCAATACTTATTGCTAAAATATGAAGTTTTCTGGAATGAACTCTTACTCCAACACTCTTTAGACTCGAGTACATGATATCAGGGGAGGACCCAAATGAGCCTATGTGAACTCGAGTGTGATTGTAGAGTATTAGTTGGGCTTCAACGGTAGACCAACTGAAATCGAGTGTAAAGCTGTAGGACTCGAGTTACTGGCTAGAACTCGAGTTCATGCACCCCAAACTAGAGTATAGTAGTACTTTTTCAGTATGTTTGCATGAGCCATTGTGTGATGTTTTCTTTAGAAACTTTGACACATTGTGCCATGTTTAACACTTTTCTCAAATGCTTCTCATGCTCTTCTTTAGTCTTAGAGTATATCAAAATGTTATCGCTCTTCTTAACAGGATATGGATTCGCATATGGTGGAGTATAGGGGAGCCGGTATAACAAGAGTAAGACGAACAGCTCGTAAAAGTATACCAGTTCTTGTGGCGATCAAGAAAGGAGACGAGTCGACTAGTAAAAACCAGAGGAGCAAGTGACCTTCACTTCCTTCTATCAATCAAGTTCCTCCAGAAGAGC
Source organism: Albizia julibrissin (assembly GCA_037074505.1). NCBI lineage: Eukaryota > Viridiplantae > Streptophyta > Magnoliopsida > Fabales > Fabaceae > Albizia > Albizia julibrissin. The sequence goes on along the minus strand of CM073477.1, from coordinate 53,325,205 downwards.
AAATTCTAGAAGATAGAGTTGGTGTGATCCTTGATAGAGGAGGACGTGGAACAAGAATGGCGCGGACACGTAGAAAGAGTGTCAAGTGGCCACCATACTTTAGTCCTATTGCTATAGATGAAGCCACAGTGGTAGACAAAGATAATGTAGATCTAGAAGATAGTTTTCAACATCTAGACTTAGCTATAGAGTCAGATGCTCCAGTAGAGAAGTTGGCTTTTGATCTACATCCAAATGACGAGTTATAGGAGCAATTGAAAGATCTTTACGTTCACGGAATTCTTCACTCCCACGACCCAATATACAGCATTTCTGGAATTAGTAAAGGAGTTGTATGAGCAAAGAAAGGAGTTAGAGCTAATGATGGATGATGATATTTGGATCCGAACCATATTAGCCTATCTTCCTAATTTCACTTCTTAGATGAAGAAGAAGAATGAAATTGTACTTATGGGTCCTTTTGAGTTTTTACCGTTTATTGAGTATATACTTTTGTATGTAGTGTTTAATATGCATAAGGAGTAAAAGATAAAGGTATGCTCAGCAAGGTAGTATAGGCTTATTTTGATGTAAATGTTAAGCCACTTGTTGTACATATGACTCGTTATGTTGAAGAACATATTTCTTTTGATATAATACCTAGTTGCTTGAGTACATGTGATTAATGTATGTTGATATATGAAATTTGGGAAAGTTGTATGTACAAATAAATGTTGATATGACATTGAAATGGTGTTCCTTCTGATAGTGAAAAGGAACAATGGGATGAGGTAGACCAGCAAAGAATGTTCCTTAAAATCCTGAAACTGAAAATAATCTAGAGCCGAATCTTATGCAACAAGTCTTCACGATGTTGGCCCAACAACAGACTATGATCCAGGACTTGTGAGAAGAAGTCCGGGAGTTAAGGGAGAGACGAAACATAGATGAGGCACCCCCTGAAGGGAATAATCCGGAAGGCAATCAACCTGAAGGGAATTTCCAGAAGGGAATCCCCTTGAAGGAAACCATTCCAAGGAGAATACAGATGAGAAACAATCATCTAGTAATGAGCCATCGCAGTCACATGAAGCGAACATGGATGTTCCTGTTGTTTAAGAACCAGATGAGAATATAGTTCAGTACTGGATGCCAAAGTTTATCAAGTACCAGCCTGAGGCATTCCAGGGGAGATTTAACTTGTAAGCTGCAGAGAATTGGATCAATCATCTTGAGAAAATATTTGAGGTACTTGGATGCCCGACAGAGATGAAAACCAAGATGGCAGTTTACAAACTAGTAAGCGATGCTAATGATTGGTGGAAGAATACGGCGTTGTTGCTACGCGCTTGGAATATTCCTCTGACGTGGGAATTGTTTCAAGAGAAGTTTTATGAGAAGTATTTCCCAAAGTCGGTGAGGATTGAAAAAGAGAAAGAGTTTCTGGCAATCCATCAAGGTGATAACGAGACCTTTGACTCATATCTGTCTCAGTTTATCCAACTATCTCGCTACTCTGCTTATTTGAATCTTAAGAATGATGAGAAGTAGAGCTCAAATATGCTCATTGGAGGACTGAAACCTGAAATGGAACAGAAATTGGTTTCCCAGCAATTTAGAAAGTTCAATAAGGTTGTGGAAGCATGCAGACTTACGGAAGGGAATTTGAAAAAGGTACAAGTCAACAAGAGTATGAGCCAGAAAGGTGGATCCAGTCATGGAGAAACCTCATAAAAGCAAAGAGGACAAGGTTTTATATAAAGGAGAAGCAATAAAAGGCCCTTTTGGTCTAGAAATCATGGTAATAAGAGACCCTCAACGTCACAGATGTGTGCTCGGTGTGGTAAATTTCATCCGGGATGATAGTGCAATGTCCCTACAAGCCAAGTGATCTATTATGTCTGCCAGAAGTCAGGCCATTTGGTGATGAATTGTCCTCAATGAGTAGTACCACGACCTATCGAGCCTAGACAATAAATTCAGAGTCAAGTATTTATGTTGACTCGAGAAGAAGCAAAAGAATCCCCAGAGCTAGTTCAAGGTAAAGTTCTTCTTAATGGTAGTGTATTGCAAGTATTATATAATTCAGGTGCTAGTCATTCTTTTATTTCCTATGACTGTGTTAAGCACCTAGGAATGATGTGTATCGACTAATATTTGATTTTCTTGTATATACACCGATAGGTATTAAAACCTTGACTACTGATGTTTGCTTAAATTGTGTTATAAATGTCGAGGGACATGAGTTTACAGTGGATTTGATTTGTTTGCCACTCCAAAGACTCGAAGTTATATTAGGTTTTGACTGGCTTACAACAAATAATATATTGGTAGATTGTAGAAATAAGAGGATTATATATCCTACTCCACGAGAATCTAGCCACAGAGATGTCAACTGGATTTTTCTCTTATTGGCATAAGCTACAAAATGTCTGAGAAGAGGATGTTAGGGGTATGACGTATTCTTTTCCATGCAAGTGAATACCGAAATGGCGTTGAAAGACATTCCCATTGTAGAAGAGTTTCCTGAGGTTTTTCTAGATGACCTTAGTGGTATACTTCCATAAATAGAAGTGGAATTTGCGATCGAGATTATACCTGGAGCCGGATCTATATCTAAAGCCCCATACCGATGGCTCCAAATGAGATGGCTGAATTGAAGAAGAAAATTAAAGAGTTGCTTGAGAAAGGGTTTATATAACCCAGTGTGTCACCGTGGGGAGCACTGGTATTATTTGTTAAGAAGAAAGATGGAACTCTGCGGTTATGCATTGACTACAAAGAATTGAACAAGGTAACTGTCAAGAACATGTACCCACTTCCTCGGATTGATGACCTTCTAGATCAACTATCTGGAATGAGTATATTCTCGAAAATTGATCTAAGGTCAGGGTATCATCAGCTGCGAGTAAAGGCAGAGGACATACCGAAGATTGCATTCCAAACTCAGTTTAGACACTGAGCTTTTAGTGATGCCTTTTAGGGTGACCAATGCACCAGCAGTGTTTATAGACTACATAAACTGTATCTTTCATCAATACTTAGATCAGTTCATGGTAGTCTTCATCGATAACATTTTGATATACTCTAAGAGTAAAGAAGAGCATGAGAAGCATTTGAGAATAGTGTTTTGTATACTACGTGAGAAGCAACTCTATGCAAAGTTGAGCAAATGTGAGTTTTGGCTGTCAGAAGTTAAATTTCTGGGCATGTGATCTTGCAAAAAGAGGTTTCAGTAGATCCCAGTAAAGTGGAAACAATATTAGATTGGAAAAGGCCAAGGACTATTGTGAAGATACATAGTTTTTTTGGTATTGTAGGCTATTACCGAAGATTCATTCAAGATTTCTCCCGGATTGACTTGTTGTTGACCAAGCTCACACGGAAAGATCTGTTGTTTAAGTGGGATGAATGTTGTGAGAGATGCTTCAGGGAGCTGAAGGAGAGGTTAACATCTGTACCAGTATTGATTATCCCTGATCCTGAGGTGACTTATGTAGTCTATAGTAATGCTATCAAGTAGGGACTGGGATGTATCCTGATGCAACAGGGTATAGTGGTGGCTTATGCCTCTCGATAACTGAAGCCTCATGAGTTAAATTATCCCACACATGATCTGGACTGGAAGCAATTGTGTTTCCGTTGAAAATTTGGCGGCACTACCTATATGGAGTGACTGTTGAACTATACTACAACCACAAGAGTCTTAGATATCTATATGATCAGAAAGAGCACAACATGAGACAACGTTGGTGGATGGAGTTGCTGAAAGATTATAACCTGGAGATTAAATATCATCTAGGTAAAGCTAATGTCATTGCTGATGCTCTTAGTCATAAAACGGTGCTGATGGCAGCTATGATGATACAAGAGAGAAAATTGATAGAAGATTTCAGAGATCTAAATATGTCAAATCGGATCCTCTATACCGGCTATAGTATTAGTTGAGTGGAGAATGATTTCAAGACTGAAATTACAGAAGCTCAGATACATGATGAGCGAGCAAAATGAATCAAAAATATGATTGAACGAGGAGAGACTTGAGATTTGGATTTGTCGCCCAGTAGATTAATTTGGTATAAATAAATAACATATGTTCCACTGAGGGACGATTTAAGGAAGAAAGTTCTAGATGATGCATATAAGAGTTGCTATACTCTCCATCTAGGAATGGTAAGGATGTACCAAGATTTGAAAGTGGTATGCTGGTGGCCTGGAATGAAAAAGGATGTGACAGAATATGTGGCACGATGCCTTACCTGTCAGAAGGTGAAAATTGAGCACCAGAGACCGCTAGGATTACTTCAAAGTCCTAAAATTCTAGAGTGGAAATGGAAGAGCGTGACCATGGATCTGATAGTTGGATTACCCAAAATCCAGAATCATTATGCAATCTGGGTGATCGTTGATCATCTTACGAAGTCAACACACTTCATACCAATCAGGGCTAGCTATTCTCCTGATAAGCTGGCATAAATTTATGTGAAGGAGAGAGTGAGACTCCATGGGACGCTAAAAAGTATAATCTCTGCCAGATATCCTTGCTTTACATCAAAGTTCTGGAGATCTCTGCATGATGCTTTGGGCATTCGGTTGAATTTTAAAACATCCCATCATCTTTAAATGATATGACAATCAAAGAGAACCATATAGACGCTAGAAAATATGTTGAGAGCATGTGTAATGGATTTTAAAGGAAGTTGGGATCATTACCTTCCTCTTGCAAAGTTGGCTTACAACAAAAGCTATCATGTAAGTATTCAAATGGCTCCGTATAAAGCATTGTATGGGAGAAAGTGTCAATCCCATCTCTGCTGGACAGAGTTATCAGAGCGGAGGTTATATGGGCCGGATATAGTCGATCATACGACTGAGCATATCAGAATTATCAAGTAAAGATTGCTTGCATCCCAGAGTAGGCAGAAAACTTATGCTGACAAACAGAGAAGACTGTTTGAATTCCAGGTAGGTGATCATGTATTTCTGAAGATATCACCTGTGACTGGTGCCGGAAGAGAAATAAAGAGAAAGAAGCTGAGTCCTCCACTAGTACAAAATAGCATTTTTAGACCGCATTATTTAGACCGGTTATTGCGGATAAGGTCTAAAAGAAACACACGGTGGCAATTCCGTAATTAAAAGCACTTTTTTAGACCGGTTTTCTAAAAAACGGTCTAAAAAATCTTATTTAGACCGCTTATACAAAAAATCGGTCTCAAAAAAATATTAAGACCGGTTGTTTAAATAACCGGTCTTAAAAGTCAATAATTTAAGACCGGTTATTTAAACAACCGGTCTGAAAACAAATTATTAAAATGAATAAAAAATCACGATATGATTAAGACCGGTTGTCTAAATAACCGGTCTTAAAAGTCAATAATTTAAGACCAGTTTTTTAAATAACCAGTCTTAAAAACAAATTCTTAAAATGAATAAAAAAATCACTTTATTATTAAGACCGGTTATTTGAAAAACCGGTCTTAAAGATCAATAATTTAAGACCGGTTATTTGTATAACCGGTCTTAAAAGTAATTATTAAGACCGGTTATTTAAATAACCGTCTTAAAAGTCTAAAATTCAAACCTACCGCCGCGAAAGTTCATTTCTCATTTACGTTTCACTTCCCACTCTGTTTCCACCGCCGCGAACTGCTCACTTCCAACGCAGTAGGTGATATTCCGCCGTATTCTCCTGCCACCCTTCCAGTCGCCGCCGCCGCTTCCACCTTCTTTCCCATATTCTGTTGTCGGCGTTTGAAACTCCCTCCTTCTCCATTCGTACTTATCGTTGCTGCGAAGTAGTCACCGTGAGTACCATCGAAGAAGCCACTGCTGCCCCTCTCCTCCTGCGCCTCAAGCCATGGTCCAAGTTACGTCAAATAGGTAAAACTCTGTTAATATAATGGCTGCAATTTCTTTCATCGTTCGGGATATTAATAATGGCTGGATTCTAAAATTGTTCATGCGAAATCTGTGCTTTTTACTGAAGGCTAAAGGGCTAGCCCTTCTTGATGCTATTTCTTATGCCTCCATCAATCAATTGTAATTTGGCAGCAGTTTGGATTGCTAAAACTTTTTTGAATGGGTATTATCTGGATGATTGGGTTTGAAGACCTCCGATGTAGTTACCAAAGATTTTGGATTATGATAATAGTAATGTTGATGTTGAATCAGGCTGAGAGTATTAGCTTTTTGTATTTTTATTTTCCTGTAAGCTGTTTTTGTTTCATGGAGATTGTATTTCGTTGAATAAGACTTGTCTTGGACTTCCTTTTTCTTGGAATGGAAGTTAATTTGTTGGCAAAAAAAAACTGTTAAGGATCACCTGCTCTAGAACAACTTTTTTATCCACATTCCTTGCTTATCACCCTTAAATTCTTGGGATGTGACAACAATAACCTGAGACTCAGGACAGAAACAATTAAGGGTTGATTAGATACTTAGCTCACAAGCCCCACACTATGTTGAACCCCATAAGTGTTAGTTCTCAAATATGTTTTGATGATAACTAATCTTGATAAATAATGAATACTTTGTGATTCAAGTGAGTTAAGAAATTTTTTGAAAGTTTAAAGTATGTTTGAGACAAAAGAAATGAATTTAGAAAGAAACTTGAATCAGAAGATATTCATCCTTCAGTGATCTTAGATGATCACTCGAGTGATAGGAAATTCACTTGAGTGATTCCCCTTCACTTGCGTAATCTCAGCAAGTCACTTAATAACTCAACAATTTGTCTTAACAGTACAATGACGGATCCGGTGCATCCTACAGCTGAGGATTAGGTGCATCCTACAGCCGAGGATCAGGTGCCTCCTATAGCAGAGGATCAGGTGCACCGTACTGCTCAGCACAGCGAGCCTCAGAGTGTTAATCAGGGGCAGTCATCGGGTGAGCCGAGTCACCAGCCTAGAAGGAGGGGTAGGACGGCCATACAGTTGAGGGATATTTCCTTGAGTCGGTCTGCCGGGGAGAGGATACCGATCCAGTTCGATCAATACTGGAAACCGATCGGGCCGAATGCCAGTCGTTTTAGGAGTTTTGTCGGCCTCCTCGCATGGAATAAGCCTAGCATATTGATAGAGGAGTGGAGGAATGTCAACAAAAATGTGAAGCAGCATATTTGGGACACTATTCAGGTATAAAATTCCCTCAGTATGTTTCTTTTATCAAATTTGTTTCATTACTGTCACTGACTCCTTTCATTCATGAATAACAACTCACCTACGACGTTCCTCAGAGTGAGATCTTGTATCACAAGACTATGACATATTGTTGTGAGCGCTGGAGGAAGTTCAAGATGAGTCTGGCAAACAATTACGTGCATATAGAGGTGCCAGTTGGTAAGCCACGTCCTACTCCTTGCAGTAAGTACTCATACATCGATGAAGCAACATGGCAGGAGTTTTTTAGGCTTCGGACTACTTCAGAGGCTTTGGTGAGATAACTTATTTTGTACTTTATTTACTTATCTTTTGTCTTTACTGTTTGTAACCTTTTTTTCCCATTTCCTATTCGCAGGCAAGAAGGCAAAAGGCACAAGCGAGCGGCAGGAAGAATGATTGCCCTCACACAATGTCTCGTGGGGGATACGCAAAGGCCGAGAAAGACTTGTTGGCGGCCAAACAGAGGAGATTGGAAGAAGCATCTCAATCCGATCCTTCTGTTCTGCTATCTCCACCATCTCCGATACGGCGTGAAGAGTTGTGGTTGCATGCTCACCGGAAGAGTGGTGGATCCTATACAAGCGACCAGTCTCATATAGTCGGTGAAAAAATTGTAAGTATCGTTGTTCTTATTAACTGTTTAATAAACTTTTTTCATTACTCATTTGTGTTTTTTGTATATCTCACAGGAGGAACTTCAAAAAAAGAAAGCCGAGGGAACCTTCAAGTCCGAGGGGAGGAATGACATTCTCACGGTTGCTACTGGAAAACGTGAGCATCCAGGCCGCGTCAGGGGAGTTGGAGGAGGGGTGGGTATAAAGGATTACTTTGGATCCTCCTCACACAGTTCCTCCTCCAACGTGGTCACGAGAGACGAATTGGAGCGTATGTTGGCCACTGCGAGGGCGGAAGCAAGGGCTGAGGCAGAAGCATCATTTGATGCACTATTGGATGCTCGGTTGAGCAAGATGAAGGACGAGGTATATGCCATGTTGAGCACAAGACAAGACACCGCTCCTGTCCACGCACAATCGCTCAATCGCCATAAGCAGAGCACCAAAGGGAGTTGTTGCAATGTGGGACAGTCATCAGAGGGTCCTGGAAAGGACGATGCTGAGCCTTGTGATTTATATGTTGAGGATCCTCTGAGACGGTTAGTTACACGGGGGAGTGTGCACAACCTAGGATCAACTGTTCACCACCTCGAGATGACAGATGATCAGGTTAGGGTGTCAGTTGAGGAGGTTATTATCTCAGACGCACCTGTCCCTATCCCTTCTGAGGAGTTCAAGATTGTGGCCGATGTCTTGGTACTTTCATATCATGGCCGAAGAACCTTGTTTCTGTTGGAGCTACGGATTCCCGGATCAGAGCCCCAAGTCCAGCTCCCGTATCTCGTGAAGTTTCACAGCCTCCACCACTGAATGTGATGCAGCAAGTGATTCTGATGGCATTTGACACATCTTTCCCGACTAAACATTAGCCTATGGATTCAGTTGTTGGACCGTCAGGGGCGGCATGCTATCTTGAGAGGGATGATTTAATGTCCATGGTCGCTCCTAGACAAAATCTTACGATTGCGATTGTCCAGGTTTTTTTGATGTAAGTATCTTCTTCAATTTGAAGTAAATATCTTAAAAATTACGCTCTGTAACCTTAATTTGTGTGCTTCCATTTTTGTAGGTACATGAATCGTAGGTTGGTTTCCTCTAGGCAGAGCACTAAATTTGGATTCATGTGCCCAGCTCATGCCACGGAGAAAGGGACCACTGCTGCCATCAGACATAGATATTTATCACAGAGGCTCAGTGAAACAGAAACTGACTGTTTCTTGGTTCCTTATGTGCATGGGTAAGAAACATCAAATTTATATTCCGAAACATCACATATAATGCTTTATATTTGCTTAATATTCATCTCTTTTTTTCAGGGATCATTAGCAATTGGTTATTCTGTGTAAGGCTAGTTACACGGTGATCCTCCTCTGCTCCCTCCACTTCAAACCGGGGACTGACTTGAAGAAGACCATGAACTCGTAAGTTTTCTTGCTTTATTACGTTTTGTGTGCAGAATAAGTAATCTTTGTGATTTTGATCATACGGCTATGCGGACTTTCCTACACGCTAAGTGTGGTAGGCATGTTCGTGACTTAAAAGACCCTACATGGATCACGCCAAAGGTTAGTACATATTTGTTTTCTTTAAGATGCGTTTCATAAGCTATGCTTTTATGCTTGCTTTGATGATATCATGTTCTTTTTCAGACCCGTAGGCAACCACCAGGCTCCAACTTATGTGGTCTTTATATTTTGAGGCAGATTTACAATATTATCAGCCTAGACACGACTAAATTTACCGAGGAGGTAATAAATGTATATTTCAAATATTTTGTATTGCTTTATTATTTTTAAGTTAGTAAGTTAATGTTTTGTTTGGCTTCGGTGTTACACATACAGATATTTGATCTTGCTGATCCCTTTCCTAAAGAAGATATTGATTTCATCCGTAATTGTTGTGCTGAATTCATTTATGAGCTTTTACAAGATTAGTAAGTTTTTGAATCCGATTTATGTTGTTCTAATAATACTTATGGTTTTCATATATATCTAACTTGGTTTATATCTCTGTTTAGGACAAATACTTGGATATTGGCGATACTAGTTGGCTTTTGATTCAGGCAGGGATCACTATTGTCAATTTTCCTCCACTTAGCTTTTTTCATTTCTCTGTAAAGCTTACGAATTTTTTTCATATAATGAGAAATATTGTACTGTTTCTGAGAATTGAATAAGTTGATCATGTGTTATTGGTAGTCATTGGAATTGAATGTGTTTGTTTTCAATGATTTTTTTCATAATGTTCATTCTTTGATTGTTGAGAGTCGAGGATTGTGTATTGGTAGTTTCTGGAAATAAAAATGTTGTTGTCACTGCTTCTGATTGTCAATATATACATATATGCATGTGTATGTAATGTGACAGGGGGAATATTGTTGAATATGGCTTACTGGCCTGGGTAAGATTGAAACAAATAAAACGAAAAAAACAAAACAAAATTTTAAGACCGGTTCTCTTAATAACCGGTCTTAAATATATATTTAAGACCGGTTATTAAAAGAACCGGTCTTAAATTGTTATTTTTTTATGCTGAAATTTCCCTAATTGTTCCTTTAGTTAAACTTTAAGACCGGTTGTTGAAGAACCGGTCTTAAAAGTTCATATTTAAGACCGGTTTTTTAATCGGTCTAAAAAGTTTAATACATTTTAGACCGGCTGTATCAAGACCTGATCCAGAACCGGTCTAAAATATCATTTTTAACCGGTCTTAAAAGTGTTTTTTGTACCGGTGCTCGCTACATTGGGCCATTTAAGATATTGGTAAGAGTTGGGCCTGTAGCATACATGATTGCTCTACCCCTGAATCTGAGTAGATTACATGATGTGTTTCATGTTTCCCAATTGAAGAAGTATCAACTGGAACCTCAACATATTATTGATTTTGAAGATCTGGATATGCAAGATGATCTCACTTATGAGGTTGAGCCAGAACGAATCGTTGACAGGAAAGAAAGGCGGCTCAGACATTAAAGCATACCATTTGTGAAAGTAGTCTAGAAAGGATTATCACCAAGGGAGGTGACTTGAGAAGTAGAAGGAGATATGCAAAGACGTTACCCGTGATTTATGCCACAAGTGGATAGTAAATTTCGGGGATGAAATTTATTAAATGAGGGGAGAACTGTAATACCCATTTTTCACCAATACATTTATGTGTACATTTGGAATATGACTAGTGGAATAAAATGGTGACAAATGATGTGAATAAATTGATGTGAATTTGTGGAAAATATTTCAATCGCCGGTTACACATAAATTGGCCGAATAAGAATATAATGAGGCGATTAATGTACCAGTAAAGGCCTAATATGGTAACCAAGATTCAAGAAATTAAATGACATGAATAATGGCCTCATTTAAGTAATAAAATGGCATTGAGCCGAAGAAATGGGCGAAAAATGATTTATTTCAGTAAATCATTAAATGCAGAGGTAAAACGGTAATTTTGCCAAAAATGGAAAATTATTATTTTCACCTCAAATTCCCAATAATTTGAGTTAAATGGGAATTAAAAATAGAAAAATGACTACTTGATCATTAATAGACCAATTTTGGTGAATTATTGTGAGAAATGGTCAAATAGTCAAAAAGTCAATGACTTGATCAACAAGTTACAAGTTGGCATAATGGGATAATTGAAGATTTAGGTTTCCCTCTTATACCTATGTGATTTTTGGCTGGAATGAGTGAAGGAAAGGAAAATGTAATTAATGAAACATAAATGGCATTTTTGGACCAAAGATAGGATGTCACATGTCACTTTTCATTAATGCCTTTAATTATATCATTCCTTTCTCATCTTCTGATTCTCATTCCCACACGAATTGAATCAGAAAGGCTGAGAACGAGAGCTATAGCATGAAGAGAAGGAGAAGCTAGGGATCATTAGAAATTAAGGTAAGAAGCTTGTACATTGTAATTTAAGGTACCTAATCCCTCTATAGCCTCTCCTCCTCACCTCTCTACCTTTGGAATCATTGAAGAACAGCTGAATCAAACGCTAGAAGGAGAGAGAGAAAAAACATACAGGAGAGAGAAAGTTTAAGAAATCAAGAGGTAACTTTCTAAATTTGTTCCTCTTGCTTAATTGTTGTTAGTAGAGTTGTTTTGGGCTTGATTATGATTTATTTGATATAAGATAAATCAAGAAAACTCAAGAGAACATAATATGGAAGTATCTCTAAATCATGTCCAATGAATGTCTAATCAATTAATATTGTGAGGATAAGTAGAAAGAAGATGATTAGGTTAAAGAAAACGGGAATCCGACACAACTTTTCTGGGAATTTACTTTCCCTTCATTGTGTTGGATAAGATAAATGAGTGGGAATTGGACAATTTCAATGCTTCTATTGGGTTCAGGAGGCAAAATTATATAGGGTCTATGTTGACCTTGAAGTGAGAAAAGGCTCTGAGAGTGAAACGAAAAAATTGTCCCTTATAAGCCTTATTAGAGGGCTGTTAAGGGTATTTTCATCATTTGGTCTTGATTTTGGCCAATTCAAGGTTGGGAATGAATTCTACACGCGAAAATGTGTAGGAATGGCCTAAATCACGATTTTGGGAAAAATAATGATAATTAGGACCTAAGGGGTATTTTGGTAATTTTGCACTATTAGGTTAAATTTACCAATATTATGAGTTTGGAAAGATACATGGTGAGTGATAACTCATTTGTGATATTTGACGATTTCAGGACTTGACAACTGGTCTGGCCTCAGTAGTTGCCCGAGCTTGTATCAAGTGGCAAGTTTCATAGAGATGCAACCAGGTAGTAACCGTCTTCATATGACATGGCATGCATATGTGTTGCTTGATATCATCAAAATGTCATACATGTTTAGATTATGTGAAGTAATCACCCGGGGCCTATCTTTGCACGGGTTGACACTTAAGCTATAATATTCATATTGCACGAGCGGTGCCTAGGGCCTATCTTTGTGCGGGTACCCCTTAGGGCCAAGTAACTTGTCTAGCGCTAGCATGATTCATGAATTGTATAAAAAGCACTAAATGATGATATGATGATTTGATTGTGATTGTGATTGTGTGTGAAGCATGCTTGTATGTGTTATCTTATATGTTTGATTGCGTTACTACCGAGATTGTTGTGAATCTCATTCTTTTCTCAAAACAAATCTCCAGTACAGGGAGAAAACGCATGGGGCAAAGAGAAGGTAAATATGATGAGTCGAGGCCGAGCAGCAGGAGAGCTTAGTTTAGGTTGTCAAAATTATGTTATGTATTTTAAAAATCTTATGAGTTTTGAGTTTGTATATGAAGTGGAGTAGAGAGAGGATATATGTGTTGTAAGATGAATTGTGCATGTATGTGAATATGTATAACTGGCAGAGGTATTGTATGAAGTTCTAGCATTTCGCAACTTTGATGACTCAAGTTCGGTGAGTATTAGCTAATTAGTACTCTACCGTAGTGTTAGGAAATAAGGTATCACAAGTCATACAAGCTCTCAAAGGCGAAAGAAAGCTCATGGGCTAGGAGGAAGCTACTGTGTTGTTGCCTTCAGCCAACAATACTTTTGCTGAAACAAATAGAGATATAAACTCACTGTGCTATATGCTTTAGTCAATGACATGTGTGCTGAAGCGAACAAGAACTAAACTTACTGTGTCATATACTTCAGCATACAACAGTGTGCTAAAGACAATGACAAAAGTACAATTATGCATTTTACTTGCTGAAACTAATTTATAGGGTTTTTTATAGAAGGGTTGAGCTGAAAATCAGGGATTCTACATATCTTAGACGAATTGGGAGTAAGCAGACACCTTGGAGAAGAGCTTTTGGAGCTTGGGTAGTAGCTTCAAGAAAGATTTTGGAGTTTCTACTTGGGTTTTATCACATTTCTTTCCTTATTCTTGTTAGCTTTCTATGGATTCAATTTTATTGTATAGATTTTTCGTATCAAAGATTGTTAGTAGCTAAGCATTTTTCTTCTAGGAGTACTTTGAACCTCTATATGGATTGAGACTTTATTCTTCTCTCTTTTTTAGAATTTAATAGTATTTTGTGTTGATTTTATTCTTTGCTTAATGCCTCTAAGTGCTTGATCACCACTTAGTTGATTTGTTGAATGAGATGGTGTTTGAGAAAGATTATCTTGTTTAAAGAACTTAGATAAAGACATATTAGTCTTGAAATTCATGTTTGAATGGATAGTTTGTTGATAAGAAAGAGATTTACCTATTGACCTAGTATTATTATTATAAGATTGGGTCTTATTAACTACTTTCACTAACTTCTTGTAAGAGATTGAATGAGTTCCTTAAAATTATATGTTGGTTTTGACTTGAGAAAGCTTTCCCAATACTTGTAAATCTAAAACAATTACTTTATTTTTCATTAAAATTAGTCAAGAGGGAATTAATTGATCTCATGAAGTATAAAGGGGAAAAGTAATCCCAGAACCTTATTTCCTTGAAGTTAGAATCAACTTTTGCCTTGTTTAGTTTAATTTAGTATATTTTGAACCAAAATTATTCTTTCAAATTGAAATTCTTCAAATGACTTTGCCTAACCTAATTAAGAGCATAATTGTAGTAATTATCCTACTTTTGCCTTAGTCCTCATGGGAACGATCTTTACTTATCACTTTATTACTTGACACGATCCGTACACTTAAGTAGGGAACATGTTCCCTAAAGGAGGTGATCTATCCTACTCTCGCCGTCGTCCGCACATGATTCCTCTCACCATGCAAACAAGACCATTTCAGTATACTATTCTAAAAATGTTAGAAATGCTTTAAACTCTGATACCAAAATGTCAAACCTCATAACATTTTGATATTTGCAAAGTAATAAGCGCATAGTTTCATAGGCATACAGAAATAGCGGAAACATACTGACATTAAGTACTTGCTTACATTACAGGAAATCCCATGTAGAGATTGAAATATAGACATATGTATAAAGACTCAAAAGAAACAAAATTACACACTAAGATAACTAGCAGCAACTTCTGCTTGCACTAGGCCTTTATTCACTAGTAGCCACTGCTTTGCCCTTGGAGCCGCTACCTTCTATTGGAATGTTATTAATGTTGAAAAAGGGTGAGATTCGAGTGAATCTCAGTAGTGACATGCATTTTGAAATATAAAATGTAAAAATAAATATGCAATATACATGTTATGTAAGGTGATAAAATATTGTGTGCGCACAGTCCAAGGCTAAACAATTGTTTGTAACTCTGACTTAACTCTACACCACTGTTGGGTCCCAAACCATAACTAAGATAATATGTGTGTCCTAGGTACTATGCTCATATCACAAAAGATGGCAAATACAAAGCATACGAATAATCACATAATGTATGAAAGAAAGAGTTATTACTTGAATCCTTTTTCAATTCCTTTATTTGTCCAATAACTTGAATTCGGTTCAGGCTATTATCGATTCTTATAAATTAAAGTTAAATAGTAACTGGTTATTACTTGCATTAATACTACCTATAATCATAGTTTCAGCAATTTCTGTACAGTACAACATTGCATAGTATAGTTTCACAGGTTTTCAGAAAACTGATAAACTTTCAGTCAACTTTGAAAAATTATAATTAATTCTAGGAAATTCTAAATTGACTAGTTCCAAAGCCTATGTGAAGCTATTTAAATTTAGTTTTATAGAAAAATACTTGAGTCTAGCTTGTTCAACTACATTGTTCTCAAAAATTCACCAAACTACTACTATTCTATATTTCCTTCCAGAAACAGGACACAAATTCAAAAATTCATATCTTTTAATCTACTGGTCCAAAAATTATGATCTACCTATCAAATTAAAGTTCTGAAACGGTTCATAATATTTGGATTATTTTTGTCCCATGAATGAATTTCAAAAGAACACTGTCTCCATTGAAACAAATCAAATAATATTTTCTTTTAACTTTTAAAAATTCTAGATTTCCATAAAATTGTTCCAAAATCATGAACACCTACATTCCCATACAATTTTCCCTTCTAAATCCAATGGAATCATCAAAATTAAAAAATTCCAACTACTCTCCTATGCTTTACACTTAGCCAAAATATGCAAGAGTTTAGGGTTTAATGGATTTTCATGATTTCAATCCATAAATACCTTCATTTTTACTCCTAATCACATGTTTAATCACCCAAACACCTAATGAATGTGAATAGTAAAAATTTGGGCAACATATCATTCAGGGTTTCATCATCCCATTTTTTAAAAAACCATGAAAACGAAGCCAATAACCACAACAACATATTAATGAAGAGGATTAGGGTTCTTGAGCTTACCTCTTAAGTCTCTCAATTTCTCTCTCTATGCGCCATTTTCTTTCTCTCTCTTCCCTCTTAGAATTTTCTTGCTAAACATGATTTTCAAGATGGAGAAAAGACTAGAAGAGGTTCCCATGAAATTAGAAGGCAAGAACCCTTGAGTTCAAGCATCATTACCTTGATTTTGCTTCTTGAACCCTAGCTCTCCTTGCTTCTTTCATGTTCTTCAAACTTTCTTCTCTCTCTTTATTTCTTGTTGATTAACTGAATATGAAAGAAAAGAAGGGATAATGATTTTCCAAAATATCTCTCTTCTTGCTTTTGTTAATATTACTTAATGACAAATAAACAAGTGCTTCGTTTATTTGGCCATAATTCTTTCTTTCTTGAATTAATGTGAACCAAGTGAATTTATTCCCCTTCCTCTTTCCATTTTAACGTCAAAAGGATTGTTGAAGGGAGTCAAAAATTCTCTTGTGTTATCTTTAACCAAGTCTTATTACCATGTAATGGCTCTCTAATTACAACTTTGGTTTTTGACTTTTCAAACTTAATTTACTTGCCTCAAATTACTTCATCTTTTGCTTAATTGAGACCAAGTATTAATTTCCTTTCTTCTACGCCTTTTTAACCAAAAGTTATTCCAATTAAAGGGAAAAATAAATGACTTCTTGCTTTATTTGGAAATTTACCCTTTTTCCCTAAAAATTTTGTATTTTCGCACTTATGCTCAATTCTTCCAAAATTTTCATCAAACTTTGAAAATTCATATATTTATTTATAGATGTCTAATTTCTGTAATTTTAAAGATTATGTGACTTATATTAAGTCTATTTTGAATAAAAAATATAGCCTTTAGCCGACTAAAAACTCAGAATTCTAGAATCACCATTTGTTAGACGCTATTAGCTAACTTAAAAAATATATAACCAATGATGTATAGCTCCAAATGACTTATATGACCAATAAAATTAGTTAATAAGTATACTTTAATTCTAGAAAATATCATAGGCATTGGAAATCATTTGCTTACTTAAAAATTTCACACAACTAGACTATGCAGGAAAAAACACTGGCAGCAAATCTAGGTTTTACAATTTGTATGTTAAGCATAATTATGTTGTGTGTCACCATGAATTGCCTTGTTTTTTTATTTCCTTTGCTTTTTAATTCATCAATGATTCCATTGAATGTCTTAATTCCATACAAGGAATATTGGTGAATAAAAAGTTAGGTGTTATACTGGGATATTATATAATACCCCACTTTTTATTCACCAATATTCCTTATATATATTTGTTGACATTTAATAGTGTAAAATGATGAATTAATGAGTACAGGAAAAGACAAAAGAAGGTGATTAGTGTCACACAAATATAATTATGTTTGGAACACAAATTGTAAAAAACTAGATTTACTACCAGTGTGTTTTCCTGTATGGCATTCTTGTTATGTGACATTTTTATATAGTACAATGATGTCCAATGCTTATTTTCAAAATGAAAGTAGACTTACCAAGCTTCAATTTAATAGGTCAGATAAGTCATTTAGAGTTGTACACAAAGAGTTATAGATTTTTCAATTTAGCCAACTAAAACTGGCAAGTTTCTATGGTAGTGTCTAAAAATGGTAATTTTGGGAATTATAAACATCCAGTTGGCTAAAATCATATTTCTTTATTACAAATAGTCGTGATAAGGGTTACATAGCTTTTGAAACTACAGTAATTGGATGTCTATAAATAAAGATATGAATTTTCAAATATTGATGAAAATTTTGGCAGATTGAGTACAAAAGAGAAAATAGAAAAATGTAAAGGCAAGAGGGTTAATTGGCCACGAAGAAAGAAGCTAATTATTTTTCCCTTTATTAGTGGATATTTTCCACCAAAATATTAGAGGAAGATAAAATATTTATTTAGCCACAAATGATGTCATGTGGAAGGACTATTGGCCAAATATAAAAGATGAAGATAAAAGTCAAATTACACATGTTATTTACAGTTAAATATAATATTTCAATGAGGTGGAAATAGTGATATTTTAAGAGCTCTTATCCCTTTTCAAGAGCTCATTTTAGTCCAAACATAAGAGCAAGGAGAGAGAGAGAGGATTTTGAAGAACACAAGAACAAGAAAAAAGCATATGATTTTAAGAGGCAAAATCAAGGTAATCTATAAGTAATTTCTACTTGTTTTTGCCTTCTTCTTTATGATAACTCTCTCACATCTATTCCTTCTTAAAATACACATGTAGCAAGAAGCAAATCAAGAGAAAAGGATGAGGAATGGCCACGGTTATGTAAAGAAAAGAGAGAGAAGCAAAGGTAATCTAATAAACCTTGCTCCTCTTATTAGTTCTTAATTGTGTTGGTTGATTTGTGGCTTTGTGTTGGTTAATTTAGTGATTTGGGAAGCTCAAACCCTAAGGGGAGGTATTTCCCAAATTCATATTAATTTTGTAGGAAGTATGATTAAGTGGTTAAACATGTGATTACAAGAGAAAAGAAGGTGTTTTAAGAGATTAAACATGAAAACACAGTTTTCCAAATAATTCTGGAATTTTAGTCCCGGGGCATTTTCATCTTGTTAGAGCTGGAATTTTATGATTTTGATGATTCAATTAGATTTAAAAGGAAAAATTGTGTGGAAATATATGTGTTCATGATTTTTGGATAATTATGTATAAATATGGAAATTTTAAAAGTTAAGAAGAGGTGTTGTTTGATTGGTGTCCTAGAAACAACTTTGTTGTCAAGTTTTTTTTGTTAGGTAAACCAAGTCCAAATATTATGAAAATTTACAGGATCAAATTAGATAGGCATAGCTTTAATTTAATGGGTAGAACATATTTTTTACGACATGATTTTTCAAAATTGAGCCCTGTTTCTAAAAGAAAATCTACAATAGGGGAGGTTTGACGAATTTCTGAGAATTATGTGATAATAATGGTCAAACTTGAGTATTTTTCAATAAAAGTATACTTAAAGACCTTCACACAAGCTTTAGAATCAGTTAATTTAGAATTTTCTAAAATAAATTATAAATTTTCAAATTTGACTGAAAACTATCAGTTTCAAGAAAAAAATGTGAAATGCAATGTGTAGAATTGTACTTTGTAAAAAATGATTTAATTATATTAGATAACTAGAAGAATATGATTTAAAAGGTAGTAATAATGCATGTAATAACCAATTACTTATAAACTTTAATTGATAGGAATTGATATAGCTGGAGTCGGAACAAGAGTTTTGACCGATAGTATAAGGTAGTTTAGAGACATATATGCAAATTTAACTTCATCCCAAGTCTTTTCCAAACTATAAGGACCAACATTATAAACGGACTAAACTTAAAGGATCAAAACTCACTTTGAAACTTTAAAGACCAAAACTAAATTGAGGGTAAACTATAAGGACTAAAAGTTGTATTAACCCTTATTAAACTTATGAAACTTTAGTGACTGAGTCTCTATAAGGACTGAGTTGTAAACTCGGTGAAACTATAAGGAATAAATAATTAATTATCCAAATAAAAAGACAGAACAACTTTAAGGTGTCTTTATGTTTTTCATGGAATGTTCCTCTCATTAAAGCTCTTTATTCTCAAGAGGTGGCTAACAACATTCTTAGAACACCCATTTCAATTTGTAATGGTAAGGACAAGCTTCATCGAAAAGGTGATACCTCTAGTAAATATAGTGTTAAAAAAGGTTATGCTTTGTCTATTCAAAATAATATGTCCAGTATGGATAGTCCACTGAAACTTTAGGATTTTATTCAGAAGATCCAATTGCTTGCCTCATATAACAACTTCTATTTATTTGGATATTAGTACATTCAGTTATACCTATTGGAGAGGTCTTGAAGAAACATCATTTAAACGTACAGGTCAGCTATGTTTTTGGTTGTCATGCTGAAGAAACCATTGATCATCTCTTCTACACTTGCCCTTACATACAGGCTATCTAGTTTAGAGTACTTTCTCTTCACTCCACTAATATTTCAAGCAAAGGCTTTCATCTATGGCTGATTGAGACATTGCATCAATTATTTTTTTATGCAAATTTTTCAATGTTCAAGGGCATCATTATCTTACTTAATCTTTGATTGAACCATAATTTTATGTATGATTTTCATGATTAAATTGGGATTTTAATGGATTTTATGAGACATCATTACATGATTAAGCATTAATTTGAGTTAGAGACATTTGTTTTGAATTTATTATAATTAGAAGTGCTTAATCTTATGTCTTAAATTGTTATTTATTCATACAAATGTTCTCTTGGACTTTTCATGTTATATAGTGCTTAATCTTACATTATAGGTATTTTAGGAAGAAATTGTCAATTTCAGAGGGAATTATAGATAAGAACCCAAATTTGACCAGCTGTTTCATCCTCCTCCTAACACAACTGGACCCGACATATTGACATATTGCGCATGGTGGAGGTAGCTAGCATCTTCCGTTTATACTTTCAGTGAGCACTGATGAAAAGAGGAAGCAGGAATATTATTTTCGGCTAGCAATAGGACCCATTTAACGCAGCAACTAGCAGTGGGAGTGGTTGGTGAAAGGAAGTAATGATGATAAATTTCACTCTGTAATCCCCTCTTCCTCACCACCAGAGGCATCAGAAAAACATCTCCAGCCTTCTCTGTCTTCATAACTAGAGAGAGTTGTGTTAAGAGAGTGATGTTGAAGGAGAAGAAGGACCACAGAATAGGGAGTTAAAGATAGGAAGGAGACCAAGGAACCACTACCACTGTCTCTTCCATTACCATCACCATTCACTATCACCTTCCTTCTCTAGCCATTACCACCGAAAATCACAGAGGAGAACATTGCAGTAACTTCACCACCATATCACCATTGCAACTGCTAGCTTCTTTCCTCAGTTTTGATTTTCACTTCTGTCAGCAACATCACCTCTCTTTCTCTTTCAACGTTACCACCATCTTCATCGTCTTTCATCACCATTTCCTTCAAACTAACCATCAACCACCATCACCATTATACTACCACCATCATCTTAACTCCACCATCATCTTCTTCCACTCTCCCTTTAACGTCAAAACCTTCTTGTTTCACGTCAGAATCACTTTCATTTCCCCACCGAGTACAACCATTACACCACCTTTGGTCTTCACCATCATCATCTTCTCTCTCTTACACTTCATCACCATTTTCACCGTCATCTTCTTCACCAACAACTGTAACGACCTGCCTCATATATCCCTTATTACTGACCTTACTCAGAGTAGCAATGCGTAGTTCAGTGGGCACACAGGAATAACATGAATATACTGATAATATTAATACAATATTGCTTGATTATAATACAAAAGTTTCCCCACCAGGGGTTTACACAATATTTACAGACCTTCAAACAACAAGCAACAGTCCTCTTCATGCATACCTCTTTTCTGATCTCAGCACGTTTCCAATGCTCATCTGCCTGAATGGTTGTTTGGGAGGAGTGAGATTCGAGAGAATCTCAGTAGCAAACATTACCACTATGCATGCCAGATATATATGAATGCATGACATACTTGCCTACACTATTTCATGCCAACATAATGACATGCTGCATGCTCGATGTTATGACATACATATGGCCATTGCACAAATATAACAGAGCTTCAACCAATCATACATGTTCCATACAAATAGGCAAAGCAGTCACATAATCAATGCAAGACATACATATCACATACATGCAGAAAAGATAAGTTCACTACCTCTCGGACTTTATGTCCTTCTCTTCTTGTCCCTTGATCCGCCAACCATTGCTCCTTCTTTATCACTTCATGGCCCTAGGCAAGTGATAACATCATTAGAGCCATGAAAAGTGAATACCCAATAGCCCACATTAGCCCTATAGGCTTACTTTCACCCTTGGAGTTCATTCCAATCATATTTGGCCAATTTCTTACTCAAATTCGCATGGTACTCAATCTACCAGCATTTTTGATCAAACTTCGAAAAATCATAATTAATTCTATAGAACTCTAATTGAGGTGTTTCAAAGCTATATTTGAAGCCCTTTAAGTGTAGTTTTACATAAAAATACTCGATTTCAAACGCTGCCACCACACCATTCCCAGAATTATTCCAAACACCAACTGTTCCAGAAATTTCCAGGAAACAGGACCAAAATTCAACAATTCATATCTCATAGCATACTTGTCCAATTAACCATTATGACCTATCAAATTAAAGATCTATGTCTCTAATTTTAGACTGTAAAGTTTCATGGTCATTGGATAACATTTGATTACTCAAAAACTCGTCACCATAATACTACCTCCAGAAAACGGAATACACAGCATTTCCTCTTTAACTTCTAAAATTTCTAAATTCATGTACAAGTGTCCAAAATTCATGAACACTTGTATACCCACACAATTTTGCCTCCTAAATCCAATGGAAGCATTAAAATCATCAAATTCCAACTCCTCCTACACGAAAAATACAGGGCAGAAATAGAAAGAAATTGGATTCTCAGAAAGAGTTTGTTGTTTCTTCGATTTCTCTTGCCTAATCACTTCCTTACTACTCATAATCAAGTGATTAGCTATTTAAATACTCATTAGACATGATTTAGCCATTCAAAACACCAATTTAAATCAATATGAATAATATCCAACTTCCTCTATACTCATCCAAACGACAAACCAATCGGTTAAAAAGGAAGCTTACGCTTACCTCTACCCGTTTCCACAAACGGTTTAGAATTCCGGCAACACCCCGGCCGGTGAGACGGCGCCAACCACCTCCAAATGAAAATCCGAAACCGTAGAAATGAAGATCTCGATGAGTAGAGGAAGTTTCCTGAAGGATACTTTGAGAGAGGATGCCGTTTCGGTAGTGTTTCGGAGGAAATAACTTTATCTCTCATCCTCTTCCATTTTCGTCTCTCTTCTGGTTTTTCTGATTCTTCACGGAAAAATGGCGAAGAAGATGGTGGAGAATTGATTAAATGGGGTGTCAAATTGCCTTGCCACGTGTCACCCTCTTATTGGTCCAAATAATGAATTTTCGCACAAAATATCAAATTCTGCAGATTTTTCATTAACTTCGAAAATTCATATCTAATTGTACAAATGTCCAATTGGAGTGATTCCAAAGGCTATGCGACCCTTATTGAGTCTAGTTTTAAGGAAAAATATAACCTTTGGCCAATTGGAAGCTCAAACTTCCCAGAATTTAAATCTTTGAATGCTGTCCCAGAAAATAATTAATTTCGCTGGGCTAACTTCAAAAATTCATTTCTCTTTGTATACAACTCCAAATGACTTATATGACCTATCAAATTAAATCTTGATAAGTCTACTTTCATTCTGGAAAGTTTCATAATTTTTCACCATCATTTACCCATCAAAAGATGTCACACAATCACCACTGTCACACCAGGAATTTCACCAGTGGCAAAATTACTTTGTGTTCCACTTTACTATATTATGTGTGACTTCCAATAACTTCATTTTGTTATTCCCCGAGCTCTTTAGCTCACCAATATAATTCCTTTTAATATCCAATGATATAAAGAAATTTTGGAGAATTTAAACATACCTCATAGGGACATTTGCTAAACCAGGGTCTAGCAGTCCACTTAATCCAGGCTTAATCTTATGCCTCTAGTCCCAAAATTCGGGATATTACAGTTCTCCCCCCGTTTAATAAATTTCGTCCTCGAAATTTCATCATCAAATGGTACTATCTGTACCTCGGAGAACCATTTCTAGACATTTAGTCTATCTTTCTCCCATTCTAATTCTTCCATTTTGTACTCACTATGTAGTACTTTCATTCATTTTGTACCCAGTATGTATCACTCACACAGGACTCGTTAGTCCGACCTCACAGCGCTTGGTTTCTTAGGCCTCACTGCCCCTTCGGGACTATCCCAAATCATCTTGTATGCATACTAGGTTTTACGGCCCCTTCGGGATTCACCCATATCATACTGTATGCACATCAAGCCTTATGGCTTATTCAACTTCCAAGACGCTGGATATTCTGATTTTACAGCCTAGGGATTCACCCTCTATGCCATATGCATCTTAGGCTTATTGCATCTGCTACAATCTGGTACAACCTACATATTCTACCATCTTCATGGCGTATTTTGGACGTACTGGTCCATGTCACGGCGCTAGGTAACAACCACAGCACTTAGACATATAGGTCTTATGGCCCAAGGCACTGCCATATGCAAACTTACATCTTGGGTCTTATTGCCTCAAGCCTCTACTCGGCTTCATTTTCAATATATCTCACATTTTACCAGCCTAAGGATTTAATAACCCATTGGTTTTATGGCCTTAGGACATACCATCTATCATCCTTGCTGAATATAGCTCTCCCACTAGGCCCACTGCAGAGCTACCCTCATTGGGCGCCCCCTGCAGCCGCACGGGAGTCTGGCCTACACCCCCTGGCTCACCAGGTCTGAGTGCGGCAAGCTTATGGGATAATCACACCCATTATGCCCAAAAGGCAACCTCTTAAGCTATCAAGCACGTGACATTTGCCACTAAAATCGCGCTCGAAAAACACTGGTATCATTTTTATGTAACGGACTGCCCACTAGGCCTACTACAACGGCGCTCGGCTCACGCTGCAGTCGCACGGGACATCCGACCAACTTCCACCCCTCTACGAGGCTCAACATTTTATGTAACGGACTGCCCCACTAGGCCCACTACAACGGCGCTCGACTCACGTTGCAGTCGCACGGGACATCCGACCAACTTCTCATTTCAGGCTCCATCTCTTGCTACTCAAGCCATTCATACTCTTATGCAATGTTCACGAAGCATGCTAAACAAACCATCATCACAACAATAATCATATGAGCATTCGGCCCCAAGTGTTCACCCGCGCAATAGGCCCCGGGATTCCACTTGTGCATCACATGAGTTCCATGGCCCCGAGTGTCCACCCGCGTAATACGTCTACTCACGCAATAGGCCCCG
This sequence comes from Albizia julibrissin, assembly GCA_037074505.1. Lineage (NCBI taxonomy): Eukaryota > Viridiplantae > Streptophyta > Magnoliopsida > Fabales > Fabaceae > Albizia > Albizia julibrissin. The sequence continues at coordinate 53,300,202 of CM073477.1, read as the reverse complement.
GATGACTGCTCGTGCAAAATAGGAATCTCTATGGCCTGAGCGTCCACCCGTGCAATAGGCCCCGGGCGACTACCCCGCAAATTATGAATGCTCATCAGGTCTTACTGCCCAGGGGATCACCCCTATGCCAGAGGCATTACGGGATTTACCGCCTTGGGCCTCCGCCCGTCAGGTCTGACTGCCTAAGGACACGCTGGCCCAAAAGGTCTTACTACCTACCGTATATTCATAACACGAATACACCTGATGGTAAACACATACATGCAGAACCATTACATAGGATATGAGAGCAAGAGTAGCTTTCCTTAATCTCTGTCATCATTCGGCACTGGAGCACCCCATGACAATTTACTGGGTCACTCGACCCTTCTTCTCAAGGAAACTTATGCGATAGAAGACTCATTATAAGATACCACTATTGAGAGTTGACATCCCCGTAGCTCTACTTTACAGTTTCAACGTCACAGCGGCTTCACTCCACAGTTTGTCGTCACGGCGGCTACACACTATAGTTTGATGTCATGGTGGCTTCACACTACAGTACTGCACTCGGTGCTTCACGCAGGCGCCCATACACCTGGTCAGCCCCCTCGGTCAGAACCCTCTGTAGGTAGCCCTTTCCAATCAGATCTCCCCATAGGTAGCCCTTTCCGATTAGAACTCCCTGTAGGTAGCCCTTTCTGATCAGAATCCTCCATAAGTAGCTCTGTCCGGTTGGTCTCCTCTGAATAGAAGTATCATTATAACGTGATCTATACCTTATAAGGTCCTTCTTCTTTAGCAGTTATGTAATCTGCTATCTCATTTGAGGTCAATTCATTGGACTTTCAATATCAGTCCAGCTCCAGGCAATCATCACAAGTTTAAAGGAATATTCTATGATTAAGATCTTTCCCTATGGTAGATTAGTAACTAGCAACCTCCAAAAAACCTCATAAACATCTCTGTACTATATTCTAGTACCTCAAGCCACTCAGGTTATCTTAACTTCCTGAAGAATCAATTCAACTATGACATTTGATTCTCAGGTTATGGTTCAACTCTTAGAACCTCAACATCACATAAATCAAAAAATTCACTTTCCTCAATCATACCCAATAGGCACGCTAAGAATCAAAATCAATAGCGTCTATTCTAACCTCTACGGTTCTAGGTAACATCCTCAAACAATTACTGAAGGTCCATCATCATCTATAATGTTCACATGGTTTGGACTTCCTCTATGGAACAGAACCATAGTGTAACCTTATTCACATTCTGATCTAAGCACCATTTAAGCTTAGATTTGATTCAACCATATCCTCAACCTTCAGTATCATCAATTCAAATCCTCTAGGATAGGCATACGGCATAATCACCACTCATCATGCATCACCGTATAACATGCCTATATGACTTTAACCCCACGGGTTACCGAGGATCATTACTTAATATGGAGAAACCTCAAAACAATCACTATGCCTTGAGTTCTCGTGACCTTATTAGATGAACTTTTCTGGCAGTAATCTCTGCAACAGAAATGGTTCAGGTTAAGGATCAATACTTATTTCATCATCTCTATATCTATAATCATTCCTTAGGTCATCTAAGAACCTCTAATCAAAATTTCAAACCTTTAATCAAAAGATTTGAGATTTTCAAGGTACTTCCCAGGAGGTCACCCATCCCGAGATTTTCCTGGGTTGAGCACGCTTAACTTTTGTGTACTCTTGCAAATAGAAAGATACCGGCTTGAGCTGCTTTTGACTACCGGTACCCCATGGCTGCCCTTATCCAAACCATTATGCCTACCGCCTCCGGACATCAAAATACTATGCTTGAGCCGCATATTAGTATTAGTAGATGTACTTAGACACATACCCTATAATATGCTCCCAAAAGTCCATAAGGTTTTCTGTGATTTATCTGTCCGACTCTGGTCAGCCCATTATTGATCCTACTCTAGAATGAGGCTCACACTTTGACCTTATCCAACGGATCCAGGACAATCATATACCACCCACCGGGCTTAATTGTGAACTAGCTGAAGTAATCTACTTCACTGTTCTTGTCATGTTATAATCAAGCATATCAGTATTCTATCCTGTTGCCAGAACCGCTTGCTCTGATACCAACTGTAACGACCTGCCTCATATATCCCTTATTACTGACCTTACTCAGAGTAGCAATGCGTAGTTCAGTGGGGACACAGGAATAACATGAATATACTGATAATATTAATACAATATTGCTTGATTATAATACAAAAGTTTCCCCACCAGGGGTTTACACAATATTTACAGACCTTCAAACAACAAGCAACAGTCCTCTTCATGCATACCTCTTTTCTGATCTCAGCACGTTTCCAATGCTCATCTGCCTGAATGGTTGTTTGGGAGGAGTGAGATTCGAGAGAATCTCAGTAGCAAACATTACCACTATGCATGCCAGATATATATGAATGCATGACATGCTTGCCTACACTATTTCATGCCAACATAATGACATGCTGCATGCTCGATGTTATGACATACATATGGCCATTGCACAAATATAACAGAGCTTCAACCAATCATACATGTTCCATACAAATAGGCAAAGCAGTCACATAATCAATGCAAGACATACATATCACATACATGCAGAAAAGATAAGTTCACTACCTCTCGGACTTTATGTCCTTCTCTTCTTGTCCCTTGATCCGCCAACCATTGCTCCTTCTTTATCACTTCATGGCCCTAGGCAAGTGATAACATCATTAGAGCCATGAAAAGTGAATACCCAATAGCCCACATTAGCCCTATAGGCTTACTTTCACCCTTGGAGTTCATTCCAATCATATTTGGCCAATTTCTTACTCAAATTCGCATGGTACTCAATCTACCAGCATTTTTGATCAAACTTCGAAAAATCATAATTAATTCTATAGAACTCCAATTGAGGTGTTTCAAAGCTATATTTGAAGCCCTTTAAGTGTAGTTTTACATAAAAATACTCGATTTCAAACGCTGCCACCACACCATTCCCAGAATTATTCCAAACACCAACTGTTCCAGAAATTTCCAGGAAACAGGACCAAAATTCAACAATTCATATCTCATAGCATACTTGTCCAATTAACCATTATGACCTATCAAATTAAAGATCTATGTCTCTAATTTTAGACTGTAAAGTTTCATGGTCATTGGATAACATTTGATTACTCAAAAACTCGTCACCATAATACTACCTCCAGAAAACGGAATACACAGCATTTCCTCTTTAACTTCTAAAATTTCTAAATTCATGTACAAGTGTCCAAAATTCATGAACACTTGTATACCCACACAATTTTGCCTCCTAAATCCAATGGAAGCATTAAAATCATCAAATTCCAACTCCTCCTACACGAAAAATACAGGGCAGAAATAGAAAGAAATTGGATTCTCAGAAAGAGTTTGTTGTTTCTTCGATTTCTCTTGCCTAATCACTTCCTTACTACTCATAATCAAGTGATTAGCTATTTAAATACTCATTAGACATGATTTAGCCATTCAAAACACCAATTTAAATCAATATGAATAATATCCAACTTCCTCTATACTCATCCAAACGACAAACCAATCGGTTAAAAAGGAAGCTTACGCTTACCTCTACCCGTTTCCACAAACGGTTTAGAATTCCGGCAACACCCCGGCCGGTGAGACGGCGCCAACCACCTCCAAATGAAAATCCGAAACCGTAGAAATGAAGATCTCGATGAGTAGAGGAAGTTTCCTGAAGGATACTTTGAGAGAGGATGCCGTTTCGGTAGTGTTTCGGAGGAAATAACTTTATCTCTCATCCTCTTCCATTTTCGTCTCTCTTCTGGTTTTTCTGATTCTTCACGGAAAAATGGCGAAGAAGATGGTGGAGAATTGATTAAATGGGGTGTCAAATTGCCTTGCCACGTGTCACCCTCTTATTGGTCCAAATAATGAATTTTCGCACAAAATATCAAATTCTGCAGATTTTTCATTAACTTCGAAAATTCATATCTAATTGTACAAATGTCCAATTGGAGTGATTCCAAAGGCTATGCGACCCTTATTGAGTCTAGTTTTAAGAAAAAATATAACCTTTGGCCAATTGGAAGCTCAAACTTCCCAGAATTTAAATCTTTGAATGCTGTCCCAGAAAATAATTAATTTCGCTGGGCTAACTTCAAAAATTCATTTCTCTTTGTATACAACTCCAAATGACTTATATGACCTATCAAATTAAATCTTGATAAGTCTACTTTCATTCTGGAAAGTTTCATAATTTTTCACCATCATTTACCCATCAAAAGATGTCACACAATCACCACTGTCACACCAGGAATTTCACCAGTGGCAAAATTACTTTGTGTTCCACTTTACTATATTATGTGTGACTTCCAATAACTTCATTTTGTTATTCCCCGAGCTCTTTAGCTCACCAATATAATTCCTTTTAATATCCAATGATATAAAGAAATTTTGGAGAATTTAAACATACCTCATAGGGACATTTGCTAAACCAGGGTCTAGCAGTCCACTTAATCCAGGCTTAATCTTATGCCTCTAGTCCCAAAATTCGGGATATTACAACAACTACCACCGACATTCTTCTCCTTCTTATTCCACCGACGGAGACTTTCTGCAGTTTCCATAGCCTTCTCCATCTTCACCAACGTCCTCCGTCAACTTTCTTTCTGTCTTGCATTTTTCGGCCCCCATTTCCTGCAACAACTTGAACCAGAGGAGAGTTGAACAACCAACCTCCATCATTCCATATTGAAAAAGCACGGTGTGGAGATTTTGATGATAAAAAACCAGAGAAGAAGAGAAAAGAGAAAAGAGAAATCATGACGTTGGGAGAGCAGAGTTCCAGAATGCATGGCGTGAATAGTGTTTGTGTTGGATATTCAATGATTAATTTTGGCCAGCTATTTCCTGTGCTTGAATTCGGCAAATAAACAGGGGAGTTTTTAACTAAACTTTGTTTCTCATTTCCTTATTTTGTTTGAACTTAATTATTGTGGATTGAATTTTCCTATTTGAATTTTCTTATGATTTGAATTTGAGTGGTGTGTTTCTTTATAATATATTGTTGTAATTGATTTTTGTGGGAAGGTTTTATGAATTAAATTGGGTGATTAAATTTTGCTTGTTGGTTTATATATATATATATATCTTTTGCAAACTCCCAACCTATTCTAAATAGCACTTAGTTTTATTTAAGAGATCAAAATAAAAGACTCTGTGAGTGAGACGACTTGAGTATTGCATTATACTGCAATTCTTGGATTAAATATTTTGTATTTGACCTCAAGATGCAAAGACATGGTCAAATCAATGGCGCCGTTGCCGGGGAGTCATTTTGTTTGACTCCATGATAAACTAAGTGTTAATTGGGTGGGGTTGCTTGTGTGAGCTTCTTAATTTTACTTGTCTTTTATTATTATTATTATTTTGTTTTTGCAATTTTTTTTAGTGAACTTTTGAGTTTATTTATTTTTCTTCTTTTCATATCATTCTTTAATATTTTACATAAAAATTAAAAAAAAATCGCACATAGGTGTATTTAGACACTTAACGTTGCATTGCATTCTCACTTTATTTGTTAGTTAAGTCATTCTATGCACAAACATCTTGTATATCTTGCATCCTATTGCATTAAGTAGTTTGAAAATTATTTAGTGATTTTTTTCTTTAAAAAAATATAAAAAAAAATTAGCATTACTTTTATATACTTTGTGCTTGTCAATTCATAGTTACGTCATTTTGAATTTTTTTTATTTTTTTTATATAACTGTTGCATTTGGACATTTTATTGTCCATACACATCATACATAGTCACATACATTTGCATTTCCCCCTTTCCTTAAATTTGTATGCAAGACACTCCATTGCTTCCTTGATAGTTTTGCATGTCCGATCAAATTGAAAAGACATTTGATCATTCCTCTAATTTTGAAATTGTCATTGACTTGAGTGATTGTGTTTCTCAAGGTATCACTATGGGGGACAATGGAGATGGACAACCAGGGAGGAGAAATGGAGATGGACTACCAAGAAGAAGAGCGATAAGGGATGTTACAAGATCAGATGTCACTTATGATCCTTTCAATGCCGCATGCCCTAACCTTGAGGCTAATTTTGAGCTTAAGGGACCTTTGCTTGCTTCACTACCACGCTTCCATGGACTTGAGAAGGAAGATCCTTACAATCATCTCAATGCACTACATTTAGCTTGCTCAAATATGAAGCTTGTTGGTGCTCGCCTGGAAGATGTGCAACTAAAGGTATTTTATTTCACTTTGGAGGGGAAAGCAAAAGAATGGTATATGATGCTCTTCATTCATGGGCTAATCTTAAGAAAGCCTTTTTAGACAAGTACTTTCCCGACTCCAGAATTGATGAACTTAAGAAGTAGATTTACTCTATTAAACAAGACCCCTTGGAGTCTTTCTATGAGTATTGGAGTCACTTTCAGGAACTTTTGGCTAAGTATCCACACCATCAAATCAGTGATAAGCAATTGATTCAATACTTTCATGATGGCCTTTTACCTAATGAAAAAGGCATTTTGGATGCTTCAGCTGGGGGTTCTTTGGACGATTGCACTGCTGAGGAAGCATGGGCTCAAATTAGAACAAGGGCTTGAAATACTCAACAATACAATATAAGAGAGATCAGGGGCATTTGTGACATCGGATCTAACCAAAGGATGGTCTCACTTGAATCTAAAATGGATACAGTCACTTTACAACTTTCACTCATCACATATGAGCTTCAACACTTGAATATCCAACAAGCAACTCATTCCCCTACTTCACAAGCTCTTGTTGCACCTAGTTGTGATAATTGTGGTTCAGTGATGCACATCATAAGTCTATGCCCTAATCCTCATAAGGAAGTCAATGCCATGTATCAAGGAAGGCCTAATCAACAACAAAGATGGGACTCTAACACCACTACCTATAATGAAAGCATAAGACCTAATCCCAATTTTGGTTGGAGGAATCAAGAGGGTTCATCTTATCAAGTCCAACCATATGGATCAAACCATGGACAAATGGTGCCTCTTCAAGAGTCTAAGGGTAACGAGACAAATCAATTATTAAAGAGTATGGCCGACCGGTTTTCCAGCTTTGACTCTTCCATTGCCGCTATCCTACAGCAGCTACAAAGTGACAGTGCTCAAAAACTCATGCATACAAAAAAGTTGGAAGAGTTAGAATTAAAGAACAATGCTGTGCAATCCCATTTAACTCAACTCTCAAATTCCTTAAGTGATATGCAAGCTAAAACTAGTGGTTCTATTCCTTCAAACACTGTCATCAATCCTAAGTCCTTAAATGCTATTGAATTGAGAAGTAGCAAGAAGGTACACTTCCCAGGAGAGATTGACAATGAGGTAGACGAGGAAATAGAAGATGAAAGCCCACCTTTGAGCCCAATGAAGCTTCCAAACCCTGAGAGTTCTAAAGAGAATATTATTCTTGAAAAGAAGAAGAACAAAGCAGTTAATCAACCTCAAGTGGAACAACAACCACTTCTGAAAGAGGCTGAATCAAAAGAAAGAAGCACTCCTGACGAAGGCAAGACAAGCAAACAAGGCACCTTATCCAATAAAAAGGTAAAAATTTCTCAACTCCCTTTCCCTAGAGCTTACTTTCAAGGCAAGAAAATGCATGATGAACAAACTAAGAAAGAAATGTATGACTTGTTCAGTAAGTTGCATATCAATGTTCCTTTCTTCCAATTGGTCAAATCTATGCCTAGTTATTGCAAATTCTTAAAAGAACTTTGTACCAACAAGAGGAAGTTTAGGCCTAATGAAAGAGTTCAAGTTAGCTCTAATGTGTCTGCTCTATTCAAACCCCAACTTCCTGATAAATGCAAGGATCCCGGCTCATTTACTATACCTTATACCATAGGTAATGTAAATGTAGCTCAAGCCTTGTTAGATTTAGGTGCAGCCATTAATGTCATGCCTAGTTCTATTTTTAAGTCCCTTGGTGTCAAGGAACTTATAAGAACTAGTGTGTTTCTTCAACTAGCAGATAGGAGCATTAGGCAACCACAACGTATCATTGAAGATTTACTTGTTAAGGTCAAGGATTTGGTTTTCCCAGCTGACTTCTATGTGTTAGACATGTCTCAAGAGTCTAGTGAAACCACCCTTATCTTAGGGAGACCCTTCATGAGAACAGCTAGCACCTTGATAGACATGAGAGATGGATCGATCACCATGGAAGTGGGTAACCATAAGCTAAGATTCAACATGTATGAGGCCATGAAACACCCTTTTGAAGATTACTCTTTATTGGGTGTGAATTCAATTGAATTAGCACTCGATGACATGTTTAATGAATATGAGCTTAAATTGCACAATGATTGTGATATTAACTGTGGCATTGCATTAAATTCATGTGATGATAAATTATCTTCTCCTTCTTCTGTGGATAATTTTGATTTACATGGGAGTAAGATTTCCAACCTTAACTTATCAATGGTTGATTGTTGGTTATCTTCTCTTAGTGATTTCTCTCTTACTTCTCTTGATTCATGGGAACTGAATTCTTCCAATAATTCATGTTTTAGTGATGAGGCTTTTGAGGAAGGTATTGTTGTCAATATTTTAGGTCATAAACTAAGGGAAGAGGCTGAGTGTGAGGCAAGTAATCAAGTCACAGAAAATTTAAACTCAACAGAGATTTCCCTCACACCAATTAAGACATCCTCTTATATGACTCATTTTGGACCTGAACACAATATGGTTAAAGGGCCACTTCCTAACTCATCCATTAAGCCTCGAACAAAGATTACTCCTCATACCTTATGATTTTTGAATGAACTAATCCTTCCTTGTGAAGTAGGTATGAAGGAAGCTCCTTTCCCCAAGCCTGTTGCTGCTATAGGCCAATTGAATATTGGTTCAACACTTGGGAAGACCAATGCACAAGTGGTAGAATCTACAAAGCATACCACAAGTCATGCATCACTAGAGTCTACAAAGGGGAGTATTTCTACTACTATTGATCTTCTTAGACTAATTCCCTCTATTGTTCAACCCCCTGAATTAGAGCTTAAACCTCTTCCCTCTAATTTGAAATATGCTTTCCTTGCTGCTAAAGGGAAATTGCCTGTGATTATTTCAAATTCTTTGTCTGTGAATGAGGAAGAGAGATTGCTTGATGTTTTGAGTAGAAACCGAAAAGCTCTAGGTTGGACCTTAGCTGACATTCCAAGGATTAATCTAGCTATTTGTACCTATCAGATTCTTTTGCATGAGGAATCCAAACCCCTTAGACAGCCCCAAAGGTGACTCAACCCCCTGATTCTAGATGTGGTCAAGAAAGAAGTTACTAAGCTTTTGAGTGCGGGTATCATCTACCCAATTTCTGATAGTGAGTGGGTTAGTCCAGTACAGGTTGTACCTAAGAAGAGTGGGATTACTGTTATGAAGAATGAAAATAATGAGTTGATACCTACTAGGGTACAAAATGCTTGGCGAGTGTGCATAGACTATAGGAAATTGAATGAGGCCTCTAGGAAAGATCATTTTCCCTTACCTTTCATAGATCATATGCTTGAAAGGTTGGCAGGTAAGAGTCATTATTGTTTCCTAGATGGTTATTCAGGATATTTTCAAATTCCTTTAGCTCCTAAAGATCAAGAAAATACTACTTTTACTTGTCCATTTGGTACATATGCTTATAGAAGAATGCCGTTCAGATTCTGTAATGCACCAGGAACTTTCCAACGTTGCATGATGTCATTGTTCAGTGATTTTCTTGAAAATTGCATGGAGGTTTTTATGGATGATTTTACAGTGTATGGCAATTTATTTGATGCTTGTTTAGATAGTTTGGACAATGTTCTTACTAGATGCATCGAGAAAAACTTAGTTTTGAATTATGAGAAGTGCCATTTCATGGTTGATCATGGAATAGTACTTGGTCACTTGATATCTAGCAAGAACATTGAAGTTGATAAAGCTAAAATTGAGGTAATTTCCTCCTAGCCCTACCCCTCTAATGTTAAAACACTTTATTCTTTATTAGGGCATGTGGGTTTTTACAGGAGATTCATAAAAGATTTCAGCAAGATAGTTTTACCACTATCCAAACTATTACAAAAGGATGTTAATTTTATTTTTAATGATTCTTGTAAACAAGCATTTGATGAATTAAAATCACATTTGACTTCCCCTCCGATTCTTTGTGTACCTGATTGGACCTTGCCTTTTGAACTAGCATGTGATGCTTCCAATTCTGCTGTGGGGGTTATGCTAGGACAAAAGTGTAACAAGTTATCCCATGTGATTGCTTATGCATCCAAAACCTTGGATAGTGCACAAAGGAATTACACTACCACAGAAAATGAATTGTTTGCTGTGATATTCGCTTTAGAAAAGTTCAGACAATATTTAATAAATTCTAAAGTGGTTGTGTATACAGATCATGCTGCTGTGAAGTTTCTCTTCACTAAACCTCAATCAAAACCAAGGCTTATTAGGTGGATGTTATTGCTACAAGAGTTCGACAACAGCATTAAGGATAGACCTGGAGCTACGAACCTCGTAGCAGATCATTTGAGTAGACTACCAGATGGTACAAGGGGGGCTCAGAAACTTAAATGAGAAGCTGAACGTTATATTTGGGATGAAGCCTATTTATGGAGACTATGCAATGGTCAAGTTATCAGAAGGTGTATTCCAGAGACCAAATCCAATGACATACTCTCTGCTTGCCATTCAATGATTTGTGGTGGACACTTTAGTGCTAATAAGACCTCTAGGAAAGTGTTAGATACTTGGTTTTACTGGCCTACCCTGTTCAAGGATGCATACTTGTATTGTAAGGCATGTGATAAATGCCAACGAATTGGGGGGTTAGGAAAACGGCATGAAATGCCAGAACAACCTATGTTTTGTGAGATATTTGATGTTTGGGGTATAGACTTCATAGGACCTTTTCCACCTTCAGCTGGCTTTACTTATATCTTGTTAGCTGTAGACTACCTCTCTAGGTGGGTTGAAGCAATTCCCACTAGGAAAGATGATGCCCAAACGGTTTCCAAGTTTCTTAAGACTTACATCTTTTGCAGATTTGGAATACCAAGGGCTATAGTAATCGATAGAGGCACCCATTTTTGCAATAAGGTTATTGATAACCTACTTGTTAAGCTTGGGATAACTCACAAAACTTCCACCCCTTATCATCCACAAACAAATGGGCAAGCAGAAGTATCCAACCGAGAGATCAAACAGATTTTAGAAAAGATAATAAAGCCTTCAAGAAAGGATTGGAGCTTGAGGTTAGAGGAAGCACTATGGGCCTACAGAACTGCCTTTAAAACACCAATAGGAATGTCTCCTTATCGGCTTATCTATGGAAAAGCCTGTCATATTCCGGTAGAATTGGAGTATAAAACCTATTAGGCTGTGAAAATATACAATATGGATATGGACGAAGCAGGCTTGGAAAGAAAACTGCAGCAACAAGAACTTGAGGAAATGCGACTAGATGCTTATGAGAGCTCCCATATTTATAAAGAAAAGAAAAAATTGCTTCATGATAAGAAGATCTTGAGAAAGGATTTTAAAGTGGGTGATCGTGTGCTGCTGTATAGAGCTCAATTCAAGTTTTTAAGTGGGAAGCTTAAAGACAAATGGTATGGGCCTTTCACCGTCACCAAAGTACACCAATTTGGCATGGTAGAGCTACTTAATGAAATTACTGGCAAGGAGTTCAAAGTCAATGGACACCTCCTCAAGCTTTACTGTGACTCATCATTAAAGCCTACTTGAGGCCAGGTTACTTCTTCTCCTTTCACTATCTTTTTTCTTTCAGTATTCTTCCATCGGTTATTATATATGCTTTACTGATTACTTGAGATAAGTGTGGAGGAAGGGCATTCCAATAAGAAACGTACTGATAATAAAAATAAAAAAAATTAATGATAATAATAATAAAAAAAATTGTATCTCTAGTTTGTTTTGCATTTTTTCTCCCCACCACTGCCATACTTAATTACCATTGTTCCTTAAGTTTCAATTTGCTTTACACATTGAGGACAATGTGTTCATTAAGTGTGGGGGAGGGAAATACAATTTTGAATGGTTGTTTTTAATGAAAAACAAAGTGCCTTAAACTAGAATTTTTTTTTCAAACAAAAAAGGCGTGCTTTGATGCATGACCTAAGTGGTAAAAGGTCGCATTTTCCACTTGGGATATGTGATCTGCAGGAATTTTTTTGAGCTTTCATGTGATCTAGTATTTTGGAAACTTTTTAAACCGTGTTTTTTTTCAATTGAATAGTAAGAGAAATGAACCCACATTTTGCTTACTCCTTATTTTGAAAAAGAAACTACATGTATCATTTGTGCATTTAAGAATTGAGCATTATTATAATTAATTGCAATGTTTTGATTAATTTTTTTTTTAAGGTTAGCACTTGAAATAGTTCAGTATATGTATTGTGGTTAGTTTCTTTTACAATTTATTGCATTGGAAGGAGCATTAGAGAAAAACCTTGTTGGAAGATTATTTGGGCTTGAATTCTTTCCATGTGAGCATGCTTACTTTGTCTTTCACCTTCTAGAACTTGTTTCAACTCTTTTTCAAAACAACAATTGCATTAGTGTGATGAAAATGAAAGAGGCATTCAATTTTAAACCATTTCACTCAAACACAAACTTCTATTCATTCCCATTTCCTTACCCCTTCAAACCATTACTAGGTTTATGCATGTCATTTATTCATAATGTTCATAGTAATCTAAAGATTATTTGCCAAAAGAAAAGAGAATGAACAATGCATATAATGAAATGTCATGTATAAAAAAAAGAGTGTTAAAAAAAATTGAAAAAAAAATATAAAAAAACAAAAGAAATATGAAGAAGGTATTTGTTGTTGAATTTAAAAAATAAATAAATCAATAAATTTTTGGCAAAAGTTTTTTTTAGTTACTATGAACTTGTTCATTTATTGTGACTTGCATATCAACCATGTTTCTTTCATTTCACTTAGCCTTCATCCATAATCGCAAGCCTTTTAAGTCCTCTTGATTCATTACATTAATTGCTATTAATAGTGGAGAAATTAGAGCTGCTACAAGCTTATGGTAAGGTGTGGATTAAGTGAGCTAGAGTGAAATTATCCCAATGAGGTGAGATAAGTGAAACAATAATACCTTGAGAGTCTCTTATGCTTCATTCTAATATTTTGGATTGTAAAGTTAGCTAATTTCTTTGCATCGTTTGATTATGACTAGTGTTGGCCTATGGAATTCGATTAATTGATCCATTGCTTTCTAATTATGAAATTGCTCATCTTTTAAATGCATTGATGATTTGGACTTAAATTATTGTACTTAATTGCCTTTTGTTTAGGAGTACAATGTAATATCCCAAATTTTGGGACTAGAGGCATAAGATTAAGCCTGGATTAAGTGGACTGCTAGACCTTGGTTTAGCAAATGTCCCTATGAGGTATGTTTAAATTCCCCAAAATTCCTTTATATCTTTGGATATTAAAATGAATTATATTTGTGAGCTAAAGAGCTAGGGGAATAACAAAATAAAGTGATTAGAAGTCACACATAATATAGTAAAGTGGAACACAAAGTAATTTTGCCACCGGTGAAATTCCCGATGTGGCAGTGGTGATTGTGTAACATCTTTCGATAGGTAATAATGGTTAATTGGACAAGTATGCTATGAGATATGAATTATTAAAGATACGCCCTGTTTTCTGGAAAGAATCTGAAACAGTGATGTTGTGCGAAATTTTTCATAGGGCAAACCTTATTCAAAAATTCTAAAACTTTCCAGAGCTAAAGTAGAGACATAAAACTTTCCACACAATGGGTAGTTTGTAATTTTTGGACAAGTATATTGGGAGATATGCATTTTCTAATATCTGCCCTATTTTCTGAAAGAACATCTGAAACAGTTAGTGTTTGGAAACATTCTGGGAATGGTGTGGTAGTGGCATTTAAAATCGAGTATTTTTATGTAAAACTAAACATAAAGGGCTTCAAATAGAGCTTTGAACCACTTCAATTGGAGTTCTATAGAATTAATTATTATTTTTCAAAGTTTAGTAAAAAATGCTGGTAGATTGAGTACCATGCGAATTTGAGTAAGAAATTGGCCAAATATATTGGAATGAACTCCAAGGGTGAAAGTAAGCCTATAGGACTAATGTGAGCTATTGGGTATTCACTTTTCATGGCTCTAATGATGTTATCACTTGCCTAGGGCCATGAAGTGATAAAGAAAGAGCAATGGTTGGCGGATCAAGCGACAAGAAGAGAAGGACATAAAGTCCGAGAGGTAGTGAACTTACCTTTTCTGCATGTATGTGATATGTATGTCTTGCATTGATTATGTGATTGCTTTGCCTATTTTTGTGGAACATGTATGATTGGTTGAAGCTCTGTTATATTTGTTCAATGGCCATATGTATGTCATAACATCGAGCATGCAGCATGTCATTATGTTGGCATGAAATAGTGTAGGTAAGCATGTCATGCATTCATATATATCTGGCATGCATAGTGGTAATGTTTGCTACTGAGATTCTCTCGAATCTCACTCCTCCCAAATAACCATTCAGACAGGTGAGCATTGGAAACGTGCTGAGATCAGCAAAGAGGTATGCACGAAGAGGACTATTGCTGGTTGTTTGAAGGTCTGTAAATATTGTGTAAACCCCTGGTGGGGAAACTTTTGTATTATAATCAAGCAATATTGTATTAATATTATCAGTATATTCATGTTATTCATGTGTGCCCACTGAACTACGCATTGCTACTCTGAGTAAGGTCAGTAATAAGGGATATATGAGGCGTGTTGTTACATACAAAGGTCTAAGTGTGGGGGAATTGATTGAACCATAATTTTATGTATGATTTTCATGATTAAATTGGGATTTTAATGGATTTTATGAGACATCATTACATGATTAAGCATTAATTTGAGTTAGAGACAGTTGTTTTGAATTTATTATAATTAGAAGTGAAATGGTCTTAAATTGTTATTTATTCATACAAATGTTCTCTTGGACTTTTGATGCTATATAGTGCTTAATCTTGCATTATAGATATTTTAGGAAGAAATTGGCAATTTCAGAGGGAATTATAGATAAGAACCCAAATTTGACCAGCTGTTTCATCCTCCTGCTAACACAACTGGACCCGACATATTGACATATTGCGCATGGTGGAGGTAGCTAGCATCTTCCTTTTATACTTTCGGTGAGCACTGATGAAAAGAGGAAGTAGGAATATTATTTTCGGCTAGCAATAGGACCCATTTAACGCAGCAACTAGCAGTGGGAGTGGTTGGTGAAAGGAAGTAATGATGATAAATTTCACTATATAATCCCCTCTTCCTCACCACCAGAGGCATCAGAAAAAAATCTCCAGCCTTCTCTGTCTTCATAACTAGAGGGAGTTGTGTTAAGAGAGTGATGTTGAAGGAGAAGAAGGACCACAGAATAGGGAGTTAAAGATAGGAAGGAGACCAAGGAACCACTACCACTGTCTCTTCCATTACCATCACCATTCACTATCACCTTCCTTCTCTAGCCATTACCACCGAAAATCACAGAGGAGAACATTGCAGTAACTTCACCACCATATCACCATTGCAACTGCTAGCTTCTTTCCTCAGTTTTGATTTTCACTTCTGTCAGCAACATCACCTCTCTTTCTCTTTCAACGTTACCACCATCTTCATCGTCTTTCATCACCATTTCCTTCAAACTAACCATCAACCACCATCACCATTATACTACCACCATCATCTTAACTCCACCATCATCTTCTTCCACTCTCCCTTTAACGTCAAAACCTTCTTGTTTCACGTCAGAATCACTTTCATTTCCCCACCGAGTACAACCATTACACCACCTTTGGTCTTCACCATCATCATCTTCTCTCTCTTACACTTCATCACCATTTTCACCGTCATCTTCTTCACCAACAACTACCACCGACATTCTTCTTCTTCTTATTCCACCGACGGAGACTTTCTGTAGTTTCTGAAGCCTTCTTCATCTTCACCAACGTCCTCCGTCAACTTTCTTTCTGTCTTGCATTTTTCAACCCCCAACATTTTTGGCGTCTATTGCATACCTTCGGAACCATGCTTGGCCACGTTGAAAGAGTTTAGAATGCTGTCAAGATAATATTTTCATCCTCCTTCTAAGCTTTCCAGCAAGCACATGCCATTTCCGACAAAGCTTTGAATTTCCAGTGACATCTCTGGCCCCCATTTCCGGCGACAATTTGAACCAGAGGAGAGTTGAACAACCAACCTCCATCATTCCATATTGAAAAAGCACGGTGTGGAGATTTTGATGATAAAAAACCAGAGAAGAAGAGAAAAGAGAAATCATGACGTTGGGAGAGCAGAGTTCCAGAATGCATGGCGTGAATAGTGTTTATGTTGGATATTCAATGATTAATTTTGGCCAGCTATATCCTGTGCTTGAATTCGGCAAATAAACAGGGGAGTTTTTAACTGAACTTTGTTTCTCATTTCCTTATTTTGTTTGAACTTAATTATTGTGGATTGAATTTTCCTATTTGAATTTTCTTATGATTTGAATTTGAGTGGTGTGTTTCTTTATATATATATTGTTGTATTTGATTTTTGTTTGAAGGTTTTGTGAATTAAATTGGGTGATTAAATTTTGCTTGTTGGTTTATATATATATTTATCTTTTGCAAACTCCCAACCTATTCTAAATAGCACTTAGTTTTATTTAAGAGATCAAAATAAAAGACTCTGTGAGTGAGACGACTTGAGTATTGCATTATACTGCAATTCTTGGATTAAATATTCTATATTTGACACCAAGATGCAAAGACATGGTCAAATCAATCTTATATGGATAAATGTCAAACCCCTTAATATTTTGATATTCGCTATATAATAAATGCGTAGTTCAGATGGCATACAAAAATAGTGAAACTATACTGATAATAAGTACTTACTGATATTACAGAAAATCCTCATAAAGGTTGAAAAATATATACAGAGTACAAAAGAAATAAATTCCACAACTAAAGATAATCAGATGTAACTCCTGGCTAGGATCGGACCTTCAATCGCCAGTAATTACGGTTTTGCCCTTAGAGCCGCTGTCCTTTACTGGAATATTTTTAGATGTTGAAAAGGGTGAGATTCGAATGAATCTCAGTAGTAATGTACAATCAGTCATATAAAATGTGATAAATAAATATGCAATGCACCATGATATGTAACATGCTAACTCGTGTTGTATGCATACTGTCCAAGGCCAAACGATTGTTTGCAACCCCGGCTAAACTCGTGTCCATGGTCAAACGATATGTTTAGACCCTGGCTTATTCGCGTGTTGTGCCACAGGCACTGTCATGTTACAGAAAAATAAAATACACAACATATAAATAATCACATAGTGCATGAAAGAAGGAATTACTACCTGGGTCCTTTTTCAGTCCAACTGTTTATCCAAAACTTTTTCTTCGAATCGGGATTTTACCAGTTCCTATAAATTAAAATTAACAATTAATTGATTATTACTTGTATTACTACTATCTTTAATTATAATCTGTTGATTATCTCAGTTTCAGTGGCTTATACACTATATAATTTTGCATAGTGCAATTTTACTATTTTTCAACAAATTGGCAGATTTTTCAGTTAAATTTGAAAGATCATAACTAATTATAGAAAAATTGAAATTGACTGGATCCAAAGCCTACATGAAGATCTTGAAATATATTTTCATAGAAAAATATCAAAATCTACCCAGTTTTACCATATTACTCCCAACATTTCCCGAAATACCCCTATTCCAGATTAGTCTCCAAAAACATAGCATGACTTTGAAAATCTATATCTCCTAATATACTTGTCCAAAAATTATGTTCTACCCTTAAAATTAAAGCTATGAATGTCTACTTTAAAGCTGGAAAGGTTCGTAATTGTTTGTTAAGGTTTGTGTTTCCAAACGTTCGACACAAACAATCTATTTTCCAGAAACACAGTTTGAGAGTAACTGACTTCAAAAATTCATATCTCTTAGTATAATAATCCAATTAACACACAATATATATCAAATTAAAGCTAAGACTATGTATTTCAATTATGGAAATTTTCATGGCCATTGGGAAAGATTACATAATTCCAAAACACCACGAAATCAACTACTAGAATCTGGATGTCCACGGTTGCACCTGTTTCTAAACCTATCTTTAAAAAATCATAACTTCCTCTACAGATATCCAAATGATACATTATTCCACTAATTTTAAATCTTGTTATGTCTACTACCTCCCTGTAAAGGTTCGTAAATAATGGATGTGATTTGGTTAGTCATAAAGCCACACGAAACTGACTGACTCTGATAAACATCAGTTTTGATAGTCTAACTTCAAAAATTATTAACTTATTCGTTTTGACACCAAATTGAGCTCTTCTTGATTCTATTTCATACTACACATCCTAAAATTTCCATATCAAAAAGAACCAGATGAAAAATCCATCTGTAACCTCCGTTTAAGCTTCTGAAAGTTTCAATAGAAACTCTGTTTTCCGGTGACCAAAATAGAGTTGATAAAACTCACATGCAACCATGATTTTGGACTTCAATATCAAATATTTTGACTCTACATACTCCTAAACATGTTCCTTGGATTTTGGGACTTGTTTATAGAAGAAAAGGAATCGAAAATCTCATTCAAAACGGACACAAAATTGCTGATGTTTATGACAGAAGCTGTTCAGCGAATTTCATCACTTCCAGCAGTAAAACAACCCAGAAAACAGCCACAAATCCAATGGAAATCCAAGGTTAAAGTAGAAGAAACTTACCTAAACACGTTTATGATGTTGTGTGTGAGATTTGGAGCTTGTTCTTCCTTAGTTTCTCTCTTTGTTTTTCTGTTTTCTGTGTTTATGTTTATGTTTCTTCTCTTATGTTTCAGTTGCTGCATGAATGTTGAATGGAGAGGGAAGAGAGTATTATATTTATAGTGAGGTGTGCTTGTGTGCTGTATGTATGTGTTGGCCAAATGAAGAAGAGAAAAGAGTAGGTAAGTGTTATTGTCTTGAAGGTGTATGTGTAGGTATGTGTGTGGTACATGTGTGTGTTTGTTGTGATGGGACGGAGTCACAATGCATGGATGGGTTGTACGTGTGTGTGCTGTCAAGTGTGGGTGTGTGTTTTTATACACATATAGGTATATTTTTATCCTATTAATTACACACACTAGGTCCTAATTTTTTTTCCTTTGTCAAATTTAAGTTTCCTTAAATTTTGTAGGTTCCATAAATTGGCTTACTATCTATTTTTCATAAATTAATCCTTGCATTAAATTTTGGGATGTTACAATTCTCCCCCCGTAAAATTAATTTCGTCCTCGAAATTTGTTACATATATGAAGACATAAATTCTGGGTATCGTCTCTTCATGTCTTCTTCAGCTTCCCAAGTTGCTTCTCTGGGAGATAACCCCTTCCATACCACTTTGATGAATGGAATACTCCTATGTCTTAGTTGTTTCTCCTGTCGATCAATAATTCGGTCTGGTGTGACCTCATACATCAAATCATCTCGCATGTCAACCTCTTCATATTCAATCACATGTTCTGGATCAGGTTGATATTTCTTCAGCTGTGACACATGGAAGACATCATGTAGTCTACTCAAACTTGGGGGTAAAGCTATTTGATACGCTACTGGCCCAATCTTAGACAAGATCTCGAAAGGACCAATATACCTTGGGCTAAGCTTTTTCACCTTCAACGCCCTACCAATACCGGTAGTAGGCGAAACCTTCATAAATACATGGTCTCCAACTTGAAACTCAAGAGGTTTTCGCCTTTTGTCAGCATAGCTCTTCTGTCAACTTTATGCAGCTAGTAACCTCTTCTTAATCAACTTTATTTGCTCCGTTATTTGATCAACAATATGTGGCCCATACATCTACCTCTCAGATAACTCTGCCCAGCATAAGGGTGATTGGCACTTCCTTCCATACAACACTTCGTAGGGAGCCATTTGAATGCTCGAATGATAGCTGTTATTGTATGCGAATTCCGCCAAAGGAAGGAATTGGTCCCAACTACCTTTGAAATCAATCACGCATGCTCTGAGCATATCTTCTAATGTCTGAATTGTTCTCTCAGTTTGTCCGTCTGTCTGAGGATGATAAGTCGTACTGAATCGAAGCTTAGTACCCAAAGCCTCGAGTACCGCCTTCCAAAATTTGGAAGTGAACCGAGGATCTCTGTCAGATATGATGTTCTTTGGCGTACCATGTAAAAGTACTATCTCCTTGATATAAATGTCTGCAAGTTTATCGGGAGAGTAGTGAATGCTGATTGGGAGAAAATGAGTTGTCTTCATGAATCGATCTACAATAACCCAGATGGCATCATGGTTTCGGACTTTTGGTAATCCTGTCACGAAATCCATAGTGATGCTCTCCTATTTCCACTCAGGAATTATAGGGTTTTGCAGTAGCCCTGAAGGTCGTTGGTGCTCAGCTTTAACTTTCTGACATGTAAGGCAACGAGCAACAAACCTTGTCACATCCTTTTTCATGCCTGGCCACCAATATGTGGATTTCAAATTGTGGTACATCTTAGTTGCTCCTGGATGCAAAGTATATTTACTCATATGTGCTTCTTCCAGGATTTGTCTTTTCAACTCAAGTTGTGGTGGAACATATATTCGCATCTTGTATCTGACTAGCCCACTTGGTGACAAGTCATATTCCTGAGTTTCTCCCTTTGTAATCATGTCTCTAATAGACTGTGCGTGTTTATCTTGCATCTGAGCTTCTTCTATAACTATTCTTTAGATCATTCTCTGTTTGACTGACATTACTGTTGTTAATCATGATCTGGTTAGACAGATTAAGATCCCTAAAATCTTCAATCAGCCTTTGTTCGTGAATCATAAGGGCTGCTACCTGTATTGTTTTGCGGCTCAATGCATCTGCTACTACATTAGCCTTGCCTGGATGATACTTGACCTCCAGATTATAGTCTTTAAGTAACTCCATCTACCTGCGCTGCCGCATATTGAGCTCTTTCTGATCGTATAAATACTTTAAGCTCTTGTAGTCACAGTACAACTCTACAGTCACCCCATAGATATAGTGTCTCCATATTTTTAGTGCAAATACAATTGCCGCTAACTCAAGATCATGTGTAGGATATTTTTGTTCGTGAGGCTTCAGCTGACGAGATGCATATGGCACTACTCGGCCTTGTTGCATCAAAACACATCCCAATCCATGCCCACAGGCATCTGTACAGACAACAAAGGTCAACTGTGGATCTGGGATTGTTAGCACTGGTGCTGTTGTTAATTTCTGTTTCAGCTCTGTGAAGCTCTTCTCACAACTGTTGTCCCACACAAAAGGTTGAGTTTTTCGTGTTAACTTTGTCAATGGCAAAGCTATTCTGGAGAAATTTTGTATAAATCGCCTGTAATAACCTGCAAGACCCAGAAAACTACGTATCTCAAATACAGTTTCTGGCCTCTTCCAGTTCAGTACTGCTTCCACCTTGTTTGGATCCACTAAGACCCCTTGCTGTGAGACTACATGACCCAGAAATTTCACTTCTGAAAGCCAAAACTCACATTTGCTTAGCTTGGTATAGAGTTGCTTACTTCTCAACGTGTTTAGTACAACTCTTAAGTGGTGTTCATGTTCAAGTTTGCTTTGGGAGTATATCAGAATGTCATCAATAAAGACTACCACGAATTGGTCCAAGTGTGGACGAAAAATTCGATTCATGTAGTCCATGAATACTGTCAGTGCATTGGTCAGCCCAAATGGCATTACCAGAAACTCGTAATGACCATATCTATTCTGAAAGCAGTCTTCGACACATCATCTGCCTTCACTCTGAGTTGGTGATAGCCTGATCTTAGGTCAATCTTTGAGAACACACAAGCTCCCGATAGTTGATCAAGCAAGTCATCAATTCTAGGAAGCGGGTATTTATTTTTAACAGTCACCTTGCTTAACTCCATGTAATCAATACAGAGTCGTAGGCTTCCATCTTTCTTTTTCACGAAAAGTACTGGAGCTCCCTATGGCGAAACACTGGGTCTGATGAACCCTTTCTCTAGCAGTTCTTCAATCTGCTTTTTCAATTCTGCCATCTCACTTGGTGCCATTCTGTATAGGGCTTTGGATATCGGTTCTGCTCCAGGATTAGTGTCAATTGTAAACTCTACTTCCCTATCTGGGGGTAATCCACGGATATCCTCTGGAAACACATCTAAAAATTCATTTACAATAGGGATACTCTCTAACATTGTTCCAGCCTCTGATTGCATAGAGAAAAATACTATATATCCCTGACAACCTTTATGTAAACATTTCTCAGCCTCAGCTGTGGAGAGAAAGTTCAGGTTGATTTCCGTGTTGGGTTTAACTAGTGGATTAGGGTAAATGACCCTTTTCCTTCCACAGTCTAACAATACATTATTTGCAGTTAGCCAGTTGATTCTGAGAATCACTTCGAGTTGTTTCAGTGGTGAACAAATCAAGTCTACTGTAGACTCAAGCCCCTCAACATTTACTATACAATTTAAACAAACTTCTATGGTGACGAACCCGTTACCTATAGGCGTGGATACCGTCAAGTCATATGGTAACCTATACATGCTCAAGCCTAGTCGTATTACACAATCATATGCAATAAATGAATGACTAGCTACTGAATCGAACAATGCTTGTACTAGATTGCCATTAAGAGAAATTATACCTTTAATTAGCTCTGGTGATTTTCGGGCCTCTTCTTGTGTCAATGCAAAAACTCTACCCTGCATTTGCTACCTCGGCTCTCTAGGTTCGGGTCTCTGTCGACAATCCTTGGCACAATGCCCTGGCTTGTGGCAGTTATAGCAAATAACCTGTCCTGTTGGTGTTGACACTTGCTTTGCCTGGCTACAAGTCTGACCATAATGATAGGGCTTGCCACAGTGTCTGCACATTCTGTTCCCAGGGGGTCTTTGACTGTCTCGACTGTCAAACTGATTAGGTTTCTTATTACTGCCGCTTGAAGAACCACCCTGATATTGGCGCTTCTGAAAAGAATTTCCGCCACCAAAAGTATTTTTATTACTAGTACTCCTGTGGCTGTGTAACTCTAGCAGGTTGTGTTCAGTAATTCGACACTCCTCAACTGCCTTGTTAAATTGTTTGAAATGTTTGAAAACAAATTTTTCTTTTAACTCCGGCTTCAATCCACGTATCATCATATCCGAACTCAATCCTTCGTTATTACAGACTTTTGAGTAGGAAGAGTATCGGGATAGACGAGTAAATTTGGTCAGGTAGTCATCAAAACTTTCCTTATCACCCTGCTGAATAGCCAGGAACTCAGTTTCTTTGGCCAGTCTTACTGATCGAGGAAAATATTTCTCATTAAATTTCTCTTGAAACACTTCCCATGTCAGAGGAATGTTCCTTTCTCGCAGGATTGCTTCAATGCTTTCCCACCAGTGATCAGCTTCTCCCTCCAGCTTATAGATGGCTAGACGAGCTTTAATGTTGTCAGGGCACTCCAAGATTCTAAAGATTTTCTCCAAACGGAATAGCCAGTTCTCTGCATCTTCACGATCAAACTTTCCTGTGAAAACAGTCAATTGATGTTGGTTCAATCGGGTTACCCAGGTCTGCATACTCTCAACTTCAACAATCGGAGCTTCGGGCACTACTGGCTTAGGCTCAGGAGGCTGTAGATGACCTCCGTCCTGTCCATCAGGATTATAATTATGGGCTTCTTCATCGGCATTTCACTTTTGTTGTCTTTCTCTCACTTCATTTCGAAGTTCGTTTAAAGCATTTTGTTGCTCCAGCATCATCTCCATCAGTTGTTGTATTGGATTGGGTCTAGTGTTTGGTTCTTCATTAATATTCCCGTGTCTCCCTCTGCCCCAGCCTCTGGCGCGACCTCTACCTCGACCTCTACCGCCGACTCTACCGCCTCTTATTATAGTCATCTTTATGACTCACTATATCAAAAATGAGGAAGAGGTAAATTTCACATACTTATATCAGTATACTATTCTGATATTTCCAGAACCGCATAGCTCTGATACCAAAATTGTCAAACCCCTTAATATTCTGATATTCGCTATATAATAAATGCGTAGTTCAGATGTCATACAGAAATAGTGAAACTATACTGATAATAAGTACTTACTGATATTACAGAAAATCCTCATATAGGTTGAAAAATATATACAGGGTACAAAAGAAATAAATTCCACAACTAAAGATAATCAGATGTAACTCCTGGCTAGGACCGAACCTTCAATCGCCAGTAATTACGGTTTTACCCTTAGAGCCGCTGTCCTTTGCTGGAATATTTTTAGATGTTGAAAAGGGTGAGATTCGAATGAATCTCAGTAGTAATGTACAATCAGTCATATAAAATGCGATAAATAAATATGCAATGCACCATGATATGTAAAATGCTAACTCGTGTTGTATGCATACTGTCCAAGGCTAAACGATTGTTTGCAACCCCAGCTAAACTCGTGTCCATGGTCAAACGATATGTTTAGACCCTGGCTTATTCGCGTGTTGTGCCACAGGCACTGTCATGTTACAGAAAAATAAAATACACAACATATAAATAATCATATAGTGCATGAAAGAAGGAATTACTACCTGGGTCCTTTTTCAGTCCAACTGTTTATCCAAAACTTTTTCTTCAGCTCGGGTTTTTACCAGTTCCTATAAATTAAAATTAACAAGTAATTGGTTATTACTTGTATTACTACTATCTTTAATCATAATCTGCTGATTATCTCAGTTTCAGTGGCTTATACACTATATAATTTTGCATAGTGCAATTTTACTATTCTTCAACAAATTGGCAGATTTTTCAGTTAAATTTGAAACATCATAACTAATTCTAGAAAACTCGAAATTGACTGAGTCTAAAGCCTACATGAAGCTCTTGACATATATTTTCATAGAAAAATATCAATATATACCCAGTTTTACCATATTACTCCCAGAATTTCCCGAAATACCCCTATTCCAGATTAGTCTCCAGAAACATAGTATGACTTTGAAAATCTATATCTCCTAATATACTTGTCCAAAAATTATGTTCTAACCTTAAAATTAAAGCTATGAATGTCTACTTTAAAGCTGGAAAGTTTCATAATTGTTTGTTAAGGTTTGTATTTCCAAACGTTCGACACAAACAATCTGTTTTCCAGAAACACAGTTTGAGAGTAACTGACTTCAAAAATTCATATCTCTTAGTATACTAATCCAATTAACACAAAATATATATCAAATTAAATCTAAGACTATGTACTTCAATTCTGGAAATTTTCATGGCCATTGGGAAAGATTACATAATTCAAAAACACCACAAAATAAACTACTAGAATCTGGATGTCCAGGATTGCACCTGTTTCTAAACCCATCTTTCAAAAATCATAACTTTCTCTACAGATATCCAAATGATACATTATACCACTACTTTTAAATCTTGTTATTTCTACTACCTTCCTGTAACGTTTTGTAAATAATGGATGTGATTTGGTTAGTCATAAAGCCACACGAAACTGACTGACTCTGATAAATGTCAGTTTTGACAGTCTAACTTCAAAAATTATTAACTTATTTGTTTTGACACCAAATTGAGCTCTTCTTGATTCTATTTCATACTACACATCCTACAATTTCCATATAAAAAAGAACTAGATGAAAAATCCATCTGTAGCCTCCGTTTGAGGTTCTAAAAGTTTCCGATAGAAACTCTGTTTTCCGGCGACCAAAACAGAGTTGATAAAACTCACATGCAACCATGATTTTGGACTTCAATATCAAATATTTTGACTCTACATACTCCTAAACATGTTCCTTGGATTTTGAGACTTGTTTATAGAAGAAAAGGAATCGAAAATCTCATTTAAAACGGACACAAAATTGCTGATGTTTATGACAGAAGCTGTTCAGCGAATTTCATCACTTCCAGCAGTAAAACAACCCAGAAAACAGCCACAAATCCAATGGAAATCCAAGGTTAAAGTAGAAGAAACTTACCTAAACACGTTTATGATGTTGTGTGTGAGATTTGGAGCTTGTTCTTCCTTAGTTTCTCTCTTTGTTTTTCTGTTTTCTGTGTTTATGTTTCTGTTTCTTCTCTTATGTTTCAATTGCTGCATGAATGTTGAATGGAGAGGGAAGAGAGTATTATATTTACAGTGAGGTGTGCTTGTGTGCTGTATGTATGTGTTGGCCAAATGAAGAAGAGAAAAGAGTAGGTAAGTGTTATTGTCTTGAAGGTGTATGTGTAGGTATGTGTGTGGTACATGTGTGTGTTTGTTGTGATGGGACGGAGTCACAATGCATGGATGGGTTGTACGTGTGTGTGCTGTCAATCAATAATTCGGTCTGGTGTTGGCCAAATGAAAGAAGAGAAAAGAGTAGGTAAGTGTTATTGTCTTGAAGGTGTATGTGTACGTATGTGTGTGGTACATGTGTGTGTTTGTTGTGATGGGAAGGAGTCACAATGCATGGATGGGCTGTACGTGTGTGTGCTGTCAAGTGTGGGTGTGTGTGTTTTTATACACATATAGGTATATTTTTATCCTATTAATTACACACACTAGGTCCTAATTTTTTTTCCTTTGTCAAATTTAATTTTCCTTAAATTTTGTAGGTTCCATAAATTGGCTTACTATCTATTTTCCATAAATTAATCCTTGCATTAAATTTTGGGATGTTACAATAAACGTAATGTTGCTTTCCACAAGGGAGTCATAAACAATCGTAAGCAAGTAATTCAGAATTTCTGAGGCTCTTTTCAATATCTCACAAAACATTATAGCTAGCAATGCCTTTTGCATAATTTGAATCCATCCCATACAACTTCATTACCAAATTGTGATATTCGTAACATCCTCAGGTCTGCACATGGTTAGACAATCTTTATGAGGAAGTGTAAGTCTCAAAGGCATACCACTTGTTTGTCTATAATCTTTTTGGACCATGATGAAATTTGAATTTTCAAATGGGAAAACTCATAATCCACTATCCTTCTCTCTTTTGCATTTCCTACCTAAGATTAATGCTTTATTGGCTTATTCAAGCTGCCTCAACGTTAGCTGCATCAATAAGTCACATTACTGTCATCACATACAAGAAGAATTTTCTTAATGGCCTCCTTCAATTTGATTTCAATGGCACGTTGGAAAAGGATACTATTTCCTTACTTTTACATTTTTCCTTTTTTTTCTCTACAAGTCTGATGTACTTCTTAGTAAGTGTTTAGGAACACCCCAAACGACGGTTTCAAAAGTTATTTTTCGTAAATTAAGACAAAACTCCTCTTACATACTTATCTCATCAATCGTAAAAGTTATTCTCTAAAAGATAGTCCAAACACACACTTAATCCCTATTCCCTCTACTCTTTCATATTAACTTTAGCTGTATAATTATGTTGGGTTTTAAATATAACTGATTAATGTGGTTATGAGAAAAAGGTGTTTTCTGTTTTTGTATTTCTTGTTTTCTCTTTTTTATAAACATGGGGACCTTACGGGACACCATTTCTCTGCTCGCTCAACGAGGGCCTGTGTACTCGCTGGAGCTTCACCCACCTACTCGCTGTCTACTTATCGTCCGGTCTTAGTGTTAGGTGCTCGCTATTATCCCCGCTAGGTGCTTGCCGTCTTCTTTGCTTGTTGTCTCCAATCTCTCCTCCCTCTCTCCCTAGTCCTCGATCAGTGAGTTATTAGCCTCTTCTCTCTCCTTGTATAATTAACTTAGTCAGTTTTTGAACTAAAATCAGATTTGTACCATTTAGTGGGTTTTTGTAAATAAGATTTAGTGGGCAAGAATAGCAGCGTTGGTTGTGGTGTTTGATAGAGCCTTGGAGATATAAATTACGAGAGAGCTTGTCTTCAGTTTGAGTTCAATTCAGCTATTTCATTATGCCTCTTCCACAGCATTAAAAAATTCCGTTAAATGACTTTTTTGAAATATATATCTACTTACCATTTGTTGTTGTTAAGAATGGTAGTTTAGCTGGCATAGTAAGGAAACCTTTAACATTTATCTCCTCTCTCTTGCTTTTGTTATGAATGGTAGTTTGATTGCACTGTTGCTTCGTTTAAATATCATCACAACTTTTGGTATATGGACTATGAGATTATAATGCATGAGGTTTGTATGATGGAGAAGTACAGTGAGTCTTCTGGGAAATTAGATCTTTAGAAGAGCTTGCTTGAGGGGTTAGAGTCTGAGAAGCTTGTTTTGTTAAATGAGAATGCTAACTTGGGGTACAAAGTAAAGATTTTAGTCAAAGAGAATAAAGGATTGGCCTTTGAGTCTATGTTTGTGATGTGGAAGGTAGGGGAATTAGCTAAGTATGTTGTGAAGATGAGTGGTATAGAAACCAAACTCAAATGTTTATTTCACTCTTCGATGCTCCTTATAATGGCATTGAGCACCTATTTATACTACAAAATCATTCAATAAAATAAGAAAAATAATGCAGGAGTAAAAAATGGTGTGCCATTACCAACTCTTTTGTCTCCCACCTACTCCCTCAGGCAACCAACCTCATCTACTGATATTCAGCCGACATACTCTATTTAACACTGTCATTCTCTATTTTTTTCATTCACACTCCCTCTGCTGACCTCTCATGTCATTCTCTCAGGGTTACACGGGACTCGTTCTAGAGTCAGAATCAACATCATCGTCAATATAGGAAGATACAACAGCAGTGTTGAAGGTAGCAGAAACTCCATAAGCACCTGGTAGTTCGACTTTGTAAACATCATGGTTGATATTTTGCACAATCTTGAATAGACCTTCCACTTGTGGAGACAATTTGTCACTTAGTTGCTTTAGGAATCGCAATTGAATCCAAACTAAATATCCTACATTAAAGATTTGTTGCTTTCGATGCTTGTGCCTTTATGACTTAGGTTTCTGTTTTTGAATTCAATCACAGACCTACTCATGTAATTTCTTAATTTCTTTAGCTTGTTGGTCTATATCTGTGCTGTAATATTGCTTGTCAGGTAGCAACCCAAATGGTATCTCTTTAGCTGAAAATTTGGACAGTAAGGGCATAACTCCCAGCGGTGTGGTGGACTTGCTATTCGTATCAAGCACCAAAACAGAACTTAGCATCGGATTTCGTCATCTTTAATTGTGACTTCTTGACTAGAGACACAATGGCTTGAATTTATTAGGTGGTAGGGGTGGGAGCTGAATTTTCTCACCATCCTTTTGGAAGGAATATGTGTTTGTCCAACCATCATACAAAGAGTACCGATTATATTTCCAAGGCCTCCCCGAAAGAAGATAACAGACATCTATAGGAACAACATCACACCAAGCTTCATCATGATACCTTTTACTAATAGAAAAATCAACAAGGCATTATTTAGATACTTTTATATCATCTCCTTCATTAAGACATTGAAGCTTGTAAGGGCACAGATAGTTAAAAGTTGGCATTTGCAACTTTTCTACCATGTAGTTAGAGACTACATTTTTATAGCTTCTGTTGTCAATGATGACGTCACATACTTTTCCTTGAGAAGTGCAACGGGTATGGAAAATATTGTGATGTAGCCAAGGCTTTTCCTTTACTATTGTTGTATGCAAGCTTCTTCTAATCACAAGCATTTCACCATGATTAGAAGGAATGACTTCTTCAAAAATTGGTTCCTCATCAAACACTGGCTCTTTATCAGGCATGGGCTTCTCTTCTTCTTCAGATAATGCAGAAGCTTCCCTTTCAATAATGGTAATAACTCTGCGGTTAGGACACTCTGAAGTGATATGACCAAACCCTTGGCATTTGAAGCACTTGATTGTCTTAAAGCTAAATTTCTTGGCAGTATTTGGTGGAGGCTTTCTTGAAGAGCTAGACTGCTGGAATTGTATCTTGTAGTTATCAGAATAACACCTGGAGGAAGAAGGCTGAAAAGAGGAAGGAGGTTGAAAAGAAAGCCTTTTGGCCATCTGCTTCTCAATACGAATGGCTAGACAGATAACGTCATCCAAAGTTCAGTATTGCTGGAGCTATACTGGATGGGCAATATTGGTATTTAACCCTCCAAGATAACGAGCTAATGTTTACTCCTCCTTCTCTTAGATATCACACTTCATCATGAGCTTTTCAAATTCCCTGGCATATTCTTCCACAGATATAGCTTTTCAGTAGAGATTATGTAATTGAAGAAAATTATCTTGATAATAATTTTTAGAGAGAAACTTACGTGAGAGCTCTCGCTGCATCTTGTCCCATGTTCTGATCTTGCCTTTTCCTTCTCTTTCACGCCTTTTCTTGAGATTTTCCTAGCATATGGTATGGAAGCATGTTTCTTCAGCTTAATGGCGACAATTTTAACCTTCTGCTTATCAGAAATCTCCTTGTATTCGAAAACTCATTTGACAATTTGAAGCCAATCAATGAGTTCGTCTGGCTGGAGCCTTCCTTCAAATTCGGGTACATCCACCTTAATGTCATTAAGGCGAAATTATGGTTGTCGTGGACGACGGTGATAATCAGTGGATGATGAACTACTGCTATCCAAATCGCGTTCTAGGGGTTCTCTACTAGTTTCTAGCAAAGCTTGCTGTATTTCTATAGTAGCTTCCAGTTCCTGTAGCCATTGTCTCATTTCTTCCATCTCAATCTCGTGCGTATTCGTGTCTTGGAGGCATTTTGGGGTAATATTTGTAAAGTTAGGTGCTTAAGGTACACAATTATTAGGTATATGGTGAAAAGGTATAGAGATAAGATTGGGAAGGAAAGGTAAAAATGTAATTTTGGCAAAAATTTTGGATCAAAAGGTAATTTTGGCAAAATTTGGGGTCAAATTGTAATTTCAGAAAGTTTGGGGCAAAAAAAATGTAATTTCTGCAAAGTTTTGGGAAGCACCATAATTACAGAAACTTTTGAGGTAAGAATGTAATTTCGGGAAAATTTTGGGCCACATGTACAATTTTGAAAGATTTAGGTCATAAAGTGTAATTTTAACCAAAATTCTGGGGCAAAATTCTAATTTTGGAAAGTTCAACTGACTGGATTTTTTGGGCTTAAGGTATACAGTGGAGAGGTATAGAGATAGGATTAGTTGGGAAGGAAAGGTAAAAATGTAATTTTGGCAAAAATTTTAGGTCAAAAAGGTAATTTTGGAAAAATTTTAGCCCCAAACTTTCTGAAATTACAGTTTTGGATCAAATTGTAATTTCAGAAAGTTTAGGGCCAAACATGTACTTTCTACAAAGTTTTGGGAAAAACTGTAATTACAGAGAGTTTTGGGGAAAAAGTAATTTTGGCAAAATTTTGGGCCAAACATACAATTTCTGAAAGATTTAGGTCAGAAACTGTAATTTTAACCGAAATTCTAGGGCAAAATTCTAATTTTGGAAAGTTAAGGTGATTGGATGTGCTGACGTGGCAGGTCTGACACATGGCAGTCAACGATTGGTTGATCTGTCACTGACTGAACATGTCAAGATGAAGTAGCGGCTGACGTCATCTTCTTCAACCTTTGAATTCCAGTGACTTTCCGATGACGACAAACACTATTCCCGCTACCGACAGCACTATTCCGGTAAAATTTCGGCGGTTCTTGTGGAGGCCGTTTTCGAACGATGTCCCATACTTTCCTGAGTTTTTCCATCCTTTTGAACACGATGGTGAGGTCGATTTCTTCAAAAAACGCTCCAAAGGTGAAATTCCAGCACCCTCTATTTCTCAACGTTTTTATTTCTCATCCACTACTCACTCTCTCGCTCTTTAGCCTTCTAGAACCAAGCTCTGGTACCAAAATGGTATAGAAACCAAACTCAAATGTTTATTTTACTCTTTGATGCTCCTTACAATGACATTGAGCACCTATTTATGCTACAAAATCATTTAATAAAATAAGAAAAATAATGCAGGAGTCAAAAATGGTATGTCATCACCAACTCTTTTGTCTCTCACCTACCCCCCTCAACCAACCAACCTCGTCTACCGACCTTCAGCCAACATACTCTATTTCACATTGCCATTCTCTGTTTTTTTCACTCACACTCCCTCTGCCGACCTCCCGTGTCAACGAGGGAAGATCGTATAGTCTTCTTGCTGCACAAAAAGATTGAAAATCTTCAGGCACAGATCAATGGTTTGGAGAAGAGGAGCAAGGAACAGTTCAGCTTCTGGTTAGAGATAATAAAGGACAAGATGATGATGATAACAGTGGCTGCCTTGAGAAGAAGGGGAAAACAGTGATGGGATTGCATTGAAGATTCAGTTTCATATGTAGCGGCTGAGTCAAAGGTTCAAGTGGAAGGAAGATATTGCAGGGAAGGATTGTGAGCTGATGAAAAGATCCTAGTTTGTGGAAGAAAGTTGAGAACATGGACCTTTTATTCTGTGGAATGAACCCCACCTGTGCTTGAGTAGATCAATGTTTATCTTAAGATTGGCTTTATGTACGCATTTTGGCTCAAGACTATTGGATATATATGTAGGTTCGTTTTGTGTCTGACTGTGAAATATTAACCGAGAAGCTGGTCTCTTTTCTTCAGGTGTTAATTTTGAAAAGCTAATTGCTACTAACTTATTTCTAACTTATTTCTTTGCTACTTATTTCCTTGCATTGCTATGTCATTTGTTATCTCTAGAGAGGCAGTCTAACCGAATGCAGGCGAATCATTCTTGACCTGTGTTGCCACTTGTATATAAAGGTGTGGACTGAATTAATGTCTCTTGTTCAAAAAGTTTGATGGTGTCTCTTGTTTATTGTTTCTTTTGTTGTTTTTGTTTTACAATATGAACTCTCCATATTGTTCATTAATACATTCATGATGAATTTGTTGGCGATAATAAATGCATATATTAATCGACAAATGATGTTGCATGCACCTATTTGTAAGGTGTGTCCTTTTTAATTATTCTTAGAAATGATTAATGGAAGATCTTGATTTAAATGTTATTTAGGAGTTTGCCAATGCATTTTTGGGGTCAATTCCAGCTGCAGGTAACGGAGACTGGTAACTGCAAAGACATGGCAGATCGGCTTTCTTAATCACTGTGCTGCAAAGACTTGCCCAGATGTTTCCACGTTACATATCAGATCAGCTTGAGCTCCACTCAATAAGGCAATGAACAGTGCAGGCACCAGCCACTGCACCAAGACTTTGTCACTAGTCTTAACCATACTTTGCTTCTTAACCTGGCAGAACACACAAGCAGTTGATAATGCTCTCATGTCTCTGAACTAAATGTTAAATTTGTAGAGAATTTTCAGTGATGTATTGGAAATATTTTCGATTAGTTTAGTTTAGGATCAAAATTTGTCTTTGTTTTAGGCGTGTCATGTGAAGCCAGACTGTAAGGTGTTTCTTGTTAATTATTCTTAGTAAAGATTAGCGGAACATCTTGGTTTACTGTTATTTAGGAGTTTGCTGCATAAATTGCTCATCGAATCATCAGCATCGTTGAGGTACACTCTTTTGATTTGAAACAGGTTTCTCATGATGATTATTGCTGAGTGGAAGATTTGAGGTAAAATGGATTTGGAGAATGTAGATCTGTTGACGATGAACACAAATCACGGAATTTTCCTTCATTTTCCCATGACTCGGAACAATCAGAAGAACCAAGCCAAACCGAACTAGATCAATTATTTCAATTTCAAATTCAGTGCAATAATTATTTTTGAGGCTTTGTTTAAAACAATGTCCGTTTGAACTTTAACCATGTTATTTTCTTAATAGTAAATCATTTTTATGTTATTTATTGGTCATTCTATTTGTTGTTTTATTAAAATAATTTATTAACATAATAAGATATAAATTAAATTAATTATAAAAAATAATTTTAATATCAATTTTATATAAAATAAGTGAATTAAATAAATTTTTAAATATAATTTTTGTTAACTAAGTTGAAATTAAGTACAATTATGTCAAACAAGTTGTATTGAACTAGTAACAACCCTCCAAACAGATTTTTGTTTTTCTCAAAACTTGTTTTAAGAAAACATTATCCAAAGTTTTTTTTTTTCAAAAGTGGTTTTCAAAAACAATTTTATAAACTCTTTTGAAAAGGAAAAGAATCAAACACTTATAAAGATATTTCTTACATTTCCTTTATCTGAACTAATAATAATAACTTCAAATTTTATTAATATAATTCATTTTACTTTGTTATTTGAATTGTTGAAGTTTTTTTTATCTAATTTTATATGTTATCTATATGTTATTATTTTTATAAAAGAAGGGTTGTAGAGCTATCCATAAGGGTCGGCCCGGCCCTCAAGGCTAGCCCTTGACAGTCTCAGGTTTAAAAAGGTCAGGCTTAAAAAGTCCACCTACCTAAAATATGATTATTTTTTAAAGCATTACCCTTGGGCATGAGGGCTTAGCTCTGGCTCACGGGGTTTAAGATCCTTTTTTAATGTTGCATTTTTTTATTTTAAAATATCTAAAAATAAGACAATAAAATCTTATGAAACATGACAGAAATATAATTTTAAAATTATAAAATCTCAAATCATGTTTATTAATAAAAATTGATAAGGTAATGACGATATTTAATAATCAATTCATATATCATTTTATAGGAAATACTTGATTTATGATTTTACAATTTTAAAGGCTTTTCCTATCATTTTCTCATAATCTTATAAAGCTTCTAGTTCAAATTATAAATATTAGCAAATTAAAATGTTCAAACCTATAAAACTAAACGACATCAAATAATTGTGGGCAACATTGTTGTTAATAAACTATTGCCCTACTTTAAAAGAATTATAAAACTAAAAATCAGACAAATCATATACCAAAAAACTAAAAAACAAAGTGAAACAGCTTATCTTCATATTTTTTAAGAAACAAAAGAACTGCTTTGATTAGTAATTACCACACAATACTTGTATAAGAACGAACTAGTACACATTCTAAAATCTAAATCAAGGAATGAATAGATAGAAAATGATCAGTATCAAAACTTTGATATTTATGTCACTTTAAACTTCTCAGGAATTCATAAATTAATTTCCCCTCTTTTACTACTTAAGTACAAACCTCTCCAGATATTTTTCACTCTTACTTCTTTCCAAATTCCCAAATTTTTGAACCACATAAATGCCAACAACAATAACAACAATAATAAGAAAGCCATCAAGTAAGCATCAATAATAAAATTATGAAAATATTTAGGGAAAATCCTAGATAAAAAAACAATTGAATTACTCAAATTCTAATTTAGGTAATTGAAATTAACAAATTATAAACCAGGTTATATTTCATAATTAAGGATTTAAAATCTTGGTCAAATTACCTCCATATGCCATGGTTATTTAAATAGAAATTAAAAATTAAAAACATAACCCTATTGTTGAACTAGTCACCTACCGGACTGGACAAATTGGACCATTGGTTGGCTGGTTTCCGACCAAACCAACCCGACCGGCCCGATTCTGATAACATTGGATGTATGTCAAATTTTAAGAGGTTAAATTCATTTATTTGTATTTATAACAATAATTTTAAGAAATATTAAATCTACATTATTTATTTTTTTAATCTCAAGTAAATATGAGATTCTAAGAAAAAATGGAAAATGAGAGAAAGCCAACCCCACCCTTGGATAATTTTAGCCCAAGGCTCAAATGATTTATTAGTCCGTTTCAAATCTTGGTAAAACTTGGAAACCAAAAAAAAACAAAAAACAAAAAAAAGGCACTTGGTAAAACTTGGAAACCCGGGGGATCAAATGTCCCTTCCTCCTCAGCCACTCAAAAAGCATGTTTCATCAACTTGATGACAAAGCTGGTGAAAAACGTTATTTGCGTTTTCTTTTATCCAGCCATTACAAATATGCCCGGTTGATATCAAATCCTCCATTCAACCTTGCTTTTCTGTTATTCTGCTTTTCTAGGATGAGCTCAGTCACACTCGTTAGCGTGACAGATGATGGTCTTCTACAGAAGCTGAAGGATTTCAACGCTGAAATTTTTCCTGAAGGTTCTAGACAGCTTAGAGATATGAAGTACAGTTGGGTTGTCCCTGAATCTGGCAGACTGACACAACTAGGTTCAGTACTCTAATTTTGATTAATTTCTGAGTTAATTTTCATATTATTTTTATTCTTTAGATTCTTATCTTGTTTATGAAGGCTCAATGATCTTCTATGTTCCTCAAGTTCTTTCATTGGATCACTTTTTTCTTTTATTATCATTCTGATCTCTTGATTTTGGTCCTTCGAATATTGTGTACATGTGTACTATCTTTTTATTATACAGTTAAAAGCATTTAAGCTTGCATTTGAGTTCTTGTCAAAACATAGCTAAGAGGAAAGAAATGAAAACAAACCCATGTGTACGAGTATGAGTGGGTAAAAATATCAAACACCTAGTAATCATATATAGGTGCTATAATTAATATCTGATTTTAATTTCTACAAGACCAATATGATGCACACCGAGAGGATTTTTTGTGGAATGAAGTGGGTCTCTGTCATAAGCCTTCCATCCAACAAAATAGGAAGAACAAGACTAGTGAAGGATCACTTTTTTGTGTCTAAAGAAGGGAAATATTGAAGAAGATGATAGGGAAGTGGTTGGTTATTAGCGATGAGTGGGAATTTATAGGCAGAGGAGAAAACCATATATGGCAGAGTCTACTTTGAAGCTCCAAGCCTTCCTGTGCCGTCCCAGAAAGGAAAAAGAAAAATTAAATGAGTAAACCACTGACTGAATTTCTTGTGTGTGTTTCATAACATATATGTTTGACTCATCTATTTCAAATACACACACAGATATATGTTTTATTTCTTATGATCATATTTGAGGGTTTTAATTTCTTTTCCTAAAATTAACATATTTGAAAATAAGCCTAATAGTATCATGAAGCTATTTATATGTTTGATTCAAATGTGATAGTTGGCAAAACAAAAAAAATCAAATGTGATATAAATAGAATATTTAATGAAAAATGAAGTTTCCTTTCTCCTGACATGAGAGCATTCAAATGTTTATCTGTTCTGCAAGTCATACATTGTCATTCATCTTTAATTTTGCCGCAAAACTGTCTCATGTAAATTTTGTGTACACTATAGTTCTATTGTTCTGTGCTTCTTTTATGTGTTTAGAATCCTTATTCATGCTAATAATTGCTTCGACGCCTCATATAATTATCATGTATTTGGTTCATTCAGCTCTTCACGGTAATGAATGTATCGGTGCAATTGTATGCCGGCTTGGCGAGGATAAAAAGGTCTATATCTTGACTTTAGGTGTTCGAGAATCTCATCGCCACCAAGGTATTGGTAAGTAAGAACTTAAAATCTTTTCCTATAGGCATTTGCTTATGATTTGGGTCATATGATAATCACTGCAGTAATGGATTTTCCCTCTCGAAAAGGAAAATACACAACTATATATATAATTACTGAAGATTATCCAATTCACATTTGGTAGTTGAATTGTGTATGAGAATACAGTCCTTCCAAAAACAGATGATTGAGGTATGGTTTTATAAGAAAGTATTGGAACAATTATTTAATTTCATTATTTATCAATATGATTAATTCGACAAACAAAGATATTTTAATAAAAAGGTGAATTAAATTTAATTTACTCACACGTAGTACACAACACCATTTTAATAAAATCTACGTCAAAGTTTTGGTCTGTATATCTACCCAACCACGCCGTGTCTTTTTATAAATGTAAACCACATGTAAAAAATGGGGTAAGCTATTTACTGCAACCATAACCATGGCCTATATATCTTGAGACTTTCTTTCTTTCACCTACCCACCATTCCTTGCCCAGGACGGGGGACCTTGCTTTTGTTAAGGAGGTTTGACATGAGAAACATAATGCATCAATATGATTTAATTGCTTTCAAGTTGAATTTTATTAACATTGAGTCTGGTTCTAATATGATTCATGTGAATATGGTGGTGTATGCAGGAAGTATGCTAATGGAACATATAATTAAAGTGTGCTCAGAGGAGCGAATTTCGGAGGTTTCTTTGGATGTGGAGGTAGACAATGAAGTGGCCATTAAAATATATAGAAAAAATGGCTTTACAAGTACTGGAGATTGTCAGATGGGAAGGACTAGGGTCATGCACATGGTTTATGTGCCCTAGAGGAGGCATACAGAGCTTTAACTTTTCTGGGTAAGGGATTTGAAGAGAAAGTTGTAGTAGAAGGAAAGGTTTTATGAAGACCCAATAGCAGTCACGGCTAATTAAGTAGTGGACTATAGTATTGGAGTTTTCCCCCCTTCCAGCAAGCAATATTAATATTGGAGGTTTTAGAACTATTGGTTCATTTACATATAGATACACACCAATATTAGAATGCAATGAATTGAATGAACCTATAATATTGTACTAAAATATCCTTTCTGACGGGTAACAAAGATGTTTTGATTTCATCATATATATATATATATATATATATATATATATATATATATATAATACAAAGATTTAAAAAGTAGTATTTTATCCTTAAATAATTTTTAGTAAAATTTTGTATCCTAAGTAATTTTTCTCCTTAAAATGATTTTCTTAGTACTATACTATTTTTAAAAACAAAGCAAATTTTAGCCCTCTAGCTTGCTCTGGAGTTTTGGACAACATGTCTTTAATTTATCTTTTTTTTTTTCAGATTTATGGCATTCTCTTCTAGGCATATTATTAGATAGACTAAATTCAACAAAATTTAAATCTTCCCTATTCGAGTTACATTAGCCGATCATGGAAGAAGAATGGAGTTAGTTTCATCACTTCATTTCATCTGCATTCACATGCCAGAGGCTCTATATACTATTGGAACATTTAATTTTCACTTAAATATAATTTTTACAAGTATGATTAGCCCTTCATACTTGGCTTACAGATTTTCAACTTCATCAAGCAACAACGATTTTCCACGTGAACAATCATATACCACTTATATTAGCCAACCTCTTGAGAAATGTTGTCTGTGATTTGCTGAAGATGAACAACTCATATTTATAGTATCTTTTAAATATATGCAATTTTTTTTATAGATTATAAATTTGACTGCATTCAAATTGGAGACGGTCATTAATAAAATATGAGTAAAATATTATACTCATTATTTTTTGGCTCAAAAAATGGAAACTCACACCTAAACTTATTTCTCATCCATATGCATAACACACACATTCATAATGAATTTTAAATTCTTTAATATAGACTCAATGAAACAAAATTTGAAATAAGTTATTCTCTGGGCTCCAATATCGTCAAATAAATATGATTATGCATAATTATTGTAAACTAATAATGAGAAATTAATTTACAAGTTAAATACTAGAAGAGAGGAGGAGATACAAATGTCTAATGAGACTATTTGAAGGGGTGATTTGGAAGGGAGGAGGAGCTCTCCTTTTATAGCCCAAGGAGCCCTCCTTACATTCTCAATCTATCAATGTGGGACTTTGGTTCTAACACTCCCCCTCAAGTTGGAGCATATATATTGATCATGTCCAACTTGTTAAAAAGATACTCAACTCGTGTCCCATTTAAGGCTTTTGTCAAAAGATCTGCCAACTGACCGTCTGATCGCATGTCCTGTGGATACAACATTCTCTTTGATCTTGTCATGAATAAAGTGACAGTCGATTTCAATATGTTTTGTATGTTCATGGAACACAGAGTTCGATGCTATATGAAGTGCTGCTTTATTGTCACACCATAACTTTGCAGGCAATGTCGTGGTGGCGCCAACTTCCTTCATGAGTTGAAATACCCATACAATCTCTTGTACTGATTGTGACATGGCTCTATATTCTGCTTCTGTACTTGATTTTGACACAATACCTTGCTTCTTACTTCTCTAAGATATCAAGTTTCCACCAACAAACACACAGTAACCTGTAGTTGACCGTCTTGTGGCTTTAGATCCTGCAAAATCCGCATCACAAAAACACTCGACCTTAGTATGCCCATAATCTGTATAGAGAAGGCCACGACCTGGAGAACTTTTCAAATAATGTAAGATATACTCTAAGGCTTCCCATTGTGCCACTGTTGGGGATGCCATGAATTGACTAAGTACACTGACCGAGAATGTTATATCAGGACGAGTTACTGTCAGATAGTTCATTTTTCCAATAAGTTTTCTATATCTCTCAGGAAATGCAAACGGCTTCAGCTTCTCTGGATCAATCTTCTTCTTTAAGTAATCAGGAAGCTCATCAAACATGCTATCATTAAGATCTAGGAACGGATTCAATATCATGGGAACGCTGCTTGGTGCAGCTCCAAGCTTTCCAGTCTCCTTTAATAGATCGAGAACATATTTCCGCTGAGTCAAAAGGATGCCCTTCTTGCTTCTCAAAACCTCAATACCAAGAAAGTACTTTAATGATCCTAAGTCTTTTGTTTGAAAGTGGGAGTTAAGAAAGACTTTAAGTTCTGAGATTCCAGAGGTGTTACTCCCAGTAATCACAATATCATCAACATACACTACTAAAAGAATCATGCCTGCATTGGATTTCTGATAGAACACAGAATAATCACTCTTACTTTAGCTCAATCCAAACTTCTGAACCACATTACAAAATTTATCAAACCAGGCACGCGGACTATGTTTTAGACCGTATAATGATTTTCTAAGATAACATACTTTTCCATACTCCCCCTAAGCAACAAAACCAGGAGGTTGCTCCATATAAACTTCCTCAAGAAGGTCACCATTCAAAAAGGCATTCTTAACATCCAATTGATGCAAATCCCAATGATAGGTAGCAGCTAGAGATACAAGAAGACGAACGGAAGTGAGCTTAGCAACAGGGGAGAAAGTCTCGGAATAATCTATACCATAGGTTTGAGCATAACCTTTTGCAACAAGCCGAGCTTTCAGTCGTTCTAAGGAACCATCAGCCTTAGTCTTAACTGCAAACACCCATTTACATCCAATGGCCTTCTTCCCAGAAGGTAGATCAACAAGAGTCCAGGTACCAGCCTTGTCAAGGGCCATTATTTCTTCTTCCATTGCAGCACGCCAACCAGGGTGGGCTAAGGCTTGGTGAAGGGTGGTAGGGGTAGAGATAGACTCAAGGGTGGCCACAAGGGAAGTGGAAGCAGGGGACAAATGCTGGTAGGACACAAAGGAAGAGATAGGATAGGTACATTCAGCATATCTTTTGGGAGGACAATGAGGACGGGTACCTTTCCGGAGGGTAATAGGTAGGTTAGCAGATGGATCAGCAGTAGAATCAGTGTCAATTGGATCAGGGATAGGAGTGTCAGGATTTAGGGTGTTAAGATCTGGGGAAGTAAGAGCAGGGACTAGGGAGACATGAACATAATCCATTAGCGAAGCAGTCATTGGCGAGGGCAGGGCATTGGTAACATCAAGACCATCGATGATATCAGGTTCTGGAATAGCAGCTTGTACTGGTGAGACAGGGACATTATAAATCAGGACATCATCAAGCTTATCAACAACAGAAGGAGATTCAGATAATACCGAAGACTTGAAGAAAAGAGACGACTCATGAAAAGTCACATCAGTGGACACAAGATAACGACGAAGATCAGGAGAGTAACACCGATAACCCTTCTGAATTCGAGAATAACCAAGAAAGACACACTTCAAGGACTTGAGATCGAGTTTACTGACATTTGGACGGACATCACGAACAAAGCAAACACACCCAAAAAATTTTTGGATCAATAGGAAACAGCTTAGTGGTGGTGGGAAACATAACAGAATATGGAGCATCCCTACTAAGGACAAATGAAGGCATACAATTAATAAGGAAACATGCAGTAGACACAACATCAGCCCAAAAAGATTTAGGGACACAAGAGTCAAACATGAGAGCACGAGCAGTTTCTAAGAGATGACGGTTTTTTCTTTCTGCAACACCATTTTGAGCAGGTGTATCAACACAAGAGGATTGATGAAGAATGCCATGACTGTGCATATAATCAGTGAATGGGGAAGAAAAATATTCTTTTGCATTATCACTCCGAAGAATTTTCACAGGAGTATTAAACTGAGTTTGAATTTCAGTACATAAATTGTGAAAATGCATAAACAATTTAGAACGATGTTTCATTAAGTAAAGCCATGTAGTGCGGGAAAAATCATCAACAAAAGTGACAAAATATCGATAAACAGTTTGAGACAAAACTGAACAAGGACCCCAAACATCAGAATGAATTAACTCAAATGGGGACGCAACTCGTTTATGGATGCGAGGTGCCAAATGAACATGATGGTGTTTGAAAAACTGACACGACTCACAATCTAAAGAAGATACAGAAGAAAACTGAGGATATAACCTTTTTAAGGAGGAAAGTGGCATATGACCTAGATGACAATGGACAGCAAAGGGAGACGACCCACTAGAACAAGCAACAGAACGCGGAACCTGATCATCAAGGATGTAATGTTCACCAGATTCATACCCCCTACCAATAATCTGCTTTGTCGAAAGATCCTAAATTAAACAGTGGTCAGGAAATAGAGTGATAGAGCAATTCAAATGACGAGTCAATTTACTGGGAGACAAAAGATTAAATGTAAGATCAGGAACATTAAGAACAGAAGTAGTGAAATGGATTTAGTTGGTTTAACAGTACCTGATCCAAGTACACGGATCGGGGAACCATTGGCGACACATATGGAAGATGGGTTGGCATATGGAGTATATGATGAAAATAAATGATGGTTACCTGTCATGTGGTCGGTAGCACCAGAATTAATGACCCACTTCGTGGAAGTAGTAGCAAGACCAGAGAACCAATTACCTGTAGCTAGACCCCTTGTAGATGATGGACTAGAATCAGAATGATCAGATATCTGAGAAACATCATGTTGCTGATCACGTTGCTCTTTATTCTATAATTTACGACAATTTTTCTTACTATGACCAGGCTCCTTGCAATAATTGCAGATAAAAGTGCTAGAAGACATATTTGGAGTACTAGGGCCTTGTTTAGACCTATAATTCTTGTTGTTAAATGAACCATGCCTAGCAAAAGTACTTGCATTGTGATCAACAGTCGGGCGAACCAAATTATTAGTACGAAGAACCTTTGAGAACATATCTTCAAGAGATGGAAGCTCTTGACTAGACAGAATTTGAGAGCGAACATTCTCATAAGAGGAATCAAGAGCTTCAAGAAAATTGATGATATCAGAGTTCTTCGATTCAGCCATAGAGAATTAACCAATAACTAAAGAGAAAAAATATTCTAATGAAATCCCGAAGTATCACAAATTCCAAAATACCACAGAGCAAACGAGGACCTCCAGATCCTTTAACCAAATGTAACTACAACCACTATGGGTAAACACCCTCAAACAGAAGAAAAACCCAAGAAACAGAGCAGAAACCACTGACCGTACCACAATGAACAGTGTCCGGATGAACAGTGCTAACAACAGTACCCTCACTGGAATCTGAAAATTTTCTGCTGGATGAACAGTACCAAAAACAGCGCGATGAACAGTGCCTATGAATAGTCTCCAAATAGTACCAAAAATGAACAGTATCTGATGAACAGTACTGCTAATGCAACCGCCTAAAATAATTATTTTCTGATGTGGAAGTTCAGACTATGCTGCAACCACAAAGCATACTCAGACAGAACTAGGCTCTGATACCATGTAAACTAATAATGAGAAATTAATTTACAAGTTAAATACAACAAGAGAGGAGAAGATACAAATGTCTAATGAGACTATTTGAAGGGGTGATTTGGAAGGGAGGAGGAGCTCTCCTTTTATAGCCCAAGGAGCCCTCCTTACATTCTCAATCTATCAATGTGGGACTTTGGTTCTAACACTCCCCCTCAAGTTGGAGCATAT
Source organism: Albizia julibrissin (assembly GCA_037074505.1). Lineage (NCBI taxonomy): Eukaryota > Viridiplantae > Streptophyta > Magnoliopsida > Fabales > Fabaceae > Albizia > Albizia julibrissin. The sequence goes on along the minus strand of CM073477.1, from coordinate 53,256,337 downwards.
ATATTGATCATGTCCAACTTGTTACAAAGATACTCAACTCGTGTCCCATTTAAGGCTTTTGTCAAAAGATCTGCCAACTGATCGTCTGATCGCATATGTCCTGTAGATACAACATTCTCTTTGATCTTGTCACGAATAAAGTGACAGTCAATTTCAATATGTTTTGTACGCTCATGGAACACAGAGTTCGATGCTATATGAAGTGCTGCTTTATTGTCACACCATAACTTTGCAGGCAATGTCGTGGTGATGCCAACTTCCTTCATGAGTTGAAATACCCATACAATCTCTTGTACTGATTGTGACATGGCTCTATATTCTTCTTCTGCACTTGATTTTAACACAATACCTTGCTTCTTACTTCTCCAATATATCAAGTTTCCACCAACAAACACACAGTAACCTGTAAGACAATACCTTGCTTTATGCGCTATCTTTATAGGTTTCTATGGGAAAAATATTGAGACTACTTGGCAGATTAATCCCTTCACATCTCAATCCCTAGTTTTTCTGCTAGGTGCATATGGGATTCCCCTGATTCAATGAACAAACGTATATTGTTCTAACATATTCTAATTAATAATTAAAAAATAATTTACTCATTTTTGTGCATATTGAACTTGAGAAAGGAGGTTTTTAAGAATTAATGAGTGTCAAGATAGAAGAATGGCTTCCAGACGGATGAATTATGGGTGATAGCAGCATCACACAAATCTTACTTATTTTTGTTTAAATTATTAAGCTTATTTAGGCGTCTTAGCTTGAGGGACCTGAGTCTCTTTATTTTTTCTCATTTACTTTTTATTTATTTTTTTGTTTGTTTATATGTTTGTTTATTATTATGACATGCCTATGCTAATCCAATTTGGGTTGGGAGTACTCATTTTGGACACTAGATCAAGAAAATAATCACATTCTTGTGAACCTGTGTGTATGTGTGTATAATCTTATTTCTCTCTGCTACAATTTTTAATTTTAGTAACGTGTAAAAGTTATTGGTAGGATGATACTCCGATTCAAAATATAAGACATTATTAACTAATTCATATGAATTATTTAAGTCATTTATAGCCCGTTTGGTTCGATTACGTGAGAGGGGATTACATGTAGTCCTGATGTAATAGCACAATTACAGTGTTTGGTTAGGCTTATGTAATGTTAAAATAATTACATTTTGTAATCCTGATTACATCATTTGATGTAATGAGGATTACATTGTAAGGACTGATGAATGACGATGCAGACATCCCATAATCCAGTGAAAATGACACTATTGTCATTATAATTTTTTAATTTTACCAAAGTGCCTACTCATAAATATGGTTAAATATTAAATAATTTTAATTACCACCATTAAATATTAAAAAATAATTAATAATACAGATATTTAAGAAATATTCTCTCATTTAAAAATTACAAAAAAATTATATTCCACTGTTAAAAAATATTAAATATTAACAGTGGAATATAATTTATACAATTGTATAATATTTTCACCATTAAATATTAAAAAATTACTATGAATCCACCATATACACTGCATAAAATGAAAAAAAATTATCATGAACCTAACATATACATTACTATATGTGTAAAATGGGATAATTTTGTCACTTGTTATATTATTCTCATATTTTATGTAATTCAACCAAACGTTTTTATGTATACGCATCATCTTTCCTTGATGACGAACCAAACAAATTATGTAATCATCATTACATTACATTCCAATATATTGTATTACATTCTATTATATTACTTCCAATTCCGTGAACCAAACGGGCACTTAATGTATCTTAAATTGAAAGAATTTACCATTTTTACACTTATCAAAGAATATTGTTTTCAAATATGCATTTTTTATTTGTTACCTAACTATCTCCTAGAAGTTCTAAAAGTGTGGGGAGAAAAATTAATTACCTTGTCAATTTCTTATATGTTGGACCAAAATTTCCTTCTAGAAGACTTCTTATAATATAGACAAGAGGGAGTATCATTCTAGCTACTATTTTATTTTATGCACGATAAGTTGCAAGTAATCAATGGATATTTGTTTGGGAAAGAAAAAGGTAGAGTTATTATATCTTTACCATCAGGGTTTTGATCAATAAATATACAGTGTTTATGAATATGCATGTATCATAAAATCAAATAATTAGATTATTTTTATGAAATTTAAAAAAATGTCATTTTATATTGGGTATTCGGCTAAAGTGTGTCCTTATGTAATTAATAATGTTTTAATTTGATTTGTTGGGGAAAAAAATCTTGTTGATGAAAATGTTTATATTTTAATAAGGAAATTTCTATAAAATGTAACGACCCGCCTCATATATCCCTTATTACTGATCTTACTCATAGTAGCAATGCGTAGTTCAGTGGGCATACAAGAATAGCATGAATATACTGATAATATTAATACAATATTGCTTGATTATAATACAAAAGTTTCCCCACCAGGGGTTTACACAATATTTACAGGCCTTCAAACAATCAGCAATAGTCCTCTTCGTGCATACCTCTTTTCTAATCTCAGCACGTTTTCAATGCTCACCTGTCTGAATGGTTGTTTGGGAGGAGTGAGATTCGAGAGAATCTCAGTAGCAAACATTACCACTATACATGTCAGATATATATGAATGCATGACATGCTTGCCTACACTATTTCATGCCAACATAATGACATGCTGCATGCTAGATGTTATGACATACATATGGCCATTGTACAAATATAACAGAGCTTCAACCAACCATACATGTTTCACACAAATAGGTAAAGCAGTCACATAATCAATGCAAAACATACATATCACATACATGCAGAAAAGTTAAGTTCACTACCTGGTGGACTTTATGTCCTTCTCTTCTTGTCCCTTGATCCGCCAACCATTGCTCCTTCTTTATCACTTCATGGCCCTAGGCAAGTGATAACATCATTAGAGCCATGAAAGTGCATACCCAATGGCCCACATTAGCCCTATAGGCTTACTTTCACCCTTGGAGTTCATTCCAATTATATTTGGCCAATTTCTTACTCAAATTCCCATGGTACTCAATCTACCAGCATTTTTGACCAAACTTTGAAAAATTATAATTAATTCTATAGAACTCAAATTGAGGTGGTTCAAAGCTCTATTTGAAGACCTTTAAGTTTAGTTTTATATAAAAATACTCAATTTTAAAATCCACCACTAAAACATTCCCAGAATTTTTCCAAAAACCAACTGTTTCAGATTCTTTCCAGAAAACAGGGCATATCTTTAACAATTCATATCTCATAGAATACTTGTCCAATTAACCATTATGACCTATAAAATTAAAGGTCTATGTGTCTACTTTCACACTGGATAGTTTCACGGTCATTGGATAACATTTGACCACTCAAAAATACGTCACCATAACACTGCCTCCAGAAAACGGAATACACAACATTTACCCTTTAACTTCTAAAACTTCTAAATTCATGTACAAGTATCCAAAATTCATGAACACTTGCATACCCACACAATTTTTCCTCCTAAAGCCAATGGAAGCATCAAAATCATCAAATTCTTACTCCTTCTCCACGTAAAAACAGGGCAGAAAATCATATTCTTAAGTGCAATATGTTGTTTTCTTGTTTTCTTTGGCTTAATCTCTTCCTTTCTACTTCTAATCAAGTGATTAGCTATTTAAACACTCATTAGACATGATTTAGCCATTGAAAATACAATTTTCTTATGAGAATGAATAGTATCCAACTTCCTATATACTCATCCAAACGACAAATCAATCGGTTAAAAAGGAAGCTTACGCTTACCTCTACCCGTTTCCACAAACGGTTTGGAATTCCGACAACACCCCGGCAAGGGAGACGGCACCAAACACCTCCAAATGAAAATCCGAAACCGTAGGAATGAAGATCTCGATGAGTAGAGGAAGTTTCCTTAATGGTACTTTGAGAGAGGATGCTGTTTCGGCAGTGAATCGGAGAAAAGAATTTCCTCTCTCTTCTTTTTCCATTTCTCTTTCTCTCTCCTCTGGTTTTTCCGCAGAAAATAGACGATGATGAAGATGATTTAGTGGATAAATGGATTAGTTTCTCATCTGCCACGTGTCAACACTTGATTGGCCCAAATAATGAATTTTCGCACAAAATACCAAATTCTGCAAATTCTTCATTAACTTTGAAAATTCATATCTAATATGTCCAATTTGAGTGATTCTAAAGGCTATGCGACCCTTATTGAGTGCAGTTTTAAGAAAAAAATATAAAATTTGGCCAATTTGTAATATCCCGAATTTTGGGACCAGGGGTATAAGATTAAGCCTGGATTAAATAGACTGCTAAGCCCCGGTTTAGCAAATGTCCCTATGAGGTATGTTTTAATTCCCCAAAATTCTTTTGTATCCTTGGATATTTGAAATGAATTATATTAGTAAGCTAAAGAGCTCGGGGAATAACAAAACGAAGTGATTGGAAGTCACACACAATAGAGTAAAGTGGAAAACAAAGTAATTTTACCATCGGTGAAATTTCCGGTATGGCAGAGATGATTGTGTGACATTTTTCGATGGGTAAATGATGGTAAAAAGTTATGAAACTTTCCAGAATAAAAGTAGACTTATCAAGGTTTAATTTGATAGGTCATATAAGTCATTTGGAGTTGATACAAAGAGAAATGAATTTTTGAAATTAGCCCAGCGAAATTAATTATTCTCTGGGACAACATTCAAAGATTAAAATTCTGGGAAGTGTGAGCTTTCAATTGGCCAAATGTTATATTTTTCCTTAAAACTAGACTCAATAAGGGTCGCATATCCTTTAGAATCACTCTAATTGGAAATTTGTACAATTAGATATGAATTTTCAAAGTTTAATGAAAATTCTGCAAATTGAGCATTTTGAGCGAAAATTGGATTTTTGGACTAATGAGGTGCTGACACGTGGCAAGTTGCTTTTCCCTTCATTTATACATTAAATCATCTTCTTGTTCGTCACTTTCGGTGAAAAAAACCAGAGAGAGAGAGAGAGAAATAGATCGGAGAAATGGAGGAGAGGAGAGAGAAAAATTCTTTTCTCCGAAACACTGCCGAAACGGCATCCTCTCTCAAAGTACCCTTCAGGAAACTTTCTCTACTCATCGAGATCTTCATTCCTACGGTTTCGGATTTTCATTTGGAGGTGTTTGGTGCCGTCTCCCTTGCTGGAGTATTGCCGGAATTCCGAACCGTTTGTGGAAACGGGTAGAGGTAAGCGTAAGCTTCCTTTTTAACCGATTGGTTTGCCGTTTGGATGAGTATAGAGGAAGTTGGGTACTATTCATTGATGGTTTAAAATGGTATTTCAATGGCTAAATGATGTCAAATGAGTGTTTAAATAGATAATCACTTGATTAGGAGTAGTAAGGAAGTGATTAGGCAAGAGAAATCGAAGAAACAACAAACTCTTTCTGAGAATCCAATTTCCTTCTGTTTCTGCCCTGTATTTTTCGTGTAGGAGGAGTTGAAATTTGATGATTTTGATGCTTCCATTGGATTTAGGAGGCAAAATTGTGTGGGTATACAAGTGTTCATGAATTTTGGATACTTGTACATGAATTTAGAAGTTTTAGAAGTTAAAGGGTAAATGTTATGTATTCCGTTTTCTGGAGGCAGTGTTATGGTGACGTGTTTTTGAGTAGTAAAATTTTATCCAATGACCATGAAACTCTCCAGTTTAAAAGTAGATACATAGACCTTTAATTTGATAGGTCATAATGATCAATTGGATTTTTGTGTATTTAGATATGAATTTTTGAATGTCTGCCCGTTTTTCTGGAAGAACATCTGAAACAGTCGGTGTTTGGAAAATTTCTGGGAATGGTGTAGTGGTGGCGTTTAAAATCGAGTATTTTTATGTAAAACTACACTTAAATGGATTCAAATAGAGCTTTGAACCACCTCAATTGGAGTTCTATAGAATTAGTTATGATTTTCCAAAAAATCGGTCAAAAATGCTGGTAGTTTGATTACCATGCGAATTTAAGTAAGAAATTGGCCAAATATAATTGGAATGAACTCCAAGGGTGAAAGTAAGCCTATAGGGCTAATGTGGTCTATTGGGTATTCACTTTTCATGGCTCTAATGATGTTATCACTTTCCTAGGGCCATGAAGTGATAAAAAAAGAGCAATGATTGGCGGATCAAGGGACAAGAAGAGAAGGACATAAAGTCCACCAGGTAGTGAACTTACCTTTTCTGCATGTATGTGATATGTATGTCTTGCATTGATTATGTGACTGCTTTGCCTATTTGTGTGGAACATGTATGATTGGTTGAAGCTCTGTTATGTTTGTGCAATGGCCATATGTATGTCATAACATCGAGCATGCAACATGTCATTATGTTGGCATGAAATAGTATAGGCAAGCATGTCATGCATTCATATATATCTGGCATGCATAGTGGTAATGTTTGCTACTGAGATTCTCTCGAATCTCACTCCTCCCAAACAACCATTCAGACAGGTGAACATTGGAAACGTGTTGAGAACAGAAAAGAGGTATGCATGAAGATGAATGTTGCTGGTTGTTTGAAGACCTTTTAGTTATTAAGGTCTGTAAATATTATGTAAGCCCCTGGTGGGAAAACTTTTGTATTATAATCAAGTAATATTGTATTAATATTATCAGTATATTCATGTTATTCATGTGTGCCCACTGAACTACGCATTGCTACTCTGAGTAAGGTCAGTAATAAGGGATATATGAGGCGGGCCGTTACACAATTGGAAGCTCACTCTTCCCAGAATTTTAATCTTTGAATGCTGTCCCAGAAAATAATTAATTTCGTTGGGCTAACTTCAAAAATTCATTTCTCTTTGTGTACAACTCCAAATGACTTATATAACCTATCAAATTGAAGCTTGATAAGTCTACTTTCATTCTGGAAAGTTTCATTATTTTTCACCATCATTTACCCATCGAAACATGTCACACAATCATCACTGCCATACCGGAAATTTCACCGGTTGCAAAATTACCTTGTGTTCCACTTTACTATATTATGTGTGACTTCTAATCGCTCTATTTTGTTATTCCCCGAAATCTTTAGCTCACCAAATATAATTGCTTTTAATATCCAATGATATAAAGGAATTTTGAGGAATTTAAACATGCCTCATAGGGACATTTGCTAAACCAGGGTCTAGCAGTCCACTTAATCCAGGCTTAATCTTATACCTCTAGTCCCAGAATTAGGGATATTACATAAAATCCCAATGAAGGAATGTAATCATAAAAAAGTCCTAGTGACAAGTGAGCAACATGAACATGTTATCATTTCCATTATTAGAAATTGTTATTGCAAATTTCTCAGTTGTAAATTTTTTTATGATTATATCTCTCTCTTATAATGTTATAATAATTTCCCCTTTTGAAATGATTGAAAAGGTACTCCCTCCTGCCTTTTATAAGCAACAATTGCTCAAATGAGGCAAAGTAAACTATTGGTCAAAATTACTTAAAATAAATAAATGTGTAACAGGTGAAATATTTTTAAAAGCGTATATTTATTTATTAAGATGATGAATGAGATAGAGGATGAGTAAAAAAATGAGAGTGAATGAGTGAAAAAAAAGAGATAAGTGAGACATGCAATTAATTAGGGCTAAAAATTAAAAAATGTATTAAATTATTAAACAAACACAAATTGGTTCTTATATATAGGACCATCCATCAGTAAGAATGTTGCTCATAAAACGCACCAAAAGAGCATTAATTACCATTTAAAATTCATTGCATTAGGCGATATAATTAATTTTGTTTTGAGAACAGCGGCGACGTAGTAATAATTTAGAAATCAACATATGCAAACTCGCATTAACATACATACATAGATTAAGCATGTGCCACCTTTATTTTGGATTAGCAAGTGTCTGAGTCGGAACCTGGACAACAGGAAATATATTCACAAACTATGATCTTATTGGAAAGAGTTAAAATGATCCACTACTGATATGTGTAATGCACGTCCGTCTCCAAGAATTATTTATGTGATTTTGCACCATATGTCCTTTTCAATCCTGGCCTAAGTTTCAATAAAGTATCTTTTTAGTCTTTTTAATATTAATTTCTTTAACAAAAAATGTTGACAATAAAATTTTAAATATAGATAAAACATTATTGAATGTTGATATATTAAGTTTAATTTTCAAAATAACAATAATTTTTATAAAACATATTATTTGAGACAATGATTTTTAGGTTATAGAACGAAAAATATATTTTATAAAAATCAAGAAACCAAACTGAAATATCTTATAAAGTTATAGGACAATATTTGTACTTTTTCAATGTTTCCCATTTGGAACGGTAGAAAGTTGAGAGGCTGTTGATGGCACCCTCTACATGCATGTGGATTTCTTGGTTGATGATGACTATATATTTCGAGGGTCTGAGTTACAAGTCTCCCATACTTCGATATGCGATTGTATGGGAATTACATGCTAGAGGCTTACCCAAACACTTTGGCATCTAAAAGACCACAACCTTAGTAGAAAACAGGTTCTATTGTCATTTCTAAAGCGTGATGTTGCTCAGATTCTCTCTCAATGCTGCACCTGCCTAAGATAGTGTGATGACACAACTCTATTTTCACTACAGAAAAACATCAAATTAGTGACGGAATTTAGTGATGGAAGTTCTGTCACTAATCAGTTTAGTGACGGAAAGTAGCGATGGATTAATGACGGAACCATATTAACATTCTGTCGACAAAAAGACCATTACTAATTGATTAGTGAAGGAATTTTGAATTCCGTTGCTAATTTGAGACGGAAATTTTATGTCAACATTCTGTCTCTAATTAGTGATTGAATTCATTAATTTGAGACACAATTTTCCGTCTCTAATTAACGACAGAATTGTCATCTCTAATCTGTCGCAAAGTATTTTTTTATATAATTTAAATTGTTACATGTCCTTACCACGAGCCTCCACATGTCTCTCACCGGCGGTTTCCATGTGTACCCACCGCCGGCCATGTGTCCTAGTCAACCACCGCCACCTCACCTCCGGCCACCTTGTGTCCTGGTCAACTGCTGCACGTCATGCTCCATCTCGTGCCACATGTCCAAGTCACAAATTGGTTACATTTTGTGACCAAGTTGAGATTTGAAGTCATGACTTTCATGCATGTGTCAGTGCCTTTGCCAATTGAGCTAAGGAGAACTTGTCAAATTTAAATGCAAAATCACACACATACATGTATATATCTATATATCTATGTATGTATGTAAGTAAGTAAGTAAGTAAGTAAGTAAGTAAGTATGTATGTATGTATGTATGTATGTATGTATGTGTCTATGTATGACACAGCGCACACACACATTTCGCTTTGTAAACAAAAATAAAAAAAAAATTCATATATTATTAAATATTTCAATTTAGTTTTTTTTATTTCATCATGTAAATATTCTACATAAATATTTATTATTAATATATTTTTTATTCATTTTATTATATATTTTATGTTTTTTGTATTTATAAAATTTGAATTTTTATTTGTATATAATATATTATTAAAAATTCAAATATATTATATTATCATTTCAATTCCAAAGATAAATACGAATTAATAATGTTATTTATTTATTTTAATATTTATATTATAAATTTGTAATTTTTAAATTTAAATTATTTTAAAAATTATAATTATGAAAAAAAATCTAATTATTGAATAATTTAATTGTTAGTGATGGAAATTAGAGAAATATTAGCAACAAAAATTAGTGACGGAAACACTTCGTCACTAATTTCTGTCGCTAATTTTTAATGATAGAATTAGAAATAGATTAGTGACGGAATTTAGTGGCGGAATGTAATTCCGTCGCTAATCTATCATTAATTTACTGACGAAAAAGTCTGTCTCTAATTTTAGTGACGGATTAGTGATTATGTCACTAATTTTCTATTTTTTTGTACTGTTTGGTTGTTGTTAATAGGTTCTTGAAGATGTCTAAGTACGTACCTTGCAGCAAAACTATAGATGCATCTCACCTTGCAACGCTATATCAAAGAGGTTGTGTGTCTTCAAGGTCTGCCAACAATTTAGTATCATATAGAGATGTCAGATTTGTCAGCTGAAATCTTAGAAGGGAGAATTATATTTCCACAAATCAAAAACCATAGACAAGTCTACAGACACACACACACACACAAAAGTAATGCAAGTAAGTCAATATAATTTCCTAACATATCCCTTAATATATGGGATTCTAACACTCCCCCTCAAGTTTGAGCATATATATTTATCATGTCAAACTTATTATGAAGATACTCAACCCGTGTCCCATTTAAAGCTTTCGTCAAAAGATCTGCAACGTGGTCTTTGATCTCACATGCCCTGTAGTTGGAATATTCTCTTTGATCTTGTCACAAATAAAGTGACAGTCAATTTAAATATACTTTGTACACTCATAGAACACAGAGTTTGATCATATATGTAGTGTTGTGTTATTGTCACACAATGCTTCACAGGTAATGTCGTGGCAATGTCAATTTCCTTCATGAGTTGAAATACCCATGCAATTTATTGTACTAATTGTGACATCGCTATGTATTCTGCTTCTACATTTGATTTTGACACAACATCTTGCTTCTTACTTCTTCAATATATTAAGTTTTCACCCACAAACACACTGTAACCCGTAGTGGACTATCTTGTGGCCTTAGATCCTGATGATCCACATTACAGATGCACTCGACTTTAGTGTGCCCATAATTCATATAGAGAATTCCACGACCTTAAGAACATTTCAAATAATGCAAGATATGCTCTAAGGATTCCTACTGTGCCATTGTTAGAGATGTCATTGTAATACCCCACTTTTTCCACAAATATTTCTTGTATATATTTGTGATATTTAGTGGAATAAAATGGTGAATTATGGTATGCATAAATTTACAGAAATATTCCAATCGCCGATTACACACAATTCAGCCAAGCAAGGATGCAAAGAAGTAATTAATGTCTACTTAAAGGCCTAATATTATAACCAAAATTGGAACATAAAATGACACAAAAAATGGCCTCATACAAGTGCCAAAAATTCTGGCAAACCAAAGAAAACAGTAAATCATAAAATGTAAAAACAAAATGGTAATTTTTCTATAAAACAAGAAACAATTATTTTCCCCCTAGTATTCCTAATAATTTCAGCCATATGAGAATTTAAAAGAGGAAAATGGTTACTTGGTAATTAATAAGCCTATTTTGAAGTATTATTACTAAGGAAAATCAAAGTTGGAAGAAAAGTCAACAATTTCAACTAAAGCTAATATTTGTAAGAAGCAATTTCTGGAGAATCCAAGAAGCACCTTGCATTCCCTTTTCTCTTAGCCATTTCATTCAAGGGGAGTAAAAGGAAATACATATATTTGTTGACTAGTACTATTTCAAGGAGAAAATGCTTGGCCAATCACAAGCAAGTAAAATTGTTGTTGAAAAGTCAAAAGTGGTTGCCATAAAGCAAACAATTTATATTCCTTTTTCCTCTTATGTGCACGGTCAAATGGAAAAGGAAGAGAAATACACAATGGTTGCCATAAAGCAAACAATTTATATTCCTTTTTCCTCTTATGTGCACGGTTAAATGGAAAAGGAAGAGAAATACACAAATACACACACACACACGCCTCTTCTCTTCCCTTAAATAAATTTGGTGGACCAAGGGAAAAGGAGACATTATTGTGTGGCAAAGAAAAAATACAATAAAAGAACGAAAAAGGATGAACCAAGTGTTATGACATAAGCAAAGATATCTTTCAAAAAGTTATTTCCTCCTCTTCCATTCTTCATTTCAGCCAGAACAGACCCAAAAGAGAGAGAGAGAGTGGATGAAGAACATAGAGAGCAAAAGAGAAATAACCTAGGGTTCCAAATCCCAAACCAAGGTAAGCAATTGCAAAACTTAGTGGTTTTTGTCTCCTAATCACTCTATAACCTTTCCTAACCTCTTCTATTTCATTAAACTCATGGTTTTCAAGACAAAATATCAAGAGAATAGAGAGGGGGCTGACCTTTTAGGGAGAGAAGGAATATGAATCAATATGTAAACTTCAAAACTTGTTTCTCTTGCCTTAGTTGATGTTGTTGGTGGATATTGTGATGTTTTCTATTTGTTTTCTAATTATGGGCTGAAGCTAAATATGGGGAAAATGCTGCCCAAATTTCCTCTAAACATGTCCATTTAGTATTTAAGTAGTTAATCATGTGATTAGAAGTAGAAAAGAAGTGATTAAGTAAGAGTAAACAACATAAACCTCCTAAAAATCCTAACTTGATGCCCTGTGTGTGATGTGATGAAGGAGTGAGGATTTGGTATTTTTGATGATTCTATTAGCTTTAGAAGGAAAATTTGTGTAGGTATGCAAGTGTTCATGATTTTTGGATGTTTGTATATCAATTTGAAAATTTTATGAATTGTGTGTGTGTGCATGCTGTTAATCTGCCCTATTTAGAATAATGATATTGTGCATGTTGTTTCACGGACTAAAACTTATCCAAAAATTTTGAAACTTTTCATAATTAAAGTAGAGACATAGAGCTTTAAGTTTGTAGGTATTTTGTTATTTTTGGACAAGTACTTTGGGAGATATAAAGTTTTAAAGTATGCTCTGTTTCTGGAATGTAATCTGGAAGAAGTTATATTTGGCAAAATTCTAGGAATGTTGTGGCTCTGGTGACTAGAATTGAGTATTGTTATGTGAAAGTATACGGGAACAACTTTACATAGAATTTAGAACCACTCAATTTAGAGTTTCCTAGAATTAATGGTGAATTTTTGAAATGAAGCAAAAAAGATGGCAGATTTGATCACAAAGGTGAAAATGAAAAATGTAATGGCATAAAGTAAATAAGTTGAACTTTAAGGGGGAAATAACCAACTTGGGATAGTTGGGTCACCTTAACTTTGCTTTTATCTTAGTATACAAACTTTAATGACAACCAACTTGACTAATTGCATTATGTAAGTATTGGACAAAATAATAACCTATCGTCCGTAAATTCTAATTATAGGACCTAACAATTGTCCTGAGCTAGAAACTTGCCTGAGCTTAGGCAAACGGTTAGGAATTGCTGGAGGGAAGCAGCTAGGTAATAACTTCTCTTTCATATGTTTATAAGATACACTATATGTTGTGTGAAATCATCATAAATTGTCTAGTACATTCTAGTTATGCGGAGTAGTCACCCGGGGCCTTTCTGCACGGGTAGATGCTTTGTCCAATAACATTATATGATGCATGAGTGGATGCCCGAGGCTTTTCTGCGTGGGTATCCCTCAGGGCCATGTAATTTACCTAGTGCTATGATAGTTTATGAATTGCATGTAATGTGCCCAATGCTGTTGTGATAATTCTGTTCTATGATGGCTATATAGCATGCTTTATTATGTTATATCTGTATGATTAGCACTATGTTACTATTGAGATTCTTTTGAATCTCACTATTTTCCATAAACCCATCTACAGTATAGGGAGATAGCTCGAAAGGCAAGAAGAAGGTAAATGTAGATTGCTAGTGGCTGGAACGCAAAAGACTTTAGTTTTGTTGGTTGTCTGTTACTTGTACTTTAGATATTTTGGATCTGTATATAATATAAATAGCCTATAACTCTGACATGCTATAATAGTGAAATTGGTAATGCCAGTAGACTAGTAAAAGGACAATTTAGTTACATTACGCTTCCAAACGCTAACCAAATTTAACTAAGGTGTAGAACGTGAGAACTAAGCAGAGAATTGCTCATAGACTTTGAAAAAATGAAAAGAAGAGCTGGTGAGACTTGATGAGATAGTGAATGTTTGTAAAAATGGTTTGAGAAAATTTTACCACCATAAAAAATCATTTCCAATCCCAGGTTCAAATCCTAAGATAGGTTTGGAATTTGCTAACCTTTTTTGAAACTATTTAATCTGGGACCTAATCATGGTTTCACAAATGATTTTACTATTCTTTTGTACTCATCTAAGGCTATAGGAAATGAGGTATCACAGTTACAAATTGATTAAGTACATTGACTGAGAATGTTATATTAGGACGAGTCACTGTCAGATAATCCAACTTCCTAATGAGTCTTCTATATCTCTTAGGAGATTCAAATGGCTTCAATTTCTCTGGATCAATCTTCTTCATTAAGTCATCAAGAAGCTCATCAAACATGCTATTATTAAAATCCAGGAACAAACTCGGTATCATGGAAATGTTGCTTGGCGTAACAACAAGCTTTCCAGTCTCCTTTAAGAGGTTTGGAACATATTTCTTCTGAGTCAAAAGGATGCCCCTTTTGTTTCTCAAAACCTCAATACCAAGAAAGTACTTTAATGATCCCAAGTATTTTTTCTTTAAGTGGGAGTTAAGGAAAACTTAAAGTTATGAGATTCTAGAAGTGTTACTCCCAGTAATCACAATCATCAAAGAATCATGCTTGCATCAGACTACTGGTAAAACATAGAATGATCACACTTACTTTGGCTCAATCCAAACCTCTTGATCACATTACGAAATCTATCGAACCAGACGAGGGGACTTTTCTTAAAGCCATACAATGATTTTCGAAGGTAGCACACTTTCCTAGGTTTTCCCTGAGTAACGAACCCAGATGGTTGCTCTATATAAACTTCCTCAAGGAGATCACCATTCAAAAAGGCATTCTTAACATCCAACTGATACAAAGCCTAATGATAAGTAGTAGCTAAAGAGACAAGAATATGAATGGAAGTGAGCTTAGCCATAGGGGAGAAAGTTTCTAAGTAATCAATCCCATAAGTTTGGGCATACCCTTTGGCAATGAGTCAAGCTTTCAATCGTTTTAAGGAACCATAAGCCTTAGTCTTAACAACAAACACAAGAGTTTAGGTACTAGCCTTTTCAAGGGCCATCATTTCTTTTTCCATCACTACACACCGACTAGGGTGAGTTAAGGTGTGGTGGAGGGTAGTAGGGATGGAGATATACTCAAGGGTAACTACAAGGAAAGAGGAAACAGGGGACACTTGCTAGTAGGACATAAAGAAGAAGATAGGATATGTACATTCAGCTTGGTCTTTTAGGAGTACAATGAGAATGAGTACCTTTTCGGAGGGCAATGGGCATGTTATCAGATGGATCAACAACATAATCACGGAAAAGAGTGATAGGATCTAGTGAAGCAAAAGCAGGAACCAGGGAGTCTTGAGCAGAATCAATCAGTGAAGCAGTCACTGATGAGGGTAAAACATTGACAACATCGGTACCATTGATGACATCAGGTTCTAGAACAACAGCCCGTACATAAAAGACAAGGACACGATAAACCAGGACATTATCAGGCTGATAAATGATAAAGCGAGACTCAGATAATACCGAAGGCTTGAAGAAAGGAGATGACTCATGAAAAGTCACATCAGTGGATACAAGATAACGAGAAGTTCAGGAGAGTAACACCGATAACCAAGAAAGACATACTTCAAAGATTTGGGATAAAGTTTACTAACACTTAGATGGACATCTTGAACAAAGCAGATGCTGCCAAAAATTTTTGGATCAACATGAAATAGTTTAGTGGTGGGAAACATAATGAAATATGGAACATCCCTATTAAGGACAGCTGAAGGCATGCGATTGATAAAGAAATAAGCAGTAGACACTATATCAACCTAAAAGGATTTAGGGACACATGAGTAAAACATGAGAGCTCAGGGAGTTTCTAAGAAATGACGGTTCTTTCTTTCAACAACACTATTTTGAGTAGGTCTTCAACACATGAGGATTGATAAAAAATACCATGACTATGCATATCATCGATGAATGGGATAGAAAAATATTCTTTAACATTATCACTTTGAAGAACTTTCACATAAGTATTAAACTAAGTTTGAATTTCAATACAGAAATTACAAAAATGTGTAAACAATTCAAAGCACTGTTTCATTAAGTAAAGCCAAGTAGTTCGGGAAAAATCAATAACAAAAGTGACAAAATATCGATAACCAGTCTAAGAAAAAACTGAACAAAGACCCCCAAACATCATAATGAACTATCTCAAAGGGGGACGCAACCTCTTTATGGACTCAAGGTGCCAAATAAACACGACGGTGGTTGGCAAACTGACATGACTCATAATCTAAAGCATACACAGAAAAAAATCGAGAATAAACCTTTTGTGGGATACATGACTAAGATGAGAATGGACTTCAAAGGGAGATGACCTAATAGAACAAGTAATAAAATATGGCACCTAATGATCAAGGATGTAATGCCTACCAGATTCATAGCCTCTACCAATAATTTGCTTCGTCAAAAGATCCTAAATTAAACAGTGATTAGAAAAAAATGAGATAAAATAGTTCAAATGATGAGTCAGTTTACTTGGCAATAGGAGATTAAATGTAAGATCAGAAACATTAAGAATAGGAGATAGAGAAATAGATGTAGTTGGTTGAACAATTCTTGATCCAAGTACACGGATAAGGAAACCATTGGCAATGAATTTAAAGAATGGGTTAGCATAGGGAGCATATAACGAAAACGATTGATGATTACTTGTCATGTGGTCGATAACACCAGAATCAATAACCCACTTTGTAGAGGTAGTAGCAAGACCGAAGGATAAAGTACCAGTAGTTAGGACCCCTATAGATGACGAACCATGTAATACCCCATTTCTTCACCAATATTTCTTGTAAGTATTTGTGATATTTAGTATAATAAAATGGTGAATCAAGGCAAGTATAAATTTACAGAAATATTACAATCGCCAGTTACACATAATTTGGCCAATTTGGAACACAAAGAGGCAATTAATGCCCACGTAAAGGGCTAATATTGTAACAAAAAATGTGAGCATGAGATGCCACAGATAATGGTTTTATTCAAGTGTCAAAAATAATACTAGACCAAAGGAATAAGCAAGAAGTGATTCATTTTGATAAATTGTAAAACATAGGGGTAAAATGATAATTTTTCCATAAAATAAGGAAATAAATATTTTTATTTAATATCCCAATAATTTTAATTAAATGGGAATTAAAAAAGAGGAAACAACCACTTGGTAGTTATTAAGTCCATATTGGAGTATTATTACTAAGTGAAATTAAAAGCTTGGAAAAGAAGTAAAAAAGCAAAGACATAGGGCTTTGGTCAATAAAATACAAGATGGTATTATGAGATATATCAAGAACAACATATACTCCTCTAATTCTCATGCATTTCGGCAGAAATGAGAAGGAAAAGAGAAATGGAAATAATTAAATAAAACAATATGGTGTAGACCAATGAGAGGAAGCCATATGTAAATGCATTTTATTAATTCATCAAGTCATCATCTTTTCCTCATTCTTCACTCTCATTCCCGTGCTAAGTGATCAGCAAAGAGGAAAGGGAAAATCTGAACGTGAAGTGCAAAGAAACATGTAACACCCCAAATTTTAGGACAAGAGAATTGAAAATAAGCCTACAATAAGTGGACTGCTAAGCTCCAGTTTAGCAAGTATCCCAGTAAGGCACGATTTTAATCCTTACAATTCTTAACACCTTTGGTGGCATTAAAGGGAAATAAAATGGTGCATTAAAGAGCACAATAAGTGACAAAACAAGACAATGAGTGGTCACACAACAAGAATATGTTGGGAACCCAAATGAAAGTTGCCTCAAGTGTGTTTCTCTACGTGACAGTCATGATTGTGTGACATTTTTCAATGGACAAATGATTTCCAAAAATCATGAAAATTTCCATAATGAAATTAGACTTATCAAGCTTTAATGGAATAGGTCATATAAGTCATTTTTAGTTGTACACAAAGAGAAATGAATTTTTGAAGTTAGCCCAGAGAAATTAATTATTTTCTGGGGCAGCATCCAAAGATTAAAATTCTGGAAAGAGTAAGCTTTCAATTGGCCAAATTTTATATTTTTCCTTCAAACTAGACTCAATAAGGGTCGCATAGACTTTAGAATCACTCAAATTGGACATTTGTACAATTAGATATGAATTTTCAAAGTTAATGAAAAATCTGTAGAATTTGGTATTTTGTGCGAAAATTCATTATTTGGGCCAATCAAGTGTTGACACATGGCAGATGAGAAACTGATCCATTTATCCATTAAATCATCATCTTCCTCCTCATTTTTCACGGAAAAATCTGAAAGAAGAGAGAGAAAGAGTGCAGAATAAAATGGAGAAAGATGAGAGAGGAAGTTCTTTCCTTCGAAACACTGCCGAAACGGCATCCTCTCTCAAAGTACCCTTCAGGAAACTTTCTCTACTCATCGAGATCTTCATTTCTACGGTTTCGGATTTTTATTTGGAGGTGTTTGGTGCTGTCTCCCTTACCGGAGTATTGTCAGAATTCCGAACCGTTTGCGGAAACGGGTAGAGGTAAGCATAAGCTTCCTTTTTAACCGATTGGTTTGTCGTTTGGATGAGTATAGAGGAAGTTGGGTACTGTTCATGCTGATTTAAATTAGTGTTTTGAATGGCTAAACGATGTCCAATGGATGTATAAATAGCTAATCACTTGATTATGAGTAGTAAGGAAGTGATTAGGCAAGAGAAATCGAAGAAACAACAATCTTTTTCTGAGAATCTAATTTTCTGCCCTGTTTTGACGTGGAGAAGGAGTAAGAATTTGATGATTTTGATGCTTCCATTGGATTTAGGAAGCAAAATTGTGTGGGTATACAAGTGTTCATGAATTTTGGATACTTGTACATGAATTTAGAAGTTTTAGAAGTTAAAGGGTAAATGCTGTGTATTCCGTTTTCTGGAGGCAGTGTTATGGTGACGAGTTTTTGAGTAATCAAATGTTATCCAATGACCATGAAAATTTTTATTCTAAAAATAGAGACATAGACCTTTAATTTGATAGGTCATAATGTTTAATTGGACAAGTATGCTATGAGATATAAACTATTAAAGATATGCCCTGTTTTCTAGAAGAACATCTGAAATAGTTGGTGTTTGGAAACATTATGGGAATGGTGTAGTAGTGGAGTTTAAAATTGAGTATTTTTATATAAAAATACACTTAAATGGATTCAAATAGAGCTTTGAACCACCTCAATTAGAGTTCTATAGAATTAATTATGATTTTTCAAAGTTTGGTCAAAAATGCTGGTAGATTGAGTACCATGCGAATTTAAGTAAGAAATTGGCCAAATTTAATTGGAATGAAATCCAAGGGTAATTTAGTAATTCGGGCCTGATTTTGACTAATCTGAGGTAAAAAATGGATTCTACACATAAAATTGTGTAGGATTAGCCCGGGGCATGATTTTTGGAATAGTACAATTTGACCGGGTACGAAGGGGCGTGGACTGGGTTCCCGTGGGTATTTTTGTAATTTTACAGTTTTGAGTCAAGATAACCAACACCATGAGTTTATAATGAGTTATGGATAAATAATAACTCATATATCCTATATTTGTAATTTTAGAATATACCGATAGTCCGAGCCAAAGACGGAGCTGGACCGATTGACAGGCAAGGAAAGGGCGCATTCCAGGTAGTAACTTCTTCCTACATATCTATGTGATTACTAAATATTGTATATGTCATTCACTGTAACATGAACTAATGTCTTTGACACACCAATTCGCCATGTTGTGGTCAGGGACCCAACAAGGGCACCTAGTAGACCAAGGTGTAGACATATAGTTTGGCCTTGGGCAAGTGTACACATAGTTTTGATCATCTTACATGACATGGCATATCATATCTATTTTCGCATTCTATATGTTTGAAAGCATGTTACTACTGAGATTCCCCTGAATCTCACCCTTTCCATAAACATTTAAAGTTTCCAGCAGCAGACAGCGGCTCAAAGAGCATAACCGTAATTACCGGTGACAGAAGGTTCCGGGCCAATAGGAGAGGAGGCGTTGGTTATCTGAAGACCTTTATATTTGTTAAGGTCTGTATTATTCTGTACACCCCTATGGGAATTCTGTATATAATCAAGCAATATTGTTTCAATATATTAGTATATTTATGCTATTTTTATATGCCCACTGAGCTACGCTAATGCTACTCTGAGCATTATCAATAATAAGACGGGGTCTTACAAAACACAAGTAAAGCTTTGGGTTCTTCCAAAATCTAAGGTATAATTTGCATAATCTTGTGATTTTTGCTTCCAAATCCTTCCATAGTCTCTTCTAATCACTTCTACACCTTTGGAACCATGGGTTTCCAGCTGGTTTGAGAGTTATGGAGAGAAGGGAAAAATGTCCTAGAGAGAGAAAAAACAAGAAATCCAAGGTAAACTCCAAGAACTTGCTCCTTGTACCTTGGTTATTGTTGTTCTTGGCTTGGATTTGGTTGATTTGTGATGATTAAATAATGGAACCCTAAAGGGGGTCCTGATATTCAAATGACTTCTAATCATATCTAATAAGAGTGTAAATAGCTAATAATTCAATTAGGAGTAGCAAGGAAGTGATTAAGGATGAGAAAATGAGAAAACAACAAACTTTTTTTGAGAATTCTTAAATCTGCCCTGTATTGTTCCGTGTAGGAGGAGTTGGAATTTGACCATTTTGATGGTTCCATTAGCTTTAGAAGGCAAAATTGTGCAGGTATACAAGTGCTCATGAATTTTGGATGCTTGTATATGAATTTGGGAATTTAAGAAGTAAGATTATACATAGTGTTGATCTACCCTGCCTGAAGCACCATTACTTTGCATGATGTTTCAAGGGCCAATTCTTATCTAAAAATTCTGAAACTCTCTATTTTGAAAATAGACACATATTCCTTTAATTTTGATAGGTCATAATGATCAATTGGATTTATGTGCAAGAAGTTCTACATTCTCAAAATTTGAGCATGCAAAACTTGAATTTTTTGGAACAATGTGAAGAAAGTTAAAATACTGTATTAATTTGTGTATATATAGCTAATGGCTATATTTTTTATTGACACTAGACTTAACAAATATCAATTAGGACTTAGAACCAGCTCAATTGAATTTTTTTGGATTTATATATGAATTTGTGAACTTCTGCCCTGTTTTTGGAATGTGATTTGGATAGTTTGAGTTTGGTGAAATTTTAGGAATTTTTTGGTTGTGATAGCTGAAATTTAGATTTTTAATATGAAACTAGGATGAAATAGATTTACATGGAATTTATAACCACTCAAGTTTGAGTTTCCTAGAATTAATGGTGAATTTGTGAAGTTTTGTTGTGTTTTCTAGATTGCATCTGAAACAGTAACGTTTAACAATTCACAAGAAATTATATGAGCATATTAGGCAAACCCAAATATTTTTACTCAAAGGTATAAGGAAAGAAATTTGTTTTGGCTTTGGAATCGGTCAAATTGGAGTTTTCTATAATTAGTTATGAAGTTCCAAATTTGACCCAAAAATATGCCAGTTTCTGGAAAACAGTGAAATTGCACTTAACAGAATTCAATTATGCAGAAACTATGATAACTGCTTTAGATAACCAACATAATTGGAATTAAAGACAGTAATAGTACAAGTAATAACAAGTTACTTGTAACTCCAATTTTGATAGGAACTAGAATTTACCCGAGCTCAAACCAACGGTTGAAAATCACTCAAGGAAAGCAACGAGGTAGTAACTTGTCTTTCATATATTATATCATGTATGGTGTGTTGTGTGGATTCATTATGAGATATCTAACACATTCTAGTTATGTAGAGTGGTCACTCGGGGCCTATTGTACGGGTGGACGCTCAGGCTAATAACGTTCTGTAATGCACAAGTAGATCCTGGGGCCTATTGCGCAGGTATCCCTTGGGGCCTTTAACATCCCTAGTGCTATGGTTGTTCATTATGAGCTGCATATGATGCACTGAGTTGTTGTGATTGTTCTGCTGTATGATGTCTGTATAGCATGCTTTGTGATGATATATATGCATGATTGGCATTAATTTAATACTAAGATTCTTTTGAATCTCACTCATTTTCATAAACCATCTATAGTACCGGGAGAGAGCTCAAAGGGCAAGACAAAGGTAAATACGGACTAGAGACTGGGAACGTGAAAGACTTTAATCTTTTGTTAGTTGTTTGTTTCTTGTATTTTGGATCTGTATATGGTATGAATAGCCTATAACCTTAACAGTGCTACGATAGTGAAACAGATAATGCCAGTAGACTAGTAACGGAACAATTTAGCTATATTTTGCTTCCAAACGCTAACTAAACTTAACTAATGTATGAAACGTGAAAACTAAGCAGAGAATCGCTCGCATACTCTGGTAAAATGGAAAGAGAAACCGGTGAGACTTAGTGAGATAATGAATATTTGTGAAATTGTTTAAGAAAATTTTTATTACTCCCAAAAACCCTTCTCAATGCCAGGTTCAAATCCTGAGATAGATTTAGGAAATTATGAACATTTTTCCAAAATTTCTTAACCCAGGACCCGATCCTGGTTTCACAAATACTTTTGCTACTCTTTTGTACTCATATGAGACTATAGGAAATGAGGTATCACAAACCAGATTCAAACTGAGTAGTTGTTTAGGCAATATGGGCAAGACCACGCTACTGATCACGTTGTTGTGTGGTATGTATTTCAATAATTCTGCTTAATGTGACTAGGTTCCTTACAATAGTTGCATATAATACTTCCAAAATTCACATTCAGAGCATTAGTACCCTGTTTGGAGCCATAATTCTTGTTTTCAAAGGGGCCACGTCTAGCCAGAGCACTAGTAGTCAAATCGCCAGATGGACGAGCCAAACTACTAGCATGAAGGACCTGTGGGAACACATCTTTAAAAGATGGATAGCCTGAAACTCTAGATTCTTGATATGGGTCTGATGATCCGCTTACAGAGAGAAAAGGACCTTTATTTCTTCATACAACCACTTAAAGTCCGAGAATAAATCCTTTAAGGGATGACCTTACTGCTAAGAGTGATAGAATTCCTTACAGACTTTATGAATATGAATGAAATTCCCTTTACCAGATAACATAAATTCAAGATAATTTATAATTTCATTCACAATGTTGTAGTGACTGACAGAAGACAATCTATGGTTTAATAGAGTTTTTGATTTGTAAAAATAGTCGAGCATCTGCTCTAGACCAAATCAAACTTTTTTCATTATCACCAGAATGAGAATCCTGGGTTCAACAGGCTTCCTTCTCAATTTCCGAGAGATAAACCTTAAAAGTCTTGTTCCAATCATTATAGTTTGTCTAGTTTAATTTAGAATCATTAATCTTGGCAGACATAGGTAGCATATCAGATGTCTTAGATTCAGCCATTGAGGGTAATCAACCAAGACAACAATCAAATCAAGCAGAAGTTACAAATGCTCTTAAGCAAATAAGTAACAAACAGGAGCAAAGGGTCTTTAAAAAATGAGTTAATAGAAATTCAAAGAGCTCATGAACACCCAAACAGGAGCAAGCCCACAAAGATATACCAATGGCACACAACTAAAATGAACTCCAAGTCAACAAACGTTACTCACGTGACCATATAGAACAAGCCTAAACAAACAGATTAAAATTGGATCACATAGCCACCAGGGATAGAACAGGCTTGAGAAGCAACAGAAAAGGTTGCCGGAAACACAGTGCTTCCACGGTGGCTGATGGTTGGAAAAGAAAACGCAAGATAGAAAGGAGAAAAAATATCTGAAACCTAGGGCTCTAGTGTAATGAAATCTTAGAAAGAAGAACTATATCATCATAAATAAAAAACCACACACGCACAAAAGTAATGCAAGTAAGTCAATATAATTTCCTAGCATATCCCTTAATATATGCGATTGTAATATCAACTACTTCTGGAAAACCCTCTTGGAGCTCTTCAACACCCAATTGAAGTTCTCATGAACGTCTCACCCTAAACTAATGGTTAGATATAAGTGACCAACTGTAGTATAGGTGATCTATAAAAAAGCATCTTATTACCAATGGAATTTCAATTTACTGATAGATTAGTAATAAAAATGAATTACTGATGGAATCCATTCCCTAGCGACATTTTACATGGTAAATTAGTTTATCGACAGAATTTTAATTCTGTCAGAAATTACCGACCGAATTTCAATTCCATCATAAATTACCAACAGATTACCGATGAAAAATTAATTACCAACAAAATTTTCCCTAAATGCTATATAGTGCCGCTAATAAATTTTAAAACTAGGCCAAAAAAATGTCCACAAGTTAAAGGACTTTAAAACAGATAAGGTTATATAACCTATACAATATGGTTAAAGATTGCTTGATACAATGGGCCAAACCAATCCTGTTAACTAAAACAATTTCTCTGTAAGGGAATGAGACACTCAGATCAGAGTTACATAATAATTTGTTGTGTTAAAGATAACCATAACATCTCATTCCAGTTTTTTTAACTTTGACTTCCATCAAGGGGAAGGTTGCCAACAACATAAACGGTGGTATAGGCAGAACTGTTTTCAGGAGCGTTCTTATTATTATATTCCTGACCTCCATCTGTAGAATCATGGAAAAAACCAAAATGAATAACTTAATCTGTTAACAAAATTCTAAAGTTCCTAATCTATTTTACACATGTGTATTTACACACGAGCAAACAGAACAAAAAATTTTAAGAGATCAACTAAGGTCCAAATGCCTCATTGAATTCCAGACAGAACGTACATGAGACACACACAAAGAAATATCAGCCACAGAAGGAATCCAAACAGGAGAAATATGGCATGACCAAAAGTAAGGATAATAACTTTTTTAAAAAAAGAACAAAAAGATCAAACTCGAGTAAGCAGTTAGCAAGTAGGAGCTGGGAGACACAGACAACTTGTGATGGATTATTGATTTAAGCTCAAACCATGACAAAAGAGAGGATAAATAGTCACACAAAAAATGAGGAATAATAACGAAAGAAGTAAGCAACTTGAGCTCAATGTAGCATGATGATTGTCAAACAAAATTCTAAACTCTAAAACAGGAAAGTGCATTTGCAAAATCAAGGACTCTAGTTTTATTTAATTAATTCAACTCACTTGCGAGTGTGACAGAGTCAGAGGCGAGAGTGAGAGAGACAGCTGCGAGCTTCCAGCCTTCCACCTTCCAGTAACTTGTAAGAGTGACAGAGTCAAAAGTGAGAGAGAGCGATCCGCAACCCGCGAGGGATGAGATGACAGGGTAAGATTAGAGACAAGAGCGAGATGGCGAGATCCGAGATGCGATGGGGATTGGGGTCGGGGGATGGTGGGAAGGGAGTAAGTGAGAGACTAAGGTAGTATGAGACTGGAGACCAGAGTGACACTCTAGAGGGAGAGAGTGGCCGGAGACGAGAGGGAGATCGTGCGAGCTGCAAGTGGAACTCTTGAGAGAGGAGAGGATATCAGAGGTGAGAGGTCACACACTGTCACACTCACACTCACATTGTCGCACATGCAGGTGCAGTAGAGACGGAGATATCATTCGTTTATAAGATGATGATATATTTTGGGATATATTTAAAAGATAAAAAGACACAGATGATGGTAATTTATTAGAAATGAGATAGTCTTTATATCATTAGATGTAAATATTAATATTAATACCAAATAATAAATATTTAAACAAGAAATTGTTATCTCAAAGGAGGACAATTGTCCTTGTTAGTATAAATAAATGAAAATAAAATTATAATTAAAAATAATTCGGAAAAAATTAAGAGAATTTGAATTTTGAAGTTCAAAGTAAGTATGATAAGTTTGAATAAAATATACTATGTAATACACATGAATAAAAGATTTGATTTCTGTAATTCAAAACGATAAATATTAATATTGAAAAATAAACATTTAAGAAAAGATATTATTATTTTCAGTTATCCTATTTCAAATTCACAGCCCTAAGATTAACCTGATTAGGAGATTAATGAAAACTTATTTTAAAAATATTTTTCTATTTTTCGGGTTCCCTATTTAATATGTGAGCCAAAAAATTAGGAGGTGAGTAAAATAAAAGAAGAATCCCAATTAAATATAGTTGAAATATAATGCCTAAATTTAAATTCAGAAATACATTTTCAACAAATTCCTTGTGAGGATAAGAGGCTTTATTAGGGATTTTTGAATGTTGTTAAATAATTAGAATGCCACTCTATAGTTAAAAATTAAAAAGATGTTGAAAAGAACACCAGAAAACTTTGCGTGGACAAATCCATCAAAGTATGTGTAAATAAATCATCAAACAAAAAATTCGGAATTTTGTTTTTCAAATATCGATAAGAATCATTATTGAGGCACCCCGTGCAACAATTTGAAAAACGGCATAAATCGTTTCTTATCCTTATGAAATGATGAAGATATATTAATCAAAGGCAGTTTAAATCTTCATAGCAAATATTAACATAGAGGAATTTTTTTTTTAAATAAAGTAAATATTACTATGACAGAGATAAATAAAGCTTGACATCGAATTGAAGATTTAGGGGTTGTTTGGTATGAGAGATTTGGAGAAGAAAGGAGGGGAGGGAAAATTTTTATGGTTTGGAAAGTTTTAATTAATTTTTTAAAATTTTTATTTTACATCTTATCTTTATTAAAATTTTATAACCTCATGTCTCCAATTTTTTAAAATTTAATTTATAAAAATTTTCCCTCTCCACCCTTTCCCTCCATTTTCCTCCTACAAAACAGACCGTTGCTAAATTCTCACGGAGATGGGCATAACAAACGCAGGTTTAAGGGGAGGATTTGGGGTTTTATTATTTTCATCCATAATGATTAAAAGCAAAACGATTGAGTTTAGGGTGCAGAAGAATTTCACTTTTAGGATAAATCAAGTTCAAATAATCAAAACCACAATCAAAATTGCATCAATTTTATTTTCTTACTACAGAGAGTCATTTTGGTCTTTTAACAATATTCAATAATAGCTAATAACTTGCATCAATTTCATTTTTTTAACTACATAAGGGTATTTTGGTCATTTGAAAGATTCAGAAATCCCTAATCAAGTCTATTGACCTCATTAGTAATTTGCCAAAAATATAAACGTAAATTTAGATTTCAGTATTTTAACTAGATTTAATTAAAATTTTACCTAAAATAAATGCCTATCGCTATGAGTTTAAATAAATAGGAATAGAAAAAGTACCTGCGGTAGGTTTTTGGTATGAGAATCTGTAGTTGGATGATATTGCGCCATTTTGAATAGTTGAGGGGTAAAATCGAACCATAAATAATTTTAGGGCATTGAGTGCATTTAAGAAATAAGTTCAGGGCACTGGGACACCTTAACCCAATTTAAAATGAAATTAATTCTTAAATTCCAAGTAATAAAGAATAATAATGAGGATTAAATAATAAAAAATATAACAAGTTCCCAAGATCTCTATTTCACGCTGTCGGCCAAGAAAAAGAGGTCATTTTCACGTTATATCGAAATTTTTTTTTATCTCTAACGTTTATCTCTAATGATATATAAGATATTCTCAATCTAAATATCTTATAGGATAATATTATGACTTTTTCGGCCAAACATAATCTTACCATAATTCAAATCGAATGATCGAATTGGAGTGATAGTTTTCCAAGAAAGGGGCAAAAGGCTAAAGTGTGATAGAGGATACCTTCATAATAGGTTGAAGTTTCGAACAATTCACATGCTTCAATTATATTCCTTGTGCAGATTTGTTTGACGATACTTTTATCTAGTGAATTTGCCAGGAACGACATATAGGAGATCGATCGAAGGAAGAACCACAGCATAGTTCATAAAAATCCCATAAAAATGACTGAGTTTGAAAATCTTCCTGAGCATCTCATCCACTACATCATGAATTTTCTGCCTTACAAGGATGCGACTAAGTGCAGTGTTTTATCCAAAGCCTTCAAATCTTTGTGGCTTTCATATCCTGTACTTGAATTTGATTCTTGTTTCTTTAAACATCACGAACACCCAGAATACCGATTTTTCTCTCATATACACAAAACTCTCCAGCTTCGTTCTCCTCATACCAATAACTCCCTGCAAAAGATTAGGCTATCTCAATTCCGTGGTTCGCGCGAGCTGCCTTTCTCCTATCAACCTACATTTGATATGTTGGTGAACTTTGCAATAGAGAACACAATTAAAGAGATAGTTTTTGAAATAATACGTGTAGGCTTTATAAATGTGAGAAATGATCCCCTTGTTCAAATATTTTCGTCGGAATTTTTGACTCTGCTCAATCTCACCGGATTGAGAATTCCAATTGCTGATCCTATTATACATTGCCCAAAATTGAAAGCCCTGAAAATCAGTCGATGCGAAGGACTACGCACTATAACCGTATCATCTATGTATGTTGAAGAGGTTGATATCGAATATTGTGACAGGTTAGATGGTGTTCACGTACCCAAGGCAAAGAATCTAAAGAATCTAATCCGTTTTGAGCGAGGCCCAGGTTTCCACCCGTGTGAGTTTGACCTTCCTGCTTGTGAATCTATAAAATCTATGTCTCTTTATCGTGTAAAGGTCGCAAAGAAGAACTTAACGATACCAGTCACTGATACCTTGTACATTAATTATTGTCCCTTGCCTATGAACTTTGGCATTCAAAATCCTAAACTTAAGGAGTTGAAGATATGGGACGTCTGTAATCTAGATAACCTATTCCTCGTCACTCCCAATCTACAGTGTTTATGTTTTGGTTTTGGCTTTAGTATTAATCCTTCTCAAAACAGAAGACTTACAATGAATATCTCAGCATGTGTGGGTCTCACTGTTTTGAATTTGGAAAGAGTAGTCGTAACGGATGAGTGGGTGAACGGTATAATATCAAACTTAGGAGCTTTGAAGGAGCTGATAATAAGTGAATGTATTTCCTTCAGGAAGTTAGTTTTGAAAAATGACAAACTTGAGATATTGTCGTTGAAGAGATGTTATGATTTAAAAGAGATCATTATTGATGCACCAAACTTGCTCGAATTTGACTATGATGGAAGCATGCAAGTTTATCCAATGACCATTTTATCGACCAAATGCAGTCCCAAAATTAACTTGCCACATTGCGACACAGATCCTATCTTACGGTTTGATGAAATAAACCAATTTCTCTCCTGCTTTGATCACATCCAAGACATCACTATTACTTCCGCCAGAGTAAAGGTACTTGTTTTATCTTTCATATGCTATTTTAACTACTATTTAATTTATTAGAGTATTAAGTTTGTATGTTCTCATTTGATTTAATTTGTAGGGTTTGATCTTCCCAATAGACCATGTGTCTCAAAATAATCCATTTCCATTGCGAGATTTGAAGTATATGAAAGCTGAAACATTAGTGGGAATGCCAAACAGTGAAGATGTAATGAAAATTATTGAAGGGTTGCTTTGGTTGGTGCCTAAACCTTTGACATTGACATTATCTGTGCGTGACAAAATCATTATTGGCACCTTGAAGGTATGTATTAATTTATCGAACTCATAGATACCTACCTAATTATGAGCCTTAAACATGATGTGGTATTTTTGTTGTGTGAGCATATTAATTATATCACTTCGCTTTTCTTATTAAAAAGCTAGCTACCATAAACACCAACTAGGGTTGGTCGATATATAAGAATACAATCTTATTTCATAAGTGTGTGGATTTGAATCTCATTATCAAGATAGAGACCTCTATCAATAAGAACCTTAGTAACTCTGAATAATAAACCTTTCTTCGTTTTGAGTGTGAAGTCAGGGAGGCATAATATCAAGTGATAAGTGAGTATTAATTGAAATAGGGCGTGTAATTCACTAATTAAGTTCTTGAGCTATAAATACATACACTCTTATTATGATGCGTCTTATCATATTATAATTAAATGAATTTGAAAATATTGCAGTTTGAATATGGAAAAGAAGTGAAGAGGATGAAGGTGGAAGAGAGATTTGGTTTTCGCACAAGGTGCTGGAGAGACTATGAACTCAAGGTAGACATCCAAGGCTTCAATGAATCTGAGACAAGGGACTTGAACAAGTTTTTTGATCCTTATATATATTGATTTTTGGTCACGCAGAATTATTTTTTTGTTCTAGATTAAATTGCTCACATTTATACCCATATTTTTAATGTTATTGAATGACAGAATAAATAGGCCTTTTTAAAAAATATTTTGTCACAATATTATTGGTCCATTTAATCATTGCATTCTATAACACACACACACACATAATGTATGTATGAACCAAAAATTCTAAAATCTGACAATATTAAGGTCCATTACTTAGCAGGGTCTTTTCAAAAATCTCTCCTTCTACAAGTGAAGAACTTTACCTTTAAATCCCTTAATTTAATGGCCCCTTCATTTTCAACCTCCACATCCAGGGAAATTAACCTCTGAAATGTTCTACTCTAAGCACACATTAACAACATGTTGCATTAGCATTCTTCTGGCATACCCTCAATATATTCACTTGAATCATATTAGTACAAGCCATCAACAAACACTGAAAAACTCTATTAAGATTTAACTTGAAAGGAATTAAATCAAATTGATGCATTATCTTTTTGATCTCAAACCTCTTAAGGGCTTAAAATCTGCCTCTCGAACATGAGATGATGGGTAAACGCAAGAAAGAAAGTCTCAAGATATAAGGGCCATTGTTATGGGCACAATTAATAGCTTACTTCGAAGTGGTTATGATTAAATAACATAAAATTTTAAATATAAAGTGACTATGTGTCTTTTTGAACTAAGGGTAGAAGCTGCTTTTTTGAAGAATTTCATAAATTATGAAGTATGTTAGAGGAGTTTTGCCTCGACTTGTATAAACGTACTTCTTTAACGCTAACCCAAAGAGGCCCTATATTTGTTCTTGAACTGAAATAGTGTACTACATGTGAGTAAAGTTTAATTTAACTTGAGTTTTAAGTTCTTACTTACCAATACCATGGCGGCGATGAGATTCTAAAACATCTAAAGTTAAGACGTGGACCTTATTATCATCCTCTTCATGCCAGCATACAATTGTACTAACAAATTCATCTCTGACAAGAGATAAAGGAATTAAATGTTGGCAGTAGCTCCTAAATTATCATACAATTCAGTGTATCTTCCAAGTTCTCTCTAGTGCCATGCATATTCTATTAGCAGCATCATCTACAAATAAGATAATTTATTCGAGTCGTGTATAAGGATATTGTCCTTAAAAGCTATTCTGCAACTACCGGCAGATAAGAAGCGTCACTTTCTAGGATTAAATGAACCCTTCTTGCGAAACAGGGGTGATCTGAACTATGGAAGATAATAGAATTCAATAAGGCAAAACACATGAGGAGGAAAGAGAAGTTGCTCAAAGGGTTGAGCCTATATATCCACAAACCTTCGGTCTCAAGCCCCATTTATAGGCTACGGATTGTCATGACATTGGACACACTTAAACACATTTAATGACAATTAACTCATCAGTTAATGCTCATAAAAACAATTAAATGGACAGTTACATAATTATTAACACACTTGATCGTAATTAAAGATGTCAGTTACAAATACTAAAAATTCATAATGGTTATTAGATTGATGGATTAATTAGATGGATATTTCGTTCCTATAAAGAGTGTCCAGTACCGTGTTTAACTCACACACAATAAGGGGAAAATTGCCGGATTTGAACTATATTTCCAGTGGGCCATTGTCATGTAAGTAAGCCTACTCCTCCTCTTGACCCATTTAGTAACCCAAAATCACTTGTTATTTCTTCGACCCCTCAATCCCATGCAATGTGAGATTCTTCCTTTAACACACCAACATATTATTTACAACATTAAATACATGATAATTATATGAAGCGCCCAAGCAATAATTAGCATTAATAATGATTCTATACACAGGAAAGAAGCACATAACTACAGAACTATAGTCTCCATTAAACATTGGTTTAATGCTTGATTTGGTAGAATTTCCATTAAATTTTGAAAATTCATATCTAATTGTACAAATGTCTAATTGGGGTGGTTCCAAAGGCTATACAACCCTCATTGAGTATAGTTTTAAGAAAAAAATATAAATTTTAACCAATTGGAAGCTCAGTCTTCCCAGAAGTTTAATATTTGTATGATGTCCCATAAAATAATTAATTTCACTGGGCTAATTTCAAATATTCATTTCTCTTTGTATACAAGTCCAAATGACTTATATGACCATTCAAATTAAAGCTTGATAAGTCTACTTTCACTATAAAAAGTTTCATAATTTTTGGACATCAGTTTCCCCTTGAAATATTCCACACAAACATGATTGCCATATCAAGAATTTCACCAATAGAAACAATAATTTGTATTCGACTTCAGTATGTTGTGTGTGACTTCCAATCACTTCATTTTATTATTCCCTGAGCTCTTTAGCTCAACAATATAATTCATTTTAATATCCAAGGATATAAAGGAATTTTGGAAAATAATACTATACCTCACTATGACATTTACCAAACAGGGGTCTAGTGGTCCCCTTTAATCGAGGCTAAATCTCAAGCTTCTAGTCCCAAAATCCAGGATATTACACATTTCACCTAAAAAAGAAATTTGAAGTACATTTAGTATCTTTACAAGTATATCAAAGTTATACTTAGAAAGAAATAATTAATATTAAATTTATATTAACAAATGAAAAATTTTAAAAATTGAAATATAACTAAATTATTTTTTGAAAAAAAAAATCACATTTAGCGACGGAATCGCTAATCTATCTCTAATCCCTCACAAATTTTGTCACTAAAATTAGTAATAAAATTTAGAGACAAGATTTTTCCGTCACTAAATTAGCAACGGATTAGCGACGGAATGTAATTCCATCGTTCAATTTTGTTACTAATCCGTCTCTAATTCCGTCATTAAATATTAGCGACAGAATTTAGAGACGGAATTTTTCCGTTACTAATTAGCAATGGAATGTAATTCCATCATGAAATTCCGCTATTGATCCATCTCTAACTCCGTCATTAAAAATTAGCTATCGAATTTGGAGATAGAATTTTTCCGTTACTAAATTAGTGACGGATAATTCCATCGCTAATTTCCGTCCATAATTTCGTTATTAAAAATTAGCCATGGAATTTAGAGACAGACTTTTTCCGTCTCTAAATTAGTGACAGATTAGCGATGAAATGTAAATTTCTATTACTAATTTCTGTCACTAATAACTAACTTTTTCAATAATTAGATTTTTTTTCAAAATTATAAATTTTTTAAATAATTTAATTTTTAAATTATTTTAAATTTATAATATAATATAAAAAAATAAATAAAAATTATTAATTCATATTTATTTTTAAATTAAAATTATAATATAATACATTTGAATTTTTAATAATATATTTTATACAAATAAAATGAAAATTTTATAAATACAAACAAAAAGATCAAATATAAAATAAAATAAATAAAAAAAGATATTAATAATAAAAATTCAGGTAGAATATTTACATAAAATAAAATAAGAAAACTAAATTGAAATATTCAATAATATATTAAATTTTGTATTTCTATTTTTGTTTGTAAGAATAATATATATATATATATATATGTATATATATATATGTATGTATGTATGTATGTATGTATGTATGTATGTATGTATATGTATGTATGTGTGTATGTATGTATGTGTGTGTGTATATGTATGTATGTATGTATGTATGTGTGTGTGTGTGTGTGTGTGTGTGTGTGTATGTATGTATATATATGTATGTATACACACACACACACACACACACACACACACACACACACATACCTACATATGTATATATATATATATACATATGTATGTATGTGTGTGTGTGTGTGTGTGTGTGAGATTTTGCATTTAAATTTCACAGGTTCTTCTTAGCTTTGAATCCTAACTTGGTCACAGGTTCTTCTTAGATTTTGCATTTAAACAAAATGATTTTGCACACGCATGAGAGGTCATGGCTTTGAATCCTAACTTGGTCACAAAATGCAATCAATTTCTGACTTGGACATGTGGCACGCGTTGGAGAATGACACGTGGCACGTGATGGAGGGTGACATATGGCAGTTGACCAGGACACGTAGCGGCCGGAGGTGAGGTAGTGGTGGCTGACTAGTACATAAGGCGGCTGCCAATAAGGGACATGTGGAGGCTCGTGGTGTAGACATGTGGCACATGTGGCAATTTAAATTATATATAAAAAAATATTTAGCGACGGATTAGAGATGGAAATTTGTGTCGCTAATTAGTGATAGAATTTTCTGTCGCTAATTAGTAAATTCCATTGCTAATTGGAGACGGAAATTAGTGACAGAATTTTTCATCGCTAAATTCCGTCACTAAATTGATATTTTTTTATAGTGGTTAGTGAAAGTAACTTTTATTACCATTGGTATTTTTACAAACTGAATTTGATATGTGTTATGCTTTCCTTCTTCTTGTTTTGTCTCGCTTGATAAAAATAACTACATTATTTTTTTAAAAAAATCACATTTATTTTTTATCAATAACGTAAATTAATTGATTTTTCAACGGAATCATTTAGTCATTTAATTGATATTAACGGCACATTCATGACATGTGTTAGGCTTTCTTTTTTTTTTTCTTGAATTATTCTTGATGACCCTTATAGAACGTAAACAAATTTATTTGATTTAGCAAATTATATTATATTTTATTATATATTAATGTTGATATATAAAGCAATAAAGTCATAAAGTAATAAAACTCTTTTAAGAGGGGAGACTGGATCAAAGTCATTTTATGCACATTTTAAAATCCCTAACTAAGTCAGGATTTGTAGAATTTACCAATCTGATTTAGAAATTTTCTATTTTAGATAGCTTTATATAGGATTTTCACAGTGGGATCATATCAAATTATTATTATTATATTAGGTTGTTTGAATTTTGATAATATATACATAATATTATATTTTTGTCACTTGATTTTACAAAATTTTTTTGATAAGATATGGGTTGATTTTATTTTATTTTTTTTGTTTCGGTTAAGAGTGTTTAATTGATATATGTCATGTTGTTAATATTTTTTTTATTAAATGATATCATGCTAATAATATAAACCACATAAAAAAATTCATGATATAAATGGATAAGTGCTGATATTAATACATGATATGGATATGGATCTTCATGACAAAAAGTAAAAAATTGGAAGTAAAAGATACGGGTAGTGGTTTTTTTTTTTTGGTATTTAAATTTGTAATGTATGAGAAAATGTTAGAGATTTGATTAGAGGCAATTTAGTATTTTTAAATTTATATTATAGTATTTGGTTGTATCTATATAATTATAGTTTTTATCAAGATTATTAAACCTGAATTGGCCACTGAACTAGTTGAAGTAATATGTCAAAGATCAATGAATCAGTTCAGAGTTAAACTAAAGCTAACTTAGGGAGAGACCCGTGAGAAAGTAAATATTTCATTTTCAAGGTTATTAATATGAATTCTGAATAAAATAAAAAAAATGAATTAAATCAACTTTTAAAATTTAAAAAATACTGAACGCGGTCAAACCGGACTGGTTAGGAGATTGGTTCGATGGTTTTTGAATCAAACTGGTCAATCCGGTTCGGTTTTAATACCCATGGTTTTTATGGTCCTCTCCAATAAATATCATATTTTTTTAGGTCCTTTATTTTAATTTTTGCCAAGATTATTGTCTTCATATTATATTAAAAAGTTTGGATCTCCACTCAGTGGCTCCAAAGGAATATATCCTAATTCAATTAAAGAGAAGTTTTTATCTCTAACTATTTATAAGATATCTAAATCTAAATATCCTATCTCATAATCTTATAATCTTTTTGGGCCAAACATAATCTTATAATTCAAATCAAAACCCTAAATCTAGTCTTTAGGGACTAGCACAGTGAGAAATTGGAATCTGAAGTTCTTCCAAAGAAAAAGGGTAAAGGTTAAAGTGTAATAAAGGAAATAGTTCATAGAAGGTTGAATTTTCGAACAATTCACATGCTTCACTTATATTCCTTGTGCAGATTTGTTTGACGATACTTTTATTTGACGAATTTGCGAGGAGATCGATAGAGGGAAGAACCAAAGCATAGTTCACCAAAATCCCATAAAAATGACGGAGCTTGAAAATCTTCCTGAACATCTCATCCACTACATGAATTTTCTGACTTACAAGGATGTGACTAAGTGTAGTGTTTTATCCAAAGCATTCAAATCTTTGTGGCTTTCATTTCCTGTGCTTGAATTTGATTATCATTTCTTTCAATAACACGAAGACTCAGAACACAGATTGTTCTCACGAAGACTCGGAACACAGATTGTTCTCTTTTGTACTTAACTCTCCAGCTTCGTTCTCCTCATACCAATATTTCATCTCCATAGGCCTTCCGATCCGCCTTTTGTAGTAACTTTGGTATGTTGGTGAACTTTGCAATAGAGAACACAAGTAAAGAGATAGTTTTTGAAATAATATCTGTAGGCTGTATAAATGTGTGATATGAGGCCCTTGTAAATATATTTTTGTCAGAATTTTTGACTTTGCTCAACCTCACCGGATTGAGAATTCCAATTGATGATCCTATTATACATTGCCCAAAATTGCAAGCACTAAAAATCCATCGTTGCGAAGGACCACCCACTATAACAGTATCATCTTCAAGGCAAAGAATCTATTCCGTATCGGGATTGGTCTGGGTTTCCACCCACGTGAATTTGACATTCCTGCTGGTGAATCCATAAAATCTATGTACCTTTATCGTGTAAAGGTCCCAAAAGAATAACCTAACGGTACCGATCACTGATACTTTGTGCATTAGTTATTGCCGCTTGCCTATGAACTTTAGGATTCAAAATCCTAAACTCAAGGAGTTGAAGATATGTGAAGCCTGTAATATAGATAACCTATACATCTTCACTCCTCATGTTTTTGTTTTGGCTATAGTCTTAAGTCTTCTCAAAACGGAAGAATTACAACAAATATCTCAGCATGTGTGGCTCTCACTGACTTTAATTTGGAAGGAGTACTCATAACGGATGAGTGGGTGAAGGGTGATATATCAAACTTAAGTTGTTTGAAAGAGATGATAATAAGTTACTGTACTCCCTTAAGGAAGAATGAGTTGAAAATTGACAAACTTGAGATATTGTCGTGGAAGGGATGCCCTGATTTAAAAGAGGCAATTATTGATATAAAAAAAACGAATTTCTTTCTTGCTTTGATCACATCCAATACATCACTATTACTTCCGCCAAAGCAAAGGTACTTGATTTCTCTTTCATTTGCCATTTTAACTCCTATTTGAATCATTACAGTATTAAGTTTGTATGCTTTCATTTTTTTTATTTTATAGGATTTGATCTTCCCAATTGAGCATGTGTCTGAAAATAATCCATTTCCATTGCGGGATTTGAAGTATATGAAAGTGCCAACAGTGGAAAACCCAGACAGTCAAGATGTAATGGGAATTGTTGAAGGCTTACTTTGGTTGGTGCCTAAACCTTTGAAATTGACATTATCCCCCCCGGGGGGGGGGTGATAAAATCATTTTTGGCACGTTAAAGGTATGTTTTAATTTATCGAACTCATACTGGCAAAAAAAAAAAAATAAAAAAATCAAACTCATATTTACCTACCTAATTATGAGCCTTAAACATGATGGTATTTTTATTGAGTGAGCATATTAATTATATCACTTTGCTTTTGTTATTGGCAAAATACAATCCATTTTTACAAGCACGTGGATTTGAATCTCATTATGAAGATAGATTGTTATGATCCCTTTTATCATATTATAATTAAATGAATTTGAAAATATTGCAGTTTGAATATTGCAAGGAAGTGAAGATGATGAAGGTGGAAGAGAGATTTGGTTTTGCGGTTTGCACAGGTGCTGGATACACTATAAACTCAATGTTGACATCCAAGGCTTCAATGAATCTGGCATTTGAACAGGTTTTTTTTACTCCTTATATGTATTGATTATGAGACTTAAAAGAGATATCTCATGAAGATGATTAACTTAGTTTTGTGAATGGGCTTCATAATTAACGATTTACTAGCTATGATTAATATAGTTCAATCCTTACATACCCTATGCTTTGATAACGGGAATGGACAGCAATATGTAAGAGTTTAATTTATTCTAACCGTTTATGGATTCATTTGCAACTTGCTGTTGGAAAATTATTCCCTTTCCTTTTCCTTTTGTATGGATGACAAGTTCAGTATGATGAGTAACAACTTTTTTTTTTGGCCAACAAATGACGAGTAACAAATTTGATGGCAATAAATGTCTACTTGGATAGCACGTCTTCAAAACTAAATTACATTGATCTTTCAAGGAATTATATTTATGGTGGTATTTCTCAAAATTTTGGTCAACTTGTAAATCTTTTTGTTTAAAAAATAGTTTTTTTATTCTAAAAGCAAAAAACAATAAAACTTATTTCTCACTCAAGAGTTGATGAAAGAGCATTGTATAAAGCAACAAGGGGGAAAATGACAACCCAATTACTAGAGGCAGCTGCACATTTCCAAGCCATGATATGCTTGAGGGATTGGCAGTGGTTGAATGTTTTGCCAATAGCCCTGAATGTCATGCAATTTCAACCAATTAGATGATAACATGATTCATGACAATCTTATGCCTCCTGAGCATATGAAGGTACAAATTAATGCCAACATCGTCTCTAGCTATTTGCTCTTTGTGGCTACCAAAGACATAGATATAGTGGGAGGGGCTATAGGCAGCTATATTGTATGGCCTTGATGTCTACTTCAAATATGCACGTTGATCAAGAAGTCCACCACTCAAAAAAAGCTGCTCACCAAATCCAAGATTGCCAATCAGTCCAAGCCCCTTACTCAATCCAAGATTGTCAATCAGTCCAAGCCCCGTACTCAATCCAAGCCAATTAGACTGAGACCCCCATTTACTCCAAGAAGAGGAAGCATCCTGCCCCCATTGATTAATTTGGGAAGAAGTCATTCTCATAGAATAAGCTTGTTGGTCAATATGTTCGGAAGTCCCTCTAAGAGTTCGCTAACAAGTTCTTTCCTTTGAAATTCAAACCCGTTTCCAATTATCAAATTTGATATAAAGGTCTTTGACCTACCTGAGCAAGAGGAATCTGTAAGCCAAGAGCTTATTTCTGAGGTCTTGAACAAGGAGATAGCAAGTACAAGCTCTGTCAACTTCTTTATGAGATATTTCTTCAACTATGATTAAATAGTTGGCTACCTATAACTTTAATTGTATTTTGATATGTTGGTTGTGGCATTTCTAGCATTTGTACCATACTTACATCCTCTCTCGTAGCCATTATGACAAGATCAAGTCTAGCCCCTAACAATGTCAAGCACCAGGCTAAGGGCATGAAGGAAGATGTAAAACAATCTCAAGCAAGGTTTCTAGGAGGTGAATTCATTAGGAGGGCGCAGACAAAAGGGACACTTCTTGGTACCTTACATTTAAGGATGGGTACATCATTAACTCTATTTAAATTAGTTTTTATTGTTGTAATTGTCTTGATGGTGTGATCTATTATTATACTTATAGGACATTGAATGCTGACAGTACTAAATCCATTACGTAAAAAGATTTGGTAATATGAGTCTCTTAGTGGGGTTCCATACATGAGACCATACATGCTGAAGACATTCAACCAGTAAGTTATACATTCATCTTCTCTTATATTTCAGTTTAGTTTGCATGTTGCTATATATATAATTTTTTATTGTTTCTTCTTAGAGTGATGTACAATTACATCACACAAAATGGTCTCAACTGCAGCACATGCAACCTCAACGTTGGCTGCTTCAAATGCATGTTTGAATAGCTGGATCCAAAGGTATATATATATTATTCACCAATAACTATAATATTAAATTAAAGCACAGATATAGTTCATATATATGGCTGACTGACAAATTTTTCCTCTAATTTCTTTATAGTGCCCAAAGCAATCGGATAAGAGCAACGATTGTGGGTAATGCATGATACAGATTGTGAAGGACATAATCACATACAGTCCTAAAAATATTGATCCAAATATGGTATATTATATGCTAAATTCATTCATATATATATATTGTCAGCTATATATTACAATATGTACCAGCTATTGCTTTCTTTTGTGCACAATATTTTGATACATCCTACACGAGGTTTAGCCAGTCCCAAATGGAAGAACTGGCTAAAGAGTTGGTGATATCTTTGCAACATCATATCAGTAGGATAGGGATACCTTCGAATGGCTGCAAATTTATAGATACTAATTTGTTTGTTTTAACTTTTTGGTTTTAATAGTGTATACATGTACATCAATGACTATAAATATATTCTGATTGGTTCTATTTTTATGTATATGAATGACTTTAAATATACATTATGATTTGTTATATATGAATGTATATGTAAGGGGATATTGAAAGCAAAACCCCCAATTTTTTTTAAAAACATTTTGCTTCAATACATAACGATTGTTAACTAACAACCGTTATTTATTTCAACTATATGTAATGGTGCGGTTTAAATAAGCCATTAACATTGCTATAAATATATAACGATATCATTATATATGTTAACACAAATATAATGGTTGTTAAAGTGAAACTATTAGGTATTATGCAAGCACTACCATATATTATGACGGTCGTTTACGCGCATTCATTAATTATTATCACATCAATCCATATATCATTGCCTCAACATGCCTCAATATATAATGTGTTATATTAAAATTGTATTCTATCTATGGCGAGCATATATAGCACGCACATATATGGCTGTTTTGAACCGTGATTTATGGTCGATAATAACCTTTATATATCAATGATTCTATAGTAGTGCATACACAAGAAAGAAGTACAACTAGAGAACTATAGTTTACACAAAAATTATATAAGACAGTTTGATAGCAAATATGACAATGTAAGGCTTGCAGAATAGATAACATTTAAATGCTCTCATGTCAAGAGAAAGAAAACTTTAGTCTTCATGAACATGGAAGATCATTGAGCCTTCAAAAACAAGATGAGGATCTAAAAGATTAAAAAGAATGGAACAAGATGCTTAACCCTTCAGAAATTAGAGCTGTGGAAAAATATAAAAGCAATAGAATGGTTTATTTTAAATCAGTCAAAACGTAGTAATGAACCTAATTTTATTAGTTTGCTAGATTCATGGACAAGGGTATCTAAAATCTGTTGGGTGCCACTAAAATGTAGATATTTGACTTGCTTTAGCTTGTTTGGGTGCCCTTTTGTCATTGTGCTAGCAAGAGAGATTGAAGTTTCTTTAGAGGACATCCTAGAAAAGCAAAACAAGAAAAAAATGAAAAATTTAATAACTGATATGAGAAGAAAAATCAAAGAGAGAAGAAGACACAAGGATGGAAGGAGGCAAAATTTACTTGAGAAAAGTAGAGAGCCAAAGAAAACAAAGAAAAGCCTCACAGGGATGCTTGCTTTTGCGTTTTTATTTCCAAATGTCCCCTCATAAGTTGTTCATAGCATTTCTACCTGGACTCTTTGGTAATGTAAAGACCTAAGTTGCCAATTTATTGCAAGCTGCAACCTTTGCACGTAAGTGTGCATAATAAAGCAATCAAGTAAATGTACTTTTAGTTTTCTAAACAAAATGCTTTACATCAAAATGGCAACGTTTACTACTACAAAAAGTGCTTTTAAGACCGGTTGAAATGGGCTTGTAAGGCCGGGTTTTATAACATCCCAAAAGTGTCGCGGCTGTGGACCATAGACCGGCCTAACTCGAACTTACTTTCAAGGTGTCACCAATACTCTACTGCTGCTTGACGGGTGTCCAAAACTATATATGATGCTATCCCATAGGGATCCGCTGATCTGGGGATGCTGGTTTGTTAACTCAGAAATCGATAGCATTCTAGCACATTTTTGTCTCTTTTCACTTATTTTAGGTATAAATTGTGCATATAAAGAGAATATAGAAGAAAATGTGATAGAGCAAAATAAAAGTTTAAATCATAAGTTAAATGCATATAATTATGATTATTTGTTAAAGTTAAAGAGATTATGAAGTCCTCCTCTTTATAGTTGGAAGATGACAAGTCATACAAGCTCTCAAAGATGAAAGAATGCTTATGAGCCAGGAGGAAGCTGCTTTGTTGTTGGCTTCATCCAACAATACATGTGCTAAAGCAAATAGAGATCTAAACTCACTATATTATATGCTTCAGCCAATGACATATGTGCCAAAGTAAACAAGATCTGAACTTACTGTATCATATGCTTCAACACACAACAGTGTGCCGAAGCCAATGACAAAAGTACAATTATGCGTTTTACTTGCTGAAACTGATTCATATGGTTTTTTATAGAAGGGTTGAGCTGAAAATCAGATATTCTACACATCTTGGACGAATTGGGAGCAAGGAGACACTTGGAGAAGAGCTTTTGGAGCTTGGGTGGTAACTTCACTAGAGATTTTGGAGTTTCTTGGGTTTTGTCACTTTTCTTCCCTTATTCTTGTTACCTTTCTATGGATTCAGTTTTATTGCATGGATTTTCTGTATCTAAGATTGTGAGTAGCTAAGAATTTTTCTTCTAGGAGTACTTTGAACCTCTACATGGATTGAGACTTTATTATTCTCTCTTTTTTAGCATTTAATGAAGTATTTTGTGTTGATTTTATTCTTTACTTAATGCCTCTAAGTGCTTGATTAGCACTTAGTTGATTTGTTGAATGAGATGATGCTTGAGAGAGATTATCTTATTTGAAGAACTTGGATAAAGTCATACTAGTCTTGAAATTCATGTTTGAATGGATAGTTTGTTGATAGGAAAGAGATTTACCAACTGACCTAATATTGTTATTATAAGATTGGGTCTTAATGACTACTTTCACTAACTTATTCCATGTAATATCCCCAAATTTCAGTCATCAAAATTCCTTTATACCTTAACGGTATTAAAGGGGATAAAATGGTGAATTAATAGCAAATGAATCCAAACTAAATCTCCTACATTAAAGATTCGCTGCTTTCGATGTTTATGCCTTTATGACTTAGGTTTCTGTTTTTGAATTCGATCACAGACCTACTCATGTAATTTCTTAATTTCTTTAGCCTGTTGGTCTATATCTGTGCTGTAATATTGCTTGTCAAGTAACAACCCAAATGGTATCTCTTTAGCTGAAAATTTAGACAGTAAGGGCATAACTCCCAGCGGTGTGGTGGACTTGCTATTCGTATCAAGCACCAGAATAGAACTTAACATCGGATTTCGTCATCTTTAATTGTAACTTCTTGACTAGAGACACAGTGGCTTGA
This sequence comes from Albizia julibrissin, assembly GCA_037074505.1. Taxonomy (NCBI): domain Eukaryota; kingdom Viridiplantae; phylum Streptophyta; class Magnoliopsida; order Fabales; family Fabaceae; genus Albizia; species Albizia julibrissin. Next base: position 53,213,132 of record CM073477.1, on the reverse strand, counting down.
ATTTATTAGGTGGTAGGGGTGGGAGCTGAATTTTCTCACCATCCTTTTGGAAGGAATATGTGTTTGTGCAACCATCATACAAAGAGTAACGATTATATTGCTAAGGCATCCTCGAAAGAAGATGATAGACATCTATAGGAACAACATCACACCAAGCTTTATCATGATACCTTTTACCAATAGAAAAGTCAACAAGGCATCATTTAGAAACTTTTACATCATCTCCTTCGTTAAGATATTGAAGCTTGTAAGGGCACAGATAGTTAAAAGTTGGCAGTTGTAACTTTTCTACCATGTAGTTAGAGACTACATTTTTATAGCTTCCGTTGTCAATGATGACGTCACATACTTTTCCTTGAGAAGTGCAACGGGTATGGAAAATATTGTGATGTAGCCAAGGCTCTTCCTTTACTGTTGCTGTATGCAAGCTTCTTCTAATCACAAGCATTTCACCATGACTAGAAGGAATGACTTCTTCAAAAATTGGTTCCTCATCAAACACTGGCTCTTTATCAGGCATGGGCTTCTCTTCTTCTTCAGATAATGCAGAAGCTTCCCTTTCAATAATGGTAATAACTCTACGGTTAGGACACTCTGAAGTGATATGACCGAACCCTTGGCATTTGAAGCACTTGATTGTCTTAGAGCTAAATTTCTTGGCAGTATTTGGTGGAGGCTTTCTTGAAGAGCTAGACTACTGGAATTGTGTCTTGTGGTTATCAGAATAACACCTGGAGGAAGAAGGCTCAGAAGAGGAAGAAGGCTGAAAAGAGGAAGGAGGTTGAAAAGAAAGCCTTTTGGCCATCTGCTTCTCAATACGAATGGCTAGACAGATAACGTCATCCAAAGTTCAGTATTGTTGGAGCTATACTGGATGGGCAATATTGGTATTTAACCCTCCAAGATAACGAGCTAATGTTTACTCCTCCTTCTCTTAGATATCACACTTCATCATGAGCTTTTCAAATTCTCTGGCATATTCTTCCACAGATATAGCTTTTCAGAGATATTATGTAATTGAAGAAAGTTATCTTGATAATAATTTTTAGAGAGAAACTTACGTGAGAGCTCTCGCTACATCTTGTCCCATGTTCTGATCTTGCCTTTTCCTTCTCTTTCACGCCTTTTCTTGAGATTTTCCTAGCATATGGTATGGAAGCATGTTTCTTCAGCTTAATGGCGACAACTTTAACCTTCTGCTTATCAGAAATCTCCTTGTATTCGAAAACTCGTTTGACAATTTGAAGCCAATCAATGAGTTCGTCTGGCTGGAGCCTTCCTTCAAATTTGGGTACATCAACCTTAATGTCATTAGGGCGAAATGATGGTTGTCGTGGATGATGGTGACAATCAGTGGATGATGAACTACTGCTATCCAAATCACGTTCTGGGGGTTCTCTACTAGTTTCTAGCAAAGCTTGCTGTATTTCTATAGTAGCTTCCAGTTCCTGTAGCCATTGTCTCATTTCTTCCATCTCAATCTCGTGCGTATTCGTGTCTTGGAGGCATTTTGGGGTAATATTTGTAAAGTTAGGGCTTAAGGTACACAATTATTAGGTATATGGTGAAAAGGTATAGAGATAGGATTAGTGTTTTTGGGAAGGAAATGTAAAAATGTAATTTTGGCAAAAATTTTGGATCAAAAGGTAATTTTGGCAAATTTTGGGGTCAAATTGTAATTTCAGAAAGTTTGGGGTAAAAAAATGTAATTTCTGCAAATTTTTGGGAAGCACCATAATTACAGAAACTTTTGAGGTAAAAATGTAATTTCGAGAAAATTTTGGGCCAAATGTAGAATTTTGAAAGATTTAGGTGATAAATTGTAATTTTAACCAAAATTCTAATTTTGGAAAGTTCAGCTGACTGGATTTTTTGGGCTTAAGGTATATAGTGGAGAGGTATAGAGATAGGATTAGTGTTTTTGGGAAGGAAAGGTAAAAATGTAATTTTGGCAAAAATTTTGGGTCAAAAAGGTAATTTTGAAAAATTTTAGCCCCAAACTTTCTGAAATTACAATTTTGGGATCAAATTATAATTTCAGAAAGTTTGGGGCAAAACATGTAATTTCCATAAAGTTTTGCGAAAAAACTGTAATTACAGAAAGTTTTGGGGCAAAAGTAATTTTGGAAAAATTTTGGGCCAAACATACAATTTCTGAAAGATTTAGGTCAGAAACTGTAATTTTAACCGAAATTCAAGGGCAAAATTCTAATTTTGGAAAGTTCAGCTGATTGGATGTGCTGACGTGGCAGGTCTGACACATGGCAGCCAACGGTTGGTTGATCTGTCGCTGACTGGACATGTCAAGATGAAGTAGCGGCTGACATCATCTTCTTCAACCTTTGAATTCCAGTGACTTTCCGGTGACGACAAACACTATTCCCGCTACCGTTAGCACTACTCCGGTAAAATTTCGGCGGTTCTCGTGGAGGCCGTTTTCGAACGATGTCCCATACTTTCCTGAGGTTTTCCATCCTTCTGAACACGATGGTGAGGTCGATTTCTTCAAAAAACGCTCCAAAGGTGAAATTCCAGCACCCTCTATTTCTCAACGTTTTTATTTCTCATCCACTACTCACTCTCTCGCTCTTTAGCCTTCTAGAACCAAGCTCTGGTACCAAAATGGTATAGAAACCAAACTCAAATGTTTATTTTACTCTTTGATGCTCCTTACAATGACATTGAGCACCTATTTATGCTACAAAATCATTTAATAAAATAAGAAAAATAATGCAGGAGTCAAAAATGGTATGTCATCACCAACTCTTTTGTCTCTCACCTACCCCCCTCAACCAACCAACCTCGTCTACCGACCTTCAGCCAACATACTCTGTTTCACATTGCCATTCTCTGTTTTTTTCACTCACACTCCCTCTGCCGACCTCCCGTGTCAACGAGGGAAGATCGTATAGTCTTCTTGCTGCACAAAAAGATTGAAAATCTTCAGGCATAGATCAATGGTTTGGAGAAGAGGAGCAAGGAACAGTTCAGCTTCTGGTTAGAGATAATAAAGGACAAGATGATGATGATAACAGTGGCTTCCTTGAGAAGAAGGGGAAAAACAGTGATGGGATTGCATTGAAGATTCAGTTTCATATGTAGCGGCTGAGTCAAAGGTTCAAGTGGAAGGAAGATATTGCAGGGAAGGATTGTGAGCTGATGAAAAGATCCTAGTTTGTGGTAGAAAGTTGAGAACATGGACCTTTTACTCTGTGGAATGAACCCCACCTGTGCTTGAGTAGATCAATGTTTATCTTAAGATTGGCTTTATATACGCATTTTGGCTCAAGACTATTAGATATATATGTAGGTTCATCTTGTGTCTGACTGTGAAATATTAACCGAGAAGCTGGTCTCTTTTCTTCAGGTGTTAATTTTGAAAAGCTAATTGCAGATGAGTTTTCTAGTTTTCATGTTATTGTAAAGCCAAGTGAGACTCTATTGAAAAGCTGGACTCTATTCTGGAAAGCTCTACATTAAGCTCTAGGTACGAAGATGAAATTCAGTACGACCTATCATCCACAGACGGATGGACAGTCAGAGAGAACCATACAGACGCTGGAAGGTATGTTAAGAGCTTGTGTATTGGATTACAAGGGAAGTTGGGATCATTTACTTCCACTCACTGAATTCGCTTACAATAATAGCTATCATGCTAGTATTCAAATGGCTCCTTATAAAGCATTGTATGGTAGAAAGTGCCAATCACCACTATGTTGGACAGAATTGAATGAACGAAGACTATATGGGCCGGATCTGGTAGATCAAACCATAGAGCAAATCAGGACTATCAAAAAGAGGCTCCTAACAGCGCAAAGCAGACAGAAAAGCTATGCTGATAAAAGGAGAAGATCTCTAGAGTTTGAAGTGGGAGATCATGTATTTTTGAAGGTATATATCCCCTATTACCGGAATCGGTAGGGCAATCAAAAGGAAAAAGCTTAGCCCACGTTACATTGGTCCATTTGAAATATTGGCAAGAATTGGGCCAGTAGCATATCGAATAGCCTTACCCCCAAATTTGAGTAGACTGTACGATGTGTTTCATGTATCACAGTTGAAGAAGTACCAACCAGACCCTGAACATATTATGGAATATGAAGATGTGGATATGCGAGATGATCTCACATATGAGGCTGAGCCAGAACAAGTCATTGACAGACAAGAAAAACGACTCAGACATCGAAGCATACCATTCGTGAAGGTGGTGTGGAAGGGACTTTCTCCAAGGGAAGCAACTTGGGAAGTTGAAGAGGACCTGAAGAAATGTTACCCGGAGTTTATATCTCAAGAAGTATAACAAATTTTGGGGGACGAAATTTATTTTACGGGGGGAGAATTGTAACATCCCAAAATTTATTCAAAGGCTAAGGATTAATTTATGGGAGTTAGATAGTAAGCCAAATTATGGAAGCTATGAAATTTAAGGAATCTTAAATTAGACAAAGGGAAAAATAAAGGCCCGGTGTGTGTAATTAATAGGATAAAAATATACCTATATATTATATTAAAATAAAACACTCTTTCCATGCTTCTCCCAAGTCTCACGTATACACACACACATCCATTAAAAAATGCCATCCTTAACCACATGACACACACTTCACATATCTTTATTCCATTTAGTCCCACTCACTTTTCTCTTTCATTCACACACTTCTTCTGCATTCTAAGCTTTGCCAAGACGCATGGAAGAATTTGTGAAACAGAAAAATATAGAGAAAAGAGAGAGTGAGTGAAAGAGAGAGACATAAGAGTGATAGATGTCATTGGAGGAAGGAAGAAGAGACTACAAATTCCACATACAATTCCATATCATAATATAGGTGAGTTCCCTTTGCATATTCTTAACTTTTTGTAGTTAATTTGAGGCTATTTTTGGGTAGTTTGGGAAGCATAAAAACCTAGTATAATGATTTATTGTCTTGTGAGGTTTTATTTTGGCAAAAATAGTGCATAAAGAAGGAATGAGAATTTGTCAAATTTGAGGTTTACAATCAATTCTACATGAAAAATTATGTGGGAATACATGTGGTTTTGATTTTTGGATGATTACATATAAGTCTATAATTTTTAGAAAATAAGAGGAGTTGTTGTTCGGTTAGTTTCTCTGAAATCATATTGGTTGTAAAATAAATTTCGGTAACCAAACCTGGTCCGAAAATTATGACATTTTTCAGAAGGAAATTAGACATCTTTAAATTTAATTTGATATATAATATGTATCATTTGGGTTTATAAATGGTGAGATATGAATTTTTAAATTTAGATGATGAATCTGGAACGTTTTCTGTTACAGATGGGGTTTGACGAAATTATGGAACTTTTGTGGCTATAATATCTAAATGGTAATATTTTTTCCTAAAACGATATTTAAATATGATCATATAGGATTTTGAATCATACCATTTGGAGTTCTAGATATTTAGTTATGAATTTTAGAAGTTAAGCTATTGAAACTGGAAAGATTTTCTGGCAGTGCGAGAAAAATTTAAAACTGGGAATTATTCATGGATATGTGGTAGTTAAAAGTATTTTTATATTAAAATAGACTTTATAAGTGACACATAGAATTTGGAACCACCTTAATTGGATATTTCTAGGCCAAGATATGAATTTTCAAAGATTATTGAAAATTCTGACAGAATTGAGTAATAGTGAAAAAATAAAAAGTAAGGGTATTTTTGAAATAATTGGGACTCTAAGGGTAAAATTAAATACTTAGAGTTGGTATGAGTCCATTAAATACCTATTGGATTTAAGGTATTAGCTATAATGATAACCTACCAAAGTGTCTTAAATTATTTTGGAATAAGTAATAGTTCGCCCGTCCGTAAATTATAAATTATAGGATTTGAGATTTGCCCGGGACGCCTAAGAGACTGAGAACAGGAACCAAATTTGGAAAGACTTTCAGGTAGTACCTTATCTCTTATATCATATGTGATTCCATGTATGTATACCATATCATCTGTATATGTGTGGGACAGATAGTCCATAGGCGGTAAGACCCGTAAGTACAAGTTATACCGGGAGTTACCCGGGGGCATCTTAAGCCAGGTAGGTTTGAGACAGAAAGCCCGTGGCTGTACCTTGTATGGGGCAGAGGCCCTGGGCAACCAAATTGTGAATCTCAAGCGCTGTGAGTCTGTGATAAGGGACCGGTTAGGCCCTTTTATGTGCTGCATTTGTGTAAGTTGTGCTGTTTGATGATTTGTTTTACATGCTTAGTATTTGCATATTATATGAGTGATCTGTGTACTACTGAGATTCTTTTGAATCTCACCCCTTTTTCAACAAATGATATACAGCAAAGGCGTCCAGCTCTAAAGGCAAGAAGGTAATATAGACGGACGAAGAAGAGGCAAATAAATTATAGACTGTTTGATTATCATTTTATTTTGAATAACTGTAAAATATTTATAAGTAGTAGTAGTAGTGATAGTAGTACTAGTACTCGCGACGCAGACTGTATAAGTTGTAATTCGTATGCTAGACTTTCGATAATGTATTAGTATTCAGAAATCCATAAGTTAACCATCACGACGCGAGCTATGGATAGAAAATGCTCTGTATTTTAAATAAATGATTTTGAAACTGATAAAGATAATGAATTTACAAATTAAAATTTAGACCATACATATTTATTTTAAAAAGTTTTTGAAAATCATATACAAATATAAGATTAAACTCTGTCTTAAATTAGGACTTTAAATTGTTTTGGTCTCAGGTTTGAAACCATTATATATTTAAACTAATCTAAAGGCTTTAGAAAATAAGGTGTTACAACTTGTAGATCTTAAATCTTATTATTAGTTCTGCATATCTCGTTGTGTATTGTTTAATTCATATTCTGTATTCTCCTATTCTGTATTCTGCTAATCATCGCCAACAAGTGGTAGTTATACAATTTAAGTTTACTAACTTATTTCTTTGCTACTTATTTCCTTGCATTGCTATGTCATTTGTTATCTCTAGAGAGGCAGTCTAACCGAATGCAGGCGAATCATTCTTGACCTGTGTTGCCACTTGTATATAAAGGTGTGGACTGAATTAATGTCTCTTGTTCAAAAAGTTTGATGGTGCCTCTAGTTTATTGTTTCTTTTGTTGTTTTTGTTTTACAATATGAACTCTCCATATTGTTGATTAATACATTCATGATGAATTTGTTGACGATAATAAATGCATATATTAATTGACAAATGATGTTGCATGCACCTATTTGTAAGGTGTGTCCTTGTTAATTATTCTTAGAAATGATTAATGGAAGATCTTGATTTAAATTTTATTTAGGAGTTTGCCAATGCATTTTTGGTGTCAATTCCAGCTGCAGGTAACGGAGACTGGTAACTGCAAAGACATGGCAGATCGGCTTTCTTAATCACTGTGCTGCAAAGACTTGCCCAGATGTTTCCACGTTACATATCAGATTAGCTTGAGCTCTACCCAATAAGGCAATGAACAGTACAGGTACCAGCCATTGCACCAAGACTTTATCACTAGTCTTAACCATACTTTGCTTCTTAACCTGGCAGAACACACAAGCAGTTGATAATGCTCTCATGTCTCTAAACTAAATGTTAAATTTGTATAGAATTTTCAGTGATGTATTGGAAATATTTTGGATTAGTTTAGTTTAGGATCAAAATTTGTCTTTGTTTTAGCGTGTCATGTTTATAGCCGGTCCCAAGCCCGGGTAAAGGAGGAGGGTTGTGTTAGGCCCCGACAGCCAACGTAAAACCCTGTCGAATCTTTATGAACATGGATCAATGAAGAAATTGTGCTAATGCTAGGTCGTTGCCTGTAAGTAACGCGCTGTATGGCTCGAGTACAGTGAGAAGTGAGCGAGGGCCGCTGCATCGTCGCCCAGATGTAGTGTTAAATGAGCAAGGGCTACCGCTTTCTTCTGAATGGAGGCGGCTAAAGAAGCTAGTTCATGAAAACAGGATCAGATTTGGCACTTGGAACATTGGGACTTTGAGCGGCAAATCGTGGGAGGTGGTGGGAGTAATGAAGGATCGTAAAATTAATATCCTGTGTCTTCAGGAAACTAAATGGTCAGGAGAAAGGTCTAGAGAAATTAATGGTTTTAATCTCTGGTACACAGGAAAGGTCAATGGACGGAATGGTGTTGGTATCATTGCTGACAAGGAATGGAGGAAGAATGTGGTGGATGTTAAGAGGATTGAGGACATAATTATTTCCTTAAGAATGATTGTTGGAAAGGATACTATTAACATTATCAGTACGTATGCCCCTCAAGTAGGGGCAAAAGTACATCTTAAGGAAAAATTCTGGGAAGATTTGGTGGGACTAATTCAGAGTATCCCACTAACTGAAAAGATTTTTATTGGAGGTGATCTTAATGGACATGTTGGTAAGGAGACAGGACCTCATGCAAGAGCGCATGGTGGTTTTGGATTTGGATTACTCAATAATGAAGGTCAATCTATTATTGATTTCTCCCTCGCATATGATCTCAAGATTGTCAATACTTGTTTTAAGAAGCGAGAGGAGCATTTAATAACATACAAGAGTGGAGCCGTAAGGTCACAGATCGACTTCTTCTTGGTAAGGAATTCTGATAGATGATTCTGTACTAACTGTAAAGTGATCCCTGGGGATGGCGTGACAGCACAACATAGGGTTCTGGTCCTTGATGTGAATATTAAGTATGTAAAACAAAAACGCCAGCAAGTTTTAAACCCAAGGGTCAGGTGGTGGCAATTGAAAGGGGAAAAAATCAGATTTTTAAGAGAACTCTCTTGGAGGAGGGGGAGTGGGAGTTGCAAAGAAATCCTAATATCATGTGGGAGAATATGTCTAAAAAGGTCCAACAGGTCGCTAAAGCAATTCTGGGAGAATCAAAAGGTCTTGGTCGGCAAGATAAGGAGACTTGGTGGTGGGATGAGACTGTTCAAGAGAAAACCAAGCATAAGAAAGATTGTTTTAAAGCCATACACTTATATAATAATGCTGAAAATTAGGAAAAATATCGTATGGCTAAAAAAGAGACTAAAAAGGCAGTGAGTAAAGGAAAATAAGAGATGTGCTTTGGAAAGCCTTGGAAAAGAAGGGGGTGAGGATTGCATATATTAAAGCCATTCAAGATATGTATGCGGGGGTTACAACCAATATTAGAACGTCTGGAGGTGTTACAAAGGAATTCCCTATAAGGATTGAACTACATCAAGGATAAGCTTAAGTCCTTATTTGTTTAACCTAGTGATAGACGTCCTAATTGAACCTATAAAAGAGGAGATCCCTAAATGCATGCTTTTTGCGGATGATATAGTGCTGTTGGCTAAATCTAGGGAAGAAATTAACTCCAAACTTGAGATATGGAGGCAGACTTTGGAATTGAGAGGTTTTCATCTTAGTAGGAGCAAAACTGAATATATGCATTGCAAATTTGATAAGAGACAAAGTCAAAGTGAAGTGGAAGTTAAATTGGGTGGGCAAGTCATCCCGCAAATGACAAAATTTAGATATTTGGGATCAATTATACAACAAGATGGTGAGGTGGATGGAGACGTCAATCACAGAATTCAAGCCGGATGGTATAAATGGAGAAAAGCTACGGGAGTTATTTGTGATCGTAAGGTACCTAATAAGGTAAAAGGAAAATTCTACCGCACTACTATAAGACCAGCAATGCTATATGGTAGTGAATGTTGGGCTTTAAAGGGATATCATGAACATAAAATGGGGGTAGCTGAGATAAGGATGTTAAGATGGATGTGTGGCCATACAAGAAAGGACAAGATTTGTAACACTCATATACGTGATCGTGTTGGAGTGGCCCCTATTGACGAAAAAATGGTAGAAAATTGTTTGAGATAGTTTGGACATGTTCAGCGAAGGCCATTGAGTGCTCCGGTGAGAAGGGTTGATCAAGCAGAATGGAGTCCAGTCAAATGAGGTCGAGGAAGACCGAAACGAACGCTTAATGAGGTCATTGAGAGAGACCTTTTAATTAATAATATATCGAAACCTATGGCCTTTGATAGAGCACAATGGCGTCGTGCGATCCATGTAGCCGACCCCACCTAGTGGGATAAAGGCTTTGTTGTTGTTGTTGTTGTTTTAGGCGTGTCATGTGAAGCCAGACTGTAAGGTGTTTCTTGTTAATTATTCTTAGTAAAGATTAGCGGAACATCTTGGTTTACTATTATTTAGGAGTTTGCTGCACAAATTGCTTATCGAATCAGCATCGTTGAGGTACACTCTTTTGATTTGAAACAGGTTTCTCATGATGATTATTGCTGAGTGGAAGATTTGAGGTAAAATGGATTTGGAGAATGCAGATCTGTTGACGATGAACACAAATAATGGAATTTTCCTTCATTTTCCCATGACTCGGAACAATCTGTTGACGATCCATGTAGCCGACCCTACCTAGTGGGATAAAGGCTTTGTTGTTGTTGTTGTAATTAATTTTTCATCGATAATCTGTCAATAATTTTTGATGGAATTGAAATTCATTCGGTAATTTCTGACGGAATTGAAATTCTGGATCATGTGAATTAGTTAATAACTTAACTAATATTCCATGGTTCATGTGAATTAGTTAATAACATCTTATATTTTGGATCGGAGTACTATCCTACCAATAACTTATACACGTTACCAAAATTAAAAACTGTTTGGAGAGAAATAACATTTTATACACACACACACATTGGTTCACAAGAATGTGATTATTTTCTTGATCTAGTGTTCAAAATGAGTACTCCCAACCGAATTGGATTAGCATTGACATGTCCTAATAATAAATAAATAAATAATAAAATAAATGAAAAAAATAAAGAGACTCAGGTCCCTCAAGCTAATACGCCTAAATAAGCTTAATAATTTAAACAAAAATGAGTAAGATTTGTGTGATGCTGCTGTCACCCAGAATTCTTCTACCTAGAAGACCTTCTTGTATCTTAACACTCATTAATTCTTAAAAACCTTCTTTCTCAAGTTCAATATGCACAAAAATGAGTAAATTTATTTTTAACCATTAATTAGAATATGTTAGAACAATATACATTTCTACCTAGCAGAAAGACTAGGGATTGAGATGTGAAGGGATTATAAGCTGCCAAGTAGTCTCAATATTGTTTCCATAGAAATTAAACCCATAAAAAAAGAGCATAAAGCAACAAGAAATAGGTATAACACTGTCACATACATTTTTATTTTATGGAATTGATTAAGGGTTTGCCTCTCGAAACTTGGAGGACAAAAAAGGTTCTTACCTTTGTCCTAACAAGGGGTTTTTTTTGTGATTCAAACCTATATTTTCTTTCTTATGGAGGTGAAGCCCCTTACTACCTCAACTAATAGTACATTGGTGTCATATGCATAATTAATAATGGAGAAAATAAAGCGTTTTACATTTTATAATATTTGTCACACATTATTTTCGGGTTTCGCGTGCTGACTATCCGGGTCTTGCCGTCTAGTCACCTGGCTTGAAGTTTGATTAGCATTTAAATATTTGTTAATTGTAATCATTAATATTATGTACCCAAAATAAAAAACCATTACATATTTCATCGGTTTGAAACATGTTCAAAGTTAAAATTGCCGAGACTCATAATTTTGACTATTTTTCGTAAAAGTTTTATATTTATAATTGTGACGGCTTATGCACAATCATATTTATTTGACGAGACTGAAGCCAAGAGAATAATTTATTTCATAATTTGTTTCTTTGAATCTATATTAAAGAATTTAAAATTCATTATGAATGTGTGCGTTATGCATACGGATGAGAAATAAGTTTAGGTGGGAGTTTCCATTTTTGAGCCAAAAAATAATGAGTATAATGTTTTACTCATATTTTACTAATGACCCTCTCCAAGTTAAATGCAATCAAATTATAATCAATAAAAAATATTGCATATATTTAAAAAATATTATAAATATGAGTTTTTCATATTCGACAAATCACAGACCACATTTCTTAAGAGGTTTGGCTAATATAAGTGGTGTATGTTGTTCACGTGGAAAATCGTTGTTGCTTGATGAAGTTGAAAATCTGGAAGCCAAGCATGAAGGGCTGATCATACTTGTAAAAATTATATATAAGTGAAAATTAAATGTTCTAATAGTATATAGAGGCTCTGGTATGTGAATGCAGATGAAATGAAGTGATGAAACTAACTCTATTCTTCTTCCATGATCGGCTAATGTAACTCGAATAGGGAAGATTTAAATTTCGTTGAATTTAGTCTATCTAATAATATGCCTAGAAGAGAATGCCATAAATCCCAAAAAAATGATAGATTAAAGACATGTCCAAAATTTTAGGGGAAGCTAGAGGGCCAATATTTGCTTTGTGTTTTAAAATAGTATAGTACTAAAAAACTATTTTTAAGGACAAAATTACACCAAAAATTACTTAGGATACAAAATTTTACTAAAAAATTATTTAAGGATAAAATTCTACTTTTTAAATCCTTGTATTCTTATTAATAAAATTATATATATATATGATGAAATCAAAACATCTTTGTAACCCTTCAGAAAGGGCATTTTAGTACAATATTATAGGTTCATTCAATTCATTGCATTCTAATATAGGTGTGTGTATCTATATGTAAATGAACCAATAGTTCTAAAACCTCCAATATTAATATTTCTTGCAGGAAAAAAAAACCTCCAATACTATAGTCCACTACTTAATTAGCCGTGACTGCTTTTGGGTCTTCATAAAACCTTTCCTTCTACGACCAACTTTCTCTTCAAATCCCTTACCCAGAAAAGTTAAAGCTCTGTATGCCTAATCTAGAGCACATAAACCATGCGCATGACCCTAGTCCTTCCCATCTGACGATCTCCAATACTTGTAAAGCCATTTTTTCTGTATATATTAATGGCCACTTCATTGTCTACCTCCACATCCAAAGAAACCTCCGAAATTCGATCCTCTGAGCACACATTAATTACATGTTTCATTAGCATTTTTCCTGCATACACCATAATATTCACATGAATCATATTAGAACCAGACTCAATGTTAATAAAATTCAACTTGAAAGGAATTAAATCATATTGATGCATTATGTTTCTCATGTCAAACCTCCTTAACAAAAGCAAGGCATCATAGAGCCCCATCCTGGGCATGGAATGGTGGGTAAGTGCAAGAAAGATAGTCTCAAGATATAAAGGCCATGGTTATGGTTGCGGTAAATAGCTTACCCCATTTTTTACTTGTGGTTTACATTTATTAAAAGACACAGTGTGTTGGTAGATATACAGACCAAAACTCTTTTGACGTAGATTTTATTAAAATGGTATTGTGTACTACGTGCAAGTAAATTAAATTTAATTCACCTTTTTATTAAAATATTCTGTGTTAGTAGAATTAATCATATTTATAAATAATGAATTAAATAATTGTTCCAATGCTTTGTTATAAAACCATACCTCAATCATCTGTTTTTGGATCGACTGTATTCTCATACACAATTCAACTACCAAATGTGAATTGGATCTTCAGTAATTATATATATAGTTGTGTATTTTCCTTTTTGAGAGGGAAAATCCATTACTGCAGTGATTATCATATGACCCAAATCATAAGCAAATGCCTATAGGAAAAGATTTTAAGTTCTTACTTACCAAAACCTCTGCCTCGATGAGATTCTAAAACACCTAAAGTCAATATATGGACCTTTTTACCCTCGTCAAGCCGGCATACAATTGCACCAACACATTTATTACCGTGAAGAGCTGAATGAACATTATATGAAGCGTCAAAGCAATTATTAGCATGAATAAGGATTCTAAACACATGAAAGAAGCACAGAACAATAGAACTATAGTGTACATAAAAATTATATGAGACAGTTTTACAGCAAAATTAAAGATGACAATGTATGACTTGCAGAACAAATAAACATTTCAATGCCCTCATGTCAGGAGAAAGGAAACTTCATTTTTCATTAAATATTCTATTTATATCACATTTGATTCCCCCCCCCCCTGCCAACTATCACATTTGAATCAAACATATAAATGGCTTCATGATACTATGAGGCTTATTTTCAAATATGTTAATTTTAGGAAAAGAAATTTAAACCCTCTACTATGATCATAAGAATTAAAACATATATCTGTGTGTGTATTTGAAATAGCTGAGTCAAACATATATGTTATGAAACACACACAAGAAATTCAGTCAGTACCGAACCTAGTTGTGTTAGTCTGCCAGATTCAGGGACAACCCAATTGTACTTGATATCTCTAAGCTCACTAGAACCTTCAGGAAAAATTTTAGCGTTGAAATCCTTCAGCTTCTGTAGAAGATCATCATCTGTCACACTAACGAGTGTGACTGAGCTCATCCTAGAAAAGCAGAATAACAGATGTTGAAAATCAAAGAGAAGAAAATCTGATATTGGGAAATTTAAAAGCTGATATGAGAAGAAATTCAAAGAGAAGAGAAGAAGGAAGGAGGTGAAGTTTACCTGAGAAAAGTGCTAAAAGCATGAAAAGCAAGGTTGAATGGAGGATTTGATATCAACCGGACGTATTTGTAATAGCTAGATAAAAGAAAACGCAAATAACCTTTTTTACCAGCAGCTTTGTCATCAAGTTGGTGAAACATGTTTTTTGAGTGGCTGAGGAGGAAGGGACATTTGATTCCCCCCCCCCCTTTTTTTTGGTTTCCTGGTTTTACCAATTGTAGAAACGGACCAATAAATCATTTGAGCCTTGGGCTAAAATTAGAATCTCATATTTACTTGAGATTAAAAAAATGAATAATTTAGATTTAATATTTCTTAAAGTTATTGTTATAAATACAAATAAATGAACTTAACCTATTAAAATTTGACATACATCCAGTGTTGTCAGAATTGGGCCGGTCTGGCTGGTTTGGTTGAAAGGTGGCCAACCAATGGTCCAATCTATCCAGTCCGGTAGGTTAGACCGGTTCAACAATAGAGCTATGTTTTCAATTTTTAATTTCCATTTTAATAACCATGGGATATGGAGGTAATTTGACCCAGATTTTAAATTCTTAATTATGAAATATAACCTGGTATATAATTTGTTAATTTCAATTACCCAAATTAGAATTTGAGTAATTTAATTTTTTTTATATGGAATTTTCCCTAAATATTTTCATTATTTTATTATTGATGCTTACATGATGGCTTTACTGTTGTTGTTGTTGTTGTTGTTGTTGGCGGCATTAATGTGGTTCAAACATTTGGGAATTTGGAAAGAAGCAAGGGTGAAAAATATCTGGAGAGGTTTGTGCTTAAGTAGTAAAAGAGGGGAAATTAATTTATGAATTTCTGAGAAGTTTAAAGTGAACATAGATATCAAAGTTTTGATACTTGTCATTTTCCATCTATTCCTTCCTTGATTTAGATTTTAGAATGTGTACGAGTTCATTCATATACAAGTATTGTGTGGTAATTACTGATCAAAGAAGTTCTTTTGTTTCTTAAACAATATGAAGACAAGTTGTTTCATTTTTTTTTTAGTTTTTTGGTATATGATTTATCTGATTTTTAGTTTTATAATTCTTTAAAAGTAAGGGCAATAGTTTATTAACAACAATGTTGCTCACAATTATTTGATGTGGTTTAGTTTTTTAGGTTTGAACATTTTAATTTGCTAATATTTATAATTTAAACTAGAAGCTTTATAAGATTTAGAGAAAATGATAGAAAAAAATTTTAAAATTGTAAAATCATAAATCAAGTACTTCCTATAAAATGATATGTGAATTAATTATTAAGTCTCATCATTACCTTGTCAATTCTTAGTAATAAACTTGATTTAGAATTTTAAAATTCTTTTTCTATCATGTTTCATAAGATTTTATTGTCTTATTTTTAGATATTTTAAAATAAAAAAATGCAACTTTAAAAAAGGATCTTAAACCCCATGGGCCGAAACTAAGCCCTCATGCTCAAAGGTAATGTTTTAAAAAATAATCATATTTTAGGTAGGAGGGCTTTTTAGTCCCGACCCTTTTTGATAGGCTAGTCTTTAGGGCCGAGCCTACCCTTATTGATAA
Organism: Albizia julibrissin; assembly: GCA_037074505.1. NCBI lineage: Eukaryota > Viridiplantae > Streptophyta > Magnoliopsida > Fabales > Fabaceae > Albizia > Albizia julibrissin. The sequence goes on along the minus strand of CM073477.1, from coordinate 53,197,101 downwards.
CTCTACGACCCTGCTTTTATAAAGATAATAACATATAGATAATCAATAAAATTAGATAAAAACATCCAACAATAATTCAAATAAAAAAGTAAAATGAATTATATTAATAAAATTTGAAGTTATTATTATTAGTTTAGATAAAGGAAATGTAAGAAATATCTTTCTTTTTCTTTTCAAAAGAGTTTATAAAATTGTTTTTGAAAACCACACTACTACAGAAAAGGGATTTAACGTCACAATTAGGCGTCCCTTCTTTAAAAAGGGAAGTAAAAAGTGTACGCGGTGGCATTTATGTAAATAAAGAGAGACTTATTAACCTTTAGGCGTCCCTTATTGAAGAAGGGACGCCTAAAGGAGACATTAGGCGTCCCTTCTAGAGAAAGGACGCCTAATGTCGGGACATTAGGCGTCCCTTCTTTGAGAAGGGACGCCTAAAGGGTGCATGCCAGCCACGTGGCTGGCATGCACCCCACATTAGGCGTCCCTTCTTGAGAAGGGACGCCTAATGTTGGGACATTAGGCGTCCCTTCTCTAGAAGGGACGCCTAAAGGGTGCATGCCAGCCACGTGGCTGGCATGCACCCCACATTAGGCGTCCCTTCTTGAGAAGGGACGCCTAATGTAGGGACATTAGGCGTCCCTTCTCTATGAAGGGACGCCTATTTATATGTTTAGGCGTCCCTTCTTACAGAAGGGACGCCTAAACATCATTTCCCTCCACATTTTCATCATTTCCCTCCATTCCTTTCGTCACTCTACTTCCTCCCTCTCTGATAAAAAACACTTAGCCTCCTTCCACCGAATATCCCTTCCACCGCTCAATCCCTCTTTCTTCATTTTCTCTCATCTCCTCCTTCTATCATCTCACTTCAATACTCACCCCCTGTATCTTTCTCTTCCGCCGCCTTACTAACTTGTTCCAGCGAGCTGATCAGCTGAGAAGTATTACGGTACAGTTCGATCTCTTCTTTCTTTTTTTCCAACTAGCTAATCAGCTATCCCCACCAGTGAAAGCCTCATATTCCTTGATCTTTTCATTGTTTGCAGCATCGGAGCTCCCTCTCTCACGGTGGCTAGCGCGCCTCCTCCCTCCCAACCTCTTCATCATCACGCCATTTTAATTTCTTCCAACCTGTAAGCTTTTTTTTTTATTTTGATTTATTTTATTTCACTTTAGTTAATGTCATGATCGACAGTTTAATTTAAAATAGTAGTTTTGCTAGAAACTATAAGCCACTCATATATGCCATAAGTACATATGTATGCTAGATTCCATAAGTACATATGGGAGTTTTGCTAGTTAACTAATTTTATTAGATTAAATAAGTATATAATTTATTTGATTATATAAAACATGTGTAGGAAGCTCTGAGTGCTATAGAACTTTTATTGGTTTGAAATAATGCATGTATAGAACTTTTAATATATTAGGTAGGTGCATAGAACTTTTAACTTGACTAATTTAAACATATTAGTTCTCTAAAGAAAAATTGATATTTTAAATTGTTGATATTGTCCTTAATTGCCTAAGTTACTTTATTTATTTATTTTTTGTTTGAATTAAGGTGAAATGGTTTGTTATTACAATTGTGGGATATTACACTTAATGGGAAATGATCCCGAAATGTTTTTTGAAAAAAGTGATAAAAGGCAATCTCATAGTTAACAATTGTTATAAACTTGAGTGTTATTGGGAATGGTTTAGGTGGTAAAACAATGGATCATAGTTGGATGAATGCTTTGAGAACTAGTGAAGAATATGAGAATGGGGTGGAAGAGTTTATTGAATTTGCTAGAAGGAATGCTCCAACTAAAAATGGGAAGTATTTTTGTCCTTGTGTGAATTGTTTAAACGAGAGTCGACGAGATGTTGATGATATAAGGGATCACCTACTTTGTGATGGAATAAATCTTCGATACACAAGGTGGATATGGCATGGTGAGGAAGTAATTACTGATTGTCCGTCGCACAAGAAGGAAGGAGTGGATGTTATGGAACAAGATAGAATGGAGAAAATGATTCACGATGCCGAGGTTGAATCCTTCGCCCAGGCACATGAATTTGACAGCTTGCGGAGTGATACGGGGACACCATTATACCCTGGGAGTAAGTACACACGACTGACGGGAACATTGCATTTGGTGAACTTAAAGGCAACTTGTGGATGGACCGATAGTAGTTTTACATTACTATTGGAATTATTGTGTGATATGTTTCCAGAAGATAATGTACTTCCAAACCGTATGTATGAGGCAAAGAAAATCTTGTCTACGATGGGTATGGAGTACAAAAAGATACATGCTTGCCCTAATGACTGTGTATTGTATAGAAAGGAGTATGCAGGTCTTAGTGAGTGTCCTAACTGTAAAACATCACGATATAAAGTGAAGAAAGATGGTGGTTGTAGAGAAGGGACAACAAGTAAACGGCAACCTTCGAAGGTGTTATGGTATCTTCCAATAATTCCACGGTTTAAGCGTTTGTTTGCGACCGCAACAAAAGTAAAGAAGTTGAGATGGCATTCTGATGAGAGAATTTGTGACGGAACATATCTTCGGCACCCGGCCGACTCTCTACAGTGGAAAAAGATAGATGAAATGTTCCCTCAATTTGGCAGCGAGCCGAGAAACCTTCGGCTTGGACTTTGTACAGATGGAATAAATCCGTATGGAACTCTTACTAGTATACATAGTTCGTGGCCAGTTCTCCTTGTAATATACAACTTACCTCCCTGGTTATGTATGAAGCGCAAGTACGTTATGCTTTCTATGATGATCTCTGGACCAAAACAGCCAGGGAATGACATCGATGTGTATTTGGCTCCTTTGATTGAGGACTTGAAGAAGTTATGGGAGGAAGGTGTGGATGTGTTCGATGCTTATAAGAAAGAGTCTTTCAAGTTGCGTGCAATGATTTTTACCACGATAAACGACTTCCCCGCATACGGAAATTTGTCAGGGTATAGTGTGAAGGGTCATAAAGCATGCCCAATCTGTGAAGGAGACACACACTTTCGACAACTTAAGCATTGCAAAAAAACAGTGTACCTTGGCCACAGGAGGTTTCTTCCTCGATTCCACCCATATCGTAGGCTGAGAAAGCGTTTTGATGGCTTACCAGAACATGGAGTTGCACCAAGGGCCTTAACCGGGGAGGAAGTTTATAGTCGGGTAGAACGTGTCAATGTGACCTTTGGTAAAAATCAAAGGACTAAGGGTGAGAAGAATATATGGAAGAAGAGGTCAATTTTATTTGATCTTCCGTATTGGCATTGTCTTGATGTAAGACACAGTATTGATGTGATGCATGTGGAGAAAAATGTGTGTGACAGCCTTGTAAGTACGCTTTTGCACATCCCAGGTAAGACCAAAGATGGAATGAGCGCGAGACTTGACCTTGTTGATATGGGAATAAGAGATCGGTTGCATCCACAACTAAGAGATGATGGTAGGAGGGCATATATGGAGCCAGCTGCGCATACGCTATCAAAAGCGGAGAAAAGAAGTTTGTGTGGGTGTCTGCATGAAATTAAGGTCCCACAGGGCTACTCTTCTAATGTTAGCAGGTGTGTGTCAATGGACGATTTGAAGTTAGTGGGAATGAAGTCCCATGACTATCACGTGTTAATGCAACAATTGTTACCGGTAGCCATTAGAGGCATTATGAAAGAAGAAGTGCGAACTACTATAACCAGATTGTGTGTTTTCTTTAATGCTATCTGTAACAAAGTCATCGACACTGAGAAGTTGGATGGACTAGAAAATGAGGGTTATACAATTCTGTCCCAACTAGAGATGCATTTTCCTCCATCATTTTTTGATATAATGGTGCATTTAGTAGTTCATTTAGTAAGGGAGGTAAGGCTTTGCGGTCCAGTTTATTTAAGGTGGATGTACCCTTTTGAGCGATACATGAAGATCTTAAAAGGATATTCTAAAAATCCTTATCGACCTGAAGCCTCAATAGTTGAGCGATATGTAGTTGAAGAGGCTATGGACTTTTGTAAAGATTATCTATCTGGTAAAAAGGAACAGTCTCGGCATGAAGAGGGGAGAAGTAAGGGAACACGAGGACTAAAAGTGAAGACTGCGGAGCGTGAAGAGGTGTTGCAAGCACACTTGTATATCTTGAATAATATGGAAGAAGTTCAGTCATACATAGATGAGCACAAAAAGACTTTGAAGAACTTGAATCCAAAGAAGAGTGACATGCAAATAGCTATTGAGCAAAACAAGACATTTGTTCAGTGGTTTGAGGAGAAGGTTTCGCATGAGATCGGTGTGTCCGACACAATCAACTGGCTAGCCTGGGGGCCTTCATTTCAGGTTGTTACTTGGACTGGTTATGACATAAATGGGTATTCATTCTACACAAAAGAGCAAGATGACAGAAGTACCATGCAAAATAGTGGGGTGATGGTTGAAGCTGAAGCTATGCACTTTTCCAGTTCGAAAGACAAAAACCCCATATGTGCATCAATGACTTATTATGGAGTTATAGAAGAAATATGGGAGATGACCTACAACAAGTTCAAAGTTGGTTTGTTCAAATGTAAGTGGGTTAGCAATGCTGCTGTGGTAATAGATCCACAATTTGGATTTGTCTCAGTCGATCTTCGAAGAGTTGGTTATAGAGATGAGCCCTTCATTCTAGCCAGCCAGGCGAAGCAAGTGTTTTATGTCACAGATCCTGCAAATAAAAATATGTCCATTGTACTTCAAAGCAAAAAACAAAAGTATGGTGATCCAACCTTCAACCTTGACGACACACCACCTTTGACAACAAATCCACCTATAGGAAGTGAGGTCGAGTTAGTAGATGATGAAGATTATTCTGCAAGAAATGATCATTGTGAAGGAATATGGGAAACAATATGAAGTAAGACCTTTAACTATATAAAACTGTATTATGTCATATGTGCTTTTTTCCCTTAATGTAGTTTATACAGATACCTGCAATCTACTTACCTCTCTGACATGATTCTTACCTCTCTGACAATGATTTTTTTTGTCTAGGAATATGTCAAGTTCCAGTGACTCAGGGAGCGACAGCGAGCAGCATAATGGAAGGCAAGAAGAGCCACCCGCTCCGAGAAGAACAAGAGGTGCCACGAAGATGGCTGTATTGGCGAAGCGCCACTACAATGAACAGGAGAGGGTTCACATAGAGTTTGATGCCAACATGAATCCAATGGGTCCTGAGGAAGATCACTTCATTAGTTATCTTGGTTTTTTGGGTCGAAGCAAAGTCCGAATCATCTATGATAGTTGGAGGCAGGTTCCCAAAAAGACGAAAGCCATGATATGGCAACAGATTTTGGTACATAACTTTCGATACATTTTATGTATTTAGACCTTTCTTCCTATTCAAGTTTAATTGTCTCCGTTTTTGCAGCAAACGTTCGATGTTCCTGACACCACAGACATGTACAACCACTGGATGGGAGAGGTTCGTTTGCGCTGGAAGGATTTTAAAAATAAGCTCTCCAGGAAGTACCTTAGAGGTGACAAGAGTCATCTTGATCCTTGTCAGGAATATTCATATCTATCTCCAGAGGACTGGAGGTTGTTTGTAGCTAAACGACAAGCTCCTGAATTTTTGGTAAATTTTCTGTCTTCAGTATGAAAATTTATAATTTCAATATAGTTAATGCACTAATGACTTGTTTTTCCCTTTTTCCCTTAAACAGGAATTAAGTGCGGCGAACACACAGAGGCAAGAAGCAAATCAGTACCAGCATTGCATGTCTCGGGGTGGCTACAGGAAGCTGGAGCGGATGATGATGGCAGAAGAGCTGGAAAAAATGAAGGACGCTGCGAAATCGGATCCTTCCGTTGTTGTGCAAGAGCCAGCTCCTCCTCCACGTCACAAAAAATGGAAAGCAGGGAGGATTAAGGGTGGGAAATATATAAATCCTACTATTGCTGAGGTTGCCTCGAGGATTGTAAGTAGTAATAGCATAAGTAATTAATTGTAAAATTCTTCACATTTCTAGCATTTAAATGGGTATTCATAACGAATTGTATGCTACAGGACGAACTCGAAGAGCAGAGTAGCCAAGGTTCGTTCACTCCAAGTGGACGGATGGACATATTGGCCACGGCGATTGGGAAGGCTGAATACCCAGGCCGTGTTAGAGGGGAGCCAAGGGGAGTTGGTATTTCGAAGTATTTTGGTAAAGCCTCGTTATATTCTTCACAAGCTGAACCCAGTCAAGAGTTTGTGGATAAGCTTCGCGATCAAATCCGAGAGGAGCTCCGAGATGAGCTAATGACACAACTACGTGGTGAAATGAAATCGTGGTTTGATTTTCATCACATGGAGGCTACTAGGGTTAGAAACGAGGAATCCCCGGCCTTCCCCAGCACTAAAGGAAGTCACAACCCGCCGGACGAATCCCTTGTACAGCCTTCCCACACTCCGCAACTCGTTGCCGAGGCTTTCCACAATCCAGAACCCCTTGTCCAGCCTTCCCATACTCCAGAACTTGTTGCTGCTCCTTTCCATAGTCTTGTCCAGCCTTCCCATAGTACAGAACCCTGTGGCCAGCCTTCTCACATAACAGAACCACTGGGCCAGCCTTCTGCCACTCCGGAGTCGGGTGAATCGTGTATCCTTTATTTGGACACCACAGACATGATTCGTGTTGTAGCCGATGCTCTCGTTTACACAAAAGCTACCACCCACCATCATAATCAAATTCCACAGTATTTACGTAGGGTGACAGTGACACGTGTTCATGAGGGGGAAGAAGGTGCAGCCATCCCTATCCCTGACGTTGAGATTGCCACGCTGGGTCAGGCAATTGGAGGTTTCATCCTTTGGCCTCAATATCTTATTGGCACGTTGGGAACCCCACCAATGGTAGGAATTATATTCATATCACTTGACATTTATTGGCATCATTGTAATATAATTGGTTTTGTTTTCTATGCTTATAGGAGGAGCAACATGCGAAAAAATGGCCCTTTTTAGCACGGCTCCAACAGATGTACAAAGGTATTCCCCAAGTCAACTTCAATATGCCTCCAGGGATTGTGGGTGCACAATTGACGTATCCCTACACGATCGACAATAAAGATCTTAAGGAGTTTATGCATTTGGAGGAGATAGATGCAGGATGGGTCACACTTGCCATTTGGTTAGTTTTTCTTTTCTAAGTTCAAGATTTCATAAGTTCAATAATTCATTGGTCATTTTATTTATATTTTAGGTCCTTCTACCACATGTGCATTGATATGCAAAGATCAAATTTATATGGATTCTTGTGTCCGGCAAATACGACATCAGATAAAAATGATGTCGCACAAAGGACGCATTATGTGGGCTTCACAATGGCAGCGACCAAATTGCGATGTTATCTAGCGCCAATTGTTCAAGGGTATGTAGTAAAAAATTTTATTTTTGGATGTTTGAGAAATAATTTTCTTCTAATCTAAACTTCATTTTAATCTGTGTATTGTTTTAGTTACCATTGGAGCTTGTGTGTTGTTTGCCCACGCCTCAATGAAATCTATTGGTTTGATTCCTTGACAAAAAAGCCAGACAAAGACACAAAATCAGTCTTCAACACGTTAGTTATTTCTTTTTTATTAATTAAAGAAATGCTTGATTTCAATAAATTGTTCCAACTTAAAATGTTTTACATTTTAATGGTTCTAACTTAAAATGTTTTACATTTTAATGGTAGCGCGACCCAAACATATAGAATGCTTGGCGGGTCACGTGAGGGTAGAGTTGTTCGCAAGCCAAAGTGGTTCTATCCCAAAGTATGTGGTTTCAATATAATTTAAGTTATTTTATTTACGGTTGTTTTATAAATGATGTATGTTATTGATTTTAACCAATTGCTTTTGATTTATAGTGCCCTCAACAACCAGGTGGTACTGAATGTGGCTATTATGTTCTACTTTACATGTATAATATCATTCAAAGTGGCTTTACAAATGATTTTCAACAGGTAATCAAATGATAATATTTTGGTTGTATTTTAATTGAATTGCTAAACAATTCTTTAATTTCATTGATTTCGTATATATAATCATATTTTCTAATTTGTAGATCTTTGATAATGATGCTGCTTACTTATATGAAGACATTAATTTGATCAGAGACTTGTTGGCTGGGAGGATTCTTCAACACATTGATTTGTAGAAGTTTATCGTTTCCTGTACATTTACTTATTAGTAGTTGTTTATTATATTAGTGGACAACATTTCTGTCAACAATGTAGTGCATAATGTTTCATTAGAGGTGGATGTTGTGTTTTGTTAATTATAAACTGCGTGCTGTATGTTTCCTTTTTGTGTATACGTTTTTGTTTGCTTTCAAAATGATATGGCCAGAAACAATAAAAATGGTTCTGAAAAAAAAACACTTTAGGCGTCCCTTTTGGCCAAAGGGACGCCTAAAGTCCTTACTTTAGGCGTCCCTTTTGGTCAAAGGGACGCCTAAAGTAAGGACTTTAGGCGTCCCTTTGGCCAAAAGGGACGCCTAAAGTCCCTAATTTTTAAATAAAAAAATTCTAAACGGGGACTTTAGGCGTCCCTTTTGACCAAAGGGACGCCTAAACTCATTACTTTAGGCGTCCCTTTTGGTCAAAGGGACGCCTAAACCCAGCCCTTTACGCGTCTTTTTACAAAGGACGTCTTAACTCCAAATTTACTACGTCGCTGGCATACGCGTCCCCTCATAAAAGGACGTTAAAAGTCCCATATAAGGGACGTTAAAAGTGTTTTTTCTAGTAGTGCCACTTTTGAAAATAAAAAAAACTTTGGATGATTTTTTCTTAAAACAAGTTTTGAGAAAACAAAAATCTGTTTGGAGGGTTGTTACTAGTTCAATACAGCTTGTTTGACATACTTGTTCTTCATTTCAACTTAGATAAAAAAATTATATTTAAAAAATTATTTAATTCACTTATTTTATATAAAATTGATATTAAAATTATTTTTTATAATTACTTTAATTTATATCTTATTATGTTAATAAACTAGTTTAATAAAACAACAAATAGAATGACCAATAAATAACATAAAAATGATTTGCTATTAAGAAAATAACATGGTTAAAATTTAAACGGACATTGTTTTAAACAAAGCCTCAAAAATAATTATTGCACTGAATTTGAAATTGAAACAATTGATCTAGTTCAGTTTGGCTTGGTTCTTCTGATTGTTCCGAGTCATGGGAAAATGAAGGAAAATTCCTTGACTTGTGTTCATCGTCAACAAATCTACATTCTCCAAATCCATTTTACCTCTAATCTTCCACTTAGCAATAATCATCATAAATGCAAAATCTATGGCTGAAAAACCTATTTCAAATCAAAAGAGAGTACCTCAACAAGGCTGATTCGATGAGCAATTTGTGCAGCAAACTCCTAAATAACAGTAAATCAGGATGTTCCACTAATATTTACTAAGAATAATTAACAAGACACCTTACAGTCTGGCTTCACATGACACGCCTAAAACAAATACAAATTTTGATCCTAAACTAACCTAATCCAAAATATTTCCAACACATCACTAGAAATTCTCTATAAATTTAACATTTAGGCCCCATTTGGTTCGACCCCATTGCATGCCTGCAAAAGTAATCATAATTGCATTACCAAGAGAAAAATGTTTAGTTGCTCTTCAGCATGGTAATAGAGTTTACCATGGTAATAATGATTACCAAAAAAATTGGTAATCCTCATTTATACCTTCCTCCCTATGAATCCTCATTACCATCCTATTGTATGGTTAAAAAAGTCTAATTTACCTTTTAGTTTCATTTCTCTTTATTTTACTAATATCTTTTCACTTAACCACATTACGCCATAATTGTTATTCTCGTTACCTCCACCTACCGCCGCCACCACTACCTCCTCCGCTACCACCGCCACCGCCACTACCTCCTCCTCCGCTACCACCGCCACCGCCACTACCTCCTCCTCCCTTATTGTTGCCACCACCACCTCCTCCTCCTCCTCCTTCACCACTACTATCCCCCTGCCGCAACCACTTGTCACCACTGCCACTACCTCCTCCTCCCTTACTACTACCGCTGCCGCCGCATCCGCCACCTCCTCTACCACTACCGTCCCCCCACTGCAGCCACCCGCCACAACTGCCACTAACTCCTCCTCCTCTATCGCCACCCTCACCCGCCGTCGCCGACATTACCACCTCCTCCTCTACCGCCGCCCCTACCATCCCCTACCATTGTTGCCGCCACTACCTCCTCCTACTTCATCCTCCTCAGCCACCACTACGTTCTCCTTTACCGCCGCTATCACCATCTTCACCATTGCCACTGCCTCTATAACCTCCTCCTCTTCAGCCAAACCTCGACACCACTACATCTACCATTACCGCTGCCCGCCATCATGACCTCCTCTTCTACTACCATTACAGCCGCAGCTACCACGATGGCCTCCTCCACCATTTCCACCGTCACCGCAACTACCTCCACTTTTTCCACCTCAACCGTTACCACCTCTGACATCGCCGCCATTACCTCCTCCATTGTTGTTGCTATCACCAACTTCCACCGTCACTGTCACAGCATTGTTACCATCCTCTACCACCACAGCCATAGCCATATGACAATCCTAGGGGAGATAGTGTGACAGTTATGATCAGGTAGCACGATGGCTCTTAACTATTTTTCTTACAAAGATTATAGTAAGGGTAAAATAGACTTTGTGTAATATATTAATTTTAAATAATTGTTAAAATAATAACTCATTGCACCTTACTTAAAAATCAAACCAAACACTAGCCCTGTAATTAATATTGCATTGCATTATCATTGTATCGCATTGCACTGTACTGCATAGTGTAATAGGATTGAACTAAATGGGCCCTTAGTTCAGAGACATGAGAGCATTATCAAATAAACCTAGCTAATTCACTGCTTCTGTGTTCTTTTTCCCTTATATTTTGTTTTTCTTTCATTATTTTAATGTGGGTTTTTTAATACAAATCGGATTAGATTTTTCATTGTAAAACATCAAAATTTGAATCAAAAAACTAGTTGAGTTTCGTTTTTATACCAATTTGGTATCAGAGCAAGTCCCAAAAAAGGGAAACGCCAAAAAAATCAATGGAGAACTGCAACTTGAATTTTTTAGTCGCCGAAAAAGTTCGGTCACCTTCAAAAGTACCATCTTCAGCTTTTATTTGGTGAAATTAACCCTACAGACGCATTTAAAAGGTCAAAGAACTTAAGACTAGTGAGTCTCGCCGCCATTGGATAGTCCATACACGGCCTACAGAAGCCTATACACTAGTGACCATCGTCCACGCGCCACACACGCATCTAGAGGTTGAAGACGAGCCAGGTAACTGCCACATTAGCATTTTTTGTCTAGTTAGCACCACGTCATCCAATCCAACACCGCCACATGTCATATTTGCCATGTCATCTATCCTAGTTAGTTGAACTTTCCAAAATTACAATTTTGCCCTAGAATTTTGGTGAAATTTACAATTTCTTACCTTGAACTGTCATAAATTGCATTTTAACCCCAAAATTTGCCAAATTTATCCTTTTTTTCCAAAAATTTATGTAATTACATTGTGGCCCCAAAATTTTTCCAAAATTATATTTTTAGCCCCAAAACTTTCTGTAATTAATATTGGCCCCATAATTTTACCAAATTCCAATTTTTGGCCTAAAACTTTCAAAAATTACTTCTTAGTCCTAAAATTCACCAAAAATTCACTTAGTGGTCCATAAAATTCCAATTTTACCCATTTCCCAAAAAACACCAATTCTACCCCTATATCGATACAAAATGCCTCCAAGACGCAAGAACATGCTCAAGATTGAGATGAAAAAGATGAGGCGCCGATTATGGGAGCTGGAGGCTACTATAGAAGTTTAACGAGCTTTATTATAAACTTGTAATGAACAACAAGAGGGCGATTCTAGTAGCAGCAATTCAGTATCCACTGACTACTATTGACCTCCTTAAAAACCGTCTTTCCACTCTAATGATATCAAGGTAGATATTCTTGAATTTTAGGGAAGACTCTAGCCAAACAAATTCATCGATTGGCTTCAAATAGTGGAACGAGTCTTTAAATATAAGGATATTCCTAATGATCATAAAGTCAAAATCATAGCCCTAAAAATCAAGAAACATGCCTCCATTTAGTAGGAAAACCTTAAACGGAAGTGAGCACGTGAGGGAAAGTGAAAGATTATGACTTGGGAGAAAATAAGACGCCAACTCACCAGTAAGTTCCTACGAGATCATTACCATTAAGACAATTTTATCTAACTACAGAATATTCGACAAAAATCATTATTAGAGGAAGAATATTCTAGAGAATTCGAGCAACTAATGGTGAAATGTGACATCCAAGAGAAGGAGGAGCTGACGATCACCCGATATCTTACAGGCTTAAACACTGACATTAGCTGTATAGTTCAGCTTTAACAGTAATGGACCTTGGATGATGTAATCCATCTGGCCATCGGCGTTGAAAAGCAAATGCCCAAGAGATATACTTTTCAACCTTCTTCCTTTTTTCAACCTTCTTCTTTTAGGAAGTATCCTAATAATTATAAGGTAGCATTCCCGTATTATAAGCCATAGTATAATACTACGAGCAGACCACCACCAAAAGCTTGCAAAGAAATAGGCTCCAAAGCACAAAAATGCTTTAAATGCCAAGGAATTGGCCACATTGCCGCAGACTGTCTTAACCAAAGGGTTGTTACCATCAGTAAAGGATAAGCACATGAAGTACCTAAATCGTATGATGAGGAGACTATCCTTGATGAAGACAAGCAAATTTAGGATGAGGAAGTTATGCCTGTCGATCAGGGGGAGATGCTGGTAATTAGAAGAAGTTTGCACACAGCCCTACTTAAGAAAGAACCCTGGCTACGCCGCAACATCTTTCACACTCGCTGTACTTCCTAGTGAAAAGCATGCAATATCATCATTGATAATGGAAGTTGTGAAAATATAGCATCTGACTACATGGTGCTAAAATTGAAGCTGCCAACACTTGACCACCCATATCCTTACAAGCTGTACTAGCTTAATACTGGAAGTGAGGTAAATGTCTCTCAGCAGTTGTCCACAAATCCGCAAGTACACGGGTCGCGCTAAGTAATAAAGTGATGAGTAAGATATCATTCCCATGAGGATTTAGTTCTAAAACCTGGTTGAGTAGCGATTATCACACTTTCGCCTAATTCGAGTTAGACAATTATCACGGTGGAGGAAAAATAGAATTATAAAAAAGTGATTCATGGACTAGGAAAGATGCAGTGGAAGTTAGGATTGTTTATTCCCCTTACATTTCATAGTTACTCATTCAAATCCCTACAATAACAGCTCTTAATGATGGATTATGCTAACCAAGGTCACTAATTTACCCATAATTGCTCTCTCAAGCCTCTAAATAGGTGTTTAGCTTAATTGGTTCATTAATCTCTTAATTGAAGGATTAAGCACAATCTACATTGCAAGACCTATGTGGCTATGTGAGGTCAATAAGTGTATCTCTACCTCATTAACAAAACCATCAATCCCTCTCATGGATTTCAGGTTCCGACATGATTAAACCCAAGTTCTACACTCAATCTAGCCCTCTCAAGCATCAACCAAGTGAACCCAACAACCTCATTGGTGATCAATCAACAAGGAGCATTAAGAATAGAGTAAAATCAACATAAATCAACCATTCAACATAAATATAAAGGGGAAATGAGTACTTAATCCATACAAGGGTTCTAAACAATCCAAACAATAAAACTCTAGCTATACATGTTCATAAAACCCAAAAGAAACAAGGAATAAATTAGTTACAAAGAAGAACAAAGGGGAAAGACAGAAGAAGGAGACGAAAAACCAAGAGGAGAAGCTTAAATGTCTTCAAATCTTCAACTTCTAGCATAATCTCCACCTCCAAGCACCAAACCCTAGCAGAGCTGTTTTCAGGCGTTGGCCGCTGCCAAAGAATGTTGACCGTGGCCAAAAAGTTTCTGGCACAACTTTCACCACGGCTAAAGATTGGTTGGCTGCGGCCAAACTTTCGTGATGATGTTGTCCGCGGCCAAGCTTCCACATGAAGCTTTTTGGCCTTCTTCATCCTTTTCTTGTTCTTCCATGGTGCTTTGACTTCCTTAGCTCTATTCCTACTTCTTAATCATCCTTTGATACCTCCAATGACTCCTTTGTGGCTCCAATATTAACCTATCAACGCAATGAAATCTATAAAACAGTGTTGATGTTATTTTAATACAATTTTGGGGCTTAAACAGAGAAATTACATCTTTTTATCATCAATATCCCTGGGCATATTACCTTTCAACATTTATCATCAATTATCTATGAATTTGCCCAAAATGTATGCAAAACTAAAGGTAAATGTGCCACTTTGATAGGAATTTCATGATGTTAACACACCCCCGAACTTAAACTTTTACTCGTCCTCGAGTAAAACCCATCGAGCAATAAAAGAGCCGGATTAATTAATCATTGACTTATAGCACATGCATGATGTTGTCCTCATTGGATGCTCAAGATGTTATACTCTATAGGAAAAACAATGAAATATAATGGAATGCAAGATTCATAAATTAAAACAAGTTTCCCAGAAAACTTTCAAAATGTGTGTGTGTGAGGAGAGTTGGGCAACAATTCTCTTACAGATATCAAGATCAAATGTAACACTTCAATATGTATAAATCAAACTCAATATCATATCTTTAAATACTCACATCATCCTATCTCTCCTCTAATAGATCTTTCCACACAATTTCAAAATCAATAGGACTTTATAAGCTTGTAATGTGGCTAGTGGTTAAGCTTCTTAAAAGAATGGGAAAAATAGAGGATTCAAATCTCTTGAGATATAATATGACAGTACATAACTCCTCTCTTTGCACTATACAAAATTTTTTTTCTAGAAGTCTAAGCACTCCCCTAAACTTATCTCAAATTGAATTCTTTGTACTCCAGTTCTTATTGAACTTAACACTCTTTCTTTTCTTTTTCTTCTTCTTTTATTTTCTCTTTTTTTTAATATATATAATTGAAAACACACCAACAACCATACACTGAATTCCTTATACCCATCTTTTCAATACATAACTTTTCTAACTCCCATACCAATCCTCGCTTCCATAATCCTCAACAAATCATCATTTATCTCAAGATTAGGGTGATTCATGGTTTTTCAGGCTACACAGGTTAAGGTTTAGTATAGGTTCTTCAAAAAGAAAATTTGTATAGTTTTTTTAAGGCTCAAATGGGGTGCAAATGGAATAATTGTCATAGGTAAGCTTGAAAGGCACAATCGCATTTGAAGAACATGCCTAAATTATCTTTCAAAAATGTGTGAAATTTTCATTTCATTTCAAGATATTCTAATGTGAGTTCTAAATTTCTTCAATGATGAAGGAATATACACACCAATTTGCTACAAAATCTCCCAACAAAAGCATTCAAATCATTCCCAACTCTTGTGCATAGTGTTTATTCTGAAAGCATTCAGGAAACAAGCTTTAAAATCTAAATCATGTAATAAAAAATATTTGCCATTATTTCCCATAAAACATAAAATCTAAGCATCCTTTCTATCATTGGATCACACAATCATTATCATAGATAATTAATCAATCTAACTCAGCTTTTCAAAACAGATGACAAGAAATAGTCAACATTTATAAACTTGAAATCCTTGTCAAATGAGCCAAACACACCTACACCCTCAAACTTAAAATTGACAGTGTCCTCACTGTCACAAGGGAAAACTGAGGGTCTTCTCTCATGCATGATTATATTCCACAATGACAACAATAATGCATAAGAGAAAGGTGAGTGAAAAGAGTTGTGAAATAGAGTTAGAAAGAATGGTGGGGCTAATTTTTTTTTCCTGTTGGCCGCGGCGAAAATATCTCTGACCATTCTTTGGCCACAATTAAATGTTTTTGGCTGTAGCCAAGACCTTCAGACCCCTTATTTTCAGCAATTTAAGACCTCAGCACTCAATTTCACATAGTGGAGCATATATTAACACGATCAAAGGTTAAAGCAATGCAAAAGTGAATATCCAAAGCAATCCAAAACAATAAACATACTTTGATCAGAGGTTAAAGAAGTGGTTATAACAATACAAGGTATGTCTATATGATATCAAATTCAATAAAAGCATGATAAACACGAGACTTCCCTAAAAATGTTCATCAAGCACCCAATTGCTCCATCCTCCCTTCATTCCATGTACTTGTTGCCCCTGTCGTCTCCTGGGTTTTATTTTTTACATGGGTTGCCTCCCAAGAAGCACTAAATTTATAGTCTTCAGCCGGACTATGCTACAAAACAGCTAATCATACGTATCAAAAATCATGATCACCACATCTTCATTCCTCTTCAGGTAGTAAGGTTTGAAGATGAATGGGTGTTCATGAATCACCTGTACTTCATTAATCATCAGTAATTTCAAAGTACAAGTGTTTAAACAATTAAAAACAAAAGAAGATAAAACAAACTTATTCACAAAAAAAAACTAGAAACTTCTAAAAATCTAGAACACCCAATAAAATCAATTTGGCCCTCATCAATAAAAGACAAAACAAAATTAATTTGACTCTTATCAGTAAGAGTCACTACAGCAGTAGGAGAATCAAGATCACCGATTGTTGGGATTTCCTCTTTGGTTTCCAGTTCAGCAACAGAAGTTTGAGTTTCCAAGATTGAAACCTCAGCTGAACAATTAGTTTTCTCTTCCTCCACATTAGTTTAAAAAATAGAATTAGCCTCAGAAGTGTTACAAACTGTTGGCAATACTTCTTCACTCTCCATGGTTACTTGTTCACTTGAGTTTTCATGAAAATTTTCATTTCGTTGCAAAGACTCAAGTGTAGAAGCTATTTCACTCACATGCATCATTAAAATTTCAAGGGCAGATGCATAACACCTTATTTTCAATAGCCACATATACATCAAATGTTTAATTACCCATAACCACCACACGCTTACATCAAATACAAATAGTAGTACCTTATACTACGATCTTCACTTCACCTTCATATCTCCTCCGATGCATATCTTCCTGCACTCTTCACCTGTCTAAATGGTTGGTTGGGAGGAGTGAGATTCGAGAATATCTCAGTAGCAAACATTACCACTATGCATGCCAGATATATATGAATGCATGACATGCTTGACTATATTATTTCATACCAACATAATGACATACTACATGCTCGATGTTATGACATACATATGACCATTGCACAAATATAACAGAGCTTCAACCAATCATACATGTTCCACACAAATAGGCAAATCAGTCACATAATCAATGCAAGACATACATATCTCATACATGCAGAAAAGGTAAGTTCACTATCTCTCGGACTTTATGTCCTTCTCTTCTTGTCCCTTGATCCGCCAACCATTGCTTCTTCTTTATCACTTCATGACCCTAGGCAAGTGATAACATCATTAGAGCCATGAAAAGTAGATGCCCAATGGCCGACATTAGCCCTAAAGGCTTACTTTCACCCTTGGAGTTCATACCAATTACATTGGTGCCCTTAAGTCTTAATTTTGCATAAGGCATAAAGCTGACAGATTTTTCACCAAATTTTGAAAAATCATAATTAATTCTATAGAACTCCAATTGAGGTGTTTAAAAATTATATTTGAATCCCTTTAAGTGTATATTTATATAAAAATACTTTGGTATGACTATTATGGTCATACTTTTCCCAGAAATTCAGAAAACAAGCATTGTTCCATATTTCATTCCAAAAACAGGGTACAAATTAAAAAATTCATATCTCCTAGTATACTTGTCAAAAAATTACAAAATACCCACAATATTAAATCTATATATGTCTAATTTAAGTCAGAAAAATTTCAGAATTTTCGGACAAGATTTACCATATGAAACAGCTCGAACAACATTACTATTCAAATAGGGCAGAATCAACAACATGAACTACCCTATTTCATAAATTTCCAAATTCATACACAAGCATTCAAAAATCATGAACACTTGTATACCTACACAATTTTGCCTCCTAAATCCAATTGAAGTATCAAAATTACAAAATTTTCACTACTTCATCACGTTCTGTTCAGACCAGAAAACTAGAGTTTTCTACAACAATTCACCAAAACAGAATTTTGTCCAACAACTTGGTCCAATATCATCATAAATCATAATATAACCATAAACACATGATTAAACCACTAAAAATAGAACTTGTTTGAAATTAAACAGTACCCAACCCCACAAAAACTCATCCAAGTAACAAATCAATTGGTTAAAAAGGAAGCTTATGCTTACCTCTACCCGTTTCCACAAACGGTTCGGAATTCTGGCAACACTCTGGCCGATGAGACGACGCCAAAAACCTCCAAATAATAATTTGAAACCGTAGAAATGAAGCTCTTGATGAGTAGAAGAAGTTTCCTGAAGGGTACTTTGAGAGAGGATGCCGTTTCGGCAGTGTTTCGGAGGTTGGAATTTTCTCTCTCCTCTCCCTCCATTTCTCTGCAGCTTCTCTCTCTCTCTTCTCTGCAATCTCACCATGAAAATGAGCTGAGGAAGATGATGGTTTAATGAATAAATGGAGTATTAAGTGACCTGCCACATGTCATACTCCTATTGGCCTAAAAATTGAATTTTCACACAAAATGCCAAATTCTGCAGATTATGCATTAAATTTGAAAATTCATATATAATTGTGTAGATATCCAATTGGGATGATTCCAAAGGCTATGAAACCCTTCTTGAGTATTGTTTTAAGTAAAAATATAACCATTGTCCATTTAGAAGTTCACTCTTCCCAGAATGTTAATCTTTGAATGATGTCCTAGAAAATAATTAATTTCGCTGGGCTAATTTCAAAAATTCATTTCTCTTCTTGTACAGCTCCAAATGACTCATATGATCTATTTAATTAAATATTGATAAGTCTAATTTCATTCTATAAAGTTTCATAATTTTTCACTATCATTTACCCATCAAAACATGTCACACAATCATCACTGCCATACTAGGAATTTCACCAGTAGCAAAATTATTGTGTTCCACTTTACTATATTGTGTGTGACTTCCAATTACTTCGTTTTGTTATTCCCCAAGCTCTTTAGCTTACTAATATAATTCATTTTAATATCCAAGGATATAAAGGAATTTTGGGGAATTTAAACATGCCTCATAGGGACATTTGCTAAACCAGGGTCTAGCAGTCCACTTAATCCAGGCTTAATCTTATGCCTCTAGTCCCAAAATTCAGGATATTACAAGATGCATGTTCATGAAATTTTGTTTTTGTCCAATCCCTCATTTCAGTCACATTTTCAAGAATCAATTGAAGCTTATCCTCTATTGAGGGCTTCTTCTCATGGATGTGGGTGGTTTCATCTATATATGGAGTGAGTGATGTGTGAGGAGGGTATGTATGTGAAGAAAAAGAATTATAATCCCAATACAATAAATGATTTTGATTCTCATGAAGGCTAGAATTATTACCATACATATTAGCTTGAGCCTCCATGTAATCCCAGGTTGAAAAATGGGGACATTGCTCACTATAATGATTATCTCCATAATGATTGCAGCAAATGTACTCATATTGAGCATTAGAAGTATAAGGATCATAAAAAGAATTGGGATAATCATTATCATGAGTAAATCCACCACTTGATTCATTGAACCACCAAGGATTAACCATGTACATAGAATGAAATCAACACAACTAAAGGAATAAAAACAGAAAAACAGAACAATCACACAGCAAAAACAGAGAAAAACTAGCAAAATCAAAATAATGACAGCAAAAACAGTGAAAAACCAGCAAAAACAGAAAAATGCAACAACAAGTATATACAAACTCAAGCTTAAGCTAGTAATGCTCTAATTAAGATCACCCAAAAACGGTTTTGGCATACAAATCCCCGGCAATGACGCCAAAAACTTGTCTGCAAATCCGCAAGTGCACGGGTCGCGCCAATTAATAAAGTGATGAGTAAGATATCGTTCCCACGAGGATTTGGTTCCAAAACCTGGTTGAGTAGCGATTATTGCACTTTCGCCTAATTCGAGTTAGACAATTATCACGGTGGAGGAAAAATAGAATTATAAAAAAGTGATTCATGGACTAGGAAAGATGCAGTGGAAGTTAGGATTGTTTATTCCCCTTACATTTCATAGTTACTCATTCATATCCCTACAATAACAGCTCTTAATGATGGATTATGCTAACCAAGGTCACTAATTTACCCATAATTGCTCTCTCAAGCCTCCAAATAGGTGTTTAGCTTAATTGGTTCATTAATCTCTTAATTGAAGGATTAAGCCCAACCTACATTGCAAGACCTATATGGCTATGTGAGGTCAATAAGTGTATCTCTATCTTAACAAAACCATCCATCCCTCTCATGGATTTGAGGTTCCTACACGATTAAACCCAAGTTCTACACTCAATCTAGCCCTCTCAAGCATCAACCAAGTGAACCCAACAACCTCATTGGTGATCAATCAACAAGGAGCATTAAGAATAGAGTGAAATCAACATAAATCAACCATTTAACATAAATATAAAGGGGAAATGAGTACTTAATCCATACAAGGGTTCTAAACAATCCAAACAACAAAACTCTAGCTATACATGTTCATAAAACCCAGAAGAAACAGGGCATAAATTAGTTACAAAGAAGAACAAAGGGGAAAGACAGCAGAAGGAGAGGAAAAACCAAGAGGAGAAGCTCAAATCTCTTCAAATCTTCAACTTCTAGCCTAATCTCTACCTCCAAGCACCAAACCCTAGTAGAGCATTGTCTCCACGGCACCTCCCAGGTCCAGAATAAGTCTCTGCTTCAAGGTTTTGGTATTTATATGCCCTAAAAATATGTTCTGAATCAAAACGCGTAGCTGCTGTTTTCGGGCATTGGCCGCGGCCAAAATCTTTCTGGAAGATGTTTGGCCGCGGCCAAAGAATGTTGGCTGTGGCCAAAAAGTTTCTGGCACAACTTTGGCCGCGGCCAAACTTTCGTGATGATGTTGGTCGGCTGTAATATCCCTAATTCTGGGACTAAAGGCATAAGATTAAGCCTGAATTAAGTAGACCGCTAGACCCTAGTTTAGCAAATGTCAATATAAGGTATGTTTAAATTCCCCAAAATTCCTTTATATCATTGGATATTAAAAGAAATTATATTGGTGAGCTAAAAAGCTCGGGGAATAACAAAATAAAGCGATTAAAAGTCACACATAATATAGTAGAGTGGAACACAAAGTAATTTTACCACCGGTGAAATTCCCTGTGTGGCAGTGGTGATTGTGTGACCTTTTTCGATGGGTAAATGATGGTAAAACATTATTAAACTTTCCAGAATGAAAGTATACTTATCAAGCTTTAATTGGATAGGTCATATAAGTCATTTGGAGTTGTACACAAAGAGAAATGAATTTTTGAAGTTAGCCCAGCGAAATTAACTATTTTCTGGGACAGCATTCAAATATTAAAATTATGGGAAGTTTGATCTTTCAATTGGTCAAATTTTATATTTTTAATTAAAACTAGACTCAATAAGAGTCGCATAAAATTTGGAATCACTCCAATTGGACATTTGTACAATTAGATATGAATTTTCAAAATTAATGAAAAATCTGCAGAATTTGGTATTTTGTGCGAAAATTCAATTTTTGGGCCAATAAGATTGTGACACGTGGAAAAGTTAATTAACACCCCCATTTAATCAATTCTCCATCATCTTCTTCGCTATTTCCGTGAAGAATCAGAAAAAAAGAGAGAGAAAAGAGAGCTGATCGGAAAAATGGAGAAAGAAGAGAGAGAAAATTTTGTGCGCCGAAACACTGCCGAAACGACATCCTCTCTCAAAGTACCCTTTAGGAAACTTCCTCTACTCATTGAGATCTTCATTTCTATGATTTTGAATTTTTATTTGGAGGTGTTTGATTCCATCTCCCTTGCCGGAGTATTGCCGGAATTCCGAACTGTTTGTGGAAACGGGTAGAGGTAAGCGTAAGCTTCCTTTTTAACCGATTGATTTGTTGTTTGGATGAGTAAATTGGAAGTGGGTACTGTTTATGGCTGGTTTTAAAGAATTTTTTAATGGCTAAATGATGTTCAACGAATGTTTACATAGCTAATCACTTGACTAGAAGTAGAAAGGAAGAGATTAAGCCAAAGAAAACAATAAAATAACATATTGCACCTAAGAATATGATTTTCTGCCCTGTTTTGACGTAGAGAAGGAGTTAGAATTTGATAATTTTGATGCTTCCATTGGCTTTAGGAGGCAAAATTGTGTAGGTATACAAGTGTTCATAATTTTTGGATGCTTGTATATAAATTTGGAAATTTAGGAAGTTTGTATATACATCATGTTGATTCTGCCTTTTCTGTACAGTGGAATTGTGTGAGCCTTTTCATAAGATAAATCTTGTCCAAAAATTCTGATATTTTTCATACTTAAATTATACATGTGGAGCTTTAATTGGGTAGGTAGTTTTTAATTTTTGGACAAGTATATTGGGAGATATGAATTTTTGAATGTCTGCCCTATTTTCTGGAAGAACATCTGAAACAGTTGGTGTTTGGAAAAATTCTGGGAATGGTGTAGTGGTGGCATTTAAAAGTGAGTATTTTTATATAAAACTAAACTTAAAGGGCTTCAAATATAGCTTTGAACCACTTCAATTGGAGTTCTATAGAATTAATTATGATTTTCCAAAGTTTGGTCAAAAATGCTGGTAGATTGAGTACCATGCGAATTTAAGGAAGAAATTGGCCAAATATAATTGGAATGAACTCCAAGGGTGAAAGTAAGCATTTAGGGCTAATGTGGGCAATTGGGTATTCACTTTTCATGGCTCTAATGATGTTATCACTTGTCTAGGGCCATGAAGTGATAAAGAAGGAGTAATGGTTGGCGGATCAAGGGACAAGAAGAGAAGGACATAAAGTCCACCAGGTAGTGAACTTACCTTTTCTGCATGTATGTGATATGTATGTCTTGCATTGATTATGTGACTGCTTTGCCTATTTGTGTGAAACATGTATGATTGGTTGAAGCTCTGTTATATTTGTGCAATGGCCATATATATGTCATAAAATCGAGCATGCAGCATGTCATTATGTTGACATGAAATAGTGTAGGCAAGCATGTCATGCATTCATATATATCTGGCATGTATAGTGGTAATGTTTGCTACTGAGATTCCCTCGAATCTCACTCCTCCCAAACAACCATTCAGACAGGTGAGCATTGGAAACGTGTTGAGATCAGAAAAGAGGTATGCATGAAGAGGACTGTTGCTGGTTGTTTGAAGGTCTGTAAATATTATGTAAACCCCTGGTGGGGAAACTTTTGTATTATAATCAAGCAATATTATATTAATATTGTCAGTATATTCATGCTATTCCTGTGTACCCACTGAACTACTCATTGCTACTCTGAGTAAGGTCAGTAATAAAGGATATATGAGGCGAGTCGTTACAGCGGCCAAGCTTCCACATGAAGCTTGTTGGCCTTCTTCATCCCTTTCTTGTTCTTCCATAGTGCTTTGACTTCCTTAGCTCCATTCTCACTTCTTGATCATCCTTTGATGCCTCCAATGACTCCTTTGTGGCTCCAATATTAACCTATCAACACAATAAAATCTATAAAACCAGTGTTGATGTGATTTTAATACAATTATATATATGGGGTTTAAACAAAGAAATTACACCTTTTTATCATTAATACCCCTAGGCATATTAGCTTTGCACATTTATCATCAATTATCTATGAATTTACCCAAAATGTATGCAAAACTAAAGGTAAATGCGCCACTTTGACAGGAATTTCATGATGTTAACAGCAGTGCATTGTTACTTTCTCTATTAGGGATAAGTATCGAGATGAAGTTCTATGTGATATTGTTCCCAAAGACATATATATACCACCTACTTTTGGGGAGACCATGGAAACATGATTAATATGCTCTACATGATAGGTATGCAAACACTTACGCCATCACCAAAGACAGAGTTAAGATCAAATTAACACCTCTGCCACCCAGTGAATTTAACAAGATTTCAAGGGAAGATAAGCCATTGGTGTCATTAATGACCAAAAAAGAGTTCAAAGTGACAAAATTCAAGCACCAAACGATGAGCTTCATTCTGGTACTCGAGAAGAATAGCAAGTCTACTATACTACTGGAAGTTATGTCCTTACTATCTAAATTTCCAGACATGATAGCCAATGAAATACCATCCGGGTTACCACCAATGTGAGATATACAGCACGTCATTGACTTTGTTCCAAGAGCAGTCATCCTTTACAAACTTGCTCACAGGATAAGTCCTCAGGAACATGGAGAAGTCCAACTTCAAGTTGAAGAGCTATTGAAGAAAGGGCTGGTTCAAGAAAGTGTTACCCTTATTATGTACCTGTTCTTCTTGTACCTAGCTAAGAAGGATGGGAGTTAGAGAATGTGCATTGATTGTAGAGTTGTCAATATAAGATAATTGTAAAGTACTGGTTTCCAATACCTCAGCTCAATGACATGCTAGACTAGCTACATGGTGCCACTACCTTTTCCAAGATTGACCTTCGTAATGGTTATCATCAAATCAGAATTCGTCTAGGTGATGAATAGAAGATTTCCTTTAGGACAAGAGATGGCCTGAATGAGTGGAATATGATTCCTTTTTGGGTTAACCAATGCCCCTAGCACATTCATGCATTTGATGAATCAGGTATTTTGACCCTTCATTGGAAAATCTGTTGTTGTATACTTTGACGACATTCTTGTGTACAACAAAAGTCAGGAAGAGCACTTAGAACATTTACGACAAGTTTTACAAGCTTTATGAGAACAAAAGTTGTATGCCAATATACAGAAGTGTACTTTCCTCTCTAATGAAATTGTGTTCTTGGGTTACACCATAACCGCAGAAGGTGTTTGAGTTTATCCGAGCAAAGTTGAAGCTATTAATAGCTGGCCAATTCCACAATCTAGTCAGGAAACTTGAAGCTTCCACATATTAGCTTCTTTTTACAGGAGGTTCATATGCAATTTTAGCTCTATTACTATACTACTTAAAGATTACACTAAGGGAGACCAATTTCAATAAATGGAGCAAGCTTAGAGAATTTTTCAGGAGCTAAAGAAAAGATTGACTGAAGCCCCTATTTTAGCCCTGCCAAATTTTAATCAAGTGTTTGAAGTTAGTTGCGATGCTTCTAACTCAAGAACTGATGATGTACTTAGCTAAGAAGGACATCCAATCGCCTTTTTCAGTGAAAAACTAAATAAAGGAAAGCTTAGGTATTTTACCTATGACAAAGAATTTTATGCCATTGTTCTAGCTCTACAACATTAGAGTCATTATCACATGAACAAAGAGTTCATACTCTTTTCGGATCATGAAGCTCTCAAGCATCTGAATTCTCAGTAAAAGATCAGCCTTAAGCATGCCCGTTGGAGTGAAATCTTATAGCCTTATCCATTTCTAATTAAACATAAGGCTAGAATTTTGAACTCAGTAGCTGATGCTCTTAGCCACCGACACGCATTACTATCAATAATGCAAGCCAAAGTTGTTAGGTTTGAAGGTGTCAAAGAGTTATATCAGGGTGACCCAAATTTTCATGGAATATGGAAAGCAACTGCAGATCAACCTTTCCACCAATATTATAGACATGAAGGGCTTTTTATTCTGAGGCAGAACCCTATGTATTCCTCAATATTCCCTGCGAGAGGCAATAATTTGGGAAGCTCATGATGGAGGTTTAGCTGGTCATTTTGGCAGAGACAAAACAGTCACTCAAGTCAAGGAGAATTTTTACTGGCCTAGACTTAAACGAAATGTCAACCGGCATATACAAAAGTGCAGAATTTGTCATTTGGCTAAGGCCAAGGGTCAAAATACAAGATTATATATGCCACTACCAATCCCAGAAGCACCATGGGAAGATGTGAGCATGGATTTTGTGCTTGGGTTACCATGAACTCAGAGGCAGAAAGATTCTGTCATGGTAGTTGTGGACCAATTTTCAAAGATGGCCCATTTTATTCCTTGTCAGAAGACCAACGATGCTGTGCAAATTGCTGATTTATACTTTAAAGAAATTGTTCTTCTTCATGGAATTCTTAAGATATATGATTACATCTAATCATGATGTGAAATTTCTAAGCCACTTTTAGAGAACTCTCTGGAATAAGATGGGCACCAAACTTCAATTTGGCAGTGCTAGTCATCCCTAAACAGATGGACAAACAGAAGCTATAAACAAGGTTCTTGGAAATCTTCTACAATTTGGCAGTGCTAGTCATCCCTAAACAGAAGCTATAAACAAGGTTCTTGGCAATCTTTTATGAAGCTTTGTTGGGAAGAATTTGAAGCAGGGGGATCTTGTCCTGGCTCAGGTTGAATTTGCTTATAATAGTTCACTTAACCAAGCCGCTAGCAAGTGTCCTTTTAAAGTTGTTTATGGTACACAACCTCTCAATTCGTTAGATCTGGTTCCCTCACTCAACAAGCAGTATTACAATGTGGATGCAGATCAAAGGGCCAAAGAAGTCAAGAAACTATATGAGCAAGTCCGTTATAAAATTCAGAAGCAGAATCTAAAACTCAAGGCTCAATGGGACAAGCATCAAAGACAACAAATTTTTAATGTAGGAGACTTGGTTTGGATTCATTTGAGGAGAGAACATTTTCCTAAGCAAACAAACGCTAAGCTATCTCCTCGAGCTGATGGCCCATTCAAGATTGTTGTGAAGATTAACAATAATGCCTACAAAGTAGAATTGTCTGGTGCCTACGGTATTTCTTCCATTTTCAATGTTGTGGATCTATCTCCGTATATTGATGATGATGTTTTTGACTCGAGGTCGAGTCCAGTCCAACCCCAGGAGAATGAAACAATGTAGTGACAGAGGAAAGTGGAGTGGTTGGAGACAAACAGAAGTTGGGCTTATCTTATCTTCTCCTTATCTTATATGTTTCCTTCTTTTTCCCTTATCTTCTATTTTTCTTTAATTATTTTAATGTGGCTTTTGTAGTATAAATAGGATTAGATTTTCCATTGTAAACACATCAGAATTTGAATAAAAAAACAGTTGAGTTTCGTTTCTGTACTATCTTTTTCTAAGAATAATTAACAAGGAAACACCATACAAATAGGTGCATGCAACATGATTTGTGGATTAAGATATGCATTTATTATCACCAACAAAGTCATCATGAATGTATTAATTAACAATATGGAGAGTTCATATTGTAAAATAAAAACAACAAAAGAAACAATAAACAAGAGACACCATCAAACTTTTTGAACAAGAGACATTAATAATCTAATCACGTTTCAGTCCAAACCTTTATTACAAGTGGCAAAATAGGTCAAGAATGATTGGCCTGCATTTGGTTAGACTGCCTCTCTAAAGATAACAAATAACATAGCAATGTAAGGAAATAAGTAGCAAAAGAAATAAGTTAGTAAACTTAAATTGTATAACTACCACTTGTTGGCGATGATTAGTAGAATACAGAATATGCATTAAACAATAGACGACGAGATATGCAGAACTAATAATAAAATTTAAGATCTATAAGTCAGACAGCAAGAGAGTCTCACTTAGCTTTAAAATAACATGAAAACTAGAAAACTCATCTGCAATTAGCTTCAAAATTAATACCTGAAGAAAAGAGACCAGCTTCTCGGTTAAGATTTCACAGTCAGACATAAGAGGAACCTACATATATATCTAATAGTCTTGAGCCAAAATGTGTATATAAAGCCAATCTTAAGATAAACATTGGTCTAATCAAGCACAGGTGGGGTTCATTCCAGAGTAAAAGGTCCATGTTCTCAACTTTCTTCCACAAACTAGGACCTTTTTATCACCTCACAATCCTTGCCTGCAATATCTTCCTTCCACTTGAATCTTCGACTCAGTCTCTGCATATGAAGATGAATCTTCAATGCAATCCCATCACTATTTTTCCCCCTCTTCTCAAGGCAGCCACTGTTATCATCGTCATCATCTTGTCCTTTATTTTCTCAAACCAGAAGCTTCTCGTACTACTCCTTTTTCCTATTCTCCAACCCATTGATTTGTACCTGAAGATTTTCAATCTTTCTGTCTAGTAAGAAGACTATACGATCCTCCCTCATCTTCATAACACACATGGCTAATTCCCCTGCCTTCCACTTCACAAACATAGACTCAGAGGCCAATCCTTTGTTCTCTTCCACTAAAGTCTCCACAGTGTATCCCAGTTAGCATTCTCATTTAACAGAACAAGCCTCTCTGATTCCAACACCTTAAGCAGGCTCTTCTGAAGATCTAATTTTCTTGAAGACCCACAGTACTTCTTCTCCATCACATAGACCTCACGCATCGTAATCTCATAGTCCATATACCAGTTGTTGTGACGATATTTAGACAAAGCAACAATACACATAAAACTACCATTCATAACAACAACAAGAGAGAAGAGAGCAATGTTAAAGGTTTCCTTACTATACCAGATAAACTACCATTCTTAACAATAGCAAATGGTAAGTAGATATATATTTCAAAAAATTCATTCAAGGAATTTTTTAACGCCGTAGAAGAGGCATAATGCAATAGCTGAATTAAACTCAAACTGAAGACAATCTCTCTCGTATTTTATATCTCCGAGGCTCTATCAAACGCCACAACCATCTCCGTTGTTCTTGCCCACTAAATCTTATTCCCAAAAACCCACTGAATGGCATAAATCTGAGTTTAGGTCAAAACCTGACTAAGTTAATCAGACAAGGAGAAAAAAGAGTCTAAGAAATTACTCATTAAGGACTAAGGAGGGAAGGAGGAGAGATTGGAGATGGCAAGCAGAGAAAATAGCAAGCACCAAGCGGAGAAGATGGCAAGCATATAGCACTAAGATCGGAGGATGAGGCAACGACGAGTAGGCGGATGAAGCTCCGGTGAGTACGTAGGCCCTCATCGAGCGAGCAGAAAAGTGGCGTCATGCAAGGTCCCGATTTTTTCAAAATAGAGAAAACAAGAAATACAAAAACAGAAAACCCCTTTTTTAAGAACTACATCATATACAGCTAATATTAATATGAAAGGGTCAGGGGAATGGGGATTAAGAAGTACATCAGTCTTGTAGAGAAAATAACTAAAAAAATGTAGGAGGAAGGAAATAGTATCCTTTTCCAACATGTCATTGAGATCAGATTGAAGGAGGCCATTGAACTAATTCTTCTTATATGTGGCGACAGTAATGTGACTCAATGAGGCAGCTGACATTGGGAGCTTGAATAAGCCAATGAAGCATTAATCTTAGGTAGGAAATGCAAAAGAGAGAAGGATCAGTGGATTGTGATTTTTCCAATTTGAAAACTCGAATTTCATCATGGTCTAAAACGATTATGGCCAAACAAGTGGTATGCCTTTGAGATTTAAACTTCCTCTTAAAGATTGTCTAACCTCATGCAAACTTAAGGATATTACGAATATCACAACTTGATAATGAAGTTGTATGAGATGGATTAAGATTATGCGAACGGCATTGCTAGGTACAATTTTCTGGGAGATATTAAAAAGTTCCTTAGAAATTTTGAATTACTTGCTCAGGATTATTTATGACACCCCTGTGAAAAGCGACATTACGTTTATCCCATATAAGATTAAGTAAGATAATGATACCCTTAAGCATTGACAAATTGCCATAAAAAAATAATTGATGCAATGTCTTAGTCAGCCATAGATGAAAGCCTTTGCTTGAAATATCAGTGGAATGAAAAGAAAGTGCTCCAAACCAGATAGCCTGTATGTAAGGGCAAGTGTAGAAGAGATAATCAATGGTTTCTTCAGCATGACAACAAAAAACATAGCTTACCTAAATGTTTAAATGATGTTTTCTTCAAGACCTCTCCATTAGGTATAGCTGAAAGTACTAATTTCCAAATAAATAAAAGTTGTTTATGAGGCAACTGGATCTTCTGAATAAAATCCCAATGTTTCAGTGGACTATCCATCCTGGACATATTATTTTGAATAGACAAAGCATAACCTTTTTTAACACTATATTTACCAGAGGTGTCACTTTTTGAATGAAGCTCATCCTTAACATTACAAATTCAAATAGGTGTTCTAAGAATGTTGTCAGCCACCTCTTAAGAATAAAGAGCTTTAACGAGAGGAACATTCCATGAAAAACAGAAAGACACCTTAAAAATGTTCTGTTTTTTTAGTTTGGGATAATTAATTATTTAATCCCTATGGTTTCATCGAGTTTGCAACTTAGTCCTTATAGAGACTCAACCCTTGAAGTTTCATAATTTTTATAAGGGTTAATACAACTTTTGGTCCTTATAGTTTACCCTTATTTTGATTTTGGTCCTTGAAGTTTCAAAGTGTCAGTTTTGATCCTTTAAGTTTAGTCCATTTGTAACGTTGGTCTTTATAGTTTGAAAAGGACTTGGGGATGGAGTTAAATTTGCATATATGCCACTAACACCGTTCACCTCCTCCTCTCTAGATCCAGCATTCACCTCCTCCTCCCCAAATCTCCAACAAGAAGAATCTTCTCTACAAATCTTATTAAGAAACCATAGAGGAGATGGCCAATTCACTCACAAGAAAATCCTTCAAAGCAATAAAAAAAACTCATTTTCTCACTGTGTTTCCAACTTACCCCATTCACAAATTAAGTTCAGTGACCATAGCCGAACAACCTCAGTTAGAGGGTACATCATCATCCTTTGCCTTTTCCTCAGGCAGGGGCAATGAGAAGAAAGAGAATAGCACTATATGAAAGTGAGTCTAGATTAGACACATTGCCAAATGCTTGCAACACCCTATAATTGATGCTTCAAAATTCTTCTTTACTAAACACATCTCAAAGCTTCATGTTTCTTTCACAAAAGTAAAATTATATTTGACAAGGAAGCCTAAAACTTGTATTAATTGATTATTTCTTGTTACTATCTAGTTCCTATTGCCTAAGTTAATCATAAAAGTGAGCATGATGTATCCTGGTGTTATAACTATTTAGTAAACATTTGCAATATAATTTCTTACACAGGATCCAATTATGGTAGAGTTTATCTCTAATTAGTTGCAAATTTTTGGCATTAGAGGATATTTTTCTTGAAATAGAACTAATATAGGAAATACATTTTACTACCCTAAAAGATGTTCCTTTTTTAAAAAGGGAAGTAAAAAATTAAGACGGTGGTATTTGTGTAATTTTGGAAGGGAATTTTGAGAATTTATGCATCCCAAGTCAAGCTAAGGATGTTTCAAGTCCATTTTAGGCATCCCTTTAAAATATGAGATGTCTAAAATACAACTTTAGGCGTCCCAAATCACAGTTGGGATGCCAAAGGTGTAACAGCCCTCCCACTAGGCCTACTGTAGTGGCACTTAGTTCACGTTGTAGCCGTACGGGAGTTCGGCCAACTTCCACACCTCCACGGGGCTTAGAAGGCAGGTATTGTCCTTACCCCATGGGAGATTTACCCTCTTGGACTCCACGCCTAGGAGACGCCTCTCTAAGGGCTCAAACACTCAACCTAGGGCTTACGTTGAGTCCCAAGAGCCACTTAGTAACCACTTGTACCGCTAGCTTAATAGTACCAGGATTGCTCACCCAAGGCTTAATAGCCTAATATCTTGGGTTCGATCCCTAGGAAGGTTCCCTTGAGGGGGAATATCCGAGGTAGGCTCTCAGTAAGCTTGTCCTTGTCGGTGCAGTGTAAACCAAGCGCCATTATAGTGGGCCTGGGTTAGACTCTTGTACTGTTGCAGCATGAGCCGAGCACCATTACAGTAGGCCTAGTGGGAGGTCCGTTACATAAAAATGCGCCTTTTTTATGTAACGGCCCTCCTACTAGGCTTATTGGATAGCTACCCTTACTGGGCGCCTTGTCCAGCCGCATGGGAGTCCAGCCCCCATTGGGGCAAGCTTACTGAGAGCCTACCTCGAATATTCCCCCTCAAGGGAACCTCCCCAGGAATCTAACCCAAGACGTTAGGCTATTAAGCCTTAGGTTGACCAACCCTGGTACCATTGAGCTAATGGTACCAGGGTTGGTCAACCTAAGGTTTAATAGCCTAACGTCTTGGGTTAGATTCCTGGGGAGCTTCCCTTGAGGGGGAATATTCGAGGTAGGCTCTCAGTAAGCTTGCCCCAATGGGGACTGGACTCCCGTGTGGTTGGACAGGGCACCCAGTGAGGGTAGCTATCCAGTAGGCCAAGTGGGAGGGCCATTACAAAGATCATATATAGGACCTATTTGGGTTAGCATTAGAGAAACACGTTTACACAATTCGAGACAAAACTCCTCTCACACACTTACTTCATAATTTACGGAGTACGTAATAAAAGCAGCTTCTACTGCCAATTCAATAGGCACATAGTCACTTTATATTTAAAATTCTGTTATTTAATTGTAACCACTTGGAGTAAGCTATTAATTGTGGCCATTACAATGGCCTTTATATCTTAAGACTTTCTTTCTTGCATTTACCCACTATCTCTTGTTCGAGAGGTAGATTTTAAGCCCTTTAAGAGGTTTGAGATGAAAAACATAATGCATCAATTTGATTTAATTCCTTTCAAGTTAAATCTCAATAGAGTTTTTCAGTGTTTGATGATGGCTTGTACTAATATGATTCAAGCAAATATATTGAGGGGATGCTAGAAGAATGCTAATGCAACATGTTGTTAATGTGTGCTTATAATAGAACATTTCAGAGGTTAACTTCCCTGAATGTGGAGGTTGAAAAGAAGGGGCCATTAAATTAAGGGATTTAAAGGTAAAGTTCTTCTCTAGTAGAAGGAAAGACTTTTAAATAGACCCTGCTAAGTAGTGGACCTTAATATTGTCAGATTTTAGAACTTTTGTTTCATACATACATTATGTAATAACCCACTTTTTAACCAATATTCCTCATATGTATATTTGTGATATTTAGTGGAATAAAATGGTGAATTGTGGTGTGTATAAATTTACAGAAAAATCCCAATCACCTGTTACATATAATTTGGTCAAGTAAGGACACAAAGAAGTAATTAATGTCCACTCAAAGGTCTAATATTATAACCAAAATTTGAGTATAAAATGAAACAAATAATGACTTCATACAAGTGTCAAAAATTAAGCCAAACCAAAGGAAAGGAGCCAAAAATGATTTATTTCGATATATCATAAAAACGTAAGGGCAAAACGGTAATTTTGCCATAAAATGTGAAAATAATTATTTTTCCCTAATATTTCCAATAATTTTAGTTAAATGGGAATTGAAAAGAAGAAAGTGGCTACTTGATAATTAATAAACCTATTTTGGCAAATTACTATCAAGAAAGGTCAAATAGTCAAAAAGTCAAAGGCTTTGGTCAACAAATTGCAAGATGGTATTGGGATAATTTAATATTAACATTCCCACTCTTATTTCTCATGCTACTTTGGTGGAAATGAAGAAGGGAAGAAGGAAATGGAAAATTGAACCAAAAGTCAAACTCTTGACCAATTGGGAATTGCCACATGGAAAGCAACTTAAAGATTCATTATATCACCACTTCCCTTCATCTTTTCCTTCTCATTTTCGTGCAAACCAGAACCAAAAGAGTGAGAGAGAGCTGCTGGAATGGAGGGAGCTTCAAGCACAACAGAGGAGTTAGGTTTTCCAAAATCTAAGGTAAGGAAGTTGTAATCTTGAGATTTAAGCTTCCTAATCACTCTATAACCTCTCATAATCTCTTCTACTTCATCAAATTCATGGTATTCAAGACAAAATCCAAGAGAAGAGAGGGAGAGGGATGAATTTTTTTAGAGAGAAAAGCAACAAGCATCAAGAGGTAACCTCCAAAACTTGCTTCTTGTGCCTTTGTTCTTGTAGTTATTGGCTTGGTTTTGGTTGTTTTGTGAAGTTTGGATGATGAAACCCTAAGGGATCCTTCTACTTAAAATTCTTCTAAACATGTCAATTGAAGTTTTAAATAGCTAATTATGTGATTATAAGTAGAAAGGAAGTGATTAGGCAAGAGAAAATAAGAAAACAACATAAGTCACCTAAGAATCTTAATTTCTGCCCTGTATGTGACGTGATGAAGATGTAAGAATTGGATAATTTTGATAATTCCATTGGATTTAGAAGGAAAAATTGTATAGGTATGCAAGTATTCATAATTTTTGGATGCTTGTATATGAATTTGGGAATTTATGAAGTGTATGTGTGCATGTTGACAATCTGCTCTGTCTGGAACAATGTGATTGTACGTGGTATTTCAGGGCTCAAAACTTGTTCAAAAATTCTAAAACTTTCCATAATTAACGTAGAGCCATATGGATTTAATTTCATACATATTTTGTAATTTTTGGACTAGTGGATTCAGAGTTATGAATTTTTAAAATTTGATCTTGTTTCTAGAACCCAATCAGGACGAGTTGAGGTTTAGTGAATTTCTGGGAATTTTGTGTTGTTATCTTCCATACAATGATATTTTTCATTGAAAATATACTTAAATATGGTTAAAATTTGCTTTGAAAAAATCAATTTTCAGTTTTATATAATTAATTATAATTCTTGAAATCTGGACATTGAATCTGGAAGCTAACCTGGGACAGACCTGTTGTGACGTGAGTTTGTCTCACCAAATGAATTCCAATGTCCATGATATTTTCTAGAAATAAATTACACCCAAAAAGCTTTAATTTTATGGATAATTTGTAATAATTGGACCAGTACATTTGGAGATACAAACTTTTAAATTTTAGTAAGGATTCTGGATGCTGTCTTGGAACAATGATGAGTAATTCTGAAATCTGGAATTTTTTACATGGAGATTGCATGAGTAATAATTTTTCCTATAAATTAGACTTAATAGGGGTCATATAGAACTTTGAACCAACTCATTTAGAATTTTTTTAGAATTAGTTATGATTTTTCAAAATTGAATGAAAAATCCTGTCAGCATGTGGGCTATATGAATTTAATGGGCTTTGAGTCAAAAATAGTAAAAGTAAACTCTAAATGTAAAGATTAGTATTTGGGCCTAGTGTAATCACATTAATTACTTAATTGGGCCTAAGCACTAACCCAAATGACAACCAACTTGATTAATTAGATTATGCAACTATTGAACGAAAAAATAATATATCGTCCATAAATTCTAAGTATAGGACCTAATAGTTGTCCGGAGCTTAAGACTTGCCCAAGCTCTAAGAAACGGTTAGAGGTTGCTTAAGGGAAGCAGCCAGGTTGTAACTTGTCTCTTATATGTTTATAATATGCACTATTTGTTGTGTGAAATCAACATGAATTATCTGACGTATTCTGGTTATGCGGAGTGGTCGCTCGAGGCCTTTTTGTGCGGGTGGACGCTTGGGCCAATAACATTTTATGATGCGCGAGTCGATTCCTGGGTTCTTTTCGAGTGGGTATCCCTCAGGGCCATAGAATTTACCTAGCGCTACGGTAGTTTATGAACTGCATGTGATACACTGAATGATGTTGTGATAATTCTATTGTATGATGTTTGCGTAGCATGCTTTGTGATGTTATATTTGTATGATTGGTATTACATTACTACTGAAATTCTTTTGAATCTCACTCTTTTTCATAAACCATCTACAGTACAGGGAAAGAACTCAAGGGGTAAGAAGAAGGTAAATACATACGGCTAAAGGTTGGGAACGCCAAAAGATTTTAGTCTTTTTGTTGGTTGTCTATTTTGATATCTTTTAGAATTGTATAAAAGGTACATAACTATATAAACATGACAACAGTGTAGGAGTAGCTTTAGTAGTACAAGTAGCTTGGTAAATGAATGGCAATTTGGATAAGTGATAATGCTTGCGATTGCTAACAAAACGTAATTAAGGTTTGGAACATGAGAACTAAATAGAGAATCACTCGCAAACTCTGATAAAATGAAAAGAAGAGCGCGGTGAGACTTAGTGAGATAGTGAATGTTTGTGAAAATGGTTTGAGAAATTTTATTACCCCCGAAAAATCCTTTCCAATCTCAGGTTCAAGTCCTGAAATAGGTTTGGAATTGTAAAAGTTTTTTGGTATTTTTTAATCTGGGACTTAATCCTGATTTTACAAATGATTTCACTACTCTTTTGTACTCATTTGAGCCTATAGGAAATGAGGTATCACATATTATGTGGGTATGTGTGTTATAGAATGCAATGAATTAAATGGACCTATAATATTGTGCCAAAATATTTTGTAAAAAGGCCTATTTATTCTGTCATTCAATAACATTAAAAACATGGTATATATGTGAACAATTGAAGCTAGGACAAAAAAATCATTCTGTGTGGCCAAAAATCAATACATATAAGGAGCAAAAAACTTGTTCAAGTCTCTTGTCTCAGATTCATTGAAGCCTTGGATGTCTACCTTGAGTTCATAGTCTCTCCAGCACCTTGTGCAAAAACCAAATCTCTCTTCCACCTTCATCCTCTTCACTTCCTTTCCATATTCAAACTGCAATATTTTCAAATTCTTTTAATTATAATATGATAAGACGCATCATACTAAGAGTGTATATATTTATAGCTTAGGAAGAACTTAATTAGTGAACTACACGCTCTATTTCAATTAACACTCACTTATCACTTGATATTATGCCTCCGTGACGTCACACTCAAAACGAGGAAAGGTTTATTATTCAGAGTTACAAAGGTTCTTATTGATAGAGGTCTCTATCTTGATAATGAGATTCAAATCCACATACTTATGAGATAATGTTGTATTCTTACCGACCAACCCTAGTTGGTGTTTATGGTAGCTAGCTTTTTAATAAGAAAAGCGAAGTGATATAATTAATATGCTCACCCAACAAAAATACCACATCATGTTTAAGCCTCATAATTAGGTAGGTATCTATGAGCTCGATAAATTAAAACATACCTTCAAGGTGCCAATAATGATTTTGTCACGCACAGATAATGTCAATGTCAAAGGTTTAGGCACCAACCAAAGCAATCCTTCAATAATTTTCATTACATCTTCACTGTTTGGCATTCCCACTAATGTTTCAGCTTTCATATACTTCAACTCTCGCAATGGAAATGGATTATTTTGAGACACATGGTCTATTGGGAAGATCAAACCCTACAAATTAAATCAAATGACAACATACAAAACTTAATACTGTAATAAATGAAATAGGAGTTAAAATGGCATATGAAAGATAAAACAAGTACCTTCACTCTGGCGGAAGTAATGGTGATGTCTTGGATGTGATCAAAGCAAGAGAGAAATTGGTTTATTGCATCAAACCGTAAGATAGGATCTATGTCGCAATGTGGCAAGTTAATTTTGGGACTGCATTTGGTCGATAAAATGGTCATTGGATAAACTTGCATGCTTCCATCATAGTCAAATTTGAGCAAGTTTGGTGCATCAATAATGATCTCTTTCAAATCATAGCATCTCTTTAACGACAATATCTCAAGTTTGTCATTTTTCAAAACTAACTTCCTGAAGGAAATACATTCACTTATTATCAGCTCCTTCAAAGATCCTAAGTTTGATATTATACTGTTCACCCACTCATCCGTTATGTCTACTCCTTCCAAATTCAAGACAGTGAGAGCCACACATGCTGAGATATTCATTGTAAGCCTTCTGTTTTGAGAAGGATTAATACAAAAGTCGAAACCAAAACATAAACACTGTAGATTGGGAGTGACGAGGGATAGGTTATCTAGATTACAGACGTCCCATATCTTCAACTCCTTAAGTTTAGGATTTTGAATCCTAAAGTTCATAGGCAAGGGACAATAATTAATGTACAAAGTATCAGTGACTGGTATCGTTAGGTTATTCTTTGCGACCTTTACACGATAAAGAGACATAGATTTTATGGATTCACAAGCTGGAAGGTCAAACTCACATGGGTGGAAACCTGGGCCGCGCTCTAAACGGATTAGATTCTTTAGATTCTTTGCCTTGGGTACGTGAACACCATCTAACCTGTGACAAGCATCGATATCAACCTCTTCAACACACAAAGATGATACGGTTATAGTGCGTAGTCCTTCGCATCGACTGATTTTCAGTGCTTTCAATTTTGGGCAATGTATAATAGGATCAGCAATTGGAATTCTCAATCCGGTGAGATTGAGCAGAGTCAAAAATTCCGACGAAAATATTTGAACAAGGGGATCATATCTCACATTTATAAAGCCTACACATATTATTTCAAAAATTATCTCTTTACTTGTGTTCTCTATTGCAAAGTTCACCAACATATCAAATGTAGGTTGATAGGAGAAAGGCACCTCGGGCGAATCACGGAGTTGAGATAGCCTAATCTTTTGCAGAGAGTTATAGGTATGAGGAGGACGAAGCTGGAGAGTTTTGTGTATATGAGAGAAAAATCGGTGTTCTGGGTCTTCGTGTTGTTCAAAGAAACAAGAATCAAATTCAAGTACAGGATATGAAAGCCACAAAGATTTGAAAGCTTTGGATAAAACACTACACTTAGTCGCATCCTTGTAAGGCAGAAAATTCATGATGTAGTGGATGAGATGTTCAGGCAGATTTTCAAACTCAGTCATTTTTATGGGATTTTGATGAACTATGCTGTGGTTCTTCTTTCGATCGATCTCCTATATGTCGTTCCTCGCAAATTCACCAGATAAAAGTATCGTGAAACAAATCTGCACAAGGAATATAATTAAAGCATGTGAATTGTTCGAAACATCATCCTATTATGAAGGTGTCCTCTATCATGCTCTAACCTTTTGCTCTCTTCCTTGAAAGACTTTCACTCCAATTTTCCACTGTGCTCCTTCCTGTAAACCGAAAGAACAGAGTTAGGTTTCGAACTTTCGATTTGAATGGTAAGATTATGTTTGACCGAAAAAGTTATAATATTATCAGATAAGATATTTAGATTGAGAATATCTTATATATCATTAGAGATAAACATTAGGGATAAAAAAAACAAAAAAAAAACTGTTTTGATATGACGTGAAATTGGCCTCATTTTCTTGGCCGAAAGTGTGAAATAGCGATCATGGGAAACTTGTTATATTTTTTATTATTTAATGCTCATTATTTTTCTTTATTACTTGGGATTTAAAAATTAATTTCATTTTAAATTGGGTTAAGGTGTCCCAATGCCCTGAACTATTTTCTTAAGTGTGCCCAATGCCCCCACAATTATTTATGGTGCAATTTTATCCCTCAACTAATTAAAATCGTGCAATATCATCCAACTCCAACAAATTCTCATGCCAAAATACTACCCTCAGATACTTTTTCTATTCCTATTTGTTTAAACTAATAGTGTCAGGCATTTATTTTAGGGGAAATTTTAATTAAATCCAGTTGAAATACTTAAATCTAAATTTATGTCTATACTTTTGACAAATTCCTAATGGGGTCAATAGACTTAATTAGGGATTTCTGAATGTTGCATAAGACCAAAATACCCCTCTGTAGTTAAAAAGAAAAATGAAATTGATGCAAGTTATTAGCTATTATTGAATATTGTCAAAAGACCAAAATGACTCTCTGTAGTAAGAAAAATAAAATTGATGTAAGTTTGATTGTGGTTTTGATTATTTGAACTTGATTTGTCCTAAAAGTGAAATTCTTATGCACTCTAATGTCAATCTTTTGCTTCTTATGCCAGTCTCCGTGATAATGCAGTAAATCTTCAATTCGATGTCTAGGCTTAATTTATCTCTGTCACAGTAATATTTCAGTAATCTTAGAATTATATATATGCTTTAATTTCAGCAAAGTGCAAGTCTGCTTTTTTTAAAAAAAAAAAAAATTCTCCTCTATGTTAATAATTGCTATGAAGATTTAAACTGCCTTTGATTAATATATCTTCATCATTTCATAAGGATAAGAAACGATTTATGCCTTTTTTCACATTGTTGCACGGCGTAGGTCTCTGCCTCAATAATGATTCTTATCCATATTTGGAAAAAAAAAATTTCCGATTTTTTTTGTTTGATGATTTATTTAAACATGCTTTCATGGATTCGTCCATGCAAAGTTTTCTGGTATTCTTTTCAACATCTTTTTAATTTTTAACTACAGAGTGGCATTCTAATCATTTAACAACATTAAAGAATCCCTAATAAGGCTTATTGGCCTCATAAGGAATTTATTAAAAGTGTATTACTAAATTTAAATTTAGGTATTTCAACTATATTTAATTGGGATTCTTCCTTCATTTTA
The DNA here is from genome assembly GCA_037074505.1 of Albizia julibrissin. NCBI lineage: Eukaryota > Viridiplantae > Streptophyta > Magnoliopsida > Fabales > Fabaceae > Albizia > Albizia julibrissin. Next base: position 53,156,890 of record CM073477.1, on the reverse strand, counting down.
CTCGCCTCCTAATTTTTCGGCTCACATATTAAATAGAAAACCTGAAAAATAGTAAAATCTGTTTTTAAATAATTTTTCATTAGTCTCCTAATCAGGCTAATCTTATGGTTGTGAATTTGAAATAGGATCATAGAAGATAATAATATCTTTTCTTAAATGTATATTTTTCAATATTAATATTTATCGTTTTGAATTACAGAAAAAAATCTTTTATTTATGTGTATTACGTAGTATATTTTATTCAAACTTATAATACTTACTTTGAACTTCAAAATTCAAATTCTCTTAATTTTTTCAGAATTATTTGTAATTCTGATTTTATTTTCATTTATTTATACTAACAAGGACAATTGTTCTCCTTTGAGATAACAATTTCTTTTTTAAATGTTTATTATTTGGTATTAATATTCATCATCTGTACCTTTAAAATACATAATCTTTTTTTTAAAATATAACATTGTTATCTTTTAAATACATCTTGGGGAAAATAAAAAGAGTCCAGGTGTAACGGACACCCACTGGTGCAACCTGGCCCCTGGCGGTCCGGCACATACTCCCCGCAACCTGGCCTGAGAGTGCGGCAGACTTCAGTGGCTCCCCAAACCACCTATCCCCGAAGGGGCCTCCCCAGGTCTCAAGGCCACTACCTGGGGGTAAGTAGTGCATTAACGAGAACCTGGTAGCCACTTGCACCGCGGTGCAAGTGGCAACCAGGTTCTCGTTAAGGCACTACTTACCCCCAGGTAGTGGCCTTGAGACCTGGGGAGGCCCCTTCGGGGATAGGTGGTTTGGGGAGCCACTGAAGTCTGCCGCACTCTCAGGCCAGGTTGCAGGGAGTGTGGGCCGAACCATCGTCAGGCCAGGTTGCGGGCGGTGGGGCCGTTACATCGGGGGGAAATTGGAATAGAAAGTTCTTCAAAAAAACGAGGGTAAAGGTTTAAGTGCGATGAAGGATATAGATCAAAGAAGATTAAAGTTTCGAACAATATAATGCATCAATTCATTTCTTGTGCAGATTTGTTTGACAATACTTATCTTTGATCAATCAGCCAGTAGGAACGACATTCATGAGATCCGTGGTGGTAAGAACCAAAGCATATTTCATCAAAATCCCATAAAAATGACCGAGTTAGAAAATCTGCTAGATCATCTCATCGACTAGATCATGAATTTTCTGCCTAACAAGGATGCGACTAAGTGTAGTGTTTTATCGAAAGGCTTCAAATCTTTGTGGCTTTCATCTCCTGTACTTGAATTTGATTACCTTTTCTTTCGACAACACGAAGACCCAGAACACAGATTGTTCTCTTTTATACATAAAACTCTCCAGCTTCGCTCTCCTCATACCAATAACTCTCTGCAAAAGTTTAGGCTTTTTCATCTATGTAAGTGGTTCGATCCGCCTTTCTCCTACCAACCTACCTTTAATATGTTGGTTAAATTTGCAATGTAGAACACAAGTAAAGAGATAGTTTTTGAAATAAACTCTTTAGGCTTTATAAATGTGAGATATGAGCCCTTGTACATCTATTTTTTTCAGAATTTTTAGCTGTGCTCAATCTCTCTGGATCGAGAATTCCAATTGCTAATCCTATTATACATTGCACAAAATTGAAAGAAATGGAAATCTGTAGGTGCGAAGGACTACGCACTAAACCGTATCATCTTCAAGTATCGAAGAGGTTTGTATCGATTGTTGTCATGGTTTAGAAGGTTTCCAAGTATCCAAAGCAAAGAATCTATTCCGTTTTGTGTTTGCTCCTAGTTTCCACCCATGTGAGTTTGACCTTCCTACTTGTGAATCCATAGTAACTATGGATCTTTGTTGTGTAAAGGTCTCGAAGAATAACCTAATGGTACCAGTCATTGATACTTTGTGCAATAATTATTGTCGATTGCCTATGAACTTTAGGATTCGAAATCCTAAACTCAAGGAGTTGAAGGACGTATTTAATCTAGAGAACCTATCCCTCTTCACTCCCAACCTAGAGCGTTTTTGTTTTGGTTTTGGGTATGGTTTTCATCCTTCTTAAAACCGAAGAATTGCAATGAATATCTCTGCCTCTCACTCTTTTATAATTGAAGGAGTAGCTGTAACGGCCCCACCGCCTGCAACCTGGCCTGACGGTGGTCCGGCCCACACTCCCCACAACCTGGCCTGAGAGTGTGGCAGACTTCAGTGGCTCCCCAAACCACCTATCCCCGAAGGGGCCTCCCCAGGTCTTGAGGCCACTACTTGGTGGTAAGTAGTGCCTTAACGAGAACCTGGTAGCCACTTGCACCGCAGTCAGGCCAGGTTGCGGGCGGTGGGGCCGTTACAATAGCCATAACGGATGAGTGGGTGAAGAGTGTAATATCAAACTTGGGTTTTTTGAAGGATGACATGTCGCTATTTTTATTATATATTTTCATATTTTATTTGGAGATTTTTTCATATTAATTGAGTTTAAAATGCCTTACTTGTGATAAATTGTGATTAAGAGTAGATATATTAAAAAGGGAAAAATTGTCAAAATAATTTTAACTACTCTTAATCATTGATTTTAAGAATATTCAATATTGGTTTAATTGGTTTTTAATTGCAAATGCTTGAAAAATGGGATTTAAATCTGAAAGTGGCAGTTAGGGGCTTGAATTTCAAAAATGTCAGTTAGTCTCATGAATTTTGGAAATGTCAGTTTAGTCTCACTCTAAACACAACATTTTGGCTTTAACAATTTAGGTCAGAAGCAAGAAAATCTGAGAGTTGTGGCTGAGTAGAAAAAAAGAAAGAAAACAGAATTGAGAGATAGAAAAGAAGACAGTGCCGAGAGTTGGGTAGCTGGGGGGAGCTGAGGAAATAAAAAGAGGGAGGAGAGGCGGCGACCATCGGATCAACATCATCATCTCCTCCTCATCTTCACCATTTCACTATCACTGCACCACCGCATAACCACTGCACCTTCCTCCATATCCACTATCGCCTTCATCCTCATCACGGTCACTCATCTTCATCACCATCGCCTTTCATATCATCCCCGCTACACATTACTAGCACCTCATCATCATCATCTTTCCATCAGCACAGAAACAGAGCAGCTGCGAGTTTACAGAGAGAAAGACAAGGCAAAACGCGAGCTGGGAGCTGTAAGGAAAATAAAATAGAGGATGCAGAGAGCTAGGAGGTGGTGATAATCACGGTAGCTGGATCCTCTCAACACGATCATCGTCATGTCAGCCCCATATCACTTCCACTCGCCACCGTGCATCCTCCATTGTCATCTAATCATCATCATCTACTCTTCACCATCACCTCTACCTTCCTGCTCCACTTCCATCAACTATCATGAAATTGAAAAGAAACAGAGTAGGGATTGGATGATGATGAATGATGGCAATCAACGCACCAATGCATTATTGACCAACATTGCTTTTCTTTCTTTGTTCTCTTTATCTTATCTTGTTTGTATTATCATGTCTGCCATTGTATTTCTTTTCATTATGTTGTCGTTTCTGTAGCTTTCCTTGTGTTCTTTCAGAGGTCCTGGAGTAGTATAAATAGGACCATCAGTATTCTTGTAATCCATCGAATAATTTGAATAACATCAGTGTATTTGAGTTGCCTTGCTTTCTAAACCGTTTTGGTATTAGAGCAGAGGTTCCAACGAGAGGAGAATACTAAAAATCAAAGGAGAAAGGTGACACGGGAGATGTCGATAGTGTGAATGAAAATAAAGTATAACAGCTGAAAGGGTTGGTGGTCGACAAAGGGAGTAGGTGGGAGTATACCAACTACTGCCTTAATTTTCCCTTATTTAATTATTGTTTTTCCTTTTATCTAGCAATATAAATAAGTGCCCAATATCATTGTAAAATCATCAAAGAGTGAAATAAACATTGAGTGTTTGGATTCTATACCAGTTTGGTATCAGAGCAAAGGGTTCCTGAGGAGGGAATCGTCAGAAAAATCAACAGAGAACGAAGGATTCGAAGTTTTCGGTCATCGAAAAATTCATCCATATTCAAAAGTCCTATCTCCGGTTATTTTTCGGGAACACAGACCCTGCCATCGTGTTCAGAAGGTCGAAAAACCTTAAAAAAGTTTCAAACATCGTTGAACACGGCCACCACGTGCCACCACAAGTTCGCCGGAAAACTTCTTGCCGTCGCCGGAATCTGGAGGTTAAAGACGATGCCATGTCAGCATCCCACATCAGCGGCCATATCAGCCACAGCTGTACAGTGAACGCTACATCATCCCAATCAGAGGCTGCTACATGTCATTAGTGCCATATCAACCGACTAGTCAGCTGTACTTTCAGAAATTGCAATTTTGCCCTAGGTTTTGGTTAAAAATTATGGTTTTCGACCCTAAATCTTTCAAAAATTGTACATTTGGCCCAAATTTTTGCCAAAATTATAGTTTTGTACCAAAAATTTTTGTTATTATAGTTTTTCCCTAAAAATTTCTGTAATTACAGTTTCCCCCCAAACTTTGCCAAAATTACATTTTTGTCCTAAAACTTTCTGAAATTACAATTTGACCCAAAGTTTTTGCCAAAATTACATTTTTACCTTTTCTTCCTAAAAACATTAATCCTATCCCTATATCTTTCCACCCTATACCTAATAACTATGTACTTTAAGCCTAACTTTACAAATATAGCCCAAAAATGCCTCCAAGACGAAGGAACACGTATGAGATTGAGATGGAAGAAATAAGACAACGGCTATAGGAGCTGGAAGCTACTATAGAAATGCATCAAGCTTTGCTAGAAACTAGCAAAGAACCCCTAGAAGGCTATTTAGATAGCAGTAGTTCGTCATCCACTGATTATCGCCACCGTCCTCGACAAACATCATTCCGCCCTAATGACATTAAGGTGGATGTACCCGAATTTGAAGGAAGGCTCCAGCCAGACGAATTCATTGATTGGCTTCAAACTGTCAAACGAGTTTTTGAATACAAGGAGATTTCTGATGAGAAGAAGGTTAAAATTGTCACCATTAAGCTGAAGAAACATGCTTCCATATGCTGGGAAAATCTCAAGGAAAGGCGTGAAAGAGAAGGAAAAGGCAAGATCAGAACGTGGGATAAGATGCGATGAGAGCTCTCACGTAAGTTTCTTCCTGAAAAATTATTATCAAGATAACTTTCTTCAATTACATAATCTCCTCCAAAAGTATATGTCTGTGGAAGAATATACTAGGGAATTTGAAAAGCTCATGATAAAGTGTGATATCCAAGAGAAGGAGAATACAATAGCCCGTTATCTTGGAGGGTTGAATACCAATATTGCCCATCCAGTGCAGCTCCAACACTACTGGACCTTGGATGATGTCATCCGTCTAGCCATCCATATTAAGAAGCAAATGCCTAAAAGGCCCTCTTTTCAGCCTTCTGACTTTTGTGAGACTTCGTCCTCTAGGAGTTATTCTGATAACCATAAGATACAGATCCAACAGTCTAGCTCTTCAAACAAGCCTCTACCAAGGACCACTAAGGAAGTTAGCTCTAAGACAATTAAGTGCTTCAAATGCCAAGGGTTCGGTCATATCGATTCAAAGTGTCCTAATCGTAGAGTTGTTACCATTATTGAAAGGGAAGCTTCTATATTATCTGAAGAAGAAGAGAAGCTCATGCCTGATAAAGAGCCAGTGTTTGATGAGGAACCAATTTTTGATGAAGAAGTTATTCCTCCTGATCACGGTGAAATGCTTGTGATTAGAAGAAGCTTGCATACAACAACAATAAAGGAAGAGCCTTGGCTATGTTACAATATTTTCCATACTCGTTGCACTTCTCAAGGAAAAGTCTGTGATGTCATCATTGACAACGGGAGCTGTGAAAATGTATTCTCTAACTACATGGTCGAGAAGTTGAAACTGTTAACTTACAACCATCCGTGCCCTTATGAGCTTCAATGGCTTAATGAAGGAGATGAGGTAAAAGTTTATAAACGATGCCTTGTTGATTTTTCTATTGGTAAAAGGTATCATGATGAAGCTTGGTGTGATGTTGTTCCTATGGATAACTATCATCTTCTTCGGGGAGGCCTTGGCAATATGATCGATGCGCTCTGTATGATGGTCGGACAAACACATATTTCTTCCAGAAGGATGGTGAGAAAATTCAGCTCGCACTCTTACCACCTGATAAATTCAAGCCACTGGTGTCTCTAGTCGAAAAGTCACAACTAAATGTGACGAAATCCAAACTCCATACGCCGATTTCTATTCTGATGCTTAACACAAATAGCAAGTCAACCACACCGCTAAGAGTTATGCCCTTACTATACAAATTTTCAACTAAAGAGATACCACCTGGGTTGCCACCTGATAAGCAAGATTACAGTACAGACGCAGACCAAAGGTCCAAAGAAATCAAGAAAATCCGTGATAATCTATCTCTGTATCTTGATGATGATGTTAATTTTGACTTGAGGATGAGTCCTGTCCAACCCCGGGAGAATGACACGGGAGATGTCGACAGTGTGAATGATAGTAGAGTATAACGGCTGAAAGGGTTGGTGGTCGACAGAGGGAGTAGGTGGGAGCATACCTTTTTTGACTATTGCTTTAATTTTCCCTTATTGAATTGTTGTTTTTCCTTTCCTCTAGAAATATAAATAGGTGCCCAATATCATTGTAAAATCATCAAAGAGTGAAATAAATATTCAGTGTTTGGATTCTATACCAAAAGGCACTGTGCATTTTCCGATAAACAAAAAATTTCGAGTACCTTTGAAAGTACCTTATCCAGCCATTTTATGGTGAAATAAACCTCACCAACGTTTTAAGGAGGCCAGAAAACATCTGAAAGAAGTCAGAATCTGCCGAAAAAAGACTCCACACGTCTTCACACGCCTTGCCAAAGAACCACGCGCCGTTAGCGTCGTCCACGCGCCGGCAATGCGCTTCTGGAGGCTAAGACTAGCCATGTCATCTACCACGTTCTCATACACGTAAGCGGCCATGTCAATAAGAGCTGTAAAGTCAACGCTACGTCACCCAATCAAAAGATGCCATGTGTCATGAACGCCACGTCACCTATACCAGTCATCACCCCATGTCATTTGATTACGTCATCACCATGTCAACGCAGAACCACCGAATCAGAGAACGCCACGTGTCATACCTGCCACATCATCACTAACCAGTCAGCTGAACTTTTTGAAATTACAATTTGGCCCCATAAGTTTTGGTTAAAATTACAGTTTCATACCCAATTCTTTTAGAAATTATTTTTTGGCCCATAATTTTTTCATAATTAGATTTTTGTCTTTAGAACTTTTTAAATTTACATTTTGGCCCTATAATTTTTCCAAAATTACATTTTTGGACCAAAAGTTTCTAAATTTTTGTTTTGGCCTAAATGTTTTGCCAAAATTAGAGTTTTAGCCCCATAATTTTCTAGATTCACATTTTGTCCCAAAATTGGGCCAAAATTACATTTTTGGCCTCTAAACTTTCTGAATTCATATTTTGACCCTGAAAGTTTCCAGAAGTACATTTTTTTACCCCATAATTTTACCAAAATTCTCATTTTACCCTTGCTTTTCCAGAAACACCAATTCTACCCTAAAATCAATATAAAATGTCTCTAAGACACATGAATATGCTCAAAATTAAGATGAAAGAAATGAAATGCTGATTACTGGAGCTGGAGGTTAAGGTAGCAGTTCAACGACTTTTATTAAAAACTTGTAATGAAGCACCTAAAGCAGGTGAAGAAGAAATTTATCTTTGTGAAGACAAGTCAATATATGATGAGGAAGTCATGCTCACTGATCAAGCAGATGATGAGGAAACTTATCTTTATAAAGGCGAGCCAATTTATGATGAGGAAGTTACGCTCGTTAGTCAAATGGATAATGAGGAGACTTATATTTATGAAGGAGAGCTAGTTTATGATAAGGAGGATAAGCTGCTAGATCAGGAAGAGCTTTTGAAGATTAAACAAAATTTGCGCACAACTATGATTGAGGAAGAACCTTCGCTATGCTATAACAATTTTCACACTTATTAGCTTTCCAGGGAAAAATTTGCGATATTGATAATGGAAGTTGTGAAAATGTAGTGTTTGACTACATGGTGCAGAAATTGAAGCTGCCAATGCTTGACACTCTGCATCCTCGTTGGCTTAATATTGGAAGTGAGGTGATGAAATTTGAATCACCGCAGGGAGTTACATCATTTTCAGATGTGCTAGCTGATAAAATGCCACCTTAGTTGCCCCCTGACAAGCCATATTACAACGCAAATGTAGACCAACGAGTCAAAGAAATCAAGAGACTACATGAGCCAGTCCGTCATAGAATTCAAAAAACTAAGACACAAAGGGACAAATATCGAAAGCAGTGAATCTTTAATATGGGAGATTTAGTTTGGATTCATTTGTGATTTCTAAAGCATCTAAATGCCAAATTAACTCCACGAGTTGAAGGTCCATTCAAGATAGTGGAGAAGATTAATGATCATGCTTACAAGGTTGAATTGCCAGGTGCTTATGAAATTTCAGTCAACTTCAATGTCGCTGAATTATCTCCCTATATTGATGATGATGATGCTAATTTTGACTTGAGGACGAGTTTCGTGCAACCTGGGGAGAATGAAACAGAAAAGAAACAGAGTAAGGACGGGAGAATGGGACAGAGTGATGATGAATGATGGCAATCAACGCACCAACGCACTATTGACCGACATTGTTTTTCTTTCTTTGTTCTCTTTATCTTATCTTATTTGCATTATCATGTTTGCCATTGTATTGTTTTCATTATGCTGTCGTTTCTATAGCTTTCCTTGTATTCTTTCGGAGGTATTAGAGTAGTATAAATAAGATCATCAGTATGCTTGTAATCCATCGAAGAATTTGAATAATATCAGTGTATTTGAGTTGCCTTACTTCCTGAACCATATCATCTCTCCTTAATAAGTCATCTCTGTTCACAACCTCCAGTAAGATAACAGTAGTGGCGAGCTCATTTGCTAAGAGCGAAATAGCGCCCTCTGTTTCCAATATCAGCACTACCGTGACTTCCTCTATTATGAATTCATATTCACCGCCATCAATTCTCATCCAGACTGTGATGTTCTCTGATTCACTTTTTTGTGTGGAAATTTTAGAACCTCAATTTAATTGGTTCAGTGTTAAATTTATCATTTTAATCACTGATTTTATGGTTAGTTGTGTGAATATGAGAATGATGATATTTCTTGAATCCATGGCTATGAGTGATTGATTTCCTTAGCTCTTGGAGATGATTTGGATATGGCTTGTGCTTACATGTACTTCAAAGGGGAGTTTATTTTATGGATAGCTCATTATATTTGTGATTTCTTATATTTAAGAGTTCATTTATATATTGAGACTATGATTTTAACTATGTTTTATTTTATAAATTGAGTTATTGTGATTATGGGTTTATAATGAGGATTTACACTTATCAATATATATGTTTTTCTATGATTTCATTGTTTTCTATTTATTTAACATGGTATTGTTAGATAGCTTGATTTAATTGGAATTGTAGTTGAACTTAAATGCATTACTTACTTCATAATCATACTCTAAGGGGTTGTTTGGTATGAGGGATTTGGAGGGGAAGGGAGAGGAGAGAAATTTTTTATGACTTAGATTTAAAAAAAATTGAAAAAGTGGGGTTGGAAGTTTTTAGTTAATTTTTCTTACTTTTTTATTTTATATCTTATCTTTATTAAAATTTTATAACCCCATTTCTACAATTTTTTAAAATTTAACTCATAAAATTTTTCCCTCCCCTCCCCTCCCCTCCATTTCCCTCCTGCCAATTAGACAGGGGTTTTAATAATGCTTAAATTAATGGGTTCATGAGTTTAAGCATTAGACTCAATGGTAATTGAGATTTGGTATATTAGGAAACTTAGAGAAACTCATTACATTAAGAGGGCTTAATAGTATTTCAAGAATAAGGGTCTCTCTCTGGTGATGTTAGACTCAATAGTAATTGGGGTTTTGTATGTTAGGAACTTAGTGTATTAACTCCCCAAATGTTTTAATTAAGCAAAGATAGCCACTGAAAACCATTTCCAACAGCATCTTCGTCATTTGCATCTTTAACCCATTTTCATTCCTCCTTATTTGAAAAATCCCAAAAATATTTATTTTTAATTGCATTTAATCCATAGTTTTGAAAATCAATAAATCTTGTTTTATGCTTGTCAATTTTGTATTGTAATTACTTAGTTTACTAGGAATCAGTTTCATAATCAACTTCTTAAAGTGAAATGACCTGAGTTATGCACTATATTGCATTAATTCGGTTTTATTCTTGTTAACCCCGATGCGACTAAAAGGGAGTTATTTCAAAGGAGCTGATAATAACTCGTTGTACTTTTTAAGGAAGATGGAGTTGCAAAATGACAAACTTGAGATACTTTTTTTGAAGGGATGTTCCGATTTAAGAAAAAGCAATTGTTGATGCACCAAACTTACTCAAATTCGAATATGAAAAAATTGCAAGTTTACCCACTGAGCATTTCATCGACCAAATGTTGTGCCAAAATTAAATTGCGAAGTTGCCACATAGATCCTATCTTATGGTTTGATAAAATAAACAAATTTCTCTCTAGCTTTGATCACATCCAAGACATCACTATTGCTTGCTTCAAAGCAAAGGTACTTGTTTTCTCTTTCATATGCCATGTTTAACTCCTATTTAATTACGGTATATTAAGTTTGTTTGCTTTCATTTGGTTTAATTTGTAGGATTTTATCTTCCCAATAGAGCATGTGTCTGAAAATAATCCATTTCCATTGCGGGATGTGAAGTATATGAAAGTTAAAACATTAGTGGAAAACCAGACAGTGAGGATGTAATGAAAATGATTGAAGGTTTTCTTTGGTTGGTGCCTAAACCTTTGGAATTGACCTTATCTATGCGTGACACAAATGGCACCTTGAAGGTATGTTCTAATTATGGGCATAAACATGACGGTGTTTTTATTGAGATCGCATATTAATCATGTCACTTTGATTTTATTAGTGGGAAACTAGGTACCTTACACACCAACTTAAAATACCCAAATTAAATAGAATGATATAATTAATTAAAGGTTTATTGTGTGGCCATTTGAGTCATTGGTAACTCAAGGCGTGGAGGTAATTTAGCCCAATTTTTAAAGCCAAGTTTAGTTCATGTGGCATAATTAATAATTTGTTAAGTTTAGTGAGCAAAATTAGAATTTGATTATTATTTCAAATGGCTTTTAAAAGGATTTTCCACAATAATAAATTTTAGTTACCATTCAAAATAACAATTATTGTGACCAATTATTTATTAAAAAAAATTGATGGCTAATGATTTAGAATGGAGTTAAGTTGCAAAAATAGCCATGAACTTTTATTGGAAACAAAGAACCCATAAACACTAAACATTGGAGTAAAAATATCATATCTGTTAATATATGCCAATGTCTGTTACGTTTTGTAGTAAGACTCACTAATTTTTTAAAACTACCAAAATACCCCCAACTCAAAAATGATTTAGGTGTAAAAATACTTATAAAATTTTACCTAAAGTACCAAACATATTTGTTTAGGATGTGTAAAAGTATCCATGACTATTCAAAATGGGGATGGAAGTACAAAAATATCCCCAACTTAAAAGAAAAGCCTATTTATCTAGCCATTCAATTATATTAAAAAAATTGTTTATTCAAGGGAAAAAATTAATTTAGGACCCAAAAAATCATTCTCTCTGTCTTATAAATATAACCAAAAATCATTCTCTCTTTACCTTATAAATAAAACTATAGGTGCTTATAAATAATTCAATATTTTTTAAGCTTTATATTTTATATTTGACCAAAAGTTTGAGAAATATTATCACAAAAACAATACCTTGAAAGATCAATGTAATTTAGTTTATCTTGATGTCCTACCCAGTTGGCAAATGTAACACCTTAATTTATAAAGCCTTTAGATTATTTTAAATATATAATGGTTTCAAACCTGAGACTAAAACAATTTAAATTCTCAATTTAAGACAGAGTTTAATCTTATATTTGTATAGGATTTTCAAAAAACTTTTTAAAATATGTATGGTCTAAATTTTAGTTTGTAAATTCTTTATCTTTACCAGTCTCAAAATCATTTATTTAAAATACAGGGCATTTTATCTATAGCTCGCGTAGTGATGGTTAATTTATGGGTTTCTGGATATCAGTACGTTACCGAAAGTCTAGCGTATGGATTACAACTTATACAGTCGGTGTCGCGAGTACTAGTACTACTATCGCTACTACTACAACTTATAAATATTTTACAGTCATCCAAAATAAAATGATAACCAAACAGTCCATAATTTATTTGTCTCTTCTTCGTCCGTCTATATTACCTTCTTGCCCTTAGAGCTGGACGCCTTTGTTGTATATCATTTGTTCAAAAAGGGGTGAGATTCAAAAGAATCTCAGTAGTACACAAATCACTCGTATAATATGCAAATACTAAGCATATAAAACAAATCATCAAACAGCACAACTTACAGAAATGCAGCACATAAAAGGGCCTAACCGGTCCCTTATCACAGACTCAAAGCTTGAGATTCACAATCTGGCTGCCCAGGGCCTCTGTCCCATACAAGGTACAGTCACGGGCTTTCTGTCTCAAACCTACCTGGCTTAAGACGCCCCCGGGTAACTCCCGGTGTAACTTGTACTTACGGGTCTTATTGCCTATGGATTATCTGTCCCACACATATACAGATGATATGGTACACATACATGGTATCACATATGATATAAGAGATAAGGTACTACCTGATAGTCTTTCCAAATTTGGTTCCTATTCTCAGTCTCTTAGGCGTCCCGGGCAAATGTCAAATCCTATAATTTATAATTTACGGCCGGGCGAATTATTACTTGATCCAAAATAAGACACTTTGGTAGGTTATCATTATAACTAATACCTTAGGTCCAATAGATATTTAATGGACTCATACCAACTCTAGTATTTAACTTGACCCTTAAAGTCCCAATTATTTCAAAAATACCCTTATTTTTTTTATTTTTGCACTATTACTCAATTCTGTCAGAATTTTCAATAATCTTTGAAAATTCATATATTGTCCTAGAAATATCTAATTAAGGTGGTTCCAAATTCTATGTGTCACTTATGAAGTATATTTTAATATAAAAATACATTTAACTACCACCTATCCATGAATAATTCCCAGTTTTAAAGTTTTCTCGCACTGCCATAAAATCTTTCCAATTTCAATAGCTTAACTTCTAAAATTCATAACTAAATATCTAGAACTCTAAATGGGATGGTTAGAACTCATATATGATCATATTTAAGTATCTTTTCAGGAAAAAATATTACCATTTAGATATTATAGCCACAAAATTTCCATAACTTCGTCAAACCCCATATGTACCAGAAAACGTTCCAGATTCATCATCTAACTTTAAAAATTCATACTCACTATTTATAAACCCAAATGATACATATTATATATCAATTAAAGCTCAAGATGTCTAATTTCCTTCTGAAAACTTTCATAATTTTCGGACCAGGTTTGTTTACCGAAATTTATTTTACAACCAATATAATTTCAGAGAAACTAACCGAATAACAACTCCTCTTATTTTCTAAAAATTCTAGACTTATATATAATCATCCAAAAATCATAATCTCATGTATTCCCATATAATTTTTCGTATAGAATTCATTTGAAACCTCAAATTTATCAAATTCTCATTCCTTCCTTATGCACTATTTTGGCCAAAACAAAACCTCACAAGACAACAATTCATTATACTAGGTTCTTATGCTTCCCAAATTACCCAAAAATAGTCTCAAATCAACTAGAAAGAGTTAAGAATATGGGAAGAAAACTCACCTATATCAAGTTATGGAATTGTGTGTGAGATTTGTAGCATCTTCTTTCTTCCTCTTGTAGCACCGATCACTCTTATGTTTCTCTTGCTTTCTCTCTATCACTCACTCTCTCTTTTCCTATATTTTTCTATTTCTTTTGAATGTGTTGAATAAATGAAAAATGGAAAATGAGGAGTGTGTGTGTGTTGCCGTGTGATTAAGAGAGGGAGAGAGAGGGTGTTGTTTTTTAATAATTAAAAATGTGTGTGTGCGTGCCATATGTGTAGTGTGTGTGTGTGTGTTATTTAATTAGATGATTGTGTGTGTGTGTGTGGCATGAGAAATGAGAGGAGCAAGGGAAAAGGGTGTGTGTGTTTTGTTTTAATATAATATATATAGGTATATTTTTATCCTATTAATTGCACACACTATGCTTTATTTTTCTCTTTGTCTAATTTAAGATTCCTTATATTTCATAAGTTTCATAATTTGGCTTTCAATTCCCAAGATTAATCTCTAGCACCATTTAATTTTCTTTTTGGGAATTTAACCTTTTAATAAATTTTGGGATGTTACAATTCTTCCCCTGTAAAATAAATTTCGTCCTCGAAATTTGTTACACTTCTTGAGATATAAACTCCGGGTAGCATTTCTTCAAGTCCTCTTCAACTTCCCAAGTTGCTTCCCTTGGTGACAGTCCCTTCCACACCACCTTTACAAATGGTATGCTTCAATTTCTGAGTTGTTTTTCTTGTCTGTCAATGATTTGTTCTGGCTCAGCCGCATATGTGAGATCATCTCGCATATCCACATCTTCATATTCCATACTATGTTCAGGGTCTAGCTGGTACGTCTTTAACTGTGAGACATGAAACACATCGTGCAGTCTACTCAAGTTTGGGGGTAAGTCTATTCGATATGCTACTGGCCCAATTCTTGCCAATATTTCAAATGGACCAATATAGCGTGGGCTAAGCTTTTTCCTTTTGATTGCCCTACCAATTCCGGTAACAGGAGATACCTTCAAAAATACATGATCTCCCACTTCAAACTCTAGAGATCTTCTCCTTTTATCAGTATAGCTTTTATGTCTCCTTTGCACTGCTAGGAGCCTCTTTTTGATAGTCTTGATTTTCTCTGTGGTTTGATCTACCAGATCTGGCCCATATAGTCTTCGTTCATTCAATTCTGTCCAGCATAGGGGTGATTGGCACTTCCTACCGTACAATGCTTCATAAGGAGCCATTTGAATACTCACATGATAGCTATTATTGTAAGCGAATTCAGCAAGTGGAAGGAAATGATCCCAACTTCCCTTGAAATCCAATACAAATGCTCTTAACATATCTTCCAGTGTCTGTATGGTTCTTTCTAACTGTCCATCCATCTGTGAATGATAGGCCGTACTGAATTTCAGCTTCGTAGCTAGAGCTTCATGTAAATCTGGGATCTCGATCGGAGATAATGCTTTTCGGTGTACCATGGAGTCTGATTATCTCCTGTATATATATTTCCGCTAACTTCTCTGGGGAATATCTGGTATTAATGGGTATGAAATATGCCATCTTAGTGAAATGGTCGACAATTACCTAAATGGCATCATAGTTTCTAATTTTGGGTAAACCCATCACTAGATCCATGGTGACACTTTCCCACTTCCATTCTAGAATTTTTGGACTCTGTAGAAGTCCTGGTGGTCTCTGATGTTCAATCTTCACCTTCTGACAAGTAAGACATCGGGCCACATACTTGGTCACATCACTTTTTAGCCCTGGCCACCAGTACATGGATTTCAAATTGTGATACATCTTAATCATTCCTGGGTGAAGGGTGTAACGAATCTTATGTGCCTCATCCAGGATTTTCTGCCTCAGATCAACCTTTGGTGGTATATATATTCGCTGTTTGTATCTGACCAATCCACTTGGCGAAAGATCATGATCCTGGGTTTCACCATTTTCAATCATCCCTCTGATCAACTGGGCTCGTTCATCTTGCATTTGAGCTTCTTCAATTTCTGCTCTCAGATCGGTTTCCTTCTGGATGACACTAAAATTAGCTAGGAGTACTTCATTCGGTTTGTATACATTCAGAAATACTTGATTTGTCAAGTTTAGATCCCTGAATTCCTCTAACAATTTCTGTTCTCGGACCATCATGACTGCTACTTACATCGCTTTTCTACTTAAGGCATCAGCAACAACATTTGGCTTTCCTGGATGATATTTAATCTCTAAATTATAATCTTTTAACAACTCCATCCAGCGACGTTGTCTCATATTTAATTCTTTTTGATCATGTAGATACTTGAGGCTCTTGTGGTTACAGTACAACTCTATAGTACTACCATACAGGTAGTGTCGCCATATTTTCAATGCAAACACGATTGCCGCAAGCTCCAAATCATGAGTGGGATAATTCTTCTCATGAGGCTTCAGCTGTCGAGAGGCATACGCCACCACTCTGCCCTGCTGCATAAGGACACATCCCAATCCCTGCTTACTAGCATCACTGTAAACCATATAGGGCTTACTGGGATATGGAATAATCAGTACTGGTGCGGATGTCAACCTCTCCTTCAGCTCCATGAAGCTCCTCTCACATTTGGCATCCCACACATATGTTTGATTCTGTCTCATGAGCTTTGTCAACGGCATGGCGATCCTGGAGAAATTTTGAATAAATCTCCGGTAATAACCAGCAAGACCCAGAAAATTGGGTATCTCTGTTACAGTTTCTGGCCTCTTCCAGTTTAGTACTGCCACTACCTTACTAGGATCCACAGAGACTCCTTCTTGTGAAATTACATTGTAATATCCTAAATTTTGGGATAAAAAGCTTGAGATTAAGCCTGGATCAAGTGGACTACTAAGCCCCGGTTTAGAAAATGTCCCTATGAGGCATGTTTAAATTCCCCAAAATTCCTTTATATCCTTGGATATTAAATGAATTATATTAGTGAGCTAAAGAGCTCAGGGAATAATAAAACAAAGTGATTGGAAGTTACACATAATATAGTAAAGTGGAACACAAAGTAATTTTGCCACCGGTGAAATTCCCGGTATGGCAGTGGTGATTGTGTGACCTTTTTCGATGATTAAATGATGGTAAAAAGTTATGAAACTTTCCAGAATGAAAGTATACTTATCAAGATTTAAGTTGATAGGTCATATAAGTCATTTGGAGTTGTACACAAAGAGAAATTAATTTTTGAAGTTAGCCCAGCGAAATTAATTATTTTCTGGGACATCATTTAAAGATTAAGATTATGGGAAGAGTGAGTTTCCAATTAGCCAAAGATTATATTTTTCCTTTAAACTAGACTAAATAAGGGTTTCATACCTTTTTGAATCACCCCAATTGAACATTTTTACAATTAGATATGAATTTTCAAAATTTAATGAAAATTCTGCAAGATTATCTATTTTATGCGAAAATTCAATTTTTGAGCCAATCAGGTGCTAACATGTGGCAAGCCATTTTAACAATTCCTTTAATCATCAATTATCATCTTCTTCATCCATTCAGCCGTGCAAAAATGACTAGGAGAGAGAGAGAGAAGCTGCATAAAAATGGAGGGAGAGGAGAGAGAAAATTCTTTCCTCCGAAACACTACCGAAACGGCATCTTATCTCAAAGTACCCTTCAGGAAACTTCCTCTACTCATCGAGATCTTCATTTCTATGATTTTGGATTTTTATTTGGAGGTGCTTGGCACCGTCTCACTGGCAGGGGTGTTACCGGAATTCCAAACCGTTTGCGGAAATGAGTAGAGGTAAGCGTAAGCTTCCTTTTTAACCAATTGGTTTGTCGTTTGGATGAGTATAGATGAAGTTGGGTACTATTCATGCTGGTTTAAAATAGTGTTTTGAGTGGCTAAACGATGTCTAATGGATGTCTAAATAGCTAATTATTTGATTAGAAGTAGAAAAGAAGTGATTAAGCCAAAGAAAACAAGAAAACAACATAGTTTTTCTGAGAACCCTAAATTGAGGTTCTGTGTGTGACGTGGTAATGCACTTAGAATTTGATGATTTTGATGCTTCCATTGGCTTTAGGAGGAAAAATTGTGTAGGTATACAAGTTTTCATGATTTTTGGATGCTTGTGTATGAATTTGGGAATTTATGAAATAAGGTTGTTCATGTTGTTGATTCTGCAATGTTTGAATAGTGACGTTGTTCGAGCTGTTTTATATGGTAAATATTGTCCAAAAATTATGAAAGTTTCCAGACTTAAACTAGACATGTGGATATTTAATTTTATATATATTTTGTAATTTTTGGATAAGTATATTGGGAGATATGAATTTTTGAATATATGCCCTATTCTATGGAAAGAATCTGAAACAGTGATGTTGTGCGAAATGTTTCATAGGGAAAACCTTATCCAAAAATTCTAAAACTTTCCAGAATTAAATTAAAGGTATATAGCTTTAATTTTATAGGTATTTTGTAATTTTTGTACAAGTGTGTTAAAAGATGTGATTTTTCAAAGGTATGCCCTGCTTATGGAAGAACATCTGAAATAGTTGGTGTTTGGAAAAATTTTGGGAATGTTGTGGTGATGACGTTTAAAATTGAGTATTTTTATATAAATCTACACTTAAAGGGATTCAAATAAAGCTTTGTAGCACCTCAATTAGAATTCTATAGAATTAATTATGATTTTTCAAAATTTGGTGAAAAATCTATCAGCTTTATGTCTTATGTGAACTTAAGACTTAATGGCACAAATATAATTGGAATGAACTCCAAGGGTGAAAGTAAGCCTATAGGGCTAATGTGGGGCCATTGGGTATTCACTTTTTATGGCTCTAATGATATTATCACTTGCCTAGGGCCATGAAGTGACAAAGAAGAAGCAATGTTTGGCGGATCAAGAGACAAGAAGAGAAGGACATAAAGTCTGAGAGGTAGTGAACTTACCTTTTCTGCATGTATATGATATGTATGTCTTGCATTGATTATGTGACTACTTTGCCTATTTATGTGGGACATATATGATTGGTTGAAACTCTGTTATATATGTGCAATGGCCTTATGTATGTCATAACATCGAGCATGCGGTATGTTATTATGTTGGCATGAAATAGTGTAGGCAAGCATGTCATGCATTCATATATATCTGGTATGCATAGTGGTAATATTTGCTATTGAGATTCTCTCGAATCTCACTCCTCCCAACTAACCATTTAGACAGGTGAAGAGTGCAGGAAGATATGCATCAAAGGAGATATGAAGGTGAAGTGAAGATCATAGTGTAAGACACTATTATTTGTATTTGATGTTAGAGTGTGGTGGTTATGTGTAATTATACATTTGATGTATACGTGGCTATTGAAAATAAGGTATTACATACATGGCCCAGAAATTTAACTTTTGAAAGCCAGAATTCACATTTACTTAATTTGGTAAAGAGTTGTTTTTCTCTCAGAATTCTCAGCACTATTCTCAAATGCTCTTCATGTTCCTCTTTACTCTTAGAGTATAGTAGGACGTCGTCAATGAAGACTACCACGAACTGATCCTAATACTGATGAAAAATTCTGTTCATATAATCCATAAACACAGCAGGTGCGTTGGTCAGTCTAAAAGGCATCACCAAGAACTCATAGTGTCCATATCTAGTTCTAAAAGCTATCTTCGGTACATCCTCAGCTCTTACTCGCAACTAATGGTAGCCCGATCTCAAATCAATCTTCGAGAATACACTAGAACCAGATAGTTTATCGAGAAGATCATCAATCCTGGGGAGTGGATATTTGTTCTTGAGGGTCACCTTATTCAGCTCCCGGTAATCAATACATAACCGTAGGCTCCCGTCCTTCTTCTTAACAAACAATACTGGAGCTCCCCATGGTGAAACACTGGGTCGTATAAACCCTTTCTCTAGTAATTCTTCAATTTGCTTCTTTAGTTCTTCCATTTCATTTAGTGCCATTCGGTAAGGAGCTTTGGAAATAGATCCAGTACCCGGCATAATCTCAATGGCTAACTCAACTTCTCTTTCTGGAGGTAATCCACTAATTTCTTCTGGAAATACCTCAGGGAATTCATTCACAACAGGTATACTCTTAATCATTACATCAGGTTCTGCCTGAACTGAGAATAATATCAGATACCCCTGACACCCTTTTCTCAGACATTTCCCAGCTTCAGCTACAGAGAGAAAATTCAGGTTAATGCTAGCATCATTGCCTTTATGTGGTTCAAGATATTCAATTCTCTTGTTACCACAGTCCAGTAAAACGTTGTTCGCCATTAGCCAGTCAATGCCTAGGATAACTTCCAGTTTGTAGAGTGGTAGATAGATCAAATCTATCACTGACTCCCGCCCCGCTACATTTATAATACAATTCAAACAAGCATCTGAAGTAATAGCTCTAGCACCCATCGGTGTAGATACAACCAGATCATACAGTAATTTATGCACATTTAGCCCTAACTCTTTAGCATACTCAAAGGAAATAAACGAATGACTAGCACCAGAATAAAATAAGGCTTGTAATGTGGTACCATTAAGAAGGATTGTACCTTAGATCATCTCTGGAGATTTCTAGGCCTCCTCATGGGTCATTGCAAATACTCTCCCTTAAGTCTTGGGCCTGGGGTCTACTGCCCGCTGTTTACATTCACTAGCAAAGTGACCTGGTTGATGACAGATGTAACAAATTATCTGTCTATCACACGTTCTGCCAGGATGCACCTTACAACATCGAGAACATGTTGGAGCTGTAAAGGACCCCTGATTTCCATGGTTATCTGGCCTGTAAGGTCTCTTATCATTTCCCCTAAATGATGATCCCTGACCCTTCCGTTTCTGAGGAAAACTTCCCCGACTAGGCCCACTATGGTTGCTGGTATTCTTAGCTGGATTTCGATCTCGCAGGTTATACTATGTGATCCGGCATTCTTCTACAGCTTTGTTAAAATTTTTGAATTGTCGGGCGGCTAACCGATCTTTCAGGTAACGCTTCAACCCTCTGATCAATAGATCTGAGCTCCACTGCTAACCTTCTTTGTTTTGTAAGTAAGAGGAGTAACGGGACAAGCAAGTGAATCGAGAGAGATATTCATCGAAGGTCTCCTCTTCACCCTATCAGATAGATAATAACTCTGTTTCTTTTTCAATTCTCATAGATCTGGGAAAGTATTTTTCATTAAACTTCTCCTAAAATAGCTCCTAAGTCACAGGAATATTCTGGGTTCGCAACATCATAGCTATATTCCTCCACCATTGGTCTGCATCCCCCTCTAGTTTGTACAGCGCTAGTCGTGCCTTTATCTCAGAAGAAAACTCTAATATTTCAAAAATTTTCTCCAGCCTGATTATCCAGTTTTTAGCTTCTTAAGGGTCAAATTTCCCGTTGAATAACGAGGATTGGTGTTTACCAAACTCTGTAACCCAATACTGTATGTTTCGTTCCTCACGGACTGGTCCCCCATGAGATTCTTGATTCGGTGTTATTGGTGGTTGTAACTCCTCAGGTTGGGTCGATTCTTCCTCATTCTCTATTTCCTCTTGAATTATTTCATTATTTACTGAATGCCCCCTATCTTCATTCTGCTTAGCTTTTACTTCCTGGAGCTCTTCCCTAAGCTCCTGTATCATGGCCCGCTGTTCAGTAAGCATGTCAAGCATTTGTTGCATAAGATCAGGTCTAGCATTTGGTTCTAGATTATCATTTCTGTATCTACCTCTACTCGGCCTCTTCCGCTGGCTCTACCACATCTTATAATTGCCATCTTTATATTTCACTATATTGAAATGAAGAAGAGGTAAATTTCACATAGTCATATATCAGCATACTATTCTGATAATGCTAGAACCTTATGCTCTGATACCAAAAATGTAACACCTTAATTTCTAAAGCCTTTAGATTAGTTTAAATATATAATGGTTTCAAACCTGAGACCAAAACAATTTAAATTCCCAATTTAAGACAGAGTTTAATCTTATATTTGTATAGGATTTTCAAAAAACTTTTTAAAATATGTATGGTCTAAATTTTAGTTTGTAAATTCTTTATCTTTATCAGTCTCAAAATCATTTATTTAAAATACAGGGCATTTTTATCTATAGCTCGCGTAGTGATGGTTAATTTATGGGTTTTTGGATATCAGTACGTTATCGAAAGTCTAGCGTATGAATTATAACTTATACAGTATGCGTCGCGAGTACTAGTACAACTATCGCTACTACTACTACTTATAAATATTTTACAGTCATCCAAAATAAAATGATAACCAAACAGTCCATAATTTATTTTCCTCTTCTTTGTTCATCTATATTACCTTCTTGCCCTTAGAGCTGGACGCCTTTGTTGTATATCATTTGTTCAAAAAGGGGTGAGATTCAAAAGAATCTCAGTAGTACACAGATCACTCATATAATATGCAAATACTAAGCATGTAAAACAAATCATCAAACAACACAACTTACAGAAATGCAGCACCTAAAAGGGCCTAACAGGTCCCTTATCACAGACTCACAGCGCTTGAGATTCACAATCTGGCTGCCCAAAGCCTCTGCCCCATACAAGGTACAGTCACGGGCTTTCTGTCTCAAACCTACCTGGCTTAAGATGCCCCCGGGTAACTCCCGGTGTAACTTGTACTTACGGGTCTTACCGCCTATGAACTATTTATCCCACACATATACAGATGATATGGTACACATACATGGCATCACATATGATATAAGAGATAAGGTACCACCTGACAGTCTTTCAAAATTTGGTTCCTATTCTCAGTCTCTTGGGCGTCCTAGGCAAATGTCAAATCCTATAATTTATAATTTACGGGCGGGTGAATTATTACTTGATCCAAAATAAGACACTTTAGTAGGTTATCATTATAACTAATACCTTAGGTCCAATAGGTATTTAATGGACTCATACCAAATCTAGTATTTAACTTGACCCTTAAAGTCCCAATTATTTCAAAAATACTCTTATTTTTTATTTTTGCACTATTACTCAATTCTGTCAGAATTTTCAATAATATTTGAAAATTCATATATTGGCCTAGAAATATCTAATTAAGGTGATTCCAAATTCTATGTGTCACTTATGAAGTATAGTTTAATATAAAAATACATTTAACTACCACCTATCTATGAATAATTCCCAGTTTTAAAGTTTTCTCGCACTACCAGAAAATCTTTCCAATTTCAATAGCTTAAATTCTAAAATTCTTAACTAAATATATAGAACTCCAAATGGCATGGTTAAAAATCATATATGATCGTATTTAATTATATTTTCAAGAAAAATATTACCATTTAGATATTATAGCCACAAAATTTCCATAATTTCGTCAAACCCCATCTATACCAGAAAACGTTCCAGATTCATCATCTAATTTTAAAAATTCATATCTCACTATTTATAAACCCAAATGATACATATTATATATCCAATTAAAGCTAAAGATGTCTACTTTCCTTATGAAAACTTTCATAATTTTCGGACCAGGTTTGGTTACCGAAATTTATTTTACAACCAATATGATTTCAGAGAAACTAACCGAACACCAACTCCTCTTATTTTGTAAAAATTCTAGACTTATATATAATCATCCAAAAATCATAATCTTATGTATTCCCATATAGTTTTTCGTATAGAATTCGTTGGAAACCTCAAATTTATCAAATTCTTATTCCTTCTTTATGCACTATTTTGGCCAAAACAAAACCTCACAAGACAACAATTCATTATACTAGGTTCTTATGCTTCCCAAATTACCCAAAAATAGTCTCAAATCAACTAGAAAGAGTTAAGAATATGGGAAGGAAACTCACCTATATCAAGTTATAGAATTGTGTGTGAGATTTGTAGCATCTTCTTTATTCCTCTTGTAGCACCGATCACTCTTATATTTCTCTTGCTTTCTCTCTATCACTCACTCTCTCTTTTCCTATATTTTTCTGTTTCTTTTGAATGTGTTGAATGAATGAAAAATGGAAAATGAGGAGTGTGTGTGTGTGTGTTTCCGTGTGATTAAGAGAGTGAGAGAGAGGGTGTTGTTTTTTAATAATTAAAAATGTGTGTGTGCATGCCATGTGTGTAGTGTGTGTGTGTTATTTAATTAGATGATTGTGTGTGTCTGCATGGCGTGAGACATGAGAGGAGCAAGGGAAAAGGGTGTGTTTTTTTTGATTTAATATAATATATATAGGTATATTTTTATCCTATTAATTGTACACACTATGTATTAATTTTTCTCTTTGTCTAATTTAAGATTCCTTATATTTCATAAGTTTTATAATTTGGCTTTCAATTCCCAAGATTAATCTCTAGCACCATTTAATTTTCTTTTTGGGAATTTAACCTTTTAATAAATTTTGGGATGTTACAGCAAATGGCCATTGAGTTTAATTATTAATCTCACGTATAATTTCTCTATTCCATATTTGATGCATCCAAGAAAATCAGAGTAATCAATTGCTTCTCCATCAAAATTTATGTTGTCAAAATCTAAATACTTTTAAATAACACATTTTTTGAAGGAAAAAATGTGATACAGAATTTCCTGTTGTTGCAATAATTTGATTCCAGGCGATCAACATAATAGCGAAGTTCCTTAACCCTAGCGAACATCTCATATATATAACCAATGTTGTTGCTGTTGGAAAGGAGAATGACATATATACGAACACCACAGAAATAGGTATTGATATGTATAAGTTCCATGAAATGAGCTAATTACACTGTTGTCCTTCAAGACTTTTCTGACATTAAATTTTATTACTTATGTTGGAATATTTTAAAATGAAGAGATGTACTTATTGAAAAGTCATATCCTTATAAATTAAGGAATTTATGTGAAGGATTGTGTAGGGAGTTGTAATACTAAAAGTCAACGGATCATGTCTTTCCAATTTCTAAAGACACCTATGAAAAGGTGTGGTGATGACTACTACTTGGTGAAAGGTTGCGTTGATTTTTAAGAAAACCATACATACTATAAAGGTATACCTCTTCATGGAAAGGTTATAATAAACAGTCATTAGTTATTTAATTTTTATTGGTTCATGAGAGTTCATAAATCTAGTATATGGTTATGACTTTTAATTTAAGAGGTTTTGCTTCAAGAGGCATCACTTCAAGGAACCATTTCATGGATTTGAAATACACATCACCATTAGTCCATTCATAAATACAACATAATACACATAAAAAATTACACAACAATAAGAGATCAAACTCATTGCCTTTGTTATTGAGTGCACATAAAGATAAAGTCAAATTATTACTTTGCAAAAGTCAGTGTTGTCTTGCTTGACTGTTAGGAGTTCAATATATACTCAAGGGTCTTCATTGTATCCTGCAAGAAATTTTCTTGTCAATTTAACTTGCACCCTATGAGATAAGCATAGGTGGGGGTGAATTATATCTAAAGGAAAGTATTACACATGCCTTGAAGACATTTTGCAATATTTCTTCTTATACTCCTCAAAGAACCAATCCCACCACTACTAGAAAAAAAAAAGCCTATAAGACCGCCATATCTTGACCTTTCTAGCCGGATATGGTTTAAAAAATATTAGTGGTGACATTTTTGTAAATATTGATATAACTTTAGACTAATCGTGCTTCCTTTCAGTTTAAATAATACTTTTTAAATGGGTTATAGTTTAATGCAGTCTCGATAAGTATTAACTATTATAAAAATTTCAAAATTTAAATTCTTTTTAGACTAGATGCTTATACATCCAGTTTAAATATCATTTTAGAGACTATTGTTTCTTTACATGTAGTCTTAAATGTTCTTCAGCTTCCAAGGTAAACTTCCCAACTACGCGTCTCTTCAAAATCTGAAGTCACTTCAGTAAGTGTAATCTTCATCCATCTTGTCTATTCAAACTCTTCATTACCATCGTTTCTTCAAATCCAGCTCCCTCTACTCTCCTCTCTTGAATATTAATATGGTGAGATGCATCAAGACTCCCTCAATTCGTCCTCATTTTCCTCTTCCTCCTCCTCCTATACAGCCTTTACTGCCTCTACCACAATCGTCAGTGAGGAAGGTTCTTGACCACCTCAATGTGATGGTGGTTTGCATGGACAGACACCTTGGAAGATTCTTTAAGTCACCACACACTATCAACAAGTTGAACATTGTACTCAATGCCAATGACGTTAAGTACAATATTTCAAATGACCCCTCTTTTTCTTCCTCTCCAATGAAGAGGAAGATTGAGGGTTTTTATTATTATGTAATTTTTTTTAATCAATATACTGTTGCCTTCGGGCAATAAAAAATTATAATATTAATGAAAAAATATATTTCCAATCTTGGTATTTATTAGTAAATTATTTCTATAATAAAATTAGTAAATTATATTATCTAGGATATTGTTAAATAAATAATTTGATTATATTCAGACCTATTATAGTAGTACAAGGTTTAAATATATTAATCTGAACTGTTATTTAACTCTTGATGGGTCTAAATGTCATTTATTTTTCTAATGTTCACTTTTTATTTAGACTAGATAAGATGTAAATCCGATCTCATAATTATTATTTTGACCACGTTTTCAAAGATGAGCGGTCTAAATACATAATATTTCAACTTCCAAAGCATATCATCATGTCTCGTCAGTATCATCTAAAGTTTCCGACCATCAAACCCAATTATAAATACCAAGGCACATTTAGTTCTGAAGTTAAAATTCAAAAGTTCTTTTCTAGTTCTCTCTTTCTTCTTTAAGTGGCAACACTTCCAATGGCAAGAAGAAAGAAGTAATGTCAAACCCTTTAACAATTCGATATTCATAGAGTATTAAATGCATAGTTCATAGGCATACAGACATAGCAGAAATAAAATGATAATAAGTGTTTGTTAGGATTTGAAAAATATATACAGAGACCAACAAAAATAAATTTTGGAACTAAAGATAACCAGCTGCAATTTCACTTGAACCGGACCTCAGTCACTAGTAATTACAGTTTTGCCCTTAGACCTTCTATCTTATGCTGGAATATTTTATATGTTGAAAAAGAGTGAGATTCTAATGAATCTCAGTAATAACATACAATCAGTCATATAAAATATAATAAATAAATATGCAATGCACCATGATATGTAAAATGCTAACTCGTATTGTATGCATACTGTCTAAGGCCAGACGACTATTTGCAACCTCGGCTTAACTCGTGTCCATGGTCAAATGACATATTTAGACCCTGGCTTATTCGCGTGTTGTGCCCCAAGCACTCCCATGTTACAGAAAATGGCATACACAACATATAAATAATCACATAGTATATGAGAGAAAGAGTTACTACCTGCTTTGTCCTTTTTCAGTCCGACTGTTTATCCAAAAATTTTTCTCCGGCTCGGGCTATTACCAATTCCTATAAACTAAAGTTAACAAGTAATTAATTATTACTTTCATTACTACTGTCTTTAATCATATTCTTCTAGTTATCTCAATTTCATTGGCTTCTACATAGTGTAATTTTACATAGTGCAATTTTTTTATTTTCTAGAAAATTGGCAGATTTTTCAGTCAACTTGGAAAAATCATAACTAATTCTATAAAATTCCAAATTGATTGGGTCCAAAACCTAAATGAATTTCTTGAAATATATTTTCATGGAAAAATATAAAAATCTTCCCTGTTTCACCACATTGCTCCCAGAATTTCACAAAATGCAACTGTTCCAGATTACTCTCTAGAAACAGAGCACAAATTTGAAACTCCATATCTCCTAATATACTAGTTAAAAAATTACTAAATACCTATCCATTTAAATCTATTAATGTGTACTTTGAAGATGGAAATTTTCATAATTTTTGGTCAAGGTTTGAGTTTTGAAAATTTTGACAAACCTAATCTGACTTCCAGAAACATATTCTGACAACAACTAACTTTAATAATTCATATTTCTCAAGATACTGATCCAAATAACACAAACTATATATCAAATTAAAGCTTAGAATATGTTTTTTTTGGAAAGTTTCATGGCCATTGCGAAAGATAACATTATTCAAAAATACCACCAAACTAACTGCCAGAATCTGGACTTCTAAAATTTCATCTGTTTCTGGACCTATATTTCAAAACTCATAACTCCCTCTACTGATATCCAAATGATGCATTTTATGACTCATTTTAAATTTTGAGATTCCTACTATATTCATGTAAAATTTTATAAATATTTGATATGATTAAGTTGGTTGTAATGCTACACGAAACTGACTAACTCTAAAAAATGTCAATTTTGACAGTCTGACTTCAAAAATCAATAACTTATTTATTTTCACTCCAAATTATGCTCTTCTTGATTCCATTTCCTAATACACATCTAAAAATTTCTATAAAAAAAGAATCAGACAAAAAATCCATCTATAACCTCTGTTAGAGCTTCTATAACTTTCCGGTAGAAACTTTGTTTTTCGGCGAGCAAAACAGAGTTGAGAAAACTCACATGTAGCCACGGTTTTTTACTTCAATCTCAAATATTTTGACTCTACATACTCCTAAACATGTTTCTTGTGTTTGGGGATATGATTACAGAAGCAAAGAGATAAAAAATCCCATGTAAAATGGACATACAATTACTGGTTTTTGTGACAGAAACTTTCTGGCGAATTTTCTGAATTCTAGCAGAAAAACAACCCCATAAAGCTACTGAAAACAGCCTCAAATCTACTGGAAAAAGAAGATAAGGATGTATGGAACTCAACTATATTCGTTTATGGTGCCATACGTGGATCTTAGAGCTTCCTTGTTTCACTTCTCTAATGGTTTGTTTCCTCCGGTTCAACTCTCTCACTCACGTCTCTCTTCTTCTATTCTTTTTTTTCCACCAAAGCTCTCTCTCTTTTTGCAGCTGAACGTAAATGAGAGTTGGAGGAGTTTGATAAGATTGTATTTAATGAAAGTGTGTGTGTGTGTGTTGTCCGAATGAGAAGAAAATGTGAGGAGTATATGGTTGATTTTCTAAAGGTGGATATATGTGTGAGTGTGTGTGTGGTACATGTGTTATCTAATAATGGAGGGAAATTATTTTAGAGATAGAGTTGTACGTGGGTTGCCAAGTATGGGTGTGTGTGTCGGTAGGTTTTTATGTATACGTATAGGTATATTTTTTTCCTATTAATTACACGCACTAGGCTTTAACTTTTTCCTTTGTATAATTTAAGTTTCCTTAAATTTTGTAGGTTCCATAATTTGACTTATTATCTAGTTTTCATAAATTAATCCTTGTATTAAATTTTTGGGATATTACAAGCAACATTTCCCCTCTTCTCCCGCTGTGGTAGCTATCAACGGTTCCTTTTCATAGGCCTCATCACCTTTGTCCTTGAAGGAAATCATTGAGGCTATCTTTCACATTGAGGGCACCATTTTGGAGATCATGGTGAAGCAAGATCGCTTCTCCAAATGACTAGAGGAGTTGGCAGTGATGTTGAAAGATATCATTGTGTAATATACCAAATTCCTAGGCTTTGAATTTATGATTTATAGAACATTAAGGAGACTAGAAGGGATTAAATAAGGCCTCGAAAATAAATTTATTGGGATGAGCTTATTTTCATGCAAGAAAATTTAGAAAAAAATCAAGACATGAATGATTATTTAATATTTAAAGGCCCAAAGTAATTAAGGAAAAGTTGAAGATTTTTAAAGCTAATTCCTAGAACCAAGACTTATTTCTTAGGCCATATTTTAGTTAGGAAATACTAGCTCATAGGCTTTTTGAGTAGGCTTGAGAAAAATAAAAAAATGAAATAAAAGTTGGATTTTTAATTAGTTGAAGCTGAATTACTCCCAAATATGTGTTTGGATCTAAAATCATTTTTGTGCATGGCTCATCTTCTCTTCTCCTTATCATGAAAGTTTCTCTTGGCGATTAAGAGTGTGAGCTTGAGAAGCGATTGTGCAAGCTCCTGTTGAGGAATCAGAGGAAGACAGAGGTTGGTGATAGAAGAAGAAGAAGCTTAGAACCATGAAGAATAATATCTTATCATCATCATCATCATCTATTGTTAGTATCTTTAACTAGTTAGGATTAGAATTCCCTAGATCATGATAGATTCAAGATATTCCTAGTTAGATATTTGATCCAACCTCGTCATCTACTCAAATTCCTATATATTTATATGTACGTTTCATCTTTATTCAATAATACTTTTGAGAGTTTCATCGGGTTTATCATGGTACCAGAGCATAATGTTTTCAAACTTGAGATCAAGTGCTTAGGAAGAGAGAAAAAACATGGAGAGAGATGGCTTTTGAGTTAGGATGTGAATTTTCCTTTCTTTCTACATGCCTCACACAACCCAAGGCAAATGTGCTCCTAGCTAAAACCAAGTTTGGGTTCGCTAATGGTTTGGTCAAAACACCTACAATTGATTCAACTAATCTTTCTAATTGGTCTCAAAGTTATGCTATGGTGAAAGGATGGCTTAAGAGTATAATAGACAAGGAGCTTCAGAAAGACCATCAGGTATACTCAAATGGTGGAGGAACTGTGGTTGGACCTTGAGGAATACTTTAGGAAGGGTAGTGATCCTAAGGTGTACAAACTTTGATGTGATATAGTATGCCTCTGGCAAGACAAACAATCTGTGGCATCCTAATACACTAAGTTAAAGGCGCTTTAAGATAAGGCAGCATCTTTGGCACCTCCAGCAAGATATACCTACGAGAGTTGCAAATGTGACATTGAGAAGCAAATAATGGAGGCTAAGGACAAGGAATAATTGCATGAGTTTCTCATGGGATTAAATGAGGAATTTATTACAGTTAAAATCCATATTGTAATATCCAAAAAAAATATTATAATAATATTATATTATTATAATATTATATTAAATATTAAATATTATAATATTATATTAATATTATATTATTATATTATATTATATTATATATTTATATTATATTACAACGAGGGCAGCATTCACGAGAATAATGATTTTGATGATGGAGGGAGTAGTTATCCACTCCCAACCACATCCCTTCAACTTTTCTATAAAACCGTACAAGATGTGCGGTTTTATGAGAAAGAAGAGTTAGAAAAAGAGGGAGAGAACGAGAAGTGAACAAAGAGCTTATTTAAGGTTTTCTGAGGTAAGTTATTTATCTTATAAGATTATTTAGATAGCTAAAATAACTTATTTTCAGCAAATTTCTTTCATGAAAATTATTCCATGTATTTTTGTCGTTCTAATAAGGATAATATTGTACTGATAAGAGAAATATTTTAAGATTAGCATTTTGGACAAGTTTGAGTTTTGTTAGTATAAGGCTATAAAAATGTAGAGAATAATTAATAGTTAATTTTAATCGATTTATTTTTCTTATTTAGTTGGTATAAGATTTTATAACGAATTTTCTATATAATTAGTCTATAAAATAATTATATATAGGACTTTTTAACTTATTAAATGTGGGTTAAAAGCTTTATTTGAATTAATGAAGGTATTACTGAAATTTAAATTGGTTTAGTTTTGAAATTTAAAGGATTAAACTGTCATTTATGAAAATTGGAGGACTAAACTGTCATTTATGAAAATCGGAGGACTAAACTGTCATTTATGAAATTCGAATGACTAAACTGTCATTTTTGATATTTGAAGGACTGAACGGTCATTTCTAAAATTTAAACCTCAAACTGTTATTTTTCAGTTTTTAGAATATATTATATATTATTATTAAAAAAATTTGCATATAAGTTATTATTTTGATTATGTGGAATTTTGGAGAGTTATTAATGGGTAGTAAATTGATTATGGTATATTGATTATGGCGTTTATTTGAGCTCTTGGATTAGGAGCAGTGTGGTAATAAATAGCTTTGGCGAGAAGTAACCACTTTCCTCTTGTTGTGCATGCTTGTATGATGTTTGTGAGTGATTTTAGTTATGCAAATTTATAAATTTGGCTGCTGATATGTGATGTGGTTTTGGAAAATATGTTGTTAATGAAAGTGTCTTGTGGGACTTATTTTCATGGAGAAAATGACTAGCAATATTATATTATATGAGTTGGTATTTATTTATGAGATTGGAAAGATCCTTTTTGATAATTATGAAATTATAATGACATGTCATAATCACATAATATGGATAAGATAGGGGATGGTGGATGTGGAATTAATGGGAGGTTACTCAAAGAGGAAATAAGGGGGTGAATTCTTATATAAAAGAGGAAATAAGGTGGTGGACGTCCAGGTGTACACTGGTTAGTCCTTTGGCCCATTTGTATTCCATAGGGCTATGACACCCCACTAATGTATTTAGAGGGGGAACCCATGGTCCAGTCTTGTGCTCTGTGGATTTTGGCTGATCCATATCACTTGATTGGTGAGCTTGTTGAGTTAGCTACTAGTCATATGGGTGAGTACTAGCCCATGGGTTCAGTCAGAGGAAATAAGGTGGAGAGGAAATAAGGGAGGAAAGAAAATAAATTATTGTGTATTGACTCTTGTACACTTATATGATAAATATGAGAATGAGAATATGATATTGTGAATTATTATGAAATTATTCGTATGAAAAAGTGATATTTTAATAATGATATACTTTTATAACTGTCTCACTTGGCACCTTACGGGCACATACTTGTATGCCCGATGAGATGGATTGCTGGTTACTGAAGCTTTTGCTCACCTCGTTGATTTAACATTTTTCCAGGTGATAATTGTCGTGCGGGTCCATCAGGGAAGACTCCGGAAGCTTAAGCTACTTCTATAAAAAGTAGTGCTTCCATATTTTTAATATATGTTGGATTATTGTATAATGCCACATTAGGGCTCATCTTGCATACTATGATCTATTTCTGAGAACTTGATATATTAACTATATATTTTTAATTGCTTCTGATAATGTTAGAAGGCCTGTATGGCTTATGATGTGTTCTAAACTTGTGGATCCACAATTTGATCTGATAAGGATATTTTAATATCTGATGAGATATTATTCAGCAAGGAAAAAGGATTTTATTTTCCATGGTAAATTTTATAAACCATGGTAGAGTTTTCAAACAGTTAGTTAAACTCTTTTTCTACCATGATTAATTTTTTTAAAAAATGAGCTGTAATCTTTTCTACCATGGTAGACTTTTAGAGAATTAAGTTATAAAAATAGGATTTTACAGTGTTAGGGAAAGGATTTTACACATATCCTTAGCATAAAACCATTGATGAGTGTATAGGCATCATATCACTTGGCCTTAGAAGATGAGAAGTAGAGACACATATGTGATGTCAAACAAACCCTGAGACTATGGCCTTTCAGGTGCAAAACATGAAGAATAAAAGGGATAAGAGGAAAGCACCATTAAAAGCTTGGACACACCAAGGATAAATGCTATGAAATCATAGGCTATCCCTCCAATTGGACAGAGCCAAATAGAGAGCATTGAGACAGATCATGCTTATTAAATAATAGGTGTAATAGACCAAAGGCAGTGTATGCGAACACAACTAAGAGTCTAATCCCTGGTCTCACGTTTCCATAGTATGAATAACTTATGCAGATGTTGAATGGTGAGAGAGATGGACATAAGGGTATCACTACTAGGTCATCAAACCAACCTATAGCGAACATAGCTTATAAGCACTCAATGAATTTTTACTCTAATAAAGTATGGATAATAGACTATGGGGAAAATGAGCACATAATTTGTGAGGATAAATTTCTATTGAATGAATGGAGTAGAAGGTACTTTCCCTTGCTAATGCTAAATGGTTAAAGCATACTAGTGAAGTTATCTGGAAACCTAAAATTATAGAATGGGATGTTGCTCAAAGATGCTTTTTAAAATAATGGATTTTAAGTGTAATCTTTTATCAATTGGTAAGCTCACTCATGATGATGATCTTGCATTGCTCCTTGTTAAGAAATTATGCATAATGTACTAGACTTGTACATGAACAGTGTGATTAGAATACTAAGATATCGTGACGGCCTCTACTTTCTAGAATCAACACTAGGGAAAAGAGTTGTACTAATAGCATAAAGACTTGGGGTCTATGACTATGGCATTAAATGCTTAGTCATGCTTCAAAAGAGAAGATGAAACTCTTTAATTTTTGTTTAGATGATAATGAAATATGTGATTGTTGTAATAAGGCAAAGCACACTAGACTGTCATTTGAAGATAGTTCAATAAAGAGTATTTCTTGTTTTGAATTAATCAATTGTGATGTGTGGGGACCATATAAGGTGTCTTCGTTGACAAGGGCTCAATACTTTCTCACTATTCTTGATTATTTTAGCAGAGTTACTTAGGTCTATTTAATGAAACACAAACCAGAAGTGAGTGATCTTTTGATGAAATTCATGAACATGGAACACAACATAACAAGCGAGTTAAGTGTTTGAGAACATGCAACAGTACAAAATTTAAATCTCTTGAGCTCCAAAAATATTGTGATGAAAAAGGCATTCTAACTTAAACATCTTGCATGTACACACCACAACAAACTGGTATGGTTGAGCACAAGCATAGGCATATCATTGAGCCAGCGGGGGCTCTACAAATTCACACAAAAATGCCAAAGGAATTTTCTGGGGAAACTGTATTTTGACCATTGAGCACATCATTAATAAATTGCCTACCACAACAAGTGGAAATTGAATAGATTATGAAATTATCACGGGAAAGAAGTTTAGTTATGATCATCTAAGGGTGTTAGGGTGTCTTGCATATGAGAAAGACTTGACCAAGTCTGACAAGTTTAAGGTGAGGGTGTAGAAGTGTGTTTTCATTGGGTACCCACTTAGACAAAAAGGCAATAAAGTTTTTGATATAGCAAGAATAAGGTTTTTGTATCATGAGATGTGACATTCTTTGAGTAATGCTTCCCTTTTAAAGATGTTACAAGCACTATTGCATCCCCAAGCATGGACTTAGTCAACAACAATGCTAATTATATTAACTTTATGAATCAGATCAAAGTTAATGAGGGAGGAATTGAGAATGCTTGCTCAAGATCAAAGAGAAAGAGATGAAGCTCAGGTTCATAAAGGGAATGAGATGAATAAGACCAAAGAAAGCCATAATGAGCTAAGGAGGGAACAACGCGCTAGGATTGCTCCCAAGCTCCTAAGATATTATGTAATTGACATGCCACCTTCAGTATCACGGGATGATAATGTGACTGCACAACACACCCTATAGTGAACTATGTTAGCAATGAAAGATTCTTAACGAGCCATAAGGCTTTCCTGGCAGTAGTAGATCACACAACAAACCCTAAAATCTTTAAAGAGGAAGTGCGACATGAGTGTTGGAGAAAAGTAATGGAAAAAGGAATCAGAGCCTTAGAATAGAATGGAACGTGGACACTAGAAGCCCCTTTGCCAAACAAGAATATCATTGACTCAAAGTGGGTCTATGAGATAAAGTATAAGTCAAATGGGGAGTTATATAAACACATGGTAAGATTAGTTGCTAGAAGTTTCACTCAACTAGAAGGTGTTAACTATCATGAAACTTTTGCCCCGATTGCCAAGTTGGTCACTATGAGATTGTTGTTGGTGGTAGCAGCTAAGAAAGTCTAGTTTCTACATCAACTTGATGTAAATAATGTATTCCTCCATAGTGACTTAGAGGGAGAAGTACATGAAAATAACAGAAGGTTTTGTATAAAAGAATGACAATAGAATGTGTAGATTGAAAATATATATATATGGGTTGAAGCATCCTTCTAAGAACTGGCATGAGAAGTTTACTATGGTGTTAAAGGATATTGGGTTCATTTAATCAATGGCAGATCATACATTATTAATCTTTAAGAGAGGGTCAATGTCTATCACAACATTAATCTATGTGGATGACGTAATTCTTGCAAGTACTCATATTGAAAAGATCAATGAAGTCAAACATTACCTTGATCATAAGTTGACCATCAAAGAACTCTGACCTCTCAAGTACTTCCTTGGGATTGAAGTGGCTAGAAGTGCGAAAGGGACATAAAAAGATGGTGGAAGTTTAGCTAAGGGTGGACATGAAGGAGCATGTTGCATTTTACTAAACTTATAATTTAGTTTTGCTTTGCATGGCATGTAAACTTAAAGTTTGTGTTGGATTGTAAAAATCTCCATAAGGAGAAAAAGGGTGAATAGCCACCTTTAAGGAGAGTAGAAGCCATGATTCCAAACATAGTAAAAGTTAAACCTAAGTTTATAAGCATGTTGGAACGTCAGTCTTGCGACTGGCTTTATTCATAGTAAATGATTGAATTAGGTCACTACATTTGGCAGGCTAATAGTACACATCCTAATCTTTAGAACAAGTATTAATTTGTAATTTTTGGATGTCTAGATAAAAAGCTATGGATTTTCTTAGTAGGGTAGAATTTTATAATTTTTTGTGAAAAATCCTATGAAAAGTATGAGTTTCACATAAATTTTGGACCCAATGGGACCCTTTTGAGCCCGGCTCTTTATTTTACCATGAAAGGCATTGAGGGAGCTTAAGTTTGAGCTTTGACTGCTATTTTTAACGTTCAAGACTTGATTTTACATTTCATAGTTTAGAGCATGATGAGCTAAATGTCAAACCCCTTTAATATTATGATATTCGCTGAATAATAAATGAGTAGTTCAGATGGCATACAGAAATAGTGAAACTATACTGATAATAAGTATTTACTTATATTACAGAAAATCCTAATATAGCTTGAAAATATATACAGAGTACAAAAGAAATAAATTCCACAGCTAAAGATAATCAGATGTAACTCATGGCTAGGACTGGACCTTCAATCGCCAGTAATTACGGTTTTGCCCTTAGAGCCGCTGTCCTCTGCTGGAATATTTTTAAATGTTGAAAAATGTTGAGATTCGAATCAATCTCAATAGTAATGTACAATCAATCATATAAAATACGATAAATAAATATACAATGCACCATGATATGTAAAATGCTAACTCATGTTGTATGCATACTGTCCAAGACCAAACGACATGTTTGGATCCCTGGCTTAACTCGTGTCCATGGTCAAACGACATATTCGTGTGTTGTGCCCCAGGAACTGTCATGTTACAGAAAATGACATACACAACATATAGATAATCACATAGTGTATGAAAGAAAGAGTTACTACCTGGGTCCTTTTTCGGTCCAACTTTTTATCCAAAACTTTTTCTCCGGCTCGGGCTATTACCAATTTCTATAAATTAAAATTAATAAGTAATTGGTTATTACTTGTATTACTACTATCTTTAATCATATTCTGCTTGTTATCTTAGTTTCAGTGGCTTCTACACAATACAATTTTGCATAGTGCAATACTATTTTTCAGCAAACTGACAGATTTTTCAGTTAACTTTGAAAAATCATAACTAATTCTAGAAAAATAGAAATTGACTGGGTTCAAAGCCTACATGAAACTATTGAAATATATTTTCATGGAAAAATATCCAAATCTATCCAGTTTTAACATATTACTCCCAGAATTTCCAGAAATACCCATATTCCATATTACTCTCCAGAAACATAGCATGACTTTGAAAATCCATATTTCCTAATATACTCGTCAAAAAATTATGATCCACATATCAAATTAAATCTATTAATTTATACTTTAAATCTGGAAAGTTTCACAATTTTTGGTTAAGGTTCGATTTTCCAAAATTTTGACAAAACCAATCTGTTTTCCAGAAACCTAGTTTGAGAGCAGCCAAATTCAAAAATTCACATCTCTCAACATACTAATCCAAATAACACAAAATATATATCAAATTAAATATTAGAATATGAAATTTCATTCTGGAAAGTTTCATGTCCATTGTAAAAGATTAAATTGTCCAAAAACATGATGAAACCGACGGCCAAAATCTGGACTTCCAGGATTGCACCTGTTTCTAAACTCCGTTTTCGAAACTCATAACTCTCTCTAAATATATCCAAATGATGCATTCGACCACTCATGTTAAAGATTGGGATATATACTACCTCTCTGTAAAGTTTCATAAATATTGGATATGATTTGGTTGGTCATAATTCTACACGAAACTGACTGACTCTAAAAAACGTCAGTTTTGATAGTCTAACTTCAAAAATCCATAACTCATTCATTTTGACTCCAAATTGTGATCTTCTTGATTCTATTGCATACTAAACATCCTAAATTTTCCATAACAAAAAGAATCAGGTGAAAAATTCAGCTGTATCCTCCGGTTGAGCTTCTACAATTTTCCGACAGAAACTTTGTTTTCCGACGAGTAAAACAGAGTTGAGAAAACTCACATGTAGCCACGTTTTTTCACTCCAATCTTAAAGATTTTAACTCTACATACTCCTAAAAATGTTTCTTGTGTTTGGGAACATAATTATAGAAGCAAAGAGGTTAAAAATCCCACGTAAAAAGGACACATAATCACTGGTTTTGGTATTTTACGGTGACAAAACGTTTTTGATGACTTCTCTTGATTCCAGCAGCAAAACAACCCATCAAAACTACTGAAATCCTATGGAAATCTAAGGTAAAAGTAGAGGAGACTTACCTAAACATGTTTATGATGCTGTATGGGATGTTTGAAGCTTCCTTGTTTCTCTTCTTCCTTCATTTTGCTCTCTCACACTCACGTATCTCTCTTCCTCTGTTTTTCTGTTTTGTTTTCTGTTTCTTCAGCCTCCTTCTCTGAACGTTTTGGATGAAAGAGTGTCTTATGTATGGTGGGGCTGAATGTGTGTGTGTGCTGTCCAACGTGAAGTGCATGGAGAGACAAGAGAGTGTTTTAATTCAATGGGCAAGTGTGTGTGTGTGTTGTTTGTTGGTTCAACGTGTATGTGCTGTCATATTTTGAATGTAGTGTGTGTGTTGTTCGTTTAAGAATCCTCCAGGTGTGCCAAATGAAAAGAGGAATGAGTGATTAATTGTTTGTCTATGTTGATAATTTTTTATATATACATATAGGTATATTTTTATCCTATTAATTACACACACTAGATCCTAATTTTTCCCTTTGTCTAATTTAAGTTTCCTTAAATTTTGTAGGTTCCATAAATTGGCTTATTATCTAGTTTCTTTAAATTAATCCTTGCATTAAATTTTTGGGATGTTACACTAAATGTTGTTGGGAAGCTATAATGAACCCCTAATGGAAAGTAATTTGGGAGATTATATCAGAGAAGATCTATTCTCTTGTTTCAAGGAGTTAAAGAAGCTTGTTAGAAACATATTACTTGTTTCAAGAGCACTTTTAAATTTCAAGTTATATAGTAGCGTTGCGTTTAACTATGAGTCAAAGTTTGAGTTCAGATCAAAAGTTTCAGTTAAGTCTAAGGTTAAGTTAGAGTATTTTAAAGTTGTACCATGACTCTGCGACTATGAAATGGTAGGCTATTGAATATGATTATCTTGAGAGATCAAGTGTTAAATGCCATGATCAGAGTAGTATGTTCATAGACTGCTTGAACGTTATGACTATTCTCAATAATTAAATGTGAAATGCTAGATGTTGCATAGTTATGATATGTTTGCTTGTGAAATTTGCGGGAACGCAATATTAATACTGCTGATAATAATTATTCTTTTGAATAATATAAAGATGGTACAGCTTATAAGAGGTAGAAAGGAAGGTAGATGAAAATGAAGAGATACCCTTTTATACGAGACTAGTTAGTAATGAGCCATCTAGGTAAACATTAGCACATGACAAAAGAGATAAGAGCAACACAGGCTAGACAACCTATGATATCTATAAGGTACGTGCTTGGACTACTCAAGCTTGTATTGAATCCAATAGATAAGATTCCTACCAATGACAGTACATGAGTGTCAAGAGTTTATGAAAATACTTATCTAATTGTCTTATTATCTAATGGGTAAAAGATTATTTAAACATGTGATTTTTTTTTAAAAAAAAATTGTTTCACTAAAGCTGAAGCGTTTTGTATATTTATATTTTGTTGCATGTAACGATCAGGAAGCAATTGATTTAAAAAAAAAACAGTGAGAGAACCACATTGTTGAACTCTTTATTAAACCACAATTTTCTTGACTAAAATTGAGTGATTATTGAAATTACAATAAATATAAGTATAGAAATTTATGTTTGGGATCTCCATGAGCGGTTGGAAATTTATTCGATCTTCATGAATAAAGCAAGTGTAGTGACCATGACAAATAACACAAAATGCATAGATTATTATCCCACAAAGGTTTATGCATTATCAATTAAGTATTAAACTGCTACGTTCTCTAAAGTCAAGCAAAAAGCAACAAGAAGTAAAGAAAAGAAAGAATCCGAGCATACTACATAAATCAACATAGCAGCACTTACAAACAGTCATAAAGAAGGTAACCCATCTATTAATCCACGAAGCTTAAGGGATTGCTTTTTATGCTTTAGCTGGTCTTGAGTTTGTATCGTGCATAAATGTCTTTTGAACCACCTAGATTAAGCAGCTTAAGGTGAGTCAGAATGTAAAGAAAATCAAGCCGATCATTGGACCGGTCTAAGCATACATTCACTAATTAATTGTCTGATCAAGGTCAAAGAAGTTATGATTAAATTAGTGTGTAGCATACGCACTTGAATAAAACTCTAATCGTTATTCATGTTTAAAAAAGGCAATGTTCTTCCATTTTCTGTAGTCTTCATGCCAATCCATATTCTTGAAAGAAGTTAGGATAAACAAAATTCAATTTTTCGTAATCTTTATTCAAATTAAAAATTCTTAAAATAAAAATATTGTAAACATGATTTCTTTCATCATAAAAATACATGTA
This sequence comes from Albizia julibrissin, assembly GCA_037074505.1. NCBI lineage: Eukaryota > Viridiplantae > Streptophyta > Magnoliopsida > Fabales > Fabaceae > Albizia > Albizia julibrissin. The sequence continues at coordinate 53,116,339 of CM073477.1, read as the reverse complement.
CACAGAAATAATAACAAAAAAATGGATAACCCAATGACAAAGTAGATAAATAATGTAAGCCATATACAATAATCTAAAATTGGTTTTGAACGTTTCAAAGCCAAAGGGACTCTAAGACAAACAGTTTATTTTTTAGTACCCATGACATGAACAAAAACATATGTGACAATAATTCATAAAGAAAGGTTTTGGGGTCTTGAAGTACCAAAAGGAGCGAAAACATAGAAAGTGGGAACGATGAAATTAAGATTACGAAACATTTAGGTAAAGAGCTACCCTACCAATGTCTGCAAATTGATAAGTTGAACTTAAAATAAGGATTTATGGGGTCTACTTTTTATTTTATATTATTTTATTTTGTAATTTGATCGATCATTTCAATTAGAACTAACTTTTGGTTTTCGTTTAGATGTGTTGGATTTCTCAATGTACATAGTTTTTTTTTCGAGAAAAAAATATTTGTATTAATAAGGACAATTCATCACCAATAAAATACTACACCAATCATGAATTAGAAATTAAACAACATTGGACAAAGCCTAAAGGGGAAAAAATAGAAATTCAATCACAACAAAGAAGATACTAAATGTATAAAAAAAGAAAAAAAAACAGATACTGCAAATTAAAAGAGACGGTGAATTCTACACCCGATTTGACAAACATAACTAACGATTAAGAATTTAATTTATTTAATAAAAAAGTAAATTCCATTTTATAAAATCCAAGTTAATTTTAGTTCTTTTTTTTTTTTTTTTGGCTCGCACCCTTTCTTCCCTCCTTTGTACAACACCACAAACACAAAATGTTTAATGCTACACCATAAGTTACTTTCTATTAGATGACAACTAAAGTAACAAGGGAAGGGCACACATTACATTTAAATTGGCATGACCTCTAAGAAGCGAAAACAAAAATCTTTTAGAAAAAATATTTTTTCAAAACAAATAAATGATCACGAAACGTTTCAGTTCTGATATAAAAAATGCAATACTCCATCCAAAATTATATATACTTAACATTCAATTCGTTAAATATCACTTATGTATTCAGGAGCCCTAGCCTGATTATAAAAACACTTATTTACTACTTTAAAATATTACTTCAGAAATTTAGTTTCAAACATACATTTATCAACTAAAATATTTGAGGATGAAAAATAACCCTAGCTAGAGTTGTGACAGCCCGTATATATAAAGATAAATATAATTATTGGAAATAATAATTATTAGTAAATATTATTAAATTCCATCTTATCCAAGATATTTGGCAAGATAATAGCATTTAATAATAATAATATTTTTCTTCTTTATTTTTCTTCTAGATAGATTTAAAACTTTATATAAGGACTTACGTCCTAAATCTAAACCTAATTCTATCGTTCACTTCACAAATCACTTTTGTCAAACCCCTTAACATTTCAATATTCACATAGTAATAAGCGCAAAGTCTCATAAGGAAGAAATAGCAGAAACATGCTGACATTAAGTACTTGTTTATAATACAGGAGAATCCCCATAGAGTTTGAAAAATATTTACAAATGTACAAATGTTCCCAAAAGAAACTAAGTTACAAGTAAATATAACTAAAGCAACTTCGGAGTGCCTTGAGACTCTATTCATTGGCAATCATTGCCTTTCCTTTCAAGCTGCTAGCCTCAGCTGTAAAGTTTTTTCAGTTTGAAAAAGGACGAGATTCGAGAAAATCTCAATAGCAACATGCTTTTCAAACATATAAAATAAAAAATAAATATGCATTACACTATATCATATGATAGAATGTTGTGTGCACATTATCTAAGGCCAAATGACATGTTTGAAACCTGGCTTAACCCTGCGTCCCTATTGGGTCCCAAACTACAACTAGGCTAATACATATCCAAGACACTATGCTCTTGTTGCAAAAAATGGCATACTCAAACATATAATAATTGTAACATCCTAGAAATTTAATGCAAGAATTAATTTATGGAAACTAGATAATAAGCCAAATTATGGAACCTATAAAATTTAAGGAAACTAAAATTAGACACACATCCTCATTTCTCTTCTCTTATTCATACAACACACAAACTCATCCATCACTCAAATAATCAATAAAGAAGACACTCTCTTCCCTCTCCATGCGCTTGATCATTAGTTTTTCATGCAACCAAGCAACTGAAGAAACAGAAAAGAAAGAAAAACAGATGAAGAGAGATACATGAGTGAGAGCAGAAATATTTTCATTAAAAACAAGCAAGAAAGAAGGAAGAAGAAGCTGCAAATCCTAAATGCAAGCCTATAATATGATATAGGTGAGTTCCCTTCACATATTTCTAAAAAATTTTCATTAGATTAGAGGTTGTTTTCTGCTGGTTTGGGTGGCTGGAAGTAAGAAAGTTCGCCTTAAAATTTATGTTACCGATCAGTTTCAAAACTAGTAATCATGTAACCATTTTACATGGGATTTTCAATCTCTTTTCTTTTGTAATCACATCCCCTAACGTAAGGAATATATGTAGGAGTATGTAGAGTCAAAATCTTTGAGATTGGAGTGAAAAAGCATGGTTGCACATGAGTTTTCTCAACTCTATTTTACTCGCTAGAAAACAGAGTTTTTACCAGAAAGTTTCAAAAGCTTAAACGGAGGATATAGATGGATTTTTTGTCTGGTTCTTTCTCCTATAGAACATTTAGGATGTATAGTATGAAATAGAATCAAGAAGAGCACAATTTGGAGTCAACATGAATAAGTTATTAATTTTTGAAGTTAGACTATCAAAACTGACATTTTTCAGAGTCATTCAGTTTCGTGTAGCATTACGAATAAACAAATCATATCCAATAGTTATGAAACTTTACAGAGAGGTAGTAGACATCTCAAGGTTTAAAATGAATGCTAGATACACCATTTGGATATTTTTAGAGGGAGTTATGAATTTTGAAAGATAGGTCAAGAAACAGATAAAAGTCTAGAAGTTCAAATTCTAGCAGTTTGTTTCGTGATCTTTTTGAGCAATGAAAGCTTTTCCAATTACCATTAAACTTTCCAAAATGAAATTTCATATTCTAATATTTAATTTTATATATATTTTTTGTTATTTGGATTAATATACTAAGAGATATGAATTTTTGAAGTTGGTTGCTCTCAAACTATGTTTCTGGAAAACAAATTGGTTGTGTCGAAATTTTGAAAAATCAAAAATTCACCAAAAATTATGAAACTTTCCAGATCTTAAGAAGACATTCATAGCTTTAATTTTACATATGGATCATAATTTTTGGACAAGTACATTAGGAGTTACGTATTTTCAAAGTTGTACTCTGTTTCTGGAGAGTAATCTGTAATAGTTGTATTTCGTGAACTTCTAGGAGCAATATGGTAAAACTGGATAGATTTTGATATTTTTCCATGAAAATATATTTCAAGAGCTTCATTTAGGATTTGGACCCAGTCAAATTTTATTTTTTAGAATTAAGTATAATTTTTCAAAGTTAACTGAAAAATCTGCCAATTTGCTGAAGAATAGTAAAATTGCACTATACAAAATTGTATTGTGTAGAAGTCACTGAAATTGAGATAACCAGCATAATATGATTAAAGGCACTAGTAATACAAGTAATAAAAAATTACTTGTTAACTTTAATTTATAGGAATTGGTAATAGCCCGAGCAGAAGAAAAAGTTTTGGATAAACAGTTGGACCGAAAAAGGACCCAGGTAGTAACTCTTTCTTTCATACACTATGTGATTATTTATATATTGTGTATATCATTTTCTGTAACATGACAGTGCCTGGGGCACAACACGAGAATAAGCCAGGGTCTAAACATGTCGTTTGACCATGGACACGAGTTAAGCCAGGGATCGAAACATGTCGTTTGGCCTTAGACAGTATGCATACAACACGAGTTAGCATTTTACATATCATGGTGCATTGCATATTTATTTATTTCATTTTATATGACTGATTGTATGTTACTACTGAGATTCATTCGAAGCTCACCCTTTTCAACATTTAAAAATATTCCAACAGAAGATAGCTGTTAGATATGATTAGTTTTGATGATGCCAAATAAATATATCAAATATTATGAGAGCAGAAGTTTGCATAGTATATTTTTCTAATACATTGACTAACTATTTGATATTGCATATATTGTAGATTAGTCAAGCAATGGAAGAAAGAAATTGAGGAATGAAGAACTTGCAAAAATCAATGAAAAATAGCAAGTTTCAAGTTCTACGGTACTGTAGCAGTAGTACTGTAGCATACGGTTACTGTAGCATTTTCACTGTATCTACTGTAGCATCACTGTAGCAATCGAGTGATTTTGGAAATCACTCGAGTGATGTTGAGAATCACTCGAGTGATTCTTAGAACAGTGAAAATCACTTGCAGTGATTCACAGATCACTCGAGTGATTTTCATGCTCTGTTCTTCGTCCAACTGAGCGAGGTCTGGTTATTCGATCATATCTCTCAAACTACAACTCCAATTGAGACCAAAATAGTTGCATATGAAACTAGACTCACAAGGCGTCATTTTGAAACCAGAAGCAACATCAAATGAGCTCAGATGAGGGAGATACCAGTGTTCGAATTTGGGATTCATATCAGCGTCACTTTCTGGAACAGACTGGGTATTTTGGCTATAACTCTCAAACCACAGATCCAATTGAGCTGAAACCGGTGCCATATGAAACTAGACCTCAAGAGCTTTCCATTGATATATAATACAGAATTTTTGGAGCCATATTCGAAGAGTTATGGAATTTGCAAATTTACCCCTACTTACTGAAGAATTGGAAACGAAACAAAGAGCTAAAGTGATCTGAACAACGGATCACTCGAGTGATTTTTAATCACTCGAGTGATATTGAAGATCACTCGAGTGATTCCAGAATTCACTCAAGTGATATGGCTTATTTCGCAGATCACTTCCAGTGGCGACAGAATCACTGCAGGAATTTTTCACTGTTCTCAATATCACTTCCAGTGAAATGGAATTCACTCGAGTGATATGAGATTTTCTGCATTTCACTTCCAGTGATCTCCAAATCACTCGAGTGATATCTCAGTTTTTCCAAATCACTTCCAGTGATCCTGAATCACTCGAGTGATGCGCCAAATCACTTCCAGTGATTGAAAATTCACTGCAAGAAAAATTCACTGTTTTGAAAATCACTTCCAGTGAATGCCAGATCACTCGAGTGATGTGCCAAGAATTCCAAATCACTTCCAGTGATCCTGAATCACTCGAGTGATGTTGCCTTTTTGCTGAATCACTTCCAGTGAATTGAAAATCACTGCAAGAATATTTTACTGTTTGCCAAATCACTTCCAGTGATCTTGAATCACTCGAGTGAAGTTTGAAAAGTTGCAAATCACTTCCAGTGGATTCAAAATCACTGCAAGAATATTTCACTGTTTACCAAATCACTTCTAGTGATCTTGAATCACTCGAGTGATATTTGAAAAGTTGCAAATCACTTCCAGTGAATTGGAAATCACTCCAAGAAGAAATCACTATTTACAAAATCACTTCCAGTGATTCCAAATTCACTCGAGTGAAATATGGAAATTTCAATATCACTTCCAGTGAACCAGCAATCACTGTCAGAAGTTTTCAACGTTTTCAAAATCACTCCCAATGACATTATATTCACTTCCAGTGATATTGCATTTTCTCATATAAATGATTCATTGTTCTAGTATACACTTTCCTACATACACTATGATCCATTTGCTATTACCTTCATAAACAACAACTGATTTTGCTAGTAAAATTCTATTATTACTTATTTCTCCAAATTGCTATTAAAATCATATGGTATATTATTTTACTGCTTAGTTGCGAAATCAAGATCACTCCTGATGGTCTTATTATTGTTTTTCAGAAAACACTTCCAGTGATTCATATTAGTCTATTGAGATTCAAATATTTTCTAACGGTAATGTTCTCAAAGTGTGTTACAGCTGTACTCCACCATCACGCACATGATAAGTAACTGAACTCTCCATTCAAACGACAACTATTCGTGGGCGGCAGCAAAATTCATACGTAACGGAAGATAAATACTATTGCATCTGTCAGACCAATGGGCAAACTGTAAGAAACGCTGAAGCATATGTCAGAGCACGATCAAACGGGAAAATATTTAAATACACTCAACGACCGTGCAAAGCAATGGGACTCCAACCGAAAATGATATAGTGACTGTCTAAGCATCAGATGGGATTATAACAGAAGAATATCCGAATGGGCTCAACGGTCAAATGAATCAACAGACTCTAACGGATATCTTCCACAACTCAGCTATAAATAGGAGAGGATTCAAACACAGAAAAGCAAGCAACGCAATGAGAACATGAACAAGCTGATATTCTAAGTCTTCTACCTCCGACCACTCTTTGCTCTATTTCATCTTCTATATTATGTATATTTGAGAGAGTGAATATTTGTATTGTACTTCAGTGAGTATCCTATCTACTCTGTGAGAGAGTTTGTAAATCCTTACAAATATATTTCTATATTGAACTCAAGGTAGAGGGACCTTGAGAGGGTTGATTACCTTACGGGAAAGTTGTAGAGAGAATTGCTAGTAATACTTTCTGCTCGTAAGACTTACAAGGTGCAAGCAGTAGAGAACGTTGCTGCTCGTAAGACTTGCACGGGTAAGCAAGAGAGAAAGGACTTTGGGATTGCTTTGCTCAACTTACCGTAAGAAGGTGTAAACCTTACAGAGTGTAAGGGGGAGTAACTTCGTAAGAGATTTGTAGAGGCTTTTCTTGTGCCCGGTTAAACAAGAAGATAGTGGATTGGAAATCTCAGGAGGAGCCTGGGGACTGGACGTAGGTTATCGTGGATTGGACCGAACCAGGATAAATCACAGTTTACATATTCTCTTCCCTAAGCTTTTACATTTCCAGCATATATGATTTACATATCAGCTTATGTTTCTATACTTCCGCATGTATTGATTTGATAAGTTGCGAAAAGATTTTAAAAGATCATACTTTCTTATCACACACCCAATTCACCCCCCTCTTTGGTGTCAGCCAGTTCTAACAATAGCGAATCTAAGGGCAAAACCATAAATACCGGTGTCTGAGGTCCGATTCAAATGAGACTGCAGTTGGTTATCTTTAGTTCCAAATTTTATTTCAATTGGTCTCTATATATATTTTCAAATCCTATGGGATTTTCTATAATGTAAACAAGCACTTATTATTAGTATATTTATGTAATGTCTGTATGCCTATGAACTATGCATTTAATACTCTGTGAATATCAAATTGTTAAGGGGTTTGACAATAATCACATAATATATGCAAGAAAAAGTTACTAACTGAGCCCTTTTCCAATTTCCTTGCATGTCCTAAACTTTTGTTCCAGCTCAGGCTAGTTCCAATTCCTATTAAAATTAGAGTTACAAGTAGATGGTTATTACTTGCACTATTACTACCTTCAAAATCAAATGTTGTTGGTTATCTAATATGTGAGGTCCCAAATTTTGAGACTAGAGGCTTAAGATTTAGCCTGGATTAAAGGAGACTACTATACCCTATTTGGTAAAATGTCATAGTAAGACATAGTATTATTTCCCAAAATTTCTTTATATCCTTAGATATTAAAAAGAATTATATTGGTGAGCTAAAAAGCTCGACGAATAATAAAATGAAGTGATTGGAAGTCACACACAACATAGAGAAGTGGAATACAAAGTATTGTTGCTATTTGTGAAATTCCCGATGTGGCATTCGTATTTGTGTAGCAAATTTCAAGGGGCAAATGATGTCCAACAATTATGAAAATTTTCTAAATGAAAGTAGACTTATCAAGATTTAATGTGATAGGTTATATAAGTCATTTGGATTTGTACACAAAGAGAAATGAATTTTTGAAGTTAGCCTAGCGAAATTATTTATTTTCTGGGACAGCATGCAAAGATTAAAATTCTGGGAAGAGTGAGCTTCCAATTGGCTATATGTTATATTTTTTTTCCTTAAAACTAGATTCAATGAGAGTGGTATAACCTTTAGAATCACTCCAATTGGACATTTTTAGAATTATATATGAATTTTCAAAGTTTAATAAAAATTCTGCCAGATTATCTACTTTATGTGAAAATTCAATTTTTGAGCCAACCAGGTGCTGACACGTGGCATATGAGATAGCTGATTCATTTATCCATTAAATCCATCATCTTCCTCTTCTATTTCAAACAGAAAATCAGAAAGAGAGATAGAGTGATCGGATGAGAAAATGGAGAGGGAAGAAAGAGAAAATACTATTCACCGAAACTCTACCGTAATGGCGTCCCCTCTCAAAGTGCCCTTCAGGAAACTTCTTCTACTCATCATGAGCTTCATTTCTATGGTTTTAGATTTTCATTTTAGAGGTGGTTGGAACTATCTCACCGGCCAGAGTGTTGCCATAATTCCAAACCGTCGTTTAAAACGCATAGAGGTAAGTGTAAGCTTCCTTTTGAACTGATTGATTTGATGTTTCGATGAGTATATTGGAAGTTGGTTACTATTCATTCTCATAAAAAATGATGTTTTCAATGGCTAAATCATGTCTAATGAGTGTTTAAATAGCTAATCATTTGATTAGAAGTAGAGAATAAGTGATTAAGCCAAAGAAAACGACAAACCGACAAACTATTTCCTGGAACTCTAAATTGTTGTATCTGTTCTAACTTTTTCGTAGGTAAGGACAAGAAATTTGATGATGTCCAACAATTATGAAACTTTTTAGAATGAAAGTAATCTTATCAAGCTTAAATGTGATAGGTTATATAATTCATTTGGATTTGTACACAAAGAGAAATGAATTTTTGAAGTTAGCCCAGCGAAATTATTTATTTTCTGGGACATCATCCAAAGATTAAAATTCTGGGAAGAGTGAGCTTCCAATTGGCTATATGTGATATTTGTTTTCTTAAAACTAGACTCAATGAGAGTGGTATAACCTTTAGAATCACTCCAATTCGACATTTTTACAATTATATATGAATTTTGAAAGTTTAATAAAAATTCTGCCAAATTAACTACTTTATGCGAAAATTCAATTTTTGAGCCAACCAGGTGCTGACACATGGCATATGAGATAGCTGATTCATTTATCCATTAAATCCATCTTCCTCTTCCATTTCACGCAGAAAACCAGAAAAAGAGATAGAGTGATCGGATGAGAAAATGGAGAGGGAAGAAAGAGAAAATACTATTCGCCGAAACTCTACCGTAATGGCGTCCCCTCTCAAAGTGCCCTTCAGGAAACTTCTTCTACTCATCATGAGCTTCATTTCTATGGTTTTAGATTTTCATTTTAGAGGTGGTTGGCACTATCTCACCGGCCAGAGTGTTGCCAGAATTCCAAACTGTCTTTTAAAACGCATAGATGTAAGTGTAAGCTTCCTTTTGAACTGATTGATTTTTTGTTTGGATGAGTATATTGGAAGTTGTATACTATTCATTCTCATAAAAAAATGATGTTTTCAATGGCTAAATCATATCTAATGAGTGTTTAAATAGCTAATCATTTGATTAGAAGTAGAAAATAAGTGATTAAGCCAAAGAAAACGAAAAAACCGACAAACTCTTTCCGGGAATCTAAATTGTTGTATCTGTTCTAACTTTTTCGTAGGTAAGGAGTGGAAATATGATGATGTCCAACAACTATGAAACTTTTTAGAATGAAAGTAGACTTATCAAGCTTTAATGTGATAGGGTATATAAGTCATTTGGATTTGTACACAAAGAGAAATGAATTTTTGAAGTTAGCCCAGCGAAATTATTTATTTTCTGGGACATCATCCAAAGATTAAAATTCTTGGAAGAGTGAGCTTCCAATTGGCTATATGTTATATTATTTTCTTAAAACTAGACTCAGTGAGAGTGGTATAACCTTTAGAATCACTTTAATTGGACATTTTTACAATTATATATGAATTTTTAAAGTTTAATAAAAATTCTGCCAGATTATCTATTTTATGCGAAAATTCAATTTTTGAGCCAACCAGGTGCTGACACGTGGCATATGAGATAGCTGATTCATTTATCCATTAAATCCATCATCTTCCTCTTCCATTTCACGTAGAAAACCAGAAAGAGAGATAGAGTGATCGGATGAGAAAATGGAGAGGGAAGAAAGAGAAAATACTATTCGCCGAAACTCTACCGTAATGGCGTCCCCTCTCAAAGTGCCCTTCAGGAAACTTCTTCTACTCATCATGAGCTTCATTTCTATGGTTTTAGATTTTCATTTTAGAGGTGGTTGGAACTATCTCACCGGCCAGAGTGTTGCCATAATTCCAAACCGTCGTTTAAAACGCATAGAGGTAAGTGTAAGCTTCCTTTTGAACTGATTGATTTGATGTTTCGATGAGTATATTGGAAGTTGGTTACTATTCATTCTCATAAAAAATGATGTTTTCAATGGCTAAATCATGTCTAATGAGTGTTTAAATAGCTAATCATTTGATTAGAATTAGAGAATAAGTGATTAAGCCAAAGAAAACGACAAACCGACAAACTATTTCCTGGAACTCTAAATTGTTGTATCTGTTCTAACTTTTTCGTAGGTAAGGACAAGAAATTTGATGATGTCCAACAATTATGAAACTTTTTAGAATGAAAGTAATCTTATCAAGCTTAAATGTGATAGGTTATATAATTCATTTGGATTTGTACACAAAGAGAAATGAATTTTTGAAGTTAGCCCAGCGAAATTATTTATTTTCTGGGACATCATCCAAAGATTAAAATTCTGGGAAGAGTGAGCTTCCAATTGGCTATATGTGATATTTGTTTTCTTAAAACTAGACTCAATGAGAGTGGTATAACCTTTAGAATCACTCCAATTGGACATTTTTAGAATTATATATGAATTTTGAAAGTTTAATAAAAATTCTGCCAGATTATCTATTTTATGCGAAAATTCAATTTTTGAGCCAACCAGGTGCTGACACGTGGCATATGAGATAGCTGATTCATTTATCCATTAAATCCATCATCTTCCTCTTCTATTTCAAACAGAAAATCAGAAAGAGAGATAGAGTGATCGGATGAGAAAATGGAGAGGGAAGAAAGAGAAAATACTATTCACCGAAACTCTACCGTAATGGTGTCCCCTCTCAAAGTGCCCTTCAGGAAACTTCTTCTACTCATCATGAGCTTCATTTCTATGGTTTTAGATTTTCATTTTAGAGGTGGTTGGCACTATCTCACCGGCCAGAGTGTTGCCAGAATTCCAAACTGTCTTTTAAAACGTATAGAGGTAAGTGTAAGGTTCCTTTTGAACTGATTGATTTGTTGTTTGGATCAGTATCTTGGAAGTTGGGTACTATCTATTCTCATAAAAAATGATGTTTTCAATGGTTAAATCATGTCTAATGAGTGTTTAAATAGCTAATCATTTGATTAGAAGTAGAAAATAAGTGATTAAGCCAAAGAAAACGAAAAAACCGACAAACTTTTTGTGGGAACTCTAAATTGTTGTATCTGTTCTAACTTTTTCGTAGGTAAGGAGTGGAAATTTGATGATGTCCAACAACTATGAAACTTTTCAGAATGAAAGTAGACTTATCAAGCTTTAATGTGATAGGGTATATAAGTCATTTGGATTTGTACACAAAGAGAAATGAATTTTTGAAGTTAGCCCAGCGAAATTATTTATTTTCTGGGACAGCATGCAAAGATTAAAATTCTGGGAAGAGTGAGCTTCCAATTGGCTATATGTTATATTTTTTTCCTTAAAACTAGATTCAATGAGAGTGGTATAACCTTTAGAATCACTCCAATTGGACATTTTTAGAATTATATATGAATTTTTAAAGTTTAATAAAAATTCTGCCAGATTATCTACTTTATGTGAAAATTCAATTTTTGAGCCAACCAGGTGCTGACACGTGGCATATGAGATAGCTGATTCATTTATCCATTAAATCCATCATCTTCCTCTTCTATTTCAAACAGAAAATCAGAAAGAGAGATAGAGTGATCGGATGAGAAAATGGAGAGGGCAGAAAGAGAAAATACTATTCACCGAAACTCTACCGTAATGGCGTCCCCTCTCAAAGTGCCCTTCAGGAAACTTCTTCTACTCATCATGAGCTTCATTTCTATGGTTTTAGATTTTCATTTTAGAGGTGGTTGGCACTATCTCACCGGCCAGAGTGTTGCCAGAATTTCAAACTGTCTTTTAAAACGTATAGAGGTAAGTGTAAGCTTCCTTTTGAACTGATTGATTTGTTGTTTGGATCAGTATATTGGAAGTTGGGTACTATCTATTCTCATAAAAAAAATGATGTTTTCAATGGCTAAATCATGTCTAATGAGTGTTTAAATAGCTAATCATTTGATTAGAAGTAGAAAATAAGTGATTAAGCCAAAGAAAACGAAAAAACCGACAAACTCTTTCCGGGAACTCTAAATTGTTGTATCTGTTCTAACTTTTTCGTAAGTAAGGAGTGGAAATTTGATGATGTCCAACAATTATGAAACTTTTCAGAATGAAAGTAGACTTATCAAGCTTTAATGTGATAGGTTATATAAGTCATTTGGATTTGTACACAAAGAGAAATGAATTTTTGAAGTTAGCCCAGCGAAATTATTTATTTTCTGGGACAGCATGCAAAGATTAAAATTCTGGGAAGAGTGAGCTTCCAATTGGCTATATGTTATATTTTTTTTCTTAAAACTAGACTCACTGAGAGTGGTATAACCTTTAGAATCACTCCAATTGGACATTTTTAGAATTATATATGAATTTTCAAAGTTTAATAAAAATTCTGCCAGATTATCTATTTTATGCGAAAATTCTATTTTTGAGCCAACCAGGTGCTGACACGTGGCATATGAGATAGCTGATTCATTTATCCATTAAATCCACATCTTCCTCTTCCATTTCACGCAGAAAACCAGAAAAAGAGATAGAGTGATCGGATGAGAAAATGGAGAGGGAAGAAAGAGAAAATACTATTCGCCGAAACTCTACCGTAATGACGTCCCCTCTCACAGTGCCCTTCAGGAAACTTCTTCTAGTCATCATGAGCTTCATTTCTATGGTTTTAGATTTTCATTTTAGAGGTGGGTGGCACTATCTCACCGGCCAGAGTGTTGCCAGAATTCCAAACTGTCTTTTAAAACGCATAGAGGTAAGTGTAAGCTTCCTTTTGAACTGATTGATTTTTTGTTTGGATGAGTATATTGGAAGTTGGGTACTATTCATTCTCATAAAATAATGATATTTTCAATGGCTAAATCATGTCTAATGAGTGTTTAAATAGATAATCATTTGATTAGAAGTAGAAAATAAGTGATTAAGCCAAAGAAAAAGAAAAAACCGACAAACTCTTTCTAGGAACTCTAAATTGTTGTATCTGTTCTAACTTTTTCATAGGTAAGGAGTGGAAATTTGATGATTTTGATGCTTTCACTAGCTTTAGGAGGCAAAATTGTATAGGTAAACAAGTGGTCATGATTTTTGGATGCTGGTATATAAATCTGGAAATTTAGTTAGTTTGTATATGCATGTTGTTGATTCTACCCTGTCTGTACAATGGTGTTGTGCGACCTGTTTCATGTGATAAACCTTGTACAAAAATTATGAAAATTTTCAGATTTAATAGACATGTAGAGCTTTAATTTTGTGGGTATTTTATAATTTTTGGACAAATATGCTATGAGATGTGAATTTTTGAAGCTCTATCCTGTTTTCTGGAAAGAAACCCAAAATAGTGATGTTGGCTGACATTCTGGGAATGTTCTAGTTTGTATGACCATAATTGAATATTTTTATGTGAAATTATAATGAAATAGCTTTCCATAGAATTTAGAACCACTCAATTTGGAGTTTCCTAGAATTAATGGTGTATTTTTAAATTTTTGTCATCTAAAATTGGAAATTTCTGGAACAATTGATGTTTGGAAAATTTCTAGGGATCTTGTGTTGGTATTTTCCAGAAAATAATATTTTTTCTTGAAAGTAGACTTAAAGAGGATCAAATAGACTTTTAACCACCTCAATTGGAGTTCTATAGAATTAATTGTGATTTTTCAAAGTTTGGTGAAAAATCTGTTAGCTTTATATCTTGTGCGAAATTTAAGAATTAATAGGACAAACATAATTGGAATGAACTCCAAGGGTGAAAGTAAGCCTATAGGGCTCATGTGGGCTATTGGGCATTCACTTTTCATGACTCTAATGATATAATCACTTATTTAGAGCCATGAAGTGATAAAGAATAAGTAATGGTTGGAAGATCAAGGTACAAGAAGAGGAAGACCCAAAGTATAAAAGGTAGTGAACTTACCTTGCCTGCATGTATATGATATGTATGTTTGTGTATTGTGTTTATGTGACTGCTTTGCCTAATTATGTTGAACATGTTTGTTGATTGAAGCTTTGTTATGTTTATATAATGGCCATGAATATGTATAATATTGAGCATGTAGATGTCATTATTGGCATGATTTTATGAATGGCAAGCATGTCATGCATTAACTATATATCTTACATGCATAGTGGTATGGTTTACTACTGAGATTCCTTCGAATCTCACTCTCTTCAAACCAACCATTTAGACATGTGGAGAATGCCTAGAGATACACAAGAGATATTCTGAAGGTGAAGTGAATATCGTAGTGCAAGGCACTACCATTTGCATTTGGTGTAACCATTTGACGTGTGGTGATTATGCATTTGATATGTATGTATATGAATGTATGAATGAGGCTTTAGTAGAGAATAGCTCTAATTTCATTAAAAAGTCAAGAGAATCACTCGCATACCCTGATAAAATGAATTTATGAGCCAATGAGAGTCAGTGACATAGTGAAACTTGTGAAAATAATTGAAAATTTTTCTTTACCCATTGAAAAACGCTCTCAACCCTATGTTCAACTCCTGAGTTGAGATTGGTGATTTGTGAATGTTTTTAAAAGTTGAGCAACCCGGGTTCGAGTCCTGGCCCTACCAATGATTTCACTACTCATTTATACTTATCTAGAGCTATTGGAATTAAGGTATTACAATTTCTCTCCACTATAATTTTTTAATTACAATTTAGTAACGTGTTCAATTTGTTGGCACGATGGTATTATTTTTTAGCCATTCTATTTTACGCATATAAGTTGCCAGTAATTAATTATTTATTTGTTTGGGAAAGGAAAAAAACAGTAGAGCTATTATTTTTTATTATCAAGGTATTGTTTATCATCAAGGTTTTTATCAATAAATATATAGTACCTCTTGTTCTAAATATAAGATCTAGTTTAAAGTGAATTTTAGTTATAAATATAAAACATTTTTTCATTTCATCTCTTATACTTAAGCAATTTATTTAAAATTTTTTACTTCCCTAAATTAGATAAAGAGGCCTCATATGTAGAAAGAAGACAGTAGTACTTACGAATTTTATCTAAATTGCATTTCTAATGTGTAAAAGTACCCATTAACATTTTAAATGGGGATATATATACAAAAGTACCCACAACTTAAAAAAAAAACTATTTTAATTTCCAGCCATTCAATTACAATAAAAAAATATGTTTATTCATGTGAAAATTTTAATTTCGGACCAAAAAAGTCATTATTTGCCCGGTTTATAAACATGACCAAAAATCATTATCTTTTTATCTTACAGATAGGAGTATAGGAGCTTATAAATAATTAAGTTTTATGTCTTATATATGAATTATTTCTGTCAAGTATGAGGGAGACCATATTATGCCGACTGGAATACATGAAAACTCGTCCAATTGAGGAAGACCATATTAATTGAAAAAGTTAACACACTTGAAATTTTCAATTTTTCTGTGTTTTGTTAAGAAATTAAATTTTACGTGTAGATTATAAATCCATAAGAAAATAATTATGGAGGAACATATAATTTATTGTCCAGAAAAAGCAATGACTAAGGTACACACAACTACAAAGATCAACAATGGAGATGGTTTGTGAGAAGCCTCTTCATTAGCTTTACTATTTTCATTGGTGTACACATATATCTTATCTTCTACTTGTCAGAAATAAGCATATATATCTTAGGTTTGGCTACCGTCATCTACTCTTACCGTTCTCTTCCCATCCTTTTTTCCTCCACTACTTATCTCAGCCTTTATATTGAAATTTGAACAGTTTATGCCTAATGTTTCTTAAAAATATTAATAAAATATCAAATTATTATAAAATAAATAGATAAATTCAAAAATTTCTAAATTTTAGTTAAGATGATTTAAAACTACAATAAAAAATAATTATAAAATATTCTTATAAAATATTAAATTTAGATAGTTCAAATTTCAATCAAAAGGTTGAGATATGTAGTGAAAAAGAAGAGGAGGGGAAAAGAATGATAAGAGAAGAGGACGGAGTCGATCCCCATCTTATTGCACTTGTCGTTGATAAAACAAGTTGTCTAAAATTTATCAATAAATTTTACTGCCTCTTATTCTAAAATTAATATCTAACTTAGAAGAGAATTTTAGTTTTAATTATAATTAAGTAATTTATTTAAAATTTTTTAATCTCTCGAAATTAAATAAAGAGGTCTTATATTTTAGGGAGGAGACAGTTGTATTTATGAATTTTCATCCAGTAATAAAAAAATTTAATGATCTTGACAGAATTGGGAAAAAAGAGTCAATTTTATACGAGGGATTGAGCTGAGCCAATTTATATAATATATTATAATTTTCTTTTGCGCGGTATTATTTAAAGACCTTTTTGGAGTGATAAAAGACCATCCATTTCCTAGCTGCCACTGCAAACCCTCACAGCAAGAATGTCTGCTCCCGAAGAAACGCCTACACCTACGACCGTTGCTCCCGTTGCTCCAGCAGAAGAAAATCCGGTAGCTGAAGAAGAAGAAGAAGAAGAAGAAACGGTGATCTCTCTGGTTAGCCCGGATACAGAGGATCGTCTGAAGCAGCTGAGGGAGTTCAACGGTGCATTCTTTGCTGCTTGTCAGCTCCCCAACAAGAACTATGATAATGATGTCCGTGATTCTGGGAACCTCACCCGCCTAGGTACTCTGCTTTTAACTTGTTTAAATCAACCCTACTCATTATTCCGTCGTTGCATTTGTTTTTATGAACTTGGGTCTTCAAACATTTGCTTAACTTTGTTCTTTCTTTTTTAGTCTTTCCCGCTATTAATTAGAATCATTTAATAAACGATGAAGTTTTCTTTCTCCTGAGACACTCTCAAGTGGATAAAATCCTTATTCATGCGTCTACACAAACTGAAGCACTTCAATTGTCTTCATTGTCCATTTTAGAGACCCATGCCCAGTACCATGCTTTTGACTGGTTCTGCGGGGTTAAGTAATTATAACAAGGTTCCCTCTTGGAACTACTCATTTTGGTATGTTTTTCATTATTTCATCTCGTTTAACCTTGCATTTGAGGTCTTATAACTTGTTTTATGAACTAACTATGTACAACGCAAGGTGCTTTTCAAGCACTCGTTTATGTTTGTTCTTTCTTTTTACTCTTTGCTTGGTGCAGCCCATTAGAAATTCAGATGATAGAAATAGAATCTTTCATGAAGAATGAAGTTTTCTTTCTCCTCCAACATGAGGGCCTTCAATTGTTATCTGATCTGCAAGTCGTACAAGTTTTATTTAGTCCTTCTTCACATTCTGACCATCTGCGCTTGTTTCTTTCAGCTCTTGAAGGTGATAAGTGTGTTGGTGCAATTACATGTCGCCGTGACAAGGACGAACATGGTAAAGTGGCTATGGTCTATAGGCTGCCGTGGTATTGGTAAGTAAGAACTAATTTGGTACAATTTGAGCCATATGATAATCATTAGTGATTGGTTTTCTCTCTCCAAAACTATATAATGACTGAAGATCCCATTCACGTTTTGTTATGACCCTCTACAAATTCTTCCACCATAAAGAACAAGTTTAAACAGTGCTTGAAAACTTATACACTGCACTAACAAATTGTATTTTCTCATTTTTGAGTGTTGTTAATTCAGAGAGAAATCAGACTTTTGGTATGTACGTGTCTTTTCATGAATGTGGATAATTAACCCTTGTGTTGTTAATTCAGGAACAATGTTATTGGAGCAGGTCATTGATTTTTGCTCCCAGCAGAGTATACCGGAGCTTTACTTGAAGGTTGAGAAGGACAATCAACGTGCCATCAAGTTGTACGACAAATTTGAGTTTAAAACTACTGGAGCCGACGCGTCGAATATGTTCAAGATAATGGCTCTTGTCCCGGAGGCGCAAACCATTGGAATTTCTGATTCTGATGAGTAACTCATCGCATTATCACAGTTGTTCGGGGGTTCAAAAACAATGTTGGGATATATTTGTGTTAGTCATTATCGTTGGACCACGTGAGATTTTTCTCTCTTCATCAATTGTCATTTATCTTGTCATAGAGATTATTAACCATGCATATGTGTGTGTCTATATATATTTTGTTAAATGCTGGGTATTTGAAGCCGGAGGGTTAGTTCTCATAATCATCAACTGATTACGTCATCCAAGAATTCAGTAAACGAATTTGATGGAGTTGGAGATTAGCGTCTCATATTAATATATTTGTTTGTTATGTTAACCTTAGTGGTTGGATCTTGTAGGAGTAATTAATTGTCTATTCATTTTCTTGGAATATTTTGTGGCTAAGAAACTTCTTGTGGTCCATGATTTATAATTTTTTTTTACATATATGCAATATTTTTTATTGATTATAAATTTGATTACATTTAAATGGGAGACGTGACAGTGTTAATTATAATTTATATGCAATATCTTCTACATTATCATTATGCATATGACGGTGTTATACCTGTTGGCAATATACCTACATGTTAGTGTCTCTCTTCTATAAATATGAATTTTGCCATGCCAAAATCCGTTAACTTTAATGGTATTTTTAAGAATGGTGAGTTGATTATTAAGATAAGAAACATTAGGGTCCTTAACTTATATATATAATTTTGGCAACTTTTATGGTATTTTTAAGAATGGCGATCGTTGATTATTAAAATATGAAACATTAGGGTTAAGATTGGAGGATTTTTTTTTTTTTAAAGGTCTAAGAAATTGGAGGATTTTTGAGCTCCACCTTATATAACACGCCATAATTATAGATATTCTCTTAATATCAAGTTAGAGTTATACATTTAAGGTGAGAAAAGTTATACATGGATTAATAAGAATGGTGAACATTAAATAAGTCAATAATTTTTAATGTAATTTTTTGTATATATTGAGAGGATTTAAACTCTTGACTTAGAGGAATAAATATATATATTTTTTAAATTTTTATTGTTACAGATTTTTCATCATTTTATTCATAATAGAATAGTAATTATTTAATTACATGTTTGTTGTTGACTTGTTGTCATTCTCCAAAACCCAAAAAATGCGTAATTGTTTTTATAGCAACATCATAGAGGTATCACTGTTATTTAAATTTTACAATTTCTTGCAGGAGGGCTTAAAACTTTCACATCACATTATATATGTTTTTTTGGGAAAAGTAGGGAGAAATGACAAAGGAAAAGAAATATTTATTAAAAAGGATCTTAAAAATTATAATTATTTTGAAGGACTAAAATTCAAAATAGAAATTTTTCGTTACAAAATTAATCCTGATAATATTCAATTCCCTACATTCTCTCTAATTGTATGTCAACTATTTAATAGTTAGTTACGTCTCTCCTTATATTATTTGTTACTAGTTTTATGTTTTTGGAACTCATTCAATATTATTTGTGTTTGAAATTTATTCATCAGGATTTTGGTTTAGCAATACTATAGAAGTTAAAAAATAAATCACAATTCAAAGATAACGTGAAATAATAGAAATTTTTGTGATTCTTCATGTTTTAAAAGATAATTAAAGCCTAGAAAGATGTAGGTTTTTAATTATTTTTAGATTTTAGATGCTATTTCAATTTGGAAAAATTTTAAAGATAATTCCTTGCATATGGGAGAGAATATAATAAAAATATTGGGTTGCATATAGATGTTTTTTTAAATCTAGATATACATAGAGATATCATCAAATTTCATTAGCTAACCGTCAAATAGTTGAGGTATGGGTGTGTCAAACCCCTTAATATTCTAATATTCGCTATATAATAAATTCGTCGTTCAGATGGCAAACAGAAATAGTGAAACTATACTGATAATAAGTACTTACTGATAATACAGAAAATCCTCATCTAGGTTGAAAAATACATACAGAGTACAAAAGAAATAAATTTCATAACTAAAGATAATCAGATGTAACTCCTGGCTAGGACCGGACTTTCAATCGCTAGTAATTACGGTTTTGCCCTTAGAGCCGCTGTCCTTTACTGGAATATTTTTAGATGTTGAAAAAGGGTGAGATTCGAATGAATCTCAGTTGTAATATACAATCAGTCATATAAAATGTGATAAATAAATATGCAATGCACCATTATATGTAAAATGCTAACTCATGTTGTATGCATACTGTCCAAGGCCAAACAATTGTTTGCAACCCCGGCTAAACTCGTGTCCATGGTCAAACGATATGTTTAGACCCTGGCTTATTCGCGTGTTGTGCCACAGGCACTGTCATGTTACAGAAAATGATATACACAACATATAAATAATCACATAGTATATGAGAGAAAGAATTACTACCTGGGTCCTTTTCCAGTCCAACTGTTTATCCAAAACTTTTTCTTCGGCTCGGGCTTTTACCAGTTCCTATATATTAAAATTAACAAGTAATTGGTTATTACTTGTATTACTACTATCTTTAATCATATTCTTCTGATTATCTCAGTTTCAGTGGTTTATACACTATATAATTTTGTATTGTATAATTTTACTATTCTTCAGCAAATTGACAGATTTTTCAATTAACTTTGAAATATCATAACTAATTCTAGAAAAATCAAAATTGGCTGGGTCCAAAGCCTACATGAATCTATTGAAATATATTTTCATGGAAAAATATCAAAATCTACTCAGATTTACCATATTACTCCCAGAATTTCCCGAAATACCCCTATTCCAGATTAGTCTCCAGAAACATAGCATGACTTTGAAAATCTATATCTCCTAATATACTTGTCCAAAAATTATGTTCTACCCGTCAAAGTAAAGCTATGAATGTCTACTTTAAAGCTGGAAAGTTTCATAATTGTTCGGAAAGGTTTGATTTTCCAAACGTTCGACACAAACAAACTGTTTTCTAGAAACACAGTTTGAGAGAAATTGACTTCAAAAATTCATATCTCTTAGTATACTAATCAAATTAACACAAAATATATACCAAATTAAAGATAAGACTATGTACTTAAATTCTGAAAATTTTCATGGCCATTGGAAAAGATTACATAATTCAAAAACACCACGAAATCAACTACTAGAATATGGACGTTCAGGATTGCACCTGTTTCTAAACCCATCTTTCAAAACTCATAACTTCCTCTACAGATATCCAAATGATGCATTCTACCACTCCTTTTAAATCTTGTTATGTCTACTATCTCTCTGTAAAGTTTCGTAAATAATGGATGTGATTTGGTTGGTTATAAAGCCACACGAAATTGACTGACTTTGATGAACATCAGTTTTGGACAGTCTAACTTCAAAAATTGATAACTTGATCGTTTTGACACCAAATTAAGCTCTTATTGATTCTATTTCATACTACACATCCTAAAATTTCCATATCAAAAAGAACTAGATGAAAAATCCATCTGTAGCGTCCGTTTGAGCTTTTGAAAGTTTCCGATAAAACCTCTGTTTTCCGGCGACCAAAACAGAGTTGATAAAACTCACATGCAACCATGATTTTGGACTCCTATCTCAACGATTTTGACTCTACATGCTCCTAAACATGTTCCTTGAGTTTTAGGACGTGATTACAGAAGAAAAGGAATCAAAAATCTCATGCAAAACGGACACAAACTTGCTGGTTTTGAAACTGAACGGTAACAAAACGTTTTTGGTGACTTCTCTTGATTCCAGCAGCAAAACAACCCAGAAAACAACCACAAATCCAATGAAAATCCAAGGTTAAAGTAGAAGAAACTTACCTAAACACGTTTATGATGTTGTGTGTGAGATTTGGAGCTTGTTCTTCCTTCGTTTCTCTCTCTGTTTTCTGTGTTTCTGTGCTTCTGTTTCTGTTTCATTTCTGTTTTTCTTTTCTGTTTTCTTCTGTTTTCTGTTCTTGTTTCTTCAGCTCTTTGAACGTAAATGAAGAGATAAAGGAGGTGGGTGGTTGATTAAATTGAAGATGCATGTGATGTTGTGGATTTCCAAGTGTCATGTATGTGTGTGTCTACGTAAAGGAGGATGTAGGTGTAAGTGTGTGTGTGGTGCAAGTGTGTTGTGTTGATAGCATGAAGTTATAGGGTTGTACGTGTGCTTGTGTGCTGTACATGTGTGTTGGCCAAATGAAAGAAAAGATGAGGAGTATGTGTTGTGTGCTGTCAAGTGTGGGTGTGTGTGTTTTTATACACATATAGGTATATTTTTATCCTATTAATTACACACACTAGGTCCTAATTTTTCCCTTTGTCAAATTTAAGTTTCCTTAAATTTTGTAGGTTCCATAAATTGGCTTACTATCTAATTTCCATAAATTAATCCTTACATTAAATTTTTGGGATGTTACAGGGTGTTTTTTCACCTTAACACCATTATAAATTTCTAGCCATCATTTTTTATAAGGGCAAAGGAGCAAAAATGCCTATGATCATTGGTAAAAATGCCTATGTATATTGCATATGGGATCTTAAATGCTACCACCGTTAGAATCCTCTAACGTTGTTAACTTGTGCATGTGGGTCTCATGGGTGATGGAGCAAAAATACCCATGATCATTTGTAAAAGAAGCAACTAGTACTATGAAAAAATTGTTTTTTAAGAAATACCTATATAAATTACTATCCATCCGGCTCAGATAACTAATATATCCTAAAATTTCAAATCTAGGATAAATGCTCATTCAAAATTTGTTCTAAACTCATTTTGTTGGTTATCTTGACTCAAAATTGCTAATTGACCAAAATGCCCCTAGGGAAATGGTCTAAGCCCCTTTATATCCGGTCTAACTGTACTTTACAAAAAATTATGACTTGAGCTAATCTTATACAATTTCGGGTGTAAAATCTAATTTTAACCTCAGATTTGTCAAAATCATGCTCAAATTATGAAAATACCCATGACAACCACTATGTTAGGTTTTTAGGGGTAAAATTGTCATTTCACACTTTAAAGCCTTCACACTTCATAATTCACTTGTTCCCTACACAATTTTTTCATTCTAAACATAATGGAATCATCAAAAGCACTAAAATTCAGTCTAAATACAGTGAAAACATCTGCTAGACAAAAATCATATAGGATTTTAGCATTTTTGATGATTCTATTGTGTTTAGAATGGAAAATTGTGTAGGAATCATGTGAATTATGAGTTATTAGCGTGTGAAGTGAAAATTTTACTCTTAAACCCTAACATAGCTACTATTAGGGGTATTTTCATAATTTGAGCATGATTTTGACAAATATGAGGTTAAAATTGGATTCTACACCCAAAATTATGTAGGATTAGCTCTGGTCATAATTTTTTGTAAAGTACAGTTAGACCAGGTATAAAGGGGTTTTGATCGGTTCCATATGGACATTTTGGTCAGTTAGCAATTTTGAGTTGAGATAACCAACAAAATGAGTTTAGAATGAATTTTCAATTAGTAATAACTTATTTATCCTAGATTTGAAATTTTAGGATATATAAGTTACCCGAGCCAGATGGACAGGAATGTACATAAATATTTTTGAACAAAAAAAATTTTCATGGTGCTTGTTGCTCCTTTTACTAATGATCATACGCCTATTTGCTCTATCACCCATGTGACTCACATGCACAAGTTAACGGCGTTAGAGGATCCTAACGGTGGTGGCATTTAAGATCCCTTTTGCAATATACATAGGTATTTTTAAATCAAAAAATTTTACATAGTGCCTGATGCTCCTTTTCCAAATGATTATAAGTATTTTTGCTCCTTGGCCCTTTTATAAATCATTGGTCATAATAATTGCTATTTTGAAAGGTCAGTAAAATTTATTATTCAGGAAAATCTTTTTAAAAGCTATTTAAAATACTTAAATTCTAGTTTGGGTTACTACACTTAACAAATCACTAATTAGGTCACTTGAACTAAATTTGAATTTAAAAGTTGGGTCAAATTACCTCAATACCCCTAGTTATTAATGTCTCAAATGGCCACACAGTAAAACTCTAGTTAATTATATCATGCTATTTAACAAAAGCCAAATTTAATCCTAGTATTTCATATCATTGTATTGAGTGTATGTGTATTGAAGGAGGCATTGTCTGCTTTATGCTTTTTATATTTTGGTAACCTCTTTAAAAATTTAACCAAAAATTGCAATAAAGAATGTAATCCCGGATCGTCTCTTGAAAAGCCTTTTATTAATCATCTAGAAACTAAATGCAATGATTGACATAAAACAAGTCAAAAATGATGTTTTAGCTTTTTATCTAACAACTAAATTGTAATTAAACTAAAATGCTTTAAAAACAAATATTTTTTGGATTTTTAGAATAAAAGTGGAATGATATTGAATTGATGAAATAAGAAAACAAAGAGTTCAACAATAGAATGAGCAAACCCTCACTGCAATGGCGCAAGTAATCTTTATTTAAATTAATTATGGGAGATTTAACCATGTTAGTTCAAAAACCATATGAAAAATCAAGATTAATGATGTTAAAGTCCAATGGTAAATACAATTAATAAATTTATATTCAATTAACCAATACACACACAAGACAATTGATCCACTAACCAAGCCACCTTGAAATTAGCACAAATGTTCACAAAATCATCAATTGAATGATTAACTAGCACAAAAAAATGATAATTAAGTTAATTAAACACAATATCAAATGTTTAACAAATATTCAAACTATATCCAATCTCTAAATATATCAAAATAAATCAGTCCCATATTATAAAATTTATCACAAGAACTAGGAATCACAAATATAATGTGAAAATAAAGAATTGAAAAAGCAAAGAAAGTTCATACCATTGACTCGTGGGACAAGGAATTTGGAGAATTAGCAAAAAAAAAAAAAAAAACCATGAAATGGAATCAGCACCAAGAAGGGACATAATCACGACAAACAACTCAGCCATGATGAGATAATCAAAGAGACAGAATTAATAGCCAATTAAATTCAGAGAGCACAATCTCTGTCTCTCTCTAGGTTCTGTTCCTTTTCCTTAATTAGATGACAGAAACAGAAAGCAACAATGGATGTTGGAAAGAATTCAAGATCAGAGCAAGCCAGTGGTGAAGTTGATGAAGAAGCTAATGATGAGAGTAAAGTAAGAAGAAACCGATGATCCTCAAGTATTGTATCATCTCTGGAATTTAGCAGCTCCGTTTCTGGTGTTAGAAGAATGGAAATAGTCGTGTGATAGCAGTGGAGAGGTGACGGTGATGGAGATCCGATGGTGATGATGACGATGCATGGTGCAGTGGTGTTTTGATGATTCAAATCTTAAGCTTGCAGCTCTCCGTCTCCGTTTCTGCTTCTCGCTGAATTAAGGAATGTGCAGAACAGAGGAAAATAGGCGGAAGGAAGATGATGGAGGTGAGGTGCTGGGTTGAAGAAGAAAACCCCAATCCAAGCTCCCTGGTTCTGTCTCTTGCGTCTTCCAGCCCCTCTCCTCAACTTGCAGCAGCTCCCTCTGTTCTGTTTCGTGGCAGTTGCTGTGGTGGATGACAGCTCGCCGGCGGCCTATGCTGGTGGATGACGCCGCCGGCAAGAGAGAAGAAGAAGGTGAAGTTGGAGTTGGAAGAGGATGAAGGAGGAAGCTCTCTCGGTGGTGAGCTCTCTTCTCCGCGGTACTGATTCTGTTTCTGCAATATCCCACTTCCTGAAGACCATGTCGGGTCCTTATATTTAATCGGATCCCATGGTCAAACTAAAGTGAAATGTTCAGAAATTTCTGTGGAGGGACTAGACTGAAACATGAAAACTTTTGTGGTTCCAACCACAATCTTCAAAACATGAGAGTCCTTGATTGTCTGAAATTTTCTACACCTATCTGTAAAAAAAATAAGCTCAATTTATCTCAACCAACGCAATTCATGAAGTTATGATATTTTTACCTTTTTTAACCTTAATTTTATAAAAAAAAAATCCATTAATCTCAATTAGCTATAGAAGAGACATTTTAAGCTCAATTATTATGATAAAAATCCCATATAAAATATAAAAATATACAATAAAAATAGGAATTTATCATGTAACAAGGTTGATTTAGCAAAGGAAAAGAAAACAAACTATAATTATTAATTACACAAGAATATTTTCATTCAAATTTCACAGCCACATATTTACCTTTTTGTTCAACTAATAAATAAATACATATTGCCACCCTACTAAACCTAGCCAGCGTGAGAAAATTAAAGTGGAGACAAAAGAAACAAAGAAATGCTTCACGGGAATGCTTGCTTTTGCCTTTTCATTTTCAAATGTCGCCTCATAAGTCATTCGCTGCATTTCTACTTTGGTAATGCAGAAATCGCAGTTGCCACTTTAATGTAAACTGCAAAATCTCAGTACATAAAGTGTGCCTAATAAAGCTGGCATTTAGGTCACTCTACTATTGGGTTTATAAACCAAGTTCTTTCCCTCAAAACTGGATCGGGCTTGCCCCCACTACCAGTTCTATATGCAGCCCATTATTTTTTTAAAACTACACCATCTAAAATGATGGCGCTGAACTCTTCTTTTTTTGGATGGATCTAATATTTTAAAAATTTTTGTAGTATGCAGTATCTTAAAATATTTTTTAGTGCTTTTAGCCCCTTAAAATATTTTTTCAGTTGTATCTAGCAAATTGATTGCAATTTTACCTTTAATGTACATTTCTAGCTTCAAAAATTACTTTAAAATATTCTTTTGGTGCTTTTAACCTTTTAAAATATTTTTTCAATTACACCCATATCTTAGGAAACTGACTACAATTTTAACATTAATGTATTTTTCTTAATAGTAACAAACACCCAAAACTTATGTTAAAATATTTTTTCAATATAGCACATAACACTACTACAAAAGAGGCGTTTAGTGGCGCACCTTTAACAACGTTTTTTTTAAAAACGCCATAGGTGATTGTTTTATTTTTTTTCAAAAAAAAATAATAACTTATGGCGTTTTTTATTATAAGCGTCGGAAGACAGAGTAGAGGTGCTACGGCGCTTCCTGTAAAAACGTCATACAAGAAATTTTTTCTTTTTTTTATACAAAGTAAATCAGCTATGGCGTTTTAATCTAAAGCGTCGTAAATGGTCCAATACCACTTCTTTATTTTAAATGCTAATAAATTTTTAAAAAACAAAATTAATAAAAGTGGCTAAAAAAGACATACATAAATAAAATTTCATGTTGGACTCTAGCGTACAAGTTGAACTTAATTAGTAAAAAAATATAAATAATAAAAAAACCCTAGGTCGGCGCTTCCTGCATCATAGGAAGTGTCGGCCTAGGCGTGCCTTGGCCGACGCTTATCTAAAAGCGCCGGCCAAGGGTTGAATTTTTTTTCCCTCTTTCTCTCACGTACTGTCCCCTTCTCTTCTTTTCTCTCACTATCGGCATGTTCTCTTGTCTTTTCAACTTTTCTTTTTCTGTTAGTGCTTTTGTTCTATATCTTCGGTTATCTTTTCATTTTGGTTGGCATATTCATTTTGCAGAGTTCAGGAACAATTTCAGTTCGCTTTGAGAGCTAGCTTCCTCTCTTCTTCCTCTTTTCTCCATCTGCAGGTAAGCTTCCTTATAATTTCTCT
Organism: Albizia julibrissin; assembly: GCA_037074505.1. Lineage (NCBI taxonomy): Eukaryota > Viridiplantae > Streptophyta > Magnoliopsida > Fabales > Fabaceae > Albizia > Albizia julibrissin. Next base: position 53,088,509 of record CM073477.1, on the reverse strand, counting down.
TTTTAATCCTTACTAAAATTTTTTTGTTTATTTGTATTTCTTTGTCCCAAAACATTGAAAAAATCATTTAGATCTGCTTAATTATTTTTTGTTTTGTCTCTTCTTTGGTTAAATATACTTCCACTTTTGACAGTGTTACTAATTTATTATTCAATGTTCTGTTTTAGATGATGTTATATTAACGATGCCTTTTATGGTTTTTATATTTTTATAGTAATGCTTTTTATGTTTTTTTATAAATGTGTGGTTTTGGATAGCGCTTTATGATGAAACGCCGTTTTTTATATGCTTTTTATGTTTTTTTATTTTTTAAAATGTGTGGTTTTGGATGGAGCTTGATGATGAAACTACCTTGGCCGGCATTTTTTTAAAAAACGCCATAGAAAGATATACCTTGGCCGACCTTTTTTTAAAAAACGCCATAGAAAGCCAAAAATTAGCACGGGAGTGTCATTTTATAACTTCGTATTTTTTCACTTTCTCCCGCGCGTCTCCATTATTCTATTTGACTGCGCGCAAAACAGATCGGAAGCTTCTTTTGTCCCCCACCTTTCACTTTCTTTATTCTTGTCTCCTCTGATCTCTCCCTGCGGATCTGTTCACTATTGGTCACCATTTCGGTCGCCACTTCTGTCACAGTTCTCCAGTCCCACGTGTTGATTTCAACTCTTGTCGCCACGTGCAGCCTTTTTTCTCCTGTAAGTGCCTTTTTCCCTTAAAAAATTTGTGGATTTTTCTTCCTTTTCAGTTGAAATTTATCCTAAATCTCAATAGTTTGAAAAACATGTATAACTCATACATGAACAACGTAACTTAAATATGGAATTCTTTAATAAATAATACTTTTGGTGAAAAAAAAGGTAAAATATGATAGAAAAGAGAAATTAGGTGGACCGCGGGAGAAAGGAGAGAGTGGAAAGGCAAATTAAAATAGTTGCAAATTAAACCGTGTATATGTTATATGTTGTGTTTTGTTCTCTGTGGTTATTACAACGTTTGAATTAATTGGATGTAATTTAAATTTGGTTAAAGTTTATTTGTAGTAGTCCTTTCAATTAAGTTCATACTAAGTATATATACTTTTAATTCCAATTAAGTTTATTTGTAGGAAAATGGATCCCCCAAATGTGGATGAGGTTGCTGCTGATGATGATCAGGGTCAGGCCACCGCATAGGCCGCATTCGAGGTTGACGTAGCCCAGGGAAGGACAGTAATGAAAAAACATATCAAGCTCAAGAGTAAGGGCATGAGGTTAGACCTTGAATGGAATGAGAACGGAAACACAATCGGGCCCAATGCCAGCACATTTATTTTGTTCATTGGGATTGTGGTTAGAGAAAGAGTCCCGATTACATTTTTAGACTGGAGACAGGCCAAGAAACAGCACACGGATATCATCTAGGGTACAATTAAGGTAAATAGTATTATCTGTATCTCTTATTATTTACTTTCATGAGATTACAATCTAACAAGTAACGACTAATTTTTTTGTTACAGTCTTGTTTCAATATCGAAGAAGACAAAGACAAATACGTGCTGCAAAAATACGGTCGACTTCTCCGTAATTTTCGTTATGACCTTGTTAGATTATACTTGCACGATAACAATGGTAATATCAACCATACACCACTAGAATTATATGATAGAATCATAACACAAGAGCAGTGGAATAAGTTCGTGATCTCACATACTACACCTTAATTTATGGTAACAAAATATTTACTTTTATGAAGTACTTGTAATGTATTATTTGTAACTTACATTTATCCATATGATTGATTTGTATCTAAACAGGAAAGAAGTGAGCATAACCGGGATAACGCGTCTAACATGCCATACCGATACATGAAAGGAGCGGTATCATATGCAGTGCTGGAACAACAGTTAGTAAGAAAACTAATCATTATTTATTATTACGAATATCACTTCTATGACTAAGCTTTAACTACAACTAACTTTCACATGTAGATAAAAGAGTCCCACTCTAATGTCACACGTTTACCACGGCATGATTTGTTTGTGGCTGGCTGCACAAATAGCAAGGTCGACATTCTCATTGAGCAAGCCAGGGCAGTTGCGGATTATTGTGTCAGTAGCGGATTATATATATATAATAAAGATTTATCTCTACTTAAATAATTCTATAATACATTAACTAATAATGTTGTACTTCTTTTTTGTGACAGCGCACAATGAAGCAAGAACAGCCGGGCTTGGGGAACTATATTAGTCTTAATGACTTGCTCAGTAGAGCGCTTGAAGCTCCTGAGTATGGTGGTCGGCTTCGGGGTACTGGTTTTGGAGTCACCCAAACATCTTACTTTGGCTCCTAAAAGCAACCCAACATTTGTCAACTAAAGGAGGAGATTTCTGCCTACAAGCAGCAACTAGACCAGCAGATGAGTGGCTACAAGCAAGACGTAGAACAGAAGATTAGTCGCTACGAGTCACAAGTCGAACAATTTAATTATCATGTGCGCTTGCTGAAATAGAAAAATGCATTTTTGAAAACTCAAATTGATGCCTTAATGTAATCTAGGCCCGCACCAAGTCTAATGTGTGATAGCAGTAGTGATAGAGAGAGTTACCACTCTACACCTAAAGTCCCCATTCCTTTGGTAATTAATTTCTTCTCTAGTTAAACTGATTGTTGTGTTATAAATTACTTTACCTTTATATATTAATTAACTCTATTTTTAATAGGCAAATCAAAATGCAAGTTGCACATCGATGATTCTTTCAAGAACGCGGCTGCTATAGGCGTGGCCTATAATACCGGCCACGATACACTTCATAACTCACCGTTACCCCCGAATACACTCCGAGAAAGGGTTGACATATGCACATGTAATGATGCCCCCTTACCAATCCCTTCTCAGGATGAAGAGACAATGGTGAGAGATGTTATCAGTGGCTATGTTGCGTGGCCAGTAGGTCTGATAGAGCTAGTAAACAAGGTATTTAATTTACAATTCATTAACTTCTTCTAGTTACTTTCATCTAAAACTACAAGATTTATTTTCATGATTTTTGTAGGTTGTTGGTTCTAAAGGAAAACAGGTTAAAGGACGTGAGAAGAACTCAGACTATTTACCAACACAACAGAAGTCAAATAATAATGATTGTGGTTACTACGTCATGAAATATATGAAAGATGTAGTTACTCATTATCTAAATTATGTTCCCCTAAAAGTGAGTACTTCTACTTAATTATATGTATATAGTTTATATATTGTTCTTTGAATTAACTTGAGATTGACATTTTTTTAAATATATATGACGTTGCGTTCTTAGTTTAACTACTTCAAATTTTCTTTATGTTTCTCTTTTACTGTTGGTTTGTGTTTTGTTTCCTTCGTATATATTTTTATTACCGGAATGGATCTCTATTTTGGCTTCTAGCTGTTTCAATTACCTATAGATTAATCATTTTGATTACTAGAATAGATCTCTGCTTTGGTTTCTAATTAATTATTTTATAGTGATTTTAATTTATTCTGTGATATTTATGAAGTATTATGAAGATGAACGGTGTGACCATTTAACTGACTATCAAGTGGATAACATCATTGAGGAATGATGTGAATACGTGGTCAGCCAATTGCAAATACCACCTCCCTAAATACGTAGGCACATTTTGACTTAATTACAAATTTCTTATCCACTTGTTTTAGTTTCTCTGATCTGTAGCATATTATATGTTGTAATTGGATATATATTTAGCACTGATTTTATTAATGGATCGATGCATGGTATTTTAGTATTGATTTGATTTACTTTTTTATTTGTATTAGCATTGTATATTGATCTTTGAGTGGTCATTATATGAAATAAATTGGGATGGAAAAGGCAAAAAAAGGGGGAGGTAAAAAAAACACTTCTTACAGCGTTTCTTTAGAAAGTGTTGTGAGAGAGGTCAGACCTCTCACGGCGCTTCCAAAATGGAAGCGTCGTGAGAGGTGGCAAACCCTCTCACGACGCTTCCAAGAAAGAGCCGTGAGAGGCTTTCACGGTGCTTCCTCCTCACCTCCCCCGGCGCTTTGAAATGTCGTAAGAGGTCAATTTTTAAAAAAAAAATTAAAAAAAATAAATACAATGTTCCGGCATTTTTTAAATTCAACAAGCACCGTAGGTTCTTCTTGTGGCACTGGATGTTGTGCCGTTTGTAAAACGCCATAACATTTTTTTTAAAAAAACGCCGTCTATCATGTTTTTTGTAGTAGTGTAATATTTTAAAGGAATTTTTGGAGTTAAAAAAATAGTTAAGGGTAAAATTGCAATCAGTTTGCTAAGACATTGGGTATAACTGAAAAAATATTTTAAGGGGTTAAAAGCAAAAAAAATTATTTTAGGATACTGTATACTACTTAAAAAAATATTTTAAGATACTAGATACATCCATAAAAACACTTCAAAATACTAAACTTATTTTCTTAAAAAAAATTCAGCCCATCATTTTACAACCAAAACTACATCAAAACAGTGTAGTTTGAGAACAGGATAGGCAATGGACGAAACTGGTGGTAGAGGGAAGCGAGTTCCCTCAAAACTATACCGTTGAAAGGCTTTTTCTGTTTTTGGTTAATAAAAACCATGCTTTTTAATTTCACACTGCCTAAAGCGGAGCCTATTTAAAGCTATAATTTCTAACACCCCAACTTTTGGGATAAGATGATTGAGAATAAGCCTGACTGAAGTGGATTGCTAAGTCCCGGTTTAACAAGTGTCTCAGTAAGGAATAATTTTATTCCCAAAAATTAAAGGGAATTGAATGGAAAATTAGAGAGCATAGGAAGTGATACAACAAAGCAATTAGAGGTCACACATAGCACAATTATCTGGAAGCACAAATTATAACAAATGAGATTTGCAACCAATGAATTTCCCTGTGCGGCAGTCTTTTTGTGTGACATTTTTCAATAGAAAAATGATGTCCAAAAATCATGAAACTTTCCAGAATGAAAGTAGACTTATCAAGATTTAATTTTATGGGTCATATAAGCCATTTGGAGCTGTACACAAAGAGATATGTATTTTTGAATTTAACCCAGTGAAATTGGTGATTTTCAGTGGCAGCGTCCAAAAACAATAATTCTGGGAATATTGAACTTACAATTGGCTAAAATATATATTTTTCCTTAACACTATACTTAATATGGGTCACATAGCCTTTGGAACCACCCCAATTGGATATCTATACAATTAGATATGAATTTTCAAAGTTTGATGAAAATTCTGCTCAGTTTTTCAGCTAATGCGAAAATGGGAAAAAATGTAAGGGAAAAATGGTCATTTGACCAATAAAGCAAACAACCATTTATTTTTGCCTTTAATTGGGATGAATATTGGCTGAAGTAGGGAGCAAGAAAGGGAAATTAATTTGCTTGGTCAATATTTAATTCAAGAAGAAAATTCTTGACCAATCACAGGAAAGCATGTGTTAAAGCAAAATGGATTTTTGACAAAAGCCATTACCTTCTCTTCCTTCCATCTTCATTACGTCCAACTAAATCAAGAGAAAAGGAAGAAGAAAAAGTCAAATATGTCATGCTAATTGGCATATATTAATTCAAGAGGAGGAAATTGTTGTCCAAGTGAAATAGGCACATGCAAATTTGAGTATAAAATTATAAAATCTAAAAAGCAAGAAGATAGATGTAAGAAGCAATTAAACATTTCCTCTTCCCTTGTCATTTCAGTCAATAAAGGAAATTGGAAGAGAAATAAATATATGGCTATACTAAAGCAAGAGGAGAAAAAAAAAAGGAACCAATAACAAGTTAGCACATATGTAAAACAAAGTGAGATATATTACAAAAAGCTATTTCCTCCTCCTTCCAATCTTCATTTGGTCCAAACTGAACCAAGAAAAAGAGAGAGATAATTCAAAGATCCAAGAACATAAGAAGAAGGGTCTTAGAGTTCCAAGTGCAAGATCAAAGGTAAGAAGCTTGAAAACTTGATGTTTATGCTTTTTAATCTCACTACAACCTCATCCTTTTTGGTCTGGAATTTTATTAATTTGATGGTTCCATTGAGTTTAGAAGGTAAAATTGTGTAGGGTTCATGTAGACTACGAAGTGAGAAAAGCCCTAGAATGTGAAATGACCAAACTACCCTTAAAACCCTAAGTTAGGGGCTGCCAAAGGTAATTTTGTAATTTGGGCCTGATTTTGACTAATCTAAGGTCAAAAATGGATTCTGCATGCAAAATTTTGTGGGATTAGCCTGAGTCATGATTTTTGGAATAGTACAATTTGACCGGGTACAAAGGGGCGTAGAGTCCCCAGGGGTATTTTGGTAATTTTGTATTTTTTATTCAAGATAACCAACACAATGAGTTTAGAATGAGTTATGAATAAATAATAACTCATGTATCCTAAATTTATAATTTTAGGATATACCGATAGTCCGAGCCGGACACAGAGCTGGATCGATTGACAGGCAAGGAAAGGGCACATTCCAGGTAGTAACTTCTTCCTACATATACTATGTGATTACTAAATGTTGTATATGTCATTCACTGTAACATGAGCTAGTGTCTTTGACACACCAATTCGCCATGTTGTGGTCAGGGACCCAACAAGGGCGCCAAGTAGACCAATGTGCAGACATATAGTTTGGCCTTGGGCAAGTGTACACATAGTTTCGTTCATCTTACATGACATGGCATAGCATATCTATTTTCGTATTCTATATCTTTGAAAGCATGTTACTACTGAGATTCCCCCGAATCTCACCCTTGCCACAAACATTTAAAGTTTCCAGCAGCAGACAGCAGCTCAAAGAGCATAATCATAATTATTGGTGACGGAAGGTTCCGGGCCAATACGAGAGGAGGAGTTGGTTATCTGAAGACCTTTATATTTGTTAAGGTCTGTAATTACTCTGTATGCCCCTATGGGGAATTTTGTATATAATCAAGCAATACTGTTTCAATATATCAGTATATTTATACTATTTCTATGTGCCCACTGAGCTACGCAAATGCTACTCTGAGCAATAACAATAATAAGATGGGGTCTTACATAATTCACATAATTCATTGACTTCTTATTTTAGCAAAATAGATATTGATCTTAAATATAAGATAGAGTTGATTTTTTTAAAGAGATTAAGAAAGCTAAATAAGTTAGATAATTATATTATATATTGTATATCCTTAGATTATATATTTATAGGTTAGGAAAAATAGTTTAGAGAAAAAATAACAAATATAAATATTTTAAAGTAATTTAATTAGCTTTTTTAACATCTTAAAAAAATCAGTTTTATCTTATATTTAGGATTGGAGGGAGTAGTTTGTTTAAAGCACTAGTTCATAACACACACACACACACATATATATATATATGCACTTGAGAAAGCAATCAAGTATTAGCTCCAGAAGAATATAAAAGATTAATCATGAGACTTTGCATGAAATATATAAAAGATTTACAAGTAGCTTCTCTCTAGCCCCAGAAGAATCATATACCTCTCATTTATGTGTATGCATATTTAATCACATAAAATTTTAATTATGAAAAATCATATAAAAATATGGTTCAATCATTGATTGATATTTATGATTAAATTGCATGTTAGAATGGTAGCTACAACGCTTCTCTTATAACATGCATAAATAATCACACGGATTTTTGGATATTAAGTTTTCTAAAGGTGAGTAGATATTATTTTATTCACATTAATGATTTAGTTGATTAAATTATGATTCCCATTGACATTGTGCGCGCGCGCGCGTGCGAGCACACACACACACACACACACACACACACACACACACACACATATATATATATATCTATATATATATAGTATTTAAATTATATTGTATATATTTGATACTAGTGATTAGTATATATATTTCATTTAAGAAATAGCTACAACATCCTTATACACATGTTGTATGCATATTTAATCACATAAAATTTTACCACATCAAATTATGATCATAATTAGTATACACAATTGTATGATGTCTTTGTGATGAGTATGTAGAATCGAGGAGTACCTACAACATCATCACTAGGCATATACACTCCATTTTGTTCTAACATTATACAAAGATTTAAAGACATCGATTGTAATTAAATATATTTTTATAATTAATCTTGGCCCATAGGTAGATAATTATAATCATAGTTTTAATTATGATGGAATAGAACAGCATTATATTTTCTAAATAGCCCACAAGTATTAGGAGATATAATTGTATTCTAGTTTCACCAATTTGAGATAAATTCATAATGTGCTAATGTCTTTACCAATAGGTATACTTTAGTGATACGAATGTATAATTTTATGATTTACATTGGTAAGCATATGCCTATAGTTGCTTGCTTCTTATAGTTATTTTGTAAGCATGATTTAATTTTATTTTGAGGTTGCAGTTTGCATTAAAATGGCAACTGAGGTTTCTGTATTACTGAAGTGTCCTGGTAGAAATGCTGCGAATGACTTATGACGGCACATTTGAAAATGAAAAGGAAAAAGCAATCATTCCTGTGAATCTTTTCTTTGTTCTTTTGGCTCCCCACATTTCTTAGGTAAATTTTGCCTCTTCTGTCCTTCGGTCTTCTTGTCTCTTCAATATTTCTTCGCATATATTAGTCTTTAAATATTGCATCTTCTCTTGTTTTGCTTTTCTAAGATGTCCTCAAAAGAAAACTCAAAATCTCTTGTTAACGCAAAACATAGGAGCGTGTTCAATTGTCTTAGATACCTTTTCATTTATTACTCTGCTTTTGACTGATTTAAAATCAACTATCAATTATAAGAGCAAGCACTAATGGCCTAAGTTATAAGCGGGATCGCAACCTCCCATTTACAGGGGAGCATTGATATCACTTGGCTACAAGGTTATTGGTATTGCTGAATGTATTTGGATGATGTAGATATAAAGGTGTCATTACTTCACAGGTTCTTTTAGAGTGTTTGTGAATATTGTGAGGATGAAAACCCAACAAATAGGACTAGCAATATTGTACACTACAGACGTTGAGTATTTTACGTGCAATTTGAAAATGAAAGTCAACATTGTTGCAGCATCACCTCCCTCCTCATATACATCTCTATATGTGCCATAGTGTATTCCATATTATAACCGGCCAATACAAAGCATGGGTTTGTATAGATATTTGTTAATTTAAATCTAAGATATTATTTTATGTGCCAACACATTAATAGTTTCTCAATCTTTATTTGGCCTGAGCATGAACAGTAAATCCCCTGTAACTTTTGTTTATTGTGCATCTTTCTTTTGCTTCCTATTTCCTTTCTTCATCGAATCCCATCTTCTGCAGAGATTTCTATATCCCCTCATTCTATTTCTGCTCGTTATGTTTTTATATATAATGTTGCATCTGTCTTCATAGGTGGCATCATTAACCTGAAATTCTGCTCATTAACTCCTATCTTATTACTCAAATGTCAAATGCTTTCTTTGTAAGAGTCAAATAAAATTTGTCCATCAAAATTGCAATAACGTTTCCACAGAAAACGAATCTCAATGTTTGGAATCGGAATCTCTGAAGAGCGAAAGAAGATATTAAATGAGGGAAAAGAACTAATAAATTTATATATAGATTTCTTTGATACGTATGTAATGTAAGCCATTTCTCCCACACATTTCTTTTTAGTCGGTCTAGTTTAAGTAATTAATTATACATTATTTCCGTTATTTTAAGCATTGTTAGACTCAATTATGAGCAAAATGTTTTTTTTAAAATTCATAATAAGGATATTTTAATTTAAGCAATTATATTTAGGTTTAGCTTGAAGGACCTGAGTCCTTTTTTTTGGCCTAAAGGATATATTTCATTAAATGTAAGAACATGTGAACATGAGGTTCCAAAATAAAAATAAGACACAAAAAGCTTAAACCCAAATACAACTAACATAAAAAGGCCCACTTGGTTTGATAAGTGTGATGCAATGTAATATAATATAATATTAATTATAAAACTACTGTTTGATTTTTAAATAAGGTATAATAAATTAGTTTTTTAATAATTATTTTTAATTAAAATATCAAACAGCGTCTATTTTATCCTTATTATAATCTATATAAATAAAAAAAGTTAAAAGCCTTCGCTCCCCTCATCATAAAAGGCTTAAGCCCAAACACTACAAACCTAAGCCTAAGCATCACCACCCATGTAAACCCTAACTTTAAATCAAAGATGGAAAGCAACATGTGTTATTTCTCTCCACTATAATTTTTTAATTACAATTTAGTAACGTGTTCAAGTTGTTGGCACGTTGGTATTATTTTTGTAGCTATTTTATTTGACGCATATAAGTTGTGATAATTAATTAATTATTTATTTGGGAAGGAAAGAAAACAGTAGAGCTATTATTTTGTACCACCAAGGTTTTTGTCAATAAATATATACTACCTCTTGTTCTAAATATAAGATCTAGTTTAGAAGTGAATTTTAGTTCTAAATATAAAACATTTTTTCATTTCATCTCTTATAATTAAGAAATTTATTTAAATTTTCTTACTTCCCTAAATTAGATAAAGAGGCCTATCTAAAGTGTATTTCTAATGTGTAGAAGTACCCATAAACATTTTCAATGGGGATATATGTACAAAAATACCCACAACTTAAAAAGAAAACCTATTTTTCCAGCCATTCAATTACATCAAAAGATATGTTTATTCATGTGGAAAATTTAATTTAGGACCAAAAAAGACATTCTTTCCCCTGTTTATAAACATGACCAAAATTCATTATCTTTTTATTTTATAGATAGGAGTATAGGAGCATATAAATAATTAAGTTAAGTTTTATGTTTTAAATATGAATTATTTCCGTCGAGTATGAGGGAGACCACATTATGCCAGCTGGAATACATGAAAACTCGTCCAATTGAGGAAGACCAAGATAATTTAAAAAGTTAACACACTTGAATTTTCTACTTCAATTTTTCTGTGTTTTGTTAAGAAATTAAATTTTATGTGTAGATTATAAATCCATGAGAAAATAATTATGGAGGAACATATTATTTATTGTCCAGAAAAAGCAATAACTAAGGTACACACAACTACAAAGATCATTAGCTTTGCTATTTTCATTGAAGTGTACACATATATCTCATCTTCTACTTGTCAAAAATAAGCATATATATTTCAGGTTTGGTTACTATCCTCTACTCTTACTGTTTTCTTCCCATCCTCTTTTCCTCCACTACTCATCTCAGCCTTTAGATTGAAATTTGAACAGTTCAGATCTAATGTTTCATAAAAATATTATTAAAATATTAAAATATTATAAAATAAATAGATAAATTCAAAAATTGCTAAATTTTAGTTAAGATGATTTAAAACTACAATAAAAAATAATTAAAAAATATTTTCATAAAATATTAAATCTAGATAGTTCAAATTTCAATCTAAAGATTAAGATGTGTAGTGAAAAGAAAGAGTAGGGGATAAGGATGATAAGAGAAGAGGACGGTAGTCAATCCTCGTCTTTACTGCACTTGTCGTTGAAGTTTTAGGTGACTACTAAAACAAGTTGTCATTGCTGAGCTTATAATTGTCATTTGTAATAATCAAAGTTGTTAAACGTTGTACTGATGAGATTATAGTTGCCATTATTTAACTGTAATACATCAAACCTCTGATCAGACCATACAAAAACAATGGGGAAAAGAAAAATTTGCCTTTAGTCTCATAATTTACATTCATATTGAGATCAAAGCATAGGGTATATAACAATTGTCATATTTTGTTGACCGGATGTCATATCATGCGTATCATCCGATTTTTACGGTTTTCAACTAAATATTTAATAAGACATTATGTATTACAAAGTACGAGTAATGCTTATTCCTTTGGAGAAAGTTATTAATGTCACACACAAAGCAATTTTCCTCTTTTTTATTTGTTAATAAATAATTTTAAGCATTTTTAAAAGATATTTTTATGCAGTTACCTTTTAAAGTGATTAGATTTTTTCCCCAAAAAAATGGTCTAGTAAAATATAAATCTCATTGCTGTTTGTTAATAAATAAATCCCATTGTTGTTTTTTCTGTGGCTAATGAATTTATCCATAAAAATTACAATAACGTTTCTGTAGCAAGCGAACCTCAAGGTGTGGAATTGAAATCTCTGAAGAGGGAAGGAAGAAATTAAACTAGGGAAAAGAAATAATAAAGTTATATTCAAGTTCCCTTGATACGTATGTATTTAGATTTCTTTTTAGTCGGTCTAGTTTAAGTATTTAGTTATACATTATTTCCGTTATATTCAAGCATTGTTAGTCTCAGCTGTGAGCAACAAGTTTTTGAATTTTTTGATATAGGCTTTTTAAATTTATAATAAGGTTATTTTAAGAAAAACATAACAAATTTACTATAATTATTAACTAACTTATCTACCTTCCTTAGTCTATTTCATCAAATTAGTTAAACAGGTCCTACATAAAAAATTGGTAGAGTATAAGATTATTTAGGTTTAGCTTGAAGGACTTGAGTCCTTTTTTTTTTTGGGTATTTCATTAAATATAAGCACATGTCAACATAAGTTTCCAAAATAAAAACAACACACAAAAAGGCTAAACCCAAATACCACAAACATAAAGTTTCAAAATAAAACAAGACACATAAAAACCCAAAACCCAGACACTACAACCTTAAGCTCAAACATCACCAACAACACAATCCCTAACCCTAATTCAAAGAAAGAAAGCCACATGTTATATTTCTCTCTACTATAATTTTTTTTATTATAATTTAGCAGTGTGTTTAGGTTGTTGGCACGAAGGTCTCATTTTTGCAGCTATTTTATTTTACGGATATAAGTTGAAAGTAATTAATTCATTATTTATTTGGGAAAGGGAGAAACAGCAGAGTTAAAATGGACCAAGTCACATTATTTTTAATCCACCTGGAATTTTACATGGCATTTGCAAATAAAAATAATAATAATAAAACAGAATAACTCTACTGGGTCCCACCATTTCCTTTCACGTGAAATTACTCCCTCTCCCTGCAATTGATTCTCGTCGGGGGGCAAAAAAAAAAAAAAAAATCCCTCCTCTTCGTCTCTACTGCTCTACGCCCCTTTCTCTTACTTCATATTATCTCTCTTCCTTTTCATTCATCAAGGCGAAGGTCTTGAATACATAGTCCTTTGACTTGAAGCTCTGCATCTCAATCTCAAGGTGTTTTGGCATATTGAAGTCCTTCACTGTATAGAAAAAATCCATCTATTTTGCAGATCTCGCGATGGTTCTTCTTGGAAATGATCATGGTTGTGGTGACGGTGGCAGTAGCAGCAATATAGTGCCATATAACTATGTAAGATTCCGGGTGGACTAAAAATGATGTGACTAGGTCCATTTGAATTGGACAGACCACAAATAATGTGGTGTACTAGGTTCGTCCAAGAATTTCTCTTTCCCCTCGTTATATACCTTATATAGATGTTACATCTGTCTTCAACGGTGGCATCATTAACATGTAATTATGCTCATTAACTTCTATCTTATCCCTCAAATGTCAAATGCTTTCTTCGTCAGAATCAAATGAAATTTGTCCATAAAAATTGCAATAACGTTTCCATAGAAAATGAATCTCAAGGTTTGAAATCGGAATATCTGAAGAGCGAAAGAAGAAATTAAACGAAGTAAAAGCAATAATAAATTTATATATAGATTCCTTTGATATGTATGTAATGTAAGCCATTTCTCCCACACATTTCTTTTTAGTCGGTCTTATTTATACATTATTTTCATTAATTTAAGCATTGTTAGACTCAATTATGAGCAAAAGGTTTTGATTTTTAAATTTATAATAAGGATTTTATAATTTAAGCTTATTTAGGTTTAGCTCGAAGGACCTGAGTCCTCTTTTTTTCCCCCCTTTACTGAAAGGATATATTTCATTAAATATTACCATATGTCAACATAAGGTTTCAAAATAAAAATAAGACACAAAAAGCTTAAACCCAAATACAACAAACATAAAGTTGTAAAAAAAACAAGACACATAAAAGGCCTATATATGCAGATGGGTTGAGGAATAAAGCCTGTGGCAATATGGATCGTAGTGGTATTGGATTATTTGCGTATTGGTAAAAAGTATAGGATGAAGTTTGTTTTTGTTTGTGTTTTTGAGATGTGAGTTAGGTTATATTGTTTAGGATTGGAGTGATTTTAATTTGGGCCAAACACAAGTCCATTTTATTAATATCAAAAAAGGTAATTAAAATCACTCCAATCCTAAACAATATAACCTAACTCACATCTCACTAAAACACAAACAAAAATAAACTGCATCCTATACTTTTTACCAATACGCAAATAATCCAATACCACTACGATCCATATTGCCACAGGCTTTATTCCTCAACCCATCAGCATATATAGGCCTTTTATTTGTTTTGTTTTTTTTACAACTTTATGTTTGTTGTATTTGGTTTTAAGCTTTTTGTGTATTATTTTTATTTTGAAACCTTATGTTGACATATGGTAATATTTAATGAAATATATCCTTTCAGGGAAAAAAAAGAGGACTCAGGCCCTTCAAGCTAAACCTGAATAAGCTTAAATTAAAATATCCTTATTATAAATATTTTTTTTTTAAAAAAAACCTTTTGCTCATAATTGAGTCAAACAATGCTTAAATTAATGGAAATAATGTATAATTAAATACTTAAATAAGACCGACTAAAAAGAAATGTGTGGGAGAAATGGCTAAATAAAGGGAAAAACCAAGGAATTAATATGAATACACACACAGAACAACAACTACTACTAGAGTATCCACACCCCCCCCCCACAACAACAACAACTACTACTAAATAAGGGGAGATTTTTTTAAAATAAATTTTAAGAGAAAAATTTCAGTTGGTTATTAGCCTTCTGACAACTAAATATATTATTTAGAATTCTTTTTTGGTATTTAGAAACTATACAGGAAGCTATGATAAAAATGAAGAGAAATGGAGTTATAATAAAATTTATGAAATATTAAGTATTTCGCTTGTTAAAAATTTGAAGGAAGGAAAAAAAATCATAAATAAGTATTTATTTTGAAAATACTGTAATCTATATCTTAATATTATTTTATTTTTCCAGTTCTGATTTGAAAATATGTTAGAACTACCCCATTATCCCTCTTTGTTGTTTAACTGCCCCCCACTATCCCTCTTTCCCTGTACTCTTATCTTGAAAATATTTAATTTAATTTTACATGCGTGTTTTGAGATTGTCATTCGGACCCGCAAGATGCAAGCGTTAAGATTAAAGGATAAGGTGCTAGTGACTTAGTAGGGTATATATAAATGGACAATGGTTGATTTAGCAATGCCATTATAATTTTTGAATTGAACAATGTGTTCTTTATTAAGTGTGTTAACTTTTCGAATTAATACGATGTTTTCCTCAATTATTGGACAAGTTTTCATGTACTCCAGCCGGCATTACATACATTATCATTTCCAATTGCCAAATTAATTGTAAATCCCTAATATTTGACAGAAATAATTCTCATATAAAACATTAACTTGGCGCACTTTAGGTACAACTTTATAAGTACTTTTCCACATTTATGATTTTTTAGTTGAAGGTATTTTTGTATTTTCATAAAAATAGCGTGTACCCTACACAAAAAAAGCAACATACATTAGCCAATTTTAGTGGACATTTCATTTTTGCTCCGATTTTTAATGTTTATAGATACTTTTTTATCAAAAAAAAATGTTTGAATATTTTTATAGATTGAGTATAAGTTCATAGGCATCTTTGCAGGATTTGTCTTCTCTCCTTTTTATTTCTTGTCCGTTCCCATCCTTTGCTTCCAAAACTACATAGTTTTGGGGTAAATAAAGTCAAAGGAGCACTTTTTTTTAAGGAAAAAAAATCAAATGGTACTTTGAAATATTTGTTTAGTAACATTTAGATATTCAACGTCCTAAATTAATTTTTAACACACTCAATACTCTAAAATATTTTTATTGACACCCAGTATCTATTGGATTGGAAAGTACTTTAAAGTGCTGGGTGTCTGAAACTGGGTCCCACTAAAACAATATTTTAAGGTATTGAGTGTATTAGAAATTAGTTTAGGATCTATTGAAAAATATTTCAGGGTGATTGATTTTTTTTTGAAGTGCTCCACTTCCGTGATTTACCCTTAAAACTATATAATTTTGAGAGAAATGATGGGAGCAAATGAGAAATGAAAATGAGAGAAGCCAAGTTTACATGCTAACAAGAGAAATTGAGTTTTCTTTGGAAGACATTCTAGAAAAGAAAATTAAAACAAGAGAAAATACAAGATTTAAGGACTGATATGAGAAGAAAAATCAAAGATTGCACAAATGCGCATAATAACCTGTTCGGATTTCACTAAGTCAAAGATTTTTTTTAGGCACGGTTTTCACTAAAAAAAATATAATGGGACATTTTGTTTGGATATGTTTGTTGGGACATCTGGATGGCTCATTGTAAGAAGCTATTTGGAGAAGAGTTATATAACGACATAGATTTAGTATCAAAGTGTCAATTCTACTCTAATCAAAATACTGTAGGATCGGTCAGCCAAGAATGCCTAAATGGTTTCTTCTCACTCGAAGTAGATGCTTCAGTACTTGAGTGTGGGAGAAGTGGTTGTGGAGGTGCTATTCGTGGAGAGGATGGAAGTTGGACATGTGGTTTTATGCAGAAACTCACATCTATTCCCCCAGCAATAGCGGAAGTCATTACAATCATCCAAGGACTACATATACGTTGGAATCATGGATACATGAAGGTGGTTGTACTATCTAATTGTATTGAAACTGTTAATGTAGTAACTAGGGGATGTGATCACACATACCCCTTTAGGGACATTATTGATGATGCTAGACTGTGGTTAATAAAAAACTGGCAAGTTTTGATAAGTCACATTCCTAAGAAGGAAAATAGTTTAAAGAACCATTTGGCTATGCTAGCTCATAACATAGTGGAAAACTTTTCTCTCCTTGATCAACCACCACCTACTTATTAGGAAGCGGTTTTTTATGAAGGATAGCTTTTAGTGATAGGACAGCTTGCATATACTCTTTTTGAGTTTTATTATTAATGAATTCCAGTTTTCATTAAAAAAATCAAAGAGACAAGCAGATCAAGATGGCAGAGCCAAAATTTACCTGAGAAAAGTGACGAGCCAAAAGTAAAAAAAAAGCTTCACGGGAATGTGTAACATCCTAAAATTTATTAAAAGGTTAAATTCCCAAAAATAAAATTACATGGTGCTAGAGATTAATCTTGGCAATTGAAAGCCAAATTATGAAACCTATGAAATATATAGGATCTTAAATTAGACAAAGTAAAACATTACGGCATTGTGTGTGTAATTAATAGGATAAAAATATACCTATATATATAATATTAAAACACACACACCCTTTTTCCCTTGCTTCACATGAGACACACGCACACACAATCAATTAATTAAATAAACACACTTCCTCTCCATGTTTCTTTCATTTCACACGTACACACACACACACTTATTAATTAATTAATCACCCATGTGTCACACATACACACTTTGATTTTTTTAAAACACCCTTTCACCTCTTCATTACTTCACTTTTGGTAGCCAAGAAAAAGAAAAGAGAGAGTGAGTGAAAGAGAGAGAGAGAGAGAGAGGGAAACATAAAAGAGAAAGAGAGACATAAGAATGATAAGTGCAATTTGGAGGAAGGAAGAAGAGACTACAAATTCCACATACAATTCTATAACTTGATATAGGTGAGTTTCCTTCCTATATTCTTAACTCTTTCTAGTTGATTTGAGGCTATTTTTGGGTAATTTGGGGAGCATAAGAACCTAGTATAATGAATTGTTGTCTTGTGAGGTTTTATTTTGACCAAAATAGTGCATAAGGAAGGAATGATAATTTGATAAATTTGAGGTTTTCAATGAATTCTATACAAAAAATTATATGGGAATACATGAGATTATGATTTTTGGATGATTATATATAAGTCTAGAATTTTTAGAAAATAAGAGGAGTTGATGTTCGGTTAGTTTCTCTGAAATCATATTGGTTGTAAAATAAATTTCGGTAACCAAAACTGGTCCGAAAATTATGAAAGTTTTCAGAATGAAAGTAGACACCTTAATATTTAATTTGATATATAATATGTATCATTTGGGTTTATAAATAGTGAGATATGAATTTTTAAAGTTAGATGATGAATCTGGAACGTTTTGTGGTACATACGAGGTTTGATGAAATTATAGAAATGTTGTGGCTATAATTTATAAATGGTAATATTTTTCCCTGAAAATATACTTAAATAGGATCATATATGATTTTGAACCATCCCATTTGGAGTTCTAGATATTTAGTTATGAATTTTAGAAATTAAGCTATTGCAATTGGAAAGATTTTCTGGCAGTGCCAGAAAACTATACAAATGGGACTTATTCATAGATAAGTGGTAGTTAAACGTATTTTTCTATTACAATAGACTTCATAAGTGACACATATAATTTGGAACCACCTTAATTGGATATTTCTAGGCCAAGATATGAATTTTCAAAGATTATTGAAAATTCTGACAGAATTGAGTAATAGTGCAAAAATAAAAATAAGGGTATTTTTGAAATAATTGGGACTCTAAGGGTTAAATTAAATACTAGAGTTGGTATGAGTCCATTAAATACCTATTGGATTTAAGGTATTAGCTATAATGATAACCTACCAAAGTGTCTTAAATTATTTTGGAATAAGTAATAATTCGCCCGTCCGTAAATTATAAATTATAGGATTTGACATTTGCCCGGGACGCCTAAGAGACTGAGAACAAGAACCAAATTTGGAAAGACTGTCAGATAGTACCTTATCTCTTATATCATATGTGATGCCATCTATGTGTACCATATCATCTGTATATATGTGCGGGATAGAGAGTCCAAAGGTGGTAAGACCCGTAAGTACAAGTTACACCGGGAGTTACCCGGGGGCGTCTTGAGCCAGGTAGGCTTGAGGCAGAAAGCCCGTGACTGTACCTTGTATAGGGCAGAGGCCCTGGACAGCCAGATTGTGAATCTCAAGCGCTGTGAGTCTGTGATAAGGGACCAGTTAGGCCCTTTTATGTGCTGCCTTTCTGTAAGTTGGGTTGTTTGATGATTTGTTTTACATGCTTAGTATTTGCATATTATATGAGTGATCTGTGTACTACTGAGATTCTTTTGAATCTCACCCCTTTTTCAACAAATGATATACAGCAAAGGCGTCCAGCTCTAAGGGCAAGAAGGTAATATAGACGGACGAAGAAGAGGCAAATAAATTATGGACTGTTTGGTTATCATTTTATTTTGGATGACTGTAAAATATTTATTAATAGTAGAAGTAGTGGTAGTAGTACTCGTAACCGTGAAGTAGATTGTATAAGTTGTAATTCGTACACTAGACATTTGGTAACGTATTGGTATCCAGAAACCCATAAGTTAACCAACACTACGTGAGCTATGGATAGAAAATGCTCTGTATTTTAAATAAATGATTTTGAAACTGATGAAGATAATGAATTTACAAACTAAAATTTAGACCATATATATTTATTTTAAAGTTTTTTTGAAAATTTTATACAAATATAAGATTAAACTTTGTCTTAAATTGGGACTTTAAATTGTTTTGGTTTCAGGTTTGAAATCATTATATATATAAACTAATCTAAAGGCTTTAGAAATTAAGGTGTTACAGAATGCATGCATTTGCCTTTTCATTTTCAAATGTCCCCTCATAAGACATTCACATCATTTCTACCATGACACAATGATAATGCAGAAAGTAGCTCAGTTACCATTTTAATGCAAACTACAACCTCAGTACATAAGTGTGCATAATAAAGCATTCAAGTCACTATACTTTTGGTTTTGTAAACTAAATGCTTTCCATCAAAACTACAATGTTGAAAGGCTTTACCTATTTTGGTCAAGTCACCTTTCAGCCCTGTGCTTCTGTGACACCTATTTCCTCCAAAATGAGTATAAATGAGTAGTAAAATTAGTTGTGAAACCAGGATTTGACCTCGGATTACCCAACGTTCCAAAACATTCATAAATTATCGCTCTCAACTCAGGATTTGAACCAAGGCTAAGAGGGTTTTCAAAGGCTATAATACTTTAAATACACTTTCACAAGATTCACTATGTCACTAATAACTCAATAGCTCTTAATTTCATTATAATTAGAGTATGCGAGTGTTTACTTTAAATAAATTAAGAGCTATTCTCCTTTAGTTAAAATAGAGTGGTTCTCTACTAAAATTTATTCATACATTTATATGAAATGTAAAGCCATGCAAGACTTATCAAATGTAAATCAATTACATTAATACAAATAGTAGTGTCTCGCACTACGATCTTCACCTTACCTCTACAATCCTCCTCCGTGCATATCTTCCTTCACTCTTCACCTGTCTAAATAGTTGGTTGGGAGGAGTGAGGTTCGAGAGAATCTTAGTAGTAAACATGACCACTATGCATGTAAGATATATATATGATGCATGACATGCTCGCCATTCATAAAATCATGCCAATATCATGACATGTTCATGCATGCTTATATTACAACATACTCATGGCCATCGTACAACATAACAAAGCATCAATCAATCAAGCAGTCACATACATAATGCAAACATATATATATCACATACATTCAGACAAGGTAAGTTTACTACCTCTCGGACTTCACGTCCGTCCTCAAACCATCGTCCTTTCTCTGGCTCGAGCACCATCCGTCGAGTCCTAAGTTCCAAGTATACAATAAATTAGTCACTACTCATCTATGTATCATTATAGACTCAATTTAGTGGATAACTTAGCCTAATTATGCTAAATTACCAAAATGCTCTCGGAAGCCCGGCCTAACTGTACTTTCTCAGAATTTATGACCTTGGCCAATCCTACACAATTTCATGTGTAAAATCCATTTATAACCTCTAATTAATCAAATTCAGGCCCGAATGACAAAAACACCCCTTTGACATCCCTTAATTAGAGCTTTAAGGGTAATTTGGTAATTTCACACCTTAGCCCTTTTATCACTTCATCATCAACATGAACCCTACACAATTCGCCAACTCAATGGAATCATCCAATTGATGAAATTCCAACCCATGGCTCATGCCACACATAAGACAGCCAATTTAGAGTTTATAGAAGAGTTGTGTCGGTTTCTTTCTTTCTCTTGGCTAAACATTTCCTTTTTACTTCTAATAACATGATTAGCTATTTAGACATCAATTAGACATCGTTTAGGCCTTAAAACACCATTTGAATGAAGAGTGAACAGTACCCAACTCCTATGCTACTCATCCAAACGACAAACCAATAGGTTCAAAAGGAAGCATATGCTTACCTCTACACGTTTTTGAATCCAGTTTGGAATTCTAGCAGCACTCCGGCTGGTGAGACGACATCAACCATATCTAAACAAGAATAAAAAACCATAGAAATAAAGCTCAGGATGAGTAGAAGAATTTTTGTAAAGGGCACTTTGAGAGAAGACGCCGTTTCGGTAGAGTTTCGACGATTGCAAGTTTTCTCTCTCTTCTCTCTCCCCTCCATTCTCTCCATTCGTTCTCATTCTTTCTAATTTCTCATTCTCCAGCCCTCTCTCACGCTCTCTCTCTCTCTCTCTCTCTTGATTGGTTTCCACCAATTTAAATGAGAAGAGGGTGATGAATAATGACTTAATGAAGTCATCTAAGTGGCCATACACTATTAGTCTACTTCTTTAGTTTTCTTGCATGGCAATTCATCTCTTTTCATGCTTCTTCATCCATTGAAAATAATGAAATCAAAAGAGAGAAATATTACTCTCCAACTATCTCATTATACCACCTTACAAGTGATTGACCAAAGCCTTATGCTTTTAGCTCTTCGACTTTCCTTGATAATATTCACCAACATAGGCTTATTAATTATCAAGTAGTCATTTTCCCTCATTTCAATTCCCATTCCACTCAATTTATTAGGAATATTAGGGAAAACCCATCACTTCTTTTCTTATAGAAAGATTACCATTTTGCCCTTACATTACTTTTCCCTGAGCTCTTTAACTCACCATAATATTTCCTTTTAATATATCCAAGGATATAAAGGAATTTTGGGAAATAATATTATGCCTCGCTAGGACATTCGTGAAACCAGGGTCTAGTAGTTCCCTTAATTCAAGCTTAACCCCAAGTCTCTTGTACCAAAATTTGGGATATTACAGCTTCAGCCTCACTTCTGCCTCTCAATGCTTTATTATCCTTACTTTCCAATCAATGTCTTAAAAGCTAGACTGGACGTTGAGCAAAAAAGGTCAGCAGGTTATGGTTCAAACGGTTGGAACGGTCGAGCCGATCGGTCAGACTAGTGACGTAATAATTAAATTTAAGAATATATATATATATATATATATATATATATATATATATATATATATATATATTACAGTTAGTCTTTAGTCTAATTCCATAGAAGTTAACAAGGTCACAAAATGCCATTTTACAGAAGAACATTAAGTCAATCATCAACCACTACTACAACAAAGAAATTTAGTGGCTGTTAACAATGTGAAATTCCTGTCAAAGTGGCACATTTACCTTTAGTTTTGCATACATTTTGGGTAAATATATAGATAATTGATGATAAATGTGCAAAAGTAATATGCCCAGGGGTATTGATGATAAAAAGGTGTAAATACTCTGTTTAAGCCCCAAAATTGTATTGAAATTACATCAACACTGTTTTTATAGATTTCTTTGTGTTGATAGGTTAACATTTGAGCCACAAAGGAGTCATTGAAGGCACAAATAGATGATCAAGAAGTGGGAAAAGGGCTAAAGAAGTCAAAGCACCATGGAAAAACAAGAAAATGATGAAGAAGGCCAAAAAGCTTCATATAGAAGCTTGGCCGCAGCCAAGGATTTTCTTTGGCCGCGGCCAACATCATCAGGGATGTTTGGCCATGGCCAAAGTGGTTCCAAAATCTTTTTGGCCATAGCTAAAGATGTTTCAGAGATTTTTTGGCCACGGCCAACCACCTTTGGCCGCAGCCAACGCCCGTAAACAACAGAAACGCGTTTTGATGACAACATAGATTCTAGGGCCTATAAATACCAAATTAATGCATCAGAGCCTTATTCTAGACCTGGGAAGCACCGTGGAGACAATGCTCTGTTAGGGTTTGGAGTTTGAAGGTGGAGATTGGGCTAGATATTGAAGATTTGAAGAGATTTGAGCTTCTCCTCTTGGTTTTTCTTCTCCTTATGCTGTCTTTCCCTCTTGTTCTGTTTTGTATCCGATGTATGCCCTATTTCTTTTGGGTTTTATTAACATATATAGCTAGAGATTTATTGTTTGGATTGTTTTGAACCCTTGTATGGATTAAGTACTCATTTCCTCTTTATATTTATGATAAATGGTTGGATTGTGTTGATTTCACTCTACTTAATGCTCCTTGTTGATTGGCCACCAATGGGGCTATTGGGTTTGTCAAACCCTTTAATAGTTCGATATTCACAGAGTATTAAACGCACAGTTCATAGGCGTACAGAAATAGCAAAAATATACTGATCACAAGCGCTTGTTTACATTATAGGAAATCCCATAGGATTCAAAAAATATATACAGAGTCCAAATGAAATAAAATTTGAAACTAAAGATAACCAGTTGCAGTCTCACTTGAACCGGACCTCAGTCACCGGTAATTACAAATTTGCCCTTAGAGCCGCTACTTTCTGCTGGAATATTTTTATATGTTGAAAAAGGGTGAGATTCGAATGAATCTCAGTAAACAATCTGACATATAGAATATGAAAATAAATATGCAATGCCATGTCATGTAAGATGATCAAAAATATATGTGCACTTGCCTAAGGCCAAACGACATGTTTGCATTATGGTCTACTCGGTGCCCATGTTGGGTCCCTGACCACAACTTGGCAAATTGGTGTGTCTAAAACACTAGCTCATATTACAGAAAATGACATATTCAATATATAGATACTCACACAATACATGCAAGAAAGAGTTACTACCTGGGTCCTTTCTCAGTCCGGCTGTTTATCCAAAACTTTTTCTTCTGCTCGGGCTATTATCAATTCCTATAAATTAAAATTAACAAGTAATTTGTTATTACTTGTATTACTACTTCCTTTAATCATATTATGCTGGTTATCTCAATTTCAATGGTTTCTACACAATACAATTTTGTATAGTGCAATTTCACTATTTTTCAGCAAATTGGCAGATTTTTCAGTCAACTTTGAAAAATCATAACTAATTCTAGAAAAATTGAAATTGACTGGGTCCAAATCCTAAATGAAGCTCTTGAAATATATTTTCATATACAAATATCAAAATCTGCTCAAATCAACCATATTTCTCCCATAATTTCCCGAAATACCCCTATTCTAGATTACTTTCTAGAAACAGAGCACAACTTTGAAAATTCATATCTCCTAATGTACTTGTCCAAAAATTATTTTCTATACATAAAATTAAAGATCTGGATGTCTATTTTAAATATGGAAAATTTCACAATTTTTGGTGAAGTTTTGTGTTTCCAAAATGTTGACACATCCAATCTGTTTTCCAGAAATAAAGTTTGAGAGCAACCAAATTCAAAAATTCATATCTCTTAGTATACTAATCCAATTAACACAAAATATATATCAAATTAAAGATTATAATATATACTTTAATTCTAGAAGTTTTCATGGCCATTGGGAAAGATTACATAATTCCAAAATACCACGAAACCAACTACTAGAATTTGAACTTCTAGGATTGCACCTGTTTCCAAAACCCAGCTTTCGAAAATCATAACTCCTGTTAGATTTCATGTTTTGATGATAACAAATCATGTTTTGGAAGCTCATGGATTAATTATCAGCAAAGGAAGTAATTCTGGTGATCTGTGCAAGATCACTCGAGTGATTTTGTTAATCACTCGAGTGATATTCAAGATCACTCGAGTGATCGCTGAAATCACTCGAGTGATTGGAAAAAATGACAGATCACTCGAGTGATCTGCATAATCACTTCCAGTGATCGAGAAATCACTGCAAGAAAACTTCACTGTTTTGAAAATCACTTCCAGTGATTCTGAATCACTCGAGTGATGCGCCAAATCACTTCCAGTGATTCTGAATCACTCGAGTGATGCGGCAAATCACTTCCATTGATTGAGAATTCACTTTAAGAAAAATTCACTGTTTTGCAAATCACTTCCAGTGAAGCTCAGATCACTCGAGTGATCCGCCAAAGTTTTCAAATCACTTCCAGTGATCCTCAATCACTCGAGTGATGTTGCATTTTCGCTGAATCACTTCCAGTGAATTGGAAATCACTGCAAGAATATTTCACTGTTTGCCAAATCACTTCCAGTGATCTTGAATCACTCGAGTGAAGTTTGAAAAGTTGCAAATCACTTCCAGTGGATTCAAAATCACTGCAAGAATATTTCATTGTTTACCAAATCACTTCCAATGATCTTGAATCACTCGAGTGATACTTGAAAAGTTGCAAATCACTTCCAGTGAATTGGAAATCACTCCAAGAAGAAATCACTATTTACAAAATCACTTCCAGTGATTCCAAATTCACTCGAGTAAAGTGTGGAAATTTCAATATCACTTCCAGTGAACCAGCAACCACTGTCAGAAGTTTTCAACGTTTTCAAAATCACTTCCAATGACATTATATTCACTTCCAGTGATGTTGCATTTTCTCATATAATGATTTATTGTTCAAGTATACACTTTCCTACATATACTATGATTCATTTGCTTTTATTTTCATAAACAACAACTGATTTTGCTATTGAAATTCTATTATTACTGATTTCTCCAAATAGCTATCAAAATCATAAGGTATATCATTTTACTACTCAGTTGCGAAAACAAGATCACTCTCCATGGTCTTATTAGTGTCTCTTTTATAAACACTTCCAGTGATCCATATTAATCTGTTGAGATACAAATATTTCTTAACAGTTATATTCATAAGTGTGTTACAGCTGTACTCCACTATCACGCACTTGACATGCAACTGAACACTCCACTGAAATGACAACTATTCATGGTAGCAGAAGAACTTCAGAAGTAATGGAAGACAAATGCTGCTATATTTGACAGAAGCATTTTTGAATCAACAGACATATTAACAACGGTATTCAAAGGTCCCATTATATATGTCCAACCATTTGAAAAATACAACAACGATGAAAAACGCCTGAATTCTCTACAAGCAATATCTTCACAAAAAGCTTCATTTCTTCATCTGTGCTTTAGTTCTTATCTACATACTCTGAAAGAGAGATTTGTCAATCATACTTAATCATTTTCAATATTGTTAACTTAAGGTTGAGGAACCTTAAGTAGCGATTTGAGATTACCTTGTGTAAGGGGGAGCGAGTGTCTGGAGGAACTTGCTATTTGTACTGAGGTGCCAAGAACCCACTGAATCTTGGAAGATATAGTGAAAGGCTCAGAAGGATTTCTGAGGACTGGACGTAGGTCAAGTGATTGAGACCGAACCAGTATAAATCTCTGTGTGAATCTTGGTGATATCTCTTCCTTCATTAACTGTGCTTTAAGTTTTATACATTGAGTTTAAATTTCCCATTTATTTTGTAATCACCCAATTCACCCCCCCTCTTGGGAAAAGCTTGTTCTAACATTTGGTATCAGAGCGCAGGTCTTCTAGTTCAGGTTTAACAACCTTAGAAGGATCCAATGGCAAGCATGGGTGAAGCAATTCTTCCTGACAGAGCTTCTATCACTAGACCACCAGGTTTTAGTGGTGAACATTTTTCCTTCTGGAAAGCTAAGTTCCGTGTATTCGTAGTGGCTACAGAATATAGACTATGGGATGTGATTAAAACTGGAAACTATGTGCCTACAAAGACTGAAGAATCTCAAAAAGTTCCTAAATCACCAGCAGAATTTGATGACAATGACAAAAGGCTAGTGACTCTCAACAGCAAAGCAATTTTAATGATTCAGAGTGCACTAAGTCAAAAAGAATACTTCAGAATCTGTACTCTTCAGATTGCTAAAGAAATGTGGCAAGCGCTTGAAGTAGCTCATGAAGGAACATCTGGAATAAAAGAAAATCGAGTCAATACTCTAACTACAGAGTTTGATCTACTTCATATGAAGGAAGGTGAGTCAATAGCTGAATTTGAACTTAGATATACTCACATTGTTAATCAACTTGCAGCACTTGGAAAATTCTATGATCAGGATGTCCAAGTAAGAAAAATACTAAACATACTCTCTAAAGAATGGGAAGCGAAAGTCACAGCAATAGAGGAGGCCAAAGGAGAATCAATGCAGTTTGTAGCTTATCTGTTTGGAAGCCTTTCAGAATATGAAAGCAAACTAAAATTCAAACGAGAACTAGAAGAAGTTGGTGACAGGAGGAGGAAAAGTCTTGCACTAAGTGTGACAAAAATAAAGGCAGAAAACCAAGAAGAAGAAGAGGAGATCATTGATGATGAAATAGGCCTGATGATCAGAAGATTCAAGAAATTCTATAAAGGCCAAGGATTCAGAAATTTACAAAGAGGTGGAACAAGTGGCAGAAGAGACGCCAAGGAAATCATCTGCTATGAATGTGGTAAACCGGGACATATCAAATCAGAATGTCCGGAGCTATTGCAGAAAAATAAAGAAAAGAGAAACTTCAAATCCTTCAACAGAAAGAAGGCATTTGTCTCTGCAATATGGGGAGACAGCTCCTCAGATGAAGAAAGCGATAATGAGGAGACAGCCAATATATGCCTGGTTGCTCAAAAAGAAACAGACGAGGAGGTAAAGAATTCTGACCCTACATATGATGAATTACAAAATGAATATGATGCTTTACATTCTGAATTTGTCAAAATTGTTAATACTTTGATTGCTTGTAAAAAGAGAAACAAATTTCTTGAAGAAAGAATTAAAAACCCTTTGGATAGAGATTGCGAAAGGTGTTTGTCTTTTGAAAAGAAAAATATTGATCTTACTAAAACTCTTGAAAAGTTTACAAAAGGAAGTGAAATGTTAAATGTTATTTTAAAAGCACAACGTCATGTGAATGATAAGTCTGGTATAGGATATGATCCGAACCTAGACAAGAGAAAAGGTAAGAAGACAGGAAGTAAATCATATCTAAGTTATTTCACACGTTCTGTGCACACATCTAATCCTTTTGCTTATTGTAATTACTGCATTAGAAAAGGACATTACACTTCCTCGTATTTTCATAAAAAGAAAGGAATTATAGGAACCTATAAATGGATACCTAAGAAGGTTCATGAACAAGAAGTTATCTGTACTAACCCAAAAGGACCCAAAAAGATATGGGTACCTAAAACTTAATTATCCTTAACTGCAGGTTTGTCTCAGAACATCCAAATCAAACAAATGGTATATAGATAGTGGATGTTCAAGACATATGACTGGTGATCCTGAGAACTTCACCACATTAGTACCTAAGGAAGGTGGCAAGGTGAAATTTGGAGGAAATCAAACTGGAAGGATAGCAGGGCTTGGGGAAGTCAAGGATAAAATCGAAGACGTATATTACGTTGAAGGATTATGTCACAATCTATTAAGTGTAAGCCAAAGCACGGATAAAGACAACTGGGTAATATTTGATTCAGAAGAATGCCTGATAGTCAGCAAGAAGGATCTGCAAATTGAAAAGAAAAAGTTGAAGACCAAACTCAAGGCAAAAAGGGAAGGTAACTGCTATACTCTTGATATGAATGAAAGTATTTCTGAAAATTGCCTTCTGAGTAACACTGATGAGAGTTGGCTTTGGCATAAGCGACTTGCCCATGTTAATATGCATCAATTAGAAAAGTTACTCAAAAAGGATTTGGTAATTGGACTACCTAATGTTAATTTCAAGAATGATTTAGTCTGTGATGCTTGTCAAAGAGGTAAGCAAACTAAATCTTCCTTTAAACCAAAAACTGAAATTAGCACTAACAGACCACTTTAACTATTGCACATGGATCTGATTGGTCCAGCAAGAGTTAAGAGTCTCGGTGGAAACTTGTACACATTTGTTATTGTTGATGATTTCTCTAGATTTACCTGGAATATATTTCTGTCATCCAAAGATGAAACTTTTTGTAAATTTATTGCCTTTGCCAAGAAAGTGCAAAATGAGAAAGGTATGTCAATTGCAGGAATCAGGACTGATCATGGTGGAGAATTTGATAATCAAGCATTTACAGAATATTGTGATACAAATGGCATCGATCACAATTTTTCAGCACCAAGGACTCCACAACAGAATGGTGTCGTGGAAAGGAAGAATAGAGTTCTTACAGATATGACTAGAGCAATGCTCAATGAAAAGAATGTGTCTCAAGTCTTCTGGGCAGACGCAATGAGCACTGCATGCTACATCTCAAATAGAGCATATGTCAGAACCAAACTTGGAAAGACACCATATGAACTCTACAAGGGACGGAAACCAAACCTCGCTCATCTACACATATTTGGCTGTAAGTGATTTATTCATAACAACGGTAAAGATAATCTTGGAAAGTTTGATTCTAAGGCTGATGAGGGACTTTTCCTAGGATATTCAAATCAAAGTAAATCATTTAGAGTTTTTAATAAACGAACATGTGTTGTAGAAGAATCAATTCATGTTGTATTCGATGAATATGTATCCTCTAGTAAAAACTTTGATGATGAGATAACTAGAAACCAACCATCTATTAACTCTCCAAATCTCGAGGTTGACAATTTTGAAAGAGAAGTTGAACTAAGTAATCCAGATCAACCTCGAGCCTGGAAATACATCAAGAGTCATCCTCTAGATCAAGTGATAGGTGGAGTTAATGAAGGAGTCAAAACTAGAAACAAATTTTTTAACGAAGTGAGTTTTTCTGCATTCATTTCTCAATTAGAACCTTCTAACATTGAAGAAGCCCTATCAGATAATGATTAGGTGTTAGCAATGCAAGAAGAGTTAAATCAATTTGACAGAAATAAAGTTTGGGATTTGGTGCCCCGGCCTAAAGACCACTCGGTTATTGGCACTAAATGGGTATTCAAGAACAAACTTGATGAATCCGCAGCTATTATCAGAAACAAGGCTAGATTGGTTGCCAAATGCTATAATCAGGAAGAAGGAATTGATTATGAGGAAACATATGCTCCAGTAGCAAGATTGGAAGCTATACAAGTACTCTTAGCCTTTGCATGCATCAAAGGATTCAAATTATATCAAATGGATGTGAAAAGTGCTTTTTTAAATGGTTACATCAAGGAGGAAGTTTATGTAGAACAACCTCCGGGATTTGAAGATGTATCCAAACCAAATCATGTTTTCAAACTCAAGAAAGCCTTATATGGTTTGAAACAAGCTCCTAGAGCCTGGTACAAAAGGTTGAGCAAATTTCTCATCGAATTTGGTTTTACTCGAGGAAAAGTCGATACAACTTTATTTATAAAACGAAAACTAAATGATATTTTGGTAGTTCAGATTTATGTTGATGATATTATATTCAGAGCTACTAATGATTCTTTGTGTAAAGAATTCTCTGAGATAATGCAGGGAGAATTTGAAATGTCATTGATGGGAGAATTGACTTTCTTTCTGGGTTTACAAATTAAACAAAGGAAGAATGGAATATTCATATCACAGACCAAATATCTTCAAGAATTGCTCAAGAAGTTTGGATTGGATGAAGCTAATGGTACAAATACACCTATGAGTTCAACCGTACTGATGGATGCTGATGAAAAAGGAGTTGACTTCAACATAACTCAATATCGAGGAATGATTGGATCATTACTCTATCTCACAGCCAGCAGACCTGATATTCAGTTCAGTGTTGGCCTATGTGCAAGATCTCAGTCATGCCCCAAAGTGTCACATGCTGAATTAGTGAAACGAATTTTCAGATATCTGGCAGGCACAAAAGAGTTGGGTATATGGTATCCCAAAAGAGGTAATGAATATTTAGTTGCCTATTCTGACTCTGATCATGGTGGCTATAAAACAGATAGGAAGAGCACAAGTGGACAATGTCAATTCCTTGGAGGCGCAGTTGTTTCTTGGTTCAGTAAGAAACAAACTACAGTATCATTATCTTCAACGGAAGCAGAATACATAGCAGCCTCAAGCTGTTGTGCACAAGTACTGTGGCTAAAACAGCAACTTCAGGATCTTGGCATATATCTTAAAGAAATTCCTATTTACTGTGACAACACCAGTACAATAAGCTTGGCGAAAAATCCTGTACAGCATTCAAGGACCAAGCATATTGATGTGAGACATCACTTCATTAGAGATCATATTCAGAAAAGAGATGTCAAGGTGTTATTCATACCTACACACTTGCAATTAGTTGATATTTTCACCAAACCTCTTGCCCGAGAACAATTCATGCACATACGAAGAGAATTAGGAATGGTAAATCCCAATGAATTGTAAGTTGTTTAATCTTTATAAATGTTGATTTCATATTGTTTTGATGATCCCATTATTAACTTAAGCATCGGAGTATCTACAAAGTTGTTTTGCAGGATGCTCTGTAATACCTTCAAATAACAGGGACAAACAGAGAGGAAAACACTCGGGTAATGATAAAAGGACAACTCGAGTGAGTGAAAAGTGAAACACTGCAATCACAGGTAAATTAAGTAATTAAATTGATAATTTTGTCACAGGTAAGTCACATGAGTATTTTAATTAATAATTTTGCAGTTACAACATGATTTCAAATTCTGTGAAGTATATTTGGACTTCACTCGAGTGATTTTTATATTTCACTCGAGTGAAACCCAAAATCACTCGAGTGAATGTGAAAATCACTCGAGTGAATGTTAAAAACTCTGTTATATCAGTTTTTCTCTCTCGCGACTGCTCACTTCCTTTAAACCGTCACCTCCACTCGCTGAAAACCTCTCAGATTCTCTGAAAACGCTTGAACCCAGTAACCGAAACCCTCTTTACTACTCTTAACCGATAAATCCCCTCTAAATCAAGTTCATTTCAGTCACAATCTCGCCTCTCATTTCCGTCAACCATTTCTGCGTCAAAATTCCGTCTACCCAGCGACAAATTCTAGTCTACCCAGCGTCGGTACCCATGGCAAGAACCAAAAGGCCCGGGCAATCTCCTCCACCCTCACCACCATCTAAGAGGGCGAAAGCACCCTCTAAACTAGAACCCAATCCACCCAGAAAAAGATCCAAAGGAATTCAGATTGAGGAACCAACGGGAATGGCTACCCGTTCACATACCAGCATGAAAGGGAAAGGGAAAGAAAAACAGCGAGAAGTAGACATCCAAGAGTCCACTTTGCAAAGGAAAATCACACGGGCTGTGAATATCTTGGCAGCCTCAGTTCCTCAGAAGTCACGGTATGCAAGTCAAGCCACTGGTAGTCGACAATCTGAGTCCCTGGTTGAAGAAACTACTGAACTTCTTGAACATCCTCCTGGGTATAACACTGGTAATCTCAACATTTTGAATTCCATTGTGTTTGCCTCACACTTTGCCAAAAGAACCTTCTGTCCTGTTGTGTGGGTTGATTTGGAAGAACTAAAACAGAAATTCCATATTGATTTGACCCCATATTTGAAACAATATGAACCTTGGCTAAGACTGAGAATGTCCTACAATCCTTTGGTTGTCAAATACTTTTACTGTAACATGAAAATTGTTGATGTAAAGGATAACCAAGGAAACATCATTGCTGAGAGAATTGAAACAAGTATAAGAGATCAGAAAATTCTACTGTCTGGAGATCTTATCAACACCTATCTAGGGATAGAGGATGTTCCTATGAAGCCTCCACGTGTCTTTAATATTCATGAGTTGGTTGATATCTTTAGACCAGAACAACCTGAAGTGCCTTTACCCAATTCCCCAGCCTCTCTTTCCAATGACCAGAGAGCCTTGTTCTATATTTACTCCCGCAGCATGGTTAACAAGGCAAAGAATTTCACTCATATCACGGGAAAGGATCTTCAGATGATGGTATCTCTTATGACAAGGGAAAGAAGAAATGTAGGGGAACTCATTTTTCAAGAAATGAAGAGGTTCAGGTTTCACTCCTCCAGGTCTACTATTATTCCCTATCCTCAGCTTGTGTTTTACATTCTTTCCATGCACAATATTTGGCATTTGACACTTGAGGGAGATATTGTGAGGATTCCTAAGTTTGGGAAAATTCACCTCACTCGGATGGGAATTACCATTCCAGCTGGAGCATCTTCACAGCCTCAGAGACACCATTCACCTCCTCCTGAGGCCAGCCAGAGAGATCCTCAGAGGATGGATCCTTCACCCTCCAAGATGGATGAGGCTCAGTCCTCCAGAGCAGTCTCTCATGGTCCTTCTTTTACTCAGGCTGCTCTTCAGACATATATCCAGGAGGCCATCCAGTCTGCAGTCACTCAGTTGAAGAAGTCTAACGCTCAACTGATTGATCAAGTCAATGATCAAGTTACAGTCTTAGTGGCAGCAGTGAATCATAACTTTAACCTTCTGTTTGAGTGCCAGACTGAGCAGACACAGAGAATTCAGAGGATTGAGGATGCTCTCAGGACTCACCTTCATATTCCCTTCCCTGACTTACCACCTACCACCTCACATGTACCTCCTCCATCAGACTATTCTGTTCCAGATATTTCACTTTCTGATCCTCCCATCATTCCTCCCATCATTCCTTCAGACACTCCTCCTGCACCTCCCACAACCTTTATCTCTGGTCCTATTCCTGCTGGTGATATTCCACACACTGACCCCATTCTCCAGACTCTATCATCTTCCTCACATCACACTGCTTCCAGTTCTCATACTGAGGACCTACTCACTCCACTTCCACCACTCCTCTTGAGCCATCTTCTACCACTTTTTCCTTCCAGTCTCCTGCACAGCTTTCAATTATTCCATATGTTCCACCTACCTCCTTCTTTGCTTCTGCATCCACTCAGGCATCTACACCGTCTACCTCTCCTTTAGATGATGCCAAAAAGGGGAAGAAGAACTGATATGATCATATGATGTATTTTCTTTTGGTTCATATGTATTCTATTTTCTAGTTCCAAGTTATGTATTTTATTTTGTAGTTCCAAGTACTTGTCATTGTGTAGCTTGTGTAATCTGAATATGTTCTTCAGAACTGACATGTACTTAACTCTAATCTAATGGGAATATGCGTTTATGATATGATCTCATGAAAATATTAATGCATCTGTGTTTATGATTGCAGTAGCCAACATGATCTCATGGAAATCTTAATGTATTGCAGCTGCCAAAATGATTTCAAGAAAAGCCACTTCATATGTGCATTTTCTGCTTACAATGGTTTTTGAACTTTGAACTAACATCTTTCACTTTCTAAAAGGTCAAAAACTCTTAATCTTTTAAACAAACTCCTCTTAGCTATTGCTAATCAAAATTATTGCAGAATTTTTGAAAAAGATCAAGTAAAGTTTGTTAGAAAATCAAAATTTTGAACTTGATCATATAATATGTTTTGTCATCATCAAAAAGGGGGAGAATGTTAGATTTCATGTTTTGATGATAACAAATCATGTTTTGGAAGCTCATGGATTAATTATCAGCAAAGGAAGTAATTCTGGTGATCTGTGCAAGATCACTCGAGTGATTTTGTTAATCACTCGAGTGATATTCAAGATCACTCGAGTGATCGCTGAAATCACTCGAGTGATTGGCAAAAATGACAGATCACTCGAGTGATATATGAAATCACTTGAGTGATCCGCATAATCACTTCCAGTGATCGAGAAATCACTGCAAGAAAATTTCACTGTTTTGAAAATCACTTCCAGTGATTCTGAATCACTCGAGTGATGCGCCAAATCACTTCCAGTGATTGAGAATTCACTTCAAGAAAAATTCATTGTTTTGCAAATCACTTCCAGTGAAGCTCTGATCACTCAAGTGATCCGCCAAAGTTTTCAAATCACTTCCAGTGATCCTCAATTACTCGAGTGATGTTGCATTTTTGCTGAATCACTTCCAGTGAATTGGAAATCACTGTAAGAATATTTCACTGTTTGCTAAATCACTTCCAGTGATCTTGTATCACTCGAGTGAAGTTTGAAAAGTTACAAATCACTTCCAGTGGATTCAAAATCACTGCAAGAATATTTCACTGTTTACCAAATCATTTCCAGTGATCTTGAATCACTCGAGTGATACTTGAAAAGTTGCAAATCACTTCCAGTGAATTGGAAATCACTCCAAGAAGAAATCACTATTTACAAAATCACTTCCAGTGATTCCAAATTCACTCGAGTGAAGTGTGAAAATTTCAATATCACTTCCAGTGAACCAGCAATCACTGTCAGAAGTTTTCAACGTTTTCAAAATCACTTCCAATGACATTATATTCACTTCCAGTGATGTTGCATTTTCTCATATAATGATTTATTGTTCAAGTATACACTTTCCTACATATACTATGATTCATTTGCTTTTACCTTCATAAACAACAACTGATTTTGCTATTGAAATTCTATTATTACTGATTTCTCCAAATAGCTATCAAAATCATAAGGTATATCATTTTACTACTCAGTTGTGAAAACAAGATCACTCTCCATGGTCTTATTACTGTCTCTTTTATAAACACTTCCAGTGATCCATATTAATCTGTTGAGATATAAATATTTATTAACGGTTATATTCATAAGTGTGTTACAGCTGTACTCCACTATCACGTACTTGACATGCAACTGAACACTCCACTGAAACGACAACTATTTATGGTAGCAGAAGAACTTCAGAAGTAATGGAAGACAAATGCTGCTACATTTGACAGAAGCATTTTTGAATCAACGGACATATTTACAACGGTATTCAAAGGTCCCATTTTATATGTCCAGCCATTTGAAAAATACAACAACGATGAAAAACGCCTGAATTCTCTACAAGCAATATCTTCACAAAAAGCTTCATTTCTTCATCTGTGCTTTAGTTCTTATCTACATACTCTGAAAGAGAGATTTGTCAATCATACTTAATCATTTTCAATATTGTTAACTTCAGGTTGAGGAACCTTAAGTAGCGATTTGAGATTACCTTGTGTAAGGGGGAGCGAGTGTTTGGAGGAACTTGCTATTTGTACTGAGGTGCCAAGAACCCACTGAATCTTGGAAGATATAGTGAAAGGCTCAGAAGGATTTCTGAGGACTGGACGTAGGTCAAGTGATTGAGACCGAACCATTATAAATCTCTGTGTGAATCTTGGTGATATCTCTTCCTTCATTAACTGTGCTTTAAGTTTTATACATTGAGTTTAAATTTCCCATTTATTTTGTAATCACCCAATTCACCCCCCTCTTGTGTGAAAAGCTTGTTCTAACAACTCCCTCTAAAGATATTCAAATAATTCATTCTACCACTAATTTTAAATCTTGTTATATGTACTATGTCCATCTAAAATTTCATAATTATTGGATATGATTCAGGTGGTCAAAATAAAACACGAAATGGACTGACTTCTAAACATGTCAGTTTTGACAGTTTGTCTTCAAAATTCAATAACTCATTCATTTTGACTCCAAATTGTGTTCTTCTTGATTCTATTTCATACTACACATCCTAAAATTTTCATAGCAAAAATAATCAGACCAAAAATCTATCTATAACTTCCGTTTGAGCTTCTGCAAATTTCTAGTAGAAACTCTGTTTTCCGGTGACCAAAACAAAGTTAATAAAGTTGACATGCAACCATGATTTTGGACTCTAATCTCAAATATTTTGACTCTACATACTCTTAAACATGTTTCTTGTGTTTGGGGATGTTTTTACTGAAGCAAAAACACCGGAAATATCACCCAAAATCGTCATAAAGTCACTGGTTTTGAAACTGAACGGTGACAGAAATTTTCCAGCAAACTCTCTTAATTACAGCAGTCATGAATCCTCATGAACAGCCCCAAAAATGAAACAATAATTGGAAGAGGTAGAGAAGACTCACTTGTACCAGAATATGGAGTTGCATATAAGGTTTAGAGCTTCCTTGATCCACTTCACCAATCGTTCTCTTCCTTCGGTCACTCACGTCTCACTCTCTTCCTTTGTTTTTCTATCTTATTTTTCTATTTCCTTCTGTTTCTGTTTTTCTTTCTATGTTTCTCCAGCTGCTTAGATGAAAGTGAAGAGCTGAAGGAGTTGAAAGGTTTAATAAATAAAGAGTTTCTATGATAGTGTTGAGCTTGGTGGTTTTCAAATGTCATGTATGTGTGTGTCTACGTAAAGGAGGATGCAGGTGTGAGTGTGTGTGTGGTGCAAGTGTGTTGTATTGATAGCATGAAATTATAGGGTTGTACGTGTGCTTCTCATAAATGAACAAGTGTGGGTGTGTGTGTCTTATAATGTCGGTAGTTTTTTTAATACATATAGGTATATTTTTATCCTATTAATTACACATACTAGGCCCTAATATTTCCCTTTGTCTAATTTAAGATTCCTTAAATTTTGTAGGTTCCAAAATTTAACTTATTATCTAGTTTCCATAAATTAATTCTTGCATTAAATTTTTGGGATGTTACAGAGTTCACTTGGTTGACACCTGAGAGGGCTAGATTGAGTGTAGAACTTGAGTTTAATCGTGTAAGAACTTGAAATCCATAAAAGGGATGGATGGTTTTGTTGGTGAGGTAGAGATACACTTATTGACCTTACATAACCACATAGGTTCTGCAATATAGGCTGGGCTTAATTCTTCAGTTAATAGATTAATGAACTAATTAAGCTAAACACGTATTTGAAGACTTAAGAGTGCACTTATGGATAAATTAGTGACTTTGGTTAGCATAATCCATCCTTAAGAACTCATGTGTGGGGATTTGAATGAGTACTTATGAAATGCAAGGGGGATAAACAATCCTAACTTCCACTGCATTATCCTTTTAAGTCCATTAATCATTTGTTTAT
This sequence comes from Albizia julibrissin, assembly GCA_037074505.1. Classification (NCBI taxonomy): domain Eukaryota; kingdom Viridiplantae; phylum Streptophyta; class Magnoliopsida; order Fabales; family Fabaceae; genus Albizia; species Albizia julibrissin. Next base: position 53,050,561 of record CM073477.1, on the reverse strand, counting down.
ATTTTTCTTTTAGTTTATAATTTCGTTCCTCCTCCACCGTGATAATTGTCTAACTCGAATTAGGCGAAAGTGAGATAATCGTTACTTAACCGGGTTTTGGAACCAAATCCTTATGGGAACGATATCTTACTCATCACTTTATTACTTGACACGACCCGTGCACTTGCGGACCATTGCGGATAGTAGTGCACCTCTTATAACACTTCTTTAAAGATGCCATAGATAATTGTTTTTAACAAAAAAAAAAGCTTAGGAGCTATGACGCTTATTATTATAACTATCATAGCTAGTATTAGGCTTGTGCGGCACTTACCTAAACAAGCGCCCTACAAGACCTTTATTTTTGTAAAAAGAAAAATGAAAGTGTCAGCTCTAGCACTTTCTAGGTAAGCCATAGATGGACTTTTAAAAAAAATAAATAAACAGAGCCTTGGGAGGTGTTTGCTAGGTAAGCACCTTCGAAGGGTTCACAAATTTTTTTTTTTAAATGTTCTGCCTTAGAAGGTGCTTAACAAGCAAGCGCCTTCCAAGGCTTTCAATTTTTTTAAAATAAAAAGCCAAGTAAGGCACAATGCTTTTAATTTTTTTTAAATAATAATGCCTTGGAAGGTTTACAAGTGATTAGAAACGAGAGCACATGAATTTTGCTACTTACTTACCTTGATTTGCTTCTTGCTTCCTCGTCTTTTCCTTGTTTTTATTTTGCCTAAGCTCTTTCTCTCTCTCCTTTCTCTCTTCTTGGCCGAAAATGGGGTGTTTGGAAGAGCTAATATGTTCTTATATTAGTCATCTTCCACCTTCTCGCAATATATATTATTTTATTAAAAAGTTTTTCACATGGCAAATTTTTGCTTCTTCCTTTTTCATATGGATTTTTAGCCTTCCAAAAGTTCATATATGTCACAAAATCATATACTTTCATTGATCTTCTCTTCTTAACCGAGTTTCTTCATTATTGAAGGGAAAATATTGGCTTTTTATTTTTATTAGCCACATGATTATTTTGTCCTTACATTTTCTTGAATTGTTTAATTAATTTCCATTTTCTTCTTCCCCTTTCTTTTTTTGGCCGAATTTTTCATTGTATTTTAGGCCATAAATTATGCTCCTTCGTACTTAATTTTGGGTTTTAATGTTAGGCCTTTGTTAAGACAAAAATTGTGCTTTATGTCTTACTTGGCCAAACTTTCACATAATCACTATTTCCAATATTTTTGCTACTTCAAGTACACCACAACTCACTATTTTATTCCATTGAATGTAATTAAATATACAAGGAATTTTGGTGAATACATTTGAGATATTACACTCTTTGTTTCCCCATTCTTTCAGTGAGCTTAACCAGTGGCCAAATTACAAGCTTATAAAGTCCTATTGATTTTGAAATAGTGTGGAATTATTTATTCGTGGAGAGAGAGGAGAATGTGGGCATATGAGGGCCTGATATTGAAGCTGCTTTAACATGCTAAAGCGTTACATTTGATCTTGATAACTACAGGAAAAGTTGTTATCGAATTCTTTTCACACACACATTTTGGAAGTTATTAGGAAACCTTACTTGAATTGTAAACCTTGCATCATTTATAGTCCATTCCTTTTCCTATCATATTAAATACAACATCTTGGGCAACCAATGAGGAAATCATCATGCATATATACTAAGTCGATAATTAATTAATTTAGCTCTTTTATCACTTGACTAGTTTTACTCAAGGATAAGCAAAGTTTAAGTTTGGGGGTGTGACACCTTATCTCCAATACTTATAAATGAGTAAAAGTGACTAGTGAAATCCGTTGTGGAACCAAGATTTTAACCCATACTACCCAACTCTCACAATAGTTCATAAAACTCTCAAACTTAACTAAGGACTTGAACCTAGGCTGAGATGGGTTTTTCAAAGGGTAAAATACTTAAAACATATTTCCACAAGATTCACTATGTCACTAATATATCATCGGCTCTTAATTCCACTATATCAGAGTATACGCAAGCGAATCACTTTCCTTTATGCTGGAATTAGAGCTATTCTCTTCATTACATTAGAGCGGTTCGATTCTCTACTTAAACTACATTCATTTATATAGATACATCCACATACATGCATATCCATACACATATACACAAAGCCAACTCATCAAATCATTTACACCAAACATAAGGTAGTGTCTTGCCCTATGTTCTTCACTTCAACTTCATATTTCCTCCAAGCATCCTCCTGCATCTTCACTTGTCTAAATGGTTGGTTGGGAGGAGTGAGATTCGAGAGAATCTCAGTAGCAAACATTACCACTATGCATGCCAGGTATATATGAATGCATGACATGCTTGCCTACATTATTTCATGCCAACATAATGACATGATGTATGCTCGATGTTATGACATACATATGGCCATTGCACAAATATAACAGAGCTTCAACAATCATACATGTTCCACACAAATAGGCAAAGCAGTCACATAATCAATGCAAGACATACATATCACATACATGCAGGAAAGGTAAGTTCACTACCTCTTGAACTTTATGTCCTTCTCTTCTTGTCCCTTGATCCGCCAACCATTGCTTCTTCTTTGTCACTTCATGGCCCTAGGTAAGTGATAACATTATTAGAGCCATGAAAAGTAAATTCCCAATGGCTCACATTAGCCCTAAAGGCTTACTTTCACTCTTGGAGTTCATACCAATTACATTTGTGCCATTAAGTCTTAAATTCACATAAGACATAAAGCTAACAGATTTTTCACCAAACTTTGAAAAATCACACTTAATTCTATAGAACTCCAATTGAGGTGGTTCAAAGGCCTATATGATCCCTATCAAGTATAATTTACATTAAAAATCATTAATCTTGTAGTAATCATGCCCACAAGTCCATGTTTCATTATCACAATACACTGCCCCAAAACAGCTTTCAGATTCAATGTCCAAATGTCAAAAATCATGAATAATTCTACAAAACTCAAATTAGACTGATTCTAAAGCCTAAATGAAGATAGCATAAATTTAAGGAAAAATAGTTAGGTTTCCTCAATATAGGCAAAGTATTCCCAGAAATTCGCCCAACAACACTGCTCTAGATTTGTTCCAGAAACAAGGACAAACTTTAAAAATTCGTCATTACTTATAGGTAATTTAAAATTGAGTGGTTCCAATTTCTATTTAACCCTATTTAAGTACAATTTAAGGGGAAAATATACTCATAAGCTAAATAATCTGACAAAATTATAGAGTTCAATTCGTTTGAACATGCTCCAGAAATTCCCAGATTCACATGACCAGAGTTTGAAAAGTCATAACTCCTAGCACACTTGTCAAAAAAGTACAAATTACTTAAAATTAAAACTCTACATGTCTAATTTAAGCCTGAAAAATTTTAAAATTTTTGGACAAGTTTTAGACCTTCAAACATCATGCACAATGCAGAATGCCACACAAGGCAAATTTAAGCAACATGCACACATATGTTTTATAATTTCCCAAATTCATATACAAGTATCCAAAATTCATGAACACTTTCATACCTACACGATTTTTCCTCCTAAATCCAATGGAAGTATTAAAATTATCAAATTCTCACTTCTCCTACATGAAAAAGTACAGGGCAGATTTCAAGGTTCTCGGAAAGAGTTTGTCGCTTTCTTGTTTTCTTTGATTTAATCTCTTCCTTTCTACTTTTAATCAAATAATTAGCTATTTAAACACTCATTAGACATCATTTAGGGGAGATTTTGGCAGCATTTCCCTTAGGGTTTAATCAGCCCCAATTTACAAAACAAGCGAAAACCAAGCCAAAACCAACAATAACAATCACAACCAAGGTAAAGGAATCAAGTCTTGAAGTTTACCTTTGATTCTTGAGCTTCTCCCAAGAAAACGTCAGCCCCTCCCTCTCTTTCTGTTGATATTTTTTCTTAGATTTTGGCTTAATCTTCTTCCTTCTCCAAGCTTTCTTCTGATTCTGTTTGCACGGGAAAAATGGCCGAAGAGATGACAAATTATTGGTTAAATGAGGTGTTAAAGTTGCTTGCCACGTCTCAGCTTCTGATTGGCCCAAAATTCCAATTTTCACAAATAGTATTAAATCTGGCAGAATTTTAATTAAATTTTGAAAATTCATATCTAATTATACAAATGTCCAATTGGAGTGATTCTAAAGGCTATGTAACCCTCATTGAGTCTATTTTTAAGAAAAAAAATATAAAATTTGGCCAATTGGAAGCTTAATCTTCCCATAATTTTCGTCTTTGAATGCTGCCCCAGAAAATAATTAATTTCGCTGGGCTAACTTCAAAAATTCATCTCTCTTTGTGTACAACTCCAAATTATTTATATGACCTATCAAATTAAATCTTGATAATTCTGATTTCACTCTAGAAAGTTTCATAATTTTTCAAAATCATTTACCCATTGAAAAATGCCACACAATCACCACTGTCACATCGGGAATTTCACCGGTAGCAAAATTACTGTGTTCCACTTTATTATATTGTGTGTGACTTCTAATTGCTTTTTTTGTCACTCCCAAGCTCTTTAAATCACCATAATATTCCCTTTAATGTCCAAGGATATAAAATAATTTTGGAAAATAGTACTATGTCCCACTAGGACATTTGATAAATTGGGGTCTAGCAGTCCCCTTAATATAAGCTTAATCTCAAGCCTCTTGTTCCAAAATTTTGGATTTTACAGAGGGTGTGTTTAACCTCATGAAATTTATGTCAAACTGACACATTTACCCTTAATTTATCACACTTTTTGGTGAATTAATGGATGTGGGGATACAAGTGTAAAGGAAATATGCCTAGTGAGTATTTGGTAAAAGAAGACATAATTCTTTGGTTAATTGTGAATATTTTGCTATCATTCATCACCTTTGGTTTGTATAGACTTTATTGTGTTGATAGGATAACATTTGAGGCACACAAAGAGCCGATGGAAGCAAATCAATGATTGAGAAGTTTGGATAAAGAGTAGAACGTCACTTACCATGGAAAAGCGAGAAGAGATGAGGAGAAATGGTTGGCCACAGCTAAGATATCAGCTAGCTGCAACCAGAAGACCTCCAGAAGCTTTTGGGCTGCAACTAAGGAATCAGTTGGATGCAGCCAGATGATAGACAGAAGCAAGACAGAGGATTTAGGCTACAGCCAAGGCATTTCTAGCCGCAGCCAAGAGAAGGCAGAACTCACTTGGCCGCATTCAAGGTTACCTCTTGGCTACAGCTAATGCCCGTAATAGCAGCTACACATTTTGATTTCTAGGGCTTTTAAATACTGGATCCAGGAAGCAAAATGTCATTTGGGACTTCTTGGGCATTTTAGAGATGTCTGGGAAGCATTTCTAAGCTAGGGAGTAGTGTTCATCAAGGAGATTCAAGTGGAGATTGAAGATTTGAAGAGATTCAAGCTCATTGTCCTTAGGTTTTGTTTATTCCATTCCCTTTTTCTTCTAATTTTTCTGATATGACTGTAGTTGCTTTGTATATTTTTGACTCTTTGCTGAGCATGAGTAGCTAAGATTTTCATTCTATGATTGTTTTGAACCTTTGTATCGATTAAAACTTGAATTCTCCTCTATTTTAGTATCTAATGGTATTTATGTGTTAATTTTACCTTGTATCCATTGCTTCTTTATGACCGGCCATCACTTTGGATGATTTGTTCAATTGAATTAAGCTTGAGAAAGTTAGTTTAATTGTAGAACTGGGGTAAAATTATGCTAGACTTAAAGTTTAGGGATTAAATGGATAGTTTGTTAGTAACATAGAGATATATAGTTACTAGCATAGCATTGTCAAATTAAGATTGTTGCTTAATGAATATTGTCTCTTAAATGTAGCAAGAGATTGTGTATGTTAATTGAGGATATAAATTTGGTTTTTACTTGAGAAAACTTAATCAAATGCTTGTAAACCTTAGACTAACGTATATGTCCCGTGAAAATACTCTTGGAGAGGAAAACCATTAAGTTTTATGAAATACAAAGGGGATGAATAATCTTGGGCTTTATCCAATATTTGAAGTTAAAGAATCAATTTTCATATTTAGAATTTTAATCTTATAAATAGCTTTTAAAATTTCTCTTTCCAAATCAAAATCATGTTTTAGCTCAACTTTATTGAATTTGCTAAGCCTATTGCTTGATTAGTTTGTTAAAAAAATCCATGTGGGAACGATACTTGACTTATCACTTTATTGCTTAGCGTGACTTGTGCACCTGCGACAACGAACAAATGTATTTACTACTCATAATTTATAAATAACACAACTTAGATGAATTTTATCTTTTATATTAATATCTTTTCGTCATAACTTACACATCCATTATACTAGAGGCACTTGGTGTCATAGGGCTATAGGGCCCGGCAATATTTTATATCAATATATTTTGAATTAATTGCTAAGCGGACTGATTAATAACTTCTATAATATCTCTAAGTGTTCCTTCTCTTAATTACATGATATTACCCTTTAACCTTTATCTTGCATTTTATTGTAATATTCACATATTCAGTTGTTATCCTTTGTGAGTGTTTATGTAGTAGTCTTCTCCTCTATGTATGACCGTATCAGACTGCTTCTAATTTTTATTGTTTCTAGTTTTCATAAAAAAAAATTATTACGTTATTTTATGGATTATATGTGCAGTGCATTTAGGAAGAAAAGACAATATTTGCAGAAATAGCCAAATGACAGGCAAGGATGAGAATGATTGTGGCTGAAGAATAATGAAAATGGCAAGGAAGGACCAAATAAAGGATAATAGCACCTTAGTACTGAAATGTCAATCTCACTCGTTCAATTTAATAGTTTTCAAGAAAGGACGATAGATCAGGAATGTTGGGGAATCCACCGGACGCGTAGGATATTGGTATCTAGTTTGAGTTTGTGAATTCATGTTCTCTTTCACATTAGGAGTTTGTGAATTCAGCTGATGAATGGGGGATAACAGACAAAATTAATTTTAAAAAAATAAAGAAAGAAAATTTAGACCGGTTGTGGTAATGTTCGGTTTGAAAAGTCTGGCTTTTTAAATTCTTAACCCACACCTAAGCATACATATGACCATGAACTAGCACATATATTTTTTTTTATGGGAGTGCAGCACCAAACCAAACTAGCTACTAAAGGAAGACGACGAAGACGAGCCTATAAGGTCCCGTTCCGCAGAAGAATGCAACCAGGACCTATCCGAACTGGCACATATTAGATAAATTTTTACTTACTTATAAATTATTTTTTATAACATTTTAAATAATTTTTACAAATCTTAGTGGCTATAAATAAATACACGCACACACATCTTGTCTTTTTTAATAATATAAATTTTAATTTACTGACAAAATATTAAAAAGAAATACATATTGAATTTTTTTTAAGATTTTTGGTTTTTTAGTATTTTACATAATATATTAATTTTTATTTTTGGGATAGCTTTTTTTTAGTTTATATATCTTATGGCTATATGTTATAGAGCCAAAGAAGGTTCGTAGATAGTGATATTAGTGTTTGGTTGGCCATGCAGAATTCTCCATCTTCACACAGATCATTAGTGTGAACTCCCAAGTGATCGAGTCAATGCTTTTGCTTTATAGAGCCAAAGAAACTTCATAAATAGTTATATCAATGTTTGATCGGCCTTGCAAAATTCTCCAATTTCACACAACCACAAAGTGAGCCAATGCTTTTGCGTTATATAGAGCCAAAGAAACTTCATAGATAGTGATGGCTTCTTCAATCAATTACTCCTTTTGGTTCATATAAATAATGATTGGTTTTTACTTTTATCCCTTGTAGGATAGAGAAAGATGTGATAGATATTAAATGCAAATTTAAAAATCACATTCTATAATTAATAAGGGTAAAATAGGTCATTTTTATTAATTTAAGACACTCCAATTAACTTTACTAAAATTTCTTAGTTTCTTTGTGAGTTAGTTAACATCTTATATTTTGGATTGGAGGGAACATAGCACTTCACTCACCACATCTTGTCCATTCTATATTAATTATGGTGAGTACATTAATTTTCTGAATTCTCTTCTGAAATTAGATTCTTGGGAAAGAGATGGCAAAGTGTAATACCTTATTTTCTAAAGCCTTTAGATTAGTTTAAATATATAATGGTTTTAAATTTGAGACCAAAATAATTTAAAGTCCCAATTTAAGAATAGTTTAATCTTATATTTGTATAGGATTTTCAAAAACTTTTTAAAATAAATATGTATGGTCTAAATTTTAATTTGTAAATTCATTATCTTTATCTGTTTCAAAATCATTTATTTAAAATACAGATAATTTTCTATCCATAGCTCGCGTCGTGATGGTTAACTTATTAGTTTCTGGATACCAATACGTTATCGAAAGTCTAGCGTACGGATTACAACTTATACAGTCTGCGTCGCGAGTACCAGTACTACTATCGCTACTACTACTACAACTTATAAATATTATACAGTCATCCAAAATAAAATGATAACCAAACAGTCCATCATTTATTTGTCTCTTCTTCGTCCGTCTATATTACCTTCTTGCCCTTAGAGCTGGACGCCTTTGCTGTATATTATTTGTTGAAAAAGGGGTGAGATTCAAAAGAATCTCAGTAGTACACAGATCACTCATATAATATGCAAATACTAAGCATGTAAAACAAATCATCAAACAGCACAACTTACAGAAATGCAGCACATAAAAGGGCCTAACCGGTCCCTTATCACAGACTCACAGCGCTTGAGATTCACAATCTGGCTGCCCAGGGCCTCTGCCCCATACAAGGTACAGTCACGGGCTTTCTGCCTCAAACCTACCTGGCTTAAGACGCCCCCGGGTAACTCCCGGTGTAACTTGTACTTACGGGTCTTACCGCCTATGGACTATCTGTCCCACACATATACAGATGATATGGTACACATACATGGTATCACATATGATATAAGAGAAAAGGTACTACCTGACAGTCTTTCCAAATTTGGTTCCTGTTCTCAGTCTCTTAGGCGTCCCGGGCAAATGTCAAATCCTATAATTTATAATTTACGGACGGACGAATTATTACTTATTCCAAAATAATTTAAGACACCTTGGTAGGTTATCATTATAGCTAATACCTTAATTCCAATAGGTATTTAATGGACTCATACCAATCTAAGTATTTAATTTGACCCTTAGAGTCCCAATTATTTCAAAAATACCCTTACTTTTTATTTTTCACTATAACTCAATTCTGTCAGAATTTTCAATAATCTTTGAAAATTCATATCTTGGCCTAGAAATATCCAATTAAGGTGGTTCCAAATTCTATGCGTCACTTATGAAGTCTATTTTAATATAAAAATACTTTTAACTACCACCTATCCATGAATAATTCCCAGTTTTAAATTTGTTTCGCACTGCCAGAAAACCTTTCCAGTTTCAGTAGCTTAACTTCTAAAATTCATAACTAAATATCTAGAACTCCAAATGGGATGGTTCAAAATCTTATATGATCATCTTTAAATATATTTTCAGGGAAAAATATTACCATTTATAAATTGTAGCTACAAAATTTCCAGAATTTCATCAAACCTCGTCTGTACCATAAAACATTCCAGATTCATCATCTAACTTTAAAAATTCATATCTCACTATTTATAAACCCAAATGATACATATTATATATCAAATTAAAGCTTAAGATGTCTACTTTCCTTCTGGAAACGTTCATAATTTTATGACCAGGTTTGGTTACCGAAATTTATTTTACAACCAATATGATTTCAGAGAAACTAACCGAACAGCAACTCCTCTTATTTTCTAAAAATTCTAGACTTATATATAATCATCCAAAAATCATAATCTCATGTATTCCCATATAATTTTTCGTGTAGAATTCATTGGAAACCTCAAATTTATCAAATTCTCATTCCTTCATTATGTACTATTTTGCCCAAAACAAAACCTCACAAGACAACAATTCATTATACTAGGTTCTTATGCTTCCCAAATTACCCAAAAATAACCTCAAATTAACTAGAAAGAGTTAAGAATATGGGAAGGAAACTCACCTATATTAGGATATTGAGTTGTATGTAGAATTTGTAATCACTTCTTCCTTCCTCTGGTAGCACTGATCCTCTTATGTTTCTCTTGCTCTCTCTATTACTCACTCTCTCTTTTCCTAAATTTTGCTGTTTCCTTTGAATGTGTTGAATGAATTGAAATGGAAAATGAGGAGTGTGGCCGTGTGTGTGTGTATGAGAGAATGAGAGAGAGAGAGTGTGTGTTTTTTTTTTAATAATTAAAAATGTGTATGTGTGTGCCATGTGTGTAGTGTGTGTGTGTTATTTTAATATTTTGGTGTGTGTGTGCGTGAGACATGAGAGAAGCAAGGAAAAAGAGTGTGTGTTTTGTTTTACTATAATATATATAGGTATATTTTTATCCTATTAATTACACACACTAGGTCTTTATTTTTCCCTTTGTCTAATTTAAGATTCCTTATATTTCATAGGTTTCATAATTTGGCTTACTATCTAACTCCCATAAATTAATCCTTAGCCTTTGAATAAATTTTGGAATGTTACAATTCTCCCCCCGTAAAATAAATTTCGTCCCCGAAATTTGTTACACTTCTTGAGATATAAACTCCGGGTAACATTTCTTCAGGTCCTCTTCAACTTCCCAAGTTGCTTCCCTTGGAGACAGTCCCTTCCACACCACCTTCACGAATGGTATGCTTCGATGTCTGAGTCGTTTTTCTTGTCTGTCAATGATTTGTTCTGGCTCAGCCTCATATGTGAGATCATCTCGCATATCCACATTTTCATATTCCATAATATGTTCAGGGTCTGGTTGGTACTTCTTCAACTGTGAGACATGAAACACATCGTGCAGTCTACTCAAGTTTGGGGGTAAGGCTATTCGATATGCTACTGGCCCAATTCTTGCCAATATTTCAAATGGACCAATGTAACGTGGGCTAAGCTTTTTCCTTTTGATTGCCCTACCGATTCCGGTAACAGGAGATACCTTCAAAAATACATGATCTCCCACTTCAAACTCTAGAGATCTTCTCCTTTTATCAGCATAGCTTTTCTGTCTGCTTTGCGCTGTTAGGAGCCTCTTTTTGATAGTCCTGATTTGCTCTGTGGTTTGATCTACCAGATCCGGCCCATATAGTCTTCGTTCATTCAATTCTGTCCAGCATAGGGGCGATTGACACTTCCTACCGTACAATGCTTCATAAGGAGCCATTTGTATACTCGCATGATAGCTATTATTGTAAGCGAATTCAGCGAGTGGAAGAAAATGATCCCAACTTCCCTTGAAATCCAATACACATGCTCTTAACATATCTTCCAGCGTCTGTATGGTTCTTTCTGACTGTCCATCCGTCTGTGGATGATAGGCCGTACTGAATTTCAGCTTCGTACCTAGAGCTTCATGTAGAGCTTTCCAGAATCTTGATGTAAATCTGGGATCTCGATCGGAGATAATGCTCTTTGGTGTACCATGAAGTTTGATTATCTCTCGTATATATATTTCTGCTAACTTCTCTGGGGAATATCTAGCATTAATGGGTATGAAATGTGCCGTCTTGGTGAAACGGTCGACAATTACCCAAATGGCATCATAGTTTCTAATTTTGGGTAAACCCATCACTAGATCCATGGTGACACTTTCCCACTTCCATTCTGGAATTTTTGGACTCTGTAGAAGTCCTGGTGGTCTCTGATGTTCAATCTTCACCTTCTGACAAGTGAGACATCGGGACACATACTTGGTCACATCGCTTTTTAGCCCTGGCCACCAGTACATGGATTTCAAATTGTGATACATCTTAATCATTCCTGGGTGAAGGGTGTAACGACTCTTATGTGCCTCATCCAGGATTTTCCGCCTCAAATCAGCCTTTGGTGGTACATATATTCGCTGTTTGTATCTGATCAATCCACTTGGCGAAAGATCATAATCCTGGGTTTCACCTTTTTCAATCATCCCTCGGATTAACTGGGCTCGTTCATCTTGCATTTGAGCTTCTTCAATTTCTGCTCTCAGATTGCTTTCTTCCTGACTAACACTAAAATTAGCTAGGAGTACTTCATTCGGTTTGTATGCATTGAGGAATACTTGATTTGTCAAGTTTAGATCTCTGAATTCCTCTAACAATTTCTGTTCTCGGACCATCATGACTGCTACTTGCACCGCTTTTCTACTCAAGGCATCAGCAACAACATTTGCCTTTCCTGGATGATATTTAATCTCTAGATTATAATCTTTTAACAACTCCATCCAGCGACGTTGTCTCATATTCAATTCTTTTTGATCATGTAGATACTTGAGGCTCTTGTGGTCACAGTACAACTCTACAGTACTACCATACAGGTAGTGTCGCCATATTTTCAATGCAAACACGATTGCCGCAAGCTCCAAATCATGAGTGGGATAGTTCTTCTCGTGAGGCTTCAGCTGTCGAGAGGCATACGCCACTACTCTGCCCTGCTGCATAAGGACACATCCCAATCCCTGCTTACTAGCATCACTGTAAACCACATATGGCTCACTAGGATCTGGAATAATCAGTACTGGTGCGGATGTCAACCTCTCCTTCAGCTCCGTGAAGCTCCTCTCACATTTTTCATCCCACACATATGTTTGATTCTTTCTCGTGAGCTTTGTCAACGACATGGCGATCCTGGAGAAATTTTGAATAAATCTCCGGTAATAACCAGCAAGACCCAGAAAACTGCGTATCTCTGTTACAGTTTCTGGCCTTTTCCAGTTTAGTACTGCCTCCACCTTACTAGGATCCACAGAGACTCCTTCTTGTGAAATTACATGGCCCAGAAATTTAACTTCTGAAAGCCAGAATTCACATTTACTCAGTTTGGCAAAGAGTTGCTTTTCTCTCAGAATTCTCAGCACTATTCTCAAATGCTCTTCATGTTCCTCTTTACTCTTAGAGTATATTAGGATGTCATCAATGAAGACTACCACGAACTGATCCAGATATTGACGAAAAATTCGATTCATGTAATCCATAAACACAGCAGGTGCGTTGGTCAGTCCGAAAGGCATCACCAAGAACTCATAGTGTCCATATCTGGTTCTAAAAGCTGTCTTCGATACATCCTCAGCTTTTACTCGCAGCTGATGGTAGCCCGATCTTAAATCAATCTTTGAAAATACGCTAGAACCAGATAGCTGATCAAGAAGATCATCAATCCTGGGGAGTGGATATTTGTTCTTGACGGTCACCTTATTCAGCTCTCGATAATCAATACATAAACGTAGGCTCCCGTCCTTCTTCTTAACAAACAATACTGGAGCTCCCCATGGTGAAACACTGGGTCGTATAAATCCTTTCTCTAGTAATTCTTCAATTTGCTTCTTCAGTTCTGCCATTTCATTTGGTGCCATTCGGTAAGGAGCTTTGGAAATAGATCCGGTACCCGGCATAATCTCAATGGCGAACTCAACTTCCCTTTCTGGAGGTAATCCACTAATGTCTTCTGGAAATACCTCAGGAAATTCATTCACTACAGGTATACTCTCAATCATTACATCTGATTCTGCCTGAACTGAGAATAATATAAGATACCCCTGACACCCTTTTCTCAGGCACTTCTCAGCTTCAGCTACGGAGAGAAAATTCAGGTTAATGCTAGCATCGTTGCCTTTATGTGGTTCAAGATATTCAATTCTCTTGTTACCACAATCCAGCAACACATTGTTCGCCGTTAGCCAGTCAATGCCTAGAATAACTTCCAGTTTGTGGAGTGGTAGATAGATCAAATCTATCACTGACTCCCGCCCAGCTACATTTATAATACAATTCAAACAAGCATCTGAAGTAATAGCTCTAGCACCCATCGGTGTAGATACAACCAGATCATACGGTAATTTATGCACATTTAGCCCTAACTCTTTAGCACACTCAGAGGAAATAAATGAATGACTAGCACCAGAATCAAATAAGGCTTGTAATGTGGTACCATTAAGAAGGATTGTACCTTGGATCATCTCTGGAGATTTTTGGGCCTCCTCGTGGGTCATTGCAAATACTCTCCCTTGAGTCTTGGGCCTGGGCTCTACTGTCCGCTGTTTACATTCACTAGCAAAGTGACCCGGTTGATGACAGATGTAACAGATTATCTGTCTATTACACGTTCTGCCAGGATGCACCTTACCACATCGAGAACATGTTGGAGCTGTAAAGGACCCCTGATTTCCACGGTTATCTGGCTTGTAAGGTCTCTTATCATTTCCCTTGAATGATGATCCCTGACCCTTCCGTTTCTGAGGAAAACTTCCCCGACTAGGCCCACTGTGGTTGCTGGTATTCTTAGCTAGATTTCGATCTCGCAGGTTGTACTCCGTGATCCGGCATTCTTCTACTGCTTTGTTAAAATTTTCGAATTGTCGGGCAGCTAACCGATCTTTCAGGTAACGCTTCAACCCTCTGATCAGTAGATCTGAACTCCACTGCTCACCTTCTTTGTTTCGCATGTAAGAGGAGTAACGGGACAAGCGAGTGAATCGAGAGAGATATTCATCGAAGGTCTCATCTTCACCCTGTCGGATAGATAAGAACTCTGTCTCTTTTTCGATTCTCACAGATCTGGGGAAGTACTTTTCATTAAACTTCTCCTGGAATAGCTCCCAAGTCACAGGAATATTCTGGGTTCGCAACATCATAGCTATATTCCTCCACCATTGGTCTGCATCCCCCTCTAGTTTGTACACCGCTAGTCGTGCCTTTATCTCAGAAGAACACTCCAATATTTCAAAAATTTTCTCCAGCCTGATTATCCAGTTTTCAGCTTCTTGAGGATCAAATTTCCCGTTGAATAATGAGGATTGGTGTTTAGCAAACTCTGTAACCCAATACTGTATGTTTCGTTCCTCACGGACTGGTCCCCCATGAGATTCTTGATTCGGTGTTATTGGTGGTTGTGACTCCTTAGGTTGGGTCGATTCTTCCTCATTCTCTGTTTCCTCTTGAATTGTTTCATTATTTACTGAATGCCCCCTATCTTCATTCTGCTTAGCTTTTACTTCCTGGAGTTCTTCCCTAAGTTCTTGTATCATGGCTCGCTGTTCAGTAAGCATGCCAAGCATTTGTTGCATAAGATCAGGTCTAGCATTTGGTTCCATATTATCATTTTCGTCTCTACCTCTACCTCGGCCTCTGCCGCGGCCTCTTCCGTTGGCTCTACCACCTCTTATAATTGCCATCTTTATATTTCACTATATTAAAATGAGGAAAAGGTAAATTTCATATAGTCATATATCAGCATACTATTCTGATAATGCCAGAACCTTATGCTCTGATACCAAAAATGTAATACCTTATTTTCTAAAGCCTTTAGATTAGTTTAAATATATAATGGTTTTAAATTTGAGACCAAAATAATTTAAAGTCCCAATTTAAGAATAGTTTAATCTTATATTTGTATAGGATTTTCAAAAACTTTTTAAAATAAATATGTATGGTCTAAATTTTAATTTGTAAATTCATTATCTTTATCTGTTTCAAAATCATTTATTTAAAATACAGATAATTTTCTATCCATAGCTCGCGTCGTGATGGTTAACTTATTAGTTTCTGGATACCAATACGTTATCGAAAGTCTAGCGTACGGATTACAACTTATACAGTCTGCGTCGCGAGTACCAGTACTACTATCGCTACTACTACTACAACTTATAAATATTATACAGTCATCCAAAATAAAATGATAACCAAACAGTCCATAATTTATTTGTCTCTTCTTCGTCCGTCTATATTACCTTCTTGCCCTTAGAGCTGGACGCCTTTGCTGTATATTATTTGTTGAAAAAGGGGTGAGATTCAAAAGAATCTCAGTAGTACACAGATCACTCATATAATATGCAAATACTAAGCATGTAAAACAAATCATCAAACAGCACAACTTACAGAAATGCAGCACATAAAAGGGCCTAACCGGTCCCTTATCACAGACTCACAGCGCTTGAGATTCACAATCTGGCTGCCCAGGGCCTCTGCCCCATACAAGGTACAGTCACGGGCTTTCTGCCTCAAACCTACCTGGCTTAAGACGCCCCCGGGTAACTCCCGGTGTAACTTGTACTTACGGGTCTTACCGCCTATGGACTATCTGTCCCACACATATACAGATGATATGGTACACATACATGGTATCACATATGATATAAGAGAAAAGGTACTACCTGACAGTCTTTCCAAATTTGGTTCCTGTTCTCAGTCTCTTAGGCGTCCCGGGCAAATGTCAAATCCTATAATTTATAATTTACGGACGGACGAATTATTACTTATTCCAAAATAATTTAAGACACCTTGGTAGGTTATCATTATAGCTAATACCTTAATTCCAATAGGTATTTAATGGACTCATACCAATCTAAGTATTTAATTTGACCCTTAGAGTCCCAATTATTTCAAAAATACCCTTACTTTTTATTTTTCACTATAACTCAATTCTGTCAGAATTTTCAATAATCTTTGAAAATTCATATCTTGGCCTAGAAATATCCAATTAAGGTGGTTCCAAATTCTATGCGTCACTTATGAAGTCTATTTTAATATAAAAATACTTTTAACTACCACCTATCCATGAATAATTCCCAGTTTTAAATTTGTTTCGCACTGCCAGAAAACCTTTCCAGTTTCAGTAGCTTAACTTCTAAAATTCATAACTAAATATCTAGAACTCCAAATGGGATGGTTCAAAATCTTATATGATCATCTTTAAATATATTTTCAGGGAAAAATATTACCATTTATAAATTGTAGCTACAAAATTTCCAGAATTTCATCAAACCTCGTCTGTACCATAAAACATTCCAGATTCATCATCTAACTTTAAAAATTCATATCTCACTATTTATAAACCCAAATGATACATATTATATATCAAATTAAAGCTTAAGATGTCTACTTTCCTTCTGGAAACGTTCATAATTTTATGACCAGGTTTGGTTACCGAAATTTATTTTACAACCAATATGATTTCAGAGAAACTAACCGAACAGCAACTCCTCTTATTTTCTAAAAATTCTAGACTTATATATAATCATCCAAAAATCATAATCTCATGTATTCCCATATAATTTTTCGTGTAGAATTCATTGGAAACCTCAAATTTATCAAATTCTCATTCCTTCATTATGTACTATTTTGCCCAAAACAAAACCTCACAAGACAACAATTCATTATACTAGGTTCTTATGCTTCCCAAATTACCCAAAAATAACCTCAAATTAACTAGAAAGAGTTAAGAATATGGGAAGGAAACTCACCTATATTAGGATATTGAGTTGTATGTAGAATTTGTAATCACTTCTTCCTTCCTCTGGTAGCACTGATCCTCTTATGTTTCTCTTGCTCTCTCTATTACTCACTCTCTCTTTTCCTAAATTTTGCTGTTTCCTTTGAATGTGTTGAATGAATTGAAATGGAAAATGAGGAGTGTGGCCGTGTGTGTGTGTATGAGAGAATGAGAGAGAGAGAGTGTGTGTTTTTTTTTTAATAATTAAAAATGTGTATGTGTGTGCCATGTGTGTAGTGTGTGTGTGTTATTTTAATATTTTGGTGTGTGTGTGCGTGAGACATGAGAGAAGCAAGGAAAAAGAGTGTGTGTTTTGTTTTACTATAATATATATAGGTATATTTTTATCCTATTAATTACACACACTAGGTCTTTATTTTTCCCTTTGTCTAATTTAAGATTCCTTATATTTCATAGGTTTCATAATTTGGCTTACTATCTAACTCCCATAAATTAATCCTTAGCCTTTGAATAAATTTTGGAATGTTACACAAAGAGCTGAAAAAATTGGAAAAAAGCACTGTATTGTTGAAAATCATGGTTTAGGGTAAAAAAAAACCATTGTTTTTCAAAAGTTAATTTTTTTTCAATGCTTTTTGTCATTTAAAACCATGGCTTGGGATTTTCTCTATATTTCTTCCATACAATGAAGAATTATTATGAAACTTTGACATGAAGTATTCATTTTTCTAAAAAAATATTTAATCTTATATTTACACACACACGTTAATTATTACTTTATTATATAGATAATAAATTGGTATTACACACATATATAAATATTATTTATTAATTTGAACAAAAATTAAAATTAAAATTTGTCCTTAATTTAATTAATTATCACATTAAATTTAGTCCTGTTTAGTATTTTGAACTAAAAAAATGAGTCCAATGACAACCATTCAAACACTCATTTTATCAAAATCATATTTTTCACAATATCTAGAAAATTCCAACATATTTTACTGAAATAAAAAAAATTGAACCTCATTAACTTTGCCTTATGTTTCTCAACTTTACTCCTATTTAATATATATATACTTTTCAAGAAAATAACAATCTCCACGTTAATATATGAATAGTGAATAGTGAAATTGTACATTTATATGAACATTTCAATAATGTGATCATATTACTTACTATAATTTAATGTACTCTTGGAAAAATGAAACAAGAAACGAAATAGGAAATGAAAAATTAAATGCATTCATAGAATATGTTTTAATGAAAACAGAATTTCACTGTATTACTAGCTGCAACTGATCTTGACATGGCCATTGATATCACTTGTCTAGGATGAAAGTTCTTACCTGTATAACATATTTATTTCCGAACAAAACGCAAAGACTCCAACATTTAAAAAGTCAGTAAAAAACAATCTTGTCCCAACCAGTGTGAGTGGTGAACCAAAAGAGAAGCCATTGAATTATACTCCATTGTGATAACCAAATCACCATGCTCTAGTAAAAGAGAAAAAGGGTCAATTAAAAAAGCTTTTCAATATGTTTTATGTATTCACTCATATTCCGGGAAAAAATGTATATATTCACCCATATTTTTGTCAAAAAATTAATATCATAATTAATTGAAATCAATGGGTGATGGTTTTATTATAATAATATATTGATATAGTGACAACATATGACTCTCTCAATATCAAAAAACAAAAACAAAAACAAAAAAGCACAAATTTGTTTGATAGCGTAATTAATGTTAGAAATAGATAAATAAAATAAATTACTTTAAACTTTTAAGAGACACTAATTTTTGACATGTAATTTTTGGGATTCGCATGATGACTATCCAAGTCTAAATCGAGGTCAAGCTTCGATTAAAATTGCCGACGCCGATAATTTTGAAAATTTTGTCAAAGTTTCCATACTGATTGATATTAACCTTGACATATCAGTATGACGCCCAAAAAAATTATTTATTTAAAATTTTATTTCTTTAAGTCTATATTTAAAAATTTAAAAATTGAATATGAACATAACACACACACACACATATACAAATACACATATATACATATATATTGTTATCCATGTATGCATGAGAAATAAGTTGGTAAGAGGAATTTTTCATCTTTTTAGACCAAAGATAATTAGTATAATATTTTACTCATCATATTTTAATTAGCAAACCGTTTCTAATTTAAATGCAATCAAATTTATAAATACTAGTTGTGCATATTTATAAATAGGAGTTGTGCATATTCAACAAAAGCCACACTACACTTGTTTCTCTAGAGATTGATCATAGAGAAAAGTCACTTGTTTAAGGTTCTCTAAATATGGAAAGACACGTCATATTAGGATTTGCAATGTGTTTCTTGTTATTGGGAATTGCCCAATTAGGCTTGTGTGGAAGATGCATTGAATCAGAGAAGCAAGATCTTCTCAAGTTTAAAGCATCGTTTCATGATCCTTTCGAGAGTCTTTCCTCCTGGAATCCCAAAACCAATTGTTGCCAGTGGAATGGCATAGCTTGTCACAATGTTACTGGTCATATTCTCAAACTTGACCTCAGTTACTATATCCTAGAAGCTTTTGGTGTTGATCCATCTTTGTTGAAGTTGAAACATTTGATTTATTTGGATTTGAGCTAAAACAACTTCAATGCTATCTCAATTCCTTCCTTTTTTCAGTTTTATGTAGCGGTTGAGATATCTTTCAGTCTCATATGCTAATTTAACAGGGAAGATTCCTACCAATTTTGGTGAACACATTACAAAATAATGTCTCATCATAATCATCATTATACATTTGTGAAGACATTTATTTTCACATAAATATTCATATATATCCCATAAATATTTTCTCATATACTTAACGATTGTTTTAAAAAATAGTTATCTGTCATTCCTGAAACTCCGCCTCTGTGTATTTAACGGTTTCATTAAAACCGTTAAGTATGGAATGTCCGATATGGATAAATATGTAGTAGTGTATTGACGTAGCAAACTCAAATAATGATTGTGTAAACTTAAGTGATGATTATGTAATTAAATACTATTAATCTTAAATTTAAAATATGTGTAAAATTAAAAATACCTAAATTTTGTGTAATTAAATGCTATTAGTCATCACTTGAGTTTTCCATGTCAAAGTGTTCCGTTAATAACATTAATGGTTTTACAATTATAGGGCCAAAAGTACACCTCATATAAAACTTAAAGGACTAAAAGTATTACTTTAGCCAATAATAAATTATTGTTATTAAATAATGATTACATGGTTTTAAACTTATTATATATATATATATATATATATATATATATATATATAGAGAGAGAGAGAGAGAGAGAGAGTTAAGGGTTAAGGTGCATTTTCACTCTAAAAGTTTTCTAGTAGGAGTTATGAGTATCCAAAAAAACTTTTTAATCAATTTTCACCCGAAAGTATTAAAATAAAGCAAAGTCACCCTGACCATTAAAAAAGTGACATTAATCGTTAAAAACTAACACTTACCATTAAAATTTTTAGCAGTTAGGAGTGACATTGCTCATTTCATAACATGTTTGAGTCAAGATTGATCTAAATAAATTCCGGATACCCATAGATCCTACACGATAAGTTCCTCGTCAAAATTGAACATTAACCCTTTAATTAATAAAAACAAAAAGTTATCTACTTCTCTTGTCCTATTTTATAAGACATTTTCCAACATGTTTCACACAAACTAATAAAAACTTTAAAATCCATTAACTTTGCCTTAAAATTCAACTTTCCCACTTTATCCCTATTTAATTTACATAATACCACATGAGAACAAATTCAACTCAATAATAAATTAAAGATAAATTGTATGTTCACATCAAAAGTTAACATTAATTAACAAATGGACACATTAATTTTTTCATGCATGTACTATACTTGAGATTAATACGCCCTCCACCCTATATATAAGGTCCCTTTTTATAAGGTCCTCTTTTTTACTTTGTCTGAATAATAAATATACTTTTCTATTAAAAAAAGAATAATAAATATACTTTTATTTATTTTACCCTTGTTCTTTTATATTATTTATTTATCATACATTCTCTTTCTTCATTTTCTCATCATTACTCCCTTTGATCTTTCTCTTACTCATCCATAAATAAGAGTCTTTCTGAAAAAAAATATATATATTTCCTATATATTTATGATTTTTATCTATTTTTAACTATTTTCTATAATCTTACATTTCGGTTGGAATGACCTTATATATAAGGATGGAGGGAGTATTGATTTTAACCACTGCATAGTTAATGTTTTTTTACTCAGTTTTGTTGATGAACTGTTAGGTCAATCAATATATAAGAAATTATTGATGTATACAATATACTCTCTCCTCCACAATATAAGTTGTTTCTAAAAGAATGGTTTGGTCTACAATATAAGTCACTTAGAGAAACATTAATGTTTTTTGTCAATTTTCCCCTATAATTAATGTTTAAATATGACGCATTGTGTTTCTCTTTCTCACTCAAAACCTCATTTAATATGGATAAAATAATAAATTTTCTCAAATTCAGGACAAACCAGAGGGAGTACTCCTCGAATTCTATCTACAAGTTACTTATAGCATGTTTTACACAGGCCAAGAAATACCTTAAATTTTATTAATTACTCTGCCTTAAATTCAATTACTTTTCAATTTTACTCTAATTTAATATATATTATACCCTATGAGAGCACTTTTAATATAATAATAAATGAAGGATAAAATTATATATTTATATAAAAAAAATTTCTCTATCTCTACCCGATTAATAAGGCTAAAAATTTTCTTCTCTCCTCTATAATAGGAGCACAGGGGTATATATATGTCAAATTCTAAAGTCAGTCATCATGCACTTTTATTTTTCATCGATGGTTTGTAAATACTTTCAACGCGTTATATGCAATATTGTCAGAAGTTATGATTACTTGACTTGGAAAACTCTACCAAACAATCAACACGTTATTCATGAAACTCATCAAATACTCGACAATTTTTTTTTTGTGAAAAAACACTTGACAATTTAAATTGCTTAAAAAGGGTTTTCGATATATTTATTTGTTATTTATAAATAGTATGACTGATTTAAATTTTAGATTTTATATGAAATTGATATTAGTTTTTAACTTTAAGTTTGAGTTTCTGTAAACAAAATTGAAGTGAGTCCTTCTATTACGAAAAAAGCCCGTTTGTCATGTACGAATAGAGAATAATATAGTTTAGTGAATTTATTTTAACTTCGTTTTTGAATTTTTTCTTCATTTACTTTATTTATATAAATCTTAAGATGTTAAAGTAGATATTAATAAAATTCAATTAATCTGTTAGACTGTTTTAATTTATTGATGCAAACTTCATTTATTTTAGTAATGAATACTGTCTTAAACTTCTCAAATTATAATATACTAGAGCCCTAAAATTTTGATTTATTTCAAATTTAATTTCTTTAAACCTATATTAAATAATTTAAAAATTCAATATGAATATGTATGTACGTACGTACGAATGCATGAGAAATAAGTTTAGGTCAGAAGATTAGATTTTTAATTTTTCAGCCCATCCAAAAATAATTACTATAATATTTTACGCATATTTTATTAAAAAGTCATAGACCTCAAGTTTCTTAACCACAAAATAATATAAATACGAGTTCGACCAAAAAAAAATTTATAAATAGGAGTTGTATACATCCAACAAAAGCCACCCTCTACTTGTATCAAGAGATTAGTCACAGAGAAAAGTCAGTTAGCTTGTTTAAGCTTCTCTGAATATGGGAAGGCGCCTTATAGTAGGATTTGCATTGATTTTCCTATTGTCTAAAATTGCCCAATTAGTTTTGTGTGAGAGATGCATTGAATCAGAGAAGCAAGCTCTTCTCAAGTTCAAAGCATCTTTTCATGATCCATATAAGAGCCTTTCCTCCTGGAATCCCAAAACCAATTGTTGCCAGTGGCATGGCATATCTTGTCACAATGTTACTGGTCATGTTCTCAAACTTGATCTCAGTTTCAATCTCCTTGAAGCTGTTGGTGTTGATTGTAACATCCCAAAATTTAATGCAAGGATTAATTTATGGAAATTAGATAGTAAGCTAATTTATGGAACCTATAAAATTTAAGGAAACTTAAATTTGACAATGGGAAAAATTAGGACCTAGTGTGTGTAATTAATAGGATAAAAATATACCCATATGTATTTAAAAAAAAATTGACTAACACAAGAGACACATACACACATAACAGCTTTCTTCTTTGGATGCATGAGAAGACACGTACTCCTTCTCTTCTCTTCTTTCTCTCCTCATTTGCACAACCTAACATACACGTACATGCATGACTCATTCTCTTCATTTTCTCTCATTTGGCCAACACATACATACAGCACACATAAGTACAGCACATAAGCACACACGTTCAGCCTCCCCAAGATAAATAAACATCTCTCACCTCTTCATTCATCCAACAAGTTCAGCAAAGAAAAACACAGAAAACACAGCAGAAAAACTGAGAGAGAGAGAGGAAGAACAAGCTCCAAATCTCACACACAACATCATAAACGTGTTTAGGTAAGTTTCTTCTACTTTAACCTTGGATTTCCATTGGATTTGTGGTTGTTTTCTGGGTTGTTTTGCTGCTGGAATCAAGAGAAGTCACCAAAAACGTTTTGTTACCGTTCAGTTTCAAAACCAGCAAGTTTGTGTCCGTTTTGCATGAGATTTTCGATTCCTTTTCTTCTGTAATCACGTCCCAAAACTCAAGGAACATGTTTCAGAGTATGTAGAGTCAAAATCTTTGAGATTAGAGTCCAAAAATCATGGTTGCATGTGAGTTTTATCAACTCTGTTTTGGTCGCCGGAAAACAGAGGTTTTATCGGAAACTTTTAGAAGCTCAACCGGAGGCTACAGATGGATTTTTCATCTGGTTCTTTTTGATATGGAAATTTTAGGATGTGTAGTATGAAATAGAATCAAGAAGAGCTCAATTTGGTGTCAAAACGAACAAGTTATCAATTTTTGAAGTTAGACTGTCCAAAACTGATGTTCATCAGAGTCAGTCAGTTTCGTGTGGCTCTATGACCAACCAAATCACATCCATTATTTACTCAAATTTACAGGGAGATATTAGACATAACAAGCTTTAAAAGGAGTGGTAGAATGCATCATTTGGATATCTTTAGAGAGAGTTATGATTTTTGAAAGATGGGTTTAGAAACAGGTGCAATCCTGAACGTCCAGATTCTAGTAGTTGATTTCGTGGTGTTTTTGAATTATGTAATCTTTCCCAATGACCATGAAAATTTCCATAATTGAAGTACATAGTCTTAGCTTTAATTTGGTATATATTTTGTGTTAATTTAATTAGTATACTAAGAGATATGATTTTGTGAAGTCAGTTGCTCTCAAACTGTGTTTCTGGAAAACAGTTTGTTTGTGTCGAACGTTTAGAAAATCACACATTGCCAAAAAATTATGAAACTTTCCAGATTTAAAGTAGACATCAATAGCTTTAATTGGACAGGTAGAACATAATTTTTGGACAAGTATATGAGGAGATATAGATTTTCAAAGTCATGCTATGTTTCTGGAGACTAATCTGGAATAGGGGTATTTCGGGAAATTTTGGGAGTAATATGGTAAATCTGGGTAGATTTTGATATTTTTTTAATGAAAATATATTTCAATAGCTTCATGTAGGCTTTGAACCCAGTCAATTTCGATTTTTCTAGAATTAGTTATGATATTTCAAAGTTAACTGAAAAATCTGTCAATTTGCTGAAGAATAGTAAAATTGCACTATGCAAAATTATATAGTGTATAAGCCATTGAAACTGAGATAATCAGCAGAATGTGATTAAAGGCAGTAGTAATACAAGTAATAACTATTACTTGTTAATTTTAATTTATAGGATTTGTAATAGCCCGAGCCGGAGAAAAAGTTTTGGATAAACAATTGGACCGAAAAGGGACCCAGGTAGTAATTCTTTCTCTCATGCACTATGTGATTATTTATATGTTGTGTATTCCATTTTCTGTAACATGACAGTGCCTGTGGCACAACACACGAATAAGCCAGGGTCTAAACATATCGTTTGACCATGGACACGAGTTTAGCCGGGGTTGTAAACAGTCGTTTGGCCTTGGACAGTATGCATACAACATGAGATAGCATTTTACATATCATGGTGCATTGCATATTTATTTATCGTATTTTATATGACTGATTGTATATTACTACTAAGATTCATTCGAATCTCACCCTTTTTCAACATCTGAAAATATTCCAGCAAAGGACAGCGGCTCTAAGGGCAAAACTGTAATTACTGGCGATTGAAGGTCCGATCCTAGCCAGGAGTTACATCTGATTATGTTTAGTTGTGAAATTTATTTCTTTTGTACTCTGTATGTATTTTTCAACCTATATGAGGATTTTCTGTATTATCAGTGAGTACTTATTATCAGTATAGTTTCACTATTTCTGTTTGCCATCTGAACGACACATGTTATTATATAGCGAATATCAGAATATTTAGGGGTTTGACATTGATCCATCTTTGTTGGAGTTGCAACATTTGATTTATTTGGATTTGAGTATCAACAACTTCAATGCTATCTCAATTCCTGCCTTTTTTGCTTCTATAGAGCCGTTGGGATATCTTTCAATATATCGCGCTAATTTCACAGGAAAGATTCCTACCAATCTTGGTGAAAACCTCACATACTTGCAGTTTCTTGATCTCAGTGGTAATGATTTGCACACCAATGACATGAGTTGGGCGTCTCAACTTCAGTCTCTGCAATATCTCAACCTAAGTTATGTGTACCTTGGAGAAGCTTATAACTTGTTCCAGGTACTTCACATGCTTCCTTCTTTGTTACAACTCCAATTAGAAAGTTGTGGACTTGGCAACTTGTCCACTCCTCTTCTCCCCATTAATTTCACAAATAATGCTACTGTTCAGCTCCTGAATCTGGCTTATAATGAAATTGATGGCCGAATCCTTCATGCTTTCCAAAATTGGACTTCTGTTGAATTCCTTGACCTCATTTCCAACAATTTTAGTTCATTGCCATTGTGGTTTGGAGAGTTTAAGAATCTGGTTTCTCTTGATCTTTCATATAATACACTTTGCGGACCCATTCCTATTGCTTTGCGGAACTTGACTACCCTTCAAGACCTTGATCTTTCTGAAAACAATTTTAGTTTATTACCATTGTGGTTTGGAGAGTTTAAGAACCTAATTTCTCTTGATATTTCTAGGAATATACTTTGTGGGCCCATTCCTATTGCTTTACGCAACTTGACAACCCTTCAAGCCCTTGATCTTTCTTCAAACAATTTCAGTTTATTGCCATCTTGGTTGGGAAAGTTAAGGAGCCTTCGCACTCTATATATCTACTTTAATCAAATCAATGCCACTCTGGAAATTTCTCTGTCACAAATTCTAAGCAACATGTGTCATTTAAAAATATTAAATTTTTCCAATAGCAATTTTCAAGGAGAAGCATTTGGTGACTCCGATTTTTTTGGATGCATCAAACATGACATAGAGGAATTACACTTGAGCGATAATTATATTGTCTTAGTGGTGACATCCCTCAAAGTCTTGGCCAGCTTGTAAATTTACATTCCTTGATCTCTCAAGTAATTCTTTAAGTGGCCTCATTCCTCAAAGTCTTAGTCAAATTTCAAATCTAGATAACCTTGATCTTTCAAATAATTATCTTAGTGGTGACATTCCTTCAAGTCTTGGCCAGCTTGTAAATTTAACTAACCTTGATTTCTCAAGTAATTCTTTTAGTGACAACATTCCTCTAAGTTTTGGTCAACTTTCAAATCTAATTACTCTTGATCTATCAAATAATTCTTTTAATGGCAATATCCCTCAAAGAATTTGTCTCCTTGTAAAACTAAATAGGCTTGATCTTTCTTATAACAATGTCTCTGGTGAAATTCCAAATTGTTGGAGAGATAATCCACCACTTGGATTGATGGAAATAAATCTTTCATTCAATAAACTATCTGGTGCCTTTCCTATCTCAATTGGCAAGCTTTCCTCACTACTTTGGTTGCATTTGAACAATAATTATCTTGAAGGAAAGCTTCCTTTGACTTTGAAAAATTCAAAGAGATTGTTAATTTTAGATTTGGGCGAAAATAAGTTTCTGGAAGTATACCATCATGGACCAATAAAACTTTTCCTATCTTGTAAATTTTGAGGTTGCGGGATAATATGTTAGATGGTAACATTCCTTCTACTCTGTGCCAACTCAAATCACTCCAAATATTGGACCTCGCACATAACAAATTAAGTGGCTCAATACCCCATTGCATTGGTAATCTTACAGGAATGACTAAAGATAGTTCTCATATGCAAAAATCAACCGAATATGTCAGGATTGTATATACACAAGTCGAAGAAGACATAGTAAATTGGCAAAATCAAGATGTGAAACAAGTTATGAAAGGGAAAGAATATGACATTATTGGAATCTTGGATCTTGTGGTAAATTTGGATTTTTCAAATAATAGTTTTAAAGGATGGATTCCTCTTGAGTTATTCTCGCTTGTTGGATTGATAAGCTTCAACCTTTTACACAATTATTTCAAAGGAGAGATTCCAAAGATTATTGGGGATATGAAATCCCTTGAATCCTTTGACATCTCTTTTAACCAAATTTCAGGCATAATTCCAAAGAGTATGTCCAAGCTAACAACATTGAGTCATTTGAATATGTCATACAACAACCTTTCAGGGCCAATTCCAACTCAAAATTAATTCTTGACTTTGGATGATCCATCTATTTATGCCGGCAACCCTTTTCTTTGCGGAATCCCACTACCAAATAAGTGCCAAGGTGATAATCGTCATCAAGTTCTCGAAGCCAAAAAATCAGAAGATGAGGATGATCCAGAAAAAGGGTGGTTTTATTTTGTCATAGCAATTGGGTTTTCCGTTGGCTTTTGGGGTGTTATTGGGACTTTGGTGTTGAAGAAGAGTTGGAGATATGCTTGTTTCCGACGAGTGGAAGATGTAGCAGATCAGATACATGTGTTCACTTCAATAAAAATAGCAAAGCTGAAGAGGCTGCTCACAAACCATGTCCATGGTTGATCTTTGTAGTTGTGTGTGTATCTTTATTATCTCTCTTGTTGCAAGTATCATGTAATGTTTCAGTATGTTGGTGACAATAATATATCGTGCTTGTCTTCATGAGTTCACTGTGAACAAAAGCACTAAATCTTCAATTCTTCAAATTTTTTGTTTGTCTATAATATTATATTTCAATGTCATTAAAAAACTCATTACATGATTATTACATTAATCTATATAAGGTAATTCAAATTCTTCATGCCTATGTATTAATTCATCAAAGCTCGAATAAATGACCTGGCTAGTAAATATTGCCTAGTTTAATTGTGCATAGTTGAGAAGTAACGGCCAATTAACAAGCCTAAAACAAATACTGTTGAAATAATTTATAGGGTTAATACTATTTTTTATCAGTTTATAGTCATTTTGATCTTGATCTCTGAAGTTTCAAACAGGTGACTTTGGTCTCTCAAATTTACTTTATTTCAAATAGTTAGTCCTTATAGTTTGAAAAGGATGTTGAAGCTTTTAAGTTTGATGATGTGTTATTAAAGCCGTTAAATTTACTTATGTGGATGGCTGACTGGGTAAGATGATTGCTCAAATTAGAGAAGAAAACACAATCATCTTACTCGCAATTTTAATGGCATTAATGCCACATCATCAAACCTAACACCGTTAACATCCTTTTCAAACTATGATGACTAACAGTTTGTAACAGAGTAAACTTCAGTAACCAAAACCAGATGTTTGAAACTTTAGGGTTCAAAACAAAAAATTACTATAAACTACAAGGATAAAAGATGATATTAACCCTAATTTATACTAATGAGAAGACAATAGTCAGTTGAAATAGCAATAATATGACATAATATGGAGCAAAACATTATTAAAAAAGGGGGGGAAATGTAGAGATAATTGTAACATCCCAAAAATTTAATGCAAGGATTAAATTATGGAAATTAGATAGTAAGCTCAATTTTGGAACCTACAAAATTTAAGGAAACTTAAATTTGACAAAGGGAAAAATTAGGACTTAGTGTGTGTAATTAATAGGATAAAAATATACCTATATGTGTATAAAAACACACACACCCACACTTGACAACACACAACACGTACAGCCTTCTCATTTGCACAACACAATAAAACACATGTACCACACACATACTCCCACCTACACCATTATCATTTCCCTCTTCTATTCGGCCAACACACACAACACGTACTCCTCATATTTTCTTCTCATTTGGACAACACACTCACACTTTCATTAAATACAATCTTATCAAACTCCTCCAACTCTCATTTACGTTCAGCTGCAAAGAGAGAGAGCTTTGAAAAAAAAACAAACGAAACAGAAATGAAACAGAAACAGAAGCACAGAAACACAGAAAACAGAGAGAGAAACAAAGGAAGAACAAGCTCCAAATCTCACACACAACATCATAAACGTGTTTAGGTAAGTTTCTTCTACTTTAACCTTGGATTTCCATTGGATTTGTGGTTGTTTTCTGGGTTGTTTTGCTGCTGGAATCAAGAGAAGTCACCAAAAACGTTTTGTTACCGTTCAGTTTCAAAACCTGCAAGTTTGTGTCCGTTTTGCATGAGATTTTCGATTCCTTTTCTTCTGTAATCACGTCCCAAAACTCAAGGAACATGTTTCAGAGTATGTAGAGTCAAAATCTTTGAGATTAGAGTCCAAAAATCATGGTTGCATGTGAGTTTTATCAACTCTGTTTTGGTCGTCGGAAAACAGAGGTTTTATCGGAAACTTTCAGAAGCTCAAACGGAGGCTACAGATGGAGTTTTCATCTGGTTCTTTTTGATATGGAAATTTTAGGATGTTTAGTATGAAATAGAATCAAGAAGAGCTCAATTTGGTGTCAAAACGAACAAGTTATCAATTTTTGAAGTTTGACTGTCCAAAACTGATGTTCATCAGAGTCAGTCAATTTCATATAGCTTTTTGACCAACCAAATCACATCCATTATTTACGAAAATTTACAGGGAGATAGTAGACAGAACAAGCTTTAAAATGAGTGGTAGAATGCATCATTTCGATATCATTATAGGAATTTATGATTTTTTAAAGATGGGTTTAAAAACAGGTGCAATCCTGAACATCCAGATTCTAGTAGTTGATTTCGTGGTATTTTTGAATTATGTAATCTTTTCCAATGGCCATGAAAATTTTCAGAATTGAATTTCATAGTCTTAGCTTTAATTTGGTATATATTTTGTGTTAATTGGATTAGTATACTAAGAGATATGAATTTTTGAAGTCAGTTGCTCTCAAACTATGTTTCTAGAAAACAGTTTGTTTGTGTTGAACGTTTGGAAAATCAAACCTTTCCGAATAATTATGAAACTTTTCATATTTAAAGTAGACATCCATAGCTTTAATTGGACGGGTAGAACATAATTTTTGGACAAGTATATTAGGAGATATAGATTTTCAAAGTCATGCTATGTTTCTGGAGACTAATCTGGAATAGGGGTATTTCGGGAAATTTGGGGAGTAATATGGTAAATCTGGGTAGATTTAGATATTTTTCCATGAAAATATATTTCAATAGCTTCATGTAGGCTTTGGACCCAGTCCATTTCTATTTTTCTAGAATTAGTTATGATTTTTCAAAGTTAACTGAAAAATCTGTCAATTTGTTGAAGAATAGTAAAATTACACTATGCAAAATTATATAGTGTATAAGCCACTGAAACTGAGATAATCAGAAGAATATGATTAAAGATAGTAGTAATACAAGTAATAACCAATTACTTGTTAATTTTAATTCATAGGAACTGGTAAAAGCCCGAGCCGAAGAAAAAGTTTTGATAAACAGTTGGACTGGAAAAGGACCCAGGTAGTAATTCTTTCTTTCATACACTATGTGATTATTTATATGTTGTGTATTCCATTTTCTGTAACATGACAGTGCCTGTGGCACAACACGCGAATAAGCCAGGGTCTAAACATATCGTTTGACCATGGACACGAGTTTAGCCGGGGTTGCAAACAGTTGTTTGACCTTGGACAGTATGCATACAACATGAGTTAGCATTTTACATATCATGGTGCATTGCATATTTATTTATCGTATTTTATATGACTGATTGTATATTACTACTGAGATTCATTCGAATCTCACCCTTTTTCAACATCTAAAAATATTCCAGCAAAGGACAGCGGCTCTAAGGGCAAAACCGTAATTACTAGCAGAGGAAGGTCCAGTCATAGTCGGGAGTTACATCTGATTATCTTTAGTTGTGAAATTTATTTCTTTTGTACTTTGTATGTATTTTTCAACTTAGATGAGGATTTTCTGTATTATCAGAAGTACTTATTATCAGTATAGTTTCACTATTTCTGTTTGCCATCTGAACGACACATTTATTATATAGCGAATATCAGAATATGGGGTTTGACAATAATTATGGACGTTTGATATTTGGCGCTGAATTTAGGATATGTTAGTGTATGTTTGTGAAGGAAGAAGCAAGATCCAAAAATGAGCTGATGAAGAGGGAATAGTAATAACTGAGTTTGCTCAAATTATAATAAATATTATCTCAAGGAGGCAGAGTCAGAATTTAAGAATGAGAGAAGCCAAGATTGAAACAATAGGCCTTGTTCTACGCGAGAGAAGTTTCAACCACTTAAGCACCAGTGAGTTCAAACCGGTGTGAATGCAAAAACAAGTAAATAATGGTCTTATGCCTTTTATTTGCACATTTCAGAAGACCATTTTATTTTAACGCCTTTCGACAAGATCATAGCCTGTGAATGTATGTGTATTTCTTTTTTGCAGGTTCTGATTCAGATATTTGCTTATCCAAATAAAATAAGAGCGGCATATGCTTAATCTGTGTATGCATGCATGCATAATTAAAACATTATTAATTACATAATGATATTTTCATCCAAATTTCACAGCTACATATTTACCTTCTTTTCCTGCGTGGACTTAATATCAATTGTTCTCTTCTCTCATTCTATGAATCTATGACTACAATATTTCATGATAAAAAGTAAGACTGAAATGAACTTTTTATTTGGCCAGCCAATCTAACCGTAAAAAATTTTCCATATATTTTCTCTTGATACATCTGGACAATTTTATTTGTATAATCACTTCTTAGAGGTTTCACAAATACGTGATTATTTATATAATCACTTCTTCAAAATGGGTGCTCCCAAACCAAAGTGGAAAAGTATGGGCATTTTATAATAATGAATGCATTAACAAACAAAATACAGAGCCTCTCAAAAGCTTTTCTAAATAAATAAGGCTATCAAAAACCCTAAGGGATATTTCACCAAAAAAATTATTTGAGTATATGATGCATACTTATAAATACTACTAGTATATATTTATTGATAAAGCCACTGGTGGTAAAAATATGATAACTTTACTTTTTCCTTTCAATGATATTATCCTACCAACAACTTAAACACGTTACTAAAATTATAAATCACATTAGAGAGAAAAACACCCCACACACAGTTTTTACAAGAACGTGATTATTTATATGATCTGATCTATTGTCCAAAATGAGTACTCACAAACCGAATTGGACTAGCGCATTGGGGTGCTATACTAATAAACAAACAAACAAACAAATGAATAAATAAAGGGACTCAGGTCCTTCAAGCAAAAGCC
Source organism: Albizia julibrissin (assembly GCA_037074505.1). Taxonomy (NCBI): domain Eukaryota; kingdom Viridiplantae; phylum Streptophyta; class Magnoliopsida; order Fabales; family Fabaceae; genus Albizia; species Albizia julibrissin. The sequence goes on along the minus strand of CM073477.1, from coordinate 53,017,512 downwards.
TAAATAAGCTTAACAATTGAGATAGATAATTGAGATTTGTGTGATGCAATAGTCACCCAGTATTCATCTACCTAGCTAGCTAGAAGACCTTCTTTCATCTTAACACTCAAAACCTTCCTTCTCAAGTTCAATATCCACATAAAAAGGTAATTCTTTTTCTTTCATTAACAAAATGTGTTAGAACAATATACATTTGTTCATGACTCTGGGGAATCTCATAAGATAAACACCAGCAAAACTAGGGATTCAGATGTCAAGGAGTGAATCTCCCAAGTAGTCTCAATATTCCCACAGAAACCCATAAAAAAAGCGCATAAAGCAACAAGAACTGGCAAGAAGAAGAAGATTCCCCTTCCTTTACATGCTCTCTTCACAATTGCAGTTTCAAAGAGTTCAGCACAAATGAGATGTGAAGTTTGCATCTCCGTTCAAAACAAAGATAGTAAAATCATTATTTGGAGGTTGAGCTAAACCACCAACACTGTTTGTGGTGCCGGTGAGTGTACCTGAGGTTGATGAAGAGTAAGAAACATTAGCATGTTCCGCTGAACTCATGATCTTCCTTTCATTACTCATCCAGAGTTCACTTGGATCTTCATTGTCTCCAGGGGGCAGAGACTGATAATGCTGATTCACCATATTAGTGTCAAAAGTATTCATATGAGGATGTGAAACATTTCCCTGGTCAATATGTCCCATGTCACGAAGAAACATCTCTGCGTCGACATGGTACAAGTCAAGTGCACTTAAACCATCTTCAAACTCTAAGTTCTCCAAAGGATTTTCTATTATGGGCAATTGATCTGACCGTGTCTTTATATCTTGAGGTCAAATGCAAACTATTTTTAATCTAAAAATTGCAGTATAATGCAACACTCGGGTTATCTCATTCAAGAAACTTTTATTTTGATTCCCCAAGTTAGACTAAATGCCAAAAACATGGTTAGAAGAAGGATTTTGAAATTGGTTTTATCTAAATCAAAATTCATGAAAATAAAACTAATTCTACTTTTTTTTGGTATTTTTGGAAAACATAAAAAAATGATTTGAATTAAAAAGGATAATATGATGAAATGAGTCTTGGTAGCAAATTTAGTGACTTTCCTAGCTACTTAAAATATTTTGGGAGTCAATTTTATAACAAATCAAATTAAAAACCCTAAGCAATTAATCACATTAGGTTTAATTTACCTGATTAATGACTAATCCTATAATCACATTTATAATCATCTCTTAGATTAATTGTTAAAACCCACTTGATGTGTGTTAAAAATTACTTAATGCACTTGCTTCCTCTAAATGAGAGAACAACTGCGACACTCAAATTAAATTAAATCTATCACCTACACTAGTCATCACATATAATGCATAACTTCATTAATTAAAAAGGGAATAGGTTCAATAAAGTTGAAGTGCACCAATACAAAATTCAACACAAAATAAAAACAATCCATCATACTATCATAGACAAATAATCACTCATCTAAGTCTCAAATCACACATATACCAAGATTAATCCAAACAGGACATAATACATGAATTGAGCTCATGGAAAATAATGAACTCCCCTTTCTTTCTAGCACATTAAACCTCTAGCCACTTCCTCTACCACCAAGACTCAAGCAAATTAGCCTCTCATGAGCTTAATGACAAAAACAATTTGCTTGAAACTTTGAAAATCCATGAGCATGATTGTTCGGCCAGACCAATAGAGAAATGGAGGAAATTTAGGGACAAGGGGAATGAAGAATTGATTCAGAGGCTTGGACGACGATGACTAAGGACCAACAATGAAGGCTGACCCCATGGTTACGAGGGAGAGAGAACAGAGCCAGTGGTGAAAGTCAGTGGCAGTGTGGACGGCAGGTTCCCTTTGTCTTCCCAAACTATGACCGTGACAACAAGAATAAGAATAATGACGGAGGTGGTATGACTGGAGAACGCCGGTGGAGTTAGAGATGAAGTTCCGGTGAAGTGGAGAACAGAGGAAGTGAGGTTCAGCTCGTCAGTGTTGGTTCCCGGCCTCCAAGGTGAAGCACGACGATGGTATGGGCAAGGAGAAAGAAGACACCGACGGTGGTGAAAGCGATTTCCGGCGACGGTGAACTAGACAGAATGACGGTGGTGATTGTCTTTCGAGCTCTGGAACTTGCAGCTCTTAGTCTATGGAAGTCCACCACACTCACTGGCAACCGTTTCGCTGAATATGGCGGCTGTGTCTCGTCTTCTAGCTTTCCTTCTTCGGCCTGTCAAGCTCTGAAATGTTGAGCCTTGTTTATCACAGATCAGCGGTGAAAGAGGAAGAATGGTGGTGGTGAATGGCCGGCAATGGTCAAGGAAGGTGGTCCAATCTCTCTTCTCCCAGATCGCCGCCTTCAAGCTCTCCCCTTATCTCCTCGCCTCCATCTCTCACTCTCCATCTTGGGTCTCCCTCCCAGCTACTGAAAATCCCTGCGCCTCTGCCTCCACGGGTCCGTTTCAGCATCTCTGAGAAGACCCAAGTCCCTTGGTCAAAACGTGTGTTTTTTACCAAAGGACTAAAATTAAACTGTTTGAAATATTTTGGGGCTCAACTACAATTTTCTGAATCCTTAGGTAATTTTCTGTGATTTTCTCTAGGTCGTTTTCTTCATAGTTTTGTATAATTTTCAGACATTTTGGGTCCTTTTCTGTAGTATTCCCCAATCCTCAAAATAATTAATTTTGAACCTCCATAATATTAAATTTTCTTCCAATATACTTGTAATACAAATATAACTAGGTTTAGTCAAATGTGTCTCACAGTGTGGTTTCTGCATGGGCTTTAGGCAAAATGGTGAATGAGATGAGAAAAAAGGAATATACCCATCCAGCATTTTTTTCAAATTCTCATTGAGTTCATCGTCAAACAAAGGTTGTTCTTGGCCATTAAAAATCACAGTATCAGCAGAAGTACCCTCATCAACTTGTGAAATCGGAGCCTCCTTGCCAGCTAAATTAACAGTAAAATCTACAAAGTCATCGTTTACCCATTCTTCTTTAAATAATGGCGTGCCATACTGTTTACCATTTTTAGGATCAGGTCCGCTTTTCTTGAACACCTTGTAAAATGCATAATAATCCTGATAATTTACATATTAAAACAAAAGGTTTAGTAAGCAATACGTTTTGACCATCAATATGAGTTCATAATGAAATATAAAGAATGATAAAGCAAAAAAGACACTTGAGGATGATACATTGCAATCCTGGCATCTTGCAAGCTCTTCTTCTTCCAATGTGTACTCTTGCATCCTCAACTTGTTTAGCAAACCAAGACTTGTATAAATGGTTACCTTGCATACAATATCAATCCTAAAGGAAACAATGATTGCTTATCTCAAAACACAAATCAGAAATCCTTTAATAATAACCTTAATTACATCCAATCAGGTATCTATCACGAGAGATTTAGGGAAAATTAAAAAGGTTTCTTGGTATATGATTTGAACACATATTGGCCAAGAGGTCTGAACACACCCAGATAATGCCTTGCTCATCAAATTCAGCAAGAAATTATCAATCTGGTATCAAAGGAATAGACACTCACCCAAACGCCTACCGATAAAAACGCATCCACAGAAATAATAATGGGATAAGATATAAAGTGAAGGAACAGATAAGATAAGGAATATTAAGCTTTATTCTGTTTCATAGGGTCATAGTAGAGATCGCTTGAATGAAACATTTTGATTGGCTCAGCAAATGCCGCCTCATAAGAAATTTGATCCAGCACCACACTCTGTGTTTCTTAAGCAGCAACCAAGAATGGATGATTATAAAGAACAGAGTTAATGGAAAATCATGCCAAAAAATATCATGTAGCACCCTGCAATGATCGAATTATAAGAACTACAAGCTAAGTTACTAAACATGCCAAGATCACAGCGGGAAAATAATATTGATGAATAAAATTCCATACCGATCACATCTATAATGCCAGAACTCATGAAGACCAAATCTTACTTCCCTCTTAACTACAAACCCCACCCACCAAAAAAGTAGAGAGAGCCAGAACTGAAGAAAAACAGTACAGAGAATAAAATATGGTCCCAGTGATATTCACCATTCACTTTATAGTGTTTATACTAGTAAAGGATGAAATAAGATCCGAAAAAGAGTCTGAGGGTAGAAGAGAGAAAACCAAAAATAACGGAAAGGAGAGAATGTTTTAGGCAAATATCTCACACAGTATGGTTTCTGCAAGGGTTTTCTTCTTTCTTTCTTTTTTTTTTTTTTTTTTTTGTGAACATTTCTGCATGGGTTTTCGGCATAATGGTGAATGGGACGAGAAAAAAAGAAGATTTTTTTAAGGCTGGAGACCACCTAGCCTTTTGAAAGCCAGAAGTCACCGCCGTCCTTCATTTTTATCCTACACACAGCTACAACTATACATAAACAAAACCAGAGTTCTAAAAGTTCTATCACAAAACAAACCTGAGGTGCAGCAGGACACAGGGAGGGCAGGTCCGGAATATGCTCATCCATCATTTTTTTCAAGATCTCATCAAGTTCATCATCAAACAAAGGCTGTTCTCGACCATTAAAAGTTACAGTATCAACAGAATTACCCTCATCAACTTGTGAAATTGGAGCCTCCTTGCCAGCCGAATTAACATTAAAATCTACAAAGTCATCATCTACCCATTCTTCTTATGGCGCGCCATACTGTTCACCTTTTTTAGGACCAGGTCCACTTTTCTTGAACACCTTGTAAAGTACATAATAGTCCTAATAATTTACATATCAAAACAAAAGGCTTAGTAAAAAATACGTTTCCACCATCAGCATGAGTTCATATTGAAATAAAAAGAAATGTAAAGCAAATAAGACACTTGAAGATGATACCTTACAATCCTGGCATCTAGCAAGCTCTTCTTCTTCCAACGTGTACTCATGCATAACCCAATCAGTTCGCTCACCATGTGGTTGCTCTACCTCTACAGAAAACCAGCGTCTTTTTCACCCCAACTGCCCGAGAATTGTAGGTAATGTTACGATCCTTCCCTGTTGCTTTCCAGTGCCCATGTCTCGTTGCTCGATTGGTCCTACCACTATTAGGATACTTTCTGTCTCTAGGACTGAAAAAGAAACATTGCCTATCACCGGTTTTTAGCACTGACTACCCTGCAAAACGTTTAAATTATAACCTGATAAGCAATCAAGAAGGTTGACAAACAACATAAGCAAACTAAACAACTACAGATCAAAACGCATCCACAGAATCACACGTCAAATAAACACTCTGTTTCTTCAGCAGCAACCTAGAAATGGATGATTATAAAATTAAAAAAAGAAAAAACCAGAATCAATGAAAAAATATCACGTAGCAACCTGCAAAGATCAAAATATAAGAACTACAAGGTACTAAACAGTCATGCCAAATATTAACATGCGGCAGTCAAGTAATCATAAACTGTTCAAAGAAACAGAATGGTTTGGCAAAGTATGACGGAAGATCAAAACCACAATCACATATTCTCTCAATACGGTGTCATGGCTTTAACATACTTTTACTAGGCAGGACAAATATATAACTATTAAAATCCGATGATAGTTTGTAAAATCTAGCTCTCAAAGGAGCATTAGCCCACATATGTGATGCCAGCACTTATGTAAATTTATTCTAAAATTTAAATTTTAACAAAGAAGTTTAAATATAACATAAAATTAAGGTGACGAGATAAGCTCCAACATGCAAACTAATGAAGTTTCTTAAATATAACAAAGCTAACATGTCCCAAGGATAATCAATATGATTTGATATATAAATTTTGAGGACAAAATTTTATTGACAAGGGAAGAAATGTAGCACCCCAAATTTTGGGACAAGAGGCTTGAAAATAAGCCTGCAATAAGTGGACTGCTAAGCCCCAATTTAGTAAGTGTCCCAATAAGGAACATTTTTAATCCCTACAATTCTTAACACCTTTGGTGGCATCAAAGGAAATAAAGTGGTGCATTAAAGAGCGCATTAAGTGACAAAACAAGATAATGAGTGGTCATACAACAAGACTATGTTGGGAACCCAAATGAAATTTACCGCCAGTGTGTTTCTCTACGTGGTAGTCATAATTGTGTGACATTTTTAAATATGTAAATGATGTCCAAAAATTATGAAAATTTTTAAAATGAAAGTAGACTTATCAAGCTTTAATTTGATAAATCATATAAGTCATTTGAATCTGTACACAAAGTGATGTGTATTTTTGAAATTAGCCCAGTGAAACTAGCGATTTTGAATGCCAGCATCCAAAAATAAAAATTCTAGGAATGTTAAGCTTCTAATTGGCTAAAGGTTATATTTCTCCTTAAAACTAAATTTAATAAGAGTCACATAGCCTTTGGAACCACCCAAATTGGATGTCTATACCATTAGATATGAATTTTCAAAGTTTGATGAAAATTCTGCCCAGTTTTCAGCTGGTGCGAAAATAGCAAGGAATGTAAGGGCACAATGGTCATTTGACCAATAAATCAATAAGCTGGGATTATCCCTTTTCTTGGGGAGCACTTCGATCAGAAAATGGAAAGCAAAAGGAAAATAATCACTTGATTCAAATTAAAAGTAAGAAGAAAGCATTTTGGTCAAGTAAATTGATGTTTGAAAAGTCAAAAAGGTTACTTGTGATTAATTGGCCATAAACTAATATTATTGTAAGGAGGTGTAAGTGGATATTTATGAGAACTTTATTCATGTTAAAGCCTCATTTTTCGTCCAACCAAAGCAAGAGAAAAGGAAGAAGCAAAAATTCAAATATGCCATGCTAATTGGCAAATATATATTATATTTCAAAGAGGTGCAAAATGATATTTTATAAAATCATCTCCTTTTTCAAGAGCCAATTTCGCACGACATGTGTAAGGGGAAAGAGAAAAAGCTTTTCCTTAGCTCTTTCAAGACTCATTTTCGGTCAAGTAAATGGGGAAAGAGAAAAATATGATGATTCAATTAAATTAACACATGCTTCTTACAATTAAATATAATATTTGAAAGAGGTGGATGATGATATTTATTTAATCTCTTTTTCTCCTTTTTATGGCCATATTTCAACCAAGACATAAACAAGAGAGAGGGGGAGTGTCTTAAAAAACACAAGAACAAGAGAGAAGGAGCAATTGATCAAGACGCTAAATCAAGGTAAGTTACAAGTAATTTCCACTTGTTCTTGCCTTCTTCTTCATGGTAACTCTCTCATATCCCTTCTCCATCTTGAAATATATGTTTATCAAGAAAAAAAAAAGAGCAAGAAGGAGGAGAGAGGTGGTTCTTAGAGAGAGAGAGAAGAGAAATCAAAGGTAAAGCCATAAACCTTGCTCCTCGTGTTGATTTTGCTTGTTGATGATGATTGGTGGTTGATTTGGCTTTGTTTCCTTGATTTTGTAAATTTGGGAAGCTCAAAACCTAAGGGGTTATATTGCCCATTTTTCTAATAATCATGGGGGAAAGGTGTTTAAGTGATTAAACATGTGATTAGAGGTGAAAAGAATAAGGTTTATGGATTTAAAATCAAGAAACAACATTTTCCGTTAAATTTTCAGATTTGTTCCATGGGCATTTTTGTCCTGTTTGGTCTGGAATTTTATCAATTTGATGGTTTTATTGAGTTTAGAAGGGAAAATTGTGTAGGGTCATGTAGACTGCGAAGTGAGAAAAGCCGTAGAATGTGAAATGACCAAACTATCCTTAAAACCCTAAGTTAGGGTCTGTCAAGGGTAAAACTGTAATTTGGGCTTGAATTTGACCAATCTAAGGTCAAAAATAGATTCTAAACGCAAAATTGTGTAGGATTAATCTGAGTCATGATTTTTAGAATAGTACAATTTGACCGGTACAAAGGGGCTTAGATCGGGTTCCCTGTGGTATTTTGGTAATTTTTCATTTTTGAGTCAAGATAACCAACACAATGAGTTCAGAATGATTCATGAATAAATAATGACTCATTTATCCTAAAGTTATAATTTTAGGATATACCGATAACCCAAGCCGAAGACGGAGCTGGATCAATTGACAAGTAAGGAAAGGGCACGTTCCAGGTAGTAACTTCTTCTTACGTATACTATGTGATCACTAAATGTTGTATATGTCATTCACTGTAACATGAGCTAGTGTCTTTGACACGCCAATCTGCCATGTTGTGGTCAGGGACCTAACAGCGGCGCCAAGTAGACCAATGTGCAGACATATCGTTTGTCCTTGGGCAAGTGTACACATAGTTACGATTATCTTACATGACATAGCATAATATATATATTTTTGCATTTTATATGTTTTGAAAGTATGTTACTACTGAGATTCTCCGAATCTCACCCTTCAATAAATGTATAAAGTTTACAGCAGCAGGCAGTGACTCAAAGGGCATAACGGTAATTTCTAGAAACTGGAGGTTCTAGGCCAATGCGAGAGGAGGCGTTGGTTATCTGAAGACCTATTTATTTGTTTAAGGTCTGTAATTATTCTATACACCCCTATGGGAAATCTGTATGTAGTCAAGCTATATTATTTCAATATATTAGTATATCTATGCTATTTTTATGTGCCCATTGAGTTACGCAAGTGCTACTATGAGTAATATCAATAATAAGACGGAATCTTATAGATATCTTTTTTTTTTTTTGTAGGGAGCAAGGTTGGATCTTTTAGAAGAAAAGTATCAAAGGTTGGATCTTTTTTTGGTACGGAGTAATGTTGGATCTTTTGAGTCAAGGCTGTACCTGCGTTTTGGTATGTAGTTTGAGGGTTTTTTGCTTTTGAAATCAAGTAGCAATTATTTGGAAGGAATTTGATTGCATTGAATGATTGTTTTCCTTTTAATTATTACTAGGTGTCTCGTTGGTTGATGCTAAAGCTGCTAACTTTCCCAGCATCAACATTTTGCAATGGGTTTCAAGGTGTTGTATGATTTTGCAGGGGACGTTTCAAGGTCTTTGAACAAGAAGTCTAAATTATTGTGATTGTAATTAAAATTGTTTGTTGTTGTATCTAGTTTTAACTACTTGTCTAATTAGATTATAACATGTTTTATGATGTAATTTGGATTTATTTATGAAATTTTGGCCTGTTATCAACTTATTTAAATGGCTACCTGTTTTATTGCGAAGGTTTGTTTACCTGTTTATAAAAGTTTTTTAAAATTCAGGTTTTCTTAATAGGCTTTAAATCAGGTTAGGCTTAAGCTGTAAAAAAAGGCCTGTACCCGACTACCTTATGACATAATAGGTCTGGCCTGTTAAAGGCAAAGTTAAGCCTATAGCATGTTTTTATCCCTATGACTCCACTCCACATTAATACATGTTAAAGGCAAAGTTGTATATTTATATGAAAATTTCAATAATGTGATTATATTACGTACTATAATTGAACGCACTCTTGGAAAAATGAAATTAACAAGAAACGAAATAGGAAATGAAAAATTAAATGCATTCACAGAATACGTTTGAATGAAAACAGAATTCCACTGTATTATTACTAGCTGCAACTGATCTTGCCATGGCCATTGATGTCACTTGTCAAGGATGAAAGTTCTTACGTGTGTGCCATATTGCATTCCGATCAAAACCACAAACAAACCATAAAGACTCCAACATTTAGAAAGTCCGTAAAAAAAAACAATCTTGTCGAAATCAGTGAGTGGAGAACCAAAAGAGAAGCCATTGGATTATACTCCATCGTGATACCACATCCGTACTAAGGCCCAACACAGAAAAGCTCTTCAATAGATATATATATTCACCCATATTCCAAGCAAAACATGTATTCAGCCATATTTTTGTTATAAAATTAATATCATAATCAAGTAAAATCAATGGGTGATGATTTTATTATAATAATGTATTGATATAGTGACGCTGTACTCGAAATTAAATCAATTAATGCTTTTCAATATGTTTTATGTAGGGAAAATCTCATTTAAATATATCTGAAATATATAAATTCAAAATCAAGCTTGCACTTCGAACAAATCCCTAATAAAGCTTGTAGGCCCAATTAGGGATTTTTGACTTTGTTAATTTCACTAATATGTCCTTCAGCTATTTGTTAATTTGATTTACTTTATCTTATGAAATATGTTGCTATAAGTTAATGGGATTCAAGTATTCATTGGTGTTTATACGCTGTTCAAGATTTTGTGCCCGAGATTGTACTTCATATAACTAGGGGGTTTGATTATCATTTTTCTTGACACTTGCATGGCCTATATTTTATTTTACGGCTAGAAGAGGACCCTTGCAAGTTTTGAGCATAGGGTCAAGGAACTCGTGAAATGTTGTTTCTTCAGGAAGGACTGATCAAAGTTGTGGATATTCTTTTCATCTCACTTTTATTCCTAGAAGAATATAAGATGATGTTAATTAAGAGGCCATATGGGCTAGTAAGGTTTTTCTACTCCTCTATTCCAAGGCAAGTGAAAGTTGAGATCCCAATTATTCTAATGATTTATAGAAGCGTAGATTCTATGTCTGGGTTAAAAATATATGGGAATTTGCAAATTAAAAATCTTCATTTTTTTAATTGAATAGGGCATATGGTCTTTCAACAACATTCTAAAGTCCCTAATTAGGCCTCACAACTTGATTAGGAATTTGCTAAAAGTGTAGGTTTGAATATGGATTTTGCTATTTCGAAAGGATTTAATTAGAATTCTCTTATTTATGTATTGTCCTCTATTAAGCAAATGACTTTCTCAATCTTGTCAAAAAACAAAAAAAAAATTGTTTGAGGTATAATTAATGTTAGAAATAGATAAATAAAATAGATTACTCTAAAATTTTGAGAGAAACTAAATTTTTATAGGGAAAATGGCTGTGAGGTCCCAAGGGACCCAATTAATAGTAAAGAAGTCCCAAGCTAAATTGCTCATACAGAAAAGTCCTAATGGACTTTTTTGTTATTAATTCCCTATGTAAAAAGATCATCTTGCCCCCAAAGAATAAAATAAGAAAAACACACAGGAAAGAGAAAACACAGAAAGAGAAAATGGAGAAAGAGTAGATGAACAGAAAGAAATGGATTTTTCTCGCCTCTCTTCACGCATCAAGCTGGGGTCTGCCGAAATTTTTTTATGTTCTTGAGTTTCAATGGCCATTGTTGGGTTTCTGGGTTTTGGTATCGCTTTTGTTAAGGCTTGCAGCTTCTCTATTTTGAAATTTTGCAGTAGAAATGGTTGTTATAGCATAAGTTTGCATTTTGCTTGTCTTGTATTGCGTATCACTTTTAATGGACGAGTGGAAAAATTGATTTTGTGGCTTTGTCATGAATGCATGGGGTCTCATCTATTTTAGCGAAAGTCCAGAATTTAAACATGAACCAAGTATGGCTATTATAGTTGTAAATATTTTAGACTAAAGATGCATTGTTGAATGAGAATTTGTTTAACAATTAGAATTTGTTTAACTTCCTAATAGTGATTTTTGAAACACCATGCTAATAGGGAACTAGATTGAAACCTTAGGTATAAAATGATTATTGTTTAGCATGTTGAAGTTGTATCTGATGCGATTGAGAGATTTTTGGAATATTATAAGTTGAATGAGAAGTCATGGATATGGGAATCTATTGTCGTTTGTTGCGAGAAATTAATGTCCATGCAAGTTTTTTGCTTACTTTAAGGGTTCTAGGTATCACACTTGCAGAATTATCAATATCGCAGAATTGGTTGTGCAAAAATTTTGATGAACTAGAAGCAGCAACGCTAAACTAATACTTTGTGTACGAACTCGTGGTTTGGGTCAAGGATGAAGTAAAACTAGCATTTAGGAATTGATATCTATAACATTCATACTATTTACTAATATCTAGGACTGATTTTGATGCTTGGCTATAGAGTATGTCTTTATTCAGAAAACAAATACCAGAGCTCAGAAATTATTATTTCTTTGTCAGGTACAATGATGATGGTTTTGAGGTGGTAATGTATCCACAGTAAATGGTTTTCTGGCGTGATTGTTTCTTCTTAATTAATAGATATGTTAAAATGAACTTAATCTGATGTGAATTCCTATATCTAGATTCAGATTGATTATTGGGAATAGATGCCATTGTTTTATGATTTCTGACCTAGTTTGATAAACTAATGGGTTTTGGGTCTTCTTTGGTAGAATTATCAAGCTTAAAGATAGAAGTAAATGGCTGGACCTAGGATTACTCATGCTACCTTGAAAGGGCCAAATGTTATGAAGGAGATATGTAATGGTTTCATACTTTCTCTTGCTGAGTTCTGGACTGTATTGTTGGCTTTGTTATTTCATTTCAGGATCTCTCCTTACCCTCTTTCTCCCTCCCCGATCGAATGTTCTATAGGAAAACCCATCGGAAGAGGATTTAGAGAGAGTTAGTCACAAGGTTTTTTTGATACAGAGATGGACGAGAAGTTTGCGGGTATATTTGAACTTGTTAGATCCCTAAAATTTACATTAATGCAATTCAAAACCTGAGCTAGTCATTCCATATTATTTAGCAGGTTTTTGCATGCTTCTTTTGTTTAATTGTTGTGGAAATTTGGGGAATCAAATAACAAATTAAGTGTTAGAAGGAAATTTATGTATTAGTGAATCTAAGGCATCATATATGGTTGCTGTGAGTTTAAATTAGTCTGGATGATGGCTTGTTTCGTCTAGCATTACTCTGTTATTGATGAGAACACGCTGAAATAATAATTAAAAACTGTTGTTAATGCGTGCAGTTGTAGTTGTAAATATGACTGTTATAGTTGTTAGTACGATGCCTTGTTTCTGAGAAAGTAATTGTAAACATAAATCAGTTTGTGAAGAGAAATGGCGTATGGTGTGTTTACAACTTCATAAGTACGTTTTAACAACTTATAAAGCTTCATTTACAACCTTTTCAATTTCCATGTTTACCATCAGTTGAGTTAATCCGGAATTGGCGTATGCTGTGTTTACAACTTCATGAGCGCGTTTTAACAACTGCGACAACTTCATTTACAACCTTATAAGTTTAAATGTTTAAGATCACATGGACCAAGTGAGAAATGGCGTATGGTGTGTTTACAACTTCATGAGTACATTTTAACAACTTGTAAAGCTTCATTTACAACCTTTTCAGTTTCCATGTTTACCATCAGTTGAGTTAATCCGGAATTGGTGTGTGCTATGTTTACAACTTCCTGAGCGTGTTTTAACAATAGCGACAACTTCATTTACAACCTTATAAGTTTAAATGTTTAAGATCACATGGACCAAATGAGAAATGGCGTATGGTGTGTTTACAACTTCATGAGTACGTTTTAACAACTTGTAAAGCTTCATTTACAACCTTTTCAATTTCCATATTTACCATCAGTTGAGTTAATCCAGAATTGGCGTATGCTGTGTTTACAACTTCTTGAGCGCGTTTTAACAACTGCGACAGCTTCATTTACAACCTTATAAGTTTAAATGTTTAAGATCACATGGACCAAGTGAGAAATGGCGTATGGTGTGTTTACAACTTCATGAGTACGTTTTAAAAACTTGTAAAGCTTCATTTACAACCTTTTCAGTTTCCATGTTTACCATCAGTTGAGTTAATCCGGAATTGGTGTGTGCTGTGTTTACAACTTCCTGAGCGCGTTTTAACAACTGCGACAGCTTCATTTATAACCTTATAAGTTTAAATGTTTAAGATCACATGGATCAAGTGAGAAATGACGTATAGTGTGTTTACAACTTTATGAGTATGTTTTAATAACTTGTAAAGTTTCATTTACAACCTTTTCAGTTTCCATGTTTACCATCAGTTGAGTTAATCCGGAATTGGCGTATGCTATGTTTACAACTTCTTGAGCGCGTTTTAACAACTTTGGAAGCTTTATTTACAACCTTTTCAGTTTCCATGGTTAACATCAGATGAACTAATCTTGAATTGGATTACGTTGTGTTTACAACTTCATAAGTCTGTTATAACTACTTCGAAAGCTTTATTAACAACCTTTCAGTTTCTATGGTTAACGTCAGATGAACTAAACCGAAATTGCCTTATGTTGTGTTTATAACGTCATTAGTACGTTTTAACAACTTGTACAGCTTCATTTACAACCTTTTCACTTTCCATATTGTAACATCAGATGACTAATCCGGAATTGGCTTATTATGTGTTTACAAATTCCTGAGTGCGGTTTAACAACTTTGGAAGCTTTATTTACAACATTTTCAGTTTCCATGGTTAACATCAGATGAACTAATCTGGAATTGGCTTATGCTGTGTTTACAACTTCATGAGTCCATTAGAACTACTTCGAAAGCTTTATTAACAACCTTTTCAGTTTTCCATGGTTAACGTCAGATGAACTAATCAATAAGATGACATGAACCAAGTCACATGTACATCTTATTCAGTACATTAAGATGAGATAAAGCAAGTCAGAAATGCCATTGTCTTTTTTTACAACTTGTTCAGTTTGGTGTAATAACATTTTTGGTCACATTCACAACATCATGCGTCTTCTTGGCCCATAGCGTCAGTTGACATGACATCAATCATATCACCAGCTTCTTTACAACAGCTTCTGCATATCTTCTTGGCACATGCCATCACTAGTTGGTCTTTACAACAGCTTGTGCATAATTTGACAGAAACTGACTCATACTTTGACAAGTCGTACTGCATATTTTCACAAACAGTTCAGTCTTATTAACAACAAGATTTGGGATAACTTATTGCATTTCATCTTCTCTACCATTTAAAAACTTCCCTCCCACATGAAAGAAACATAATAGATTTTTCCCCGAACAACTTCCCATCTTTTATGACAATATGAAACACAACCTGCGTATTAATAATTGCATCACCAATAATAACAACTACGAAAGATAATATTAACAACAATAATTTTATATCAACTCACGATTTTCTTATCACAAAAACCACCATCATATTCATTCAATCCCACCTAAAATTGATCAATTCCTCTGTTACATATCCCAAAACCAGATCAATCCCTCAGTTATCTTTCTGAAACACATCATATGTTCTGTAATAACAACAACAACAGCTAAATTTACAACTACTACAGCACATATTAACAAGAATATTTTTCTTATCATTTCAACGTTTTCTGATGAATCAACCCCACCACATTCAACTATTTCAATTACAAACAACTCAAACCCTCTGTAACCAACTACAAAAACAGAGAACATTAACATCCTCATTACCCAACCATATTAAAAACCCCAACTTCAATGATGAAGTTCATATTTTTAGCAAAATTTTAGCATTACTAATATATCTCCTACCACATAGTTCACTATTCACCAAAAGCTCCAATCTTTGATTAACCAATATAAAATGAAAAAACAGAATTTCTTCTTTTTAAAAATCATTCAATCGCATCAGATACAACTTCAACATGCTAAAAAATAATCATTTTATACCTAAGTTTTCAATCTAGTTCTCCATTAGCATGGTGTTTCAAAAATCACTATGAGGCAGTTAAACAAATTCTAATTGTTAAACAAATTCTCATTCAACAATGCATCTTTAGTCTAAAATATTTACAACTATAATAGTCATACTTGGTTCATGTTTAAATTCTGAACTTCCGCTAAAATAGATGAGATCCCACGCATTCATGACAAAGCCATAAAATCAATTTTTCCACTCGTCTATTAAAAGTCATACGCAATACAAGACAAGCAAAATGCAAACTTATGCTATAACAACCATTTCAACTGCAAAATTTCAAAATAGAGAAGCTGCAAGCCTTAACAAAAGCGATATCAAAACCCAGAAACCTCAAATATTCCCAATCTTGTGCATAGTGAATCACATAAAATTTTAAAAAACAAAAATCCAAACTTAACCCCAAAAAACACACTGTATAAGTCAACAAAATAGTAAATTAGTCACCCACATCGATCACAGAGCTCAGCGAAGTCTCCAGTAAGGAGTCTCCAACCCTTTTTAGGTCTGTCTGACTTCAATTCTTTACAATCAGGATTGTTTTGATGAAGAAGAAGAAGAAGACCCAACAATGGCCATTGAAACTCAAGAACGTAAAAAAATTTCGGCAGACCCCAGCTTGATGCGTGAAGAGAGGCGAGAAAAATTCATTTCTCTTTCTGTTCATCTACTCTTTCTCCATTTTATCTTTCTGTGTTTTCTCTTTCCTGGGTGTTTTTCTTATTTTATTCTTTGGGGGCAAGATGGTCTTTTTACATATGGAATTAATAACAAAAAAGTCCCTTGGGACTTTTCTGCATGAGCAATTTAGCTTGGGACTTCTTTGCTATTAATTGGGTCCCTTGGGACCTCACATCCATTTTCCCATTTTTATATGTAATTTTTGGGATTTGTATGATGACTATCTAAATCAAGGTCAAGTTTCGAATAAAATTTCACTTACCAATGATTTTGAAAATTTTGTCAAAGTTTCATACTAATTGATATCGACTATGGCATATCAGTATGACGTCCAAAAAATTGATTTATTTAAAATTTTATTTTTTTAATACTATATTTATGAATTTAAAAATTGAATATGAACATATATGAATGTGTGTGTGTATTGTTCATAGATAAAAGTCCCTTGTTTAAGCTTTTCTAAATATGGAAAGACACGTCATATTAGGATTTGCAATGTGTTTCTTGTAACGTTATAATTTTCAAAGTCTTTAGATGAGTTTGAACATATAATAACTTTAAACCTGAGACTAATATTTATTTGAAAATAATTGAAGTCTCGACTTCAATACAGAGTACGAACCTACACTTGAGTGTTTTTTTTAAATACTTTAAGTACGGTCTCAATACAGTTTATGATTTCATTATAACTCATCAGTTTTTAGTTCCTTTTATTGAAATTAGAGCGTTCAAAACCCTCATCGTGATGGTTATCTTATGGGCTCCCAAAGTTTGGTTTTCCACTTCTAATTCATTTATTGTAGCTACTGCTACTATTGGTACTCGTCTTACTATAGTTACAAATACAAAATATTCAATTCCCTAAAAATAAATAAACAACGGAAATATTTTTTTTCTGTCGTTCGCTTCACTCGTCCATGATTATCTTCTTGCCTTTAAAATTGCTCGCCTTTGCTGTAGATTAATTGTTGGAAAGGGTGAAATTCATAAGAATCTCAATACTAACAGAAATCACTCATATGATATGTAAATTACAGAGTATGTAAACAATCATCACGTAAAACAATTATTCACAATATGAAGTAATTAAAGGACCTAACTAGCCTCTTGCCACAGTACCACAACGATTGGCTATCTCAATTTGGAAGCCCAGGGTCTCTGCCTCATACAAGATGCACTCACGGGCTTTTTGCCTCAAGCCTACATGGCTCAAGATGCCCAGGGTAACTCCCTATACAACTTGTACTCACGGGTCTTAACACCTAGGGACTAACTATCCTGCACATATCCAAATGACATGGAAATACATACAAAGCAATACATATGATATGAGAGAAAAGTTACTACTTGATAGCATTTTCAATGTCCTTTCTACACGGGTAAATATCGAATTCTATAATTTAGAATTCATGAATAGATAGGTCATTACTTATTTCAATTATGTTGACATAATAAAGATTATACTATTCTTGACCTGTCCCAATTATTTGTCCTTTATTTAACTTTTGCTAGTTATCTTTAATACTCTTTTGTGCTAGTGTATATCTAAATTAAGACATGTTATATATTTTCCACCCTTATGATTTGGGATATTCAATGTGGTCAAATTGGTCTTTAAAACATGTCTCTAATCCTCATTTATCCCCTAATCACAATCTATTTAAAAACTGGAATTTTCTATATTTAACCCAATCTACCAGTTTTTATAAGGAAAATTTGAAAATTCATATCTTAATCTAGAAAATTCTAAATGAGGTAGTTTAAGCTTCTATGTGAAACTCTTGAAATCCCCTATATATAAAAAGTAATTATCACTATTAACTCTTAGACCTAGTCTCCCAAATTAAACATCCAAACTAACTGCCCAAAAAGAGAGTCAGAATTTCCCAAATTTTCTACCCAAACTTTAAAAATTTATAACCTCCAAATTACATGTTCAATTCCTAAGTTATAATACTCAATGGAAAGCTACAAGTGTCAAATATAAGTGAAAAATAGTCACAGGGACAAACTACTAGAATAACATTATGAAATTTGTCCCTTTTTCCACTTCCAGAACCTGAACTTTTAGGCCCTGTTTCTAGACCTATCTTTCAAAAATTAAAACTTTCTCTCTAGGTACCAATTGACACATTCTAGGACTCATGTTAAATTTATCAATGTCTAATATTTTTCAGTAAAATTTCATAAATATTGGATAATGTTTGTTTGGTCAAAACTCAACACGAAACTGACTGTCTTTCAAAAATGTCAATTTTGACAATTTGAGTACAAAACTGAAGAACTAATTCATTTTCACTCCAAATTGTACTCTTCTTGATTCTATTACCTACTACGTATCCTAAAATTTTCATTTCAAAAAGAACTTGATGAAAACTCCACCTTTATCCTCTGTTTAAGCTTCTACAACCTTCTAGCAGAAACTCTGTTTTCTAGTAACTAGAATAGAGTGAAGAAAAACCAACATGCAGCCATGGATTTATACTCTATACTCCAAAATATTCTGCCCTAAGAACATCTAACATCAAGCCCTATTTTAATGCCATCAAAAACAAACCAAAGAAGTCTGAAAATCCCTCAAAAACTAACATGCAAACTTTGGTTTAAAACTTATCGATTGACAGAATTTTCCATCGACCTCTCTCACTTGCAGCAACGAAACAACTTAGAAAACCACTTAAATCCTATGAAAAAACTAAGGTAAATGTAAAGAAGAATCACCTAAACATGTTTATGGTGTTGCATGTGAGGTTTGGAGCTTCCTTCTTCCTCTTCTTCGGTGTCAACTTCTTGCCTTCTCACCACCGACTTTCCTTTGCTCAAACTCTCTTTCTCTTTTCTCTATTTTTCTGTTTCTCTTGCTCTCTCTTCTCTAGCCGACTTAAATGAATGGAGAGGTGATGGAGTATTCAATTAATAGGTGATTGAGTGAGGTGTTGAGTCAATTAAATCCAAATGGCAAGAGTGTGTTCGTTTGACTAAAGGAAGGTGCAAGTGTGAGTTTGTGAATGAGCAATGTATTTTCTAATGATGGAAGATAATTATATCCAAGGTGGGGGCTATTGATATGCTCTTATAAAATGCCAAGTGTGGGTGTGTGTGTTATACATATAGGTATATTTTTATCCTATTAACTACACACATTAGGTCCTAATTTTTCCCCTTTGTCTAATTTAATATTCCTTAAATTTCATAGGTTCCATAATTTGATTTATTATCTAACTTCATAAGTCAATCCTTGAAAAATTTTAAGGATTTTGTTCCTTAATTAACTTTATAAAACCTTAAAATAATTTTTCAGAAATTCTCAAGCCAAATTATGACCATTAACTATTATTCCTCGAATTTTCAGGAAAATAGACTTTTAATTCCCAAGATTAATCTCTAACACCATTTAAAATTTCTTTTTGGAAAATCTAACCTTTTACTAAATTTTGGCATATTACAATTCTTCCCCTTAAAATAAATTTCGTCCTCGAAATTTGTTACATGTCTTGAGGCATAAACTCCAAATATCGTTTCTTCATATCTTCTTCTACTTCCTAGGTTGCTTCCCTAGGAAATAATCCCTTTCATACTACTTTTACAAATGGTATGCTTCTATGTCTAAGCCGTCTTTCCTATCAATCAATAATTCATTCTAGCTCAACTTCATACATGAGACTATCTTGCATTCCAATGTCTTCATACTCTATGACATGTTTAGGGTCTGATTGGTATTTATGTAGCTTGCTCAAATTTAGGGGTAAAGTTATTCGATATGCCACTAGCCCAATTCTCGACAATATTTCAAAAGGACTAATGTATCTTGGACTTACCTTCTTTGTTTTCAACACCCTACCAACACCTTAAATTCAGAGGTCTCCTCATTCAATCATATTCTTATAGTCCTTGTTCGTCTATCCTGTATATAAGCTTATTCAATTTCCGCTCTCATATCACTTTCCTCCTAATTAACACTATAACTAGCTAGGAGTGCTTCATTCGATACATTCATATTCAAGAATATTTGGTTAGACAAGTTCATATCTCTAAATTCTTCTAACAACTACCTCAACCCTTGAACCAATACATCAACCAGTTTAGTACCTAGTCCGATTTTTTGAACCTTGTTTGCAAGTCTCTTCCTCTCTCGAGCTTCTCTCGAGAGTATGGTGGGGGTTCTCATCTCATGCAAGTGTGTGTGCACGACATCTCCCTTTCCAACCTTTGCAGGTTGAGGGATGTCCGCGATTTAGTCCTGGTTATGTCATCCTTTTCTTTTTTCTATTTTTCACTTAATCATTGATTAAATATTTATTGTAAATCAATTTGGCACAATTTCCTATAAATATCACTATTAACATCATGCTAAGAAAAAGGTTCCAAAATCTTGAGGAATGCTGCACCAGATAGTCAAAAATGGAGCCCTTGGATGCCAGAAAAGTCACCTAAAATCATAGATGACAACGGCTCCATAGAAGTAGCCCTTACGGACTCCATGAAGACGACCCAACACGATGCATATTGGCGCCCAAGTGAAATGCACTTTCACTAACTCTTGTACATAGGCTGAATGGATATTGGGGCTGTCATTTTGGATCTTTGATATTATTAGTTTATTGTTTATTTCATTGTTTTTTTTGGGCTGAAACCTGTTTTTGGTCTTGTTCAATATTTTTTCCACTTTTGATTACTGATGCAACTGAGCCTACATTTTATTTTTTAACAATACGCCCTTTGGACCTTATTTTCTAGGCCCTTTTTTATTCTCCCTTATCTTAATTCTGCTTCAGGTTTATTGGATTTTTTGGGCAAGTTTTTCTGGCCTTCTAGTTTATTTTCTACCTTCCAATTATTCTCATGCATTTTGGGCCTTAAGAACCATTTTGAGTTTTACAAAACCATCTGGATTATTTTGTTGCGATTAGTATCACACAACCTAAAAACGGTAGAAAATAAGAAAGAGTTAGAATTATAAGAGAATAGATCAGTGTTTCTTCTAACAAGAAGATGAGATATAGTGATAGTCTGGGAATAGCCGCTTATCAGAAAAATCCTCAAGGAGCAAGTAAGTGTATTTCAATGTTATTATTATAAGACCCGGCTAACACTATTTATAACCTTCCATTAAGGTTTGTAATAGCTTATCAGCTAGGTAAGTATCTCTAAACCAAATCTTCATCCAAATCATATGCGGGCTACAATATGGAGATACATTATCCAAAACAATGATAAGAGAATATTTAGATGTAATATGTACTAAATAATAAAATAGATAATCATAAATAATAAAATATCTAATAGAATTATCCTTACCTAATAAAAAAACCCAACCCTTATTGCATTACCAATCTTACGGGAATGACCTATGATAGTGTGAACATATGGATGACAATCAATCAATTTGCTTTAGGTGATGACGTCATCATCATAAATTACAAGGGAAATGAATGGTCTGATCAGGATGTGAAGCAAATTATCAAAGGACGAGAATTTGACATTACTAGTGTAATATCCTGAATTTTGGGCCTAGAGACTTGGGAAAATGCCTATATCAGAGAAACGACTAAGCTCAGTTTGAGAAGAGTCCCTATAATGATGAGATATAGAAAGACTCTCAGGGACTATGCGACTTGGCCTTATCGGGCAAAAGGCTCGATATTAGCAAGCGTTATATTAAAGTGTCGGTGCAGATGTGCACAGGACACATATATGATGCCATTGGGTAGGTAAAAAGATGCTACCCAACTATATGATAAAGTATGGGACAAGTTAAACAAGTAAAGTATGATGTATGTGAGGACATATGGTGTTTTCAGAGTGGGCCAGTATGCCCTGCGTTTTTAAGAATACACCAGTATGCCTTACGTTTTTGGAAAATAAAGATATTGGCTTATAGTGCCATGTGGGGCCCACAAGCAGACAATTGGTAATTCCCCGAGCCAGAGGTCATGTGGCGCTATCTGAGAGCTTACATGGATACTTGGCATAGTCTTGAGGCCACAGGGACATGTGGCGTAAAACCAAATGACTCCGTATAATAAAGTAATATTTTTGAAAAGTGACTTTTGAGGTAGACCAATAAGAAATTGTCATCTGGCTAGTTGTTACCATCATAAGGGGACATATGTCCCTTCATCATGGCCCTCACTTTTTGAGTTTTGTGTTGGCCAAATAAGTGCATGACATGTGTCCCCTCTTTATGATAAAGTTACTTTATCTTTTGAGTTGTCATCACCTGAATGTGACACCTAGCCTCGAGCCGGGGAAATCCACCAGTCTTCGATCCAGTCACCCGACTAAATTTCCCAAACACCAAACCCAGGAGCTGGAGAAAATCATCAGGCCCCTACTTTCCCTGACAATTTGGATGGCCAAAGGGTCAGGAAAAGAGGTGGGACCCACTTTATTAAAGGAAGTGACACATGTCACCCAATCAGTGAAATACTGAACAAATGGCACTGTAACATTGCGACACGTGGCATACTTTTTCAAGACTCCTCCTAGGTCATATACTTTATTCAGCTGCCCCAATTATTCAGAAAAATTCATGAAAAAAAATGTTGAGAAATAGTTAGAGGAAAGAGAAAATGTGAATAGTAAAAGTTCTTGAGTTTCGGAGCCGATTTCACCTCCGAATCGGTGTTTTCTCTCAAAGTACCCTTCACAAACCTTATTCTACTCATCCTAAGCTTCATTTCTATGGTTTTAGATTTTTATTTGGAGGTATTTGGTGTCATCTCCCTTGCCATAGTATTGTCAGATTTCTTAGCTGATTACGGAAACGTGTAGAGGTAAGCATAAACTTCCTTTTAAACTGATTGGTTTGTTGTTTAGATGAGTTTTGTGGGAGTTTGGTACTGTTCATTTTCATGCAATGGGTTATTTTTGAGGTTTAATCATGATTTACTTATATTTTTATGGTTAGATTATGATTTATGATGATATTGGACCAAGTTGTTGGACAAAATTTTGAATTGGTGAATTGTTGTAGAAAACTCTAGTTTCTGATCTAAATAGAACATGATGAAGGAATGGGAATTTTCCAAATTTTAGGTTCCCAATGGATCCCTTGGGAAAAATTGTGTAGGTATGCAAGTGTTCATGATTTTTGGGTGCTTGTATATGAATTGAGAATTTTTGGAAGTTGAAGAGTAGATGTTGTGAAATTCGTTTCTGGAGGCAAGTCAATTGTGATGTGTTTTTGAGTAACCAAATGTTATCCAATGATTATGAAACTTTATATAATTAAAGTACAGACATAGAGATTTACTTTGATAGGTGGTTTGTAATTTTTGGACAAGTATACTAAGAGATATGATTTTCCAAATTTAGGCCTTGTTTCTGGAAGGTAATCTAGAACAATTCAGGTTAGGCTAATTTTTGGGGAAAATATGACAATAAAAGTCAGAACAAAGTATTTTTACATAAACATACACTTAAAGGGATCCATATAGGACTTTGAACCACCCCAATTGAAATTCAATAGAATTAATTATGATTTTTCAAAATTTGGTCAAATTGCTGGCAGCTTTTGACTACCATGCGAATTTAAGAAAGAATGGGCTAAATGTAATTAGTATGAACACCAAGGGTGAAAGTAAGCCTTTAAGGCTAATGTAGCCCATTGGGCATTCACTTTTCATGGTTCTAATGATATCATTGCTTGTCTAGAGCCAAAAAGTGACAGAAAAAGTTATGGTTGGAAGATCAAAATACAAGAAGAAGAGGCAAAATCCAAAAGATAGTAAACTTACTTAATTTTATGTATAAGATGTGTATGATGTGTATTGATTTGCTATATTGCTTTGCTTGACTATATAAAGCATGTATGAATGAATGAAGCTATGTTTGTGTTTTTACTATGGCCATAAGTATGTTGCACAAAACATCAAGCATGCAAAATGTCATCATGTGAACATGAGCCTATGTATGGCAAGCATATCATGTACTAATATTCATATTACATGCATTTCTTTTAATATTTACTACTGAGATTTTTTAAATCTCACCCTCCCCAACCAACTATTTAGACAGGCGAATACCGAAGAGGTGCTGAGAACAGAAAGAAGAATGCACGCAGATGGATGCGGTTGATTATTTGGAGACCTTTTTGTTATCTTAAGATCTGTAAATATTTTATACATTCCTATAGAGGGAAACTCTTGTAATATAATCAAGCAATATTGTATCAATATTATCATCATATTCATATTATTCATGTGTGCTCACTGAACTGCGCATTGCTACCCTGAGTAAGGTCAATAATAAGGGGTATATAAGACGGGGTCTTTACAACTGGAACTATGGAACTTATGGTTAACTTGGATTTGTCAGATAAGAATTTGGTAGGATTAACTTCTTACTCTCACTCATCGTATTGATAGGCTTGAACCTTTCACACAATCATTTGGAAGGAGAGATTCCAGATATTACTGGGGATATGAAATCCCTTGAATCCTTTGACATCTATTGTAACCAAATTTCAACCACAATTCCAAAGAGCATGTCCAAGCTAACTACGTTGAACTATTTAAACATGTCAAACAATAAACTTTCAGGGCCAATTCCAATTGATAATCAATTCTTGATTTTGAATGACCATCCATTTATGATGGGAACCCTTATCTTTGTGGAACCCCTTACCAAATAAGTGTCAAGGTGATGATACTCATCAAGTTCCTAGAACCAAAGAATTGGAAGATGAAAATGATGCAGAAAAAGTGTGGTCTTACTTTTTCATTGCAATTGGGTTTGCCATTGGCTTTTGGGGAGTTATTGGGACTTTGGTGTTGAAGAAGAGTTGGAGATATGCTTGTTTTCTATGAGTGGAAGATGTAGTAGATGAGATATATGTGTTCACTTCAATAAAAATAGCAGAGCTGAAGAGGCTACTCACAAACCATCTCCATGGTTGATCTTTATAGTTGTATGTGTATCTTTGTTATCTCTCTCGTTATTAGTATCATGTTTCATTATGTGTGTAACAACATGTAACATCTCAAATTTTATTCACAAAAAATCCTTGAAAAATGATTATACTCAAAGGAATAAAATGGTGAATCTTGGTGCACTTGAAGTAGTCAAAATGTTGGAAATAGGGATTACATGAAATTTTGGCCAATAAGATATAAAGCACAATTTTTGTCTTGATAAAGGTCTAACATTGTAGCTTAAAGTTAAGTATGGAAGAACACAATTTCTGACCCAATTTATAATGAAAATTTCAGCCAAAAAGAAAAGGGAAGAAGGAAGACAACAATTGGTTCAAAAATTGTATAAAATGTAAGAGTAAAATAGTTATTTGGCTAATAAAATTAAAAAGCCATATTTTTCCCTTTAATAATAGCCAAGGATGTCCAAAAGGAAAAAGGAGGCAAGGAGAAATTATGTTGTGCCATCTTGCTGCCATGGATAGGTTTGCCATATGGAAAAAGGAAGAAGAAAAAGTGACGACATGTGTAAACATTAGCAATAAAATATTATATTTTAAGGAGATGGAGGTGGATATTTTTAAGAGCTTATTATGCTCTTCCAAGACCCCATTTTCGTTCAGATTTCAAGAGAGGGGGGAGAGAGAGAGAGGTTGTAGAAAAACCAAGAGCAAAGAGAAAGAGCAAGAGATCAAGAAGCAGATCAAGGTGAGTTGATAGTAAATATTTATGTGTTCTTGCCTTTAAACTCATGGAAACCTTCTCTAATCTTCATCTCCTTCTTGAAATCATGCAAAGTAAGAAGAAAATCAAAGGAAAAGAAGAGAGAAATGTGGCAGTTTAGAAAGAGAAAGAACAAGAAAGTAAAGTGAGCTTGAGAACTTGATTTCTCTTGTTAATTCATGATTGTTGTTGGTGGTTTGTGATGGTTATTGGCTTAATTGGTTTTGAATTTGTGATTTGGGATGCATGAATCCTAAGGGAATGTGCTATCAAATTTTTCACTAATCATATTCAAGAGGTGTTTAAGTGATTAAACAAGTGATTAGAAGTGGAAAAAAAGTGTTTTGTTGAAAGAAATTAACAAACTTCAAATTTTCCAATTTTTGTCCAGACCTGTTTTGGGTGTATTTGAGCTTGAATTTGATGGGTTTGATTATTCTATTGTATTTAGAATGAAAAATTGTGTAGGGTACATGTGAAAAATGGAGTTTGGAGGCTTTAGGGTGTAAAATTACAATTTTGCCCATAAAACCCTAACTTTGTGGCTGCCAAGGATATTTCTAGAAATGTAGAGTGAGTTTTTCAAATCTAAGGTCAAAAATGGATTCTACACTTGAAATTGTGTAGGAATAGCTTATGTCATAATTTTTAAAAAAGTACAATTATATTAGGTATAAAAGGAATTAGACTAGATTATCTAGGGCATTTTGGTAATTATGCATTTTTTATAGAGATAACCAATTGTACGAGTTTTAGAATAAAGCATGAATAAGTAATAACTTATTTATTATGAATTTGAAATTTTAGGATTTAATATTTTCTTATGTCGGATAAAGGGTTAAAGGATCGGTATTAGCTAAACTTTGGAAATGATTCTAGGTAATAACTATATCTCTCATAAATTATGTGAATGTTAATATGCATTATTTGTCATATTCAGTGAAATGACATGTGAATGGCGGTAAATCCTAGAGTTGGGTATGGGAAAAGCTCAAGTACCACCTTGAGGGAAAATTATAAGTACCTCTTGACCCAATGGTATACAACCTATATCGGCCAGTGTAATTGATGAAATTCCTCGTTGTGGTGTGGGAAAAGCATAAGTACCAACCCATGAGAACAACACAAGTACCATGAGGCCAATGAGATCCAGCTGAGGTGATGTGACAAGTACGGACATGTTGATACTTGCTTTGGAACATTGATGCTATCACTATGTGGCAAGTAGGGACAAGGCAATCATTTTGATCTGGATAAAATCATCACTTTGATCCTGAATATTGATTGACAGACATATGCACAACATTATTATATAATGCATCATATGCTACATTGCATATTTATCTCTCGCATTTTATATAATTGATAACATGTTACTACTGATACTCATTTAAATCTCAACCCTTCCATAAAATTAATTCAGTTATAGGAAGCGGCTTGAAGGGCAAAGCGGTAGATACTGGCAACTGAGGGTTCAGGTGCTAATACTTTAGTGTTGGTTATATGCCTATCTATTAATGTATTTGGGGATTTGTAAATCATTATGTACAGACCCTATGAGAATTTTCTATAATATAATAAAATACTTTATATTAATATGTTTATGTTATTTCTGTGCTCCCACTAAACTATACGTTAATACTCTAATAAATGTTAAAATAATAAAAGGTTTGACACAACATTATCAATAAAGGGTTGTTCACATCTATAGTGTATGCCTTCATGATTTCCTTGCGAAGAATTGAAATGACATGGATATTTTTTTTTTTTAGTACAAAGGCAAGACGACGCTTGAAAAGATTAAAACTTATGGCAACTTGATAGTCGTATAATCTACACACAGTGATGCGGATATTTTTATGTATGGAATATAACGAAGTGTTTTATATCAACTGTTGTGAAATGATGTTGACCACACACACACGTTGGGATTTTAAACTTGGACCAGATTGGTTGATCAAAACCAAAAACCGACCAACCGGCCGATAAACCGGTCTGGTCTGAAAACCTATTTGGTCCATTATTTTTTCATTTTTTTAAATTAATTTTTTATTTTTATTTATAATTTCATATTAATAAACTTAAAATATTTAATTTCTCACCAGTTTGACCCTGGTTTAACTCTGATATGACCCACTGATCCACTATCCCTTAACCTAATACCCTACCACAACCAAAAAGTAACTAGAGTTAGTATGAGTATGTGACATTTTTGTCTAGAGTTTGTGGTTATTTTTACACTTAAGTAAAATTAATGGTGCCTGACAAATATTTGTAAAAAATTTATGAGCATTTTTATATCTTAACCCTTAATTAATCGATTATTTTATTTATAAAATGATTGTGATGTTTTTAGATTACCTTGTCCATTACTAACTTATTATATCGCTGCTAGTCACAAGAAAACCTTTCAATGCTAGTAAAATCTATTTTTGCATTTTAAAAATATTAATTTTTCCTTCAAAGAAAAATTAAAAAATTATTAATTACGCAAGGATATTTTCATTCAAATTTCACTGCTAATATTTATCTTTTTTTTTTCCTACGTTGACTCTATAATTATAATATTTAATTGTAAAAAGATTAAATGAGACAGAAGAAATTTTTTATTTGGCCAGCCAACCCGCGGTGAAAATTTTCAACGCAACCAATTTACTAAAATATATTCTTCTACTTCTATAGATACATCTGGACATGTTTTATTTTATCTTTAGAGGTTTCACGAATATGTGATTAATTATTTATATAATCCATTTTTCAGAATGCATGGGTGCTCCCAAACCAAAGTAGATAAGCATAAATAGGCGTTTTATAATAATGAATGAATAAACAAACAAAATACAGGGCCTCTCAATAATGTTCCCATAGAAACCCATAAATAGGGAAGGAAGATTTCTTGCGTGCATTGGCAGGCAGGCTATCAACCAATGCAAATCAACTTGGAAGAATTCGCCTGTTTGATTTGTTTTTTTTAAAAAACCTTTTTTTTATTTTTTTAAAAACAAAAAACCTGTTTGGAGACCTATTTTCAGTTATGTGTTTTTAAAAATCAAAAGAAACAATTACTTGTTTTAAAAAACAGAAATTACAAAATAATTTTAAGATGTTTTTGAAAACAGAAAACCCAAAACAGAAACACAACCCGATACAGACACTCGATGCCGGTCCTATCTCACCATTCTTCTTCTGCGATTGCTCGATGGCCATGGGAGGGCTTTGAATAGATGCTGAAGCTTCTCCCTCGTACTCGCCGTCCCCACACGGAGGTCTCAGTGCTCAGTGCAGCTCAGTGGTTGCCATCTCCAATCTCTCCTTCCTCCGTCCTCAGCCCTCAATCGGTGAGGCTTTACTCTCTCTCCTAGTCTGATTAATTTAGTGGGTTTGAGGTGAATGATGCTACGGTTCTATCTGTTTTAAGAGAATGATTGATGGCTTGTGGGTTTTTATGTTTGGATTTTGTTTGAACAAATTTTGTTGATAGGCCTGTGAATAATGCTACCTCTACTGCTCCTGAAGTTAAGTTGGATATTCATATGATTTTTACTCCAATGTTTGATTAGCGGGAAGAGTTAGATATGGTGTTGTTGTTAGAAGAACAATGGCAGATCTGAGGTTTATAACGCTCTCTCTCAGTCTGTCTTCTTCTAATTCGTAATCTACCACATGCTTTTACTAGTGTTTTCAGTTTCTCACTATGGACTACCATTCTACCCACATAAATTTGTTTATACATTAATTAGTGCTACTATAAAATATATCAACCGCGTTTTAGTTGTTGACAGAAGAATGAATCTGTGACCAAGTTTGGCAATCCTGTCGTTTGTTGCTATCATTATTTCCATCTAAAATTAAAACGAGGCCCTATTTCTTGGGAAAATTTTAGGAGTAAGAAATGTGATATAGTTTGCGAACAAATCCATAAATTAACACTTGCAACACTAGAGTACATCAGCCTTGAAAAGGACAAAAGGCCATAACAAAGGCTTAATAAAGCTATTGTTACTTAAATGGAAACAACAAATCCCCAATAATCAATTATTTATCTGCACTATATACCCAAATTAGTTTTTCCTTTATATGCACACCAGAATATATGATGTCACCAACAATCATTTTCCTTTATCTGCACTATATACCCAAATTAGGCTTTCCTTTCCTTCCTACTTTTTGTCCTTGTTTTTGTGTTTTTTGTTTCTGCAATGTAAAAGTTAGGACATGTCTCCAGTCACAAAGAGTGATTATAAACCTGATTGCCCAATAACAAAACCTTGACAATGGTAGTGAGAAATTTGAATCATTGATCTTGTGGGTTATGAGCTAACACATTATCTACACGCACAAAATATACAGACATTGCAATGATTAGTGAAGATGATTAAGTTGAAGTGTGCACCACAAAAGAAGCGAAGGTTGGCTTAGTTAAGGTTGCTGAGGTTTATATAATTTGGGGAAACATATGCTTTACTTGAGGCTTGGCTTACTGCCTTTCTCTTATATACTAGGTGAGTTATACATTTGTTGGACAGCTTCAGATCTTTGTGATCTCATTTGCTGGAACAAATTTTGGTTCCATGTTTGTTGATCTCCTTTAGCTGAGATGAGGATGTTGAGATGGATGAGTGACCATATAAGAAAAGACAAGATTCGTAATACTCATATAAATGAACGAGTGGAAGTGGCCCCTATTGAAGAAAAAATGGTAGAAAATCGTTTGAGGTGATTTGGACATGTTCAACGTAAGCCTTTGAATGCTCCGGTGAGAATGGTGGATCAAACAAAATGGAGTCCTATTAGACGAGGTCGAGGAAGGCCGAAACGAACACTCAATGAGGTTATAGAGAGAGACCTTCTAATTAATAATATATCAAAATCTATGGTTTTTGACAGAGCACAATAGTGTCGTGCGATCCATGTAGCCGACCCCACCTAGTGGGATAAAGGCTTTGTTGTTGTTGTTGTTTGTTGATCTCCTTTAGCTGGGATTTGCACTATACTTATATGGCTTTCTAGACTTTTTAAGGCCCTTATACATAAGAGTACAAAGAATAATAATATATCTATACATGTTATGGCTGCTTTGGCTCAAATGCTCAAACGGGCATGGCCTCATTTGGTTTCAATTTTGTTACAAATTAGCTATGCAGGCATGTCCATTATAGCCAAATTCGCTCTTGACCAAGGATTGAGCCAGCATGTTCTAGTAATATATCGTCATGCCCTTTTGCAGCTTTCTTTGATAGGTCTTAATTCCATTGATCTCTATACTTGTGTCTTTTGAGTTTGAGTTTTGCGTTCATTATTTACCTTCTGTGTTTTTACTGATGAAAATTACTGCTGTTTTGACAGGAATCCAAGACGTGAACTGAAATTATGTGTTAGTAAAGATTATGCTGCTTTCATTTTTAGAGTAAGAGCGTTTTCCTCTTAGTCTCCTTTGCTATGCTCAGTACCTACATCAATTCTCAGAGTTTTGTTTAATTTCTTGGTTTGCAAAGAGGCCTGTCATAGATCAGAATTGATACTTTATGGGGATGAAGCTCACTATCGCAACATACACATCCACTACTCATCCTGCTCCTTCAGCAATGTTGAAGTTCTCTAGCACCCTCTTTTCTGTCATACACACAAACCCTTGTACAACCTCTCCAATAAAATGTAGGCTATGTTTATTGTCTTTTTAGGTCCATGTTGTGATATGTTGGTGAATTCTGTCCATAGTGTTAATGGATGTTTCATAATTACCTTTTGTACAGGATCTGTCCAGAGTGTTAATGGATTCTTAAAACTTGATAGAGTTAAGATACACAAAAAAGGGATCAAGTTAAGATACACAAAAAGGGACCGAAAATCTTCTTGTAATTCTCATGTGTATCTTGTAAATGTCATCATGTGTTTTGTAAAAAGCAAAGGTATTATTGTGAATTCGCTTTGTCTTGTAAATGGCTTAAGTGTTTTTGTTATTTCACTTATTTTTCATACAAATGCTCTTTTATCTTGTAAATAGCATACGTATTATTGTGAAGGCACTTTTTTGTCTTGTAAGTGTGGCCTTAGTGTTCTTATAAATTCCCTTATGTATTGTAAATATCACGGGTTATTGTGAATGTCATTTTTGTCTTGTAAATAGTTAAAACATTCTTGATTAAATAGTTTATTAATATAATAACATATTAAGTAATTACAAAAAAATATCAATTATATAAAAGAAACAAAAAACTTATTTTCAAAAACAATTATCCAAATGAGTTTTTTTGTTTGTGTTTCCAAAACTTGCTTTCAAAAACATTTACCCAAGCAATTTTTTTTATCAAAATTTGATTTCAAAAATAGTTTTATAATACTATTTTTTAGAACAAAAAACATAGAGTAGAATCAAACTGGCTCTTCATCTTTCTTTTTTTTTTATTTTTATTTCATCAAGGGTTTTCCCTTTGAGACTTAGAGAGTAAAAGGTTCTCACCTTTCCCAATAAGTACACTTTTCGAAACTTGAATTTGTGTTCTCCTATTTATGAGTATGAGGCCCCATACCACTTCAACCAACAGTTTGTTGGTGGAAAAATTCATCTCTAAAACAGCAAGTCATTGAAGTATTGTGCACTTAAAAATATTAATGGTAGGATGAATTGCAAAGGCAAATGAACACTTTTCTTGGAATCAAGTACGCTTTAAATAAAATAATACTACAAGTAAAGCAAAAAAAAATTATTTTTATTAAATAATGATTACATGATTTTAATATATATATTATATATTTACCTTTTGAAAAAAAAGTGTCAATATATATAGCATAGTCAAATGTAAGGTAAAGAGAAATTTTGAAAAATAATAATTAGATGCATGTTCACTAGTTAACATTCATTAACAATTTGTCACGTATTTTCGTGTATTATATAAAGTATGCATTACCCATGATTCATAAATAATACAACTTAAATTTTATATTAATATTGATTTTAACTATTGTACAATTAAAGTATTTACTATAAATTTGTCAAATTTTATGCCTATATATATAATGCAAAAAAACTATTAGAATTATTTGTGATCCGAAAGTTCCTAATAAGGTAAAAGAGAAGTTTTATTCACACTATGATAAGACCAACAATGTTATAGGTAATGAATGTTGAGTTTTAAAGGACCAACATGTATATACAATGAAGGTAGTTGAGATGAGTATATTAAGATAAATATGTGGTCATACAAGAAAAGATAATATTTGTAAAGATCACATACGCAAACAAATTAAAGTGGCATCTATTGAAGAAAAAAAAAAGGTAGAAAATTATTTGAGGTAGTTTAGATGTATTCAAATAAGGTCATTGAATGTACCAGTGAGGAGGGATGATCAAGTAGTATGGAGTCTTATAAAAAGAAGTCGAGGAACACCGAAACGAATACTCAATAAAGTTATAGAGTAGGATCTTCTGATTAATAATCTATCTAAAAACCTAATTTTTAACAAAATACAATAACATCGTGTGATGCATGTAGCCGACCTTATTTAATAAAATCGGATTTTATTATTATTGTAGCATTAAATTATTAATGTATAAAATATGTCAAATTCTAAAGTCAGTCAACATTTACTTTTCCTTATTTTTGGTTTGCCGCGTATACTTTCAACACGTTATACATAATAGTGTTAAAGTATAATCTATAGTGTGGGGCATATTAGGAAAACTCAAACCAACCCAATCAATGCTTTGGTCTTTGTTTCATGCATCTCAAGAGAGTGATGGTTTCTTTAAATCAACATGTCACTCCCTCTATTTTTTATTTTAAATTTTAAATAATCAATCTATAATAATAAAAAAACAGTTAAAATTAATTAAAAACGATAAATATGTATTATTATTTTTTAATTATACCCTCATATGTGTATAGGGAGTTAAGTAAGTGAGAATACATACAATAAATATAGTCAACAAGAGTTAAGTTAAAAAAAAAAGCAATAAATACTTAATCAAACCTAAAATAAAACTTATAATTTAGCACAGATCCATTCAAAATTTGGTTTCAAAGGAATAGAAACTCATCTAAACGCTAACCGATTAAAACGCATCCACAGAATCACACGTCAAACAAACACTAATCTTCGCTTCCTATTCTAACCAATAAGAACAAAGTAAAAATTAGAGTTGTGAATCAGGGCCGGCCCTACAGGGCCCAGGGAAAGAAAAATTGCTGTTTTTCAAAGTCCGGCCCGAAAGCATTAGGGCCAGAAGTCATTTTCACAAAATTTAATTATACATCTACACACCTCATGCAATAAAATAAATACAGTTATTAATTCATAATCAAAGATAAAAAAATATTATGTACAAGTAATTCATAGTCTCATACAAAGTATAAGAAGGTAAAAAGCTAAACACTCTAAGCAATATGATTATGAAAACTATCGTTTTCATCTTCTTCGCTACTATCATCAATTTCAAGGAATTTTGATTGTACTTCACTTTAAGTAGTAGACTCTGTTTAAGGGGTAAAAATATCAAGAATTAGTAAATTACCATCATATGTAAATTTAGCAATTTTTAAGATTCTTAGGGAGGAGTCAGCAAGGGCATGAGTAAAAAGAGTAGTAAAATTAAAATAAAAAATAAAGCTAAAGGGCCTAACGGGCCGGCCCTACAGGGCCTTTGGGCCTCCAGGGCTGGCCCTTTTAGGCTCGACTTCCTTTTGAAACTTCATTTTTCAAGTCCGGCCTATGATTTAAAAGGGTTTAAAAAAGCCGGCCCGACGAGCTCAGCCCGATTTCCTGGCTCTAGTAAAAATGTGGCATATTCATACAAAAGGATATATCTTTAAAAGGGCTTTGTGGTTTTGAGCTCCCCCAACATGGAAAATATACATCCTCGTTAAACCAAATTCATACAAAAGGATATATCCTTAAAAATTTAATGTGCGTATTTTGCTTTGGGGATTGTGATTTCCAGCTGTATTCATAATGTTTGTAGGCTGCACTAATTACATAAATGGTTTATAAAGTAAATTAAATTGTAAAAGTGAAGATTTTTGTTTTGTTTCTTCAATTATCAAAATGAATCCATATTTCCAGATTGCAGAAAGTCTGTTAAGATTTACGAATAATTTCTAGTTATTATTTTTTTGGATAAATTTTCTAGTTATTATTGAATCTACACTTGTGGGACTTTTTGTGCCTTAAAAATGGATTATCAGTATAGGCCCAATGAGAACCAATAATAAAATATAAACTATAACTTCTATAAATAATCAAATTGAAGAAAATAATCTATTCATAAATAGTTTGTTTATTTTAAAATCTAAATTTCACAAAGAAGTTTAATTTAAATGTAAGACAAATCTAATTTGATTAGATTAGTCCAAATTAAAGTACAAACATGCCAAACCAATGAAGCTCCATAAACTTTAATCCGTTTATTTGAGGTTCATTTATTTTTTAAAATTCAATATTTGAGAAAAAAAAATTGTCAGCCCATCCAACAACGTGCAGCCTAATATGAAAAATACAACAATGCTCAATGGCAGAGACCAATTTCAAGGCCACTTTCAAAATCCCCAAAAAACCTTTATCAAGTGAGGAGCTACAAAACATTTCTCAAAGATAGTCTAAGGACACTAAATTAAAAGAACCAATCTGATGAGAAATTTGTGTTCACTAAAATCATAATCACAATCACTTAAAAACCCATTTCAAAGAAAAACTAAGCTTGTGGATTTAATTACTTTTCATTGAATTCATTAATATTTATATTAAAAAAGTACCTCGAATTGGTCTTCTTTTTTTTTTATTGCCTCGAATTGGTCATTTCTATTTGTTAGAAATATTGCTTTAGTATATAGAATGATGAAAAGTAAAATAAAATTAATTTTTAAAAAGAAAATATTCTTTATTCAACACTTTAAATTAATGATAAAAAATTTCCAAATACTAAATAATGGATATAAAAGTAAAATAGCTTAATATAACACAACGGGACAACCTTTCTATGCTTCATCTCTGAAAGAGAGAGTCATTGAAGTATTGTTTACTCAAACTATTAATGGAAGGATGAATTGCAAAGGCGAATGAAGACTTTTTTTTTTTTTTTTTTTTGGGAAATCAAGTATGTTAGAATAAAATAATAAAGTATTTTTTATTAAATAATGGTCACATAGTCATAAGATATATTACTTTAAATAGTGAAAAAAAAGGTATATAAGACTTCCACCAAAAATTGCGAGGTGAAGAGAAATTTTAAAAAAAATAGATATATGTCCACTAATTAACGTTCAATAACAATTTGACCCATTTTTTAATCTGTAAATAATACAATTTACTTAAATTTTGTATTTTATATTAATATTGATTTTAATAACTTCATATTGGATTTATTTACTTAAAATTCATGTTTTTTTACCTTGACCTCAAATTCGTCGAACTCTTAATTAAGTTAATCAATATAAAAAAAAATTATTGATTTAAACAATCTGTCAAATTCTAAAGTCGGCCACCTTTCAACACGTTATATTAAATATTGTCAAAAGTAGAACGTGTAGCGTGGGGCATATTTTATCATTACGTGACTTGGAAGACTCCCAAGTCAATTGCAATCCTTTGGTCTTGGTCTTGTGCATTTTTAGAGAGTGATGGTTCCCTTGATAATAAGTTATTCATGAAAATATCAAAATGTTAACACTTCTAAATAATTTTATTGAGTGTTCTATTTAATCTTTTTTTATTTCTTTTTATTTAAAAAATTCCATATTACTTGATCAATGTTTTTTATCGGCATATTCAATGATCTTTTTTGAATATATCTAAATGAGATCAAATAATCTTTTACTATTTTTTCTTTGATAAATACCACCCAACTCTTCTGGCAATAATTTTATAGACCTTATTTATGTATGATGAAAGATCAATCTCAATATCAATCATTATCCTTTCTTAGATGTATACAATATGTCAAATTATTAAGTCAGTCAACATTTACTTTTTTTTAGCATTGATGTGTTGCCAACATTTTGAACACGTTATTTATAATATTGTCAAAAATAGAATTTGAAGAGTGGGACATAATATTATTCCATTACATGCATGACTTAGAAAACACTTCCCAAGTGTCAATGCGCTTTGGCATTTGTTTAATGCATATCAAGAGAACAGTCAACACTATACGTAAATTGCTTAAAAAGGGTTTTAGATAATTAATATTTATGAATAGTATGACTTGTTTGCATTTTAAATTATATTTTATATGATATTCATATTAATCTTTAACTTTAACTTTGAGTTTTTGTAAACATATTTGATGATGCGATTCCATATATAAAGAGAAGGGTTAGTTTCTCATGCATGAAGAAAAAATAATATAGTTGATTGAATTTTTTAACTATTTTTAATTTCTTCTTTCATTTAATTTCTTTATATAAGTTTTAACGTGTTAAAGCATATATTAAGAAATATAAGTATTTTGTTAAATTTTTTAATTACTTGATGTAAACCAAATTTATTTTAGCAATCACTAGTATCTGATGCTTCTAAAATTACAATAAATAAGAGTATAATTACAATTTTAAAATACTAGTGTCATAAAAGTTTTAAGAGTCTGGCAAAAGAATAAAATTTTTAAAATACTTATATACAGAATGCATGTATTTAATTAACTTATATAAACATATTTCATCATATTCCACTCGTTATATGTTAAACTGTAAAAAGTAGGGCATGCATAACTTTGGGTTGAACAGACATAACTGAAACTTCACATATAATATAATGAATAGTATCCACACAATCAATTATAACACATCTCCATCATATTAAAATTAGATTAAATTATACAAATTAAAACCACTGAAATTTTGGGTCAGTCATAGATAACCCCCAACATTTTAAAATTTTAAATTCAATCTCCCTAACATTTTTTTTTATCATAGACCTCTTGTTGTTAACACTATAAAAAAATCGTCCATTTCAAACAGAATTTGAGATGAAAAAAAAATCTATCTCAAAAGTTGTCCAAAGACTGTTGGAAATTCTATAGCAAATAATAATTCCAACGGACTTTTGAAATTTCTGTCAAAAATTATATTGCAAATTCTAATACAACGTTTTTAACGGAATTACCAATGGAAATTCCATTGGAAAATTTGACAAAATTGATTCGTGAAAAATTTTGTCGGAAATATGTATTAATTAATTTTTTTAAATTTTTTATTATGATTTATTTAATTAATGATTAATCTATTTAGTATATATTAATTACTTTATTATTAAAATACATTATATTAATAATTTGGGAAAATCCTATACAAAGCTTCCTAAAATAGAGAAATTCTAAATAAAGATGGTAAATTCAATAAATCATTAATCAAGTCATTAACTCAATTTAAAATTTTAAAATCTAAGAAAATGATTTTAATGCCTCCTTTCTCTTTTCGCCCATCTTTTTTACCAGCCTCTCTTTTCTCCCCTCTTAAAATAATATTATTGCTTTATGATTTTATAGATTTATATATCAACATTAAGATATGTTAAATCAAATGAATTTTTTTATTTTCTAATATAATAATCAAAAAATAATTCAAGCATGTCATACCATGATAGTATCATTGATATCAATTAAATAAATTTTAACTGAAAATCAATTAATTGATATTAATGATTAAAAAGAAATGTGATTTTTTTAAATAATATAGTTATTTTTACCCAGTGAGACAAAACCAAAAAAAAACAAAGGAAGCATTTTTTATTCTATTTTTTAACCAATGCTTTACTTGAGTATTATCAGTGCTGATCATAAATTTACAATTTACCATAAATAATTCAAATTTTTCTATAGCCTTTTTTATTACTAAAAATTCCTTCCCGTTTGAATGATAATTACTCTGTGATGTATTAAATTTTCCACTTGTATATCTAGTTGTTCTTTCTATTCCTTTATCTTCAAAATATAATGATGCTCCCCAATAATTATCACATGCATCAATATATATTATCCATTTTATATTTTCTTCTTAACGTATTATTAATTTTGGTAAATTTTTACATAATAATTTTATTTTTTCTATTATTTCTTGGTTTCTTCATTCCATTTCCATATAATTTTTTCTCCTACTAATTTAGATACTTTGGCAGTTGATTTTGATAAATTTGATATATAGTTCCTAGCTTGATTTACTAATCCTAAAAATGCTCGTAATTCCTTTTTATTATTTATTCTTGAAAATTCTTGAACTTTAAAATAAGTTATATGATATTGTAACTCTATTCCATCATTAGATATTATTTGTCCTAAAAAAAGGTATTGTTGTTTTTCTTAATTCAGCTTTCTTTGGTGATATGTTTATTCATTTTTCTTCTATTAGATCCATAAACCATTTTAAATGTTTTTCATGTTGTTCTTCATTATTTGAATATATATATATATATATATATATATATATATATATATATATATATATATATATTACTGCAAAATCTCTTATTGGACTTAATAATTTTGATACATGTTCTTGAAAAAAACTTGGACTATTATGAAATCCCATTAGTAAAACATTCTACTCATATAATCCTTTAGATATACTAAAAGCAGTATACTTTTTACTCTCCTCTTCAGATGTACTAAAAGCATTATAATTTTTACACTTAAAATCGCCTAAAAAACAATCTTTACATACTCTTTACCCAAATTAATACTAACAAATAACAATAACAAGAAACGCTTAAAATTAGTGGCAAAACTCTATGCACATACAAAATTACTCAAAAAGCAATCTTTATATGCTCTTTACCTAAATCAATATCCAAAAAACAACATGAAAAACCATTAAGTAAGAGAAACTCAACTGAACTCACCTTTAGCAAGAAGAGAAGAGCTCAAACACTGAACCCACAAACTCTAGAAGAAGAAATCAACCCGAACGCCACTTAAAGGAGCACTCACGAACCTAGAAAAACTCTAGAATTTATCAAACCCATGAACCCACGACCCACGAACAGTGAATGGCAAACGACAACTACTGTAGAGAAGAAGGGGTCAAAACTACCATGGGAGTGATAAAGGAGAGTGAAATTGCGATTGGAGGAGCTAGAATAAAGTCATCAGAGGTGTAGAAGTGAGTTCTTTGTAACTTTATAAATTTCAAATGATAAACAAAAATTGGAGGGGTTTTTAAAAGAGTATACTTAAATATTGTTATCAAACAACTATTAAATATATTATATATGATGGTTCTTATTGAAAAACTATCAAATATACATCACTTATAGTTGACAGTTTTTCACAAACAACCGTCAAATAAAAGATATTGTTTTCCCCCCAAAAAAACAAACTAATATATAACGGTTGGACTATAAAACCATTAAATATATTCTCATATACTTAATGTTTGGTTTGAAAAACTATTATATATATGATTACCGAATGTTTGCCTCTGCATATGTAAAATATTTCATTAATTTGAAATACTACACCTTGAGCATGATCATTAGTTTTCTCTTCTTGAAAAATTCTCAATAATTCATTTTGACTGTCTAGAAGACGTTGAAGCAAATCCTTTGTTGTAAACTCCTCCTCATCAATTGAGGTAATTTCATCTACATGAGTATTAGTTGATATATGAGAATGTGATGCATATGAAGGAAAAGAATAACTAGGATCCCAAGATATTGTTGCTATTTCATCCAATGCTAAAAATATAATCATGCAAATTAGTTTGAGCCCTAGCAAAATCATCCTTCCTATAATCTAAGGTTGAGACATAGGGACATTGCTCATTCAAGTGAAAATATCCACCAAAACTACAACAAATGTACTCACATGGAGATTCACATGCGTAAGAGTCATAATAAGAATTTGCATAATTATTTTTATTTTCAAATCCACCACTTTCCCAATTAGTCCACCAAAGATAATCCATAACAGTTTAAAACTCAATCATAATTGATCACACAATTGCAATAATTAACCATACAAACTTTTGCCTTTAGTCCCCGGCAATGACGCCAAAAACTTGTTAGCCATCTAGCTTAACCATACAAATTTTAAATTGAGTTAATGCCTTTAGTACATAGATTGTCACAAGTAGTATAATAATGTCATTCGAGAATTTATATTTAAGAATTAGGTTGAGTGAGAGTAATTTGAAACAAATTTTATATTTAAGAATTAATTGATTGAAAGAGAATTTATTCGAGAACTTCAAGAAGTGAGGAGCCTAGGATTACTTATCCTTATTGTACTTCATAAAAC
Source organism: Albizia julibrissin (assembly GCA_037074505.1). Classification (NCBI taxonomy): domain Eukaryota; kingdom Viridiplantae; phylum Streptophyta; class Magnoliopsida; order Fabales; family Fabaceae; genus Albizia; species Albizia julibrissin. The sequence goes on along the minus strand of CM073477.1, from coordinate 52,976,549 downwards.
TAACTTAAATTTTAAATTGATAATGAAAACATGTGCTTGTCATAAGTTCAATATTAATTAATAAAGTTTTCTCAAGTCAAAACTAATTTTATATTCTCAATTAACATACACAATCTCTTGTCTCAATTAATGAAAATACTCATTAAGTTCTATCCTCAATTAGACAATGCTATGCTAATAGATAATCTCTATTTTATTAACAAACCACCAATTTTACCCCTAAACTTTAAGTCTAGCACGACTTTACCTAACTTCTATAATTAATTAGCTTTCTCAAGCATCACTCAATTAAATCCAGCAATATAAGTTGTGGCAAATCACCCAGAAGCACGAGATAAAATCAACACATAAATTTCATTAATCAATAAAAGACATAAATCAAAAAATCTTAATCCATCTAATAGTTCAAAACAATCCTAAAATATGAAATTTAGCTACTCATAGTTAAAATCAAACAAAAACCAGAGATGATAAAAAAGAAAATCAATGTACGAAACAAGATTAAAGCTCTAAATCTTTCTGAATCTTCAAACTCTAGCTCTCTCATCACCTCTTCTCTCTCTAGCCCTCAGCTTTGATGTTCTCTTTGCCCTTTATATTCAAACGCTTCTCCTCATCTCTCCTGAAGAAGCTTAACACCTATATATAAGTCAGGTTCCTAGATCCTCATACAATATCCCTCTAACAAAATAAAATCAAACAAAGAGATAAAATAAAATATTAAAAAAATAGATAATGATAAGAATAAATGATGATAATGATGATGATCACATTTTTTCCCTTTTATCTTAAATTATTATTTTTATTATTAATATCATTGTTTTTATCCTAAACTTTGATATTTATAATGAAATCCTTAAAATCATGCACCAAGTTCCTATCTTCTCAAAATCTCACAAATCTCTTTAATTTATCCTAGATGACTCCTAAATATATTAACATATATATTAAAATTATCTAAAAATAGGCAGTCATCACATATTAATTAATTTGTTTCCTTTATCCATAGTTCCTTCCTTTGCTTCAACATTAAACAACATAACCATGTAAAAATATGCCCACTTGTGTGCCATAGCTCATTAACATATTTCTTAATATCATTAGCTCTTATTTAATGGTTTTTAGCATTAGGAACTAATGGATCTAACAGTGTAAACTTAAAGGGCCTAATAAAAAGTAAACAATGTGGGGACCAAATTTAGAGCTAAGGAAAACTATAAGGACTAGGGAATCAGTTTTCCCTTCTATATATAATGTTTTTTCAAATACAAGATATGTATGGTTTTTATTTGAAAATAACTTACACATGTAGTAGTAATTCAAGCTATACAATAAATTTCAAATCAAATAGTGCATAAATTATCCTATCATCAATGTGGAAAACTTTAAGGGTTACCTTTTACCATTACTAAACTTTGACCGCGAAGAGAATTCACGAACTTTGTAGAGGAGTACTACAGAACATAAATAATGTCAAAAAATAATTGACAGATTATTCTTTTGACTGACTGTAATGTATAGTGATGACAACTAGACTAACAACTGTCATCAATCAAAGAACCTCAAAAAGTAGTCTAGATTTTCTAACGCTCGTATATTAGCCGATCATAAATTCAAATGTGTTATTCCATTATTAGAAATATCACATTAATAACCTGTTAATAAGTTACTATAATCCTAAAGTTAGGTGTTGGACCTGACTTACTGGTCACACTCATGATATTTTAATTATTTACCTAATTAATAATAACTAATAAATATATTATAATAAATAAAATATCTCACAACACAAATTTAATTTAAAAGCTATACATTTATCAATGGATTTGAAATGCTGATAATGAAATGTATGGGCATAATTAAGTCTTGGTAAAAAAAAAAATTTAAGTCACCAATCGAAGACTTATGTTGTGTACGTCCAGGTGGGACCTTGTATGTACTCATTACCTATGAAAAGTCTCCAATCCAAGACTTATATATTAAATTACCCTTCAACCACGCTACTGGTTTCACACGTTATGAAACATCATTATCAAGTTGATGAGCACCAAATGCTGAGTACTGAGCATATACTATGGCTTCTTCTTCTTTTTTTTTTTTATCTTCTTTCTTAGAATTAACAGAAAGGATCCATATTAATAATTTATAGATTTATAATCCATTTTCTAAGGAGAATATTTATGATTAAAAATTAAAAAATTTAAAATTACATAACAGATACTCATATCTCTAATTAATTATAAGATGCAGAGAAGATTGTTTTATTTATAAATCACATAATTAAACTAAGATAACATTATGATGTTAATATGGTATATAGTTTAAATAAAAGAGATATTTTTATTTTAATGTCACTGCTATGAAAAGTAACTAATTATGTATTACATATAGTTTGGTTGTCGTATGCTGAGTATATCCAGGCCAAGGCGTCCCGCTACTGAGATGAGATTTGAATAACATTTAAAGATCAAATAGTTGAAATAATTATATATTAGCTCTTTAATCTATTATTTGCGTCATAATATGGGACTAAGTTAAAGGGATGATAAATTTTCACTAATAGAGTTATATGACATATAATATTTACTGTGATGTGGATGACAAAAATCATTATTATTTTGAGGACCAAAACTGTGATACATATATTGGGAATGAAAGATATTTTAGTTATAAGGTTTTAGATATCTTCCATTTTACACACGTTTTAAAATCATGATTGGTAATGAAAAAAAAACATATTAAAAGTGAGGCGATCAGATATTATTAATTATTAATAGTATAAAGTTACGCTCATTGATCTCTCCACGAAAGACGAGGCGCTGGATCTTTAAAAAGACAATTAATTCCCTATTACATTTAATCATTTATACACCCAAAAAAAAATATTTTATTCATTTTTTATTTTTCTCCCTTTCTTTTCAACCCGTTTCATCCAAGGTCGGCAAAGTGACGACAAGTTTGAGGAAAAAAAAGATCACGCTATCTTAAACGTAACTCATCTTATAAACTTCGAGTATAACGATAATTGAAAATCTAAAATGTAATGCACAACATCATTTAATTGCATAAATATGAAGCTTTAATATATTTTGAAAAACAATTTATATATTCAAAGTAAAATAACCTTACACTACTATAAAAAATGGTTATTTTCAACCGTACATCACGATTCCGAATCGTTACATATAAAAGCTCTACATATACTCAACACAGATAATTAATGGTTCCAACTCATAATGTATTAAGAACATACTTAACGGTTTTTTATTAATAACTGTAATGTAAATTTTCTTTTTTTATCATATATAGATATTTTCAATTATTTATTTTTGTTTAGTTTTATTGTTAATATTTATTCTATAAGGCATAATATAATCATTGATAATAATAAGATAATAATATTAAATAAAAAAATATTTATTGTATTCAAAATTCAACACATTATAGATAAACAGCCTACAATTTTTTTTAAAAAAATTAATCACTTAAACAATAACACAATATAACATTATTTTATAATTTTTTGAATTATAAAAGAAAATCTATTAATAAAAAATTCCACAGTATTCTCAAAGCCTCTATTGTAAATTGTCCAACAATTATGCATACTCCCCGAGTTCCCTTCACATATCCTTTAACTACAAATAGATAATATAAATATAAAAATAAAAATACACACACATATAAGTAAATAAAAAAACTTGAGCAAATCTCAAACCTGATTTGATTGTTAAAGTTTAGAAATGTGAGATACTCAGAATTAAGGAATTAACGAACATTCAAATAGATTCTAATTTAACTAGTTGCTAAAAATTAGGAGAAAAAATTGTTATTGATTTTTAGTCAATATAGTCTAGTGTAATGATAATTATTTTTACTATAATAAAACAGAAATAATAAAATTCAACATTTTACCTTATCATCTTTTTGGTACCTATAAAATTTAAGGAATCTTAAATTAGATAAAGAGAAAAACTAAGGCCTGGTATATATAATTAATAGAATTAAAATATACATACACATATATACATATACATACTATATATATATATATATATATATATATATATATATATAATATTAAAAGACACACCTTCACTTCCCTTACTTTACATGCTCCTCACGCCTCACTCGTGACTTCACACACACACTCAACCATTAAAATAAACACTATACTTACTACATGGTGAGCGCACACAATTATTTAATACAATCATATCAACCTCCTCCAATTCTCATTTATACGCCTAGCTTCCAGAAAAATAAAAGGAAAAGAAAAGAGAGAGTGAGTGAAAAAGAGAGCAAGAGAAACATAATAGAGAAAGAGTGAGACGTAAGAGTGATCGGTGCCACTGGAAGAAGGAAAACGAGGTTACAAATCCCACATGCAACTCCATATCCTGATATAGGTAAGTTTCCTTCACATATTATTAACTCTTTCTGGTTTATTTGTGGCTATTTTCAGGTGATTTTGGGAAGTATATGCACCTAGTATAGTGAATAAATTATGAAATAGAGAATTGTTATCTTATGAGGTTCTGTTTTGGCCAGAACAGGGCATGAAGAAGGAATGAGAATTTTCCAAATGTGAGGTTTCCAATGAATTCCTTGGGCAAAATTGTATAATTTTAATGTGTGTGTAATTTTAGAAAGGTTAGATTGAAAATCCAAAAATTGAAGTTAAGAAAATAGTACTGTTAGAATTCATTTTTTGGGATACATGTAGCTTGCGACATAATTTTCAATGACCAAATGTTGTATGATGACCATGAAACTTTTCAGAATGAAAGTAGACATCCTAAGCTTTAATTTTATATATAATATGTGTCATTTGGATTAGTATATTATAAGATATGAATTTTTGAAGTTAGTTGTTGTCAGATTATGTTTCGGGAAGGCAAATTGGTTATGGTGAAATTTTAGAAAACCAAAAATTATGAAACTTTTCAGATTTAAAGTAGACATTCAGAGATTTAATTTAATATATGGATCATAATTTTTGGACTAGTATATTAAGAGATATGAATTTTCAAAATTGAACCTATTTCTGGAAGGAAATCTGAAATAGGGCAAGTTTGCCAAATTTCTAGGAACAATATGTTGACACTGGTCAAACCTAAGTATTTTTCCATGAAATTACATTTAAAAAATATTCACATAGGTTTTGAACCAATCAATTTGGAATTTTCTAGAATTAGTTATGATTTTTCAAAGTTGATTGAAAAATCTGTCAGCTTTCTGAAAAATAGTAAAATTGCACTGTGCAGAATTATACTGTGCAGAAACCACTGAAAATGAGATAACCAGCAGAATATGATTAAAGGCAGTAGTAATACAAGTAATAACTAAATTACTTGTTAACTTTAATTTATAGGAATTGGTAATTATCGAAGCTGGAGAAAAAGTTTTGAATAAACAGTTGGACTGAAAAAAAAACTCTGGTAGTAACTCTTTCTTTCATACACTATGTGATTATTTATATGTTATGTATGACATCTTCTATAATATGAGCATAGTTTCTGAGACATGCATATTAGTTTAGTTGTGGTTTGGGACCAAACGGAGGCGCAGAGTTAAGTCGGGGTTGCAAACAGTTGTTTGGCCTTGGACAATATGCACACAACATTTTCATTTTATATAACATAGTGCATTGCATATTTATTTATCTCATTTTATGTAATTGATTGTATGTTACTACTGAGTTCATTCGAATCTCATCCTTTTTTTAACATTTAAAAATATTCCAGTAGAAAATAGCGGCTCTAAAGGCAAAACTGTAATTACCAGCGATTGAAGGTCCATTTTTAGCGGGAGTGCAGTTGATTATCTTTAGTTGTAAATTTATTTCTTTTAGAATATATTTATATTCTTCAAACCCTATGGGGATTTCCTATAATATAGACAAACACTTATTATCAATATATTTCCACTATTTTTGTATACTCTCAAAACTATGCATTTATTATTCTACGAATATCAAAATGTTAAGGGGTTTGACATTTTTAGTATCAAAGCCAGTTATAAAGAGGGCTAATTCACCACCATGATCGGGGGTTTTCATTGCGTGAGAGTGGGACGAAACATTGACTCTTACCCCGACACGGCGCAGAGGCTAGCCACCTCGTTGTTGCCTTGGCCGAGAGGCATGGTCGAAAAACTAGCATCTAAAGTACCTTATGTAGTCCCCGAAGGGGCTAACCAACAGTTAGGCTATATGAAATGTCAAAACTCTACATTACTCCTCTCATAATTTTCCCTCGGGTAAGCTTTCATTTTTTTCAATTAACATTTTTAGTTTCATTTTATTTTTTTATATAACGAGAGCTCATTAGTTAAGGCTCAAGGGTGCTAGATTATCTAGGAAGAAGAATCGTAGACAAAAAGCAACATCTAATTTCTAATGATGGCCGTTGGTTTAAAGGTAAAAACAAAGAAAAAACATTGGAGGAAAGTAGAGAGTACAAAAAAACAATAAGGTAAAATACCAAATTTTTATTATTGTTTTATTGCAATGAAAATAATTTTGATTACACAAGATTATATAGACCAAAATTAATATAATTTTTTCTCTTAATTTTTAGTAGCTTGTTGAATTTCGATCTACTTGAATGTTCACCCTCTCATGTTCCTAAACTTTAGCTAGTATGTTAAAATCAAATTTGTTTAATCAGATATGAGATTTGCTAAAGTTTTAAAATTTTCCAATTTTTACTATATATATATATATATATATATATATATAATTCTTTTGCAATTACTAGAATTTTGGAGTACTAATACGTGATCGACAATCAACAACAAAGGTATTAGAGAATATTGTAAAGTTTTTTAATAGAATTTTTAGAATTCAAAAAAGTATACGATAATGTTATAGAATGTTTAAGTAATTAATTTCTTTTAAATTCTATAATGTATTGAATTGTATTTTATAATGTATTGAATGTCGAATAATATAAATAAAATTTTTATTTAATATTATTATTTTATTACTAACAATGATTATATTATGATTTATATAATAAATAATAACAATAAATCTAAATAAAAAATAACTATATATAATAAATCCATTATATTACAGTTATTAACAAATAACCGTAATAGATGCCCTCAATATATTACATTTTAGAACTATAATTTATGGCTTATAATAATCGTTATATATTAGTGATTATGTAGTAGTTGTTACATGGCGGAAGTTTTATAAGAACTGTCATTTTTGTTAGTAAATATGCATTAAGGTTAATAATTACAACCATTATGTTTTTTTGTGTACAAATTCCGCTTCTCAATACACGACGGTGCACATATTTAACTATTCAGTATTAGCATTATATATTATTGTACGCACTCCACCTTGACAGGGAGAGGGGTGTCTCCATTGAGCTCCCTTTCCATTTCCCTCCATTGATCTTTCCCACCATTGGATTAACTTCTAATAGTTGGGATTTAATATTTTATAGTAATATATTTTAATATTAAATAATAAATAAATTTAAAATATTAAAATTTAACCAAAAATTTTTAGTAGTGTAGAAATAGCAAGTAAAAAAATTATAAAATATTTCAATAAATATCTACCAAGTTGAAGTATTTAAATTTAATTTTAATAGCCTAAATTATTTTTTGTATTTAATATTATAATAATATTGATTATAAAATTTTAAATCTCAACCATTAGAAATTAATCCAATGGTGAGAAAGATCAATGGAGAAGAAATGGAGAGGGAGCTTAATGGAGACACCATTCTCCCACCTTGACATGCATGACAATTATTCACTGTAATCATTATATATTAAGCATTGTATATGTAACATTTTGTGGTAGTGTTAAATTTTTATTATATTTTCAATATGAAATTTATAAAAAAATATTACATTTAGTCTTTAATATTAGATCTAGTTTGTAGTGTAACATTATATAGCTTTTAATTAACAAGAATAGATCAAATACAATTTAACTTAAAAAGTATGATTTATCTTAGAAAATTTTAGTCCATTTCAAATATTGGTAATGAATAATGAAGTGTATTGAAAAATCCCTAATTTTTTTATATATTTTTACATTTTATTTGGGAATTTTATTATATTAATTGAGTTTAAAATACCTTACTTGTGATAAAAAGATATTAAAAATAAATATATTAAATTAGGACTAAAAATGATAAAATTGTCAAAATAATTGCAATACTCTTAATCATTGATTTTTCTGAGAATATTTAATGTTAATTTTATTGTTTTGATTATAAGTATTTGAAAAATAGAATTAAAACTGAAAATGGCAGTTTGGGGTTTAAATTTCAGAAATAACAGTTTATCCCACGAATTTTTAAAATGACAGAATGGTCTCGCCAAAACTGCTGCCTTTTTTATCACCTTCATCTTCTTCTTCTCTCGCCAGCGGCACCACTCCTTCCTCCATTGCCGCCGGCGAGCTCCATCTTCGTCATCTCACCACCATTGTCTTCCTGCCAACGATTTTCCTCTGTTCTGCATAGACTTGAGTTTCAGAACTGAACAGAGACGGGAAAGAAGAAAAACAGAAGCAGAGGACGCTGCTCCACCAGCGTCACACCTCCACTGCCATTCTTCTTTATCAGGAACGAAGAATAAAAAAACAGAACGTTGCGCTAAGGACCACTACCTCCTCCAGACATTCGACTTTCATTTCCTCCGCCTATCATCACCGTCCACCACCAAGCTCTTCACCATTGAACAATCCTTCTCTCATTATCATCAACTTCACTTTACAGCATCATTTCCATGGCCGTGCACCATAATAACTCTGTTTCATCATTGCTTTTTCTTCCATTCATCATCGGATTCTCCATTTATTTCTTCATCCGTTCATTTATTAACCATGACTAAGGATTTTATTGTGTTTGAAGGAGCTAATTTGATGGTTGGCAGTGGCTAATTCTCTTAAACTCTTAAGGAAGAAAATTAAGGGCGTGGGTTCAAAGTAGTAGAAGGAGTTTTATGTTTTAATCTATTTGTTTAACTTTGTAATTATAATTTTCTGTATTGGAGATTGTATTTCTATTGCTAAACTTTTGTTACTTGGTTAAGTACTTAGTTTGAATTAATTTATGATTTGGATTAGTTGATGTTGAACTTTGTACTCATCAATATATGTGGTTATATATATGTTTAAGTGTAATTTCATTTATTTTCTATTAACATGGTATTGTTTGGATATTAAGTTAATTTTGAAGATGTATTGAATTAATTATATTAATTAATTTAAATCACACACTAAGAGTGTTTAATAGAATCTCTAGAGTAAGGGTTTCTCTCTTTTGATGCTAGAATTATCCGTTGATGGGGTTTGGTAGTGTAGAAAAATTAATGATTTTATAAATTGCATACAAAGTAGTTTTTAATAGTGTTTTAAGAAATTATTATTTTCTAGGTTTAGAATAATTATTGATTAATGCACTAGACTCAATGATGTTTGAGGTTCGGTATTTTAAGGGACTTTAGTTGCAATTGCTAGTATTTTGTATTAAGTTTTAATTAGAGGGGTTAAACCTTATCCACTGTAGAAATATTTAATCAATATAACTCAAACTAACTCAAAAGGCCTTTTGGGTATTTTTGGCTAAGCTAGTAAATTGAACTATCATTATCATTATATGGATTATGATTGCTCATGCAAGCCATTTTGAAGAATTTCACTTCATTCATTTCATTTCACCTATCATTTTATATCCGAAAATACCAAAAATATTATAATTTAAAAATTTTAATATTTTCATGTAGTTGTAGTTTCAAAAGACCAAAATTTCTCTTTTTTATTGCTTTATATCAATCTTTACATTTAATTTTTAGGTAATTAATAAAACGTTTTTCGAGAAACGATTCAGAATTACACTCTATATTATAATTTTTGGTTAAAAATTTTAAAGAGATTATCAAAATACGAAACACATATCTCTTTTATATATTATACTAGTTCCACTTCTTAGTATAAGAGTCACTTTATTATATTAAAGTGAGTCATACATAAAAGAACGAAGGAAGTATAATTAATCAATCACGGCAGAGCTGATATACATGGATTTGTACTCATTGTTCATGAAAAGTCTCCAATTCAACACGTATAATTCACATGTTGGGCACACTAAAATATATGTACGATTTGGAACTTATTCAAGTCTTTTAACTCTATAGACAACTAAAAAGGCTTCACCATTCTACACGTTATATAACACCATCAAGAATAAGACAGATACACATATGTGTATGTAATGTATCTATCTAATGTGAATAATATACAATTTTATTTAGAATATTTACTTTAAAAAATAATTTTATTAATTCCTCTGGAAATTAAATTAGGAGGAGCATTAAAGTATGTAACTACATAACGAGGTTACATATTTTTTAAAGTAAAATATAAACTAAATCCTTCCATTTCCCCCAATTGAACTCTAGTACACTATACGAGTCCTATTATTTTTTTAGGGTTTGTTTGGCAGTGTTATAATTTGAAGGATTGTGTAGAGAGGAAACAAGAGTCTTTAAAATATTATTGAATCCTTAATACAAGCAACTATAAGCAAGAGCCTTTAAATAGGTAAAATCATTACCTATACTAATCTTAAAATCTAATCTAAATAAATCTAATCAAATATTAACTCTAATAATAATATTTCTAAGATATATCAAATATCAATAAATGATATATAATATCTTAATATGAAAACATATCAAATATTAATATAAGATATAATAATTCTTAACAGGCATCATGGGAAAAATGGAGAGGAAGGGAGGAAAAATTCTAACGAGTTTAATTTAAAAGAAATTGATAATTGTGGTTAAAAAAATGTTAATAACAAGAACATGTATGATAAAAGAGAGAGAAAATTAATTAAAAGCTTTTAACTCTACTTTTTAAATTTTTTTTCTTTTAAATAAAGCTCGTTAAAATTTCCCTATACCTCTCTCCTACTCTCCACTTCCTTCATGCCAAACAAACTCAAAGTTCATGTATGATTTTAAATGCATGCCCTTGTGTTTGTTTGGAGGAGAATGGAGGGGATAGTTTAATTACTTTGACTTAACAAAGAGGAAAATCTAAGTTATAGATAGTATAACTTTATGTAAATTATTTAATACAAAACATTTATAGTCCCCTAAAGAAATATTTTTGGCTGAATTAATGCCTTTCAATCCCTACAAAAGAAAATAGCTTATTACAGATGGAATACTAATCTTTTCTAGTGACTAATAGTTTTGATGAAGGAACTGAACTTCCATTGATAAATAAGATATTATTTAGATTATTGGTAGTAATTACTTTTCTAATGTGATTTACGACATACGAGATAAGTATGTGAGAGGAGTTTTGTCTATAATATAAATGTGCTTTTTGAATGTCAACCCAAACAGGCCCATAATTTCATCACTAATCCGTCGCTAATTACTGAATTAGTCTTTAAATGCAAACACACACACACACACTGATAATTGCAATTAACAAAAATAAATATAAATATATTATTTTTATATTATGCAAACATACATGTCTAATTTAATATATTGTTAAATATTTCTTTTTATATTATACATTTTGATTTTGATTTTAATTTTTATTTGCATTTATAATATTTAAATTTTTATTTATATTTCAGATATTATTGAAAAATTCACAATTACCTTATAATATAATAATGAAACACCAATTTTTATATACTTAAATTAATATTAATATTATAATTTATAAAAATATATACAAAGGCAATAACTTTTAATCCTACCCTAAATTACTAAATAATTATATAATCAGAAAAATAATCTAACTATTAAAAAATTGACTATTATGAAATCTGATTATTCTATAATTAAACATAAGGCTAAAATATATTTTTAATCTTTTAATTTTTACATAGGGTATACTTTTAATCCCTTAACTTTATAAAATATACTTCTGGTTATATATTTCTAACACCATTAATGTTGCTAATGAAAAATACTAACGTATCAAACTCAAATGATGATTGTATATCTGACAAGGCATATTTAAGTTTTAATTTTTTTGATATAATATATTTAGATTATTAAACTAACAAATAACTATAAATAAAATGGAGGTTTTGATATTTAGATATTAAACTAATATATTTAGATTATTGACTACTTTATTAGGTTTTTAGATATTTTTTCAATTTAGACATATTTTGAATTTAAGATTAATAACATTTAATTACACGGTCATCACTTGAATTTGTTACGTCAGCATTTTCCGTTAACAACATTAATGATGTTAGAATTATAGAATCAAAAGTATACTTTATAAACTTAAGAGACCGAAAGTATACTTCATGTAAACTTAAAGAATTAAAAGTATACTTTACTCCTAAATATAATGAAACCTTTTTTAACCCAAAAAAAAAAACATAACGAAACCTAAAAATCTTAAATAAAGAATATGTAGAGTAGAATTTAACATAAAAAGTAAGAATTATCTGAGAAAATTGTAGTCCATTAGAAATATTGATAATGATGTGTATTATGTTTCTTCTTGTTCTTAATATAAAACTCATTTTATAATTCAATTTTTTATTAAAGTGGGTTATATATAAAAGATCGGATAATATATATAATTAATCAATCACAGTAAAATTTATATATGGGCTTGTACTGATTGTTCATGAAAAGTCTCCAGTTCAAGACATATATATAATTGACATGTTGGCACACTTGGGGAAAATATAATTAAATAAAGTATATGTAAAACTTTGGAACTCAAAGTCTTTTAACATTATTAGATCACTTCAAAGGCTTCCCCATTCCACATGTTATATAACACTATCAAAACGCACTCACATATATATGAATGTGTGTGTACACACACACATACACACACACATACGTGCGTGCGTGTGTGTGTAATTGACATGTTGGCACACTTGGGGAAAATGTAATTAAATAAAGTATCTATAAAACTTTGGAACTTATTTAAGTCTTTTAACATTATTAGATGACTTCAAAGGCTTCCCCGTTCCACACGTTATATAACACTATCAAGAATAAGACGGATACGCTATTTATGTCTGCATCTATCTAATGTGAATAATATATAATATCAGTTTAGAATATTTACTTTAAAAAATAAATTTATTAATTCCTCTGGAAATTAATTTAGTTGCTAGGAGACTTAAAATATGTAATTGTACGTAACGAGATTAAATATTTCTGAAAGTAAAAATAAACTAAATCCTTCCATTTTCCCCAATTTATCTTAAGCATACTAAATGAGTCCTATGATTTTTGTCGGTAATCATGGTCCTCATGACTTGAATTTTTAAGTCCTAAAGGGCCCAAGTTCGAGTACTGGTACCACCACCAATCTTATGATTTTTTAGGGCCTGTCTGGCATGAAAAAAAAGGGGAAGGAAGGGAAGGAAATTTATATTCACAAAAACAAATATAAATATATTATTTTTATATTATACATACACACAAATATATAATTTAATATGCTATTAAATATTTTAATATTATTTATTTTTATTTTTATTTACATTTATAATATTTGTATTTTTTTATTAAGATTATTTTTGATATAAAATTAATTACAAATGTAATAAATTTTAGAAGACACTGACAGATAAAATACTTCTCTAGTACATGAATGTTTGTTTTAACTTTAGTTTATGTATAAGCCCGATTTGCATAAATCGAGATAAAATTCATTTACATATTTACCTCGTACACCATAAAAACTACTTCACAGATTGTAAATCATGATTAAAAAGCATGATTAGAAGTTCCAATCACTATTCTAAACATACTTTATTCATCTCCCGCATTATGTTTGACACGTTATCAACTATAACGGTGTAATTAATACCTGAAAATGATGCATTTAAAAGATACTGACTGATAAAAGAGGTATACATTTTTTTTGGGGCCAATAGACGTCGTTATTTGGCTTGAAATTTTATTAACATTTAAATATGTGTTAATTGTAATCATTGCATAGTATATCTTCTGTTTGAAACATATATGTCCAAGATTAAAATTGCCGAGACACATAATTTTGAATATTTTATGTTAAAGTTTTACATTTATAATTTTGACAGCTTATATACATGATCGTACTGCTTGATATTGACGAGATTAGAGCCCAAAAAACGATTTATTTGATTTTTTTTAGACTATATTAAAGAATTTAAAATTAACATGAATATATGCGCTCTCGCATGGGAAATAAGTTTGGGTTAGAGGATTGAAATTTTTCAATTTGAGCACAAAAATAATGAGTATAATTATTTTAATTATATTTTATTAATGACTGTCATAATTAAGCTTTATGTATCCTTACACGACCTCTATGTCGATAGATATATATATATATATATATATATATATATATATATAACATTTATTAACTGTAATCATTATGTATTAGGTGTTATAAATGCTTAAATCTGTAGTAGTAAACTTCGCTTAAATTATTAAAAACAATATAACCAGCAAAATAATCTAATTATTCAAAAATTTACTATTATGAAGTCTGATTATTCTATTATTAAACATAAGATTAAAGTATACTTTTAATATTTTAAAATTTATGTAGAAGATATTTTTGAACCCTTAACTTTAAAAAATATATTTTTGATCATATATTTCTAACACCAATATGTTGCTAATGAAAAATGTTGATGTAACAAATTCAAACGATGGCTGTACAGTTGATAAGGCATATTTAAGTTTTAATTTTTTAATATAATATATTTAGATTATTAAACTAAAAAAATTGACAACTCACTACAAATGACATCGATGTTTTGATATTTAATTTATTAAACTAATATGTTTAGATTATTAATCTAATTTTTTTTTGTACAATGGAGGTTTTAATATTGAGTGTGTCATCAGATTTCAATTCATTTGAATTTGTTGTATCGGCGTTTTCCCTTAATAATATTAACGGTGTTAAAATAATAGAACCAAAAATATATTTTATAAACTTAAAGACCAAAAGTAAACCTCATGTCAAATTAAAGCATTAAAAGTATACTTTAGCCTTTAATATAATAAAAGTTAAAAGACTTAAATAAAGAATAGGTAGATTAGAATTTAACATAAAAAGTACGAATTATCTGAGAAAATTGTAGTCCATTAGAAATATCGATAATGAGGTGTATTGTATTACTTCTTGTTTTAAATGTGAGACTCATTTTATAATTCAAATTTTTATTAAAGTGGGTTGTATATGAAAAATCCGATCCGATGAAGTATATATATAGTTAATCAATCACAGTAGAGTTTATATATATATATATATATATATATATATAATTGACATGTTGACACGCTTGGGGAAAATATAATTAAATAAAGTATATGTAAAACTTTGGAACTTAAAGTCTTTAACATTATTAGATGACTTCAAAGGCTTCCCCATTCCACAAGTTATATAACACTATCAAGAATAAGACGGATACATGCATATATATGTATGTATGTATCTGTCTAATGTGAATAATATATAATTCCAGTTTAGAATATTTACTTTAAAAAGTATATTTATTAATTCCTCTGAAAATTAATTTAGTAGCTAGGAGCCTTAAAATATGTAATTGCACGAAACGATGTTAAATATTTCTGAAAGTAAAAATAAACTAAATCCTTCTATTTCCCTGATTTAATTTTTTTTTATACATAAATTTTAAGAAAGGAGTTGGACTCACCCATGATCCAAGAGCAGGACAAAATCTCCCTTCCTCTTAGGTCATATCAATGTTAGGTAGAGCGAGTCGTCAATTATCCTTAGGTGTTTATCTAGATACCTAAGAGTTAGGATGCCTCCTTCAACACCTTAACCAACTCCAAGATCAAACCCCTCCTTTCAATGAGAGTGTCCGACCATTTTACCAATTGAACCCAAGGATTCCCCAATTTAACTTGAGCATACTACACGAGTCCTACGGATTTTTACGATTTTTGCCGGTAATCATGGTCCTCATGACCTGAATTTTCGAATCCTAAAGGGCCCAAGTTCGAGTACTGGTACCACCACCAATCTTATGATTTTTTAGGGTCTGTCTGGCATGAAAAAAAATGGGAAGGAAGGGATGGAAATTTCCATTCACAAAAACAAATATAAATAAATCATTTTTATATTATACAAAAACACACATATATAATTTAATATGTTATTAAATATTTTTATATTAAATATTTTTAATTTTTATTTACATTTATAATATTTTTATTTTTTGTTTTTATCAAGATATTATTTTTTATTTAAAATTAATTACAACTGTAATAAATTTTAGAAGACACTGACAGATAATAGACTTCTCTAGTACATTTCCTACATTATGTTTGACACGTTATAAACTATAACACTGTAATTAATAACTTTTGAAAATGATGCATTTAAAAGACACTGACCGATAAAAGAGGTCTATTTTTTTTTTTGGCCAATAGACGTCGTTATTTGGCTTGAAATTTGATTAACATTTAAATATGTGTTATTTGTAATCATTACATATTATATCTTCTGTTTGAAACATATATGTTCGAGGTTAAAATTGCCGAGACACATAAATTTGAATATTTTATGCCAAAGTTTTAAATTTATAATTTTGACAGCTTATATACATGATCGTACTCCTTGATATTGACGGAATTAGAGCCCAAAAAATGATTGATTTTTTTTTTGAGTCTACATTAAAGAATTTAAAATTGAACATGAATATGGGCGCTCTCGCATGGGAAATAAGTTTGGGTTAGAGGATTGGAATTTTTCAATTTGAGCACAAAAATAATGAGTATAATTATTTTAATTTTATATTATTATTGACTGTCTCCAATTTAAATGTAATCAATTTTATAACCAATATACCACGGTGTGCATAATTAAACTTTATATATCCTTACGTAATATCTATGTCGATATATATGACGTTTTTTAGCTATAACTATGATATATTAGACGTTATAAATGCTTAAAGTTGTAGTGGTGAACCTACCTTAAATTATTAAAAATTATATAACCAGCAAAATAATCTAATTATTCAAAAATTTACTATTATGGTCTGATTATTCTATTATTAAATATAAGATTAAAATATACTTTTAATCCTTTAAATTTTACGTAGAGTATATTTTTGGTCCCTTAACTTTATAAAATATACTTTTGATCATATATTTCTAACATCGTTATGTTGCTAATGAAAAATATTGATATAACAAACTCAAGTAATAACTGTGCAGTTGACAAGGTATATTTAAGTTTTAATTTTTTAATATATTATATTTAGATTATTAAACTAAAAGAAACTGACAAATCACTGCAAATCACATCGAGGTTTTGATATTTAATTTCTTAAACTAATATTTTTAGATTATTAATCTATTTTTTTTTTTGATACAATGAAGGTTTTAATATCGAGTACTTTATTAGGGTTTTACATATTTTTTTAATTTATATATATTTTAAATTTAAGATTAATAACATTTAATTATATAGTTATCACTTAAGTTTGTTGCATCAGTGTTTTCTCTTAGTAATATTAACGGTGTTAGAATTATAATATCAAAAATATATTTTATAAACTTAAAGACCAAAATTAAACCTCAGGTAAAATTAAAGGACTAAAAATATATTTTAACCTTTAACATAATGAAAGTTAAAAGACTTAAACAAAGAATAGGTAGAGTAGAATTTATCATAAAAAGTACTAATTATCTTAGAAAATTGTAGTCCCTTAGAAATATGGATAATGAGGTGTATTATATTACTTCTTGTTCTTAATACAAGACTCATTTTATAATTAATTTTTTCATTAAAGTGGGTTATATATGAAAGACATTATGAAGTGTGTGTGTAATTAATCAATCACACTAGAGTTTATATATGGGCTTGTACTCATTGTTAAGGAATATTTATATACTTCAGGAGCATCACTTCATCTACACTCTAACTAATTAAAATATAATAACTCATTTTATTTTAATCCTACGTGACAATCAAGATTTAGATGTCTAGTTATTTGGCTTGAAAGTTTATTAACATTTAAATATTTGTTAATTGTAATCATTACATATATCCTGTTTGAAACATATATAAGTTCGAGGTTAAAATTGCGGAGACACGTAATTTTGAATATTTTATGTCAAAGTTTTAAATTAATAATTTTGATAGCTTATATACATGATCGTTCTGCTTGATATTGACGAGATTAGAGCCCAAAAAATAATTTATTTGAAATTTTTTTTGAGTCTATATTAAAGAATTTAAAAATGAACATGAATATGTGCGCTCTCGCATGGGAAATAAATTCGGGTTAGAGGATTATAATTTTTCAATTTGAGCACAAAAATAATGAGTATAATATTTTAATTAGATTTTATTAATGACTGTCTCCAATTTAAATGTAATCAATTTTATAATCAATAAAAAATATCGCATATATTTCAAATTTTATTTATGTCATTCACTTAGCATCAAGTGTTCTTCATTCACTCATATTTTTCATATTTTAAATTTTGTTAATAAATAGTTTTGTCATAGAAGTTGAAGAAAATCACGAGTGAGTAGTTGTATTTTAAGAAGTATGCAACGCCTAATTATCGTATTTCATAATTTTAAAAAAAAATAGAAAAGGAAAATCATAGACCACAAGTTTCTTAGCCACAAAATACTATAAATAGGGGTTGTGTATATTCAACAAAAGCCACAATACTCCACTTATATCAGGAGATTCATAACATAGAAAAGTCAGTTAGCTTGTTAAAGCTTCTCTGAATATGGGAAGGCGCCTCATAGTAGGATTTGCATTGCTTTTCCTATTGTCTGAAATTGCCCAATTAGTTTTGTGTGGAAGATGCATTGAATCAGAGAAGCAAGCTCTTCTCAAGTTCAAAGCATCTATTCTTGATTATTATTATTATCCATATACGAGCCTTTCCTCCTGGAATCCCAAAACCAATTGTTGCCAGTGGCATGGCATATCTTGTCACAATGTTACTGGTCATGTTCTCAAACTTGATCTCAGATTCAATCTCCTTGAAGCTGTTGGTGTTGATCCATCTTTGTTGGAGTTGCAACATCTGATTTATTTGGATTTGAGTTGGAACAACTTCAATGCTATCTCAATTCCTGCCTTTTTTGGTTCTATGGAGCGGTTGAGATATCTTTCAATCTCTTATGCTAATTTCACAGGAAAGATTCCTACCAATCTTGGTGGAAACCTTACAAACTTGCAGTTTCTTGATCTCAGTCGGAATGATTTGCACAGCAATGACATGAGTTGGGCATCTCAACTTCAGTCTCTACAATATCTCAACCTGAGTGGTGTGTACCTTGGAGAAGCTCACAACTTGTTTCAGGTACTTCACATGCTTCCTTCTTTGTTACAACTCAAATCAGAAAGATGTGGACTTGGCAACTTCTCCACTCCTCTTCCCCCCATTAATTTCACAAATAATGCTACAGTTCAGCTCCTGAATTTGGCTAGTAATGAAATTGATGGCCGAATCCTTCATGCTTTCCAAAATTGGACTTCTGTTGAATTTCTTAACCTCAGAGCCAACAATTTTAGTTCATTGCCATTGTGGTTTGGAGAGTTTAAGAATCTGATTTCTCTTGATTTTTCTTGGAATTCACTTTGTGTAACCATTCCTATTGCTTTGCGGAACTTGACTACCCTTCAAGACCTTGACCTTTCTTCAAACTATTTTAGTTCAGTGCCATTGTGGTTTGGAGAGTTTAAGAATCTGATTTCTCTTGATCTTTCTGGGAATACACTTTGTGGGCCCATTCCTATTGCTTTGCGGAACTTGACTACTCTTCAACACCTTGACCTTTCTTCAAACAATTTCAGTTTAGTGCCATCTTGGTTGGGAGAGTTAAGGAGCCTCCGCCATCTAGACATCAGCTGGAATCACAACATAGGCACCATGGAAATTTCTGTGTCACAAATTTTAAACAACATGTGCCATTTACAAATATTATCTTTTGCATACAGCAATCTTCAAGGAAAAGCATTTGGTGACTCTGATTTTTCTAGATGCATCAAATATGACATTGAGGAATTATTCTTGCCTGGTAATGAACTCAATGGCCATTTGCCAACTTGGGTAGGGCATCTTGAAAAACTAAATAGACTTGATCTTTCAAGCAATTATTTTTGTGGTAATATTCCTCAAAGTCTTGGTCAACTTTTAAATTTAACAAACCTTTATCTTTCAAATAATTATTTAAGTGGCCTCATTCCTCAAAGTCTTGGTCAACTTGTAAATTTAACACACCTTGATCTTTCAAATAATTCTTTTAGTGGCAATATCACTCAAATAATTTGTCACCTTGAAAATCTAAACAACCTTGATCTTTCTTATAACAATTTCTCTGGTGAAATTCCAAATTGTTGGAGAGAAAATCCAAATTCATGGGGATTTACAGAAATAAATCTTTCATTCAATAAACTGTCTGGTGCCTTTCCTATCTCAATTGGCAATCTTTCCTCACTACTTTGGTTGCATTTGAACAATAACTATCTTGAAGGAAAGCTTCCATCGACTTTGAAAAATTCAAAGCAATTGTTAATTTTAGATTTGGGGGAAAATAAGTTTTTTGGAAGTATACCATCATGGACCAATAAAACTTTTCCTACCTTGAAAATTTTGAGGTTGCGGGATAACATGTTAGATGGTAACATTCCTTCTACTCTGTGCCAACTCAAATCACTCCAAATATTGGACCTCGCAAATAACAACTTAAGTGGCCCAATACCCCATTGCATTGGCAATCTCACGGGAAGGACTAAAGATAGTGCTCATATGCCAGCCAAATCTTATATGGACGTATATCTGAGATCCGCCAAAGAAAACATAGTAAATTGGCAAAATCAAGATGTGAAACAAGTTATGAAAGGGAGAGAATATGACATAATTGGAATCTTGGATCTTGTAGTAAATTTGGATTTTTCAAATAACAGTTTAGAAGGAAGGATTCCTCTTGAGTTATTCTCGCTTGTTGGATTGATAAACTTGAACCTTTCACACAATCATTTCAAGGGAGAGATTCCAGATATTATTGGAGATATGAAATCCCTTGAATCATTTGACATTTCTTGTAACCAAATTTCAGGCACAATTCCAAAGAGTATGTCCAAGCTAACAACATTGAGCCATTTGAATGTGTCATGCAATAACCTTTCAGGGCCAATTCCAACTCAAAATCAATTCTCAACTTTGAATGATCCATCTATTTATGCCAGCAACCCTTTTCTTTGTGGAATCCCACTACTGAATAAGTGCCAAGTTGATAATACTCATCAAGCTCCTGAAGCCACAAAATTAGAAGATGAGGATGATCCAGAAAAAGTGTGGTTTTATTTTGTCATAGCAATTGGGTTTGCCGTTGGCTTTTGGGGTGTTATTGGGACTTTGGTGTTGAAGAAGAGGTGGAGATATGCTTGTTTCCGACAAGTGGAAGATGTGGCAGATGAGATATATGTGTTCACTTCAATAAAAATTGCAAAACTGAAGAGGCTGCTCAAAAACCATGTCCATGGTTGATCTTTGTAGTTGTGTTTGTATCTTTATTATCTCTCTTGTTGCAAGTATTATGTAATGTTTCAGTATGTTGGTGACAATAATATATCGTGCTTGTCTTCATGAGTTCAGTGTGACCAAAAGCACTAAATTAAATCTTCAATTCTTCAAATTTTTTGTTTGTCTATAAGATTATATTTCAATGTCATTAAAAAAAACTCATTACACGATTATTACATTAATCTATCTATGGTAATTCAAATTCTTCACGCCTATCTATTAATTCATCAAAGTTCGAACAAGTGACCTGGCTAGTAAATATTGCCTTGTTTAATTGTGCATAATTGAGAAGTAATGGCCAAATAACAAGCCTAAAACAAATACAGCTAAAATAATTTATAGTGTTAATATTATTTTTTATCCTTGCAGTTTATATTCATTTTGGTTTTGATCCATGAAATTTCAAATAAATAATTTTAGTCCCTAAAGTTTACTCTATTTCAAATAGTTAGTCCTTATAATTTGGAAAAGGACATTGATGCTTTTAAGTTTGATGATGTGATGTTGTCGCAGTTAAAATTGTGGCTGATTGGACAAAATGATTGCTCAAATTAGAGAAAAAAACCCAATCATATTTTTTGATAGAAAGAACCCAATCATATTGCCACATCATCAAATTAACACCATTAACATCCTTCTTAAACTATAGGGACTAACAATTTGCAACGAAATAAACTTCAAGAACCAAAACCACATGTTTGAAACTTTAGGATCAAAACAAAAAATGATTATAAACTACTAGGACAAATGATGGTATTAACCTTAATTTATAATACATGAGAAGACAATAGTCATATGAAATAGCAATAATATGATATGATATGGAGCAAAACATTATTAAAAAGAAAAAATGTAGAGATAATTATGGACGTACGATATTAGGCGCTGAATTTAGGATATGTCAGTGTAAGATCCAAAAATGAGCTGAAGAAGAGGGAATAGTAATAATAACTGAGTTTGCTCAAATTATAATAAATATTATCTCAAGGGGGCAGAGTCAGAATTTAAGAATGAGAGAAGACAATATTGAAACAATAGGCCTTGTTCTATGTGAGAGAAGTTTCAATCACTTAAGCACCAAGTCTCACGTTTAAACCGGTATGAATGCAAAAAAAACTAAATAATGGTCTAATGCCTTTTATTTGCACATTTCTGAAGACCATTTTATTTTAACTTCTTTGGACAAGATCATAGCCTTGAATGTATGTGTTTTTCTTTTTTCCAGGTTCTGATTCAGATGTTTGCTTATCCTAATAAAATAAGAGTGGCATCTGCTTAATCAGTGTATGCATGCATGCATAATTAAAACATTATTAATTACAAAATGATATTTTCATTCAAATTTCACAGCTACATATTTACCTTCTTTTCCTGCGTGAACTTAACGTCGTTCTCTTTTCTCATTCCATGAATCTATGACTACAATATTTCATGTTAAAAAATCAGACTGAAAAGAACTTATTATTTGGCCAACCAATCTAACCGTTAAAAAGTTTTCATATGCTTCTCTTGGTACACTGGACAAATTTATTTTATTTTTAGAGGTGTCACAAATACTTGCTTATTTATATAATCACTTCTTCAAAATGGGTGCGCCCAAACCAAAGTGGAAAAGCATGGGCATTTTATAATAATGAATGCATTAACAAACAAAATACAGAGCCTCTCAAAAGCTTTCATAAATAAACAAGGTTATCAAAAACACCAAGGGATATTCCACCAAAAAATTATTTGAT
This sequence comes from Albizia julibrissin, assembly GCA_037074505.1. Taxonomy (NCBI): domain Eukaryota; kingdom Viridiplantae; phylum Streptophyta; class Magnoliopsida; order Fabales; family Fabaceae; genus Albizia; species Albizia julibrissin. The sequence continues at coordinate 52,953,231 of CM073477.1, read as the reverse complement.
TATATGATGCATACTTATAGATACTACTAGTATATATTTATTGATAAAGCCCTTGGTGGTAAAAATATGATAACTTTACTTTTTCCTTTCCCAAACAAATACCCATTGATTGCTTGAACTTATCTGCATAAGATGAAATAGTAGCAACAATGATACTATCCTACCAACAACTTAAACGCGTTAGTAAAATTATAAATTACATTAGAGAGAAAAATAACACGCGCACACACGCACACAGGTTTTACAAGAATGTGATTATTTATATGATCTGATCCATTGTCCAAAATGGGTACTCAAAAACCGAATTGGATTAGCATAGGGGTGTTATACTAATAAACAAACAAATAAAGGGACTCAGGTCCTTCAAGCTAAAGCCTAAATAAGCTTAATAATTGAGACAAATAAGTGACCCGGTATTCATCTACCTAGCTAGCTAGATGACCTTCTTTCATCTTAACACTCATAGCCTTCCTTCTCAAGTTTAATATTCACATAAAACGTTAATTCTTTTTCTTTCATTAACAAAATGTGTTAGAACAATATACGTTTGTTCATGAATCTGGGGAATCCCATATGACAAACACCAGCAAAACTAGGGATTCAGGTGTCAAGGAGTGAATCTCCCAAGTAGTCTCAATGTTCCCATAGAAACCCATAAAAAAGCACATAAAGCAACAAGAACTGGCAAGAAGAAGAAGATTCCCCTTCCTTTACCTGCTCTCTTCACAACTGCAGTTTCATTAGCAACGGCGGTGGCGGCTATGCTTGCCTGCTTCACATTTTCCCTCACCCTACCTGCTCAAGAGCCCGATTTGCATTTTCAGCAGCCGATGCAGGAGTGGTAGGTATTGACTCAAGGAAGGCCCAGAGAGCTTAAGACAATCCACTTGTAGGAACTTCTCTCACACTACTACTTTGATCATGATTACCTTCGGAAGGCAAGGTGGCAGATTCATAACCCACACCTAACATATGACCAAAAACTAACATATATTAGAAATCGTCTGTGTTGTTCCTTTTGTTTTTGTTTTTGTCTGTTTTTGTACAAAAGCCACATGAAACAAGCTCAAGTCACATTAATATTAGTACAGAAAGCTCTCAAAGATGCCACAACACTAAAAGTCAAGAAAGGTTTCTTCCATGCATTAGTCTGCTATCAACCAATGGAAGTCAACTTCGAAGAGTTCAGCACAAATGAGATGTGAAGCTTGCAATCAAAACAAAGATAGTAAAATCATTATTTGGAGGTTGAGCTAAACCACCAACACTGTTAGTGGTGCCGGTGAGTGTACCTGAGGTTGATGAAGAGTAAGAAACATTAGCATGTTCTGCTGAACTCATGATCTGCCTTTCATGACGCATCCAGAGTTCACTTGGATCTTCATTGTCTCCAGGGGGCAGAGACTGATAATGCTGATTCACAACATTAGTGTCAAAAGTATTCATATGAGGATGTGAAGCAGTTCCCTGGTCAATATGCCCCATGTCACGAAGAAACATCTCTGCATCATGGTACAAATCAAGTGCACTTAAACCATCTTCAAACTCCAAGTTCTCCAAAGGATTTTCTATTCTGGGAAGTGCTGGTTCAGGATCAATGAGATCATTCATTTCCAAGAAGTCATCCTCGTGAAGGAGAGGCTCCACTACTTGAACACTGGGACCAGAGGTGACTTCAGGTGCTTCACAAACATGCGCGTGAGAGATAACTGATTGGGTAGGGTCATAGTAGTGATCGCTTGAATGAAACATTTTGATTGGCTCAGCAAATGCCGCCTCATTAGAAATTTGATCCACCACCACACTCTCTGTTTCTTCAGCAGCAACCTAGAATGGATGATTATAAAGAATAGAGTTAATTAAAAATCATGCCAAAAAATATCATGTAGCACCCTGCAAAGATAGAATTATAAGAACTGAAAGTTTTTTTTTTCTTTTTTTTAAGAAGGATAAGAACTACAAGTTACTAAACATGCCAAGATCACTGTGAGGAAAATAAAATTGAAGAATAAAATTCCATACTAATCACATCTATAATGCTAGAACTCATGAAGATCATATCTTACTTCCCTCTTATCTACAAACCCAACCCCAAAAAAGAGAGAGAGCCAAAACTGAAGAAAAACAGTACAGAGAATAAATGATGGACTCAGTGATATTCAACATTCACTTTATAGTGTTTATGCTAGTAAAGGATGAAATAAGATCCAAAACAGCGTCTGGGAGTAAAAGAGAGAAAACTTAAAATAACTAGGTTTACTCAAATGTCTCACACTGTGTATGAATGTAAAGGAGAGAATGTTTTAGGCCAAATGTCTCACACAGCGAGGTTTCCACATGGGTTTTAGGCATAATGGTGAATGGGAAGAGAAAAAAGGAAGATTTTTTTAAGGTTGGAGACCACCTGGCCTTTTGGAAGCCAGAAGTCACTGCCGTCCTTCATTTTTCTCCTACACAGAGCTACTGCTACAATATTTGTTCGGCTACCTATTCCTCCCATTTCTGTCAATAGAGAAGAATATATACATAAACAAAACCAGAGTTCAAAATGTTCTATCAGAAAACAAACCTGAGGTACAGAAGGACACAGGGGGGCATGTCAGGAATCTGCTCATCCAACATTTTTTTCAAGATCTCATCAAGTTCATCATCAAACAAAGGCTGTTCTCGGCCATTAAAAGTCACAGTATCAACAGAAGTACCCTCATCGACTAGTGAAATTGGAGCCATCAGCATGAGTTCATATTGAAAGAAAAAGAAAGGTAAAGCAAATAAGACACTTGAAGATGATACCTTACAATCCTGGCATCTAGCAAGCTCTTCTTCTTCCAACGTGTACTCGTGCATAACCCAATCAGTTCGCTCACCATGTGGTGCTCTACCTCTATAGAAAACCAGTGTCTTTTTCACCCCAACTGCCCGAGAATTGTAGGTAATGTTACGATCCTTCCCTGTTGCTTTTCAGTACCCATGTCTTGTGATACAAAAAGGGTAAAGAAAACCTTTGAAGTTAAAAGTTGACATTCAATGTGATACAAAAAGTTAAAAGAAAACCTGTTGGACATAAATAAAGACAGAATGGCTAGTAAGATAGTCATGTATCTGAAATTCTCAAGCACCACGATATCCTCAACTTCTTTAGCAAACCAATACTTCTATGAATGGCTATCTTGCATAATGCATCAATCCTAGAGAAAACAATTATTGCTAATCTCAAAATACAAATCAGAAATTCATTAATAGCCTTACATCCAATCAGGTATCTATCGCGAGAGATTTGGGGAAAATAGAAATGGTTTCTTGGTATATGATTTGAACACATGTTGGCCAAGAGGTCTGAACTCACCCAAACACCTACAGATCAAAACGACTCCACAGAATCATACGTCAAATAAACACTGACCTTAGCCTGAATGAAACATTTTGATCCACCACCACACACTCTGTTTCTTCAGCAGCAACCTAGAAATGGATGATTATAAAAAAACAGAATTAATGAAAAATATCACGTAGCAACCTGCAAAGATCAAAACATAAGAACTACAAGGTACTAAACAGTCATGCCAAAAATTAACATGCGGCAGTCAAGTAATCATAAACTGTTCAAAGAAACAGAATGGTTTGGCAAAGTATGACAGAAGATCAAAACCACAATCACATATTCTCTCAATACGGTGTCATGGCTTTAAAATACTTTTACTAGGCAGGACAAATATATAACTATTAAAAACCGATGATAGTTTGCAAAATCTAGCTCTCAAAGGAGCGTTAGCCCACATAAGTGATGCCAGCACTTATGTAAATTTATTCTAAAATTTAAATTTTAACAAAGTTTAAATATAAGATAAAATTAAGGTGACGAGATAAGCTCCAACATGCAAACTAATGAAGTTTCTCAAATTTTGATCCCTATTATATAGGGTTTATTTATTTTAAAATTTATTTTTTAAAGAAAAACGGGCAAACCTGTCAATGGCACCCCGGTGGATATGAAAAATACAATAAGGCCCAATGGCAACTGAAGAGCTTGAAAAGAATAATTCAAAGATATGGCCTTTCATAGCTCTCAGAACTTCCATCGCAAACTTCCAAATACGACTATTCCTATGCTTCCAAAGGAACCAGCAAGTGATAACAAAGACTACATTCCAAGGTATGCCTTGAACTTTCTCTCTCTCTCTCTCTCTCTCTTCCTTTAAGTTCTCTTGCACCTATTCTGGTAAGCCATACCTTCCTTGCCCTTACACAATCTCTAATCACCTGCAACAAAGTTTCTCATTCCCCATATTCATTAATTCTTTGAACCATTAATGAATTCTGTATTTCATTAGTTCTTTGAAGCATCCTTTCCCCATATCAATCTATCCCTCCCTCCTCTAATAGGTATTCTCCAAGAACATCTCAACGCCAGCCCCCATTCACATCCACCAAATCTGCAACTGCCCATTTCAAGAACCAATTTGATGATAATTTTGTGTTCAATAAAATTACAACCACAATCATGTCCAAAAATAGCATTTTAAATAAACAAACTAAGCCCTTTGATTTAATCAATTTTTGTTGAATTCATTAATTTGTATATAAAACAAATACCTCAATTTGGTAATTAGTTAATTATAGTTCTCTCTTGCTAGAAAGATTGCTTTGTATGTAGCATGAAAAGTAAAATGAAAATTATTTCAAAATGGAAAATATTCTTTGTTTCAACACGTTAAAAGAATGAAAAAAAAAAACCTACTAAATAATGAACAATGGATATAAAAACATATAATAGCTTTGTATACCACAAGGGCGTGCAACCACACTCTGTGTGTTTCGTAGAAATTTGATCAATCACATAAAAAATAACAGAGTTAATGAAAAATCATGCCAAAAAATTTATCACGCAGCAACCTACAATGATCAAATTATAAGAACTACAAGTTTACCAAACAGACATGCCAAAAAGCAACATGTGGCAGTCAGGTAATCGTAAACTGTTTATAACGGAAGATCAAAATTCAAAACCACAACCAAGTATTCTCTCAATCTCGAACAATTCTCTTTTCTTCCTGCCCAAAGTCTAGACAATGTCATTGCTTTAACATATTTTTAGTTTTTTTTACTAAGCAAGACAAATATAAAAACCACTGAATATATAAAACCCACTGAATCCCCCTGATAGTTTGCAAAATCTTAGTGCGAAGGAGTATTAGAAATCGTCTGTGTTTTTCTTATATAAAGTATGTGCTACTCATGATTTACATGAATTTTATATTTTATACAGCTACTCCATTTGATTCTTAATATAAGACATATTTAGAAAGTTGATCTTGGTCCTAAATATAAATATAATTTTCAGATTTATCAATCATTTTCTAATGTACTCCTATTGTTGCTCGATCAATAATAATCAAGGAGGGGAGAGAATGATGGAATTAAGAAAGATGACTAAGATGTTTTAGAAAATATACTTCATATTAACTAACTTAACCAACTTTTTTAATCTAATCTAATTATATAAATATAGGATAGGAGGGAGTATCATTTTTTGTGAACCTATAATATCCCCAAATCACTTTGGACTTGAGCCTAATTTCTGTCAAACCAAGAGTATTAACGTTAAAGCCCTACCAATAGGTGTACTTCGTTGTGGGATTCAAACTTTTGTTCTCCTCCTTACAAAGAGAAGATCGCTTACCATCTCAACTAACAAATTATTGGTTATACTAATATCTTTTTTTCATAACTTATACATTCATTATACCAGAGACACTTGGAGTCTATAAGGCCCGGTAATATTTTATATCAATATAATATATTGTGATCTAATTGCTAGGCGGACTGATTTAATCACTTTTATAATTTCTCTAAGTGTTCCTTCTCTTAATACATGATATTACCCTTTGACCTTTGTCTTGCATTTTATTGTAATATCCACATATTCAGTTTTATCCTTTGTGAGTGTTTATGCAGTAGTCTTTTCCTTTATGTATGACTGGATCAGACTGCTTCTAGTTTTTTTTTAATGATATTGATATTTTCATTAAAAAAATTACATGATATTACGTCATTTTATGGATCATATGTGCATTGCATTTAGGAAGAAAAGACACAATATTTGCAGAAATAGCAAAATGACAGGCAAGGATGAGAAGGATTGTGACTGAAGAGTAATGAAAGGCAAGGAAGGACCAAATTAAGGATAATAGAACCTCAATACTGAAATGTCAATCTCACTCGTTCAATTTAATATTTTTCAAGAAAGGACAATAGATCAGGAATGTTGGGGATCCACCGGACGTGCGGGATATTGCTATCTAGTTTGAGTTTGTGAATTCAAGTTTTCTTTCACATTGGAGTTTGTGAATTCAGGTGATGAAGGGGGGATAACAGACGAAGTTAATTATTTTTTTAAAAAAACAAAGAAAGAAAATTTAGACCGGTTGTGCTAATCTTCAGTCTAAAAGGTCTGGCCATTTTAAATAGGTCGTCTGTCCACGCAGGCATCACATGAATGTGATTATTCATATGATCCATATTGTCCAAATTCTTAACCCACACCTAAACATACATATGACTATGAACTAGCACGTGCGTGCGTGTGTGTGTGTGTGGGAATATACAACCAAACCAAACTAGTTACTGAAGGAAGACGACGAAGATGAGCCTATAAGGTCCCTTCCCACTAACTGTTGAATAGGTTCTGTAGGAGAATGCAACACCTCTAGGTCTGTCAACAGATCTGGACCCATCCGAACTAGCAAATATTAGATAAATTTTTACTTACAAACTATTTTTTATAACATTTTAAATAATATTTACAAATCTTACAGTGGCTATATATATATATATTTTTTTTTTCTTTATAATATAAATTTAAGAAAATGAGAGAAAAATATCATTTGAACTTTAAAATCCCATTGACAATAGTAATACAATTAACAACTCATTTTATTGTTAAATTATCTATTTGAAATTTTAAAGTTTAAATGGTATTTTTTTTTAAGATTTTCCCTAAAAATTTTATGAATAATTTTCTGAAAAAATATTAAAAAGCAATATATATTGAACTCCCCCCGGGAAGATTATTGATTTTTTGGTATTTTAGATTATATATTAATTTTTATTTTTCGGATAGCGTTTTGTTTTAGTTTGTATATCTTATTGCTTTGTGTTATAGACCCAAAGAAGATTCGTAGACAATAGTGATATATATTAATGTTTGGTCAGCCATGCAGAATTCTCCATTTTCACACAGTTCATTAGTGTGAACTTCCAGCTGATTGAGTCAATGCTTTGCCTTATAGAGCCAAAGAAACTTCATAGATAGTGATATCAATATTTGGTCACCTTGCAAAATTCTCCAATTTCACACAACCACAAAGTGAGCCAATAATGCTTTTACGTTAGCACATTGATAGCGATGGCTTCCTCAATCAATTACTCATTTTGGTCCATAATATAGAAAAGTCTTCCAAAAGAAAATTTCGGTCTAAAATATAATAGTTTGGTAGGGTAATTAATCCTTATTTTTTTACTTTTATCCCTTGTAGGATAGAGAAAGACGTGACAGATATTAAATGCATATTTAAAATTCACATTCTTTAATAAGGATAAAATATGTAAATTTTATTAATTTAAGACACGTTAAATGATTTAATTAAGATTTCTTAATTTATGTGAATTAGTTAACATCTTATATTTTGAATTGGAGGGAATATAACACTTCACTCACAGCATCTTATCCATTCTATATTAATTACGGTGAGTACATTAATTTTCTGAATTCTCTTTTGAAATTAGATTTTTGGGAAAGAGATGGGAAACAATTTAAAAAATTGGAAAAAAACACTTTATCGCTGAAAATTATGGTTTGGGGGTAAAAAAATCATCATTTTCTAAAAGCTAATTTTTTTAATGTTTTTTTTCATTTAAAACCATGGCTTGGGATTTTCTCTATATTTTTTCATGAAGAATTATTATGAAACTTTGACATAAAGTTTTCATTTTTCTAAAAAAAATATTTAATCTTGAATTTACACACACATAAATAAATATTATTTATTAATTTGAAAAAAAATATAAATTAATATATAAAAAACATTGTTTGACAATCACTAATTCCCTCCTTATTCCTTACACTCTGATTCAGCGTGTTTTCAATCTCTCTCGCTCTCAGAATAGCACTTCCCCCTCTTCGGATCTCTCACTCTCACATTCTTGATCTCTCCCTCTCCGGCCTCTCTCTCTCTCTCTCTCTCCCTCTCTCTATCTCTCTCTCTCTCTAACTCTCCACGCTTCGAAAGCCTCAGATCTAAAGCTTCATTCTTTCTGTATGCCACCGCTGACGAAGGTAAAGCTCCACTCCAGTGTCACTTGATCTAGCCACTGACGTCCTCTCCTTCGCCCAGCACACCGTCGTTGATTTATGAAGGTCTCAGCTTTCAGATCTGAAGCTCTGGAGTCTCTCGACTCTCAGTCTCCGGCCAATGTTCCTCTTTTCCTTGTTGGTGTGTAAGGTAATTTCAAAAGCCTCCCTCTTTTCACTTGGTTTGAAATTTTGGAGGGGAGGGGAGCCAAAATCTGCCTAACCTTTACCTCCAACCCCTCATTTTGCTCCACTTTAAATTGGAGTTTTTTTGAAATGGAGCTAATTTTTCTAACCAATTTACCCATAGTCTTTTTGAGATATGCCAAATACGGCGGTGTGCACACGGTCATTATCGGACTTGGCAAACATCACAAATGCAAGTCTTTACTGCTTTGAGGATTAGCATGGGTGGACATAGGCGTTTTTCATGCAGTTCGACTGTGGTACACTCCCATTGGAGAAGAACTCTCGATTGAGATCAAACTAAAAAAGGGTGACATAAAACTTGGCTTTGCCATTAGTCGCACAGAAGAGGTGTTACTCCTAACTTTTGAAGCACTAATACCACTAATATTGGATTAGTATTTGCTGACAAGTATGTCTGTGTCATCAACGGGGATTTATTTTCATCTCTTCTATGATTAATGGTCAAGAAAATCTACCTTCGACCCGGTCAAGGCTCAGCAATTTGTACAAGGAAGCATCATATAATTCAAGGTTATTAGTAGTTTCGACAGTTCCGACTCAGAAAATGCTTTTTTCGTTGGTCTCGTCTACAGGAGCCATTCGGTGCTTAAAACGCCTAATTCATGCATTTAAAGAGTGATAGTGTGGATGGGAAGGAGAGACCAAGTGAGGGTTTATAAGAGTGAACTGTAGAGTTGGAGTCTGAGAGAAACAACTTTTTTATTTGATGGGAGAGTGGGATTGTTAATTTGATTTTAAAAAGACATTATTTATTATTTAAACAGAAACATGCCCTAATGGTTTCTTCTTTTTGTCTCACTTTCAATTATTGTAAATCCATCTCCTTCCTTTATATTGTCCACTGAAAATCGATCTCACATCAATGATTATAATCTAAAGTGTATTATTATGATATCTTCAAATTTCACTTTTGAGTGGAGAAAAAAAATGGACATGCGTTTTGTTAGGGAGCAAGGTTGAATCTTTTGAGAAGAAAATTATCAAAGATCTGATCTCTTTTTTTTTTTTTTTTTTGTAGGGAGCAAGGTTGGATCTTTTAGAAGAAAATTATCAAAGGTTGGATATTTTTTTGGTACGGAGTAATGTTGGATCTTTTGAGTTAAGGCTGTACCTGCGTTTTGGTATGTAGTTTGAAGTTTTTTTTCTTTTGAAATCAAGTAGCAATTATTTGGAAGGATTGGATTGCATTGAATTATTGTTTTCCTTTTAATTATTACTAGGTGTCTCGTTGGTTAACGCTAAAGCTGCTAACTTTCCCAGCATCAACATTTTGCAATGGGTTTCAAGGTGTTGTGATTTTGCAGGGGATGTTTCAAGGTCTTTGAGGAAGAAGTCTAAATTGTTGTAATTGTAATTGTAATTGAAATCGTTTGTTGTTGTATTTAGTTTTAACTACTTGTGTAATTAGATTATAACATTTTTTATGATGTAATTGGGATTTATTTATGAAATTTCGGCCTGTTATCAGCTTGTATGTTTAAATGGTGGCCTATTTTGCTGTGAAGGCTTGTCAGCTTGTTTATATAAGTTTTTAAAATTCAGGCTTTCTTAACATTCTTTAAGCCAAGCTTAGGCTATAAAAAAGGCATCTGACAGGCTACAAGCCAGGCTTCGACAACCTTATTACATAACTGGCCTGGCCTGTTAAGGGTAAAGCTAAGCCTAATATGTTTTCATCTCTATGACTCCACTCCACATTAATATACTAAAATTAAACGCACTCTTGGAAAAATGAAATTAACAAGAAACGAAATAGGAAATGAAAAATTAAATGCATTCACAGAAGCTGCAACTGATCTTGCCATGGCCATTGATGTCACTTGTCAAGGATGAAAGTTCTTACCTGTGTGCCATATTTCATTCCGATCAAAAACCCAAACAAACCATAAAGACTCCAACATTTAGAAAGTCAGTAAAAAACAATCTTGTCGAAATCAATGAGTGGTGAACCAAAAGAAAAGCCATTGAATTATACTCCATTGTGATGCCACATCTGTACTAAGGCCCAACACAGAAAAGCTCTTCAATATATATATTCACCCATATTCCGGGCAAAAAATGTATTCAGCCATATTTTTGTTAAAAAATTAATATCATAATTAAGTAAAATCAATGGGTGACGATTTTATCATAATAATGTATTGATATAGTGACGCTATACTCGAAATTAAATCAATTAATGTTTTCAATATGTTTTATATAGGAAAAATCCTATTTAAATCCATTTGAAATACCTAAATTTAAAATCGGGCATGCACTTTGAACAAATCCCTAATTAGGACTATAGGCCCAATTAGAGATTTCTGAATTTGTTAATTTCACTAATATATCCTTCTGCTATTTATTAATTCGATTTACTTTATCATGTGAAACATGATGCTATAAGTTAATGGGATTCAAGTATTCATTGGCGTTTATCCGTTGTTCAAGATTTTGTGCCTGAGATTGTACTTCATATAACTAGGGGGTTTGATTATCATTTTTCTCGACACTTGCATGGCCTAAATTTTATTTTAGGGCTAGAAGATGACCCTTGCAAGTTTTGAGCGTAGGGTCAACGAACTCGTGAAATGTTGTTTCTTCATGAATGGCTGATCAAAGATGTGGATATTCTTTTCATCTCACTTTTATTCTTAGAAGAATATAAGACGATATTAATTAAGAGGCCATATGGGCTATTAAGGTTTTTCTACTTCCTCTATTTCAAGTCAACTAAAAGTTGATATCTCAATTATTCCAATGATTTATTGAAGCGTAGATTATAGTGTTAAGGTTAAAATTATATGGGAATTTACATATTAAAAATCTTCATTTTTTAACTGAATAGGGCATTATGGTCTTTTAACAATATTCTAAAATCTCTAATTAGGTCTCAAAACCTGATTAAAAATTTGTTGAAAGTGTAGGTCTGAATGTGGATTTTTCTATTTCAAAAGAATCTAATTAGGATTCTCCCTTTTATGTATTGTCCTCTATTAAGAAAATGACTTTCTCAGTCTTGTCAAAAAAACAAAAAACAAATGTGTTTGAGTGGTATAATTAATGATAGAAATAGATAAATAAAATAGATTACTTTAAAATTTTGAGAGACACTAAATTTTGATATGTAATTTTTGGGATTCGCATGATGACTATCTAAATCAAGGTCAAGTTTCGATTAAAATTGCTGTCACCGATGATTTTGAAAATTTTGTCAAAGTTTCATACTGATTGATATGGACTATGACATATCAGTATGACGCCTAAAAAATTGATTTATTTAAATTTTTATTTCTTGAAGACTATATTTATGAATTTAAAAATTGAATATGAACATATATGAATGTCACACACACACATATAGTTCATAGAGAAAAATCACTTGTTTAAGCTTCTCTAAATATGGAAAGACATGTCATATTAGGATTTGCAATGTGTTTCTTATAACACCATAATTTTCTAAAGCCTTTAGATGAGTTTAAATGTATAATGACTTCAAACCTAAGACTAATGTTTATTTGAAAATAGTTGAAGTCTCAACTTCAATACAGAATACGACAATGTACTTGAGTGGTCTTTTTTAAATACTTTAAGTGCGGTCTCAATACGATTTATGATTTCATTATAACTCATCAGTTCTTAGTTCCTTTTATTGAAATTAGAGTGTTATTTGTCAAAACCCTCATCGTGGTGGTTATCTTTTGGGCTCCCAACGTTTGGTTGTCTGCTTCTAATTCATTTATTGGGGCTACTGCTATTGTTGGTACTCGTCTTCCTATAGTTACAAATACAAAATATTCAATTCCTCAAAAATAGATAACCAATGGAAATATAAACTTGTTTGTCGTTCACTTCATTCGTCCGTGATTATTTTCTTACCCTTAGAACTGCTCACCTTGGCTATAGATTAATTGTTGGAAAGGGTGAGATTCATAAGAATCTTAGTACTAACAGAAATCACTCATATGATATGTAAATATAGAGCATGTAAACAATCATCACATAAAAAATTATTCACAATATGCAACAATTAAAGGACCTAACTGGCCTCTTACCACAACGCTTGGCAATCTCGATTTAGCAGCCCAGTGCCTTTTCCCTATACAATGTGCACTCACGAACTTTCTGCCTTAAGCGTACCTGGCTCAAAGAGCCCAGGGTAAACTCTCTGTGCAACTTGTACTTATGGGTCTTAATACCTAGCGACTAACTATCCTGCACATATCCAGATGACATGGAAATAAATACAAAACATATGATATAAGAGAAAAGTTACTATCCTGCACATATCCAAATGACATGGAAATAAATACAAAATATCGAATCCTATAATTTAGAATTTATGAACAGATATGTCATTACTTATTGCAATTCTGTTGACTTAATAAAGATTATATTATTCTTAACATGTCCTAAATTTTTTTCCTTTATTTAATTTTTATTGGTTATATTTAATACTATTTTGTCTAGTGTATATCTAATTTAAGACATATTATATGTCTTCCACCCTTATGATTTTGGGTACTCAATGTGGTCAAGTTGGTCTTTAAAACATGTCTCTATTCCTTATTTATCTCTTAATCACAATCTCTTTAAAAATTGGAATTTTCTAGATTTAACCCAAGCTGCTAATTTTTATTAGGCAAATTTGAAAATTCATATATTAATCTAAAAAATTCTAAATGAGGTGGTTCAAGCTTCTATGTGAAACTCCTGAAATCCCTTGTATATGAAAAATACTTACTAGTGTTAACTCATAGACTATTCTATCAAATTAAACGTCCAAACTGACTGCCCAAAAATAAAGCAGAATTTCCAATATTTTCTACCCACATTTAAAAATTCATAACTTCCAAATTACATGTTCAATTCATAAGTTATAATACTTAATGGAAAGTTACAAGTGTCTACTTTAAGGAAAAAATAATCACAGGGATAAACTACCAAATTAACCTTATGAAATTTGTCCATTTTTTCAACTATCAAAACCTGGACTTGCAAAATTTTCCCTGTTTCTGGATATATCTTTCACAAATCATAAGTTTTTCTCTAGATACCAATTGACGCATTCTAGGACTCATTTTAAAGCTATCAATGTATAATATTTTTCTATAAAATTTTATAAATATTGGATAAGGTTTGTTTGGTCAAAACTTAACACAAAACTGACTATCTTTCAAAAACGTCATTTTTGACAGTCTGAGTTCAAAACTCAAGAATTCATTCATTTTCACTCTAAATTGTACTATTCTTGATTCTATTACCTACTACACATCCTAAAATTTTTATACCAAAAATAACCAGGCGAAAACTCCACATTTAGCCTCTATTTAAGCTTCTGCAACTTTCTAGTAGAAACTTTGTTTTCTGGTGACCAGAATAGAGTGAAGAAAAACCAACATATAGCCATGGATTTATACTCTATACCTCTAGAAATTTGACCCTAAGAACACCCAACATCAAGCCCTATTTTAGTAATAGTAAAAAAACCAAAGAAGTCCAAAAATCCCTCAAAAACTGACATACAAACTCTTGTTTAAAACTTATCAGTTGATAGAATTTTCTGGCGACCTCCCTCACTTGCAGCAAAAAAACAGCCCAAAAAACCACTCAAATCCGATAGAAAAACTAAGGTAAAGGCAAAAGGAGACTCACCTAAACACGTTTATGTGTTGCATGTGAGGTTTGAAGCTTCCTTCTTTCTCTTCTTCGGTGTTAACTTTTTGCCTTCTCACCATCGACTTTCCTTCACTCAACATCTCTTTCTCTTTTCTCTATTTTTCTATTTCTCTTGCTCTCTCTCCTCTGGCCGACTTGAATGAATGGCGAAGTGAGGGAGTATTTAATTAACAAGTAATTGAGTGAGGTGTTGAGTCAGTTGGATCCAAATGGCAAGAGTATGCATGTATTTTCTAATGATGGAAGCTAAGTATATCCAAGGTGGGGGGCTATTGATGTGCTATTATAAAATGCCAAGTATGGGTGTGTGTGTCAGTTTTTGGGTGTGTATTTATATATATATCCTATTAATTATATATACTAGTCCCTAATTTTATTGTCTAATTTAAGATTCTTTAAATTTCATAGGTTCCATAATTTGACTTATTATCTAACTTTATAAATCAATCCTTAAAAATTTTTAGGATTTTCTTCCTTAATTAACTTCATAAAACCTTAAAATAATTTCTTAGAAATTTTCAAACCAAATTATGACCATTAACTATTGTTCCTCGAATTTTCGAGAAAATAGGCATTTAATTCCCAAGATTAACCTCTAACACAATTTAAATTTTCTTTTTGAAAAATTTAACCTTTTACTAAATTTCGGGATATTATAATTCTCCCCCCTAAAATAAATTTTGTCCTCAAAATTTGCTACATGTCTTGAGGCATAAACTTCGGGTATCGTCTCTTCATATCTTCTTCTACTTCCCAAGTTGCTTCCCTATTAGATAATCTCTTCCAGACCACTTTTACAAATGGTATGCTTCTGTGTCTAAGCCATCTTTCTTGACAATCAATGATTCGTTCTGGCTCGACTTCATATATGAGATTATCTTGCACTCCAATGTCTTCATACTCCATGACATGTTCAGGGTCTGGTTGGTATTTTTTTAGTTGCGAGACATGAAAAACATTACGTAGTCTGCTCACATTTGGAGGTAAAGCTATCTGATATTCCACTGGCCTAATTCTCGACAATATTTCAAAAGGACTAATATATCTAGGGCTCACATTCTTTGTTTTCAACGCCCTACCAACACCTCAAATTCTAGAGGTCTCCTCATTCAATCATCCTATAGTCCTTGCTTTTCTATCCTATATCTGAGCTTCTTCAATTTCCGCTCTCAGATCACTTTCTTCTTGGCTGACACTATAATTAGCGAGGAGTACTTCATTTGGTATATTCATGTTTAGGAATACTTGGTTGGACAAGTTCATATCTCTAAATTCTTCCAACAACTACTTCAACCCTTAAACCACTATCTTAACTGGTTTAGTGCCCAGTCCCCTTTTTTGAACCTTGGTTGCAAGTCTATCCCTCTCTCGATTTTCTCTCAAGAGCACGGTAGGGTTGAGTCTCATCTCATGCAAGTATGTGTGCACGGCATCTCCCTTTCCAGCCTTTGCCAGTCAAGAGGATGTCCATGATTTAGTACTCTTTGCGTCGTCCTTTTTGTTTTTCTGTTTTTCCTTACTTTTCATTTGGTTTTGCTGATGGAGCAATGCTTCATCGGTACAAAAATAAGCGAATCTAAGGGGGCATTTTTGCTGGTGTCTGATAGTGTTGGCTTCTATTTGCTCTAATTAGTGGTGGCATTTTCAGAATGTTGGATATCAGATGCTTTTGGTCTATAAAGTGTGGTCGCTGTTCTATTTTCTACTTCCTCTTGCCATGTCTATTTTGCTAGTGTCCATGGGTTTTTCTGCATCTATGGGTTCATCCCATGTTTACTCCTTTGTAATCTCTTTGGGTGTTTTCTTTCCAACGAAAGGGTGGGTCCTTTTGAAAGGTTCTTTCAATACCACCCCTTATGGCCTTGTTGCCATTATTAGAGTTTTTCCTCCCACGTAGGCTCTAGTGAATCGGCACAGCAAGTTTGGAGGAAGTGGCGGCGGCTTTTGAAGATTAGGGTTATTATTTAGTTGTTGTGGTCTTTTGTTTGGGCTTATAGGTCTTTATTTTGTTTGTGTTGCTTTTTCCGTATCCCTTGCAAGTCTTTTTCAGTAATGGAAATATCTTTCCTGAGCAAAAAAAAACTATCAATTACTTCATTAATTTTTTCTTGGAAAAATGACATTAAGATTTCAATTAAGAAAAATAATATCAGAAATGTCCCCAAACTTATCAATGGTAGTTCCTCCCCTTGTTAATGGTTGCTCTTTCGGCATTCATTTAAAACATGGTTGCCCAAATCATTTTTCCTTCTTGTTCCGTGAACATAGCCATTAAAAAATGCCAATGAACCCACTGTAAAATGATCCCATTGTTGCGTTGGAGCTTTCGATTTCGCATAAACAACTTCATCTTAACTTTTCGCTTGATCATTGATAAAATATTTGTCGTAAATCGGTTTGCCACAATTGCATTAGAGTTTTTGGTTTCACATAAAGAACTTTATCTTAACTTTTAGCCTGATTGTTGATAAAATATTTGTTGTAAATCGGTTTGGCACAATTTCTTGTGAATATTGCTATTAAAACGCTAAGAAAATGGTGCCAAAATCGTGAGGAATGCTGCTCCATATCATCAAAAACGGAGCGTTAGGATGCCAAAAAATTCACCTAAAATCATAGATGAAGACGACCCAACACGACGCATATTGGCGCCCAAGTGGAACGCACTTTCACTAATTCTTGTAGATAGGCTAAATGCATATTAGGGCTGGCATTTTGGATCTTTTATATTATTAGTTTAATATTTATTTCATTATGTTCTGGGCTGAAACTTGTTTTTGGGCTTGTTCAATATTTTTTTCTGTTTTGATTACTGATGCAACTGGGCCTAGGTTTTCATTTTTTAACAGTACACCCTTTTGGACCTTATTTTCTGGGCCCTTTTTTATTCTCCCTTATCTTAATTCTACTTCAGGTTTATTGGATTTTTTTGGCAAGTTTTTCTTGCCTTGTAGTTTATTTTCTGCCTTCTAATTATTCTCATGCATCTAGGCCTTAGAAATCTTTTTGATTTTTACAAAACCATCTAGATTATTTTGTTGTGATTAGTATCTCACAATCTGAAAATTGTAGAAAATAAGAAAGAATTATAATTATAAGAGAATAGGGTAGGGCTTCTTCTAACAAGAAGATAAGGCATAGTGATGGTCTGAGAATAGCCACCCGTTAGAGAACTTTCAAAGAGCAAATATATTTCAATGTTAATATTCTAAGACCTGGTGAAAAATCCATATTATTTTTATATATTTTTATATTTTATTTTGAGATTTTGTGATAATAATTGAGTTTAAAATATCTCTTTTACAATTAATTGTGATTAAAATATTTTTAATAAAATTAAGGAAAAATATTATATATTTTATGAATTTGCCTTAATTGATTTATTTTTGGAATATAAGGTATTACATTTTAGGCTTATATGCTTTACAGATCAATTTGTAGAAAATTTCAGACAAAGGCGAGGTTTTGAAGAACCACAAAGTTTTCATGTTCTCAGCTTAGTCCCTCCACCGAAACTTCTGAAAAATTTCATTTTAGTCCCTTGGTCAAAAGGCATTTGACCAAGGGATCCGATTGGCTAAAAAAAAGGAGCCGAATTGGTCAGGAGGTATACACAGAAGGCAGTAGCGCCGCGACACAGAAGAGACCCTCCAGATCAGTAACGCCGCAATTCAGAGGACTTTCATCCTCTTCCTTACTTCCTCTCTTCTCTGTCGCCGGCGACTGGCACCTTCATCAACATAGTCGCCGGTGACCATCTCCAATTCAGGCTGAAGCAAGCTTAAATTCAGAAAAAGGGATAGAAACAGAGACTGAGGGCGGAGAGAGCTGAGAGAGATTAAAAAGATACAGAACCAGAATCAGCACCGCTGAGCTATTTCATCACCACCATTCCAC
The DNA here is from genome assembly GCA_037074505.1 of Albizia julibrissin. Lineage (NCBI taxonomy): Eukaryota > Viridiplantae > Streptophyta > Magnoliopsida > Fabales > Fabaceae > Albizia > Albizia julibrissin. The sequence goes on along the minus strand of CM073477.1, from coordinate 52,935,116 downwards.
CGTGTATCTACCGCATCACCATCGCTACTTTCTCCATCTTCATTGCCGGAGAACTGAATCAGTTTCAGACGCTGAACAGAGACGAGATGGGCAGAACAGAGGCTGAGTTGTAGCGCTGCACTTCATCATCGGATCACCATCACTGTCGCCTGAACTTACCGTCTCCATTGTTATTCATCTCTTTTCATCTTATCATAACCGCTTCTAGATACACACACTTAGCCGTGGCTTGCTTCTGATTCTTGTGTGAAAATTTCAGCCACCAACCTTCATTAATTTAGTGTTAATTGCTTTTTGTATATGGTTGGCATTGTGAAAGCATTTGGTGGAGTTGAGTTGATGCTTGGCAGTGATTAACTCCTTCAATCCGTTGTTGCAAGAGGGAACAGCATGAACTTGAGTTTGAAGAGAGGAGTTTTGCTCTTTAATTTTTCTATTTCCATATGTGTGATTCCTAGTCTTAGAATAAATTTTATAATGTTAAACTGATTTATTTTAAATTATTTGGAGTTGGATATGGCTTCAACTTGTTAGACACTTGACATTGTACTTAATTAGCTTAATTATCATTTCTTTATACTAGTTAGTTATTAAATTGATGATTTAGTGAATATTTTGTGCTAATTTCAAGGTGGCTTGGTTAGTGGATCAATGATGTCTTGTGTTTGTATTGGTTAATTCAACATGAATTTATTAATTATATTTAACATTGGACTTTAGTATCGCTAATCTTGATTTTTAATATGTGTGACTATTGTTAAATTAAGATTAATGAGAAAATTAAGTGGTAATGTGAGGTGACTCAGTTATTGAATTAAAAATTAAATATGATTTTTAAATTCATTTAATTGCTAGAGTGCTTAATCAACCTAAGTTAGAGATATTAATATGTAAGGTGATTTAATATTAATTAATCTAAATTAGGCCTAGTCTAAGGGGTGGTCCTTAAAGACATTTTTAAACTAGTAAGATTAAATCTCCCATAATTAATTTAAGTGAGGATTGCTTGCACCATTGTTACGAGAGATTGCTCTTTCCATTATTGAACCCTTTACTTCTATTATTTCATTAATTCCATATCATTTCATTGGTATTATAAAAAAATCCAAAAATATTTGTTTTCAAAGCATTTTAGTCTATTTACAATTTAATTGTTAGATCAACAAACTATATAGTGTTTTTCCTATCTCAATCAGCGAGCTTTCTTCATTGCTTTGGTTCCATTTGAATAATGTTAGATGGTAGGTGCCAACTCAACTCACTCCAAATTTTGGACCTTGCAAATAACAATTTAAGTAGCTCAATACCCCATTGCATTGGCAATCTTACGGGAATGACCTATGATAGTGCGAACATATGGATGACAACCAATCAATTTCCTTTAGGTGATGACGTCGCCTTCATAAATTACAAGGGAAATGAATGGTCTAATCATGATGTGAAGCAAGTTATCAAAGGACAAGAATTTGACATTAGTGGAATCATGAAACATACGGTTAACTTGGATTTGTCAAATAACAATTTGGTAGGATCAACTCCTCTTATTCTCACTCATTGGATTGATAGGTATAAACCTTTCACACAATCATTTGGAAGGAGAGATTCCAGATATTATTAGGGATATGAAATCCATTGAATCCTTCGACTCTTATTATAACCAAATTTCAGGTATAATTTCAAAAAAAGTGTTCAAACGAACTACATTGAATTATTTAAACATGTTATGGAATCCCACTACCAATTAAGTGTCAAGGTGATGATACTCATCAAGTGCCTAGAGCCAAAGAATTGGAAGATGAAAATGATCCAAAAAAAAGTGTGGTTTTACTTTGTCATTGTAATTGGGTTTGCCATTGGCTTTTGGGGAGTCATTGGGACTTTGGTGTTGAAGAAGAGTAGGAGAAATGCTTGTTTTCTACGAGTGGAAGATGTAGCAGATGAGATATATGTGTTCACTTCAATAGAAATAGTAAAGCTGAAGAGGCTACTCATAAACCATCTCCATGGTTGATCTTTATAGTTGTGTGTATCTTTGTTATCTCTTTTGTTATTAGTATCATGTAATGTTTCATTATGTGTGTGACAACATCATCAATAAAGGGCTGTTTACATATGATTTCATTGCGAAGAATTGAAATGACATGGAGGTTTTTATGCTATTGTTTGGAATATAAAGAAGTGTTTTATATCAACTGTTGTGAAATGATGTTGACTATATATATATATATATATATATATATATATAATCATTTGAGTTATTTGGGTTTAATGGGCCTTAAGTACACCCAAAACGGATTTTGGGATGGGAATTCCCACATGTTCATGGTGAACTAATGTTGCCCTCAATTTTTAGATAAAAATGTAATAAATTTATAACTTTCTGAAAAAAAATTTAAGAACTTGTATATATTTTTTTTTTAAAAAAAATATCTTCTTAATACGATGATGGAGCTAGTGATATTAGGCGTTGATTTTAGGATTCCTACGCAAGTGAAGTAAGACACAGTATCCAAAAATGTGCTGAAGGAGAAGCCGACAAACATAGACCAATAATAATAAGTTTTCTCAAAATGTTAAAATAAAGCAAACTTTTCTTTTACCTTTCATACTTCATCATTTTAAATATGTTTTTTAAAATAATAATCTTAACAGTTTGTTTTTAATTTCATAGTTTCAAACTAGTTCGAAGAAATTATGAGTTTTTTTTTTAATAATCATTTCCAAACAATTTGTGCGGATCTACCACAACCAAAAGACTAGAGTTTGTATGATTATGTGACATTTTTGCCTAAAATTTGTGACTACTTTTACACCCAAATAAATTTTATGGTGCCAGACAAATATTTGAGAAAACTTTATAAGTTCTTTTATATCTTAACTCTTAATTAATCGATTATTTATTTATAAAATAATTGTGATGTTTTAGATTACCTTGTCCATTTCTAACTTTTATATCGCTGCTAGTCACAAGAAAACCTTTCAATGAACTTGGAACAATGCTAGTAAAACCAATTTTCTCATTTTAAAAATAATAAATTTTTCTTCAAAGCAAAATTAAAAAAATTATTAATTACACAAGGATATTTTCATTCAAATTTCAAAGCTAATATTTATCTTTTTTTTCCTACGTTGACTGTAACATCCCAAAAATTTAATGCAAGGATTAATTTATGGAAAATAGATAGTAAGCCGATTTATGGAACCTACAAAATTTAAGGAAACTTAAATTTGACAAAGAGAAAAATTAGGACTTAGTGTGTGTAATTAATAGGATAAAAATATACCTATATGAATATAAAAACACACACACCCACACTTGTTCATTCATGAGAAGCACACGTACAGCCTCCTCTTTGACAAAAGAAACACTTGCACCTAACATACACGTACATGCATGACTCATTCTCTTCCTTTTCTAAAATTTGGCCAACACATACGTACAGCACACACATACACGTCCATCACCTCATTAACCAACAAATAAAACACTCTCTTATATCTTCATTCTTGCAACACATGAGCTGAAAAACAAACGAAACACATAAAAACACAGCAGAAACAGAAAACAGAAAACAGAAAAAACTGAGAAAGAGAAAGAGAGAAACGAAGGAAGAACAAGCTCCAAATCTCACACACAACATCATAAACGTGTTTAGGTAAGTTTCTTCTACTTTAACCTTGGATTTCCATTGGATTTGTGGTTGTTTTCTGGGTTGTTTTGCTGCTGGAATCAAGAGAAGTCACCAAAAACGTTTTGTTACCGTTCAGTTTCAAAACCAGCAAGTTTGTGTCCATTTTGCATGAGATTTTCGATTCCTTTTCTTCTGTAATCACGTCCCAAAACTCAAGGAACACGTTTAAGAGTATGTAGAGTCAAAATATTTGAGATTAGAGTCCAAAAATCATGGTTGCATGTGAGTTTTATCAACTCTGTTTTGGTCGCTGGAAAACAGAGGTTTTATCGGAAACTTTCAGAAGCTCAAACGGAGACTACAGATGGGTTTTTCATCTAGTTCCTTTTTATATGGAAATTTTAGGATGTTTAGTATGAAATAGAATCAAGAAGAGCTCAATTTGGTGTCAAAACGAATACGTTATCAATTTTTGAAGTTAGACTGTCCAAAACTGATATTTATCTGAGTCAGTCAGTTTCATGTGGCTTTATGACTAACTAAATCACATCCATTATTTACGAAACTTTACAGAGAGATAGTAGACATAACAAGCTTTAAACGTAGTAGTAGAATGCATCATTTGGATATCTGTAGAGGAAGTTATGATTTTTGAAAGATGGGTTTATAAACAGGTACAATCCTGAACGTCCAGACTCTAGTAGTTGATTTCGTGGTGTTTTTGAATTATGTAATCTTTCCCAATAGCCATGAAAATTTTCAGAATTTAAGTACATAGTCTTATCTTTAATTTGGTATATATTTTGTGTTAATTGGATTAGTATACTAAGAGATATGAATTTTTGAAGTTAGTTTCTCTCAAACTGTGTTTCTGGAAAATAGTTTGTTTGTATCGAACGTTTGGAACATCAAACATTGCCAAACAATTATGAAACTTTCCAGATCTAAAGTAGACATCCATAGCTTTAATTTTACATGTAGAACATAATTGTTGGACAAGTATATTAGGAGATATATATTTTTAAAGTCATGCTATGTTTCTGGAGACTAATATGGAATAGGGGTATTTCGGGAAATTCTGGGAGTAATATGGTAAATCCGGGTAGATTTTGATATTTTTCCATGAAACTATATTTCAATAGCTTCAAGTAGGCTTTGAACTCAGTCAATTTCGATTTTTCTAGAATTAGTTATGATTTTTCAAAGTTAATTGAAAAATCTGCCAATTTGCTGAAGAATAAAAAAATTACACTATGCAAAATTATATAGTGTATAAGCCACTGAAACTGAGATAATCAGCAGATTATGATTAAAGATAGTAGTAATACAAGTAATAACCAATTACTTGTTAATTTTAATTCATAGGAACTGGTAAAAGCCCGAGCCGAAGAAAAAGTTTTGGATAAACAGTTGGACTGGAAAAGGACCCAGGTAGTAATTCTTTCTTTCATGCACTATGTGATTATTTATATGTTTTGTACTCTGTATATATTTTCAACCTATATGAGGATTTTCTGAAATATCAGTAAGTACTTATTATCAGTATAGTTTCACTATTTTTGTTTGTCATCTAAACGACACATTTATTATATAGCAATATCAGAATATTATGGGGTTTGACATTGACTCTATAATTATAATATTTAATTATAAAAAGATTAAATGAGACGAAAAAAACATTTTATTTGGCCAGCCAACCCGCGGTGAGAATTTTGAACGCAACCAATTTAATAAAATATATTCTTATACTTCTCTAGATACATCTGGACATATTTTATTTTATCTTTAGAGGTTTCACAAATATGTGATTAATTATTTATATAATCCATTTTTCAGAATGCATGGGTGCTCCCAAACCAAAGTAGATAAGCATAAATAAGCGTTTTATAATAATGAATGAATAAACAAACAAAATACAGAGCCTCTCAAGCAATAATGTTCCCATAGAAACCCATAAATAGCGAAGGAAGATTTCTTGCGTCCATTAGCAGGCAGGCTATCAACCAATGCAAATCAACTTGGAAGAATTCGCCTGTTTGATTTGTTTTTTTTAAAAAAACTGTTTTCTTTTGTTTTTTAAAAAGAAAAAACAAAAAAAACCTGTCTAGACTCTAGAGACCTATTTCCAATTATGTGTTTTTAAAATTAAAAAAAATACTACTAATTGCGTTCAAAAACAGAAATCACATGACAGTTTTAAAATGTTTTTAAAAACAGAAAACTTAAAATAGAAACACAACCCGATACAGAAACCCCATACCCATCCTATCTCACCATTCTTCCTCTGCGAGACTGCGACAAACTTTCAAGTGTTCGGTTGAGTCCCTCAACAAACTTTCAATTCTTTATTTTAATCCATGGGTCAAAACGCCCGTTTTGACCAAGGGATCCAATGGATTACAGGACCCGACTTGGTTAAAATTCTCTCGGGTGAGAAATAAAGCACAGGCGCCGCGGAGGGAACTCCCAGACCATTATCTTCATCACCTTCGACCTCAAACACTCCACCAAGGTCACCGGCGCCATCCCATCCTCCATGAACGCCGGCGACCTCCATCTTCGTCATCTCACCATCTCCAAGTCTTCGCTTCAGCGAAGAAGCACCGAGAAACAGAGCTGCCGCAAGTTTGGAGCTGAGGGGAGCTGAGGGTGATTGAGAAGACTACCGCGAGCTGAGAGTCGAGATCCGAAAGAGCTGCGGCAGTGAGACTTTGCTTCTTCACCAACCAAACCACGCCATGCATTTCCTCTCCACTGTCAGCATCTCCGTTCACTATCGCCAGCGGAGATACTTCCCTCCGCAACCACCATCATCGCCTCATCCTCCATTACTTCCGGCGAGTCTCACCTCTCCTCTGTTCCGCCATCGTTCCAGGCCGTGACTCCCTCTGTCATAGATTTATGTTCAGCCATTAATTCTCATCCAGACAGTGGCACATTCAGATGTTTATATTAAACCACTAATTTCTATTATTCAGTATTAAATTTGTCAATTTAATCACTGATTTCATTGCTGAGTTGTTTGGATTGATTATGTTGCTTCTTGAGGCTGGTTCCATGGGTATTGGTTGCCGAGTTTTTCTTCTCCTAGAGCAATGAAATGAATTGATTCTTGAGCTTGAAATTTGAAGGGAAGTGTTCTATTATTATATAGTTTTATGTTTTAATCTATTTGTTGGGCATTATAATTATGATTTTCTGTCATGGAGATTATATCCATGTTTCTAGATCTTTGTTATTTAGTTAAATAATTAATTTATGATTTAGATTAGTTGATGTTGAATTTTATGTTCGTCATCAATACATATGGTTACATGTATATATATGGTCTTACAGGTATTGTTTGGATATTGAGTTAATTTTGAAATTGCATTAAACCAATTACATCAATTAATTTAAATCACACGCTAAGAGTGATTAATAGTATTTCTAGGGTAGGGGTTTCTCTCTTTTAGTACCAGACTCATCGGTTGATGGGGTTTGTTATTTTAAAAAATTTAGTGATTTCATAAATTGCATACAAAATATATTTTAATAGTGTTTTAAGAAATGATTATTTTCTAGGTTTAGGAATAATCATTGATTAATGCACTAGACTCGATGGTGTTTGAAGTTTGGTATTTTGAAGGACTTTAATTGCAATTGCTAGTGTTTTGTATTGAGTTTTGGTTAGAGGGATTAAGTCTTGTCCGATGTGGGAGATTTAATTCACCTAACTCAAACTAGCTCAAAGAGTCTTTTAAACATTTTTGTCAGACTAACACACTCCTAAAAATATTTTAAAGTAAATGATAGATGAAATTCATTGTTCTAGGAGGCTTTATCATACTTTTCAAAACCAAATTCCATTCCACTTTTATTCTAAAAAATCTAAAAATATTTGTTTTTAAAGCATTTTAGTTTAATTGCAATTTAGTTGTTAGTTAAAAAGTTAAAAAATCCTTTTTAATTTATTTTATATCAATCATTACATTTAGTTTCTAGTTAATTAATAAAAGGCTTTCCAAGAGATGATCCGGATTACACTATTTATTGCAATTTTTTGGTTAAATTTTAAAGAGGTTACTAAGACATAAAACACACCCCTACTTCAACCAACAATCATTATCCTTTATCTACACTGTATACCCAAATTAGTCTTTCCTTTTCTTCCTACTTTTCGTCCTTTTTTTTTGTGTTTTTTGTTTTTGCAATGTAAAAGTTAGGACATGTCTCCCATCAGAAAGAGTTATTATAAACCTGATTGCCCACTAAGAAAACCTTCACAATGGTAGTGAGAAATTTGTATATTGATTTTGTGGGTTATGAGCTAACACATTAGTAATCAGACCAACTGTTGTTGGCCTTTCCTTACTGTTTTAATTATCTACACGCACAAAATATACAAACATATGGCTTTGCTTGAGGCTTGGCTTACTGCCTTTCTCTTATATACTAGGTGAGCTATACATTTGTTGGACAGCTTGAAATCTTTGTGATCTCGTTTGCTAGAACAAATTTTGATTCCATGTTTGCTGATTTCCTTCAGCTGGGATTTGCACTATATTTATATGGCTTTCTAGACTTTTTTAGGCCCTTATACACAAGAGTACAAAGAATAATATATATATATATATATATACATGTTATGGCTGCTTTGGCTCAAATGATTAAACGGGCATGACCTCATTTGGTTTCAATTTTGTTACAAATTGGCTATGCAGGCATGTCCATTATAGCCAAATTTGCTCTTGCCCAAGGATTGAGCCAGCATGTTCTAGTAGTATATTGTCATGCCCTTGCATTTCTTGTGATTTCTCCTTTTGCAGCTTTCTGTGATAGGTCTTAATTACATTGATCTCTGTACTTGTGTCTGAGTTTGAGTTTTGTGTTCATTGTTTACCTTTTGTGTTTTTACTGATGAAAATTACTTCTGTTTTGACAGGAATCCAAGACGTGAACTGAAATTATGTGTTAGTAAAGATTATGCTGCTTTCATTTTTAGAGTAAAGTGTTTTCCACTTAGTCTTCTTTGCTATGCTCAGTACCTACACCAATTCTCAGAGTTTTGTTTAATTCCTTGGTTTGCAAACCAAAGAGGCCTGTCATAGATCAAAATTGATACTTTACTGTCACTATTGCAATATACACATCCAGCACTCCTCCTGCTCCTTCAGCAATGTTGAAGTTCTCTAGCACTCTTTTCCGTCATAAACACAAACCCTTGTACAACCTCTCCACGAAATGTAGATTATGTTTGTTATCTTTTTAGGTCCATGTTGTGATATGTTGGTGAATTATGTCCATAATGTTAATGGATGTTTCATAATTACCTTTTGTACAGGATACGTACAGAGTGTTAATGGATTCTCTAAACTTGATACAGAGTTAAGATACACCAAAATGGGACCGAAAACCTTCTTGTAATTCTCATGTGTATCTTGTAAATGTCATCATGTGTTTTGTAAAAAGCAAAGGTATTATTGTGAATTCAATTTGTCTTGTAAATGGCTTAAGTGTTTTTGTTATTTCGCTTATTTGTCATACAAATGCTCTTATGTCTTATAAATAGCATACTTATTATTGTGAAGGTGCTTTTTTGTCTTGTAAATGTGGCCTAATGTTCTTGTAAATTCTTTTATATGTATTGTAAATATCATGTGTTATTGTGAATGCCTTTTTTGTCTTATAAATGGTCAAAACATTCTTGATTAAACTAGTTTATTAATAATATATTAAGTAATTATAAAAAAACATCAATTATATTAAAAAACATAAAAACTTGTTTTCAAAAAAAATTATCCAAACAAGCTTTTTTGTTTTTGTGTTTCCAAAACTTACTTTCAAAAACATTTATCTAAGCAAGTTTTTTTGTTTCCAAAATTTGATTTCAAAAATATTTTTATAATATTATTTTTTAGAACAAAAAACATAGAATAGAATCAATCAGACCCTTCATTTTTCGTTTTCTTTTTTTTTTCCTTTTGCTTGATATGATCAACAAAATGTTCTTACCTCTCCCAACAAGTGCACTTCCTGAGATTTGAACTTATATTATCCTACTTACAGAGATGACGCAACAACTTGTTGGTGGAAGAATTCATCTCTAACACAGCAAGTCATTTAACTATTGTTCACTCAATATTAATGGTAGGATGAATTCATCTCTAAAAATAAACGTAGAAAGTCTCACATTTCATATTTTCTACACCTGACGTGGTAGGTCAGGTGTAGAAAGTGAGACTTTCTACACGTGGTTTATGACACATAGAAAGTCTGGATTTTCTACATCTATTGTTTCTATACGTATTTTATGTCAGGTGTAAAAAGTCATTTCCATCACATGTAAAAAGTCTTTTCTGTACTAATGAAATGAATGAAGACTTCTCTTGAAATCAAGTACGCTTTAAATAAAATAATACCACAAGTAGAACAAAAAAATAATAAATTATTTTTATTAAATAATGATTACATGATTTTAATATATATATATATATATATATATATATATAAACGCACACATACCTATTAGAAAAAAGTGTCAATATATATACCACAGTCAAATGTGAGGTAAATAGAAATTTTGAAGAATAATACTTAGATGTATGTTCACTAATTAACATTCATTAAAAATTTGTTACATATTTTCGTGTATTATATAAAGTATGCACTACTCATGATTTATAAATAATACAACTTAAATTTTATATTAATATTGATTTTAACTATTGTACAATTAAAGTATTTACATGAGAGAGAATACATGAAATAAGTATAGTCAATAAGAGGTAAGTTAAAAAAAAAAGCAATAAATACTTAAACAAACCTAAAATGAAACTTATGATTTGATAGAGATCCATTCAAAATTTGGTTCAAAGGAATAGAAACTCATCTAAACGTTAACCGATGAAAACGCATCCACAGAATCACACGTCAAACAAACACTAATCTCAGTTTGAATCGCTTCCTATTCTAACCAATAAAAAAAAAGTAAAAATGTGGTATAGCTTCTTCCGTAAGAGTCTCGTTGAATTCCATATTTCCAGATTGCAGAAAGTCTGTTAAGATTTGCGAATAATTTTCTAGTTATTATTTTTTTGGACAAATTTTCTAGTTATTATTGAATCTACACTTGTGGGATTTTTTGTGCCTTAAAAATGGATTATCAGTATAGGCCCAATGAGAACCAATAATAAAATATAAACTATAACTTCTATAAAGAATCAAATTTAAAAAATACCCTATTCATAAATAGTTTGTTTATTTTAAAATCTAAATTTCACAAAGAAGTTTAATTTAAATGTAAGAATCTAATTTGATTAGATTAGTCCAAATTAAAGTCCAAACATGCCAAACTAATGAAGCTCCCTAAACTTTAATCCGTTTATTTGAGGTTCATTTATTTTTTATAATTCAATATTTGAGGAAAAAAATTGTCAGCCCATCCATCAACGTGCAACCTAATATGAAAAATACAACAATGCTCAATGGCAGAGACCAATTTCAAGGCCACTTTCAAAATCACCAAAAAACCTTTATCAAGTGAGGAGCTTCAAAACATTGCTCAAAGATAGTCTAAGGACACTAAATTAAAAGAACCAATCTGATGAGAAATTTGTGTTCACTAAAATCATAATCACAATCACTTAAAAAAAACCATTTCAAAGAAAAACTAAGCTTGTGGATTTAATTACTTTTCATTGAATTCATTAATATTTATATTAAACAAGTACCTCGAATTGGTCTTTTTTTTTTATTGGCTCAAATTGGTCATTTCTATTTGTTAGAAATATTGCTTTAGTATATAGAATGATGAAAAGTAAAATAAAATTAATTTTTAAAAAGAAAATATTCTTTGTTTCAACACTTTAAAGTAATGATAAAAAATTGCCAAATACTAAATAATGGATATAAAAGTAAAATAGCTTAATATAACACAACGGCACAACCTTTCTATGCTTCATCTCTGAAAGAGAGAGTCATTGAAGTATTGTTTACTCAAACTATTAATGGAAGGATGAATTGCAAAGGCGAATCAAGACTTTTTTTTTATTTTGGGAAATCAAGTATGTTAGAATAAAATAATAAAGTATTTTTTATTAAATAATGGTCACATAGTCATAAGATATATTACTTTAAATAGTGAAAAACAAAAAGGTATATAAGACTTCCACCAAAAATTGCGAGGTGAAGAGAAATTTTTTTTAACAAAATAGATATATGTCCTCTAATTAACGTTCAATAACAATTTGACCCATTTTTTAATCTGTAAATAATACAATTTACTTAAAGTTTGTATTTTATATTAATATTGATTTTAATAACTGCATATTTGATTTATTTACTTAAAATTCATGTTTTTTTACCTTGACCTCAAATTCGTCGAACTCTTAATTAAGTTAATCAATATATAAAAAAATTATTGATTTAAACAATCTGTCAAATTCTAAAGTCGGCCACCTTTCAACACGTTATATTAAATATTGTCAAAAGTAGAACGTGTAGCGTGGGGCATATTTTATCATTACATGACTTGGAAGACTCCCAAGTCAATTGCAATCCTTTAGTCTTGGACTTGGTCTTGTGCATTTTTAGAGAGTGATGGTTCCCTTGACCAATAAGTTATTCATGAAAATATCAAAATGTTAACACTTCTAAATAATTTTATTGAGTGTTTTATTCGATTTTTTTATTTCTTTTTATTTAAAAAATTCTATATTACTTTATCAATATTTTTTTATCGGCACATTCAATGATTTTTTTTTAATATATCTATATGAGATCAAATAATTTTTTACTATTTTTTCTTTGATAAATACCACCCAACTCTTCTGCCAATAATTTTATAGACCTTATTTATGTATGATGAAAGATCAATCTCAATATCAATCATTATCCTTTCTTAGATGTATACAATATGTCAAATTATTAAGTCAGTCAACATTTACTTTTCTTTAGCATTGATGTGTTGCCAACTTTTTGAACACGTTATATGTAATATTGTCAAAAATAGAACGTGCAGAGTGGGACATAATATTATTCCATTACATGCATGACTTAGAAAACACTTCCCAAGTCGGTCAATGCGCTTTGGCATTTGTTTAATGCATATCAAGAGAACAGTCAACACTATAAGTAAATTGCTTAAAAAGGGTTTTAGATAATTAATATTTATGAATAGTATGACTTGTTTGCATTTTAAATTATATTTTATATGATATTCATATTAATCTTTAACTTTAACTTTGAGTTTTTGTAAACATATTTGATGATGCGATTCCTTATATAAAGAGAAGGGTTAGTTTCTCATGCATGAAGAAAAAATAATATAGTTGATTGAATTTTTTAACTATTTTTAATTTCTTCTTTCATTTAATTTCTTTATATAAGTTTTAACTTGTTAAAGCATATATTAAGAAATATAAGTATTTTGTTAAATTTTTTAATTACTTGATGTAAACCAAATTTATTTTAGCAATCACTATTATCTGATGCTTCTAAAATTACAATAAATAAGAGTATAATTAAAATTTTAAAATACTAGTGTCATAAAATTTTTAAGAGTCTGGCAAAAGAATAAAATTTTTAAAATACTTATATACAGAATGCATGGATTTAATTAACTTATATAAACATATTTCATCATATTCCACTTGTTATGTGTAAAACTGTAAAATGTAGGGCATGCATAATTTTGGGTTGGACAGACATAACTAAAACTTCACATATAATATAATGAATAGCATCCACACAATCAATTATAACACATCTCCATCATATTAAAATTAGATTAAATTATATAAAAACCACCGAAATTTTGGGTCAATTGTAGATAACCCCAACATTTTAAAATTTTAAATTTAACCTCCCTCACCTTTTTTTATCATAGACCTCATGTTAATACTATAAAAAAACCGTCCATTTCCGACAGAATTTGAGACGAAAATTTTTTTTTATCTCAAAAGTCATCCAAAGACCGTCAGAAATTTTCCAACAGAAAAAGTCCGTCAGAAATTCTATCGCAAATAACAATTCGGATAGACTTTTTCCGTGGAAAATTTCTTTCAGAAATTCCATTGCAAATCCTAATGTAACGTTTTTGACGAAATTACCGACAGAAATTCTGTCAGAAAATTTGATAAAATTAATTCGTGGAAAATTTTTTCGGAAATATATATTAATTAATTTTTTAAAATTTTTTATTATGTTTTATTTAATTAATTTATGATTAATATATTTATTAAATATTAATTATTTTATTATTAAAATACATTATGTTAATAATTTGGGAAAATCCTATACAAAGCTTCCCAAAATAGAGAAATTCTAAATAAAGATGGTAAATTCAATAAATCATTAATCGAGTCATTAACTCAATTTAGAATTTTCAAATCTGAGTAAAATGACTTTAATGCCTCTCATCTCTTTTCTCCCATCTTTTTTACTAGCCTCTCTTTTCTCCCCTCTTAAAATAATATTATTGCTTTATGATTTTATAACTCTATATATCAATATTAACATATTCTGAATCAAATGAATTTTTTTGTTTTCTAAGATAATAATCAAAAAATAATTCAAGCATGTCATGCCATGATAGTATCATTGATATTAATTAAATAAATTTTAATTGAAAATCAATTAATTGATATTAATGATTAAAAATAAATGTGATTTTTTAAAATAATAAAATTATTTTTACCAGGTGAGACAAAACCCAAAAAAAAAAGGAAGCATAACGCATACCAACTTCACTTTACAAAAATGAATTGAAATAAAACTCATTTTTACCAATATTAGACTAAACTATAATATTTTTCTTAACAAATAAATGTGATTTTTTTAGAAAATAATTTATTTAATATTTCAATTTTTAAGTTTTTCATTATTTAATATGAATTAGTAATGTTAATTACTATTTTCTGACAAGCAACGTATAAATTTCATATACTTCTGTGGATATTTTAGAAAAAATATACAAAAGGCACTTAAAATTTCATAAAATGGTTTACATCAATACAAAACTTTCCAAAAACCCTCTATGTGTGTAGGTGTAAGAAATATAGTAAAATATATACATATTTATTTACTAAAATATATCATTTTATAGTGACATATATTATAAGTTTTCTGAAAAAAATTGTTATTTTTAATAAAATGATCTCTTTGGTCAAAATATTATACGTCTTTTTATTGATAATGATAGTTAATATATTTAAACTATAGATGAATCATATTTTGTTGTATTAAAATTAATTTTGATATATATAGTTATTGATGGAATTACCGACGGAAATTCCTGTCAGAAAATTTGACAAAATTGATTTGTGGCAAATTCTATAGGAAATATGTATTAATTAATTTTTTAAAAAATTTTATTATGATTTATTTAATTAATGATTAATATAATTATTATATATTAATTATATTGTAATTTATAATTGAAATTATTATTAAATTATAATATAATTTTCGGCCAAAAAAAAGTATTAACTTATAATATATAATAAAAAATATTATTAATTACATACACAATCTCTTGTCTCAATTAATAGATATATCTATATTCTATTAATAAACCACCAATTTTACCCCTAAACTTTAAGTCTAGCACGAGTTTACCTAAGTTCTATAATTAAATTAGCTTTCTCAAGCATCACTCAATTAAACCCAACAATCTAAGTTGTGGCAAATCACCCGGAAGCATTAAGCACAAGATAAAATCAACACATAAATTTCATTAATCAATAAAAGACATAAATTAAAAAATCTTAATCCATCTAATAGTTCAAAACAATCTTAGAATATGAAATTTAGCTACTCATAGTTAAAATCAAACAAAAACCAGAGATGATAAAAAAGAAATTCAATGTAAGAAACAAGATTAAAGCTTCAAATCTCTCTGAATCTTTAAACTCTAGCTCTCCAATCACTCAATCTTCTCTCTCTTGCCCTATGCTTTGATGCTCTCTTTTCTCTTTGTATTCAAACGCTTTTCCTCGTCTCTCTTGAAGAAACTTAACCCCTATATATAGGTCAGTTTCCTAGATCCTCATGCAATATCTCTCTAGCAAAATAAAATCAAACAAATAGATAAAATAAAAGATTAAAAAAAATAGATAATGATAAGAGTAAATGATGATGATGATGATGATGATGATCACATTTTTTCCCTTTTATCTTAAATTATTATTTTTATTATTAATATCATTATTTTTATCCTAAACTTTGATATTTATAATGAAATCCTCAAAATCATGCACCAAATTCATATCTTCTCAAAATCTCACTCAAATCCTTTTAATTTATCCTAGATGAATCCTAAATATATTAAAATATATCTTAAAATTATCTGAAATAGAGAGTCATCACATATTAATTAATTTGTTCCCTTTATCCATAGTTACTTCCTTTGCTTCAACATTAAACAACATAACCATGTAAAAATATGTCCACTTGTGTGCCATAGCTCATTAACATATTTCTTAATATCATTAGCTCTTATTTAATGGTTTTTAGCATTATGAACTAATGGATTTAACGGTGTAAACTTAAAGGGCCTAATAAAAAGTAAACAATGTAGGGACCAAATTCAAAGCTAAGGAAAACTATAAGGACTAGGGAATCAGTTTTCCCTTCCATATATAATGTTTTTTCAAATACAACATATGTATGGTTTTTATTTGAAAATAACTTACACATGTAGTAGTAATTCAAGCTATACAATAAATTTCAAATCAAATAGTGCATAAATTATCCTATCATCAATGCGGAAAACTTTAAGGGTTACCTCTTACCATTACTAAACTTTGGTCGTGAAGAGAATTCACGAACTTTGTAAAGGAGTACTGCAAAACAGAAATAATGTCAAAAAATAATTAACATGTCATTCTTTTCACTGACTGTAATGCACAGTGATGATAACTAAGGTAACAACCGTCACCAATCAGGGAACCTCAAAGAGTAGCTTAGGTTTTCTAACACTTGTATATTAGCCTATCATAAACTCAAATGTGTTATTCATTATTAGAAATATCACATTAATAGCCCGTCAATAAGTTACTCTAATCCTAAAGTTAGGCCCTGGACCTGACTTACTGGCCACACTCATAATATTTTAATTATTCACCTAATTAATAATAAATAATAAATATATTATAATAAATAAAATATCTCACAACACAAATTTAATTTAAAAGCTATACATTTATCAATGCATTTGAAATGCTGATAATGAAATGTATGGGCATAATTAAGTCACCAATCTTCGGTCAAAAAAAAAAAAAAAAAGTCACCAATCGAAGACTTATATTGTGTATGTCCAGGTGGGACCTTGTATGTACTCATTATCTATGAAAAAATTTAAAATTACATAACAGATACTCATATCTCTAACTAATTATAAGATGCAGAGAAGATTTTTTTATTTATAAATCACATAATTAAACTAAGACAACATTACGATGTTAATCTGGTATATAGTTTAAATAAAAGAGATATTTGTATTTTAATGTCACTGCTATGAAAAGTAACTAATTATGTATTACATATTGTTTGGTTGTCGTATGCTGAGTATATCCAGGCCAAGGCGTCCCGCTACTGACATGAGATTTGAATAACATTTAAAGATCAAATAGTTGAAATAATTATATATTAGCTCTTTAATCTATTATTTGCGTCATAATATGGGACTAACTTAAAGGGATGAGAAATTTTCACTAATGGAGTTATATGACATATAATATTTACTGTGATGTGGATGACAAAAATCATTATTATTTTGAGGACCAAAACTGTGATACATATTGACTGGAGAACGAAAGATATTTTAATTATAAGGTTTTAGATTTTTTTTTACACACGTTTTAAAATGATGAAGGTAATGAAGCGGAAAAAAAAACATATTAAAAGTGAGGCAATCAGATATTATTAATTATTAATAGTATAAAGTTACGCTCATTGATACCTCCACGAAAGACGAGGCGCTGGATCTTTAAAAAGACAATTAATTCCCTATTACATTTATACACTCAGAAAAAATTATTTTATTCATTTTTTATTTTTCTCCTTTTCTTTTCAACCCGTTTCATCCAAGGTCTGCAAAGTGACGCTAAGTTTGAGAAAAAAAAGATCACGCTATCTTAAACGTAACTCATCTTGTAAACTTCGAGTATAACGATAATCGAAAATCTAAAATGTAATGCACAACATCATTTAATTGCATAAATATTAAGTTTTAATATATTTTGAAAAACGATTTATATATTCAAAGTAGAATAACCTTACACAACTATAAAAAATGGTTATTTTCAACCGTACATTACAATTTCAAACTGTCACATATGAAAATCCTATATATGCTCAACATAGATAATTAATCGTTCCAAATCATAATGTATTAAGAACATACTTAACGGTTCTTTATTAATAACTGTAATGTAAATTTGCTTTTTTTTTTATCATATACAGATATTTTCAATTATTTATTTTTATTTAGTTTTATTGTTAATATTTATTATATAAGGCACAACATAATCATTGATAATAATAAGATAATAATATTAAATAAAAAATTATATTTATTGTATTCAAAATTCAACACATTATAGATAAACAGCATACAATTTTTTTAAAAAAAATTAATCACTTAAACAATAACACAATATAACATTATTTTATAATTTTTTGAATTATAAAATAAAATATATTAATAAAAAATTTCACAGTATTCTCAAAGCCTCTTTTGTAAATTGTCCAACAATTACGCATACTCCCAGAGTTCCCTTCACATATCATTTAACTACAAATAGATAATATAAATATAAAAATAAGAATATACACGCACACACATACAAGCAAATAAAAAAACTTGAGCAAATCTCAAACCTGATTTGGTTGTTAAAGTTTAGAAATATGAGATACTCAAAATTAAGGAATTAATCAACATTCAAATAGATTCTAATTTAACTAGTTGCTAAAATTTAGGAGAAAAATTTGTTATTGATTTTTAGTCAATATAATCTAGTGTAATGATAATTATTTTTACTATAATAAAACAGCAATAATAAAATTCAACATTTTACCTTATCATCTTTTTGGTACTCTCTACCTTTTTTTAATAGCTATCATCAAAAATTAGATATCATCTTTGGTTTGCGATTCTTCTTCTTAGATAATCCTGACCGACGACCTTAAGCCTCAACTGGTGAGTTTTTGTTATATTATAAAAATAAAATAAAACTAAAAACATTAATTAAAAAAATAAAAACTTACAGGAGGAAGGAGTTGAATAGTGAAGTACCATGGTAGTAGTGGTGGATGAGACCTGTAGAGGTAGAGCAAAACCCATTAAAGAAGAAGTATGATTCTTGAGGAAAGCTCAAAAAATGTTTGAGAAGAAGTTAGAAGAGTTGTATCAAATAAATTTTTTTTTTAAGAATCTTGCCTTCTTATATTTGACATTTTTTAGAATATCACCTTCTAATATTAAAAAATACATAATAGTTATTGGTTAAGAATTTTCAAATATTGTCAAATAAAAATTTTCAAAATCATACCTCCTTATATTTGATATTTTTTTAAATCTTGCATTTTTATTTAAGAAAGTTATTATTTTTAACTGTTAAGTATTCTTAAAGAATACATAATAGTTTTTTTAAGTATTGTCAAATAAATTTTTTCATAATCTCATCTTATATATGATGATTATCATTTTTAATAGTTAAATATTTAAAAATTATACTTTACGGTTAATTATCATAACCATTATCTTTTTGATTTCGTTTATATAAGGTTGAAAGACAAATCATTTGAAAATGTTAACTACTACATATTTAGGCATATACAACACTTAAAAAATAATGGTTACAACGAATAAACGCAATGTGTGTCAAGGCGAAAGACGTGCAATGATATATAATGCTAAAACATAATGGCTAAATATGTGCAACATCATGTATTGAGAGACAGAATTCAAAAAAATACAAAAATGACAGTTGTAGTTAATAACCGTCATTTGTTTAGTGATAAATATGACAGTTCTTACAAAACAACCATCATGTAAAAACAAATACATAACGGTTATAATAATGGGAAAAAATATTTAAATACCACTTGAACTTCAAAATCTCAAATCAGTGATTTCTTAAAAACCTGAGTTGTCAATTGCTATACTCTTTTTGTCAAACTCATTACTCTTCTTGTCAATCCCATTAAGAGACGGGATTCTGAAAAATATCAAAAGTATTCTTTTATCTGAAAACACAAGATTCTGAAAAACATCAAATATAAAGAGGCGGGATTCTAAAAAAAATTGTTTCACACAACTCTTCCAACTATTTCTTAAACGTTTTTTAGCTTTCCTAGTGGGTCTCATATTCTTCTTTTCATGGGTTTTTCTCTGTTGTTGTAGGTTCCGTCCTCCATCACTAAAATGGATCTTCACTCTATAGCTTATTTGTAACATGCCAAATTTTATTAAAAGGTTAAATTTCCAAAAAGAAAATTTAAATGGTGCTAGAGATTAATCTTGGAAATTAAAGGCTACTTTTCTTGAAAATTTGAGGAACAATAGTTAATGATCATAATTTGGCTTGGGAATTTCTGAAAAATTATTTTAAAGCTAAGGATTATTTTATGGGAGTTAGATAGTAGGTCAAATTATGGAACATATAAAATTTAAGGAATTTTAAATTAGACAAAAAGAAAAATTAAGGCATAGTGTATGCAATTAATAGGATTAAAATCTACATACACACATATATACATATACATACATACTATATATATATATATATATATATATCAAAAAACACACACACACTTCCCTTGCTTCACATGCTCATCATGACTCACACACACACTCAACCATTAAAATAAACACTACACTTACCACATGGCGCACGCGCACAATTATTTAATACAATCATTATCAACCTCCTCCAATTCTCATTTTTACGTCTAGCTGCCAGAAAAATAAAAGGAAAAGAAAAAAGAGAGAGTGAGTGAAAGAGAGAGCAAGAGAAACATAATAGAGAAAGAATGAGACCTAAGAGTGATCTGTGCCACCTGATGAAGGAAGAAGATGCTACAAATTCCACATGCAACTCCATATCCTGATATAGGTGAGTTCCCTTCACATATTCTTAACTCTTTCTGGTTGATTTGAGGCTGTTTTCAAGTGATTTGGGAAGCATATGAACCTAGTAGAGTGAATAAATTATGAAATAGAGAATTGTTGTCTTGTGAGGTTCTGTTTTGGCCAGAACAGGGTATAAAGAAGGAATGAGAATTTTTCAAATTTTGAGGTTTTCAATGAATTCCTTGGGCAAAATTGTATAAGTTTAAGGTGTGTTTGTAATTTTAGAAATGTTGGATTGAAAACCCAAAAGTTCATTTTGCCCAAGCTACTGCCAAAATTCATTTTTTGGGATACATGTAGCTTGCGACATAATTTTCAATGACCAAATGTTGTATGATGACCATAAAAATTTGTAAAATGAAAGTAGACGTCCTAAGGTTTAATTTAATATATAATATGTGTCATTTGGATTAGTATATTGTAAGATATGAATTTTTGAAGTTAGTTGCTGCCAGATTATGTTTCTGGAAGACAGATTGGTTGTGGCGAAATTTTGGAAAACCAAACTTTGACCAAAAAGTATGAAAATTTTCAGAGAGATTTAATTTCATATGTGGATCATAATTTTTAGATTAGTATATTAGAAGATATGAGTTTTTAAAGTTGAGCCTATTTCTGGAAGGAAATTTGAAACACGAGAAGTTTGCCAAATTTCTGGGAACAATATGTTGACACCGGTCAAATTTAAGTATTTTTCCGTGAAATTACATTTGAAAATCTTCACATAGGCTTTGAACCAATTAATTTGGAATTTCCTAGAATTAGTTATGATTTTTCGAAGTTGATTGAAAAATTTGTCAGCTTTCTGAACAACAGTAAAATTGCACTATGTAGAAACCACTGAAACTGAGATAACCAGTAGAATATAATTAAAGGCAGTAGTAATGCAAGTAATAACCAAATTACTTGTTCACTTTAATTTATAGGAATTGGTAATTGTCTGAGCTGGAGAAAAAGTTTTAAATAAACAGTTGGACTGAAAAAGAACTCAGGTAGTAACTCTTTCTTTCATACACTATGCGATTATTTATATGTTATGTATGCCATCTTTTGTAATATGAGCACAGTGTCTGAGACATGCATATTAGCTTAGTTGTGGTATGAGACCCAACGAAGGCGCAGAGTTAAGCCGGGGTTGCAAACGGTTATTTAGCTTCGGACAGTGTGCACACAACATTTTCATTTTACATAACATGGTGCATTTATGTGACTGATTGTATGTTACTACTGAGATTCATTCGAATCTTATCATTTTTTCAACATTTAAAAATATTCCAGTAGAAGATAGCGGCTCTAAAGGCAAAATTGTAATTACCGGCAATTAAAGGTCCAGTTTTAGTGAGAGTGCAGTTGGTTATCTTTAGTTGTAAATTTATTTCTTTTGGACTATATTTATATTCTTCAAACCCTATGGGGATTTCCTGTAACATAGACAAACACTTATTATCAATATATTTCCACTATTTTTGTATACCCTCCGAACTATATATTTATTATTCTACAAATATCATAATGTTAAGGAATTTGACATTTTTATTATCAAAGCTAGTTATAAAGAGGGCTAATTTGCCACCGTGATCGGGGGTTCTCATTGCGTGAGAGTGGGACGAAGCGTTGACTCTTATCCCGACACAGCGCAGAGGCCAGCCACCCGTTGTTGCCTTGGCCAAGAGGCATGGTTGAAAAACTAGCGTCTAAAGTACCTTATGTAGTCCCTGAAGGGGTTGACCAGCAGTTAGGCTGTGTGAAATGTCAAAACTCTACATTACTCCTCTCATAATTCTTCCTCGGGTAAGATTTCATTTTTTTAATTAACGTTTTTAGTTTTATTTTATTTTTTTATATAACGAGAGCTCATCAATTGAGGCTCAAGGTCGTTCGATTATCTAGGAAGAAGAATCGTAGACAAAAAGCAACATCTAATTTCTGATGATGGCCGTTGGTTCAAAGGTAAAAATAGAGAAAAAACATTAAAGAAAAGTAGAGAGTACGAAAAAACGATGAGGTAAAATACCAAATTTTTATTATTATTTTATTGTAGTGAAAATGATTCTGATTACACAAGATTATATAGACCAAAATTAATTTAATTTTTTCTCTTAATTTTTAGAAGTTTGTTAAATCACGATCTATTTGAATGTTCATCCTCTCACGTTCCTAACCTTTAGTTGGTATGTTAAAATCATATTTGCTTAATCAGATATGAGATTTGCTAAAGTTTTAAAATTTGCCAATTTTTACTCTATATATATATATATATATATATATATATATATATATATATATATTCTATTTTTAATATTTATATTATTCTTTTGCAATTACTAGAATTATGGAGTACTAATACTCGATAATCAACAACAAAGGCATTAGAGAATATTGTAAATTTTTTTAATAGATTTTTTTAGAATTCAAAAAATTATACCATAATGTTATAGAATGTTTAAGTAATTAGTTTCTTTTAAATTCTATAATGTATTGAATTGTATTTTATAATGTATTGAATATTGAATAATATAAATAAAATTTTTATTTAATATTATTATTTTGTTATTATCAATGATTATATTGTGATTTATATAATAAATAATAACAATAAAACTAAATAAAAACAAATAATAAGAAATAACTATATATAATAAAGCCATTACATTATGATTATTAACAAATAACCGTAATATATGCCCTCAATATATTATAGTTTAGAACTATAATTTATGGCTTATAATAACCATTATATATTGGTGATTATATAGTAGTTGTTACATGATGGAGGTTTTATAATAACTATCATTTTTGTTAGTAAATACACATTAGGGTTAATAATTACAACCATTATATTTTTTTTTGTGAATTCCGCCTCTCAATACACGACGGTGCCCATATTTAACTATTTAGTATTAGCATTATATATTCTTGTACGCACTCCACCTTGACATGCATGACAATTATTCACTACAAGTGTTATATATTAAGCATTATATATGTAACATTTTTGTGGTAGTGTTAAATTTTTATTATATTTTCAATATGAAATTTATAAAAAAAAATACATTACATTCAGTCTTTAATATTAGATCTAGTTTAATTTGTAGTGCAACATATGTATATATAGCTTTTAATTAACAAGAGTAGATCGAATATAATTTAACTTAAAAAGTATGATTTATCTTAGAAAATTATAGTCCATTTGAAATATTGGTAATGAATAATGAAGTGTATTGAAAAATCCCTAATTTTTTTAATTTTTTTACACTTTATTTGAGAATTTTGTTATATTAATTGAGTTTAAAATGCTTTATTTATGATAAAAAGATATTAAAAATAAATATATTAAATTAGGATTAAAAAGGTTAAATTGTTAAAATAATTGCATACTCTTAATCATTGATTTTTATGAGAATATTTTATGTTAATTTTATTATTTTAATTATAAGTATTTAAAAAAATTAAAACTGAAAATGCCAGTTTGATGTTTAAATTTTAGAAATAACAGTTTATCCGACGAATCTGCAAACTGACATAATGGTCTCACCAAAATTGCTGCCTTTTTTACGGTAGCTCTTTAGGTCTACAAACCATCGTCTTCACCTTTTATCACCTTCATCTTCTTCTTCTCTCTCTGGCGGCACCACTCCTTCCTTCATTGCCGCCGGCGATCTCCGTCTTCGACATCTCACCACCATTGTCTTCCTTCCAACCATTTTCCTCTGTTCTGCATAGACTTGAGTTTCAGAACTGAACAGAGACGAGAAAGAAGAAAAACAGAAGCAGAGGACGCTGCTCCACCACCGTCACACCTCCACTGCCATCCTTCTTTATCATCGGTGAGTTTTCACCATTCCAGATTCAGAGGCAGCAGCTTGAATATTCAGGAACGAAGAATAAAAAAACAGAACGTTGCGCTAAGGACCACTACCTCCTCCAGAACTTCGACTTTCATTTCCTCCGCCTATCATCACCGTCCACCACCAAGCTCTTCACCGTTGAACAATCCTTCTCTCATTATCATCAACTTCACTTTAAAGCATCATTTCCATAGCCGTGCACCATTATAACTCTGTTTCACCATTGCTTTTTCTTCCATTCATCGGATTCTCCATTTATTTCTTCATCCGTTCATTAATTAACCATGGCTGAGGATTTGATTGTGTTTGGAGGAGCTAATTTGATGGTAGGCAGTGGCTAATTTTCTCATACTCTTGAAAATGGAAGTTAAGGGTTTGAGTTAAAAGTATTAGTAATAGAATGTAGGTTTATGTTTTAATCTATTTGTTTAATTTTGTAAATATAATTTTCTGTCTGGGAGATTATATTTCTTTTGTTAAACTTTTATTATCTAGTTAAGTATTTAGTTTGGATTAATTTATGATTTGGATTATTTGATGTTGAATTTTGTACTCATCAATATATGTATTTACATATACGTTTAAGTGTAATTTCATTGATTTTTTATTGTCTTACATGATATTGTTTGGATATTGAGTTGATTTTGAAGTTGTATTGAATCAATTGTATTAATTAATTTAAATCGCACATTAATAATGCTTAATAGAATCTTTAGAACAAGGGTTTCTCTCTTTTTTGTGCTAGAATTATCGGTTGATGAGGTTTGATATTGTAGAAAACTTAGTGATTTTATATATTGCATACAAAGTGATTTTTAATAATGTTTTAAGAAATTATTATTTTCTAGATTTAGGAATAATTATTGATTAATGCACTAGACTCAACGATGTTTGAGTTCAGTATTTTAAAAAACTTTAGTTGCAATTGCTAGTGTTTTGTATTAAGTTTCAGTTAAAGGAGTTAAACCTTATCCCGTGTGGAAGTATTTAATCAAAATAAATCAAGTTAACTCAAAGGGTCTTTTGGGCATTTTTTGCTGCTAGTAAATTAAACTCTCATTATCATTATGTAGACTATAATTGCCTTGCAAGTCATTTTGAAGAGTTTCACTTCATCCATTTCATTTTATTTATCATTTTATATCTGAAAATACCAAAAACATTATAATTTAAAACTTTTAATATTTTCATATAGTTGTAGTTTCAAAAGATCAAAATTTCTCCTTTTTATTGTTTTATGTCAATTTTTACATTTAGTTAAAATTTTACTCTATATGGTAATTCTTAGTTAAAATTTTTGAAGAAGTTATCAAGATACGACCTCTTTCGTATATTATACTAGTTTCATTTCTTAATATAAGACCCCTTTATTAAAGTGAGTCATACATGAAAGAACGAAGGTTTCGATAAAAAGAAAAACGGGAAGTATAATTAATCAATCACTGTAGAGCTTATATATATGCATTTGGACTCATTGTTCATTAAAAGTCTCCAATTCAACACGTATAATTGACATGTTGGGCACACTAGGGAAAATATAACTAAATAAAGTATATGTTCGATTTGGAACTTATTCAAGTCTTTTAACTCTATTAGACGACTAAAAATGCTTCACTATTCTACACGTTATATAACACCATCAAGAATAAGACAGATACATATATATGTATGTAATGTATCTATCTAATGTGACTAATATACAATTTTATTTAGAATGTTTACTTTAAAAAATAATTTTATTAATTCCTCTGGAAATTAAATTAGCAGGAGCATTAAAGTATGTAACTACATAACGAGGTTACATATTTTTTAAAGTAAAATATAAACTAAATCCTTCCATTTCCCCAATTGAATTCTTGTATACTATACGAGTCCTATTATTTTTTTTAGGGTTTGTTTGGTAGTGTTAAAATTTGAAGGATTGGGTAGAGGAAACAAGAGTTTTTAAAATATTATTGAATCTTTACTACAAGCAACTAAGCAAGAGCCTTTTGTAACATCCCAAAAATTTAATGTAAGGATTAAATTATGGAAAATAGATAGTAAGCCAATTTATGGAACC
This sequence comes from Albizia julibrissin, assembly GCA_037074505.1. Lineage (NCBI taxonomy): Eukaryota > Viridiplantae > Streptophyta > Magnoliopsida > Fabales > Fabaceae > Albizia > Albizia julibrissin. Next base: position 52,908,458 of record CM073477.1, on the reverse strand, counting down.
TACAAAATTTAAGGAAACTTAAATTTGACAAAGGGAAAAATTAGGACCTAGTGTGTGTAATTAATAGGATAAAATTATACCTATATGTGTATAAAAACACACACACACCCACACTTGACAGCACACACACGTATAAAATCATCCATGCATTGTCACTCCTTCCCATCACAACAAACACACACATGTACCACACACATACCTACACATACACCTTCAAGACAATGACACTTGCCTACTCCTTCTCTTCCCATTTGACCAAGCTTACAGCACACACGTACAGCACATAAATCACTCTCTCTTCCCTCTCTATTCAACATTCATGCAGCAACTGAAACATAAGAGAAGAAAAACAGAAACGAACAGAAACAGCAGCACAGAAACACAGAAAACAAAGAGAGAAACGAAGGAAGAACAAGCTCCAAATCTCACACACAACATCATAAACGTGTTTAGGTAAGTTTCTTCTACTTTAACCTTGGATTTCCATTGGATTTGTGGTTGTTTTCTGGGTTGCATGTGAGTTTTATCAACTCTGTTTTGGTCGCCGGAAAACAGAGGTTTTATCGGAAACTTTCAGAAGCTCAAACGGAGGCTACAGATGGAATTTTCATCTGGTTATTTTTGATATGGAAAGTTTAGGATGTGTAGTATGAAATAGAATCAAGAAGAGCTCAATTTGGTGTCAAAACGAATAAGTTATCAATTTTTGAAGTTAGACTGTCCAAAACTGATGTTCATCAGCGTCAGTCAGTTTCGTGTAGCTTTTTGACCAACCAAATCACATTCATTATTTACACAACTTTACAGGTAGATAGTAGACATAATAAGCTTTAAAAGTAGTGGTCGAATACATCATTTGGATATCTGTAGAGAGATTTATGATTTTTGAAAGATGGGTTTAGAAACAGGTGCAATCCTGAACGTCCAGATTCTAGTAGTTGATTTCGTGGTGTTTTTGAACTATGTAATCTTTCCCAATGGCTATGAAAATTTCCAGAATTGAATTACATAATCTTAGATTTAATTTGGTATATATTTTGTGTTAATTGGATTAGTATACTAAGAGATATGAATTTTTGAAGTCAGTTGCTCTCAAACTGTGTTTCTGGAAAACAGTTTGTTTGTATCGAACATTTGGAACATCAAACCTTGCCCAAAAATTATGAAAATTTCCAGATTTAAAGTAGACATCCATAGCTTTAATTTGACGGGTAGAACATAATTTTTGGACAAGTATATTAGGAGATATAGATTTTCAAAGTCATACTATGTTTCTGGAGACTAATCTGGAATAGGGGTATTTCGGGAAATTCTGGGAGTAATATGATAAATCTGGGTAGCTTTTGATATTTTTCCATGAAACTATATTTCAATAGCTTCATTTAGGCTTTGGACCCAGTCAATTTCGATTTTTCTAGAATTAGTTATGATTTTTCAAAGTTAACTGAAAAATCTGCCAATTTGTTGAAGAATAGTAAAATTACACTATGCAAATTATATAGTGTATAAGCCACTTAAACTGAGATAATCAGCAGAATGTGATTAAAGGCAGTAGTAATACAAGTAATAACTATTACTTGTTAATTTTAATTTATAGGATTTGTAATAGCCCGAGCCGGAGAAAACGTTTTGGATAAACAGTTGGACCGAAAAGGGACCCAGGTAGTAATTCTTTCTTTCATGCACTATGTGATTATTTATATGATGTGTATTCCATTTTCTGTAACATGACAGTGCCTGTGGCACAACACGCGAATAAGCCAGGGTCTAAACATATCGTTTGACCATGGACACGAGTTTAGCCGGGGTTGCAAACAGTCGTTTGGCCTTGGACAGTATGCATACAACATGAGTTAGCATTTTACATATCATGGTGCATTGCATATTTATTTATCGCATTTTATATGACTGATTGTATATTACTACTGAGATTCATTCGAATCTCACCCTTTTTCAACATCTAAAAATATTCCAGCAAAGGACAGCGGCTCTAAGGGCAAAACCGTAATTACTGGCAGAGGAAGGTCCAGTCATAGTCGGGAGTTACATCTGATTATCTTTAGTTGTGAAATTTATTTCTTTTGTACTCTGTATGTATTTTCAACCTATATGAGGATTTTCTGGAATATCAGTAAGTACTTATTATCAGTATAGTTTCACAATTTCTGTTTGCCATCTGAACGACACATTTATTATATAGCGAATATCAGAATATTAAGGGGTTTGACAATTTTGGTATCAGAGCAGTGGTTCTGGCCACAGTGTGCGCAGTTCTGGCAACAGAATAGTATACTGATATGCTTGATTATACAGTGACAAGAACAGCGAAGTAAATTCTTCGGCTGGTTCACAGTCAAGCCTTAGAGAAACAGTAAATACCTAGAGGGTAGTATAAGGATGACCTGGATCCGTTGGGTAAGGCCAGAGTGTGGGCCTTAACCTAGACTAGAATCACCAATAGGCTGACTAGTGTCAGACAGATAAACTACAGAAAACTTGGTGGGTCTCAGAGAGCAAATCACAGTGTCTGAGTCCGAGTGCATGTATCGGCACTGATATATAGTCCCTATACAGTACTTTAATGCCCGGAGGCAGTAAACATGACTTTTGAGACAAGGGCAGGCACGGGGTACCGGCGGTCGGAAGCATTTCGATCTTGTATATGTATTTTTGCACGAATACACAAAAGTTAAGCGTGCTCAACCCAGGAAAATCTCGAGATGGGTGACCCCCTGGGAAGTTACATGAACATGTTATGAAACGTAAAAGAGCAAGAACATGTTATACAGTAGCTCAGAGGCTGTATATTGTTACACATTTTCCCTATCTATTGTAAACCTTTGTTATATGTTATTACAGGAGTACTTGTCTACCCAATATGTTGTGAAATAACCGATATACCCTTATGTTATAACGAAATAGAATATTAGAGTGGCACAGTAGAAGTATAGTGAACCTATTCACAATTCTTGAAAATTGCAAGAGAGGTTGTCAGTTGCACCAGTGATTATCATCCCACATTACAATATGACCTGTGAGGTCGACAGTGACACAACACATGTGGTATACCGTATGACTATGTGGTCTTAATAATGCAGCAATAAGGCAGCCTTATCAGAGCATGTTATTCAACCCCATGATCAGAATGCACCCCTGATATGGCCAGATGAGAGTTCTGGTTGCACTGGTGAAAAGCACAAGTAACCCTATGGTCGAGAGGCAGTGCGTAAAACATGCAGCTGAGGCGGTATGGCCAACAATGTTACATCCTGCGTGATGTACAGTGATATTACCCATGTAAACCTATGTGGTTTGCAGGAACATGACCAGTATAGTATACAGTGACACCACTTATGTAGCTTATAGTCACACAATCTGTATGAGTTTTGATGACACATCTAAATAGAGATAGGGATGAGCCCTAGAGTAGTAGAGCATAATGGTGGTAAATACCTATCAAACAGTACGATGTTAACAATTCTAGAAACAACTGCCCCACTCATGTTGTAAAGCTAGCAACAGTTAATTTTATTTGAGAGTATGAGATAATTACAGATAGGTTGATACCTGCTCTAGAACATTTATATGGTAAGTAAAGATACTACGATGTGACAAATAGGGATAAAGCAATCATTTTGGTCCGGAACAAAATCATTGCCTTGATCCTGAATAATGCACACCGTACGGGAAGTAACGGTCAAATAGTCCTTTGACCCTGAACCCCGAGTAAATGGACATATTTATAGACAGAGCTGGTTATAGACAGATAGAGGTGTAGACAGACATAGAAATAGTAAGCCTAGCGTACACAATTGTATTGGGCAGTAATATCAAAATATTTAGAGTTGTGAAAACAGAACAGCATAAGCCGTGGCAGAGTCCCAATAAGGTAATGAGACTTAGAATCATTAGCGGACTATATGTCTTGAGATAATAAAACTTGTTGAACTTGTATTCCTCAGTTTAGCAAATTGTTAAGAAATCAGAGTATGCAAAACAGAAAACAAAGGCAATAAGACCCAAGGTACATGTTTGCATGGGGCAGTATCCCTGGGCAGTAAGATCCAACAAGCACTTTTTGCTATATAGAACAGTGACGAACATGTTGAAGAGTAAACAACTCCATGCCAAGTTGAGCAAATGTAGGTTGTGGTTATCAGAAGTTAAATTTTTGAGCTATATGATCTTACAGCAAGGTGTCTCAGTAGATTCAAACAAGGTAGAAGCAGTACCGAACTGGAAGAGGCCAGAAACAGTATTTGAGATACACAATTTTTCTAGATCTTACAGGTTATTATAGGCGATTTATACAAAATTTTTCCAGAATAGCTTTGTCATTGACAAAGTAAACACGAAAAACTCAACCTTTTGTGTGGGACAACAGTTGTGAGAGGAGCTTCACAGAGCTGAAACATAAATTAACAACAGCACCAGTGCTAACAATCCCAGATCCACAGTTGACCTTTGTTGTCTACACAGATGCCTGTGGGCATGGATTGGGATGTGTTTTGATGCAACAAGGCCGAGTAGTGGCATACGCATCTCGTCAGCTGAAGCCTCACGAACAAAAATATCCTACACATGATCTTGAGTTAGCGGCAATTGTATTTGCACTAAAAAAAAAATCTGGAGACATTATCTCTATGGGGTGACTGTAGAGTTGTACTGAGACCACAAGAGTTTAAAGTATTTATACGATCAGAAAGAGCTCAATATGCGGCAACGCAGGTGGATGGAGTTACTTAAAGACTATAATCTGGAGATCAAGTATCATCCAGGCAAGGCTAATGTAGTAGCAGATGCATTGAGCCGTAAAACAATACAGGTAGCAGCCCTTATGATTCATGAGCAAAGGCTGATTGAAGATTTTAGGGATCTTAATCTGTCTAACCAGATCATGATTAACAGCAGTAATGTCAGTCAGACAGAGAATTATCTAAGAGCAATTATAAAAGAAGCTCAGATACAGGATAAACACGTACAGTCTATTAGAGACAGAATTACAAACAGAGAAACTCAGGAACATGACTTGTCATCAAGTGGGTTAGTCAGATACAAGAAGCGAATATATGTTCCACCACAATTTGATTTGAAACGACAAATCCTAGAAGAGGCACACATGAGTAAATATACTCTGCATCCAGGAGCAACTAAGATGTACCACAATTTGAAATCCACATATTGGTGGCCAGGCATGAAAAAGGATGTGACAAGGTTTGTTGCTCGTTGCCTTACATGTCAGAAAGTCAAAGCTGAGCACCAACGACCTTCAGGACTACTACAAAACCCTGCAATTCCTGAGTGGAAATGGGAGAGCATCACAATGGATTTTGTGACAGGACTGCCAAAGGTCTGAAATCATGATGCAATATGGGTGATAATAGATCGATTCACGAAGACAGCTCATTTCTCCCAATTAGCATTCACTACTCTCCCGATAAACTTGCAGACATTTATATCAAGGAGATAGTACGTTTACATGGTACGCCAAAGAACATCATATCTGACAGAGATCCTCGGTTCACTTCCAAATTTTGGAAGGCGGTACACGAGGCTTTGGGTACTAAGCTCCGATTCAGTATGGCCTATCATCCTCAGACAGATGGACAAACTGAGAGAACAATTCAGACATTAGAAGATATGCTCAGAGCATGCGTGATTAATTTCAAAGGTAGTTGGGACCAATTCCTTCCTTTGGCGGAATTCGCATACAATAACAGCTATCATTCGAGCATTCAAATGGCTCCCTATGAAGCGTTGTATGGAAGGAAGTGTCAATCACCCTTATGCTGGGCAGAGTTATCCGAGAGGCAGATGTACGGCCCAGATATTGTTGATCAAACAACAGAGCAAATAAAGTTGATTAAACAGAGGTTACTAGCTGCACAAAGTCGAAAGAAGAGCTATGCTGACAAAAGGCGAAAACCTCTTGAGTTTCAAGTTGGAGACCACGTATTTATGAAGGTTTCGCCTACTATTGGCATTCGTAGGGCGTTAAAGGTGAAAAAGCTTAGCCCAAGATACATCAGTCCTTTCGAGATCTTGTCTAAGATTGAGCCAGTAGCGTATCAAATAGCTTTACCCCAAGTTTGAGTAGACTACATGATATCTTCCACGTCTCACAACTGAAGAAATATCAACCTGATCCAGAACATGTGATTGAATATGAAGAGGTTGACATGCGAGTTGATTTGACGTTTGAGGTCACACCAGACCGAATAAATGATCGACAGGAGAAACAACTAAGACATAGGAGTATTCCATTCATCAAAGTGGTATGGAAGGGGTTATCTCCGAGAGAAGCAACTTGGGTAGCTGAAGAAGACATGAAGAGATGATACCCATAATTTATGTCTTCATATATGTAACAAATTTCGAGGACGAAATTAACTTTACGGGGGGAGAATTGTAACATCCCAAAAATTTAATGTAAGGATTAAATTATGGAAAATAGATAGTAAGCCAATTTATGGAACCTACAAAATTTAAGGAAACTTAAATTTGACAAAGGGAAAAATTAGGACCTAGTGTGTGTAATTAATAGGATAAAATTATACCTATATGTGTATAAAAACACACACACACCCACACTTGACAGCACACACACGTATAAAATCATCCATGCATTGTCACTCCTTCCCATCACAACAAACACACACATGTACCACACACATACCTACACATACACCTTCAAGACAATGACACTTGCCTACTCCTTCTCTTCCCATTTGACCAAGCTTACAGCACACACGTACAGCACATAAATCACTCTCTCTTCCCTCTCTATTCAACATTCATGCAGCAACTGAAACATAAGAGAAGAAAAACAGAAACGAACAGAAACAGCAGCACAGAAACACAGAAAACAAAGAGAGAAACGAAGGAAGAACAAGCTCCAAATCTCACACACAACATCATAAACGTGTTTAGGTAAGTTTCTTCTACTTTAACCTTGGATTTCCATTGGATTTGTGGTTGTTTTCTGGGTTGCATGTGAGTTTTATCAACTCTGTTTTGGTCGCCGGAAAACAGAGGTTTTATCGGAAACTTTCAGAAGCTCAAACGGAGGCTACAGATGGAATTTTCATCTGGTTATTTTTGATATGGAAAGTTTAGGATGTGTAGTATGAAATAGAATCAAGAAGAGCTCAATTTGGTGTCAAAACGAATAAGTTATCAATTTTTGAAGTTAGACTGTCCAAAACTGATGTTCATCAGCGTCAGTCAGTTTCGTGTAGCTTTTTGACCAACCAAATCACATTCATTATTTACACAACTTTACAGGTAGATAGTAGACATAATAAGCTTTAAAAGTAGTGGTCGAATACATCATTTGGATATCTGTAGAGAGATTTATGATTTTTGAAAGATGGGTTTAGAAACAGGTGCAATCCTGAACGTCCAGATTCTAGTAGTTGATTTCGTGGTGTTTTTGAACTATGTAATCTTTCCCAATGGCTATGAAAATTTCCAGAATTGAATTACATAATCTTAGATTTAATTTGGTATATATTTTGTGTTAATTGGATTAGTATACTAAGAGATATGAATTTTTGAAGTCAGTTGCTCTCAAACTGTGTTTCTGGAAAACAGTTTGTTTGTATCGAACATTTGGAACATCAAACCTTGCCCAAAAATTATGAAAATTTCCAGATTTAAAGTAGACATCCATAGCTTTAATTTGACGGGTAGAACATAATTTTTGGACAAGTATATTAGGAGATATAGATTTTCAAAGTCATACTATGTTTCTGGAGACTAATCTGGAATAGGGGTATTTCGGGAAATTCTGGGAGTAATATGATAAATCTGGGTAGCTTTTGATATTTTTCCATGAAACTATATTTCAATAGCTTCATTTAGGCTTTGGACCCAGTCAATTTCGATTTTTCTAGAATTAGTTATGATTTTTCAAAGTTAACTGAAAAATCTGCCAATTTGTTGAAGAATAGTAAAATTACACTATGCAAATTATATAGTGTATAAGCCACTTAAACTGAGATAATCAGCAGAATGTGATTAAAGGCAGTAGTAATACAAGTAATAACTATTACTTGTTAATTTTAATTTATAGGATTTGTAATAGCCCGAGCCGGAGAAAACGTTTTGGATAAACAGTTGGACCGAAAAGGGACCCAGGTAGTAATTCTTTCTTTCATGCACTATGTGATTATTTATATGATGTGTATTCCATTTTCTGTAACATGACAGTGCCTGTGGCACAACACGCGAATAAGCCAGGGTCTAAACATATCGTTTGACCATGGACACGAGTTTAGCCGGGGTTGCAAACAGTCGTTTGGCCTTGGACAGTATGCATACAACATGAGTTAGCATTTTACATATCATGGTGCATTGCATATTTATTTATCGCATTTTATATGACTGATTGTATATTACTACTGAGATTCATTCGAATCTCACCCTTTTTCAACATCTAAAAATATTCCAGCAAAGGACAGCGGCTCTAAGGGCAAAACCGTAATTACTGGCAGAGGAAGGTCCAGTCATAGTCGGGAGTTACATCTGATTATCTTTAGTTGTGAAATTTATTTCTTTTGTACTCTGTATGTATTTTCAACCTATATGAGGATTTTCTGGAATATCAGTAAGTACTTATTATCAGTATAGTTTCACAATTTCTGTTTGCCATCTGAACGACACATTTATTATATAGCGAATATCAGAATATTAAGGGGTTTGACACCTTTAAATAGGCAAAACCATTACCTATACTAATCTTAAAATCTAATCTAAATAAATCTAATCAAATATTAACTCTAATAATAATATTTCTAAGATATATCAAATATTAACAAATGATATATAATATCTTAACATGAAAATATATCAAATATTAATATAAGATATAATAATTCTTAACAAGCATTACAAAAATACATGTAATTTCTGACGGAATTCCGTCGCAAACCGTTTTGCGATGGAATTTCCGACGGAAAAAATTCCGTCACAAATTGATTTGCGACGAAATATGAATTTCCGTCTCAAATTGTGACAGAATTTGTGATGGAAATTCCCTCGCAATTTGATATGGAACTTTCCGTCTTAAATTGCGAGGGAATTTACGACGAAAGAAATTACGTCTCAAATTGCGAGGGAATTTGCCACGGAAATTCTGTGGCAAATTGCGACGGAATTTGTAATTCTGTGGCAAATTGCGACGGAATTTGTTCGTCGCAATTTGAGACGGAATTTGTTTCGTCGCAAATTCCGTGGCAAATTTCCCTACGCCATTTTTCAACGGAAACCTTAAGCCAGCAACCGCCACCGCTGACCACTGCCACCTTGCGCCTCCGACGGCCTATGTCTTGGTCAACCGCCGCATGTCCCGGTCAACTGCCACATGTCACCCTCCATCGTGTGCCACGTGTCGATAGCCATATATATATATGTGTGTGTGTGTGTGTGTGTGTGTGTGATTAAACATTACAATTTAGTTTCCTTATTTTTGTTACATAAATATTATATCTAAATTTTCATTATTAATATCTTTTTTATTCATTTTATTATATATTTTATTTTTATTGTATTTATAAAATTTGTATTTGCATATAATATATTATCGAAAATATATATATATATATATATATATATATATATATATATATATATATATATATATATATTAATTTCAATAATAAATATCAATTAATAATTTTTTATTTATATTATAATTTAATACTTTTTTTTGTCAAAAATTACATTATAATTTAATAATAATTTAAATTTTAAATTATAATATAATTAATATATAATAATTAGATTAATCATTAATTAAATAAATCATAATAAAAAATTTTTAAAAAAATTAATTAACACATATTTCGGACGGAATTTCCATATGTAAATCCGTAAAAAACTTTACGTTAGGATTTACGACAGAATTTCTTACGGTCGTTTTCCATCGGAAAATTTCTGACGGAATTTCCGACGATCTTTAGATGATTTTAAGTAAATATATTAAGAATACATTTTACTATATTTCACACACCCACGCACAAAGAGATTTTTTGGAATGTTTTGTATTGATGTAAACTGTTTTATGAAATTTTAAGTGCCTTTTACATCTTTTTTCTAAAATATTCATAGAAGTATATGAAATTTACACACTGCTTGTCAAAAAATAGTAATTAATATTACTAATTCATATTAAATAATAAAAAACTTAAAAATTGAAATATTAACTAAATTATTTTCTAAAAAATCACATTTATGTGTTACAAAAATCATTCTAGTTTAAGCTAATATTGGTAAAAATGAGTTTTATTTCAAAAATACTATCATGGCATGACATGCTTGAATTATTTTTTGATTATTTTCTTAGAAAACAAAAAAAATTCATTTGATTTAACATATATTAATGTTGATATTTAGAGGCATAAAATCATAAAGTAATAATATTTTTTCAAAAACGTTACGTTAGGCTTTACGACGGAATTCCCATTTGGAGCTTGTTATGATTCTCTTAGACTTAATTCATACCACAAAACTAATTAATATTTAGTTATTCTAACAGTAATGGATATATGTTAGTCTTAATACGCTTACAAATTTCAATGGGATCTATTTTAAATTGTAGAATACTAATTAATTTTTTTTCTAAGATGCTAAAAATAAAAAATTACGTATTGATAGAATTTTTTTAAAACTCAATCCTTTGAATATTTTGATACAAAATGCACTGTATATGATTCGAATTCAATTTTCCATATGATTCTCATAATAATTAAAATTTAAACTCTTAATAAATGTGAATTCTCTCTCTCTCTCTTTCAGATGCTCTGATTATATCATTTTATGATTTCAATCAAAAAGATTAAGAAAAATTAGGTATACGGATTAAAACGGTGAAGCTCACTTGTAGATCTACAATCCAGCTTCAAGAATTATCAAGTCAGATTTCTGAAATTCTCTTAAAAACTTATTAATAGATTTTAAAATCTTCAATACAATTTTAAAGACTGATCATTTCTCAAAAACGTTGGTTAGCAAAAACATTTTTTATTTCCGTTTTTCCTAGCAACCAAATAAAGATTTCTCAAGAAAGTCATAAACTTGAAAATTAGTAAGAAGAAGAAATGCAGGGAAGATGAGAATTAATACATAGTAAATAGATTAATCATTAAATAAATAAATCATAATAAAAAAATTAATTAATACCTATTTCCGACGGAATTTGAGACGGAAATTTCCGTCGCAAATATGAATTTGCGATGGAATTTCCATGGGAAATTTCCATCACAAATTCTGATTTTTTTTAGAAAATTTCCGTCGCAAATTCCGATTTGCGATGGAATTTTTCCATGGGAAATTTCCATCGCAAATCAGAATTTCCGACTGAATTTGTGACGAACTTTTTCCATTGGAAAATTTGCAACATAATTTTTTTTCTATCTCAAATTCTGTCGCAAATTGATGGTTTTTTTGTAGTGAGGCATCATGCGAAAAATAGAGATGAGAGGAGGGAAAATTTTAATGAGTTCAATTTAAAAGAAATTAATAATTGGGGTTAAAAAATGTTAATAACAAGAATATGTATGATAAAAGAGGAAAAAAATCAATTAAAAACTTTTAACTCCACTTTTTTAATTTCTTTTTAAATAAAACTCGTTAAAATTTCCCTATACCTCTCTCCTACTTTCCACTTCCTTTATGCCAGACAGACTCAAAGTTCATGTATGATTTTAAATGCATGCCCTTGTGTTTGTTTGGAGGGGAACAGAGGGGATAATTTAATTACTTTGACTTAAAAAAAGGAGGAAAATCTAAGTTATAAATAGTATAACTATATGTAAATTATTTAATACAAAATATTTATAGTCTCCTAAAGAAATACTTTTAGGTGAATTAATGCCTTTCAAATCCCTACAAAAGAAAATAGCTTATTACCGATGGAATACTAATATTTTCTAGTGACTAATTTTGATGAAGGAACTAAACTTCCATTGATAACTAACGATATAGTATCTGTTAAAATTAGCGATAGTAACTATTTTTCTAATGTGATTTATGATATACGAGGTAAGTATGTAAAAAAAATTGTCTCAACTTGTGTCAACGTGTTTTTTGAACGTTCCAAACATGCCCATAGTTCTATCACTAATCTGTCGCTAATTACTGAGTTAGTCTTTAAATGCAAATACACACACACGGATAATTGCAATTAACAAAAATAAATATAAATAAATTATTTTTATATTATGCAAACATACATGTATAATTTAATATATTTTTAAATATTTCTTTTTATATTATACATTTTGATTTTGATTTTAATTTTTATTTGCATTTATAATATTTATATTTATATTTATATTTATATTTCATATATTATTGAGAAATTCACAATTACCTTATAATATAATAATGAAAAACCAATTGTTATATACTTAAATTGCTATTAATATTATAATTTATAAAAATAATTACAAAGGCAATAACTTTTAATCCTACCCTAAATTACTAAAAAATTATATAATCAGAAAAATAATCTAACTATTCAAAAATTGACTATTATGAAATCTGATTATTCTATAATTAAACATAAGGATAAGGTATATTTTTAATCTTTTAAATTTTATATAAGGTATACTTTTAATCCATTAACTTTATAAAATATACTTTTGGTCATATATTTCTAACACAATTAATGTTGCCAATGAAAAATGTTAACACATCAAACTCAAGTAATGATTGTGCATCTGACAAGACATATTTAATTTTTAGTTTTTTTGATATAATATATTTAGATTATTAAACTAACAAAAAAACTGACAAATAACTATAAATAAAATAGAGGTTTTGATATTTAGATATTAAACTAATATATTTAGATTATTGACTATTTTATTAGGTTTTTAGATATTTTTTCAATTTAAACATATTTTAAATTTAAGATTAATAGCATTTAATTACACAGTCATCACTTGAATTTGTTGCATCAACGTTTTCCGTTAATAACATTAACGATGTTAGAATTATAGGATCAAAAGTATAGTTTATAAATTTAAGAGGCTGAAAATATACTTCATGTAAATTTAAAGGATTAAAATTATACTTTACTCCTAAACATAATGAAACCTTTTTTAACAAAAAAAATATAACGAAACCTAAAAAACTTCAATAAAGAATAGGTAGAGTAGAATTTAACATAAAAAGTACGATTATGTGAGAAAATTGTAGTCCATTAGAAATATGGATAATGATGTGTATTATGTTACTTCTTTTTTTTTTTAATGTAAGACTCATTTTATAATTCAATTTTTTTATTAAAATAGGTTATATATAAAAGACTAGATGAAGTATATATATAATTAATCAATCACAGTAAAATTTATATATGGGCTTGTACTGATTGTTCATGAAAAGTCTCCAGTTCAAGACATATATATAATTGACATGTTGGCACACTTGGGGAAAATATAATTAAATAAAGTATATGTAAAACTTTGGAACTTAAAGTCTTTTAACATTATTAGATGACTTCAAAGGCTTCCCCATTCCACACGTTATATAACCCTATCAAGAATAAGACGGACACACACACATACATATACATGCATGGAGACAAACACTCACGTATGTGTACATATAATTGACATGTTGGCACACTTGGGGAAAATGTAATTAAATAAAGTATCTATAAAACTTTGGAACTTATTTAAGTCTTTTAACATTATTAGATGACTTCAAAGGCTTCCCCGTTCCACACGTTATATAACACTATCAAGAATAAGACGGATACGCTATTTATGTCTGCATCTATCTAATGTGAATAATATATAATATCAGTTTAGAATATTTACTTTAAAAAATAAATTTATTAATTCCTCTGGAAATTAATTTAGTTGCTAGGAGCCTTAAAATATGTAATTGTACGTAACGAGATTAAATATTTCTGAAAGTAAAAATAAACTAAATCCTTCCATTTTCCCCAATTTATCTTAAGCATACTAAATGAGTCCTATGATTTTTGTTGGTAATCATGGTCCTCATGACTTGAATTTATAATTTTGACAGCTTATATACATGATCGTACTGCTTGATATTGACGAGATTAGAGCCCAAAAAACGATTTATTTGATTTTTTTTAGACTATATTAAAGAATTTAAAATTAACATGAATATGTGCGCTCTCGCATGGGAAATAAGTTTGGGTTAGAGGATTCGAATTTTTCAATTTGAGCACAAAAATATTGAGTATAATTATTTTAATTATATTTTATTAATGACTGTCTCCAATTTAGTGTAATCAATTTTACAATCAATAGGTGATGGTGTGCATAATTAAGCTTTATGTATCCTTACATGATCTCTATCGATATATATATATATATATATATATATATATATATATATATATATATATATATATATATATATATATATAATATTTATTAACTGTAATCATTATGTATTAGATGTTATAAATGCTTAAATTTGTAGTAGTGAACTTAGCTTAAATTATTAAAAATTATATAACCAGCAAAATAATCTAACTATTCAAAAATTTACTATTATGAAGTCTGATTATTCTATTATTAAATATAAGATTAAAGTATACTTTTAATCTTTTAACATTTACGTAGAAGATATTTTTGATCCCTTAACTTTATAAAGTATATTTTTGATCATATATTTCTAACACCATTATGTTGCTAATGAAAAATGTTGATGTAGCAAATTCAAATGATGACTGTACAGTTGATAAGGCATATTTATGTTTTAATTTTTTAATATAATATATTTAGATTATTAAACTAAAAAAATTGACAAATCGCTACAAATGACATCGAGGTTTTGATATTTAATTTATTAAACTAATATGTTTAGATTATTAATCTAAATTTTTTTTTGTACAATGGAAGTTTTAATATTGAGTGTGTCATCATATTTCAATTCATTTGAATTTGTTACATCAGCGTTTTCCCTTAATAATATTAACCGTGTTAGAATAATAGAACCAAAAATATATTTTATAAACTTAAAGACTAAAAGTAAACCTCAGGTAAAATTAAAGGATTAAAAGTATACTTTAGTCTTTAATATAATAAAAGTTAAAAGACTTAAATAAAGAATAGGTAGAGTAGAATTTAACATAAAAAGTACGAATTATCTGAGAAAATTGTAGTTCATTAGAAATATCGATAATGAGGTGTATTATATTACTTCTTGTTTTAAATGTGAGACTCATTTTATAATTCAAATTTTTATTAAAGTGGGTTGTATATAAAAAATCCGATGAAGTATATATATAGTTAATCAATCACAGTAAAGTTTATATATATATATATATATATATATATATATATATATATATATTTTGACATGTTGACACGCTTGGGGAAAATATAATTAAATAAAGTATATGTAAAACTTTGGAACTTAAAGTCTTCAACATTATTAGATGACTTCAAAGGCTTCCCCATTCCACAAGTTATGTAACACTATCAAGAATAAGACGGATACACGCATATATATGTATGTATGTATCTGTCTAATGTGAATAATATATAATTCCAGTTTAGAATATTTACTTTAAAAAATAGATTTATTAATTCCTCTGGAAATTAATTTAGTAGCTAGGAGCCTTAAAATATGTAATTGCACGAAACGATGTTAAATATTTCTGAAAGTAAAAATAAACTAAATCCTTCCATTTCCCGACTTAATTTTTTTTTATACATAAATTTTAGGAAATGAGTTGGGCCCACCCACGATCCAAGTGCAGGACGAAATCTCCCTTCCTCCTAAGTCATACCAATGTTAGGTAGAGCGAACCGTCAATTACCCTCAAGTGTTTTCCTAGATACCTAAGAGTTAGGATGCCTCCTTCAACACCTTATGATTTTTTAGGGTCTGTCTGGCATGAAAAAAAATGGAAAGGAAGGGATGGAAATTTCCATTCACAAAAACAAATATAAATAAATTATTTTTATATTATACAAACACACACATATATAATTTAATTTATTAAATATTTTTATATTATATATTTTTAATTTTTATTTACATTTATAATATTTGAATTTTTTTTACCAAGATATTATTTTTGATATAAAATTAATTACAACTGTAATAAATTTTAGAAGACACTGACAGATAATGGACTTCTCTAGTACATTTCCTGCATTACGTTTGACGCGTTATAAACTATAACACTGTAATTAATAACTTTTGAAAATGATGCATTTAAAAGACACTGACCGGTAAAAGAGGTCTACTTTTTTTTTTTGGGTCAATAGACATCGTTATTTGGCTTGAAATTTGATTAACATTTAAATATGTGTTATTTGTAATCATTACATATTATATCTTCTGTTTGAAACATATATGTTCGAGGTTAAAATTGCCGAGACACATAAATTTGAATATTTTATGCCAAAGTTTTAAATTTATAATTTTGACAGCTTATATACATGATCGTACTGCTTGATATTGATGAGATTAGAGCCCAAAAAATGATTAATTTTATTTATTTATTTATTTTGAGTCTACATTCAAGAATTTAAAATTGAACATGAATATGGGCGCTCTCGCATGGGAAATAAGTTTGGGTTAGAGGATTGGAATTTTTCAATTTGAGCACAAAAATAATGAGTATAATTATTTTAATTTTATATTATTATTGACTGTCTCCAATTTAAATATAATCAATTTTATAACCATTATACGTCGGTGTGCATAATTATGCTTTATATATCCTTACGTAATCTCTACGTCGATATATATAACATTTTTTAGTTATAACTATGATATATTAGATGTTATAAATGCTTAAATTTATAGTGGTGAACCTACCTTAAATTATTAAAAATTATATAACCAGCAAAATAATCTAATTATTCAAAAATTTACTATTATGAAGTCTGATTATTCTATTATTAAATATAAGATTAAAATATACTTTTAATCCTTTAAATTTTACGTAGAGTATATTTTTGGTCCTTTAACTTTATAAAATATACTTTTGATCATATATTTCTAACATCGTTATGTTGCTAATGAAAAATATTGATATAACAAACTCAAGTAATAACTGTGCAGTTGACAAGGTATATTTAAGTTTTAATTTTTTAATATATTATATTTAGATTATTAAACTAAAAGAAATTGACAAATCACTGCAAATCACATCGAGGTTTTGATATTTAATTTCTTAAACTAATATTTTTAGATTATTAATCTAAATTTTTTGGTACAATGAAGGTTTTAATATCGAGTGCTTCATTAGGTTTTTACATATTTTTTTAATTTACATATATTTAAAATTTAAAATTAATAACATTTAATTACATGGTTATCACTTAAGTTTATTGCATCAGTGTTTTCTCTTAGTAATATTAAAGGTGTTAGAATTATAATATCAAAAATATACTTTATAAACTTAAAGACCAAAATTAAACTTCATGTAAAATTAAAGGACTAAAAATATACTTTAACCTTTAACATAATGAAAGTTAAAAGACTTAAATAAAGAAAAGGTAGAGTAGAATTTAACATAAAAAGTACTAATTATCTCAGAAAATTGTAGTCCCTTAGAAATATGGATAATGAGGTGTATTATATTACTTCTTGTTCTTAATACAAGACTCATTTTATAATTAATTTTTTTATTAAAGTGGGTTATATATGAAAGACATTATGAAGTGTGTGTAATTAATCAATCACACTAGAGTTTATATATGGGCTTGTACTTATTGTTAAGGAATATTTATATATTTCAAGAGCGTCACCTTATCTATACTCTGATAAATTAAAATATAATAATTCATTTTATTTTAATCCCACATGACTATCAAGATTTAGATGTCTAGTTATTTGGCTTGAAAGTTTATTAACATTTAAATATCTGTTAATTGTAATAATTACATATATCCTGTTTGAAACATATATATGTTCGAGGTTAAAATTGCGGAGACACATAATTTTGAATATTTTATGTCAAAGTTTAAAATTAATAATTTTGATAGCTTATATACGTGATCGTTCTGCTTGATATTGACGAGATTAGAGCCCAAAAAATAATTTATTTGAATTTTTTTAGTCTATATTAAATAATTTAAAATTGAACATGAATATGTGCGCTCTCGCATGGGAAATAAATTTGGGTTAGAGGATTATAATTTTTCAATTTGAGCACAAAAATAATGAGCATAATATTTTAATTAGATTTTATTAATGATTGTCTCCAATTTAAATGTAATCAATTTTATAATCAATAAAAAATATCGCATATATTTCAAATTTTATTTATGTCATTCACTTAGCATCAAGTGTTCTTCATTCACTCATATTTTTCATATTTTAAATTTTGTTAATAAATAGTTTTGTCATTGAAGTTGAAGAAAATCACAAGTCAATAGTTGTATTTTAAGAAGTATGCAACGCCTGATTATCGTATTTCATAATTTTTAAAAAAAAATAGAAAAGGAAAATCATAGACCACAAGTTTCTTAGCCACAAAATACTATAAATAGGAGTTGTGTATATTCAACAAAAGCCACAGTACTCCACTTATATCAATAGATTCATAACATAGAAAAGTCAGTTAGCTTGTTAAAGCTTCTCTGAATATGGGAAGGCGCCTCATAGTAGGATTTGCATTGCTTTTCCTATTGTCTGAAATTGCCCGATTAGTTTTGTGTGGAAGATGCATTGAATCAGAGAAGCAAGCTCTTCTCAAGTTCAAAGCATCTTTTCATGATGATCCAGATGTTCTTGATTATTATTATTATCATCCATATACGAACCTTTCCTCCTGGAATCCCAAAACCAATTGTTGCCAGTGGGATGGCATCGCTTGTGACAATGTTACTGGTCATGTTCTCAAACTTTATTTCAGTGGCTATCGCCTAGAAGCTAATGGTGTTGATCCATCTTTGTTGGAGTTGCAACATCTGGTTTATTTGGATTTGAGTTGGAACAACTTCAATGCTATCTCAATTCCTGCCTTCTTTGGTTCTATGGAGCGGTTGAGATATCTTTCAATCTCAGATGCTAATTTCACAGGAAAAATTCCTACCAATCTTGGTGGAAACCTTACAGACTTGCAGTTTCTTGATCTCAGTTGGAATGATTTGCACAGCAATGACATGAGTTGGGCATCTCAACTTCAGTCTCTACAATATCTCAACCTGAGTGGTGTGTACCTTGGAGAAGCTCACAACTTGTTTCAGGTACTTCACATGCTTCCTTCTTTGTTACAACTCCAATTAGCAAGATGTGGACTTGGCAACTTGTCCACTCCTCTTCCCCCCATTAATTTCACAAATAATGCTACAGTTCAGCTCCTGAATTTGGCTGGTAATGAAATTGATGGCCGAATCCTTCATGCTTTCCAAAATTGGACTTCTGTTGAATTCCTTAACCTCAGAGCCAACAATTTTAGTTCATTGCCATTGTGGTTCGAAGAGTTTAAGAATATGATTTCTCTTGATTTTTCTCGGAATACACTTTGTGTAACCATTCCTATTGCTTTGCGGAACTTGACTACCCTTCAAGACCTTGACCTTTCTTCAAACAATTTTAGTTCAGTGCCATTGTGGTTTGGAGAGTTTAAGAATCTGATTTCTCTTTATCTTTTTGGGAATACACTTTGTGGGCCCATTCCTATTGCTTTGCGGAACTTGACTACTCTTCAACGCCTTGACCTTTCTTCAAACAATTTCAGTTTAGTGCCATCTTGGTTGGGAGAGTTAAGGAGCCTCCGCCATCTAGACATCAGCTGGAATCCAAACATAGGCACCATGGAAATTTCTGTGTCACAAATTTTAAACAACATGTGCCATTTACAAATATTATCTTTTGCATACAGCAATCTTCAAGGAAAAGCATTTGGTGACTCTGATTTTTCTAGATGCATCAAATATGACATTGAGGAATTATCCTTGTCTGGTAATGAACTCAATGGCCATTTGCCAACTTGGGTAGGGCATCTTGAAAAACTAAATGCACTTGATCTTTCAAGCAATTATTTTCGTGGTAATATTCCTCAAAGTCTTGGTCAACTTGTAAATTTAACAATCCTTGACCTTTCAAATAATTATTTAAGTGGCCTCATTCCTCAAAGTCTTGGTCAACTTGTAAATTTAACAGACCTTGATCTTTCAAATAATTATTTAAGTGGCCTCATTCCTCAAAGTCTTGGTCAACTTGTAAATTTAACATACCTTGATCTTTCAAATAATTCTTTTAGTGGCAATATCACTCAAATAATTTGTCACCTTGAAAATCTAAGCAGCCTTGATCTTTCTTATAACAATTTCTCTGGTGAAATTCCAAATTGTCGGAGAGAAAATCCAAATTCATGGGGATTTACAGAAATAAATCTTTCATTCAATAAACTGTCTGGTGCCTTTCCTATCTCAATTGGCAATCTTTCCTCACTACTTTGGTTGCATTTGAACAATAACTATCTTGAAGGAAAGCTTCCATCGACTTTGAAAAATTCAAAGCAATTGAGAATTGTAGATTTGGGCGAAAATAAGTTTTTTGGAAGTATACCATCATGGACCAATAAAACTTTCCCTGCCTTGCAAATTTTGAGGTTGCGGGATAACATGTTAGATGGTAACATTCCTTCTACTCTGTGCCAACTCAAATCACTCCAAATATTAGACCTCGCAAATAACAACTTAAGTGGCTCAATACCTCATTGCATTGGCAATCTCACAGGAATGACTAAAGATAGTGCTCATATGCAAAACTCAACCGAATATATCATCATTGAAGTTGGAGAACACTCGGAATACGTAGAGTATTGGGATAATCAGGATGTGAAACAAGTTATGAAAGGGAGAGAATATGACTTCATTGGAATCTTGGATCTTGTGGTAAATTTGGATTTTTCAAATAACAGTTTGGAAGGATGGATTCCTTTGGAGTTATTCTCACTCATCGGATTGATAGGCTTAAACCTTTCACACAATCATTTCAAAGGAGAGATTCCAGAGATTATTGGGGATATGAGATCCCTTGAATCCTTTGACATCTCTTATAACCAAATTTCAGGCACTATTCCAAAGAGTATGTCCAAGGTAACAACATTGAACCATTTGAATATGTCATACAATAACTTTTCAGGGCCAATTCCAACTCAAAATCAATTCTTGACTTTGGATGATCCATCTATTTATGCTGGCAACCCTTTTCTTTGTGGAATCCCACTACCGAATAAGTGCCAAGTTGATAATCCTCATCAAGTTCCTGAAGCCAAAAAATTAGAAGATGAGGATGATCCAGAAAAAGTGTGGTTTTATTTTGTCATAGCAATTGGGTTTGCTGTTGGCTTTTGGGGAGTTATTGGGACTTTAGTGTTGAAGAAGAGTTGGAGATATGCTTGTTTCCGACGAGTGGAAGATGTGGCAGATGAGATATATGTGTTCACTTCAATAAAAATAGCGAAGCTGAAAAGGCTGCTCACAAACCATGTCCATGGTTGATCTTTGTAGTTGTGTTTGTATCTTTATTATCTCTCTTGTTGTAAGTATCATGTAATGTTTCAGTATGTTGGTGACAATAATATATCGTGCTTGTCTTCATGAGTTCAGTGTGACCAAAAGCACTAAATCTTCAATTCTTCAAATTTTTTGTTTGTCTATAAGATTATATTTCAATGTCATTAAAAACAGCTCATTACACGATTATTACATTAATCTATCTATGGTAATTCAAATTCTTCACGCCTATATATTAATTCATCAAAGTTCGAACAAGTGACCTGGCTAGTAAATATTGCCTTGTTTAATTGTGCATAGTTGAGAAGTAATGGCCAAATAACAAGCCTAAAACAAATACCGCTAAAATAATTTATAGTGTTAATATTATTTTTTTATCCTTACAGTTTACATTCATTGTGGTTTTGATCCATGAAATTTCAAATAGATGATTTTAGTCTCTCAAATTTACTCTATTTCAAATAGTTAGTCCTTATATAATTTGGAAAGGACATTGATGCTTTTAAGTTTGATGATGTGATGTGGTCGCAGTTAAAATTGTGGCTGACTGGGTAAAATGATTGCTCAAATTAGAGAAAAAAACCCAATCATATTGCCACATCATCAAATTAACACCATTAACATCCTTCTTAAACTATAAGGACTAACAATTTGCAACGAAGTAAACTTCAAGAACCAAAACCACATATTTGAAACTTTAGGATCAAAACAAAAAATGATTATAAACTACTAGGACAAAGGATGGTATTAACCTTAATTTATATTACATGAGAAGACAATAGTCAGTTGAAATAGCAATAATATGATATGAAATAGCAATAATATGATATGATATGGAGCAAAACATTAAAAAGAAAAAAATGTAGAGATAATTATGGACGTACGATATTAGGCGCTGAATTTAGGATATGTTAGTGTATGTTTGTGAAGGAAGAAGCAAGATCCAGAAATGAGCTGAAGAAGAGGGAATAGTAATAATAACTGAGTTTGCTCAAATTATAATAAATATTATCTCAAGGGGGCAGAGTCAGAATTTAAGAATGAGAGAAGACAATATTGAAACAATAGGCCTTGTTCTATGTGAGAGAAGTTTCAATCACTTAAGCACCAAGTCTCACGTTTAAACCGGTATGAATGCAAAAACAACTAAATAATGGTCTAATGCCTTTTATTTGCACATTTCTGAAGACCATTTTATTTTAACTTCTTTGGACAAGATCATAGCCTTGAATGTATGTGTTTTTCTTTTTTCCAGGTTCTGATTCAGATGTTTGCTTATCCTAATAAAATAAGAGTGGCATCTGCTTAATCAGTGTATGCATGCATGCATAATTAAAACATTATTAATTACATAATGATATTTTCATTCAAATTTCACAGCTACATATTTACCTTCTTTTCCTGCGTGAACTTAACGTCGTTCTCTTTTCTCATTCCATGAATCTATGACTACAATATTTCATGTTAAAAAATCAGACTGAAAAGAACTTATTATTTGGCCAACCAATCTAACCGTTAAAAAGTTTTCATATGCTTCTCTTGGTACACTGGACAAATTTATTTTATTTTTAGAGGTGTCACAAATACTTGCTTATTTATATAATCACTTCTTCAAAATGGGTGCTCCCAAACCAAGGTGGAAAAGCATGGACATTTTATAATAATGAATGCATTAACAAACAAAATACAGAGCCTCTCAAAAGCTTTCGTAAATAAACAAGGTTATCAAAAACACCAAGGGATATTCCACCAAAAAATTATTTGATTATATGATGCATCCTTATAAATACTACTAGTATATATTTATTGATAAAGCCCCTGGTGGTAAAAATATGATAACTTTACTTTTTCCTTTCCCAAACAAATACCCATTGATTACTTGAAGTTATCTGCATAAAATGAAATAGCAGCAACAATGATACTATCCTACCAACAACTTAAATGCGTTACTAAAATTATAAATTAAATTAGAGAGAAAAACAACACACACACACAGGTTTTACAAGAATGTAATTATTTATATGATCTGATCCATTGTCCAAAATGGGTACTCCCAAACCGAATTGGATTAGCATAGGGGTGTTATACTGATAAACAAACAAATAAATGAACAAATAAAGCGACTCAGTTCCTTCAAGCTAAAGCCTAAATAAGCTTAATAATTGAGACAAATAAGTGAGATTTTTGCGATGCTGCAGTCCCCCAGTATTCATCTACCTAACTAGCTAGATGACCTTTCATCTTAACACTCATAGCCTTCCTTCTCAAGTTAAATATTCACATAAAAAGGTAATTCTTTTTCTTTCATTAACAAAATGTGTTAGAACAATATACGTTTGTTCATGAATCTGGGGAATCCCATATGACAAACACCAGCAAAACTAGGGATTCAGATGTCAAGGAGTGAATCTCCCAAGTAGTCTCAATGTTCCCATAGAAACCCATAAAAAAGCACATAAAGCAACAAGAACTGGCAAGAAGAAGAAGATTCCCCTTCCTTTACCTGCTCTCTTCACAACTGCAGTTTCATTAGC
Organism: Albizia julibrissin; assembly: GCA_037074505.1. Classification (NCBI taxonomy): domain Eukaryota; kingdom Viridiplantae; phylum Streptophyta; class Magnoliopsida; order Fabales; family Fabaceae; genus Albizia; species Albizia julibrissin. The sequence continues at coordinate 52,884,445 of CM073477.1, read as the reverse complement.
AACGGCGGTGGCGGCTATGCTTGCCTGCTTCACATTATCCCTCACCCTACTAAAGCTAGACACCCGCTCAAGAGCCCGATTTGCATTTTCAGCAGCCGATGCAGGAGTGGTAGGTATTGACTCAAGGAAGGCCCAGAGAGCAGAAGACAATCTACTTGTAGGAACTTCTCTCACACTGCTACTTTGATCATGATTACCTTCGGAAGGCAAGGTGGCAGATTCATAACCCACACCTAAACATATGACCAAAAACTAACATATATTAGAAATCGTCTGTGTTGTTCCTTTTGTTTTTGTTTTTGTCTGTTTTTGTACAAAAGCCACATGAAACAAGCTCAAGTCACATTAATATTATTACAGAAAGCTCTCAAAGATGCCACAACACTAAAAGTCAAGGAATGTTTCTTCCATGCATTAGTCTGCTATCAACCAATGGAAGTCAACTTCGAAGAGTTCAGCACAAATGAGATGTGAAGCTTGCATTCAAAACAAAGATAGTAAAATCATTATTTGGAGGTTGAGCTAAACCACCAACACTGTTTGTGGTGCCGGTGAGTGTACCTGAGGTTGATGAAGAGTAAGAAACATTAGCATGTTCCACTGAACTCATGATCTGCCTTTCATGACGCATCCAGAGTTCACTTGGATCTTCATTGTCTCCAGGGGGCAGAGACTGATAATGCTGATTCACAACATTAGTGTCAAAAGTAATCATATGAGGATGTGAAGCAGTTCCCTGGTCAATATGCCCCATGTCACGAAGAAACATCTCTGCATCATGGTACAAATCAAGTGCACTTAAACCATCTTCAAACTCTAAGTTCTCCAAAGGATTTTCTATTCTGGGCAGTGCTGGTTCAGGGTCAATGAGATCATTCATTTCCAAGAAGTCATCCTCGTGAAGGAGAGGCTCCTCCACTTGAACACTGGGACCAGAGGTGACTTCAGGTGCTTCACAAACATGCACGTGAGAGATAACTGATTGGGTAGCGTCATAGTAGTGATCGCTTGAATGAAACATTTTGACTGGCTCAGCAAATGCCGCCTCATTAGAAATTTGATCCACCACCACACTCTCTGTTTCTTCAGCAGCAACCTAGAATGGATGATTATAAAGAACAGAGTTAATTAAAAATCATGCCAAAAAATATCATGTAGCACCCTGCAATGATAGAATTATAAGAACTACAAGTTACTAAACATGCCAAGATCACAGTGAGGAAAATAAAATTGATGAATGAAATTCCATACTGATCAGTGATCACATCTATAACGCCAGAACTCATGAAGATCACATCTTACTTCCCTCTTATCTACAAACCCAACCCCAAAAAAGAGAGAAAGCCAAAACTGAAGAAAAACAGTACAGAGAATAAATGCTGGACTCAGTGATATTCAACATTCACATTATAGTGTTTATGCTAGTAAAGGATGAAATATGATCCAAAAAAGCGTCTGGGAGCAAAAGAGAGAAAACCTAAAATAACTAGGTTTAGTCAAATGTCTCACACAGTGTGTGAACGTAAAGGAGAGAATGTTTTAGGCAAATGTCTCACACAGTGAGGTTTCTGCATGGGTTTTTGGGCATAATGGTGAATGGGAAGAGAAAAAAGGAAGATTTTTTTTATGGTTGGAGACCACCTGGCCTTTTGAAAGCCAGAAGTCACTGCCGTCCTTCATTTTTCTCCTACACAGAGCTACAGCTACAATATTTGCTCAGCCACCAATTCCTCCCCATTTCTGTCAATAGAGAAGGATAGGCAGGCAATGTATACATAAACAAAACCAGAGTTCTAAAGGTTATATCAGAAAACAAACCTGAGGTACAGAAGGACACAGGGGGGGCAGGTCAGGAATCTGCTCATCCATCATTTTTTTCAAAATCTCATTAAGTTCATCATCAAACAAAGGCTGTTCTTGGCCATTAAAAGTCACAGTATCAACAGAAGTACCCTCATTGACTAGTGAAATTGGAGCCTCCTTGCCAGCTGAATTAACATTAAAATCTACAAAGTCATCATCTACCCATTCTTCTTCTTTAAATGGTGCACCATACTGTTCACCATTTTTAGGACCCGGTCCGCTTTTCTTGAACACCTTGTAAAGTGCATAATAGTCCTGATAATTTACATACCAAAACTTTAGTAAACAATATGTTTTCACCATCAGCATGAGTTCATATTGAAATAAAAAGAAAGGCAAAGCAAATAAAACACTTGAAGATGATACCTTACAATCCTGGCATCTAGCAAGCTCTTCTTCTTCCAACGTGTACTCATGCATAACCCAATCAGTTCGCTCACCATGTGGTGCTCTACCTCTGTAGAAAACCAGCGTCTTTTTCATCCCAACTGCCCGAGAACTGTAGGTAATGTTACGATCCTTCCCTGTTGCTTTCCAGTACCCATGTCTTGTTGCTCGATTGGTCCTACCACTATTAGGATACTTTCTGTCTCTAGGACTGAAAAAGAACCATTGTCTATCACCGGTTTTTAGCACTGACTGCCCTGCAAAACATTTAAATTGTAAGCAGATAAGCAATCAAGAAGGTTGACAAAAAACATAAGCTAACTAAACATAGAAAAGGGTAAAAAAAAGCCTTTGAAGTTAAAAGTTGACATTCAACCTTGTGATACAAAAAGAAGAAAAGTTACTGTTGGACATAAATAAAGACAGAATGGCGCTAGTAAGATAGTCATCTATCTAAAATTCTCAAGTACCAGGATATCCTCAACTTCTTTAGCAAACCAAGACTTCTATGAATAGTTATCTTGCTTACAATATCAATCCCAAAGAAAACAATTATTGCTAATCTCAAAACAAATCAGAAATTCATACATAGCCTTACATCCAATAAGGTATCCATCCCGAGAGATTTGGGGGAAATTAAAAAGGTTTCTTGGTATATGATTTGAACACGTATTGGCCAAGAGGTCTGAACACACCCTTATAATGCTTTGCTCCTCAAATTCAGCAAGAAATTATCAATCTGGTATCAAAGGAATAGAAACTCACCCAAACGCCTACCGATCAAAACGCATCCACAGAATCACACGTCAAATAAGCACTAACCTTAGCCTGAATTGCTTCCTATTCTAACCAATTTCAACCACGAGAGCATATTTCACAATTAAATTCATGGACAAGAAGATCTACGTTCATAAACTATTCAATATCAGCCCGATCAAACAAAATATAAAACCCTAACCCTAACAACCCGCAAAACCCCCCCGGGAGAAAGTCAACGCCCAGGTAAACAAAGATGATTCCAAGAGTAGAGCAAATACCAGGCAATTCCTCAGGATCCCACTTGTAGACATCAGTTTCACGAATTACATCGAGCTTCAGCCTCTTCCTACACATCTTCCTCTTAAGATAGTACATGACTAGTTCCTCATCGGTAGGATGGAATCGGAACCCCGGCATGGAAGCCATCATCTGGCTGAAAGACTCTGGAGAAGAATCCGCCGCCACCGTCATTTTCGATTCGATACCAGAAATACAAAAAACGAAATTCAAGATTCCCCAAGAACAAAAACCACTCCTATGATCCAAAATTCGAATCAGGAAGCAGCGAATCGAAAACTACATGATCCGATAGAAAAATCGTAGAGGTGAGAGAACCAGAGAGAGTGTGAACGAGTTCGAAATGAATTTTCGCGACGCTATCGAATTTAGGGCGATAAAGGATTTTGGACTTGGGTAGTGTTGTGGTCAAAGAAGCAACTGGGAATTGCTTGGTCTACGACCATGAGTGGCAATGAAATTTCCCGGAAGCGCCAGCGAGTGAGGATTCAGTGGTTTACGAAGTGAAGGGTCTTGTGACGTCACTGAGTGTTAGAGCCGCCAGATGAGAGGGTCTTGGATCCAAATGAAGATAATCACAACCGCCCAAATTAAAATCTCAGCGTTTTGAGTCTTTTTTTTTTTTTGTGAAAAAATCATAATTTTTATAGTTTTAAATTTGAAAAATTGATCATAAAACTTGAAAATGGTGTAATGAAATTCAAGTTTTAATTTTAATTCAAACTGAATTTTCATTTTTTTGTATTCATTGGATTTGAACATGTGACATGTGAGGGGATATTTTTCCTCAAAACCAACATAACAATCAAACAAAGACAGTTTTTTGTGGTTATTTTTACAATTCTATACATATTAAAGCTTAATTAAGTTGATCAGTTTTTCTATATTTATAGTATAAATAAAATGGAAAAATGCATATTACATCTTAAATTTAAATGAAATGAAATAATATTAATAATTTAGATTAATCAAATATCCACAAACTAAAATCAAGACAAAATGAGGGGATTGGAAGATTCAAATTAAATTCAATGAAGCTTAATTAGAGTGTGAGGTTTTAAAGGAACATGATCTTAAGGTAGACTCAGGTGCATGCGATTGTATCCTCAAGTGTGAACATGGTTTTGGGAGGTAATTTAGAACTTGTTTGGAATAGCGGTTGAAAATTTCATAAGTGCTTATGAATTGTAATTCACGGAATACGAAGTAACTTTTACGGTCTACGAGGTAGCTTTTACGGTCTACGAGGTGCTTTTACGGTTTACGAAGTGCTTTCACGGTCTACGAGATAAATATGTGGAGGAGATTTATCTCGATTTACGTGAATCGGGCTTATATAATAAGCCCGATTCAAATAAGTGATAACAAACAAGCTCTTAGTAGTGTTTGACTTTGTTTCTCCCAAATTATTTATTATCTCCGATCTTAAATATAAGATATAGTTGATTTTTTTATAAAGATTAAGGAAGCTAAATAAATTGATTTAAAGTATTTATATTTATCATTTTCCCTTCAAATTAATCTGTGTGACTTATAAACTAATATATAATATAATGATATATAACATATATTATAATTATATTATTTATTTAACTTCCTTAATCTTTAAAAAAATTAATTATATTTTATATTAAAGACCAGAGGAAGTAATTTTTACTTAGGTAGTAGAAAAGGAATAGCTTTAATTTATTTTTTTATATATAAATTTTATTTTAATTTATTTTTGTCAATTAATAAAATAGTTCAAATGTCTCCCTGTTCAATTGGGTCTCTCTTTCCATCATTGGGGAAAAATAAAAACAATAAATATCAAATTTAACATATTGCTGACCTTATAATTGGAGCATGTGTTTTCATGAAAATGAAGGAACAAACTTTGACCTTTAGAGTACAAACGTAATTAATCCAAATCATCACCATTACATCATCTCCTCATGGTTTAATTTTTGTTGGTTACATACTTCATTGTTAAGTTTTTTATGAAAATAAAATAAAAGAGTCGCATTTAAAATATTATAATAATAAGGGGATTATAAATAAATCATCTATATGAATTATGAACTTTGAGGGGAGATATACAACGTATCTCTTAGTTTTTATTTTTATATGTTAGGTTTATAAAATATCTTAGGAATAGAACAAATCATGAAGGTCAAAAATAAAAAGTCATATTAGGGAATCAAATTAATTGATGAAAAAAATTAATTTTAATACTAGTAAAATGGTAAGGTTTTGAATCTAATTTTATTTCTGTTTCATACTTTAAAATTTATGATTTCAGTAAGAATAAATATACAAAATAAACATAATTTTATAATTTTCAATTTAAAATGTTGATCATAGTTTAACCTAAAAATGGTGTACTTTTTTTTATCAAAATTAAGCATGAATTCAAGTATCATTTGAATCAAAATTGTATTTTTTTTTTCATTTTACAATCCCCTTCATTGGTCTCAATTCTTTGAAATCCATCTTAATCCCCCCTTTCCTCCCTGTTTGGACTAATAATGGGAAAATTGATTTTATGTTATATAAAGTAAATATATGAAAGACATTTTATCTAATAAACAATAAAAGTAATTAAAAAAGTGATTATAAGAGTATTTAAACATTGTAACATCCTAAAATTTTAAGAAAAGACTTACGAGCCATATTTAAGACTTAGGATCTGTTTGGTTGGAGGGGAGGGGATGAAAAATGAGCCCCTCCCCTTATTTGGTATGAAAATTGGAGGGGAGGGGAGCCAAATGAGGGGCTCTAAATCCCTCCCCTCCCCCCATTTTTGTTCCTTCTAAATTGGGGGGATTTGGAGGGAAGCAAAATATTTGACTATTTTGCTCCCATGACTTTTTCATATTTCCTTGAGCAAAAAATAAAAACATGTACTCATAGAGTTCTAACCTCATCTCTTACAGCTTCTGTGATGCTTCTTTTGCACAAAGTTATAATATCATTCTTTTTACCAATAATTATTTTAGTAATTCCAACATTATGAATTAAGATAAATTTGTGTCCGCTTGGTAAAAAAATTTTGAATTTTGATAATTTATTTGATTTATATTGAGGTATAAACTAATTTAAATAAATTTCATTTCAAAAAAATTAATTTAAATTATTTATATAAGCATAAAAAATGTAAGCTAACATATAAGGGTAAAATGATAAATTAATTATTATCTTTCATCCCCTCCCCTCCCTCCAATCAAACCAAACTCTCATCCCTTCCCTTTAAACCAAATAGGGATGTTATCTAAAAAAAATTAAAAACATCAAAAATAAGTTATTTTCTATAATTAATGACCTAAACATGCAAGTATATAAATAAAAAATCAAGACATTGATCGGGAAAAAAATCAATGGCAAAGTGCTGGCCGGGATTGCAGGCTTCATGTTGGATCCAATAAAGGCCGATTAACCAAAAAAAAAAGGTTGATTAGGGGGCGACCAGGCGAGGTTCTTGAGGAACATGATCTTACTGTGGACGTAGGTGCATGCGATTGTACCCTCAGGCATGAACAGCGTATTGGAAGGGAGTTAGAGTTCCGTTCCCTCTTTTTCCCTTGCTCTCTTTTTTTCTTTTTTCTTTTTAATTTAAACAGTAAGGATTAAAATAATGATTTAAATTTAATATATTATAAAAATATTATTATTATTATTATATTTTATAATAATATTATTATTTTTATAATAAAAAAAATTTAGACCGTTGATATTTTAATCCAACAGTATAAATTAAGAAAAGGAAAGAAAATAAAAGTAAAGGAAAAGGAGGAAAGCTAACTTCCAATTATTTAGGAGGGTTTGGCTTTGTTTCTTTCAAATTAATTTAAGCTCAGATAGTAGAAAATGCGCCCTTTTAATTTGTTTTTTATATATAAATTTTATTTTACTTTAGTTTTGTCAATTCATAAAGTAGTTCAAATGTTACCCTTTTAGCTATTCAATTTGGTCTTTCTGTTACGTCATTGGGAACAAATAAAATAAGGAAAAAATATATTAAGGTTCCAAACAAAAAGAGAAATGAAGAAATAATATCTTGAAATGGTAAAATAAAAAATGGTCTCAAAGAATTGTCAATAGCGCCGCTCAAGTTGTTAATGACCAACACCTAGAGTTGTCAATAGAGCCATTTTTTTATTTTACGATTTCAAAAGACTATTTCTTCATTTCTCTTTTCATTTGGGACCTTAATGTATTTTTTCCATAAAATAAAAACAACAAATAACATCCACCTCAATTAAGATTTTGCTCCCCTTAATTGAAGTATGTGTTTTAATGATAATGAAGGAACGAAGTTTTGAACTTGAGGTTACAAGCTGAATTCAAATCATCACCTAATGGCTTTAGTGTCAATTTTTTTTTTGGTTACATACTTATTTGTTAAGTTTTAGATTGAAAATATGTAAAAAGGTTAACTTATACAAAATCCTTCCCTCTTTTTTTACCTTGCTCCATACAAATCCCCTTAAATTTTTAATTACTCTTACTTCAAAAATTTTACAATAAACTTCGCCAAGCTTTTATATTTAAGCAGATAATTCTTTCATTATGTATTTGAAAATGACCTGAGGTGCACGCGCGCGCATAAAAGATAAAGTTTGAGGTACGAAACGAAGCATTTGTGTTCGGAGATGTTTGCAACTCTGCATAAACTTCATAGTTTTATTTATTTATTTTTTGGTCGGGGCGCCCGGAGGGTTTTGTTGTTGTTGCTGTTATTGAATTTTAAAGGTATTGACGGGAAACATATGGATAATCCTATTAGATATGCCAAATCACATCAAAATAGAAACTTGAGAGAGAGAGAGAGAGAGAGACCACCCAAAGCGAAATGTCTACATATTTATCATATTAGATAATCGTAATAGGTAAGACAAATGAGGTAAAAAAGTTGAGAGTTTTGGTTCTTAAATCTCTTCCTTCACACGAAAGGATTGAACAAGAGATGGGCAAAAACATGAACCTAGAATTAGTGGGGAGTGTGTGCAAGTAAAGAAGATGTAAGGAATTTGGGCATGTTTGAGTTAGTATTTGGAAAGCATGTTCAACAAGTCAAGACAAAACTTCTTTCACATACTTACTTCATACACTGTAAATCACGTTGTAAAAGCAGCTTATACCATTAACCCAAACGGACACGGAGAGGTAGACAATTGTTAATGATAGATGGAGTATATGAAGGCGTTAAAAGATAAGAGAGGATTATATGTCTACTACTACAAATTTGCACATATATAGCGCTTAATAAATAATGGTTACAACAAATAAACGTAATGTATGTTGAGACGGAGGCTGCGCAAGAATATATAACGCTAAAATGTAATAGTTAATTATGTGCACCATCATATATTGTGAGGCGAAAATTCACAAATATAACGATTGTAATTAATAACTGTCATTTCTTGAGTGACAAAAATGGTGGTTTTATGAAACAACCGTTATGTAACATTTACAAAAGATTCGTCTTCCAATCAAATATCAGTGAAGATAAAAACATAACGGTTACATCAATTGACCGTGGAGTATGAATGACAAAAATGACATTTCATAATTGTAAACTAAAGAGAGAGAGAGAGAGAAGAAAGTTGTCTCTCAATTGCATTTTGATTCATGCATACAATAAGGAATTTATAGTATTATGTTTCCTACCTAACACTACCTAACAACATACTTAACATTACCTAACACTACCTAACATTACCTAACACTCTTCCTCAAGTTGGAACATAGATGTTAATCATACCCAACTTGTTATAAAGATAGTCAACCCGAGTCTCATTCAGGGCTTTAATTAATAAGTCACCCAATTGATCGCTAGAACTCACATATCATATAGAAATGAAGTTTTCCTTGATTTTATCTCGTACAAAGTGACAGTCAATCTTAATGTGTTTCGTTCGTTCAAGAAATACTAAGTTGGAAGCTATGTGCATAGCAACTTTGTTATCTCACCACAGTTTTGCAGGTAATGACGTGGTAAAGCCAACATTCTTCATTAACTAGTAAATTCACACAATTTCTTGTACTAGTTGAGCCATGGCTCTATACTCAACTTTTGCACTAGATCGTGAAACCACATCCTGCTTCTTGCTCCTCTACGACACTAAATTTTCACCCACAAAACATGTAGTGTTCGGTGGTAGATCTCCTGGTAGCTTTTGACCTTATATGATTTGCATCACAAAAACACTCAATCTCAGTATGGCCATGATTTGTATAGAGTATACCACTGACCAACGGTCGATGCTATCATTAATTGACTAAGTACACTCACTGGAAAGGTCACATCAAGGTGAGTCATTGTGAGATAGTTCAATTTTCCAATCAATCTACGGTATCTCTAAGGGTAGGTAAACAACTTGATCTTCTCAAGATCAAACTTTTTTCTTACATCTTTAGGTAGCTCATCAAACGGTATGCCATCATCAATGTTCAAAAATGAATTGGGAATCATGGAGAAGCTATTTGATGCTGCCCCAAGTTTCCTAATCTCCTTTAGCAGATGCAAAACATATTTTCTATATGTCAAGAGAATGCTTTTCTTACTTCTTATAACCTCGATCCCAAGAAAATATTTTAATTGACCCAAATCCTTTGTTTGAAAATGAGAATTCAGGAGGGTCTTTAGCGATGAGATTCCTAAAGTATTGCTCCCCGTAATAACAATGTCATCAATGTATACCACTTAGAGTATTATACCAGCATATGTTTGCTGATAAAATACAAAATGGTCATACTTACTTTAATTCAGACCAAACTTCTTAACCTGTCAAACCAAGTACGAGCACTCTGCTTCAAACCATATAAAGATTTTTTAAGATGGCATACTTTCCTACACCCCCCGAGCAACAAAACCATGTGGTTACTTCATATAAATCTTCTCAAGAAGATCACCATTTAAGAAAACATTTTTAATATCCAACTAATGAAGCTCCTAACCAGAAGTAGCTGCCATAGAAATAAAGAGATAAATAGAGGATAATTTTGCCACAAGGGAGATGGTTTCTGAATAATCAACACCATAGGTCTGAGTATATCCCTTGGCAACAAGCTAAACCTTCAAGCGTTCTAAGGTGCCATCAGCCTTTGTTTTAACCACAAACACTCACTTGCACCCAATAACCTTCTTGGCAAGAGGTAAATCAACGAGATTCCAGGTACCTGCCTTATCCAAGGCCATCATTCATTCCTCCATAGCAGCATGCCAACCAGGATGGGCCAAGACTTGATGGAGAGTAGTAGGAATGGTGATCAAATCTAAGGAAGCTATGAAAGGGCATGATGGAGAAGAGATATAGTTATAGGAAACAAAAGAAGAAATGGGATAAGCACAAGTACGTTTACCTTTGCGAAGAGTAATGGGCAAGTCATCAGAAAGGGTTGAAGTAGTAGAAGGATCAAGTACAATTCCAGGTTTTAGGTCCGAGTCAGGAGTGAGGGGAGCGAATTCCGGATCAGACGTCGAAGCAGGTACTACTAGCGGGTTATAAACAAGATCAACTACATTACTTTCCCTAGGACTTTTAGCAGGCGTCAGGATATATGCTTATACTGGCGGTGAAGGAACCTCATAGACCAAGACATCATCAAAATCATTGGTGGGGGTGGGGGTAGGGGATGAAGATGGAGTAGAGATAGGGAAGAAAGGTGTTGACTCATGAAAGGTGACATCTGTAGACACAAGATAATACCGAAGTGTCAGAGAATAATACCGATAACCCTTTTGCACCCTAGAGTACCCAAGAAAGACATACTTAAGAGACTTAGAATCAAGTTTGGTAACAGTAAGACAAACATATCGAACAAAACAGATGCAACTAAGTATTTTGGGGTCAACGGAGAACAAGGGTTGGAAGGAAATAAAGTTGTATACAGAGTGTCACCATTGAGAACGAGAGATGACATGCGATTAATAAGGAAACATAAGTGGACACAACATCATCCCAAAAAAAATTAGGAACGTGCATTTGAAACATGAAAGCCTATGCTACTTCTAATAGGTGCCGTTTTTTTCTTCCAGCAACATTATTTTGAGCTGGTATATCAACACACGAAGATTGGTGAATCATGTCATGCTGGAGCATATAGGTTTGAAATTGGGCAAAGAAATATTTTTTAGCATTGTCGCTCTATAAGGTTTTAAAATATATATCAAACTGAGTTTAATGTTAACACAGAAATTGCAGAAGTGAGAAAACAACTCTGAATGATTTTTCATTAAATAAAGCCAGGTGGTTCGAGAGAAATCATTAACAAAGATAACGAAGTACCAAAAACCAAACTTGGACTCAACATGGCACGGACCCTAAATATCAAAATGAACAAAAGAAAAAGGGGACGCAGCCTGTTTATTAACACGAGGTGCTAAGTGAACACGATGATGTTTGGCAAAATGACACGACTCATACTTTAAGACGACAAATGATGAAAATGAGGATACGTCCTCTTCAAAGAAGACAAAGATATATGACCCAGGCGACAATGAAAATTAAAACGAGAGGAACCACCAGTGCAAGCAACGAAACGTGGCACCCAATCGTCAAGGAAGTAATGGCCTCCAGACTCATGTCCCTTACCAATAATACTCTTTATTGTAAGATCCTGAATCAAACAATGGTCAAGGAAAAGTGAGATAAAATAGTTTAATTGGCAAGTATGCTTGCTAGGAGATAGAAGGTTAAAGACAAGGTCAGGAACACTAAGATCAGATGACAAGGAAACAAATGAGGTAGGGGTAACAGTGTCAGATCTAAGGACACTAGAGTAAGAACTATTGGTAATTATTATCGAATAAGGGTTGGCATAAGGTGCATATGTAGAGAAAAATGATGGTTACCTGTCATGTGATCAGTTGCACCAGAATCGATAATCTACTTCAAGGAAGAAGTAGCAAGGCATGATACAAAGTTACTTATAGCAAGTGCAATTGGTATTGATGGAGCATTATCAAAGTTATTAGAAGATTGGGCCTTATAAGCAGCACTACTACGCTGCAGTTTATTTTGCAACTTCCAACAGTAACGTTTGGTATGATCAAGTTCCTTACAATAGAAGCAAACAATCCCACTAGTACCAGAGCTGCCATGTCGAGGGAAACTTTGGTTCCAGTTATCAGTAGGACCACAACCAGTTAGAGCACTAGCATTAGGATTAAAAGCTAGTTGAGACTAACTATCTACGCGTAGTACACGAGAGTACACATCCTGAAATGAAGGAAGCTCAGAACTAGACAATATATGGGATAGAACTATCTCATAAACTGGATCAAGAGCAATAAGGAAGCTGATAATAGCATGTTTTTCCATATTATCAAATAGAGCCTGAAGGTCAGTTGTCGGTGGTATTAACCTCCTCATTTCCTTATACATTTGTTTACAATCGATAAAGAAATTCTTCAAGGGGCGGCTCTACTGTTCAGCACGATAAAAACCTTTACAGACTTAGTGAATGCGAGTAATGTTCCCTTTTCTAGAATACAGGAACTCTAAATAGTCCATAATTTCTTTAACAGTATTATAATGACTAACAGAGGAGAGAATGTCGCTCTTAATAGAATTTTGAATTAGCAAGAATAACCGGCTATCAACTCTGGCCTAAGCCAACTTAGGATCATTCTTCAGAGGAGCCTCATACCCTCTTTTTCAATACTCAGTAAGTACATGCGAACTGTTTTGCTCCAGTCTGAATAGTCCGTCTAATTCAACTTATGATTAGTAATTTTATTTGAAACCAAAAAATGATCTCAGTAGAAATATTAGACTTAGATTCTACCATTATGAAAATAGAATAAAGAACACCAAAGCACAAGAGAAAGATACCACCAAAGAGCTTCTCAAACAACCAAATTGCACCATAAAACAAATGTCAAGAGTAGATCTAAATAACCATGGGAAAGGCTCCAATAACAACAAAGCACAACAAGAGCGAAAGAAAATAACCCCAAGACCAGATTGTAACACAACAACCTGAAATGAACAAGATAGTACCCAAAAATGATGGAAAACGTAACCCGTCACAAGAAAACTCAAAATAAGAAGACAAGACTACCATGAACAGACCAGATTCAGTAAGTCGAGGCAATCGTCAGTGGTTTCCATCAGAAAGGGCCGTACACATAATCTCCCTCATGAAAACAAACAATGAACAATAACAACACCGGATGAACAGTAATAGTGACAAATGAATAGTTATAATGCCATATGAACAGCAAAATGATGAACAATAACATCACCAAATGAACAGTAACAGTGTCAGAAAACAATTTCAGAGAGCACCTAGCTCTGATACCATATAAACCACAGAGAGAGAGAGAGAGAGAGGAAAGTTGTCTCTCAATTGTATTTTGATTTATATATACAATAGGGATATTTATAGTATTATGTTTCCTATCTAACACTTACCTAACATTACCTAACATTACCTAACAATAATAAACAACCGTCATGTAAAGAACAACTCTAAAAAGCACCTTTTCATAACCTCATTAGATCCGACACCAAGTACACTTCAACTCTATTTAAATTGACCTATTCCTTTTGTTCTTAGTAATTTTCTTCATCGATCGCTTTCATCCTTCCATCATTCATTATAGTCAGATGCTAGAGAGCTCTTTCCATTCATCATCTTCACCCTCCTCCTCCACAAGCTTCTTCTCTTCTTTCACCACCACCATTTCCATAAAGCTACTCCCCCCTCCTCCACCTCTTCTTCTATCTCCTCCTCAAATGAAGGCTTTGCTGCAAACGTTGGCTTGCCTTGATCGCTTTACAAGGTGTCTAAAAAATTCCTATTTTTATTATATATTTTCATTTTTTAATTGAGGTTTTTTCATAGTAATTGAGATTAAAATATCTCTTTTGTTATTAATTGTGATTAAATGTGTTTATATGAAATTAGGACTCAAAAAGGCAAAATTGTCAAAATAATTGTAATCACTCTTAATCATTGATTTCTTGAGAGGATTTGATATTGGTTTAATTGTATTCAATTGTAGGTTCCTGAAAAATTGGATTGAATCTGAAAATGGCAGTTAGGGGCTTGAATTTTACAAATGACATATTAGTCTCATAAATTTTAGAAATGTCAATTCAGTCCCCCTTAAAGTGACTGCGTTTTGGCATATAAATTTAGGTTAGTTTTAGAGGTTAATTGGAGGTGGAGGCCGTGACTTCAAGGGAGAGAGAGGGGTGATCAAAAGAGGAGTAGGAAGATTGAGCTTCACTCACAATCACCTCCATCAAGTCTTGTCGTCGCCGGAATCTCCTTCATTCTCCACTTTCATCCACTACCACCTCTCCATTATCGGCATACCACTTCTTTGATTACTACCACACGTCTCACTCATCTATCACGGCCAGAGACAAAGAACCTGTAGAAGTTCAGACACCAGCGAACATTTTCCCTTTTTTACCACAGTGAGCTTCTCTTCTCCAGTCTTTTGGCGAGTCTCATCCTTCCATGCTTTCATTGTTCTAGACTGTAGTTCCTATGTTTCCAACATCATCACAGCTATGGATCCTCTGCTTCTGGGTTTAATTTCATACCCCAAGTCAAATTGATTTAGTGCTAATTGGTCATTTTAATATGTGATCTTATGGCTGGGTGTTTGAATTAAAGTGTGATTATATTTGTTGAAGCTATTCTCATGAGTGGCTAGGAAATTTGGTGCTCTTGGAGATAAATTGGAGATGTTTTGAGCTCACACGTGCTTTAAAAGGGAGTGTAAATTACCTATAACTTATTATATTTGTGATTTCTTAGGTTTAAGAATTCATTTATATGTTAAGACTATGATTTTAATTAAGTTTTATTTTATAAATTGAGTCTTTTTGATTTTGAATTTGTAATGTGGATTTATATTCATTAATATATATGGTTATATATATGTTTCTTTATGATTCTATTGCTTCTATCTATTTAACATAGTATTAATAGATAGTTTGATTGAATTAGAATTATAGTTAAACCTAAAGGCATTGCTTATTTTATAATCACTCTCTAAGGGTTTTTTTTTTGTGATGAGTATAAGGCACGAGTCAATCCCGTGAGGGCGAGGGGGGAGAGTGGCCTAAGGCTACCCAAGTGACCATTACACCACTAGACGCTAGTTTCTATAAGGAGTTTTAATAATGTTTAAATAAATGTGTTCATGAGTTTAAGAATTAGACTTAATGGTAATTGATGTTTGGTATATTAGGAAACTTAGAGGAACTCATTACACCAAGAGGGCTTAGTGGCATTTCAAGAGTAGGGGGTTCCTCTCTTGTGATGCTAGGTTCATTAGTTAATGAGGTTTGAAATATTATAAGCTTAGTATATTAACTCCCCAAATATTTTAATTGAGCAAATATAGCCATCGAAAATCATTTCCAAGAGCATATTCATCACTTGCATTTCTAACCCATTTTCATTCCTTCTTATTTGAAAATCCCACAAATATCTATTTTAATTGCATTCAATTCATAGTTTTGAAAATCAATCAATTATGTTTTACCTTGGTCAATTTTGCATTATAATTACTTAGTTTACTAGGAATTAGTTTCATAATCAGCTCATCAAAGTAAAACAACCTGAGTTGTGCATTATATTGCATTAATTCGGCTTTATTCTTCATAACTTAGAGGCAACTAAAGGGGCTATTTTAGCATCTCGCTATATACACTCATAGTATGAACAAGAAGTTGAACCTCGTCTTTTATCATAATAAGGTTGTATATGATCGCTTCCCATCAGACCCTTCATCTCCTTCCTTTTTCGTTGATGATGTACTGAGTGAGGGGGAGGGGCAAGGGGAAGAAGACAATAGTAGTAGTAATAACTAAAAATCACTACTATTTTTTTAATATTAAAAAATTAACCATTAGAACAAAGTAGCCCAAAAATATTTTAAAAAAACAAATTGATATTTCACAGATATTAGTAAACACCGTTACTAATGTTTGGCATTTTACAAGGAACGTTCATGGTTCTTAGTAAAGAACTATTACTTATGTTGGTAACCAAAACAATTTATAAGGACACATTTGACTCTATAACCCTTTCCATTCCAAAGGACACGTTCTGCTGAATAACACACGAAACCTTTTTCATTCTACTTCTATTTAATTAACAAGAAATCTTTAATACTAAAGGACGTGCTCAACAGTAAGAGAATCCACAAAACCCTTTCTATTTAAATGTCTGAAAAATGAACTCCACTTTTCCACTTCCATTTCAACTTATCATATCCAACTTATGACTTGTGTTCTTTATCGATGTCATGTACAAATGCAAGAGATCTTCTAATTCATAATTCATTATCTTTTAAAATAAAATGCACTGTGGAGATAATTTATAATTTTCAATCCTATAGCTAGTCTATTTAATATTAATATTAAAAAATTATATTCATCTTGTTTTAAAATCTTTCAACAAAAAAATGGAATATATTTATAAATATTTAAAAATAAAATCAAAATTATGGCTCTTACAATTCGAATGTTAGAATATTAAAATTAATTGATATCTATCCAATATTCTTCATAATTTTCTTTTCTAAATTTCGACAAAATTAAGGAGATCAAATTCATAAACTGTACCTATCAAGGAGACGTAGGTTGTGTAACTTACTACTAAATTTCTGTGAGTAAAATTATATCACAAAATATTTTAGTGCTAAATACACATGAAAAAAAATATTTTAGGTATTTAATGAACTACAAAATACTCTAGGGTAAATAATGCATATGAAAAAAATACTTCAAGATATTTTAGGGTATTTGTGATCTGACAACCGTAAAAATGAAAGCTACGTTGCTAGGTTAGGAGCTATTAGCAATATGATACTACCTTCTATTTTTAATGCAGGAGTTAAACAACTATAATTTATATAAATTAAAAAAATTAGTTAAATTAGTTATTTTGATATAATTTTGCAGATATAGTTTTATTGTAAAAATATGTGTTGTGAGTCTTAGAGTTAACATTGCTCGGTCGGCTAGTGGTGTCTTCAGCGGTGGTGGTTGATGTTTTTTAAAAATAATTAAGGGACAAAAATATAAAGCACCAACATTTTAATATTCCAATTTGATGGTTGATGGTTGATTGTTGATATGAGATTTTGAAAATCGGGATAACTTTTTTTAGAATTTTAAAATTTAAGTGATATTTTTGTATGATTTTTTCATAATAATGTTAGTAAATTGTACTAATAATAAACTTGAAAATTATGCCATTAATTTTCTCAAAAATTGAACTTTTTTATTTTTTTATATTATTATTTGATATTTGGTTCGGGATTCGTAACTGTCCTTCCCAACACAAGTGTTTTCTCTAAAATTTGAATTCGAATTTTAGAAAAATTTAATAAAACCTTACACCATTAGACTAATTTTATGTGATGGTAAAATTAAACTTCTTAGTGCCTGTTTGGGAACTCGGTGGAGAAGTGGCTTTTTTTTAATGGAGCTTTTACAAAAGCCCATTTGAAAAAAAGTCATGTTGTAAATGTGATTTGTGTTTGGATTGGCGGTGGGAGAAGTGGCTTTTTTTTAAGGAACCTGTTTGGATTAGCGTTTGAAAAGCCCGTTTGGATAAGAAATGACTAAAAAGGGCATGAACCTTATTCAATACTAAGTATATATTGTTTGTATATATATTATTATAATTGATGTTAAAAATATAAATAAAATTTTTTAAAATAAAAAATTTAAATAATTATTGAAAAAAGAAAAATACACTGAAGCAGTTAATTTAAGAAGGATACATATATATTTCAATCAGAATCTTATACATTAAGTGAATCATAATTGGATCATCTACCCCGATCAAATTCGTCTACCTCTAATAAGTTTGTCTCTGATCATGTCACGAACATGATTCATGTGTAATGAAGATAAGGATGATTTTTTTCTTAAAAAAACAACAGAAGAAAAAAATTACATTTAATTCCTAAAAGTTAAATTTAACTACAGTTACATCCCAAAAAATTTTGTCAGATCATAAGTTACAAATATGAGTCTCTATTGCAACTAAAACTCTCATGTTTGTAACTCATTTTTAACAAAAAATATTTCATACTTAATACTTATCTTTTTAATATCATTTTTCCTAAAATAAAAAGTGATGCAAATTATAAAAAGTGATGAGAATTTGGAACCAAAAGCTATATGTGGTAGCTTTTGAAAAAAAGCTACTTTTTAAGCTAAAGCCCATTAATATTTAATGGGTTTCCAAACACTAATATTTTACCCAAATGAGCTTATAGGTTTCAAATGGACTTTTTTTTATCCCAAATAGAATTCCAAACAGACCCATATAATTGTTCCCTTTTTTTTTTGGTTGGGGGCCAGCAATGAACTTCTTCAATTGTCACAAGTAAGAAATTGAGCTTCATTTAATAGAGTACATGTTTCATGGTATACCAAGGTTTGAACCCAAAAAATGGTGTACGGATGTACGTGCGTCGCATCGCATGGTCCCAAACATTTGAACGTACGTGATTGAAGGAAGGATACGGCGTCTGTGATGATGAAAGCAGCACGTGTAAAAATCCATTATCGAAGCTTTTTTCCGAGCTGGAAATATCGGACTTTATCGGAGCCCTTACTTTCTCTCTCTCTCATGCCCATCTAAAAAAAACAGGTGAGAAAAAAAAGTTGATGCCAGAAAAGAAAGACCTCAATCATTTTCTTGTCTCCAAACACGATTCTTCTCTCCCCGAGAAGAAGGTGGTGGAGTGGAGGGGGAAAGAAAGCCGATCAAAATAATATAAAAGTTTCGATATTTTGGAATCTCACAACTGTCTCCAACTGTTTATCCATTTTTCAAACGCCTAGATCTGAATGTCAAATGCGCTTTCTCTTGCGGAGGGTTTCTAAGACCGCTATTGTTCTCATCAACTCGCTATGCCGGTAAACTGGCAAGCCATTTCTACATTGGGGAAAATGTCCTGTATTCTGTTGGTTTCGACATTTTCTTTTGAATTTTGAATTGCTGTTCTGTTTGGTAGTTAATTTGGTTCTCATTTTCATTTTCCTTTACAGGTTGTGAGGGAAGAATTCATTTGATGTTATAAGATCTTCTGTTGTAATGAAATTTTGACTCGCGCGTTTTTTCCCCCTGGGGCTTGAGTTACTCGCATTGAGTTGATTTGTTTCACTTTCACATTGGACCTATCATGGTTTTCTGGGAAGGCTATGTGAGCGACGAAGTGATGGGCACGTTTGCCCCTATTGTGCTTTATTGGATATATGCTGGATTTTATCAGTTGTTGCCACCTTTGGACAATTATCGGTTACATTCTAGAAGAGAAGAGAATGAGAAGAACTTAGTTTCACTCTCGGCGGTGGTGAAGGGTGTTTTACTTCAACAGCTTGTTCAGGCAACCGTGGCACTATTATTGGTCAGTCATTTGACGATTGAGCTCCTTCCTACTAATTTGTGTTTGAGATTTATAGTTAGTAGCATTTCTAAAGAAACATTGTTTTACATTTTAAACTCTACCCCTGCATCTTCTTGTTGCTTTCGCCAGCACTAACTCTTTCTGTTTCTTTTTGCATCTATTTTCTCTTTTGGGATAAGTGATTTATTTGATATTCCCCATCTTTTTTCTTAGATTCTTCCCCCTTCATTTGACTTGCGAGGTGATTTGACGACTGACTTCGCTTGGAAAAGCTAAAACCCATCAAATAAAATCGGCATGTTATTATTTTTTCTTTAGAAAATAAGCATAAATAACAGAACTAACTGATAAACAAAGTTGAATATTTTTTCTAGTGGGGGCGGAGAGAGTCTATTCTAGGGATAATAAAGTTGAATTTAAAAAGTTTTAGTCCTCTACGTTTTGATGAAATTCAATTTTATTTTGAAGAATGGAAGTGGAACAGTTAGTCGCAGAGGATGTTATACTATGCGAATAAACATTTCAATTTAGAACATACGGTGACGACTTAATATCTCTGGCTTATGTATGTATGTATGTGATAAAGGAAGGCGGGCCTTGACGCAACTGGTGGGTGTGCTGGCTTTCCGCCCCCAGGTCCAAGGTTCGAGCCCTGGAAACAGCCTCTTGGCAATATGTCAGGGTAAGGCTGCTTACATATAGGGTCTCCTTCCCCTGAGCCCGTATTGTGCGGGAGCCGCTTGGCACTGGGTCCGCCTTTTTTTTTTTTTTTATATATATGATAAAGAAGTTTGTTGAGGTGATAAAACTGTGGTTGCTCACTGAGCATGACTCTGAGGTCATCTCAAGTCAATGAGGCAAGAAATCTCGTGCTTTTTTAAACAAAATTTTGAGTGATGTAGGTGTTTGACCTGGGAAAGTGAAAGGGGAATGTGTAGGGAGTTAATCCTGGAATATCAAAGCTTAGTTCAAGCTTGAAGGCTAAGGTTGGAGACGAGTGAGCTATCAGCTTATTGGCTTTTACATTGTGTTTAAATACACGACCTTTTCTTTCTTGGCCATAAGCTCACCATACTTCTTTCACTTCTTAACTTCTTTCTTGGCCATAAGGTCATAAACATCCTTTGATTAAAATTGGAGGCACACCCTTTTGCACTTTTGTATATGGAAAGCCACTGATAAACTAGCACCTTTGGCAAACTACAGCAAATAAGAGCTAAATGACAAGCTGCTTGACCGACTTGCTCATATAAATCATAATAGGGACTTAAAAATATGAGCTGAATCATCTCTTTCGCTTTGCGAAGTGGCCTGATTTATGCAAAATAGGGTTCTTCTTGTTTTTTTTAATAAGAGTTGAGTTTGTCCTGATGATCATAGGGTTTTCTAGATATCCATTTTATGGATTTTGGGATGCAAAAGAAGCATAATTTTTTCAGGAAATTTGTAGTGTTTGTTGATTTGTGGCGTTTTTAGTTTGAATAGAATGATAGGCGTTTTATCACCAATTCTTTCCACTGAATCATTTTTTGCGATTGGTTTCTTTGGGGGTTATTCCCTGCGGATCTTCAAAGGGATTGGAAGACCCTTCTGTGCTAGCGCCTCAGTTGGTTCCTTTTGTTTGTGGAGGACCTATTGTCTCTTCTTTTGTTCCATGCTGTGTTATTCTGTAATACTTTCTCTTTCATTGTAGAAAGAAAAGGAAATGAAAATACTACAGCTTGAATAGAAGGGTTTAAACATGACGCAGAGACTCAAATGTTGAATAATTTATTCAATATGTAACATGTTCCAATGAAAGTTTATTAAAAGTTGAATAATGTAGCTAAGTTGTGTATATTTAAGCAATATGTGGCATCTTCCAAGGAAAGCTGCTCTTCTTCCATATAATTGAAAGGAACTGGAAACAATTGAAAATCTTGTGACATGAGCATTGGAAAGACTTGCAAGTGCTGCATATATTATTAACGATTAACCTATCTTCAATGTTAAATCAAACCTCTTGGAAGTTTTCAGATGCTGTCAGGAAATTACTGTTCTCTTGTCTTGATTGGTGAATTGAAGTTGACATTTTTTTTTTATTATTATTAGGATTATTTTGCTGTCCATCAAACTATAACCCATGTTTCCATGCTGCGGTACTACACAATAAACATAGAGTTCTTTCCCCCTAACCTTTTAATTGATTGTTTAACCCAGATTTCAATTTTTGACTGTTTAGTGCTGTTGTTTGTTCTGTATCCTCTATAGCTCTCCTCTTTTTTTTTTTTTGGGGGGGGGGGGTGGAGTGGGGGTTTCTCTAATCCACTTGATTATGCTTTTGTTTCTGTATTTTTTTTTTTTGTCCTTTTGTTTTACTGCTAACATTGAGCAGCCTTAAACTCGGGTTGTGGTAAGAATGTATGGGACATGCAGCTCTTTTCTATTCTTCTTCTTCTTTTTTGTGCGTTTGTGTGGGATATGCAGTTATTTAGATAGTGCATAGATGAAATTGCGCAGCTGGTGCAACTTGTTGGATAGTGGTACCAGGATGATTGAAAGTTCTATTCTAGGTCATTATTTTTTAGTTGTTGCTTTGGATAGGAAAGGACTTGAGCAATCAAATGTCATTGTAACAAAATCAGATAATGTTTCTTCCAAGAAAATAGTGGGTTTTCTTTTATGTGAAACAATTTGATTTTTTTTTAATAATATATCAAAATCTATAGTTTTTGACAGAGCACAATGGCGTCGTGCGATCCATGTAGCCGACCCCACCTAGTGGGATAAAGACTTTGTTGTTGTTGTTGTTGAAACAATTTGATTTTTGAGGAAAGGCTTTGGTCTTGTTGCTGCCATTTGTCATTTGGGCTGAGGCATTGTATGATAGTGGATAATTTGATGGAAGGAGAAGTTAACTTGCTGGGCTATTTAGATTGGGACTCTATTGTTCTGTTCATTACAGCTTGCTGAAACAATGCTGTGATGTGAGAATGAATTTTTCTCACTTAGTGAAGCTATCATTCGACCTGCAGTTTAGAATTTGTTTGGGATGGAAAAGAGAGTATTCATTGACAAAAGCTTTAGCTATACTTCTGCATTTTTCTAGTACTTTGCAGCTTCTACTTGTATATCTTCTATATAAATAATTATAAAATTACTTGATGTCTTCAGATGAATTATAAATTTGAATGCAAAAATAGGTTTTCATTATTTCACTTACCAATGCTGGCTATTCCCTGAAAATATACATGTCTTGTTTATTGGAGTTTTTCCCTCCATAATTCCTTGGAAGTATCAAGTATGAATACATTTTGTAACACTAAGTACCTCCTACATGTGTTGGTAATGGTAGTTACCCCAAGTATTAAGTTTGTTTATGGGGGAAAACTTGTGCTCTTGATTTATAACCAAATGACCAGTTTCATGAAACCTTCCATTCCCTAGTAGTTGGAGTCTTTCCTTGATTCTGTTGTAGGATTTTAATTGTGAAAAGAGAGAGAAAAAGAGGGGAATAAGAGAGAAGAACAGAGAGATTGAGACAGAGTTAGAGAAACATAGAAGAGAAAGTGAGAGAGAATCAGAGAAGAGAGATATTCTGAGTAATACGCAATTTTATTTTGATCAAGTCTAACAAATCTGGGAATTACAATTAAGGAAATCTATTTATAGGCTCAAGGGTGTAAACTAACTGCTGAACCTCTAATGGCTATACTTGTGATCTTTATTATGATTATACAACAGAGTCATTATCATTTCTATATCTTAGCCAAATGACTTTTGGCAGACTTTTATTGGCTGCTGCTACTGTTCTCCCATACTATTGTAGTTTCTTAATGAGAATTGTCTTGATCAATTAATTTTTTGTTTTATCAAACAGGCATGTAATTAGTGGATTTCATTAGCTGTTGTGTTTATTATGGGGGTTAGCAATGTTGTATGCACTGAATGCCGTAGTTTTTCAAGGTTAAATGGAATCTACTTAGGATGGAAAGTGAAGAGATGGCACGTAGAGGAGTATGGACGTGGGTGGGGTAAGAGGGCTTAACTGAAGCTTTTTGCGTGATGTTTCTTCTCACAATGATCAAAATCTTTTCCTAAAGGGTTTATATACTTGACGAGTACATTTCTGGTTTGGTATATTCTATTCTTCTCCAAAGGTTACTTGAATTTATTCAATTCAATTAAGCAACAAATATGGTCCACTTCTTGGGTTTAAGCAAATGCAATAACAACCACCTCAAGCTGGTACTGAATGCCAAACTTTTTTCTTCTCTCTCTCTCTCTCTTTTTGTTTCTCTTTGGCGTATCAACTCCTATACTGTTGGATATTTGTATTCATTGGCTTTATCCTTAGCATGTTCTGTGGGAGGCAAGGGTTAATGGTTGAGTTCATCTGCACCTTTTCCCAATTGTGACATATATCAGAATATGGTTGGGTTTTGGTAAAGTTTGCACTTGGCTTTTCTGTGTAAAATAACACCTAATTTTAATGACAGATTCATGCCTATACATGTAAGGAAGGAGTTCAATCAGTCAGTCTTGTTATTTTAGAATGAGTTCAGTAATGCGTAATTTCTTGTGTATGCCTATCGATAATGCGTAATTTCTTGTGTATGCCTTTGCTCTCTGTTGTTGTGCTACTTTTCTTTTTCGTCTTGACTGCTTGTATTTATTGAGTATTGCTAGCCTTACGCAGGATGACAGTAAATAAAACATGCTAGAACATTGCTCAGTATAAAAATCTGGAATCTACCTGATGTGTGACAAGTTAGGGAAAGGGAGAACGATGGAGGGATAGAGAGAAAGTGAGGGAGAAATAGACACGAACAATAATCCCAATACATTGAATATATCAAAAGATCTAACAAATGAGGAAATCCTAAGGCTATTTATGGAGCAAGTATAACTATTAAAATAATAATAACTTGATGTCACCTGGATGAGATAAAACATAGGATAGGATAATAGAATACATCATAATTCAAACAAAAAAAAAAAATCCTAAATTAAGAAATATGATAACTAAACATAAATTCTAGATTTTCTTACTCCTAGTATAGTTTTTTCTTTTTTAATCACTATCAGGTGGACATACTTTGGAATTCATTGAAAATTAGGGAAATTTGGAAATGCTGTTCATAATTGAAAAAATAGTCTCATTCTTCTTTTTTGGGAGGACAATGAGAAAGGTTGTAGTGCTTTTCCCCGAAATGAAAATGAGTGTATCTTATTAAAAATTTAAAACTGACTTGCTGAAACTTGTAGGCTTTAGCTTGAGGGGGTGGAATTTTATTTTCGCAAAAATCAAATCTCAATTATAACGAACCGTTTGATGTTGATGCACTCAATCAAACCTTATTTAGCTCTTCGACAAACTTGATCTTTCAGCTTGTTGGCTTAGTTCTGTAGCACTTGATGATTTATCAAACGCTGCCAGAAAATTCTACGGATACATGTTTATCAATTATGGCTTATAATATGTTACATTTTAGGATTCTGGTATCTTCAATTCATTATATGTACTCATTTACTGTTACATAGCTACTAAAATGATGCTTACTACAATTCTGCAGTTGACCTCAAAGGCAAATCCATCTGGGGTTACGGTGCAACCTTCCATTCTCATGCAAGCTTTTCAGATCATCATTGCTATGTTTGTCATGGACACATGGCAATACTTCGTGCATCGCTACATGCATCAGAACAAATTCTTATACCGCCATATCCACTCTCAACATCACAGACTGGTTGTTCCCTATGCAATAGGTGCGCTATATAACCACCCTCTTGAGGGTCTTCTTCTCGACACTTTCGGCGGCGCCATCTCATATCTGGTTTCTGGAATGACATCAAGAACGGCCATCGTGTTCTTCTGCTTTGCCATCGTCAAGACAGTGGATGATCACTGCGGACTCTGCTTGCCAGGAAACATCTTCCACATGTTTTTCCAGAACAACACAGCTTATCATGATATCCACCATCAACTACAAGGGCTGAAGTACAACTATTCTCAACCATTCTTTTCAATATGGGACAAAATTCTTGGGACGTACATGCCGTACAATCTTGTAAAGCGAGCTGAAGGGGGTTTTACAGCAAAGGCTTTGAAGAAGGACTAGAAGACTAGTTTTTATGCAGTAAAAGTTGATAATGTATTTACTTGTTCAAGCTGTCATTTCTGAGTTTTGATGGGAACAATCTTCCCTTGCAGCTAGGTTTGCTCATGGGGGAAGATTCTGACACGTGTCAGGGGAGGCTTATATTTGATATTTGATTGAAGCTTCCTAGTTGTAATTCAGTTCATCTTGTCATGGTGGCTTTTGCTAGCTTACCAGATTCTCTTCCTCTCTTCATTCTGTATCATACTTCATTATTTAATGGTTATGGAAACCTTCACGGTGGGGACAGTTGATTTTGATGTACTTAAATGGGTAAGCTTAGTTTTCACATTACCAATTTTGTAATTCAAAAAACACAGATTGATTTGTATTTTGATGAACAGCATTTGTGGGTTATCAAGTCAACTTGGGAAAGAATCTGGAGAGTTTGGATTTTAAACTTAATCTCTCTGTTGTTGTATCCGTAATGGATATATAATCATAAAAAAGTTATGCATAACTTGCTGATATCGTAAAGAAGTTTGTAAATTGGGTTATAATTTTTCTTTGATGATAACATTATATGGTTCAATTAAAGTTATACAGTCGTTCGAAAACTTCAGTACATGTTACATTTTTTTTTTCTTTTTTTCTTTTTTTGGGGGGGGGGGTGTTAAGAGAATCAAACACAAGAAACTTATAATAATACAAGAACTAATATAGATAACGTAGCAGCTTAAGAAAATATTAAGAAAAATAGTTAGATCGAGTTACTCATATCTATCCTATCAAATTTTTCAATCTCATATAATTATATATCCAATTTTTATAATATTAGTATCATTTAACTATAAACTCACCTAACAAAAATAAGATATATAATCATGTATGATTATAGAACTTGACCTAATAAATATAAAGAATTTTATGTAAGTATGATCCTTTAAATATTTTCTTTGAATATAATAAGATATATAATATGAGCCTTTAATTAAATAATGAAAAAAATTAGAGAATGGGTGAGAGAGAATATAGGGTTAGCTAATTTAATATTTTAAATTTTTTCCCTTCTAAATAATTTTAGTTTTTAAGGTTCTGTTTAATTTTTGGGAAAATAGCTCAAAAATACCTTGTAAGGAAATTATTTGCTGATTAGTACCACGGGTGCAAACAAACACCCCTTATGTGCAAGCATCATCCACATGTGCAAAATTCATCCCTGCGAATGTGCAAACACCATCCCTCGTATGCAAAATATCATCCACCCGTGTGCAACATATCACCCACCATGTGCAATGGTAGCAATTAGCAATTAATTTGCTTGCAAGGTAGTTTTTAGCAATTTTCCCATTAATTTTTTTTATGCATAAGATTCTGTTTAATAAATATCATTTTCACTCCGGGCTTTACTCTAATTTTCTCTTAAAATAAATAATCTACCGAAGGGGTACCCGCATGCGACTTTTTTTGGATAATAAAAACGGAAAATATAAATGGCGAACGAACCCATCCATTGCCCATTCTCATCAGACCTCGTTGCCTTCTCGTAGAAAGTCTAGAGACTATAAGCTGCTTGGGATTGATCAGATAATATTCGAAGATGAGGTTCGCTTAGTTTTCTTCTTACATATGCATTTTTTGGGTGCAGTTTTCCTTCTGAAAAAGTTTACAGCAGAAAATTCGAGAGTATATGTATAACTAGGTTTCATTTCTTTTAGCTTTCGCTCTTTGACGCTGAGTGGATTGAATATAATTTGCTTTATCCTTAATTCTTTGTGTTGTTGTTTCGTTTTCCTTGTTTGATTAGTTTTTTTTTGTGTTATATTATTTCGGGGGTTTAGGGTTTAGGATTTTTTTTTTTTTTGGATTTTGGGATTTTTCTCGTGTTATCAGAGGCCTTGCAAGGGTTGATAATCGATTTTAACATTTCACTTCTCGACTTCAAACATTTTTTCTGTGAAGAAATTGGAGTGAACGGATAGTGATTATAGCTATAGCTTTTATTTTACTTTGGCTTTCTATAATTTTGTCTCGATTCTGTAGCTGAAGCTATTAGCGATTAGAGATTTCATTTTAATTTGCTTAGAAATGCATCTTTATGGTATAACTTTATCTTTGAGAGTGCATCTAGGATCATTAACATTAGGTGTTTGCTGCTTATCTTGTTTATGTTATCCTGTTGAGAAATAGAGGATGTAAACACGCTCATACTTTTATTAGATATTTTGATTTAATTCAGTTTTGCCCACTAATCTATGCAGCTCAAAACAATATTCATTTTAGTTGATAAAGTGGCTTCGTTCTAACAACTCATTTTTGTTGAATATTTTTATCCAACATGCTCAACGGCATATTTTTTTAGTGGGATAAGGCTTTGTTGTTGTTGTTGTTGCAGTAGTAGTAGTAATTTTATTACTTTTGATTGCTGGAGTCTGCACTTTCAAATAGTTGTGATATTGTAAACAACTATACTTGATATGATTTCAATCAACTAGTCATGTCATATATTGCTACTGTATATTTATGTTGCCTTGTGTCCCCTGATATATGTTTCAACTTTTCATGTTGTTGGGTTTGGAATGAAGTTTTCTTTGATCTAGCATGTATGTGGTAAGGATGAAAAAATATTTAAATTTTGTGACAGGGAAATTATATTTCTGTGTCATGATGTCATTGTATTTCTTTCCATTCAAAATTTTCCAAACAAGCCCAAGTGATTATTCAGGTTTAAGATGGACAAATGGAATACTTGGTAACATTCAAAAGGAAAGCAAACCATTTCAACCTGAATGCCTTGGTGTAATATGTGATAAGGAAGATTTTCAGCTTTCAATATCACTAAATTCCTTTCACCTATAATATGCAGCCGCCACCCCGGTGTCAAATGGGCCCAGAGGTCTGATAGGGTCTACATAACTATTGAGTTGCCTGATGCCCAGGATGTGAAACTTAAACTAGAGCCAGAAGGAAAATTTTACTTCTCTGCAACAGCTGGTGCAGCAAAAGCTCCTTATGAAATTGACTTTGATCTATTTGACAAGGTTAATATAGAGGTAAGGTTGCCATTTCCATAGTGATTTGGTTAGTCATACCTATTTTGTACAATTTCATGATAGTTGCTTCCTTAATCATCCTTTTAGGAAAGTAAGGCTAGTGTTGGTTCCAGAAATATCTGCTACTTAGTAAAGAAGGCTGAGGACAAGTGGTGGGGTAGATTATTGAAGCAGGGAGGGAAACCTCCTGTTTTTTTGAAAGTTGATTGGGACAAATGGGTTGATGAAGATGAGGAGCAAGATACTAGTTGTGAGTAACTGTACTCAAGCTTATCTGAATTCAAGCCCTTTATTCTCTTTGGTTTATCTCACTTACGCATTGTTTTTCAGTTGGTGCTGATAATGACATGGACTTCAGTGGCTTAGATTTTTCTGTAAGTACCCCCGCAATTCCTAAGTACAATTTGTATGTCTTTTCTACGTATAGTCTCCTCACACATGTTCATTGTTTTTTTTCTCTTTTTTTCAGAAGATGGGCATGGGAGGTGGTGAGGGACTGGGTGATTTTGGTGCAGGCAACGATGAAGGTAACCGTGTCCATTAAAATTTATACTTTTACCTTTTTTTTAAGGGAGACTGCATACTTCATTCTTCTTTACATAATATATACAGAAAAAAATATACATTTAATCCTTTAACTCCATGCCAGGTTTCGCTTTGGTTTCTTAAGCTTGTAAAGTGTCTTTGTCCTCTAATCCTAACACTGTTAACTAAAAATGCTAATGTGGAAATTTTTAACGTTGGAGGAACCTTTTCAAATGCTGACATATTAAGTTTAATTTTCAGAATAAAAACAAACGTTACAAAGAATCATCATTTGACGATGTTAGGGTCAAATGACTTAAACATGCTTTTTAAAATTAAGGGACCAAACTAAAATTTTGTATTAAGTTAACAAGAACAAATGTGTACTTTTACTTAATATAAACTTATTATGAATCTGCTGTTTTCTGTGTAAGCATCATTTATTTATGGTCTATTGGCCTTTTTGTAGATGAGGAGAGTGACGCAGAAGAGGGCACTACTGGGAAAGAATCTTCTGGCAATGAACATCTCACAGGAGCCACTGTGAGCAGCGAACAAAGCGGCGAACCTGAAGCTAAAGCTTGAAAACATGGCTTCAACTATGAATTCAAGCAGTGAGAGCTTACTTTACTACCTTGGGGTTCATTTAGGTTTTTGAGGGAGCTGGCATTTTAATTACGTATTCTGGATCTTTACCTTAGATGTTGAACAATAGTAGTTTGATGGAAACGAGTTGCCTATATGATGTTTATTAAAGGATGTTATAAATTTGTCTGATTTACAGGTAAGAGTGTTTGGAATACCTTGTCATTAAGTCACCTGGCAGCACTAAAAAAAAGAATTCTACTGTGTGCATAGATAATTATTGCAAGCTGATTTAGGGTTTTTTTTTTTGGGGAAAATGAACCAATCTTGTAACAAATTTTCACGGTAAAATACTGTTTTTTTTTTTTTGCCTCGTTAGCAGACATTTTTACAAGGCGTTCAGATTCACAACGTTCATCTTCAAAACGAGCGTTTAGATTTTTGCCTTTGATTACAAATTTGGAATTGAAACTTGGTAGAAATATATGCAATGCAATGGATATAAGCGTTTGCGCATCTTTATTTTTTATTTTTTATATTAAAAGCTATCTGTTTCAATGCATGGTCGGGATAGTAAATACAGACATCTTTCTCAATATTCATATTGTTCAAGACTTGCTACATTGCGCCAATCGTTGGTTGATGTTTTTATTTTCATAATTTACTCCTTTTATTTTTTTCATAGAAGTCTTAATGGCCTGATCTGGAAAAATATCCCTCTATTTTAACAAAAGACAATGTACATAAATTTGGACGTGTGATATGAAAATTTGCAATATGTGGTTTATGTGGGTACGCATGAGCCACGTCACAATCAAATCCATTTAATATAGTGAAAATAGTATTTAGGTATGAACAAGATAAAATATGAAGAAGAAAAAAAATAGTTCTTTAAAATTTTAAAATTGTATTTAAATTTTTTTGTAATAAATTTCAATTCCATTAACAAATCTATAGACGTCTACAAACAAGTCTACAGGCATCTACTGATAAGTTCATAAAAGTCTATTGACAAGTTTATAGATATTTGATAATTAAAATTTATTATAAAAAAGTTCTACATAACTTAAATACAATTTTAAAATTTCAAGAGACTATTTTTTAATGTTTTCTCTTCTCCAGAATGTAAATATAAATTGTCCCTTTAATATAATGTCCAACCTGTGTTATTAATAATCACATGGAATACTCTCTTCAGAGAGTGTGTGTATCATATATAATAAAAGGTTAATTACTGTGAATGTCGTCATTTATAATATGACTGTGACTTGTCGAAGTCAAGCAATTAATACTCGTTGGAATGTGCAAAAACATGGGGGGGAAAATACAGTTTCAATGTGCAGAGCCAGAGTGGTAAAGATGAGCAACTTGATACAATGATACTATAGATAGATCAAATATAGCAAGAAAAAGAAACATCTATTATTGAATAGTTGCATATATCATTTTACATGACATATCTAAAAGGGCATCAAAATTCTTCATTACATAATGATCTAAACTGACAAGGATTCATTCCCACCAAAATACTTGAACAAAAGCAAATTTGCCTTCTAATAACTAACCTTTAGCATCAAGGTTGTTGAGAGTGGATGTTACCAACTGGTACCAGGCTTTCCACGTAATTCAAAGCATGAGTGTAGCGAGAATATTCAGGGATAGCAAACATCTTACATTCATTGGTAATGATATTGAGAAAATATAGCCCAGCGTTTTCTTCATGATTCTGTATATCTTGTCCACCTTCATTTGTAAGTCTAGTCTTTCTAAAAGAATCACAAACACAAACACAAACACAAACAATTTCATTCCTCCAAATGGTCAAGGATGAACTGCTAGCATTTCTGTTGGTCCAACTGCTAGCATATTTCTTAGTCCAACTCCATCTCTCAGTACAAGATCCTATATCCTCCTCTAGCACCCACAAATCAATGGAATAATATAGACGACCATTTGGATAGTCAACAATTGGAGACCAATCAAGAATAGCAAACTTGTCTTCATATACAGTAATGTCTGGTAAACAATAAGGTTCAGGAAACATGTGTATCAATGTAAACACTTCTGTGGCTATGTCAAATGAAACTATCAAATTACCGCCAGAATCCACATCAACTGGCCCAAGAGCAGACCAAGAGATGACTCCATTGACAGTGACAGGATAATTTAAAAGCTCTAATCTCTCTAAGCTTCTAAATTCTATGTTCTTCCATGAATCTGTGCTTAATGAATACATTTTAACTCCAATAATTACATTACCACGCCCAGTATATGCTTTCACTATCTTATAATCATTAAGAGTTTCACTGAACCCAAATCCTAACCTGCAATCAGACGGTGGAAATTTAGAAGTTCTGGTTGCAGGGATCTGTCTGACCTCTCTAATAGCAGGATTCCACAAGAAAAGGCAATCATTAGACTTATCGGTTGCAACACAGAGCAAGCCATTGCTGGAACCCACGATCATAACGTCCGGCAAGGAACCGATCAAAAGTGGGATCTGAACTTCTAAGGCATTTATCTCGCCATCGATCAAACTTAAGTGCAGAGGCTGACAGTAACAGTTACTCTTCGGCTTGAAAAGAAGCGAAGGTTTTTGGGCCGAGGAGTAATGGAGGTGGTCAGTTACGAAGGATGAAGTTTTAAAGAGATTTTTCCAATGTTTGCACACACACTGGAATCGAATTAAGGATTTCACAGGGAGTCGTTTGAGAATGTTTACCATAATATCTTCGGGAAGAAAAAGCGCGTCACAATGCACTGCCATTTCACTCATAGTGCTAGAGAGAAAAACAAGTTTCTCAGTGGGAAGCAGAAGAAATTAGAGGCTCAGAAAAAAAATGGTGTGCCTGAGATTTTAGACGTCGACCGAGAAGATGGAATCTCACAGAGCAAAACCCTCACTTGGCTTGCGGAAGAAAATAAGAAAACGATGGTACCGGCGAATTTGAGGGAACAATATAGCGAAAATAATATTTAGGATTAAAAGGTAATTTTGTCCAAAAAATTCTTACTAAGGATTAATTTTATTCTAGAAAATTTTTTTAGAGGCAATTTCATCTTAAAAATATAAAAAAAAAGGGTGTAATTTTTCTTGGGCTATTATCCCAATTAATTTTGACGGTTAGTTGATCAGATATACTGAATTGATAATCCACATGTCATACACATCATTTTTATTAAGGTGTAAATTTATCACAGAAGTCCATGTATCATCTATTTTACTTTTTTCAAAGTTAGATTCTGTAATTTTTGGGGTATATTTGCACCTGAACAAAAATAACAAATGAGGTGGATGGCATGTGGATTGACAACATATTTAGTAAACTAATAATTAAAATTAATTAGGATAACGGTCAAAGCAAAATTGTTACATTTTTTACACTTTCGTGAAAAATTGCCCCTTGGTGAAAACATCCAAAGCAAAATTATAATAATAGTACTCCCCAGTCCTAAATAGAAGATATAATTAACATTTTATGGAGAGATTAAGGAAGCTAAATAAGTTACTTAATTATATCATATATTATGAATCATTAAATTATATCTCAGTTTATAAGTTAGGAAAAATAGTTTAGAAAAGATAAATATAAATATTTTAAAAGTAATTTAATTAGTTTTCTTAATATCTTCAAAAGAGTCAATTTTATCTTATATTTAGGACCAAAAGAAATAATTATTTAGAGCTAAATATCAATTATCAATTTTAAATATGAAATCTTGCAATACCCACTTAAAAACCCGTTTAACAAAAATAGATCGGGCAATAATATCATTAAATTAATCCATGCTAAATTACATTTATCCTCATTTACTTAATACTCATTAAAGTATTCCCTCAGGTCCTATTTATAAATAATTTTCTCTCTGATGGGACTGATCTCTTTTATAAGCTACTTTCACTTTGTGTTTGAAAATGTAAGCTTGTTTTTCCTATTTTATCCTTATTAAATATATTATTTATAATTAATTATCACACACACCAAGAGTTATATTCAGGAGAAAGAGAACTCATTAGGTGAATGAAGTCAATAAAGTATTGAAAAATGTATTTTACTATCTATTGTACTTTTTATACATTCTTTCTCTGTTTTCATAAATAATGGCATATATGGAAAAAAAACATTTTTGACACACTTATTATTTTTAACTATCAGTTCGTTTTGCGCAATCAAAAAAAAGTTATTTATAAATAGGATCGGAGAGAATAATTTTTTTAAAAAAAAATTATTATAAATTATTCCCTATTATATACAATTTTCTTCTACTACATAAAGTTTACCTCTTCAATAATAATTGCGCCCTAAAATTGTGCATTCCCTTTTCTTTTCCTTTCTTTTTTTGAATTTATTGGGATATTACTTCTATTTAATTCCCAGGTTATATTATTGAAGTTTTTTAGATAAAATATTATTGAGATATGAAGATAAGGCAATAAAGTAAATTGAATTTGAAAATACTCATTAAATCATGAATTAAATTTGATTGGATTTGAAAATAGACATCATATTATAAATCATAAATTATAATCATCTAATAGATATTTGAAAGCTATAAAAACTCTATATATACCCAGAAACTTCATCTTCCATGATTGTAGATGGATTTCTAATCATTTTCTACCGACTAGAAATTTCAAAATCTCCATTTATTAGCTTATTAGTACCATAAATCATATCAATACCAAATTATATTAATAATTATATTGATGTGATCAAAATTAGGCTTAACATTTAAATTTATATTTGATTAACAGTTAATTTCTTATTATTAATTTAATCTTCAAAAGAAAAAAACATGCATTAAAATTTTACGCGTACACCCCAAAGTGTTTCATATGGGCGCATGTTAATCAACAACAACAACAACCAAAAAAAAGGAAAAACGCACATCAATTCAGAGGAAATTATAGTTATTGGGATATCAATATCCCAATAACTACAATTATACATAATAGGCATAACAGGCACAACAACTAAAAAATATCATATTGCTAATGAGGATATTAAAAATTATGCAAAAATTATAAATCATAAATCATATCACATAATAGGCATTTTTCAAATTAAAAATACTAAAAAACTCCATTTGCTATCATTGTAGGGTTCTCTAATCATTTTCTTCAATGTCATTAACTTCAGTCCCTTAATATTACTTAGGTCCATATTTTATGCATATACATATAAAAAATCTCACTTCCAATCTCAGATCCTTTAATTTTGGGTTATGTAGCTTATTTCTATATTTAACTCATTATTTTCTTTTTATGATTTTCTGTGGGGGTTTTAAAAAATTTCTTTCAATTTTACATTGAATTATATTTATCTCGCACAACAAGTGTAAATGTTTATTAAAATATAAATTTAAGAATACCAAGTTATCTCTCATCAAACTTTAAAGTTTAAACCCTCTTCTTCTTCCCTCTCGCTGTCACATCTAATTTATCCATTGTTTAAGGAAATATTTGTATTTTAAAATTAAAAAATAATTTTAATTAATGAATTTAATAACCAACACTAGTTAAGTTATTTTTGTATCATCTTTTAATTAATAAAACTCTCTTTTTTCTGGATTTTTAAATAATAATTCTATCAGTACCATAAAGCTCAACTGTAGTTTAGTTTATTTATTTCATACTCTTATTTTATTTCAGGTCATTATAATCTTTGTGATCAAGATTAGATTGAATTTTCTTAATTAATAAAATTACAAATTTATAAATAAGTAATATAAAAATAGATAATTATATGAATAAGCCTAAGAAAACCCATACCAACGTGTCCCAAGTCACGGAATGTATTGAGTTGTAAATTTCAACGTGAAAAATTTTCTACAATATTTATTTTTCTTTATATCGGTAAATTATATATTATTTATTTTTATATTAATTTTTACAATTAATAATATTATTAAGGTTAAAGTATCATTTTAGTCATTTAAATTTAAACAAGGTTCCATTTAAGTTATTTTAATTATTTAATCTTAAAATGTGTGTAAAACTCCTAACACTAAAATGAATGAAATCTGGAACCTGCCTTCTTTGGTCAACGATACATTTGCTACCTAGAAGCTCCTTTGATTGAATTTTTATGGAAAAATCATTCTTTAATAGGACTTGAGCTTCTTTTATATGGATATGTAACTTTGACATTCTACATCAACAATTCAAATCTTCTCAATCCGGTACTTGTGTCAAGAAGCAGTTCATTTTACATTTTAAATATTCTATACCTGATTAAATATTTTTCTAACCGATGGTTCTCCACCACCCAAGTAAAGTCTCAATATTTCTGATTTAAAATCTTGAAAAACTGACAGTAAAGAAATTTTTCTTTATTTTAGATTCCGTACATATTAAATTAACTTATTAAATTTAATCGAACCAAGCTCCTAAAAAATTAAATCTAGACCCAGATCTAAGTGATAGCACCCAAACCAAGCTCGTTCCCATTTTTTCATACACTTCTATGAGTACAAATTATTAACCACACTTCAGGCCCAAAAAAAAAAAAAAAACTAACCACACTTCTTGTGAAATTAACCACACTAATTATGACTTGAATTGTCCTGAATTTCATCTGAAATAAATGAGCATGCTAATACATACACAGCCAAAAATAATTTCTATAAAACATTTTAACCTTTAAATGAGTTGCAATCAGTTCAGAGTAGGGGACAATAAGCCCGGATATAGAAGAGCTACAACAAGTTCAAGTCATCTGATGAATTTGAGAGTTCAACTTGAGTGTTACAATACAAGAAACAATATAACTTTCGCTAGTAAACTAAACTGTAGTACTTTACAAACAATGCCACTCCAATAAGCCCCTCTTCCTATCCACAAATGAGACTATCAATGCCAAATACAGAACACATAATCAGCAAGCAGGTTAATAAGCATATAGAAGAATAGAAAAATTTGTAGTTATATATCTGCAACCCCATGTAAAGTCCAATCAGTTCTCAGGCATTCTCATTTGCGCCACTTCAGATGGAGGTCGCAGTGTGCAGACCATTTCTCTTGTCTTGCCAAAGTATACCTTTAGCATGCATTAACAAGTGAACTGATCATAATGACATCAAGTACAGTTTTCTAATTGAACAGAAAAAAGTATTATTACCTTTGGTCTTTAATATAAGAGCTAAAAGTGAGATTGTATTTGGTCATAGATATAAAACTTCAATCCACTTTGTCTCCCCTACTTGTCATTTTTTTTTCCTTCTAAACTCTTCCTATAAATTATGCATGTTAAGAGAGTTTGCATCTAGAAAAACAAGCATATTTTTAACAAAAAAAAACTTATTTAAGTAATTTCCTTAATTTATCCAAAATAGTTAAGTAAATATTATATTAAAAAAAAACCGAAGGCAGTACTTGGACAAACCCATATGCAATTCCATCCTCAAACCAAAGGAAACGAAAAAGTAGACAAATATTAATACACTTTACATGCACAGATGAGATCATATAAAAAGAAAAATACCTGGTCTAGTGAGTTCCTCAGTTTACTCTCCATTTCTTCAATCATTCTTCCCATGTTACAAATATGTCCCTCAGCAACTGACAGTCTCATACTCATCTATAATGTGAAAGAACTCTTATTTTAGGATAAACACTAACATAATAATAAAGAAAAATTACATCATATATATATATATACACATAATATGTATGGCTTTAGGATGCAGATGGTTCTATTGATGAATACATATTCCATCTTGGACTAATTTCATGCTACTTAAGGAGAGGTCAACCACTCAAATTTGTTTTTAACGAGCAGTAGCAATTCAATATTTGACTAATGGCGTATGGGAAGATTTATCGATTATCTATTATGTGAAATGTTAATGTAATTATTTCAAATTGATGATCTGTGACTTGAGCAATATGGGTAACTTAAAATGTAGTTCCACATCTGTATAGTCTTCTGAGCAGAGTTAAGCCCAGATCTGTAAGAGCTTGATCATTGGAATATTTTTATCATTTAGCGAATGCTCAACCAAAATTACACTAATGGATCCACATGTATGTATGAATATGACCTTTTATTCTACAATAGATGGAGTCCAAGAAAATATTCATAAATTGACTGAACTTCTAGAATGACGTGAAAAAGTATGACAGAGATTAATTGTTAAGGAAGTGTAGAGAAAGAAGAAGAAAGTGATAGGAATAGAGAAGAATAGAGAGAGGGAAAGAGGAAAGAAGAGAGAGAGACTGCAACTTCTCTGATTTATTCATTCATCACAAAGCATAGAGATACATTGAAGAGTTATATGCCTTATATAGGCATCACCTCCAGACCAATTAATCCTAACTAACTCCCAACGGTTAGTAACAACTAACTAACCCTCTTTAACAAACCCTCTCTCCACATTTACAAATAATTAATGCATGGACATTTGAATTTTATAAAGCATTTGTTCTTTTTTTAGGGCCCAGATATATTTGTTAAAGAAGAAAATCTTGTCAGTCTTCACGAAGTCCCGCCCTCGAAAATGAAATTGTTGAATCAATTGATGGGTGTTCTTCAGACATGGGTGGTTATGCAGATTGTGTCAAGACTTCAAGGAGGCAATACAAGCTAAAGTTGCAACTCAACAATTCTGAAAAATAATGTCATGCAGAGTTTTTCTCCTAATTGTTCATTCAAAAACTTGAGGCAATTTTTTTCCAATCAGTAAAAATAGTGTTGGTGAGAAGACAATTATTATTCATTTATCAACGTGACATTGTAATTATTTGAGAATTACAGTTTTTCCATTTAAAGAAATGAATGCAAGGTTCTTTTCCTTAAATGTGTGTCTAGTAGTTAGTTATAGTTGTTACAATAAATTATTAATATCAATGTTTTTAAAATTGGACTAATTGCTAAAACAGTAAAGACACCACTTGGAAGTTTATTGGTCCAATCATAGTAAAACTAGTTATAATTATTTTAAATTTTTAATATATCTCGTTTCCTATATAAAAAAGATCACTTTTTCTATTTGGCGTTGATCAGTTTTCAAAGGGACCTTTTTTTGGGCAGCTCAGAGCTGGATCAAGGTCTGACCTGATCTAATTTTTGCAACCATGATTGGCATTTGAATTTAGATAATTTTGTTCATATCTTTTATTACATTTCCTGTCCTGCTTCACTGATCATCTTTAATGAAGAAAATTTGAAAATTGATCAAACAAAAATGGGTTGGCTCTGCTGTAAAGAGATAGTATTTAGGGAAAGTTATGGTCCATGGGAGTGAAATTCTAAATCTATTAAGTTGATATGGGGGAAGCACCCATGAGTGGAATTAGTTTCTGCCAAAGACACAGGACACATTCATCCAAATCATCTGCAGTTGTTGGAATTGTCACCAATTTCTATAAAGATATTGCCATCTCTTCAAAATTATCATTTAGCAGCTTTTGACAATATCATTTTCTATAGATTTATCATTTAGCAGTTTTACATTCATTCCCCCAATGAGAGTAAGTTTTAAACGTAATAAGCTTACCACTCTTAGTATGCTGACTTATGGAATCAATAAAGCACTCCACATGAAACTAATACAAGATCCTTCTTCAGAAAGACTACTTAGTCATTTGTTAGATAATACACTAATACTAAAAATTGGCCAGAGAAACTAAAATATTAGGAACCCACTGGCAAGGTTCACAAAGTTGACTGGAGGACTAATGAAATCTTGAATGCCTAAGACTTGATTGTATTTAAAGCAGTGAATTTAGGTGTCATAAGAAGCCATAAAGTCAAACCAAGAAAAGACAAATTGTCCAGATTTATTAAACCTTTCCTAAACTAAGCAAGATTGGGAGTTGATACTTCCCAAACGTCAACTATATCTTTTACAGCTCAAGCAGTAGTTAAGCACTTGATCCATGGACGACCATGCAATTTACATTCAGCAATGGCTGCCTATTTCATTATTCAATAGTAAAGAGTGGTTTTGTCATAGATGTGGCTTTGCAAGAACGAGAGAAAAATGAAACTCAGGATGTAATTGTTAACAAAAACATCTAGATTGCCAGCTTGAGTAGATCCTACTAACGAGTACCTGTCTTCTGATTGATCCAGACAAACTAAAAGATCCAGATGACTCATTATTTGTAGTCATAGTCAGCATCACTGTACTGGTTAAACGATAGTTGGTTGTTCCTTCTTCCTCAGGTCCAACCTATATAAACATTAAAAAAGAAGGGGAGGGGGGGAAGATGAGTTTTGTGATATCTAAAGACCATAAAGCATCTTGTTAAAGCCATCGGATGTAGTTTAGTGTTGAAGGGCTTGGGCAATTAGCCATCAGATTAAAAATTTCTTGCTAAATAAGTTTAGAAAATTAAAAAAAAACATGGATATACTCCCATCAGTTGAAAGTGGTCACAATGTGCAATAACATCAAGCTTAGTCACCCATCCAAAGAGATTTTACCTCTATAACATGTATGGCATCCCATGCTCCTTCCTCTAAATAGCCCCGTCGACCCTGCCCGGTCTTTGAGCCATCTTCAATCACAATAATAATGAAATATCAGATAACAATGAGAAGCATCCAATTAACTAACTCAAATAGAAAAGTCTCACCTTTCTTAATTAAAAAGCAGGCCGCAAAGCCGTCATTGTCATCTTCCCACATGTAAACTGATGAAGTGCCACCTTCATAATATCTATGACATTATCCATTAATGGCGCATATTCTTTTTAAATATAATAATACATAAATGATTATATACATGTACATACCCCAAGGAAAACACAATATGATCAACCCAAACCCACCATCAAGTGGCATTCAACATGAAACAGGAATTATGTGATAAAATCATATATAACACAATACATGCATCTAATAAAGAACAGGAACTCAGATGTGGTAAGTAAAGGACCTCACTGGTCACAATATGTCACAAATATCTCATTTGCTTCAATTTCAAGGTTCCTCAATTCTACAGAAGGGAGGGACCCATCTTCCAATGGTGGATAGTATTTATTCGACCAAGGCGATCTGCAGAGAGAGACAGCACAACTGTAAAAGTTAACATCATCTTCCTCAACAAAAGGAAAGAAGAAAATACGACACATTCATCAAGGAGTAAATTATAACTCCGTTCTACAAGAACTATGTAGCATTAGAATTTAGAGCTGGTAAACTAAGTCCTGGTATCCATTTCAAGATCAAGTATTTTTGCAAATAATGTCTCCAAATTCTCCAAGGAAATGACAGTAATTAGTGGTTCAGGAAAAACCTAGTATGAATTCTCAGATCAAAACAGAGAACTGAAAAAGAAAATATTTGTAACACCAAAGCTTGAGGATAAAGATTTCACTGGTAAACTTTTGGAGTTGTCAGACTTGAAATATTTCGTTACAAGCTTACAGAATTTGAAAGTTCAAGCAACAAACTTCGTCAACATTTTCAAGTAAATTTCAGTAAAAGAAAAAAAAATATCTTGTACAAGATATTAGAAACTTTAGAAAAACAGCACCCAACAAGTGATGGATTAAAATTATTTACATGGAATATTTGGCATACATAGTGAAAGGTCTGTAAATTTGAGTTTACTATAAGGGGGCAGAGACTGAGTATTCGCTTGTGGGTTGATAGAGATAATGGCCTATATAGCTCAAATTTAGAATGACAACTAGGCAAATGCAATAGGGCTAAAGAGAGAAATTCTAGGTTTAAAACTTTTAATATCAAATCAGCTTTCCATTCCAGCAGCAGCTAAAGCACAAGATTTAGCATATTCCTAGATCAGAGTCAAGATAAAATCTTAACATCCCATTCACCATATAGTACTCAATGCAGGAAATCACTGCTCCCTAAGTAATGATATAAAAAAAAGTCAAATATATCAAAAGATGTATTTATTGCTCTTATCTCTCTTGGTCACACTTAACACTCAATCAGAACATTCATGAATGTGATATACTTCCATCTCTAAACTTTGGAGCAGGTCTCAGTTTCATTCTTAAAATATTTTTCATCTAAGTTCCTTTCTTAAATGTACAGAGTGCTGACATTACTGTACACTGTTAGAATACTAGTTATGCAAATATTGAAATCTTTTGACTTCAAGTAGAAACCATGAAATAGTTATTCCTGCCAAAATGACACAAGATATCATAAAAAATTTAGAATGAGTATTATTATTAGGGTAGAAATATTTTTAAAAAATGGATATTGACTTAAACACACATTATACAATTATACAATTTTGATGTATATCAAAGGTCATTTATGTTA
Source organism: Albizia julibrissin (assembly GCA_037074505.1). NCBI lineage: Eukaryota > Viridiplantae > Streptophyta > Magnoliopsida > Fabales > Fabaceae > Albizia > Albizia julibrissin. The sequence goes on along the minus strand of CM073477.1, from coordinate 52,842,270 downwards.
TTGATCACTAAAGGACAAAGTTGACACAATGAAAAGTTTGAAGATATAGTTGAAACCAAAAGGAAAAGTGAGAATAAATGGAAACCTTAGGGGCAAATCAAAACTTGGTTCAAAGTTTAGGGGGAAGAACATGCTTTGATCAATTCTTCAATTTTTCTAAATCAATAGAATCTACAACCATTCTTCTCTTTCAGCCAAGGGACACATTAGTAGGAAGAAGAGGGTATATTAGAGGGTTTGGAATCCTATTAAACGGGGCAGAGGCCTCAATAAAGTCATTGAATAGAACCTTCTTGGTTAACAACTTATCTAAGGATTTGAGTGGTTGATAGGACACAATGGCGCTATGCGATTCATGTAGCCAACTCCATCTAGTGGGATAAGACTTGTTTTTGTTGGTTGAAAACAAATGTCACCATTTAAAACTTGCAGTTCATCGTCATTGCATAACTTATTGTAGCATGTCATTTTCATCGGTTTATCCATTCCCATAAGAAATTTGATATGAAGAAAAATACTAACTTTTTCCTATGGTTAAAATTATCCCTTTTCAAGGAAAATAGTTACAGTTAACTCTGCATTTAAAATATCTGATAAATTCATGTTAATCTGATGTTCATGGAGTAAGAACCAAACCAAAGTCTGGATTCTATGATGAATTTTGGGCTTAATAGCTTGCTAGGAATTGGAAATTATCCAAGTATATGGTTCATCACCACCTTGCCCAAATACAGAAAGGCATTGGCACAAACTTATTGAAATCTCAGAAGTCCAAACCATATCACTCATTATTTACATAATGAGGAGCTTTAGTTGCAGAGAAGCTTACAGAATAATTTCATGATACTTTTGTGTTGATTTACTAGTCTATGAAAATTAAATGGTAATGCTTTCAATCTACTAAAAAATTGCTTCTTTTATGATCAGAACATGGAACATGAAAACAATATTCATTAAAAGGAAAGAGAAGCAAAGTCTGCAAAGATACCAAGAGAAGCAATATAAATATTTGTCCACTCAAAAAGCAGATGTCAACCTTTTAAATGGGTGACCGAATGATAGTATTCCCCACAGACAGATTTTAGAAAGAGAAAAGAAATGGCATAAGCCAAAAATAAATTACGAAACTATATTTTTGAAAGAGTGATGACTGTTATTGGTAGCATAAGTGAAAAAGTTTACAGAAAAGTTAATGGCAAAGATCAGCAGACCAGCATCAGCGCTTGGATGGACGGAAAACAAACCACAGCGAGACAAGTGCTAATTCAGAATCCACTGAAGTTAGCTCACACAAGTCAGTATCTCTGGCTCATATATAAATAGACATGACTCAATTTTTTTTCCAGCTTAAATTATGTTATATGCAACTTTAACGCTAGAGCAGGCATGATTTCTTGTTTAATCATATGTTTACTACAAAAATCTAAACAGTATTAACTTATGTACAATCATGTAAGTGCTATTCATTGGTAATTTCCTTCACAAAATCGATTGATCAGGCGTACTAAAGATTATGCGTTATTTTACTTCTAGGAATCAAGACCAGCAATTGATTTAAATTGACATTGAGAAACACTTGAAATTTTTATGTCAACTAAAATGAAAAGATCCAAAAGAAGTTAGAAACTATGATCTCGAACACTGAACCTTATTTCAGTATTATTACCTCAATAACCAGGAGGAATGTAAAAATTACAAAAAAAAAAAGAAGAAGAAGAAGAAGAAGAGAAGATAATTGACCTGTAAGAATCAGCATCTCGGTTATATTCACACAAAATGAAATCTTTCCCACAGTCCTCGTCACGCATAACCTGTAGTCATCCAAAATTCCATTAAGTTCAAAATAGTTCTCCAATTTCTTTTTTCTTTCTTTCTTTCTTTTTTTTTTTAAAAAAAAAATTAGGCAAGTGCAATTGCATCAGTCATTTTATTATGATCAAACCCTTAATAGCCGCATTTTGTATCACTCAGGAATGTTAATCACCCCCATTTTCAAAAGCAAAAGTATCAGAATTCGCTAAACCCTTAAACCTAAAGAACGCAAAAAAGACACGAAACAAAACGCTGAAAACACCCAGAAATGGTTCACATTTAAGCGAACCAAAGAATGAGAGGGCAATGCATCTAGTTATGACGATGAAGGGAGAGAAACCTGGAGTGGCTGATCAACTTGAGAAAGGAGATCAGAGGAGTGATGAGGGAGAAGGCTGAGAAGCGCAGATAGAGCAGTATCGGTGTGCTTTGGGGGAATTCTCCGCATCAATCCCATCGCCGCCTCCATTATAGCTTTCGTATTAGGCCCTTCGCTGTGGGTGAAGGAGAGAGGGAGAGAGAATTGAGTTGAGAAGAGAAAGAGGCGCGTTATTTGATCGGAGCTTCCCTCGCGGGAACGAAATCCAACTAATTATCTCCCACTATCGTTCCTCTTCCTGTCCTTTTTTTTTTTTTTTTTTGGGCAGAGAAATGTGATTCTCCGGCTTGATTTGTTCTTGGCGCTTTGTACCATAGAAGTTTTCTGGTTTGATGTGAACAAATTATTCTAATAATAACTTTATATGAATGAATAAATTAGATAAAATTAATTAATTATGTCTTCTAAATTATTAAAATTATCTCTAATAAAAATTATTAGTTAGAAGTGCTTGATTAATTAATTAAAAATTTTTATGGTTAGTAATGGATATTAGGTAAAAAATTGATACTCTTTTTATTTGATGAAGGATGTTTAATATCTCTAGTATGTTTGGATAGTCTCCATAAGTGCTTTTATCATGATTTATGGAATACGAGGTAGCTTTTACGGCCTACAAAGTAAATATGTAAAGGAGGTTTATCTCGATGTACGTGAACCGGGCTTATGCATAAGCTCAATTCAAACCAAACAAGCCTGATATTGTGTTATCCAAGAGGAATAATGTTGCTTACCATAATACCATATAAACCAACAGTTTGTTGGTAAAAAATGATATTTTAAACAAATCAAATTATACCTTCTTAATTAGTAATATAAGAATTATTTAATTAATTTGAGTAGAATAAATATTTTAAATAAATTATTTAATTATAACAAATTTTACTTGGTTTTCCTAAAACAACATATATAATATTATATTATATATCAGTTTTTAATTAGATAAATTGATTTAAGTAAAATATTAAATATTAAAAATAAAATGGATTAAAATTTTATATTTAGATTAAGATCAACCTTCTAGCTAACTCATATTTAGGGGCTGAGAAGTATTATAAAACATTCAAAAAGTCCTTAATCCTTATCATAAATTTTAAAGGAACAAGTTTCTGGAAAATGAAAAGAAAATGATGAGAATTGGGAAAATTCTAGAAAAATACATTGGAAAATGAGAAATGACAAATTAGTACTGTAAAATTGTGAAATCCTAGATCAGTTCTGTGTCAGTACTGTGGAGTAATCTGAGATTTCAAAATTTCAGTGAACAGACGCTGATGCCTTTTAGCTCTCCCTCTCTATGCGCTTGGAATAACAACATCAGGCTCTTTATTAACAATTTATTTTTATTCTTTCACAACTTTGTATCTCAAAAACCAATGCATATTCATAAGTTTCAAAGGCCAATAACAACACTCGTCCCTATATTAACAACAACATATTTTACATTAACAACTTCACTTTCTTATTTCACAACTTTGTATCTTAAAACCCAACAATAGTCAGAGATATATTTGAAATTAACAAGTTTCAGAGCCAATAACAACATCTATCTCTTTATTAACAACACCATATTTTACATTACAACTCGACTTTCTTGATTTACAACCTTCGTATATCAATTTCAAACTTCTTTTTAGGAATGTGTTGGTTTTTGAGATACGAATTTTTGAAACAAGAAAACCAAGTTGTTAATCTAAAATATGGTATTGTTAATAAAGATATGGGTGTTATTATTGTCTCTGAAATACGTTAATTTTAAACTTACCCTTGGTATATGTTAGTTTTTGAGATACGAAGTTGTGAAATAAAAAAGTGAAGTTGTTAATGTAAAATATGTTATTGTTAATATAAAGACATGTGTTGGTTTTTGAGATATGAAGTTGTTAATGTAAAATATGTTGTTGTTAATATAGAGAGACGAGTTGTTATTGACCCTTAAAACTTGTGAATTTCAAATTTATTACTGGTGTTGTTAATGTAAAATATAATATTATTAATAAAGAACCAGTGTTGTTATTCCGAGTACAGAGAAATAAATAGTTGAAGGCAGGAGCATCTTTTCACTGAAATTTTGAAATCCCAGATTCCTATATTGTACTTACACCAAACTGACCTAAAATTTTATAATTTAGTAGCACTGATTTATCCTTTTCCATTTTCTAAGATATTTTTCTGAAATTGTCCCAGAATATTAGTAGGCACAAGCCAAATGTAGTTTTATCCGAAGTTTCTTCCTTAATCCTCATGTCTAGTAAGAAAAACAAAAAGAAAAAGAAAAGAAAAGAATGATGGAGGAAATAATTAATAGACATATAGAGCCAAATGTCACCAGTCACACTATTCATCAATTGACTTTGATAGGATGATTTCCAAAAGAATAATTTCTCAAATGATGGAAGTTTTTTTGGGGGGAAACGATTCAAGTTACTAAAATTAGAAATGTTTTCCCTTTGACTACCTGCCTATCAAATGGAACATAAAAATTTATGGGAGAATTATGTTGAAGGAGGGATTTTAGAAATTGAAGCTCTTTTTTGGTAAAAAAAAAATTGAATATGTTACAAATTTTAATTTTTTAAGAACATGGCATGAAATGTTTGACATAATGATTTATGAATGAAACTAACTTAATTATTTAATATAATTAATAGGGACATGGTGAAAATAATAATGTAACAAATGTATCATACAATGGTCCAATGTTTTTTATATTTAGGAAAAAACACTCCCATAAGTCTCGTGTAAAATGTGAGGGGGGAGTACTTCCTTTTGAGTGCTTGCTTGGAGTAACGGTGGAAAAGTAGCGTTTTTTTTTAATTTGAGTTTTGAAAAAGTCAAATTGTAAATATGATTTGTGTTTGGATTGACGATGACATAAGTTATTTTTTTATAACTTTGAATATGTTTGGATTATCGTTTGAAAAACTTGTTTAAATGAAAAATGACTTAAAAGAGTATAAATCTTATTGAATACTACATATATATTAGTTATATATATTATGATAATTGAAAATAAAAATTTAAATTTAAATTTGATAAAAAAAATTAAATTATTATTAAAAAATTTAAAAAAATCTAAATTATTTAATTAAATATATTCTAATGGATAAATTAGAATGCATACATGTTTATTTAATAGTACATTGCTTATTGGATCACCTATCTTTAACATTTTTTTCCAGAAGTTGAAAAAAGTCACGCCAGAAGTTGAAAAAAGTAACTTTTATCAGAAGTCGCTTTTTTTAAATAAACTCATTTGAATCCATCGAAATCTCAAACGATTCATTTTTTTTACTGAGCTTAAATCATTGTATATTGGGCTTGTTTCCTTCTCACCGTAATGCCAAACAGGCTCTAAATAGATATAAGAAATAATTACCCATTTCTTTGTATATATTTATTGAAAAAAAAAAAACCATCTCCTTTTGCCATCCTTATAATTAACTTACCATTATTAATTACACAACCACCATATCAAACAATCACTGTAGGCTTTTTTAGGAAACAAAATACAATCTTAGGTATGTAACGAGCTGAAAATTTAGTAACCGATATGCTTTGAATGTATAATTGTCAAATGCATACTGGTTACTAAATTTTCAGTACGTTACAGGGTATATTTATATATTATTAATCTTAAATATATTTCATTAAGGAAAAATAATTTCGTTTATTTTAGTTATTTATTTCTAATAAAAAAATTATAAAGGGAGCACATCACTCTTGTCATGCGCATGACCAAATCTAGCTATGTTAAAATACCAATGTCTCTTGATAAAAGAAAAAAAGTCAAAAATTAATTGTAAAGAAGGATCTCAAATTTCTAAATTAGCCTGAAAAATCTTTATTTTGTTCAGTAAAAAAATTAAAACATGCTTAGATATATGAAAATGCCTTCCAATCATTTAAATAAAAACAAAATTTTATTCTCCCTTCCTCCCATTTTTTCTGGCATTGCTATCATTGTTACATGTAATTTTAATATAATAAAAATTTCCAGAATTATATTACAAAAACAATAATTGCCCAAATGATTCAAAATACCAAAATTAAAAATGTTCTCATTGTCTCCTCTTCTTCCATGTGTAATTGCAGTGAAACTGTTTTGCCCAACAAAAGACTAAAAACAGACAGGAAAAAAAAGAATTAAAATGTAAATATACGCATGTGATTAGTGATTACTGTTAGTTTAATTTCTTTTGTACTGAAAGTAACGATGTAGACGATGACGTGGATATTGGCGCAAGATATCATCCAATTTTTATGTTAGGTGTAAGCTTATGTGTTATTTACTTAATTTATATTATTTTCTGAAGTATAATCCCATTTGCAAAAAATATTTTAATTAATTTATTCATCAAATCTCTCATCTCTCTTCTACAAAACCCTTGTTTTTCATCTTTTATTCTGGTTGAAGCTCCGCCGCTAACAGGGTTTTATGGGGCCATCCTATTTCTTCTTCCGCTCTTCGTTGATGGAGCTCTGCCGCTAAATACAGTCGCCGTTGATTAGTTAGCGAACGGGCCCGTTGGCCTCGCCTTCGATCTCAATTCTCAACAATACCTCTCACGAAAATCAATCTCATAAGTCTCAGACTCCATGGCTTCTGCGTCGCGCCGTTAGCTTCGTCGTCTTTATGAGTTATCTCTCTTTCTAACTCCACCCTCATCATCCATTTCATTGTAGCTAGCTCTCTCCAAAGGCTTGCGGCTCTTGCCTCTGAGATTTCTCCTCGACATGAAAATCGATGGTTGCTTTTATCACCAGATATTTTTTTTTTATAGGGATTTTTTTAAAAAAAAAACAGGGCTCACTAGGGGGATAGGGGCAATATACTAGAACCAATGGTTGCTATTATTATCATTAAAACAATAAAAACTAAAAACTAGTTTTCCAATAAATTTACGTTATTAATTTATAAAATAAATATATGATAAAAATTTTATCTCGATTTATCTAAACGTATTTTTCGGTCGCTAACTCAAATATAATAGTTTTCTGAAAGAGGAGAGAGATTTGATGAATAAATTAATTAAACTAATTTATGCAATTTGGTTTTTAATTTAGAATATTATTTTTTTAAAGGTAAAATATTATAAATTAAGTAAATAACACATAAGCTTACCGTTAGTATAAAAATTGGGTGAGGTGTTGCTCCATCGTCCACATCATCATCCACGTTATCATTTTCAATATAAAAAAAAAGTCAAATTAATGATTAATAGATATTTTTACACCAATTTTAAAACCACGTAGCTAGGAGGCTGGTGAGTGTGGGACACACGTCCAAATGAATGATGAAACAAGTGGATCCATGTAGCTGTGAATTGCTTGTATGGTAGTGCATGTATGATTATCACAAAAACAAAGTGTTATTATTAAGTCACCATCCAAATAATTACAAAAAAACAAGAAGCACAGTTTTGAGATGTTCCACTTTTTTCCCACATGATTGATAGGTTAGGTTTAGATTTGGCAGCTTTGCTTTTATCTCATTCTATATTTATCAACTCACTAGTGGGGATGTATTTGAATCTCCAAATGTTATTTATCAAAAATTTCATTCAGCATGTGTTTCTTTTCTAAAGAGATCTCTTATTGCCCAAAATACTAAAGTTATAATTTAGTAGAGGTTTCTTTAATCATAAATGTATAATTCATACTATCTCTTAAATTTATAATTTTTTTTAAACTATCTTTATTAATTATACATGTAAAATGGGTTTTTATCAATAAAGATAATTCCTTTTGGCCAAAAAAAATAAAGATAATTCCTAATGCAAATGATTAGAGAGGGTTTAAAAAAAACAACAGAGTTTTTTACAAAATAACTTAACTAATTTCACATGGGAGAAAATACAATTTAATTTGTGTGCATCAACCATTTAGGTGGGCTTTTGCTGGTCTCCCAATCATGTCATGAACATCACATTTTGTCCCATTGGATGCCTTTCTTCCTACTGGATTTGTACTAAAAAAAGATTGTAGATTATTAGATTCTTTGTTAAATTTCAATTAAAGTAAAACACAATTTAGGTTATTTAAATTTAATTTGAATAAATTAATAACTTTTAAAAGTTTAGTCAGTTTTGAAAAAATACCAATTAAATTCAGCTGAAATACTAATATCCAAAATTAAACCTATATCTTTAAAAAATTCTTAATCAAGTCAAGATGCATAATTAGGATTTTGTTAATGTTGTGAGAAGACCAAAATGTACATATATGATTAAAAAGAAAAATTAGAGGTAAGTATAGATCAAATTTTAGTTTTGATTATTTCATCCAAATTTAATTGAGATTTTTCCTAATTAACAATATCTTTGACAACATGGCGTGGACTCAGACTAGCCGCCAAAATAATTGGGCCTACACATATCTTCAATTTTCTTTTTAACCACAAAGAGGTATTCTAGTCTTTTTCACAACAGTCAAAAATATCTAATTAACCTCTTAATAATTTGTTAAAAGTATAATTCTGAATTTAGATTTTGGTATTTTAGCTTGATTTATTAAAAAATTTTCATTTAATCAATCTTTATTTCTCATATTTAATTATTCATAGGGAAAGAGTTATTTTAATTTTATGATTTACTTCCTTCAAAATATACAATTGTCAAAATAATACAAACAAATTTTAAAATTTAGATTGCCCAAAATAAATTCCCATCGCCAACATCCTATTTTTTTACTCAGTTAAAAACTCAATTGGAGGTTTTCGATGGGGTAGGATTGGAATTCAAATTTTTGCAACACGAGCCTCAATATTTTTCTTGTCTTCCCCTTTTTTATGGCCTTTTTCTTTTTGGAAAAATTATTTGTATGCTTTAAATTGAACTTTGAACAATTAGCTGGGACTTCATAATTAAAAGGTAACGGCAGTCTTATAATGATATAAAGTGACTTAGGAAATAATGGTCTCAAGTAATATGTTTCAATAAAGATTGTCAAAGTCAATGTCTTCAAAATTAAAAGTGCCATTCAATCAAAATAAAAAATCTTTTTATGTCTTGCTAATTTGATTATGAACAAATCAAACAATATACATTATGACTAAATTATTTGTATATATAATATATAAAACAATATCTAAATTATACAATTTTTTCTTGAATTTTGACTTGTGTAAATCCTTAACCTTTAAAACTTAACAATGAATTCCCCTGAACTTTCATTTTGTAACTCCTATTAATCAATTATTTTCTCATTACGTAATACTAGTATATTATAACCGAATGCCTCCTTCTCTCAAAATTTGAGTTATGTGAACTTAATTTGTTAAATTTTAAGTCATATGTAATATAAATTCTCTATAATATTATTATATTTTTCTAATTAGTTAAATAATAAACAAATTAAGGACCAGAGAGTTATATACGTAAATGTAAAATCTAACATGGTTCAAACGTGATTTTGAAGGTATATTCGCTTTATCTCTAGCGTGGGTTTAAAGAAATCAAACAAGGAAGATCATAGTCACTTTGATTCGAAAGATAAATGATGGTATTGAGAGAGGTGTCTGTCATACCTCATACACCTCCATTAAAAGAAAGAGGTTGCAAGTTTTATCACTTAAGGATTTTTACAAATTCAGTTATATTAGCTTGTCAATGACAATTCTATAATTTATAAGTATAATTACATATACTTATCAATAAAGTAAGTTTATATTTAAAATATCTCAATGAGGTCCCTAGGGGCTTTTTTTTTAAAGAGGATTCTACATTGTGACTTTTTTTTTATATAGAAGAATCTACACTGAGACTTTTTTGATATTTTTTGTAGTCCTTAGAACCTGAGTGAGATTTTTCTTACTTTCTTTTTAATTTTATGTATAGATAGATGAATGCATTACAATGTTTCAATTTGTCCAATAGGGAGGACTGCTTGAATTTGGGGGAAAATATTAATCTTGAGAAAGTTATTTCATTTTGTCCAACATAGTTTTTAGTTATAACTATAGATTTGATTTTCCTTAAAGCCTTTTGGAAAAACGTGCTCATTTTTGTACCCAGGAAAAAATGCGCTCATTTGAGTGGGTGTCTAGGTGGGTGCCTGAATTAGTTTTTTCTTTTTAATGATTTTACATTGTACATAGTAATTAAAAAGTAAATATGTGAGAATAATTTTATTGAGAAAATTATAATAAGGTTCTAAAAAAAAGATTTAATTATTAAGAAGTTCTTATAACAATTAAGAAGCATGTAATGACAAGTTCTTATGTTAAAAAAAGACAACACCTCATTTGTTATTGAATTTTTTTTTATAATTGAATTCCTTCCATAGCCCTCATAAAAATTCCCCCAATTATATTTTGTAAATGTAAACGTGATTTTTGTGAGTTGCCTTTATGAGAAACACTTAAACTGCGGTTTCAGAAATCCTTTTCTTTAAGTTGAAACTAAACTCCTCTTACTTACTTACCTCGTACATCATAAAAATTATTCTCAAAAGTTAATCCAAATACACAGTTTACACCCCATTATTATGAGAGATAGGGTCCATATGGTTGGTTTCATGGGAGAATGGTAATGGGAATTCAAACCTCATTGTAGTGAACAGAAAATTTTATGGTAATAAAAAAATTACACGGAGAGTTTCCTCATTTAATACCCAATAATAAAATCTGGTATAGTCAATACTTGAATTGTAGTGACTTGCAAGTGACCTTTCATAGTTTCATGTTTGCATTTCTATCCTAACCAATATTGATCCACAATAATTGCAGAAACGTGGAAACAACTCGTAATCAAATATTGGCCAAAACTAAACATTTCTTCAAGTTCAAAATTAAGAGCTATCTCCTTACATTTGAAAGTTTATACACTAATTACAAAGTTAAGCCTTAAAATTCTGAGAGATAATAATACAGACTTCCCAACTTTCCCTTTAATGATTTTTTCAAAATTAACATGCAAGAACCACATCACATCAAGTGATTGCTCATCATCAATTTGGTATTTGACCTGAGGAGGAGAAAACAAAATAGACACTTGAGACAAACACCAAATAATGAATTCCTGGGAAGTGGGAAGGAAACAAAGCCTCAATCTGCAATTCTCTATGAGCACCAATTGCAGCAAGAAAATGAGAGATACGATGATGGGACACGGCCCGTTCTGCGTATGTACTCTGCTTGCTCTTCAATTTTTGCAGCTTGGCAATTTCTTTTGGCTTCGGCAATTGCTTTTTTTTCTTCAGCCTTGTGTCTCACAGCCGCAAGTTTATTCATAAGCGTATCGTGTGCTCCACTTCGCATTCTTTCAACCTCTACCTGAAATCATTGTGGCTTTGAATTACATGAAAGTCCTTAGAAATGAAAATTTTGATAGAATCTGAAGTTTGATATGAAGCTATTATTCCCCATGAATGCCCTTCACAACACTACTTGATACAAGGTTGGAGAGGAACACAAGGGAGAAGGAATTCAGTCTGGTGGCCTAAACTTAATGTTCAACAACCAAAACCACATTATAATTGCAAACCCTAATTGCAAAACAATTGTTACATGTAAGTGTTAAAATAAATTTGTGTGCGCGCGCGTCTTCTTGTACACCCCATCTTGGTATCTGTACCTGTTTATATGACGATGTAAAAAGACAAACAAAACTGATACAATGATGTCCTCAGTTTACTCAAGAGAAAAGAAAACTGTTACTTTGTCATGGAAAGTTACACAGTTGTTTGATCAGTGTACTTCTTGAATTATTTGAGTCCAGACTATCCAAAAGCCAATTACTTCTCAGATCTAAAATTTTAACTGTGACAAAATGGAACCACTCTGGAGTTTGGAATCACAATTTCAGCTAAAAAACATGAGGTGGACGCCAGAAGATGTGACTATGCAACATTAAATCAGTACTCAGAAAAAGATGTACTTATCACATACAACATTTATAAGTAATGAAGCATCAAGTTATGCAACAAATGCAACAAGAGTCTGATTCAGAAGAGATTTCTAGTAAAAAGTTAAAATGCTTTAGTTTTTCCCCCCACAAACATTGAAGCCCCCTTTTTAATGTCAATATCTGAAAACCCAGCTGTTCAAATTACAGGCGTTTCCACCTGGAAAAACAAATTGTGCAGATCATAAAATCATTATTGGAATTCAACCAGAGTCTTTTTTCCTAAATAAAATAAAAAGTGAAAATCTAGTCAGTTGTATGGATTCTGGTCTTTTCAAAGTTTGTTCCTTATTCCCTGGGTCACCAATCTCCAACAAGACAATGACACTGACACTCAAACACTATTTTCTTCATCCTAGAATCAGCCTCCAACCTAATGAGCTTATGGGAAAGAGGAAGGATCTTAGGAAAGGTGGCTATAATCCTTTGTTGAAAATGTTATGATGCAAATTTACACAACGATCAGGGGACTTCACTCTCGTTAGATAGAGTTCCTATCATACCTCCATAAGTGACTGTTTAGATGGTGATATCTTACGAGGTTGCCAAAGAGAGAGCATTTGACCCAAAGCGATGTCATCCCCTAGAAACTAAAGTCCTTTTTCAAATACTTGCCCCTAGTAAGCTGCCCGTTCAAGCTACAATAACCTTTCTTTCATCTCAACATTTTACGATGACATCTGTATCAAATAAAGCACTTTCTATTCCTGAAAAAGTAGATGATATCAGAAGGCCCTCTCTCTTCTTAGAACTACTTCCAGCAAGAACCCTCATTCTCATTCAACCACTCTCAGGGAAAACTAGGACCCCCCATCTTATAGCTAAACATTGATGCACTTGGCTTCCACGACCTCCAATGTCCACTCACAGTAAAAGGAACTTCTAAGAATTCTGATTCATGCCTAAGGCTGACTATACATTAGCTCAGACCTCTAGAAATTAATTTTATCCATCTCTTTAACTCACTTTTAAGTCATTCAATCAAGCATGTTCAGCATGAGGACCTTAAAATGCTTTTCAAATCATTTTTAATGAGTTACTACCCTATGCAAGATACTTCAGAGCAAAACAATATTTGAAACTGAATAGCAAAGATGGGAAAGCTGCCAGAAACCATGATTTATTGCAGTAATGAGGTGATGAACATAGATGCCTCTTTCAATCCAATATAAGTTCATATGACAAAGGAGGATACGGAGTATGTTAAGATTCTTTTTTTGTGTGCTCAGGATCAATTTTAGGCACACAGATAAATCTTATTAACATTTGGGTGGTACATCCCAGAAAATAGACTAGAGAACACTATCCAGAGTGTTGAACAGAAAAGAAAGAAAGAAAAAATTGAAAAGGAAATGGCAGAGAATGAAACCTGTAACGATAAGAAACAGCATATACCTCAATCTTCCTCATCTCAGCTTCTGTTTTAGCTTTCTGGTGATTTTCCCATGCCTGTATTTTCATCTCCTCACGCTTAAATCTGCATAATTAAGACAAGCCTTCTTGCTTCAGAGAATATTTAGTGTAGCAATGCAAATTATTCATAAAGAGGTGTGAAGCGCATCACAAATAGGTCTCAAGTTCCACTATCCAGACAATACAGGAATTTTATTAATGCTTCTTTAATTTTCCTCAGACCACACACACAGAGAAAAGGAAAGGGGGGAAAGGCACACCTAAGAATCTATATCGGGCAGAACAATAATAAGTCAAGTATTATCAGCCATCACAAATACCTGTCAGGAGTAAAGCAGAACAGAGATATGATAATCACATGCATATTGAAGAGCCCCAAAACATTCAAGCCCTTGAGTATTTGTTGCTTTATCAATTTTCCCTTAACACTGTTTTTCTTCTTTTGATTTCTATTCAGGTGTGTAAGGATGTCATCTTTTACTATCTAAACTAATAAAAAATTGGATAATATTTAGGACTGGTAAGGTATGATTTAACAGTGACAATCCTTTATGTGCACAGCATAGTCACAAGGATATGATCGTTTGTTTCTTAAATTACACTATAAGTGATGATAAAATTTTAATCAATTAAAGCCAACAACCCTTCGGTGCTGCTATATGTTTATAAGATCAATACATTTAAACAATCTTGTAAGCTGTAACTGGACTTATTCCCCCTGATATTCTGCTGTTTTTATTGTTTTTAATTCTCCCACCCGCATTCAATAAGACATTAGGAGGAAGCCAAGAAGAGCATCAAATTTTTAGCATAGATCACCACGTATAGTGTTGATCACCAAAAGAGAGTGGTAGATTCAAATTTCATTAGAAAAGATGCAAGGATGTATTAGACAAACTAAGCAGAAAAAACAAATAGCTGTGATAAATAATAAATTCAAAGATAAGAGTAAATTGACCTGGCCAAATACTTGGCCTTCTCTGCATCCTCCCATGCTGCTGCACGTGTTTCAATAACACTTTTAGGTTGTTGTTCAGATGCTTTAGTTTTAAGTGAAGTGGAAGCATCTTTGTCTTCCTCCTCTTTGCTAGCCCAAGCAGCAATGTTCATTTTACCTAATTGTGTCCCAAGGGCCATTATTTCTCTCCTGGTTTTCATTTGTAGCTCCTTTTCAGAAAGTTCATTCTTGTTGAGATCCAGATGTCCACTAGGTAGATCAGTTGGAGTTGATGCAGGGGCAGCTCTGCCTGGGGTAGAAGGCTGAGAAGAATTCGGGCTGCGCATCGGTGTTGTTGCCCTTACTGGTGTACCAGTCCTTGACGGTTCCTGACTAGCAATAGGGGTCATTTCTGTACCCATATCTCTCATTGATACAGACCGAGCTGTTGAAGGGGGAGGAATGAATGCTGTTGCACTCTGAATGGCCATAGATGAATTATGCTGGCTGAGATTAACTGCCAATATCAAATGACAATGAAGGGACAAACCAAAAGTAATAAGTTCCAGTTCAGTTTCCGTGATTCCTTAGCTAAATTTACTGATTGAGGTTAGGAATGAAACCTTGAAAAGAAAAAATGTCCAAGACATTGACATGCTTTAGTTATGCATTTTTATTTCAAGATGCAGAAGTTTGTGTAACACAACCTGAACTTTTTGCTTAACTTTCCACACACATAGATGAATGGTTCTTTCATTGCTCAATACAATATATCAGCATGTACCAAATTTTCATTAGTCTAGTTCAATGATTTACTTTTGAAATCCAATCAAACTGAAATCTCTTAAATACAGAGACTGTTGTGAAAGCAATTAGCTTCTCTGCAAATTGAAAGAATTTGCCTATTGAAGTTTACATCATATGCAAAGTACTTTAAAATTCATAGATGATTAATCTTTCCAACAGAGTGGTATGATCCCCACCATTTTTAACAACCAGATAAAACGTTTGTTAATATCCATTTGTGAAGATATTGAAAATCTTGTTCAAGACAAAGAAAGGCCCATATTATACCCTAAAATATCCCTTGTTGAATCGCAATGAAAATAAACCGAAAAATAAAAAAAAAACTAGTTACTTAAGAAGCACGACTGTGTATCCTAGAGCTTCACCCAGGATTAATTCTGACACAATAAGCATGCAAAATAGCTCCTTATACAACTTCTTAGAGCCTCATTTTTTTTTTCTTTTTTGTCCATGGCAGCATGGAGAATTCAACTAAGACATCCTGCAAGTGACCCATATCCCTTACCACTAAACCACATCCAATGGCTTTCAGATCCCACTGTTCTAAACACCAGTCAGCTTATGTCACTCCCAATAAGAGTGTTATCTACAAAGAAAATTAAAGTTCATCTTCCTAATTTGTCCATATATATACATCATATGTTGGAAAATTTTGTTTCAATTGCATTGTAAAAAAAAATTATGTAATATAATCCCAACTATGTACTCAAGTATGTTTTACTTGAAGACGCCACTAAAGAATTATCAAAACAAAATTGCAAGCTTACCATAAGAATCTGCAATTGCATAAGGCTCAGCCTCCCAACTCACAAACTTTTGCCCCCCACTTTCCATCTTTGTTTGATTTGTATCAATTCGCTTAGTATCTGGCTCCTCCAAAGCAACCATTCTTTGATCTGGAACTTCAACAACAACCTTCAACGAAGATTGCCGACCAAAACCAACCTTACGAGATCCTACTTTTTCACTCTGGACCTGGGTCTGTCCTGTCTTTGGCCTGTTTGAAGTTGGACTTGCTATCCACTTCTGGGCATCATCCCACTTAGATGGTGCCGGTTTTGAAAATGGTCCCAAGGGTACTCTTTGGGGAGCACGCTCAGCCTTTTGAAATTCAAACATGGATGAAGACATGCTCATACTCTCGTGGCCAATATCATAATCCAAAGAAGGTTCTTCTAACATTCTATGTCTTGAAGTGACTGCTGCATTACCACGGTCTGCAACTTTGTCTGAGCCAAAAGAACGAGCTGTAGCTAAAGCTGAACATTCAGGAAGGACACTCACAACATCTACATCTTTACAGTGATCAGAACTGCTACCGCCTGCGATAGATATGCAATGAAAGGTTGCTTACATACTCTTCATTTAATGCACTAGCATATTTTCAACCAATAAATCCAGGGTGAAAAAGGGAAATAAATCTCTTCCCAAGAGAGAGGCATTATTTATTGTTCATCCATTGGTTTCCCCATATCTTAATGAAATGGCAAGGGTATCATACGCCTATCTTGATTTCTTTCCTTTTCATCATTTTCTTTCTTTTCTCTCCCTTTTATTTAACATAGCTCAGAGCATAGGACTCAATTTCAACAGTGACGAGAACTTTTAAGAAGTGAAATGCATGAATTGCTCGAGATGATATACCAATGGTGAAGATACCACACCATGCCAAATCTTACATTTTGAGACAGCCACATCTCAGATTCATGTTACTAATTTTCATTCTAAAGGGGAAATGAAGCCCAAGAGAGCAACCACACCTGATTCATCATTGTCAGAAATGTGAGATCTCGAAGTGAAAGTAGAGTCAAGACCATCCTCGTCTTTCCTCTTCTTCTCCACTCCCATTAGCATATTCCTCAATTTTCCAGGTGAAAATCCCCCACCACTCTGCAAAAACAAGTTCCCATAAAACCATTCGCTTCAAAAGATAAACTCATCAACAGATTTGCTCAAAATGTCAACATGCCAGTCTAAACACACAGATCAAAAGGAACTTCCCAGTAACCATGCCGAAATCCCAAGAGAAAAAAAAATAAAAATGGTGTTTGTAGCATAAAGCATTCGGAAGAGGGAAAACTAAAATGGATAAAACAAGCAAAAGAACAAAAAGGGGTGAAGCAAGCAAAAGAGATAAAGCACCTGAGGCTTTTGGATCCTTTCATAATCCATTTTTTAAAGCTACACTTTCCGTTGAAGCAAACCGTATCCTTTTGAAAATGCAATGCAGTCTAAATCTTTCCCTCTTTCTCTTCAAGGAAGTGTTGTGTATCTGAGAGGTCAAGTCTCAAGCTTGGAGTTGCAGAGCCATCTTTTTTCGGTGGTGGGCAGACAGGGACAACTCGCAGACCAGTACGGCTCATAGCGCCCCCATGAGATGCCTTTGTAATGTGGTCCACTTTCAGTCCCCAGCCTTTTATTTTATTAATTGTCTACTAAGTTTTGACTGCCCATAGAATAAGAACCAGATCTTTCAAGTTTGAAATTAATTATTAATAAATCCTTTAAATTTAACTTATTGCAGATCGGCTTTCTAGAAAACGTGTAACCCCCATAATTGGAAAACCAGTTTTACAAATTAATCTGTACTCAGTATTCATAAGTTAAATTTATAATTTTACAATTTATATAATATATTTTTGTATAACCTAATCAACAGGGTCGGTCGAACTAATGAATTGACAAATTAATCCCCTCACATGCCTTGTCAAGACTCATAAGTTTTAATTGAGCTCATATTTATATTTGGGTTAAGATGCATTTCACATGAGATTTTTTTTTAAAGTGTAATTAGCATCAAATATTGTTTTAGAAATAAAAAATCCTATGAATTTTCAGAAGTGGAACAAAAGTACACATACCGGAAAATCAAACTTAAAGCAGTTAATTCTTGGGATGTTGGTGAGATCTGTACTTTATTCCTTTTCTTCGCTAGTTCTACTGAAGCTAGAAAAATGATAATTTTGTGATTTTTCCAAAAGCTCATAGATCATTTTTCTACCGGATATCTATAATGATGGTTTCCTCCTAATCTTCTTAAAGTGTGATCTTTTGAGAAATTGAAAGTCGGTGAGCTATATTCACCGTGTCTGGATCAAAAGATCAGAGGTTGGGAGAGGTGTTTTTTAATTGGTGGTATTATAGTATTTTCATAATAATAATATGAGTCCCATTACAAAAATAACATCTTTAGATTAGATTCACCGATGGGATTTTTGCCCACATTTTTAAAATTCACAGTTAATTTTACCATTTAAAAAAATATTTGGTATTGAAGACTCTTAGAAAATCTTATATATATTTTTGCATCTTAACTCTTTTTATTTTAGTAACTCTTTTTTGGCCAACAATAACTCTATTTTGTATATTTTTGTATATTTTAATTATATTATTTTTATCATGATTAGGTTAATTTTTATGAAAAAAGACAAAAAAATATCTTTTGAACTTTAAAATTCTAAATAAATCTTGTTGTCTATAAGAATATTGGTATTAATTATAAAAGTATATCAATTAATAACTCATTTTAATAGAAGATCATTAATATAGGATTTTAAAATTCAAGTAATTTTTTTTTCCTAATTTTTATTCAAGTTCAACCATGATTAGGCTCCTTAGCAGTGAAATCTTGAGCCACTTCGATTGACGTCGACCAATCCAATTTTCAGTACCTTATATATTACTCACTACCTAATTTTTTTTGTCTTGTTTCAAAGTTTCAATTGTATATAGCTTTCCACATGACCACACATGAGGTCCACCTTCAGGTGGCATGTTTTTGCAAAGGAAAATCGGTCGCTTTATTCCTCATCTCTTTGATTGTTCATATTGCTGATTTGTTATATCTAGTGCTCGTTTGGGATAGCGGTTGGAAGTTTCATAAGTGCTTTTCAATCGTGATTCACAAAATACGAAGTAGGTTTTACGGTATACGAGGTAAATATGTGGAGGAAATTTATCTCGATTTGCGTGAATCGGGCTTATGGAAAAGCTAAAGCTTTCCCAAACAAGCTGTTACCTATAAATTGATTAAATTCATAAGCACAGCCCCACAACCGCAAAATGACAATTAATACAATTTTGTTTTTTCCTCCTGGCCACCACAATTAATCCAAGTTCAGGTGCACTGTGGCAATTTTATGCCAGAAAGAATTGCTCGTTGCATTAATGAATTACTTTGCTATTAAAATGAGACGAAAAAATAGTATTATTTCTTGTTTAAAATATAAGATTCATTTTTTTTTCAGAGATACAAAGAAAACTAATTAAATTACTTTAAAGTATTTATATTTATCGTTTTTCTCAAAATTGATAAATTGATGCCTTGAAATGATGCCTTTTAAAATAAATCTTTAATTAAAAGTCATAACTATATGTTAGATTTATAAAACCACATTAACTAACATAATTTCAATAACCAATAGTTATTTAAAATAAATCTTTCTTGAAAAGTTATACCTTATATAGTATGTAGGGTTTTCTTAAAAACTAACATAACATTCCACCAATTAGTAATTATCACACCCTTCCATATGTGTCTTTAGAAACTTAAATGGCATGACACTGGGGACCTTTAATGTCATAACTTCCTACACAATCTTTTACATAAATTCCTTAATTTATAAGGATATGACTTTCCAATAAACATATCTTTTCATTTTAAAATATTCCAACACATATTCCTCCATAGGAATTCTTTGAAAATTGATCCTTTAGAACAAATGATCCCATGACATAAATGAATATGTTGCTTCTTATATTTATAGAAATTCAAATTTCAGCCTTCAGTAGTAGGGGCGAAAACATCCTTCACTTGAACAGAGGTCATTATCTCCTTTCTACTATCATTAGAAAAAGTCAAAGTAGAAATAGCAATAATATGTCTAACTTCTTGTATTTTGGTAATTGAAGTAAATGTATTTCCTTAATAGAGAGCCAGATTTTGCTTTCTCCAAATGACATTAAGCAAACAAATGATTTTACATATTATTTCCGACTATTCATCCCTATGCAACTGAATCAAAATTTCCTTTATCCAAGTCTTAAATTCAGAAAAATCACGTGATTCAACTAATTAATTGATATGCAACCAAACCATAGTGATCTTTGTTAGAGGACAAGTAAGAAATAGATGAGAAAAAGTTTCTTCATAATCGCATCCAAACACATAGAGACCATAAGAATTCAAATGATACATATTGAGGATATCATTAGATGCATGGTATTGCATTATTCAACAATTTTCACGTAAAAAGGAGTAAGTAGTTTAGCTGAAAGTTGAATTTTCCATAAAAATTTTCAGAAATGATAATTGGCTGAATTGTTTTGAGTATATAGAAGAAAAGTAACTTTGTATGTGCCCAAAGAATTGTCGCACCAAATTAGCCTATCTGAATAGTTCAAAATAGAAACAGGAATTTGAGCAACGGTATGTACTATATCTTGTGATGGATAAATAGATCAAAAAGAGAATTATATTGAGGTCTCGTTTAAGAAAAAAATAAAAAAATAGTCTAATTAATAATATCAACAACGTAAATTGACAAGCCTAGAGATGTGATTAACAACTTCATGAGACCAAATTTTTATTTTTACTCTTGAGTGGAAACTGAATATAATTCTCTCTAGATTGAAGGAGCTGCATATTCCATGAGACTGGATTCCCAAGATGAGAGGCATATAATAATAGATCAGGCACACAACGGTTATTCATAAAAACGCTTGATCTTGTTAAGGTGGTGATTACTGATTAAGAAGAATAGAAGTATCATTGCCCAGTCCTCTTCATTTTAACTTTTGAATAATTAAGGTAGAATTTCCCTCCATTCCTCTATAATTCCATGATGAATTATGACACTCCTTAATAATGTGTGGGTTATCCAGATCCATGTGTTTTATTTTTTTGGTAAAATCAGATCTATGAATTTTATCTTGAGAGTTTTAGTTTTTAACATTAAAAACTTTTTATTTGAGTTTTTAATTATAATTATGTTGTTTTTCAATATGTTGCATTGGGTTTGTGGATGGTCATAATTTATGAATAATGTATTTTATTTATTATTATAAAAATTTATATTTTATATTGAATTGATGATTGAGCTTATATGTTTGCTAATTAAGTAATTCTAGTGATATATATTTTCAAATATTTTAGGTGGCCTGAGGAACTATGGAGGATTATTGAGCAACCTTCACTCCTATATGGGGAAAATCATACAGATTAAATACTTTAATTAGGATGAATAAAATGTGTTTTTTTGCATAAGCTTAACTATTGCCTCCATAACTAAAAAAAAAGACTCATAAGGACCACTGAAATAGGATATTAACATATTTGTTATGCGAAATGAGTTCATTATACTAGAGTTTTGAGGAACTTTTTTGACATTAATTTTTATTTATCAAATCACCATATTGCCAATAATTTAAAATTACATTAGAGCTTGATGACAAATTCTGATTAACAACTTTCATCATTATGACTAGTGACGACTACAAACTACCATGATAGCTAATTTTCAAAAATAACAACTTTAGTTTTACGTGTTAGAGTTCAATGATAAGTTCAGGATAATAAATAATTATTGTCATTATAAGCAATTAATGACATTTACAATTATAGTCTCATATCTGATAACTACTTTTCAAAAGTTTGACTTGCAGATTTTAATTAGAAGTCCCTTGGAGCTTAATGATATAACAATTAAACACTTTGATTATTACTAGTAACAGCTGAGTTGTCAACTAGCTATACTCATCAACTTAAATCATAAAATTGTAAGAGTTCCTTTTTATCAAAAAATATTTATTAAGGGTTATGATTAAATATTTGAGATATAAAAAATGACAACGATTTAGTTTAAATATATTTCAAATCCAAATAATTGAAATTAAATTCGTCAACATTTATATATTATCATATTCAATAAAAAAATTTGAAATTTCTATAAAGTGAATGTATGAAGTCACTAAACATAATCAAATCAAAAAATTTAGGACAAATTTAAAAGTAAAAGTTTGTATTACCTAATGAAATATGAGGAATGCCTTAACAAAACTAGTGATGACCTAAAAATGTAAATTTGTTATTTGATAAACAAAAATTGCTAATACCAAATGAAATGTAGGGAATGTCTTAACAAAATTGTGAATGAGTTGTAATCAAAATTAAGGACGAATTACCTTTTTTGTATATTATGTATTGAAAGTCAGTAGCCTAATAGCCACCAATGTTTTCGGCGCGAGGGACGACACTGACGTTAGCAACCGGTTGCTGGCAAGGTCTCCAAAGGTTGTTGGCAACTTTTTTTTTTAAATAAATAAGGGGTATTTCTGTCTTTTCCTTTTACTTTTCTTTTTCCTCCAATTATAAAATCTGATTTTGGGATCTTGTTCCTTCTCTGGCATTATGAATATTGGTAGGATTTCTTTGTCCTTTATAATTTTCAGGGTCTTTATATAGTATTTTCCCCAAATATAAATTTAACAAATTTAAATCAAATTTTCCGTTTTATCAATTTACTAACTTGTTTTTATAATATAATTTCAAGATAAAGTCACAAGTAATTTTTCCTTGTGATCATTATTTAATTTCATGAAAATGCTGATTAAAAAAATTAACTTGCAATCATCACTTGATTAATTTCAACTTATTTTTAGAATCAATTTTAAAATATCAAAATTAGTTCCAACCAAAAAGGGAAAAAATTTAGTTAACACCCACAAGAGCAACTTTATTCTAGTCCACCAAAAAATTTTTAAAATTTCATTGCATCCAATGGATCAAAATGAAATTAAGTTAAAAAAATTCGTTAAAGGTTCTACTCATGTATTACTTATCATTATCACTTTGTAGGATTTTAATGGAAGTATTGAATTGGGTTCATTTGGTATGGAAGCTTCGAAATGCTTTGGCTATTTCAAATTTTCCTTTCATTAAGTAAACCCATGTGGTTCTTGTATTATCATCTATGAAAATAACAAACTATTTAGCATTAGTGAGGGCTTTTATTATTGTTAGACTCCAAATATCACTAGGGATTAGTGTGAATGGTGCAGAATGTGTGTGGGGCCGTTTGGGATATGAGGATCAAGTTTCTTTTGCAAGTTGGCAAGTTTCACAATGAAAAAGAATAGAAGTTTTGTTAAACAAACCTGAAAACACAAGTTTCATATAATCAAAAGTAGGGTGACTTGAACGATAATGTCACAGAAATATATCATTGTTTTGAGAGTTATAGCTAACCAGTGCCCTTCTTGCTTTCCATGCATCTTAATTCTTCATGTTTGATCTTTTAAGGTAGAGTAGTCCATTCCATTCTCTAGAAGTTTCAATTGTCCTTCCCGATTTTAAATCCTAAAAAACACAATCATAAAAAATTACTCATCATATTTGACCTTCAGTCAACTTGCTTACAAATATTAGATTACAGGTGAGTGCATGCATAAACAAGACATTGTTTATTTCTAAGTGACCAGAAAGTGTGATTGTGTCAATTCCCTCAACTTTCATAAAGACACCGTTAGCTTCTTGAACTTTGAGTTGTTCATGATAGAATTTAAGGTTATTAAATAAAGCTTTATTACCAGTCATGTGATTCATAGCTCAATCCAGAATCAACAATCCAAGTATCGCCACTAGTCAACATAATATTGAGAGTTATAATGGAATTACTTGATTACACTAGATTAACACTAGGCACTAAGTTTGATTTATTTTGTTTGTCAAGTATCAAGTGAAGCACCTACAATTCTTTCTGGCTCAGATAATCTGAAACCAAACTTAATAATAAAATAATAATCAAAGTAAATAATATGAAATATCTCAAATATTATCCAACAAAGTACAAATATAAATTGACCTTCTACAAATTACAATTGAACTTTCAAGAATTGTAATTGAACTTTTGTAGTGTGCAAATTAAGTTAAAATGCAAGTAGCCTTCTCTCAAATGCCAATGCAAGTGACCTTCTAAGAATTACCTATGACCTTCCATGAATTGCAAATGATCTTCTATGGTGTGAAAATTAAGTTAAAGTGCAAATGCAAATAACCTTCTACGAATTGCAAATGACCTTCCATAAATTGTAACTATACTTACAAGAATTACAACTGAGCTTCCGTGGTGTGCAATTTCATCATTTTCTCTACATATCTATTTCTCTTAAAGGACCACAGATTCCAAATACCACTGGCCAATTAATTTTCTAATCAGTGAATTTTAGCTAATTTTCCCTTTAATAGGTTGATAAAATATAACATGCTAAGATATATATAATCAACCTGGTTTAATAGAATAAGCCTTTTTTTAATACACACCTTTTGTTTTCAATTTTTTTTGTCCTCATTCCATTTACTCCGCATCTTGGCAAACGAAACGTAAAACATGGTACCAGCATAATCCTCCCTCTTTATTTCAGCACAAAGAGGGCAGAATTTTAAAATTAGGTGTAAACCAATGGCAAACTCGTAAACTTTCTATTACTTTCAAAGGTTCAGAGTTAAAATATTTAATTAATAATATTTAAATAAAAAATTTATTTCTTAAAAAACTGATAGTAACTATATTATTTTTATTTTAAATTCTGTATACATTTTAAAAAAACTAATATGAAATATTTAAATTAAATTAGGAAAATTCACAAGCACAACTGTGATGTGTTCTTGATATTCATCTATCTGTTTAAGGGTATATTTAGATTAGTTTTTGGAGAATAATTTATACAGAAAAAGTGAAAAAATTGATTCTAAAGAATAGATTAGAGAATAGCTTCTGAAAATGTAGGAAAAAAAAACTTCTAGCAAAACTATAATTTTCCACCCAAACCATAGTTTTCTTGCCAAAAAAAAAAAAGATTCTAAAGAAAAATAGAATGTTTGGCTGGCTGGCAACAAATCATTGTTTATGGAAAAATTGATTATGAGAAAAATAAGAGTTTTGGATTGTTTTTCTAGAAACCATGGTTTTGGACAGGCGTCACCAAAGACTTGCTAAAACTGAAACCAGTTTTCTTGCTTGTTTGTTTTGGCTTCTATTTATGTATAAGCTCGATTTACGTAAATCAAGACAAAACTCATCCACATATTTATCTCATAGACCGTAAAAACTACTTCGTAAACCGTAAAAGCTATTCGTATACTATAAATCATGATTGAAAAATACGATTGAAAGTTTCAATCACTATTCTAAATATACTAATAGTTTTCATTCATGTTGAATGAACCAAAGAAAGTTGAGATTTTCTCAACTAAAGTTGTGTTATGATGAAACTAATTGCACATGACATGAGCTTTCTTAGCCAAACAAAAACAAACATCTATCATTATGAAATGGAGATCGTCGACAATATTTAACGAGCTTCAAGTATATTTATATATATATCCCACCTCCATGTGTGTTTAAAAAAGTTAAATAAATTATTTTAAAATATTTATATTATCATATTTTTTATAAATTAATTTGCCTAACTTAGAAATTGATATATATATAATGATACATATTAATGTTTCAAAAAGATCTTATATCATATGCTATAATTAAATAATTTAGTTAGTTTCTTTAATCTCTTAAAATTAATCAATGAAGTATATTATAACTTAGTATTTGGATTAGTTTTTGGAGAATAACTTTTACGATTTATAAAATAAGTATGTGAGAAGAGTTTTATCTCAACTTACAGAAAATAGCTTATGAAACCATTCTTTTAGTGTTTGGCAAACACTGAGAAATATCATATCTAGACACCTAATATATACTTCACCAGTCCTTAATATAATATATACTTTAGAAGTTGATTTTGGTTTTAAATATAAGACATAATTTTTATATTTATTAATTTTTTCTTAATTTACTTTTATTAATGCTCCCTTAACAATAATTAAGAATGAAGGGAAATGATGGAATTAGAGAAGATGACTAGGGTGTTTTAGAGAATACATATAATATCAACTAACTCTAAGATATTTTAAAAAATATATATCATATTAATTAATTCAATTAATTTTTTTAATCTGATTAAATTAAATAAATATATCTTATATTAAAAAGACGAATAAATAGTTATGTCCTAGTGAGGAGACAGGGACAATTTGCAGACTATTACGGCTCATATTGCCCCCATGAGATGTAAAGAAACTAATGAACAAAATTAGACTACCAATGTCCCGTTTGGTAGCATGGAATTGAAAGGTAAGAAGTGGGTTTGGGAGTGAAATTAGCATTTTAAGGTGTTTGTTAGTCAAAGAACCTAAGAAGTCAGGTTTGTTGGGGGCAAAATGGAGTCAAAGAAACATAATGGGTCAATGGGCTGTTCCGTAATTCTCGGCCGGCGTTCCATTTCAGAAAAGGAGTGAGCACGTGAACTGCACGTGTTAATTCAAACTTTTTCAAACTGAACCCGCAAATGCTTTTAAACTACAAATAAACCCATGTTATGGACAAAGTTGGAAAGGAGAAAAAAAACTAAATTATTCATGATCCTTAAATAATACTTCCTCGTGTATTTAATACTCCCTCTAATCCTTTTTATAAAAAATTTTTACTTTGTGTTTAAAAATGTAAACTTTTTTTTTTATTAAATATATATTATTTATAATTAATTATTACACACACGAAGAGTTATATTTAAGAGAAAGAGAGAACTTACTAGGTGAATGAAATCAACAAAGCATTAAGAAAATGTTTTTTATTATCTCTAATATTTTTTATAGATTTTCTCTCTGTTTTCATAAATAGAGGTATATATGAAAAAAACATAGCATTTTTTACATATTTATTACTTTTAATTACTAGTTCATTTTATGCAATTAAAGAGAAAATTACTTATAAATAAAACTGAAGGGAGTATAAGATTCAGGAAAAAAAATTCTTAATATAAGATTTATTTACCTAATTTAATTAGATTAAATAAGCTATTTGAGTTAGTTAATATGATATGTATTTTCTAAAACATCCAATCATTTTCTTTCATTTCATTATCATCTTTCTTACTTGATTGTTGTTGATAAAGTATTAATAAGAATAAATTTTAAAAAAGTTGATCAACATAAAAATTATATATTATATTTAAAATTAAAATTAGCTTTCCAAATACATGTTGTGTTAAAAGACAATGGAGTATATAGCCTTACGATGATTTTATATTATGTTGGCGCAAAAAAAAAAAAAACGAGGATTTTATATTATAGTACATGGATATATGAATGAGAAAGAGAATAAAAAACAAAGAAAATGGAGTATATAGCTTTGCGATGATTTTATGGGTGTGTTTGGATACAACCTTTGAGAATAGTTTTTAGAGAAAAAATGAAAAAAATAATTTTTTTAATAGATTATGTATAAAAATGTGATTTTGATAAGATGAGTGTTTGGATATTGGGTTGAGAATCACTTTTTTAATGGTCAAATTATTTAAAAGAACATTAGCTTTTATATAATTATATATAAAGGATAAAATTATATTTTATGTATTATTTAACATAAAATTAAACAATAAAATATTTTATCTTAATTAAATTTTAATAAGCCCCACCTAACATAATCTTCGTTAAATCAAACACACCGTTAGACTTAGAGCTATGTTTATGTTAATTGAGCTTTAGACTTTTTATTTTGTTGGCTTTTTTTTTTGAACTGTGTTGCCCATTAATTTATTTATATTAATATAAAATATTTTATTAGAGAAAAAGAGTGAATTAAGTTGAACACAAAACCATGATTTTAACATGTAAACCATATTCGTCCAAAAAAAAAAAAACATGTAAACCATAGTTTTATTGGAAAATGGGATAATGGCAAAAATCTTAATGTTTGGCAAATTTTGGATAAAATTATGGCTTTTTGAAAAAATGTTTTTTTTTCTAAACACACTATATTATGTTGGCGCAAAATGGAAAAAAAAACGAGGATTTTATATTATAGTACATGGATATATGAATGAGAAAGTGAATAAAAAATAGGGGCTACAGCAAGTACTTAGAGTATGGTCAATGTGAAGTACGACTAGCTTCTCATGTCTACCGTTCTCCTCCTCTGCCTCTGCCTCTTATCACTGTCAAGATTAAAAGTTCAACAATTCAAATTTAATATTTTACATAAATATTATTATAACTTAAAAAAATATCATTTAAATATCATGCGACCTTGTAAAACTCATAAAAAATTATTAATATTTTAAAATGATTTAAAGTTAACAGATATCAAATTGAAATTTTAAAATATTGACACTTTTATTATTTTACTCTTCAATTAAAAAAATAAAAAATAAAACAAGCCCCTTTAGGACTGGCTGGCGGCGGCGGCTAAGACCCCTAACAGTCGGAACTTCGGCAGCTAGAGCTTTTTTGGGGGGAGTGGATTCTTTTTTTTAAAAAAAAAAAAATTTTGCCCTTCTAGACCAACACTTTCACACATTTTATTTTTTATTTTTTAATTGAGAGGTAAAATAGTAAAAGTGTCAACACTTTAAAATCTCAATTTAATACCTGTCACTTTTAAATCATTTTGAAGTGTTAACAGACTTTTGTGAGTTTTACAAGTTCGCATAGTATTTAAATAGCATTTTCCCTTATAATTTTTATAAAAAAATATAAATAAATTTAAAATATTAAAATTTAATTAAAATGTTCACAACTGTAAACTATTATTATAAAGTAGATTTTTTCCTCACTTTTTTTTCCTTACAATTGTCAACTGTTAATATCAAACTTTAATAATTTAAATATATTTATGTATTTTTAAATAAAATTATAATAATTTTTTTAATAAAATGTTAAATTAAGACCGTTAACATTTTAATCTAATGAAAAAAAAAGGAAAAAGAAGGTAGAGGATGGGAAAAGTAAAGAGGAGGAAAGATCCACTTCCATGTCAATGTATACTTGATTGAAGAGCATGAGGGTGCAATAATATTCAACACATTCTGAAGATTCAGAGAGGTCAAAGTGGGACCAGAGTAAATCCTAGTACATAGTTATGGCATGGGGATAAACTTGCGCTTTTAGAAATTTTGGAGGAATGAAAAACGAATCAGCCACGCAAATGCTAGGAGAGAAAGGAAGAGGAAAAAAGTGTAAGAAATGGGGGGAAAACAGAGGGAATCATAATGAGATTCTAAATAAAGGATTTAATTATTAAGAAGTTTTAATAATAAGTGAGATATTATTAAAATTATTAATCAGTTATCATTAGAATTTATTAATAAATAAATTTTTTCTTTAATATTCATTGTAATTCCCCACAAAAGGATGATGTGGTTGCGCGTGCTCCACACTCAAAAAGTCAAATAGGTGGATTTTTACAAATGCACTTTGTTTCAAAAATCAAGTTTACCAAATTTATTGTATATATATATATGTTTGAGATTCTTATCTGTTTTAAAAAATATTTATGCAAGTAATTTAATAAAATACTTCTTTCAAATATTTAACTTCTATACCGTAAATTATGATTGAAAAATTGTTTTTGAAGACTTCGTTAATAAAAAAAAAAAGATAAAAAAGGAAAAAAAAAATAAAAAATCATGGTTTGTGCAATACCAGTTTTGTACGTCCGTGCTTCTTGTACTCCTTTGACATCCGAACACTGAAGTGCGATCTTCTTCTATGCTTATTTCCAATGTCTTCTTTTTCCATTTGCATAGCGTTCCGTTGAAGCGCGCTAATCAAGTTTTCTTTTCAATTATGAAACGATCACTTTCTCCATTCTTTTCATGCTACAATCAATTAAATATTCTGATTAGTCATAATAAATTACCAAATCTGGTTAGAACTAATTTAAGATTATTCTTAATCATCAAAATCATTAAATTGTCAACTAAGGTAAAAAGTTCGATCCTAATAACCATCTTGTCCCTTTTCATGACGACAAAACAATCGCAAAATTGATAAAGTCCTGCAAATCAATAATACTACTAGTCCTTCCCCTTTTTGTTATCATTAAAAGAAAAAAGATTCTGCATAAGAGGGATATTAGTGATGAAATAAGTATGGAAGTAATGCATATATAACTATTGAAGTATTGAAACTAGTGAGCATCCAAAAACAAAGATATGATCCATGAAACAAGTACTCCCACAAAGGTCATAGTAGAGGTTGAAGCAAGCAGCAATTTTCTGAGGTTGACCATTGAGCTTCTGTTTAAAATCATCAACAGATTTCCTCATGCCTTTGATCTCTTCAGTAAGCTTCTTTTCTGCGATTTGGCTGATGCCAAATTTGACATATCGTAGTTCCTTTTGGAAGCCATTATCAGAGGATCTTGTGGAAGTGGTTTCATCTCATCAGCATACACTTTCCCGCACCTTCATAAAGTACCCCTCTTTTCCCTTATTTTAAGTTACACTTATCTTTTTGATGCTTTTTCACCTTGCTTATGATTTGTTTAATTTTGAGGAGTAACGGTTCCTAACTTATCAAGGGATTATGAAAATATCTTTTAAAAAGAGTGTCTTTGAAATAACTCAAACCATAATTTTATTGTGTTTTTATAGGTGTTACCAACAGAGTTGACTAATCAACAGTGTCCTTTCATTGCAACATTTTTCAAAATCTTGGAATGAGGCATGAAAGCTAACTTCTATTTTATTTTTTAAATTTTTGGCTTTTTCAGTAGTAGCATAAATAATTATTAGTGAAACGAGTACATGTTATATTTGAATTAAGAAGAACTTTAAATTATGAGAAAACCCAAAATCTATTTGTAATTGGGTTTGATGATTGATATTAGGGAAAATTCTAGAAAAATGCAGTCAAAATTGATAAAGGACAAAAAGATGTGGTGAACTCCTGAAATCCCAAATCAGAGCAAGAGTAGAAATATGAGATTTCAAATTTTGTGCAAAAGACAATAATGCTCTCAATGAAGTTTGGAATAAAAACAAAGGGAAGGTCAAAATCAGGGGTTGGCAGAACAGTGATTGAGAAACAGAATAAAAGCCTAGGAGGGGAAGAGAAAAAGGGCTAGTCGGCACGACGATTGTAAGAGAAGGACAGTATGGCCGAGCAAGGAAGAGGAAGGGAATGAAGATCTCTTGACCGAGCTTCGATGGCATGCTGTGGAGTTGGAAGGTGGTTTGACAGTGGTCGGTGTGTCGAGAGAGATCGGTGATGGTATGTTCTTGTGTTTTTCTTTTTTGAAGTTTGAGTGTTTTGGTTGCATAAAATCGATTCCCATGGTTGAAAGAAACAAGTGAAACTTGGGTTGAATATAATGAGAATTGTACCTTAGATTCGGCAATGTGTTATGTAGTTGAAACTGGAGTAATGATCA
Organism: Albizia julibrissin; assembly: GCA_037074505.1. NCBI lineage: Eukaryota > Viridiplantae > Streptophyta > Magnoliopsida > Fabales > Fabaceae > Albizia > Albizia julibrissin. The sequence goes on along the minus strand of CM073477.1, from coordinate 52,810,749 downwards.
GTTTGTAGTATGGTTATGTTCCTTGATAACAAGTTCTAAAACTTTCTTGTTTATCAACTTCCAAGGCAAAAGTGGGAAAATAACAAGTTGGAGGGCCAATAACAACACTCCCCCTCTTTAATAACAACATCATCTTCTACATTAACGATTTCACTTTCTTGTTTAATAACTTCATATGCAAAGGGGGAAAGTAACAAGTTGGAAGGCCAACAACAACACCTCCCTCTCTATTAACAGCACAAGCTTCCACTTTAATTACTTCACTTTCCTGTTTATTAACTTCAGAGGTAAAAAAAGGAAAGTAGCAAGTTGGAGGGTCAATAACAATACATTCATCTCTAATAACAACACCACCTTCTAAATTAATGACTTTATTGTTTATCAACTTCTAAGGTAAAAGTGAGAAAGTAACAAGTTGGAGGGTTAATAATAACACTCCCCTCTTTAATAATAGTACCGTTTTCTACATTAACGATTTCACTTTATTGGTTAACAACTTCGGATTTAAAAGAGGGAAAGTAACAAGTTGGATGTCCAATTACAACACCTCTCTCTTTATTAACAGCACAAGCATCCACATTAATGATTTTACTTTCTTGTTTAACAACTTCGTATGAAAATGTGCTGAATTTACAAGTTGGGGAGACAAATAACAATATCCCTCCCTCTATTAAAACATTATGTTCTACATTAACTAAGTCAATGTCTTCATTAACAACTTCGGAGGCACAAGTTTGAAAGTAAGAAGTTGGAGGGACAATAACAACACATGTACTTATATTAACAACATACTATTCAACATTAACGACATGGGTTTTTTCTTTGAAAACTTGCTATTAGACAATCCAACACCTGCTCAGCGAAAAGTGTGAAATTAACAATATAGAGGGCTTATAATAGCATCTATCTCTATATTAACATAATAATATTCAACATTAACAATATGGCTTTCTGCTTTCACAACTTACTATACTTATAAGATGCTGTGTGACGATAGTCTATATAATTACATTCACCAATAACCTAAAACCAAAAAGTGTGTGATAGAGACTCTTTTACACATTCACATATTTAATGACAAGGGAAAATTAATAGTACAGTAGCATATAATATTTCGTTGTCACAAACATTGTAGTACATAAGACATTGTGAATACAATAAGTATAAAATGAATTAAGCATATGACAATAACCCATCTCTCAAAAAATTATGAGTGGATTAAGCATATGACATTACTTTCAAAAGATTAAGTTCAAAAGATTGCAAGTCCATCACCTTACATCTACTATTAACAACAATATAATTTATTTTAAAATTTCAATTTTCACTAATAACAATACCCCCCATATCATCACCCTACATCTACTATTAATACTAATACAATATCTTTTCACATCTTCATCTTTACTAACAACAACACCATTCCCCAAACTTAACAAGTTTATACTGATGCAGCGTTCAACCCTTATCAGTCACGAACAACAAAAAAGGGACAATCTTCAACAATAATGCAACCAAACACAATGGAATTGATCACACAACCATCAACATTGTTCTATTACCTTAAAGGCGCTACCTTTTCTCCATCTTTACCTAACAGCCCCCCTTACCCAGAAACAAAACCTTCGATATGATGAACCTCAATCACAAATCACAACCAATTTTCTATATACATTGAAAAATCACAACACAAAAAATGATTTTTGTCTCAAATTTCCTTACCCGTAACTCAACTCCCCTTTCCATCACTTTTCCTCTTTCGATATTGTCACTTTTTCGCGCTAGCTTCACTCTTTTTCATCCTACTCGTGTGGCTTCTGTATATCTTTTACCTGCTACTGAATTGAGGGTATGATTGTCTTTCACTTAAGATTTTAAATCCTAGATTCTTACTCTTGCTCTCATATAAGATTTCAGGAATTCACCTCACCTTTTTATCTTTTCTTAATTTTGAGTGTATTTTTCTGGAATTTTCCCTTGATACTACGTACGAATAAGAAAGCTCCAGAGTAGAGGAATACTTCCCAACTGACCATGTTGTGGAATCCTAGAAATAAATGAAACTAGGTTGACGTGCAAATTTAGCATCAAACTATTTCTTTATTGGCATCCAACAGAATTAATTATTTTGGAGAGCAAAAGTAGACATAATCAATTTTTTTATAACATATATAGCAATGCTTTTAATCTTAGTTAACTTCCATTACTTTTGAACTGTGGGTTCCACTAGCCTTCTCATTCTCTATTATTTTAATATATTTTTAGAAAGGAAAATGTACAAGTTTAACAATAAATTATTTCACTATGAGTGCCCAACACAATAATTATCTTTTGGTGGGTTCAAAAGTAAATATATTTTTCTTGTAAATGCCCATATTTATCTTGTAAATTTTCTTATTTGTCTTCTAAAGGGATTTAAAAGAATCTAGGGAGTTAAAATTTTTTGGTCATTCACATATTTGTCCTGTAATTGTTTTTTTAACTCCTTGGATTCTTTTGAATCCATTTATTTGTCTTGTGAATACCTTATTTATCTTGTAAAAGCTATTATGAAAAAATAAAGTAAGGGCATTATTGTTTTTTCACTGATAAAACTTAATTTCATTTTGATCTAAAGGGTACAGTGAAATTTTAAAATCTTTTGAGGGTTTACTGAAATAAATTTGTTTACATAGGATCTAAGTGATATTTTCTCATTAAAAAAGACACATATTTCTAAAAATATATTAAAATAATATATAGTGAGAAAATTAGCGAGACCTACATAGCAAAAAGTAACAAAGTTTAACCCAAAGTTAACGGCATTGCTATATATGCTACCCAAAAAATGATTATATCTACTTTTACATTCTAAAGTAGTTAATTTTGTTGGGTATCCATAATCGACATGTGAAAACGGGCCGACCCTTTCAAGGGCTTGGCCTGTCTGTTTGGGCCCCATAAAATCTCTCGATTTTGAAGGCCGGCATGTTGACTCATGGGCTAAGGCTCGGCTCGCGGGCTTTAAGTCCATTTAACAAAAAATATTTTTTTTCATTTTATTAAAGAAATTAAATTAAAATACTAAAATTTTTCATTTAATACAAATATTTTTAAAATATTAAATGTTTTATATTTTTTTGATAAATAGAATAAGTGACAATTTGCCTTAAAACAAAATTCTTTATGAGATAGAAAACCTACTTTCTAATTTTTCAATGTCTGTTATTAGTTTTTCTTTTAATATAGTTTGTATAATATTTGGACCTCTTCAAATACAATTAAAAAATTATTTTCTTTGTTTACCTTATATCAATAAGAAAATGATTCTTTCAATATTTCATAAGAAAAAATTTCTTTAGGGAAATATTAAGAATCAAACGAAATATTCTTAAAAATTGAGTAATATTTTTTTTAAAAAAATCAATTAGAAGACTTTTAACTAACTATTATGGCATCAACAAACTTCTCTTAGCTTTGTAATAAGAATATAATCAATTTTTTTCTTTAAAATGTTAAAAAAGAAACACTATATGATTTAAAAAAATATTTTCAATTTAAAAAATCATATTTTTAAAAAAACTCAACTTAGAGCCATTTAATAAAATTAAAAAAATTAGAGGGCTTAAACAGGCCGGCTTGTTTAAGCCCGTGGCTAGGGTTGTTCAAAACTTTGGCTGAGATTGAAATCCCCCAATCTTGGTTTCTGGTCCCAGTTTTTGGCCTGGATACAAATCCCGGTTTGGTCCCGGTCCCAGTAATCCCGAGACCAAGAAATCCTATTTTTTTAAAAAAAATAAATTTAAAATATATTATTATATTGGTTAAATTTTTTATAATCTAGTGTTTAAAGTGATCATTTAATGCCTACCAAAACTATAATAATCACACATATTGATCTAGAATTGAATCATCATCATCATCATCACCATCATCATCTTTGTTATTATCTTTATACATTATATAGTTATGATTAATATCACGATATATACGGTTTAACTCAAACTAAAGATGTGATACAAATCTATGAAATGATAACTTAATTTATGGGGTAAAAAATACAAAAATAAAATAGTAATTTAATTTAGAAGGTAAAAAATTTAAAAAAATGGGACCAAGAATAGGATTAGGATCTCAAGTCCCAATCCCAGTTCCATTATATCCCAGTCTCAGTCCCGGCCGTGACGGAAAATTTCCAAGATCAAAATGTCCGGGACTGAGATACTTTGAATACCTCTACTCGAAGCTCTACAAGGATGGTATTTTTAGGTCCGACTCTTTCTAGAGAATTTAAATTATAATCTCAGCCCTTGATGGGTTCGGGCCTAAATGGGCCGGCCCGACGGGTTTGATTTGATTTCCCTGCTTTAGTCCATAGAGAAATAATTCATTGCTAAATTTGCACCTTAGTCCATGAAACTAATTCAAATGAAAAAGCAATGGATACTATTATGTTATTTGTTCTCCTTGCTAAAACACCCTTGAAGGCTTTTATGAACTAGTGGAACCTATAGAGTATTAAGGCAAGGGAACTTTGTGTTAGATTCACTTACCATTTACTATGACTAATACTCATTTCGGTCATTTTTATAAGCAAGTTTGGTCATTATTATCATTAGAATTTAGAATCAACGAGAGACTTAAAATTCATTAGCTTTGTTTGAAGATCAAAAAAATTTCCATTTAAACCCATATGGCTTAACTTTAGCAAAACAAAACAACAATAAATAGGGATAAAATTCTATCCTAGTAAGTTGTCCCTAGGTGCATCATAGTGTATAAAAAAGTGTGGCAAAATGATGAATATAATATTTCACATTATAAAATCTAAAGAAAGAAGGGAAATGATATTAATGTCCTAATTAAGAAAAATAATATTAAAAAAGTCCCAACACTTGTCAATGGTAGCTTCTCCATTTATCAATGATTACTCTTTCATTTGTTATTGACAAATTATATGACTTTTTTTTATATTATTTCTCTTCATTGTGATCTTAGCATAGAATAAAACACCGGACCGGACCGGCTGGTTTAACTGGTGACCGGACGATAGTTCAGTCCAGTTGATACGTTAAACCGGTGAACCGGTGGTTTGATTGATCCACATTTTTTTTAGAAATACATTTTTTTATTCCCTTAACTACTATTTCACGCTATTTTTGAGGGAAAAATGAAAGTTTGAAGACCAAGATGAAGAGAAAAGTAGGTAAAGAAAGAACAAATTTAAAAAAGAAGAAGATTTTGAGGGGATATAATAATTAATTACTTATAGGAAAGGGTATATCATTGCATAAATATAGGCATCATAACTAATACTAATAGATTTTAAGCATTTTTTTCTAAAGATCTTTATTTTTATCTATAGAAATTTAAAAATATATTAATATATATTGCCACTAATAAATTATAATATTTTAATATGATCGGTCTGACCACCGGTCCGACCCTGGTTGAACCATTGACTATTGAACCTGTGCTATGACTGATTCATTACCCGATCTGATTTTTTATTCCTTAGATCTTAGTATCATTTCCCAAGTAAAAAAAGTTGGTGCTGGTGCTCTTTTACACACCTGGAGGGAATTTGAGAGAACCAGGTGGAGACAACCTCTATCCTATTAAATGAGGACAAATATTGAAAAGAAGTACTCATTCAGAATTTAAATATAAGTGGTAGATAATTAATTTATAGATATTAAAAGGTTATTTAAATTAATTATTTATAAAAAAACATGGTTATTTGCATTGGGAACTATCCCTTGACAAAAAACTCCTTAATATATGTAATTAATAAGGAGAGTTTGAGAAAATAATTATAAATTTTAGAGATAAAGTGAATTAGGGTTTTATTTTTCACATCAAGGCAAACTATTCTACTAACTACTCTCTATTATCCTTTTTATAAGCAAATTTCTCTTTTTTGAAGTTGATCCTTTTTATAAGCAACTTTCTCTTTGTGTCTCAAAATTTAAACTACTTTTTCCTATTCTACCCCTATTAAATATACATATTTATATTAATTATCCTTTACTCATCACTAATTCTCTTTCATTGATTCATTTATTACATATTTTCTCTCATATTAGTTACTTATTCTCTCTTATATGCTCTTTTTATAATTATGGGCATATTTGGAAGAAATATGACATTCTTGACACATTTATTATTTTTAATTAATCTTAATCGCCAGTTCGTTTTGCACAATAAGAATAAAAGTTGCTTATAAAAAAGACAAGATAGAGTATTATATTAAGGACTATAAGAGTAATAAGTAACCCCTCTGATCCTTAATATAAAACTCATTTACCTAATTTAATTAGATAAAAAAAATTAGTTAATATTATATATATATTTTAAAATACCCTAATACTTATCCACACAATCATGGGATGCTCCCTCTCGGCATATATGGACGCAACAACATGCTTGTTGTCAAACCAAATAATTTACACTATATCAGAAAATAGCACTTCCAGATCTGTTATACTGATTTTGTAAAGTCTGTAACATTGTCAAACCAAATATTTTATTGAGCATGGAAAAAAACGTATCTAATAAACTATTTACTATTCCATTGTTCTTATTATATGCTGACAACCATAGACAAATAATCAAAAGATTATCCAGAAAAAGTGTACTGTCATATACCACAAATAAATATTAGACCGCGGCTTAATGAGGCAATATGGTATTTGCAATTTTAGTCAAAATCACCCAGAAGCATTGGAAGTCTTTCACCTTTCTTCACACGCATAAACATATAAGGATTATATACAAGGCAAGAAAGCTTTAAATACAGTAATTTGGTTATAAAGATTATAAAAATATATAAAATTATACCTGCAAGGAATTCAGTTCAAATGCCACCAATAATAAGATCATTTTTTGGCAGTAAGATCAACTTGAAATTTATTTCTATTGAGTGAGACTTTATATGCCTGGATATCTAACTTCACACTTCCGACATTCTTGCACTTTGTCCAATCTTTTCTGAGGTCATGGACGCACTATTCTCTTGTCACGATACTTTTCAGCCTTCACCCAATTTTCAGCAAATCTAGTCATAAGATAGGTTTAGATCCAATCAAGCATATTCACAATTGGAAGTTTTCTGGCCTCTAACAATCTACCATTGAATGATTCTGTAATATCGTTGGTTATCATATCGCATTTGCAAGTCTAATAAAAGTTTTTGACGTGGTCCAACGAGTAGGTGGGATTCCCATCAAATAATCATGTGCTCCACTTGAGACAACCTTCAACTCATTCATCCTTTCTATCCAATAAGCATTTACAGTGGCTTTTGCAGCACAAAAGATTAAGTCACGAACCACAGTTTCCCTTCCATATTTAGCCTTGATATTCACATACAAATGCTGAACGCAAAATCGATGTTTAGTACCTTCGAGTAATTCTTCAAATGCTGGAATAAGACGCTGCAAGTCATTCAAATTCTCAGTGATAATTATTTAATACAAAATCAATATCATTTAAATATTTCAACACTCAATAAAAGTACCTTTTGTCGATCAGCGATGAATACCCATATTCTTTCTCGCACATTGCCATTGTCATCAAACATATTATTTAAAAACCAAGTCCATGAGTCTCTATTTTCTCCTTCAGCCATAGGCCAAGCTAATGAAAAGTATTGGTCATTAGGATCACACCCCACTGCCACAAGCAGTATTCCTCCATACGGCCCCTTCGAGTAACACCCATCCGATCCAATTATAGGTCTACATACCACTAAAAGCTCTTGTTTCACAGCACCAATGCACTCGTATTTCTCCTAAATATAGGAGGACGGTTAAGTATGGCCAATCACTAACTAAAGCACAAGTTATCTCCGGGTTACACTTTCTCACTTCATTACAATAATCTCTTAACTTACGGTGTTGTTCCTTGTAATCACCTTCAATCATTTCCTTTGCCTTTCTCATTTCCTTGCATGCCTTCAACACAGACACATCAACCATATAATGGTCCCTAATTGACGCAATTATATCTGTCAACTTGGTGTTCTTGTTTGTCTTCATAATGTTAAAAAAATCTTCCCTGAAATCTATTTAGAAGTGGCATTCTTTCCCTTTATGGATAACCTACATGTGTACTTTGGGTAAAGTTTCTTTAATCGATAAATCAATTCACCCCCTACTTGACTCATAAATATCAACCATTCACATTCCTTTTGTGCAAACTTCACTCAGCACCTCACCTTATCATTTTTTACAAATTAAACTTTATATCCATTGAGTACACTAGTACAAAAAGTATATTTAGATCGCCACATTTAGACCGGTTTTCGCAGGAAAGGTCTAAAAGAAAAACGCGGTGGCAATTTTGTAATTAAGAGAAAGTTCTAAGACCGGTTTTTTTAAAAAACGGGTTTTAAAAAAATTATTTAGACTGGTTATTTAAATAGCCGATCTTAAAAATAATAGAAATAAAAATTATTTAAAGAGAAAATATTTTTTTTAATTTTTTAGACCAGTTAAAATAAAAACCGGTCTAAAATATACCATTTTTTAGACCGGTCATCATTTAGAACCGGTCTAAAAATTAACTGAAAAAATAAAAAAAAATCCGGTAGGTTTTAAAGACCTGTTATATATATAACGGTCTTAAAAGTCCACTGCTTAAGACCGGTTATCTTATAACCGGTCTTAAGCAGTGGATAAAATTCCGTATTTAAGACCGGTTATTTGGATAATCGGTCTTAAAAGTCTGAAAATTCAAACATAATCCCCCTCCATTTCGTTTCCCTCCTCATCATTTTCACTGCCGCGAAAGCTTCATCTCATCTCTGCACCTTCTTCTCCGATCATATTCCACCATTTTCTCTGCCCTCTGCTTCAGCCACAGCCACCATCGCCTCCTCCTTCTTTATTTTCCGACCTAAAATCCTCCCTCCTTCTGGTCATTGCACCCGTTGCCGCGGAATCTCCGATTGTGTGCTATCTTTTCACCGTTATCTCCTCCGTGTTCTCCAGCCATTGCAACCGCCGCTCCTCCTGCTCCTCAAGTCATAATCGAAGGTCACTACCTCCAGGTAAGAGTAATGTCTCCTCTATCTCAGTTAATTCTTTGATGATATGGTCTGTGATTTACGAATTTGGATGTTATGAATATGTTCATTCACAAGTACTTGACCTTTTGCATTTTGCATATCAATTTCTTTCTGTTGAATTTGTTGAAGATATAATTGGGCTGTTTATCAATTTCTTTCTGTTGAATCTATTGAAGTGGTCCCTTGAAGATGTTATGAACCTGTTTAATTTGTTGAATCATTTTCTTTCTTGAGTCTATCAATTTCGTTATTTATGTCTTCAAAATAAGATATAATTGTAGTGGTCCCTTGAATTGAAATAAGAACTATGTGAAAGGGAAAAAAAATACTCGAAGAAAATGGAACAGACTGTAATTACATCTGATGAGGAATTCTGATGAAGAATTCTATTAAACTAGGTAACTTGATGAGTGTAATGATTTCATACTCTCATCATACTCTTGCCTTTTCCAGGGGAAAAAATATACAGAAGAGAAGGAAAAAATAGGTGTTGAAATATATGGATTGTAGTTGGGTAAACGTTAAACGGACTATTGTTGAATATGATAATGATGAGAGGGATTTTTGGAAATTTACTAGAAGAAATTCCGGTAATGATAGTGTGATGTTCTATTATCTTTGTATACAATGTTTGAATGAGAAGTGACTAAGTGTTGTAGATATATATACTCATTTAATTTGTGAAGGATTTTGTAAGAGTTATATAGTATGGGTATGGCATAGTGAAGAATTAGAAATTCCAAGAGCAGCTCAAAAAGAGGGAGTAGCCTTTGATGATAATGACACGGATTTGGATGATCGGATAGAGGATATTATTTGTGATGTAGGAGAAGAGGATTTTGAGCAATCACATGCATACATTAATATGTGCAGTGATGCTGAGAAGCCACTGTACCCAGGGTGCACAAAATACCAATTGTTGAAAGCAGTATTGAAATTGGTAAGTTTGAAAGCACGACATAGATGGAGCGATAAGAGTTTTTCAGAAACACTTGAGGCCTTTAAGGACATGCTTCCAGATGATAACGTGTTGCCTTGCCGATACTATAATGCTAAGAAAATACTGTGTCTACTAGGGATGAAGTATAAAAAGATCCATGCATGCTCTAATGATTGCATATTATAGAAAAGAGCATGAAGAGAAGCAGCAGTGTCCGATATGTGAAACCCCCAGGTAGAAATCAAATAAGGTCCTTGCAAAAGTGTTGTGGTATCTTCCAATCATACCGAGGTTCAAACACATGTTTGCTAATGAAATTGATGCCAAAAATTTGAGATGGCATGCGGATGAGAGGATTTCCGATGGAAAGTTTCGACATCCGACTGATTCTTCTCAATGGAAGAAAATTGATCAATTATTTCCTATCTTCAGTTAAGAACTTAGGAACCTTAGACTTGGGCTTAGTACGGATGGCATGAATCCTTATGGTAGCCTAAGCAGTATACATAGTTCATGGCCTGTTCTGTTGGTAATTTACAACTTATCTCCTTTGTTATGCATAAAACAAAAATACATCATGTTATCTATGTTGATTTCAGGACCAAAACAACCCGAAAATGACATAGATGTTTACCTAGAATCCTTGATTGAAGACTTGAAAGAGTTGTGGGATGAAGGTGTCGATGTTTTTGATGCGAACAAGAAAGAGATTTTTAAAATGTGAGCCATGATCTTTTATACTATAAATGACTTCCTTGCATATGGAAACTTGTCAGGATATAGCGTTAAAGGCCACAAAGCATGTCTGATTTGTGAAGAAGGCACATGCTACCATCAACTTCAACATGGAAGAAAGATCGTTTATCTTGGCCATAGAAGATTCCTTAGACGGGGCCACCCATATCATAGATTAAAGAAAGCCTTTTTTGGTGGCCAAGAGTTTGAAGATGCTTCAGAGGCATTGACTGGGGAGAAAGTTTATGAAAAGGTACAAAATATCAATGATATCTTTGGTAAAGCTACAAAGAGTAGAAATGAGAAAAATATATGGAAAAAGAGGCCAGTCTTCTTCAATCTTCCATATTGGCACAATCTTGATGTGAGACATTATATTGACTTCATGCATGTGGAGAAAAATGTATGTGATAGTATTGTTGGGACACTACTCAACATACAAGGTAGTTCTAAGGATGACGTGAAGGCAATATTAGATTTGTAAGAAATGGGAATACGATAAGACTTGCATCCTAGGCCACATGGTAAGAGAACCTTTTGTCCTCTAACTTGTCATACTTTGTCCAAGGATGAGAAAAGAAGTTTTTATGAGTGTTTACATAGAATCAAAGTTCCGTCAGGGTATTCCTCAAATTTTAAGAAGCTTGTGTCGATGAAAGACTTGAAGTTAGTAAGGCTAAAATCTCATGATTGTCATTTATTAATGCAATAACAACTCCCAATAGCTATTCGAGGCATTGTCGAATATGATCTTTAACATATATTGACTAGCCTTTGTTTCTTCTTAAATGCAATTTGTAGTAAAGTCATTGAGACAAAAAGATTGGATGAATTGGAAAATGAAGGATACCTGATCTTGTGCCAACTTAAAAAGCTTTATCTTCCTTCTTTTTTTGACATTATGGTACATCTAATTGTTCATCTAGTAAGGGAGATAAAGTTGTGTAGCCCTATCTATTTTCGGTAGATGTACCTAATTGAAAGAACTATGAAAATCCTAAAAGGGTATGTGAAGAACCCTAACCGGCCTGAAGCATCTATTGTTCAGAAATATGTTTCTGAAGAAGCCATGTAATTTTGTCAACATTATTTGTCAAATGTAGGACATATCAGCCTTCCTAAACGCCATAATGAAGAAGGGGGTAGATGCGGGGCTACAGTAATGAGTGTGGATCCTGATGAATTACAACAAGTCCACTTGTACATCTTGAATAATGTTGGTGTAGTTCAAGATTACATGAATGCTCATAAAGAAATTGTACAGAAAGCAAACAGTCGAATGATTAAATAAAGGTTAATTATTGAGCATATAAGAATTTTTGCACATTGGTTCAAACATAAGGTTGACGGAGAAGAATTTGTTTCTCATACAATTAAATGGCTAGCACGTGGTCCTGAGGTTGATGTCATAAGTTGGACTTTATTTGTGATCAATAGTTATACATTTTACACGAAGTCTTGGGATGATAGGACTACTGTCCAGAACAGTGGTGTTATGTTAGTGGTTGAATCTATGCACTTCTCTAGTTCAAAAAATAAGAACCCTAAATTTGCAGCCATACCTTATTATGGGGTTATTGAAGAGATTTTGGTGGTTGACTATGTTAAAATTAAATTTCTCATTTTCAAATGCAAGTGGGTTGATGTTATTAATAGTGTGAAGATTGATAAGTTAGGGTTTACATTAGTAGATCTGAACAGTAGAAGTTTTAGAGATGAACCTTTCATTATGGCATATCAGGCAAAACAAGTGTTCTATATGATCGATCAGGCAAATAAAATGTGGTATGTAACTCTCCAAGGAAAAATGGTCTTTGATATTGATGAGGAAAGTCGCTCAAATTACGATCTTCTCGAGACTCCTTCTTTTTCCAGGGGTCTTCCTAAATTTAACGAAGAAGATGAAATAGATAATGAACACGACACAAGAAATGATCATCGTGAAGGGATATGGGAGGATATCTCTTTATAAATATACTTTAAAAGTTAGCTATCTATCTAAAGTAATTATCATTATGAGTTATATCTAGATTATATATACAGTTATTTTATAGCTTACTAACTTAATGATTTATCTTAACAGGATAATGGCGGATCCGAGGCGTCCTAGTAACGAGACTCAGGAGTCACCTAGTGCTCATCAAAGAGAGTATTAATCAGAGTCAGATCAAAGTGAGCCGAGTAACCAGTTCGTACGGAGGGGTAGGAGGGCCATACGGTTGAGAGACGTTACCCTTAGTCAGAGTGCCGACGAAAAGATACCGATTGAGTTTGATCAATATTGGAAACCAATCGGGCATAATGCAAGTCGATATAGGAGTTTCGTCGGCCTCCTGGCACACAATAAGCCTAGTATCTTGATAGAGGAGTGGAGAAATGTCGACAAAAAAATGAAGCAGCATATTTGGGATACTATTTAAGTATAAAGTTATTTTCTGTATGTTATAATTATCAAATTTGTCATAAATTTGTCACTAACTGTGTTAACACATGCATAACAGCTCACCTACGACGTCCCTCAGAGTGAAGTCTTGTACAACAAGACTATGACATATTGTTGTGCGCGCTGGAGGAAGTTCAAGACGAATCTTGCCAACAATTACTTGTATATCGAGGTGGAAGCTAGTAAGCCTCGTCCTACTCTGTGTAGTAAGTATTCATATATCGATGAAGCCACCTGACAAGAGTTTTTGAGGCTTTGGACTACTCCAAAGGCTTTGGTGAGTTAACTTATTTTGTATTTTATTTTCTTGTCAATCGTTTATACTGATTATAACCTTTTTTTGTCCCAATTTCTTATTCGCAGGCAAGAAGGCAAAAAGCACAAGAGAGTTGTAGGAAGAATGATTGCTCCCATACAATGTCTCGTGGGGGATACACAAAGGCCGAAAAGGACTTGTTGGCGGCCAAACGGAAGAGATTGGAGGAAGCATCTCAATCCAATCCTTCTGTTATTCTTTCTTCACCATCTCCACTACGACGTGAAGAATTGTGGTTGCATGCTCGCCGAAAGAGTAGTGGGTCATATACTAGTGAATAGTCTCGTATAGTTGGTGAAAAAATTGTAAGTATCTTTTTTGTTATTAACTATTTAGTAAACATGTTTCATTACTTATGTGTCTTCTCTGTATATCTCACAAGAGGAACTTCAGAAAAAGCAAGCCGATGGATCCTTTAAGGCGGAGGGGAGGGATGATATCCTGACAGTTGCTACTGAAAAACGTGAGCATCCAGGCCGTGTCAGGGGAGTTAGAGGAGGGGTGGGCATAAAGGATTACTTTGGAGCCCCCTCACACTATTCCTTAAATGTGGTAACGAGAGACGAATTGGAGCGTATGTTGGCCACTGCGAGGGCGGAAGCAAGGGTCAAGGCAGAAATATCATTTGATGCACTATTGGATGCCTGGTTAAGCAAGATGAAGGGGGAAGTGTATGCCATGGTCAACACTAGACAAGATACCAGTGCTCCCCAGGCACATTCGCTTGATCCTAAAAAGCATAGCACTAAAGGGAGTTATTGCAATATTGGGCAGTCATCAGAGGGTCCTAGAAAAGAAATTGCTTAGCCTTGTGACATTTTTGTCGAGGATCCTTTGAGATGGTTAGTTGGATCGGGGAGTGTGCACAACCTGGGATCAACTGTTCACCACCAGCAAATGACATATGATCAAGTCAGGGTGTTAGTTGAAGAGGTTATCATCACAGATGCACCTGTCCCAATCCCTTCTGAGGAGTTCAAGATTGTGAGCGATATCCTGGGTACTTTCATATCATGGCCGAAGAACCTTATTTCTGTTCGAGCTACGGAATCCCCGATCAGAGCCCCAAGTCCAGCTCCCTTCCCTCATGAAGTTTCACAGCCTCTATTGAATGTCATGCAACAAGTGATTCTGATGGCATACGATACATTCTTCCTACCAAGAAGTTGACCTACGGATTCAGCTGTTAGGAAGTCAGGGGCGACATGCCATATTGATAGGGAAGATTTAATGTCCCTGATCACTTCTAGAAAATATCTTACGGTTAGGATTGTCCAACTATTTTTAATGTAAGTATCTTCTTCAATTGGGAGTAAATATATTAAAAATTACGCTGTTTAACTTTGATTTATGTGCTTGCGTTATTGTAGGTACATGAATCATAGGTTGGTCTCCTCTGGGCAGAGCGATAAATTTGGAATCATGTCCCTCATCAAGTTCAAGAGAAAGGGACCACTTCTGCCATCAGACATAGATACTTATCAGAGAGGCTCAATGAAACAGAGACTGACTGTTTCTTGGTTCCTTATGTGCATGGGTAAGAAACAAATTTATATTCCAAAACACATATAATACTTTATATTTGCTTAATATTCATCTCTTTTTTTTAAAAGGGATCATTGGCAATTGGTTCTTCTGTGTAAGGCTAGTTACACAGTCATCCTTCTATACTCCCTCCACTTGAAACCGAGAAGTGACTTGAAGAAGACCGTGAACTTGTAAGTTTTCTTGCTTTATTACCTTTTGTGTGTAAAGTTTGTATGCAAGATAAGTAATCTTTATGATTTTGATGATAGGGCTATGCGGACATTCTACACACTAAGTGTTGTAAGCATGTTCATGACTTAAAAGACCCTACATGGATCACGCCAAAGGTTAGTACATATTTATTTTCTTTAAGATGTGTTCCATAAGCTATGCTTTGATGATGTCATATTCTTTTTCAGAGTCGTAGGCAACCATCGGGGTCCAACTTATGTGGTCTTTATATTTTAAGGCAAATTTACAATATTATCAGCCTAGGCACGACTGATTTTACCAAAGAGGTAATAAATGTATATTTCAAAAATTTTGTATTACTTTATTGTTTTTAGTTAGTAAGTTAATGTTTTGTTTGGCTTGTGTTACACATACAGATGTTTGATCTTGCTGATCCCTTTCCTGAAGAAGATATTGATTTCATCTGCAACTGTTGTGCTGAATTCATCTATGAGCTTTTACAAGATTAGTAAGTTTTTTAATCCAATGTTGTTCTAATAATACTTATGGTTTTCATATCTAATTTGGCTTATATCTCTGCTTAGGACAACTTCTGGGATATTGGTGATACTAGTTGCGGTTGTTGATACAGTCATGGGACCACTATTGTATATTTTCTTCCACTTTTCTGTAAAGCTTAGGAATTTTTTGCACATAATGAGAAATTTTTCTTCTCCCTCTTTTCCTTAGAAGTTTTGGGATTGAAAGTGCACAATGTTGAGATTTTCCTTCTATCATTGTTAAATTGTACTTCATTGTGTTTCAAAATGCCTGATGATGATAAATTGTTGATATTGTTGCTAAAAATTGAATGAGTTGATAATGTGTTATCAGTTGTCATTAGAATTGAATGTATTGATTTTGAATGATTTTTATATATAATGTTGCTTCTGTGAAATGTGGGTGTAGTAATGCTGCTGCCATTGATTCTGATTGTTAATATATATGTGTTGTTGCTTGTGTGGAAAGGGGATTGTTGTTAAAATGGCTTATTGGCATGGGCAATGTTGAAACCAAAATTAATAATAATAAAAAATCATATTTTTAAGACCGGTTGTCAACAAAACCGGTCTTAAAGGTCGTCTTTTGTAGTTTACGGTCTTATTGTCAGACTTTTAAGACCGGTTGTGGTCACAACCGGTCTTAAAAGTTATGACTTTTAGACCCGTTTTTAACCGGTCTAAAAAGTCACAGACTTTTTAGACCGGCTGTATCAAGACCGCTTCCAGAACCGGTCTAAAATTTCTTTTTTAATCGGTCTAAAAAGTATTTTTTGCAATAATGGTAGGCTATACTCTCTAACTACATTATTAAATTGTTCAAGTGAAGTGAACTTTATCTCCAACTTAACACTATTATAAAAAGCACTTTTAATGTCTGTTTTTAGGGTCCTTTAACATCCTTTTACATAAGGACACCTATGTGAGCGACGTAGAAAATAATTGCAATAACGTTCGTTAGGTAAGGGAAGCCTAAAGTTTCACTTTAGGCATCCCTTTTGGTAGTAGGGACGCCTAAAGTATCTTTAGACGTCCCTTTTATTTATAGACATAAACAATTTTTATTTTAAAAAAATTATTTATATTTTTCGCTACCCAGCAATTAAAAACCATAGAAATAGGATTGAAGAATAAACCACGATCTATTTACAAATGGTAAGGAAACATCCATCACTAGCTAATTATACTATGTATAAAAACCACCACAAAGTGTTAAAAAAGTTGTCTACTACACAACTATACTAACTAACATAAAAATACACTTTTACTGATCTATGTGTTGAAAAAGTTGCACAGCTAAAAAGTCTCTAATCAAATTAATGTCCTCATATAAGTAGGCAGCTTCATCATAAAAAATCTGTAAATTAGAAAATAAGCTTAGATAAAATTAATAAAGTGAAAGAATTAATTGGCAATTCAACTACAATACAAAAAATATTATCATTTGATTATCTACTGAAAATACTTGTAATTCCGCTCTGAATGATGTTATACATGTAAAGCATAATATAGTAGCCGCATTTAGTGTCCCCTGGTTATTAATGGCACTATAAATCAAAAGCAATTGGTTAAAATCAATAAAGTCATATATAAAATGACCATCAATGAAAGAACTTGAATTAAAACCACTTACTTTAGGATAAAACCACTTTGGGTCTCTAATAGTTGTATCCTCGCGTGACCCGCTAAGGAATCTATATGTCTGGGTTGCATTATCATTAAAATGTAAAACTGTAGAAATTATAACAATTCATTTAAGTCAAGAATCAATGAAATACAAACAAAATAACTTACGTGTTGAAGACAAATTTTATCTTTTTATCTGGCTTTTTACCTAAGGAATCAAACCAATAAATGATATTGAGGCGAGGACAAACAACACACAGACTCCAATGGTAACTATAAGAACATATATATATATATATATATATATATATATATATATATATATATATATTAAAATGAATTTAGATGACAAGGAAAATATTTCTCAAAGTTGTTAAATAAACAAAATTAAAATGTGTACCCTTGAATAATTGGTGTTAGATAACAACGAAATTTGGTCTTTCTCATTGCGTAGACCACATAGCTCGTCCTTACTTCTAAAGTATTAGCATCCCTTGTCGTATTTATAGGACACAACAATCCATATAAATCATATCTTTCCATCTCGATGCATATGTGATGGAAGGACTTAAAATAGAAATAAAATGATAAATGAATTATTGAATGTTTAAAACCAAAAAAACACTGCATTAATTGAAGAAGAAAAAAATTAACCGGATTACAAGTTTAACCCATCCTACATCTATCTCTTATAAATGGATGAACTCCCTGAGATCTTTGCTGTCAATCGTGAATGAATATGTCAATGTAAGGCCCATAATCCTTGGAGGCATCTGTAAGTTGATATGATGAATGCCTTTGTAAAGTTGTTGCAGTCGTGCCAATAGGGGTCATTTCGCCGCATCTTGCTCATCCTATTATTAGAACATAAAAAAAAGATTATTAGTAGGATGCTGATAGATCTTAAGGAATAGTAAAGTTATTCCTACCATTAGAGGTGTTGTTGATATGCCAATAAGATTTTGAGGCCAAAGGATGAAAGATCTTATCGCCTGACCCAGCGTGGTAACATATATGTTAGGACTAGGGACGATTGCACCTTCCTCCCGCTCTCGAACACATGTCACAGTCACCCTACGTAAATGCTGTGGAATTTGCTTATGATGGTGGGTGATAGCTTGTGTGTGAATGAGAGCATCAATAACAACACGCAGTAGTAGGGCATCCAAATAGAGGGTGCAAGGTTCTCCCGCCCTTGGAGTGGGAGAAAGGTGGTCAAGGGGTTACTATAGTGGTTTATAACTTCTTTTGGTGTTGGGGAAGGGTGGGGATTCCTGGGTTCTACGCTCCTCATTTTCCTTCTCCAATTGAATTATAGATCGCATTTCACCACGTAGCTCTGCCAATAGCTCTACTCAGAGCTTGTTGCCAATCTTGGCCACAACTCTATATTAGGTTCAGCTTGTGACGAATTATGTGAAGCTCATCCAAAATACTTCGCGACACCAACTCCTCTTGGCTCCCTTCAAACATGACCGGGGTGATCAACCTTCCCAATTGCTGTTAACAAGATGTCCATCTATCTACTTGGAGTGAACATCCCCGATTAATGTCTTTAGAGCTATTCCATGATCCGGTAAGCCGTTAAAATGCTTTCTTAAGCTACAATATAGGTGGAAACGATGAAGAAACCTCCTGTGACTAAGGTAGCCTATTTTTTTCATGCTTAAGTTGATAGAAGTGTGTGTTTGCTTTACAGATCGGACATGTTGTATGCCCCATCACACTGTACTCTGACAAGTTTCCATATGCAGATAGGTTGTTTATCGTGGTGAAAATCATTACACGTAGCTTGAAGAACTCCTTCTTATATGCATCAAACACATCTAAGCTTTCCTCCCATAACTTCTTCAAGTCCTCAATTAAAGGCGCCAAGTAGACATTGATATCATTCCGTGGCTGTTTTAGTCCATAAATCATCATAGAAAGCATCACATACTTATGTTTCATACATAGTCAGGGAGGTAAGTTATATATTACAAGAAGAACTAACCATAAATTATGTGTACTAGTAAGAGTTTCATACAAATCGATTCCATCTATAAAAAGCCCAAGCCGAAGGTTTATCGGCTCATTGCCAAATTGAGGGAACATTTCATCTATTTTTTTCCATTGTGGAGAGTCAGCCGAGTGCTGAAGATATTTTCTGTAAGATATTCTCTCATAAGAATGTCATCTTAACTTCTTTGCTTTTGTTGCACTCCCAAACAAATGCTTAAACCGCAATATTATTGAAAAATACTACAATACCTTTGAATGTTGCCTTTTAGTTGTCCTTTTACCATAACCACCATTTTCTTCACTTTGTATCGTGATGTTTTATTCTTAGGACACTCACTAAGACATTCATACTCTTTTTTGTACAATATGCAGTCATTAGGGCAAGTATGTTTCTTTTTACACTCCATACCTATCGCAGATAATATTTTCTTGGCCTCATACATACCGTTTAGAAGTACATTATCGTCTGAAAACATATCACACAACAATTCAAACAGTAATGTGAAACTACTATCGGTCCACCCATAAGTTGCTTTCAAGTTGACCAAATGTAATGTTCCTGCTGACCATGTGTACTTACTCCTAGGGTATAAAGGTGTCTCTGCATCACTCCACAAGCTGTCATATTCATGTAATTGCGTAAAAGATTCTACCTTAACATCATAAATCATTTTCTCCATTCTATCTTTATCTATCATATCCAGAACTTCCCTCTTGTGCAACGGACAATCAATTACTTCCTCACCATGCTATATTCACCTTGTGTATCGAAGATTTATTCCATCACACAGTAGGTGATCCCTTATAACATCAACATCCCGTCGAATCTCATTTAAACAATTGGTACAAGAACAAAAATACATCACTTTTTTTTGGAGCATTCATTCTAGCAAATTCAATAAACTATTTCACCACATTCTCATATTCTTTACTAGTTCTCAAAGCATTCATCTAACTATGATTCATTTTATTACCACTTAAGTCATTCCCAATAACACTCAAGTTTAAAACAATTGTCAACAATGAGATTTCCCTTTATCACTTGTTTCAACCAAAAAAAAATTGTCAGCATTTCCCCTTAAAGTAAGACATTCCAAAATTTCAATAACAAACCAGTTCAGCTTAATTCAAACAAAAAAAACTAATTGAGATAATTTAGGACAATATCTTTAATCCTACAATTTTTCTTTAAAGAACTAAAAAATTCAAAAGAAAATCCTAAAAAATTTTAAACTTATAATAAATTTTAAAAATTTAATAAACTCTTGTGGCTAATAAAGCAAGGTAATATTTATATTTCAACTTGCAACATGTTAAATTTAAAACATATAATTAACAATGAAAATTAAAATAATCAGAAGACAAAATTAAATGACAGAAAGCTAAATTAATCTAATATTTAGATTTCAACTTGCATTATTGTGTTATATCTTATTTAGGTTTATTTATATGGCACTCATCATTATTGAACAGAGCAATTAAACCATAGAAAGATAAATGCAAATACCAACAAATGAGGGCACATAACAACTGCAATAAAAATAGTGGTATTTATGAACACAATAAAAATACATGCTAACATTCAATAACGACAGAAGTCTCCTTTTTGTTTTTTTCCCAAAAACTTTTTGTTGATTTGCGGAAGTAAAGGGGAAGCTAAATTGAAGAGTAATATCAAAGTACAACGGCCAAACTGTAAAGCAATAAAGGCAAATATGTATATTTAGTAGCGGTAGCAATAAAAGATTATATAGAGAGCCGTGAGCTACCATACCTTCAAAATACCGTGAGGACCTCGACTGCAGCGTGAGAGAGAGAGGGAGAGGGAGGAGCGTTGCAGCTAGCTACACCGTGAGAGAGGGAGGGAGGACGATGATGGTAAGAAAGGGAGAGAAAAATGACAATGAGAGAGGGAGGAAGTATGCCTACAAAGAGAGAGGGAGGGAGGGAGGACGCTGACGTTGAGAGAGGGAGATAAAATGACAGCGAAAGATAGAGTTTGGGACGGTGAAGAAGGAAGAAGGGAAGACAGAGAGGAGGAGATAACTTGTGAGTGATCAAAAAAAGCTAAATGCGTCGAGTTTGAAAGAAGAGAGAGGGGGAGCTTGAAGCTAGTTGTGCAGTGTTAAACACTTGTCTGACATGCAAGACGTCCCAAATCAAACTTGGGATGCCTAAAGTCAAATTTGAATTTAGGACGCCTAAATCCTTTGTAAAAAGGGACGCCTAAAGGGAGGTGCCTCAAACCAACTGTGTAGGTGTCCTAAACCCAAAAAGGACGCCTAAAGCAGGGCTACCAGTGCTAAAATCCCTATTTTAAGCATCCTTTTTAATTTTTAGGATGTCTAAAGGGTGCCTTTAGGCGTCTTATTTTGGATTGGGACTCCTAAAGGCACCCTTTAGGTGTCCCCAAAATTAAAAGGGATGTTTAGGTGTCCATAGCCACACTTAGGACGCTTAAAACTCATAGTCTCCCTCTTATATTATGAAAATACCACTACATTTTTTTTAACTTTCCTTTTTTTCAAAAAGGGACGTTTTCTAGGGTAGTAAAAGATATTTCCTATAGTAGTATAAATTGAAACTCTTTGCACATTTCCTAGGGATTATATTTTTGGTGCTTCACTTTAACCACTTTCTCATCCTCATCATTACTCAATCCATCAATGTCATCAATCTCAAATTCATAATCGGATAATATAGCCAAGGCATCTTCCTCTCTCACCTCAACCATGTTCCTTTGCTCTGCTTCATTATGTTAAACAATAATCGATTGTAAACTATCAATAACTTCATCTAACACATCACCATATTCCCTAAAATAGTCATCATACATATGTTCCCCTTCACTATTGTCAAAATCAAGATACTAAAATTTGAGCCAGTCAATGAACCAGGTGAGGCACTGGGCCAAGGGTATGTAGGTCCGACTTGGGGTTAACCTGGATTAGACTGGTAATAATAAAAATTTTCTATTGTTAAATATGTTTTAGTTATTTGAAAAGAAAATATAAAGATAAAGATAAATGTCAAATAAAATTTTAAAAGGCTAAGTAGCAAAAATGCCTATAAACTTTTTGCCAAATGTGCACTAGGCACTATATAGTTTATTTAGGTGTAAAAATGCCTATAAACTTCTCAAAATGATGCTAAAATACCAACTTCGTCAACAGAGTTGAAGCGTGGTCAATTTTTAGTATATGGGCCCCATATTATATATCTTAAAATGATTATTTTAATAAAATAAATTTCCCACACCTTGCCTCTTCCCCACCCTCCTTCATCCTACCTCCGACTTTCTCTCTCTCTCTCAATAATTTCTCAGCTCTCCATTAACGACCAGCGAGCTCTAAGATTGTTTACATGGAAACACTTTAAAATAAGTAAACACCCTCACTTCCCACTTCACACTACGTAGCATGTACACAACACACAACAATATTTTTTTGCCCTTCTTCAATTAAACAAATACCTGGCTATTCAATGATCAAAGACAAGAAAGTGCCAAAACTTGTTCGCTACTGTAATCACCACCCCTCTTACTATCATCCTTCTTATTCCAATCAACTCGAGCAAAGCCAAACGACGTCATACTTTGTACATCTTCAGACATAATAAGCACCTTCCTTCGCCTTCTCCCTCAATTCAAACATGATCATCTTACATGTTGAAGATTTTGGCAGCTCATCTATGAACTTAACAACCTTTAAAACCATCAAGTGTGACTATCGAATTATGTCATTCATGTCATCATTGCTCGTCTGCAAAATCACCACAGCTTTTGACACCCTCAGATGATTGTAAAGAACGTTTTGGGCCTTAACACTAATAATTTCTTTGCCAAAGATAATCACATCCTTGGACATATCTTTGATCTGTAGTTAACTATTTGGGTGCACAACTTCCACATCCCTTGTTCTGAACTACCCATTCTGAAACACTTTAGATCTTTCTTTTAGATCCTTAATAACAATATCCCTCTATGATCCCACTTCCTCTAAAAACTATCTCCCCTATCGTCTTTCCATCTCTAGGCACACTCTCCATTGTCTTAATTGCATACAGTATTTGTTTGGTGGGTTAGAGCTGGGAAAACGGGCTGAGTATGTCAGGTCGGCTTGTTTAGGCCCTGAATTTATAAGGGTCGAACTTAAGATTTTTTTTCAAAAGTGAAAGCGGGCTTAAAAAGACTGGTCCTTTTAGGCCCGTATATATTGTTTATTTTTTAAAATTATTTATATGATAATAATATTATTGATTTTTTTATATTTTGCTAATGATGCTGCAAATATTTAGTTTTTATTATCTTTTTTAGAATTAAGTTTCAAAAGAAAATCTTATATTAAGAATCATAAAATTAAAAATTTATAAAAGATATTTCTTATTTTATAAGAAAAATACGTTAGATATTTCTTATTTACTTTAAAGTTTCACATATGATGGTAATTTATTGATTTATTTATATTTTGTATTTGTTATAGAGTTATTTATCATTTTGGTTTATTATTTGTTGCAAATAAAGATTATGGATGTATTCATGATACATGAGAAGAAATTCTTGATATTTTTACCCCTCAAGTAGAGCCCACTACTCAAAGTGAAGCACAATCAAATTTTCTTGAAATTGATAATAGAGGTGAAGAAGATGAAAATGATAGTCGTTATACTCATGTTGCTTAGAGCGTTTAGCTTCTTACATTCTTATACTTTGTGTGAGACTGTGAGTTATTTGTGGACACTACTTTTTACCTTTGATTATAAATTAGTAACTATATTTGTTTTATTGCATGAGGCATGTAGACATGTAGTTAAATCTTGTTAAAATGGATTTCGGCCCTGCGGGTCCGCATGCTCTCGAGCTTGACTTTTAAAAACAATAATTTTTTTACCTCGGGCCCTACAGGGCCGGCCCTTTTAGGCCCTGACCCGTCAAGGTCTAGCCCTGCAGGACTGGACCAGCCCTGATTCCCAGCTCTAGGTGGGGTTGGAGCTAGTGAGAGAGAGAGAGAAAGTTTAGAATTGAAAATTGATAGTGAGAGAGAGAGAGATAAAGGAAGGCATGGAGGGGGACTCAATTTCCCTTTCTGTCAAATTTAATTTTTTTTAATTAATGATTTTTAAATAAAAAATTCATTTTTAAAAAAAATATTATGTAAGAGATTATTTTTATTTTAGATTATTTACACATTAAAATAATTAATTTTTTTTGAAAAACAAAAAGTATAAAAAAATTAAATCTGAACCGTCTAGATCTCATTTAGACGGTCCAGATGAGAAGAGGTTCCCATGCTTATCTAAATGGGAAAACTGGATTCAGGCGGAGGGAGGGAGGAGGGCAGGGAGGGAGAGGGTGTGGGGCAACTTTTTTTTATTAAAATAATATTTGAAAATAATAATGTGGGGCACAAATACCAAAAAGGAACAACACTTTAACTCTATTAATGAAATTGGTATTTTTGTATCATTTTGAGAAGTTTATAGGTATTTTTGTATCTAAATAAAGTATATGGTTCTTGGTGCACATTTGACAAAAGTTCATTGGCAATTTTTATCCCTTAACCCAAGTTTAAATTATTAAAAATCTTAACTTTTTTAGATAAAAAAACAATGACGTATGTAATACAAAAATGAGATAATATTAAAAAAAATTCATTACAAAGTATATTATTAACATTGTATCTGGCAATAACATTGCCTCCGAAGTGTTTGGTTCGTATTGGAAAAGAAAATGGATTGATAAAAAAAATTTAGTTTGGTTTGAAGAAAATGAGATAAGAAAATGAACAAAAGACAATTTTACCCTTGTATTAAAAATAATATATAAATGCCCATAAAAAGAAAAGGAAAGGAAAATAATATATTAAAAATAAAGATTGGTGAAATAAAAAAAATCCAATTTTTTCACATTCAAATCATAAAATTTCTTTCCTTATTGTCATATCTGAATCAAATCAGTAAAAAAAAAAGCCTAGAATCATGGAAAAAAAGAAACTATCCATATTAAAAAAAACAATACAAATTAGCGCTCCTCTTCACAGTCTTCACCAAGCTGTCGTTTTTTGGAAATAAATGAAGAGGGAGTAAAAATCGCTGTAAATCATCTTCGCTCGAGACTTTCACCACCATCCTCAATGTCAACTTCTTCTCCATCATTCGTCGTCTTTTTCCTTCTCTACCGTCATCTTCTCTCACCACCACCACCACCACTACCGTCGACTTCTTCTTCCTCTCTCCACCATTGACGTCTTCTTTCTTCGACATCACTGACAGATTTGCATATGAGGAGGCAGTGATAGCCATTGAAGGAAGAAAAAGAGGGGTTATTTGGGAATTTATCACCATTAGAAAATGAGTTCCCGCCAATAATGGAAGGAAGAGGTATTCCCATGGATGAAGGAGAATTGTCAGCCGTCGGAAAATATTTTCCTGGAAAAATGGTGGACCAAACGGCCGCCACCGGCTGGAAAATACGATTTTCCATTTCCCTTCTCTGATTTTCAGCAAACCAAACTAGACCTTAGTTCTCTCTTTATTTTCTAGTGTAATAGCTTGAAGCATTGAACAACGAACATCAATCCTTCACTCTTTTTTGTTTCTTCCATGCTTTCTATTCTAAAAAACTTCTTCATTTTCGTCATGATTTTTTTTATTGTAAGCTTTTTTATGATATTTACTTCCTTGCTATTTTCCTTCTCTTTTTCATCTCCCTTCTTCTCATTTTTCTTGTAAATTTCTTCCTCCTACTGGAGTTCATGTGGCTTTCAGGTGAAACAAAAAAAAAGTGACCCAAGTTTACACCAAGTTACTCCCGGGTCGCACCGATTTACAGAGTTACCCCGAGTTGCACCGGTTTACACCAAGCTAACCCGGGTCAAGCTCCTCTAGTTATGCCCATCAACCGTACCGAAAAAGCAGCCGGGTGACTGGTTTCTAATCCAACCCTGCCAGTTCAATATGGGTTTTAATACCATGCTCAAAATTGGCCAAAGACCCATCTAAACTATTCCTGAAATCAATATTGTCACCAATATCATTGCTCTCGGTCTCCAAATCCACATTTCAAGTAGCACTACTGCAACAATGAAATGGGCAACTAAAATATTAGTCAGGTATTTTTTGGAAGAAAAAGAAACATGAAAATCCAAAACTCCCGCAATAGCTTGTTAGTTGTATGCTATTAAATCATGTCTGCTCAAAGATGAATGAGTTTGAGCACATTACACTGCACGCCAATGTCCTAAGCTGTCTCATTTCACTTAATTGCAAAATTCATAGCTGATGATTCTAAGTTTCCAACAAGAAAATTATATTAACCATTTTCTTTCTTGATAATGATCTCTCTATAACTATAGGTTGGAAGGGTATGATTAGTAAAGACAAATGTTCAACATACATTACAGTATTGAAATTTTTTTGCAAGTTATGAACACAGGAAATATAAAAGTCTGATGGCAACACTACTACAAAAAAAAGCATATGTGAGGCTTCTTCTTATAATAACTATAGCACTTAGGGAGTTGTGGCACTTTTAAGCGACATTGTGTGTGTGTTTAAAAAACACTTTTTGTGGCATTTAGAAAGGGTCACAAGAGGTGTACACTCTTGTGGCACTTTTTCAAGGAACCACTACAGGAAGTTTATATATTTTTTAAAAAATTTTTGCTTCATGCGGCACTTTTCTAAGAAAGTGTCACATGAAGTATTATTTTTTAAAAATATTTTTTTTATATTTTTCTTTTAGAATCTTATAATTACAGTTGACAACATATTTTAAACACATTTCTATATCCATAGTAAAATAAAGAAAAGCAAACCACAATCAAATAGCTCCAAAATTATAGAAATTAGCAAATAGCTAATTAACAAAATTACTATTAAGTAAAATACAAGTGTTAAAAATAAATAATTATTTTACTTATGCAACTCATTAATGTTAATAATTACCACAATAACTAAAAATTACAACTACTATATATTTTCACATAAAACATATATATAATAACATTTAATTTAATCTCATTTATTTTTTAGCATATAAAAATGAGAATAATTTTTTCAAATTTCATAATAAATTAAATATAAAAGACATTGAGCAAATTAAACTATTAAATACTAATAAAATTATATTTGTAAGCTTAAAACTTAAAAAAATTATATTGTATAAGAAACTTGATTAGAGTAAGCTGAAACTTAAAGCACAATATCTGAAACAAAAAATTTAATAAACGAAAAAAGAGAAAGACAAAGTTGTATGCATGTTTAAAAAGCCAAAAGGAAAAAGTGTGGCTAAAAAGACAATGTGTTGTATATAGCTTTAAAATGTTAAAAAAAAAGAAAAAAGTGAGTGGGTACGTACTTACAGGATAAAATGAAGCTATAAGGAAGAGGAAATGAGACCAAAAGGAAGGAGGAATGGGGTTGATTTGGTGCAAGAAATGAGACTAAAGAAATGAGGAGGAAGTGCCGAAAATGAAAAGAGGGAAGAGGAAATGCGATAAGTAATGGAACAAAGGAATGAGGAGGAAGTGCTGAAGTGGGAACGGTAATGAGTGACAAAAAGAGGAGAAGGAAGAAATGTGAGGATTAAAATGATATGGATTGATGGCACGTGTAGAATGAAAAGTGGAGACCAAGAAGACAAAGGGGATTATAGCAAATCGCAGGAGAGAGAATGGTTTTTAAAAAAATAAAAAAATTACTTTATGTTTCGCTTACTGAGCTAAGTGCTACTACACAAAGTACGTAGTAGCTATAGCACTTCTTTGAGCAAAGGTCACAACTGCTACTTTAGTGTTAAAAAGAAACTTATGTGGCGCTTGATCAAGCAAATACCACATAAGGCTACTAAGCAGCTGTGACATTATCTAAAAAAGTGCAAAAGTATACAAATTTTTTTCTTTTTAAAAAAATCCAAAAGAAATTGTGGCACTTATTTAAAGAAGTGCGACAAAGCGTGTAGTGCAAGTCTACCAAGTGCTAGCACCATAAATAAAAGCCCCATATGTGTGTGTGAGGTATAAATATGTGATAACACCTGCTTATTTATTTATTTATTTATAATGAAAGTGATAACACCTACTTATAGATAAGAAAAACATATAAAAGGAATTCCAAAGGCATTACTTCTTAGA
The DNA here is from genome assembly GCA_037074505.1 of Albizia julibrissin. Lineage (NCBI taxonomy): Eukaryota > Viridiplantae > Streptophyta > Magnoliopsida > Fabales > Fabaceae > Albizia > Albizia julibrissin. The sequence continues at coordinate 52,782,250 of CM073477.1, read as the reverse complement.
GCACAAATCCTTTATTAGTACTTAAGTAAACACCATAGCAGCGACTTTAGTTTAAAAAAAACACCTTATGTGGTGTTTGGTCAAACAAGAGCAGCCATATAAGATTACCAAACAACTGTGCCGTACGTTATTTAAGAAAGTGCCATAGTATACCACTTTTTTTTCTTTTTAAAAAGAAAATTTAAAAAATTCAAAAAAAAATTATGACACTTATTTAAAAAAGTGCCACAAAACATGTAGTGCAAGTCTACCAAGTGCCAACACCATAAATAAAGCCCTAGATGCGCGTGTATGTGAGATATAAATATGTGACAGCACCTGCTTTTTTTTTTATGAGTGATAACACCTACTTATAGATAAGAAAAAAAGATAAAAGGAATTCAAAGGCCTTAATTCTTAGAGCACAAAGCCATGCAGAGCACAAAGCCTCTACTGGTACAACTCTAACACTAGACGTGACCAAAAACTATAACCAATTACCATATATTTATATCACAGAAAGAGGTTCCTGAGCATATTTTGTGTGGACAATGAGGAAAACAATAGCAACAATTGTGCAAATTTCCATTAACAAAAATAGAGCACCAAAGAGTACATAGGATGGAAGAATCGCAAAAACAAAAAACAAAAGAATTGTAAAATGAAGAAGAAGAACGAACATGTTCTATAGCCATGATTTTAAATAAAAATTGACCTCAATGAGAAGAAATAAGAGCAATGGAGAGAAATAAAGAAGAAGGAGGAGGAGAGCAAACTTCACTCTACTTCTCCAAATTAGAGCAATATAGAGAGAGAAGAAGAGCAAACATTACCTTAAACGGCTTTACAGTGTATTTAGCAATCTCTAAAAAAAAAATGCTTTTTATAGAAAATCATGGTTTTATCAAAAATTTGCTAAACACCCAATTTTCTCCCATAATCCCTTTTTGCAGTGAAACCATGGTTTTCTTAGCCAAAACCATGGTTTCATCATAAGTTAGTTTTGGTAACTTTTCTGAGCTGCCTTATCTCTCTCCTCTCTCCTCTTCCCTGTACCGTGTCTCACCTACTCTGGGAATAAGAAATTGCTTTGTGACAAGGCAAGGCCATTTCCTCTTTCCTTTTTTCCTTCCCTCTCTTTCACCATTTCGCTTTCCTTTTTCTTTCTGTTTCGCCACTTTTTTTTTTGGAAAATAGTTAAAAAATATCTTTTAAGTAAATTAATTGCTAAATGGTACTAATGTGCAAGCAAGCATCCATCATGTGCAATCAGCATCCATATGTGCAAAAAGTATCCCTGCGAAAGTGCAAACATCATCCCTTATGTGCAAAATATCATCCTTCGTGTGCAACATATCATCTGCCCATGTGCAACATACCACCCACCGTGTGCAATGGTAGCAATGAGCAATTAATTTAGACAAAAATACCCATGATGATTTGTAAAAGAGTACCCAGTACTATGAAAAAAATTTTGGTTCAAAAATGACAATGTACATTACAAAATGGTTCAAAAATACCACCACCGTTAAATCCTGTAACGCTGTTAAATATTTTTCATGGGCAGTGGAGCAATAATGTACATGATCATTTGCAAAAGGAGCAACAGGTACCATGAAATTTTTTTTTGTTTAAAAATACCAATGTATATTACTATCCATCCAGTTCGAGCTATTGATATATCATAAAATTCAAAATTGATGATTCCATTGATTTATTACTTATTCAAAATTCGTTCTAAACTCATTTTGTTAGTTATCTCAACTTAAAATTGCTAATTGACCAAAATGCCCATGAGGACCCGGTCTAAGTCCTTTTGTACTCGGTCTAACTTTATTTTACCAAAAATTGTGAATTAAGCTAATCCTACACAATTTTACATGTAAAATCCAATTTTGACATCATAGTTATCAAAATGATGCTCAAATTATAAAAATACCTCTAGTAGCCATTATGTTAGGGTTTTATGGGTAAAATTAAACTTGATTTTGGTGTTTTTGATGATTCCATTGAGTTTATAATGGAAAATTGTGTAGGGAGCATGTGAATTATGAAGTGTGAAGGCTTTAGGGAATGAAATTACAATTTTACCCCTAAAACCCTAATATAATGGCTACTAGGGGTATTTTTATAATTTGAGTCTGATTTTGATAAATTTAAGGTCAAAATTAGATTCTATAAGTGAAATTGTGTAGGATTAGCTCAGGTCATAATTTTTGATAAAATACAGTTAAACCGGGTACAAAGGGGCTTAGACCGGGTCTTTAGGGACATTTTGGTCAATTAGCAATTTTAAGTTGAGATAACTAACAAAATGAGTTTAGAACAAATTTTAAATGAGTAATAAATCAATGGAATCATTAATTTGGAATTTTAGGATATATCAATAGCTCGAGCCAGATGGACAGTAATGTACGTAGGTATTTTTAAACAAAAAAAAAATTCATGGTACCTATTGCTCCTTTTGCAAATGATCATATGCATTTTTGCTCCATTGCCCATGAAACATATTTAACGGCGTTACAGGATTTAACGGTGGTGGTATTTTTGAACCATTTTATAATGTACATAGACATTTTTGAATCAAAAATTTTTTTCATGGTGCTAGATACTCTTTTTACAAATTATCATAGGTATTTTTGCTTATTCACCCTTAACTCTAAGTCATATTGGCCATTCATCACGCCATCTAAGTAAAATTAATGGCGTCTGTGACACATAAGCACAATTAACAATGTTAACTTCAAATTTAGGTCTTTTAAAATTATAGCAACTATCAGTTTTATAGGAGAAAAATTTATAGGGAACAAAACCATAACTTTAAAACTATAGTGACCAAAATCTAAATTATGGTAAGCTATTTAAACCAAAATTAGGTTTAACCCTAAAATCTATAACAAATTATATCATCTAAAGCATGACTGATTATTGTTCAACTTTATATAATAAAGGAAAAATTAATCTTTTAGTCCTTATAATTTTAACTCGGTTGTAACTCAGTCCCCATATTTTAAATCGATGCAACTTAGTCTTTATAGTTTTGATTAACTATATTATAAAATGGTTAAAACTATAAGGATTGAGTTGCAGTGAATCAAAGTTCAGGGATTGAGTTACAACTAAGTCAAAACTATAGGGACTAAGTTGCATTGAGTCAAAGTGTAGAGACTAAGTTATAATCGAGTCAAAATTATAGGAATTAAAAAGATTACTTTTCCTCTTAATAAAATACATAAAAAACATATTTAATAGTTAAAAATTTGTTACTTAAATTTTGGTTCAATTCTTTTTATTTGGTCAATAGTATAATGCCTTTGGATACTTTGGGTCTGTTTGGCAGGAGGAAAATAGAGGGGAGAGAAATTTTTATGAGTTAGATTTTAAAAAATTGGAGAAGTGGGGTTATAAAATTTTAATAAAGATAAGATGTAAAATAAAAAAATAAGAAAAATTAACTAAAAACTTTCAACCTTACTTCTACAATTTTTTTTTAAATCTAAGTTATAAAAATTTTCCCTTTCCTCAATTCCACCTTCAAATCCCTCATACTAAAGAGCCCCTTTGAGTGTAAATGGTCTTTATTTATTTTAATAATTGTGATTTTTAGGATGCAGATTTATATTTTCTTCTTTATAAGGGGATGTCACTTATCATCTTAACTAACGATTTGTTAGTATTTTGGTCCAATTTAAATCTTAAGCAAATTCTTTTGTTCCTTATTCCATTTTTTTTCTTTTTCTCTTTGTTTTATTAATTGTAGATTGATTCCTTCCAAGTTCAAACACAGATCTGAATATATGGTGAACCATGTCGATGGCGATGAATAGAACATTAATTGAGCATGTGGCCATGTGGGAACCAAGCACCTTGTGAACAGTCCAACAACATTGGGCTGACGGCCCCACTTAACCAATTTAACTTCATTCCATTAATGATCTTTAATTGCTCACACATCCTCCTCCAACCTATATTAACCTCCTCATATATTAATTCCTTATGTTTATTTTTTATTATTAACAATAAGGGGGATGAGTGAATGTGGGTGGGGGAAAATTTTTTTGAGTTAGATTTAAAAAAATGAGAGAAATGATGTATTAAGTTTTTAATTAAGTTTTCTTATTTTTTTATTTTACATATTTTTTATATTAAAATTTTATAACCATATTTTTTTAATTTTTTTAAATTCAACTTATAAAAATTTTCTCTTCTCCTTCAAATTCCTCATACCAAACAGATCATATAAATATAGATGATACTTTTTTTAAAAGGATAATTTGGTTTATAATATAAATTATTGGTAAAATATAAAGTTATGAGATTTTTTAAATATTATTTTTTTGAGACATGACCTTAAAAAATAATTTTTATGAAAAAAAAAGATAGAATGACAAATTTTTTTGTTAAATTAATCCGCTACTCTAGTAAAATGCTTATAGTCCTATAGATTATGTAAGACGGGGGATTTTTTTAGGGTCCATATTTTGTGTTCATCACAGTAATGAACATATAATTTCTCATCGTTGTGATAAAATATCAGTGGTTTAAATTTTAATCTTTAAATTTAAAATTTTTTAATAATAGATTTATTTTTATAAGAAGTGATAGTTATAATATTATTTTTATATTTTAATTCTACATATAATGATATAAAATTTTATTTAAAATATAGAAATTAAATTAAATCTAAAATGTTCAAAATTAATCTAAAAATAAAATTGGGTGATAAACACATTTTTATCCATCAAAATCATAAGCATAAAATGTGCTTCCGAATATTTATGAAATATTTTTTGATAAAAATATTTATGATTTCTCCTTGCCTCCAAGAGTCACCGTCCAGTGCCTCCCCGGTGGCTCTTTTATTCAGAGAGAAAATTGTGGCTGAAGAAAGCGATCGATCTTGGCGCCCCTTTTCTGATTTCTCTCTTTCAACTGCTAGTCAACTGCAAAGTTCATTTCTCATCAGCGAACAATTTCACTGAGAAGGCTATTAGCTTCGTCAACACAGATTCTCGATTCAGTTCTGCCACACTAATGTCTTTACGGAGGCGAATCTTGCTTAAGGTCATCGTTCTCGGCGACAGCGGGTAAGTTCTTAGGGTTTCTCTGCAACGCTTTAGATGCTCGTGTTTGTAGGTGTATGTGTTTATTTAAATCTGTTCACTCATGAGCATATGATGGAATTGGTTTTGTTGTCTTCTTTCATTGTCAGGGTGGGAAAGACGTCGTTGATGACTCAGTATCCTTCTTCCTAACAGATTCATCTGAAGTTTTCTTATTCTGTAATGCTATGTGTACTGAGCTTGTGTAGTCTGATATTTTACTTAAATTTTGATATCTGTATCTTCGGAATTTGTTTTTGGTGTTGCTGCTCATTGTGCATCGTATTTCTTTGACATACTGTTTGGTTTGGTTTCTTTTGAATTTTTTATTAGTTTCCATTATTTGCTTCTCACCCTGCAAGATAGGAAGGTTTTGCGATTTGTGCTTCTGTTCATACATATGGATTTAATATCACGTTACCAGTGTTTCTATACTCTTGTGCTTCTTGGAATTAGCTCCTGTGGATTAACTACTTGAATAGATATATACATAAGAAGTTTAATCAGCAATACAAGGCTACAATTGGCGCTGATTTTGTCACTAAGGAACTCCAGATTGATGACAGACTGGTTACTCTCCAAGTAGGTTTCCTAGCTCGGTGGTATTTCAGTTTCTATTTCATTTAGTTTTAAGACTATTAGAAATAGAAAATTTATGTACATCTCAATCTATCGTTTGTGTTCTAGTTAGATATGGGACACTGCTGGTCAAGAGAGATTTCAAAGTCTTGGAGTTTCATTTTATAGAGGGGCTGATTGTTGTGTGCTTGTGTATGATGTTAATGTTTTGAGGTCTTTTGATACCCTTGACACTTGGCATGAGGAATTTCTCAAACAGGTCATTCTTCTTCCCCTTTATCCTGCTATTTTTGTTGCTTTGGATGATTTGCATGCTTGGTTCTGCATATTTCCTTGTGTGAAATGATATTTAAAAAAGGTAGGCCTTAAAGTTGAATTGCTTATTTCTGCTAGATAACTATTATTTTAGACTTGTGGTTTTGATTTTGTCCTGAACAATGTCCATCATGGCATCGTCAGTCGATAAATTATTATATCTTTTCTCTAGTTTACTTCTGCTTTCCCATGTTTTATCAAACTTTTTCTAGAGAAGCATCTACTACATATCTTGCAGCTTAGGCTATCAGCTAGTTTGTGCTTGTTGGTGTTTAGGATCGGAGATTTCATAGGGAAGAAAAGGAAGGATTAATATAAAGGATGAAAAGTAGACCTTCCTTGACAGAAGATTGCATAAAATATTTCTTAAGTGGGATGTTCCAGGCTGAAGTATAATTCTCATGTTTTACACTTCCATCTCTTGGGTTTTATTTCCTTTCATTTGAAAGGCTGTTTAGATGCTTTTCACACTGGAATCTTTGTCATGCTTCTGCTTTGGATTCCTATTTTACACTTTCATGTACTGGACTATATGTTCTTTCATTTGAAAGATTGTCTAGATTCTTTTCACATTGTCAATCTTTATCACGCTTTTGTTTGTAGATAAAAAATTCTTGCATGATATCTTGATCAAGATTATCGCATGCAAGGTAGTAGATATGCTGTAAGGTCACATTCTAAAGGCTTGGAGCTTGTGGTTATATAATTTGTTTGATTTTCATGTTCGATCTGAAAGGGATTTGAGAATTCTACTTCATCTTTTATGGGGTAGAATTGTTCATCTTGCTTCCATTGGGTGTTCTGCTCATAGGTTGTTTGTGGGAGTTTCACTTGTGGATTTCCAGGGAGATTGAGGATCCTTTTCCAGTTTGACTATACGTCACTAACCCTCTCCCAAAACCTTAAGCTACTACTCTTAGGAGGAGGCCCAAGATTGATTTTACCAATATATGCTTCACACCCTTCACATGGAAACCTTGTGTTGAAATTAATTTAATTAGAAAAATGAGGACAGAAGGAATTAAATTCTTGATTGTGACTATTCAGTTATACCACTGATAGCATGTCAACAATCAATTTTCCCGATGGCTTAAGTTGTAAGGAAAGGTTGAAGACATGTAGTTTACAGATGGGGAATTTCGTAATTATTTTTTTTTCCTAGTGGTCCTTGGTTTTTTTAATAATGAAAAGTAAATCCTTGTTTAAGTGATATTATATAAAAAAAGCTTCAAAGATATGTGAAGGATGCGTCTGTCAATATCATATATATTAGAAAATCTGCAGCAACGTTTGCTATTCATAAGCCTAAATAGTGTGATTTATTTCTCTGGCTTTGTATATTACAGAGTCTAATATCTAATTTATAATTATAATGAATTGAAATAGATGATTATTGTAATTCTCTATTTATATATATACAACAACAACAACAACAAAGCCTATATCCCACTAGGTGGGGTCGGCTACATGGATCGCACGACGCCATTGTGCTCTATCAAAGACCATAGATTTCGATATATTATTAATTAAAAGGTCTCTCTCAATGACCTCATTAAGCGTTCGTTTCGGTCTTCCTCGACCTCGTTTGACATGACTCCCTTCTGCTTGATCAACCCTTCTCACCGGAGCACTCACTGGCTTTCGTTGAACATGTCCAAACCATCTCAAACGATTTTCTACCATTTTTTCGTCAATAGGGGCCACTCCAACACGATCACGTATATGAGTGTTACGAATCTTGTCCTTTCTTGTATGGCCACACATCCATCTTAACATCCTCATCTCAGCTACCCCCATTTTATGTTCATGATATCCCTTTAAAGCCCAACATTCACTACCATATAGCATTGTTGGTCTTATAGCAGTGCGGTAGAATTTTCCTTTTACCTTATTAGGTACTTTACGATCACAAATAACTCCCGTAGCTTTTCTCGATTTATACCATCCGGCTTGAATTCTGTGATTGACGTCTCCATCCACCTCACCATCTTGTTGTATCATTGATCCCAAATATCTAAATTTTGTCACTTGCGGGATGACTTGCCCACCCAATTTAACTTCCACTTCACTTTGACTTTGTCTCTTATCAAATTTGCAATGCATATATTCAGTTTTGCTCCTACTAAGACGAAAACCTCTCAATTCCAAAGTCCGCCTCCATATCTCAAGTTTGGAGTTAATTTCTTCCCTAGATTCAGCCAATAGCACTATATCATCCGCAAAAAGCATGCATTTAGGGATATCCTCTTTTATAGGTTCAATTAGGACGTCTATTTATATATATATATAATAAAATTTACAGCAAGTCATTATATTCATAAATTATAAATAGTGTGAGTCCTTTTTCAAATGCCCCTGTTGTAGTTCAAAATGTTACTCTCCCTGATGATTTAACAGCAGTTTTTAAGAGATTCTGTATTCATGGATTCTCCATTGTGAAATATTAGACTAGCATCCCCCCCGCCCCAAAAAAAAAACATTTCCGCATCTGTTTCAAAATATGCTGCCCAGTGCGAAAAAACTAGAACAAATACTTCTACTAAAATTTTGCATCAAATTCAAAACTGGATTAAAAAATGATTCCTCATATTTGTTCATATACTAACTATTGCCAGTCCTTTTATTTGTTAGCCGTTGAAATGCAGAAAAAAAAAAGAGGTAAACAGAAAAGAACTTAAAAATGATTCTGACTTGAACTTACTGATTCCTTTTAGCATAATCCATGGACCATGTCCCCAATATCTGGAGTCATTTTTATTGACCATCTGTTTACAATATATGTCTCTCATGGAGCCTCCACACACCATGAAGCTTCCAGTTCTAGACTATGCTGTGCATCTTGTTATTAAACTATTTTTTTTTTTTTGCACTTTCTTCACTTGGCCCTTTTATTTAATAAACAATAAACAATGCATTTTTGTCAGTATATTGTATTAAGTGCTTTAGTAGAGTTTTAACTAAAGCAGAAGACAACAGCGTTTTGATTATAGGAAATATATCCTCGATACATTTTCAGTTATGAAAGTGCACTGCATTGATTGCATGATTTTTTATTTGAAGAGATTTGAGTCCACCCACTGTGATGAATTAGTGATATTTTGTTTGTTAAAGATGTATAACTGGAGTACAGGACTTGATTGAAATTTCTTAAATAATATTTGATTCTTCTACAATGTTATTCTCGTCATCATTTTTATGTCAAAATTTGACATCCTTTTTTTATCCTTTGACTTATGTTTTTTGAATGTAGATGATATTCTATTAAGATAAATGTTCTCATTGAAACACAGGCAAATTCTCCTAATCCCAGGAAATTTCCATTTATATTACTCGGAAACAAGATTGATATTGATGGGGGAAACAGTCGAGTGGTAAGCAGATGATTATGTACATTGAAGTTTTCTTATAGCCTTTGTGTGTGTGTGTGTGTGTGTGTGTGTGTATTTTAAATTTTTGTAAGAGGATAAATTGAACTTGTGATATTTTTCCCAAACTATCACCCTTCCTACCACCTTAGTAGCCTCGTGGTTAGTTTCATGATAGGTTGCGTAAAGGTTTAATTATCTTGAACTCAGGTGTCGGAGAAGAAAGCAATGGACTGGTGTGCTTCAAAAGGAAATATTCCTTACTTTGAGACATCTGCAAAAGAGGACTACAATATAGATGCTGCTTTTTTGTGTATTGCCAAGACTGCTCTAGCTAATGAGCAAGGGCAGGACATGTAAGTTTTTTATTTAAACTTGCATGCATGTATTTGATCATATCAAGATATTTGCATCCTATATATATGAATTTTGGATTTTTGTCTCAATATTCAATAATAATGATAGAACCTTAAGCAACCATGTAGTAATCATACTAGGGAATGAGAATAACAATTCCACTAAACAGACTTGAAGAGACAGGATTACATAACTCTGTAGTTGATGACAGTAAATGATCCTAGAAAACAGAGCATAAAGGGAATATGCATGACAGCAATAAAATGGGCCTGTAGTTTCCGAGAGGTTAGAATTTATTCCCTTATATTCAATAGAAAATTCTTCACACCCCTCTATCTGCTCCATTTATCATATTATTCTATTCCAATCTTTTAATGAACTTCTTTCTCCATCTCCTCAGATTGTAGAATCAGCATTTTACTTAGTTACCTTATAGTAGGTTTCTCAGTAGCGGCCTATGGGCTCAATTGTAAACTTCAGTGACAATAGCCCATCAATGAATAAAGTTTTAGTTTTAAGTTTTTCCCCCCTTTCCAAAACTCAGGTTAAAGCTATGGATTTTTGTTGTCAGATTATTCTTCATTTTTGATAATTTCATAATTTTCATACTCTGAAATTAAATTTAGTTAAAGCTATGGATTTTTGTGGTCTGATTGTTTTATTTGACGAAGAAAACTACTATTAATTTTTTATAAGAGTATTGAAGTAAATTGTCTTGCAGTTCTAATTGTGCTTCTTGAAATAATATTTGAGAAATGGTCCAGAGGTAGTAAATCAGACAATTGCTAACTTTTTCCCGGTAAAGAGAATTCACAAATATAGATTGTGAGCCTGAGAAATTCTTAGGAACCATACAGTGCATAGCCAAGTAGGTGGGAAAGTGGAATCGACGATCCAAAATACACTAACTTTGATGAGTTTTCAAATGTACTCTTATTTTCAACCGTTAAATTATGTGTACTAAGAATTTATCTTATGAACCATGTTCATCTATGTACTTCCTGGAAACATGTATATATGATTGTTTGATCCTCTATCTAATATTACTTTTATTGATGATCAATGTTGGAAGAATGTTGGAAGGTTAAGTATTCATATTGGTCAATTTGTCTTCATTCGTTAGTAGTGTTGAGTGTCTAAATGCCCTAATTTAATATGCATACATTCAGAGATCGTTGATGGACATACTTTCTAATTCTGTCTTTCAATTAATGTTCCATTCTTAATTGCAGATACTTTCAAGGTATTCCAGACGCTGCTCCTGAGAATGAGCAAAGGCGAGGTTGCCCATGCTAACACAAATTCTTGCTGACTTTTTTGATACACCATGTCCTTTGACCCACTTTTTTTTGGGTCCTATAATGATTCTCCACCCTTCCCCCGTGTCTTTTTTTAGTTTGTGTTGGGAACTTATATTTGATCTTTGACTTGATTATTCTGTTGAATGTTGATTGTGATGGACTTGTAAGCATGTTCAATTGAATTGCCACAAGTTGTTTGAGCTGCTTAGGTCAAATTTTGCAAATGGCATTTTATTGACAGTTCTTGATGTTAGGCTAACCTGTGACTCTTTGTATTTCATTTTTTTTATAGTCCTTTTAGCCAGAGTGTCCGCTCTTTTTCTGTGTCTTATTATCAAGTATACGGGAAACTCACTAATCCGGATTGAGATTTTGCGATTAGGATGTCTCTCCTAAGGGGTCTTTTTAAATAAGGTAAGATTTGAACTCAATTTGTCTACTTTGTAGTCTAGTTAGTCTATCACTAGACCAATTACTTTTAGATACTTGTATTTCAATTTAGTTGGTTGAATATTACTTTTAGATACTTGTATTTCAATTTAGTTGGTTGAATGTTGTGAATCGTGGTAGTCTTAAGTGCGTCATTATTGTAAAATAAATCTCCTAGTCAAGTTCTTCGTTTTTAGAAAATTATTGATTTGAGATTTTAAAGCTTTAGTAGTATTTTCTTGTCTTTTTTCCAATTATAAATAAACTTTTTAAAGAAAAATTGATCTATAAAATTTAGATAAAGTTTATTACTTGACAATTTTCTTTTATAAATTATTTCGTTTTCTATTTAATATTTGTAAAGAAAAAAATCAATCTATCTGAGGTAATAAATTAGTGTTTAATAAAGTATATTTTATTTATATCGGCATCTAACACAGTAAAATACTTTTCTTCTAATAGTACTTAATATCTTAAACTAATTTTTTATTCATTTTACACTCTGAAGTGTTTTCCCAATAGTATTTAGTATTGTAAAATATATTTTTTTAATATTTTATGCATCTAATACTTTAAAATATTTTTTCAATAATATTCAGTATCCAAAGTTCAAGTTGCTCATTGTTAAGTAAAATATTTAAGGTCATTGAGTGTTACTAAAATAATATTTAGGGTCTTAGTCCCTTATGTAACTCTTTTTTTCCCCTGCCTAGTCTTAGATGTTACTTAACCTGATAGGATATGTGGTTTGGTTGATTTTAATTTCATTTAAATCTTGGTGCCAAAATTAGGAGCCATCAACTATTAATAGGGTTTCTCCTACAACTTAACAAATTATAAGTATATGATCCAATAACTCAATTAGAAATGAAAAAAAGAAAAAAAAAGCCACAAGGATTTATGTATTAATTTTTTCTTCAAAAGCTTTTGTATTTTGACATATGTTTGTGTGTCTTTGGCTCGCCACGTGGCTTAGGCTTTCACCACAATTTTTTTCTTAAAAAAACTTTTAAATGCCGATGCCCTAGATTCGTTGAGCAGTTAGATATGTGATAATCAAAATCTTAAATAGAATTCAGACTACCCTTCTCCTGTGGGCAGAATGAAGGTAGCCGTTATAGAAATCATTTAAAATTTGAAAATTTCGGTCTTTCACTAATTGTACCGTCGGACTAGGAAATCTGTTTATATTTATCGGCTTTAGTTACTATCCGTTGCAAAATCTTTTCTCCTTCATTTCCCTCCCATGCCTTCGCCCACTGTCAAATATACGTACCTCCTCTTCTGTTCTCAATTTTCCTCTGATGCAGCAACAACAAGTACAACATCTGATGTGAAACCCCTTGCTTTTGATCTTCTTGTTTCCTTCAATCCTCTGATAAAAGCCGAACCGAGGAGTAGAACCCATGCTTGGTTTGTATAATCCGAATTTCTCACAACGTAGAGCAGTTTCTCCTCAGATATTGATAGTTAGGTTGCTTGTGAATGTTTGATGAAAATCGAGTAGATAGCAAAAGACACACAGTCTTGTTGTAGTTCGTTCATAACAAAAATTGATCTGTTCATTTGAATCAAAAGATGCTGTCTCCCTCTCTTTTACTTTGTTGCCCCCCTCTTTTGCAGTCAGGACTTGTCAGAGTTGTTAACACAGAGAGCATCAGGAGCTGTTAAATCAAAGATTTCTTCCTTAATCCTCTCTTTCATGGATCTCTCTACATTCCTTTTGTTTTCTCACTTCCTCTGCCTTACATAGCGTATCAATGGCTTTATTTTTGTCTGTGTTTATCCGACTTCCATGTTTTCCTTACCTTCAGACCTCTCGATCGTACCTTGATTGCTTTTCTTGTGGTACATCATTATCTTTGGTGTCACAAGTAGTATAATAATATCGTTCTCTATGAGGATTAAGGTAAAAATGAGTTAATTATCACATTTATGTTATTAATTAGGTTGAGTGAGAGTAATTTAAAAGAAATTTTATATTTAAAAATTACTTTATTAAAAAAGAATTTATTTAAGAACTTCAAGACGGGAGAAACCTATGATTACGTATCCCTATTGTACTTCATAAGACTAACTTAAATCTTAAATTGATAATGAAAACATATGTTTGTCAAAGGTTCGAATTAATTGATAAAGCTTTCTTAAGTCAAAACCAATTTTATATTTTCAATTAACATGTGCAATATCTTATATTGGTTAACGAAAATACTCATTAAGCTCTAACCTCAATTAGACAATGCTAGACTAATAGATATATCTCTATTCTATTAGCAAACCATCCATTTAACCCCTAAACTTCAAGTCTAACACGATTTTACCTAAGTTCTACAATTAAATTAGCTTTCTCAAGCGTCACTCAATTGAACCCAACAATCAAAGTGGTGGCCAATCACCCAGAAGCACTAAGCACAAGATAAAATCAACACATAAATTTCATTAATCAATAAAAGAAATAAATAAAAAAGTCTTAATCCATCTAATAGTTCAAAGCAATCCTAGAATATGAAATTTAGCTACTCATAGACAAAATCAAACAAAAACCAGAGATGATAATTCGGTTCATAACCAAAGCTAGGTAAAGGAGAAAAAAACAAAATGAAAGAACCGAAATTAAAGTTCTAAATCTCTTTGAATCTTCAAGCTTCAGCTCTCTAATTGCTAAATCTTCTCTCTCTAGCCCTCAGCTCTGATGCTCTCCTTGTTCTCTGTATTCGAATGATTCTCCTCTTATTTCCTGAAGAAGCTTAACCCCTATATATATGTTAAGTTCCTAGATCCTCATGTAATATCTTTTTAGCAAAATAAAATCAAACAAAAAGATAAAAAGATAAAAAAATATATAACAATAATAATAAATAAAGATAATGATGATGATGATGATGATGATGATAATAATAATAATAATAAATGAAATATCTTTTCTTTTTTATCTTAAATTATTATATTTATTTTTAATATCATTATTTTTATCTTAAAAATTGATATTTATAATAAAATCTCTCTAAATTGATATCTTATTAAAATTTCACTCAAATCCCTTTAATTTAATCTAGATGAATCCTAAATATATTAAAATATACCTTAAGATTATCTAAAAATAGAGAGTCATCATGGTGCTTCAATTCTCTTACCATAATTCATGCCGTAAGGCAGTGTTTGGCTCAATGGGGGAGGGGAGGGAAAGATTTGAGAGGAATTTTCTTTTATCGTATTTGGATTGACAAAAAAAGAGAGAAGGGGAAGGATTTTAATATTATTATGGTTTGGTATAGAAGAGGAGAGGAGTGAAATATTTTTATATGAATAATTTTGTTTTTATTTCATTTAATTTGTAATTAATAATTTTCTAACATATTTGATAAAATATAATTATAAAAGAAATTTAACACATAAAATTATAATTTTGTAATTAAATAATGAGAAGGGTATTGTGAAAATAATTTAAAATAGCATGTATATATTAGTCAATATAAGTTTAAACATTATCCTTTCTTTCCAAATTCCCTTAATTTTGGAGAGGAATGTTAGAAAGAGAGGGGAGGGGAGGAAGGATTTTAGAAAATTTTCTCTCACATTTTAAAAATTTTAGCTATTCAAATAAGAAGATGGGAGTAAAATCTCCCTATTCCCTTTCTCTCATACCAAACAAACCCTAACTCTCTAACTCTCGAATCATGATATTCTATTCTAGATTGCCGTTTCATGCTTACTGTGTTTTTTTAGTACTTTTGGGCTCTTAGATCTCTTCGTGATTCATTGTGTTTATCTGGCTTTGCCTTGAATCTGACATAAATTGTATGTTTGTTTAAGTGCTTATCTATGTAAATCGAGATAACCCTCCTCTCACATACTTACATTGTATTACGTAAATCACAACTGAAAAGCTAGTTTTAAAGATTCTAATCGTTATTCTACCAAGATATATCTTAAATCAACATAGAATGTAGAATTTTGTGGTTGTGTTGTTTTTCCTCATTTGAATTAAATTTTGGGGACAAATATTTTTTTAGGTAGGGTCCTAATTTTTATTTTAGGATTTATTTACAATTAAGAAAGAATAATTTATGAAAATTGGATTTATGATGTAATTATTAAAATAAAGATATTTATTGAAAATATGAGGTATAAGAGTAAGGAAAATAATAAAAAAATAATAATGAATTAAAAAAATAAAAAATACTGTTATGGTTATTATTTAAAAATAAAATCATAATTTTATTATTAAGAAAAAAGAAAATAAAAATTAGATTTGAATATAAATATGAATAATAAAAAGTAGGAAGGGTATCTGGCCTCTCTTGAATTCAAATTACATATGAAAAATGGAGAAGCTTGAATTTTAATGATGGTGTTCGTGCTTGTGACACGTGGGTGGGGTTTATATTGCTACACTCCACATCTTGTCAATGAACAATGGCAGCTTTTCTTTACTTCTCACGCACAGTCTGCGGTAAGCTTTCGACATCTTCCGATAATCAAAATCATTTTTTTTTCTTATAAAACTCTTATGAAGTTATCCTGCGTAATTTTACTTTTCTAATAATATAATTTTTATACTTATTGAAAAATATTTTGGGTATGTTTTGAGTTTTATTAATAGAAGATTATAGGAATATAGAGAATGATTAATAATTACTTTTAATCAGTTTAGTGAGAATGATTAATAATTACTTTTAATCAGTTTAGTTTTGTTATTTGTTTTTATGAGATCTAATAATTAATTTTTTATATAAATAGTTTATAGATTATTTTATATATGTCATTTTTATCGATTAAATTTAAATTAAACAACTTATCTATGGGTTAAACAACTTATCTAAATTATTAGAAGTGTTGCTTAAGTTTTAATTGATTTATAATGTTAAACAAATTAAAAAGCTACAATTTAATCAGGCAAAAAGAGTTATTATTTAAAAATTTTATATTTGAAATCCTAAACTTTAAATTATAGATTTTATTTAATGGAATAAAATTCTTGATAATCAATGACCCAAATGAGTTGTTTGGGTTAAGAAAAATATTTAAATAGTTAAAATTATTTCACAATAATGTGGATTTTGGTGTGAAATTGGAATTTTTGGTTAAGTAAATTAAAAATTTAAATTTATATAATTAAACTAATTGTTCTAATAACTCAATGATTTATTAATATGTAGTAAATTGATTATTGTAGATTAATTATGGCTTGTGATTGAGCTCTTGAATTATTATATTACTTTGTCACTTGTTTCCAGAAGAGTTGTAATATTTTGATTTTTATTTATATGATATAATTGTAATTAAAAAATAATTATTTATAAAAATAAATTTAGTAGATAATTTTTTAGAATAAAAAAATATATCTTGTTAAAATCTAATTTTTTAAATATATATATATATATATATATATATATATATTAAAATTAAAATAAAATATAAAATAAATATAGTAGGTGGCGGCTCGCCACCCACTATTATCGACATTAGTGGCACCAAGGTGCCATTAATTCAACATATATATAATTTTTAAAAAAAGTCAATGACATTTGGCGTCATACGAAGGGGAAGTACGAGGGAATGCCAACTTCAGTAATCTCTTCACGTAAGTGAAGTGTGATGCGGGAGATGGATGATGAAATATTGGTAGAAGTATTTTAAATTTTTTGGGATCAAATTTTTTTTAATTATAAAACTTATTTTTAAAAAATATTCTAAATAATTTTTTTATGATAGTAATTTTGTGCTGATTAAAGAAAATTTTAAGATTATGATTTTAGATAAATTTAAGTTTTATCAATATAAGACTAGAAATGTAGAGAATGATTAATAGTTAATTTTAATTAATTTATTTTTATTATTTAGTTGATATAATATTTTATGATAAATTTTCTATATAATCAACCTATCCACATCTTTACCCTAATAATGGTTCAACCATTCACCATTAGCCTTAAATCTTTTGCCCTTCTCATTTTCCAGTGCCTCATCACCAAATTTAGATACTCGAACCACTATGAATAATAGTCCAAACCATTGAGATTTCAGCTTTTTCAGAAATAACCTTAATTTAGAATTGTGAAGGAGGACCCTTTAACTCGGTTCAATTCTCTTAGGAATGATTTTGCTAACATGATCCTTGATCATCTCGTTATAAATCCTTGCACTCTTAAAGGCTTCATCTAACTTATTAAGTTGAAGTGACTTCTTCTTCCCATGGCTTGAGGATCAAAATTGAGCTTTTTGATAGCCCAATAAGCTCCACCTATCAAAATTCCTCCTCTAAATTTACAAAAATGCCACTACCTTTAGTTTTTTACTTCCCTTTATAAAAAACGAACGTCTTTTAGAGTAGTAGAATCTATATCTTGTAGTCGTGTGAGTTAGGGTTTAGGATATGTCTGGCTTATTTATCTAAAAAGATTTGACAATTGATTATGGCACAGTATGACAAAACCTTATAAAAATAGGTATGACTTATTTACCCAAAAAAAAAAAGCTTGATAATATATCTAAGCTTGATCCTAGCTTATTCACTAAATAGGCTAGGTTATATTTAAAGTAGGCTAGGTCTTAGGCCCCTGTAGAGGCCTAACCTATTTTCACTCCCTAATATCTATCCCAAATTTTAAACTTCCACATGATAGTAATTCGCTAACGAAAAATAATATTCATTATTTGTAAAAAAAATGTCCAGGGAAAATCCTTTTTTAATCCTAATCTAACTTTGTGGAATGGGCATTCCAAGAGGAAAAATTCTTTTCAAATCATTGTCTCATATCCCATCCTTAGCTTTGGTCCCAACTTTCAATTGTCCACACTATATATGACTATTTATTATTTGGAGAAAAGAACCTATTAAATTATTTATTTATTTATATTTTTTTAAGTCAATTTTTGGATATTATTTGTTTAAGTAAAACACACTAATAACCCATTTGCTTTACCTAAATTACAAAAACCTCATTTTTATTTTAAAACATATATAAACCTCCCTTAAAATAAAAAATATATATTACATAATTTCTTATGTATTTGAAATTATATTTTTATCCATTCAAATTCTTATTTGACCATTAAATTATATTCTTAAAGTTTTATTTTGACCACAATATCCCTATTTAATTTAATAATTATTTAAATATTAATATTTTTCAAAAATAATTATTTTTACAACCAAAAAATTATTCTAATACATATATTTTCAAATTTTTAAATGTATTATAAAATTTATTAATTTTCATGATATTATAAAATTTTCTACTTTTATTCTTTCATCACATTTATTGAAAATTTTTTATCTATATTTCTTCTAAATGACTAAAAATGTATTTGAAATGCATATTTTTTATTTATCGTATAAGATAAATTATTTAAGAGGGAGAGATTACATAAATGATTAAATTTACAATTTAAAATTCTTAAACATATTTGTTCTTACAAACATTTATAAAACACATTTAGTCGACATATATTTATTTAAAGAATTACTCAAATTCTCGATCAAGTTTTTTGTGTGTCTATGCTTAATTAAATTATTTAAGCCTTTGAAAAAAACAAAAAAAAAACAAAAAAACAAAAAGTAGATTTTAACATAATTTTTAATTAAAATAATATTTTTTTAAAAAAATTCTTAATAAAGTTAACGGTTTAAATTTATTAGGGATTTGTCTAATTAAGGTATGAAAGAGTTGTTAGAGTATTTTATTATTATTATTATTATTTGGTAAGAAGAGTATCTTACTTTAATGGGAAAATTTCAGAAAAATGCATGTAAAAATGAAAAAGGATAAATTTGTACAACAAATTTGCCAAATCCTAAATTACATATGTCTTAGCATAGACGAGGAATTTAGGATTTTGAAAGTTTGGCAAAAAGAAAATTTTTCCCTTTAGCTCTCTCTCCCTCTTATCTCATAATAACAACACTGGGTTCTTAATTAACAACATCGGACTCTTAATTAACAATATCATAATTTAAAATATGGTTTGTTAATATAGAGACCAGTGATGTTATTAGCTTTTGAAACTTGTAAATTTCAAATTTATTCTTAGAGTTGTTAATGGAGAAGTAGATGGTGTTGTTAATTAAGAAGCTGGTGTTGTTATTCCTAGCTGAGAGGTAGGGAGAGTTGAAGAGCAAAATTATCTTTTCGCTGAAATTTTAAAATCTCAGAATCCCCATCCGTATTGACATATAACTGATTTAAGATTTGACTAATTCGTTGTACTAATTTATCCTTTTTCATTTTTACATATATTTTTTTAGAATTTTCCCTACTTTAATTGTTCACACTATTTGATAGCAAAAACAAATACAAGCAAATTATAGAAGTCTTTCCCACTGAATATTTCTTTTCTACCCGTAGGTGAAGACCGCAAACATATACTTATTATCATAAAAATTCATCGTAAATTTATATACAATCACCATAATTTTTTTTTTTCAAAATTTGCAATTAAAAAAAGCAGCTGCTCATTATATATATATATATATATATATATATATATATATATATATATATATAACATAAATTAAGAAAATATTATTAAGATATAAAGATTAATTCTTTTTGAAGCCACATGATCATTATTGTGCAGTGTTTCTTCATCCAATTGATATGGATGAGTGCTCTGTTATTTTCTCACAAAGTTTAGTCCCCTAATAAATAACATGAGCAATAAAAATTAAGGCATAATGAATGATATTTATGTAATTTTTTATACATCCAAGAATAAATCTATTTTCATTCATAGGGCCCAATTTTTTTTTTTTTTGGAAAACCGCCCATAAAAATATATAGAGTCACATTTTAGGATAGTTTTTCTTTTACAAAAGACGATGGATGTTTAAATTAAATATTCAGTCCTTTTATTTTAAAAAGATTCCATAATAAAAATGATTTCATCATAACATTTTAGTACATGGCCAAAATAATTCCTTTTATCGACTTTGTTGCTACAGAACACACACACAAGGCGACAGATTGTATATGCTAGTAATTCAACTTTAAAAAATTGGATTATGATGACTATAGAACACTTCTGATATGATTTTCTATTAATTTTTATGGACCGTTCAGAACAGGTCAATTAAGATAGTCAGAGCCATTTTGAATAATCTTACTTTAAATTAAGAAACTTGTTATACAGTTGATTCTTATAATGTAGTGAAACATATTTTTTCTTCAATTTTACCTCATTTGTTGCCACCTCTCAAATGTGGGTAGGCTTTGTCGTTTCACAGTTCTTTAAACATTTTATAAGTATTTTTTAGCCGATTAAAAAAAACTAAAATTGATAAGATAATGATGAAAAAGAAAAAGAATATGGTCATTATATTGGTGTTTTGTAACGACAACTCAATTATGGTTATTCTACCTGTATTATTTTTGTCGCAAGGTCTAAATTTTCCACACGATAACAGTCATGAAAGAGACTATTCAATATTTTTATGGCAAAGAGAGAGAGAGAGACTATTCAATATTTGGAGAAAAGAAATTGTTAATGTATGTTTTGTGAAAAAAATTATGTTTTTGTTGTCATAATCTAGCTTTACAAAGTTTTTTATAATCAAACTTATATTATGACATATGCTTACATTTAGAAATCCATGGTACAAAAAAAAAAAAAACAAACTTTTATAATTGAGTAGTTGTTATTCTTATGTGTGTTAATATCGGCAAATTTACAATCAAGGTAATTTATTCATAATTCAACTTTTTTAAGGGAGATGCCTATACTTTTCTTTAATTTTTAATTTGATACTTTATGTTTGACTCTCATAGTTAAATACTTTCAAAAGGATGAAAGTGACATTCATTATTTGGAGAAAATTTGTTAAAAAGCATGCGGGGTGGAAAATTATTTTGTAGTCTTAATATATATATATATATATATATATATATATATATATTTAATAAAGCCTTCCTTTATTGACTTATTGTTTTGCTCGTCTCATAAACGGCAAAGATAAGTTCTTCTGTAGTCGTAATTCAACTTTTTTTCAAATCGTTGGTCGTCCACTTGATACTCTTGTGCCCATCAATAACAATAAACATACATTTACATAAAATCATAAAACTTCTTAATAATAAAATTTGGTATCTTAACTCCCTCCCCCAAACACCCACACAAACTGCTTTCCTTCCACTTTTTTATATCTACACTTAATATAAATTATTCATATCGAGATCAAACGGTTTGAATTTATTAATTTTTGTTTATTTAATTTATGAATGTTAATCATTTAAACTATTTAATAGGGTTTCCTCATGGAGACAAACAAAATAGGTCTTTGAGACAGATAGATATATGTTATTATGGAGCGTATAAATATAGGGAAGATGGAAATATAGGAAAGTAGATTGAGAGACACGATGCTTTTTTTTTTTAAAGGCTAAATTATATAAAATCCTTTAAATTTTGGATCAGTTGCATATAACCTTCTTAATATTTTAAAATTTAAATTTAACCCATGACCTTTTATTTTTTTTATTATTAACCCTTTATTGTTAACTAACCATTATTCTTTTAATGAAAATTATTATGTTAGATTAACATATGACATATGACATCCTATTTAAAATACTAATTTCATAAAACTCTATGACTAGCTACAAATAATATTACTACAAAAAGCACTTTTAACATAAGTTTTTAAGTACTTTCTACGTCCGTTTTCAAGGGGCGCATATGTAAGTGACGTTATAAAATTTGAAAATAATATCTATTAAAAAAATGTTATAAGACCCTTACAGCGTTCATTTAAGTATGCCACTTACAACGTCCCTTTTATAAAACAGATGTTATAAGACGCTTACAACGTCCGTTTAAGTCTGCCACTTAGAGCATTTATTTTGTCCAAAAGGGATGTTGTAAGTGGCATAGGAATGCTATAAGTGGCATACCTACAACATTCCCTTTTATGAAAACGGATGTTGTAAGTCTTACAGTGTTTGTTTTCTAAAAATAAACTCTATCTGTTTTTTTTTTTAAAAAAATTGTATTATATTTTTCACTATCCAACAACTAAACCTTGTACAGAAATGTCCAACACTTCTTCATTAACTAAATGTCATTACAAATAGTATACATCCTGCACTAGTTAAACAAAGTGTCAACTACTACTATTACTATCTACAATAATCAACACAAGGTGTCTACAACTTGTCTAAACAACTACTATCTAAAATAAACCTTTTGTCAAAATAAAATTTACTCATCATCTGTGTGTTAAAGAAGATGTCCAGCCAAACAATCTTGAATCAAATTAATGTCTTTGTCTAATTAGACATTCCCATTACCAAAAAATTTGCAAATTGGAAAATAAGTTAAGATAAATCAATCAAGTGAATGAAATAAGTAACAATTCAATTACAACACCAAAAATATTATTATTTGAGAATAAAAAAGCGATTACCTATTCAAAATCTGTAGTAACTTTACTCTAAATGATATTATACATATAAAGTATAACATAGTATCCGCACTCAGTTCTCCCTAGTTGTTGAGGGCACTATAAATCAATATCAAATGGTCTATTGCATTATAAATCAAAATCATGCTTTACTTTCAACTCTAGATCATGTCCTCTTATATTCCTATATCTCAAAATTACAAAATCTCAAGATCAATACAATTCATCATCAATATCAACAACAACATTATTCAAATCTAATTACCTCAACTTTAAATTTGAATGCTTGAAATTTCCTTTCCCTTAACCCTAACATCATCAACAACAAAGGGAACATTAGAGTCTTTTACAAACTAGAAACATAATTAAATCTTCTTTCTTTTACAATGACTTAAATTGGGGATTCAAAGGGAATCAAAGTGGAATGGAAAAGAAAAAATGGTGGATTGCCATAGGAATAGGGGTAGAGACGGAGTGACGGAGGGAGAAGATGGAGGAGGAGCCACGATAGAGGAAGGACACAGAGAAGGAGTTTCGAACAAAGCTTGAAATGGAGAGGAGTCGCCAAAGTTGAAGGCCACGAGTAGGGAGGAGATAAACGATGAGCATTGACAAAGGGGGGAGATGGAGGAGGAGTCGTGATTGAGGCTAAGATGGAGAGAAATCATGATTGAGACTCAGATGGGAATAGGGAAACATACGCCAAAAGCATTTTATAGTGTTTTCCTTGGAAAACAGAAGCCAAGCGTTCGTTTTCTCAAAATGGACGCCAAAAGCTCATTTAACGTACGTCTATAAGAAAACGAACGCCAAAAGTAATGCAGAAAATTGTAAACATGCAATCGCCTTCATTTTGAAAAAAAATGGACATTAATGATGGACATTGATTTTTTTCCTCTGTAGTAGTGTAACCCTGAACTTTAATCAGTTATAAATAACTCTATAATATTTTAAAATTTTAATTTAGCTCCCTTTAAAATTTGTATTTATAATATTAAACTCTATGTCATTATTTTTATCATTTTAATAAATTTATTAAAAGCTTATTTTTTTTGGCAATTAAAATAGCATTTTTGTATGGCAAAAACTAGAAAAAAATTATTTAAAAATATAAAAATCAACGTTTAACCTCTTATTCAAGAAAAAAATATGTATTATTAATAAAGAATTAATGAGTGTAAAAGTGCTATCATCTAACACAAATGTAATATTTAAATTATATGCTCAATTATCATAATAATATATTTAATACAAATGATGACTTTTTCATACTATCAATGCTTAATTATCCCATGAAAATAAGTAAATTTTATATAAATCATGACATTTTTATATTTATATTTTTTAAGTATAATTCTTCTAGTGTTTTCCATATACAAAAGTTATTTTAATTGAAAAATTATAGTAAAAATTTTAATAAATTTACTAAAATGATAAAAGTAAAAACAATGGGTTTAATATTATAAATCAAAATTTTAAGAGAGTTAAATTTTGAAATGTCAGGGGTGATTTGTTACTGATGAAAGTTTAGGGGGTTATTTGTAAATGGTTAAAGTTTAGGGGTTTTATGAAATTAGTAATTTACATAAGATGACACATAAAATGCCAAGTGCCATCTATTAATCTAACGTAACAATTCTTGTTAAAAAGATAAAGATCAGTTAAAGACAATGTGTTAATAATAAAATAAAATAAAAAGATCAGGGGGTTAAATTTAGATTTTGAAATGTTAGAGATTATATATAAATGATACAAAGTTCAGGGGGTTTATACAATTTAGCCAAAACATAATTTAATAATTTTTTATTTAATTAGTCAGGAATATGGATATAACTATCCGTAGTTGTATTTAGGGCTTTAGCATAATAATAAGTTTATGGTATATCTTACAATAAATATTATTAGGTGAAGTAATATTCAGCACCTTGACATTATTTCTAGTTATATCCACCACCATAATCTTATTTATGGTATATCCAACATCTTAATATTATTTTTTTAGTGCATTTAGCACCTCTCAGTGTTATTTTCCAATTACATTCCGTACACTAATTTTATTTATAGTTTAGGGTATTGGATCCTATTAGAAAATAACATTAGGGATGCCACTTTACCCATAAATATTTACATATAAATATGTTTAATGTTGCAAAACTCCATTCGCTGTGATTTTGATGTTTAATGCTGCATTGCGTTTTGCATCTATACTATTGTATAAAATTTACTTTGGATGCCTCAATATAAAAGTAGTTTTTATATTTTATTGGGCTTACAATTTTGTAATTATTGGTACAAAAATATTGCTAGCGACCAATATGGAGTACTTATTTAACACATCGTGACGGAATACGAGACGATTAATTAACATTTTAATCAACTTTGTAAACAAATGAAATGGTTATGATACTCACTTTGTACTTTCATTAGGGGTGGAATCAGTATGTTTTTGCTATTCATGACTTCTTTTGATATGTTTCTAATAAGCTTAAATCCTTTTAAGGATGTGTTTGAGATAAGTTTGAAGGCCCGAACGTACATTTTCAACTGTCAAAAGGTATTTTTTGGCTTTTTGTGATGTATGTATGGATCTACATTTTTTTTAATGGAGCATTTAAGGAAAAAAATTACTTTAAGTTATAATTTAAAATTTCATGCTTTTGGCTTTTCTATTATAGAGAGAGAAGAATTTTATAGAGAAGAAATTATATACCTCATAAAAAAAAGAACTGTTTTCACCTTCTTTTATTCAAATAATATTCTTATTCTTATTATAAGTTTACATGTTGGTGAAAATTTTGGTCCTAATTATATAAGTCTACTAAAAGGTTAATAATGATTGTTTTCCAATTTCATTCTTATTTATGAAAGTATCCAAATAAAAAAATAAATAATAAAATTTAAGAAAAATCGAGAAAAACTCCCTCATTAGAAATTTAATTGGCGTGAATAATCTGATAAGTTTATATAGATGATAGTACTCTTATTGAGATTATTTTCACCAATTAAATTTTTAAAAGGGGATTTTTCTCCAATTGTTCTTGAAATTTAAGTAATTTAGTATTTTTCAAATTTTTTTAATAATACATTAACTATTTTTATTTTATTAAATTCATATCTTTTTAAGTCATTTTATATCTAAACTTAGGGCCTATTTTGGTTAATGGTGGCATAAGTGTTTTTTTTAATCTGACTTTTATAAAAGTCAGATAGGATAAAAGTCATATTGTAAATGTGATTTGTGTTTCGATTGGTGGTGGTAGAAGTGGTTTTTTTGGGAAAAGCTAAACTTTTGAGTTTTTTTTCAAAAGATACTTTTGAAAAAAAAAACCCAGTTACCAAAAGGCTAACTCAAACACCCTAATTTTCAAAAAGTCAGAAGTCACCATGATTTTGTTCAAAAAAGCCCGTTTGGGATGGCAGAAGAATGGTATCCCAAACATGCACTTACTTTTTGCATTAATCGTCCAAATAAGTTTTAGTTTATCAAACCGACTTTTTCAAAAGTCAATTTAAATATAAATTATATTACACAATTTTATTTTTAATTTATCTTATGTTTTTAAAAGTTAGATTAAAAACAAGCTATTTTTGTCACCATTAATCCAAACAGACCTAAATTGTTGATTTTTTTTTGCAGTTTACAAGAAATATTTAAAATACACAAATATCACATTTATTTGGAAAAAATATATTACTTTCCCTTAAATTAATGTATGCATAATACTTGGCCCCAACGCAACTTAGTAAAATTCTTAATTTCACAATTGACTTGGTATTATTGTGCGTATTAAAAAGGGCAATGTTACTATCAAAATTATTGTATTCAACTTTTTTTTGGAAGTTTTTCACCATTCCACTTTTAAAAGTCGGGTTATGCTATCCCAGTTTGGTTCCAACTTTCAAATTTTCCACACTTTAACAGTTAATGAAAGAGACTGCTCATTATTTGTTTTAAATTTTTTAAAGTGTGTGGTGGAAATTTATTTCTTGTGTAGTCATATTCGAACTTTATAAAGTCCTTCATAACTGATTCATTTTTTCTGTGTCTCAAAAACGGCAAAGTTAAGTTTTTGTAGTCATATTTGATTAGATTAAGACAATAATAAACATATATTCTCTTCGGTCTTTAATATAAGACATATTTATCTAATTTGATTAGATCAAAGAAATTAGTTAAGTTAGTTAATATGATATATATTTTTTATGACACCCTAGTCATTTTCTTTAATTCTCTCATTCTTTCTTCTTCTTAATTATTGTTGAGGGTGATATCAATAGGGATAAATTAAAAAAAAGTTTGATAAATATGAAAATAAGTTTTATATTTAGGACCAATATGAATTTCTCAAATATATCTTATATTAAGGATATAAGGGGTACATAAAATCATAAAACTTTGCAGGCTAAAATACACTAAAATTTTTTGAATTTTGAATCAGTTGAATATCATCTCCCCAACTTTTAAAATTTTAAATCTAGGACCCTAATGTTTCATGTTTTAACTATCAATTTCACTACCATTCAAATTACTATTAAAGTTAGTGGTTTTTGTGATACATATTTTTTTAATATTTTATTATATATGGAGACATTTGAAAAAAATGAAACTTAGGGTGTGCTTGGTTTAAAGGAAAGGGTTGTACTACCTCATTCGAGAGGTTGAGAGGAGATTTTTTGTAATGAGAGCCAAAAACAAAGAGAGAAAAGGGAATAAGAACCAAAATTTTGGTTTTCCTCCCATTTAAAAATTCAAACTAAATGAGAGAATGATGACCCCTTTCCTCAAACCAAACTCACCATTAGCATTTGACATGTATTTTAGCCAACTTTTTAATAATATAATTTACTATCTTAACTCCCTCCGCGATACAATTCTTTTATTGTCATGATCCAACTCTGTAAAATATTTCACAATTGATCAGGCTTGTTATTATTATTGTTGTGGGTATTTAAAAGGGAAATGTTAATGTGATCATTATATACTATTGGTGTTTGTATGAAAGTTGATTATATAGATTAATAAACAACCATATGATTATCACAACGTGTGGAATGGGATTCCCACTTCTTTGCTATTATTTTTGTCCCAACTTTTAGATTTTCCGCACAATCATGAATGTGACGATATCATTATTTGGATCTATATAAAAAAATCCCTAAAACCTTTTAGCGGCTATTGGAGCTCCAGTGGCGGTCTGTCACCAAAGCTTCAGTGTCCTTGCCGTCACCGAAGATGTGTAGCTAGAGTATAAGACTTGATCAAGATTTTTAAAATTTGACAGTATTCTTTTATCAAGATTTGTACTATAAACTAGATTTCATATAAGGATTGGATGTAATTTATTATGTTAATTGATGATTGATGTTGTGTTGTGGGGTTAATGTTCGAGTGGTATGTTGGTTGGTTGAGAGGATCAGATTTCCTCACCACATGCCCACAAGTTTGAACAACTTTGAGAGATAAGAGAAATGTTATATTATAGGGTTAAATTTTAATATTGGTTAACTTTTCTTCCGTCCTTAGCGGTGTTGAGTGCCTAGATGCACTAATTTAATAAGCAAACATTCAAACAAAGTTGATGGGCATACTTTCAAATTATATCTTTCAATTAATGGTCCATTCTTAATTGCAGCTACTTTCAAGGTATTCCAGATGATGTTCTTGAGAATGGGCAAAGGTGTGGTCGAGTTTTTATAACACTCGCATATATGTCGTTTCGAAACCAAACCGTGATGTGTTACAGTTAATAGCCATCATATATCGCGATTTCTATAGTGACTCTGAAGTGCTTCACATGGGAACATCTATAATCAACCAAAAAAAAGAAAAGAAAAGAAAAGAAAAGAAAAATAGAGTTACCCTATTTTGAAGATAACATAATAAAATAAATTAAATTTAAAAAAAAAATGTACGGTATGGATGAAATTGTAGTATTGAGATATCAATACCCGAACAATTAAAATTACTAATCGGGATATTAAAAATTATACAAAAATTATGAATCATAAATCATAATCTTGTAATAGACATTTCCAAAAACACCCCAGAATTCCATTTTCCAATTTGGTTCAATAACTTCTATTATTTTACAATTTGGTTTATTATTGTTGAATTATATTGAATTTAATAGTTTCTACTATTTTATAAATACATATAAAGATTTGTTGTGTTTAACTTCAATCTCTTTGCTTAATATTGACTAGGTCCATATTTCATGGACGTATATATGGAGAAATCCCACCTCAAGCAACACAATGTAGTTTATTTTTATATTTGACTGTATTATTTTTCTTTGCATGATTTTCTCTTTAGGCGTGATTTTATAAATTTTTTTCTCAATTTTATGTTGAATTATTTTCATCTCGCGCAACACGCTGGGTGTAAATGCTTGTTGAATACTAAAACGATATAAGTGATATATATATATATATATATATTTGTTGCAACAATTTAGAAGGAAAAAATGAAAAACATTAATTTAGAAATTGTATTATTAAAGTGAAATAGCTTATTCGTCTATTCTTCTCCTCGATTATCTATTACTATGAACATTAACTACAGAAAAGAAATGTATGATGTAATTGGGAGAGAGAGAGAGGAGAAATATATTAGACCACAAAATAAAAGAAACTAAAATTTATCGTTGATATTTTTCTCCTTAACCTAAGACATATTTACTTAATTTGATTAAATTTAGAAAATTATCTTTTTTATTTGATTTTCTTAGCAATTAGTTTATTTATTTTCTATAGGATTTTAATTCCTCTTTCATAACCCCCCAAAATTGTATTTAAATTCATATAGATTAATCTTATTCTCATATAGGTTTTAAATTCATTTGCATCTTACATTTAATTAGTTTAATTACATTTAAATAGGTAGTAGTGTCATGTATTCTAATTTAGGTCTATCCCATGGTATCTTTCATCATCTAAATTCAATTCTAAAGAAAACCGACAAGTTACACCTAAATTCATCACCTAAGTTAACCTTAAACTATATAATTATCTAAGACTTAATTTAATTGATTACTTTTAACGACAAAAACAATATGACTCTCCTCATTTGAAAATTGATCCCCACCAATTTTGTTGGGAACACATTATCAATTATACAGCTAAAAAATGGGTACCAAACGCCTGCCGCGGCCAGGAAAATTTGATTTCCCCTTTCCCTCATTTTCAGCACACTAAACGGCCCTAAGGAAGATGCAGAAGACTTGAAAATTAGTAAATGATTTTGGAACCTCCCTCCCTCCCTCGTGTTAGCTCTCTCTGAACTCTCCCTCTCGGAAGGATATCTCACTTTTCTGTATTACTGTCCTTTTCTTTCTATAATTTTCCCTTTTTGTTTAACGATGTATTCTAATTTCCATTGTGATAAGAATTACATAAATATATTGCAGAACAATGTGAGCGTTACGTAAAATCAGGATTTTCGTCAGTATCTTACATAAACTGTTTTATTAGAGTCTTAACAAAAGTAGAAGACAACAATGTTTTGATTATAGGAAGTAAATTTCATTACATTTTTAGTTATGAAAGGGCACTGCTTTTGTTTGCATGATTTTTTATTTGAAGAGATTTGATCAAAATCTCATAGCCAGTGTGATTTACCTTTTATACTTGTTCGGTAAAGATGCGTAACTGGAGTATAGGACTCTATCAAGATTTTTTAAATTTCACAACATTCTTTTATCAAGATTTACATTATAAAGTAGATATTATATTAAGAGTTGGAGGTAATATATTACTTTAATTGATGATTGATGTTGTGTTGTGGAGTCCATGTTTGAGTGGCATGGTGGTTGGTTAAAAGGATCAAATTTTCTTACCATGTGTTCACAAGTTTGAATGACGTTAAGATATAAAAGAGATGTTATGTTGTGGGGTTAAATTTTCATATTGGTTAATTTTTCTTCCTTCTTTAGGAATGTTAAGTGCCTAAATGCACTAATTTAATAAGAAAACATTCGTACATAGTTGATGGACATCATTTTAAATTCTACCTTTCAATTAATGTTCTATTCTTAATTGCAGCTACTTTCAAGGTATTCCAGACGATGTTCCTAAGAATGAACAAAGGCATAGCTGCTCATGCTAATACAAGATTACTAATACTCTGTCCTTTGACCCACATTTTTTGTTTCTGTAGTGATTCTCCTTCTTTTGTCATTCAATCAGTTAGATTTGTTTGTATTAGGAATTCTGTCACTAATAATTTCAGTTGGTGCCCCTTAGGAAGGGATAATATTGTTATATAATCATAATAATGACAATTACAATTGGGATTGGTTAGTCAGGATTAGAATTATTTTAGTTAGCCTGAAATTAGAAAATAGGTGTTAGAGTTAGTCTTGTTGCTTATATATACATACCCCTTTGAATTATTTGTAGCTTTTTTGATCATTTGGAATATACAGTGAATTGATTAAGTTTCTCTCCTCTGTTTTCCCTCTTCTCCCAGTTCTACTCTGTTTCTCTCTGTTTTACCTCTCTTTCTCCCATCTTTCCCTCAAATCCTGAATCCAAATTTCATACCTTTTATCATAACAATATATCAACTTAAATACAAGGCAGAAGCTCCGATAGAATTGAATGTTAGTAATGAAACATCATTATTATGAACCTTAACATATGCCTTACGTAGTATTCTAAAACATATTAGGATTACTTACAAAATGTACATAATATTCAAACAAGAAGTCAAGCCCTATATAGCGAATTTACCTCAACAGCTAGTATATTGGCATGGCTTTTATACTCAAACATATATCATTGCCATGAGTTCTTCGCCACCAAATTCAAAGATGCACTTGCAAATCAGTATGAAGATGAAGCTTACAAATCCAAGATTGAAGAGACTTGACTCCGCCCAGTGTTATAAATTATTGATTGAAATTTCTTTTCTTCAATAATCTTTGATGCTTCTACATCGTTATACTCGTCATCGGTTTTTATGTAAAAAGTTGACTTATGTTTCCTGAACGAAGATATGAAGATAACTGTTCTCATTGAAACTTGCATGCACGTATTTGAAATCATATCAATATATTTACACCCGTCATAATATATATATGTGTGTATCTGTGTGTGTGTGTTTGTGAATATTGGATAGATATTTGTCTCAATCTTCAACAAGAATGATCAAATCTGACATTTGGCTTAGTTAGTTACCTTATTATAGTTGTACATTACGGGCTTCGATTAATCCATAATACATCTATAAAAAGAAAAACACTTTCATCAAATGAAATATATTATACAATGGTGTGACATTCAAAGTTGACCTGCATAATATTTTACTAACAAGTTTATTTCATCCATTGCCTCATCATAGAAAAGCATAATATGATTACAAGAGAGATAATAAACCACTTATCTTCTAAGAACAGCAACATCCTAAATGCAGATTTGGCCTTGGTTTCTTCTCAGTAGTAGCAACGAGATTGCAATTTATACCACATCCTATCAATGAATTGGAAATAAGCATACCTCCATGAAGCACTGTAGAGCAAAGGACCCACCACTGCCCAAAATCCCACAATAAATCCAAATCCCATGATCACAAAGAACCAATTGATTCCATTCACATGTTCAACTTCTTTGCCGTCTTTGTTGTTGGAGCTGTTTGATGAACAATTGTTGAGTGGAAGACCACACAAATCATTACCAACATAACTTGATGCTTCAAAACTTTGTAATTGGGTACTGGTGGGAATTTTTCCAACCAAATTATTGTAAGACAAGTTCAACATGTTCAAAAAGCTCAATTCAGACATGCTTGGCGGGATTTCACCTGAAAGATGGTTTCTTGAAAGGTCTATGGACTCCAGCGATCCCATATTGCTAATACTTTGAGGAATTTGGCCAATAAATTGATTGTTTGAAAGGTTTAGATAACGAAGTCCTTTGAGTCTTGTCAGTTCTATTGGTATCTCTCCAGATAAATCATTACTTGAGAAGTCGATGCTTGTGATGAGACCAAGGATGGTGCTGTAATCATAAACTCTTCCTTTCAGCAATAATGCTTCAACTAACAAAATATTATCAGCATAAAGTGCTCCAACAAAGATGTAAGAATCGAAAGCACTATTTACTACCAACATGGCACTCAAATGCTGGACACATATTGGTATATATCCTGTCAACTCATTGTGAGCAAGGTCCAAGATTTGTAAGACACTCATGTTACAAATTTGACGAGGAATTGGACCAGAGAATTTGTTTGATCTCAGAATAAGAATATTTAAACTTGAAAACCTTTGGTCAACCCAAGATGGAACCATTCCGGAAAACTGATTCTCTCCTAGATCCAACAAAATCAGGTTGGCTTTGTTCCTCAGAAAGCTAGGAAAATTTCCAGAAAAATTATTATTGCGAACTTTCAGGATTCGCAACTCCAGCAAGGATGCCATAGATGTGTGCAAGATTCCAATGAAATGGTTGTTTTCTAAGTTCACTATAACAAGATCCGGCCACTTCATCCAACAATCAGGTATTTTACCTGATAAGTTATTTGATGCCAAATTAAGAAACTGTAACCTCTTAGTCTCCTCTTGTTTATTATGACACAAGAAGTTAGCAATGGATCCTGAAAACCAGTTGCTTGAAAGGTCTATGTACATCACATTTGGTGATACATAAGGTAATTGGCCATATAACTTATTTGAGCTTAGATCAACAGTAGCATTATAGGAAATGTTTATCAGTATATTTGAAAGCTCTCCTTCAATATGATTGTGGGAGAGATTCAAATACTTAAGATTACCCACTGTGCCCCAAAACAAAGTTGGAATAGAATTAAAAATCCTGGTGTCTGATATGTCCAAATAGGTAAGATGCTTTAGGGATTGAATCCATGATGGAAAGTGGGGACCTAAATTCCATGAAGCCAAACTTAACCACACCAAAAGTTGAAAAGAAGGATTCCAATTAGGGTCGGCCTTTAAAGTGAGTTTGTTTTTGTGTGCTGAGAATATTTGAAGTTGGGTAAAATTAACAAGGTGGGCTTCTTTGACAACTCCTTCAAAGAGATTATATCCCAAAGAAAGAGTATTCAATTTAGAGAGTGATCCCAGAATTTCAAAAGGATTTCCAACAAGTTGATTTTCAGAGAGATCAAGATGCATCAAAGATGTTAGATTTCCAAATGATATAGGAATGGAACTGTTAATAGTGTTGTTCCAAAGAGAAAGATATATCAAAGATTTAAGATTTCCTAATGTGCTAGGAAGTGCACCTTGAATGGCATTGGTAGATAGAAGAAGATATTTTAAAGAAGTAAGATTTCCCAATGAGCTATGTATTGGACCTTGAATGGTGTTGTAAGAAAGATCAAGTTCAACAAGATTTTTGAAAACACCAATATGATCAGTGAAATGGCCAGATATATGAGAACCGCTCATATAAAAAATCTCTAAGGCCTGGGAAACACACCCTGCTGAAAGAATTTTCAGTATTTCAGAAATTTGTTGGTTGCACTTGTTGTTTGAAAAAGCCAGCTCTTTCAAGTTGCAAAGATTACCCACAGAAATTGGAATTGGCCCTTCTAAAATATTATCATTCAAATCAAGAGTAACAAGAGAAGTCAAGTTTCCAATGTCACTAGAAATTGTGCCAACCAAGGAGTTTTGAGAGAGAATGAGAGACTTTAATTGACTCAAATTGTACAACCAATCAGGGATAGAAGAGTTGAACTGGTTTTGAGATAAATCAAGATGTTGAAGAAGAGTCAAGTTTTGAATACCTTCTGGGATGGAACTTAAAAAACCAATATCATTTAATTGAAGACTAACTAACTTTTTCAGTTGGAATATCCAATTTGGGATCAACGGAGTGCCAAAATCAGAACCAGAAAGATCTATGAC
The DNA here is from genome assembly GCA_037074505.1 of Albizia julibrissin. Lineage (NCBI taxonomy): Eukaryota > Viridiplantae > Streptophyta > Magnoliopsida > Fabales > Fabaceae > Albizia > Albizia julibrissin. The sequence continues at coordinate 52,747,555 of CM073477.1, read as the reverse complement.
ACCAAGAGATGAAAAGTTTAAGGTGGATGGTTCATAATAATGGGTGAATTCACATACGAACAAGTGCAACTCTCTCAAAGAGGGAAGTGAATGTAGAACCTGCAACCAATCAAAGGCATTGGATAGATTCACATGACTCAGCTCAAGATATTGTAAAGAAGAAAGAGTCGAAACACATTGAAGATTTTCAGGAGGTATTGACAATCTATTTCCATCCATGTCATATTGATAATAACCTCCGATATGAAGACTGATTAGATTTGAGAGGTTTCCAATTTGATGTGGAATGCTTCCTTTGAAATTATTAAATCCAAGGTCAAGATAGTGCAAATTGGAGAGATTTCCAATTTGATGAGGAATGCTTCCATTAAATTCATTACCTAGATCAAGATATTGCAAATTGGACAGCCTTCCGATTTGCTGAGGAATGCTTCCTTCCAAATTATTGCCTCCAAGGTCAAGATAGATGAGATTGGAAAGATTCCAAAATTGAAGAGGGATGCTTCCACCAAACCAAGCATGAGATAAGTTAAGATATGTCAAGCTTGTCATTAAGCCAAGAAAATCAGGAATTTGCATATCTCCAAAGTAATTACCGCTCAAATCCAAATAATTCAAATGCTTCAAGTCAAGCAAAGAAGGAGGTACCTCACCATCAAACATTGATGTCTCAAATATGCCCCAGCCATTGAACTCAAAAGGAGGTGGAGTTGTGAGGTGAAGCTCAAGAACATGGCCTGTGATGTTGTGGCAAACAACTGAAGCCCAGTTGCAGCAATTTGTATGAGGAGACCAAGAGACAAGTCTATTTGAAGGATCAGAGAGATGAAGCTTCATCTTAAGTAAGGCATCTCGCTCACTTGGAATGCATTGAACCTGAGAGGATTCTCTGCAAACGTATAAATCAACATTTGATAAGGTAAGTAACCAAACAAAAAGGAACACAACAATATTGCAGGAACCATCCATGACAACGTCAATCAAAGAGGTTTCTGCTAAGAAGTTTTCTGTTTTGATGATGGACATATAATTCTTGAGAAAAGAGCTACTATTTATAATGTCACCTTGCGGATCTAAAAAGCAAATTTTGAGTTTCAGTTTACATAGCAAAATCTAGTATTTTTTTTTACTCTTTTATTTTCTTTTTATGCCCGATAACAAATATGAATGCAAAAATGATATTCGAATATTTTGTTTCACCTTTCTGAATGAAAGAAAATAAATAAATGTGTTGCATAAAAAGGAAGTGGAAACTTATCTAAATAATTTTTTAAGTTGTCCTTTTTTTTATAAAGTTTTAAATCGTTGTTTTATACTTTTTTGTATTTTAAGGATATTTTTTATTTTATAAAATATTTTCAAATTATATATATATATATATATATAAGGATAAAGATGAAAAAATATTAAATTTTAAGATATAGTTCATGAGACTATATATTTCTTTTAGTTTTGGTGAAACATGTTAGAAAACCCATATAAATAATACCTTGTGAGTAATGAAGAACTACATGATTACTCACAACGTTCGGAATGGGATTCCAATCGTTTTTTAATGTTATTTCTTTAATCTGTCCAAAATTTTAAATTTTTCACACAATAATAACCGTTAATGAAAAGGACCACTCATTTTTTGAAAATAAAAAGCCGTGGAAAATTCTTTTTTAGTCATATTCTAACTTTTTTGATAAACTAGTCATAATCTAACTTCTTAAAGTCTTTTACAAGTGACTCGTTATTCTTGTGCAGGTTAAAAAAAAATAAATTTACAAATTCTTTGTTATTTTTTTTGGTTGTAATTCAACTGTTTTTTTTCCAAATCTTTGATCATCATCAACTTATTAATTATTACTCAATTTTAATCATTTACTTAATACTCTTGTGCCATCAATAACAATAAACATACATATACATAAAATCATAAAACTTCTTAATAACATAATTTGGTATCTTTAACTCTCCCTCAAACACCCACACAAACTACTTCAATTTCCTTCCACGTTATTCTATCTACACTTAATATAAATTATTCATATAAAAATCAAACTGTTTTAATTTATTAATTTTTGAATATTAATTTTTTAAAGTATTTGATAGGGAGAACAAGGTTCCTCATGGAGACAAACAAAATAGGTCATTGAGATTTGAGATAGATAGACATATATGTTATCATGGAGCGTATAAATCTGAGGAAGATGGAACTATAGGAAAGTGGAATGGGAAGACACTATGCTTTAAAAAAAATTTAATATTTTTTATTTAATTAATCAGGAATGAGGATATAACTGCCCATTAGTTTTATTTATGTCTTTAGCATACTAATAAGTTCATGGTACCTTGCAATAAATAATAGGTGAAGAAATATTCAACACTATTATATTATTTTCTAGTTATATCATTCACCAATTGTATCCAATTATATTTTTAGTGTACCTAACACTTTAATATTATTTTCCAATTACATTGAGCACGCTAATCTTATTTATGATATAGGGTGTTAGATGCTATTAGAAAGTAACATCACCAATGGCACTTTACCCATAAATATTTACTTATAGATATGTTTAATGTTACACAACTCCATTCACCTTGATTTTGATGTTTGATGTTGCATTGCCTTTTGCATCAATACTATTCCATGTTATCCTTAATATAAGATATATTTATCTAATTTGATTAGATTAAGAAAGTTAATTGAATTAGTTAATATGATATATATTTTTTAAAGTGTCATAGCAATCATTTTCAATTCCCTCATTCTCTCCCCTTATTAATGTTAAGGGAGCATTAATAAGGGAATTTTTTTAAAAAAAAAATTGACAAATATGAAAACTATGTCTTATATTGAGGATCAAGATTAACTCTCCAAATATATCTTATACTAAAGACCGGAGGAGTATTCTATAAAATTTACTTTGGATGACACAATGTAAAAGTAGTTTTTATTTTTTATGTGACTAACAATTTTGTAATTATTGAAAAAAAAATATTTCTAGTGACCAAAATTGAGGCAATGATATGTGACCAAATATTTAACATATCGGGACGAAATATGAGTCGATTAATTAACTTTTTAATCAACTTCTTAAAAAAAATATGAAACAGTGATGACAGTCACTTTCTATCTCTATCATTAGAGGTGGAATCAGTGTATTTTTAGAATCTTAACTTCTTTTAATATGTTTACAATCAACTTCTTTATTTTGTTTATAAGGATTATTGAAATTACAAAAATATCACTTATTTTGTTACAATCAAAATTATTGCTTTCAACTTTTTCTAAAAGCCTTTCACCAATCAAATTTTAAGAATTGGGTTATACTATCGATTAATTTGGTCCCAATTTTCAAATTTTCCACACTTGAATAATTCATGAGAGACTGTTCATAATTTGGAGAAAATTTGTTAGTGTGTGGTGGAAAATTCTTTTGTAGTCATATTCTAATTTTATAGAGTCTTTCATAATTGACTTCTTATTTAGCTCTATGCGTTTCAAAAACGCAGAATTAAATTCTTTTTTATTCGTAATTTATTTTTTTAAAAACAAAATTCTTTAGTCATTTACTTGATACTCTTGCCCATCAATAGCAATATGCATAAATTCATTAAACTTTGTAGGCTATAATTTTTTGTGATGCTATAATTTCCCACCATTAAAATTATTGCTAAAGTTGTCAGTTTCTTTGATGCTATTTTTTTTTTATTATATGCCATGTCATTTAAAAAATAACACTTAGCATTTGACACATATTTCAACCAAATTTTTAATAATAGAGTTTAGTATTTTAACTCCTTCCCCAACTTTATAAAATATGTCACAATTGAGTTGTCATTGTCGTCGTTGTTGTTATTATCGTGCGTATTTAAACGGATGAAAGTTGATTATATAGACTAATAAATGGCCACACGATTAGTCAAAGCGTGTGGAATGGGATCCCAACTTCTTTGCCACTTATATCAATTTTGTCCCAACTTTTAGATTTTCCTCACAATACTTTATGAATGAGATTATATTCATTATTTGGATCTATATGTTTGCCGTAGTTGCCGGGTATAAAAACATTATATTTGTATGCATTAAATTTGGCAAAACTATAATCAAGTTGCTTCGGCTAACCGATATGTTTAAAAACCTCATAATCAATTTAAAAATTTATTTTACAATTTATGAGATAAAACTTTGAATAATTAAATTTTAAGCATACTTTATTAGTATTAAATTGTCGAGTTATCATTTAAATTTGCTATGTCAGCATTTTTCACAACGTTATTATGATTATATAATTGAAAATACACTTTATAAACCTTATAAAGTTGTATACGCAAGTCATTCCACTTTAAAAAGTAGGATTATAGCACTGACTATATGAAAATTACCGTACAATGCGTTGCTAGTATTCTTGCAGGGATATAGAAAACAAGTCAAGAAAAATAAAATAAAATAACATTGACAGAATAATGATGAAATAACTAATGAATGTGGTCATTCTATAGGTGTCTGTATGAAAGTTGATAATAAACCAATAAACAACCACATGTTTAGTCCCAACGTGTGGAATGGGATTTCAACTTTTTTGTTAATATTTTTGTTCCAACTTTAAATTTTTCATCCAATAATAGTTAATAATAAAGGCGAATATTCATTATTTGGAGAAAAGAATTTGTCAATTTATATTTGCACAAAATTATATTTTGTAGTTATAATCTAGCTTTTATTTGTAAAGTCTTTCATAGTTGAAACTCTGAAAAGAAATGTCCGTATTTAGTACTGAACCATATTTCGAACAACATGATTTTTTTTTTTTTTTTTGGCAAGCACGCTTGCAGGTAGGGATGGAACCCTATTAAGTGCCATCAAAGGAAGGCCTACATGTCATCACAATAATTGAGTTATTATATTTAATTTGTGCGTGTTAAAATCAGCAAAGTTACAATCAAGATCCTTCTTCCATCACATTTCAATTTTTTTGTTTTTTGTTTTTTTTGCCCGTCAACTACGGCAAACATAAGGAGAAGATAAAAAAATTATATAAAGTTCAAATTACTCAAAAGGCTAAAAAAACTTAAATAAATTTTATGGTTGGATATATATAATATATACTCCCAAGTACTTTCTTCTAGAACCTTGTCGCTTAGATTATGGAGTAACAAGTTAAAACTACTCCCATCAGATTATATATATATATATATATTTTTTTTTTTCTATTTCATTTTTCAATTTATTAGAATATTTAATATTTAATTAGAATATTCTTATTTTTTTTTAATAAAATGGAAGAATATAATATTATTTATTTAATATTGAATATATTTATATTAATATATATAATCTGATGGGAGTAGTTTTAACTTGTTACTCCATAATCTAAGCGACAAGGTTCTAGAAGAAAGTACTTGGGAGTATATATTATATATATTCAATCATAAAATTTATTTAAGTTTTTTTAGCCTTTTGAGTAATTTGAACTTTATATAATTTTTTTATCTTCTCCTTATGTTTGCTGTAGTTGACGGGCAAAAAAAACAAAAAACAAAAAAATTGAAATGTGATGGAAGAAGGATCTTGATTGAGATATATATTCCTTATTTGGATCTATATGTTTGCCGTAGTTGACGGGCATAAAAGCACTATATTTGTATGCATTAAATTTGGCAAAACTATAATCAAGTTGCTTCGGCTAACCGATATATTTGGTCATATGAGGGGTGTTTAAAAACCTCATAATCAATTTAAAGTTATTTTTCACTTTACAAGATAAAACTTTAAATAATTAAATTTTAAACATGTTTTGTTAGTATTAAATTGTCGAGTTATCATTTAAATTTGCTATGTCACTATTTTTCACAACGTTGTTAACATTATATAATTGAAAATACACTTTATAAACCTTATAAAGTTGTATATGCAAGTCATTCAACTTTAAATAAAAAGTGGGATTATAGCAATGACTATATGAAAATTACCGTACAATTTCTTGCTAGTATTCTTGCAAGGATATAGCAAAACAAGTCAAGAAAAATAAAATAAAATAAAATAGACAGAATAATGATGAAATAACTAATGAATGTGGTCACTCTATAAATGTCTGTATGAAAGTGGATAATAAACTAATAAACAACCACATGCTTAGTCCCAACGTGTGGGATGGGATTCCAATTTTTTTGTTAATATTTTTGTCCCGACTTTTAAATTTTTCACCCAAGAATAGTTAATAAAAAGTAGATTATTCGTAATTCGAGAAAAGAAATTGTCAATTTATACTTTCACAAAATTATATTTTATAGTCATAATCTAGTTTTAATATGTAAAGTCTTTCATAGTTAAAACTCTATGAAAAAAAAATGTCCATATTTACTATCAAATCATATTTTGAACAACACGATTTTTTTTTTTTCTTTTTTCCATTTGGGATGGGCAAGCACCGCTTGTAGGCAGGGATGGAACCCGATTAAGTACCATCAAAGGATGGCCTACATGCCACCACAATTATTGAGTTGTTATATTTAATTTGTTCATCTTAAAATCAGCAAAGTTACAATTAAAATCCCTCTTTAATCGCAGTTCTTCTTCTTCTTCTTCTTCTTCTTTTTTTTTTTGCCCGTCAACTAAGACAAACGTAAGGAGAAGATAAGAAAACTATATAATAAGGTTCAAATTACTCAAAAGGCTAAAAAATCTTAAATAAATTTTATGATTGAATACATATAATATATGCTCCCAAGTACTTTCTTCTAGAACGTTGTCACTTAGATTATGGAGCAACAAGGAATAGTTAAATTAAAACCATTCCCATCAGATATATATATATATATATATATATTTGCCGTATTAATTCTCAACTCTAATTTAATGCATATACAAGTTATAACATAACAAAGTTACAAACCAAACCTTTTAGAGTTATCACCTTAACGTGCAAGACTCAGTGCACACAAGAGATTCTTAGGAGGCGTTTGGTGGGAGCGGGAAGGGAAGGGAAAATGAGTGGAGGGAAATTCTTTTTAATTTGATTTTAAAAAATTAAAGAAATGGGTTTAGAAGTTTTTAATTAATTTTTTAATTTTTGATCTTACATATTCTCTTTTAAAATTTTAAAACCTCAATTCTCCAATTTTTTTAAATCTCACTTATAAAAATTTCTCCTCCCCTCCTCCCCCTCCAAATCACCCATACCAAACAACCCCTAGGTTTTAGATACAAGAATGTTAATTACAACTCACTTCTTAACATTAAAATCGAATTTTACAAATATTTGTCTACGATTGTTACAATTGCTATACCTTCAAACATTGGAGAGGAAGAATATAAAGCCTTGACTCATAAATTATAGAATCTTTTTAATCATCTAACTAATATAAAATTTTAAGATATTTGAGTACAATTATGGGAAAATCACACTCAAGCCCCTAAGATCAGAAAAAAAAAAAATAAAGAAGTTACCAACGTAGATTCTCCAATCTAAAAACTCCTTACTGATTGCAATGATCTACATTCTAAATGTGAAATTATCTTATTGCCTCCATTGATTAAAAAAGGAAAAGAGAAGCAAAAGGGCTTGTCAATGATCACTCTATAAGTAGTCAATACAAGCACATGCACTTGTAAATGAGTAATATTTAAAATTGTATTAGAAAAATGACATTAGTTGACATAGATGGACTTATCAATGTCCACTCTATTACTTGTTAATATGAGAACATACACTTGTCAACAGAAAATTGTTTTAAATTGTATTGGAAAAATGACATTCGTTAACAAAGACATGCTTGTTAATGACTACTTTATGACTTGTCAATATAGATACATATATTTATCAACTGAAATTGTTTTAAATTAAAAAAAGAGTTAGTTAATATTGACAGACTTGTCAGTATAAGCACTTAAACTTATCAAAAGAGACATATACACTTGTCAGTCTGAGGGCAAACTAACTTGCCAATGCATAACTTATTAGTGTAGGCACATAAATTTATCAATGTATAACTTGTCAATATAAACAAACAAGGTTATTTCACCTTTCTAAATTGGAAAAAAAAAAGTTTTTAACTTCTTCTTTTCGTTATTTTAGGAGAAAACTAATCCATGACATAAAAAGGAAGGGAAAACATCCTCGTCTAAATGATTTTTCAAGTCGTCCCTTTTTGGTAAAGTTTTTAGTCTTTCTTTTATCTGAAGTGTAAGTTTTTTGCCTCTAAATTTTTGTATTTTAAGGATTTATATATATATATATATATATATATATATATATATATATATAGTTTTAGTGGAACATGTTAAAAAAGTCTTATAAATAACATACTGTAAGTAATGAAAAACCACATGATTAGTCACAACATGTGAATTGGGATTCCAACCATTTTTTGCTATTATTTCTGTAAATTTTCCACACAATAATAACCGTTAATGAAAAGGACTATTCATTATTTGGGAAAAAAAATCCATGGAAAATTATTTTATACTCACAATCTAACTTTTTTCTGATAAACTAGTTCAGTCTTTTATAAATGACTCGTTATTCTGGTGCAGGTTAAAAGGATAAATTTACAACAACAACTTTTTTTTCAAGTCTTTGATCATCATGACTTATTAGTTACTACTCAATTATTGGAAAATAAATATTTCTAGCGACCAAAATTGAGACATTGATATGTGACGAAATATTTAACATATCGTGACGAAGTATGAGATGATTATTTAACTTTTTAATCAACTTCTTAAAAAAAAAATGAAATACTGATGACACACTCACTTTCTATCTCTATCATTAGAGGTGGAATCAGTGTACTTTTATAGTCTTAACTTCTTTTAGTATGTTTATAATCAACTTCTTTATTTTGTTTATAAGGAATAGTGAAATAACAAAAATATCATTTATTTTGTTACAATCAAAATTATTTCTTTCAACTTTTTCTGAAAGTTTTTCACCAATCAAATTTTAAGAGTTGGGCTATACAATCGATTACTTTGGTCCCAACTTTCAAAATTTCCACACTTTGAATAGTTAAAGAGAGAGACTGAATAATTTGGAGAAAATTTGTCATGTGTGTGGTGGAAAATTCTTTTGTAGTCATATTCTAGTTTTATAAAGTCTTTCATAATTGACTTATTGTTTTGCTCTATGCGTTTCAAAAACGGCAGAATTAAATTCTTCTTTATTCATAATTCAATGTTTTTAAAAAAATCTTTAGTCATTTACTTGATACTCTTGCCCATCAATAGCAATATACATATACATAAATTCATCAAACTTTGTAGACTAAAATATAAAAAACTTCCTTAAACTTTGACTAAGCTGCACATCACCCCCTAACCATTAAAATTTCAAATTTAGGTCCTTAATGTTTTGTATTTTAACTATCAACTTCTCAACCATTAAAATTACTGTTAAAGTTGCCGGTTTCTGTGATGCTATAATTTTTTATTTTTTATTTTATACCATGTCATTTAAAAAATAACACTTAGCATTTGACAAATATTTTAATCAACATTTTAATAATAGAATTTAGTATCTTAATTCCTTCACCAAAACACCCATTATTATGCGTTGCAGAAAATTCTTTCATTGTCATGATCCAACTTTGTAAAATATTTCACAATTGAGTTGTTGTTATTGTGCGTATTTAAAAAAGGTAATGTTAATGTCGATTATTCTATAGGTGTTCATGAAAGTTGATTATATAGATTAATAAATGACCACGTCAAAACGTGTAGAATGGGATTCCAACTTCTTTGCCACTAGTATCATTTTTGTCCCAATTCAGATTTTCCTCACAATACCTCATGAATGAGATTATATTCATTATTTGGATCTATATGTTTCCCATAATTGACGGGCATAAGAGCACTATATTTGTACGTGTTAAATTTGACAAAACTATAATCAAGCTGCTTTGGCTAATCTATATGTTTGGACATATGAGTGTCTAAGAACCTCATAATCAATTTAAAAAGTTATTTTACATTTTACGAGATAAAAATTTGAATAATTAAATTTTAAGCGTGCTTTGTTATTATTAAATTGTCAAGTTATCATTTAAATTTGCTATGTCACCAATTTTCACAATGTTGTTAACATTATATAATTGAAACTACACTTTATAAACCTTATAAAGTTGTATATGCAAGTCATTCAACTTTAAAAAGAGGGATTATAGTAATGACTATATGAAAAATACCGTACAATTCGTTGCTAGTATTCTTCCAAGGATATAGCAAAACAAGACAAGAAAAATAAAATAAAATTGACAATAATGATGAAATAACTAATGAATGTGGTCATTCTATAGGTGTCTGTATGAAAGTTGATAATAAACTAATAAACAACCACATGCTCAGTTCCAATGTGTGGAATGGGATTTCAACTTCTTTGTTAATATTTTTGTCCCAACTTTAAATTTTTCACCCAATAATAGTTAATAAAAAAGGCGACTATTCATTATTTGGAGAAAAGAAATTTTCAATTTATATTTTCGCAAAATTATATTTTGTAGTTATAATCTAGCTTTTTTTGTAAAGTCTTTTATAGTTAAAACTCTGGAAATAAATGTGCATATTTAGTACATAATCATATTTCGAACAACGCGATTGTTTCTTGTTTTTTTTTCTTTTTTTTTATTGGCAAGCACCCTAAGTGCCATCAAAGGATGGCCTACATGCCACCACAATTATTGAGTTGTTATATTTAATTTGTTCATCTTAAAATCAGCAAAGTTACAATCCAAATCCTTCTTCAGTCACAATTCATTTTTTTTCCCGTCAACTACAACAAACATAAGGAGAAGGTAAAAAATTATATAAGGTTCAAATTACTCAAAAGGCTAAAAACACTTAAATAATTTTTATGATTGGATACACATATAATTTATGCTTCCAAGTACTTTCTTCTAGAACGTTGTCTCTTAGATTATGGAGCAACAATGAATAGTTAAATTAAAACTATATATATATATATAGACACACACACACCAACTCTAATTTAATGCATATACAAGTTGTAACATAAAGTTACAAGCCAAGCCTTTGAGAGTTATCCCCTTAACTCGCAAGACTCAGTGTACGAGGCTGTTTGGTAGGAGCTGGAAGGGAGGGGAATATGAGTGGAGGGAAATTCTTTTTAATTTGATTTTAAAAAATTAAAGAAGTGGGCTTAAAATTTTTTAATTAATTATTTTTACTCTTCTATCTTGTATATTCTCTTTCATAATTTTAAACCTTACTTCTCCAATTTTTTAAAAGTCTCACTCATAAAAATTTTCACACCTCTACCCTCCAAATCACCAATACCAAACAGCCCCTAGGTGTTTGATGCAAGAATGTTAATTACCACTCACTTCTTAAATACTACAATGGAATTTTACAAATATTTGTCTATGATTGTTACAGTTGCTATACTTCAAATATTGGAAAGGAAAAATATAAAGCCTCGTCGACTCATATATTATGGAATCTTTTCTATCATCTAAGCAATATAAAATTTTAAGATATTTGAATAAAATTATGTGAAAATCGCACTCAAATTCCCAGGACCAGGAAAAAAAATCAAAAAAAGTACCCATCTAGATTCCCCTATAAAAAAATCCCTACGGATTGCAATAATATTGATTCCAAAGTGAAATTACCCTGTTGCTCCCATTGATTAAAAAAGGAAAAGCAAAAGAGTTTGTCAATGATCACTTTTTGATTAGTTAATATAGACATATACATTTATTAACAAGTGTTGTTTCAAATTGTATTGGAAAAATGACATTAATTGAGATAGACAGGCTTGTTAATGACCACTCTGTGACTTGTCAATATGAGAACATACACTTGTCAATATGAGCTACTTTAAATTGTATTAGAAAAATAACATTAGTTAATAAAGACAGACTTGTAAATGGCTACTCTATAACTTGTCAATATAGATCTATACATTTATCAAAGAAAATTGTTTTATACTAAATTGGAAAAAAGGCGTTAGTTAAAATGGTAGACTTTTCAGTATAGGCACATAAACTTGTCAAAAGAGGCACATACACTTACCAATATAAGCACATAAACTTGTCAAATAGGCACATATACTTGTCAGTCAAAGGGAAAATTGACTTGCCAATGTATAACTTGTCAGTATAGACACATAAACTTGACAATGTATAACTAACCAATATAGGCACATAAACTTGTCAAGATAGGCACATACTGTAACACCCCATTTCTAATCACCAATATTCCTCCTATGTAATGAATACGTGTAATGAAAAAAAATGGTGAATTGTGGTGTGCATCAATTTACGGAAAATTTCAATTGTCGGTTACACATAACACGGCTAAGTAAGGACACAAAGGAGCAACTAATGTTCACTTAAAGGCCTAATATTGTAACAAAAAATTTAGTATAAAATGACACAAATAATGGCTTCCTTCAAGTGTCAAAAATTAGGCTAAACCAAAGGAATGAGCAAGAAATGATTTATTTCGGTAAATCATAAAATGTAGGGGTAAAACGGTAATATTTCCACAAAGTGGAAAATAATTATTTTCCTCTAATATTTCCAATAATTTGAGTTAAATGGGAATTAAAAAGAGAGAAATGGCTACTTGATCATTAATAAGCCTATTTTGGCAAGTTATTACCAAGTAAGGTCAAATAGTCAAAAAGTTAAAGACTTTGGTCAACAAATTACAAGAGGGTATGATGAGATCATTCAACATCAATATATACTCCCTCATTTTCTATGATTTTCGGTGGAATGAAGAGCATGAAAGGAAATGGAAATCTTGAACAAAAGGATTTACACATGGACCAATCAAAAGCAAGCATGTGTTAAGCATTTGACTTCTTGGCTATATCATCTAATTCTTCATCTTTCCTCTTCATTTCTCGTGCAAAAACTGAACATAAGAGAGAGAGAGAGAGCAGCTGGGATGGAGGGATCTCAAGAGCAAGGAAAAGCTCAAGGAAACTAGGGTTTATCCAAAAAATCAAGGTAAGAACCATAGATACTTGAAGATTTTGGTTCCAAATCATGTAGGAATCTCTACTAATCTCTTCTCCTCTTTGAATACCATGATTATCAAGGTTAATCAGAGGTTTGGAGAGAGAGGGCTGAGACATTTTAGAGAGATAAATCACAAGAAATTAAGAGGTAATCACCAAAACTTAATCCTCTTGTCTTGGTTGAAGTTGTTGTTGTTGGTGGTGGTGGTATTTGCTATGTTTTCTCTTGTTTTGTAATTATGGGCTGAAGCATAATCATGGGGAAATGCTGCCCAAATTCCCTCTAAATATGCCTATTTAGTGTTTAAATAGCTAATCATGTGATTAGAAGTAGAAAGAAAGTGATTAAGCAAGAGAAAACAAAGAAACAACAAGTTACTCCTTAAAACCTTAACTATCTGTTCTGTGGTGACGTCAATATGGAGTAGGAATTTGGTAATTTTGATGTTCCATTGGCTTTAGAAGGCAAAATCGTGTAGGTATACAAGTGTTCATGATTTTTGGATGGTTGTATGCCAATTTGGAAATTATTGAAGTTGGTATGTACATATGTTGGTTCTGCCCTGTCTGGAGCAGTGGCAGTGTGTGTGGTGTTTCATTAACCAAACCTTGTTCAAAACTTCTGAAACTTTTCAGAATTAAAGTAGAGATATAGATCTTTAATTTGATAGGTATTTTGTAATTTTTGGACAATTATATTGGGAGATATGAATTTTTGAAGTTATGCCCTGTTTTCTGGAATGCTATCTGGATCAGTGAAGTTGATGAATTACTGGGAATTATATGGTTAGATTGATAAAACACAACTATTTTTCCTCAAACTTACATTTAAATATCTTCGTTTTGGCTTTGGAATCAGTCAAATTGGATTTTTGTAGAATTAATTATGAATTTTAAAAGTTGGCTGACCAAGTTGTCAGTTTTTGGAAAACAGTGAAATTGCATTGTACAGAGTTGTATTGTGCAGAACCTGTTGTAACTGCATTAAATAACCAGTAGCATACCATTTAAAGGTGATAATGCTACAAGTAATAACCAAGTACTTGTAACTTTAATGATGATAGGAATTGGATATAGCCCGAGCCAAAATCCAAAAGTAGGACAAAAGTACGAGTTCGGAAAAGATTCAGGTAGTAACTTCTTCTTGCATATCTTATGTGATTATTTATATGTTTAAAGTCATTCTATGTAACATGAGCTAGTGTCCTAGACACACCAATTTGCCAAGTTGTGGTCAGGGACCCAACAGGGGCGCTAAATCGACTAAGGGAAAACATGTAGTTTGACCTTGGGCAAGTGTACACATATTGTTTGATCATCTTACATGACATGACATTGCATATTCATTTTCACATTCTATATGTTTGTAAGCATGTTACTACTGATATTCCCTCGAATCTCATTCTTTTTCCAAAATACAAAACCTTACTGTTGAAGCAAGTGGCTCGAAAGGCAAGACGGTGGCTCCTGGTGATTAAGGACCCGGAGCTCTCTGTTGCTGCAATAGTTATTTATGCTTACACTTTTTGCTGCTTAGGAACGCTTTGTACCTTTGTGTATATTTTCAAACCCTACGGGGATTCTCCTGTAATGTAAACTTGTACTTAATATCAGTATTATTTCCGCTGTTTCTGTATGCCTTGTGAACTTTATGCTTGTCACTCTGTGAATATCGAAATGTTAAGGGGTTTGACATTTTTGGTATCAGAGCTTAAAGCGGTTCTGGCATTTACAGAATATGATACTGATATGGTCTTGTTTGCATAATGACAGGGAACCATGAGTGATCACAGTCGACGAGAACGAGACCGATCCCCTTCCTCTGTTAACCAATGTCCGTCAGAAGAGCAAATTCCAGAGGGCCGACAGAGTATATGGCTGACAGAGCCCGGAGGTCGGACTGTGCTGAAGACACGCCGTAAGAGCGTTATATATAGACACGATCCTTGGCCACATCCATTACCAGGACCGATCCCAGATGCATCTATTGGTGATTCTGAGCATCCACAGGCAGTTGGCCGAGCAACTTTCGCACGTGGCAAAGGAGGCTCCAGGGCTGATAGGATACCCCTGCGGTATAACCTGCAGACTGATGAAGAGCTACGGGAGTACATTTGGGGCCGACACCGACGAGCTATACGAGCACACGATACTCCCCTGGATCAGTACTTAGCCTACTTGGATGCGGTGGATAACCTGTACTGGAAGCAGGTTCTATTGGAGATCGACTTACCTGACAAATGCTGGATCTTTACCACTCTGCATTTCTTCCCAAATACCAATCTCTGGAACTGGAAGAAAAACGACATTGTCGAGCGTGGGCCGAATGATCATTTTGAGGAGTTTGAGGATCACATGATCAAGTTTGTGCGGAGGCACATGTAGATGGACTGGGTAGGGTCCTGACCTGATATTTTAAGTAACTGAAGGTAGCCGGTACATCTTTTGAGGTGAGGGCGATTACAGGGAGCCGGTGGACAGAAGTAAATAGAGCCGGTGACTGTATTTTGATCAGGGTACATTAGAGTTAAGCGTGCTTACCTCAGGGCAATCCCGGGATGGGTGACCCCCTGGGAAGCTACATGTATAGTTAGGATGTAATGTATGAAAGTAACAAAGACTTGTTGTACAGTAGTTTTAGGATGTGTGATGTATTGTATGACTACCTAACTGCTGTATACACATTATATGTGATATGTATGACAAACTCATGTACCCAAATTTTTATGAAATGACAAAAACGCCCTTACATTTATATGAAATTTATTCCCTTCTCTATTTTCATGTAGAGTGAACTTATAGAGATGGCACGTATACGGGGCGATGGCATAGGCCGAGGTAGAGGTCGAGGTAGAGGACGAGACAGAGGTAGACAGGGAAATGACAATGAGGAACTGAATGCTAGACCTGACATGATGCAACAATTGATGGGAATGATGTTAGAACAACAAAATGCATTGAATGAACTTCGAAACAAAGTAAGAGAAGGACAACAGAAGCAAAATGCTGATGCAAGAGCTCACAATAACCCTGGAGGGCAGGGGGAAGCTTACATGCCGCATCCAATACCCAAACCCGAACCTGTACCAGAACCTATAGTAGAACCTATGCCCGAGATTCTTGAGAACCCGATTGTTGAAGCTGAGAGTATGCAAACCTGGGTGACCAAAATGAATCAACACCAGCTGACCCTTTTTAACGGGAAGTTTGATCCTGAGAGAGCAGAAAATTGGCTAGCTCGTTTGGAGAAGATCTTCAAAATCCTCGAGTGTCCGGACAACATTAAAGCCCGTCTAGCGATTTATAAGCTGGAGGGTGAAGCTGATCGATGGTGGGAAAGCACTGAAGCAATTTTACAAGCATGAAACATTCCCTTGACATGAGAAGTATTCCAAGAGAAGTTTAATGAGAAATATTTTCCCCGATCAGTGAGACTGGCTAAAGAAACTGAATTCCTCACTATTCAACAGGGTGACAATGAAAGCTTTGATGACTACTTGGCTAGATACCTTTGACTATCCCGATACTCTTCCTACTCGAAAGTCTGTGATAATGAAGGATGGGGTTCAGATATGTTGATACGAGGGTTGAAGCCAGAATTAAAAGAAAAATTCGTCTCTCGACACTTCAAAGAATTTAACGAGGCTGTCGAGGAGTGTCGAATAACAGAACGTAATCTGGTAGAACTGCATACCCACAAAAGCACTGGTAACAAGAATATATCTGGTAGTGGAAAATTTTCTCAGAAGCGCCAATATCCGAGTGGTAGCAATAAGAAGCCCAATCAGTCTGATAGCCGAGGTAATCAAAAACCCATTGGGAATAGAACCTGCAAATATTGTGGAAACCCTCTCCATCTTGGTCAAACATGCGCACAAGCGAAACAAGCAATGACAACAACCAGGCAGATTGTTTGCTACAACTGCAACAAGCCAGGGCATTTTGCCAGGGATTGTAGACAGCGACAAGAGCTTAAAGAGCGGAGACAGCAAGTGCAAGGCAGAGTGTTCGCTTTGACACATGAGGAAGTCCGAAAGTCACCAGAGCTTATCAGAGGTATGATTTCTCTCAACGGTAATCTAATACAAGCATTGTTTGATTCAGGAGCTAGTCATTCATTTATTGCATATGACTGCGTAAGAAAGCTAGGCCTGGGCATGTATAGATTACCTTATGACTTGACGGTAGCCACACCCACGGGTAACGGGTTTGTCACAACAGAGGTTTGCTTAAATTGCATCATAAACGCGGAAGGACATGAGTCTACAGTAGACCTGATTTGCTCTCCATTAAAACAGCTTGAAGTGATTCTTGGAATCGATTGGTTAACTGCAAACAATGTGATGTTAGACTGTGGAAATAAAAGGGTCATTTACCCTAATCCACTAACAAAATCCAACAAGGAAATCAATCTGAACTTTCTCTCCGCAGCTGAGGCTGAGAGATGCTTACATAAGGGATATCAGGGGTACATCGTATTTTTCTCCATGCAATCAGAGGCAGGCATAGCATTGGAAAGTATCCCTGTTGTGAATGAGTTTCCTGATGTATTTTCGGAGGATATCAGTGGATTACCCCCGGACAGGGAAGTGGAGTTCGTGATTGAAACTAAGCCTGGAGCAGAACCGATTTCTAAAGCCACGTATAGAATGGCGCCAAGTGAGATGGCAGAACTGAAAAAGAAAATTGAGGAACTACTAGGAAAAGAGTTTATCAGACCCAGTGTCTCACCATGGGGAGCTCCAGTACTATTCGTGAAAAAGAAGGATGGAAGCCTACGACTCTGTATCGATTACAGGGAGTTGAACAAGGTGACTATCAAGAATAAGTATCCGCTTCCCAGAATCGACGACTTACTCGATCAATTATCGGGAGCCTGTGTGTTCTCCAAGATTGACCTGAGGTCAGGTTATCACCAACTCAGAGTGAAGGCAGACGATGTGTCAAAGACTGCTTTTAGAACACGATATGGCCATTACGAGTTTCTAGTAATGCCATTTGGGCTAACCAATGCACCTGCAGTGTTCATGGATTACATGAATCGAATATTTCGTCCATACTTAGACCAATTTGTAGTAGTCTTTATCGATGATATTCTGGTATACTCCCAGAGCAAAGCAGAGCATGAACACCATTTGAGAACTATACTGAACACATTGAGGAGCAAGCAACTCTATGCCAAGCTAAGCAAATGTGAGTTTTGGCTTTCAGAAGTTAAATTTATGGGTCATGTAATCTCACAGCATGGGGTCTCAGTAGATCCAAACAAGGTGGAAGCAGTACTGAACTGGAAGAGACCAGAGACAGTATTTGAGATACGCAGTTTTCTGGGTCTCGCAGGCTATTATCGACGATTCATACCAAACTTCTCCAGAATAGCTTTGCCATTGACTAAGCTAACATGAAAGACTCAACATTTTATGTGGGACAATGATTGCGAAGAGAGCTTCACCGAACTGAAACAAAAGCTAACGACTGCACCAATTCTGACAATCCCAGATCCGCAATCAACCTTCGTGGTTTACACAGATGCCAGTGGGCATGGATTGAGATGTGTCCTAATGCAGCATGGCCATGTTGTGGCATACGCATCTCGACAATTGAAGCCTCACGAGCAACGATATCCCACACATGATCTTGAGTTAGCAGGTATTGTATTCGCACTAAAGATCTAGAGACATTATCTCTATGGGGCGATTGTAGAGCTGTACTGCGACCATAAAAGTTTGAAGTATCTATATGATCAAAAAGAGCTCAACATGTGACAACGCAGGTGGATGGAGTTGCTTAAAGACTATAATCTAGAGATCAAATATCATCCAGGCAAGGCAAATGTGGTGGCAGATGCATTAAGCCGCCAAGCGGTGCAGGTAGCAGCCCTCATGATTTAAGAGCATAAGCTAATTGAGAACTTTAGAGATCTCAACTTGTCAAATCAAATTATGATTAGAGGCAGTAATATTAGTCAGGAAAAGAATGATCTGAGAGTAGATATAGAAAAAGCTCAGATGCAAGATAGACGTGCTCAGTCTATTAGAAGCATGATTGCAAAAGGGGAGACTCAGGAGCATGACTTGTCATAAGGTGGATTAGTTAGGTATCATAAGCGGATTTATATTCCACCACAAACAAAGCTAAGACAACAAATCCTGGAGGAGGCACATAAGAGTAAATATACCCTGCATCCAGGAACAACTAAAATGTACCATGATCTAAAATCCACATATTGGTGGCCAGGCATGAAAAGGGACGTGACAAGGTTCGTTGCTTGTTGTCTTACATGCCAGAAAGTCAAAGCCGAGCATCAACGACCTTCAGGACTACTACAAAACCCTACAATTCCTGAGTGGAAATGGGAGAGCATCACTATGGACTTTGTGACAGGATTGCCAAAGGTCCGAAACCATGATGCCATATGGGTGATAGTAGACCGATTCACGAAGACAGCTCATTTTCTCCCAATCAGTATACACTACTCTCCTGGTAGGCTTGCAGACATCTATATTAAGGAGATAGTGCGTCTCCATGGTACGCCAAAGAACATCATATCTGATAGAGATCCTCGATTCACATCCAAGTTTTGGAAGGAGGTACACGAGGCTTTGGGTACCAAGCTCTGATTCAGTACGGCCTATCATCCCCAGACAGATGGGAAAACTGAGAGAACAATCCAAACACTAGAAGATATGCTCAGGGCATGTGTAATTGATTTCAAAGGTAGTTGGGACCAGTTCCTTCCTTTAGCAGAATTCGCATACAACAATAGCTACCATTCGAGTATCCAAATGGCTCCCTATGAAGCATTATATGGAAGGAAATGCCCGTCACCCTTGTGTTGGACAGAGTTATCTGAGAGACAGATGTATGGGCCAGATATTGTTGATCAAACCACGGAGCAAATAAAGTTGATTAAACAGAGGTTACTAACTGCACAGAGCAGGCAGAAGAGCTATGCTGACAAAAGACGAAAACCTCTCAATTTTGAAGTTGGAGACCACGTATTCATGAAGGTTTCTCCTACTACGGGCATTGGCAGGGCAATGAACGTAAAGAAGTTGAGCCCAAGATACATTGGTCCTTTTGAGATCTTGTCAAAGATTGGGCCAGTAGCATACCAGATAGCTTTACCCCCGAGCTTAAACAGGCTGCATGATGTCTTCCATGTGTCATAGTTGAAGAAATATCAACCTGATCCCGAACATGTGATTGAATACGAAGAAGTAGACTTGCGGGATGATTTGACGTATGAGGTCGCACCTAATCAAATCATTGATCGGCAGGAGAAAAAATTGAGGCACAGGAGTATTCCATTCATCAAAGTGGTATGGAAGGGATTATCCCCTAGGGAAGCTACTTGGGAAGCTGAGGAAGACATGCAGAAGCGTTTCCCAGAATTTATGGGTCGGTACTTGTAACAAATTTCGAGGACGAAATTTATTTAAGGGGGGGGAGAACTGTAACACCCCATTTCTAATCACCAATATTCCTCCTATGTAATGAATACGTGTACTGAAAAAAAATGGTGAATTGTGGTGTGCAACAATTTACGGAAAATTTCAATTGTCGGTTACACATAACACGGCCAAGTAAGGACACAAAAGAGCAACTAATGTTCACTTAAAGGCCTAATATTGTAACCAAAAATTTAGTATAAAATGACACAAATAATGGCTTCCTTCAAGTGTCAAAAATTAGGCTAAACCAAAGGAATGAGCAAGAAATGATTTATTTCTGTAAATCATAAAATGTAGGGGTAAAACGGTAATATTTCCACAAAGTGGAAAATAATTATTTTCCTCTAATATTTCCAATAATTTGAGTTAAATGGGAATTAAAAAGAGAGAAATGGCTACTTGATCATTAATAAGCCTATTTTGGCAAGTTATTACCAAGTAAGGTCAAATAGTCAAAAAGTTAAAGACTTTGGTCAACAAATTACAAGAGGGTATGATGAGATCATTCAACATCAATATATACTCCCTCATTTTCTATGATTTTCGGTGGAATGAAGAGCATGAAAGGAAATGGAAATCTTGAACAAAAGGATTTACACATGGACCAATCAAAAGCAAGCATGTGTTAAGCATTTGACTTCTTGGCTATATCATCTAATTCTTCATCTTTCCTCTTCATTTCTCGTGCAAAAACTGAACATAAGAGAGAGAGAGAGAGCAGCTGGGATGGAGGGATCTCAAGAGCAAGGAAAAGCTCAAGGAAACTAGGGTTTATCCAAAAAATCAAGGTAAGAACCATAGATACTTGAAGATTTTGGTTCCAAATCATGTAGGAACCTCTACTAATCTCTTCTCCTCTTTGAATACCATGATTATCAAGGTTAATCAGAGGTTTGGAGAGAGAGGTCTGAGACATTTTAGAGAGATAAATCACAAGAAATTAAGAGGTAATCACCAAAACTTAATCCTCTTGTCTTGGTTGAAGTTGTTGTTGTTGTTGGTGGTGGTATTTGCTATGTTTTCTCTTGTTTTGTAATTATGGGCTGAAGCATAATCATGGGGAAATGCTGCCCAAATTCCCTCTAAATATGCCTATTTAGTGTTTAAATAGCTAATCATGTGATTAGAAGTAGAAAGAAAGTGATTAAGCAAGAGAAAACAAAGAAACAACAAGTTACTCCTTAAAACCTTAACTATCTGTTCTGTGGTGACGTCAATATGGAGTAGGAATTTGGTAATTTTGATGTTCCATTGGCTTTAGAAGGCAAAATCGTGTAGGTATACAAGTGTTCATGATTTTTGGATGGTTGTATGCCAATTTGGAAATTATTGAAGTTGGTATGTACATATGTTGGTTCTGCCCTGTCTGGAGCAGTGGCAGTGTGTGTGGTGTTTCGTTAACCAAACCTTGTTCAAAACTTCTGAAACTTTTCAGAATTAAAGTAGAGATATAGATCTTTAATTTGATAGGTATTTTGTAATTTTTGGACAATTATATTGGGAGATATGAATTTTTGAAGTTATGCCCTGTTTTCTGGAATGCTATCTGGATCAGTGAAGTTGATGAATTACTGGGAATTATATGGTTAGATTGATAAAACACAACTATTTTTCCTCAAACTTACATTTAAATATCTTCGTTTTGGCTTTGGAATCAGTCAAATTGGATTTTTGTAGAATTAATTATGAATTTTAAAAGTTGGCTGACCAAGTTGTCAGTTTTTGGAAAACAGTGAAATTGCATTGTACAGAGTTGTATTGTGCAGAACCTGTTGTAACTGCATTAAATAACCAGTAGCATACCATTTAAAGGTGATAATGCTACAAGTAATAACCAAGTACTTGTAACTTTAATGATGATAGGAATTGGATATAGCCCGAGCCAAAATCCAAAAGTAGGACAAAAGTACGAGTTCGGAAAAGATTCAGGTAGTAACTTCTTCTTGCATATCTTATGTGATTATTTATATGTTTAAAGTCATTCTATGTAACATGAGCTAGTGTCCTAGACACACCAATTTGCCAAGTTGTGGTCAGGGACCCAACAGGGGCGCTAAATCGACTAAGGGAAAACATGTAGTTTGACCTTGGGCAAGTGTACACATATTGTTTGATCATCTTACATGACATGACATTGCATATTCATTTTCACATTCTATATGTTTGTAAGCATGTTACTACTGATATTCCCTCGAATCTCATTCTTTTTCCAAAATACAAAACCTTACTGTTGAAGCAAGTGGCTCGAAAGGCAAGACGGTGGCTCCTGGTGATTAAGGACCCGGAGCTCTCTGTTGCTGCAATAGTTATTTATGCTTACACTTTTTGCTGCTTAGGAACGCTTTGTACCTTTGTGTATATTTTCAAACCCTACGGGGATTCTCCTGTAATGTAAACTTGTACTTAATATCAGTATTATTTCCGCTGTTTCTGTATGCCTTGTGAACTTTATGCTTGTCACTCTGTGAATATCGAAATGTTAAGGGGTTTGACACATACATTGGTCAGTCTAAGGGCAAATTGACTTCAATTATCAATTACTAAGGACAAGAAGGTAAATTTATATTTATAATCTATATCACTTAGATCTCTAGGGAGTTTTTAAATAGGGGAATATACACTAGGACTTTTTTGATAATTTT
This sequence comes from Albizia julibrissin, assembly GCA_037074505.1. Classification (NCBI taxonomy): domain Eukaryota; kingdom Viridiplantae; phylum Streptophyta; class Magnoliopsida; order Fabales; family Fabaceae; genus Albizia; species Albizia julibrissin. Next base: position 52,724,482 of record CM073477.1, on the reverse strand, counting down.
TCTATCCTTGGGACCTGAGTATGATTTTTCCTAAATTTATAGGGGAATAACAATAATGTTCATGCTCATTTACTCTTGTGGGGCAATTCCAACTGTGCCCTTAGGTCTATTTGGCAAGATGGAAATGGAGGGAAACCAAAATTTTTATTAATTGGATTTTAAAAATTTAGAGAAATAGGGTCATAAAATTTTAATAATGATAAGATGAAAAATAAAATAGTGACAAAAATTAATTAAAAACTTTAAACTCTGCTTCTCTATTCTTTTAAAAATTTGAGTCATAAAATTTTCCCCTCCCCTCCCCTCTCTTCCAAATCTCTTATAACAGACAGCCTCTTAATGTAGCTAAGCTTGAACTTAGTCTTCCATATACTCTGATATAAATTCTTTAAACATTTGTACCTTTTCATCATATATTGTCATTAATTACCTCTAGACAGATAAGCAATCAACTTGAACTTAGTCATCTTGCCATTGATGGAAAGCTTATATTTGCAAATCTAGCATGTATTCACGCAAGTGCCATCTCAACTCTTCAAGTTATGAAACTTCCTTTGCATGAATTATTATTTCATGAAAAATAGACGTGTCATGAGTCATATTCATGAAATAGTACTCATAATTATTATTTATCTTTACAATTTGATTCAATTTTGATTTTAGCCCTTAAAGTTTGAAATTCTTAATTTTTGTTTGTATGATTTCATAAAATTTTGATTCGAATTTAATGATTGATCTATATACTTTAAATCTAAACCAAATCATTATGAAATTATAAAGAGCAAAACCAACAATTTAAAACTGTAGGAACCAAAACCAAAATTCAATCAAAATATAAGGACCAACAATATTACCCCTTTTTTTTCAATGATGAAATATGGATCACCAATGCTAAATTGCTAAGCTGTGATTATTTGGTTGGATGCACTTGGTTCTAAGACTGCAAATAAAGTCTCAGTCCAACGTGATAAGGAAATGAGAGAAAGAGGTCTATTTTTATATATAATAGAAATCAATTGTCAACAGAGTTGGTAAGATAAGGATTGAATGAGGAGCTTTACATACCTTAACCTCTCTTAATCTGAATTTGGTGGAAGAATTCCTCATCAAATTAGCAATCTTTCCAATGTGCTCTACCATGACAATAAAAAAATAAAAATAAACACAAAAATAAGACCATAAAAATCAAATATGCAATAATCTAAATAATATATATAAATTCTATTGTTCAAAACCTGTCTGCTTTCTTTATCTTTATTTCTATCTATAGGCACATAAACATCCAATTTAGTCATCTTTAATTGACCTAATTGCTATTGGAAGTGCCTTCATATTGTTGGATATAATTATTATTGTATGAATAATATGTCCCTGCGTCATCCATGCAGTGATCAAAATTTTCAATGTTGAAATATGAATCATTTATAATAATAAGCTATGATTATTTGTTTGGTTGCATCTGCTTGCTGAGACTGCAAATAAAGTCTTTCAGCCAATTATCATAAGAAAATGAGGGGGACTGCGATAAAGGAAGTCCCGTATTCAATATTTATAAAAATGATAAGCGACTATTTTTTGTCCCTTCACAGAAAATAAATATATAAAAGTAATAACCCACACCAAGTAACAAGGGTTTTCTTCGCATAATCTTTTGTTAATATCACAACTTAAGGTCATAAATTTCCATCGAATGAATTACTTGCAATGAAGGGAGAATAAAAGATGTATCCGATGCTATCCAGAAAACTAAGCAAAGTTGCAAGCTCTGTGTGTGTGTGTGGGTGGGTGGGTGGTGAATTCTGTAATCCATAGCTTAATTGTAATACATCCATTATTACAATGATAATATACAATGATGAAAGATAGAATAATATCGTTCCTATGGATGCTCCATATCACATTGAAAATTTCGTAGATTGGATAATGATAGTGGAAATCAATTACTATTACAACGATGAAAGATTGCAGAAAATGTCAGCGATTAGGTAAGACAAGGATTGACATATAATAGTATTCTTCCACAGCATTTAAGCGTGTGTGGCCCTCATTTCTTGTCCTTAAGAAGTTGGTTAAAGGCACTGTTAACAGCCACATAGATCAACAAGTAACATTATAAATTTCAGCACTTCTAACAAAGGATATACCTCAGAAAAATCATCCCGCACAGAAAAAAAGCTTGCTTGTCAAGGATGGCTCCTGCAAGATTGTTACCAATGTTAGGTTTATTTTCATGTGGTTGCTTGCCTTTTTAACCGTTGATTTATTCATATACAAGGCATCCTCTAGGATCCTCTACATTCCAAGTGAGCGAGATGCTATTCTTAAGCTTAAGCTTCATCTCCTAGACACTTCAAACAGGCTAGGCTCTTGGTCTGCCGATGATGGAGATTGCTGCAACTGGGCGTTAGTTGTTTGCAACAACTTAACAAGTAGCATTCTTGAGCTTCACCTCGCAACTTCACCTCCTTCGCCTCCTTGGTATTATGATGTACGTGAATCTTATGAGAGATCAAGGCTTGAGGGTAATATACATCCTTCTTTGATTGATTTGAGGCATTTAAATTAATTGGACTTGAGTGGTAATGATTTTGGTGGCATGCCAATTCCTAATTTCCTTGGCTCAATGAAGAGCTTAACATACCTTAACCTCTCTCAAGCTGGATTTGGTGGAAGAGTTTCTCAATAAATTAGCAATCTTTCCAATTTGCTCTACCTTGACATTGGAGGCAATCATTTCACGGGAAGCATCCCTCAAGAAATTGGAAACCTCTCCAATCTAATCTATCTTGATCTCAGAGGTTCTTATCAATCTAATATGGATGCATTTTATGTTGCCAATCTCCAATGGCTTGGAGGCAATCATTTCACTGGAAGCATCCCTCAAGAAATTGGAAACCTCTCCAATCTAATCTATCTTGATCTCAGAGGTTCTTATCAATCCAATATGGATGCATTTTATGTTGCCAATCTCCAATGGCTTGGAGGTCTTTATCTACTCCGACATCTTGACCTAAGTTTCACATACTTATCCATTGCCTCTGAGTGGTTAAGCATTCTTCATTCACTTCCCTCTTTGAAAGTGTTGCACTTGTCATATTGTGAATTTCATCATCATTTTCAACCATCCATGTAACATCCCAAAATGTAATGCAAGGATTAATTTATGGAAATTAGATAGTAAGCTCAATTTTGGAACCTACAAAATTTAAGGAAACTTAAATTTGACAAAGGGAAAAATTAGGACCTAGTGTGTAATAAATAGGATAAAAATATACCTATATGTATAAATAAAAACTTACCAACACACACTAAAAATTAATTCAATCACTCTCCTTTTCAATTGCCACACCTGGAGTATCATTAGCACACACACGTACAGCATGCATTGTGACTCCTCTTCTTTCTCTCCTCATTTGCACAACACAACATACACCTATTCTCTTCCTTTTCTCTCATTGGTACAACACACACATACATTCTCTTCTCATTTGACCAGCACATACAGCACACACGTACAGCACACAAGCACACCATCATATTCACTCTTTATTTAATCAAACTCCCCACTTCTTTATCTCTTCATCTTCATCTATCATCTGCAGAAAAAAAAAAGAAAAAAGAAACAGAAACATAAACATAAACACAGAAAATAGAAAAACTGAGAGAGAGAGAGAGAGAGTGGAAGAACAAGCTCCAAATCTCACACACAACATCATAAACGTGTTTAGGTAAATTTCTTCTACTTTAACTTTGAATTTCCATTGGATTTGTGGCTGTTTTCTGGGTTGTTTTGCTGCTGGAATTAAGGGAAGTCACCAAAAACGTTTTGTCATCATAAAATACCAAAACCAGCAATTTTGTGTCCGTTTTGCATGATATTTTTGATTCATATTCTTCTGTAAACATGTCCCCCAGACTCAAGGAACATGTTTAGGAGTATGTAGAGTCAAAATCTTTGAGATTGGAGTCCAAAATCATGGTTGCATGTGAGTTTTATCAACTCTGTTTTGGTCGCTGGAAAATAGAGTTTTTATCAGAAACTTTCAGAAGCTCAAACGGAGGTTACAGATGGATTTTTCATCTGGTTATTTTTGATATGGAAATTTTAGGATGTGTAGTATGAAATAGAATGAAGAAGAGCTCAATTTGGGTTCAAAACGAATAAGTTATTAATTTTTGAAGTTAGACTGTCAAAACTGATGTTTATCAGAGTCAGACAGTTTCGTGTGGCTTTATGAACAACCAATTCACATCCATTATTTACGAAACGTTATTGGGAGATAGTAGACATAACAAGATTTAAAATGAGTGGTAGAATGCATCATTTGGATATCTGTAGAGGAAGTTATGAGTTTTGAAAGATGGGTTTAGAAACAGGTGCAATCCTGAACGTTCAGATTCTAGTAGTTGATTTTGTGGTGTTTATGAATTATGTAATCTTTCCCAATGACCATGAAAATTTCCAGAATTGAAGTACATAGTATTAGCTTTAATTTGATATATAGTTTGTGTTAATTGGATTAGTATACTAAGAGATATGAATTTTTGAAGTCAGTTGCTCTCAAACTGTGTTTCTGGAAACAATTTGTTTGTGTCGAACGTTTGGAAAATCAAACCTTGACAAAAAATTATTAAACTTTCCACATTTAAATTAGACATTCATAGCTTTAATTTGACAGGTAGAACATAATTTTTGGACAAGTATAGTAGGAGATATATATTTTCAAATTCATGCTATGTTTCTGGAGACTAATCTGGAATAAGGGTATTTCGGGAAATTCTGGGAGTAATATGGTAAATCGGGGTAGATTTTGATATTTTTCCATGCAAATATATTTCAATAGCTTCATGTAGGCTTTGGATCCAATCAATTTCGATTTTTCTAGAATTAGTTATGATTTTTCAAACTTAACTGAAAAATCTGCCAATTTGTTGAAGAATAGTAAAATTGTACTATGCAAAATTATATAGTGTATAAGCCACTGAAACTGAGATAATCAGCAGAATATGATTAAAGATAGTAGTAATACAAGTAATAACCAATTACTTGTTAATTTTAATTTATAGGATCTAGTAAAAGCCCGAGCCGAAGAAAAAGTTTTGGATAAACAGTTGGATTGGAAAAGGATCCAGGTAGTAATTCTTTCTTTCATGCACTATGTGATTATTTATATGTTGTGTATGCCATTTTCTGTAACATGACAGTGCCTGTGGCACAACACGCGAATAAGCCAGGGTCTAAACATATCGTTTGACCATTGACACGAGTTTAGCCGGGGTTGCAAACATATCGTTTGGCCTTGGACAGTATGCATACAACATGAGTTAGCATTTTACATATCATGGTGCATTGCATATTTATTTATCGCATTTTATATGACTGATTGTACATTACTACTGAGATTCATTCGAATCTCACCATTTTTCAACATCTAAAGATATTCCAGCAAAAGACAGCGGCTCTAAGGGAAAAATCGTAATTACTGGCGATTGAAGGTCCGGTCCTAGCCAGGAGTTACATCTGATTATCTTTAGTTGTGGAATTTATTTCTTTTGTACTTTGTATGTATTTTTCAACCTATATGAGGATTTTCTGTAATATTAGTAAGTACTTATTATCAGTATAGTTTCACTATTTCTGTATGCCATCTGAACTACGCATTTATTATATAGTGAATATCAGAATATTAAGGGGTTTGACAATTTTGGTATCAAAGCTATGCAGTTCTGGTAATATCATAATAGTATACTGATATAAGTATGTGAAATTTACCTTTTCCTCATTTTCGTTATAGTGAATCATAAAGATGGCTATAATAAGAGGTGGTAGAGTCGGCGGTAGAGGTCGAGGTAGAGGTTGCGGCAGAGGCCGAGGCAGAGGGAGACACGAGAATATTAATGAAGAACCAAACACTAGACCCGACCCAATACAACAACTGATGGGGATGATGCTGGAGCAACATAATGCTTTGAACGAACTTTGAAATGAAGTGAGGGAAAGACAACAAAAGCGAAATGCCGATGAAGAAGCCCATAATGATAATCCTGATGGACAGGACGGAGGTCATCTACAGCCTCCTGTACCTGAGCCAGTAGTGCCCGAAGCTCCGATTGTTGAAGCTGAGAGTATGTAGACCTGGGTAACCCGAATGAAACAACATCAATTGACTATTTTCACAAGAAAGTTTGATCCTGAAGATGCAGATAACTGGCTATTTCGTTTTGAGAAAATCTTCAGAATCTTGGAGTGCCCTGACAACATGAAAGCCTGTCTAGCTATCTATAAGCTGGAGGGAGAAGCTGATCGCTGGTGGGAAAGCATTGAAGCAATCCTGCGAGAAAGGAACATTCCTCTGACATAGGAAGTGTTTCAAGAGAAATTTAATGAGAAATATTTTCCTCGATCAGTGAGACTGGCCAAAGAAACTGAGTTCCTGGCTATTCAGCAGGGTGATAAGGAAAGTTTTGATGACTACCTGACCAGATTTACTCGTCTATCCTGATACTCTTCCTACTCAAAAGTTTGTAATAATGAAGGATTGAGTTCGGATATGATGATACGTGGATTGAAGCCGGAGTTAAAAGAAAAATTTGTTTCCAAACATTTCAAACAATTTAACAAGGCAGTTGAGGAGTGTCGAATTACTGAACACAACCTGCTAGAGTTACACAGCCATAGGAGTACTAGTAATAAAAATACTTTTGGTGGCGGAAATTCTTTTCAGAAGTGCCAATATCAGGGTGGTTCTTCAAGCGGCAGTAATAAGAAACCTAATCAGTTTGACAATCGAGGCAACCAAAGACCCCCTAGGAACAGAATGTGCAGACACTGTGGCAAGCCCTATCATTATGGTCAGACTTGTAGCCAGGCAAAGCAAGTGTCAACACCAACAAGACAGGTTATTTGCTATAACTGCCACAAGTCAGGGCATTATGCCAAGGATTGTCGACAGAGACCCGAACCTAGAGAGCCGAGGCAGCAAATGCAGGGTAGAGTTTTTGCATTGACACAAGAAGAGGCCCGAAAATCACCAGATCTGATTAAAGGTATAATTTCTCTTAATGGCAATCTAGTACAAGCATTGTTCGATTCAGGAGCTAGTCATTCATTTATTGCATATGATTGTGTAATACGACTAGGCTTGAGCATGTATAGGTTACCATATGACTTGACGGTATCCACGCCTACGGGTAACGGGTTCATCACCACAGAAGTTTGTTTAAATTGTATAGTAAATGTTGAGGGGCTTGAGTCTACAGTAGACTTGATTTGTTCCCCACTGAAACAACTCGAAGTGATTCTCGGAATCAACTGGCTAACTGCAAATAATATATTGTTAGACTGTGGAAGGAAAAGGGTCATTTACCCTAATCCACTAGTTAAACCCAACACGGAAATCAACCTAAACTTTCTCTCCACAGCTGAGGCTGAGAAATGTTTACATAAAGGTTGTAAGGGATATATAGTGTTTTTCTCTATGCAATCAGAGGCTGGAGCAGCATTAGAGAGTATCCTTATTGTAAATGAATTTTCATATGTGTTTCCAGAGGATATCAGTGGATTACCCCCAGACAGGGAAGTGGAGTTTACAATTGACACTAAGCCTGGAGTAGAACCGATATCAAAAGCCCCATATAGAATGGCACCAAGTGAGATGGCAGAATTGAAAAAGCAGATTGAAGAACTGCTAGAGAAAGGGTTTATCAGACCCAGTGTTTTGCTATGGGGAGCTCCAGTGCTTTTCGTGAAAAAGAAAGATGGAAGCCTACGACTCTGTATTGATTACAGAGAGTTAAACAAGGTGACTGTTAAAAACAAATACCCGCTTCCTAGAATTGATAACTTGCTTGATCAACTATCGGGAGCTTGTGTGTTCTCAAAGATTGACCTAAGATCAGGCTATCACCAACTCAGAGTGAAGGCAGATGACGTGTCGAAGACTGCTTTCAGAACACGATATGGCCATTACAAGTTTCTGGTAATGCCATTTGGGCTGACCAATGCACTGACCGTATTCATGGATTATATGAATCAAATTTTTCGTCCACACTTGGACCAATTCGTAGTAGTCTTTATTGATGACATTTTGATATACTCCCAAAGCAAAGCAGAACATGAACACCACTTGAGAGTTGTATTAAACACGTTGAGAAGTAAACAACTCTATGCCAAGCTAAGCAAATGTGAGTTTTGGCTTTCAGAAGTGAAATTTCTGGGTCATGTAGTCTCACAGCAAGGGGTCTCAGTGGATCCAAACAAGGTGGAAGCAGTACTGAACTGGAAGAGGCCAGAAACTGTATTTGAGATACGTAGTTTTTTGGGTCTTGTAGGTTATTACAGGCGATTTATACAAAATTTCTCCAGAATAGCTTTGCCATTGACAAAGTTAACACGAAAAACTCAACCTTTTGTGTGGGACAACAGTTGTGAGAAGAGTTTCACAGAGCTGAAACAGAAATTAACAACAGCACCAGTGCTAACAATCCCAGATCCACAGTTGACCTTTGTTGTCTACACAGATGCCTGTGGGCATGGATTGAGATGTGTTTTGATGCAACAAGGCCGAGTAGTGGCATATGCATCTCGTCAGCTGAAGCCTCATGAACAAAAATATCCTACACATGATCTTGAGTTAGCGGTAATTGTATTTGCACTAAAAATCTGGAGACACTATCTCTATGGGGTGACTGTAGAGTTGTACTATGACCACAAGAGCTTAAAGTATTTATACGATCAGAAAGAGCTCAATATGCGGCAGCGCAGGTGGATGGAGTTACTTCAAGAATATAATCTGGAGATCAAGTATCATCTAGGCAAGGCTAATGTAGTAGCAGATGCATTGAGCCGCAAAACAATACAGGTAGCAACCCTTATGATTCATGAGCAAAGGCTGATTGAAGATTTTAGGGATCTGAATATGTCTAACCAGATCATGATTAATAGCAGTAATGTCAGTCAGATAGAGAATGATCTAAGAGCAGTTATAGAAGAAGCTCAGATGCAAGATAAACACGCACAGTCCATTAGAGACATGATTACAAAGGGAGAAACTCAGGAATATGACTTGTCACCAAGTGGGCTAGTCAGATACAAGAAGCGAATATATGTTCCACCACAACCTGAGTTGAAAAGACAAATCATGGAAGAAGCACACAAGAGTAAATATACTCTGCATCCAGGAGCAACTAAGATGTACCACAATTTGAAATCCACATATTGGTGGCCAGGCATGAAAAAGGATGTGACAAGGTTTGTTGCTCGTTGCCTTACATGTCAGAAAGTCAAAGCTGAGCACCAACGACCTTCAGGACTACTGCAAAACCCTGCAATTCCTGAGTGGAAATGGGAGAGCATCACTATGGATTTTGTGACAAGACTACCAAAAATCTGAAACCATGATGCCATCTGGGTGATAATAGATCGATTCACGAAGACAGCTCATTTTCTCCCAATCAGCATTCACTACTCTCCCGATAAACTTGCAGACATTTATATCAAGGAGATAGTACGTTTACATGGTACGCCAAAGAACATCATATCTGACAGAGATCCTCGATTCACTTCCAAATTTTGGAAGGCGGTATACGAGGCCTTGGGTACTAAGCTCCGATTCAGTACGGCCTATCATCCTCAGACAGACGGAAAAACTGAGAGAACAATTCAGACATTAGAAGATATGCTCAGAGCATGCGTGATTGATTTCAAGGGTAGTTGGGACCAATTCCTTCCTTTGGCGGAATTCACATACAATAACAGCTATCATTCGAGCATTCAAATGGCTCCCTACGAAGCGTTGTATGGAAGGAAGTGCCAATCACCCTTATGCTGGGCAGAGTTATCCGAGAGACAGATGTACGGGCCAGATATTATTGATCAAACAACAGAGCAAATAAAGTTGATTAAGCAAAGGTTACTAGCTGCACAAAGTCGACAGAAGAGCTATGCTGACAAAAGGCGAAAAACTCTTGAGTTTCAAGTTGGAGACCACATATTCATGAAGGTTTCACCTACTATTGGTATTGGTAGGGCATTAAAGGTGAAAAAGCTTAGCCCAAGGTATATTGGTCCTTTCGAGATCTTGTCTAAGATTGGGCCAGTAGCGTATCAAATAGCTTTACCCCCAAGTTTGAGTAGACTACATGATGTCTTCCACGTCTCACAGCTGAAGAAATATCAACCTGATCCAGAACATGTGATTGAATATGAAGAGGTTGACATGCGAGATGATTTGACGTATGAGGTCACACCAGACTGAATTATTGATCGACAGGAGAAACAACTAAGACATAGGAGAATTCCATTCATCAAAGTGGTATGGAAAGGGTTATCTCCTAGAGAAGCAACTAGGGAAGCTGAAGAAGACATGAATAGACGATACCCAGAATTTATGTCTTCATATATGTAACAAATTTTGAGGACGAAATTAATTTTACGGGGGGAGAATTGTAACATCCCAAAATTTAATGCAAGGATTAATTTATGGAAATTAGATAGTAAGCTCAATTTTAGAACCTACAAAATTTAAGGAAACTTAAATTTGACAAAGGGAAAAATTAGGACCTAGTGTGTGTAATAAATAGGATAAAAATATACCTATATGTATAAATAAAAACTTACCAACACACACTAAAAATTAATTCAATCACTCTCCTTTTCAATTGCCACACCTGGAGTATCATTAGCACACACACGTACAACATGCATTGTGACTCCTCTTCTTTCTCTCCTCATTTGCACAACACAACATATATCTATTCTCTTCCTTTTCTCTCATTGGTACAACACACACATACATTCTCTTCTCATTTGACCAGCACATACAGCACACACGTACAGCACACAAGCACACCATCATATTCACTCTTTATTTAATCAAACTCCCCACTTCTTTATCTCTTCATCTTCATCTATCATCTGCAGAAAAAAAAAGAAAAAAGAAACAGAAACATAAACACAGAAAACAGAAAAACTGAGAGAGAGAGAGTGGAAGAACAAGCTCCAAATATCACACACAACATCATAAACATGTTTAGGTAAGTTTCTTCTACTTTAACCTTGGATTTCCATTGGATTTGTGGCTGTTTTCTGGGTTGTTTTGCTGCTGGAATCAAGAGAAGTCAACAAAAACGTTTTGTCACCGTAAAATACCAAAACCAGCAATTTTGTATCCGTTTTGCATGATATTTTCGATTCATTTTCTTCTGTAAACACGTCCCCAAACTCAAGGAACATATTTAGGAGTATGTAGAGTCAAAATCTTTGAGATTGGAGTCCAAAATCATGGTTGCATGTGAGTTTTATCAACTCTATTTTGGTCGTTGGAAAATATAGTTTTTATCAGAAACTTTCAGAAGCTCAAACGGAGGCTACAGATGAATTTTTCATCTGGTTATTTTTGATATGGAAATTTTAGGATGTGTAGTATGAAATAGAATCAAGAAAAGCTCAATTTGGTTTCAAAATGAATAAGTTATTAATTTTTGAAGTTAGACTGTCAAAACTAATGTTTATCAGAGTCAGTCAGTTTCGTGTGGCTTTATGAACAACCAAATCACATCCATTATTTACGAAACGTTACGGGGAGATAGTAGACATAACAAGCTTTAAAATGAGTGGTAGAATGCATCATTTGGATATTCGTAGAGGAAGTTATGAGTTTTGAAAGATGGGTTTAGAAACAGGTGCAATCCTGAACGTTCAGATTCTAGTAGTTGATTTCGTGGTGTTCTTGAATTATGTAATCTTTCCCAATGACCATGAAAATTTCCAGAATTGAAGTACATAGTCTTAGCTTTAATTTGATATATAGTTTGTGTTAATTGGATTAGTATACTAAGAGATATGAATTTTTGAAGTCAGTTGCTCTCAAACCGACTTTTTGGAAAACGGTTTGTTTGTGTCAAACGTTTGGAAAATCAAACCTTGACAAAAAATTATGTGAGGAGTTTTTTTTAACAAAAACTAAGATAAGGGAGAAGCCTATGCTTTATCTCTCACATAAATATTTACTTGTCCTAATTATTTCTATTTGGTTTTAAAAAATAGAAATATAAACTTATCAATATTTAATATAAAATATAAAAGCATAAAAAATTCGTCACAATTATAAACAGTGTGAGTTATTTGAGTTATGAAAATAATTTACTTTAGCCTACTGTATATTCTTTCGACTTTTTGTAAACACTGTGTATTCTTTCTTTCTTTCTTTCTTTTTTTTTTTGAAAGGAATGGAGGAAACTCAATTTTTTTTTGCATAGGTTGGTCATTTTGTTTAACAAAAACTTACAATTACCATGTGATTACAGTACACGTTTTTGTAATACACAACAGCCATCAACACTTGGTGCTTGATTGAGAATCATAAAAAAAAAATGTGTTTTTTAAATATTTGTTATGGAACGCCATAAAAGTACTTTTAAAATATTAAATCAAATGTTAAAAATAACATCAATTTATGTTATTTATAAAAAGTTAAATCTACTTTTAATTTATATTGTTAATTGTGAACAGTTAAATACTAAAAGGATCCAAGTGAAATAAATATATCATACATCAATAGAAGTGTCTAATGGAAAGGGATAGCCTCTCTATATGATGAATTAATATTTGAATCCCGTTACCTCGAATATGATCAAACCTATAGGAGGATATTTGTGTTTATTAAAAAAAAAAAATAGGCACGCATGTTTCGGATAAATTTGGTGCAATAATTTAGAAGAAGAAAATGAAAAAAATAATTTATAAATTGTATTATTAAAATTAAGTAGTCTATTGGTCTATCCTTCTCATTGATTATCCATATATCCCTACGAACATTAACTAAGAGAAAAGAAATACGAGTATATAAGACTGCAAATAAAAGAAACTAAAATAAAGTTTGACGATCATATAAAAATTTCAGAAACAGGATCTATTATTATTTATATTAATAAAAAATAAAAATTTCATAAAAATATAATTAAAAATAGAAAAAGTTAAATTGGTGCTACGAATTTATCAAATCCTAAGTTAGAATTAAAGTAGGAAATTGAGATTTTTAATTCTGACAAAAATGACCAAAATGTTTTAAATTGATGACACAAGTTTCAGGAGTCAATAACAACATTTGCATCTACATTAACAACATCGGATTTTATATTAACGACTTTACTTTCATCTTTTACAACTTCATATTCCAAAAACCAAGGAAAATTTTGAGGTCACAAATTTCAAGAGTTAATAACAACATCATATTTTACATTAACGACTTTACTTTAATGTTTCACAACTTTCTATCTCAAAAATTATGGATAATTTTGATGGCACAAATTTTAGAGGTCAATAATAACATTTTTATCTATATTAACAATATCATATTTTACATTAACGACTTTACCTTCATGTTTTATAACTTAACTTAGGACAATTTGATCATTTGGTTAGAAGTGAAAATCTTATATTTTTACTTTAGTTCTTATCTTGGATTTGATAAACTTGTTGTACTAATTTGTCTTTGTCCATTTTTAATTATATTTTCTAAAATTTTTCCATGAATAAGTCACCAACAATATTCTTTTATTTTTTTAACTTTTCACATTTAACAATTTTTATTTTCATATCATCCAAAAAAAAAAACCTTTCGATTTTTAAAGAAATAAGAAAGTCTTTGCCCACACACGGCTTAGGTTTTCACCATCAATTATTTTAATGTCCTAGATTCATTGGGCGGTGAGATATGCTGTAACCATCAACCATCAAAAGGTAAGATCACAGTGAAGTTGTACGGACCATAGAAAAATTATAAAAAAGTTTTACAGTGAATTCTCTTATAAAAAAGTTCTTAGAGATTGTATTATGATTAATTCTGAATATGATGTTACTGGATTGCCCCTATTAATTGAAAACACTTTGTCAGATACTGATAATTTTATCAGTCTATTATGACAGTTGCATTGGTTTAGTTTTGACAAGTTTTAAAATGGTAAGTTAATGTGCTTATTTTTACAAGCTTCTGTGTCAATTTTGACAAGTTTTTCTGCCTATTTTGATAACTACATCTACCTATTTTGAAAGTAAGCAGATACAATTATCAAAATAGGCTGACAAAGTTATCAATATCTGATAGTATGTTTTCAATTAGTAAGGGTAATCCAATATCTTCACATCTAGAATTAATCACAATTTAATCCCTATGAACCTTTTTGATAGTGTAATTTACTATGGGACTATTTTATAATTTTTTTATGGTCTTTGCAACTTACTGTGATTTTCCCATCAAAATAGCCGTGGTCCTCATCCGAGTCACCGATCTTGAATAAAAAGAGCCTTTAACGAGATCACTTAAATTATGAAATCTTCGGCCTTTAACAAATTGCAACATTAGGACTTGGAAATCTATTTACACTATCTGCTCCAGTTTTCCTCAACTGAGTCACCGAAACTATGCTCCATATCAATCGGAGCCACTGCTGCTCCACCTCCGTCAAGAAAGACGGATGCCAGAAGCCACGGTGGTGCTGTCGTCGACGTTAGAGTAGAGGATGAATTGGCTCCGATCTTCAATGCACTCCGATTCGAATGGGTTAGATCATGCACAAAATTGTTGCTATGGACAGACCGCCTGAGGAGCTTACTAAAGGAAAGCGCGTACTCAACATTGGTTTACGGTAAGTCTCGAGTCATCATCACATTCTCTCCTAGCTTGCTTTTTATGCCTATAGTTTTAGAGTATCTGGTCTGATCATGTTCAACACTGTTGCTATGGACTAAAATGAAGAGCTTATTAGAGGAAAGCTTGTACTCATTAACATTGTTTTAAGGTAAGTCCCTAATCATCACATTCTAAAGATTGTGTTTTATGCTTAAGTTTTGTGATTTGACTGGTAAAAGAGAGTTTTAATTTTTAGTGGAGTTTGAGTATCTAGTGTCTTTTATTGCACTGCGAAGCTTAGCTTCAAGCTTTTTGAATGTCTCGCACATATCTGAGTTTTCGATTGGACTGATTTCCTTGCTTTGCCTTGATTTGGGATAAAATTAGTCTCTTTCGTGTAATGGAGTTCCTTTAGCTAGTCTGTCTGTTTGATAAAGGCCATTATTAGATGAGAGTTTTTTCTGACTTGCACTGTGTAGGCATTTTTTATCAGGATGCTTTAAACAGTAAAAAAAATTACTACAATGTTATAGGATCAATACTGTTTATCAAAACACTTTATTCAAACTCGTTCCCCAAAAGAACAAGTTCACTCCTCTTCTCAATTGCTCATTTTTTTTTACGTCTTTAGTTAAATTTACATATTAACACACCAGTCATAACTATCTCTTTTCCTATCTTTTATCTTTCAAACCGAATAGAAAGAATGAGGAGATTTTATTTCCTTCCTAATAATAAAATATGAGTGGATTTTATTTTCTGCAGAATAAAAAAATGAGTAAATTTTGTAGTAAGAATATTTTTATTCTAATAATTAAATTTTACGAGAAATATATAATGAGTTATATATATATATATATATATATATATACACATATATATATTTGTTTGCAAATATAGCCTGGGAATATGATTAGAGAATAAGTCTGCCTTTGTGCTTACCTAAATGCATAAGAGAAATAACAAGATATAATATAGGAGCACCTGAAAATGACCTCGTTATGAGAAAAACAAATCTACTCATATTATTAATTATATGAGAAAATTTAATAAAAATTTAATAAAAACAAATCTACTCATTTGCCTGTGGGAACATCAATAAAAATTTTAAATTTCTTTAATTCATTTTATATATTTCCCATAAAATTTAATTATAATGAGAAAAATACTCTTATTTGTAATTTACTCATTCTTTTCATATTCAAGAAAAACAAATCTACTCATATTATTTTCATTTGGTTAAAAATATAAAGAGCTAAGGGGAAAATCTAAATCCGGGAAAATAGACACGGTCAATTTAGGCATAAGCATGTTAAGGGTCGTGTTTATGATTTAAAGCCTTCAGAAGGAGTTAGGTCTAAAAGAGTTCTCTCTGTAAGGTTGCAAGCTTAAACAAGCTAGCACTATAGGGCTGCGAGTTGGCCAATTTAAGCTCGCCAATTTTTTAAAATTTTATTAAATGACTATAAGTTGAGTTTTGTTATTTTTAAAAAATAATTTTTAAAAATTTGAAATATTTTTCAAATCATATAGTGTTGTTATTTAAACGTTTTAAAGGAAAAAATTGATTATATTTATATTAAAAAGTTAAGAGAAGCTTGTTGATGACATTATAGTTAGTTAAAAGTCTTATAATTAATTTTTTTCAAAAAATTACTCAATTATTAAGAATCCTTCATTTGGTTCTTAATATTCCCCAAAGAAATTTTTCCTTATGAAATATTGAAAGAATCATTTTTTTATTGATGTAAGATAAATAAAGAGAACAATTTCTTAATTGTATTTGTAGAGGTATGATATTATGCAAACTTTATCAAAAAAGAAAGTAATAACACACATTGGAAAATAAGAAAGTAGAGTCTCTATCTCATGAAGAATTTTATTTTAAGGTAAATGGTCACTTATTCTAAAAGGATAAAATATTTAATACTTTAAAAACATTTTTCTTAAATTAAAAATTTTATTGTTTTAATTTAATTTCTTTAAGAAATGGGAAAAAATATTTTTTCTTAAAAGGGCTTGAAGCCCATAGGCCAGCCCGAGCTTGTGAGTAAACTAGCTGAGCTTCAAAATAGAAACTTTTTGTGGGAGTTAGGCCTAAACTGCTTGACCTGTTTAAACTCAGCTCATGAACAGTCAGCCCTACCCGTTTTCCCACCTTGAGGAAAATCTGACAATGTAGTTTTGATGAAAAGGGCACCAGTCACTATAATATTTACTTGGGTGCAATAATATATACGAAGTCCTTAAGAGGGAAACAAAATATTACACCTGTTATTTCCCATGAGCATTGGTCACATTTTGCTTTTGTAGGTCCCACCTAGTGTCCACCTCATGCTTGTCATTCATTGCCCAACCTTCTCTCTCTTCAGCCCGTCTCTCTTCTCCCTCATCCCTCACAGACGGTGCATCCATAGACCAAAAAAAAAAAAGGAGGTTGTCATTATACAAATCCAAGAAAAGTAATAATGTAGTATTAATGGAATGAGAGGGGGTAAGTGAAGAAATGGAAATGAAAGAGAGAGTTTAGAATAAAGAGAAAAAAAAAATTTACTTGGGTGCAAAAAGATATATTAAGTCTTTAAGAGGGAGCAAATATACCACATTTATTATTTCCCAAAAAGGTTGGTCAGGATTATTCGGTTGGGTTTGTGCATCATGTAAATCGAGATAAAACTCCTCTACATATTTATTTCATAGATCGTAAAAGCTACATCGTAGACCGTAAAAGCTACCTCGTATTCCGTAAATTACGATTGAAAAGCACTTATGGAGGCTATCCAAACATACCAATAGTTTTGCTTTTATAGGTCCCACCTACTGTCCACCTTATCCTCATCATCCACAGCCCAACATTCTTTCTCTTCAACATCATCCTCCAGCCTTGTCTATCCTCTCCCTCATCCCTCACAGACACAGCATCCTTAGGCAAAATTAAAATAAAAAAGGTCGTCATTTTGGAAATCCAAGGAAATAAAATAATGATGGTATTGATGGAATAGGAGAAAATATACAACTGGCTTGTTTGGTTCAATCAGTCTTATGTATAAGCCCGATTTACGTAAATCGAGATAAATCTCTTTCACATATTTATTTTATAGACCGTAAAATTTCCTCGTAAACCGTAAAAGCTACATCGTATTTTGCAAATCACGATTGAAAAATGATTGAAAAATGTTTATGAAGAATATCCGCTAAACATCTATTATTTCTTATAAAGGTTGGTCATAGTTTTTCTTTTGTACATCCCACCTACTGTCTACTTTATCGTCATCATCCACAGCCCAACCTTCTCTCTCTTCAACATCATCCTCCGACCTTGTCTATCATCTCCCTCATGCCTCACAAACGGAACACCCATAGACCAAAAAAAAAAAAAAAACCAAGGTTGTCATTTTACAAATCTAAGGAAAGCAATAATGATAATATTGATGGAATAGGAGGTGATTAGTGAAGAAACGGAAATAGGAGAGAAAGAACTTGGTATAAAGAGAAAAGAGGAGCTTTAACATCATGGGGGAGAGAAAGAAACCACTGGGCAAGCGAAAAATGAGAACAATAGGGATTATGATAATTTTAAGCGATTCTCGGTGACACTTTCCTTGAAGTTTCTAAAGGGAAACATTGTTTGACACACTAGAAGAAGAATATTAGGGATTAAAAATAAAAGAAAATATAAGGCGACAAGATGGAGATTTTCTAGGATCCTGGACACTCTATATGTGTGGCCGTCGGAATATAGAACCAAGCTAAGCAGTTAAAGTGAAAAGAGGAGGGGATTAGTGAAGAAACGAAAACAGAAGAGAAAGAGCTTGGTAAAAAGAGGAAAGAGGAGCTTTTAACATCATGGAGGAGAGAAATAAACCACTAGGCAAGTAAAAAATCTAAGCGAGAACAATGGGGATTATGATAATCTTGAGCGATTCTTGGCGACACTTTCCTTGAAGCTTCTAAAGGGAAACACTATTTGATACCCTAGAAAAAGAATACCAGGGATTCAAAATGAAGAGAATAGAAGGGGATGACAAGATGGAGATTTTTTAGGGTCCTAGACACTTGTAGCGCCCGAAATTTGGAAAATATGGAGCCGTCATCAAAATTTTGAAAAAAATGTTCATTTTGGAAACCTTTTTGAAAAAAGAAAACTAGATAAGGTTCTGGAGTCAATTGTGCATATATAGGGAAGGTGTTAGGCATCCCACGACACCAATTCATAAGAATGGTTATCTTAAGTTAACTATTTAAAAATAAATATGGCATTTGGTTTTATTATAATTACCCAAAGAAGAAAAGAAATTAAGAAAATATTTATAAAAAATAAAAAATAAACAAAGGAAAAGTTATTTATTTACAATTATATCATAAAAAGATAACAATAGCAATAATAGGTTGAAACACTTTGTTACATTGTTTCTTCTAACTTTGAAATATTATTAGTTATTTATACTTCTATCTAAACCTAAATATTCCTATTTAATTTAAATTTGTAATATTTGTAATAAAATCTCTTAAATAATGTACCAAATTGATATCTGATCAAAATATCTAATAAATCTCTTTATTTTTGTATTAATGACTCCCCAAATATATCAAAATATATCTTAAATTCTATTAAAAATTATGAGTCATAAAAAACCTAAAAGCTTGTGGGTGAAAGTTCTATTAGGAAAATATGGAAAAAAATAAGGGTGTGGAAAACCTATTGGTTGCCAAAGGGGGTGCTCAAAACTTTAGAAGGAAGTAGTAAAATTAGTTGACAGTTTTAAGGAAAATTTGAGAAGGAATTAAGCAAATGATGAGCAAGAGCAGTCGATATAGAGCCTATCTGCAAGTGGCGACTTTTCCTTTGCCAGTACATACAATTGGCTTCTTAATGCTTCAAATAGTCAGGAAAGAAGTATCTGGAAAATGGTATGGAAACTGCAAGCCCTAGAATGGATATGGGCCTGCATTTGGATTGCACCCATAATAGGCTTGCCACTAAGAACATTACAAGTAGATGGGATGGCTCAAATGGTGCTTGTGATATATGTCAGCTCGGGCGAGTGGATCAACTTCATATATTACATGATTGTCCATATACGGAAAGGATTTGGAAGATGTTGGTGCCTAAGAAGAATTGGACCAAATTATTTATTGATAATTGGTCTCATTAGCTCAGAAATAATCTAATGTTCAGTCAAAGATATGATGAAAAGGAGTCATGGCCGGACCAATTTTCTGTTAGATGCTGATACTTATAGGGATGGAGAAATGGTCAAATCATATGAGGGATTTACCAATTTTCTCTTAAGTTGAGTTTTGTTATTTTTAAAAAATAATTTTTAAAAATTTGAAATATTTTTCAAATCATATAGTGTTGTTTTTAAACGTTTTAAAGGAAAAAATTGATTATATTCTTATTAAAAAGTTAAGAGAAGTTTGTTGATGAAATTATAGTTATTTAAAAGTCCTATAATTAATTTTTTTCAAAAAATTACTCAATTATTAAGAATCCTTCATTTGGTTCTTAATATTCCCCAAAGAAATTTGTCAATATTGAAAGAATCATTTTTTTTATTGATGTAAGATAAATAAAGAGAACAATTTCTTAATTGTATTTGTAGAGGTATGATATTATGCAAACTTTATCAAAAAAGAAAGTTATAACACACATTGAAAAATAAGAAAGTAGAGTCTCTATCTCATGAAGAATTTTATTTTAAGGTAAATGGTCACTTATTCTAAAAGGATAAAATATTTAATACTTTAAAAATATTTTTCTTAAATTAAAATTTTTATTGTTTTAATTTTATTTTTTTAAGAAATAGGAAAAAATATTTTTTCTTAAAAGGGCTTGAAGCCCATAGGCCAATCCGAGCTTGTGAGTAAACGAGCCGAGCTTCAAAATAGAAACTTTTTGTAGAAGTTAGGCCTAAACTGCTTGACCTGTTTAAACTCGAGCCAATGAACAGTCAGCCCTACCCGTTTTCCCACCTCGAGGAAAATCTGACAATGTAGTTTTGGTGAAAAGGGCACCGGTCACTATAATATTTACTTGGGTGCAATAATATATACGAAGTCCTTAAGAGGGAAACAAAATATTACATTTGTTATTTCCCATGAGCATTGGTCACATTTTGCTTTTGTAGGTCCCACCTAGTGTGTCAAACCCCTTAATATTCTGATATTCTCTATATAATAAATGCGTAGTTCAGATGGCATACAGAAATAGTGAAACTATACTGATTAGAAGTACTCACTGATAATACAGAAAATCCTCATATAGGTTGAAATATACATACAGAGTACAAAAGAAATAAATTCCACAACTAAAGATAATCAGATGTAACTCCTAGCTAGGACCGGACCTTCAATCGCTAGTAATTACGATTTTGCCCTTAGAGCCGCTGTCCTCTGCTAGAATATTTTTAGATGTTGAAAAAGGGTGAGATTCGAATGAATCTCAGTAGTAATATACAATCAGTCATATAAAGTGCGATAAATAAATATGCAATGCACCATGATATGTAAAATGCTAACTCATGTTGTATGCATACTGTCCAAGGCCAAACGACTGTTTGCAACCCCGGCTAAACTCGTGTCCATGGTCAAACGATATGTTTAGACCCTGGCTTATTCGCGTGTTGTGCCACAGGCACTGTCATGTTACAGAAAATGATATATACAACATATAAATAACCACATAGTATATGAGAGAAAGAACTACTACCTGAGTCCTTTTTCAGTCCAACTGTTTATCCAAAACTTTTTCTTCGGCTCGGGCTTTTACCAGTTCCTATATATTAAAATTAATAAGTAATTGGTTATTACTTGTATTACTACTATCTATAATCATATTCTTCTGATTATCTCAGTTTTAGTGGCTTATACACTATATAATTTTGCATAGTGCAATTTTACTATTCTTCAGCAAATTGACAGATTTTTCAGTTAAATTTGAAAAATCATAACTAATTCTAGAAAAATCGAAATTGACTGGGTATAAAGCCTACATGAAGCTATTGAAATATATTTTCATGGAAAAATATCAAAATCTACCCAGATTTACCATATTACTCCCAGAATTTCCCGAAATACCCCTATTCCAGATTAGTCTCCAGAAACATAGCATGACTTTGAAAATCTATATCTCCTAATATACTTGTCCAAAAATTATGTTCTACCCTTCAAATTAAAGATATGATTTTTCAAAATTGAATAAAAAATCTGCCGATTTTCTGAAAAATAGAAAAATTGCACTATGCAAAATTATATAGTATATAAGCCACTGAAACTGAGATAATAAGCAGAATATGATTAAAGATAGTAATAATACAAGTAATAACCAATTACTTGTTAATTTTAATTTATAGGAACTGGTAAAAGTCTGAGCCGAAGAAAAAGTTTTGGATAAACAGTTGGACTGAAAAAGGACCCAGGTAGTAATACTCTTTTTCATACACTATGTGATTATTTATATGTTGTGTATTCCATTTTCTATAACATGATAGTGTCTGTGGCACAACACGCGAATAAGTCAGGTCTAAACATATCGTTTGACCATGGATACGAGTTTAGCAGGGGTTGCAAACAATCATTTGGCCTTGGACAATATGCATACAACACGAGTTAGCATTTTACATATCATGGTGCATTGCATATTTATTTATCGCATTTTATATGACTGATTGTACATTACTACTGAGATTCATTCGAATCTCACCCATTTTCAATATCTAAAAATATTCCAGCAAAGGACAGCGGTTCTAAGGGCAAAACCGTAATTACTGGCGATTGAAGGTCCGGTCCTAACCATGAGTTACATATGATTATCTTTAGTTGTAGAATTTATTTCTTTTGTACTCTGTATATATTTTTAAAATTATATAAGGATTTTCTGTAATATAAGTAAATACTTATTATCAGTATAGTTTCACTATTTCTGTATGCCATTCGAACTATGCATTTATTATTCAGCGAATATCAGAATATTAAGGGGTCTGACAATTTTTATATTTATACCTTTTAAGTATAATTCTTCTAGTGTTTGCCATATACAAAAGTTATTTTAATTGAAAAATTATAGTAAAATTTTTAATAAATTTACTAAAATGATAAAAGTAAAAACAATGAGTTTAATATTATAAATTAAAATTTTAAGAGAGTTAAATTTTGAAATGTCAGGGGTTATTTGTTACTGATGAAAGTTTAGGGGGTTATTTGTAAATGATTAAAGTTTAGGGGTTTTATGAAATTAGTAATTTATATAGGATGACACATAAAATGCCAAGTGTCATCTATTAATCTAATGTGACAATTCTTGTTATAAAGATAAAGATCAGTTAATGACAATGTGTTAATAATAAAATAAAAAAAAGATTAGGGGGTTAAATTTAGACTTTAAAATATTAGAGATTACATAGAAATGATACAAAGTTCAGGGGTTTATACAATTTAGCCAAAACATAATTTAATAATTTTTTATATAATTAGTCAGGAAAATGGATATAACTGTCCATAGTTGTATTTAGGGCTTTAGCATAATAATAAGTTTATGGTATCTTACAATAAATATTATTAATAAATATTATTAGGTGAAGTAATATTCAGCACCTTGACATTATTTCTAGTTATATCCACCGCCATAATCTTATTTATGGTATATCTAACATTTTAATATTATTTTTTTAGTGCATTTAGCACCTCTTAATGTTATTTTCCAATTACATTCCGTACCCTAATTTTATTTATAGTTTAGGGTATTGGATTCTATTAGAAAATAACATTAGGGATGCCACTTTACCCATAAATATTTACATATAAATATGTTTAATGTTGCAAAACTCCATTCGCTGTGATTTTGATGTTTAATGCTGCATTGCGTTTTGCATCTATACTATGGTATAAAATTTACTTTGGATGCCTCAATATAAAAGTAGTTTTTATATTTTATTGGGTTACAAGTTTGTAATTATTGGTACAAAAATATTGCTAGCGACCAATATGGAGTACTTATTTAACACATCGTGACGGAATACGAGACGATTAATTAACATTTTAATCAACTTTGTAAACAAATGAAATGGTTATGATACTCACTTTGTACTTTCATTAGGGGTGGAATCAGTATGTTTTTGCTATTCATGACTTCTTTTGATATGTTTCTAATAAGCTTAAATGCTTTTAAGGATGTGTTTGAGATTAAGTTTGAAGGCCCGAATGTACATTTTCAACTGTCAAAAGCTATTTTTTGGCTTTTTGTGATGTTTGGATCAATATTTTTTTAATTGAGCATTTAAAGAAAAAGTTGGTTTAAGTTATAATTTAAAATTTTATGCTTTTGGCTTTCCACTATAGAGAGAGAAGAATTTTCTATTATGAATAGAGAAGAAATTATATACATCATAAAAAAAAGAACTGGTTTTCACCTTCTTTTATTCAAATAACATTATTATTCTTATTATAAGTTTACATGTAGGTGAAAATTTTGGTCCTAATTATATAAATCTATTAAAAAGTTAATAATGATTGTTTTTCAATTTCATTCTTATTTATGAAAGTATCCAAATAAAAAATAAATAATAAAATTTTAAAAAAAATTGAGGAAAACTCCCTCATTAAAAATTTAATTGGCGTGAATAATATAATAAGTTTATATAGATGATAGTACTCTTATTAAGATTATTTTCACCAATTAAATTTTTAAAAGGGAATTTTTCTCCAATTGTTCTTGAAATTTAAGTAATTTAGTATTTTTCAATTTTTTTTAATAATACATTAACTATTTTTATTTTATTAAATTCATATCTTTTTAAGTCATTTTACATCTAAACTTAGGGCCTATTTTGGTCAATGGTGGCATAAGTGTTTTTTTTAATCTGATTTTTACAAAAGTCACATAGGATAAAAGTCATATTGTAAATGTGATTTGTGTTTTGATTGGTGGTGGTAGAAGTGATTTTTTTGGGAAAAGTTAGACTTTTGAGCTTCTTTTCAAAAGATACGTTTGAAAAAAAAAAGCTCAGTTGCCAAAAGGCTAGCCCAAACACTCCAATTTTCAAAAAGTCAGAAGCCACCATGGTTTTTTTTCAAAAAAGCCTGTTTGGGATGGCAGAAGAACGATATCCCAAACAGTCACTTACTTTTTGCATTAATCATCCAAATAAATTTTAGTTTATCAAACCGACTTTTTCAAAAGTCAATTTAAACATAAATTATATTACACAATTTTATTTTTAACTTATCTTATATTTTCAAAAGTTAGATTAAAAACAAGCCATTTTTGTAATCACTAATCAAAACACACCTAAATTGTTGATTTTTTTCATTTTACAAGAAATATTTAAAATACACAAATATCACATTTATTTGGAAAAAATATATTACTTCCCCTTAAACTAATGTATGCGTAACACTTGGCCCATTTCACAATTGACTTGGTATTATTGTGCGTATTAAAAAGGGCAATGTTACTATCAAAATTATTGTATTCAACTTTTTTTTTTGTGGAAGTTTTTCACCATTCCACTTTTAAAAGTCGGGTTATGCTATCCCAGTTTGGTTCCAACTATCAAATTTTCCACACTTTAACAGTTAATGAAAGAGACTGCTCATTATTTGTTTTAAATTTTTTAAAGTGTGTGGTGGAAATTTATTTCTTGTGTAGTCATATTCGAACTTTATAAAGTCTTTCTGACTTATTTTTTCTGTGTCTCAAAAACGGCAAAGTCAAGTTTTTGTAGTCATATTTGATTAGATTAAGATAATAATAAACATATACTCTCTTCTGTTTTTAAAATAAGATATATTTACCTAATTTGATTAGATTAAGAAAATTAGTTAAGTTAGTTAATAGGATATATATTTTCTACGACACTCTAGTCATCTTCTTTAATTCTCTCATTCTTTCTTCTCCTTAATTATTGTTGAGGGGTAGGTATCAATATGGATAAATTAAGAAAAGATTGATAAAGATGAAAATATGTTTTATATTTAGGACCAATATGAATTTCTTAAATATGTCTTATATTAACGATATAGGGGGTACATAAAATCATAAAACTTTACAGGCTAAAATACACTAAACTTTTTTGAATTTTGAATCAGTTGCATATCATCTCCCCAACTTCTAAAATTTTAAATCTAGGACCCTAATGTTTCATATTTTAACTATCAATTTCCCTACCATTCAAATTACTATTAAAGTTAGTGGTTTTTGTGATACCATATTTTTTTAATATTTTATTATATATTGTGACATTTAAAAAAAATGAAACTTAGGGTGTGTTTGGTTTAAGGGAAGGAAAATGGATGGAAGGGGTTGTACTACCTCATTCTAGAGGTCAAGAGGAGATTTTTTGTAATGAGAGCCAAAAATAAAGGGAGGAAAGGGAATAAAAACTAAAATTTTGGTTTTCCTCCCATTTAAAAATTCAAATTAAATGAGAGAATGATGACCCCTTCCCTCAAACCAAACTCACCCTTAGCATTTGACATGTATTTTAGCCAACTTTTTAATAATATAATTTAGTATCTTAACTCCCTCCGCAATACAATTCTTTTATTGTCATGATCCAACTCTGTAAAATATTTCACAATTGATCAGGCTTGTTATTATTATTATTGTGGGTATTTAAAAGGGCAATGTTAATGTGATCATTATATACTATTGGTGTTTGTATGAAAGTTGATTATATAGATTAATAAACAACCATATGATTATCACAACGTGTGGAATGGGATTCCCACTTCTTTGCTATTATTTTTGTCCCAACTTTTAGATTTTCCGCACAATCATGAATGTGACGATATCATTATTTGGATCTATATAAAAAAATCTCTAAAACCTTTTAGCGGCTATTGGTCCAGTGGCGGTCTGTCACTAAAGCTTCAGTGTCCTTGCCGTCACCGAAGATATGTAGCTAGAGTATAAGACTTGATCAAGATTTTTTAAATTTGACAGCATTCTTTTATCAAGATTTGTACTATAAACTAGATTTTATATAAGGATTGGATGTAATTTATTATGTTAATTGATGATTGATGTTGTGTTGTGGGGTTAATGTTCGAGTGTTATGTTGGTTGGTTGAGAGGATCAGATTTCCTCACCACATGCCCACAAGTTTGAACAACTTTGAGAGATAAGAGAAATGTTATATTATAGGGTTAAATTTTAATATTGGTTAACTTTTCTTCATTCCTTAGCAGTGTTGAGTGCCTAGATGCACTAATTTAATAAGCAAACATTCAAACAAAGTTGATGGGCATACTTTCAAATTATATCTTTCAATTAATGGTCCATTCTTAATTGCAGCTACTTTCAAGGTATTCCAGATGATGTTCTTGAGAATGGGCAAAGGTGTGGTCGAGTTTTTATAACACTCGCATATATGTTGTTTCGAAACCAAATCGTGATGTGTTGCATTTAATAGCCATCATATATCGCGATTTCTATAGTGACTCTGAAGTGCTTCACATGGGAACATCTATAATCAACCAAAAAAAAGAAAAGAAAAGAAAAGAAAAGTAGAGTTACCCTATTTTGAAGATAACATAATAAAATAAATTAAATTTTAAAAAAAATGTACGGTATGGATGAGATTGTAGTATTGGGATATCAATACCCGAACAATTAAAATTACTAATCGAGATATTAAAAATTATACCAAAATTATGAATCATAAATCATAATCTTGTAATAGACATTTCCAAAAATACCCCATAATTCCATTTTCCAATTTGGTTCAATAACTTCTATTATTTTACAATTTGGTTTATTATTGTTGAATTATATTGAAT
This sequence comes from Albizia julibrissin, assembly GCA_037074505.1. NCBI lineage: Eukaryota > Viridiplantae > Streptophyta > Magnoliopsida > Fabales > Fabaceae > Albizia > Albizia julibrissin. Next base: position 52,697,072 of record CM073477.1, on the reverse strand, counting down.
TTAATAGTTTCTACTATTTTATAAATACATATAAAGATTTGTTGTGTTTAACTTCAATCTCTTAGCTTAATATTGACTAGGTCCATATTTCATGGACGTATATATGGAGAAATCCCACCTCAAGCAACACAATGTAGTTTATTTTTATATTTGACTGTATTATTTTTCTTTGCATGATTTTCTCTTTAGGCGTGATTTTATAATTTTTTTTTTCAATTTTATGTTGAATTATTTTCATCTCGCGCAACACGCTGGGTGTAAATGCTTGTTGAATACTAAAACGATATAAGTGATATATATATATATATATATATATATATATATATATATATATATATATATATATATATATATTTGTTGCAACAATTTAGAAGGAAAAAATGAAAAACATTAATTTAGAAATTGTATTATTAAAATGAGATAGCTTATTCGTCTATTCTTCTCCTCGATTATCAATTACTATGAACATTAACTACAGAAAAGAAATGTATGATGTAATTGGGAGAGAGAGAGAGGAGAAATATATTAGACCACAAAATAAAAGAAACTAAAATTTATCGTTGATATTTTTCTCCTTAACCTAAGACATATTTACTTAATTTGATTAAATTTAGAAAATTATCTTTTTTATTTGATTTTCTTAGCAATTAGTTTATTTATTTTCTATAGGATTTTAATTCCTCTTTCATAACCCCCCAAAATTGTATTTAAATTCATATAGATTAATCTTATTCTCATCTAGGTTTTAAAATCATTTACATCTTACATTTAATTAGTTTAATTACATTTAAATAGGTAGTAATGTCATGTATTATAATTTAGGTCCATCTCATTGTATCTTTCATCACCTAAATTCAATTCTAAAGAAAACCCACAAGTTGCACCTAAATTCATCACTTAAGTTGACCTTAAACTATATGATTATTTGGGACCTAATTTAATTGATTACTTTAACGACAAAAACGACGTGACTCTGCTTACTTGAAAATTGATCCTCACCAATTTTATTGGGAACACATTTTCAATTATATAGCTAAAAATGGGTACCAAACGCCTGCCGCCGCAAGAAAAATTTGATTTTCCCTTTCCCCCATTTTCAGCAAACTAAATGGCCCTAAGGAAGATGCAGAAGACTTGGAAATTAGTAAATGATTTTGGAACCTCCCTCCCTCGTGTTAGCTCTCTCTGAACTCTCCCTCTTGGAAGGATATCTCACTTTTCTGTATTACTGTCCTTTTCTTTCTATAATTTTTCCTTTTTGTTTAACGATGTATTCTAATTTCCATTGTGATAAGAATTACATAAATATATTGCAGAACAATGTGAGCGTTATATAAAATCAGGATTTTCGTCAGTATCTTACATAAACTGTTTTATTAGAGTCTTAACAAAAGTAGAAGACAACAATGTTTTGATTATAGGAAATAAATTTCATTACATTTTTAGTTATGAAAGGGCACTGCTTTTGTTTGCATGATTTTTTATTTGAAGAGATTTGATCAAAATCTCATAGCCAGTGTGATTTACCTTTTATACTTGTTCGGTAAAGATGCGTAACTGGAGTATAGGACTCTATCGAGATTTTTTAAATTTCACAACATTCTTTTATCAAGATTTACATTATAAAGTAGATATTATATTAAGGGTTGGAGGTAATATATTACTTTAATTGATGATTGATGTTGTGTTGTGGAGTCAATGTTTGAGTTGCATGGTGGTTGGTTAAAAGGATCAAATTTCCTTGTCATATGTTCACAAGTTTGAATGACGTTAAGAGATAAAAGAGATGTTATGTTGTGGGGTTAAATTTTTATATTGGTTAATTTTTCTTCCTTCTTTAGGAATGTTAAGTGCCTAAATGCACTAATTTAATAAGAAAACATCCGTACATAGTTGATGGACATAGTTTTAAATTCTACCTTTCAATTAATGTTCTATTCTTAATTGCAGCTACTTTCAAGGTATTCCAGACGATGTTCCTAAGAATGAACAAAGGCATAGCTGCTCATGCTAATACAAGATTACCAATACTCTTTCCTTTGACCCACATTTTTTGTTTCTGTAATGATTCTCCTTCTTTTGTCATTCAATCAATTAGATTTGTTTGTATTAGGAATTCTGTCACTAATAATTTCAGTTGGTGCCCCTTAGGAAGGGATAATATTGTTATATAATCATAATAATGACAATTACAATTGAGATTGGTTAGTCAGGATTAGAATTATTTTAGTTAGCCTGAAATTAGAAAATAGGTGTTAGAGTTAGTCTTGTTGCTTTTATATACATACCCCTTTGAATTATTTGTAGCTTTTTTGATCATTTGGAATATACAGTGAATTGATTAAGTTTCTCTCCTCTGTTTTCCCTATTCTCCCAGTTCTGCTCTGTTTCTCTCTGTTTTACCTCTCTTTCTCCCATCTTTCCCTCAAATCCTGAATCCAAATTTCATACCTTTTATCATAACAATATATCAACTTAAATACAAGTCAGAAGCTCCGATAGAATTGAATATTAGTAATGAAACATCATTATTATGAACCTTAACATATGCCTTACGTAGTATTCTAAAACATATTAGGATTACTTACAAAATGTACATAATATTCAAACAAGAAGTCAAGCCCTATAGTAGCGATTTTACCTCAACAGCTAGTATATTGGCATGGCTTTTATACTCAAACATATATCATTGCCATGAGTTCTTCGCCACCAAATTCAAAGATGCACTTGCAAATCAGTATGAAGATGAAGCTTACAAATCCAAGATTGAAGAGACTTGACTCCGCCCAGTTTTATAAATTATTGATTGGAATTTCTTTTCTTCAATAATCTTTGATGCTTCTACATCGTTATACTCGTCATCGGTTTTTATGTAAAAAGTTGACTTGTGTTTCCTGAACGAAGATATTAAGATAACTGTTCTCATTGAAACTTGCATGCACGTATTTGAAATCATATCAATATATTTACACCCGTCATAAATATATGTGTGTGTATCTGTGTGTGTGTGTTTGTGAATATTGGATATATATTTGTCTCAATCTTCAACAAGAATGATCAAATCTGACATTTGGCTTAGTTAGTTACCTTATTATAGTTGTACATTACGGGCTTCGATTAATCCATAATACATCTATAAAAAGAAAAACACTTTCATCAAATGAAATATATTATACAATGGTGTGACATTCAAAGTTGACCTGCATAATATTTTACTAACAAGTTTATTTCATCCATTGCCTCATCATAGAAAAGCATAATAATATTACAAGAGAGATAATAAACCACTTATCTTCTGAGAACAGCAACATCCTAAATGCAGATTTGGCCTTGGTTTCTTCTCAGTAGTAGCAACGAGATTGCAATTTATACCACATCCTATCAATGAATTGGAAATAAGCATACCTCCATGAAACACTGTAGAGCAAAGGACCCACCACTGCCCAAAATCCCACAATAAATCCAAATCCCATGATCACAAAGGACCAATTGATTCCATTCACGTGTTCAACTTCTTTGCCGTCTTTGTTGGAGCTGTTTGATGAACAATTGTTGAGTGGAGGACCACACAAATCATTACCAACATAACTTGATGCTTCAAAACTTTGTAATTGGGTACTGGTGGGAATTTTTCCAACCAAATTATTGTAAGACAAGTTCAACATGTTCAAAAAGCTCAATTTAGACATGCTTGGCGGGATTTCACCTGAAAGATGGTTTCTTGAAAAGTCTATGGACTCCAGCGATCCCATATTGCCAATACTTTGAGGAATTTGGCTAATAAATTGATTGTTTGAAAGGTTTAGATAACGGAGTCCTTTGAGTTTTGTCAGTTGTATTGGTATCTCTCCAGATAAATCATTACTTGAGAAGTCTATACTTGTGATGAGACCAAGGATGGTGCTGTAATCATAAACTCTTCCTTTCAACAATAATGCTTCAACTAACAAAATATTATCAGCATAAAATGCTTCAACAGAAATGTAAGAATCGAAAGCACTATTTACTACCAACATGGCACTCAAATGCTGGACACTTATTGGTATATATCCTGTCAACTCATTGTGAGCAAGGTCCAAGATTTGTAAGACACTCATGTTACAAATTTGATGAGGAATTGGACCAGAGAATTTGTTTGATCTCAGAATAAGAATATTTAAACTTGAAAACCTTTGGTCAACCCAAGATGGAACCATTCCGGAAAACTGATTCTCTCCTAGATCCAACAAAATCAGGTTGGTTTTGTTCCTCAGAAAGCTAGGAAAATTTCCAGAAAAATTATTATTGCGAACTTTCAGCATTCGCAACTCCAGCAAGGATGTCATAGATGTGTGCAAGATTCCAATGAAATGGTTGTTTTCTAAGTTCACTGCCACAAGATTTGGCCACTTCATCCAACAATCAGATATTTTACCTGATAAATTATTTGATGCCAAATTAAGAAACTCTAACCCCTTAGTCTCCTCTTGTTTATTATGACACAAGAAGTTAGCAATGGATCCTGAAAACCAGTTGCTTGAAAGGTCTATGTAGATCACATTCTGTGATACATAAGGTAATTGGCCATATAACTTATTTGAGCTTAGATCAACAACACTAAGGGAAGTAGTGATGTTTATCAGTATATTTGATAGCTCTCCTTCAATATGATTGTGGGAGAGATTCAAATACTGAAGATTACCCACTGTGCCCCAAAACAAAGTTGGAATAGAATTAAAAATCTTGGTGTCTGATATGTCCAAATAGTAAAGATGCTTTAGGGATTGAATCCATGATGGAAAGTGGGGACCTAAATTCCATGAAGCCAAACTTAACCTCCCCAAAAGTTGAAAAGAAGGATTCCAATTAGGGTCGGCCTTTAAAGTGAGTTTGTTTTTGTATGCTGAGAATGTTCGCAGTTGGGTAAAATTAACAAGGTGGGCTTCTTTGACAACTCCTTCAAAGAGATTATATCTCAAAGAAAGAGTATTCAATTTAGAGAGTGATCCCAGAATTTCAAATGGATTTCCAACAAGTTGATTTTTAGAGAGAGAAAGATGCATCAAAGATGTTAGATTTCCAAATGATATAGGAATGGAACTGTTAATAGTGTTGTTCCAAAGAGAAAGATATATCAAAGATTTAAGATTTCCTAATGTGCTAGGAAGTGCACCTTGAATGGCATTGCTAGATAGATCAAGATATTTTAAAGATGCAAGATTTCCCAATGAGCTATGTATTGGACCTTGAATGGAGTTTTCAGAAAGATCAAGTGCAACAAGATTTTTGAAAACACCAATATGATCAGTGAAATGGCCAGATATATGAGAACCACCCATATAAAAAATCTCTAGTGCTTGGGAAACACACCCTGCTGAAACAATTTTTAATATTTCAGAAATTTGTTGGTTGCACTTGTTGTATGAAAAAGCCAGTTCTTTCAAGTTGCAAAGATTACCCACAGAAATTGGAATAGGCCCTTCTAAAATATTATAACTCAAATCAAGAGTAACAAGAGAAGTCAAGTTTCCAATGTCACTAGAAATTGTGCCAACCAAGGAGTTGTGAGAGAGAATGAGAGACTTTAAATGACTCAAATTGTACAACCAATCAGGGATAGAAGAGTTGAACTGGCTTTGAGATAAATCAAGATATTGAAGAAGAGTCAAGTTTTGAATACCTTCTGGGATGGAACTTGAAAAACCAATATCATTTAATTGAAGACTAACTAACTTTTTCAGTTGGAATATCCAATTTGGGATCAAAGAAGTGCCAAAATCAGAACCAAAAAGATGTAGGACACCAAGAGATGAAAAGTTTAAGGTGGATGGTTCATAATAATGGGTGAAATCACATTCGAACAAGTGCAACTCTCTCAAAGAGGGAAGTGAATGTAGAACCTGCAACCAATCAAAGGCATTGGATAGATTCACATGACTCAGCTCAAGATATTGTAAAGAAGAAAGAGTCGAAACCCATTGAATATTTTCAGGAGCTATTGACAATCTAATTCCATCCATGTCATATTGATAATAACCTCCGATATGAAGACTGATTAGATTTGAGAGGTTTCCAATTTGATGTGGAATGCTTCCTTTGAAATTATTAAATCGAAGGTCAAGATAGTGCAAATTGGAGAGATTTCCAATTTGATGAGGAATGCTTCCATTAAATTCATTACCTCCGACATCAAGATATTGCAAATTGGACAGCCTTCCGATTTGATGAGGAATGCTTCCTTCCAAATGGTTGTTTCCAAGGTCAAGATAGATGAGATTGGAAAGATTCCAAAATTGAAGAGGGATGCTTCCACCAAACCAAGCATCAGATAGGTTAAGATATGTCAAGCTTGTCATTAAGCCAAGAAAATCAGGAACTTGCATATATCCAAAATTATTACAGCTCAAATCCAAATGATTCAAATGCTTCAAGTCAAGCAAAGAAGGAGGTACCTCACCATCAAACACTGATGTCTCATATATAAAAGAAGGTGGTGGAGTTGTGAGGTGAAGCTCAAGAACATGGCCTGTGATGTTGTGGCAAACAACTGAAGCCCAGTTGCAGCAATTTGTATGAGGAGACCAAGAGACAAGTCTATTTGAAGGATCAGAGAGATGAAGCTTCATCTTAAGTAAGGCATCTCGCTCACTTGGAATGCATTGAACCTGAGAGGATTCTCTGCAAACGTACAAATCAACATTTGATAAGGTAAGTAACCAAACAAAAAGGAACACAACAATATTGCAGGAACCATCCATGACAACGTCAATCAAAGAGGTTTCTGCTAAGAAGTTTTCTGTTTTGATGATGGACATATAATTCTTGAGAAAAGAGCTACTATTTATAATGTCACCTTGCGGATCTAAAATGCTAATTTTGAGTTTCAGTTTACATAGCAAAAACGTTTTTCCTCTTTTATTTTCTTTTTATGCCCGATAACATATATGAATGCAAAAATTATATTCGAATATTTTGTTTCACCTTTCTGAATGAAAGAAAATAAATAAATGTGTTGCATAAAAAGGAAGTGGAAACATATCTAAATAACTTTTTAAGTTGTCCTTTTTTTTTTTATAAAGTTTTAAATCGTTGTTTTATACTTTTTGTATTTTAAGGATATTTTTTTATTTTATAAAATATTTTCAAATTATATATATATATATATATATATATATATATAAGGATAAAGATGAAAAAATATTAAATTTTAAGATATAGTTCATGAGACTATATATTTCTTTTAGTTTTGGTGAAACATGTTAGAAAACCCTTATAAATAATACCTTGTGAGTAATGAAGAACTACATGATTACTCACAACGTGTGGAATGGGATTCCAACCGTTTTTTACTATTATTTCTTTAATCTGTCCAAAATTTTAAATTTTTCACACAATAATAACCGTTAATGAAAAGGACTACTCATTTTTTGAAAATAAAAAGCCGTGGAAAATTCTTTTTTAGTCATATTCTAACTTTTTTGATAAACTAGTCATAATCTAACTTCTTAAAGTCTTTTATAAGTGACTCGTTATTCTTGTGCAGGTTAAAAAAAATAAATTTACAAATTCTTTGTTTTTTTTAGTTGTAATTCAACTGTTTTTTTTCCAAGTCTTTGATAATTATTACTCAATTTTAATCATTTACTTAAAACTCTTGTGCCATCAATAACAATAAACATACATATACATAAAATCATAAAACTTCTTAATAACATAATTTGGTATCTTTAACTCTCCCTCAAACATCCACACAAACTACTTCAATTTCCTTCCACGTTATTCTATCTACACTTAATATAAATTAAAAAAAAAAGGCGGACCCCAGTGCCAAGCGGCTCCCGCACAATGCAGGCTCAGGGGAAGGAGACCCTATATGTACGCAGCCTTACCCTGACATATTGCCAAGAGGCTGTTTCCAGGGCTCGAACCTTGGACCTGGGGGCGGAAAGCCAGCGCACCCACCAGTTGCGTCAAGGCCCGCCTTCACACTTAATATAAATTATTCATATAAAAATCAAACGGTTTAAATTTATTAATTTTTGAATATTAATTTTTTAAAGTTTTTGATAGGGAGAACAAGGTTCCTCATGGAGACAAACAAAATAGGTCATTGAGATTTGAGATAGATAGACATATATGTCATCATGGAGCGTATAAATCTGAGGAAGATGGAACTATAGGAAAGTGGAATGGGAAGACACTATGCTTTAAAAAAAATTTAATATTTTTTATTTAATTAATCAGGAATGTGGATATAACTGCCCATTAGTTTTATTTATGTCTTTAGCATACTAACAAGTTCATGGTACTTAGAGCCGGGAAAATGGGCCGAGCCCGTCGGGCCGGCCCGTTTAGACCCTGAATTTATAAGGGCCGGGCCTGAGAATTTTGCCTAAAAAGTGAACGCGGGCCTAAAAGGGCCAGCCCTGTAGGGCCGAGGGCCTAAAAGGGCCGGCCCTGTAGGGCCACGGGCCGGCCCTTTAGGCCCTGATATACTTTTTATTTTTTAAAATTATTTATATGATAATAATATTATTGATCATTTATATTTTGTTAATGATGTTGAAAATATTTAGTTGTTATTATCTTTTTTAAAATTAAGTTTCATAAGAATATTTTGTATTAAGAATCATAAAAAATTTATAAAAGATATTTCTTATTTTATAAGAAAAATACGTTAGATATTTCTTATTTACTCTAAAGTTTCACATATGATGATAATTTACTAATTTATTTGTATTTTATGTTTTTTATAGAGTTATTTGTCATTTTAGATTATTCTTTGTTATAGATAAAGATTATGAATATATTCATGATTTGGAAGAAGAAATTCTTGATATTTTTACCCTCAAGTAGAGCCTACTATTCAAACTGAAGCACAATCAAATTTTCTTGATATTGATGATAGTGGTGAAGAAGATGAAAATGATAGTCGTCATACTCATATTGCTTAGAGCATTTATCTTCTTGCCTTCTTATACTTTTGTGTGGATTGTGAATTATTTGTGGATACTATTTTTTACCTTTGAATATGAATTAGTAACATTATTTATTTTATTGCATGAGGCGTGTAGACGTGTAGTTAAATTTTTTGTAAATAGCTTCAGGCCCTGCGGGCCGGCCCTAGCCCTCATGCTCTCGGGCCGAGCTTTGAAAAATGACAATTTTTCTTACTTCGGGCCCTTTGTAGGGCCGGCCCTTTTAGGCCCTGGCCCGTCAAGGGCCAGCCCTGTAGGGCCGGGCCGGCCCTGATTCCCAGCTTTGTACCTTGCAATAAATAATAGGTGAAGTAATATTCAACATTATTATATTATTTTCTAGTTATATCATCCACCAATTGTATCCAGCATCGTGATATTATTTTTTTTAGTGTACCTAACACCTTAATATTATTTTCCAATTACATTGAGCACTCTAATCTTATTTATGATATAGGGTGCTAGATGCTATTAGAAAATAACATCACGAATGCCACTTTACCCATAAATATTTACTTATAGATATGTTTAATGTTACACAACTCCATTCACCTTGATTTTGATGTTTGATGTTGCATTGCCTTTTGCATCAATACTATTCCCTGTTATCCTTAATATAATATATATTTACCTAATTTGATTAGATTAAGAAAGTTAATTGAGTTAGTTAATATGATATTTATTTTTTAAAATGTCATAGCAATCTTTTTCAATTCCCTCATTCCCTCCCCTTATTAATGATAAGGGAGCATTAATAAGGGAAATTGTTTTTTAAAAAATTGACAAATATAAAAACTATATCTTATATTTAGGATTAAGATCAACTCTCTCAAATATATCTTATATAAAAGACCGGAGGAGTATTCTATAAAATTTACTTTGGATGACACAATGTAAAAGTAGTTTTTATTTTTTATGTGACTAACAATTTTGTAATTATTGGAAAAAAATATTTCTAATGACCAAAATTGAGGCAATGATATGTGACCAAATATTTAACATATCGGGACGAAATATGAGTCGATTAATTAACTTTTTAATCAACTTCTTAAAAAAAATATGAAATAGTGATGACACTCACTTTCTATCTCTATCATTAGAGGTGAAATCATTGTATTTTTATAATCTTAACTTCTTTTAATATGTTTACAATCAACTTCTTTTTTTTGTTTATAAGGATTATTGAAATTACAAAAATATCACTTATTTTGTTACAATCAAAATTATTGCTTTCAACTTTTTCTTGAAGCCTTTCACCAATCAAATTTTAAGAATTGGGTTATACTATCGATTAATTTGGTCCCAATTTTCAAATTTTCCACACTTGAATAATTCATGAGAGACTGTTCATAATTTGGAGAAAATTTGTTAGTGTGTGGTGGAAAATTCTTTTGTAGTCATATTCTAATTTTACAGAGTCTTTCATAATTGACTTCTTATTTAGCTCTATGCGTTTCAAAAACGGCAGAATTAAATTCTTTTTTATTCGTAATTCATTTTTTTTAAAAAAAAAATCTTTAGTCATTTACTTGATACTCTTGCCCATCAATAGCAATATGCATAAATTCATTAAACTTTGTAGGCTATAATTTTTTGTGATGCTATAATTTCCCACCATTAAAATTATTGTTAAAGTTGTCAGTTTCTTTGATGCTATAATTTTTTTATTTTTTATTATATGCCATGTCATTTAAAAAATAACACTTAGCATTTGACACATATTTCAACCAAATTTTTAATAATAGAGTTTAGTATCTTAACTCCTTCCCCAAAACACCCATTATTATGCGTTACGGAAAATTCTTTCATTGTCATGATCCAACTTTATAAAATATTTCACAATTGAGTTGTCATTGTCGTCGTTGTTGTTGTTATTATTGTGCGTATTTAAAAGGATGATGTTAATGTTGGTTATTCTATAGGCATATATGAAAGTTGATTATATAGACTAATAAACGGCCACACTATTAGTCAAAGCGTGTGGAATGGGATTCCAACTTCTTTGCCACTAATATCATTTTTGTCCCAACTTTTAGATTTTCCTCACAATATTTCATGAATGAGATTATATTCATTATTTGGATCTATATGTTTGCCGTAGTTGACGGGCATAAAAGCACTATATTTGTATGCATTAAATTTGGCAAAACTATAATCAAGTTGTTTTGGCTAACCGATATGTTTGGTCATATGAGGGGTGTTTAAAAACCTCATAATCAATTTAAAAATTTATTTTACACTTTATGAGATAAAACTTTGAATAATTAAATTTTAAGCATGCTTTGTTAGTATTAAATTGTCGAGTTATCATTTAAATTTGCTATGTCTGTACTTTTCACAACGTTATTATGATTATATAATTGAAAATACACTTTATAAACCTTATAAAGTTGTATATGCAAGTCATTCAACTTTAAAAAGTAGGATTATAGCACTGACTATATGAAAATTACCGTACAATGCGTTGCTAGTATTCTTGCAGGGATATAGAAAACAAGTCAAGAAAAATAAAATAAAATAAAATTGACAGAATAATGATGAAATAACTAATGAATGTGGTCATTCTATAGGTGTCTGTATGAAAGTTGATAATAAACCAATAAACAACCACATGTTTAGTCCCAACGTGTGGAATGGGATTTCAACTTTTTTGTTAATATTTTTGTTCCAACTTTAAATTTTTCATCCAATAATAGTTAATAATTGTAACATCCCAAAAATTTAATGTAAGGATTAAATTATAGAAATTAGATAGTAAGCTCAATTTTGGAACCTACAAAATTTAAGGAAACTTAAATTTGACAAAGGGAAAAATTAGGACCTAGTGTGTGTAATTAATAGAATAAAAATATACCTATATGTATAAAAATAAAATTGACTAACACAAGAGACACATACACACATAACAGCTTTCTTCTTTGGATGCATGAGAAGACACGTACAGCCCCCATCCATGCATTGTCACTCCTTCTCTTCTCTTCTTTCTCTCCTCATTTGCAACCTAACATACACGTACATGCATGACTCATTCCCTTTCTTTTCTCTCATTTGGCCAACACATACATACAGCACACATAAGGACAGCACATAAGCATACACGTTCAGCCTCCCCAAGATAAATAAACACCTCTCACCTCTTCATTCATCCAACAAGTTCAGCAAAGAAAAACACAGAAAACACAGCAGAAAAACTGAGAAAGAGAGAGGAAGAACAAACTCCAAATCTCACACACAACATCATAAACGTGTTTAGGTAAGTTTATTCTACTTTAACCTTGGATTTCCATTGAATTTGTGGTTGTTTTCTGGGTTGCATGTGAGTTTTATCAACTCTGTTTTGGTCGCCGGAAAACAGAGGTTTTATCAGAAAATTTCAGAAGCTCAAACGGAGGCTACAGATGGATTTTTCATCTAGTTCTTTTTGATATGGAAAGTTTAGGATGTGTAGTATGACATAGAATCAAGAAGAGCTCAATTTGGTGTCAAAACGAATAAGTTATCAATTTTTGAAGTTAGACTGTCTAAAACTGATGTTCATCAGAGTCAGTCAATTTTGTGTGGCTTTATGACCAAACAAATCACATCCATTATTTACGAAAATTTACCGGTAGATAGTCGACATAACAAGCTTTAAAATTAGTGGTAGAATGTATCATTTGGATATCTGTAGAGAGAGTTATGATTTTTGAAAGATGGGTTTAGAAACAGGTGCAATCCTGAACGTCCAGACTCTAGTAGTTGATTTCGTGGTGTTTTTGAATTATGTAATCTTTTCCAATGGCCATGAAAATTTCCAGAATTGAATTACATAGTCTTAGCTTTAATTTGGTATATAGTTTGTGTTAATTGGATTAGTATACTAAGAGATATGAATTTTTGAAGTCAGTTGCTCTCAAAATATATTTCTGGAAAACAGTTTGTTTGTGTCGAACGTTTGGAACATCAAACCTTGCCAAAAAATTATGAAACTTTCCAGATTTATAGTAGACATCCATATCTTTAATTTGACGGGTAGAACATAATTTGTGGACAAATATATTAGGAGATATAGATTTTTAAAGTCATGCTATGTTTCTGGAGACTAATCTGGAATAGGGGTATTTCGGGAAATTCTGGGAGTAATATGGTAAATCTGGGTAGATTTTGATATTTTTCCATGAAACTATATTTCAATAGCTTCATGTAGGCTTTGGACCCAATCAAGTTCGAGTTTTCTAGAATTAGTTATGATTTTTCAAAGTTAATTGAAAAATCTACCAATTTGCTGAAGAATAGTAAAATTACACTATACAAAATTATATAGTGTATAAGCCACTGAAACTGAGATAATTGGTAAATTATGATTAAAGATAGTAGTAATACAAGTAATAACTAATTACTTGTTAATTTTAATTCATAGGAACTGGTAAAAGCCCGAGTCGAAGAAAAAGTTTTGGATAAACAGTTGGACTGAAAAAGGACCCAGGTAGTAATTCTTTCTTTCATGCACTATGTGATTATTTATATGTTGTGTATTTCATTTTCTGTAACATGACAGTGCCTGTGGCACAACACGCGAATAAGCCAGGGTCTAAACATATCGTTTGACCATGGACACGAGTTTAGCCGGGGTTGCAAACAGTCGTTTGGCCTTGGACAGTATGCATACAACATGAGTTAGCATTTTACATATCATGGTGCATTTCATATTTATTTATCATATTTTATATGACTGATTGTATATTACTACTGAGATTCATTCGAATCTCACTCTTTTTCAACATCTAAAAATATTCCAGCAAAGGACAGCGGCTCTAAGGGCAAAACCGTAATTACTGGCGATTGAAGGTCCGGTCCTAGTCAGGAGTTACATCTGATTATCTTTAGTTGTGGAATTTATTTCTTTTGTACTCTGTATGTATTTTTCAACCTAGATGAGGATTTTCTGTATTATCAGTAAGTATTATCAGTATAGTTTCACTATTTCTGTTTGTCATCTGAACGACGCATTTATTAAATAGTGAATATCATAATATTAAGGGGTTTGACAATAATAAAGGCGAATATTCATTATTTGGAGAAAAGAATTTGTCAATTTATATTTGCACAAAATTATATTTTGTAATTATAATCTAGCTTTTATTTGTAAACTCTTTCATAGTTGAAACTCTATAAAAAGAAATGTCCATATTGAATACCGAATCATATTTCGAACAACACGATTTTTTTTTTTATTTTTGGATTGGCAAGCACCACTTGCAGGTAGGGATGGAACTCTATTAAGTGCCATCAAGGGATGGCATATATGCCACCACAATATTGAGTTATTATATTTAATTTGTGCGTGTTAAAATCAGCAAAGTTACACTCAAGATCTTTCTTCAATCACAATTCAATTTTTTTTCTTTTTTTTTCCCGTCAACTACGGCAAACATAAGGAGAAGATAAAAAAATTATATAAAGTTCAAATTACTCAAAAGGCTAAAAGAACTTAACTAAATTTTATGATTGGATATATATGATATATGCTCCCAAGTACTTTCTTCTACAATGTTGTCGCTTAGATTAGGGAGCAACAAGGAATGATTAAATTAAAACTACTCCCATCAGATTGTGTGTGTGTGTGTGTATATATATATATATTTGCCATATTAATTCTCAACTCTAATTTAATGCATATACAAGTTATAATATAACAAAGTTAGAAGTCAAGCCTTTTAGAATTATTGCCTTAATTCGCAAGACTCAAGTGCGTACAAGAGATTCTCAAGAGGCTGTTTGGTGGGAGAGGAAAGGGAAGGGAAAATGAGTGGAGATAAATTCTTTTGAGTTTGATTTTAAGAAATTAAAGAAGTGGGTTTATAGTTTTTAATTAATTTTTTACTATTATATCTTATATATTCTCTTTCAAAATTTGAAATCCCACTTTTTCAATTTTGTTTTTTAAAAAAATTTCACTCATAAAAAATTTCCTTTCCCTTCTCCTCCCCTCCCCTCCACTCCAAATCACCAATACCAAACAGCCCCTAAGTGTTTGATGCAAGAATGTTAATTACCACTCACTTCTTAAATACGATAATGGAATTTTACAAATATTTGTCCATGATTGTCACAATTGCCATACCTTCAAATATTGGAAAGGAAAAATATAAAGCCTTGTTGACTCTGACTCTTAAATTATAGAATCTTTTCCTCATCTAAGTAATATAAAATTTTAAGATATTTGAGTAAAATTATGGGAACATTGCACTCAAGTCCCTAGGATCAGAAAAAAAAAAAATCAAAAAAGTAACCACCTAGATTCCCCTATCTAAAATCCTTACGGACTGCAATGATATAGATTCTAAAGTGAAATTACCTTATTGCTCCCATTGATTAAAAAAGGAAAAAAGAAGCAGAAGAGCATGTCA
Source organism: Albizia julibrissin (assembly GCA_037074505.1). Taxonomy (NCBI): domain Eukaryota; kingdom Viridiplantae; phylum Streptophyta; class Magnoliopsida; order Fabales; family Fabaceae; genus Albizia; species Albizia julibrissin. The sequence goes on along the minus strand of CM073477.1, from coordinate 52,681,726 downwards.
ATAATCACTTTTTGACTAGTCAATATAGACGCATACACTTGTTAACGAGTGCTGTTCAAAATTATATTGGAAAAATGACATTAGTTGATATAGATGGAATAACCTCTCTATGGCTTATCAATATGAGAACATACACTTGTCAATAAGAACTACTTTAAATTGTATTGAAAAAATGACATTAGTTAACAAAGACAGACTTGTCAATGACTACTCTTTAACTTGTCAATATAGATACATACACTTATCAACGGAAACTGTTTTATATTAAATTGGAAAAAAGGAGGTAGTTAATGTGGTAGACTTTTCAATATTGACACATAAACTTGTCAAAAGAGACACATACACTTGCCAATATAAGCATATAAATTTGTCAAAATAGGCATATATACTTGTCAATCTAAGGGCAAACTGACTTATCAATATATAACTTATCAGTATAGGCACATAAACTTACCAATGTATAACTAACCAATATAATATAGACACATACACTTGCCAGTCTAAGGAGAAATTGACTTCAACTATCAATTACTAAGGACAAGAAGGTAATTTTACATTTAGAATCTATATCAATAAAGTCTTTGGGGAGTTTTTAGATAGGGAATATCTACTAGGACTTTTTTGATTTTTTTTTCTTGTCCTTGGAACTGAGTGTGATTTTTCCTAAATTTATAGGGGAATAACAATAATGTTCATGCTCATTTGCCCTTAGGAGGCAATTCCAAACGTGCCCTTGGGTCTATTCAACAGGAGGGAAATAGAGGGAAAAGAAAATTTTTATTAGTTGAATTTTAAAAATTTAAAGAAATAGGGTCATAAAATTTTAATAATGATAAAATACAAAACAAAATAGTGACAAAAATTAATTAAAAATTTTAAACTCCACTTATCTATTTTATTTTAAATTTAAGTCATAAAATTTTCCTTCATTTCCCTTCCAAATCTCTTATACCAAACAACCCCGTAATGTAGCTAAGCCTGAACTTAGTCGTCCGATTCTTTAAACATTTGTACCTTATCATCCGATTCTTTAAACATTTGTACCTTATCATCTTCTTAGTCATCCGTTATACTCGTATATAAATTCTTTAAACATTTGTGCCTTCTCATCATCTATTGTCATTAATTACCTCCAGACAGATAAGTAATCAACTTGAACTTAGTCATCTTGTAATTGATGGGAAGTTTATATTTGCAAATCTAGCGCGTATTCCGGCAAGTGCTATCTCAATTCTTCAAGTTATGAAACTTCCATTCCATGATTTATTATTTCATGAAAAATAAAAGTGCCATGCATCATATTCATGAAATAGTCCTCATAATTATTGTTTATCCTTATAATTTGATTCAATTTTGATTTTGGTTTTTAAGTTTTAAATCCTTAATTTTTGTTTGTATAATTTCATAAAATTTTGATTCAAATATAACGATTGATTTATATACTTTAAATTCAGACCAAATCATTATGAATTATAAGGAGCAAAACCAATAATTTAAAACTGTAAGAACCAAAACCACAATTCGATCAAAATGTAAGGATCAAGAATGATATCAACCTTGTAATTTTCAATGTTGAAATATGGATCACCAATGCTAAATTGCTAAGCTGTGATTATTTGGTTGGATGCACTTGCGTTCTAAGACCGCAAATAAAGTCTTAGTCCAACGTTATAAGGAAATGAGAGAAAGAAGCGTATTTATATATATAATAGAAATCAATTGTCAGAAAGAGTTAGAAAGATAAGGATTGAATGAGGAGCTTTACATACCTTAACCTCTCCCTTAATCTGAATTTGGTGGAAGAATTCCTCATCAAATTAGCAATCTTTCCAATGTGCTCTACCATGACAATAAAAAATAAAAATAAAAATAAACACAAAGATAAGACCATAAAAAAAAAATGCAATAATCTAAATAATATATATAAATTCTACAGTTCATAAACATCCAATTTAGTCATCTTTTAATTGACCTAATTGCTATTGGAAGTGCCTTAACATTGTTGGATGTAATTATTGTATGAATAATATGTCCCTGCGTCATTCATGCAGTGATCAAATTTTTCAATGTTGAAATATGTATCATTTATAATAATAAGCTATGATTACTTGTTTGGTTGCATTTGCGAGCTGAGACTGCAAATAAAGTCTTTCATCCAATTACCATAAGAAAATGAGGGGCACTGCGATAAAGGAAGCCCCGTATTCAATATTTATAAAAATGATAAGTGACTATTATTTGTCCCTTCACAGGAAATAAATATATAAAAGTAATAACCCACACCAGGTAACAAGGGTTTTCTTCGTATAATCTTTTGTTAATCTCACAACTTAAAGTCATAAATTTCAATCGAATGAATTACTTACAATGAAGGGTGAATAAAAGATGTATCCAATGCTATCCAAAAAACTACGCAAAGTTGCAAGAATATTACTAGTGTATGATATGTGTGTGTGTGTGTGGTGAATTCTGTAATCCATGGCTTAATTGTAACATATCCATTATTACAATGATAATATACAATGATGAAAGATAGAATAATATAGTTCCTATGGATGCTCCATATCACATTGAAAATTTCATTGATTGGATTATGAAATTGGAAATCAATTACTATTACAATGATGAAAGATTGCAGAAAATGTCAGCGATTAGGTGAGACAAGGATTGAGATATAATAGTATTCTTCTACAGCATTTTAGCGTGTGGGGCCCTCAATTCTTGTTCGTAAGAAGTTGGTTAAAGGCACTGTTAACAGTCACATAGATCGACAAGTAACATTATAAATTTCAGCACTTCTAACAAAGGATATACCTCAGAAAAATCATCTCTCACAGAAAAAAAGCTTGCTTGTCATGGATGGTTCCTGCAAGATTGTTACCAATGTTAGGTTTATTTTCCTATGGTTTCTTGCCTTTTTAACCATTGATTTATTCATACACAAAGCATCCTTTAGGATCCTCTGCATTCCAAGTGAGAGAGATGCTATTCTTAAGCTTAAGCTTCATCTCCTAGACACTTCAAATAGGCTGGGCTCTTGGTCTGCCGATGATGGAGATTGCTGCAACTGGGCGTCAGTTGTTTGCAACAACTTAACAGGTAGCATTCTTGAGCTTCACCTCGCAGCTTCACCTCCTTCGCCGCCTTGGTATTATGATGTACGTGAATCTTATGAGAGATCAAGGCTTGAGGGTAAGATACATCCTTCTTTGCTTGATTTGATGCATTTAAATTACTTGGACTTGAGTGGTAATGATTTTGGTGGCATGCCAGTTCCTAGTTTCCTCGGCTCAATGAAGAGCTTAACATACCTTAACCTCTCTCAAGCTGGATTTGGTGGAAGAATTCCTCAACAAATTAGCAATCTTTCCAATTTGCTCTACCTTGACATTGGAGGCAATCATTTCACGGGAAGCATCCCTCAAGAAATTGGAAACCTCTCCAATCTAATCTATCTTGATCTCAGAGGTTCTTATCAATCCAATATGGATGCATTTTATGTTGCCAATCTTCAATGGCTTGGAGGTCTTTATCTACTCTGACATCTTGACCTAAGTTTCACAGACTTATCCATTGTCTCTGAGTGGTTAAGCATTCTTCATTCACTTCCCTCTTTGAAAGTGTTGCACTTGTCATATTGTGAATTTCATCATCATTTTCAACCATCTACCTTTAACTTTTCAACTCTATTTCCAAAGTTGAGTCTATTTCTGGAAGGAAATCTGGAATAGGGGATGTTTTGTGAATTTCTGGGAAAAGTATGTTATCATTGGTCAGATATATGTATTTTTATATGAAAATATATTTAAATATATTTACATAGGCTTTAGAACCAGTCAATTTAGAATTTTATAGAATTAATTATGATTTTTCAATGTTGATTGAAAAATCTGCCAATTTTATGAAAAATAGTAAAAATTGTATTGTGTAGAATTATACTATGCATAAATCACTGAAACTGAGTTAACCAACAGAATATGATTAAAGGTAGTAGTAATGCAAGTAATAATCAATTACTTGTTAACTTTAATTTATAGGAATGGGTAATAGCCCGAGCCGGATTAAAAGTTTTGGATAAGAATCGGACTGAAAAAGGACTCAGGTAGTAACTCTTTCTTTCATACACTATGTGATTATTCATATGTTGTGTATGTCATTTTCTGTAATATGAGCACAGTGTCTTCACGGATATTAGCTTAGTTGTGGTCTGGGACCCAACGGAGGCGCAGAGTTAAGCTGGGGTTGCAAACAGTTGTTTGGCCTCAGACAGTGTGCACACAGCATTTTCATCTTACATAACATAGTGCATTGCATATCTATTTTGACATTTTATATGTCGGATTGTATGTTACTACTGAGATTCATTCGAATCTCACCCTTTTTCAACATTTAAAAATATTCCAGCAGAAGGTAGCGGCTCTAAGGGCAAAACAGTAATTACTGGTGATTGAAGGTCCGGTTCTAATGGAGTGCAGTTGGTTATCTTTAGTTGTAAAAATTTATTTCTTTTGGACTATGTTTATATTTTTCAAACCCTATGAGAAATTCCTGTAATATAATCAAGTACTTATTATCAGTATATTTTCACTACTTCTGTATGCCCTCTGAACTATACATTTATGACTCTGTAAATATCAAAGTGTTAAGGGGTTTGACATTTTTGGTATCAAAGCAGTGGTTCTGGCCACAATGTATGCAGTTCTGGCAACATGATAGTACACTGATATACTTGATTATACAGTGATTGGAACAACGAAGTAAATTACTTTGGATAGTTTATAAGCAAGCCCCCTGTAAGGAATAGACAAGTCTAGAGAAAGTAGTTAATACCCGAAGGGCAACCAATATTATGATACCGATCTAGGGGTGGTTTAAGGATGTCGCAGAACATTAGAAAGCGGGTACAACTAAGGCCGATGTATTGGCTACTACCTGGATTAGTATGACTTGTGAGTTCGTCTCTTACTAATGACACCGATCAACTATAAATAGACAAGACGGTGTCAAACAGACAACTTGGTGAACTTTAGGGAGCAAACCACAGGGTACGTATTCCGAGTGCATGTACCAGCATTAATGTGTAGTCTCTAAACTTTGATGCCCAGAGATAATAGACATGACTTTTGAGACAAGGGCAGGCATGGGGTACTGGTGGTCAGAAGCAGTTTGAGTTTATATTTGTATTTTTACACTAGTACACAAAAGTTAAGCATTCTCAAACTAGGAAAATCTTGGGATGGGTGATCCCTTGGGAAGTTACATGAACATGTTATGTTATGTAACGCAAATGAACAAGAACATGTTGTACAGTAGTTCAGAGGCTACATATTGTTATAGGTTTTCCCTGTTTACTGTAAACCTTTGTTATATGTTATTATAGGAGTACCTATGTACCCAATATTATGAAATGACCGATATACCCTTATGTTATGAGGAAATTTGGAACTTTTTAAATAAATGATTAGAATTTTAATTAGTGGTTTTTAGATGACATAATGAATGTTTAGAGGCATAGAGATGATGAAATAAGCATTGATATTTAATTCGAACCATTTCCGTTACAATGAGTACTGTTTAGAAAAGTTCATCTAATGAGGTTATGAATGCTTGAGGTATAATAATTGTTTTGAGGTTTCTCTGTATTAAGTAATGATCCTTAGTAATTCCATGGGATTAAGGGCATGTAGGCATGATATGCCGTAATGCATGATGAGTGGTGATTATGCTGTGTATCTAACCTAGAAGATCCGATTAGATGATATTAAAGGTTGATGATATATTTAAAATAGATCTAAGCTGAAATAGTGCTTAGGTCACAATGTGAATAAGGTTGCACTATGATCCTGTTTCATAAAGGAAATTTGAACCCTGTGAACCTTACATATGATGTTAAATCTTTATTAATGTTTTGAGGACACTATCCAAATACCATAAAGGTTAGAATAAGCACAATTAATCTTGATCGTTTTAGCAAGCTTATTGGGTACAATTGAGGAAAGTGATTATAGATTTTTGTAATATTGAGGTAGTAAGACAAGTGCGAGCAGTTAGTGCAGCCCCGTCTATACTTGACAGTGTTTATTTAGGGACCAATTAGATGTCATAGGAGATCTCTATGGAACTTTTATCATAACATAGTGACATTGTTAGCTCTTATGAGGAAATAGAACATCAGAGTGGCACGATAGAATTATAGTGAATCTATGCATAAATTCTTGAAAGTTGCAAGAGCGGTTATCAGTTGCACTAGTGATGATCATCCCACATCACAATATGACTTGTGTGGTCTATCATAATTTGACATGTGATGTTAGCAATGACACAACATATGTGGTATACTGTATGACCTATGGGGTCATAATGAAGCACTTGTGTAGTATGCAGTAATGAGGCAGCCCTATCAGAGCATGTTAATCAACCCCATGATCAGGATGCACCCCTGACATGGCCAGATAAGAGTTCTGGTTGCACTGGTGAAAAACACAAATAACCCTATGGTCGAGAGGCAGTGCGTAAAACATGCGGCTGAGGCTGGCCAGCAATGTTACATCCTGTGTAATGTACAGTGATATTACCCATGTAAACCTGTGTGGTTTGCAAGAACATGATCAGTATGGTATACAGTAACACCACCTATGTAGTCTACAGTCACACAATCTGTATGGGTTGTGGTAAAGCATGTGAATAGAGATGGGGATGAGCCCTAAAGCAATAGGGCATAATACAAATACTTCTTAATAGATGTAGCTTCACAGAATCAACTACCCTACAAATATGGTAAAGCTAGCAACAGTTAATTTTGATTTGAGAGCATGAGACATTTACGGACAGGTTGATGCTTGTTCTTGAACATTAAGGTGATCATGATGTGACAAGTAAGGATAAAACAATCATTTTGGTCTGAAACAAAATCATCATTTGATTCTGAACAATGCACATCGTAAGGGAAATAACAATCAAATAGTCAGTTGACCCTGAATCTCGAATAGAAAGGAATAGTTCCAGATAAACATACTTGTAGACAGATTAGCAATAAGTCCTAGTGTACATGTTTGTATCGGGTAGTAAGATTAGAATATTCATTGTTGTAAGAGTATAATGACATAAGCCATAAGGCTAAATACACCAGGCAGTATTATGACAAGGCATGAGGCCTAGAGTTATTAGTGGACTATGTGTTTTGAGATCATAAGATCTATTGGACTAGTATGTTCTCAGGCTAGCAAATTGCTAAGCAATTAAAGTTATGCCAAACCGAGAACAGAGGCAATAGGACCCGATGGGTATGTTTGCATAAGGCAGTGTCCTTAGCAGTAAGGCCTGACAAGTACTCTGTGCTATAGTGAATAGTGTTGGACACATTGAGGGATAATCAACTCCATGCCAAACTAAGAAATTGTGAGATTTTTCTTTCAGAAGTTAAATTTCCAGGTCATGTAGTCTCACAGCAAAAGGTCTTAGTCGATCCAAACAAAGTGGAAGCAGTATTGAACTGGAAGAGGCCAGAAACAGTATTTGAGATAAGCAGTTTTCTGGGCCTCACAGGATATTACAGACGATTCATACAGAACTTCTCCAGAATAGCTTTGCCTTTGACAAAGTTAACATGGAAAACTCAACCTTTTGTGTGGGACAACAGTTGTGAGAGGAGCTTCATAGAGCTAAAACAAAAAATTAACAACAGCACTAGTGTTGACAATCCCATATCCGTAATTAACCTTTGTGGTTTACATAGATGCTAGTGGGCATGGATTGGGATGTGTCTTGATGCAGCAAGGCCAAGTAGTGGCGTATGCTTCTCGTCAGCTGAAGCCTCACAAACAGAAATATCCCACACATGATCTTGAGTTAGCAGCAATTGTATTTATGCTAAAAATCTGGAGACACTATCTTTATGGGATGGCCATAGAGCTGTACTATGACCATAAAAGCTTAAAGTATTTGTATGACCAGAAAGAGCTCAACATGCGGCACCGCAGGTGGATGAAGTTTCTTAAAGATTATAATTTGGAGATCAAGTATCATCCAGGCAAGGCAAATGTGGTGGCAGATGCATTGAGCCGTAAAACAATGCAAGTGGCAACCCTCATGATTCACGAAGATAGCTTATTTTCTCCCGATCAACATTCACTATTCTCCCGATAAACCCGCAGACATCTATATCAAGGAGATAATGTGTTTACATGATATACCAAGGAACATCATATCAGATAGAAATCCTCGATTCACTTCCAAGTTTTGGAAGGCGATGCACAAGGCTTTAGGTACCAAGCTCCGATTTAGTACGGCCTATCATCCTCAGACAGACGGATAAACTGAGAGAACAATCCAAACGCTAGAGGATATGTTGAGGGCGTGTGCATTAGATTTCAAAGGAGGTTGTGATCAATTCCTTCCACTTGCAGAATTCATATACAACAGCAGTTATCACTCAAGCATTCAAATGGCTCCTTATGAAGCATTGTATGGAAGGAAGTGTCAATCACCCTTGTGCTGGACAGAGCTATCTGAGAGGCAGTTATACGGGCCAAATATAGTTGATCAGACAACAGATCATATCAAGTTAATTAAGCAGAGACTGTTGGCTGCTCAGAGTATGCAAAAGAGTTATGCAGACAAGAGGCGGAAACCTTTAGAGTTTGAGGTTGGAGATCATGTGTTCATGAAGGTTTCACCTATCATCGGTATTGGTAGGGCACTAAAGGTAAAGAAGCTAAGTCCTAGGTATATTGGTCCATTTGAAATTTTATCAAGAATTGGACCAGTAGCATATCAAATAGCTTTGCCGCTAAATTTAAGTAGATTACATGATGTCTTCCACGTCTCTCAGTTGAAGAAGTACCAACCCGATCCAGAGCATGTGATCTAATATGAAGAGGTAGATATACGAGACGATATGACGCATGAGGTTATACTTGATCGAATCAATGATAGGCAGGAAAAACAACTGAGACACATGAGTATCCCATTCATCAAAGTAGTATGGAAGGGGTTATCTCCTAGAGAAGCAACTTGTGAAGCTGAAAAAGAAATGAAGAAACGTTATCCTGAATTTATGTTTCTATGAATGTAACAAATTTTGGGGACGAAATTTATTTTACGGGGGGAGAATTGTAACATCCCAAAATTTATTTTAGGAATTAAATGCCTATTTTCCTACAAATTCATCAAACAACAATAAATGATCATAAATTAGATAAGGGGAAATATTATGGCTAAGTGTGTATTATTAATAGGATAAAAATATATCTATATAAATATATTGTTAAAAACACACCCACACTTCCCATGCTTTCCATGCCACCCATGCTTCCCATGCCACCCATGCTTCACATGCCACACTTGCTTCACATGCTCTTCACACATCACTCATGGCACACACTTCCCACACTACACACACAACCATTAAAATAAACACCACATGGCACACACACACATTTATTTAATAAACAAACACACACCCTCCCACTATAAATACAAGGCAACACACACACACTTCTCATTTTTCATTCCAATCAGTCAAGTCACATAGAAGAGGAGAGAAGTAGAAAATATAGAGAAAGAGAGAGAGACGTGAAAATAGTTGCCGGAGAAGTGGAAGAAGGAGAAGTCAATCACCATAGGCAAGCCTTGAATATTATTTAGGTAAGTCTTCTATATCTTTTTCTATTGTTATTCAGTTGGTTTAGGTTGTTTTTGAGGATTTATAGTTGTTGAAAGTTGAGTGATTTCGAAAATAAGTTGCTATTATTTATGGTTAGAATAAGTTGTAGATATATAAGGAGTAAGAATTTGGTAAACTTGATGTCACCAATAGATTCTACATGAAAATTTATGTGAGAATACATGTGGTTGTAATTTTTGGATGATTATGAATAAATCAGGAATTTTTAGAAATTAAGAGGAGATGTTGTTCTGTTAGTTTTCTGGAATCAGTTTGGTTATAAAATTCATTTCGTTAGTCAAAACTGGTCCAAAAATTATGAAAACTTTACAGAAATAATGTAGACATATGGAGATTTAATTTGATATATATATGTACCATTTGGATTAGTATATTGTAAGAAATGAATTTGTGAAGTTTAGGCACTGAATCTGGAACAAATTCTGGCATAGTTGTGTTAATTGTGAATTCTGGAATTTTGGGTATGTAATTTCTAATAGTACGTATTTTTTCCTTAAACTATACTTAAATAGGTTCACAAAGAATTTTTAACCACTCTATTTGGAAATGTTTGGATTTAGTTATGAATTTTTGAATTTAAGTACTGCCAGATTATGTTTCTGAAAGGCAGATTGGTTGTGGTAAAATTTCGGAAAATCAACACTTTACCAAAAATCATGAAACTTTTCAGATTTATAGTATACAGTAAGAGCGTTAATATGATAGGTAGATTATAATTTTTGGGCTTGTACATTAGGAGATATGAATTTCCAAAGTTGAGTCTATTTCTGGAAGGAAATCTGGAATAGGGGATGTTTTGTGAATTTCTGGGAAAAGTATGTTATCATTGGTCAGATATATGTATTTTTCTATGAAAATATATTTAAATATATCTACATAGGCTTTAGAACCAGTCAATTTAGAATTTTATAGAATTAATTATGATTTTTCAATGTTGATTGAAAAATCTGCCAATTTTATGAAAAATAGTAAAAATTGTATTGTGTAGAATTATACTATGCATAAATCACTGAAACTGAGATAACCAACAGAATATGATTAAAGGTAGTAGTAATGCAAGTAATAATCAATTACTTGTTAACTTTAATTTATAGGAATGGGTAATAGCCCGAGCCGGATTAAAAGTTTTGGATAAGAATCGGACTGAAAAAGGACCCAGGTAGTAACTCTTTCTTTCATACACTATGTGATTATTCATATGTTGTGTATGTCATTTTCTGTAATATGAGCACAGTGTCTGGGACACGCATATTAGCTTAGTTGTGGTCTGGGACCCAACGGAGGCGCAGAGTTAAGCTGGGGTTGCAAACAGTTGTTTGGCCTCAGACAGTGTGCACACAGCATTTTCATCTTACATAACATGGTGCATTGCATATCTATTTTCACATTTTATATGTCGGATTGTATGTTACTACTGAGATTCATTCGAATCTCACCATTTTTCAACATTTAAAAATATTCCAGCAGAAGGTAGCGGCTCTAAGGGCAAAACAGTAATTACTGGTGATTGAAGGTCCGGTTCTAATGGAGTGCAGTTGGTTATCTTTAGTTGTAAAAATTTATTTCTTTTGAACTATGTTTATATTTTTCAAACCCTATGAGAAATTCCTGTAATATAATCAAGTACTTATTATCAGTATATTTTCACTACTTCTGTATGCCCTCTGAACTATGCATTCATGAGGATTTTTTTTATTAAAGAAAACTAAGGTAAAGGAGAAGCCTATACTTTGTTTCTCACATAAATATTTACTCATCCTAATTATTCCTATTTGTTTTTAAAAAATAGAAATATAAACTTATCAATATTTAATATAAAATACAAAAGCATAAAAATTCGTCACAATTATAAATAGTGTGAGTTATGTGAGTTATCCAAATAATGTACTTCAGCGTACTGCATATCCTTTCGTCTTTTTGTCAACACAGTGCTCTCTATCTCTCTGTTTTTTTTTTTTTTAAGGAATGTAGGAAATTCAATTTTTTTTTGGGTATAGGTTGGTCATTCTGTTTAACAAAAACTTACAATTGCAACGTGATTACAGTACACGTTTTCGTAATATACAGCAACCATCAACACTTGGTGTTTGCATGAGAAGCATAAAAAAAGTGTTTTTTAATTATTTATTTGTAAGTCGCTCCTCTTACATAATTAAATCAAACGTTATAAAAGTACTTCTAAAATATTAAATCAAATGTTAAAATTAAGATCAATTTATGTTATTTATAAAAATTAAAATCTATTTTTAATTTATATTGTTCATTTTGAATAGTTAAATACTAAAAGGATCCAAGTAAAATGAATATATGATACATCAATAGAAGTGTTTAGTGGAGAGGGATAGCCTCTCAATGTAATAAATTAATATTTGAATCTCTCTAGGATCAACCCCACAAGAGGATATTTGTGTTTATTAAAAAAAATAAAAGATAGGCAAGCATATTTCAATAAATTTGGTGCAATAATTTAGAAGAAGAAAATAAAAAAATAATTTAGAAATTGTATTATTAAAATTAAGGAATCTATTAGTCTATCCTTCTCATTATTATCCATATATCCCTTCAAACATTAACTAAGAGGAAAGAAATATGAGTATATAAGAGTGCAAATAAAAGAAACTAAAATAAAATTTAACGACCATATAAAAAACTTCAGAAATAGGATCTATTATTATTTATATTAATGAAAAGGAAAATTTTCAAAAAAAAATAATTAAAAATAGGAAAAGATAAATTGATGCTTTGAATTTATCAAATTCCGAGTCATAACTATAATAGGAATTTGAGATTTTCAATTCTAATCAAATGACCACAATGTCCTGAATTGATGGTTCAAGTTTAAATGTCAATAACAACATCTGTATCTATATTAAAAATATCATATTTTACATTAACGACTTTGCTTTCATGTTTCATAACTTTCTATCCCAAAAATTAAGGATAATTTTGAGAGCATAAGTTTCAGGGGTCAATAACAACATTTGTATCTATATTAACAATATCATATTTTACATTAACGACTTCACTTTCATGTTTTACAACTTAAATCAGGATAATTTGGTCATTTGATTAGAATTAAAAATCACATATTCTTACTTCATTTTTGACCTTGGATTTAATAAATTTGTTGTATTAATTTGTCTTTTTTCATTTTAATTATATTTTCTAAAATTTTTCCATGAATAAGACACCAACATTCTTCTATTTTTTTTAACTTTTCGCATTTAACAATTTTGATTTTCATATCATAAAAAAAAACCTTTCGATTTTTACAAAAACAAGTGTCTTTGCCCAGACAAGTGGCTTAGGCTTTCACCATTAGTTATTTCAATGCCCAAGATTCATTGCGAAGTGAGATTTGCTGCAACCATCAACCATCAAAAGAAAAAATCATATGTTATGTTTGGATCAGTTTTTAGCTTATTTTATAAATGTGATTCCTGTATGTTGAGATAAATTTTCTTTTATACCATAAAAACTATTTTATATACCATAAATCATGATTGGAAAATATTTTTAGAAGTTTCAATCTCCAAACACCCACATAGTGAAGTCTTAAGGAATATAAAAAAATTATAAAAATGTCTCATAACAAATTCTCATAAAAAAAAAAGTTCTTAAAAACTAAATTATGATTAATCCTGAATATGAAGTTACTTGATTGCTTCTATTAACTAAAAACACATTGTCCGACATTGACAACTTTATCATTTTATTTTGACAATTGTATCTTTTTAGTTTGATAAGTTTTAAAATAGTAAGTTAATGTGTTTATTTTTACAAGCATTTCTGTCAATTTTAACAAATTCTTTTATCTATTTTAACAACTACATTTGTCTATTTTAAAAGTAGGCAGATACAATTGTCAAAATAGACTAATGTAGTTATCAATGCCTGATAATATATTTTTAATTAGAAAAGATAATCCAGTAACTTCATATCTAAAATTACTTACAATACAATTCTTATAGACTTTTTTGATAATGAAATTTGTTGTGAGACTTTTTATAATTTTTTATGGTCTTTTAACCGTACTTTGATTTTCCCATCAAAATAGCCGTTGTCCTCAGCCAAGTCACCAATCTTAAATGAAAAGAGCCGTTAACGAGATTACTTAAATTCTGAAATCTTCGGCCTTTAACAAATTGCAACATTGGGACTTGGAAATCTATTTACACTATCTGCTTCAGTTTTCCTCAACTGAGTCGCCAAAACTATGTTGGCTATCTCCTGCAAATTCTGGAATCCGAGTCACGTCCACGAACGCTGACCTTAAGAGCTATTCCGCAACCACCGGCAAGCTGGAAGCGGCACTCCCCAGGATAAAACGGAACCTTCCTGCAAGCACAGGGTGAACAGAACAACGAAAAACAAAGCAACTAAAAGGCAGAGATAACATGTGAGGACAAGAGAGGAAGAATGCTCGAGAGCTCAGAGCCAGGTATCTGAACCTTTCGCATGTTGTGCCTTTTATAGGCTCTCCATGCATCCGAACGTTGGGCATTGGATTAATGGCCATAAACTCAATTTACTCGGCGGTTTCTGAACGTTGGGCAACGGATTAATGGCCATAAACCCTATTAACTTGGCAGTTTCAGAACGTTGACAGATGGCCAACAAAATAAAACTGAAGTGCCAAGGTTTCAAAAAACAAATGCCTTAAAATTGGGTTTTGTCGGTAAGCCAATTTTACAAAATAAATTTCAGATTTTTCCAAAAAACATTTCATAAAAAGTGCCCAGTCCGTGTTTTATTTGCGCGCAGGGGGGGAAATCGCCGGATTTCAACTGCATTTGCTTCCTGGTGGCCCGTTGTTGTGCGCGCGAGCCCACTCTTCCTCTTGGCCCATCTACTAGCCCAATGTCACAAGAAGTAATATATACTCTTGTGTTATCTCTCTCCCAAGCAATGTGGGACTTGTTCCCTTTGACACACCCACATGTAAGTTGAAAACTCCAACAATCCCCCACATGTGTCAAAAGGAACGCCTTTAGCTTAGTTGCATACCCGGATATAATCATTGTATCTAGTGGTCCTTAGGACTATGAACTAAACCTAGACTAATAACACTTAGTACACAGAGATGTTAGTGGTCCTATGGACTATGAACTCACATCTCTTGGGCGTATACTAGAGGCATTAATAGTCAGATTATACCCCCACATTTCGCTGTTGACGCGGTTTTGCACTTTAAACGGCCATGCGCGTGCCTGGTGCATAACGAATGCTCTAGAGATTTTGCCACGATCTCATAGGAGCGGCCCCACTCCACATTCGTAGAGGTGATTTCATAAAATGTACCTGCAATGAGCACACCATTCCGTAGAATTATGAAATCATTAAGAGCTTTACTTATCCTCACCAAAATGCATTCTAGCACATTCTCGGCATCATAGGAAGGGACTAACAATTTATTTTTGTGCTAGCAGAACTAACAGACGACTTGTTCTTACCCATTGAACCTCCTTCATGGGATCACCAATCACAGAGGTTGGGTTGCCATCGCTGTTAATTTCGTATCGGCTTGAGTCCCATTCCCCTCGATGAATCAAATATTTGTTTCCTTCCCAAGGGTTTTGTAAACGGATCCGCAAGGTTCACTGCTGACCTTACATAATCGATTGAGATTACACCATCTTTTAGCAGCTGCCTTATTATATTATGTCTCAATCGAATATGTCTACTTTTACCATTAAAGGTTTTATTTTTAGCCGTAGCTATCGCAGATTGGCTATCACAATGTAAAGACACTGATGGTGTTGGTTTTCCACCTAGTGGGATATCTGCCAAGAAGTTTTTCAACCACTCAGCCTCAGTACCAGTCAACTCCATAGCAATAAACTCAGAATCCCTTGAGGAACTAGTTAAGATAGTTTGTTTGACTGACTTCCACGTTATGGCACCACCACCAAGAGTGAAAACATAGCCACTGGTGGATTTGCTCTCCTCTGAATCTGAGATCCAGTTAGCGTCACTGTATCCTTCTAATACAGCGGGAAATCCACTATAATGAATACCATAATCCATGGTACCTCTCAGGTATTTCAATACCCTAACCAGAGCCCTCCAATGCTCATTATTCGGACAATGAGTATATCTGCTCAATCTACTCACAGCGTATGCTATGTCTGGCCTGGTATAGTTCATTAAGTGCAACAGACTCCCAATAATCTGTGCATATTTGGATTGAGCAATTGGATCTCCTCTATTTTTCTTTAAATGCACATTAGGATCATAAGGAGTATTCACAGGAGACTCATCAAACATCTCAAACTTTCTCAGAATTTTCTCAACATAATGTTCTTGAGAAAGTATGATACCATTATCATTCCTTATGATTTTTACACCCAAAATTACTTTGGCTACACCTAAATCTTTCATGTCAAAATTAGAAGACAAAAATTTTTTTGTCTCAAGCACAATACTCATGCTAGTACCAAAGATAAGCATGTCATCCACATACAAACAAATAATCACACAATCATCATTTATAAGTTTTGTATAAACACATCTTTCAACCTCAATAGGAGAGAAACCACCACTGAACAAAACTTGATCCAGCTTTTCATGCCATTGTTTAGGCGCTTGTTTCAAACCATACAAAGATTTAATAAGTTTACAAACTTTGTTTTCTTGCCCAGGAATAATACAGCCTTCAGGTTGCTGCATATAAATCTCCTCTTCTAAATCACCATTTAAAAATGCAGTTTTAAGATCCATTTGATGAATGAAAAGTTTGTGAATAGAAGCTAAGGCAATTAGGATTCTAACTGAAGAAATCCTAGTTACAGGAGAGAAGGTGTCAAAGTAATCAACATTTTCTTTTTGAGTATACCCTTTGGCTACCAACCTAGCTTTGTATTTATCAATAGTTCCATCAGGAAAATATTTTTTCCTAAAAACCCATTTACAACCAATAGGTTTTGCTCCTGGAGGCAAGTCTACTAAAACCCACGTTTTATTTTGATTTAAAGAATCAACTTCAGTTTTTATTGCTTCTTTCCAAAAGGATTCATCCGGAGAAGAAATAGCTTCATAAAAATTTTTGGGTTCATCTTGCACCAAGTAAGTATAAAAATCATCCTCAAAAGATGTATGTTTTCTTTTTCTTTTACTTCTCCTTAAATCTTCAACTAAAACTTCTTTTGAAAATCGTTCAATAGAAGAATTTTCAACTCTTGTAGGTGTATACTCAACCTTCAAAGGAAATATTTGTTCAAAAAACTCTGCATCTTTTGTTTCAACTATTGTGTTATGATCTAAAACATCACTTTTCAAAACCAGAAAACGATAAGCAGCACTTTGTTGAGCATATCCAATAAACATGCAATCAGAGGTTTTAGAACCAATTTTCCTCTTTTTAACATCAGGTAGTAAAACTTTAGCTAAACACCCCCACACTTTCAAATATTGAAGATTAGGCAAGAAACCCTTCCATAATTGATAAGGTGTCTTCTTAGTTTTCTTGTGAGGTATTTTGTTTTGTAGAAAACAGGCAGACAATAAAGCTTCACCCCACAAGTTATTAGGTGCTGCAGAACTTACAAGTAATGCATTCATCATTTCTTTTAAAGTTCTATTTTTCCTTTCTGCAACACCGTTAGACTCAGGTGAGTAAAGAGGAGTTACCTTATGTATTATACCTTCTTTTTCACAAAATTCGTTTAGTAATAAATATTCCCCTCCTCTATCTGATCTAACTCGTTTAATCTTTTTATTTAACTGATTTTCAACTTCTGCTTTGTATAAAAGAAACTTGTCAAAAGATTCATCTTTATTTCTCAATAAATATACTTTAGTATATCTTGAAAAATCATCGATAAAGGTAATATAATACCTTTTACCTCCTCTGGTTTCAGTTTGTTTTAAATCTCCTAAATCGGTGTGAATTAAGGACAATAACTCAGTTTCTCTTTGTGTAGAAAAATGTGTCCTCTTAGTTAATTTAGTTTCTACACAGACCTCGCATTTACTTTGAAAATCAATTTTAGTTTTAGAAATTAGCCCTAGATTTTGTAGCCTCTTAATATAAGATTTATTAACATGTCCTAATCTAGCATGCCAAACATCATAAGAATCAATCAAGTAAGCAGAAGAAGATGCATTCTCATTCATTTCAACAGTACTCAGAACAAATAGTCCCTTATCACAATAGCCCTTCCCAATAAGAACATTGTTCTTAGTTATGACAATCTTGTCAGATTCAAAACAGACCCTAGCCCCAGCTTTCCCAAGCAGCGCTACAGAAACTAAGTTAGCTCTGACTTCAGGTACATACAGAACGTCATTCAATGCCAAAGTCTTTCCAGATGTGAGCTTCAGCATCACTCTCCCTTTTCCATGAACCTTAGTGGTTCGGGAGTCAGCCAGATAAATATGTTCTTCCCCTTCTTCAAAGGAGGTAAACAGCTCTTTGTTTGCACATATGTGCCTGGTAGCTCCTGAGTCTACCACCCATTTCTTCACATCAGAGACAAGAAGAGCTTGTGATACTACAGCAACGATGATATCTTCATCACTGCTATCATCTCCTACAACCAAATTCACATTCGGCTTAGGAGGATTTCCACCATGTTGAGAGTTATCTCCCTTAGCCCTTTTCCTGCATTGAGCTGCATAGTGACCTGGTTTTCCACAGACAAAGCAATTGCCTTTCTTCTTTTTGGGGTTAGTATCCTTAGGCTTGTGATAAGGTTTTTTATTTTTATTATTTTTGTTATTAGAGTCGTACCTCTTGTTGTTCGGCTTTTCCTCAACTAAGTTTGCTTTAGCAGCCATTTCTTTGCCTTTTGCAGCTTGTATTGCTTTTCGGTTGGTATCTTCAATGATGATATGAGTGATCAAATCATTCAGGGTCAATTGTTTCTGTTTGTGTTTCAGCTGTTGCTTGTAGTCATTCCATGAATTTGGCAGCTTTTCGATCAGTACACCAGCCACGAACTCATCTGGCAGATTAATCTTTTCAGCCCGAAGCTCCTCATTCAACTTGTGGTACTCGTTGATCTGGAGCTTGATGTCTTTGTCATCTGTCATCTCCCATTTGTAAAAATTCCCTATCACGAACTTCTGCTTGCCAGCATCCTCAGCAGTATACTTGAGGATAAGTGATCCCCATATCTCACTTGCTTCTTTGTACACATGGTATACATCGAACAGATCATTAGATAAAGTAGTAATGAGAGTGTGTCTGCAAACCTTGTTAGCATAAGCCCAAGCATCCTTCTGGGCTTGATTAGCATCTGAGGATGGTGCAAGTTGTGTAAGTGCATCAGCGACTCCATGCATGTCAAGGACAGTGTAGACACGTTCCTGCCAGCGTCTGAAGTTCTTCCCTTCAAACTGCTCTATCTTCGAGATATCTGGGAACTGTCTTGGCATAGGCACCGCCATTGGAATTGAACCAGCATTTGGGTTGTTAGGTTCGGAAGCAGCAGCATTGTTGGCATGGGCACCGGATGAAGGACCAGCAGGAGGAACAGAAGCCAAATAGCTCTTAAGATTGTTGGCTATCTCCTGCAAATTCTGGAATCCGAGTCAGGTCCACGGACGCTGACCTTAAGAGCTATTCCGCAACCACCGGCAAGCTGGAAGCGGCACTCCCCAGGATAAAACGGAACCTTCCTGCAAGCACAGGGTGAACAGAACAACGAAAAACAAAGCAACTAAAAGGCAGAGATAACACGTGAGGACAAGAGAGGAAGAATGCTCGAGAGCTCAGAGCCAGGTATCTGAACCTTTCGTATGTTGTTCCTTTTATAGGCTCTCCATGCATCCGAACGTTGGGCATTGGATTAATGGCCATAAACTCAATTTACTCGGCGGTTTCTGAACGTTGGGCAACGGATTAATGGCCATAAACCCTATTAACTTGGCAGTTTCAGAACGTTGACAGATGGCCAACAAAATAAAACTGAAGTGCCAAGGTTTCAAAAAACAAATGCCTTAAAATTGGGTTTTGTCGGTAAGCCAATTTTACAAAATAAATTTCAGATTTTTCCAAAAAACATTTCATAAAAAGTGCCCAGTCCGTGTTTTATTTGCGCGCAGGGGGGGAAATCGCCGGATTTCAACTGCATTTGCTTCCTGGTGGCCCGTTGTTGTGCGCGCGAGCCCACTCTTCCTCTTGGCCCATCTACTAGCCCAATGTCACAAGAAGTAATATATACTCTTGTGTTATCTCTCTCCCAAGCAATGTGGGACTTGTTCCCTTTGACACACCCACATGTAAGTTGAAAACTCCAACAAACTATGCTCCATATCAATCGCAGCCACTGCTGCTCCACCTTCGTCAACAAAGATGGATGCCAGAAGCCACGGTGGTGCTGTCGTCAACGTTACAGTAGAGGATGGATTGGCTCCGATCTTCGATACACTCCGAGTCGAATGGTTAGATCATGCACAAAATTGTTGCTATAGACAGAGCACCTGAGGAGCTTACTAAAGGAAAGCGCGTACTCAACATTGGTTTACGGTAAGTCTCGAGTCCTAACCACATTCTCTCCTAGATTGCGTTTTATGCTTAGTTTTAGAGTATCTGATCTGATCATGTTCAACACTGTTTTAAAGTGAAGAGCTTATTAGAGGAAAGCTTGTACTCATTAACATTGTTTTAAAGTAAGTCCCTAATCATCGCATTCTAAAGATTGCGTTTTATGCTTATGTTTTGTGATTTGACTGGTGAAAGAGAAAGTTTTAATTTTTAGTAGGGTTTGAGTATCTGGTGTCTTTTATTGGCACTGCAAAGCTTAGCTTGAATCTTTTTGAATGTCTCTCGTACATATCTGAGTATTCTATTAGACTGATTTCCTTGCATTGCCTTGATTTGGGATAAAATTAGTCTCTTTTGTGTAGTGGAGTTCATTTAGCTACTGTGTCTGTTGGATAAAGGCCATTGTTAGATGAGAGTTTTTTCTGACTTGCACTGTGTAGACATTTTTATCAAGATGCTTTAAACAGTAAAAAAAATTACCACAACGTTATAATAGGATCAATACTATTTATCAAAACACTATGTTCTCACCAAGACAAGAAGTTCACCCCTCTTCACATCTTTAGTTAAATTTACATATAAACATACCCATCATAACTATCTCTTTTCCTTTATTTTATCCTTCAAACCAAATAGAAAGAATGAGAAGATTTTATTTCCTTCCTAATAATAAAATATAACTGGATTTTGTTTTCAGCAGAGTAAAAGAATGAGTAAATTTTGTAGCAAGGAATATTTTTATCCTAATAATTAAATTTCATGAGAAATATATAATGAGTTAAAGAAATATAAAAGCTAGGAAAACTATCAAGGGTTAAGCTTATGATTTAAAGCCTCAAAAAAGAATCGATCCTAAAAGGGCTCGCTTTATAGGATCACAATTTTAAATGGGCCGACCCTGCAAGGTGCCAGCCAGCTAGCTTAAGTCCACCAATTGTTTAAAATTTTATTAAATGACTACAACTTGAGTTTTATTTTGACATAAATGATTTTTCAAATCATAGTGTTGTTATTTGAATGGTTTAGAGGAAAAAAATTGATTATATTCTTATTAAAAAGCTAAGAAAAACTTATTGATGACATTATAGTTACTTAACATTTCTCCAATGAAAATTTTTCTTATGAAATATTGAAAGAATCATTTTTTTTATTGATGTAAGATAAACAAAGAAAATAATTTTTAATTATATTTGTATAGGTCTGAATATTATGCAAACTATATTAAAAAGAGAAAGTAATAACACACATTTAAAAATGAGAAAGTAGAGTCTCTATCTCATAAAGAATTTTGTTTTAAGGTAAATGATTACTTGTTCTATTTATTAAAAGGATAAAATATTTAATGCTTCCAAAATATTTTTCTTAAATTAAAAATTTAGGTGTTTTATTTTAATTTCTTTAAGAAAATGAAAAAAAAATGTTTTTTTGTTAAAAGGGCTTGAAGCCTATGGGCCGACTCAAGCTTGTGAGCAAACGAGCCAGCTTGAAAATAGGGGCCTTTTGTAGGAGTCAAGCTAACCTATTTAAACCTGAGCCCGTGAGACCTGGCCCTACCCATTTTCCCACCCCTAGGAAAATTTGACAATGAAGTTTTTCTAAAAAGGGTACCTGTCACCATAATATTTACTTGGGTGCAAAAATATATGTGAAGTTTTTGAGAATGAACAAAAATGCTACATCTGTTATTTCCCATAAACATTGGTCACATTTTTCTTTCACAGGTCTAACCTGTTATCCACATCATCCTCATCATTCATAGCCCAACCTTCTTTCTCTTCAACATCATCCTCTAGCCTCGTCTCTCTTCTCCCTCGTCCCTCATCAACGGCGCATCCAGAGATAAAGAAAAAGAAAAAAAACCAAGAGGTCGTCATTCTACAAATCCAGGGAAAGCAATAATGTGGTATTAATGGAATGCGAGGGGGTTAGTGAAGAAATGTAAATGAAAGAGAGACTTTAGAATTAAGAGAAAAAATAATGTTTACTTGAGTGCAAAAAGATACATTATGTCTTTGAGAGGGAGCAAATATACCACATCTATTATCTCCCACAAAGGTTGGTTATAGTTTTTCTTTTGTAGGTCCTACTTAGTGTCCACCTCATCCTCATCATCAACAACACATCCATAGATAAAACCAAAAAAAGAAAAAAAAGATAACAAGAGGTCATCATTCTACAAATCCAAGGAAAGCAGTAATGTAGTACTAAAGGAATAGGAGGGGGTTAATGAAGAAATGGAAATGAAAGAGAAAGAGTTTATAATAAAGAGAAAAAATAATGTTTATTTAGGTGTAAAATGATATATTAAGTCTTTGAAAGAGAGCAAATATACCACATCTATTATTTCCCATAAAGATTGGTCATAGTTTTGTTTAGTAGGTCCAATTTACTATCCCCCTTATCCTCATCATCCATAGCCCAACCTTCTCTCTCCAACATCATCCTCTAGCCCTATCTATCCTCTCCCTTATCCCTCACAAACAGGGCACCCATAGACATAATTAAAAAAAAGTCGTCATTTTATAAATCCAAGGAAAGCAATAATGATAGTATTGTTGGAATAGGAGGGGATAAGTGAAGAAACGGAAACGAAAGAGAAAGATCTTGGTATAAAGAGAAAAGAGGACCTTTTAACATCATGAGGGAGAGAAAGAAACCACTAGGAAAGAAAATCTAAGCGAAAACAAAAGGGACTATGATAATCTTGAGTGATTCTTCATGATACTTTCCTTGAAGTTTCTAAAGGGAAACATTGTTTGACACCCTAGAAGAAGAATTTCATAGATTCAAAATCAAAGAGAATATTATGTAAAATAAAGAGAACATTGTTTAACAAGATGGAGATTTTCTATAGTCTTGGACACTCTATATGTGTGGTTGTGGGAATGTAAAACAAAGCTAAGGAGTTAAAGTGAAAAGAGGAGGGGATTAGTGAAGACATAGAAATGGAAGAGAGAGTTTGGTATAAAGAGGAACTTTTAACATCATAGGGGAGAGAAAGGAACCACCGGGAAAGTGAAAAATCTAAGTGAGAACAATGGTGATTATGATAATCTTGATCGATTCTAGGCAACACTTTCTTTGAAGCTTCTAAAGGGAATCACTATTCAATAACCTAGAAAAAGAATATTAGGGATTCAAAAATCAAAGAGAATATATGGGGACAAGATCAAGATTTTCTAGGGTCTTGGACACTCTATATGTGTGGCTATGGGAATAGAGAACAAAACTAAGCAGTTAAAGCATGCTAGTTTGAATGGATATGATGGGGAATGATGATTTAGTTTTTTGACGTTTTCTTGTCTATGCATGCACCGTTGGTGAGCGATGAGGGAAAGGAGAAATTTACTCATTTTGTGCCAACCCAAAAATGGGCCAACAACGAACCGGTTCTAGCCTACTCGTTTAAGCATTAAACAGGTGGACTATAGGCACTGCTTTAGGTAGCTTGTATCACCCGTTTATGTTTTTTTAATAATTTTCAAATTAATATAAGTATATCACTCATCTCACCCTTCCTCATTACTCTTGACCTCACCCTATCACTTCTAAACTAGGGCTAAGTATTGAGTGGCTCAGGCTCACCTGAGGGTTAACCCATAACCTAGGATAAAGGGTTTAGGGTTTACCCTTGATGAACATATAACATCTTGTTTATAAAAGAGTTTGAAAAACTCGTATGGGTTTGGGCGAGTAACAGGTAGCTCATTTAGTAGATACTTCTTTTATCCTGAAATAACAAGGATTTTCCTACTATTGCATTCATAATTGTAACATCACATAACATTCATAATCTTAATCTAAGTCACAATTTGATAGAGTTTTCAAAGTTTTCAAAGTTCGCATTCTTAAAAGTCAACAATACAATTAAAAAAAAGCATTGGCATCATTTCAATTCCACTTATAGTATGATAAAAGACCAATGATTAAGCAAAATAATTAGTCCTTTTAGTATGAGTCATCCTTCCATTTCCATTTAATCTTAATATGACCTTCAATTGAAATGGTTGAATTTGAAGTCGAACTTTTACTCTACAAAAGAAAGATAAATTATGTTAATCTATATATAATAATAAAAAGATCAAAGATAAAAAAAAATTAAAATTAAAATTGATATAGAAATTACCAACAACATTTATATTGTTATCAAAATTGTCATTATCCAAGTCATTCAATTTAGGGGTATATGTACATTGTCAATTGTGAGCACATATGAATGCCTCGTGTCAAACCCCTTAACAATTCGATATTTGCATAATAATAAATGTATAGTTC
The DNA here is from genome assembly GCA_037074505.1 of Albizia julibrissin. Taxonomy (NCBI): domain Eukaryota; kingdom Viridiplantae; phylum Streptophyta; class Magnoliopsida; order Fabales; family Fabaceae; genus Albizia; species Albizia julibrissin. The sequence goes on along the minus strand of CM073477.1, from coordinate 52,657,277 downwards.
AGACGGTATACAGAAATAGTAGAAATATACTGATTATAAGAACTTGTTTACGTTACAGGAATCTTCATGGGATTTGAAGAAAATATACAGATTCTAAAAGAGATAAAATTTAAAACTAAAAGATAACCAACTGCAATCTTATTTGAACCAGACCTCAGACACCGGTATTACAGTTTTGCCCTTAGAACCGCTACCTTCTGCTGGAATATTTTTAAATGTTGAAAAAGGGTGAGATTCGAATAAATCTCAGTAGTAACATACAATCAATCATATAAAATGCAATAAATAAATATGCAACGGGCCATGATATGTAAAATGCTAACTCGTGTTGTATGCATAATGTCCAAGGCCAAACGACATGTTTGGATCCCTGGCTTAACTCGTGTCCATGGTCAAATGACATGTTTAAACCCTGGCTTATTTGCGTGTTGTGCCACAGGCACTGTCATGTTACAAAAAATGACATACACAACATATAAATAATCATATAGTGTATGAAAGAAAGAATTACTATCTGGGTCCTTTTTCGGTCTAATTGTTTATCCAAAACTTTTTTTCCTACTCGGGCTATTACGAATTCTTATAAAATAAAATTAACAAGTAATTAGTTATTACTTGCATTACTATTGCTTTTAATCATATTCTGAAGGTTATCTCAGTTTCAGCAGCTTCTACAATGTATAATTTTATATAGTGCAATTTTTCTATTTTTCAGAAAATTGGCAGATTTTTCGATCAATTTTGAAAAATCATAACTAATTCTATAAAATTAAAAATTGATTGGGTCCAAAGCCTAAATGAAGCTCTTGAAATATATTTTCATGGAAAAATATCAAAATTTACTTAGTTTCACTATGTTGCTCCCAGAATTTCACGAAATACAACTGTTCCAGATTACTCTTCAGAAAGGGAGCATAAATTTGAAAATTCATATCTCCTAATATACTCGTCCAGAAATTGTGATCCATATATCAAATTAAAGCTCTGAATGTTTACTTTAAATCTGAAAAGTTTCATAATTTTTGGTTAAGTTTTGGTTTTTCAAAATTTCGACACACACACTGTTCCTTGTGTTTAGGGATGTGATTATAGAAGAAAAGAGATCAAAAATTGCATGTAAAATGGATGAAAAATTACTGGTTTTGGTATTTTACAGTGACAGAAACTTTCCGGCGAATTTCTCTTAATTCCAGCAGTAAAACAACCCAGCAAAACTACTGAAATCCTATAAAAATCCAAGGTAAAAGTAGAGGAGACTTACCTAAATATGTTTATGATGTTGTATGTCAAGTTTGAAGCTTCCTTGTTTCTCTTTTTCCTTCGTTTTGCTCTCTCTCTCTCTCATGTCTCTCTCTTTTTCTTTTTTGTTTCTTTGTTTTCTTTCTCTATTTCTCTAGCTGCTGGACGAAAGTGAAGAGTTGAAGGAGTTGAGAAGTTGAATAAATAAAGAGTGCATGTCATGGTGTTGGTTTCGGTGGTTTCCAAATGTCATGTGTGTGTGGGTTTACAGCACACACACGTACTCCTTCTATTCTCTTCCTCTTCTCTCATTGGTACAACACCTAACTACTCCTTGTTTCTCTCTATCATCTTTAGGACAGCACACAAGCACACGTACAGCCTCCTCATTTGCACAACACAACAATCACATGTACTCTTCATTTAATCAAAACCCATTCCTTCAGCTCTTCATTATTTTTCGTCCAGCAGCTGAAGAAAAAGAAACAGAGAAATAGATAAACAGAAAACAAGAGAAGAGAGACATGAGTGAGTGGAAGAACAAGCTCCAAACCTCACATGTAACTCCATATTTTGGTACAAGTGAGTCTTCTCTACCTCTTCCCATTATTGTTTCATTTTTGGGGCTGTTCATGAGGAGTTATGGCTGCTGGAATTAAGAAAATTCGCCGGAAAGTTTCTGTTAAAATAAAATACCAAAACCAGCAAGTTTGTGTCCGTTTTGCATGAGATTTTCGATTCCTTTTCTTCTGTAAACACATCCCAAAACTCAAGGAACATGTTTAGGTGTATGTAGAGTCAAAATCTTTGAGATTAGAGTCCAAAAATCATGGTTGCATGTGAGTTTTATCAACTCTGTTTTGGTCGCCGGAAAACAAAGGTTTTATCAGAAAATTTTAGAAGCTCAAACGGAGGGTACAGATGGATTTTTCATCTGGTTCTTTTTGATATGGAAATTTTAGGATGTGTAGTATGAAATAGAATCAAGAAGAGCTCAATTTGGTGTCAAAACAAACAAGTTTTCAATTTTTGAAGTTAGAATGTCCAAAACTGATGTTCATCAGAGTGAGTCAGTTTCGTGTGGCTTTTTGACCAACCAAATCACATCCATTATTTACAAAAATTTACAGGGAGATTTTAGACATAACAAGATTTAAAATGAGTGGTAGAATGCATCATTTGGATATCGGTAGAGGAAGTTATGGTTTTTGAAATATGGGTTTAGAAACAGGTGCAATCCTGAACGTCCAGATTCTAGTAGTTGATTTCGTGGTGTTTTTGAATTATGTAATCTTTTCCAATGGCCATGAAAATTTTCAGAATTTACGTACATAGTCTTAGATTTAATTTGGTATATAGTTTGTGTTAATTGGATTAGTATAGTAAGAGATATGAATTTTTGAATTCAGTTCCTCTCAAACTGTGTTTCTGGAAAACAGTTTGTTTGTGTCGAACGTTTGGAAAATCAAACATTGCCAAACAATTATGAAACTTTCCAGATTTAAATTAGACATCCATAGATTTAATTTTACGGGTAGAACATAATTTTTGGACAAGTATATTAGGAGATATAGATTTTCAAAGTCATGCTATGTTTCTGGAGACTAATCTGGAATATGGGTATTTCGGGAAATTATGGGAGTAATATGGTAAATCTGGGTAGATTTGGATATTTTTCCATGAAAATATATTTCAATAGCTTCATGTAGGCTTTGGACCCAGTCAATTTCGAATTTTCTAGAATTAGTTATGATTTTTCAAAGTTAACTGAAAAATCTGTCAATTTGCTGAAGAATAGTAAAATTGCACTATGCAAAATTATATAGTGTATAAGCCACTGAAACTGAGATAATCAGCAGAATGTGATTAAAGGCAGTAGTAATACAAGTAATAACTATTACTTGTTAATTTTAATTTATAGGATTTGTAATAGCCCGAGCCGGAGAAAAAGTTTTGGAGAAACAGTTGGACTGCAAAAGGACCCAGGTAGTAATTCTTTCTCTCATATACTATATGATTATTTATATGTTGTGTATGCCATTTTCTGTAACATGACAGTGCCTGTGGCACAACACGCGAATAAGCCAGGGTCTAAACATATCGTTTGACCATGGACACGAGTTTAGCCGGGGTTGCAAACAGTCGTTTGGCCTTAGACAGTATGCATACAACATGAGTTAGCATTTTGCATATCATGGTGCATTGCATATTTATTTATCGCATTTTATATGACTGATTGTATATTACTACTGAGATTCATTCGAATCTCACCCTTTTTCAACATCTAAAAATATTCCAGCAAAGGACAGCGGCTCTAAGGGCAAAACCGTAATTACTGGCAGAGGAAGGTCCAGTCATAGTCGGGAGTTACATCTGATTATCTTTAGTTGTGGAATTTATTTCTTTTGTACTCTGTATATATTTTCAACCTATATGAGAATTTTCTGGAATATCAGTAAGTACTTATTATCAGTATAGTTTCACTATTTCTGTTTGTCATCTGAACGACACATTTATTATATAGCAATATCAGAATATTATGGGGTTTGACAATTTTGGTATCAAAGCAGTGGTTCTGGCCACAGTGTGCGCAGTTCAGGCAACATAATAGTATACTGATATGCCTGATTATACAGTGACATGAACAGCGAAGTGAATTACTTCGGCTGGTTAACAGTCAAGCCTTAGAGAAACAGTAAATACCTAGAGGGTAGTATAAGGATGACCTGGATCCGTTGGGTAAGGCCAGAGTGTGGGCCTTAACCTAGACTAGAATCACCAATAGGCTGACTAGTGTCAGACAGATAATCTACAGAAAACTTGGTGGATCTCACAGAGCAAATCACAATGTATGAGTCCGAGTGCATGTATCGGCATTGATATGTAATCCCTACACAATACTTTAATGCCCGAAGGCAGTAAACATGGCTTTTAAGATAAGGGCAGGCACGGGGTACCGGTGGTCGAAAGTATTTCGAGCTGGTATTTGTATTTTTGCACGAGTACACAAAAGTTAAGCGTGCTCAACCCAGGAAAATATCGAGATGGGTGACCCCCTGGGAAGTTACATGAACATGTTATGTAACGTAAAAGAGTAAGAACATGTTATACAGTAGCTCAGAGGTTGTACATTGTTACAGGTTTTCCCTATCTATTGTAAACCTCTGTTATATGTTATTACAGGAGTACCTGTCTACCCAATATGTTGTGAAATGACCGATATACCCTTATGTTATGATGAAATAGAATAATAGAGTGGCACAGTAGAAGCATAGTGAACCTATTCACAATTCTTGAAAGTTGCAAGAGAGGTTGTCAGTTGCACCAGTGATTATCATCCCACATTACAATATGACCTGTGAGGTCGGCAGTGACACAACACATGTGGTATACGTATGACTATGTGGTCTCAATAATGCAGCAATGAGGCAGCCTTATTAGAGCATGTTATTCAACCCCATGATAAGAATGCACCCCTGACATGGCCAGATGAGAGTTCTGGTTACACTGGTGAAAAGCACAAGTAACCCTATGGTCGGGAGGCGGTGCGTAAAACATGCGGCTGAGGCCGTGTGGCCAACAATGTTACATCCTGCGTAATGTACAGTGATATTACCCATGTAAACCTATGTGGTTTGCAGGAATATGACCAGTATGGTATACAGTGACACCACATATGTAGCTTATAGTCACACAATCTGTATGAGTTTTGATGACCCATCTAAATAGAGATAGGGATGGGCCCTAGAGCAGTAGGGCATAATGGTGGTAAGTACCTCTCAAACAGTACGATGTTAACAATTCTAGAATCAACTACCCCACTCATGTTGTAAAGCTAGCAACAGTTAATTTTATTTGAGAGGGTATAGATAATTACGGACAGGTTGATACCTGCTCTAGAATATTTATATGACAAGTAAAGATACCACGATGTGACAAATAGGGATAAAGCAATCATTTAGGTCCGGAACAAAATCATTGCCTTGATCCTGAATAATGCACACCGTACGGGAAGTAATGGTCAAATAGTCCTTTGACCCTGAACCCCGAGCAGATGGACATATTTATAGACAGAGCTGGTTATAGACAGATAGAGGTGTAGACAGACATCAAAATAGTAAGCCCAACGTACACAATTGTATTGGGCAGTAATATCAAAATATTTAGAGTTGTGAAAACAGAACGGCATAAGCCGTAAGGCTAAGTATATCACGCAGAGTCCCAATAAGGTAATGAGACTTATAATCATTAGCGGACTATATGTACTGAGATCATAAAACTTGTTGAACTTGCATTCCTCAGTTTAGCAAATTCTTAAGAAATCAGAGTATGCAAAACAGAAAACAAAGGCAATAAGACCCAAGGTACATGTTTGCATAGGGCAGTGTCCCTGGGCAGTAAGATCCAACAAGCACTTTTTGCTGTATAGAACAGTGACGAACATGTTAAATAGTAAGCAACTCCATGCCAAGTTGAGCAAATGTAAGTTGTGGTTATCGAAAGTTAAATTTCTGGGCCATGTTTTCTCATAGCAAGGGGTCTTAGTGGATCCAAACAAGGTGGAAGCAGTACTGAACTGGAAGAGGCCAGAAACAGTATTTGAGATACGCTGTTTTCTGGGTCTTGCAGGTTATTACAGGCGATTTATACAAAATTTCTCCAGTATAGCTTTACCGTTGATAAAGTTGACATAGAAAACTCAACCTTTTGTGTAGGACAACAATTGTGAGAAGAGCTTCACAGAGCTGAAACAGAAATTAAAAACAGCACCAGTGTTAACAATCCCAGATCCACAGTTGACCTTTGTTGTCTACACAAATGCCTGTGGGCATGGATTGGGATGTGTTTTGATGCAACAAGGCCGAGTAGTGGCATACGCATCTTGTCAGCTGAAGCCTCACGAACAAAAATATCCTACACATGATCTTGAGTTAGCGGCAATTGTATTTGCACTAAAAATCTGGAGACACTATCTCTATGGGGTGACTGTAGAGTTGTACTGTGACCACAAGAGCTTAAAGTATTTATACGATCAGAAAGAGCTCAATATGCGGCAACGCAAGTGGATAGAGTTACTTAAAGACTATAATCTAGAGATCAAGTATCATCCAGGTAAGGCTAATGTAGTAGCAGATGCATTGAGCCGTAAAACAATACAGGTAGCAGCCCCTATGATTCATGAGCAAAGGCTGGTTGAAAATTTTAGGGATCTTAATCTGTATAACCAGATCATGATTAGCAGCAGTAATGTCAGTCAGATAGAGAATGATCTAAGAGCAGTTATAGAAGAAGCTCAGATGCAAGATAAACACGCACAGTCTATTAGAGACATGATTACAAAGGGAGAAACTCAGGAATATGACTTGTCACCAAGTGGGCTAGTCAGATACAAGAAGCGAATATATGTTCCACCATAACCTGAGTTGAAAAGACAAATCATGGAAGAAGCACACAAGAGTAAATATACTCTGCATCCAAGAGCAACTAAGATGTACCACAATCTGAAATCCACATATTGGTGGCCAGACATGAAAAAGGATGTAACAAGGTTTGTTGCTCGTTGCCTTACATGTCAGAAAGTCAAAGCTGAGCACCAACGACCTTCAGGACTACTGCAAAACCCTGCAATTCCTGAGTGGAAATGGGAGAGCATTACTATGGATTTTGTGACAGGACTACCAAAAGTCCGAAATCATGATGCAATATGGGTGATAATAGATCGATTCACGAAGACAGCTCATTTCTCCTAATTAGCATTCACTACTCTCCCAATAAACTTGCAGACATTTATATCAAGGAGATAATGCGTTTACATGGTACACCAAAGAACATCATATCTGATAGAGATCCTCGGTTCACTTCCAAATTTTGGAAGGCGGTACACGAGGCTTTGGGTACTAAGCTCCGATTCAGTATGGCCTATCATCCTCAGACATACGGACAAACTGAGAGAACAATTCAGACATTAGAAGATATGCTCAGAGCATGCGTGATTAATTTCAAGGGTAGTTGGGACCAATTCCTTCCTTTGGCGGAATTCGCATACAATAACAGCTATCATTCGAGCATTCAAATGGCTCCCTACGAAGCGTTGTATGGAAGGAAGTGCCAATCACCCTTATGCTGGCAGAGTTATCCGAGAGGCAGATGTACGGGCCAGATATTGTTGATCAAACAACAGAGCAAATAAAGTTGATTAAGCAGAGTTTACTAGCTGCACAAAGTCGACAGAAGAGCTATGCTGACAAAAGGCGAAAACCTTTTGAGTTTCAAGTTGGAGACCATGTATTCATGAAGGTTTCACCTACTACTGGCATTGGGAGGGCGTTAAAGGTGAAAAAGCTTATCCCAAGATATATTGGTCCTTTCGAGATCTTGTCTAAGATTGGGCCAGTAGCGTATCAAATAGCTTTACCCCCAAGTTTGAGTAAACTACATGATGTCTTCCACGTCTCACAGCTGAAGAAATATCAACCTGATCCAGAACATGTGATTGAATATGAAGAGGTTGACATGCGAGATGATTTGACGTTTGAGGTCACACCAGACCGAATCATTGATCGACAGGAGAAACAATTAATACATAGGAGTATTCCATTCATCAAAGTGGTATGGAAGAGGTTATCTCCCAGAGAAGCAACTTGGGAAGCTGAAGAAGACATGAAGAGACGATACCCAAAATTTATGTTTTCATATATGTAACAAATTTCGAGGACGAAATTAATTTTACGGGGGGAGAATTGTAACATCCCAAAAATTTAATGCAAGGATTAAATTATAGAAATTAGATAGTAAGCCAATTTATGGAACCTACAAAATTTAAGGAAATTTAAATTTGACAAAGGGAAAAATTAGGACCTAGTGTGTGTAATAAATAGGATAAAAATATACCTATACGTATATATATAAACTTGTTGACTAAACACTCATCCTTCATTTCATTTGGACACTTGGAGGTTGCATGGACAGCACACACACGTACTCCTTCTATTCTCTTCCTCTTCTCTCATTGGTACAACACCTAACTACTCCTTGTTTCTCTCTATCATCTTTAGGACAGCACACAAGCACACGTACAGCCTCCTCATTTGCACAACACAACAATCACATGTACTCTTCATTTAATCAAAACCCATTCCTTCAGCTCTTCATTATTTTTCGTCCAGCAGCTGAAGAAAAAGAAACAGAGAAATAGAGAAACAAAAAACAAGAGAAGAGAGACATGAGTGAGTGGAAGAACAAGCTCCAAACCTCACATGTAACTCCATATTTTGGTACAAGTGAGTCTTCTCTACCTCTTCCCATTATTCTTTCATTTTTGGGGCTGTTCATGAGGAGTTATGGCTGCTGGAATTAAGAAAATTCGCCGGAAAGTTTCTGTTACCGTAAAATACCAAAACCAGCAAGTTTGTGTCCGTTTTGCATGAGATTTTCGATTCCTTTTCTTCTGTAAACACGTCCCAAAACTCAAGGAACATGTTTAGGAGTATGTAGAGTCAAAATCTTTGAGATTAGAGTCCAAAAATCATGGTTGCATGTGAGTTTTATCAACTCTGTTTTGGTAGCCGGAAAACAAAGGTTTTATCAGAAACTTTTAGAAGCTCAAACGGAGGGTACAGATGGATTTTTCATCTGGTTCTTTTTGATATGGAAATTTTAGGATATGTAGTATGAAATAGAATCAAGAAGAGCTCAATTTGGTGTCAAAATGAACAAGTTATCAATTTTTGAAGTTAGACTGTCCAAAACTGATGTTCATCAGAGTCAGTCAGTTTCGTGTGGCTTTTTGACCAACCAAATCACATCCATTATTTACAAACCTTTACAGGAATATTGTAGACATAACAAGATTTAAAATGAGTGGTAGAATGCATCATTTGGATATCGGTAGAGGAAGTTATGGTTTTTGAAATATGGGTTTAGAAACAGGTGCAATCCTGAACGTCCAGATTCTAGTAGTTGATTTCGTGGTGTTTTTGAATTATGTAATCTTTTCCAATGGCCATGAAAATTTCCAGAATTTACGTACATAGTCTTAGCTTTAATTTGGTATATAGTTTGTGTTAATTGGATTAGTATACTAAGAGATATGAATTTTTGAATTCAGTTGCTCTCAAACTGTGTTTCTGGAAAACAGTTTGTTTGTGTCGAACATTTGGAAAATCAAACATTGCCAAACAATTATGAAACTTTCCAGATTTAAATTAGACATCCATAGATTTAATTTTACGGGTAGAACATAATTTTTGGACAAGTATATTAGGAGATATAGATTTTCAAAGTCATGCTATGTTTCTGGAGACTAATCTGGAATAGGGGTATTTCGGGAAATTCTGGGAGTAATATGATAAATCTGGGTAGATTTGGATATTTTTCCATGAAAATATATTTCAATAGCTTCATGTAGGCTTTGGACCCAGTCAATTTCGAATTTTCTAGAATTAGTTATGATTTTTCAAAGTTAACTGAAAAATCTGTCAATTTGCTGAAGAATAGTAAAATTGCACTATGCAAAATTATATAGTGTATAAGCCACTGAAACTGAGATAATCAGCAGAATGTGATTAAAGGCAGTAGTAATACAAGTAATAACTATTACTTTTTAATTTTAATTTATAGGATTTGTAATAACCCGAGCCGGAGAAAAAGTTTTGGACAAACAGTTGGACTGAAAAAGGACCCAGGTAGTAATTCTTTCTCTCATATACTATATGATTATTTATATGTTGTGTATGCCATTTTCTGTAACATGACAGTGCCTCTGGCACAACACGCGAATAAGCCAGGGTCTAAACATATCGTTTGACTATGGACACGAGTTTAGCCGGGGTTGCAAACAGTCGTTTGGCCTTGGACATTATGCATACAACATGAGTTAGCATTTTACATATCATGGTGCATTGCATATTTATTTATCGCATTTTATATGACTGATTGTACATTACTACTGAGATTCATTCGAATCTCACCATTTTTCAACATCTAAAAAAATTCCAGCAAAGGACAGCGGCTCTAAGGGTAAAACCGTAATTACTAGCGATTGAAGGTCCAGTCCTAGTCAGGAGTTACATCTGATTATCTTTAGTTGTGAAATTTATTTCTTTTGTACTATGTATGTATTTTTCAACCTAGATGAGGATTTTCTGTATTATCAGTAAGTACTTATTATCAGTATAGTTTCACTATTTCTGTTTGCCATCTGAACGAACGACACATTTATTATATAGCGAATATCAGAATATTAAGGGGTTTGACATCGTCTTTTAGTGTAGGTGAGTTTATATATATATATATATATAGGTATATTTTTATCCTATAAATTAGACATACTAGGCCCTAATTTTTCTTTTTGTCTAATTTAAGTTTCTTTAAATTTTGTAGGTTCTATAATTTGACTTATTATCTAGTTTCCATAAAGTAATTCTTGTATTAAATTTTTGGGATGTTACACCTCGGCCATCTTTTAAAATAGAGAGATTTTAAAGGTATGTAGTACTCGACTACCAATACTAAGAGCAGATTCTAAAGACACTGTGGAAACAGATAGAACCGCCTATTGTTCTCACATATATTTTAAAGCTTCCCCTTCTACCAAGTAGGAAGGTCATATTTTATATCATTAAAACCAACTAATTTTAGTTCGAGACATTCATTAACCTCAAAAACTCGCTTAGGCTTCTTACACATAATGGTCTCATTTTGAAATACCATTATTTATTTAGTAACATGCATAATGACTTTTATATAAAAACCGTGACTTTTAATAATAATAAATAATAGTCACATGTAGACAACCATCATTTATTCAATAACATAAACATGAATAATGGTTTGTGAATAAGAACCATGAACATTTATAATATATTATAGTTTTTATATAACAATTATGATGTATGGATGAGACACTCTTCTAGTAAGAGTTTCTGAACTAGTTGAACTACTTGGTACATATAATATAATAGTACCCAACTAGTCTGATATTTTCCCTAAAGTTTGATATCTTTATCTTCGGAATTTGTTTTTGGTGTTGGTGCTTATTTTGCATTGTATTTCTTTGATATACTACTTGGTTTGGTTTCTTTCGAATTTTTTATTAGTTTCCATTATTTGCTTCTTTCCCTGCAAGATAGGAAGGTTTTGCGATTTGTGCTTCTGTTCATACTTCTGTATTTAATATCACGTTACGAGTGTTTTTATACTCTTGTGCTTCTTGGAATTAGCTCCTGTGGATTAACTACTTGAATAGATATATACATAAGAAGTTTAATCAGCAATACAAGGCTACAATTGGTGCTGATTTTGTCACTAAGGGACTCCAGATTGATGACATACTGGTTACTCTACAGGTAGGTTTTCTAGCTCGGTGGTATTTCAGTTTCTATTTCGTTTAGTTTTAAGACTTCTAGAAATTAGAAAATTTATGTACATCTCAATCTATCATTTGTGTTCTAGTTAGATATGGGACACTGCTGGTCAAGAGAGATTTCAAAGTCTTGGAATTTCATTTTATAGAGGGGCTGATTGTTGTGTGCTTGTGTATGATGTTAATGTTTTGAGGTCTTTTCATACCCTTGACACTTGGCATGAGGAATTTCCTGAACAGGTCATTCTTTTTCCCCTTTATCCTACTATTTTTGTTGCTTTATGATTTGCATGCTTGGTTCTGCATATTTCCTTGTGTGAAATGATATTTAAAAAAGGTAGGCCTTAAAGTTGAATTGCTTATTTCTGCTAGATAACTATTATTGCAGACTTGTGGTTTTGATTTTGTCCTGAACAATGTCCGTCATGGCATCGTCAGTCGATAAATTATTATATCTTTTCTCTAGTTTACTTCTGCTTTCCCATGTTTTATCAAACTGTTTCTAGAGAAGCATCTACTACATATCTTGCTGGCTTGCAGTTGCAGTTTAGGCTATCAGCTAGTTTGTGCTTGTTGGTGTTTAGGATTGGAAATTTCATAGGGAAGAAAAGGAAGGATTAATATAAAGGGTGAAAAGTAGACCTTCCTTGATAGAAGAGTGTATACAATATTTCTTAAGTGGGATGTTCCAGACTGAATTATAATTCTCATGTTTTACACATTCATCTTTTGGGTTTTATTTCCTTTCATTTGAAAGGCTGTTTAGATGCTTTTTACACTGGAATCTTTGTCATGCTTCTGCTTTGGATTCCTATTTTACACTTTCATGTACTGGACTTTATTTTCTTTCATTTAAAAGATTGTCGAGATTTGTTTCACATTGTCAATCTTTATCATGCTTTTGTTTGTAGATAAAAAATTATTGTATGATATCTTGATCAAGATTATCGCATGCAAGTTAGTAGATATGCTGTAAGGTCACAATCTAAGGCTTGGAGTTTGTGGTTATAAAATTTGTTTGATTTTCATGTTTGATCTAAAAGGGATTTGAGAATTCTTCTTCATCTTTTATGGGGTAGAATTGTTTATCTTGCTTCCATTGGATGTTCTGCTCATAGGTTATTAGTAGGAGTCTCACTTGTCGATTTCCAGGGAGATTGAGGATCCTTTTCCAGTTTGACTATACGTCACTAACCCTCTCTCCTAAAACCTTAAGCTACAACTCTTAGGAGGAGGCCCAAGATTGATTTTACCAATATATATGCTTCACACCCTTCACATGGAAACATTGTGTTGAAATTAATTTAATTAGAAAAATGAGGACAGAATGAATTAAATTATTGATTGTAGCTATTCAGTTATACCACTGATAGCATGTCAACAATCAATTTTCCCAATGGCTTAAGCTGTTAGGAAAGGTTGAAGACATGTAGTTTACAGATGAGGAATTTTGTAATTTTTTTTTTGGCTAATGGTCCTTGGTTTTTTTTAATAAAGAAAATGAAATCCTGGTTTAAGTGATATTATATTAAAAAAGCTTCAAAGATATGTGAAGGATGCGTCGATATCATATATATTAGAAAATCTGCAGCAACGTTTGCTATTCATAAGCCTAAATAGTGTGATTTATTTCTCTGCCTTTGTATATTACATAGAGTCTAATATCTAATTTATAATTATAATGAATTGAATAGATGATTATTGTAATTATTCACTATATATATATATATATATATATATATATATAATGAATTGAAATATTAGACTAGCATCTCCCCCCATTTCCGCGTGTGTTTCGAAATATGTTGCATGGTGAAGAAAAACTAGAACAAATACTTTTGCTAAACCTTTGCAACAAATTCAAAACTGGATTAAAAAATGATTCCTCATATTTGCTCATATACTAACTATTGCCAGTCCTTTTATTTGTTAGCCGTTGAAATGCAGTTAAAAAGAGAGAGAGAGGTAAACAGAAAAGAACTTAAAAATGATTCCTTTAAGCATAATCCATGGACCATGTCTCGGATATCTGGAGTCATTTTTATTGACCATCTGTTTACAATATATGTCTCTCATGGATCGTCCACACGCCATGAAGCTTCCAGTTCTAGACTATGTTGTGCATCTTGTTATTAAACCATTGTTTTGTTGTGTCTATTTTTTTTGGGGGGTGGCTAGATTGATTCATAATACCATGTTTTCTTGAATATGTTTTGACAGTTTGGTGCTATTGTTGCTTTATTAGCTTTAATATAATTTTTTTTGCACTTTCTTCACTTGGCCCTTTTATTTAATAAACAATAAACAATGCATTTTTGTCAGTATCTTATATTAAGTGCTTTAGTAGAGTTTTACCTAAAATAGAAGAAAAAAATGTTTTGATTATAGGAATATATCCTTAATACATTTTCTGTTATGAAAGAACATTGCATTGGTTGCATGATTTTTTAATTGAAGAGATTTGAGTCCACCTAAAAAAGACCCGCCTCATATATCCCTTATTACTGACCTTACTCAGAGTAGCAATGCGTAGTTCAATAGGCACACAGGAATAGCATGAATATACTGATAATATTAATACAATATTGCTTCATTATAATATAAAAGTTTCCCCACCAGGGGTTTACACAATATTTACAGACCTTAATAACTAAAAGACCTTCAAACAACCAGCAACATTCCTCTTCGTGCATACCTCTTTTTTGATCTCAGCACGTTTCCAATACTTACTTGTCTGAATGGTTGGTTGGGAGGAGTGAGATTCGAGAGAATTTCACTAGCAAACATTACCACTATGCATGCCAGATATATATGAATGCATGACATGCTTGCCTACACTATTTCATACCAACATAATGACATACTGCATGCTCGATGTTACGACATATATATGGCCATTGCACAAATATAACATAGCTTCAGCCAATCATACATGTTACACACAAATAGGCAAAGCAGTCACATAATCAATACAAGACATACATATCACATACATGCAAAAAATGTAAGTTTACTACCTCTCGGACTTTATATCCTTCTCTTCTTGTCACTTGATCCGCCAACCATTGCTATATGTGAACCCTTTAATATACAAATATAAAGATACTGGCTTGAGCTGCTTTTGACTACTGGTACCCCATGACTGCCTTTATCCCAACCATTATGCCCACCGCCTTCGGGCATCAAAATACTATGCTTAGGCCGCATATTAGTATTGGTAGATGTACTTAGACACATACCCTGTAATACGCTCCCAAAAGTCCATAAGGTTGTCTGTGACTTATCTGTCCGACTCTGGTCAGACCATTGGTGATCCTACTCTAGAATGAGGCTCACATTTTGGCCTTACCCAACAGATCTAGGACAATCTTATACTGCCCACCGGGCTTAATTGTGAACTAGCTGAAGTAATCCACTTCGTTGTTCTTGTCATGTTATAATCAAGCACATCAGTATACTGTCCCATTGCCAGAACCTCTTGCTCTGATACCAACTGTAAAGACCCGCCTCATATATCCCTTATTACTGACCTTACTCAGAGTAGCAATACGTAGTTCAGTGGGCACACAGGAATAGCATGAATATACTAATAATATCAATATAATATTGCTTGATTATAATACAAAAGTTTCCCCACCAGGGGTTTACACAATATTTACATACCTTAATAACTAAAAGGCCTTCAAACAACCAGCAACATTCCTCTTCGTGCATACCTCTTTTCTGATCTCAGCACGTTTCCAATGCTCACCTGTCTGAATGGCTGGTTGGGAGGAGTGAGATTCAAGAGAATCTCAGTAGCAAACATTACTACTATACATGCTAGATATATATGAATGCATGACATGCTTGCCTACACTATTTCATACCAACATAATGACATACTGCTTGCTCGATGTTATAACATACATATGGCCATTGCACAAATATAACAAAGCTTTAACCAATCATACATGTTCCACACAAATAGGCAAAGCAGTCACATAATCAATCCAAGACATACATATCACATACATGCAGAAAAGGTAAGTTCACTACCTCTCGGACTTTATGTCCTTCTCTTCTTGTCTCTTGATCTGCCAACCATTGTTTCTTTTTTTTCTTGTCACTTCATAACCCTATATAACCAATCACATTATTAGAGCCATGTTTCAATGCTCTATTCAACCCTCTTTAGGTCTATTTTCAAAGGAACATATAGCCATTAGCTATATGTGAACCCTTTAATATGGAATTTCCACTTTCTAATCTCTGTTTCAGAATTTCAGTTAACACGATTAACTTTGAAAATTCACCATTAATTCTAGGAAACTCCAAATGACTTATATAACCTATCAAATTAAAGCTTGATAAGTCTACTTTCATTCTGGAAAGTTTCATAATTTTTCACCATCATTTACCTATCGAAACATGTCACACAATCATCATTGTCATACCGGGAATTTCACCGATAGCAAAATTACTTTGTGTTCTACTTTACTATATTGTGTGTGACTTCCAATCACTTCTTTTTGATATTCCCCAAGCTCTTTAGCTCACTAATATAATTCCTTTTAATATCCAAGGATATAAAGGAATTTTGGGGAATTTAAACATACCTCATAAGGACATTTGCTAAACCGGGGCTTAGCAGTTCACTTGATCTAGGCTTAATCTTATGTCTTTAGTCCCAAAATTTGGGATATTACAGTTCTCCCCACGTTGACTAAATTTCATCCTCGAAATTTTGACATTAAATGGTACTATATGTACCTCGGAGAACTATTTCTAGACATTTAGTCTATGTTTCTCCCATTCTAATTCTTTCATTATGTACTCACTATGTAGTACTTTCACTCATTTTGTACCCAGTATGTAGCACTCACACAGGACTCACTAGTCCAACCTCACAGCGATTGGTTTCTTAGGCCTCACTGCCCCTTCAGGACTATCCTGAATCATCTTATATGCATACTAGGCTTTACGGCCCCTTTGGGATTCACCCATATCATAGTGTATGCACATCAAGCCTTACAACTTATTCAACTTCCAAAACGCTGGATATTCTGGCTTTACAGCTTAGGGATTCACCCTATATGCCATAGGCATCTTAGGCTTACTTCCACTGCTACAATCTAGTACAATCTATATACTCTATCAATCTTAATATATTTTTATGGACATATTGGTCCATGTCACCGTGCTAGGTAATAACCATAGCACTTAGACATATAGGTCTTATGGCCCCTGGACATTTGTCCAATGCAAACTTGCATCTCGGGTCTTATTGCCTCAAGCCTCTACTCTGCTTTATTCTCAACACATCTCATATTTTACCAGCCTAAGAATTTAATAATCCATTAGGTTTTATGGCCTTAGGACATACCGTCCATCATCCTTGTTGAATACAGCCCTCCCACTCGGCCCACTGCAGAGCTACCCTCATTGGGCGCCCCCTGCAGCCGCATGGGAGTCTAGCTCACACCCCTTAGCTCACCAAGCCTGAGTGCGGCAAGCTTATGGGATAATCACTCTCATTATGCCCTAAAGGGGACCTCTTAAGGTATGAAGCACGCGACATTTGTCACTAAAATAGCGCTCGACAAACCCTGGTATCATTTTTATGTAACGGACTGCCCCACTAGGCCCACTACAACGGCGCTCGGCTCACGCTGCAGTCGTACGGGACATCCGACCAACTTCCACCCCTCCACGGGGCTCACTTTCTTGTATAGCGGACTGCCCTACTAGGCCCACTACAACGGCACTCGGCTCACACTGCAGTCGCATGGGACATCCGACCCACTTCCTCCCCTCCACGGGGCTCACCTCCTTGTGTAATAGACTGCCCCACTAGGCCCACTACAACGGTGCTCGACTCACGCTGCAGTCGTACAAGACATCCGACCCACTTCCACCCCTCCACGGGGCTCACCTTCTTGTGTAGCGGACTACCCCACTAGGCCTACTACAACGGTACTCGGCTCACGTTGCAGTCACACGGGACATCCGACCAACTTCTCATTTCAGGCTCCATCTCTTGCTACTCAAGCCATTCATACTCTTATGCAATGTTCACAAAGCATGCTAAACAAACCATCATCACAAAAATAATCACATGAGCATTCGGCCCCAAGTGTTCATCTACGCAATAGGCCCCAGGATTCCACTTGTGCATCACAGGAGTTTCTATGGCCCCGAGTGTCTACCCGCGTAATAGGCCCCGGGAGACTGCTCGCGCATAATAGAAATCTCCATGTCCTGAGCGTCCACCCGCGCAATAGGCCCCGGGTAACCACCCCGCAAATTCTGACTGCTCATCAGGTCTTACTGCCCATGGAATCACCCCTATGCCAGAGGCATTATGGGACTTACAGCCTTGGGCCTCCGCCCGTCAGGTCTGACTGCCTAAGGACACGCTGGCCCAAAAGGACTTACTGCCTACCGTATATTCATAACACGAATACACATGATGGTAAACACATACATGCAGAACTATTACATAGGATATGAGAGCAAGAGTAGCTTTCCTTAATCTCTGTCATCATTCGGCACTGGAGCACCCCATGATAATTTACTGGATCACTCGACCCTTCTTCTCAAGGACACTTATGCGATAGAATACTCATTATAAGATACCACTATTGAGAGTTGACATCCCTATAGCTCTACTTTATGGTTTCAACGTCACAGCGGCTTCACTCCACAGTTTGTCGTCACGGCGGCTACACACCATAGTTTGATGTTATGGTGGCTTCACACTACAGTACTACACTCGGTGCTTCACACAGGCACCCATACACCTGGTCAGCCCCCCCGGTCAGAACCCTCTGTAGGTAGCCCTTTCCGATTAGAACTCCCTGTAAGTAGCCATTTCTGATCAGAATCCTCCATAAGTAGCTCTGTCTGGTTGGTCGCCTCTGAATAGGAGTATCATTATAACAGGATCTAAATCTCATAAGGTCCTTCTTCTTTAGCAGTTATGTAACCTTCTCTCTCATTTAGGGTAATTTAATATGGACTTTCAATATTGGTCCAGCTCCAGGCATAATCACACCTCTAAGGGAATATTCTATGATTAAGATATTTCCTTATTGTAGATTAATAACTAGCAACCTTCAAAAACCTCATAAACATCTCTATACTATATTCTAGTAGCTCAAGCCACTCAGGCTATCTTAACTTCCTGAAGAATCAATTCAACTATGACATTTGATTCTCAGGTAATGGTTCAACTCTTAGAACCTCAACATCACGTAAATCAAAAAATTCACTTTCCTTAATCATACTCAATAGGTACACTAAGAATCAAAATCATTAGCACCTATTCTAACCTCCACGGTTTTGGGTAATATCCTCAAATAATTACCGAAAGTCCATCATCATCTATAAGGTTCACATGGTTTAGACTCCCATCATGGAATAGAACCCTAGTATAACCTTATTCACATTCTGACCTAACCATTATTTAAGCTTAGATCTGATTCAACCATATCTTCAACCTTTAGTATCATCAATTCAAATCCTCTAGGATAGACATACGGCATAATCACCAATGCATCACCGTATATCATGCCTATATGACTTTAACCCCACGGGTTACTGAGGATCATTACTTAATATGGAGAAACCTTAAAACAATCACTATGCCTTGAGTTCTCGTAACCTTATTAGACGAACTTTTCTGGCAGTAATCTCTGTAACATAAATGATTCAAATTAAGGATCAACACTTATTTCATCATCTCTATATCTATAATCATTCCTTAGGTCATCTAAGAACCTCTAATCAAAATTTCAAACCTTCAATCAAAAGATTTGAGATTTTCAAGGTACTTCCCAAGAGGTCCCCATCCTGAGATTTTTCTGGGTTGAGCACGCTTAACTTTTATGTACTAATGCAAATATAAAGATACCGGCTTGAGCTGCTTTTGACTACTGGTACCCCATGGCTGCCTTTATCCCAACCATTATGCCCACCGCCTCCGGGCATCAAAATACTATGCTTAGGCCGTATATTAGTATTGGTAGATGTACTTAGACACATACCCTGTAATACGCTCCCAAAAGTCCATAAGGTTGTCTGTGACTTATCTGTCCGACTCTGGTCATACCATTGGTGATCCTACTCTAGAATGAGGCTCACATTTTGGCCTTACCCAACAGATCTAGGACAATCTTATACTGCCCACCGGGCTTAATTGTGAACTAGCTGAAGTAATCCACTTCGTTGTTCTTATCATGTTATAATCAAGCACATCAGTATACTGTCCTATTGCCAGAACCACTTGCTCTGATACCAACTGTAAAGACCCGCCTCATATATCTCTTATTACTGACCTTACTCAGAGTAGCAATACGTAGTTCAGTGGGCACACAGGAATAGCATGAATATACTAATAATATCAATATAATATTGCTTGATTATAATACAAAATTTTCCCCACCAGGGGTTTACACAATATTTACATACCTTAATAACTAAAAGGCCTTCAAACAACCAGCAACATTCCTCTTCGTGCATACCTCTTTTCTGATCTCAGCACGTTTCCAATGCTCACCTGTCTGAATGGTTGGTTGGGAGGAGTGAGATTCAAGAGAATCTCAGTAGCAAACATTACTACTATACATGCTAGATATATATGAATGCATGACATGCTTGCCTACACTATTTCATACCAACATAATGACATACTGCTTGCTCGATATTATAACATACATATGACCATTGCACAAATATAACAAAGCTTTAACCAATCATACATGTTCCACACAAATAGGCAAAACAGTCACATAATCAATCCAAGACATACATATCACATACATGCAGAAAAGGTAAATTCACTACCTCTCGGACTTTATGTCCTTCTCTTCTTGTCTCTTGATCTGCCAACCATTGTTTCTTTTTTTTTTTTGTCACTTCATAACCCTATATAACCAATCACATTATTAGAGCCATGTTTCAATGCTCTATTCAACCCTCTTTAGGTCTATTTTCAAAGGAACATATAGCCATTAGCTATATGTGAACCCTTTAATATAGAATTTCCACTTTCTAATCTCTGTTTCAGAATTTCAGTTAACACGATTAACTTTGAAAATTCACCATTAATTCTAGGAAACTCCAAATTTATATGACCTATCAAATTAAAACTTGATAAGTCTACTTTCATTCTGGAAAGTTTCATAATTTTTCACCATCATTTACCTATCGAAACATGTCACACAATCATCACTGCCATACCGAGAATTTCACCGATAGCAAAATTACTTTGTGTTCTACTTTACTATATTGTGTGTGACTTCCAATCAATTCTTTTTGTTATTCCCCAAGCTCTTTAGTTCACTAATATAATTTCTTTTAATATCCAAGGATATAAAGGAATTTTGAGGAATTTAGACATACCTCATAGGGA
Organism: Albizia julibrissin; assembly: GCA_037074505.1. Taxonomy (NCBI): domain Eukaryota; kingdom Viridiplantae; phylum Streptophyta; class Magnoliopsida; order Fabales; family Fabaceae; genus Albizia; species Albizia julibrissin. Next base: position 52,636,281 of record CM073477.1, on the reverse strand, counting down.
CATTTGCTAAACTGGGGCTTAGCAGTTCACTTGATCTAGGCTTAATCTTATACCTTTAGTCCCAAAATTTGGGCTATTACACCACCCACTGTGATGAATTATTGATATTTTGTTTGTTAAAGATGTATAACTAGAGTACAGGAATTGATTGAAATTTCTTAAATAATATTTGTTTCTTCTACACTGTTATTCTCGTCATCATTTTTATGTCAAAATTTGACAAGCTTTTTTTTATCCTTTGACTTATGTTTTTCTAGTGAAGATGATATTCTATTAAGATAAACGTTCTCATTGTAACACAGGCAAATTCTCCTAATCCCAGGAAATTATTACTCAGAAACAAGATTGATATTGATGGGGGAAACAGTCGAGTGGTAAGCAGATGATTATGTACATTGAAGTTTTCTTATAGCCTTTATATATATATATATATAATTTTTGTAAGAAGACAAATTGAACTTGTGATATTTTTCCCAAACTATCACCCTTCCTACCAACTTAGTAGCCTCGTGGTTAGTCTCATGATAGGTTGCGTAAAGGTTTAATTATCTTGAAATCAGGTGTCTGAGAAGAAAGCAATGGACTGGTGTGCTTCAAAAGGAAATATTCCTTACTTTGAGACATCTGCAAAAGAGGACTACAATATAGATGCTGCTTTTTTGTGTATTGCCAAGACTGCTCTAGCTAATGAGCAAGTGCAGGACATGTGATTTTTTGCTTTAAACTTGCATACATGTATTTGATCATATCAAGATATTTGCATCCTATATATATATGAATTTTGGATTTTGGTCTCAACATTCAATAAGAATGATAGAACCTTAACCAACCATGTAGTAATCATTTTAGGAAATGAGAATAACAGTTCCACTAAACAGACTTGAAGAGACAGGATTACATAACTCTGTAGTTGATGACAACAAAATGATCCTAGAAAATAGAGCATAAAGGGAATATGCATGACAGAAAATTCTTCACACCCCTCTATCTGCTCCATTGATCATATTATTCTATTCCAATCTTTAAATAAACGTCTTGCTCCATCTCCTTAGATTGTAGAATCAACATTTTACTTAGTTAGATAGTAGGTTTCTCAGTAGTGGCCTATGGGCTCAATTTTAAACTTCAGTAACAATAGCCCATCAATGAATAAAGTTTTAGTTTTAAGTTTTTTTCCCCTTTCCAAAACTCAGGTTAAAGCTATGGATTTTTGTTGTCAGATTATTCTTCATTTTTGATAATTTCATATTTTTTATACTCTGAAATTAAATTTAGTTAAAGCTATGGATTTTTGTGGTCTGATTGTTTTATTTGACGAAGAAAACTACTATTAATTTTTTATAAGAATATTGAAGTAAATTGTCTTGCACTTCTAATTGTGTTTCTTGAAATAATATTTGAGAAATGGTCGAGAGGTAGTGAATAAATCAGGAAATTGCTAACTTTTTCCTGGTATAGACAACTCACAAATATAGATTGTGAGCCTGAGAAATCCTTAGGAGAACCATACAGGGCATAGCCAAGTAGGTGGGAAAGTGGAATCTGCAATCCAAAATACACTCATTTTGATGAGTTTTCAAATGTACTCTTATTGTCAACCGTTAAATTATGTGTACTAAGAATTTATCTTATGAACCATATTCATCTATATACTTCCTGGAAATATGTATATATGATTGTTTGATCCTCTATCTAATATTACTTTTATTGATGATCAATGTTGGAAGGTTAAGTATTCATGTTGGTTAATTTGTCTTCATTCTTTAATAGTGTTGAGTGCCTAAATGCCCTAATTTAATATGCATACATTCAGAGATCATTGATGGACATACTTTCTAGTTCTGTCTTTCAATTAATGTTCCATTCTTAATTGCAGATACTTTCAAGGTATTCCAGACACTGCTCCTGAGAATGAGCAAAGATGAGGGTGCCCATGCTAATACAAAAATTCTTGCTGACTTTTTTGATACACTGTCCTTTAACCTACTTTTTTTTGGGTTCTATAATGATTCTCCACCCTTCCCCCGTTTGTTTGTTTTTTTTTTCAGTTTGTGTTGGGAACTTATATTTGATATTTGACTTAATTATTCTGTTGAATGTTGATTGTGATGGACTTGTAAGCACGTTCAATTGAATTGCCACAAGTTGCTTGAGCTACTTAGGCAAAATTATGCAAATGACATTTTATTGACAGTTCTTGATGTTAGGCTAATCTGTGACGCTTTGTATTTCAATTTTGTGTAATAATCCTTTTAGCCACACAGTTTCTATGCTTTTTTTGGATCATATTATCAAGTATACGAGAAACTCACTAATCCAGATTGAGGCTTTGCGATTAGGATGTCTTTTTTAAGGGGTTTTTTTTAATAATGTGAGATTGAAACTCAATTCGCCTACTTTGTAGTCTAGTTAGTCTATCACTAGACTACTCTTACATACTTGTATTTCAATTTAGTTGGTTGAATGTTGTGAATTGTGGTAGTCCTAAGTGCTTCATTATTGTAAAATAAATCTCCAAGTCAAGTTTTTACTTTTTAGGAAATCATTGATTTGAGATTTTAAAGTTTGAATCGTATTTTCTTATCTTTTTTCTAATTATAAATCAACTTTTTAAAGAAAAATTTATACATTTAGATAAAGTTTATTACTTGACAATTTTCTTTTATAAATGATTTCATTTTCTATTTAATATTTGTAAAGAAAAAATCAGTCTATCTAAGGTAATATATTAGTGTTTAATAAAGTACATTTTATTTACATCAACATCTAGCACGGAAAAATATTTTTTTTCTAATAGTACTCAATATCTTCTTAGACTAATTTTTTATTCATTTTACACTTTAAAGTGTTTTTTCAATAGCGTTCAAAACTATCAAATATTTTTTTATAATATTTTATGCATCTAATACTCTAAAATATTTTTTCATTAACATTCAGTAGTATTCAAAGTTTAGGGTGCTCATTGTTAAGTAAAATATTTTAGGATATTGAGTGCTATTAAAAGAATATTTAGGGTCTTAGTTTCCTATGCAACTTTTTTTTTTCCTAGTCTTAGATGTAACTTAACTTGATAGGATAGATGTGGATTGGGTGATTTAAATTTTATTTAAATCATTGTGCCAAAATTAGTAGTCAATAACTATTAATGCGTTTTCTGCTACAACTTAACAAATTATAAGTATATGATCCAATAACTCAATAAAAATAAAAATAAAACCACAAGGATTTATGTATTAGTTTTTTCTTCAAAAACTTTTGTATTTAGACACATGTTTGTGTGTCTTTGGCTAGCCACGTGGCTTAGGCTTTCACCACAATTTGTTCTTAAGAAAACTTTTAAATGCCGATGCCCCAGATTCGATCTTAAATGGAGTTTAGACTACCCCTCTCTCAGACTACCCTTCTCCTCTGGGTTGAATGAAGAGAGCCATTATAAAGATCATTTAAATTTTGAAAATTCGGTCTTTCACTAATTGTACAGTTGGGACTAGGAAATCTGTTTATATTTATCAGCTCTAATTACTATCTGTTTCAAAATCTTTTCTCCTTCACTTTCCTCCTATGCCTTCGCCCACTGTCAAATATACCTACCTCCTCTTTTGTGCTCAAATTTCCTCTGATGCTGCAACAGCAAGTACAACATCTGAGGGTGCATTTGGTATGATTGAATTATGGAGGTTGGAAATGGAATTGTGTCTGTTTCATGAAAAGGCTTGTTTGGTATGATAGAATTGAACTTCAATTTCATTTCCATGTGAAAGCCAAATAACTCAATTCCATTAAAATGGCTTCCACCATGAGGCCTTACATTTATAAATCTATGTACCCATTTCCCACATTACCCTCTCTCCCTTCTCAGTCACCACCCACCATGCTTGACCAACTGATCACTTGGGACTCACCATGCTCACATTGTCTCACCCCACCACTGCAATGACAATACTTCTGCCGATCCAGGTGAATGACGACAATGTCTGCTAGATCTGAACTCCTTCTTCAAGTCCCTCCGCCGGCAAGCTTCAAAAACTTTGACTGGGTTAACCAACTCGGTGGCAACATGGAGGAGCAACTCAGCTTCATTGAGCGACAAATCGGCGAGTGGAGATAGAGGGCCCGATGAATGTGAACTTGGAAGCTTGATTGGTTTGCTCTGCAAAGAAACAGCCCAAGAAAAAAAAGAATCAGAAAACAATTAATACCAGAACAAGCAAGCTGTAAATAGTAAGAGGGTCAACGAAGCAACTCAGTTAAAGGAAGAAGACATGTATTACATAAAACAGGTACCTGCAGAATCTGCAGGAACATCTGTGAAACAGGATCCATGTCAGCCATTGTAATAAAGAAGCTCAAAATGAGATTTTTTTAGTTTCAGTGTTTTTGTTTAAAGAGGAGATGCGGGGAAGGAACCATGATTGAAGTTTGTTCTCAACTTTTTCTTTGGCACTTTAGGGTCCACTTTAATTATGTAGACTCTTGTTTTCAATGAAGATGAAGATATGTTGGTGTTTTTTTTCTTAAAAAAAATGGAGGGTATTTTGGATTTTTAATACAAAAATTAAGTATATACTAAATACATTTTCAAACCTCATTTTTATCTTCATATCCGTATTTATTTCTATTTTCATCAAAATCAATTCTAATGTACCAAACGGATTATGAAACCCCTTGCTTTTGATCTTCTTGTTTCCTTCAATCCTCTGATAAAAACCAAACCAAGGAGTAAATCCATGTTTGGTTTGCATAATCCGAACTTCTCACAACGTAGAGTGGTTTCTCCTCAGATACGGATAGTTAGGTTGCTTGTGAATGTTTGATGAAAATCGAGTAGATAGCAAAAGACACAGGCTTGTTCTAATTCAAAAACAAAAATTGATCTTTTCATTTGAATCAAAAGATGTCTCCCTTTTTTTACTTTGTCGTGTTTTTTTCCCCTTTTCGCAGTCAGTACTTGTCAGAGTTGTTAACAGAGAGAGCATCAGGGGCTGTTAAATCAAAGGTTTCTTCCTTAATCCTCTCTTTCATGGATCTCTCTACATTCCTTTTGTTTTCTCGCTGCCTCTGCCTCAAATAGCGTATCAATGGCTTTATTTTTCTGTGTGTTTATCTGACTTCCATGTTTTTCTTACCTTCGGGCCTCTCGATCGTACCTTGATTGCATTTCTGTGTGGTACATCATTATTCATTGTGGTGCTTCAATTCTCTTACCATAATTCACACCGTAAGTCTCGAATCATCACATTCTATTCTAGATTGCAGTTTCATGCTTACTGTTTTTTTTAAGTATTGTAATTTGGGCTCTTAGATCTCTTCATTATTCATTGTGTTTATCTTGCTTTGCCTTGAATGAGATAAAATTGATCTGTGGTAAATCCTTTTCTATGAGGATATACTTGAATTAAATTTTAGGGATAAAATTCTTTTTAGGTAGGTCCTAATTTTTATTTTAGAATTTATTTACAATTAAAAAGAATAATTTAAGAAAATTAGATTTATCATGTAATTATTAAAATAAAAATATTTATTGAAAATATGAGCTTAAAGAGTAAGGAAAATAATAAAATAATAATAATGAATTTAAAAAATAAAAAATAAAAATAATAGTGTTATTGTTATTATTTAAAAAGAAAATAATAAATTTATCATTAAGAAAAAAGAAAAGAAAATATTAGATATAAATAATAAAAAGTAGGAAGGGTTATGTGGCCTCTCTTGAATTCAAATTACATATGAAAAATGGAAAAGCTTGAATTTTAATGATGGGTGCGAGTGCATGTGACACGTGTGTGGGGTTTATATTGCGACACTCCACATCTTGTCACTGAACAGAAACTGCATTTGGAGAAATTTGGGGTGTCAGCAGCCACTAAATTTAGGGTTATTCTCAAATATTTTTGTATGATTCTTTTGATTATTAGATTTTATATGAAATAGGTAATATTTGCGTATCTTATAAATAAAAAATATAGTTGTTTTTAATTTTTATGATTTTTTAAAGATTTATGCTATTAAAATTATGTAATTTATTTTTAATTTAAAGTCTTAAATATTTAAAAAATTGTAAACAATTGAAAATAATTCCATTTTTTAATCATAAGATATCAAAATGTCACTCATTTCTTATACAATCTAATGATCAAAAGAATAAAAAAAAAATAGAAAAGATCTTAAATTTGGGGGTAATAGAGGGCACAGCTGGCACCCCTGTCCAACAACAACTATGGGTGTTTTTCTTCTTCTCATGCACAATCCGTGGTGTAACATCCCAAAAATTTAATGCAAGGATTAAATTATGGAAATTAGATAGTAAGTCAATTTTTGGAACCTACAAAATTTAAGGAAACTTAAATTTTACAAAGGGAAAAATTAGGACCCAGTGTGTGTAATTAATAGGATAAAAATATACCTATATGTGTATAAAAACACACACACCCACACTTGACAGCACACACACGTATAAAACCATCCATGCATTGTCACTCCTTCCCATCACAACAAACACACACATGTACCACACACATACCTACACATACACCTTCAAAACAATGACACTTACCTACTCCTTCTCTTTCCATTTGACCAAGCATACAGCACACACGTACAGCAATATTCACACCTACACCATTATCATTTCCCTTTTCTATTCAGCCAACACACATACACGTCCAAAGAGCTGAAGAAACAAGAACAGAAAACATAAACAAACATGGAGAAATGAAAACACAGCAGAAAATAGAGAGAGGGAGGAAGGAAGAAGAAGCTTCAAAACTCACATGCAGCACCATGAGATAATATAGGTGAGTTTCATACATCCTTATCTTCCTTTTCCAGTAGATTTGAGGCTGTTTTCAGTAGCTTTTTGGGGTTGTTCTTCTGCTGGAATTCAGAAAATTCGTCGGAAAGTTGCTGTCACCAAAACCAGTGATTTTGTGACGATTTTGGGTGATATTTGTGATGTTTTTGATTCTGAAATCACGTCCCTAAACCCCAGGAACATGTTTAGGAGTATGTAGAGTCAAAATCTTTGAGATTTGAGTCCAAAAGTATGGCTACATATCAGTTTTATCAACTCTGTTTTGGTCGCCGGAAAACAGAGGTTTTATCGGAAACTTTCAGAAGTTGAAACGGAGCCTACAGATGGATTTTTCATCTAGTTCCTTTTTATATAGAAATTTTAGGATGTTTAGTATGAAATATAATCAAGAAGAGCTCAATTTGGTGTCAAAACGAATAAATTATCAATTTTTGAAGTTAGACTGTCCAAAACTGATGTTTATCTGAGTCAGTCAGATTCGTGTGGCTTTATTACCCACCAAGTCACATCCATTATTTACGAATATTTACACGGAGATATTAGACATAACAAGCTTTAAAATTAGTGGTATAATGCATCATTTGGATATCTGTAGAGAGGGTTATGATTTTTGAAAGATGAGTTTAGAAACAGGTACAATCCTGAACGTCCAGACTCTAATAGTTGATTTCGTGGTGTTTTTGAATTAAGTAATCTTTCCCAATGGCCATGAAAATTTCCAGAATTGAAGTACATAGTCTTATCTTTAATTTGGTATATATTTTGTGTTAATTGGATTAGTATACAAAGAGAAATGAAGTTTTGAAATCAATTGCTCTCAAACTGTATTTCTGGAGAACAGTTTGTTGGTGTTGAATGTTTGGAAACTCCGTCCTTGGCAAAAAATTATGAAACTTTCCAGATTTAAAGTATACATCTATAGCTTTAATTGGAAGGGTAGAACATAATTTTAGGACAAGTATATTAGGAGATATAGATTTTCAAAGTCATGCTATGTTTCTGGAGACTAATCTGGAATAGGGGTATTTCGGGAAATTCTGGGAGTAATATGGTAAATCTGGGTAGATTTGGATATTTTTTCATGAAAATATATTTCAATAGCTTCATGTAGGCTTTGGACCCAGTCAATTTTGATTTTTCTAGAATTAGTTATGATTTTTCAAAGATAACTGAAAAATCTGCCAATTTGTTGAAGAATAGTAAAATTACACTATGCAAATTATATAGTGTATAAACCACTGAAACTGAGATAATCAGTAGATTATGATTAAAGATAATAGTAATACAAGTAATAACCAATTACTTATTAATTTTAATTCATAGGAACTGGTAAAAGGCCGAGCCGAAGAAAAAGTTTTGGATAAACAGTTGGACTGGAAAAGGACCCAGGTAGTAATTCTTTTTTTCATGCACTATGTGATTATTTATATGTTGTGTGTTCCATTTTCTGTAACATGACAGTGCCTGTGGCACAACACGCGAATAAGCCAGGGTCTAAACATATCGTTTGACCATGGATACGAGTTTAGCCGGGGTTGCAAACAGTCGTTTGGCCTTAGACAGTATGCATACAACATGAGTTAGCATTTTGCATATCATGGTGCATTGCATATTTATTTATCGCATTTTATATGACTGATTGTATATTACTACTGAGATTCATTCGAATCTCACCCTTTTTCAACATCTAAAAATATTCCAGCAAAGGACAGCGGCTCTAAGGGCAAAACCGTAATTACTGGCAGAGGAAGGTCCAGTCATAGTCGGGAGTTACATCTGATTATCTTTAGTTGTGGAATTTATTTCTTTTGTACTCTGTATATATTTTCAACCTATATGAGAATTTTCTGGAATATCAGTAAGTACTTATTATCAGTATAGTTTCACTATTTCTGTTTGTCATCTGAACGACACATTTATTATATAGCAATATCAGAATATTATGGGGTTTGACAATTTTGGTATCAAAGCAGTGGTTCTGGCCACAGTGTGCGCAGTTCAGGCAACATAATAGTATACTGATATGCCTGATTATACAGTGACATGAACAGCGAAGTGAATTACTTCGGCTGGTTAACAGTCAAGCCTTAGAGAAACAGTAAATACCTAGAGGGTAGTATAAGGATGACCTGGATCCGTTGGGTAAGGCCAGAGTGTGGGCCTTAACCTAGACTAGAATCACCAATAGGCTGACTAGTGTCAGACAGATAATCTACAGAAAACTTGGTGGATCTCACAAAGCAAATCACAATGTATGAGTCCGAGTGCATGTATCGGCACTGATATGTAGTCCCTACACAATACTTTAATGCCCGGAGGCAGTAAACATGGCTTTTAAGATAAGGGCAGGCACGGGGTACCGGTGGTCGGAAGCATTTCGAGCTGGTATATGTATTTTTGCACGAGTACACAAAAGTTAAGCGTGCTCAACACAGGAAAATATCGAGATGGGTGACCCCCTGGGAAGTTACATGAACATGTTATGTAACGTAAAGGAGCAAGAACATGTTGTACAGTAGCTCAGAGGTTGTACATTGTTACAGGTTTTCCCTATCTATTGTAAACCTATGTTATATGTTACCTGTCTACCTGATATGTTGTGAAATGACCGATATACCCTTATGTTATGACAAAATAGAATATTAGAGTGGCACAGTAGAAGTATAGTGAACCTATTCACAATTCTTGAAAGTTGCAAGAGAGGTTGTCAGTTGCACCAGTGATTATATCCCACATTACAATATGACCTGTGAGGTCGGCAGTGACACAACACATGTGGTATACCGTATGACTATATGGTCTCAATAATGCAGCAATGAGGCAGCCTTATCATAGCATGTTATTCAACCTCATGATCAGAATGCACCCCTGACATGGCCAGATGAGAGTTCTGGTTGCACTGGTGAAAAGCACAAGTAACCCTATGGTCAAGAGGCGGTACGTAAAACATGCGGCTGAGGCCGTGTGGCCAACAATGTTACATCCTGCGTGATGTACAGTGATATTACCCATGTAAACCTATGTGGTTTTCAGGAACATGACCATTATGGTATACAATGACACCACTTATGTAGCTTATGGTCACACAATCTGTATGAGTTTTGATGACCCATCTAAATAGAGATAGGGATGAGCCCTAGAGCAGTAGGGCATAATGGTGGTAAGTACCTCTCAAACAGTACGATGTTAACAATTCTAGAATCAACTACCCTACTCATGTTGTAAAGCTAGCAACAGTTAATTTTATTTGAGAGTATGAGATAATTACGGACAGGTTGATACCTGCTCTAGAATATTTATATGACAAGTAAAGATACTACGATGTGACAAATAGGGATAAAGCAATCATTTTGGTCCGGAACAAAATCATTGCCTTAATCCTGAATAATGCACACCGTACGGGAAGTAATGGTCAAATAGTCCTTTGACCCTAAACCCCGAGCAGATGGACATATTTCTAGACAGAGCTGGTTATAGACAAACAAGAGTAAAGACAGACATAGAAATAGTAAGCCCAGCGTCCACAATTGTATTGGGTAGTAAAATCAAAATATTTAGAGTTGTGAAAACAGAACGGCATAAGCCGTAAGGCTAAATATATCAGGCAGAGTCCCAATAAGGTAATGAGACTTAGAATCATTAGCGGACTATATGTCTTGAGATCATAAAACTTGTTGAACTAGTATTCCTCAATTTAGCAAATTTCTAAGTTATCAGAGTATGCAAAACAGAAAACAAAGGCAATAAGACCCAAGGTACATGTTTGCATAGGGCAGTGTTCCAGGGCAGTAAGATCCAACAAGCACTTTTTGCTGTATAGAACAGTGATGAACATGTTGAATAGTAAGCAACTCCATGCCAAGTTGAGCAAATGTAGGTTGTGGTTATCGAAAGTTAAATTTATGGGCCATGTTTTCTCATACCAAGGAGTCTCAGTAGATTCAAACAAGGTAGAAACAGTACCGAACTGGAAGAGGCCAGAAACAGTATTTTAGATACACAATTTTTCTGGATCTTACAGGTTATTATACGCGATTCATACAAAATTTCTCCAGAATAGCTTTGTCATTGACAAAGTAAACACGAAAAAAAAAACTCAACCTTTTATGTGGGACAACAGTTGTGAGAGGAGCTTCACAGAGCTGAAATAGAAATTAACAACAGCACCAGTGCTAACAATCTCAGATCCACAGTTGACCTTTGTTGTCTACACAGATGCCTGTGGGCATGGATTGGGATGTGTTTTGATGCAACAAGGCCGAGTAGTGGCATATGCATCTCGTCAGCTGAAGCCTCACGAACAAAAATATCCTACACATGATCTTGAGTTAGCGGCAATTGTATTTGCACTAAAAATCTGGAGACATTATCTCTATGGGGTGACTGTAGAGTTGTACTGTGACCACAAGAGCTTAAAGTATTTATACGATCAGAAAGAGCTCAATATGCGGCAGCGCAGGTGGATGGAGTTACTTAAAGATTATAATCTGGAGATCAAGTATCATCCAGGCAAGGCTAATGTTGTAGCAGATGCATTGAGCCACAAAACAGTGCAGGTAGCAGCCCTGATGATTCACGAGTATAAGCTAATTGAGAACTTCAGAGATCTCAATTTATCAAATCAAGTTATGACTAAAGGCAGCAATGTCATTCAGATAGAGAATGATCTAAGAGCAGTTATAGAAGAAGCTCAGATGCAAGATAAACACGCACAGTCTATTAGAGACATGATTACAAAGGGAGAAACTCAGGAATATGACTTGTCACCAAGTGGGCTAGTCAGATACAAGAAGCGAATATATGTTCCACCACAACCTGAGTTGAAAAGACAAATCATGGAAGAAGCACACAAGAGTAAATATACTCTGCATCCAAGAGCAACTAAGATGTACCACAATCTGAAATCCACATATTGGTGGCCAGGCATGAAAAAGGATGTAACAAGGTTTGTTGCTCGTTGCCTTACATGTCAGAAAGTCAAAGCTGAGCACCAACGACCTTCAGGACTACTGCAAAACCCTGCAATTCCTGAGTGGAAATGGGAGAGCATTACTATGGATTTTGTGACAGAACTATCAAAAGTCCGAAATCATGATGCAATATGTGTGATAATAGATCGATTCACGAAGACAGCTCATTTCTCCTAATTAGCATTCACTACTCTCCCGATAAACTTGCAGACATTTATATCAAGGAGATAATGCGTTTACATGGTACACCAAAGAACATCATATCTGATAGAGATCCTCGGTTCACTTCCAAATTTTGGAAGGCGGTACACGAGGCTTTGGGTACTAAGCTCCGATTCAGTACGGCCTATCATCCTCAGACAGACGAACAATGTAACACCCCATTTCTAATCACCAATATTCCTCCTATGTAATGAATACATGTAATGGAACAAAATGGTGAATTGTGGTGTGCAACAATTTACGGAAAATTTCAATTGTCGGTTACACATAACACGGCCAAGCAAAGACACAAAGGAACAACTAATGTTCACTTAAAGGCCTAATATTGTAACCAAAATTTGAGTATAAAATGACACAAATAATGGCTTCCTTCAAGTGTCAAAAATTATGCTAAACCAAAGGAATGAGCAAGAAATGATTTATTTCGGTAAATCATAAAATGTAGGGGTAAAATGGTAATTTTGCCACAAAGTGGGAAATAATTATTTTCCTCTAATATTTATAATAATTTGAGTTAAATGGGAATTAAAAAGAGAGAAATGGTTATTTGATCATTAATAAGCCTATTTTGGCAAATTATTACCAAGTAGGGTCAAATAGTCAAAAAAGTTAAAGACTTTGGTCAACAAGTTACAAGAGGGTATGATGAGATAATTCAACATCAATATATACTCCCTCATTTTCTATGATTTTCGGTGGAATGAAGAGCATGAAAGGAAATTGATATGTGGTGAGGATTAATTAGGAAAGAAAAAAAAACAAAACACATGGACCAATTAGGATTTGCCATGAGTAAAGCCACTTTGTCAACTCATTTAGACATCATCTTTTTCAATTCATCATTCTCATTCCCGTGGAGATTGAATCAGAAATTAGAAAGGGAAGAGAGATGAGATGGATGGCCAAGATTGAATGGGATAAAAGTCAAGCTCTTGACCAATAAGGAATTGCCACAAGAAAAGTCATTTGATGATTCATTTAATCATCAATTCTCCATCTTCTTCATCCATTATTCCCGTGCAATTGATCAAAACAGAAAAAAAAGAAACAAGGCTGAACGTGCAAGAGCAAGAAGCAAGAGAAGAGCTAGGGTTATCCAAAAATCAAGGTAAGAACCATAAATACTTGAAGATTTTGCTTGCAAATCATGTAGGAACCTCTACTAATCTCTTCTCCTCTTTGAATACCATGATTATCAAGGTTAATCAGAGGTTTGGAGAGAGAGGGCTGAGACATTTTAGAGAGAGAAATCACAAGAAATTAAGAGGTAATCACCAAAACTTAATCCTCTTGTCTTGGTTGAAGTTGTTGTTGTTGTTAGTGGTGGTATTTGCTATGTTTTCTCTTGTTTTGTAATTATGGGCTGAAGCATAATCATGGGGAAATGCTGCCCAAATTCTCTCTAAATATTCCTATTTGGTGTTTAAATAGCTAATCATGTGATTAGAAGTAGAAAGAAAGTGATTAAGCAAGAGAAAACAAGGAAACAACAAGTTACTCCTTAAAACCTTAATTTTCTGTTCTGTGGGTGACGTGAATATGGAGTAGGAATTTGGTAATTTTGATGATTCCATTGGCTTTAGAAGGCAAAATTGTGTAGGTATTCAAGTGTTCATGATTTTTGGTTGGTTGTATGCCAATTTGGAAATTATTGAAGTTGGTATGTACATATGTTGGTTCTGCCCTGTCTGGAGCAGTGGCAGTGTGCGTGGTCTTTCATTAACCAAACCTTGTCCAAAACTTCTGAAACTTTCCAGAATTGAAGTAGAGATATATAGCTTTAATTTGATAGGTATTTTGTAATTTTTGGACAAGTATATTGGGAGATATGAATTTTTGAAGTTATGCCCTGTTTTCTGGAATGCTATCTGGATCAGTGATGTTTGATGAATTACTGGGAATTATATGGTTAGAGTGATAAAACCTAACTATTTTTCCTCAAACTTACATTTAAATAGCTTCATTTTGGCTTTGGAATCAGTCAAATTGGAGTTTTCTATAATTAATTATAAATTTCCAAAGTTGGCTGACCAAGTTGTCAGTTTTTGGAAAACAGTGAAATTGCATTGTACAGAGTTGTATTGTGCAGAACCTGTTGTAACTGCATTAAATAACCAGTAGCATATCATTTAAAGGTGATAATGCTACAAGTAATAACCAAGTATTTGTAACTTTAATGATGATAGGAATTGGATATAGCCCGAGCCAAAATCCAAAAGTAGGACAAACGTGCGAGTTTGGAAAAGATTCAGGTAGTAACTTCTTCTTGCATATCTTATGTGATTATTTATATGTTTAAAGTCATTCTCTGTAACATGAGCTAGTGTCCTAAACACATCAATTTACCAAGTTGTGGTCAGGGACCCAACAGGGGCGCTAAGTCGACTAAGGGCAAACATGTAGTTTGACCTTAGGCAAGTGTACACATATTGTTTGATCATCTTACATGACATGACATTGCATATCCATTTTCACATTCTATATGTTTGTAAGCATGTTACTACTGAGATTCCCTCGAATCTCATTCTTTTTCCAAAATACAAAACCTTACAGCTGAAGCAAGTGGCTCGAAAGGCAAGACGGTGGCTCCTGGTGATTAGGGACCCGGAGCTCTCTGTTGCTGCAAATGTTTATTTATGCTTACACTTTTTGCTGCTTAGGAACGCTTTGTACCTTTGTGTATATTTTCAAACCCTACGGGGATTCTCCTGTAATGTAAACTTGTACTTAATATCAGTATTATTTCCGCTGTTTCTGTATGCCTTGTGAACTTTATGCTTGTCACTCTGTGAATATCGAAATGTTAAGGGGTTTGACAGACAAACTGAGAGAACAATTCAAACATTAGAAGATATGCTCAGAGCATGTGTGAATGATATCAAGGGTAGTTGGAACCAATTCCTTCCTTTGGCGGAATTCGCATACAATAACAGCTATCATTCGAGCATTCAAATGGCTCCCTATGAAGCGTTGTATGGAAGGAAGTGCCAATCACCCTTATGCTGGGCAGAGTTATCCGAGAGGCAGATGTACGGGCCAGATATTGTTGATCAAACAACAGAGCAAATAAAGTTGATTAAACAGAGGTTACTAGCTGCACAAAGTTGACAGAAGAGCTATGCTGATAAAAGGTGAAAACCTCTTGAGTTTCATGTTGGAGACCACGTATTTATGAAGGTTTCACCTACTACTGGCATTGGGAGGGCGTTAAAGGTGCAAAAGCTTAGCCCAAGATATATTGGTCCTTTCGAGATCTTGTCTAAGATTGGGCCAGTAGCGTATCAAATAGTTTTACCCCCAAGTTTGAGTAGACTACATGATGTCTTCCACGTCTCACAACTGAAGAAATATCAACCTGATCCAGAACATGTGATTGAATATGAAGAGGTTGACATGCGAGATGATTTGACGTATGAGGTCACACTAGACCGAATCATTGATCGACAGGAGAAACAATTAAGACATAGGAGTATTCCATTCATCAAAGTGGTATGGAAGAGGTTATCTCCCAGAGAAGCAACTTGGGAAGCTGAAGAAGACATGAAGAGACGATACCCAGAATTTATGTCTTCATATATGTAACAAATTTCGAGGACGAAATTAATTTTACGGGGGGAGAATTGTAACATCCCAAAAATTTAATGCAAGGATTAAATTATGGAAATTAGATAGTAAGTCAATTTTTGGAACCTACAAAATTTAAGGAAATTTAAATTTTACAAAGGGAAAAATTAGGACCCAGTGTGTGTAATTAATAGGATAAAAATATACCTATATGTGTATAAAAACACACACACCCACACTTGACAGCACACACACGTATAAAACCATCCATGCATTGTCACTCCTTCTCATCACAACAAACACACACATGTACCACACACATACCTACACATACACCTTCAAAACAATGACACTTACCTACTCCTTCTCTTTCCATTTGACCAAGCATACAGCACACACGTACAGCAATATTCACACCTACACCATTATCATTTCCCTTTTCTATTCAGCCAACACACATACACGTCCAAAGAGCTGAAGAAACAAGAACAGAAAACAGAAACAAACATGGAGAAATGAAAACACAGCAGAAAATAGAGAGAGGGAGGAAGGAAGAAGAAGCTTCAAAACTCACATGCAGCACCATGAGATAATATAGGTGAGTTTCATACATCCTTATCTTCCTTTTCCAGTAGATTTGAGGCTGTTTTCAGTAGCTTTTTGGGGTTGTTCTTCTGCTGGAATTCAGAAAATTCGTCGGAAAGTTGCTGTCACCAAAACCAGTGATTTTGTGACGATTTTGGGTGATATTTGTGATGTTTTTGATTCTGAAATCACGTCCCTAAACCCCAGGAACATGTTTAGGAGTATGTAGAGTCAAAATCTTTGAGATTTGAGTCCAAACGTATGGCTACATATCAGTTTTATCAACTCTGCTTTGGTCGCCGGAAAACAGAGGTTTTATCGGAAATTTTCAGAAGTTGAAACGGAGCCTACAGATGGATTTTTCATCTGGTTCCTTTTTATATAGAAATTTTAGGATGTTTAGTATGAAATAGAATCAAGAAGAGCTCAATTTGGTGTCAAAACGAATAAGTTATCAATTTTTGAAGTTAGACTGTCCAAAACTGATGTTTATCTGAGTCAGTCAGTTTCGTGTGGCTTTATTACCCACCAAGTCACATGCATTATTTACGAAAATTTACAGGGAGATATTAGACATAACAAGCTTTAAAATTAGTGGTAGAATGCATCATTTGGATATTTTTAGAGAAGGTTATGATTTTTGAAAGATGGGTTTAGAAACAGGTACAATCCTGAACGTCCAGACTCTAGTAGTTGATTTCGTGGTGTTTTTGAATTATGTAATATTTCCCAATGACCATGAAAATTTCCAGAATTGAATTACATAGTCTTATCTTTAATTTGGTATATAGTTTGTGTTAATTGGATTAGTATACTAAGAGATATGAAGTTTTGAAGTCAGTTGCTCTCAAACTGTGTTTCTGGAGAACAGTTTGTTTGTTTCGAACGTTTGGAAAATCCGTCCTTGCCAAAAAATTATGAAACTTTCCAGATTTAAAGTATACATCTATAGCTTTAATTTGAAGGGTAGAACATAATTTTAGGACAATTATATTAGGAGATATAGATTTTCAAATTCATGCTATGTTTCTGGAGACTAATCTGGAATAGGGGTATTTCGGGAAATTCTGGGAGTAATATGGTAAATCTGGGTAGATTTTGATATTTTTCCATGAAAATATATTTCAATAGCTTCATGTAGGCTTTGGACCCAGTCAATTTTTATTTTTCTAGAATTAGTTATGATTTTGCAAAGTTAACTGAAAAATCTGCCAATTTGTTGAAGAATAGTAAAATTACACTATTCAAATTATATAGTGTATAAACCACTGAAACTGAGATAATCAGTAGATTATGATTAAAGATAATAGTAATACAAGTAATAACCAATTACTTGTTAATTTTAATTCATAGGAACTGGTAAAAGGCCGAGCCGAAGAAAAAGTTTTGGATAAACAGTTGGACTGGAAAAGGACCCAGGTAGTAATTCTTTTTTTCATGCACTATGTGATTATTTATATGTTGTGTGTTCCATTTTCTGTAACATGACAGTGCCTGTGGCACAACATGCGAATAAGCCAGGGTCTAAACATATCGTTTGACCATGGATACGAGTTTAATCGGGGTTGCAAACAGTCGTTTGGCCTTGGACAGTATGCATACAACATGAGTTAGCATTTTGCATATCATGGTGCATTGCATATTTATTTATCGCATTTTATATGACTGATTGTATATTACTACTGAGATTCATTCGAATCTCACCCTTTTTCAACATCTAAAAATATTCCAACAAAGGACAGCGGCTCTAAGGGCAAAACCGTAATTACTGGCAGAGAAAGGTCCAGTCATAGTCGGGAGTTACATCTGATTATCTTTAGTTGTGGAATTTATTTCTTTTGTACTCTGTATATATTTTCAACCTATATGAGGATTTTCTGGAATATCAGTAAGTACTTATTATCAGTATAGTTTCACTATTTCTGTTTGTCATCTGAACGACACATTTATTATATAGCAATATCAGAATATTATGGGGTTTGACACGTGGGAAGTTTTTGACATCTTTAGATAATAAAAATCATTTTTTTTTTCATAAAACTCCTTTTATAAAAATTATTCCAGATAGTTTTATCTTTCTAATGATAGTATTTTTGTACTGAATTGAAAATATTTTGGGTTAAGATTTTGGATAAGTTTTGAGTTTTGTTAATAAATGAATATAGAAATGTAGAAAATAATTAATAATTAATTTTAATCAGTTTAGTTTTGTTATTTGTTTTTGTGAGATCTTATAATTAATTTTTTATATAAATAGTTTATAAATTATTTTATATATGTCATTTTTACCATTAAATTTGGGTTAAACAACTTCTCTAAATTATTAGAGGTGTTTCTTAAGTTTTAATCGGTTTATAATGTTAAATAAATTTAAAAGATATAATTTAAATCGGGCAAAAAGAGTTATTATTTAAAAATTTTATATTTGAAATCCTAAACTTTAAATTGGAGATTTTATTTAATGGAATAAAATTGTTGATAATCCATGACTCAAATGAGTTGTTTGGGTTAAGAAAAATATTTGAATAGTTAAAATTATTTCACAATAATTTGGATTTTAGTGTGAAATTAGAATTTTTGGTTAAATAAATTAATGTATAGTAAATTGATTATTATAAATTAATTATAGCTTGTGATTGAGCATTACCACTTTTTTCCAGAGGAGTTATAACATTATGATTTTTATTTATAGGATCAAGGTGCCACTAATTTAATATATATACATATAATATATTTGGTGCCATTTGGCGTCAAATGAAAGGGGTGGGGTATTACCCCAATAACCGCTTCATCTAAGTGAAGTGTGATGTGGAGGGGCCGATGATGAGTTATTATTGGTAAGAATATTTTTAGTTTTTTGGAGGTAAATTTTTTTAATCATAAAATTTATTTTATGAAAAATATTTTAAATAATTTTTTATGATAATAATTTCATATTGATTTGAGAAAATTTTAAGATTAGAATTTTGGACAAATTTGAATTTTGTCAATATAAAACTATAGAAATGTAAAGGATGATTAATAGTTAATTTTAATCTATTTATTTTTATAATTTAGTTGACATAAGATTTTATAATGAATTTTTTATATAATCA
The DNA here is from genome assembly GCA_037074505.1 of Albizia julibrissin. Lineage (NCBI taxonomy): Eukaryota > Viridiplantae > Streptophyta > Magnoliopsida > Fabales > Fabaceae > Albizia > Albizia julibrissin. The sequence goes on along the minus strand of CM073477.1, from coordinate 52,617,034 downwards.
GCCTATCCACAAACTTTGGCCAATGCCTTGAATCTTTTGCCATTCTCATTTTTCAGCTTCATATCACCAAATTTAGATGCTTGAACCACCATAAATGGACCAAACCATCGAGATTTCAGTTTTTCTAGAAATAACCTCTATTTGAAATTGTGGAATTGTGAAGGAGGACCCTTTAACTGGGTTCAAAGCTCTTAGGAATGATTTTACTATCATGATCTTTCTTGGTATTCTCCTTATAAATCCTTACACTCTTATAGGCATTAAGACGAAATTAATCTAACTCATTAAGTTATAGTAGGTTCTTCTCCCCCACAGCTTGAGGATCAAAATCAAGTTTTTCGATATACCAATAAGCTCCAGCTACCCAAATCTCCCCCTCCAAATTTATAAAAATACTATCGTCTTTATTTTTTACTTCATTTTTTTAAAAACGAACGACATTTGGAGTAATAGAATTTATATCTTATAGTAATGTTAGTTAGAGTTTAGGAAAATATGTCTGACTTATTTACCTACAAAAGTATGACAATTGATTATGGCATGGCCAGGCAAAACCTTATTAAAATAAGTATGACTAGTTTACCTAAAAAGGTTTGACAATATATCTAAGTTTGAGCGTAACTTATTTATTAAATAGGCTATATTAGGCTTAAAATAGGTTAAGTCTTAGACCCTTGGTAAAGACCTAACCTATTTTCACCCCTAATTTCTATCCTAAATTTTAAATTTCCACACAATAATAATCGTTAATGAAAAATAATATTCATTATTTGTAAAAAAATGTCCGTGGAAAATTCTTTTTTATCATAATCTAACATTCTAACTTTGTGGAATGTGCATTCCAAGGGGAAAAATTCTTCTCAAATCATTGTCTCATATCTCCATCCTTAGCTTTGTTCAACTTTCAATTGTCCCCACTAAATGTGACTATTTATTATTTGGAGAAAAGAACCTGTTAAGTTATTTATTTACTTATATTTTGTTAACTCAATTTTTGGATATTATTTGTTTGAGTAAAACACACTAATAACCTATTTGCTTTACCTAAATTACAAAAACCTCATTTTTATTTTAAAACATATATAAACCTCCCTTAAAATCAAAATATATATTACATAAATTTCTTATGCATTTGAAATTCCATTTTCATCCATTCAAATTCTTAGTTGACCATTAAATTATCTTCTTAAACTTGTATTTTGGCCACAATATCCCTATTTAATATAATAATTATTTAAATATTAATATTTGTCAAAAATAAATTTTTTTATACAACCAAAAAATAATTCTATTACATACATTTTCAAAATTTTAAATATATTATAAAATTTATTAATTTTCATGATATTATAAAATTTAATAATTTTAATCTTTCATCACATTTATTGAAAATTTTATCTATATTTCTTTTAAATGACTAAAAATGCATTTGAAATGCATATTTTTATTTATTTATTATATAAGATAAATTATTTAAGAGGGAGAGATTAGATAAATGATTAAATTTACAATTTAAAATTCTTAAACATATTTTTTCTTACAAACATTTATAAAACACATTTAGTCGATATATATTTATTTAAAGAATTACTCAAATTTTCAATCAAGTTTTTTTTATGTCTATGCTTAATTAAAATATTTAAGCCTTTGACAAAAGTAGATTTTAACATTAATTCTAATTAAAATAATATTTTTAAAGAATATTCTTAACAAAGTTAACGGTTTAAATTTGTGTATATTTTATAATTAAGGTAATATGAAAGAGATGTTAGAGTATTTTATTATTATTATTATTATTATTTGGCAAGAAGAGTATCTTACTTTAATTGTTCACACTACTTGATATAAAAAACAAATATAAGTAAATTATAGAAGTCTTTCCCACTGAATATTTCTTTCCTACCCGTAGGTGAAGACCGCAAACATACACTTATAATCATAAAAATTCATCGTAAATTTATATACAATCACCATACTTTTTTTTCAAGATTTGGAATTAAAAAAAAAAGCAGCTGCTCATTATATATATATAATATAAATTAAGAAAATATCAATAAGGTATGAAGATTAATTCTTTTTGAAGCCACATGATCATTATTGTGCAAGGGTTCTTCATCCAATCGATATGGATGAGTGCTCTGTTATTTTCTCACAAAGTTTAGTCCCCTAATAAGCAATAACATGAGCAATAAAAATTAAGGCATAATGAATGATATTTATGTAATTTTTTATACATCCAAGAAGAAATTTATTTTCATTCATAGGGCCCAATTATTATTTTGTTTTTGGAAAACCGCCTATGAAAATATATACAGTCACATTTTAGGCTAGTTTTTTCTTTTACAAAAGACGATGGATGTTCAAGTTATATATTCAGTCCTTTTATTTTAAAAAGATTCCATAATAAAAATGATTTCATCATAACAATTAAGTACATTGCGAAAATAATTCCTTTTATCCACTTTGTTACTACAAAAAACATTCACACACATACTTACATAAGGCGAATGATTGTATATGCTAGTCATTCAACTTAAATTTACTTGTAAGGTAGTTTTTATCCACTTTGTTAGGTAAAGATGCGTTATTAGGACTCCCTCGAGATTTCTTAAATTTGACAACATTCGTTTATTAAGATTTACACTATAAATTATATTAAAGGTCGGAGGTAATATATTACTTTAATTGATGATTGATGTTGTGTTGTAGGATCAATATTCGAATGGCATGTTGGTTGGTTGAAAGTATCAAATTTCCTCACTAAGTGCTCACAATTTTGAATGGCGTCAAGAAATAAGAGAGATGTTATGTTGTGGGGTTAAGTCTTCCTATTGGATAATTTTTCTTCTTTCTTTAAAAGTGCTGAGTGCCTAAATTCACTAATATAATAAGCAAACATTCATGTTGATGGACATAGTTTCAAATTCTATCTTTCAATCAATGTTCTATTCTTAATTGCAGCTACTTTCAAGGTATTCCAGACACTGTTCCTGAGAATGAGCAAAGGCGTGGCTGCTCAGGCTAATACAAGATTGCTAATACTCTTTCCTTTGATCTACATTTTTTTGTTTTTGTAATGATTCTCCATCCTTCTCTTCTTTTTTCACTCAATTAGTTAGATTGGTTTGTATTGGGAACTCTGTCACTAGTAATTTCATTTGGTGCCCCTTAACAAGAGATAATATTGTTATATAATCATAATAATGACAATTACAATTGGGATTCGTTAATCAAGATTAGAATTATTTTAGTTAGCCTGAAATTAGAAAATAGGTGTTAAGAGTTAGTCTTTTTTCTTAGACATACAAACCCTTTTGAATTATTTGTAGCTTTTCTGATCATTTGGAATATATAGTGAATTGATTAAATTTCTCTCCGCCGTTTTCCCTCTTCTCCTGTTCCTCTCTGTTTCTCTCTGTTTTACCTCTCTCCCAATTTTCATACCTTTTATCATAACAATATATCAACTTAAATACAAGACAGAAGCTCCTATAGAATTGAATGAGTAATGACACATCATTACTATGAACCTTAACATACGCCTTTTAATTACACATTATTCCAAAACGTACGAGGATTACTTACAATCTGTACAGATACAAAGTCAGACCATACAGCTAGTATATTAGCATGCCTTTTATACTCAAACATATATCATTGCGATGAGTTCTATGCCCACTAAATTCAAAGATGCGCTTTCAAATCAGTATGAAGATCAAGCTTACAAACCCAATATTGAAGAGATTCAAGTCCACCTAGTGTTATAAATAATTGATCAAAATATCTTTTCTTCAATAATTTGACTTTTGTTTGCTGAATGAAGATGATGATCTTCTATTAAGATAATTGTTCTCATTGAAACTCGCATGCACGTATTCGAAATCATATCAAGATATTTGCACCTGTTATATATATATTTGTGATTGTGTGTGAATATTGGACATATATTTATCTATGTCTTCAATAAGAATGATGGAATCGACATTTGGCTTAGTTAGTTACCTTATTATAGTTGTACATTATGTGCTTAGATTAATCCATAATACATCTATAAAAAGAAAAACACTTTCATCACATGAAATATATTATACAATGGTGTGACATTCAAAGTTGAACTACATAATATTTTACAAACAGGTTTATTTCATCCATTGCCTCATCATAGAAAAGCATAATATGATTACAAGAGAGATAAAATACCACTTATCTTCTAAGAACAACAACATCCGAAATGCAGATTTGGCTTTGGTTTATTCTCAATAGTAGCAACGACATTGCAATTTATACCACATCCTATCAATGAATTGGAAATAAACATACCTCCATGAAGCACTATAGAACAAAGGACCCACCACTGCCCAAAATCCCACAATAAATCCAAATCCCATGATCACAAAGAGCCAATTGATTCCATTCACATGTTCAACTTCTTTGCTGTCTTTGTTGTTGGAGCTGTTTGATGAACAATTGTTGAGTGGAGGACCACACAAATCATTGCCAACATAACTTGATGCTTCAAAACTTTGTAATTGGGTACTAGTGGGAATTTTTCCAATCAAATTATTGTAAGATAAGTTCAACATGTTCAAAAAGGTCAATTTGGACATGCTTGGTGGGATTTCACCTGAAATATGGTTTCTTGCAAAGTCTATAGATTCCAGCGATTCCATATTGCCAATACTTTGAGGAATTTGACCCATAAATTGATTGTTTGAAAGGTTCAGATAATGAAGTCCCTTGAGTCTTGTCAATTCTGTTGGTATCTCTCCAGATAAATCATTACCTGAGAAGTCTATGCTTGTGACGAGACCAAGGTTGGTGCTGTAATCATAAACTCTTCCCTTCAACAATAATACTTCAACTAACAATTGATGAACAGTAACTCCTTCAAAAGATATGTAAGGCTCTAAAGTACTATTTATTACCAACATGGCACTCAAATACCGGACACATTTTGGTATATATCCTGTCAACTCATTGTGAGCAAGGTCCAAGATTTGTAAGACACTCATGTTACAAATTTGATGAGGAATTGGACCAGAGAATTTGTTTGATCTCAGAATAAGAATCTTTAAACTTGAAAACCTTTGGCCAACCCAAGATGGAACCATTCCGGAAAATTGATTTTCTCCTAGATCCAATGAAATCAGGTTGGTTTTGTTCCTCAGAAAGCTAGGAAAATTTCTAGAAAAATTATTATTGCGAACTTTCAGCATTCGCAACTTCAATAAGGATGCCATAGATGTGTGCAAGATTCCAATGAAATGGTTGTTTTCTAAGTTCACTGTCACAAGATTCGGCCACTTCATCCAACAATCAGGTATTTTACCTGATAAATTATTTGATGCCAAATTAAGAAACTCTAACCCTTTAGTCTCCTCTTGTTTATTATGACACAAAAAGTTAGCAATGGATCCTGAAAACCAGTTGCTTGAAAGGTCTATGTATATCACATTTTGTGATACATAAGGTAATTGGTCATATAACCTATTTGAGCTTAGATCAAGAACACCAAGGGAAGTAGTGATGTTTATCAGTATATTTGAAAGCTCTCCTTCAATATGATTGTGGGAGAGATTCAAATACTCAAGATTACCCACTGTGCCCCAAAACAAAGTTGGAATAGAATTACAAATCTTGGTGTCTGATATGTCCAAATAGGAAAGATGCTTTAGGGATTGAATCCATGATGGAAAGTGGGGACCTAAATTCCATGAAGCCAAACTTAACATCCTCAAAAGTTGAAAAGAAGGATTCCAATTAGGATCGGCCTTTAAAGTGAGTTTGTTTTTGTGTGCTGATAATGTTTGAAGTTGGGAAAAATTAACAAGGTGGGCTTCTTTGACAACTCCTTCAAAGAGATTATATTCCAGATAAAGTATATTCAATTTAGAGAGTGATAACAGAATTTCAAAAGGATTTCCAACAAGTTGATTTTCAGAGAGATCAAGATGCATCAAAGATGTTAGATTTCCAAATGATATAGGAATGGAACTGTTAATAGTGTTGTTCCAAAGGGAAAGATATATCAAAGATTTAAGATTTCCTAATGTGCTAGGAAGTGCACCTTGAATGGCATTGCTAGATAGATCAAGATATTTTAAAGATGCAAGATTTCCCAATGAGCTATGTATTGGATCTTGAATGGAGTTTTCAGAAAGATCAAGTACGACAAGATTTTTGAAAACACCAATATGATTAGTGAAATGGCTAGATATATGAGAACCACTCATATAAAAAATCTCTAGTGCTTGGGAAACACACCCTGCTGAGAGAATTTTTAATATTTCAGAAATTTGTTGGTTGCACATGTTGTTTGAAAAATCCAGTTCTTTCAAGTTGCAAAGATTACCCACAGAAATTGGAATTGGCCCTTCTAAAATGTTATCACTCAAATCAAGAGTAACAAGAGAAGTCAAGTTTCCAATGTCACTAGAAATTGTGCCAACCAAGGAGTTGTGAGAGAGAATGAGAGACTTTAAATGACTCAAATTGTACAACCAATCAGGGATAGAAGAGTTGAACTGGTTTTGAGATAAATCAAGATGTTGAAGGAGAGTCAAGTTTTGAATACCTTCTGGGATGGAACTTAAAAAGCCAATCCGATTTAATTGAAGACGAACTAACTTTTTCAGTTGGAATATCCAATTTGGGATCAACGAAGTGCCAAAATCAGAACCAGAAAGATGTAGGACACCAAGAGATGAAAAGTTTAAGGTGGATGGTTCATAATAATGGGTGAATTCACATTCGAACAAGTGCAACTCTCTCAAAGAGGGAGGTGAATGTAGAACCTGCAACCAATCAAAGGCATTGGATAGGTTCACAAAACTCAGCTCAAGATATTGTAAAGAAGAAAGAGTCGAAACCCATTGAAGATTTTCAGGAGCTATTGACAATCTAATTCCATCCATGTCATATTGATAATAACCTCCGATATGAAGACTGATTAGATTTGAGAGGTTTCCAATTTGATGTGGAATGCTTCCTTTGAAATTATTAGATCCAAGGTCAAGATAGTGCAAATTGGAGAGATTTCCAATTTGATGAGGAATGCTTCCATTAAATTCATTACCTCTGAGATCAAGATATTGCAAATTGGACAGACTTCCGATTTGATGAGGAATGCTTCCTTCCAAATAATGATTGCCTCCAAGGTCAAGATAGATGAGATTGGAAAGCCTTCCGATTTGATGAGGAATGCTTCCTTCCAAATAATTGCCTCCAAGGTCAAGATAGATGAGATTGGAAAGATTCCAAAATTGAAGAGGGATGCTTCCACCAAACACAGCATGAGATAGGTTAAGATATGTCAAGCTTGTCATTAAGCCAAGAAAATCAGGAATTTGCATATCTCCAAAATTATTACGGCTTAAATCCAAATAATTCAAATGCTTCAAGTCAAGCAAAGAAGGAGGTACCTCACCATCAAACATTGATGTCTCAAATATGCCCCAGCCATTGAACTCAAATGGAGGTGGAGTTGTGAGATGAAGCTCAAGAACATGGCCTGTGATGTTGTGGCAAACAACTGAAGCCCAGTTGCAGCAATTTGTATGAGGAGACCAAGAGACAAGTCTATTTGAAGGATCAGAGAGATGAAGCTTCATCTTAAGTAAGGCATCTCGCTCACTTGGAATGCATTGAACCTGAGAGGATTCTCTGCAAACGTATAAATCAACATTTGATAAGGTAAGTAACCAAACAAAAAGGAACACAACAATATTGCAGGAACCATCCATGACAACGTCAATCAAAGAGGTTTCTGCTAAGAAGTTTTCTGTTTTGATGATGGACATATAATTCTTGAGAAAAGAGCTACTATTTATAATGTCACCTTGCGGATCTAAAATGCTAATTTTGAGTTTCAGTTTACATTGCAAAAACGAGTATTTTTTTTTCTCTTTTATTTTCTTTGTATGCCCGATAAGATATATGAATGCAAAAATTATATTCGAATATTTTGTTTCACCTTTCCGAATGAAAAAATAAATAAATAAATTTGTTGCATAAAAAGGAAGCGAAAACATCCTAGTCTAAATAATTTTTTAAGTTGTCCATTTTTTGGTAAAAGTTTTAAATAGTTCTTTTATCTGAAATGTAAGTTTTTTGCCCCTAACTTTTTGTATTTTAATAATATTTTTTGCTTTTATAAAATATTTTCAAATTATATATAGATAGATAAGGATAAAGATGAAAAACTATTAAATGTTAAGATATAGTTAATGAGACTACATATTTCTTTTGGTTTTGGTGAAACATGTTAGAAAAGCCATAAAAATAATACACTGTGAGTAATGAAGAACTACATGATTGCTCAACGTGTGGAATGGGATTCCAACCTTTTGGCTATTATTTCTGTAATCTATCCCACATTTTAAATTTTGCACACAATAATAACCGTTAATGAAAAGGACTATTCATTTTTTGGGGGAAAAAAGTCCGTGGAAAATTCCTTTTTAGTCACATTCTAAGTTTTTTGATAAACTAGTCATAATCTAACTTCTTTAAGTCTTTTATAAGTGACTCGTTATTATTGTGCAGGTTAAAAAGAATAAATTTACAAATTCTTTGTGTTTTTTGTAATTCAACTGTTTTTTTCCAAGTCTTTGATCATCATCAACTTATTAACTATTACTCAATTTTAATGATTTACTTAATACTCTTGTGCCATCAATAACAATAAACATACATATACATAAAATCATAAAACTTCTTAATAACATAATTTGGTATCTTTAACTCTCCCTCAAACACCCACACAAACTACTTCAATTTCCTTTCACTTTATTCTATCTACACTTAATATAAATTATTCATATAAAAATCAAACGGTTTAAGTTTATTAATTTTTTAATATTAATTGTTTAAAGTATTTGATAGGGAGAACAAGGTTCCTCATGGAGACAAACAGAATAGGTCATTGAAATTTGAGATAGATAGACATATATGTTATCATGGAGCGTATAAATCTGAGGAAGATGGAATTGTAGGAAAGTGGAATGGGAAGACACTATGCTTTAAAAAAAAAAATCAATATTTTTATTTAATTAATCAGGAATGAGGATATAACTGCCCATTAGTTTAATTTGTCTTTAGCGTACTAATAAGTTCATGGTACCTTGCAATAAATATTAGGTGAAGTAATATTCAGCACTATTATATTATTTTCTAGTTATATCATTCACCAAGTGTATCTAACATTCTGATATTATTTTTTTAATGTACCTGACACCTTAATGTTATTTTCCATTTACATCGAGTACCCTAATCTTATTTATGATATAGGGTGCTAGATGCTATTAGAAAATAACATCAAGAATACCACTTTGCCCATAAATATTTACTTATAGATATGTTTAATGTTACACAACTCCATTCACCTTGATTTTGATGTTTGATGTTGCATTGCCTTTTGCATCAATACTATTCTCTGTTATCCTTAATATATGATATATTTATCTAATTTAATTAGATTAAAAAAATTAATTGAGTTAGTTAATATGATATATATGTTTTAAAGTGTCATAGCAATCTTTTTCAATTCCCTCATTCCCTCCCCTTATTAATGTTAAGGGAGCATTAATAAGAGAATTTTTTTTAAAAAAATTGTAAATATAAAAACTATGTCTTATATTTAGGATTAAGATCAACTCTCCCAAATATATCTTATACAAAAGACCGGAGGAGTATTCTATAGAATTTACTTTGGATGACACAAATGTAAAAGTAGTTTTTAGTTTTTATGTGACTAACAATTTTGTAATTATTGGAAAAAAATATTTCTAGTGACCAAAATTGAGGCAATGATATGTGACCAAATATTTAACATATCGGGACGAAATATGAGTCGATTAATTAACTGTTTAATCAACTTCTTAATAAAAATATGAAATAGTGATGACACTCACTTTCTATCTCTATCATTAGAGGTGGAATCAGTGTATTTTTATAATCTTAACTTCTTTTAATATGTTTACAATCAACTTCTTTATTTTGTTTATAAGGATTATTGAAATTACAAAAATATCACTTATTTTGTTACAATCAAAATTATTGCTTTCAACTTTTTCTTGAAGCCTTTCACCAATCAAATTTTAAGAATTGGGTTATACTATCGATTAATTCGGTCCCAATTTTCAAATTTTCCACACTTGAATAGTTCATGAGAGAGACTGTTCATAATTTGGAGAAAATTTGTTAGTGTGTGGTGCAAAATTATTTTGTAGTCATATTCTAATTTTATAGAGTCTTTCATAATTGACTTCTTATTTAGCTCTATGCGTTTCAAAAACGGCAGAATTAAATTTCATTTTTTTTAAAAAAAAATCTTTAGTCATTTACTTGATACTCTTGCCCATCAATAGCAATATGCATATACATAAATTCATTAAACTTTGTAGGCTATAATTTTTTGTGATGCTATAATTTCCCACCATTAAAATTATTGTTAAAGTTGTCGGTTTCTTTGATGCTATAATTTTTTTATTTTTTATTATATGCCATGTCATTTAAAAAATAACACTTAGCATTTGACACATATTTCAACCAAATTTTTAATAATAGAGTTTAGTATCTTAACTCCTTCCCCAAAACACCCATTATTATGCGTTGCGGAAAATTCTTTCATTGTCATTATCCAACTTTATAAAATATTTCACAATTGAGTTGTCATTGTCGTCGTTGTTGTTGTTATTATTGTGCGTATTTAAAAGGATGATGTTAATGTGGGTTATTCCATAGGCGTATATGAAAGTTGATTATATAGACTAATAAACGGCCACACGATTAGTCAAAGCGTGTGGAATGGGAATATAAACTTCTTTGCCACTAATATCATTTTTGTCCCAACTTTTAGATTTTCCTCACAATACTTCATGAATGAGATTATGTGCTCGTTTGGGATAGCGGTTGGAAGCTCCATAAGTGCTTATGAATCGTGATTCACGGAATACGAAGTACCTTTTACGGTCTACGAGGTGCTTTTACGGTCTACAAGGTAAACGTAATGCCAAACATAAAAGCACTATATTTGTATGCGTGTTAAAAAAAGCAAAGTTACACTCAAGATCTTTCTTCAATCACAATTCAATTTTTTTGCTTTTTTTCCCCGTCAACTACGGCAAACATAAGGAGAAGATAAAAAAATTATATAAAGTTCAAATTACTCAAAAGGCTAAAAGAACTTAACTAAATTTTATGATTGGATATATATAATATATGCTCCCAAGTACTTTCTTCTAGAATGTTGTTGCTTAGATTATGAAGCAACAAGGAATGGTTAAATTAAAACTACTCCCATCAGATTGTGTGTGTGTGTATTTGCCATATTAATTCTCAACTCTAATTTAATGCATATACAAGTTATAATATAACAAAGTTACAAGCCAAGCCTTTTAGAATTATTGCCTTAACTTGCAAGACTCAAGTGCGTACAAGAGATTCTCAAGAGGCTGTTTGGTGGGAGAGGAAAGGGAAGGGAAAATGAGTGGAGATAAATTCTTTTTAGTTTGATTTTAAGAAATTAAAGAAGTGGGTTTATAGTTTTTAATTAATTGTTTTACTATTATATCTTATATATTCTCTTTCAAAATTTGAAACCCCACTTTTTCAATTTTATTTTTTTAAAAAATCTCACTCAAACAAAATTTCCTTTCCCTTCTCCTCTCCTCCCCTTCCCTCCAAATCACCAATACCAAACAGCCCCCAAGTGTTTGATGCAAGAATGTTAATTACCACTCACTTCTTAAATACTATGATGGAATTTTACAAATATTTGTCCATGATTGTCACAATTGCCATACCTTCAAATATTGGAAAGGAAAAATATAAAGCCTTGTTGACTCTGACTCTTAAATTATAGAATCTTTTCCATCATCTAAGTAATATAAAATTTTAAGATATTTGAGTAAAATTATGGGAAAATTGCACTCAAGTCCCTAGAATCAGGAAAAAAAATCAAAAAAGTAACCACATAGATTCCCCTATCTAAAATCCTTACGGACTGCAATGATATAGATTTCAAAGTGAAATTACCTTGTTGCTCCCATTGATTAAAAAAGGAAAAAAGAAGCAGAAGAGCATGTCAATAGTCACTTTTTGACTAGTCAATATAGACGCATACACTTGTTAACAAGTGCTGTTCAAAATTATATTGGAAAAATGGCATTAGTTGATATAGATGGAATGACCTCTCTATGGCTTATCAATATGAGAACATACACTTGTCAATAAGAACTACTTTAAATTGTATTGAAAAAATGACATTAGTTAACAAAGACGGACTTGTCAATGACTACTCTTTAACTTGTCAATATAGATACATACACTTATCAACGGAAACTATTTTATATTAAATTGGAAAAAAGGAAGTAGTTAATGTGGTAGACTTTTCAATATTGGCACATAAACTTGTCAAAAGAGACACATATATTTGCCAATATAAGCACATAAATTTGTCAAAATAGGCATATATACTTGCCAATCTAAGGGCAAACTGACTTATCAATATATAACTTATCAGTATAACACATAAACTTACCAATGTATAACTAACCAATATAATATAGGCACATACACTTGCCAGTCTAAAGAGAAATTGACTTCAACTATCAATTACTAAGGACAAGAATGTAATTTTACATTTAGAATCTATATCAATAAAGTCTTTGGGGAGTTTTTAGATAGGGAATATCTACTAGGACTTTTTTGATTTTTTTTTCTTGTCCTTGGAACTGAGTGTGATTTTTCCTAAATTTATAGGGGAATAACAATAATGTTCATTCTCATTTGCCCTTGGGAGGCAATTCCAAACGTGCCCTTAAGTTTGTTCAACAGGAGGGAAATAGAGGGAAAAGAAAATTTTTATTAGTTGGATTTTAAAAATTTAAAGAAATAGGGGCATAAAATTTTAATAATGATAAGATAAAAAATAAAATAGTGACAAAAATTAATTAAAAATTTTAAACTCCATTCCTCTATTTTATTTTAAATTTAAGTCATAAAATTTTCCTTCATTTCCCTTCCAAATCTCTTGTACCAAACAACCCTTAATGTAGCTAAGGTTGAACTTAGTCGTCCGATTCTTTAAACATTTGTACCTTATCATATTCTTAGTCATCCGTTATACTCGTATATAAATTCTTTAAACATTTGTGCCTTCTCATCATCTATTGTCATTAATTACCTCTAGACAGATAAGCAATCAACTTGAACTTAGTCATCTTGTAATTGATGGAAAGTTTATATTTGCAAATCTAGCGCGTATTCCGGCAAGTGCTATCTCAATTCTTCAAGTTATGAAACTTCCATTCCATGATTTATTATTTCATGAAAAATAGAAGTGCCATGCATCATATTCATGAAATAGTACTCATGATTATTGCTTATCCTTATAATTTGATTCAATTTTGATTTTGGTCTTTAAGTTTTAAATCCTTAATTTTTGTTTGTATAATTTCATAAAATTTTGATTTGAATTTAACGATTGATTTATATACTTTAAATTCAGACCAAATCATTATGAATTATAAAGAGCAAAACCAACAATTTAAAACTGTAGGAATCAAAACCAAAATTCGATCAAAATGTAAGGATCAAGAATGATAGCAACCTTGTATTTTTCAATGTTGAAATATGGATCACCAATGCTAAATTGCTAAGCTGTGATTATTTGGTTGGATGCACTTGCATTCTAAGACCGCAAATAAAGTCTTAGTCCAACGTTATAAGAAAATGAGAGAAAGAAGCGTATTTATATATATAATAGAAATCAATTGTGATAAAGAGTTGGAAAGATAAGGATTGAATGAGGAGCTTTACATACCTTAACCTCTCCCTTAATCTGAATTTGGTGGAAGAATTCCTCATCAAATTAGCAATCTTTCCAATGTGCTCTACCATGACAATAAAAAATAAAAATAAACACAAAGATAAGACCATAAAAATAAAAAATATGCAATAATCTAAATAATATATATAAATTCTACAGTTCAAAACCTGTTTGCTTTCTTTATCTTTATTTCTATCTATAGCCACATAAACATCCAATTTAGTCATCTTTTAATTGACCTAATTGCCATTGGAAGTGCCTTAACATTGTTGGATGTAATTATTGTATGAATAATATGTCACTGCGTCATTCATGCAGTGATCAAATTTTTCAATGTTGAAATATGTATCATGTATAATAATAAGCTATGATTACTTGTTTGGTTGCATTTGCGAGCTGAGACTGCAAATAAAGTCTTTCATCCAATTATCATAAGAAAATGAGGCGCACTGCAATAAAGGAAGCCCCGTATTCAATATTTATAAAAATGATAAGTGACTATTATTTGTCCCTTCACAGAAAATAAATATATAAAAGTAATAACCCACACCAGGTAACAAGGGTTTTCTTCGCATAATCTTTTGTTAATCTCACAACTTAAAGTCATAAATTTCCATCGAATGAATTACTTACAATGAAGGGAGAATAAAAGATGATGTATCCAATGCAATCCAAAAAACTACGCAAAGTTGCAAGCATATTACTGGTGTATGATATGTGTGTGCGGTGTGTGGTGAATTCTGTAATCCATGGCTTAATTGTAACACATCCATTATTACAATGATAATATACAATGATGAAAGATAGAATAATATAGTTCCTATGGATGCTCCATATCAAGTTGAAAATTTCATTGATTGGATTATGAAATTGGAAATCAATTACTATTACAATGATGAAAGATTGCAGAAAATTTAAGTGATTAGGTAAGACAAGGATTGAGATATAATAGTATTCTTCTACAACATTTTAGCGTGTGGGGCCCTCAATTCTTGTTCGTAAGAAGTTGGTTAGAGGCACTGTTAACAGCCACATAGATCAACAAGCAACATTATAATTTCAGCACTTCTAACAAAGGATATACCTTAGAAAAATCATCCCGCACAGAAAAAAAGATTGCTTGCCATGGATGGTTCCTGCAAGATTGTTACCAATGTTAGGTTTATTTTCCTGTGGTTGCTTGCCTTTTTAACCGTTGATTTATTCATATACAAAGCATCCTCTAGGATCCTCTGCATCCAAGTGAGCGAGATGCTATTCTTAAACTTAAGCTTCATCTCCTAGACACTTCAAACAGCGGCTCTTGGTCTGCTGATGATGGAGATTGCTGCAACTGGGCGTCAATTGTTTGCAACAACTTAACAGGTAGCATTCTTGAGCTTCACCTTGCAACTTCACCTCCTTCGCCTCCTTGGTATTATGATGCATATAAATCTTATGAGAGATCAAGCCTTGAGGGTAAGATACATCCTTTTTGAAGCATTCAAATTACTTGGACTTGAGTGGTAATGATTTTGGTGGCATGCCAATTCCTAGTTTCCTTGGCTCAATGAAGAGCTTAACATACCTTAACATTTCTCAAGCTGGATTTGGTGTAAGAATTCCTGAACAAATTAGCAATCTTTCCAATTTGCTCTACATTGACATTGGAGGCAATCATTTCACAGGAAGCATCCCTCAAGAAATTGGAAACCTCTCCAATCTAATCTATCTGGATCTCAGAGGTTCTTATCAATCCAATATGGATGCATTTTATGCTGCAAATCTCCAATGGCTTGGAGGTCTTTATCTACTCCGAAATCTTGACCTAAGTTTCAGACTTATCCATTGCCTCTGAGTGGTTAAGCATTCTTCATTCACTTCCCTTTTTGAAAGTGTTGCACTTGTCATATTGTGAATTTCATCATCATTTCCAACCATCTATCTTTAACTTTTCAAGCCACCCTTGACCTTTCCAATTCTTACTTCTTTGGGCCTTCACTAGTTCCAAAGTTGATATTGCAATTGAAAAATTTGGTTTATCTTCAGTTGTCAAATAACAATTTTCATGGTTCTATCCCTGATGGTATTCACAACCTAACCTTGCTTCAACATCTTGATTTATCTCATAATTTATTTAACTCTTCTATTCTTGATTGGTTGTATAGCTTTAGTCACTTAAAGTTACTTTATCTCTATAGTAACAACTTGGTTGGTACTATTTCTTATAACGTTGGAAACTTGACTTCTCTTGAACATCTTGCTTTGTCTAATAATCATACAGAAGGGCAAATTGTGTTTTCTTTATATCTAAGATAATCTATTCAATGGAATTGTAACAGAGGCCCACCTTAATTTCTCCAACTTATACCTTTTCAATGCTTCAAGAAACCAATTCACTTTACAAGTAAGTCCAGATTGGAGTCCTCCTTTTCAAATCTTAGAATATTTAGGAATGGCCTCCTGGTATCTTGGACCTGACTTTCCATTATGGATTCAATCACTAAAGCATCTGCGTGATTTGGATAAATTCAATCTCTCTCATAATTACATTGATGATGAGCTTTCAAATATATGGAAGAATTCCATTCCTATCCCAAGTATTGTGGATTTAAGCTCGAATAAGTTAAATGGTCAACTACCTGACATATCACTCCATATGATTTACATAGACCTCTCAAGCAATCAATTTTCAGGTTCCATAGCACATCCTTTGTGTTATGAACTTGGTGAGACAGAGAATTTGGAATTCCTCATATTGGCATCAAATAATTTATCCAGAGAAATAACTGATTGTTGGATGATGTGGCCAAACCTTGGAGTGGTGAACTTAGCAAACAACCAGTTGACTGGGACCTTACCCTCATCCATTGGATCACTATCCTGGCTGGAAGTGTTACACCTTTGCAACAATAGTTTCTTCGGAAGTTTTCTGACCTTCCTGAAGAATTGCAGCAAATTGATTTCTTTGGATTTAAGGAACAATTACATCATGGGTTGGACAACACTTGCCAAATTTGAAGAGATCAGTTCTCAGGTCAAATTCCTTATCAAATATGTTACTTGAGGCTGTTACAAATCTTAGACCTTACACAAAACAAGTTAACATGACATATACCCAAATGTATCAACCATTTGAGTGCTATTTCAATGGTAGATAGAAATTCATAATCATATATTCGTTGCAATGGAGCAAACAACACAAGGCATCTGATTCTCAAGGAGCTCCTTTTCCTTAAGGGAAGAGTTGATTATTACAGAGCTATTCTTGGACTTGTCACAAGTATTGACCTTTCAAGAAACACATTATCTAAAGAGATACCAATGGAAATCACAAGACTTAAGGGGTTACACTTCTTAAATGTTTCCAATAACTATTTGAGGGGTCAAATTCCAAATAGCATTGGGAACATGGAATCACTAGAGTCCGTGGATTTCTCAAGGAATCATCTTTTTGGTGAAATCCCACCAAGCATAACCAAGTTAGACTATTTAAGCTTTTTGAACTTGTGAAGCAATAATTTGGAAGGAAGAATTCCTACAGGGACACAATTACAAAGCTTTGAAGCATCTAGTTTTGTTGGCAACAGCTTATGTGATCCTCCTCTCACTAATAATTGCACTTCAAGTGATTCAAATAAAGATGACAAGAATGTTGGTCATGGGGAGGGGATTGATTGGTTTTTTGGAAGTATGACATTAGGATTTGTGGTGGGATTTTGGGTTGTGATAGGTCCTTTGCTCTATGATAGATCATGGAGATATGTTTATTTCCAATTTCTAGATAGCATGTGGTACAAATTGCAATCTTTTTACGTTAGATTAACAAACTGGGGGTGCATTTGTACTTAGGTTAAAGGATTTGTACAGATTCAAACATAATATTGCATCATTCAACTTTTGCCTCTGTTGTGAGAAATTAAACTAACTTGAGGGTTTAAGTTGGCACACATGGAAGTCTTCAACATGACACCATTAGAGGGTTTCATTTGCTTTAGATGTGAAAGTGAAAGTTCAGACGATCGTAAAGACCTAGTTCTATAAGGGGGTTTAGTTATGCTGCTAATATTGTCAGAAAATATCCAGAAAGCTAAATGCCTTTCACTCCATCAATACTCAACATATTCAATTACGTCTTTCCCAATCTCACAAACATTATTGATCAAATATAAAACTCCCACCGACAAGGAATTTTAAGATAACTATATCAGACTTCTTTGTGACAAATATCACACAAAAGATAATTAAAAGCCAAAAGAGAACAACTAAAACTTAATCCATTAGAAATGTGATTATATAAGGAGAATGAAGAAATTCCTTGCTCTGTTATTCATAACATTAAGTGTAAACAAGGTAGAGGCTCCTATAGAATTAAATATTTATAATGAATTGCGAAGTTTAAGCATGCCTTTTAATTACATATTATTTTAACTCATTAATTACAATATGTACTTAATATTCAAACAAGAAATTAGACCATACAGCAGAGATTTTACCTCAACAGCTAGTATATTAGCGTGGCTTTTATAAAACATATCATTGCCGTAAGTTCTATGCCACCAAATTTAGAGATGCGATTGCATATAAAAGCGTCAAATTATTTTAAGACTATTTGGGGGGGGGGGAATGTGCAGTAATTAAAGGATGAGGACAAGGAGGAAGGAAGATGCACTTGCATAGGTAAAAATCATAATTAATAGGAAATGCCAAAGGATATGCCGTAGAAGAATTAGCTATCAATATAAATGTACTCTGTTGTAATTAGCATATAGGACACTATCAGAATAATCCCTTGAAACAAGTGAAGTCACTGCCAAGTAACATTATTTTGTAAACTATAAATAATCAGATTATTCAAGTAGAATTAAAATTTAATATTATTGAGTTATCATCAACACCAATATATATATATTGTACATTAAACATTGGAACTAACAATCCAACTGCTTGATCCTGAATACAGAAGGGAGAAAAAAGAGGAGGAATATAAGAGAAAAAGGGTCTCATGGGCCAATAAAAGGCATATAGAATAAAGAGACCATCAAAATGGGGAGGCAATATGTGAGGATCTTACTAGCAGTAACACTGTATTTGTGTGGACTGATGTGGTGAACCTCCTGTTTGAAAGTAATCTAGAATCTACATACCTATCAGTTTCATTTTGTAACGTATGTGTTATGCAGCATATTTTAGCAGACAAGCCATATCTACTCTTGTAATGTGTTTGCTTTGGATCGGTTAGGGTTTTATGAGTCGTAGTACAAGTAATCCAAGGTTACATACAAATTATACCTTAAAGCAATGAAGAGGAAAAAGAATCTGCACTTCAGAAACTAAATTTCATACGTATGGCGCCCAGTATGAAGATCAAGCTTACCAATCCAATATTGTAGGAACAAGGTTGGTGAAGCTGGCTTTCACCGTAAGTAATTTCAATGAACCACGTTCTTTCTACAGCGTGCAACAATCCGAACCCAGTTAATCCAATCGGAATTGAAATTCAGAATCCGGCCGACTTGTTTCCTCTAATTTGAAGAAAAATAGCAGTTACTAGATGATTTTATTTCGAAAAGTCGGTCTTTCAGAAACTGAAACAGTAAGGTGTGTTTGGTTCCGAGGTAGATGTGGTGGAGAGGGAAGAGAAGGGGATGTAGGGGTAAAGGGTTATTTGTTTGGATTAGATGGAAGAGAGAAGTTCTTAATAATCTTTGGTTTGATTTAAGAAAAAACAATAGGGAAGGAAGGATAATAATTAATTTATTACTTTTTTTTCATACATTAGATTATGCTGTATAAAAAATTGATATGATTATATTTTTTAATTATTTATATTTAAATAATAAATGATATCTTTTTTTTAGATTACATTGGCTGGATTAAATCCAAATTGGGAAAAGGAAGGATAGTCTAATAGTTACTAAGTGATCACTGCATCTAATGGTGCCGGTCTAAATAATATCTTTTTAAAATTAAATTAATAATTCTCACTCCCATCAAATTAAAAAAAAAAATCTTTCTCTCTATCAAACTCAATTGCAATTTTTTTTCCCTTGTCCTAATCTCTTCTTTCTCAAGCTTAAAGAGAGCATTGAGATGTATTGGAAAACTGCAATCAAGTTTGAAGTCTTTGACGTTTGCAATTGGATGATCCATGGCTTTTTCTATTTCAACTTGAAAGCTTAAAAGGAATCTATCCGTATAATTAATGGCTAGAGTTAAAGTAAGGTTTAAGGAGGCATGACCAGTATTCACTTTAAGAATCCATTCTACTACTATCCAAAACAAATCAAATTCATTGTTGATGTTCATTGGTGAAGAGAGAGATCAGGTCTTCATCTTCTAAGCACAAATCTTGCTTAAACAGGAGCAGAGGAAATAGAGAAGCATAATAGTTGGTCGGATCAAACTTTGTTGCCAGTGACTTCCACCCAACCTACGAAGATGCCATCACATCATCATTCTCATCAGCGACACTGCTCAGAAAGATGAGAAAAGCGAGCAAGAGTACAAAAACACTACCAACCATATTTGGAATAACTCAAAAGGACTGAGAGTAAATTTGTCAAACCCCTTAACACTTTGATATTTGCAGAGTAATAAATGCATAGTTCAGAGGGCACACAGAAATAGCGGAAATATACTGATAATAAGTGCTTGTTTATATTACAGACAATTCTCATAGGGTTTTAAAAATATAAACAAAATCCAAATAAATAAATATTACAACTAAAGATAACCAACTGTACTCCGTTAGAACCGGACCTTCAATCACCGGTAATTACTGTTTTGCCCTTAGAGCCGCTACCTTCTGCTAGAATATTTTTAAATGTTGAAAAAGGGTGAGATTCGAATGAATCTCAGTAGTAACATACAATCCGACATATAAAATGTGAAAATAAATATGCAATGCACCATGTTATGTAAGATGAAAATGCTGTGTGTACACTGTCCGAGGTCAAACGACTGTTTGCAACCCCAGCTTAACTCTGCGCCTCCGTTGGGTCCCAGACCACAACTAAGCTAACATGCGTGTCCTAGACACTGTGCTCATAATACAGAAAATGGAATACACAACATATAAATACTCACATAGTGTATGAAAGAAAGAGTTACTACCTGGGTCATTTTTCAGTCCGATTCTTATCCAAAACTTTTAACTGGCTCGGGCTATTACCAATTCCTATAAATTAAAGTTAACAAGTAATTGGTTATTACTTGCATTACTACTGCTTTAACCATATTCTAGTGGTTATCTCAGTTTCAGTGATTTCTGCATAGTATAATTCTCCACAATACAACTTTTACTATTTTTCATAAAACTGGCAGATTTTTCAGTCAACTTTGAAAAATCAGAATTAAATCTAGAAAATTTTAAATTGATTGGTTTCAAAGCCTATGTGAAGCTATTTAAATGTATTTTAATATAAAAATACTTATATATGATCAATGATAACACAATATTCCCAGAAATTCACCAAACCTCCTCTATTCCAAATTTTCTTCCAGAAATAAACTCAACTTTGAAAATTCATATCTTCTAATGTACAAGCTCAAAAATTGTGATCCACCTATGAAATTAAATATCTTAATGTATACTGTAAATCTGAAAATTTTCATAATTTTTGGTAAGGTGTTGGTTTTCTAAAATTTCGCCACATCTAATCTTCCTTCTAGAAACATAATCTGGTAGTACTTAAATTCAAAACTTCATAACTAAATCCACAAAATTCCAAATAGAGTGGTTCAAAATTCTGTGTGACCCTATTTAAGTATAATTTAAGGGAGAAATATATACTATTAGAGATTACATGCCTAAAGTTTCAGAATTTACAATTAATACAACTATGCCAGAATTTGTTCCAGATTCAGTGCTTAAGCTTCACAAATTCATTTCTTACAATATACTAATCCAAATGGTACATATTATATATCAAATTAAAGCTCCTTATATCTATGTTATGTCTGTAAAGGTTCATAATTTTTGGACTAGTTTTAACTAACGAAATGAATTTTATAACCAAAATGATTCCAGAAAACTAACCGAACAACATCTCCTCTTAATTTCTAAAAATTCCTGATTTATACATAATCATCTAAAAATTACAACCACATGTATTCTCACACAATTTTTCATGTAGAATCTATTGGTGATATCAAATTTAACAAATTCTTACTCCTTATATATCTACACCTTATTCTGACCATAAATAATAGCAACTTAATTTCAAAATCACTCAACTTCCAACAACTATAAATCCTCATAAACAACCTAAATCAACTGTATAACAATAGAAAAAGATATAGAAGACTTACCTAAATAATATTCAAGGCTTGCCTATGGTGATTGACTTCTCCTTCTTCCACTTCTCCTGCAACTATTTTCACTTTAATCTTCCTTCTCTCTTACTCACGTCTCTCTCTCTTTCTCTATATTTTCAACTTCTCTCCTCTTCTATGTGACTTGACCGAATGGAATGGAAAAATGAGAAGTGTGTGTGTGTTGCCTTGTATTTATAGTGGAAGGGTATGTATTTGTTTATTAAATAAATGTGTGTGTGTGCCATGTGGTGTTTATTTTAATGGTTGTGTGTGTAGTGTGGGAAGTGTGTGCCATGAGTGATGTGTGAAGAGCATGTGAAGCAAGTGTGGCATGTGAAGCATGGGTGGCATGGGAAGCATGGATGACATGGAAAGCATGGGAAGTGTAGGTGTATTTTTAAAAATATATTTATATAGGTATATTTTTATCCTATTAATAATACACATTTAGCCTTAATATTTCCCCTTATCTAATTTATGACCATTTATTGTTGTTTCATGAATTTTCAGGAAAATAGGCATTTAATTCCTAAAATAAATTTTGGGATGTTACAAAATTAGTCATACAAATTGGCTCGCCTCCAAAATGTCCCAATAGGGAACCAAAATAAGGGGAGCCAATAGGAGAGAGAAGCAGATTTTGGCTCCCCTCCTTTATAAAATTTCAAACAAGGGAGATGTTCATTTTTCCTCTATTCCCTTTCCCTACCCTCTACACAAAAAGGCCCTAAGACATATATGTGACCATCCAAGCTAGGGTCAATCATATTTATGAATTTAGTATATATATTAATAACTCAGATATTCATATTTAGAGTTGGAAAATCAAACCAAGCTTGTTCGGGAGGCCTGTTTAGGTCCGAGCCCATCAAGGGTCGAGCTTACGATTTAGAGCCTCCAAAAGAAGTTGGGCCTAAAAGGGCTAGTCTAGTAGGGTCTTGGGCTTAAAAGGGTCAGCCTTATAGCCTTGCAGAGCTGAACTTTTTAGGCCTGTTTAATTTTTTTAAAATAAATTAATATTTGTAATATTATTATATCAAATTGTCAATATGAC
Source organism: Albizia julibrissin (assembly GCA_037074505.1). NCBI lineage: Eukaryota > Viridiplantae > Streptophyta > Magnoliopsida > Fabales > Fabaceae > Albizia > Albizia julibrissin. The sequence goes on along the minus strand of CM073477.1, from coordinate 52,593,851 downwards.
AGACACCTAAGTACCTAATAGTGTATTAATAACAATCTAACACTTATTAAATGATTTGATTTATTTGATTTTCTACAATGGTTTATTTATTTAAACTTTAAAAAAAAGAGGCTAACTTGTACATTAGATAATTATTTTAACTAGAAATTTACGAACTTTAAAAATAACGTATCTCAATTTAAAGCAAGATAATAACTAAATTGTAAAACTTGAAATTGTGTTTTATTTGTATTAAAATGAGTTTAGGTCCGTTTAGGCTCGAGCTCGTAAAAGGGTGGCCCTATAGGGCCACAGCTTCATAAATTGGGGATTTTATTGGACTCATGAAGAGCTAGCCTGTAGGGCCAGGCTGACCCTTATTCTCAGCTATATCCATATTGACAACTTTTATTTAAGAAATTCAAAAAAACATATGAGACTGTTGAAGCTTTGATAACTGAACACTAGTACTGGAGCTCCAATGGCCAATCATCAGGAATATCATTGAAGTTCCGGCAATGAGTTATTGGAGCTTCGGCAATCAACAAGAAGGTGTGAGGATTTTTTTTTTTAAAAAAATAAGGTAAGGGAGAAGCCTATGCTTTATTTCTCACATAAATATTCACTTGTCATAATTATTTCTATTTGGCTTTAAAAAATAGAAATATAAACTTATCAATATTTAATATAAAATATAAAAGCATAAAAATTCGTCACAATTATAAATGGTGAGTTATGCAAATAATGTACTTTAGCCTACGGTATATTCTTTCGTCTTTTTGTAAACGCGGTGTTCTCTCTCTCTCTCTCTCTCGGAAAAGGAATGTAGGAAATTCAAATTTTTTTTTTTTTAGGTTGGTCATTTTGTTTAACAAAAACTTACAATTACAATGTGATTACGGTACACGTTTTCGTAATATACAACAACTATTGACACTTTTAAATATTTATTTGTAAGTTGAGATAAAACTCCTCTAACATAATTAATTTGAATGTCATAAAAATACTTCTAAAATATTAAATCAAATGTTAAAATTGACATCAATTTATGTTATTTATAAAAAATTAAATCTATTTTTAATTTATATTGTTCATTTTGAACATTTAAATACTAAAAGGATCCAAGTAAAATGAATATATGATACATTAATAAAAGTGTTTAGTGAAAAGGGATAACTTCTCAATGTAATAAATTAATGTTTGAATCTCCTTGCCTCGAACACGATCAACCCTAGGAGGATATTTGTGTTTATAAAAAAAAAAAGGATAGGCATGCATATTTTGATAAATTTGGTGCAATAGTTCAGAAGAAGAAAGTAAAAAAATAATTTAGAAATTGTATTATAAAAATTAAGTAGTCTATTAGTCTATCCTTCTCATTGATTATCCATATATCCCTACAAACATTAACTAAGAGAAAAGAAATATGAGTATATAAGACTGCAAATAAAAGAACTTAAGATAAAATTTGACGATCATACAAAAAATTCAGAAACAAGATCTATTATTATTTATATTAATGAAAAAGGAAAGTTTTCAAAAAAATATAATTAAAAATGGGAAAAGATAATTTGATGTTGTGAATTTATCAAATTCCAAGTCATAACTAAAATAGGAATATGAGATTTTCAATTATGACCAAAATGTTATGATTTGATGGCATAAGTTTAGATGTTAATAACAATATCTGTATCTATAGTAACAATATCATATTTTATATTAACGACTTTACTTTTATGTTTCACAATTTCCTATCTTAAAAATCAGGGATAATTTTGAGAACACAAGTTTTAGAGGTCAATAACAACATTTGTATCTATATGAATAATATCAGATTTTATATTAATGACTTTACTTTTATATTTTACAACTTAAATCAGGACAATTTGGTCATTTGGTCAGAATTGAAAATTACATATTCATACTTCAGCTCGGACCTTGGATTTGATAAATTTGTTGTATTAATTTGTTTTTTTTTCATTTTTAATTTTATTTTCTGAAATTTTTCCATGAATAAGACACCAACAATATTCTTTTATTTTTTTAACTTTTCGCATTTAACAATTTTGATTTTCATATTATAAAAAAAAACCTTTCGATTTTTACAAAAACAAGAGTCTTTGCCCAGACATGTGGCTTAGGCTTTCACCATCAATTATTTCAATGCCCCAGATTCATTTGACAATGAGATTTGCTGCAACCATCAACCATCAAAAGCGAAAATCACAGTGAAGTCCTAAAAAACATAAAATTATACAAAAATCCCGTAACAAATTCTTATATAAAAAAGTTCTTAAACACTATATTATGATTAATTTTGAATATAAAGTTACTTGGTTGCTTCTATTAATTGAAAATATATTGTCGGACATTGACAATTTTATCATCCTATTTTGACAACTGCATCTGTTTAGTTTGACAAGTTTTAAAATGGCAAGTTAATGTCTTTATTTTTACAAGCCTGTGTCAATTTTAACAAGTTCTTCGGCCTATTTTAACAATTATATCTGTCTACTTTGAAAGTAGGCAGATACAATTGTCAAAATAGGCTGATGTAATTGTTAATGCCCAACAATATATTTTTAATTAGTAAGGATAATCCAATAACTTCATATCTAAAATTAATCATAATATAATTCTTATAGACCTTTTTTATAATGAAATTTGCTGTGAGACTTTTTATAATTTTTTATGGTGTTTTAACCTTATTTTTATTTTCCCATCAAAATAGCTATTGTCCTCAGCTGAGTCACCGATCTTGAATGAAAAGAGCCGTTTGTGAAAATTAGTGCGAAACTTTAGGAATTCAAACGTTATGTGATCCTAGTACTTCGGTCTCTTTATTAGTTTATTTTATTTTATTGATGTTTCAGTTTCTTTATTTACTCTTATTTAAATAAAATTCTTGAGTAAGTTACGTGAGGCTTGTTCACGTTGTCATCTGTGAGTCTTGGTTTTCTGAGTTGTTTCCTATTATTTTGCTTTATTTTTTATTTATTTATTTGGTTAATGGGGAGTGTGGGAAAGATATCAGGGTAGTTGGAGAAAAATATGGGAAGGAGGATCGTGGCTCTAGATTATATATGAGATCATATTGTAATCAGATTTTTTGAAATAGATATCCAGATACACATTCCCAAAATATTCTCTCCAATTTATCTGTACGTTTTTATTTTAATCATTATTCCCTTTATTATTTTTGTTTTATGGTATCAAAGCCATTGGTTTTTGGGAATTCTGTTGTCCATTGAAATGGAGATCTCAAATGGAGGAAACGTACAAAACGGGATGGAGAAGCTTGTGGGTAACAACTACAAGTATTGGAGGATGTGTATGGAAGCGTATCTTCAAGGTCAGGACTTATGGGAATTGGTTGTTGGTGCTGATACAATTCCTCCCGATATTCCTGAGAATGCCGAGTCACGACGAAAGTGGAAGATCAAATGTGGGAAAGCTCTTTTTGCTTTGAGGACATCTATCAGCAAAGAGTTCATTGATCATGTTCGTGACATTTCTTCTCCAAAGCACGTTTGGGAAACACTGGAAAGGCTCTTCACCAAGAAGAACACAGCAAGACTGCAGTTGTTGGAGAACGAGTTGGCAATGCTAAAGCAAGAAGGTATGTCGATTTCAGAATATTTTTTACGTATAAAGAGTATTTGTGCTGAAATTTCAGAGATAGATGCCGATGAAAAGATTAGTGAAGCTCGTCTACGTCGCTATCTTATTCGTGGTCTAAATAAGGAGTATGGGCCTTTTGTCACTTCCATACAAGGGTGATCGAATCAACCTTCTGTTGAGGAATTAGAGAATTTACTCCTAATCAAGAAGCCTTGGCAAAACAGATGGCGAAGAGTTTTGAAACTGATGCTGTTCTCTACTCAAAGGGAAAGCCAAACACAAAAAACGTGTCCAGGAGCAAGAAGGAAGAAGAAGATTCAAATTCAGAAGAAGATGGCAGCTCACACACTAAGAAGCCCATCATATACTTCAGATGCGGGATGACTGGGCATATAAAGAGGAATTGTCGGGTGAAGCTTTCCAAGGCCAATGTTGCATGCACAAGCGAGGGAGATGATCAACTTAACTGAGATCACTGCTTTACCGTTGAAGCTATTGAACAAAAGTCAACCCAAGCCTTTGTTAATTATGCTTACAACAAGAAGAATGAGTGGATCATTGATTCAGGTTGTTCTCACCACGTAACGGGGAATGAGACCTTATTTTCAGAAGTGCATGAACACCATGGAGACCGAGTTATTGTCACTGCTAATAACTCTACTCATCCAGTAGCAAAAGAATGCATTGTGACGATTGATGTAGCAAATGATATAAGCACAAAAAGTGTCAAGCTGCATGATGTTTACCATGTTCCAGGTTTGACTAAAAATCTAGTTTCAGTTCCTCAAATTACTGATTCTGGAAAGTATGTATTATTTGGCCCAAATGATGTGAAGGTGCTTGATAATGTGAAAGAAATATTTGCTGGTGTTATTTTTTCTGGTGAGAAGAAAGGCTCTTTGTTTGTAATGTCAGCAGGTGAAGCTTATGTGAAAAAGACAAGCCAAACTGATAATGTTGCTATCTGGCATGCTCGGTTGGGTCATGTTGGCTATCAATTGTTGCAGCAGATTTCTTCTAATAAGTTGGTAGATGGAATGCCAGCCTTGAAAAATGTTCGTGAAGATGTGATTTGTCAAGGCTGTCAATATGGCAAGTCCCATCGTCTTCCTTTCAAAAGGTCATTAAATCGACGATCTGCATTGTTCGAGTTGGTTTATACAGATTTAATGGGACCAATAAGAACACCAAGCTGTAGTGCACATCGTTATGTTATGGTATTGGTGGATGACCACTCAAGGTTTACTTGGGTGAAGTTTCTGAAAGATAAGAGTGAAGTGTTATCAAAGTTTGTGGAATTCAAAGATGCCATTGAAAAGGAGTTTGGAAAGAAGATAAAATGTCTCCGGAGTGACAATGGTGGAGAATACATATCAAACGACTTCTTCAAATATTGTGATAATAACAACATTCTTCGTCAAATGACTTGTCCGGATACTCCACAGTAGAATGGGGTTGCAGAAAGAAAACTTGGGCATCTTGCCTCAGTTTGTCTTTCATGGCTGCATGACAAGAATCTTCCTCGGGATCTTTGGGCAGAAGCAATTCAATGTGCATGTCATGTAACAAATAGATTGCCACCTTGGCCAGGTACACATAAATCTCCTTTTGAAATTCTGTATGGTGAAAAGCCTATTGTAAATTACTTTCGAGTGTTTAGTTCTGTATGCTATGTTCATATTCCTAAGAATCATAGGACCAAGCTTGACCCAAAAGCAAAGAAGTGTGTATTTGTTGGCTATGACTCCTACAGGAAGGGTTGGAGATGCATGGATCCCGAGACAAAGAAGTACACTACTTCTAGAGATGTGGTGTTTGATGAGGTGTCATCACCATTCTCTACTCTAAAATTCGTTGCCCTTAATGATGACCAAGACAACTTGGACCTCTTGTTTCCTGAAGCAAATGTGCAAGCACCTAGTGATAGAGAGGCAGAAGTTGAGCCACCAATTGAGGATAGAGAAGATGGTGAAAAACAAGTTGTGAAGCGGTCATCAAGAGAGAAAAGACAGCCAAACTACCTCAAAGATTATAAGGTAGAACTTAACACTTGTTCGGTAACCGCATGTTTCTTTGCAGGGTCTTTAACTGCAGAAGAACCAGCAAGTTATGAGGAAGCAAAGGGCTGTCCAAATTGGGAAAAAGCAATGCAGGAAGAGATTGATGCTTTAGACAAAAATGAGACATGGGATTTAGTACCCAAACCAGTAAATTGTGAGCCAGTCACTTGCAAATGGGTCTATCGATTGAAAAAGAATTCTGATGGCACTATTAATAGGTTTAAAGCTCGTCTGGTTGCTCGTGGTTTCTCTCAAAATTATGGATTAGACTATGAAGAAACTTTTAGTCCGGTGGCAAAGATGGTGACAGTGAGGACTATTATCTCACTTGCTGCTTTTAAAAGTTGGAAATTGTGGCAACTTGATGTAAAGAACGCATTTCTTTACGGAGAGTTGGATTGTGAAATATTCATGGAGCAACCCCCTCGCTTTGTTTCTCATCAATTTCCAAATCATGTTTGTCGTTTGAAGAAAGCACTTTATGGCTTAAAGCAAGCTCCACGAGCCTGGTATGGTAAAGTTTCTCAATATCTTACTTTCTGTGGATTTAGAGTTTCTGATTCAGATTCCAGTTTATTTATAAAATCAGAATCAAATGTGCATCTTTTGGTATTATTATATGTCGATGATATGATAATAACTGGAGACATTGAATCAGAAATTTCTAACTTAAGGGATGACTTGTATGTTCGGTTTGATATGAAAAATTTGGGGGAGATTGGTTGTTTTCTTGGTTTAGAAGTTGAAAAATCATCTCAAGGGTATTTTGTATCTCAAGAAGCATATGCAAAAAGTCTCTTAAAACGTTTCAGCATGGGGGAGTCAAAAGAAAAGGCCACCCCGATGGAGCCAAATCTAAAGCTGAGGAAAGATCAAGGCAAGCCATTAAAGGATGAGAAGAAGTTTAGACAACTTGTTGGAAGTTTAATTTATCTAACCATCACAAGACCTAAAATTTCATATGCTGTTGGTATTGTTTCTCAATTTATGCAGAATCCAAGAAGTTCTCACTTGGAAGCAGCAAAAAGAATTTTGAGTTATGTGAAAGGAACTATTGGTTATGGTCTTTTATACAAGAGGTGTGACAGCTAAGTGTTGAGTGGTTTTACTGATGCAGATTGGGCTGGAGATACAAATGACCGTCACTCAACTTCAGGTTATTGCTTCAACATAGGCTCAGCAGTAGTTTCTTGGTGCAGCAAGAAACAAGATGTCGTTGCCTTATCTAGCACTGAAGCTGAGTATGTGGCAGCAACCATGGCAGCACAAGAGTGCACTTGGTTAAAGAGATTAATCGGGAACATGCTATGTGAAGTTGACTATGCTGTGCAGATTAAATGTGATAATGAAAGTGCCATCAAGCTTGCATCAAATCCTGTTTTTCATGCTAGGACAAAACACATAGAGGTGCGTCATCATTATATTCGTGAGAAGGTTTTGAGTGAAGAGATTGAGTTAACTTGTGTTCGAACCAGTGCTCAAGTGGCTGATATATTCACTAAGGCTTTGGTGAAACCTAAGTTTCAAGCTCTTCGGGATGCTCTCGGAATTGTGGATCAGAAGTTCACACTAAGGGGGAGTGTGAAAATTAGTGCGAAACTTTAGGAATTCAAACGTTATGTGATCCTAGTACTTTGGTCTCTTTATTAGTTTATTTTATTTTATTGATATTTCAGTTTCTTTATTTAATCTTATTTAAATAAAATTCTTGAGTAAGTTACGTGAGGCTTGTTCACGTTGTCATCTGTGAGTCTTGTTTTTCTGAGTTGTTTCCTATTATTTTGCTTTATTTTTTATTTATTTATTTGGTTAATGGAGAGTGTGGGAAAGATGTCAGGGTAGTTGGAGAAAAATATGGGAAGGAGGATCGTGGCTCTAGATTATATATGGGATCATATTGTAATCAGATTTTTTAAAATAGATATCTAGATACACATTCCCAAAATATTCTCTCCAATTTATCTGTACGTTTTTATTTTAATCATTATTCCCTTTATTATTTTTGTTTTACCGTTAACGAGATCACTTAAATTCTGAAATCTTCGGCCTTTCACAAATTGCAACGTTGGGACTTGGAAATCTATTTACACTATCTGCTCCAGTTTTCCTTAACTGAGTCGCCGAAACTATGCTCTATATCCGTCAACAAATATGGATGCCAGAAGCCACAGTGGTGCTGTCGTCAATGTTAGAGTAGAGGATGGATTGGCTCCGATCTTCAATGCACTCCGACTCGAATGGGTTAGATCATGCTCAAAATTGTTGCTATGGATAGACCGCCTGAGGAGCTTACTAAAGGAAAGCACGTACTCAACATTGGTTTATGGCAAGTCTCGAATCATAATCACATTCTCTCCTAGATTCCGTTTTATGCTTATAGTTTCAGAATCTGGTCTGATCATGTTCGACACTGTTGCTATGGACTAAAATGAAGAGCTTATTAGAGGAAAGCTTGTACTCATAAACATTGTTTTAAAGTAAGTCCCCAATCATCGCATTCTAAAGATAGCGTTTTATGCTTCAGTTGTGTGATTTGACTGGTGAAAGAGAAAGTTTTAATTTTTAGTAGGGTTTGAGTATCTGGTGTCTTTTATTGCACTGCAAAGCTTAGATTCAAGCTTTTTGAATGTCTTTCGTACATATCTGAGAGTATTCTATTGGACTGATTTCCTTGCTTTGCCTTGATTATAAAATTAGTCTCTTGTCTGTAATGGAGTTCCTTTAGCTACTTGTTTGTGGGATAAAATTAGATGAGAGTTTTTTCTCTGACTTGCACTGTGTAGGCATTTTTTATCAAGACGCTTTAACAAGTAAAAAAAATTACCACAATGTTATAGGATCAATATTGTTTATCAAAACACTTTATTCAAACTGGTTCACCAACAGTACAAGTTCACTCCTCTTCTCAATTGCTTGTCTTAATTTTCTTTTGGGTCTTCAGTTAAATTTACATATTAACACACCAGTCATAACTATCTCTTTTCCTTTCTTTTATCTTTCGAACCAAATAGAAAGAATGAGGAGATTTTATTTCCTTCCTAATAATAAAATATGAGTGGATTTTATTTTTTGCATGCAGAATAAAAAAAATGAGTAAATTTTGAAGTAAGAATATTTTTATCCTAATAATTAAATTTCATGAGAAATATTTAATAAGTTAAAGAAATATAATTTTTTTTTTTTGCAAATATAACCTAAGAATATGATTAGAGAATAAGTCTGCCTTTGTGCTTACCTAAATGAATAAGAGAAATAACAAGATCTAAGATAGGAGCACCCGAAAATGACCTCGTTTTGCTAGTGGGAACATCAATAAAAATTTTAAATTTCTTTAATTCATTTTATATATTTTCCATAAAATTTAATTATAATGAGAAAAATACTCTTATTTGTAATTTACTCATTCTTTTCATATTCAAGAAAAAAATCTAGTCATATTATTTTCATTGGGTTAAAAATATAAAGAGCTAATGGGAAAATCTAAAGCAGGGAAAACGGGCTTGACCCATTTAGGCCTAAAATTGTTAAGGATCGTGTTTATGATTTAGAGTCTTTAAAATAAGTTAGGCCTAAAAGGGGTCACTCTGTAGGGCCACAAGTTTAAACATGCCAGCTCTGTCGCGGTCAGTTTAAACTTGTCAATTTTTTAAAATTTTATTGAATGACTACAAGTTGAGTTTTATTTTTAAAAAAATAATTTTTTTTAAATTGGAAATATTTTTCAAATCATATAGTGTTTTTATTTGAATGTTTTAAAGGAAAAATTGATTATATTCTTACTAAAAAGTTAAGAGAAGTTTTTTGATGACATTATAGTTAGTTAAAAGTCTTATAATTGATTTTTTTTTCAAAAAAGTTACTCAACTTTTAAGAATAATTTATTTAGTTCTTAATATTCTCCAATGAAATTTGTCTTTATATATGAAATATTGAAAGCATCATTTTTTTTATTGATGTAAGATAAATAAAGAGAAATTTTTTTAATTGTATTTGTAGAGGTCTGAATGTTATGAAAATTATATTAAAAAAATTAATAACAAACATTAAAAAAAAAGTAGAGTCTTTATCTCATGAAGAATTTTGTTTTAAGGCAAATGATCACTTATTCTATTTATCAAAAAGGATAAAATATTTAATACTTTAAAAATATTTACCTTAAATTAAAAATTTTTGTGTTTTAATTTAATTTCTTTAAGAAATGGAAAAAAAAATATTATTTCTTAAAAGGGCTTGAAGCCCACAGGCTCGCTCGAGCTTATGAGGAAACAAATCGGGCTTCAAAATAGAGACTTTTTATGGGAGTTAGGTCTGAACAGCCAGACCCATTTAAGCTTGAGTTCGTGAAGTGTTGTCCCTACCTATTTTCCCAACTCTAGCAAAATATGACAATAAAGTTTTTGTGGAAAGGGCACCTGGCACTATAATATTTACTTGGGTTCAAAAAATATACATGAAGTCTTTAAGAGGTACAAAAATACTACATCTGTCATTTCTCATAAGCATTGGTCACATTTTTCTGTATAGGTCCCAACTATTGTCTACCTCATTCTTGTCATTCACAGCCCAACCTTCTATTTCTTCAACATCATCTTCCAGCCCTGTCTCTCTTCTCCCTCATCCCTCACCGACGGTGCATCCATAGACAAAAAAAAAAGATGTCGTCATTATACAAATCCAATGAAAGAAATAATGTAGTATTAATGGAATGGGAGGGGGTTAGTGAAGAAATGGAAATGAAAGAGAGAGTTTAGAATAAAGAGAAAAAAATAATATTTACTTGGGTGCAAACAGATATATTAAGTCTTTGAGAGGGAGCAAATGTACCACATTTATTATTTCCCATAAAGGTTGGTCATAGTTTTTCTTTTGTAGATCACACCTACTGTCCACCTTATTCTTATCATCCACAGCCCAACATTCTCTCTCTTCAACATCATCCTCCAGCCCTATCTATCCTCTCACTCATCCCTCACAGACGAAGCACCCATAGATGGAAAAAAAACAAGGTCGTCATTTTACAAATCCAAGAAAATCAATAATGATAGTATTGATGGAATAGGAGCAAATATAAAACATCTATTATTTCCCATAAAGGTTGGTCATAGTTTTTCTTTTGCAGGTCCCATCTACTGTCCACCTTATCCTCATCATCCACAACCCAACCTTCTCTCTCTTCAACATCATCCTCTAACCCTGTCTATCCTCTCCCTCATCCCTCATAGACGGAAATAATAGACAAAATTTAAAAAAAAACAAGGTTGTCATTTTACAAATCCAAGGAAAGCAATAATGATTGTATTGATGGAATAGGAGGGGCTTAGTAAAGAAACAGAAATGGAAGAGAAAGAACTAGGTATAAAGAGAAAATAGGAGCTTTTAACATCACGGGGGAGAGAAAGAAACCACTGGGCAAGCAAAAAATCTAAGCGAGAACAATAGGGATTATGATAATCTTAAGCGAATCTCGGTGACACTTTTCTTAAAGTTTCTAAAGGGAAACATTGTTTGAGACACTAGAAGAAGAATATTCAGGATTCAAAATCAAAGAAAATAGAAGGGGATGGACAAGATGGAGATTTTCTAGGGTCTTGGATACTCTATATATGTGGTCGTGGGAATGTAGAACAAAGCTAAGTAATTAAAGTGAAAAGAGGAGGGGATTAGTAAAGAAATGGAAACGGAAGAGAAAGAGCTTGGTATTAAGAGAAAAGAGGAGCTTTTAACATCATGGGGGAGAGAAAGAAACCACCGGACAAGCAAAAAATTTGAGTAATACAGTGGGGATTATGATAATCTTGAACAATTCTCGGTGACACTTTCCTTAAAGTTTCTAAAGGAGAATACTATTTGATACCCTAGAGAAAGAATATCAGGGATTTAACATCAAAGAGAATAGAAGGGGACAAGATGGAGATTTTTTAGGGTCCTAGACACTCTATATGTGTGGCCGTAAGAATGGAAAACACAACTAAGCAGTTAAAGAGTGCTGGTTTAAATGGGTATAAGGGGGAATGATGATTTAGTTTTTTGACATTTTCTTGTCTATAAATTTGTTGTCGGTGAGGGATGAGGAAGAGGAGAAATTTACTCATTTTGTGCCTACCCAAAAATAGGCCAACAATGAACCGGTTCTAGCTTGCCCATTTAAGCGTTAAATGGGTAGGCCATAGGTACCGCTTTAGACTACCCGTACCCATCCATTTGTGTTTTTTTAATAATTTTCAAATTAATATCAATATATCACTCATCTCACCTTTAGACCTTAATACCCTCAACCTTACCTTGTCACCTCTAAACTAGGGCTAAGTATTGGGCAGTCTGAGCTTAGCTGAGGGTCAGCCCATAACCTAAGCTAAAGGGTTTAGGGTTTACCTGTGATGAACACAAAACAACCTATTTATAACAGGTTGGAAAAACTCATACGAGTTTGGGTAGGTAACAGGTAGCTTGTTTAGTAGACACTTTTTTTATCTAAAATAATGAGGATTTCCCTACTACTGCATTCATAATTATAACATCACATAGCATTCATTATGTTAATTTAAGTCACAATTAGATAGAGAATTTAAAGTTCTCATTCTCAAAAGTCAACAAAACAATTAACAAAAGCATTGGCATCATTTCAATTCCACTAATATTCTGATAAAAGACCAATGATTAAACAAAATAATCAGTCCTTTTAGTATGAGTGATCCTTCCATTTCCATTCAATCTTAATATGACCTTCAATTGAAATGGTTGAATTTAGAGCTGAACTCTTACTCTATAAAAGAAAGATAAATTATGTTAATCTATATATAATAATAAAAAGATCAAAGATAAAACAATTTAAATTAAAATTGATATAGAAATTACCAACAACATTTATACTCCTATCAAAATTGTCAATATCTAAGTCCTTCAACTTAGGCGGACATGTACATAATCAATTGTGAACACATATGAGTGCCTCTTCCATCTTTTAAAATAGAGAGCTTATGAAGGTATGTAGTACTCGACCACCAATACTAAAGCAGATTTTGAAGACACTGTGGAGACCGGTACATTCGCTTATTATTCTCGCTTATATTTTAAAGCATTCCCTTTCTACCAAGCTAGAAGGTCAAATTTTGGATCATTAAAACCAACTAATTCAGATTGAGATATCCATTATGTCAAACCCCTTAACACTTTGATATTTGCAGAGTCATGAATGCATAGTTTAGAAGGCATACAGAAGTAGTGAAAATATACTGATAATAAGTACTTGATTATATTACAGTAATTTCTCGTAGGGTTTGAAAAATATAAACAGAGTCCAAAAGAAATAAATTTTTACAACTAAAGATAACCAACTGCACTCCATTAGAACTGGACCTTCAATCACCAGTAATAACTGTTTTGCCCTTAGAGCTGCTACCTTCTGCTGGAATATTTTTAAATGTTGAAAAAGGGTGAGATTCGAATGAATCTCAGTAGTAACATACAATCCGACATATAAAATGTGAAAATAGATATGCAATGCACCATGTTATGTAAGATGAAAATGCTGTGTGTACACTGTCTGAGGCCAAACAACTGTTTGCAACCCCAGCTTAACTCTGCGCCTCTGTTGGGTCCCAGACCACAACTAAGCTAATATGCGTGTCCCAGACACTGTGCTCATAATACAGAAAATGGAATACACAACATATAAATACTCACATAGTGTATGAAAGAAAGAGTTACTACCTGGGTCCTTTTTCAGTCCGATTCTTATCCAAAACTTTTAATCCGGCTCGGGCTATTACCCATTCCTATAAATTAAAGTTAACAAGTAATTGATTATTACTTGCATTACTACTACCTTTAATCATATTATGTTGGTTATCTCAGTTTCAGTGATTTATGCATAGTATAATTCTACACAATACAATTTTTACTATTTTTCATAAAATTGGCAGATTTTTCAATCAACATTGAAAAATCATAATTAATTCTATAAAATTCTAAATTGACTGGTTCTAAAGCCTATGTAAATATATTTAAATATATTTTCATAGAAAAATACATATATCTGACCAATGATAACAAACTTTTCCCAGAAATTCACAAAACATCCCCTATTCCAGATTTCCTTCCAGAAATAGACTCAACTTTGGAAATTCATATCTCCTAATGTACAAGCCCAAAAATTATAATCCACCTATCAAATTAACTCTCTTACTGTATACTATAAATCTGAAAAGTTTCATAATTTTTGGTAAAGTGTTGATTTTCCGAAATTTTACCACAACCAATCTGCCTTCCAAAAACATAATCTGGCAGTACTTAAATTCAAAAATTCATAACTAAATCCAAAAATTTCCAAATAGAGTGGTTAAAACTTCTTTGTGAACCTATTTAAGTATAGTTTAAGGGAAAAATACTTACTATTAGAAATTACATTCTCAAAATTCCAGAATTCACAATTAACACAACTATGCCAGAATTTGTTCCAGATTCAGTGCCTAAACTTCACAAATTCATTTCTTACAATATACTAATCCAAATGGTACATATTATATATCAAATTAAATCTCCATATGTCTACATTATTTCTGTAAATTTTCATAATTGTTTGACCAGTTTTGACTAACGAAATGAATTTTGTAACCAAACTGATTCCAGAAAACTAACAGAACAACATCTCCTCTTAATTTCTAAAAATTCCTGATTTATTCATAATCATCCAAAAATTACAACCACATGTATTCTCACATAAATTTTCATGTAGAATCTATTGGTGATATCAAATTTACCAAATTCTTACTCCTTATATATCTACACCTTATTCTAACCATAAATAATAGCAACTTATTTTCAAAATCACTCAACTTTCAACAACTATAAATCCTCAAAAACAACCTAAACCAACTGAATAACAATAGAAAAAGATATAGAAGACTTACCTAAATAATATCAAGGCTTTCCTATGGTGATTGACTTCTCCTTCTTCCACTTCTCCGGCAACTATTTTCATGTCTCTCTCTCTCTCTCTATATTTTCTACTTCTCTCCTCTTCTATGTGACTTGACTGATTGGAATGAAAAATGAGAAGTGTGTGTGTGTTGCCTTGTATTTATAGTGGGAGGGTGTGTGTTTGTTTATTAAATAAATGTGTGTGTGTGCCATGAGTGATGTGTGAAGAGCATGTGAAGCAAGTGTGGCATGTGGAGCATGGGTGGCATGGAAAGCATGGATGGCATGGAAAGCATGGGAAGTGTGGGTGTGTTTTTAACAATATATTTATATAGATATATTTTTATCCTATTAATAATACACACTTAGCCTTAATATTTCCCCTTATCTAATTTATGACCATTTATTGTTTTTTGATGAATTTTTAGGAAAATAGGCATTTAATTCCTAAAATAAATTTTGGGATGTTACAATTCTCCCCCCGTAAAATAAATTTCGTCCCCGAAATTTGTTACATTCATAGAGACATAAATTCAGGATAACGTTTCTTCATTTCTTCTTCAGCTTCCCAAGTTGCTTCTCTAGGAGATAACCCCTTCCATACTACTTTGATGAATGGGATACTCCTGTGTCTCAGTTGTTTTTCCTGCCTATCAATGATTCGATCAGGTATGACCTCATACGTCATATCGTCTCGTGTATCTACCTCTTCATATTAGATCACATGCTCTGGATCGGGTTGGTACTTCTTCAACTGAGAGACGTGGAAGACATCATGTAATCTACTTAAATTTAGCGGCAAAGCTATTTGATATGCTACTGGTCCAATTCTTGATAAAATTTCAAATGGACCAATATACCTAGGACTTAGCTTCTTTACCTTTAGTTCCCTGCCAATACCGATGATAAGTGAAACCTTCTTGAACACATGATCTCCAACCTCAAACTCTAAAGGTTTCCGCCTCTTGTCTGCATAACTCTTTTGCCTACTCTGAGCAGCCAGCAGTCTCTGCTTAATTAACTTGATATGCTCTGTTGTCTGATCAACTATATTTGGCCCGTATAACTGCCTCTCAGATAGCTCTGTCCAGCACAAGGGTGATTGACACTTCCTTCCATACAATGCTTCATAAGGAGCCATTTGAATGCTTGAGTGATAACTGCTGTTGTATATGAATTCTGCAAGTGGAAGGAATTGATCCCAACCTCCTTTGAAATCTAATGCACACGCCCTCAACATATCCTCTAGTGTTTGAATTATTCTCTCAGTTTATCCGTCTGTCTGAGGATGATAGGCCGTACTAAATCGGAGCTTGGTACCTAAAGCCTTGTGCATCGCCTTCCAAAACTTGGAAGTGAATCGAGGATTTCTATCTGATATGATGTTCTTTGGTGTATCATGTAAACACATTATCTCCTTGATATAGATGTCTGCGGGTTTATCGGGAGAATAGTGAATGTTGATCGGGAGAAAATAAGCTGTTTTCGTGAATCATGAGGGTTGCCACTTGCATTGTTTTACGGCTCAATGCATCTGCCACCACATTTGCCTTGCCTGGATGATACTTGATCTCTAAATTATAATCTTTAAGAAACTTCATCCACCTGCGGTACCGTATGTTGAGCTCTTTCTGGTCATACAAATACTTTAAGCTTTTATGGTCATAATACAACTCTATGGCCATCCCATAAAGATAGTGTCTCCATATTTTTAGCATAAATACAATTGCTGCTAACTCAAGATCATGTGTGGGATATTTCTGTTTGTGAGGCTTCAGCTGACGAGAAGCATACGCCACTACTCGGCCTTGCTGCATCAAGACACATCCCAATCCATGCCCACTAGCATCTGTGTAAACCACAAAGGTTAATTGCGGATATGGGATTGTCAACACTAGTGCTGTTGTTAATTTTTTTTTTAGCTCTATTAAGCTCCTCTCACAACTTTTGTCCCACACAAAAGGTTGAGTTTTCCATGTTAAATTTGTCAAAGGCAAAGCTATTCTGGAGAAGTTCTGTATGAATCGTCTGTAATATCCTGTGAGGCCCAGAAAACTGCTTATCTCAAATACTGTTTCTAGCCTCTTCCAGTTCAATACTGCTTCCACTTTATTTGGATCGACTAAGACCTTTTGCTGTGAGACTACATGACCTGGAAATTTAACTTCTGAAAGAAAAATCTCACACTTTCTTAGTTTGGCATGGAGTTGATTATCCCTCAATGTGTCCAACACTATTCACTATAGCACAGAGTACTTGTCAGGCCTTACTGCTAAGGACACTGCCTTATGCAAACATACCCATCGGGTCTTATTGCCTCTGTTCTCGGTTTGGCATAACTTTAATTGCTTAGCAATTTGCTAGCCTGAGAACATACTAGTCCAAAAGATCTTATGATCTCAAAACACATAGTCCACTAATAACTCTAGGCCTCATGCCTTGTCATAATACTGCCTGGTGTATTTAGCCTTATGGCTTATGTCATTATACTCTTACAATACTGAATATTCTAATCTTACTACCCGATACAAACATGTACACTAGGACTTATTGCTAATTTGTCTACAAGTATGTTTATCTGGAAATATTCCTTTCTATTCGGGATTCAGGGTCAACTGACTATTTGATTGTTATTGCCCTTACGGTGTGCATTGTTCAGGATCAAATGATGATTTTGTTTCAGACCAAAATGATTGTTTTATCCTTACTTGTCACATCATGATCACCTTAATGTTCAAGAACAAGCATCAACCTGTCCGTAAATGTCTCATGCTCTCAAATCAAAATTAACTGTTGCTAGCTTTACTATATGAGTAGGGTAGTTGATTCTGTGAAGCTACATCTATTAAGAAGTATTCGTATTATGCCCTATTGCTTTAGGGCTCATCCCCATCTCTATTCACATGCTTTACCATAACCCATACAGATTGTGTGACTGTAGACTACATAGGTGGTGTTACTGTATACCATACTGGTCATGTTCTTGCAAACCACACAGGTTTACATGGGTAATATCATTGTACATTACACAGGATGTGACATTGCTGGCTAGCCTCAGCCGCATGTTTTACGCACTGCCTCTCGACCATAGGGTTATTTGTGTTTTTCACCAGTGTAACCAGAACTCTTATCTGGCCATGTCAGGGGTGCATCCTGATCATGGGGTTGATTAACATGCTCTGATAGGGCTGCCTCATTACTGCATACTACACAAGTGCTTCATTGTGACCCCACAGGTCATACAGTATACCACATATGTTGTGTCATTGCTAACATCACATGTCAAATTATGATAGACCACACAAGTCATATTGTGATATGGGATGATCATCACTAGTGCAACTGATAACCGCTCTTGCAACTTTCAAGAATTTGTGCGTAGATTCACTATAATTCTATTGTGCCACTCTGATGTTCTATTTCCTCATAAGAGCTAACAATGTCACTATGTTATGATAGAAGTTCCATAGGGATCTCCTATGACATCTAATTGGTCCCTAAATAAACACTGTCAAGTATAGACGGGGCTACACTAACTGCTCGCACTTGTCTTACTACCTCAACACTACAAAAATCTATAATCACTTTCCTCAATTGTACCCAATAAGCTTGCTAAAACGATCAAGATTAATTGTGCTTATTCTAACCTTTATGGTATTCGGATAGTGTCCTCAAAACATTAATAAAGGTTTAACATCATATGTAAGGTTCACAGGGTTCAAATTTCCTTTATGAAACAGGATCATAGTGCAACCTTATTCACATTGTGACCTAAGCATTATTTCAGCTTAGATCTATTTTAAATATATCATCAACCTTTAATATCATCTAATTGGATCTTCTAGGTTAGATACACGGCATAATCACCACTCATCATGCATCACGGCATATCATGCCTACATGCCCTTAATCCCATGGAATTACTAAGTATCATTACTTAATACAGAGAAACCTCAAAACAATTATTATACCTCAAGCATTCATAACCTCATTAGATGAACTTTTCTAAACAGTACTCACTGTGACGGAAATGGTTCAAATTAAATATCAATGCTTATTTCATCATCTCTATGCCTCTAAACATTCATTATGTCATCTAAAAACCACTAATTAAAATTCTAATCATTTATTTAAAAAGTTCCAAATTTCCTCATAACATAAGGGTATATCGGTCATTTCATAATATTGGGTACACAGGTACTCCTATAATAACATATAACAAAGGTTTACAGTAAACAGGGAAAACCTATAACAATATGTAGCCTTTGAACTACTGTACAACATGTTCTTGTTTGTTTGTGTTACATAACATAACATGTTCATGTAACTTCCCAAGGGATCACCCATCCCAAGATTTTCCTAGTTTGAGAATGCTTAACTTTTGTGTACTAGTGTAAAAATACAAATATCAGCTCAAACTGCTTCTGATCACCAATACCCCATGCCTGCCCTTATCTCAAAAGTCATGTCTATTGTCTCTAGGGATCAAAGTTTAGAGACTACACATCAATGCTGGTACATGCACTCGGAATATGTACCCTGTGGTTTGCTCCCTAAAGTTCACCAAGTTGTTTGTTTGACACCGTCTTGTCTATTTATAGTTGATCGGTGTCATTAGTAAGAGACGAACTCACAAGTCATACTAATCCAGGTAGTAGCCAATACATCGGCCTTAGTTGTACCCGCTTTCTAATGTTCTGCGACATCCTTAAACCACCCCTAGATCGGTATCATAATATTAGTTGCCCTTCGGGTATTAACTACTTTCTCTAGACCTGTCTATTCCTTACAGGGGCTTGCTTATAAACTATCCAAAGTAATTTACTTCGTTGTTCCAATCACTGTATAATCAAGTATATCAGTGTACTATCATGTTGCCAGAACTGCATACACTGTGGCCAGAACCACTGCTCTGATACCAAAAATGTCAAACCCCTTAACACTTTGATATTTGCAGAGTCATGAATGCATAGTTTAGAAGGCATACAGAAGTAGTGAAAATATACTGATAATAAGTACTTGATTATATTACAGTAATTTCTCGTAGGGTTTGAAAAATATAAACAGAGTCCAAAAGAAATAAATTTTTACAACTAAAGATAACCAACTGCACTCCATTAGAACTGGACCTTCAATCACCAGTAATAACTGTTTTGCCCTTAGAGCTGCTACCTTCTGCTGGAATATTTTTAAATGTTGAAAAAGGGTGAGATTCGAATGAATCTCAGTAGTAACATACAATCCGACATATAAAATGTGAAAATAGATATGCAATGCACCATGTTATGTAAGATGAAAATGCTGTGTGTACACTGTCTGAGGCCAAACAACTGTTTGCAACCCCAGCTTAACTCTGCGCCTCTGTTGGGTCCCAGACCACAACTAAGCTAATATGCGTGTCCCAGACACTGTGCTCATAATACAGAAAATGGAATACACAACATATAAATACTCACATAGTGTATGAAAGAAAGAGTTACTACCTGGGTCCTTTTTCAGTCTGATTCTTATCCAAAACTTTTAATCCGGCTCGGGCTATTACCCATTCCTATAAATTAAAGTTAACAAGTAATTGATTATTACTTGCATTACTACTACCTTTAATCATATTATGTTGGTTATCTCAGTTTCAGTGATTTATGCATAGTATAATTCTACACAATACAATTTTTACTATTTTTCATAAAATTGGCAGATTTTTCAATCAACATTGAAAAATCATAATTAATTCTATAAAATTCTAAATTGACTGGTTCTAAAGCCTATGTAAATATATTTAAATATATTTTCATAGAAAAATACATATATCTGACCAATGATAACAAACTTTTCCCAGAAATTCACAAAACATCCCCTATTCCAGATTTCCTTCCAGAAATAGACTCAACTTTGGAAATTCATATCTCCTAATGTACAAGCCCAAAAATTATAATCCACCTATCAAATTAACTCTCTTACTGTATACTATAAATCTGAAAAGTTTCATAATTTTTGGTAAAGTGTTGATTTTCCGAAATTTTACCACAACCAATCTGCCTTCCAAAAACATAATCTGGCAGTACTTAAATTCAAAAATTCATAACTAAATCCAAAAATTTCCAAATAGAGTGGTTAAAACTTCTTTGTGAACCTATTTAAGTATAGTTTAAGGGAAAAATACTTACTATTAGAAATTACATTCTCAAAATTCCAGAATTCACAATTAACACAACTATGCCAGAATTTGTTCCAGATTCAGTGCCTAAACTTCACAAATTCATTTCTTACAATATACTAATCCAAATGGTACATATTATATATCAAATTAAATCTCCATATGTCTACATTATTTCTGTAAATTTTCATAATTGTTTGACCAGTTTTGACTAACGAAATGAATTTTGTAACCAAACTGATTCCAGAAAACTAACAGAACAACATCTCCTCTTAATTTCTAAAAATTCCTGATTTATTCATAATCATCCAAAAATTACAACCACATGTATTCTCACATAAATTTTCATGTAGAATCTATTGGTGATATCAAATTTACCAAATTCTTACTCCTTATATATCTACACCTTATTCTAACCATAAATAATAGCAACTTATTTTCAAAATCACTCAACTTTCAACAACTATAAATCCTCAAAAACAACCTAAACCAACTGAATAACAATAGAAAAAGATATAGAAGACTTACCTAAATAATATCAAGGCTTTCCTATGGTGATTGACTTCTCCTTCTTCCACTTCTCCGGCAACTATTTTCATGTCTCTCTCTCTCTCTCTATATTTTCTACTTCTCTCCTCTTCTATGTGACTTGACTGATTGGAATGAAAAATGAGAAGTGTGTGTGTGTTGCCTTGTATTTATAGTGGGAGGGTGTGTGTTTGTTTATTAAATAAATGTGTGTGTGTGCCATGAGTGATGTGTGAAGAGCATGTGAAGCAAGTGTGGCATGTGGAGCATGGGTGGCATGGAAAGCATGGATGGCATGGAAAGCATGGGAAGTGTGGGTGTGTTTTTAACAATATATTTATATAGATATATTTTTATCCTATTAATAATACACACTTAGCCTTAATATTTCCCCTTATCTAATTTATGACCATTTATTGTTTTTTGATGAATTTTTAGGAAAATAGGCATTTAATTCCTAAAATAAATTTTGGGATGTTACACATTAACCTCAAAAACTTTCTCATGCTTCTTACACACTGTGTTGCAGTGGCTAAAAACTTTTGGAATGTAGCATCAATGATAGACGCGAATACCTCCTCAAGTTCAACATAAGGAAATAACACTTTGCTCCTTTCAATGTTGGCTTCTATTTGCTCTTCTATTAGTTGAGATCTAGATGCATCATTAGATGTTTTCCTTGTTCCAGTATTGATTGCATACTGATCATATAGGCGGTGCAAGATACATAACCTTCTTTAATGTGGCCTCACACTTTGAGACATTAGGAAAAATCTTTCTAAAAGCAATTTCTACTTATGTGACTTTGTATCTAGGGTCTAGTATCGCAACATCAACTAGCAATAAATTGTTCTCTCTATGTCCTATCACCTATTGTATTTTAATTGTATCCTAAATGTCATGTTAAACAACAGAGAGTATGAGTTATTTGCATTTGATGCATGCTTGTTTGGATTGCAACTATATGTTGAAAGCATACATTTGTAGTCACATAGTTAGAGCTAGAAAATTTTAAGGTCATTTGACTAGAACAACTTTATAAAAACGTGAAACTCTTTTATAACACCCTAATCATACATACTAAGAGGTTGAGTTGCATCATCAAAATAATCAATCATCATCATCATCATCTGGGGCTTGGCTTGAATCAAGTCTAACATTCTTTTTAAAGACTTTGATAATATTTAGTTTGCATCTTCTTCCCCATAAGATACCTTGAATTTCACCTAATAACACAATTTTATTAATATAAAAAAAATAAACATCATACATGTGTAAATAAAACAAATATAGGGTAATATAGATTTAAGTTACCTTGTAGGACAATCAAAGGAAAGTAGACTCTTTGATTTAATTATCTCTTTTAAAAAATGCTCCTTGAATATATTCAACCTTAATGAAGAATACTTAACAAATTTAATTACATGTTGAATAAGCATAATAAACCTATTCATTTCTTTCAGTCCTTTAGAAACAATCAAATTTAAAATGTGAGCAGCGCATTACATATGCATAAAATCACCATCAAGCACTAGACTATCCCAACTCTTCAAGTGTTTTTCAAATATGTAACTACAAAATTAGGGGCTGAGGCATTGTCAACTATAATTGTGAGTTTGTCAATGTCTTAATTCAATAATCACGTCTCAATTGCATCACCAATTGTGTATCCCCTTTATGATTTTCATAACATTTAAATTCAAAATCCACTTTTATAGTTTCCAATCATCATCAATCTAGTGAGTAGTCAAACACATGTAGTTGACATTTTTGATTGAAGTCCAAAAATCTATTGTAAGGGACACAAAGACTTTATATTGCTTAAAATATATTTCTCAACTATTTTGCTTCATCTAGATATTATTGGTAGCAATCTCTAACAATTGTCCATCATGAAGAGACTTTAAACCTTGGTTTAAATTGTTGCAACATCTCTCTAAAACCCTCCCCATCAACAATTTAAAAAGGCATCTCATCCTTTATACAATAAACATTTTGCATTGCTCTTTATTGTACACATCATGTGTCAATATTTGATTAGAATTAAGCGAGAACAAGGATTGTGCTTTACCGACTTTATTTGGATTTCTTAGGCACATTTCAAGACGTCATTACAAAGACTTTGTCCCATAATTACTTGGTTCGTTTGCATAATGTTGTAAACAATAGTTGCTTTATACATGATATTTCCCTTTTCTCTCAGGAGGCATCATAATGAAATGTTTCTATGATTTCTATTTTTGCTTTCTTTTTCTAGGTTGTTGAGTTACTTCTCCCTTATTAACTGTTGCATCATCATCTACTTGATTTATGGTTGTATTACTAACTTTAAAGAGAGAAATGTGCAAGACATTCAACCCCAATAATCTGATACAAAAAAGAGAGGAATGATGCCATGGAAACTTCACAAGGAAAGAAGCAAAAAAGATTTCAAATCTCACAAAGAACTATGAGAAACTTATCCATATATCTTATACACAAAATTAGATTGAGTTGAATTGAATCAATAGTAAACAAATATATTTAACAATCTCGCCCAAAAAATTATGTTACAAAGTATGCCTTTTCGACTGTGATGACATGCCCTTCTAGAATAGAGAGATCCAGATACTTCACATAATGGTCAACCTCCTCAACAGTTTCCATTGTTACAAATTCAAACCCTAGTGATTCTATTTCCATGGATAATAACAGGTGAACATCAATCACCTAAAATAAGCAATAAAAAAAAGTAAAATAACAATAAACACAAAACCTCTCAATTTAAAGATCAAGTGTGGCTCAGAACACTTGTGTTAAAGCATCTTTTGACAATTGATCAGCTAGAAGTGCTAGTAATGATGTCAACCCAAGGCAACAAACTTTCTTGTCATGTTCCCTGTAAAGAGATTGTTATGACTTGTAGTGGCATAATGAAACATCAATCTCATATTAAAGACTATAGTTATAATAGAGCACATGACAGGATAAGTAAGCTATTAGTGAAAGAGGAAAGTGCAGGGACACATCTTTACCAGAATTCAATTTAATTTTTGTGGATGTTCATTATTTTTTAAACCCTTGTAGGAGTTGTGACATCCCAAATTTTGGGATTAAAGGCTTATGGATAAGCCTGAATTAAGTTGACTGCTAAGCACCGGTTTAGCAAGAAGTCTAAGAAAACATAATTTATTCCCTACAATCTCTACACCTTTGGTGGTATTAATGGGGAAAAAAGGGTGGATTTAAGAGTACGTTAAGTAACAAAATAAGGCAATTAGAGGTCACACACAACATAGTTAATTGGAACACAAATTAGTGTTGCTTCCAGTATGTTTTTCTAATGTGGCAGTCTGTATGTGTGACATTTTTCAATGGGTGAAAGATGTCCAAAGATTATGAAAATTTCTAGAATGAAATTATACTTATCAAAATTTAATCTGATAGGTCATATAAATCATTTGGAGCTGCACATAAAGAGATATATATTTTTGAAATTAGCCCTAATAAAATTGGTGATTTAGTGTCAGTGTCCAAAACTAATAATTCTGGGAATGTTGAGCTTTAAGTTGACCGAAGTTTATATTTTACATAACACTAGACTTAATAAGGGTCACATAACTATCCTAATTGGATATCTATACAATCAGATATAAAATTTCAAATTTTGATGAAAATTCTGCCAAGTTTTCTAGCAAGTACGAAAATAGAAATAAATGTGTGGGCAAAATGGTCATTTGACCAATAAAGTAAGCAGCCACTTTTTTTTCCCTTTAATTTGGATAAATATTTTTTGAAGTAGGGAGAAAGAAATGAAATGTGTAGTCATAATTAATTTGAGAGAAGAAAAAAGATGAGCCAAGTAAATTTCTATATTAATGTACCAAAAGATGATATTAAGACGTAAAGCATGAGATATTACAAACACTCTAATTCTCCATTCCTCTTCATTTATTTTGGTCATCCACAACAAGAAAGAGAGAGAAGAGTCTCAAGAACACCAAGAACACTAAAGAGTTCTAAGGTTCTAAGAAGCAAAATCCAAGATAAGTAGGCTTGGATTCAAGTGTTCTTGTCTTCTAACTCAAGTAGAACCTCTTCTAATCCCTTATCCTTCTTCAATACCATGTTTGGAAAGAAAACTCAAGATGGAAGAGAGAGTGAACATTGATGCCTAGATAGAGAAAGCCAAGAAATCGAGAGGTAATCTCTAAAACCTTAATCCTCTTGGTTAATAGATTGTTATTATGGTTGTTGTTGTTAGATTTGGCTTTGTTTTTGGTTTGGTTTATGATTTTGGAAGCTTAAGCCCTAAGGGGAGATGCTGCCCAAACTTATATTAATCATGTTTAAAAGGATTTTAAGTGTTTAATCATGGGATTAGAGGTGAAAGGAAGGTGATTAATGGATTGAAATCAAAGAACTTAATTGTTCCCTAATTGCTCATGAATTTTAGCCAACTATAGTACATAGGGTTAGAGTTGGATTTTGGTATTTTTGATAGTTCCATTAGATTAAGAAGGGAAAATTGTATGGGAATATAGGTGTTCATGATTTTTGGAAATTTATATGTAAATTTGGAATTTTTAAAAATTTAAAGGAAGTGCTGTTTGATTTGATCACTAGAGGTAGGGTTGTTGTAAAATGATTTTTATGAATCATACCTAGTATAAATATTATTAAATATTGAAAAATTAAAGTATACATGTAGAGCTTTAATTTGGTGGCTAGAACATAATTTTTGGACAAGTAGATTAAAAGATATGATTTTCCAAATTTGAGCCCTGTTTTTGGAATGTAATCTAAAACAGGGGATGTTTGGAGAACTTATGGGAAAATTATGATGATAATGGTTATACCTAATTATATTTTTCATGAAAATAAGTTTAAAGACCTTCACATAGACTTTAGAATCATTCAATTTAAATTTTTCTAGAATTGCTTATGAATTTTCAAAATTGGCTAAAGTCTGTCAGTTTTCTGAAAACAGTGAAACTGCACTGTGCATAATTGTACCATGCAAGAACTGTTGAAACTGTAATAGATAACCAAAAAATGAGTTTAGAATGAGCTATGAATAAATAATAACTCATTTATCTTAAATTTGAAATCTTAAGATATATCAAAAGCCTAAGCTGGAGACAGAGCTAAACTGATTGTCAGGCAATGAAAGGGCGCGTTCTAGGTAGTAACACTTTCTTTCATGCACTATGTGATTATGGTATATGCTATCTTCTGTAATTTGAGCAAAGTGTCTTGGACACGCTATTAGCCTAGTTGTGGTCTGAGACCTAAATAGGGGTGCTAAGTTAAGTCAGGGTCATAAACAGTTATTTGGCCTTGGACAATGTTCAGAAAGCAATCTATCATCTTATATAACATGGTGCATGACATATTTATTTTCACATCGTATATGCTAGAATGCTACTTACTACTAAGATTCTTAGTATCTTACCCTTTTCCATAAATGTATAAAGTTTACAGCAACAAGCAATGGCTTAAAGGGCAGAACCATAAATTTCTAGCAGTAGAAGGTTTCAAATGAGCTTAGAAGCAAACATTGGTTATCTAAAGATCTTTTATTTATTTTAAAGTCTATAATTATTGTGTACATCCCTTATGGGGAATTCTTGTATATAAACAAGCACATTGTATTAATAATATAAATATGTTTCCACTATTTTTGTATGCCTTATGAACAATGCGCTTATTACTCTGCAAATATCAAAATGTGAAATAGGGTGTTGACAAGAGATGTCTTATACCCCTTCTGTAACTTTCTTCTTAGTAAAAATTTGTTCAATAAAAGATAAAAAAAAATATCTTTTGAAATTTGCACGTATACCACTCTTCTTGACTTACTGTACCATATAGAACCATAGATTGAAAATTTCTACATTTTCTCCTGGGTCTATGTGCAACATTTTCAAAGCGGTTTGGTATATCTACTCCTAGAGTATGGTCAACAAGGCAAAGAACTTCTATCATTCACCGAGAAGGACTAGTTGATGATAGCCTTAATCCTATCTTAGGAACAGAGGAATGTTGGTGATATCATCTTCTAGGAGATAAGATTTCATTTTCACTCTACCAGGACCACCGCCATTCCTTTTCCTCAGTTAGTCTTCTATATCGTCTACTTGCATAACATTTGGTACTTGGTTCCAGGGGACAAGTTTGTAAAGATTGAAAGATTTGGGAAAGCCCAGCTTGCAAGGATGAATATTACCTTGGGTGAAGCCAGTGAACAGTCTTAGCCTAAGCCAAATAAGAAGAAGGTGAAGAGAATGGAGACCTCAGCCTCCAGAGCAGACAAGGCTTAGTCATCTCAAGCAGGGTCTCCTACTGCTCCTTTCTTCTTAGGGGCTACTATCCAGACATATATCTAGGATGCTCTTCAGGCTGCCATCTTTAAAGTAAATAAGTCAAATGAATATTTTATTTGCCAGGTGGAGTATCATGTTAGATTCTTGTAGAGAGAGTGAACTATAACTTTAAGTAGCTTTTTATATCCAGACCAAGCAATCAACTAGGATTCATAGGATACAGGAGATTATGCGAATTCACCTTAGTATTCCATTTCTAGAGCCATCTAATACCACCATCTTTGTTCCTCCCATTACCTTTACCTCAGCCCCTCATAATACTACCATCCCTAATATATTGGTACTGTCCCAGTTCTGGATATTACTGATACCACCACCACCATCCCCGACACTCCTACCACTCCTATCTATGATCATATCCTAGTTTGCGACTTGCCTTCTGAGGACCTTGTACTTTACCCAACATCTCCCTCTTTACTGGATAGATTCATCACTCCACCTCCGATTCTAATACTGATGAGTTGATCATCATTAAGCCAGAACCCACCTTCACTCTACATTCACCTTGTCACTCTTCATCTGACAACACCCTGCCTTTGATCCCATTACTGCTATAGTCATCTACCCTCCATCTCTCGCTTCCTTTAATGATGTCATTTCTATAACTGCGCCTCTCCAAACTGCCCCTCCTCTATATTCTGATATCACTTTTCCCTCTCCCTTCGAACTTTCTCTTGATTACAAAAAGGGGGATAAGAGTGGTAGTTTTGATTAGTTTGTTATTTACTTTATTTGTGATATATGTATTGTTTCTATATGTACTCCTTGTTCATTTTAATGAAATTTGACATTTTCATTATATACAAGTATTTAGTCTTTCTCTGTTTTTGCTCATGATTTCAAACACACTCAAGTTTTGTCATCATCAAAAAAGGGAAGAATGTTAGTTCTTACATTATTATGTTTTAATGATAACAAACCTTGATATATGAAGTGGACTTGATGATTCAAGTCACTTAAGTGAGTTTCTAAAACACTTGAGTGATAGAACTGTATTTAAAATAAAGTTGAATCAACAAGACACTCGAGTAAATGTTATTCACTTTAAGTGATCTAAGGTGACCACTCAAGTGGCAGTTAATACACTCAAGTAATACAGCCTAACTACTAGCGATTTTGCAAGTCACTACCTGAAATTTAGAAAGTGGTGCTAGATCACTTAAGTGATTCCCTATCACTTGTAGGTTTCAACAAGTCACTCGCAGTATTTTCTAAAAGTTAGAACAAATCACTCAAGTAATATGCTCAAAGATCACTTGAGCAAATAAGTGATTACTTGAGTAATAGTGATAACTTATAGCTTTTAGCTAGTCACTCGCAGATGGACCCAGAGTAATGTGATCTTAATAGAATATTACTTGACTGATTCCCATATCACTTGCAAACAAGTGTAAGTGATCCAAATATTCACTCAAGTCACTGGTAGTGTTAAAAATTTTTCCAAACAACAAAAGATGACTCTAGTTACATTTTAAAGTGCTTGAGTGATTTACCTTTCTACAATACTTCTCTACTAGAACTTAAAGTTCATCTAGCACTCGAGGTTTACTACAAACACTTGAATTATAATTCATCACTCGAGTGATCCTGAATCATACTCAAGTACAAGTTCATCATCTTTTGAAAATTAGTGTCTTAAGAATTCAAATACCATTTTTTAAAAATGATTACACTTGATTATTACTTATACTACTTCTCAATGTTACTAATCTTGTTTATGTATAAGTTTCAGATGATTAAACCTCAGATTAACTTCAAAAGCAACAAAAGCAAAATTTCTATCAGAACATTAAATGCAAAGTAGAGAACATAGAGCATACCAAAGAGATTGCGTTTGAAGCATTTGTTGTAGTGAAGATGAAAGCGACTGAGCTTTGAAATCTTTTAATGACTACAATTTGTCTCTAATAGATAAATTTGAATACTCATAATGATGATTAATGGTGACTGCCTATAAATAGTAAAGTATTTAAGACAAAGTAACCCGTGAAGCTAACGACAAGTCATCTGTTCATTTATTGATCAATCTACTCTTTGATATTGTCTGATATTCGATTTAAACTTCAGTGTTTAGCTATTAACTCTATGAGAGAGTTCATCAACCTCGTTCAATTCTGTAAAATCTTAAGGTAGTAGGACCTTGAGAGTGGTTGTGGAATTATAAAGTGTAAGGGGAGTATGTGTCCTGTTGAAGAATTCTCTTTATAATGTGGTGCCAAGAACACGTTGAATCTTGGTAATATAGTGAAAATCTCATAGGCTATCTGAGGATTGGATGTAGGTCAAGAGGTTAAGGTCAAACCAGTATAATCTCATGTGTACACTTTGGTGATATTTCTATAACTCTTATCTTTTAAATTAGTTATTGATTACAATCATTTTTAAATTTTTAATATCACCCAATTCACCCCTCTTGAATGAAACATTGGCACTAACAAGGCTATAGTGATGATTATATAAAAATTATCATAAGATCCTTTATTAGTATTCTTGCAAGGATATAGCGAAATAACTCAAGAAAAAACCAAAATAAAAATTGATAGGATAATGATGAAATAGAAAATGAATGTGGTCATTCTATAGACTAAGAAACAACCACATGCTTTACCACACTGTGTAGAATGGAATTCCAACTTCTTTATTATCATTTTTGTCCTAATTTTTAAATTTTCCACCCAATAATAGTTAATAAAATAGACTATTCATTATTGAAAAGAAGAAATTGTTAATTTATATTCTCAAAATTATATTTTTTAGTTATAATCTAGCTTTAATTTGTAAAGTTTTTCATACTCCAATCTCCATGAAAAGAAATGTCCATATTTAATGCCTAATCATATCTAAAAAAAGAGTATTTCTAGTAGAATGCGCAAGAAAAAAATGAATTTTTTTCCTTATTGAGTTGTTATATTTAATTTGCACGTGTTAAAATCATCATTATGCTAAGTTACAATCAAGATTGTTCTTCAATCACAATTCAAATACTTTTTTATTTTTTCAAGTCTTTTGTTATTGGCTTCTTGTTTTTGTGCCCTTCAACTATAGAAAACATATAGGAGAAGATAAAAAAAAAGGAAAAATGACTCATAGGTCCCAAGGGACCAAAATTATAATAATAAAGTCCTATTACATATTGCCAAGTTAGAAAAAAGTCCCTAGGGACTTTTCTGTTACAAATTTCTTGTGTGAAAAGACGATCATACCCCCAAAGAATAAAATAAGAAAGGCACAAGAAAGAGAAAATGTAGAATGAGCAAACACTCAAAAAGAGAAAATGGAGAAAAACTCATAGAAAGAGAAAATGGAGGAACGGCGTTATGGTGTCTACAGCAATGTTGAAGGGATTAAGTTTGGTGATCACATCCTTACAAAATGTAATACCTTCAGTCGTCATCTACTGTTACAGCGCTTGAACAGTAAAATCAATTTTTTTTTTCTGTTTGTATGGTAGGTGCATTGAGATTGATGGGTTGGTGAAAGGTTGAAGTTTAGGGCTAATAATGGACTATGTGCTAGGAGGTAGATAAATAATACTAAGAATTTGCTAAAAAATATAATCTTGACCATTAAAGTTAAGGTTTCACCATGGTTGGATTGTGAAAATTATATTGTGCTATGTTTCTGGGGTTGGTTACAGAGGGAGTGCTCTAGGTTTAGTGGGAATAGTTGAATGTGATAGAGATTTATTTGCTGATAAAACGCTGATATGATATTAAAATTTTTTGTTAATACGTAAAGTTGTCATTATTAATATTGATTTTGTAATTGTGATTACAGTGCTTTATTTTTGGGAAATGTAATAGATAAATTGATCTGTTATTGAGTAAAGTTACAGAAGGGATGCTCTGTTATAAGTAGGAATAGATGAATGTGATGGGGGCTAGTTCAGTCAGAAAAAGCTGAAATGATAATAAAAAATTATTGTTAATACGTGTAGTTGTAGTTATAAATATAACTGTTATAGTTGTTAGTACGATGATCTGTTTTTGGAAAATGTAATAGATAAATTACTATGTTAAAATTCTAATTACCATATGTGAAAGTAGGGACTTGTATAATTTCTAAATACAATGTGTTTTTGTGCCTTAGACTCGTTGGTGGACCACCTAACATATGAAAGGTTGCAGAAGAAGGCAGATTGCTTATGGTGGTTTGTGACACATGAGAGGAACAAATATGCACAAAAGGTTCTATCCATTGTAGTTGGTGTTACGAATTTAAGATGGTATATTTAGAAGTGCAAGTGTACACTGTCGTAATCAAGTATTATAGAAATGAGTAGAATATCGGTCCCACGAGGATTGATCACAAAGTACCAAAATTGGTAATTTTAATTCTATTTAGTTGGTTGATTAGTTGTGATTGAGATTGCAAGATAGAAATGATGAAATATGAATACAAGTGATATAAAGACAAATATGAGAAAAAACTCTAGGGATTAGATTTCACTTAATAAATTCCGGATTGAATCACTTATCTATTCTAGTCTAATTTATTCCACATGATTGATAGTCGAGTTTACCTATTTTAATTACTAGCCTCTTCCAAGGTCAAGTAATTCTATAATTAATTGCTAATCCAATATATTCCTATATGAATTTAAGCAATCAATCATGCATTAAGATTTATGGAACTCAATTAAGACTACACAACTCATATGAATATATTCCTATTTCATATGCAAATTATGGTTTTAATTATAGGATCCACACACATGTATCTCTTTCCGGTCTCAACATGCATATTAAAATCATCCAAAAGGTGGCCAATCAATTGTAAGCATTAAGAGCAATAATTAAAACTCAATCATGAAGGAAAAATTAAAACTAGATTTAATAAGTTAAGATTCAATCCGTCATTAGTAAGCTACGTCATCACCCTAGGAAAAGGAAAATTTAGCTCATGATAAAATTAAAAACAAAACCAAAATATATTACAAACATTATAAATATTGCATAAAAATTAATTACAAAAACATAAAAATACAACTACAAGATGCATGAAAATGGAAAATCTAGCCTACCATATAGGAGGTAAAACCATCCATGTAGGTGGCAACCTATACCATCCATAAAGGAGGACTACCTAGCTCTTCCATATAGGAGGTAAAACCATCCATGTAGGAGGCATGCAAGAAGTAAAAAAATTGCAAGAAATAAATTCTAAAAATAACAACTCTCTCTCTCTAACATAGAAACTCTCTCTCTCCTCCTTCCTCTCCATTTTAGGGTGCCAAGAAGCTTTATTTATAGGCTTCATTTTCGGACTGCTACAGTGATTTGCTACAGTGAACCGACCACACCGTCTGCTACAGTACCGCACTGAACCGCCCCACTTCCACACACCGTCGCTACAGTAAACCGCAAAATGGTCCGCTACAGTGAAACTGCTACAGTGCACATTGAATAGTACCGCGTGAATAGTAAATTTCCCTTAAATGCCTTCTTTAATTCTTTTTAATCCGGTACTATCCATGGCTGCAAGAAAATCATTATTTATTTATTAATTACACCCAAATTGATTATATTCAGCTCAAATATAGTCCACAAAATCATCATATAAGGGAAAATGAATATGCAAATATTTTACTTATCAAACTCCCCCACACTTAGCTCTTGGACGTCCTCGGACAAGAAAGAGTAACTAATAAGTGCTTCCAACAAAATCAGAAGTGTCAAGTCATAAACAAGGACACAATTAAAGAATAAAGAGATCATAGTATTCTTGAATCAACAAAAGTATAAACTGGTAACTTCATTTGAAAATAAATAAACCGAATTCATAATTGTCGCTCATTCTCTCAATCTCTCAAGTGTTTTAGGATAAGTGTTTCGCTCAAATTCACCTGAAAAAATTGCACTACCATAAGCTTGCCAAAAATCTCAATCTCCACTACCTAATTCACATGCATAATTCAAATCAAAAGGACTTATTAAAGGTTGTAATGTGGTTAAGGTAGAAGGAATGTAAAAAGTCATATGAAGGACTATTTTTACTAAGTAAATAGAACAATTGAAAAATGGGTCATCTTATGAATAAACCTGGCCTATCTCATCCCAACAACCTATAATTTATATTTTTTTTTCTTTTTCTTTTTTTTTCTTTTCTTTTTTTTCTTTTTTTTATATTACAACTTCTGCACTTTTGTGGTTGATGATATATAGACCCCCACACTTGTCAAAAGCCCATTTCACAAAAATTTCAAATGCTCTGTTAATCTTTCGAATTCAGTAAAAGCACTTGATAAATCATTAAAACACATATTAATGGGTTGAGAATAAAGACATAATCAATTAGGCTCAAAGGGGTTTATCAATGGTATAATTGTAAGGTTGGCTATTTGGCTCTGGCTAAACAAAATGAATGCCTTTATCATTTTTGAATGTGCATGTGACATGTAATTTCAACTAGATTTAAGGCAAGTTCTAGAGTGACAACTTAATAGGTGAATATCACACACAAGAAAGATAATCACTATTGATCATATAGGCTCAAAAACTCACTGTTAGGGACTTTCAAATTCAGCTCATTTAATCTCAAAATTCATCACCAAATTCAACAATCAGTTATTCAATCATGCTATAAAATCTCTAAACTAAATTGATCCATGCCTTAAACTTATATACTTCTTAATATCATTGAAAAGCACTTAAAAATTTTTTTTTTATTAGATCGAACCTTTTTTTTTAAGATGAAATAAAAAAATACAACTAATACGATGCGTCTTAAGAGTTAAGAATAACTCTTTACTCTGCCATCTATGCATACCCCATGCATCTAATGGTTTTACTAACTAACTATCTAATGGAGAAACTATGCTTTTTTTTTTAAAAAAAAACAAAATTAGGACTTACCTGTTGTTTCCTCCAAATGATGACAGTTTTCAAAGTGTTGAGTGCACCATCATTATATTCTTTCAGCCTTTGCTCGTCTACTTTGAATTTTCGATCACCATCTTGAATCTCCACTGCTCCATATGGCCATGTTTGAACCACAGTAAAAGGTCCTGACCACCTTGATATCAGCTTTCCCGGAAAGAGCTTTAGCCTTGAGTTATACAACAGCACTTTTTGTCCCGGTGTGAACTCTCTCCTCATAATTCTTCTGTCATGCCACATTTTTGTCTTCTCCTTGTATAACTTGGCATTCTCATAAGCTTGTTGTCTGAATTCTTCAAGCTCATTGAGTTGGAGAAGTCTTTTCTCACCAGCCGCCTTTAAGTCAAAATTTAAGGCTTTGATTGCCCAATATGCTCTATGCTCCATTTCTACTGGAAGGTGACATGCTTTTCCGTAGACCAATTGATATGGGGATGTCCCAATTGGTGTCTTAAAAGCAGTTCGATAAGCCCAAAGTGCATCATCCAATTTCCTTGCCCAGTCCTTCCGATTAGAATTCACCGTCTTCTCTAAGATCCATTTCAGTTCTCTATTTGAGATTTCCACTTGCCCGCTAGTTTGTGGATGATATGGAGTTGCAACCTTATGAGTGACTCCATATTTAGCTAACACAGATTGAAGTTGCTGATTGCAAAAATGCTTCCCTCCATCACTGATAATAGCTCTGGGCACTCCAAATCTTGTGAAAATAGTTTTCCTCAAGAAATTCACAACCACTCGAGAATCATTTGTAGGAAAAGCAGATGCTTCAACCCACTTGGATACATAATCAACAGCTACTAAAATAAATTGATTGTTGAATGAGGATGGAAAAGGCCCCATAAAATCAATCCCCCATACATCAAAAAGCTCAACTTCTAAGATGTTAGTTAGAGGGGCTTCATGTCTCCTTGAGATATTTCTTCTAAAATTTAACTTATTTATTAAATAGGCTAGATTAAGCTTAAAATAGGTTAGGTCTTAAGCCCGTGGTAAAGGCCTAACATATTTTCACCTCTAATTTCTATCCTAAATTTTAAACTTCCACACAATAATAATCGTTAATGAAAAATAATATTCATTATTTGTAAAAAAAAAATGTCCGTGGAAAATTCTTTTTTATCATAATCTAACATTCTAACTTTGTGGAATGTGCATTCCAAGGGGAAAAATTCTTCTCAAATCATTGTCTCATATCTCCATCCTTAGCTTTGTCCAACTTTCAATTGTCCCCACTAAATGTGACTATTTATTATTTGGAGAAAAGAACATGTTAAGTTATTTATTTACTTATATTTTGTTAACTCAATTTTTGGATATTATTTGTTTGAGTAAAAAACACTAATAACCTATTTGCTTTACCTAAATTACAAAAACCTCATTTTTATTTTAAAACATGTGTAAACCTCCCTTAAAATCAAAATATATATTACATAAATTTCTTATGCATTTGAAATTCCATTTTCATCCATTAGTTGACCATTAAATTATCTTCTTAAACTTGTATTTTCCCCACAATATCCCTATTTAATATATAATAATTATTTAACTATTAATATTTGTTAAAAATAAATTTTTTTATACAACCAAAAAATAATTCTATAACACGAATTTTCAAATTTTTAATTATATTATAAAATTTATTAATTTTCATGATATTATAAAATTTTATAATTTTAATCTTTCATCACATTTATTGAAAATTTATCTATATTTCTTTTAAATGACTAAAAATGTATTTGAAATGCATATTTTTTATTTATTTATCATATAAGATAAATTATTTAAGAGGGAGAGATTACATAAATGATTAAATTTACAATTTAAAATTCTTAAACATATATTTTTCTTTCAAACATTTATAAAACACATTTAGTCGATATATATTTATTTAAAGAATTACTCAAATTTTCAATCAAGTTTTTTTATGTCTATGCTTAATTAAAATATTTAAGCCTTTGAAAAAAAGTATATTTTAACATTAATTTTAATTAAAATAATATTTTAAAAAAAAGCAGCTGCTAATTATATATATATGGATGAGTGCTCTGTTATTTTCTCACAAAGTTTAGTCCCCTAATAAGCAATAACATAAGCAATACAAATTAAGGCATAATGAATGATATTTATGTAATTTTCTATACATCCAAGAAGAAATTTATTTTCATTCATAGGGCCCAATTTTTTTTTTTTTGGAAAACGGCCTAAGAAAATATATACAGTCACATTTTAGGCTAGTTTTTTCTTTTACAAAAGACGATGGATGTTCAAGTTATATATTCAGTCCTTTTATTTTAAAAAGATTCCATAATAAAAATGATTTCATGATAACAATTAAGTACATTGAGAAAATAATTCCTTTTATCCACTTTGTTACTACAAAAAACACTCACACACATACATATATACATAAGGCGAATGATTGTATACGCTAGTCATTCAACTTAAAAAAATTGGATTGTGATGATTATAGAAAATTTCTGATACAATTCGATATTAATTTTTTTCCATGGACAGTTCAGTATAGGTCAATTAAGATACTAAAAGGCATTTGAATAATTCTGCTTCAAATTAAGAAACTTGTTGTACAAATGAGTTTTATAATGTATTGGAACATATTTTTTCTTCAATTTTACCTTCATTTATTACCATATCTCAAATGTGGTAGGCCTTGTCGTTCCATAGTTCTTTGAATATTTTGTCAGTACTTTTTAGCCTATCCAAAAAGAAACTAAAATTGATAAGATAATGATGAAAAAGAAAATGAATATGGTCATTATAATATGTGTTTTGTAATGACAACTCAATAATGTATTATATATTTCTCATTCCAATAGTTTATATTTTTCAATTAATAATAATCCTCTATATATTCATCAACTTTGTATTTTTGTGTGCCTATTATTCCTCTCAACTGTATAGTGCATCCCACGACGCGTGGGTAGTAAATGCTTGTTCTTACATAAATTATCAACAGTGTCCCTTATTTTTCAAATGTTGGGCAATCTATGTGCCTGATGTCTAGTACTATAAAATTTTACTCTTCCTGATTATTTAATAGCATTTTTTTTTTGTTTTTACAGAGAACTCAACATCCTTTATGCATAGGTTCTATATGGTGATATATAAAACAAAAGTGTTTGCTTCAAGACCACACTGCTGATGACTCATGATCACATAAAAAATAAAAATCCACTTCCACTTGATAATATACAGTTCAGAAAAACTAGAATAAATACTTTTAAACAATTGCAACAAATACAAATCTAGATAAAAAGTTGATTTCTCACATATGATCACACACTAACAATTACCAGTCCTTTTAATTGTCAGCTGTTGAAATGCAGTGGAAAAAACAATGGGGTTGTTTGAATTTGTTTTTAAAAACTATTTTTTTTTTGTTTTTAAAAACAATAAAATAATAAAACTTGTTTGATAAACTATTTTTAAAAAATGTTTTTTTAAAAAATAAAAAGTTGTTTTTAAATACTAAAATACAAAAACAATTTTTACTTGTTTTCTTGTTTTTATTTTTCTATTTTTTATTTTTTGAGGCCGCCACTTATGTACTATCGACACTAAACTACTAGTGATGACTACCGCCACGTTATCACTGGCAACTACACCACCACGTCACTTCAAAAAAAGATTTTTTAAAACAATATATTCAAACATTTTTTTTTTGTTTTTTGATTTTTAAAAATTATTTTTAAAATTTTTTTAAGAACAAAAAATAAAAAAATAGAATTAAACAAGCTCAATGTCTCTCGTGGAGTCTCCACATGCCACCTATTCCTACTCATAATATCTTATTTTCTTGAATATGTGGGTTCTAAAATTTGACAATTTTGATGCCTTTTTTGCTTTAATTACATTTAGTCTTACTTTTTCCTACTTTTCCTTTGCTACAATACTTACTTTCTTCACGTAACTTTTTCTATTTAATAAAGGAAAAATAACAAAAAAATACTATCAAAATATGTAAAAGACAAATAAAGGTGGTGAACTTCAATATTTCTGAAATAATTGATTTGGAATTTTTAACTGTTGATCAATATGTAAAATTATAAAAGTGCCCCTTTTTTAAAAAAAAATCCCTAAAACCCCTTGGCGGCCATTGGAGCTCTAACGGAAGTCCGTCACCGAAGCTCCGGTGTCCTTGCCGTCATCGAAGTTGCGTTGCTAGAGTCAAGGACTCGAACAAGATTTCTTAAATTTGACAGCATTCTTTATCAAGATTTGCACTGTAAACTAGATCTTGTATAAGGATTGGAGGTAATTCATTACATTAATTAATGATTGATGTTGTGTTGTGGGGGGTCAATGTTTGAGTAGCATATTGATTAGTTGAGAGGATCGTATTTCCTCACCACATGCTCACAGATTTGAACGACTTTGAGAGACAAAAGAGATGTTATGTTGTGGGGTTAAATTTTCATATTGTTTAATTTTTCTTCCTTCTTTGAGAGTGTTGAGTGCCAGATACACTAATTTAATAAGCAAACTTTCAATTAATGGTCCATTCTTAATTGCAGCTACTTTTAAGGTATTCTAGACAATGTTCCTGAGAATGAGTAAAGGCGTGGCTGAGTTTTTACGGCACCCATAAATATATCGGTTCGAAACCATGATGTAATGCAATTAATAACAGTCATATATCATGATTTCTGTAGTAGTGATTCTGGTGCTTCACATGGGAACATCTTTAATCAAAAAAAAGAAAAAAAGAAAAATAGAGTTACCCTATTTTGAAGATAACATAATAAAGTAAATTGAATTTTAAAAAGAAAAACGCATAGTACGGATGAAATTATAGTATTGGGATATCAGTACCCAAACAATTAAAATTATTATATAGTATTACTAATGGGGATATTAAAAATTATACCAAAATTATGAATCATAAATCATAATCTTGTAATAGACATTTCCAAAAATACCCAGGAATTCCATTTTCTAATTTGGTTTAATAACTTCTATTATTTTACAATTTGGTTTATTATTGTTGAATTATATTGAGTTTAATAATTTTTTCTATTTTATAAATGCATATAAAGATTTGTTGCATTTAACTTTAATCTCTTAGCGTAATATTGATTAGGTCCATATTTCATGAACGTATATATGGGGAAATCCCACCTCAAGCAACATGTCCTTTAATTTTGAATAATGTAGTTTATTTTTAGATTTGACCGTATTATTTCTTTTCATGATTTTCTATTTAGGCATGATTTTATAATTCTTATTTTCAATTTTATATTGAATTATTTTCATCTAGCCCAACCGCGGGATGTAAATGCTTGTTGAATTCTAAAAATATCTAACTGAAATATATATATATATATATATATATATATATATATATATTTGTTGCAATAATTTAGAAGGAAAAAATGAAAAAAATTAATTTAGAAATTGCATTATTAAAATTAAATAGTTTATTCATCTATTATTCTCCTCAATTATCACCGGTACAAAAATCACTTTTAAGACCGGTTAAAAACGATATTTTAGACCGGTTCTGGATCAGGTCTTGATACAGCCGGTCTAAAAAGTATTAAACTTTTTAGACCGGTTAAAAAACCGGTCTAAAGTATGAACTTTTAAGATCGGTTCTACAATAACCGGTCTTAAAGTTTAACTAAGGAACAAGTAGGGAAATTTCAGTATAAAAAAATAACAATTTAAGACCGGTTCTAAGAATAACCGGTCTTAAATATATATTTAAGACCGGTTATT
The DNA here is from genome assembly GCA_037074505.1 of Albizia julibrissin. NCBI lineage: Eukaryota > Viridiplantae > Streptophyta > Magnoliopsida > Fabales > Fabaceae > Albizia > Albizia julibrissin. The sequence goes on along the minus strand of CM073477.1, from coordinate 52,553,608 downwards.
AAGAGAACCGGTCTTAAAGTTTAATATTTTAAGACCGGTTCTCTTAATAACCGGTCTTAAATTCATATTTAAGACCGGTTATTCTTAGAACCGGTCTAAAAATTTTGTTTTGTTTTTTTTTCGTTTTATTTGTTTCAATCTTACTCAGGCCAGTAAGCCATATTCAACAACATCCTCCCTGTGCCACATTACATACACATGCATATATGTATATATTGACAATCAGAAGCAGTGACAACAACATTTTTATTTCTAGAAACAATTGGTATTTCTCAGAATGCAAACTTGCTCCAAATATAGAATCATGAAGCCTAAAATCCTTATTAGTTCCCCTTTCCCTCTTTTGTTAAATATGACCTTAGTTATCGTAATCGGTATGAACCTATAAATGTCAGTCTGTTCAAGGGAAAAACACTTGGCCCTTACAATCCTCGACTCTCAACAATCAAAGAATGAACATTATGAAAAAAATCATTGAAAACAAACACATTCAATTCCAATGACTACCAATAACACATGATCAACTTATTCAATTCTCAGAAACAGTACAATATTAACAATTTATAATTATCAGGCGTTTTGAACCACAACAACACAATTAAACAATGATAGCAGGAAAATTGCGACATTGTGTGAACTTGCAATCCCAAAGCTTGTAAAGAGAAGGAGGAAAAGAAATATTTCTCATTATATGGAAAAAATTCATAAGCTTTACAGAGAAATGAAAAAAGTGGAGGAAAATTTACAATAGTGATCCCCTGCCTGAATCAACAGCCAACTAGTATCGCCAATATCCAAGAATTTGTCCTAAACAGAGATATAAACCAAGTTAGATATATATGAAAACCATAAGTATTATTAGAACAACATAAATCGGATTCAAAAACTTACTAATCTTGTAAAAGCTCATCAATGAATTCAGCACAACAATTGCGGATGAAATCAATATCTTCTTCAGGAAAGGGATCAGCAAGATCAAACATCTGTATGTGTAATACCGAAGCCAAACAAAACATTAACTTACTAACTTAAAAACAATAAAGTAATACAAAATATTTGAAATATACATTTATTACCTCCTCGGTAAATTCAATCGTGTCTAGACTGATAATATTGTAAATCTGCCTCAACATAGAAAGACCACATAAGTTGGAGCCCGGTGGTTGCCTACAGGTCTGAAAAAGAACATGATATCATCAAAGCAAGCATAAAAGCATAGCTTATGAAACGCATCTTAAAGAAAACAAATTTGTACTAACCTTTGGCGTGATCCATGTAGGGTCTTTTAAGTCACGAACATGCCTACCACACTTAGCGTGTAGGAAAGTCCGCATAGCCCTATGATCAAAATCACAAAGATTACTTATTCTGCACACAAACTTTGCACACAAAAGGTAATAAAGCAAGAAAATTTACGAGTTCATGGTCTTCTTCAAGTCAGTCCCCGGTTTGAAGTGGAGGGAGCAGAGGAGGATCACTGTGTAACTAGCCTTACACAGAATAACCAATTGCCAATGATCCCTTAAAAAAAGAGATGAATGTGATAATTGAATATTTATTACACTCATTTGTATCTCTTGATTAATAAATTTAGATTGTTTAGTAATAAATAATGGACTTTTATGTTTATTTGGGCTTTGAGTGTTTTATTGGATTTAACATATTTTAATAATAAAAATTCCAGATTTACAACCCTTCTCTATTTTGATGATAACTCTTGAACCAGATATCCGAATGATCTCATTCTTGTCTCATTTTTAGATGATTCAGAGGGAAACAATTGGTATGAAGACTTGAAGGATAGATTCGAACAAGAAGATAGTCAAAACTGCAGTCAATGTTATATGTATTTTTTCTGGATTTTAATTGGGCCCAAATTTTGTAATGAAGCACCATTTAGTATGGATTTTCGTTTTGGGCTGAACTGATGGGCTTTGGCCTATTTAACAATTAGATTTTAACCTAAGTTAGCTGAAATTGATGTTATCACTACTTTGCCTTACCCCACATCTGTGCGAGAAGTTCGTTCTTTTCTTGGCCATGCAGGTTTCTACCGACGCTTCATTCAGGATTTCAGTAAGATTGTCCGACCCCTGTCTAACCTTCTACATAAGGACACTGAGTTTGCATTTGATGCTGAGTGTAAGATAGGCTTTGATCACTTGAAGGGTTGCCTGACCACCACTCCAGTTATCCAACCACCAGATTGGTCTCTCCCATTTAAGTTGATGTGCGATGCTTCCAATTATGCTGGTGGGGTTGTCTTGTCTCAGAGAGTCAACAAGGTTTCTCATGTCATTTCATATGCATCCAAGACCTTGGATCATGCCCAATCCAATTATACCACCACTGAGAAAGAACTTTTGGCTATAGTGTTTGCTTTTGATAAGTTTAGGTCATATCTGCTAGCTAGTAGGATAATTGTTTTCTCTGACCATGTTGCTTTGAAGTTTCTTTTGAAAAAGACAGATGCTAAGCCTCGACTTATTCGGTAGATGTTATTGCTCCAAGAATTTGATGTTGAGATCAGAGATAGGAGTGGAGCACAAAATTTGGTAGCTGATCATTTGAGTCGTGTCACTCATTCCTCTTCCCCCTCTACCATTCAGGATGATTTTCCTGATGAGCAGCTTTTACAACTGCAAGGTAAGCTTCCATGGTATGCCGATTTAGTTAATTACTTGGTTGCTAGTGTTTTACCTTCTGATTCCACTAGGGCCCAAACTCTGAAATTAAAAAGTGAATCTAAATATTACGTTTGGGATGACCCTTATCTGTGGAGATTTTGTAATGACCAAGTAGTTAGGCGATGTGTACCTGATCATGAGTTTGACTTCATATTACATTTTTGTCATGCTTCTGCCTGTGGTGGTCACTTTGGACCCCAAAGGACTGCTAGGAAAGTCGTAGACTCTGGTTTATTTTGGCCAACCCTGTTTCATAATTCTCATCTGTTTTGTAAGTCATGTGATAATTGTCAGAGAGCAGGTAGTCTTTCTCGTAGGCATGAGATGCCCCAGCACCCCATATTGTTTTGTGAAATTTTTGATGTTTAGGGTATTGATTTTATGGGTCCATTTCCTATTTCTCATGGTTTCACTTACATATTGCTTGCTGTTGACTATGTTTCGAAATGGGTTGAGGCGAAGGCCACCCGGTCTAATGATTCTGTTGTGGTGGTAGATTTTGTCAGGTCTAACATTTTCTGCAGGTTTGGCATTGCTAGAGCCATTATTAGTGACCAGGGCTCTCATTTTTGTAACCGGAGCATGGGTGCTTTGTTACGGAAGTTGGAGTGATTCACAAGGTGTCCACAGCATACCATCCACAGACCAATGGTCAAGCTGAAGTCTCGAATAGGGAGATTAAGCAAATCCTTCAGAAGACTGTTAACTCTACCTGGAAGGATTGGAGCAAGCGATTAGATGATGCTTTGTGGGCTTATCGGACTGCCTATAAGACTCCAATTGGGATGTCTCCATATAGGCTTGTTTTTTGTAAGACATGCCACCTTCCGGTTGAATTAGAGCATCAAGCTTATTGGGCCATTAAGCAGTGTAACATGGATTTGGCTAAGTCTGGGATGGAACGGAAGCTCCAATTGCAAGAGTTGGATGAGCTTCGATTGGATGCCTATGAGAGTTCACGGTTGTATAAGGAGAAGACCAAGGCATTCCATGACAAGCAAATCCTGAGGAAAGAGTTTTCTGTGGGCCAGAAGGTTCTTCTATTCAATTCTCGTCTCAAGTTTATGCCCGGTAAGCTTCGATCTAGATGGGATGGCCTTTTTGTGATTGCTAATGTTTTCCCTTTTAGTGCTGTTGAGTTGTGTGATCCACCTACAGGGAGGACCTTCAAAGTGAATGGACATCGACTCAAACCATTTTATGAGGGATCACAGCAGCAACCTGAAGAAACAGACGTCATACTCACTGATGCCACTTATCCTCCGTAAACACCTGGGGAGTATTCTTCTTTCCCTATTTCCTTTTTCCCTTTTCTTTTATTTCTTCTGTTTCTTTTTCACTTTTATTTTCACACTTTCTAAATAATACACTTTCTCCTTCTATCATTGTTTAGCTATGTATATTGTGGATTTGGACATATTGGTTTTGATGGATCGGATCATACTGTTTGGGCTGAATTCCTTACTTTTTGGTAGTTGATTTTGGTGATGCTGATTGCATGATTTGGTATTTACCTTTATGAGATTTTGGGCCTACATGAATGGGATTCATCTTTACCATTCTTCCTTTTTCTGTGTGTCTCTGCTCCTGATTTATGTTCTCTAGAACTTGCTCTCTTTCTTTTTAAGGCTACATTTTTCACTTACATGAATAAATATGATGGAGGCTTGTTTAGTTTCTTTCTTTTATTTACCACTTTGACCAAATAGCCTTCCCTTACACTATTAATTTTCCTTTGTTAGCCCCTTTGTGCCTTTTTGACTAATTCTTTTCTTCAACCACATTACTAGCCAAAGTGTAAAACCATGTTATACCACACCTTGTAATTTACTGAGCATTGGTTTCACCTTAGTGTGGGGGTTGCCCAGGAGTGCCACAATTTAAGTGTGGGGGGGATGTTTGGATGGTTGATTTGGGAGTTGGGTCATGCTAAAAAAAAATAATAATTTGAGTGTATATTTGAAAGGGGATATTCCATTGATTTGAGTGTTATTATTGTCATGCTCTTTCAAATTTCTTTGGTGCTTAGCCTCACATATCCATATTTATACACACCTTCACCTTAGCCCCATTACAACCTTGAATAATAAGCTCTCTTGATTTGTGCATGTATGTGATATGAGTAGTGGAGAAGTAGAAATTGAGCAAGCCTATGGTAGGACAATTTCTTGAGTGAATTTGAGTAATACACTTATTTACCCTATACACTTTAGAGAGTTATTGAGAGAATCCTCTGAGAGACCATCTTATGTGAGTAGCATCATTGATCGAGACTACCGTGTTTTGTAATTTGTTATGCAAGGATTTCAGTTTTAATTGGTTGGTCTTTTGAAGCTCTGTGTCCATTGTTCCAATTTTACATTGTTGGCAATTGTTAGAAAGGATAAATTTTTCTTTTAAGTTTTGCTCAGGAGTGCAAAATGACAAGTGTGGGGGAATTTGATAATTGAATATTTATTACACTCATTGTTCCTCCCCTCCGACTTGAAGGTTCCCTCAGTTTTCTTCTTTTGAAGTTCCTCCTGTGAGATATACAAAAAACACACATGAGTAATGAAACATGTTTATTAAACAGTTAATAAGAACAATGATACTTACAATTTTTTCACCGACTATACGAGACTGGTCACTCGTATAGGATCCACCACTCTTCCGGTAAGCATGCAACCACAACTCTTCGCGCCGTATCGGAGATGGTGGAGATAGCAGAATAGAAGGATCGGATTGAGATGCTTCTTCCAATCTCCTCCGTTTGGCCGCCAACAAGTATTTCTCGGCCTTTGCGTATCCCCCATGAGACATTGTGTGGGGGCAATCATTCTTCCTGCCACTCGCTTGTGCCTTTTTCCTTCTTGCCTGCGAATAAGAAATGGGAAAAAAAGGTTACAAACAGTAAAGACAAAAGATAAGTAAATAAAGTACAAAATAAGTTATCTCACTAAAGCCTCTGGAGTAGTCCGAAGCCTAAATCAACATAGACAACATGATATACTTTCGTTTCATACATAACAAAGGAGATAAGTTGTAAATTACTAACAGAACAGGCCATGAACTATGTATACTACTTAGGCTACCGTAAGGATTCATGTCATCCGTGCTTAGCCCGAGCCTAAGATTCCTAGGCTCTTTGCCGAAGTCAAGAAACAACTGATCAATTTTCTTCCACTGAGAAGAATCAGCTGGATGTCGAAGCTTTCCATCAGAAATCCTTTCATCTGCATGCCATCTCAAATTTTTGGCATCAATTTCATTAGCAAACAGCCGTTTGAACCTCGGTATGATAGGAAGATACCACAACACTTTTGCAAGGGCCTTATTTGATTTGTATCTGGGGGTTTCACATATCGGACACTGCTCTTTCTCTGTATGCTCTTTTCTGTACAATATATAATCATTAGGGCATGCATGGATCTTTTTATACTTCATCCCTAGTGGACACAGTATTTTCTTCGCATCATAGTATCGGCAAGGCAGCACGTTATCATCTGGAAGCATGTCCTTGAAGGCTTCAAGTGCTTCTGAAAAACTCTTGTTGCTCCATCTATGTCGTGCTTTCAAGCTTACCAATTTCAATACAGCTTTCAACAATTGGTATTTTGTACACCCCGGGTACAGCGGCTTCTCAGAATCATTGCACATATTACCATATGCATATGATTGCTCAAAAGCCTCTTCTCCAACATCACGAATAATATCTTCTATCCGGTCATTCAGAACCGTGTCATTATCATCAAAGGCGACCCCCCTTGTTAAGTTGCGCTTGAAATTTCTTTTTCTTCACCATGCCATACCCATACTGTATAACTCTTACAAAATCCTTCACAAATTAAATGTGTATATATATCTGCAGCACTAAGTCGCTTCTCATTCAGACATTCTACACAAGGACAATAGAACATCCCACTATCATCATTACCAGAATTTCTTCTAGCAAATTCCAAAAAATCCCTCACCCCATTATCATATTCAACACTAGTCCGTTTAGCGTTTATCCAACTACGATCCATATATTTCAACACCTTTTTTTCTTCTCTTCTGTATATTAACTGCCCTAGAAAAGGCAGGAGTATGATGAGAGTATGAAAAGGTTACACTCATCAATTTATCTAGTTTAACAGAATTCTTCATTAAAATTCCGCGTAAGATATAATTGCAGTCTGTTCCATTTTCTTCAAGTAATATGGAAAATGTATCAACATACACTAGCAATTTCAGGACTTAAATTAGACCACATACACAAGAATTGCTTTAGTCTAAACCTCAAATCACCTCTCAAATTTAGTTTCAAAACTAACTGAATATTATGTAACAATTTTCTAATCAGCCATTCATAAGCATACATGCCAGGAAATTTGACACAATAACTTAAGCAATCCAGAGACTATGAAAACTAGCAATTATCAGTACCCTGATCCTCAAATAATCAAATCACACCAGTTCAGGACACCGTTAATTAAGCTTCACCAATTAATTTCCATCAGAGTAAATGTCATTTTTCTCCATTTCTATTTTAATTTCTAGTTCAATTATAGTACAGATTATATTCTTGGACAGACAGTGAATACACAATGTCTATTTATACGGAGCATTGAGACAGGGGACATTACCTGTTTGAAGTAACTTGGACCGTGGCTTGAGGCGCAGGAGGAGAGGAGCAGCAGTGGCTGGAAAACACGCCGGAGTGAGATAAAGGATGGAGAAATAAGATGCTCAGCCGCCCTTCATGATGGTACTCACGGTGACTTCTTCGCAACAACGGCAAGTACGAACGGAGAAGGAGGGAGTTTCAAACGCCGACAACAGAATATGGAAAAGAAGGTGGAAGTGGCGGCGACTGGAAGGGTGGCAGGAGAATACGGCGGAATATCACCTACTGCGTTGGACTTGAGCGGGGAAGTGAAACGTAACTGATGAAATGAACTTTCGCGGCCGATCTAGGTTTGAATATAAGACTTTTAAGACCGGTTATTTAAATAACCGGTCTTAATAATTACTTTTAAGACCGGTTATCTAAATAACCGGTATTAAATTATTGAATTTTAAGATCGGTTATTCAAATAACCGGTCTTAATAATATTGTGATTTTTTTATTCATTTTAATAATTTGTTTTCAGACCGGTTGTTTAAATAACCGGTCTTAAATTATTGACTTTTAAGACCGGTTATTTAAACAACTGGTCTTAATTTGTTTTTGAGACCGGTTGTTTGTATAACCGGTCTAAATAAGATTTTTTTAGACCGGTTTTTTATACAACCGGTCTAAAACATTGCTTTTAATTACGGAATTGCCACCGGTGTTTCTTTTAGACCTTATCCGTAATAACCGGTCTAAATAATGCGGTCTAAAAATGCTATTTTGCACTAGTGTATCTATTACTACGAACATTAACTAGAGAAAAGTATGATGCTTTTTTTTAGGGGGGGATTGTATTAGACTGCAAAATGAAAGAAACTAAAATTTTAATATAAGATATATTTATCTAATTTGATTAAATTTAGAAATTTAACTTTTTTATTTGATTTTCATAACTATTAGTTTATTTATTTTCGGTAGAATTTTAATTCCTCTTTCATAACCCCCAAAAGAAATTGCATTTAAATTCATATATATTAATCTTATTCTTATATAGGTTTTAAAGTCATTTGCATCTTGCATTTCATTAGTTTTTTTTATACAGGCATTTAATTAGTTTAATTGCATTTAGATAGGTAGTAATGTCTTGTATTCTAATTTAGGTCTGCCGCATTATATCTTTCATCACTTAAATTCAATCATAAAGAAAATCCACAAGTTGTACCTAAATTCATCATCTAGGTTGATCTTAAACTATATAATTATTTAGGATTTAGTTCGATCGTTTACTTTAATGACAAAAGCGGCATGACCCTCCTCATTTGGAAAATAGTTCTCACCAATTTTGTTGGGAACATATTTTCAATTATACAGTTAAAAATAAAAACCAAATGGGTGCCGTCCATAGGAAACTTTGATTTTCCCTTTCCCCAAATTTTCAGCAAACTAAATGGGCCCTAAGGAAGAGTTAGAAGACTTAGAGATTAGGAAATGATTTTGAAACCTTTCTCTCTCTCTCTCTCACTCTCTCTGAACTCTCCCTCTTGGAAGGATATCTTGCTTTTCTGTATTACTGTCCTTTTATTTATGTTATTTTCCCTTTTTGTTTAACGATGTATTCTGATTTCCATTGTGATGAGACTTACATAAATATATTGCAGAATATTGTGAGCGTTATATAAACTTAAGATTTTCGTCAGTATCTTACATAAACTGTTTTTTTAGAGTCTTAACAAAAGTAGAAGACAACAACGTTTTGATTATAGGAAATAAATTTCATTACATTTTTTGTTATGAAAGGGCATTGCTTTTGTTTGCATGATTTTTTTTTTGAAGAGATTTGATCAAAATCTCATAGCCCACTGTGATGTACCTTTTATATTTGTTAGGTAAAGATGAGTAACTAGGACTCCATCGAGATTTCTTAAATTTGACAACATTCTTTTATTAAGATTTACACTATAAATTATATTAAAGGTTGGAGGTAATATATTACTTTAATTGATGATTGATGTTGTATTGTGGAGTCAATGTTCGAGTGGTATGTTGGTTGGTTGAAAGTATCAAATTTCCTCGCTACGTGCTCACAAGTTTGAATGACGTCGAGAGATAAGAGAGATGTTATGTTGTGGGGTTAAGTCTTCCTATTGGTTAATTTTTCTTCCTTTTTTAAAAGTGCTGAGTGCCTAAATGCACTAATTCAAGAAGCAAACATTCATGTTGATGGACATAGTTTCAAATTCTATCTTTCAATTAATGTTCTATTCTTAATTGCAGCTACTTTCAAGGTATTCCAGACACTATTCCTGAGAATAAGCAAAGGCGTGGCTGCTCATGCTAATACAAGATTGCTAATACTCTGTCCTTTGACCCACATTTTTTGTTTTTGTAATGATTCTCCATCCTTCCCCTTCTTTTTTCACTCAATTAGTTAGATTGGTTTGTATTGGGAACTCTGTCACTAGTAATTTCATTTGGTGCCCCTTAACAAGAGATAATATTGTTATATAATCATAATAATGACAATTACAATTGGGATTAGTTAATCAAGATTATAATTATTTTAGTTAGTCTGAAATTAGAAAATAGGTGTTAAGAGTTAGTCTTTTTGCTTATACATACAGACCCTTTTGAATTATTTGTAGCTTTTCTGATCATTTGGAATATATAGTGAATTGATTAAATTTCTCTCCGCTGTTTCCCCTCTTCTCCCTGTTTCTCTCTGTTTTACCTCTCTTTCTCCCAAATTTCATACCTTTTATCATAACAATATATCAACTTAAATACAAGGCAGAAGCTCCTATAGAATTGAATATGAGTAATGACACATCATTACTATGAACCTTAACATACGCCTTTTAATTACATATTATTCCAAAACGTACGAGGATTACTTACAATCTGTACAGATAAAAAGTCAGACCATACAGCTAGTATATTAGCATGGCATTTATACTCAAACATATATCATTGCAATGAGTTCTATGCCACCAAATTCAAAGATGCGCTTTCAAATCAGTATGAAGATCAAGCTTACAAACCCAATATTGAAGAGATTTGAGTCCACCTAGTGTTATAAATAATTGATCAAAATTTATTTTCTTCAATAATTTGACTTTTGTTTGCTGAATGAAGATGATGATCTTCTATTAAGATAATTGTTCTCAATGAAACTCGCATGCACGTATTCGAAATCATATCAAGATATTTGCACCTGTTATATATATATTTGTGATTGTGTGTGAATATTGGACATATATTTATCTATGTCTTCAATAAGAATGATCGAATCGACATTTGGCTTAGTTAGTTACCTTATTATAGTTGTACATTTTGTGCTTAGATTAATCCATAATACATCTATAAAAAGAAAAACACTTTCATCACATGAAATATATTATACAATGGTGTGACATTCAAAGTTGAACTACATAATATTTTACAAACAAGTTTATTTCATCCATTGCCTCATCATAGAAAAGCATAATATGATTACAAGAGAGATAATAAACCACTTATCTTCTAAGAACGGCAACATCCCAAATGTAGATTTGGCCTTGGTTTCTTCTCAGTAGTAGCAACGAGATTGCAATTTATACCAAATCCTGTCAATGAATTGGAAATAAGCATACCTCCATGAAGCACTGTAGAGCAAAGGACCCACCACTGCCCAAAATCCCACAATAAATCCAAATCCCATGATCACAAAGAACCAATTGATTCCATTCACGTGTTCAACTTCTTTGCCGTCTTTGTTGTTGGAGCTGTTTGATGAACAATTGTTGAGTGGAGGACCACACAAATCATTACCAACATAACTTGATGCTTCAAAACTTTGTAATTGGGTACTGGTTGGAATTTTTCCAACCAAATAATTGTAAGACAAGTTCAACATGTTCAAAAAGCTCAATTTAGACATGCTTGGCGGGATTTCACCTGAAAGATGGTTTCTTGAAAAGTCTATGGACTCCAGCGATCCCATATTGCCAATATTTTGAGGAATTTGGCCAATAAACTGATTGTTTGAAAGGTTTAGATAACGAAGTCCCTTGAGTCTTGTTAGTTCTATTGGTATCTCTCCAGATAAATCATTACCTGAGAAGTCGATGCTTGTGATGAGACCAAGGATGGTGCTGTAATCATAAACTCTTCCTTTCAACAATAATGTTTCAACTAAAAGTGGAGGTTGAGCATAAAATTTATTAAAAGAAATGTAGGAATCGAGAGCACTATTTATTACCAACATGGCACTCAAATGCTGGACACATTTTGGTATATATCCTGTCAACTCATTGTGAGCAAGGTCCAAGATTTGTAAGACACTCATGTTACAAATTTGATGAGGAATTGGACCAGAGAATTTGTTTGATCTCAGAATAAGAATCTTTAAACTTGAAAACCTTTGGCCAACCCAAGATGGAACCATTCCGGAAAATTGATTTTCTCCTAGATCCAATGAAATCATGTTGGTTTTGTTACTCAGAAAGCTAGGAAAATTTCCAGAAAAATTATTATTGCGAACTTTCAGCATTCGCAACTTCAATAAGGATGCCATAGATGTGTGCAAGATTCCAATGAAATGGTTGTTTTCTAAGTTCACTGTCACAAGATTCGGCCACTTCATCCAACAATCAGGTATTTTACCTGATAAATTATTTGATGCCAAATTAAGAAACTCTAACCCCTTAGTCTCCTTTTGTTTATTATGACACAAAAAGTTAACAATGGATCCTGAAAACCAGTTGCTTGATAGGTCTATGTATATCACATTTTGTGATACATAAGGTAATTGGCCATATAACCTATTTGAGCTTAGATCAACAACACCAAAGGAAGTAGTGATGTTTATCAGTATATTTGAAAGCTCTCCTTCAATATGATTCTGAGAGAGATTCAAATATTGAAGATTACCCACTGTGCCCCAAAACAAAGTTGGAATAGAATTAAAAATCTTGGTGTCTGATATGTCCAAATAGTAAAGATGCTTTAGGGATTGAATCCATGATGGAAAGTGGGGACCTAAATTCCATGAAGCCAAACTTAACCACTCCAAAAGTTGAAAAGAAGGATTCCAATTGGGGTCTGCCTTTAAAGTGAATTTGTTTTTGTGTGCTAAAAATGTTCGCAGTTGGGAAAAATTAATAAGGTGGACTTCTTTGACAACTCCTTCAAAGAGATTATATCCCAAAGAAAGAGTATTCAATTTAGAGAGTGATCCCAGAATTTCAAAAGGATTTCCAACAAGTTGATTTTCAGAGAGATCAAGATGCATCAAAGATGTTAGATTTCCAAATGATATAGGAATGGAACTGTTAATAGTGTTGTTCCAAAGAGAAAGATATATCAAAGATTTAAGATTTCCTAATAAGCTAGGAATTGCACCTTGAATGGCATTGCTAGACAAATCAAGATATTTTAAAGATGCAAGATTTCCCAATGAGCTATGTATTGGACCTTGAATGGAGTTTCTAGAAAGATCAAGTTCAACAAGTTTTTGGAAAACGCCAATATGATCAGTGAAATGGCCAGATATATGAGAACCACTCATATCAAAAATCTCTAAGGCCTGGGAAACACACCCTGCTGAAAGAATTTTCAGTATTTCAGAAATTTGTTGGTTGCACTTGTTGTTTGAAAAAGCCAGCTCTTTCCAGTTGCAAAGATTACCCACAGAAATTGGAATTGGCCCTTCTAAAATATTATCACTCAAATCAAGAGTAACAAGAGAAGTCAAGTTTCCAATGTCACTAGAAATTGTGCCAACCAAGGAGTTGTGAGAGAGAATGAGAGACTTTAAATGACTCAAATTGTACAACCAATCAGGGATAGAAGAGTTGAATTGGTTTTGAGATAAATCAAGATGTTGAAGGAGAGTCAAGTTTTGAATACCTTTTGGGATGGAACCTTGTAAATCAATCCTGTGTAATTGGAGCTGAACTAATTTTTTCAGTTGAAATATCGAATTAGGGATCAATGAAGTGCCAAAATCAGAACCAGAAAGATGTAGGACACCAAGAGATGAAAAGTTTAAGGTGGATGGTTCATAATAATGGGTGAATTCACATTCGAACAAGTGCAACTCTCTCAAAGAGGGAAGTGAATGTAGAACCTGCAACCAATCAAAGGCATTGGATAGGTTCACAAAACTCAGCTCAAGATATTGTAAAGAAGAAAGAGTCGAAACCCATTGAAGATTTTCAGGAGCTATTGACAATCTAATTCCATCCATGTCATATTGATAATAACCTCCGATATGAAGACTGATTAGATTTGAGAGGTTTCCAATTTGATGTGGAATGCTTCCTTTGAAATTATTAGATCCAAGGTCAAGATAGTGCAAATTGGAGAGATTTCCAATTTGATGAGGAATGCTTCCATTAAATTCATTACCTCTGAGATCAATATATTGCAAATTGGACAGCCTTCCGATTTGATGAGGAATGCTTCCTTCCAAATAATGATTGCCTCCAAGGTCAAGATAGATGAGATTGGAAAGATTCCAAAATTGAAGAGGGATGCTTCCACCAAACTCAGCATGAGATAGGTTAAGATATGTCAAGCTTGTCATTGAGCCAAGAAAATCAGGAATTTGCATATCTCCAAAATAATTACCGCTCAAATCCAAATAAATCAAATGCTTCAAGTCAAGCAAAGAAGGAGGTACCTCACCATCAAACACTGATGTCTCATATATATCCCAGCCATTGAACTCAAATGGAGGTGGAGTTGTGAGGTGAAGCTCAAGAACATGGCCTGTGATGTTGTGGCAAACAACTGAAGCCCAGTTACAGCAATTTGTATGAGGAGACCAAGAGACAAGTCTATTTGAAGGATCAGAGAGATGAAGCTTCATCTTAAGTAAGGCATCTCGCTCACTTGGAATGCATTGAACCTGAGAGGATTCTCTGCAAACGTATAAATCAACATTTGATAAGGTAAGTAACCAAACAAAAAGGAACACAACAATATTGCAGGAACCATCCATGACAACGTCAATCAAAGAGGTTTCTGCTAAGAAGTTTTCTGTTTTGATGATGGACATATAATTCTTGAGAAAAGAGCTACTATTTATAATGTCACCTTGCGGATCTAAAACGCAAATTTTGAGTTTCAGTTTACATAGCAAAATCGAGTATTTTTTTTTTACTCTTTTATTTTCTTTTTATGCCCGATAAGATATATGAATGCAAAAATTATATTCGAATATTTTGTTCCACCTTTCTGAATGAAAAAATAAATAAATAAATTTGTTGCATAAAAAGGAAGCGAAAACATCCTAGTCTAAATAATTTTTTAAGTTGTCCTTTTTTTGGTAAAAGTTTTAAATAGTTCTTTTATCTGAAATGTAAGTTTTTTGCCCCTAACTTTTTGTATTTTAAGGATATTTTTTTCTTTTATAAAATATTTTCAAATTATATATATATAGATAAGGATAAAGATGAAAAATTATTAAATGTTAAGATATAGTTAATGAGACTACATATTTCTTTTGGTTTTGGTGAAACATGTTAGAAAAGCCATAAAAATAATAAATACACTCTGAGTAATGAAGAACTACATGATTGCTCAACGTGTGGAATGGGATTCCAACCTTTTTTGCTATTATTTCTGTAATCTATCCCACATTTTAAATTTTCCACACAATAATAACCGTTAATAAAAAGGACTATTCATTTTTTGGGGAAAAAAAGCCCGTGGAAAATTTCTTTTTAGTCACATTCTAACTTCTTTGATAAATTAGTCATAATCTAACTTCTTTAAGTCTTTTATAAGTGACTCGTTATTATTGTGCAGGTTAAAAAGAATAAATTTACAAATTCTTTGTTTTTTTTTGGTTGTAATTCAACTGTTTTTTTCCAAGTCTTTGATCATCATCAACTTATTAATTATTACTCAATTTTAATCATTTACTTAATACTCTTGTGCCATCAATAACAATAAACATACATATACATAAAATCATAAAACTTCTTAATAACATAATTTGGTATCTTTAACTATCCCTCAAACACCCACACAAACTACTTCAATTTCCTTCCACTTTATTCTATCTACACTTAATATAAATTATTCATATAAAAATCAAACGGTTTAAGTTTATTAATTTTTTAATATTAATTGTTTAAAGTATTTGATAGGGAGAACAAGGTTCCTCATGGAGACAAACAGAATATGTCATTGAAATTTGAGATAGATAGACATATATGTTATCATGGAGCGTATAAATCTGAGGAAGATGGAACTGTAGGAAAGTGGAATGGGAAGACACTATGCTTTAAAAAAAATTAATATTTTTATTTAATTAATCAGGAATGAGGATATAACTGCCCATTAGTTTAATTTATGTCTTTCGCGTACTAATAAGTTCATGGTACCTTGCAATAAATATTAGGTGAAGTAATATTGGGCACTATTATATTATTTTCTAGTTATATCATTTACCAAGTGTATCTAACATCTTGATATTATTTTTTTTTAATGTACCTAACACCTTAATGTTATTTTCCATTTACATCGAGCACCCTAATCTTATTTATGATATAGGGTGCTAGATGGTATTAGAAAATAACATCAAGAATACCACTTTGCCCATAAATATTTACTTATAGATATGTTTAATGTTACACAACTCCATTCACCTTGATTTTGATGTTGCATTGCCTTTTGCATCAATACTATTCCCTGTTATCCTTAATATATGATATATTTATCTAATTTAATTAGATTAAAAAATTTAATTAAGTTAGTTAATATGATATATATGTTTTAAAGTGTCATAGCAATCTTTTTCAATTCCCTCATTCCCTCCCCTTATTAATGTTAAGGGAGCATTAATAAGGGGATTTTTTAAAAAAAAAATTACAAATATAAAAACTATGTCTTATATTTAGGATTAAGATCAACTCTCCCAAATATATCTTATACAAAAGACCGGAGGAGTATTCTATAAAATTTACTTTGGATGACACAATGTAAAAGTAGTTTTTATTTTTTGTGACTAACAATTTTGTAATTATTGGAAAAAAAATATTTCTAGTGACCAAAATTGAGGCAATGATATGTGACCAAATATTTAACATATCGGGACGAAATATGAGTCGATTAATTAACTTTTTAATCAACTTCTTAAAAAAAATATGAAACAGTGATGACACTCACTTTCTATCTCTATCATTAGAGGTGGAATTAGTGTATTTTTATAATATTAACTTCTTTTAATATGTTTACAATCAACTTCTTTATTTTGTTTATAAGGATTATTGAAATTACAAAAATATCACTTATTTTGTTACAATCAAAATTATTGCTTTCAACTTTTTCTTGAAGCCTTTCACCAATCAAATTTTAAGAATTGGGTTATACTATCGATTAATTTGGTCCCAATTTTCAAATTTTCCACACTTGAATAATTCATGAGAGAGACTGTTCATAATTTGGAGAAAATTTGTTAGTGTGTGGTGGAAAATTCTTTTGTAGTCATATTCTAATTTTACAGAGTCTTTCATAATTGACTTCTTATTTAGCTCTATGCGTTTCAAAAACGGCAGAATTAAATTCTTTTTTATTCGTAATTCATTTTTTTTAAAAAAAATATTTAGTCATTTACTTGATACTCTTGCCCATCAATAGCAATATGCATAAATTCATTAAACTTTGTAGGCTATAATTTTTTGTGATGCTATAATTTCCCACCATTAAAATTATTGTTAAAGTTGTCAGTTTCTTTGATGCTATAATTTTTTTAATTTTTATTATATGCCATGTCATTTAAAAAATAACACTTAGCATTTGACACATATTTCAACCAAATTTTTAATAATAGAGTTTAGTATCTTAACTCCTTCCCCAAAACACCCATTATTATGCGTTGCGGAAAATTCTTTCATTGTCATGATCCAACTTTATAAAATATTTCACAATTGAGTTGTCATTGTCGTCGTGGTTGTTATTATTGTGCGTATTTAAAAGGATGATGTTAATGTTGGTTATTCTATAGGCATATATGAAAGATGATGTTAATAAACGGCCACACGATCAGTCAAAGCGTGTGGAATGGGATTCCAACTTCTTTGCCACTAATATCATTTTTGTCCCAACTTTTAGATTTTCCTCACAATACTTCATGAATGAGATTATATTCATTATTTGGATTTATATGTTTGCCGTAGTTGACGGGCATAAAAGCACTACATTTGTATGCATTAAATTTGGCAAAACTATAATCAAGTTGCCTCGGCTAACCGATATGTTTGGTCATATGAGGGGTGTTTAAAAACCTCATAATCAATTTAAAAATTTATTTTACACTTTATGAGATAAAACTTTGAATAATTAAATTTTAAGCATGCTTTGTTAGTATTAAATTGTCGAGTTATCATTTAAATTTGCTATGTCTGCATTTTTCACAACGTTATTATGATTATATAATTGAAAATACACTTTATAAACCTTATAAAGTTGTATATGCAAGTCATTCAACTTTAAAAAGTAGGATTATAGCACTGACTATATGAAAATTACCGTACAATGCGTTGCTAGTATTCTTGCAGGGATATAGAAAACAAGTCAAGAAAAATAAAATAAAATAAAATAGACAGAATAATGATGAAATAACTAATGAATGTGGTCATTCTATAGGTGTCTGTATGAAAGTTGATAATAAACTAATAAACAACCACATGTTTAGTCCCAACGTGTGGAATGGGATTTCAACTTTTTTGTTAATATTTTTGTTCCAACTTTAAATTTTTCATCCAATAATAGTTAATAATAAAGGCGAATATTCATTATTTGGAGAAAATAATTTTTCAATTTATATTTGCACAAAATTATATTTTGTAATTATAATCTAGCTTTTATTTGTAAAGTCTTTCATAGTTGAAACTCTATAAAAAGAAATGTCCATATTGAGTACCAAATCATATTTCGAATAGCACAATTTTTTTATTTTTTTTATTTTTAGATTGGCAAGCACCGCTTGCAGGTACGGATGTAACTCTATTAAGTGCCATCAAAAGATGGAATATATGCCACCACAATAATTGAGTTATTATATTTAATTTGTGCGTGTTAAAATCAGCAAAGTTACACTCAAGATCTTCCTTCAATCACACTTCAATTTTTTTGTTTTTTTTTCCTGTCAACTACGGCAAACAAAAGGAGAAGATACAAAAATTATATAAAGTTCAAATTACTCAAAAGGCTAAAAGAACTTAAATAAATTTTATGATAGGATATATATAATATATGCTCCCAAGTACTTACTTCTAGAATGTTGTCGCTTAGATTATGGAGCAACAAGGAATGGTTAAATTAAAACTACTCCCATCAGATTATATATATATATATATATATATATATATATATATATATATATATGTATGCATGTATGTATTTATATTTTCCATATTAATTCTCAACTCTAATTTACTATACAAGTTATAATATAACAAAGTTACAAGCCAAGCCTTTTAGAATTATTGCCTTAACTCGCAAGACTCCGTGCGTACAAGAGATTCTTAAGAGGCTGTTTGGTGAGAGCGGGAAGGGAAGGGAAAATGAGTGGAGATAAATTCTTTTTAGTTTGATTTTAAGAAATTAAAGAAGTGGGTTTATAGTTTTTAATTAATTTTTTTTACTATTATATCTTACATACTCTCTTTCAAAATTTGAAACCCCACTTTTTCTTTTTCTTTTTTAAAATCTCACACATAAAAATTTCCCTTCCCTTCCCTCCAAATCACCAATACCAAACAGGCCCTAAGTGTTTGATGCAAGAATGTTAATTACCACTCACTTCTTAAATACTACAATGGAATTTTACAAATATTTGTCCATGATTGTCACAATTGCTATACCTTCAACTATTGGAAAGAAAAAATGTAAAGCCTCATTGACTCTGACTCTTAAATTATAGAATGTTTTCTATCATCTAAGTAATATAAAATTTTAAGACATTTGAGTAAAATTATGGGAAAATTGCACTCAAGTCCCATAGGATTAGGAAAAAAATCAACTCTCCCAAATATATCTTATACAAAAGACCGGAGGAGTATTCTATAAAATTTACTTTGGATGACACAATGTAAAAGTAGTTTTTATTTTTTATGTGACTAACAATTTTGTAATTATTGGAAAAAAAATATTTCTAGTGACCAAAATTGAGGCAATGATATGTGACCAAATATTTAACATATCGGGACGAAATATGAGTTGATTAATTAACTTTTTAATCAACTTCTTAAAAAAAATATGAAACAGTGATGACACTCACTTTCTATCTCTATCATTAGAGGTGGAATCAGTGTATTTTTATAATATTAACTTCTTTTAATATGTTTACAATCAACTTCTTTATTTTGTTTATAAGGATTATTGAAATTACAAAAATATCACTTATTTTGTTACAATCAAAATTATTGCTTTCAACTTTTTCTTGAAGCCTTTCACCAATCAAATTTTAAGAATTGGGTTATACTATCGATTCATTTGGTCCCAATTTTCAAATTTTCCACACTTGAATAATTCATGAGAGAGACTGTTCATAATTTTCAAATTTGGTCCCAATTTTCAAATTTTCCACACTTGAATTGGGTTATACTATCGATTAGCACATTAGGCATATATGAAAGTTGATTATTTAGACTAATAAATGGCCACACGATTAGTCAAAGCGTGTGGAATGGGATTCCAACTTCTTTGCCACTAATATCATTTTTGTCCCAACTTTTAGATTTTCCTCACAATACTTCATGAATGAGATTATATTCATTATTTGGATCTATATGTTTGCCGTAGTTGACGGGCATAAAAGCACTATATTTGTATGCATTAAATTTTGTAAAACTATAATCAAGTTGCTTCGACTAACTGATATGTTTGGTCATATGAGAGGTGTTTAAAAACCTCATAATCAATTTAAAAATTTATTTTACACTTTATGAGATAAAACTTTGAATAATTAAATTTTAAGCATGCTTTGTTAGTATTAAATTGTCGAGTTATCATTTAAATTTGCTATGTCTGCATTTTTCTGTCAACTACGGCAAACATAAGGAGAAGATAAAAAATTATATAAAGTTCAAATTACTCAAAAGGCTAAAAGAACTTAAATAAATTTTATGACTGGATATATATAATATATGCTCCCAAGTACTTTCTTCTAGAATGTTGTCGCTTAGATTATGGAGCAACAAGGAATGGTTAAATTAAAACTACTCCCATCAGAATATATATATATATATATATATATATATATATATATATATATATTTTCCATATTAATTCTCAACTCTAATTTAATGCATATACAAGTTATAATATAACAAAGTTACAAGCCAAGCCTTTTAGAATTATTGCCTTAACTCGCAAGACTCAAGTGCGTACGAGAGATTCTCAAGAGGCTGTTTGGTGGGAGAGGAAAGAGAAGGGAAAATGAGTGGAGATAAATTCTTTTTAGTTTGATTTTAAGAAATTAAAGAAGTGGGTTTATAGTTTTTAATTAATATTTTCTTACTATTATATCTTACATATTCTCTTTCAAAATTTGAAACCCCAATTTTTCATTTTTTTTAAATCTCACACATAAAAATTCCCCTTCCCTTCCCTCCAAATCACCAATACCAAACAGGCCCTAAGTGTTTGATGCAAGAATGTTAATTACCACTCACTTCTTAAATAGTACAATGGAATTTTACAAATATTTGTCCATGATTATCACAATTGCTAGACCTTCAACTATTGGAAAGAAAAAATATAAAGCCTCATTGACTGACTCTTAAATTATAGAATCTTTTCTATCATCTAAGTAATATAAAATTTTAAGACATTTGGGTAAAATTATGGGAAAATTGCACTCAAGTCCCATAGGATCAGGAAAAAAAAAATCAAAAAAGTAACCGCGTAAATTCCCCTATCTAAAAACTCCTTACAGACTGCAATGACATAGATTCCAAAGTGAAATTACCTTATTGCTCCTATTGATTAAAAAAGTGATTGAATATAGGTTGAGGTTGGAGACTGATGTTGCTGAAAACCAATTTGGATTTATGTCAGGAAGGTCTACAACAGAAGCGATTTATTTATTAAAGGGGATAATGGAAAAGTATAGGAGTAAAGGAAGAGATTTACACATGGTCTTCATTGATTTGGAGAAAGCTTATGACCGGGTGTCAAGAGATGTGCTTTGGAAAGCCTTGGAAAAGAAGGGGGTGAGGATTGCATATATTAAAGCCATTCAAGATATGTATGCGGGGGTTACAACCAATATTAGAACGTCTGGAGGTGTTACAAAGGACTTCCCTATAAGAATTGGACTACATCAAGGATCAGCTTTAAGTCCTTATTTGTTTAACCTAGTGATAGACGTCCTAATTGAACCTATAAAAGAGGAGATCCCTAAATGCATGCTTTTTGCGGATGATATAGTGTTGTTGGCTAAATCTAGGGAAGAAATTAACTCCAAACTTGAGATATGGAGGCGGACTTTGGAATTGAGAGGTTTTCGGCTTAGTAGGAGTAAAACTGAATATATGCATTACAAATTTGATAAGAGATAACGTCAAAGTGAAGTGGAAGTTAAATTGGGTGGGCAAGTCATCTCGCAAGTGACAAAATTTAGATATTTGAGATCATTTATACAACAAGATGGTGAGGTGGATGAAGACGTCATTCACAGAATTCAAGCCGGATGGTATAAATGGAGAAAAGCTACGGGAGTTATTTGTGATAGTAAGGTACCTAATAAGGTAAAAGGAAAATTCTACCGCACTGCGATAAGACCAGCAATGCTATATGGTAGTGAATGTTGGACTTTAAAGGGATATCATGAACATAAAATGGGGGTAGCTGATATGAGGATGTTAAGATGGATGTGTGGCCATACAAGAAAGGACAAGATTCGTAACACTCATATACGTGATCGTGTTGGAGTGGCCCCTATTGAAGAAAAAATGGTAGAAAATCGTTTGAGATGGTTTGGACATGTTCAGCGAAGGCCATTGAGTGCTCCAGTGAGAAGGGTTGATCAAGCAGTATGGAGTCCTGTCAAACGAGGTTGAGGAAGACCGAAACGAACGCTTAATGAGGTCATTGAGAGAGATCTTTTAATTAATAATATATCGAAATCTATGGTCTTTGATAGAGTACAATGGCGTTGTGCGATCCATGTAGCCGACCCCACCTAGTGGGATAAAGACTTTGTTGTTGTTGTTGTTGTTGTTGCTGCTCCCATTGATTAAAAAAGGAAAAGAGAAGCAGAAGAGCATGTCAATAGTCACTTTTTGACTAGTCAACATAGAAACATACACTGGTTAATGAGTATTGTTCAAAATTATATTGGAAAAATGGCATTAGTTGATATAGATGGAATGACCTCTCTATGGCTTGTCAATATGAGAACATACACTTGTCAATAAGAACTACTTTAAATTGTATTGGAAAAATGATATTAGTTAACAAAGATGAACTTGTCAATGATTATTCTATAACTTGCCAACACAGATACATACACTTATCAACAGAAACTGTTTTATATTAAATTGGAAAAAAGGCGGTAGTTAACGTGGTAAACTTTTCAGTATTGGCACATAAACTTGTCAAAGAGACACATACACTTGCCAATATAAGCACATAAATTTTTTAAAATAGGCATATATATTTGCCAATCTAAGGGCAAACTGACTTACCAATATATAACTTGTCAGTATAGGCACATAAACTTATCAATGTATAACTAACCAATATAAGCATATACACTTGCCAGTCTAAGGGGAAATTGGCTTCAACTATCAATTACTAAGGACAAGAAGGTAATTTTACATTTAGAATCTATATCAGTAAAGTCTCTGGGGAATTTTTTGATAGGGAATATCTACTAGGACATTTTTTATGTTTTTTCTTGTCCTTGGAATTGAGTGTGATTTTTCCTAAATTTATAGGGGAATAACAATAATGTTCATGCTCATTTGCCCTTGGGGGGCAATTCCAAACGTGCCCTTAGGTCTGTTTAGCAGGAGGGAAATAGAGGGAACATAAAATTTTTATTAGTTGAATTTTAAAAATTTAAAGAAATAGGGTCATCAAATTTTAATAATAATAAGATGTAAAATAAAATAGTGACAAAAATTAATTAAAAACTTTAAACTCCACTTCTCTATTTTATTTTAAATTTAAGTCATAAAATTTTCCTTCCCTTCCCTTCCAAATCACTTATACCAAACAACCCCTTAATGTAGCTAAGCTTGAACTTAGTCGTCCAATATACTCTTATATTAATTCTTTAAACATTTGTACCTTATCATCTTCTTAGTCATCCGTTATACTCGTATATAAATTCTTTAAACATTTGTGCCTTCTCATCATCTATTGTCATTAATTACCTCTAGACAGATAACCAATCAACTTGAACTTGGTCATCTTGTAATTGATGGGAAGTTTATATTTGCAAATCTAGTGCGCATTCCGGCAAGTGCTATCTCAATTCTTCAAGTTATGAAACTTCCATTCCATGATTTATTCAAAGGCGGACCCCAGTGCCAAACGGCTCCCTCACAATGCGGGCTCAGGGGAAGGAGACCCTATATGTATGCAGCCTTACCCTGACATATTGCCAAGAGGCTGTTTCCAGGGCTCAAACCTTGGACCTGGGGGCGGAAAGACAGCACACCCACCAGTTGCGCCAAGGCCCGTCTTCCATTCCATGATTTATTATGTCATGAAATAGTACTCATAATTATTGTTTATCCTTATAATTTGATTCAATTATGATTTTGGTTTTTAAGTTTTAAATCCTTAATTTTTGTTTGTATAATTTCATAAAATTTTGATTCGAATTTAACGATTGATTTATATACTTTAAATTCAGACCAAATCATTATGAATTATAAGGAGCAAAACCAACAATTTAAAACTATAAGAACCAAAACCACAATTCGATCAAAATGTAAGGATCAAGAATGATATCAACCTTGTATTTTTCAATGTTGAAATATGGATCACCAATGCTAAATTGCTAAGCTGTGATTATTTGGTTGGATGCACTTGCGTTCTAAGACCGCAAATAAAGGTCTCAGTCCAACGGGATAAGGAAATGAGAGAAAGAGGTGTATTTATATATATAATAGAAATCAATTGTCAAAACGAGTTGGAAAGATAAGGATTGAATGAGGAGCTTTACATACCTTAACCTCTCTCTTAATCTGAATTTGGTGAAAGAATTCCTCATCAAATTAGCAATCTTTCCAATGTGCTCTACCATGACAAATAAAAAAAACAAAAACAAAAAAACACAAAGATAAGACCATAAAAATCAAATATGCAATAATCTAAATAATATATATAAATTCTACAGTTCAAAAACTGTCTGCTTTCTTTATCTTTATTTCTATCTATAGGCACATAAACATCCAATTTAGTCATCTTTTAATTGACCTAATTGCTATTGGAAGTGCCTTAACATTGTTGGATGTAATTATTGTATGAATAATATGCCCCTGCGTCATTCATGCAGTGATCAAATTTTTCAATGTTGAAATATGTATCATTTATAATAATAAGCTATCATTACTTGTTTGGTTGCATTTACGGGCTGAGACTGCAAATAAAGTCTTTCATCCAATTATCATAAGAAAATGAGGGGGACTGCGATAAAGGAAGCCCCGTATTCAATATTTATAAAAATGATAAGTGACTACTATTTGTCCCTTCACAGTAAATAAATATATAAAAGTAATAACCCACACCAGGTAACAAGGGTTTTCTTCGCATAATCTTTTGTTAATCTCACAACTTAAAGTCATAAATTTCCATCAAATGAATTACTTACAATGAAGGGAGAATAAAAGAAGATGTATCCAATGCTATCCAAAAAACTACGCAAAGTTGCAAGCATATTTCTGGTGTATGATATGTGTGTGTGTGTGTGTGGTGAATTCTATAATCTAGGGCTTAATTGTAACACATCCATTATTACAATGATAATATACAATGATGAAAGATAGAATAATATAGTTCCTATGGATGCTCCATATCACATTGAAAATTTCATTGATTGGATTATGAAATTGGAAATCAATTACTATTACAATGATGAAAGATTGCAGAAAACGTCAGCGATTAGGTAAGACAAGGATTGGGATATAACAGTATTCTTCTACAGCATTTTAGCACGTAGGGCCCTCAATTCTTGTTCTTAAGAAGTTGGTTAGAGGCACTGTTAACAGTCACATAGATCAATAAGTAACATTATAAATTTCAGCACTTCTAACAAAGGATATACCTCGAAAAATCATCTCGCACAGAAAAAAAGCTTGCTTGTCATGGATGGTTCCAGCAAGATTGTTACCAATGTTAGGTTTATTTTCCTGTGGTTGCTTGCCTTTTTAACCGTTGATTTATTCATTTACAAAGCATCCTCTAGGATCCTCTCCATTCCAAGTGAGCGAGATGCTATTCTTAAGCTTAAGCTTCATCTCCTAGACACTTCAAACAAGCTCGGCTCTTAGTCTGCCGATGATGGAGATTGCTGCAACTGGGCGTCAGTTGTTTGTAACAACTTAACAGGTAGCATTCTTGAGCTTCACCTCGCAACTTCACCTCCTTCGCCTCCTTGGTATTATGATGTACGTGAATCTTATGAGAGATCAAGGCTTGAGGGTAAGATACATCCTTCTTTGCTTGATTTGAAGCATTTAAATTACTTGGACTTGAGTGGTAATGATTTTGGTGGCATGCCAGTTCCTAGTTTCCTTGGCTCAATGAAGAACTTAACATACCTTAACCTCTCTCAAGCTGGATTTGGTGGAAGAATTCCTCAACAAATTAGCAATCTTTCCAATTTGCTCTACCTTGACATTGGAGGCAATCATTTAACGGGAAGCATCCCTCAAGAAATTGGAAACCTCTCCAATCTAATCTATCTTGATCTCAGAGGTTCTTTTCAATCCAATATGGATGCATTTTATGTTGCCAATCTTCAATGGCTTGGAGGTCTTTATCTACTCCGACATCTTGACCTAAGTTTCACAGACTTATCCATTGCCTCTGAGTGGTTAAGCCTTCTTCATTCACTTCCCTCTTTGAAAGTGTTGCACTTGTCATATTGTGAATTTCATCATCATTTTCAACCATCTACCTTTAACTTTTCAACTCTAGCCACCCTTCACCTTTCCAATTCTTACTTCTTTGGGCCTTCACTAGTTCCAAAGTGGATATTCCAATTGAAAAATTTGATTTATCTTCAGTTGTCAAATAACAATTTTCATGGTTCTATCCCTGATGGTATTCACAACTATTAGATAGTAGAGCTTATGATTCATTGATATGAATACCAATTACATGATATGTGTATATATAGGAAGAAATGGTGGTAGGAGTAGGAAGAAGAAATGAAAAATAATAATAGTGGAGACAATAGTGGGAAACATAGTGGAGTAAGTGGAGTGATTTAGGGAATGTTTTGTGGCACTAAGGTTCTCTTTCTTCTAACACTCCCCCTCAAGCTGGAGAGTATATGTCAATCATTCCCAGCTTGCACTGAAATCCTTCGAACTTAGTTCTTCCAAGAGGTTTTGTCATTATATCTGCAATCTGATCTTCAGATCTGATATAGAATAGACTCATGATGCATGCTTCCATTTTTTCCTTGATAAAGTGTCTATCTATCTCAACATGTTTTGTCCTATCATGGTAAACTGGGTTCTTAACCATTTCGATGCTGGACTTGTTGTCACACCAAACTTGAATTGGTCCCTCATAGGTAATTCCCAACTCCTTAAGTAATCTGATGACCCAAATTCCTTCACATACTCCATTGTTAACTGCTCTAAGCTCTACTTCTGCACTGCTTTTTGACACCACAGTCTGTTTCTTACTCCTCCATGTGACTAGATTTCCCCATACATATGTACAATAACCTGAGATGGACCTTCTAGTCTCTCTGTCCCTTGCATGGTCTGCATCGGTGTAGATTTCGATATTTCTGGTAGTTCCTTTTCTGAAGAAGATTCCTCTTCCAGGATTAAATTTCAAATAGCTCAGGATTCTGTATACTGCAGCCATATGTTCTTCCTGTGGTTGGTGCATGAATTGACTTACTATTCTGACTGCATAGCTAATGTCTGGGCGTGTGTGGGTTAAGTATATGAGCTTCCCAACAAGTCTTCTGTATCTTTCTAAGTTGACTGGAACACCATCTGGTTTGATCTCCAGATGACAACCTTCTTCCATCGGTGTTCCTTCAGGTTGTGTACCCAACATTCCTGTCTCACGTAACAGGTCAAGTGTGTACTTCCGCTAAGATACATTGATCCCCTTTTTAGTTCTTGTCACTTTCATTCCTAGGAAATACCTCATTTGTCCTATATCTTTTACTTGGAACTCAGTTGATAAGTTCTGTTTT
The DNA here is from genome assembly GCA_037074505.1 of Albizia julibrissin. Taxonomy (NCBI): domain Eukaryota; kingdom Viridiplantae; phylum Streptophyta; class Magnoliopsida; order Fabales; family Fabaceae; genus Albizia; species Albizia julibrissin. The sequence continues at coordinate 52,525,950 of CM073477.1, read as the reverse complement.
AGCTGAGTAATGGATCCTTCATCATTTCCGGTTATGACTATGTCATCAACATAAACTATTAAGATGGTGACTTTATCATTAACACGTTTGATGAACAATGTGTCATCTGCTTGACCCTGGGTATATCCAAGTCCTTTCATCGTTCTAGAGAATCTACCAAACCATGCCCTAGGTGACTGTTTAAGTCCATATAATGACTTGTTGAGTTTGCATACCAAGTTGTTAGGAGCATAAATTCCATCTGGAATCTCCATGTATACTTCTTCCTCCAAATTTCCATTCAGAAACGCATTTTTTACGTCCAGTTGATGCAGTGACCAATCCAAATTAGCTACAATTGATAGTAGCACTTGGATGGTATTGAGCTTGGCTACTGGAGCGAATGTCTCCTGATAATCAATGCCATATGTCTGGGTATAGCCTTTTGCAACAAGTCTCGCCTTGTATTTGTTAATACTACCATCAGGATTGATTTTTGGGGTGAAGATCCACCTACATCCGACTGGTTTCTTGCCTTTGGGAAGTGTTGTAATCTCCCACGTTTCATTATCCTTGAGTGCTCTCAGTTCTTCTTCTGCAGCTTGCTTCCAATTTGGATCAGCCATAGCTTGCTGAAATATGTTAGGAACTTTAATCTGTGCACTATTTACAACAAAGTTTTTCATTTTTGCAGTCAAATTACCATATGAGACAAATCGTTGAATTGGATGTTGAGTACAAGTTCTTACCCCTTTTCTTAATGCAATAGGCCACCCCAATTCTTCTGGATTTAATCCCGAATTGGAGTCTTGGTCGTTCTGTTGAATGAGAGGGATAGTACTATCAGTATTTGGTTCATCTCTTCCTTGTAGCCTTATTTCTTCCTCTTGTCGTGATCCGCTTTCCAACTCTGAATTGATCTCAACATTTATTTGCAATTCACTAGGTGTGGATTCAGATGAAGGTGTTCTTTGTTCAGGTTCATGTTGAGCAAATGAGTCAATTGTGGCTATGAGGTTGGGTTTAGGTTGTTGTGGAGGCAATAATGGTGTATGTGTCAAGTCTTTTAGCCATTCAATGTCAGTATACTCCCCCTAAATGGGAAAGGATAAAATGCTTCTTCTTCCAAGAATACAGTATCCCTGGAAATAATAAGTTTCTTGGAAGTAGGACAGTAGCATTTATACCCTTTTTGAGTAGAGGAGTATCCAAGGAAGATACATTTATCTGCTCGAGCATCAAATTTATTGCCATTATTTTTATGAACAAAGACAACACAACCAAACACTTTGGGGGGTAGAGAATTGATCAGTGGGCAAGTTGGAAATTGATCAAGTAATTTTTGGATAGGAGTGGTGTAATTGAGAACTTTGGATGGCATACGGTTAATTAGATAAGCTGCAGTGAGTAGAGCGTCACTCCAGAAGATGGTAGGCACATGTCGTTCCATCAATAAGGCTCGGGTTACCTCCAATAAGTGACGATTTTTCCTTTCGTCTACTCCATTTTGTTGAGGAGTGTAAGGGCAGGAAGTTTGGTGATGAATTCCATGTGTACCAAGGAAGTTTTTAAAGGTATTGTTCATATATTCTTTCGCATTATCACTTCGTAAAACCTTAATGGAAGTATTGAATTGAGTTCGCACAAAGGTATAGAAGTTTTGAAATACTTGAGCTATTTCAGATTTTTCTTTTAGTAAATAAACCCACGTGGTTCTAATATGATCATCTATGAAAGTAACAAACCACCTAGTATTAGTGAGAGTTTTGATCCGAGCAGGACCCCAAATGTCACTATGGATTAGTGTGAATGGTGAGGAAGGTATGTAGGGCTGTTTGGGATATGAGGATCGGGTTTGCTTAGCAAGTTGACAAGTTTCACAATGAAAAGGAATGGAATTTTTATTAAATAACATGGGAAAAACATGCTTCATATACTCAAAACTAGGATGTCCTGAGCGACAATGCCACAAATGTACATCATGATTTTGAGAGTATGAGCTAACCAGTGTCCTTTTTGCCTTCCTTGTATCAGTAACCTTCAAGTTTGATCCTTCAAGATAGTACAATCCATCACATTCTCTAGAAGTCCCAATCGTCCGCCTCGATTTTAAATCCTGAAAAAGGCAAAGATCATCATTGAATATTACATGGCATGATTGACTTCTAGTTATCTTGCTCACAGATATAAGATTACAAGTGAGTGCAGGTACAATCAGAACATTTTTAAGTTCCGAGTGATTAGATAAGATAACCGTGCCAATTCCCTCAACTCTTGTGAATACACCATTAGCAACTTTTACTTGGAGAAGTTCAGGACAGAGTTTAAGGTTTTGGAATAATGTTTTGTTACCCGACATGTGATCGGTAGCGCCTGAGTCTATAATCCAAGTATCTTTACTAGTCACCGTAGTGTTGAGTGCGATAATGGAATTACCTGGTTGTACCAGATTCACACTAGGAGTAGAGTTAGACTTATTCTGTTTGTCGAGCATTTGTCGGAACATCTGTACCTCTTCACGACTCAGGTATGCGTTATTGTCTGTTCTTTGCTCAGCTGCAAGAAGGTTGATATTAGGACTGAAATGTTGTTTGCTGGTTGATGGTTTGCCATGCAGCTTCCAACATTCTTCTTTGATGTGGCCCTTTTTCTTGCAGTAATTGCACCATTTATTGGTTCTCCGTTCATCTTTGGGTCCTTTTGCTATAAGAGCTGAGCTTTCAATTTGAATAGAAGAATAGCTTTGAGTCAAGAGTTTCCGGCTTTTCTCAAATTGAACATGGTTGACAACTTCTCATATGGAAGGCAGGGGTTTTAGTCCCATAATTCGACCTCTTATCTCCTCAAACGAGTCATTGAGTCCAAGAAGAAAGTCATATATTCTTCCCTCGTCTGCTAATCTTTTATGTAACTGGGTATCTTTGACAGTATCCCATGGATGTACATCATAGAGATCTTGTTGTTGCCATAGTTTCATCAAGGCATTATAGTATTCTGTAACAATTAAGTTACCTTGTCTCAAGTCTCGAAGTTGTCTCTTCAGGTGCAACAATGCAGCAGTGTTGTCAAGTGAAGAATAAGTTTGTCTTGTTGCATCCCAGATTTCCTTTGCTGTATCAGCTAAAAGATAGCTTTCACTAATGTCATCAGTCATAGAATTGCACAACCAAGTCATAACTTGATTGTTTTTAGCAAACCATGTATCAAAATTTGGATCATTTGAAGTAGGTTGAGGTGCTGCCCCATTAATATATTTTTCCTTCCGCTTCCCACGAATATACCTTAGTACAGTTTGGGACCACTGAAGATAGTTTCGCCCATTGAACCTGTGGTTGATGGATATGATTTGACTATCTAAAATTTCTGGAGTAGTCCCTAGTCTGCTGGTAGTAGAGGTATTAGTGGTGGTGGAGGAAGTATATTGGGTTTCAAGATTTGAACCAGACATAAGTGCTAATGGAGTACTCATGAGTGTTGATGGGTTGCTAGGAAGAGTACCAAAAAGTGGAGGAAATATAGGAGGATCCATGTTTCTGGGAAAAAAGGGGACGAGAAACACTGTTCACGGTGGCGAGTATAGTTCACGCGCTGGCAGTGTGGTGGTGCGTGGATCTCACGCGCAGAGACAGAGAGGCGCGTGAACTCCACTCGCCGGTCAGTTTGACGACGAACTTCAGGGTTTTGCCGATCGGCGCTTGGCGACCTCTTCTGGGTGGGTGGTGTATGCTCACTCGCCGGAAAACCTCTTCGGTGGCTGCGCCCTCCCTCTCCCGTGCACACTGTTTCCTTTCTGTTTCTGATCGGTTCTGACTTTCAGAGACCAGGGTTTGGCCATGAATCACTAGTCTCCAGCTTTGATACCATATTAGATAGTAGAGCTTATGATTCATTGATATGAATACCAATTACATGATATGTGTATATATAGGAAGAAATGGTGGTAGGTGTAGGAAGAAGAAATGAAAAATAATAATAGTGGGGACAATAGTGGGAAACATAGTGGAGTGAGTGGAGTGATTTAGGGAATGTTTTGTGGCACTAAGGTTCTCTTTCTTCTAACAACAACCTAATCTTCCTTCAACATCTTGATTTATCTCATAATTTGTTTAACTCTTCTATTCCTGATTGGTTGTACAGCTTTAGTCACAAAGTTATTTTATCTCTATAGTAACAACTTGCCTGGCACTATTTCTTATAACATTAGAAACTTGACTTCTCTTGAACATCTTGCTTTGTCTAATAATCATCTAGAAGGGAAAATTCCAATCTCCATTGGAAATCTCTGCAACCTAAAAAGAGTGTTCATTTCAAATAAGAAGTGCAATCAACAAGTTTCCAAAATTTTAAAAGCTTTTTCCAAATGTGGTCCACAAAAATTAGAGGTTTTGTATGCTATAGGTTTTCAACTACCTGGCTCTTTAACAAATCAAATTGGGCACTTCAAAAATCTAGCTAAGGTTTATCTCTCTGGCAACAATGTCAAGGGTGAAATCCCTAGATTACTAGGAAATCTCACATCTCTAATATATATTGACCTTTCAAATAATCGATTCAGTGGATTTCCTTTCAAAATTCTAGGATCACTTTCTAAATTGTGTTTTCTTTATATCCAAGATAATCTATTCAATGGAATTGTAAGAGAGGCCCACCTTAATTTCTCCAACTTGTACCTTTTCAATGGTTCAAGAAACCAATTCACTTTACAAGTGAGTCCAGATTGGAGTCCTCCTTTTTAAATTTTAGAGTATTTAGGAATGGATTCCTGGTATCTTGGACCTGACTTTTCATTATGGATTCAATCACTAAAGAATCTGCGTGATTTGGATATTTCAAACACACAAATATCTGGTCCTATTCCAGCTTGGTTTTGGAGCACGTTTGACAATGCTCATAAATTCAATCTCTCTTACAATTACATTGATGGTGAGCTTTCAAATATATGGAAGAATTCCATTCCTATCCCAAGTATTGTGGACATAAGCTCGAATAAGTTAAATGGTCAACTACCTTACATATCACCCCATATGATTTACATAGACCTCTCAAGTGATCAATTTTCAGGTTCCATGGCACATCTTTTGTGTTATGAACTTGGTGAGACAAAGAATTTGGAATTCCTCATAGTGGCATCAAATAATTTATCCTGAGAAATACCTGATTGTTGGACGATGTGGCCAAAACTTGGAGTGGTGAACTTAGCAAACAACCAGTTGACTGGGACCTTACCCTCATCCATTGGATCACTATCCTGGCTAGAAGTGTTACACCTTTGCAACAATAGTTTCTTTGGATGTTTTCTGACTTTCTTGAAGAATTGCAGCAAATTGATTTCTTTGGATTTAAGGAACAATCAATTTTCAGGAACAATTACATCATGGGTTGGACAACACTTACCAAATTTGAAGATTTTTGTTCTTAGATCAAATCAGTTCTCAAGTCAAATTCCCTATCAAATATGTTACTTGAGGCTGTTATAAATCTTAGACCTTGCACAAAACAAGTTAACAAGACATATACCCAAATGTATCAACCATTTGAGTGCTATTTCAATGGTAAATAGAAATTCAGAATCATATATTCGTTGCAATGGAGCAAACAACACAAGGCATCTGATTCTCAAGGAGCTCTTTTTCCTTAAGGGAAGAGTTGATTATTACAGAGCTATTCTTGGACTTGTTACAAGTATTGGCCTTTCAAGCAACACATTATCTAGAGAGATACCAATGGAAATCACAAGACTTAAGGGGTTACACTTTTTAAATGTTTCCAATAACTGTTTGAGCAGTCAAATTCCAAATAGCATTGAGAACATGGAATCAGTACAGTCCGTGGATTTCTCAAGGAATAATCTTTTTGGTGAAATCCCACCAAGCATAACCAAGTTAGACTATTTAAGCTTTTTGAACTTGTCAAGCAATAATTTGGAAGGAAGAATTCCTATAGGGACACAACTAAAAAGCTTTGAAGCATCTAGTTTTGTTGGCAACAACTTATGTGATCCTCCTCTCACTAATAATTGCACTTCAAGTGATTCAAATAAAGTTGACAAGAATGTTGGTCATGGGGAGGGGATTGATTGGTTTTTTGCAAGTATGACATTGGGATTTGTGGTGGGATTTTGGGTTGTGATAGGTCCTTTGCTCTATGATAGATCATGGAGATATGTTTATTTCCAATTTCTAGATAGCATGTGGTACAAATTGCAATCTTTTTACGTTAGATTAACAAACTGGGGGTGCATTTGTACTTAGGTTAAAGGATTTGTACAGATTCAAACATAATATTGCATCATTCAACTTTTGCCTCTGTTGTGAGAAATTAAACTAACTTGAGGGGTTAAGTTGGCACACATGGAAGTCTTCAACATGACACCATTAGAGGGTTTCAATTGCTTTAGATGTGAAAGTGAAAGTTCAGACGATCGTAAAGACCTAGTTCTATAAGGGGGTTTAGTTATGCTGCTAATATTGTCAGAAAATATCCAGAAAGCTAAATGCCTTTCACTCCATCAATACTCAACATATTCAATTACGTCTTTCCCAATCTCACAAACATTATTGATCAAATATAAAACTCCCACCGACAAGGAATTTTAAGATAACTATATCAGACTTCTTTGTGACAAATATCACACAAAAGATAATTAAAAGCCAAAAGAGAACAACTAAAACTTAATCCATTAGAAATGTGATTATATAAGGAGAATGAAGAAATTCCTTACTCTGTTATTCATAACATTAAGTGTAAACAAGGTAGAGGCTCCTATAGAATTAAATATTTATAATGAATTGCGAAGCTTAAGCATGCCTTTTAATTACATATTATTTTAACTCATTAATTACAATATGTACTTAATATTCAAACAAGAAATTAGACCATACAGCAGAGATTTTACCTCAACAGCTAGTATATTGGCGTGGCTTTTATAAAACATATCATTGCCATAAGTTCTATGCCACCAAATTTAGAGATGCGATTGCAAACCTATAAAAGTGCCAAATTATTTTAAGACTATTTGGGGGGGGATGCGCAGTAATTAAAAGATGAGGACAAGGAGGAAGGAAGATGCACTTGCATAGGTAAAAATCATAATCAATAGGAAATGCCAAAGGATATTCCGTAGAAGAATTAGTTATCAATATAAATGTACTCTGTTGTAATTAGCATATAGGAAACTATCAGAATAATCCCCTGAAACAAGTGAAGTCACTGCCAAGTAACATTATTTTGTAAACTATATATAATCAGATTATTTAAGTAGAATTAAAATTTAATATTATTTAGTTATCATCAACACCAATATATATATATATATATATATATATATATATATATATATATATTGTACATTAAACATTGGAACTAACAATCCAACTGCTTGATCCTGAATACAGAACGGAGCAAAAAGAGGAGGAATATAAGAGAAAAAGGGTCTCATGGGCCAATAAAAGGCATAGAGAAAACATAGACCATCAAAATGGAGGAGGCAATATGTGAGGATCTTATTAGCAGTAACACTGTATTTGTGTGGACTGATGTGGTGAACCTCCTGTTTGAAACTGTAATCCAGAATCTACATACCTATCAGTTTCATTTTGTAACGTATGTGTTATGCAGCATATTTTAGCAGACAAGCCATATCTTCTCTTGTAATGTGTTTGCTTTGGATCGGTTAGGGTTTAATGAGTCCTAGTACAAATAATCCAAGGTTACATGCAAATTATACCTTAAAGCAATGAAGAGGAAAAAGAATCTGCCCTTCAAAAACAAAATTTCATACGTATGGCACCCAGTATGAAGATCATGCTTACCAATCCAATATCGTAGGAACAAGGTTGGTGAAGCTGGCTTTCACCGTAAGTGATTTCAACGAACCAGATTCTTTCTACGGCGTGCAACAATCCGAACCCAGTTAATGCAATCGGAATTGAAATTTAGAATCCAGCCGACTTGGTTCCTCTAATTTGAAGAAAAATAGCACTTACTAGATGGTTTTGTTTCGAAAAGTTGGTCTTTCAGAAACTGAAACTATAAGGCCTGTGTTTGGTTCGAAGTGAGATGGAGGCAATGGAGAGGGAAGAGGAGGGGATGTAGGGGATTTCACGTTACTTTTACTTGTTTGGTTTGGTTGTATTGTTTGGTTTGGTTGCATTATATGAGAGGAGGGTATTTTTTAATAATCTTTTGTTTGATTTGATTTAAAAAAAGAAAATAAAAGAGGATAATAACTAATTTATTATTGTATCCTTATAATGTTAGGTTATATTATATAAAAATTGATATGATTATATTTTTTTTATTTATTTATACTTAAGTAATAAATAATATCTTTTTTTTATTACATTGGTGAGATCAAATCTAAATTGGGGAAGGGGGGAGCAGCCTAATGGCTACTAAGTGACCACTGCACCTAGTGGTGCCGATTTAAATAATATCTTTTTAAAATCAAATTAAAAATTCTTAGTTCCATCAAATAAAAAAAAATCCTTCTCTCTATCAAACCCAATTGCAATTTTGTTTCCACCATCCTAATCTCTTCTCTCTCAATCTTGAAGAGAGCATTGAGGTGTATTGGAAAACTGCAATCAAGTTTGAAGTCTTTGACCTTTGCAATTGGATGATCCATAGCTTTTTCTATTTCAACTTGGAAGCTTAAAAGGAATCTATCCGTATGATTGATGGCTAGAGTTGAAGTAAGATCTGAGGAGGCATGACCAGTATTCACTTTATGAATCAATTCCACTACTTTCCTGAACAAATTAAATTTGTTGTTGCTGTTCGTTGGTGAAGAAAGAGATCAGGTCTTCATCATCTAAGAACAAATATTGATCAAACAGGAGCAGAAGAAATAGAGAATCATAACAGTTGGTTAGATCAAACCTTGTCGCTAGTGACTTCCACCCAGCCAATGATGATGCGGTCACATCATCATTCTCATTAGTGACATTGCTCAGAAAGACAAAAAAAGGGAGCAAGAGTACAAAAACGCTTACAACCATATTTGGAATATCTCAAAAGGACTAAAGATAAATTAGTCATAAAAATTGGCTCCCCTCCAAAACCCTCAATTCTGGAGGGAACTAAAAATAAAGGGAGGGAATAGGAGAGAGAAGCATATTTTTGCTCCCCTCCTTTCTAAAATTTCAAACCAATTCCCTACCCTTCAACCAAACATGCCCTAAGACATGTGTGATCGTCAAAGCTTGGGTCAATCCTATTTATGACTTTAGTATATATATTAATAACTTAGGTAAAATCAGGTCGAGCCTGTTAGGATAGCCTGTTTAGGTCCGAACCAATCAAGGGTTGTGCTTATGATTTAGAGCCTCTAGAAGGAGTTGGGCCTAAAAGGGTTAGTTTAAAAGAACCAGCCCTATATTAGACTCGTTTAATTTTTTTTAAATAAATCAATATATGTAATATCATTATATCAAATTATCAATATGAGAGACACCTAAGTACCTAATAACGTATTAATAATAGTCTAATACTTATTAAATGATTTAATTTATTTGATTTTTTACAATGATTTATTGATTTAAACTTAAAAAAAGAGAGAGCCTAATTTGGACATTATATAATTATTTTAATTAGAAATTTATGAATTTTAAAAATAACGTATCTCAATTTAAAGCAAGATGATAACTAAATTGTAAAACTTGAAATAATGTTTTATCTGTATTAAAATGGGTTTAGGTCCGTTTAGGCTCGAGCTCGTGTAGGGCTAGCCCTGTAGGGCCACAAGCTTCATAAATTGAGGATTTTATTGGAGTTATAAAGAGCCAGCCGTAGGACCGGGCCGACCCTTATTCTCAACTATATCTATATTGACAACTTTTATTTGAGAAATTCAAAAAAATATATGAAACTGTTGAAGCTCCGATAACCAAACACTAGTGCTGGAGTCCAATGGCTAGTTATTAGGAAGGTCATTGGAGTTCCGGTGATGAGTTGTCACTAGAGTTTTGGCGGCCAACAAGAGGGTGTGAGGATTTTTTTTATTAAAAAAAACTAAGGTAAAGGAGAAGCCTATGCTTTATTTCTCACAAATATTTACTAGTCCTAATTATTTCTATTTGTTTTTAAAAAATAGAAATATAAACTTATCAATATTTAATATAAAATACAAAAGCATAAAAATTCGTCACAATTATAAATAGTGAGTTATGTGAGTTATACAAATAATGTACTTCAGCCTACTGTATATCCTTTCGTCATTTTGTCAACACAGTGCTCTCTCTCTCTGTTTTTTTTTAAAAAAGGAATGTAGGAAATTCAATTTTTTCTTTTTGGGTATAGGTTGGTCATTCTGTTTAACAAAAACTTACAATTGCAACGTGATTACAGTACACGTTTTCGTAATATACAGCAACCATCAACACTTGCTGTTTGTATGAGAAGCATAAAAAAAGTGTTTTTTAAATATTTATTTGTAAGTTAAGATAAAAATCCTCTTACATAATTAAATCAAACGTCATTAAAGTACTTCTAAAATATTAAATCAAATGTTAAAATTAACATCAATTTATGTTATTTATAAAAATTTAAATCTATTTTTAATTTATATTGTTCATTTTGAATAGTTAAATACTAAAAGGATCCAAGTAAAATGAATATATGATACATCAATAGAAGTGTTTAGTGGAGAGGGATAGTCTTTCAATGTGATAAATTAATGTTTGAATCTCTCTAGGATCAACCCCACAGGAGGATATTTGTGTTTATAAAAAAAATAAAAGATAGGCAAGCATATTTCAATAAATTTGGTGCAATAATTTAGAAGAAGAAAATAAAAAAATAATTTAGAAATTGTATTATTAAAATTAAGTAATCTGTTAGTCTATCTTTCTCATTAATTATCCATATATCCCTTCAAACATTAACTAAGAGGAAAGAAATATGAGTATATAAGAGTGCAAATAAAAGAAACTAAAATAAAATTTGACAACCATATAAAAAACTTCAGAAATATGATCTATTATTATTTATATTAATGAAGAAGGAAAATTTTCAAAAAAAATAATTAAAAATAGGAAAAGATAAATTGATGCTGTGAATTTATCAAATTCCGAGTCATAACTAAAGTAGGAATATGAGATTTTCAATTCTGACCAAATGATCACAATGTCCTGAATTGATGGTACAAGTTTAAATGTCAATAACAACATTTGTATCTATATTAAAAATATCATATTTAACATTAATGACTTTGCTTTCATGTTTCACAACTTTCTAATCCAAAAATTAAGGATAATTTTGAGAGCATAAGTTTCAGGAGTTAATAACAACATTTGTATCTATATTAACAATATCATATTTTACATTAACGACTTCACTTTTATATTTTACAACTTAAATAAGGATAATTTGGTCATTTAATTAGAATTAAAAATCACATATTCTTACTTCATTTTTGACCTTGGATTTGATAAACTTGTTGTATTAATTTGTCTTTTTTTATTTTTAATTATATTTTCTAAAATTTTTCCATGAATAAGACACCAACAATATTCTTCTATTTTTTTTTTTAACTTTTCACATTTAACAATTTTGATTTTCATATCATAAAAAAAAAACCTTTCGATTTTTACCAAAACAAGAGTGTCTTTGTCCAGATAAGTGGCTTAGGCTTTCACCATTAATTATTTCAATGCCCAAGATTCATTGCCAAGTGAGATTTGCTGCAACCATCAACCAGCAAAAGCAAAAATCACATGTTATGTTTGGATAAGCTTTTAGCTTATTTTATAAATTTGATTCCGGTATGTTGAGACAAATTTTCTTTTATACCATAAAACCTACTTTATATATCATAAATCATGATTGAAAAGTATTTTTAAAAGTTTCAATCTTCAAACACCCACATAGTGAAGTCTTAAGGAACATAAAAAAATTATAAAAATGTCTCATAACAAATTCTCATATAAAAAAAAGTTCTTAAAAACTAAATTATGATTAATCCTGAATATGAAATTACTTGATTGCTTCTATTAACTAAAAACACATTGTCGGACATTGACAACTTTATCATTTTATTTTGACAACTGCATCTTTTTAGTCTGATAAGTTTTAAAATAGTAAGTTAATGTGTTTATTTTTACAAGTCTTTTTGTCAATTTTAACAAATTCTTTTGCCTATTATTTTAAAAGTAGGCAGATACAGTTGTTAAAATAGGCTAATATAGTTGTCAATGCCCGATAATATATTTTTAATTAGTAAAGACAATCCAGTAACTTCATATCTAAAATTAATTACAATACAATTCTTATAGACCTTTTTATAATGAAATTTGCTGTGAGACTTTTATAATTTTTTATGGTCTTTTAACCTTATTTTGATTTGCCCATCAAAATAGCCGTTGTCCTCAGCCGAGTCACCGATCTTAAATGAAAAGAGCCGTTAACGAGATTACTTAAATTCTGAAATCTTCGGCCTTTAACAAATTGCAACATTGGGACTTGGAAATCTATTTACACTATCTGCTTCAGTTTTCCTCAACTGAGTTGCCAAAACTATGCTCCATATCAATCGCAGCCACTGCTGCTCCACCTTCATCAACAAAGATGGATGCCAGAAGCCACGGTGGTGTTGAGGTCAACATTAGAGTAGAGGATGGATTGGCTCCGATCTTCAATACACTCCGACTCGAATGGTTAGATCATGTACAACATTGTTGCTATAGACAGACCACCTGAGGAGCTTACTAAAGGAAAGCGCGTACTCAACATTGGTTTACGGTAAGTCTCGAGTCGTAACCACATTCTCTCCTAGATTGCGTTTTATGCTTAGTTTCAGAGTATCTGGTCTGATCATGTTCAACACTGTTTTTAAGTGAAGAGCTTATTAGAGGAAAGCTTGTACTCATTAACATTGTTTTAAAGTAAGTCCCTAATCATCGCATTCTAAAGATTGCGTTTTATGCTTATGTTTTGTGATTTGACTGGTGAAAGAGAAAGTTTTAATTTTTAGTAGGGTTTGAGTATCTGGTGTCTTTTATTGGCACTGCAAAGCTTAGCTTCAATCTTTTTGAATGTCTCTCGTACATATCTGAGTATTCTATTAGACTGATTTCCTTGCATTGCCTTGATTTGGGATAAAATTAGTCTCTTTTGTGTAGTGGAGTTCATTTAGCTACTGTGTCTGTTGGATAAAGGCCATTGTTAGATGAGAGTTTTTTCTGACTTGCACTGTGTAGACATTTTTATCAAGATGCTTTAAATAGTAAAAAAAAATTACCACAACGTTATAATAGGATCAATACTATTTATCAAAACACTATGTTCTCACCAAGACAAGAAGTTCACCCCTCTTCACATCTTTAGTTAAATTTACATATAAACATACCCATCATAACTATCTCTTTTCCTTTATTTTATCCTTCAAACCAAATAGAAAGAATGAGAAGATTTTATTTCCTTCCTAATAATAAAATATAACTAGATTTTGTTTTCAGCAGAGTAAAAGAATGAGTAAATTTTATAGCAAGGAATATTTTTATCCTAATAATTAAATTTCTTGAGAAATATATAATGAGTTAAAGAAATATAAAAGCTAGGAAAACTATCAAGGGCTAAGCTTATGATTTAAAGCCTCCAAAAAGAATCGATCCTAAAAGGGCTCGCTTTATAGGACCACAATTTTAAATGGGCCGGCCCTGCAAGGTGCGAGCCAGCTAGTTTAAGTCCACCAATTGTTTAAAATTTTATTAACTGACTACAACTTGAGTTTTATTTTGACATAAATGATTTTTCAAATCATAGTGTTGTTATTTGAATGGTTTAGAGGAAAAAAATTGATTATATTCTTATTAAAAAGCTAAGAAAAACTTATTGATGACATTATAGTTACTTAACATTTCTCCAATGAAAATTTTTCTTATGAAATATTGAAAGAATCATTTTTTTATTGATGTAAGATAAACAAAGAAAATAATTTTTAATTATATTTGTATAGGTCTGAATATTATGCAAACTATATTAAAAAGAGAAAGTAATAACACACATTTAAAAATGAGAAAGTAGAGTCTCTATCTCATAAATAATTTTGTTTTAAGGTAAATGGTTACTTGTTCTATTTATTAAAAGGATAAAATATTTAATACTTCCAAAATATTTGTCTTAAATTAAAAATTTAGGTGTTTTATTTTAATTTCTTTAAGAAAATGAAAAAAAATTGTTTTTTGTTAAAAGGGCTTGAAGCCTATGGGCCGACTCGAGCTTGTGAGCAAACGAGTCAAGCTTGAAAATAGGGGCCTTTTGTAGGAGTCAAGCTAACCTATTTAAACCTAAGCCCGTGAGACCTGGCCCTACCCGTTTTCCCACCCCTAGGAAAATTTGACAATGAAGTTTTTCTAAAAAGGGTACCTGTCACCATAATATTTACTTGGGTGCAAAAATATATGTGAAGTTTTTGAGAATGAACAAAAATGCTACATCTGTTATTTCCCATAAACATTGGTCACATTTTTCTTTCACAAGTCTCAACTGTTATTCACATCATCCTCATCATTCATAGCCCAACCTTCTTTCTCTTCAACATCATCCTCTAGCCTCGCCTCTCTTCTCCCTCATCCCTCATCAACGGCGCATCCAGAGACAAAAAAGAAAAGAAAGAAAACCAAGAGGTCGTCATTCTACAAATCCAGGGAAAGCAATAATGTGGTATTAATGGAATGCGAGGGGGTTAGTGAAGAAATGGAAATGAAAGAGAGACTTTAGAATTAAGAGAAAAAATAATGTTTACTTGAGTGCAAAAAGATACATTATGTCTTTGAGAGGGAGCAAATATACCACATCTATTATCTCCCACAAAGGTTGGTCATAGTTTTTCTTTTGTAGGTCCTACTTAGTGTCCACCTCATCCTCATCACCAACAGCACATCCATAGATAAAACCAAAAAAAGAAAAAAAAGAAAAACAAGAGGTCATCATTCTACAAATCCAAGGAAAGCAGTAATGTAGTACTAAAGGAATAGGAGGGGTTAATGAAGAAATGGAAATGAAAGAGAAAGAGTTTATAATAAAGAGAAAAAATAATGTTTATTTAGGTGTAAAATGATACATTAAGTCTTTGAAAGAGAGCAAATATACCACATCTATTATTTCCCATAAAGATTGGTCATAGTTTTGTTTAGTAGGTCCAATTTACTACCCACCTTATCCTCATCATCCATAGCCCAACCTTCTCTCTCCAACATCATCCTCCAGCCCTATATATCCTCTCCCTCATCCCTCACAAACAGGGCACCCATAGACATAATTAAAAAAAAAAGTCGTCATTTTATAAATCCAAGGAAAGCAATAATGATAGTATTGATGGAATAGGAGGGGATAAATGAAGAAACGGAAACGAAAGAGAAAGATCTTGGTATAAAGAGAAAAGAGGAGCTTTTAACATCATGAGGGAGAGAAAGAAACCACTAGGAAAGCGAAAAATCTAAGCGAAAACAAAAGGGACTATGATAATCTTGAGCGATTCTTCATGATACTTTCCTTGAAGTTTCTAAAGGGAAACATTGTTTGACACCCTAGAAGAAGAATTTCATAGATTCAAAATCAAAGAGAATATTATGTAAAACAAAGAGAACATTGTTTGACAAGATGGAGATTTTCTACAGTCCTGGACACTCTATATGTGTGGTTGTGGGAATGTAAAACAAAGCTAAGGAGTTAAAGTGAAAAGAGGAGGGGATTAGTGAAGACATAGAAATGGAAGAGAGAGTTTGGTATAAAGAGGAACTTTTAACATCATAGGGGAGAGAAAGGAACCACCGGGAAAGTGAAAAATCTAAGTGAGAACAATGGTGATTATGATAATCTTGTTCGATTCTAGGCAACACTTTCTTTGAAGCTTCTAAAGGGAATCACTATTCAATATGTAACATCCCAAAAATTTAATGCAAGGATTAAATTATGGAAATTAGATAGTAAGTCAATTTATGGAACCTACAAAATTTAAGGAAACTTAAATTTGACAAAGGGAAAAATTAGGACCTTGTGTGTGTAATTAATAGGATAAAAATATACCTATATGTGTATAAAAACACACACACACCACACTTGTTTATTCATGAGAAGCACACGTACAGCCCCCCATCCATGCATTGTCACTCCTTCTCTTCTCTTCTTTCTCTCCTCATTTGCACAACCTAACATACACGTACATGCATGACTCATTCCCTTCCTTTTCTCTCATTTGGCCAACACATATGTACAGCACACACATACACGTCCATCACCTCATTAACCAACAAATAAAACACTCTCTTATATCTTCATTCTTACAACACATGAGCTCAAAAACAAATGAAGCACAGAAAAAAAAACAGCAGAAACAGAAAACAGAAAACAGAGAAAACTGAGAAAGAGAAAGAGAGAAACGAAGGAAGAACAAGCTCCAAATCTCACACACAACATCATAAACGTGTTTAGGTAAGTTTCTTCTACTTTAACCTTGGATTTCCATTGGATTTGTGGTTGTTTTCTGGGTTGTTTTGCTGCTGAAATCAAGAGAAGTCACCAAAAACGTTTTGTTACCGTTCAGTTTCAAAACCAGCAAGTTTGTGTCCGTTTTACATGAGATTTTCGATTCCTTTTCTTCTGTAATCACGTCCCAAAACTCAAGGAACATGTTTAGGAGTATTTAGAGTCAAAATATTTGAGATTAGAGTCCAAAAATCATGGTTGCATGTGAGTTTTATCAACTCTGTTTTGGTCGCCGGAAAACAGAGGTTTTATCGGAAACTTTCAGAAGCTCAAACGGAGGCTACAGATAGATTTTTCATCTGGTTCTTTTTGATATAGAAATTTTAGGATGTGTAGTATGAAATAGAATCAAGAAGAGCTCAATTTGGTGTCAAAACGAATAAGTTATCAATTTTTGAAGTTAGACTGTCCAAAACTGATGTTCATCAGAGTCAGTCAGTTTCGTGTGGCTTTATGATCAACCAAATCATATCCATTATTTACGAAAATTTACAGGTAGATAGTAGACATAACAAGTTTTAAAATTAGTGGTAGAATGTATCATTTGGATATTTTTAGAGAAAGTTATGAGTTTTGAAAGATGGGTTTAGAAACAGGTGCAATCCTGAACGTCCAGACTCTAGTAGTTGATTTTGTGGTGTTTTTGAATTATGTAATCTTTTCCAATGGCCATGAAAATTTCCAGAATTGAAGTTCATAGTCTTAGCTTTAATTTGGTATATATTTTATGTTAATTGGATTAGTATACTAAGAGATATGAATTTTTGAAGTCAGTTGCTCTCAAACTGTGTTTCTGGAAAATAGTTTGTTTGTATCGAACGTTTGGAACATCAAACCTTGCCAACAAATTATGAAACTTTCCAGATTTAAAGTAGACATTCATAGCTTTAATTTGACGGGTAGAACATAATTTTTGGACAAGTATATTAGGAGATATAGATTTTTAAAGTCATGCTATGTTTCTGGAGACTAATCTGGAATAGGGGTATTTTGGGAAATTCTGGGAGTAATATGGTAAATCTGGATAGATTTTGATATTTTTCCATGAAACTATATTTCAATATCTTCATGTAGCCTTTGGACCCAGTCAATTTCGATTTTGCTAGAATTAGTTATGATTTTTCAAAGTTAATTGAAAAATCTGCCAATTTGCTGAAGAATAGTAAAATTACACTATGCAAAATTATATAGTGTATAAGCCACTGAAACTGAGATAATCGGCAGATTATGATTAAAGATAGTAGTAATACAAGTAATAACCAATTACTTGTTAATTTTAATTCATAGGAACTGGTAAAAGCCCGAGCCGAAGAAAAAATTTTGGATAAACAGTTGGACTGAAAAAGGACCCAGGTAGTAATTCTTTCTTTCATGCACTATGTGATTATTTATATGTTGCGTATTCCATTTTCTGTAACATGACAGTGCCTGTGGCACAACACGCGAATAAGCCAGGGTCTAAACTTATCGTTTGACCATGGACACGAGTTTAGCCGGGGTTGCAAACATATCGTTTGGCTTTGGACAGTATGCATACAACATGAGTTAGCATTTTACATATCATGGTGCATTGCATGTTTATTTATCGTATTTTATATGACTGATTGTATATTACTACTGAGATTCATTCGAATCTCACCCTTTTTCAACATCTAAAAATATTCCAGCAAATGACAGCGGCTCTAAGGGCAAAACCGTAATTACTGGCGACTGAAGGTCCGGTCCTAGCCAGGAGTTACATCTGATTATCTTTAGTTGTAGAATTTATTTCTTTTGTACTCTGTATGTATTTTTCAACCTATATGTGGATTTTCTGTAATATCAGTAAGTACTTATTATCAGTATAGTTTCACTATTTCTGTTTGCCATCTGAACGACGCATTTATTAAATAGCGAATATCATAATATTAAGGGGTTTGACACAATAACCTAGAAAAAGAATATTAGGGATTCAAAAATCAAAGAGAATATATGGGGACAAGATCAAGATTTTCTAGGGTCTTGGACACTCTATATGTGTGGCCATGGGAATGGAGAACAAAACTAAGCAGTTAAAGCATGCTAGTTTGAATGGATATGATGGGGAATGATGATTTAGTTTTTTGACGTTTTCTTGTCTATGCATGCACCGTTGGTGAGGGATGAGGGAAAAGAGAAATTTACTCATTTTGTGCCAGCCCAAAAATGGGCCAACAACGAACCGGTTCTAGCCTACTCGTTTAAGCATTAAACAGGTGGACTATAGGCACTGCTTTAGGTAGCTTGTATCACCCGTTTATGTTTTTTAATAATTTTCAAATTAATATAAGTATATCACTCATCTCACCCATCCTCATTACTCTCGACCTCACCCTATCACTTCTAAACTAGGGCTAAGTATTGAGTGGCTCAGGCTCACTTGAGGGTTAACCCGTAACCTAGGATAAAGGGTTTAGGGTTTACCCTTGATGAACATGTAACATCTTGTTTATAAACGGGTTTGAAAAACTCGTATAGGTTTGGGCGAGTAACAGGTAGCTCGTTTAGTAGATACTTCTTTTATCTTGAAATAACAAGGATTTTCCTACTATTGCATTCATAATTGTAACATCACATAACATTCATAATCTTAATCTAAGTCACAATTTGATAGAGTTTTCAAAGTTTTCAAAGTTCGCATTCTTAAAAGTCAACAATACAATTAAAAAAAAGCATTGGCATCATTTCAATTCCACTTATAGTATGATAAAAGACCAATGATTAAGCAAAATAATTAGTCCTTTTAGTATGAGTCATCCTTCCATTTCCATTCAATCTTAATATGACCTTCAATTGAAATGGTTGAATTTGGAGCTGAACTTTTACTCTACAAAAGAAAGATAAATTATGCTAATCTATATATAATAATAAAAAGATCAAAGATAAAAAAATTAAAATTAAAATTGATATAGAAATTACCAACAACATTTATACTCTTATCAAAATTGTCATTATCCAAGTCATTCAATTTAGGGGTATATGTGCATTGTCAATTGTGAGCACATATGAATGCCTCGTGTCAAACCCCTTAACAATTCGATATTTGCATAATAATAAATGTATAGTTCAGACGGCATACAGAAATAGCAGAAATATATTGATTATAAGAACTTGTTTACGTTACAGGAATCTTCATGGGATTTGAAGAAAATATACAGAGTCTAAAAGAGATAAAATTTAAAACTAAAGATAACCAACTGCAGTCTCATTTGAACCGGACCTCAGACACCGGTATTTACAGTTTTGCCCTTATAACCGCTACCTTCTGCTGGAAAATTTTAAATGTTGAAAAAGGGTGAGATTCAAATGAATCTCAGTAGTAACATACAATCAATCATATAAAATGTGATAAATAAATATGCAACGCACCATGTTATGTAAAATGCTAACTCGTGTTGTATGCATAATGTCCAAGGCCAAACGACATGTTTGGATCCCTGGCTTAACTCGTGTCTATGGTCAAATGACATGTTTAGACCCTGGCTTATTCGTGTGTTGTGCCACAGGCACTGTCATGTTACAAAAAATGACATACACAACATATAAATAATCACATAGTGTATGAAAGAAAGAATTACTACCTGGGTCCTTTTTCGGTCTAATTGTTTATCCAAAACTTTTTTTCCTGCTCGGGCTATTACGAATTCCTATAAAATAAAATTAACAAGTAATTAGTTATTACTTACATTACTATTGCTTTTAGTCATATTCTGAAGGTTATCTCAGTTTCAGCAGCTTCTACACTGTATAATTTTGCATAGTGCAATTTTTCTATTTTTCAGAAAATTGGCAGATTTTTCAGTCAATTTTAAAAAATCATAACTAATTCTATAAAATTAAAAATTGACTGGGTCCAAAGCCTAAATGAAGCTCTTGAAATATATTTTCATGGGAAAATATCAAAATCTACTTAGTTTCACTATGTTGCTCCCTGAATTTCACGAAATACAACTGTTCCATATTACTCTTCAGAAAGGGAGCATAAATTTGAAAATCCATATCTCCTAATATACTCATCCAACAATTGTGATCCATATATCAAATTAAAGCTCTGAATGTTTACTTTAAATCTGGAAAGTTTCATAATTTTTGGTTAAGTTTTGGTTTTCCAAAATTTCGACACAACCAATATGTTTTCCAGAAACATAGTTTGAGAGCAACCAACTTCAAAAATTCATATCTCTTAGTATATTAATCCAAATAACACAAACTATATATCAAATTAAATCTTAGAATATGAAATTTTATTATGGAAAGTTTAATGGTTATTGGAAAAGATTTCATTGCTAAAAAATACCACAAAATCAACTGCCAAAATCTGGACTTCCAGATTACACCTGTTTATAAACCAAATTTTTGAAAATCATAACTCCCTCTATAGATATCCAAATGATGCATTTTACAACTAATTATAAAGCTTGAGATGTCTACTATCTCCATGTAAAATGTAATAAATATTGGATATGATTAAGTTGGTCAAAACTCAATACGAAATGGACTGATTCTGAAAAACGTTAGTTTTGACAGGCTGACTTCAAAATTCAATAACTCATTCATTTTGACTCCAAATTGTGCTCTTCTTGTTCATACTAAACATCCTAAACTTTCTATAGGAAAAAGAATCAGACCAAAACTCCTTCTATGTCTTTCGTTTAAGCTTCTGCAACTTTCCGGCAGAAACTCTGTTTTCTAGCGACCAAAATTGAGTTGATAAAACTGTCATGCAGCCACGATTTTGGACTCAAATCTAAAAGATTTTGACTCTAAATACTCCTACACATATTCCTTGTGTTTAGGGATGTGATTATAGAAGCAAAGAGATCAAAAATCGCATGTAAAATGGATGAAAAATTATTGGTTTTGGTATTTTACGGTGACAGAAACTTTTCGGCGAATTTCTCTTAATTCCAGCAGCAAAACAACCCAGCAAAACTACTGAAATCCTATAGAAATCCAAGGTAAAAGTAGAGGAGACTTACCTAAACACGTTTATGATGTTGTATGTCAAGTTTGAAGCTTCCTTGTTTCTCTTCTTCCTTCGTTTTGCTCTCTCTCTCTCTCTCTCTCTCTCACTCACGTCTCTCTCTTTTTCTTTTTTGTTTCTCTGTTTTCTTTCTCTATTTCTCCAGCTTCTGGACGAAAGTGAAGAGTTGAAGGAGTTGAGAAGTTGAATAAATAAAGAGTGCATGTCAAGGTGTTGGTTTCAGTGATTTCCAAATGTCATGTGTGTGTGGGTTTACATAAAGGAGGATGTAGGTGTGAGTGTTTTACTTGTTGGGTATATGTGCGGTTGTAAGAGAGCATATGTGTCTTCCATTGTTTGAATGAAATACATGCATCCAAAAAAATAATGACATCTGCCTATATGTGTCGTCTCTTAGTGTAGGTGAGTTTATATATATATATATATATATATATATATATATATATATATATATATATTTATCCTATAAATTACACATACTAGACCCTAATTTTTCTTTTTGTCTAATTTAAGTTTCTTTAAATTTTGTAGGTTCTATAATTTGGCTTATTATCTAGTTTCCATAAAGTAATTCTTGTATTAAATTTTTGGGATGTTACACCTCGGCCATCTTTTAAAATAGAGAGATTTTAAAGGTATGTAGTACTCGACTACCAATACTAAGAGCATATTCTAAAGACACTGTGGAAACAGATAGAACCGCCTATTGTTCTCACATATATTTTAAAGCTTCCCCTTCTACCAAGCAGGAAGGTCAAATATTAGATCATTAAAACCAACTAATTTTAGTTCGAGACATTCATTAACCTCAAAAACTCGCTTAGGCTTCTTACACATAATGGTCTCATTTTGAAATACCATTATTTATTTAGTAACATGCATAACGGCTTTTATATAAAAACCGTGACTTTTAATAATAATAAATAATAGTCACACGTAGACAACCATTATTTATTCAATAACATAAACATGAATAATGGTTTGTGAATAAGAACCATGAACATTTATAATACATTATAATTTTTATATAACAATTATGATGTATGGATGAGACACTCTTCTAGTAAGAGTTTCTGAACTAGTTGAACTACTTGGTACATATAATATAATAGTACCCAACTAGTCTGATATTTTCCCTAAAGTTTGATATCTTTATCTTCGGAATTTGTTTTTGGTGTTGGTGCATATTTTGCATTGTATTTCTTTGATATACTGCTTGGTTTGGTTTCTTTCAAATTTTTTATTAGTTTCCATTATTTGCTTCTCACCCTGCAAGATAGGAAGGTTTTGCGATTTGTGCTTCTATTCATGCTTTTGTATTTAATATCACGTTACGAGTGTTTCTATACTCTTGTGGTTCTTGGAATTAGCTCATGTGGATTAACTACTTGAATAGATATATACATAAGAAGTTTAATCAGCAATACAAGGCTACAATTGGCGCTGATTTTGTCACTAAGGGACTCCAGATTGATGACATACTGGTTACTCTACAGGTAGGTTTTCTAGCTCGGTGGTATTTCAGTTTCTATTTCGTTTAGTTTTAAGACTTCAAGAAATTAGAAAATTTATGTACATCTCAATCTATCGTTTGTGTTCTAGTTAGATATGGGACACTGCTGGTCAAGAGAGATTTCAAAGTCTTGGGAGTTTCATTTTATAGAGGGGCTGATTGTTGTGTGCTTGTGTATGATGTTAATGTTTTGAGGTCTTTTCATACCCTTGACACTTGGCATGAGGAATTTCCTGAACAAGTCATTCTTTTTCCCCTTTATCCTACTATTTTTGTTGCTTTATGATTTGCATGCTTGGTTCTGCATATTTCCTTGTGTGAAATGATATTTAAAAAAGGTAGGCCTTAAAGTTGAATTGCTTATTTCTGCTAGATAACTATTATTGCATACTTGTGGTTTTGATTTTGTCCTGAACAATGTCCGTCATGGCATCGTCAGTCGATAAATTATTATATCTTTTCTCTAGTTTACTTCTGCTTTCCCATGTTTTATCAAACTGTTTCTAGAGAAGTATCTACTACATATCTTGCTGGCTTGCAGTTGCAGTTTAGGCTATCAGCTAGTTTGTGCTTGTTGGTATTTAGGATTGGAAATTTCATAGGGAAGAAAAGGAAGGATTAATATAAAGGGTGAAAAGTAGACCTTCCTTGATAGAAGAGTGTATACAACATTTCTTAAGTGGGATGTTCCAGACTGAATTATAATTCTCATGTTTTACACATTCATCTTTTGGGTTTTATTTCCTTTCATTTGAAAGGTTGTTTAGATGCTTTTTACACTGGAATCTTTGTCATGCTTCTTCTTTGGATTCCTATTTTACACTTTCATGTACTGGACTTTATTTTCTTTCATTTAAAAGATTGTCGAGATTTTTTTCACATTGTCAATCTTTATCATGCTTTTGTTTGTAGATAAAAAATTATTGCATGATATCTTGATCAAGATTATCGCATGCAAGTTAGTAGATATGCTGTAAGGTCACAATCTAAAGGCTTGAAGTTTGTGGTTATAAAATTTGTTTGATTTTCATGTTTGATCTGAAAGGGATTTGAGAATTCTACTTCATCTTTTATGGGGTAGAATTGTTTATCTTGCTTCCATTGGATGTTCTGCTCATAGGTTATTTGTGGGAGTCTCACTTGTGGATTTCCAGGGAGATTGAGGATCCTTTTCCAGTTTGACTATACGTCACTAACCCTCTCTCCCAAAACCTTAAGCTACTACTCTTAGGAGGAGGCCCAAGATTGATTTTACCAATATGCTTCACACCCTTCACATGGAAACCTTGTGTTGAAATTAATTTAATTAGAAAAATGAGGACGGAATGAATTAAATTCTTGATTGTGACTATTCAGTTATACCACTGATAGCATTTCAACAATCAATTTTCCCAATGGCTTAAGCTGTTAGGAAAGGTTGAAGACATGTAGTTTACAGATGAGGAATTTTGTAATTATTATTATTTTTTTGCTAATGGTCCTTGGTATTTTTAATAAAGAAAAGGAAATCCTTGTTTAAGTGATATTATATTAAAAAAGCTTCAAAGATGTGTGAAGGATGCGTCAATATCATATATATTAGAAAATCTGCAGCAACGTTTGCTATTCATAAGCCTAAATAGTATGATTTATTTCTCTGGCTTTGTATATTACATAGAGTCTAATATCTAATTTATAATTATAATGAATTGAAATAGATGATTATTGTAATTATTCACTATATATATATATATATATAATGAATTGAAATATTAGACTAGCATCTTCCCCCATTTCCGCGTCTGTTTCAAAATATGTTGCATGGTGCAGAAAAACTAGAACAAATACTTCTGCTAAACCTTTGCAACAAATTTAAAACTAGATTAAAAAATGATTCTATTAGACTAATTCATGCTTTACATTATACATATATCATAAACAAGCACAAATCATCTCACAACTACAGCAGAAGACTTATAGATACATCTTGCCATTGGATATTTTAATTAAACCTAATTAATTAATAAATAACTAATAAATCATATTATAATTAAAATATCTCACATTCTCTCACTTGGCCCGTATCTTAATGTCAGTTGCCCTATCCAGATTAAACTAAGGCCATGCTGCAAGAATCATGGTGTTAAGTCCTCTTTGGTCGAGTATTATCTTCCATGCATTACATGAAACACCCTTACTTAATAGGTATGACTTTATGAATAAACTTCTGCGTTTATTCGGTTCCAAACTTAATGTTTATCATTTTCATTAACAGAATGTATACATATAATGATAGAAACAATAAACCACATAATTAATTTCATTGCGTACCTCTTCTATATGAATGAGGGTCTAACCCCCATCTGAGGGACGTGTAACACAAACGCATTCGGTTTTAATCCCTTAGTCAAAGGATCAGCTAGCATGTCCTTTGTATTGATATGATCAACTGAAATTTCGCCATCTGCAATTCTCTCTTTTAAACTTAGGAATTTCAGTTCGACTCATCGGCTTCAACTTCCACTCCTTTTGTTATTTGCAATGGCTACTGCAGCTGTGTTATCACAATACATCCTAATTGGCTTAGAGATTGAATCTACCATCTTGAGTCCAGCAATGAAATTCCTTATCCAGATTGCTTGAGAACTTGCCTCAAAACACACTATGTACTTAGCATCACAAGTAGAGGGAGCTGTAAGTGTTTGTTTTGTACTTTTCCATGATATAGCTCCATCTGCTAGTAGGAAGACGTAACCAGTAGTAGACTTGTTTATGTCTAAACATCCTCCTAGATCAGAGTCTGAGTAACCAACCACTTCCAGGTTTTCTGTTCTTCTGTATGTGAGCATGTAGTATTTAGTACCTTATAGGTATCTAAACACTTTCTTTGCAGCTGTCCAATGTGTTTCCCCTGGATCACTTTGGTACCTTCCCAACATGCCAACAGTGAAAGCTATGTCAGGTCTTGTGCAAACCTGTACATACATCAATCTTCTCACTGCTGATGCATATGGGACCCTTTACATTTGCTTTCTTTCAAGCTCATTTTTAGGGCATTGACCTAGACTAAACTTGTCCCCTTTCTCAAGAGGAGCTACGTTAGCTGAACAGTTCTGCATCTTGAATCGTTTAAGGACTTTATTGATATAGGTTTGTTGAGACAAGCCTAAAATGCCTTACGCTCTATCCCTATGGATCTTAATGCCAATAACATAGGACGCCTCACCCATATCCTTCATATCAAAGTTCTTACACAGGAACTGTTTCACTTCACGTAATAGTCCTAGATCATTAGTTGCAAGTAATATGTCATCAACATACAAAACCAGAAATATAATCTTACTCCCATTAACCTTGTGGTAAATACATTCATCCATGATGTTCTCATCAAAACCAAATGATGTACCACTGTCGTGAGGCTTGCTTCAAGCCATAGATCGATTTCTTTAACTTGCATACCAGGTGTTCCTTATCGTTTGCAATGAATCCCTCAGGCTGCTTCATGTAGACTTCTTCCTCAAGTTCCCCGTTGAGGAATGCAGTCTTGACATCCATTTGGAGCAACTCTAGATCAAAATGTACAACCAATGCCATGACTATGCGAAAAGAGTCTTTCGTTGATACAGGGGAAAATGTTTCCCTGTAGTCGACTCCTTCGACTTATGTGAAGCCCTTGGCAACCAGCCTAGCCTTGTATCGATCAATTTTACCTTGAGAGTCTCTTTTGGTTTTGTAAACCCATTTACAGCCAATGGCTTTAGACCCACTTGGTAACTCCACAAGATCCTATACACCATTGTTTGGCATGGAATTCATTTCTTCAGTCATAGCATCATGCCATAACTTAGAGTTTTCACTCTTCACAGCATGAGTAAATGTTAGTGGATCATCTTCAATGCTAATGTCACAGTCAATCTCAGTAGAGTATACCACGTAGTCACTAGGTAATGCTGGTCTTCTCTCTCTGGTTAATCTTCTTAATTCAACCTCTTGAGTTGGTTCAGGTTATTCATTCGGGACATCCTCCACCACAACTTGTCTTTATTCTTGATGTGTGGGAGGTGGATAAATATGAACACATACCCATCATTACGTAAATCAGTGGTCACTTCCATATGATCTTCGTTTGTTTGATCACTCCTACTGATCACGTCATTTTCAAGAAAAACAGTATTCCTAGATTCTATAAATCATGCAGAAGGTGAAGGACAATAGAACCTATAACCCTTAGTCATACATGGATAGCCTACTAAGTAAGCTCTAATGGTTTTAGGATCTAGTTTCTTTTCTTGTAGATTGTAGACTCTTACTTCCGTAGGGCAGCCCCATATCCTTAGGTGTCTTAAACTAGGTTTCCATCCTTTCCAGATTTCAAAGGGTGTTTTTGGCACTGCCTTTATTGAAACCCTATTTAATATATACACAGCTGCCTTGAGTGCCTCCTTCCACAAGGATGGTGGAAGTTTAGAGCCATTCATCATGCTCCTAACCATGTTTAGCAAGGTCCTATTCCTTCTTTCTGCAACACCATTCATGTCTGGTGAACCAGGCATGGTGTATTGGGCAACTATACCATGCTCTGGAAGGAAATTTGCAAAATAGACTTGTCGCTTGTCCTTCACTAGTGTATCTACCGTAATACTCACCACCTCTATCGGATCTCACAATTTTAATTGGTTTTCCAACCTGCTTTTCTACTTCAGCTTTATATTCCTTAAAGGCATCTAGTGCCTCACTTTTATTATCAAGCAAGTAGATATACATGTATCTCAAGTAATCGTCAATAAAGGTGATGAATTATTTTTGACTGTTTATGGATAAATCAGGGTAACAAATATTAGTATGTATTATCTCAAGTAGCTTAGAGCTTCTCTTAGCTCCTTTTTATGACTTATTGGTCTGCTTTCCCTTTATGCAGTCCACACAGGTATCAAGTTATAAATGGTCTAAAGATGGAAGGATTCCATCCTTGGTTAACCTTTTGATCCTGTCTACGGAGATATGTCCCAATCTCCTATGCCATAAGCCAATAGAATTCTCATCAATAATACTTTGTCTAATACCATGCGTAACAGAAAAAACTTGGGGCGGTTCAGGAATTATTTTAAATAAATCGTCAATCATAATAACTTTCACAATTGGAACAAGGTCCTTACTGAAATACATCAAATCTTTATTCAAATAAATCCCATAGTTCAAAGGAATAAGCTTTGAAATAGAAATCAAGTTTCTCCTATAACTAGGAATGAAAAAACAATTAAGAAGATCCAGCACAATTTTATTTGGGAAAACAATTCTAAATGTTCCAATTGCTTTGACCGGATCTCCTTTCCCACTTCCTGAAAGGACTCGAGCTTCATTGGGAAGTGGAGGTATGCTTTTTAGAAACCCCTGCATGGTAGTAGAAATATGGACCATTGAACCCGTATCGATCCACCAAGTATCACTATCAATGCTAATATGATGAGATTCAAAAGCTAAACTTGAATGATACATACCTTTACGTTCTAGCCATGCCTTCCTCTTTAAGCACTCATCCTTCATGTGCCCTTTCTTCTTGCAGAAGAAGCAAATTGCTTCAGTTTTCTTTATGGATGGCACAACAGGAATCCGTTTCTTCTTCTTGTCCTTATCCTTCCTGCCTCCGGCACCAGTCCTGGAGGAACTTTTAGCCAAATGAGCTACCCTAGGTGTATCCCTTCCACTCATCTGAATCCTTGTTTCCTCCTGAACACACATGGAAAGCAGTTCATCAATTGTATATTTTTCCCTATGTGTGTTATAAGAGACCTTAAAGGCGTCATACTGAGGGGGAAGGAAGTTCATCACCAAATGCACCAGGAACTGCTATGTCGGTTCCATGTCAAAAGTTCTCAGCTGGGAGGACAAGTCTCTCATCCTCATAATGTGTTGCCTGACTCCGTTCGTCCCTGTCAGCTTCATTGCGCACAACTCTGATATGATGGAATTTGTCAGTCTGCTTAAATTGCTTATCAATGGCCTTGAGGAACTCCTTAGCTGTTTCACACTTAGGGATTGCTCCCCTAATGCTTCGTTGGATCTTGGTCTTAATATAAGACAAGCACATACGATTGTAGTACTCCCAGCGCTCCTGATAGTCAATTTCATCCTTAGTTGACCTATCAGTTGGTTTGGGAGGTCTGGGTTTCTCTATGACAAAATGCATGTTCATCATATCAATCTGCAAAGATATTTCTTCCCTCAACTCAGGGTAATTGGTACTATCCAGTATGATCTTGCTAGTATTTTCAGCAAAAGGGTTAGGGAAAACAGTAGGTGCTGCAATTTAAAAACTTAAGTTAGCTCACAAGATTTAAATTTGAGACAATCACGAATTCTGTGCCTTTGTATGCATGCTATACTTTAATGGAAACATGCAACATATATAAATGTGTATCACTAAATTCTACCTGTGGGCAAAGAATCTAGCATTGCATGCATTCATCTCAAATTGGTGGCCTTAGAGTGTATAATTTACATTTCCTAATACCTGTGGGCAACTCATAAAATATAAGACCAAACTATCCCACCCTAATTAAATATATAATCATAATTGTCTACCTGTGGGCTAAGATCAATTATAATTTTATATTTAATTACAATATGATATTTTATAAGTTCCATATGTGATGTTATTGTATGCAAAACTGAAGGATGTTGTGGCTATTCCTTGGAGAAAGTAGCATGCGAATCACTAATATCATTTTAGTGCATTTAATCAAAATATGCACATCCTAATGGAGAGATTAAATAATTTAATAAACTCAATAATTAATTAGATCCCTCCCACTGTTTTATGTATCCAAAAATTGTTTAAAAAATTAATTTTGACATTTTTCAACTCAAAATCTGATTTGCAAAATTATAATTATTAAATAATTTTCTAAAGTTAATTTTTCTCAATTTTAGAACAATTAAATAATTCATGAAATATAATTTTACAAATTTCCAGTATGTGAAAATTTCCAAAATTAATTATTTTCATTTATTTAAACAATTTTGTGTCATTTATAAAGAAAATTACATAAAACAAAAATTAATTAATTTAAATAGTGAATGCAAGTATTTGAAAAAGGCCCAAAAAGCATTCTGGAAATCCATTATTTATATCCCAAAAAATCAAAATTTAATCAGCCCAATTGTTTCTGGAAGTTCAAAAATCTCTTGCCTAGAAAGAAAAAAAAATTTGTCAGCCCAGAATTATTCGGCCCAATCAACACAGAACAATTATGGCAGAAAAAAAAATTTCGGCCCAATCTCGTACGGCCCAAACTGCATTCAGCACTCTGTTCATTTGGTAAAAAACGCAGCGTTTCATTAAATCAAAACGACGCCATTTTTGCAACGTGTAGAAGGCTTTGCAGTAGGACTCAAAACGACGATGTTTTGATTAAGCCAAAACGACATCGTTCAGGTCATCCTCCTCACCCGTTCCTGAAACCCTACCCGACCCGCCAACTCGTTTATGACCCGGTTGGAGCCACCGTTCGTTCAGGTGGCCGTTTCCAGACGATCGGAGAGTTCCTCACGATGGTTTTCAACGGCGGAAGCACAGAAATATGAACAGAACGCAACCAAAACAATATATGTAAAAAAATCACCGATTAACATACACATTTTGGAAGAATGAAATCGAAGGTTGACGGTAACATTCTCGACGATACAATAACAGCAGCAATCGAAAACACAAAGATACTCATATATGAATGAATTACCAATTAAAGGGTTTCAAAGCAAAATTATCCTCAGATCGATATAGCGAAACAGAGGTTCCAATGGCAACATTGATGCCGATACAAAGCAGTGATGCTCATGAAAATCAAAAAAAGATAAGAGGCTGAAACAAAACAATAGAAAAATCATGCTAAACACTTTACATAAGATTATAGATGAATCTAAATTCATATTTCATACATGATCAACACAAATCCAAAAAACCCAGATGGAATTCCATGAACCGAAGCACTTAACATGGAAATGGAAAATAGAATAGGCCTGGATATGTTAAAGGATATTCTCAAAAATCCATCGATGAGTCATTTATTCGATGATACCCTATTTCTCAATCA
Source organism: Albizia julibrissin (assembly GCA_037074505.1). Classification (NCBI taxonomy): domain Eukaryota; kingdom Viridiplantae; phylum Streptophyta; class Magnoliopsida; order Fabales; family Fabaceae; genus Albizia; species Albizia julibrissin. The sequence continues at coordinate 52,494,902 of CM073477.1, read as the reverse complement.
TTCTCAGAAATTAGAAGGCAGACAATCAGAGAACCTAGCTCTAATGCCACATGTTAGACTAATTCATGCTTTACATTATACATATATATATCATAAACAAGCACAAATCATCTCACAACTACAGCGGAAGACTTATAGATACCTCTTGCCATTGCTAATTTCTGATTAGGGGGAAATCCACGAATTCTAGCGGTGAACTGCAAAACAGAAGAGCGTCATAAGGTTGTCAGGTACTCATCTGACTGACTGCAAGGCACAGTGATGGCAGTTGGCCGGGAGCCGTCGCCAGTTAGGGAACCTTAAAGAGCTGCTAGGGTTTTCACTCGTACGCTCAATTTCACTGACGGCTGAAAACTTAATTGTGTTATTTCACCATCAGAAATAAACATTAATAGTCAGTCAGTTATTACCCTAATCCTGTAGTTGGGCTTGGATCTGACTAACGAGCCACACTCTGGATATTTTAATTAAACCTAATTAATTAATAAATAACTAATAAATCATATTATAATTAAAATATCTCACAGATTCCTCATATTTGCTCATATACTAACTATTGCCAGTCCTTTTATTTGTTAGCCGTTGAAATGCAGTTAAAAAGAGAGAGAGAGAGAGAGAGGTAAACAAAAAAGAACTTAAAAATGATTCCTTTTAGCATAATCCATGGACCATGTCTCAGATATCTAGAGTCATTTTTATTGACCATCTGTTTACAATATATGTCTCTCATGGACCGTCCACACGCCATGAAGCTTCCAGTTCTAGACTATGTTGTGCATCTTATTAAACCATTGTTTTGTTGTGTCTTTTTTTTTGGGGGGGGCGGGCGCGGCGCTATATTGATTCATAATACCATATTTTCTTGAATATGTTTTGACAATTTGATGCTATTGTTGCTTTATTAGCTTTAATATAATTTTTTTTTGCACTTTCTTCACTTGGCCCTTTTATTTAATAAACAATAAACAATGCATTTTTATCAGTATCTTATATTAAGTGCTTTAATAGAGTTTTAACTAAAATAGAAGACAAAAATGTTTTGATTATAGGAATATATCTGTTAGAAGTGGCTGACACCCAAGAGGGGGGTGAATTGGGTGTACGATAAGAAAGTCTTATTGTTTAAACTCTTTTCGCAACTATCAAATCAATACATATGGAACTATAAATTCATAAGCAGATATATAGATTATATATGCTGGAAATGTAAAAGCTTAGGGAAGAGAATGTGCAAACTGTGATTTATCCTGGTTCGGTCCAATCCACGATGACCTACGTCCAGTCCCCAGGCTCCTCCTGAGATTTCCAATCTACTATGTTCTTGTTTAACTGGGCACAAGATAAGCCTTTACAAATTCACAAGAGTAACTCCTCCTTACACACTGTAAGTTTTACTCCTTCTTACAGCAAGTCCAGCAAAGCAATCCCGAAGACATTTCTCTCCTGCTTAACCGTGCAAGTCTTACGAGCAGCAATGTTCTCTCCTGCTTACACCATTGTAAGTCTTACGAGCAGTAACGTTCTCTACTGCTTGCACCTTGTAAGTCTTACTAGCAGAAAGTCTTATTGGCGATTCACTCTACAACTTCTCCCGTAAGGTGATCAATCCTCTCAAGGTCCCTGTACCTTGAGAACACTTCTAAAATACAAATGAAGTGTTTACAAGCTCTCTCACAGAGTGTATAAATGCTCACTGAAGTACAATACAAAATATTCTCACTCTCTCAAATATACATAATATAGAAGATGAAGTAGAGTAAAGAGTGGTTGGAGGAAGAAGACTTAGGATATCAGCATGTTCATGTTCTCATCGTATTGTCTGCAGTTCTGTGTTTGAATCCTCTCCTATTTATAGCTGAGTTGTGGAAGATGACCATTGTAAACATCCATCCGTTAGAGTCTGTTGATTCATTTGACCGTTGAGCCCATTCGGATATTTTTCTGTTGTAATCACATCTGATGCTTAGACAGACACTACTTCATTTTCGGTTGGAGTCTCATTGCTTTGCACGGTCGTTGAGTGTATTTAAATATTTTCCCGTTGGTCGTGCTCTGACATATGCTTCAGTGTTTCTTACAGTTTGCCCAATGGTCTGACAGATGCTTCAGCATTAGGCAGTTTGTTGAATATTGTTAGTGCCCATGATTAGTTGTCGCTGAATATTGATCCGTGTAAGCCATGTGATCGGTAGTGCATAACACCTGTAAAAGCACTCAGAGAAATAGCCATTAGAAAGTATCACTCGGGTGATTACAGACTTCACTGGGAGTGATTTCAGAAAATGGAAGAATCATTGGAAGTCAACTTGATTTCACTGGAGGTGATTTTCAGAAGATAAAATTCCACTCGCAATTATCAGCATCCCTCGAGTGTACCATGAAATCATTTGAGTTGTTTCCTTATTTCTGTCATACTTCTGGAAGTGATTTACAGAAGCATTTCACTGGCAGTGGCTTTGTAAGAGTAAGCATATCATTGACTGGAAGAGACTGGAAGTGAAACTGAGAAAATGACATATCAGTTTATTGGAAGTGATCTGGTGCATGTTGGTATTCTCTGGAAATGATCATTTAAGGCACTGGAGGTGATCTGAGGAATTTTAATATTCACCGGAGGTGATTCAGCAACCACTGGAAGTGATATGACAAATTTCATATATCACTCGAGTGAATTTGACATCACTGGAAGTGATTTTGCAAACAGTGAATTTTTCGTGCAGTGATTTTCAATCCACTGGAAGTGAATTTGGAAATTTTAAATATCACTCGAGTAATCTGACATCACTAGAAGTGATTTCCAAAACAGTGTATTTTTCTTCCGGTAATTTCAGACGCACTGGAAGTGATTTGGCAAAACTGAGATATCACTCGAGTGATTTGGAGATCACTGGAAGTGAAATTCAGAACAGTGATTTTTTCTTGCAGTGATTTGGCTCGCACTGGAAGTGATTCTGAAAAATCTCATATCACTCGAGTGATTTTGGCATCACTGGAAGTGAAATCCGGAACAGTGAAAAATTCCTGCAATGATTCTGGCGCCACTGGAAGTGATCTGCATTCTGACGCATTTCACTCGAGTGATTATTAATGATCACTCGAGTGATCTTCCTGATCACTTGAGTGATTATAAAAATCACTCGGGTGCTCTCTGTTTAGATCACTTGGACTCGAAACTTCCACTTCCAATTCGACAGCAAACAAGGGTAAACTTCCATATGGCATAACTCTTCTACTATAACTCCAAAATTTCTGTATTATATATCAATGGAAAGCTCTTGAAGTCTAGTTTTGTATGGAACCAGTTTCAGCTCAATCGAATCTGTGGTTTGAGAGTTATGGCCAAAATACCAAATATGTTCCAGAAAGTGATGCTGATATGAAGTCCAAATTCGAACACTTATATCTCATTCATCTGAGCTCCTTTGATGTTTCTTCTGATGTCAAAATGACGCATTGGGAGTCTTTTTTTATATGCAATTGGTTTGGTCTCAATCGGAGTTGTATTTTGAGAGATATGATCAAATAACCAGACCTCGCTCAGCTGGACGAACAACAGAGCATGAAACGCTGAACATCACTCGAGTGAGTTAGTGAACCACTCGAGTGATTTTAATATTTCCAGAATAAAATCACTCGAGTGATTATTAAAATCACTCGATGCTACAGTGCCAAACAGTGTCAAACAGTGCCAATTGCTACAGTGACTTCTGAATTCCCTTCTGATCAGTATTTCTTCTGGGAACTTGAATCTTGATATTCCCATTAGTTCCTTGGAAGCTCTTCTTTCTCCAATCTCTTTGACTAATCTATAAGAGATAAGTATATTATGCAAACTTTTTCTCTCATAATATTTGATATCTATATTTGGCATCATCAAAACTAATCACATCTAACAATATCCTCAATACATTTTCAGTTATGAAAGTGCACTGCACTGGTTGCATGATTTTTTATTTGAAGAGATTTGAGTCCACCCACTGTGATGAATTATTGATATTTTGTTTGTTAAAGATGTATAACTGGAGTACAGGACTTGATTGAAATTTCTTAAATAATATTTGATTCTTCTACACTGTTATTCTCGTCATCATTTTTATGTCAAAATTTGACATCCTTTTTTTATCATTTGACTTATGTTTTTCGAATGAAGATGATATTCTATTAAGATAAACGTTCTCATTGTAACACAGGCAAATTCTCCTAATCCCAGGATATTTCCAATTATATTACTCGGAAACAAGATTGATATTGATGGGGGAAACAGTCGAGTGGTAAGCAGATGATTATGTACATTGAGTTTTCTTATAGCCTTTCTATATATATATTTAAAATTTTTGTAAGAGGACAAATTGAACTTGTGATATTTTTCCCAAACTATCACCCTTCCTACCACCTTAGTAGCCTCGTGGTTAGTCTCATGATAGGTTGCGTAAAGGCTTAATTATCTTGAACTCAGGTGTCTGAGAAGAAAGTAATGGACTGGTGTGCTTCAAAAGGAAATATTCCTTACTTTGAGACATCTGCAAAAGAGGACTACAATATAGATGCTGCTTTTTTGTGTATTGCCAAGACTGCTCTAGCTAATGAGCAAGGGCAGGACATGTAAGTTTTTGCTTTAAACTTGCATGCATGTGATGGAGCGACTGGGTTAACCAACTCGATGGCAACGTGATGGAGCGACTCAGCTTCATTGAGCGACAAATCGGCAAGTGGAGATGGAGGGCTCGACAAATGCGAACTTGGAAGCTTGACTGGTTTGCTCTGCAAAGAAACAGCCCAAGAAAAAAAAAAGAATCAGAATTAATACCAGAACAAGCAAGCTGCAAAAAGAGCAAGAGGATCAACGAAGCAACTCAGTTGAAGGAAGAAGACATGGATTACATAAAACAGATACCTGCAGAATTTGTAAGAACATCTATGAAACATGATCCATGTCAGCCATTGTAATAAAGAAGCTCAAAATGAGATTTTTTTAGTTCCAGTGTTTTTGTTTAAAGAGGAGATGCGGGAAAGGAACCATGATTGAAGTTTGTTCTCAACTTTTTCTCTGGCACTTTAGGGTCCACTTTAATTATGTGAACTCTTGTTTTCATTGAAGATGTATATGTGTTGGTGTTTTTTTTTTAAAATGGAGGGTATTTTAGACTTTTAATACAAAAACTAAGTCTTATGGTATACTAATACACTTTTAAACTTTATTTTTATCTCCATATTCATATCTATTTCCATTTTTATCAAAATAAATTCTAATGTACCAAACGGGCCTATAAAACCCCTTGCTTTTGATCTTCTTGTTTCCTTCAGTCCTCTAATAAAAACCGAACCAAAGAGTAAAATCCATGTTTGGTTTGTATAATCCGAACTTCTCACAATGTAGGGCGGTTTCTCCTCAGATACGGATAGTTAGGTTGCTTGTGAATGTTTGATGAAAATCGAGTAGATAGCAAAAGACATAGTCTTGTTCTAATTCGTTCATAACAAAAATTGATCTGTTCATTTGAATCAAAAGATGCTGTCTCCCTTTTTTTACTTTGTTGTGTTTTTTTTTTTACCCTTTTCACAGTCAGTACTTGTCAGAGTGGTTAACCGAGAGAGCATCGGGGGCTGTTAAATCAAATGTTTCTTCCTTAATCCTCTCTTTCATGGATCTCTCTACATTCCTTTTGTTTTCACGCTTCCTCTGCCTCAAATAGCGTATCAATGGCTTTATTTTTCTGTGTGTTTATTTGACTTTGGGTCTGTTTGAAAACTCATTAGGATGTGTTAAACGTTCATTTGTAGGGTAAAAGTTCACTTGACATTTGCATACATGTTTGTGAATAAGTTATCTTTCATTTGGCTTTTAAAAAAAACTACTTTTTTTAGAAGTTTATTGAAGTAGTTTCTGTCTTTTTTTCACTGGGTTTAAAAAAAAGGTCACTTCTCCCGCTGTCAATCCAAATACAAATCACATTTAAAATATGATTTTTTTTAATTTAACTTCTGCAAAAGTCACATTAAAAAAAATCACTTTTCCACAGTTAATCAAAACAGGCACTTCCATGTTTTTCTTACCTTCAAACCTCTCGATCGTACCTCGATTGCATTTATTTGTGGTACATCATTATTCATTGTGGTGCTTCAATTCTCTTACCACATAATTCACCCCGTAAGTCTCGAATCATCACATTCTATTCTAGATTGCTGTTTCACGCTTACTGTTTTTTTAAGTATTGTAATTTGGACTCTTAGATCTCCTCATTATTCATTGTGTTTATCTTGCTTTGCCTTGAATCTGAGATAAAATTGGTCTATGGTAAATCCTTTTCTATGAGGATATACTTAAATTAAATTTTGCTGATAAAATTCTTTTTAGGTAGGGTCCTATTTTTATTTTAGGATTTATTTAAAATTAAAAATAATAATTTATGAAAATTAGATTTATCATGTAATTATTAGAATAAAAATATTTATTAAAAATATGAGTTATAAGAGTAAGTAAAATAATAAAATAATAATAATGAATTGAAAAAAAATAAAAAATAAAAAAAAGTGTTATTGTTATTATTTAAAAAGAAAATAATAAATTTATCATTAAGAAAAAAGAAAAGAAAAGATTAGATTTAAATATAAATATAAATAATAAAAAGTAGGAAGGGTTGTGTCACTTGTGTGGCCTCTCTTGAATTCAAATTACATATGAAAAATGGAAAAGCTTGAATTTTAATGATGGGTGTGAGTGCATGTGACACGTGGGTGAGGTTTATATTACGACACTCTACATCTTGTCAATGAACAGAAACTGAATTTGGGGTGTAGTTGCCCCCAAATTTAGGGTTATTCTCAAATATTCTTTTTATAATTCTTTTAATTATTAGATTTTATATGGAATATGTAATATTTTTATATCTTATAAATAAAAAATATAGTTTTCAATTTTTTAAAGATTTATGTTGTCAAAATTATGTAATGTTTTTTATTTAGAGTCTTAAATCTTTAAAAATTGTAAAAAATTGAAAATAATTTCATTTTTTGTTCATAAGATATCAAAATATCACTAATTTAATATATAATTTAATAATTAAAAGAATCATACAAAAAAAAATAGAAAAGACCCCAAATTTAGGGGGTAGCAAAGGGCACAATAGACACGCCTTGCCCAACAACAGCTATGGGTACTTTTCTTCTTCTCACGCACAATCTCGGGTAAGTTTTCGACATCTTTAGATAATTAAAATCATTTTTTTCATAAAAATCCCTTTATAAAAATTATTCTATGTAGTTTTGTCTTTCTAATGATAGTATTTTTTTACTGAATGGAAAATATTTTGGGTTAATATTTTGGATAAGTTTTGAGTTTTGTTAATAGATGATTATAGAAATGTAGAAAATGATTAATAATTACTTTTAATCAGTTTAGTTTAGTTATTTGTTTTTGTGATATCTTATAATTAATTATTTTATATAAATATTTTATAAATTATTTTATATATGTCATTTTTACCATTAAATTTGGGTTAAACAACTTATCTAAATTATTAGAAGTGTTGCTTAAGTTTTAATTGGTTTATAATGTTAAATAAATTAAAAAGATATAATTTAACTCGGGCAAAAAGAGTTATTATTTAAAAATTTTATATTTGAAATCCTAAACTTTAAATTGGAGATTTTATTTAATGGAATAAAATTGTTGATAAAAAATTACTCAAATGAGTTATTTAGGTTAAGAAAAATATTTGAATAGTTAAAATTATTTCACAATAATTTGGATTTTAGTGTGAAATTGGAATTTTTTGTTAAGTAAATTAAAAATTTAAATTTATATAAGGGAAAATTCCATATAAAGCTATTTAAAATAGGATAATTTTAAATTAGGTTGGTAAATTCAACAAATCCCTAATTGATTCATCAACCTAATTTAGAATTCCAAAATGTAGGTAAAATGACTTTAATGTCATCTCCTCTTTCCTCTTTAATGAGTTTCATTACTTTGTAATTTTTGTTTTTCAACATATATATCAAGATTAATATTTAATAAAAAAAATTATAATTCATCTATAATTTAAATATATTAATTGTCATTGTAAGAACAAAAACTTACAATATTTTTAAGTAAGGAGTTCATTAATTTTTTTTAAAAAAATGATAATATATGTCACTATAAAAATTATTTCTTAAATAAATATATTAATTATAAAGTTTACTATATTTGTTTCATATATGAAGTTTTTCTAGGAAAGTTCTATATTTTAATATTAATATTAATAATTCATATTAAATAATGAAAAGGTTGAAAAGGTGGAATCTTAACTAAATTATTTTTTTAGGAAAAACTCATATTTATGCATTAAGGAAAATTATTTAGAGTTTTTTAGATTAATGTTAGTAAAAGTAGCTTTTATTTCAATTGGTTTTTACAAACTGAAGTTGACAATTGTAATCCTTTCCTTTTTATTTTGTCTAATGTGATAAAAAAAACTACATTGTTTTTTTTAAGAAAACTCAAATTTTTTAATTATTTTTTGTATCAAAAAATTGAATTTTTTTTAATTGATTTTTAATATCAATTAAATGAAATTTGGTCGGTATGTTTAATGGTTCCTTTTTTTGTTTGACTTATTTTTTTATGATCCTTTTAGAACATAAAAATTCCTTTAATTTAGAAAAAATATATTTTGTTTGATTACATATTAATGTTGATATATATAGAGAAATAAAGTCATATAGAAATAAAACTCCTTTAAAAGGGGAGAGAAAAAAAGGGAGGACATTAAAGTTATTTTACCCATATTTTAAAATCTCAAATTGGGTTAATAACTCAATTAAGGATTTGTTGAATTTACCAACTTAATTTAATTTTTTTTTATTTTAGGTAGCTTTATATGAGATTTTCCCTTTATATAATTAAGCTAATCGTTCTAATAACTTAATATTTTATTAATGTGTAGTAAATTGATTATTGTAGATTAATTATGACTTGTGATTCAGCACTACCACTTTTCTCTAGAAGAGTTATAATATTATGATTTTTATTTATAGGATATAATTATAATTAAAAAATAATTATTTATAAAAAAATAAATTTAGTAAGTAATTTTTAGATTAAAAAAAAGGAGATTTGGTAAAATTTAATTTTAAAAAATATATATAAAATAAAAATAAAATAAAAAAGCAAATGTAGCAGACGGCGCCTATTATTGACAATAGTGGCACCGCACCGAAAGGTGCCACTAATTCAATATATATACATATAAAAAATTTGGTGCCATTTGGCGTCAAATGAAAGGGGTGGGTATTACCTCAACAAGCGTTTCATGTAAGTGAAGTGTGATATGGAGGGGCATATGGAGGGGCGGATGAGAAGATATTGGTAAGAGTATTTTTTGTAATCATAAAATTTACTTTACGAAAAATATTTTAAATAATTTTTTTTCTTATGATAGTAATTTTGTGTTAATTAGAGAAAATTTTAATATCATGATTTTAGACAAATTTGAATTTTGTCAATATAAGACTATAGAAATGTAAATGATAATTAATAGTTAATTTTAATCTGTTTACTTTTGTTATTTAGTTGGTATAAGATTTTATAATGAATTTTCTATATAATCAACTCATCCACAAACTTTGGCTAATACCTTGAATCTTTTGCTTTTCTCATTTTCCAACTAAATTTATATGCTTGAACCACCATGAATGGACCAGACCATCGAGATTTCAGCTTTTCCAAAAATAACCTCAATTTGGAATTGTGGGATGTAACATCCCAAAATTTATTAAAATGTTAAATTCTCAAAAAGAAAATTAAATGGTGCTAGAGATTAATGTTGGGAATTGAAAGTCAAATTATGAAACCTATGAAATATATGAGATCTTAAATTAGACAAAGTGAAAAATTATGGTATTGTGTGTGTAATTAATAGGATAATAAAATACCTATATATATTTAATATTAAAATACACACATTTCCCTTACTTCACATACTTCTCACGCATCACTCATGACACTTGCCAAACTCCTTTATCTCACCACTTTTATTAATTTAATGATAAAATATTAATTACTACACCATGTGGTTCACACAACCTAACACCCAAATACAATAATAATTAATATAACACTCACACTTTCTCATCTTACCCAATCGGCCAGCAGCTAAGAATGAAAGAAGAGAGAGAGAGAGAGACATAATAAAGAGAGAGAGAGACGTTAGAGTGATCGGTGCCACCAGAGAAATGAATAAGAGACTATAAATTCCACATACAACTGCATGTCCTAATATATGTGATTTCCCTTTCCTTATTTTTAACTCTTTCTCGTTAATTTGAGGCTATTTTTGGGTAGTTTTGGAAGCATAAGAACCTAGTATAATGAATTGTTGTCTTGTAAAGTTTTATTTTGTCTAAAATAGTGCATGAGGAAGAAATGAGAATTTCTCAAATTTGAGATTTCCAATCAATTTTACACGAAAAATTATGTGGTAATACATGTGGTTTTGATTTTTGGATGATTATATATAAGTCTGTAATTTTTAGAAAATAAGAGGAGTTGTTGTTTGGTTAGTTTCTCTAGAATCATATTGGTTTTAAAATAAATTTCGGTGCACAAAACTATTCCGAAAATTATGAAATTTTCATAATGAAAGTAGACATCCTAAGATTTAATTTGATATATAATATGTATCATTTGAGTTTATAAATAGTGAGATATGAATTTTTAAATTTAGATGATGAATCTGGAACATTTTATGGTACAGATGAGGTTTGACGAAATTCTAGAAATATTGTGGCTATAATTTATAAATGGTAATATTTTTCCCTGAAAATAAACTTAAATAGGATCATATATGATTTTGAACCATCTCATTTGGAGTTCTAGATTTAAACTTTAAAACTTTAAAACTTTAAAACTTTAAAACTAGGAATTATTTTCTGGCAGTGTGAGAAAACTTTAAAACTAGGAATTATTCATGGATAGGTGGTAGTTTAACGTATTTTTATCTTAAAACAAACTTAATAAGTGACACATAGAATTTGGAACCACCTTAATTGGATATTCCTAGATCAAGATATGAATTTTCAAAGATTATTGAAAATTCTTACAGAATTGAGTAATAGTGCAAAAATAAAAAGTAAGGGTATTTTTGAAATAATTGGGACTCTAAGGGTCAAGTTAAATACTTAGATTTGGTATGAGTCCATTAAATATCTATTGAACCTAAGGTATTAGCTATAATGATAACCTACCAAAGTGTCTTATTTTGGAACAAGTAATAATTCACCCGTCCGTGAATTATAAATTATAGGATTTGACATTTACCCGAGACGCCCAAGAAACTGAGAACAGGAACCAAAATTTGGAAAGACTATCAGGTAGTACCTTATCTCTTATATCATATGTGATGCCATGTATGTGTACCATATCATCTGTATATGTGTGGGACAGATAGTCCATAGGCGGTAAGACCCGTAAGTACAAGTTACACCAGAAGTTACCCGGGGGCGTCTTAAGCCAGGTAGGCTTGAGACAGAAAGCCCGTTACTGTACCTTGTATGGGGTAGAGGCCCTGGGCAGCCAGATTGTGAATCTCAAGCCCTGTGAGTCTGTGATAAGGGACCGGTTAGGCCCTTTATGTGCTGTATTTCTGTAAGTTGTGCTGTTTGATGATTTGTTTTACATGCTTAGTATTTGCATATTATATGAGTGATCTGTGTACTACTGAGATTCTTTTGAATCTCACCCCTTTTTAACAAATGATATACAGCAAAGACGTCCAGCTTTAAAGGCAAGAAGGTAATATAGACGGATGAAGAAGAGGCAAATAAATTATGGATTATTTGGTTATCATTTTATTTTGGATGACTGTAAAATATTTATAAGTAGTAGTAGTAACGATAGTAGTACTAGTACCTACGACGCAAATTGTATAAATTATAATCAGTACGCTAGACTTTCGATAACGCACTGATATCCAAAAGCCTATAAGTTAACTACCACTATGCGAGCTATGGATAGAAAATGCTCTGCATTTTAAATAAATAATTTTGAAACTAATGAGGATAATGAATTAACAAAATAGAATGAGACCACACATATTTATTCTAAAAAGTTTTTGGAAAACCCTACACAAATATAAGATTGAACTTTTCCTTAAAATTGGGACTTTTAATTGTTATAGTCTCAGTTTTGAAATCATTATACATTTAAACTCATATAAAAGCTTTAAAAATTAAGGTGTTACATGGGATGGTGAAGGAGGACCCTTTAATCGGGTTCAAAGCACTTAAGAATGATTTTACTATCATGATCCTTCTTGGTCTTCTTGTAAATCCTTACACTCTTATAGGCATTTAGACGAAATTCATCTAACTCATTAAGTTGTAGTAGCTTCTTTTCCCTTACAACTTAAGGATTAAAATTGAGTTTTTTGATAGCCCAATAAACTTCAGCTACTCAAATATCGCCCTCCAAATTTACAAAAATGCCATCGTCTTTTTTTCTTCTTCTTCTTTTTTTGAAAAACGTACGTCATTTGAGGTAATATAATCTATATCTTGTAGTAATATGAGTTAGGGTCTAGGAAAATAGGTTTGACTTATTTACCTAAAAAAGTGTGACAATTGATTATGGCACGGCTATGTAAAATCTTATAAAAATAAGTATGACTGATTTACCTAAAAAGGCTTGACAATATATACCGAAGCTTGAGCGTAACTTATTTACTAAATAGGTTAGGTTAGGCTTAAAATAGGGTAGGTCGTAGACCCTTGGTAAAGGCCTAGCCTATTTTCACCCCTAATTTCTATCCCAAATTTTGAACTTCCACACAATAATAATCGTTAATGAAAAATAATATTCATTATTTGTAAAAAACTGTCCACGGAAAATTCTTTTTTTGGTCATAATCTAACATTCTAACTTTGTGGAATGCGCATTCCAAGGGAAAACTTCTCAAATCAGTGTCTCATATCTCCATCCTTAGCTTTGGTCCCAACTTTCAATTGTCCACACTAAATGTGACTATTTATTATTTGGAGAAAAGAACCTGTTAAGTTATTTATTTACTTATATTTTGTTAACTCAATTTTTGGATATTATTTGTTTGAGTAAAATACACTAATAACCCATTTGTTTTACCTAAATTACAAAAACCTCATTTTTATTTTTAAACATATATAAACCTTCTTTAAAATCAAAATATATACTACATAAATTTCTTATGCATTTGAAATTCCATTTTCATCCATTCAAATTCTTAGTTGACCATTAAATTATCTTCTTAAATTTTTATTTTGGCCACAATATCCCTATTTAATATAATAATTATTTAAATATTAATAGGTGTTTTGTAATGACATCTCAATCATATATATTTCTCATTCCAATATTTTATATATTTCAATTATAATAATCCTTTATATGTTCATCAATGTTGTATTTTTGTGTTGTTTTTTTGTGGGCCTAGTATTCCTCTCAACTGTATAGTGCATCCCGTGCAACGCGTGGATATTAAATGCTTGTTCTTACATAAATTATAAACAGCGTCCCTCATTTTTCAAGTGTTGGGCAAATCATGTGCCTAATGTTTAGTACTATAAAATTTTACTCTTCCTGATGATGTAATAGCATTTTTTGCTGAGAACTCAAAATCGTGTATGCATAGGTTCTATATGTTTGCTTCAAGACCACACTGCTGATGACTCATGATCACATAAAAAATAAAAATCCACTTCTACTTGATAATATGCTGCCCAGCCAGTTCAGAAAAACTGGAATAAATACTTTTAAACAATTGCAACAAATACAAATCTAGATAAAAAGTTGACTTCTCACATCTGATCACACACTAACAATTACCAGTCCTTTTATTTGTCTGCTGTTGAAACGCCGTGTAAAAAAACAATGTCTCTCATTGAGCCTCCACATGCCATGTCAAACCCCATATTCTGATATTCGCTATATAATAAATGTGTCGTTCAGATGGCAAACAGAAATAGTAAAACTATACTGATAATAAGTACTTCTGATAATACAGAAAATCCTCATCTAGGTTGAAAAATACATACAGAGTACAAAAGAAATAAATTCCACAACTAAAGATAATCAGATGTAACTCCCGACTATGACTGGACCTTCCTCTGCCAGTAATTACGGTTTTGCCCTTAGAGCCGCTGTCCTTTGCTGGAATATTTTTAGATGTTGAAAAAGGGTGAGATTCGAATGAATCTCAGTAGTAATATACAATCAGTCATATAAAATATGATAAATAAATATGCAATGCACCATGATATGTAAAATGCTAACTCATGTTGTATGCATACTGTCCAAGGCCAAACGACTGTTTGCAACCCCGGCTAAACTCGTGTCCATGGTCAAACGATATGTTTAGACCCTGACTTATTCGCGTGTTGTGCGACAGGCACTGTCATGTTACAGAAAATGGCATACACAACATATAGATAATCATATAGTGCATGAAAGGGCACTGCTTTTGTTTGCATGATTTTTTATTTGAAGAGATTTGATCAAAATCTCATAGCCCAGTGTGATGTACCTTTTATATTTGTTGGGTAAAGATGCGTAATTAGATTCCATCAAGATTTCTTAAATTTGACAACATTTTTTTGTCAAGATTTTTTTGTTCGTGAGGCTTCAGCTGACGAGATGCATATGCTACTACTCGGCCTTGTTGCATCAAAACACATCTCAATCCATGCCCACAGGCATCTGTGTAGACAACAAAGGTCAACTGTGGATCTGAGATTGTTAACACTGGTACTGTTGTTAATTTCTGTTTCAGCTCTATGAAGCTCCTCTCACAACTGTTGTCCCACACAAAAGGTTGAGTTTTTCGTGTTTACTTTGTCAATGACAAAGCTATTCTGGAAAAATTTTGTATAAATCGCCTGTAATAACCTGTAAGATCCAGAAAAATTGTGTATCTCAAATACTGTTTCTGGCCTCTTCTAATTCAGTACTATTTCCACCTTATTTGAATCTACTGAGACTCCTTGCTGTGAGATCATATAGCTCAAAAATTTAACTTCCTGTAACCACAACCTACACTTGCTTAACTTGACATGGAGTTGCTTACTATTCAACATGTTCGTCACTGTTCTATACAGCAAAAAGTGCTTGTTGGATCTTACTTCCCAGGGATACTGCCCCATGCAAACATGTACCTTGGGTCTTATTGCCTTTGTTTTCTATTTTGCATACTCTGATTGCTTAACAATTTTCTAAACTGAGGAATACTAGTTCAACAAGTTTTATGATCTTAGTACATATAGTCCGCTAATGATTCTAAGTCTCATTACCTTATTGGGACTCTGCCTGATATACTTAGCCTTACGGCTTATGCCGTTCTGTTTTCACAACTCTAAATATTTTGATATTACTGCCCAATACAATTGTGTACGCTAGGCTTACTATATCTATGTCTGTCTATACCTCTATCTGTCTATAACCAGCTCTGTCTATAAATATGTCCATTTACTCGGGGTTCAGGGTCAAAGGACTATTTAACCGTTACTTCCCGTACGGTGTGCACTATTCAGGATCAAGGCAATGATTTTGTTCCGGACCAAAATGATTGCTTTATCCCTATTTGTCACATCGTGGTATATTTACTTACCATATAAATGTTCTAGAGCAGGTATCAACCTATCTGTAATTGTCTCATACTCTCAAATAAAATTAATTGTTGCTAGCTTTACAACATGAGTAGGGTAGTTGATTCTAGAATTGTTAACATCGTACTGTTTAACAGGTATTTACCACCATTATGCCCTACTGCTCTAGGGCTCATCCCTATCTTTATTTAGATGGGTCATCAAAACTCATACAGATTGTGTGACTATAAGCTACATAAGTGGTGTCACTGTATACCATACTGGTCATGTTCCTGCAAACCACATAGGTTTACATGGGTAATATCACTGTACATCACGCAGAATGTAACATTGTTGGCCACACCACCTCAGCCGCATGTTTTACGCACCGCCTCTCGACCATAGGGTTACTTGTGCTTTTCACCAGTGCAACCAGAACTCTCATCTGGCCATGTCAGGGGTGCATTCTGATCATGGGGTTGAATAACATGCTCTGATAAGGCTGCCTCATTGCTGCATTATTAGGACCATATAGTCATACGGTATACCACATGTGTTGTGTCACTGCCGACCTCACAGGTCATATTGTAATGTGGGATGATAATTACTGGTGCAACTGACAACCTCTCTTGCAACTTTCAAGAATTGTGAATAGGTTCACTATGTTTCTACTGTGCCACTCTAATATTCTATTTCGTCATAACATAAGGGTATATCGGTCATTTCACAACATATTGGGTAGACAAGTACTCCTGTAATAACATATAACAGAGGTTTACAATAGATAGGGAAAATGTGTAACAATATACAGCCTCTGAGCTACTGTATAACATGTTCTTGCTCTTTTACGTTACATAACATGTTCATGTAACTTCCCAGGGGTCACCCATCTCGAGATTTTCCTGGGTTGAGCTCGCTTAACTTTTATGTACTCGTGCAAAAATACAAATACCAGCTCGAAATGTTTCCGACCACCGGTACCCAGTGCCTGCCCTTATCTTAAAAGTCATGTTTACTGACTTCGGACATTAAAGTATTGTGTAGGGATTGCATATCAGTGCCGATACATGCACTCGGACTCATACACTGTGATTTGCTCTCTGAGATCCACCAAGTTTTCTGTAGCTTATCTGTCTGACACTAGTCAGCCTATTGGTCATTCTAGTCTAGGTTAAGGCCCATTCTCTGGCCTTACCAAATGGATCCAGGTCATCTTTATACTACCCTCTAGGTATTTACTGTTTCTCTAAGGCTTGATTGTGAACCAGCCGAAGTAATTCACTTCGTTGTTCATGTCATTGTATAATCAAGCATATCAGTATACTATTCTGTTGCCAGAACTACGCACACTGTGGCCAGAACCACTGCTTTGATACCAAAATTGTCAAACCCCATATTCTGATATTCGCTATATAATAAATGTGTCGTTCAGATGGCAAACAGAAATAGTAAAACTATACTGATAAAAGTACTTCTGATAATACAGAAAATCCTCATCTAGGTTGAAAAATACATACAGAGTACAAAAGAAATAAATTCCACAACTAAAGATAATCAGATGTAACTCCCGACTATGACTGGACCTTCCTCTGCCAGTAATTACGGTTTTGCCCTTAGAGCCGTTGTCCTTTGCTGGAATATTTTTAGATGTTGAAAAAGGGTGAGATTCGAATGAATCTCAGTAGTAATATACAATCAGTCATATAAAATATGATAAATAAATATGCAATGCACCATGATATGTAAAATGCTAACTCATGTTGTATGCATACTGTCCAAGGCCAAACGACTGTTTGCAACCCCGGCTAAACTCGTGTCCATGGTCAAACGATATGTTTAGACCCTGACTTATTCGCGTGTTGTGCGACAGGCACTGTCATGTTACAGAAAATGGCATACACAACATATAGATAATCATATAGTGCATGAAAGGGCACTGCTTTTGTTTGCATGATTTTTTATTTGAAGAGATTTGATCAAAATCTCATAGCCCAGTGTGATGTACCTTTTATATTTGTTGGGTAAAGATGCGTAATTAGATTCCATCAAGATTTCTTAAATTTGACAACATTTTTTTGTCAAGATTTGTACTGTAAACTAGATATTATATTAAGGGTTGGAGGTAATATATTATTTAATTGATGATTGATGATGTGTTGTGGGGTCAATGTTGTTAGAGTGACATATTGATTGGTTGAAATAATCAAATTTCCTTGCCACATGCTCATAAATTTGAACGACGTTAAGAAATAAGAAAGATGTTATGTTGTGGGGTTAAATTTTCATATTGGTTAATTTTTCTTCCTTCTTTTAGAGCGTTGAGTGCCTAAATGCACTAATTTAATAAGCAAACATGCATACATAGTTGATGGATATAGTTTCAAATTCTATCTTTCAATTAATGTTCGATTCTTAATTGCAGCCACTCTCAAAGTATTCCAGATGTTGTTCAATGAATGAACAAAGGCGTGGCTGCTCATGTTAATACAAGATTGCTAATACTTTGTCTTTTAATTTGACCCACATTTTTTGTTTCTGTAATCATTCTCCATCCTTCCCCTTCTTTTGTCATTCAATCAGTTAGATTGGTTTGTATTGGGAGCTCTGTCCTAATAATTTCAGTTGGTGCCCCTTAGGAAAGGATAATATTGTTGTATAATCATGATAATGATAAGTACAATTGGGATTGGTTAGACAGGATTAGAATTATTTTAGTTAGCCTGAAATTAGAAAATAGGTGTAGAGTTAGTCTTGTTGCTTATATATATAGACCGATTTGAATTATTTGTAGCTTTTGTGATGATTTGGAATGTACAGTGAATTGATTAAGTTTCTCTCCTCTGTTTTCCCTGTTCTTCTCTGTTTCTCTTTGTTTTACCTCTCTTTCTCCCATCTTTCCCTTGTATCCTAAATCCAAATTTCATACCTTTTATCATAACAATATATCAACTTAAATAAAAGGCAGAATCTCCTGTAGAATTGAATATTAGTAATGACACATCATTATTATGAACTTTAACATCACATTGGGCTATGAGATTAATCCATAATACATCTATAAAAAGAAAAACACTTTCATCACATGAAATATATTATACAATGGTGTGACATTCAAAGTTGAACTACATAATATTTTACAAACAAGTTTATTTCATCCGTTGCCTCATCATAGAAAAGCATAATATGATTACAAGAGAGATAATAAACCACTTATCTTCTAAGAACGGCAACATCCCAAATGCAGATTTGGCCTTGGTTTCTTCTCAATAGTAGCAACGAGATTGCAATTTATACCACATCCTGTCAATGAATTGGAAATAAGCATACCTCCATGATGCACTGTAGAGCAAAGGACCCACCACTGCCCAAAATCCCACAATAAATCCAAATCCCATGATCACAAAGAACCAATTGATTCCATTCACATGTTCAACTTCTTTGCCGTCTTTGTTGTTGGAGCTGTTTGATGAACAATTGTTGAGTGGAGAACCACACAAATCATTGCCAACATAACTTGATGCTTCAAAACTTTGTAATTGGGTACCAGTGGGAATTTTTCCAATCAAATTATTGTAAGACAAATTCAACATGTTCAAAAAGCTCAATTTAGACATGCTTGATGGGATTTCACCTGAAAGATGGTTTCTTGAAAAGTCTATAGACTCCAGCGATCCCATATTGCCAATACTTTGAGGAATTTGGCCAATAAATTGATTGTTTGAAAGGTTTAGATAATGGAGTCCCTTGAGTCTTGTTAGTTCTATTGGTATCTCTCAAGATAAATCATTATTTGAGAAGTCTATACTTGTGATGAGACCAAGGTTGGTGCTGTAATCATAAACTCTTCCTTTCAACAATAATGCTTCAACTAACAATTGATTATAACAACCAGCTCGATTATAAGGTTGTAGATCAAAAGAAATGTAAGGATAGAAAGCACTATTTACCACCAACATGGCACTCAAATGCTGGACACATTTTGGTATATATCCTGTCAACTCATTGTGAGCAAGGTCCAAGATTTGTAAGACACTCATGTTACAAATTTGATGAGGAATTGGACCAGAGAATTTGTTTGATCTCAGAACAAGAATCTTTAAACTTGAAAAACTTTGGCCAACCCAAGATGGAACCATTCCGGAAAATTGATTCTCTCCTAGATCCAACGAAATCAGGTTGGTTTTGTTCCTCAGAAAGGTAGGAAATTTTCCATAAAAATTATTATTGCGAACTTTCAACACTTCCAACTCCAACAAGGATGCCATAGATGTGTGCAAGATTCCAATGAAATGGTTGTTTTCTAAGTTCACTGTCACAAGATTCGGCCACTTCATCCAACAATCAGGTATTTTACCTGATAAATTATTTGATGTCAAATTAAGAAACTTTAACCCCTTAGTCTCCTCTTGTTTATTATGACACAAGAAGTTAGCAATGGATCCTGAAAACCAGTTGCTTGAAAGGTCTATGTAGATCACATTCTGTGATACATAAGGTAATTGGCCATATAACTTATTTGAGCTTAGATCAACAACACCACCATTGAAAGTAGATATGTTTATCAATATGTTTGAAAGCTCTCCTTCAATATGATTGTGGGAGAGATTCAAATACTGACAATTGCCCATTGTGCCCCAAAACAAAGTTGGAATAGAATTAAAAATCTTGGTGTCTGATATGTCCAAATAGCTAAGATGCTTTAGGGATTGAATCCATGATGGAAAGTGGGGACCTAAATTCCATGAAGCCAAACTTAACATCCTCAAAAGTTGAAAAGAAGGATTCCAATTAGGGTCGGCCTTTAAAGTGAGTTTGTTTTTGTGTGCTGAGAATGTTTGAAGTTGGGAAAAATTAACAAGGTGGGCTTCTTCGACAACTCCTTCAAAGAGATTATTTCCCAAATAAAGTCTATTCAATTTAGAGAGTGATCCCAAAATTTCAAAAGGATTTCCAACAAGTTGATTTTTAGAGAGAGAAATATGCACCAAAGATGTTAGATTTCCAAATGATATAGGAATGGAACTGTTAATAGTGTTGTTCCAAAGATAAAGATATATCAAAGATTTAAGATTTCCTAATGAGCTAGGAAGTGCACCTTGAATGGCATTACTAGATAGATCAAGATATTTTAAAGATGCAAGATTTCCCAATGAGCTATGTATCGGACCTTGAATGGAGTTTTCAGAAAGATCAAGTTCCACAAGATTTTTAAAAACACCAATATGATCAGTGAAATGGCCAGATATATGAGAACTACTTATATAAAAAATCTCTAGTGCTTGGGAAACACACCCTGCTGAAAGAATTTTTAATATTTCAGAAATTTGTTGGTTGCACATGTTGTTTGAAAAAGCCAGTTCTTTCAAGTTGCAAAGATTACCCACAGAAATTGGACCTTCCAAAATATTATCACTCAAATCAAGAGTAACAAGAGAAGTCAAGTTTTCAATGTCACTAGAAATTGTGCCAACCAAGGAGTTTTGAGAGAGAATGAGAGACTTTAAATGACTCAAATTGTACAACCAATCAGAGATAGGAGAGTTGAACTGGTTTTGAGATAAATCAAGATGTTGAAGAAGAGTCAAGTTTTGAATACCTTCTGGGATGGAACTTAAAAAACCAATATCATTTAATTGAAGACTAACTAACTTTTTCAGTTGGAATATCCAATTTGGGATCAACGAAGTGCCAAAATCAGAACCAGAAAGATGTAGGACACCAAGAGATGAAAAGTTTAAGGTGGATGGTTCATAATAATGGGTGAATTCACATTCGAACAAGTGCAACTCTCTCAAAGAGGGAAGTGAATGTAGAACCAGCAACCAATCAAAGGCATTGGATAGATTCACATGACTCAGCTCAAGATATTGTAAAGAAGAAAGAGTCAAAACCCATTGAAGATTTTCAGGAGCTATTGACAATCTATTTCCATCCATATGAAGACTGATTAGATTTGAGAGGTTTCCAATTTGATGTGGAATGCTTCCTTTGAAATTATTAAATCGAAGGTCAAGATAGTGCAAATTGGAGAGATTTCCAATTTGATGAGGAATGCTTCCATTAAATTCATTACCTCTGAGATCAAGATATTGCAAATTGGACAGCCTTCCGATTTGCTGAGGAATGCTTCCTTCCAAATTATTGCCTCCAAGGTCAAGATAGATGAGATTGGAAAGATTCCAAAATTGAAGAGGGATGCTTCCACCAAACCCAGCATGAGATAGGTTAAGATATGTCAAGCTTGTCATTAAGCCAAGAAAATCAGGAATTTGCATATCTCCAAAGTAGTTACCGCTCAAATCCAAATAATTCAAATACTTCAAGTCAAGCAAAGAAGGAGGTACCTCACCACTAAACATTGATGTCTCATATAAAATAGCCTTGTGATTGAACACAAAAGGAGGTGGAGTTGTGAGGTGAAGCTCAAGAACATGGCCTGTGATGTTGTGGCAAACAACTGAAGCCCAGTTGCAGCAATTTGTATGAGGAGACCAAGAGACAAGTCTATTTGAAGGATCAGAGAGATGAAGCTTCATCTTAAGTAAGGCATCTCGCTCACTTGGAATGCATTGAACCTGAGAGGATTCTCTGCAAACGTATAAATCAACATTTGATAAGGTAAGTAACCAAACAAAAAGGAACACAACAATATTGCAGGAACCATCCATGACAACGTCAATCAAAGAAGTTTCTGCTAAGAAGTTTTCTGTTTTGATGATGGACATATAATTCTTGAGAAAAGAGCTACTATTTATAATGTCACCTTGCGGATCTAAAATGCTAATTTTGAGTTTCAGTTTACATTGCAAAAACGAGTATATTTTTTTCCTCTTTTATTTTCTTTGTATGCCCGATAAGATATATGAGTGCAAAAGTTATATTAGAATATTTTGTTTCACCTTTCTGAATGAAAAAATAAATAAATAAATTTGTTACATAAAAAGGAAGCGAAAACATCCTAGTCTAAATAATTTTTTAAGTTGTCCTTTTTTTGGTAAAAGTTTTAAATAGTTCTTTTATCTGAAATGTAAGTTTTTTGCTCCTAACTTTTTGTATTTTAATAATATTTTTTGCTTTTATAAAATATTTTCAAATTATATATATATAGATAAGGATAAAGATGGAAAATTATTAAATGTTAAGATATAGTTAATGAGACTACATATTTCTTTTGGTTTTGGTGAAACATGTTAGAAAAGCCATAAAAATAATACACTCTGAGTAATGAAGAACTACATGATTGCTCAACGTGTGGAATGGGATTCCAACCTTTTTGCTATTATTTCTGTAATCTATCCCACATTTTAAATTTTCCACACAATAATAACCGTTAATGAAAAGGACTATTCATTTTTTGGGGAAAAAAAGTCCGTGGAAAATTCCTTTTTAGTCACATTCTAAGTTTTTTGATACACTAGTCATAATCTAACTTCTTTAAGTCTTTTATAAGTGACTCGTTATTATTGTGCAGGTTAAAAAGAATAAATTTACAAATTCTTTGTTTTTTTTGTTGTAATTCAACTGTTTTTTTCCAAGTCTTTGATCATCATCAACTTATTAATTTTTACTCAATTTTAATCATTTACTTAATACTCTTGTGCCATCAATAACAATAAACATACATATACATAAAATCATAAAACTTCTTAATAACATAATTTGGTATCTTTAACTCTCCCTCAAACACCCACACAAACTACTTCAATTTCCTTCCACTTTATTCTATCTACACTTAATATAAATTATTCATATAAAAATCAAACCGTTTAAATTTATTAATTTTTTAATATTAATTGTTTAAAGTATTTGATAGGGAGAACAAGGTTCCTCATGGAGACAAACAGAATAGGTCATTGAAATTTGAGATAGATAGACATATATGTTATCATGGAGCGTATAAATCTGAGGAAGATGGACTGTAGGAAAGTGGAATGGGAAGACACTATGCTTTAAAAAAAAATTTAATATTTTTTATTTAATTAATCAGGAATGAGGATATAACTGCCCATTAGTTTAATTTATGTCTTTAGCATACTAATAAGTTCATGGTACCTTTCAATAAATATTAGGTGAAGTAATATTTAGCACTATTATATTATTTTCTAGTTATATCATCCACCAAGTGTATTTAGCATCCTGATATTATTTTTTTAGTGTACCTAACACCTTAATATTATTTTCCATTTACATCGAACACCCTAATCTTATTTATAATATAGGGTGCTAGATGCTATTAGAAAATAACATCAAGAATACCACTTTACCCATAAATATTTACTTATAGATATGTTTAATGTTACATAACTCTATTCACCTTGATTTTGATGTTTGATGTTGCATTGCCTTTTGCATCAATACTATTCCCTGTTATTCTTAATATAAGATATATTTACCTAATTTAATTAGATTAAGAAAATTAATTGAGTTAGTTAATATGATATATATTTTTTAAAGTGTCATAGCAATCTTTTTCAATTCCCTCATTCCCTCCCCTTATTAATGTTAAGGGAGCATTAATAAGGGAAATTTTTTTAAACAAAATTGACAAATATGAAAAATATGTCTTATATTTAGGATCAAGATCAACTCTCCAAATATATCTTATACTAAAGACCGGAGGAGTATTCTATAAAATTTACTTTGGATGACACAATGTAAAAGTAGTTTTTATTTTTTATGTGACTAACAATTTTGTAATTATTGGAAAAAAAATATTTCTAGTGACCAAAATTGAGGCAATGATATGTGACCAAATATTTAACATATCGGGACGAAATATGAGTCGATTAATTAACTTTTTAATCAACTTCTTAAAAAAAATGAAATAATGATGACACTCACTTTCTATCTCTATCATTAGAGGTGGAATCAGTGTATTTTTATAATCTTAACTTCTTTTAATATGTTTACAATCAACTTCTTTATTTTGTTTATAAGGATTATTGAAATTACAAAAATATCACTTATTTTGTTACAATTAAAATTATTGCTTTCAACTTTTTCTTGAAGCCTTTCACCAATCAAATTTTAAGAATTGGGTTATACTATCGATTAATTTGGTCCCAATTTTCAAATTTTCCACACTTGAATAATTCATGAGAGAGACTGTTCATAATTTGGAGAAAATTTGTTAGTGTGTGGTGGAAAATTCTTTTGTAGTCATATTCTAATTTTATAGAGTCTTTCATAATTGACTTCTTATTTAGCTCTATGCGTTTCAAAAACGGCAGAATTAAATTCTTTTTTATTCCGTAATTCATTTTTTTAAAAAAATAAAATCTTTAGTCATTTACTTGATACTCTTGCCCATCAATAGCAATATGCATAAATTCATTAAACTTTGTAGGCTATAATTTTTTGTGATGCTATAATTTCCCACCATTAAAATTATTGTTAAAGTTGTCAGTTTCTTTGATGCTATAATTTTTTTATTTTTTATTATATGCCATGTCATTTAAAAAATAACACTTAGCATTTGACACATATTTCAACCAAATTTTTAATAATAGAGTTTAGTATCTTAACTCCTTCCCCAAAACACCCATTATTATGCGTTGCGGAAAATTCTTTCATTGTTATGATCCAACTTTATAAAATATTTCACAATTGAGTTGTCATTGTCGTCGTCGTTGTTATTATTGTGCGTATTTAAATTTGGTTATTCTATAGGCATATATGAAAGTTGATTATATAGACTAATAAACGGTCACACGATTACTCAAAGCGTGTGGAATGGGATTCCAACTTCTTTGCCACTAATATCATTTTTGTCCCAACTTTTAGATTTTCCTCACAATACTTCATGAATGAGATTATATTCATTATTTGGATCTATATGTTTGCCGTAGTTGACGGGCATAAAAACACTATATTTGTATGCATTAAATTTGGCAAAACTATAATCAAGTTGCTTGGGCTAACCGATATGTTTGGTCATATGAGAGGTGTTTAAAAACCTCATAATCAATTTAAAAATTTATTTTACACTTTGAGATAAAACTTTGAATAATTAAATTTTAAGCATGCTTTGTTAGTATTAAATTGTCGAGTTATCATTTAAATTTGCTATGTCAGTATTTTTCACAACGTTATTATGATTATATAATTGAAAATACACTTTATAAACCTTATAAAGTTGTATATGCAAGTCATTCAACTTTAAAAAGTAGGATTATAGCACTGACTATATGAAAATTACCGTACAATGCGTTGCTAGTATTCTTGCAGGGATATAGAAAACAAGTCAAGAAAAATAAAATAAAATAAAATTGACAGAATAATGATGAAATAACTAATGAATGTGGTCATTCTATAGGTGTCTGTATGAAAGTTGATAATAAACCAATGAACAACCATATGTTTAGTCCCAACGTGTGGAATGGGATTTCAACTTTTTTGTTAATATTTTTGTTCCAACTTTAAATTTTTCATCCAATAATAGTTGATAATAAAGGCGAATATTCATTATTTGGAGAAAAGAATTTGTCAATTTATATTTGCACAAAATTATATTTTATAATTATAATCTAGCTTTTATTTGTAAACTCTTTCATAGTTGAAACTCTATAAAAAGAAATGTCCATATTGAATACCGAATCATATTTCGAACAACACGATTTTTTTTTAATTTTTTTATTCTTATTTTTGGATTGGCAAGCACCGCTTGCAGGTAGGGATGGAACTCTATTAAGTGCCATCAAGAGATGGCATATATGCCACCACAATAATTGAGTTATTATATTTAATTTGTGCGTGTTAAAAAAAGCAAAGTTACACTCAAGATCTTTCATCAATCACAATTCAATTTTTTTGCTTTTTTTTTTTCCGTCAACTACGGCAAACATAAGGAGAAGATAAAAAAATTATATAAAGTTCAAATTACTCAAAAGGCTAAAAGAACTTAACTAAATTTTATGATTGGATATATATAATATATGCTCCCAACTACTTTCTTCAAGAATGTTGTCGCTTAGATTATGGAGCAACAAGGAATGGTTAAATTAAAACTACTCCCATCAGATTGTGTGTGTGTGTGTGTGTATATATTTGCCATATTAATTCTCAACTCTAATTTAATGCATATACAAGTTATAATATAACAAACTTACAAGCCAAGCCTTTTAGATTTATTGCCTTAACTCGCAAGACTCAAGTGCGTACAAGAGATTCTCAAGAGGCTGTTTGGTGGGAGAGGAAAGGGAAGGGAAAATGAGTGGAGATAAATTCTTTTTAGTTTGATTTTAAGAAATTAAAGAAGTGGGTCTATAGTTTTTAATTAATTTTTTTTACTATTATATCTTATATATTCTCTTTCAAAATTTGAAACCCCACTTTTTCAATTTTATATTTTTAAAAAATCTCACTCAAAAAAAATTTCCTTTCCCTTCTCCTCCCCTCCCCTCCCCTCCAAATCACCAATACCAAACAGCCCCTAAGTGTTTGATGCAAGAATGTTAATTACCACTCACTTCTTAAATACTATAATGGAATTTTACAAATATTTGTCCATGATTGTCACAATTGCCATACCTTCAAATATTGGAAAGGAAAAATATAAAGCCTTGTTGACTCTTAAATTATAGAATCTTTTCCATCATCTAAGTAATATAAAATTTTAAGATATTTGAGTAAAATTATGAGAAAATTGCACTCAAGTCCCTAGGATCAGGAAAAAAAATCAAAAAAGTAACCACGTAGATTCCCCTATCTAAAATCCTTCCGGACTGCAATGATATAGATTCCAAAGTGAAATTACCTTATTGCTCCCATTGATTAAAAAAGGAAAAAAGAAGCAGAAGAGCATGTCAATAGTCACTTTTTGACTAGTCAATATAGACGCATACACTTGTTAACGAGTGCTGTTCAAAATTATATTGGAAAAACGGCATTAGTTGATATAGATGGAATGACCTCTCTATGACTTATCAATATGAGAACATACACTTGTCAATAAGAACTACTTTAAATTGTATTGAAAAAAATGACATTAGTTAACAAAGACGGACTTGTCAATGACTACTCTTTAACTTGTCAATATAGATACATACACTTATCAATGGAAACTGTTTTATATTAAATTGGAAAAAAGGAGGTAGTTAATGTGGTAGACTTTTCAATATTGGCACATAAACTGGTCAAAAGAGACACATACACTTGCCAATATAAGCACATAAATTTGTCAAAATAGGCATATATACTTGCCAATCTAAGGCAAATTGACTTATCAATATATAACTTATCAGTATAAGCACATAAACTTACCAATGTATAACTAACCAATATAATATAGGCACATACACTTGCCAGTCTAAGGAGAAATTGACTAAATTGACTTCAACTATCAATTACTAAGGACAAGAAGGTAATTTTACATTTAGAATCTATATCAATAAAGTCTTTGGGCAGATTTTAGATGGGGAATATCTACTAGGACTTTTTTGATTTTTTTTTCTTGTCCTTGGAACTGAGTGTAATTTTTCCTAAATTTATAGGGGAATAACAATAATGTTCATGCTCATTTGCCCTTGGGAGGCAATTCCAAACGTGCCCTTAGGTCTATTCAACAGGAGGGAAATAGAGGGAAAAGAAAATTTTTATTAGTTGGATTTTAAAAATTTAAAGAAATAGGGTCATAAAATTTTAATAATGATAAGATACAAAATAAAATAGTGACAAAAAATTAATTAAAAATTTTAAACTCCACTTCTCTATTTTATTTTAAATTTAAGTCATAAAATTTTCCTTCATTTCCCTTCCAAATCTCTTGTACCAAACAACCCCTTAATGTAGCTAAACTTGAACTTAGTCGTCCGATTCTTTAAACATTTGTACCTTATCATCATCTATTGTCATCTTCTTAGTCATCTTGTAATTGATGGAAAGTTTATATTTGCAAATCTAGCGCGTATTCCGGCAAGTGCTATCTCAATTCTTCAAGTTATGAAACTTCCATTCCATGATTTATTATTTCATGAAAAATAGAAGTGTCATGCATCATATTCATGAAATAGTACTCATGATTATTTTATCCTTATAATTTGATTCAATTTTGATTTTGGTCTTTAAGTTTTAAATCCTTAATTTTTGTTTGTATAATTTCATAAAATTTTGATTCGAATTTAACGATTGATTTATATACTTTAAATTCAGACCAAATCATTATGAATTATAAAGAGAAAAACCAACAATTCAAAACCACAATTCGCTCAAAATGTAAGGATTAAGAATGATATCAACCTTGTATTTTTCAACGTTGAAATATGGATCACCAATGCTAAATTGCTAAGCTGTGATTATTTGGTTGGATGCACTTGCGTTCTA
Organism: Albizia julibrissin; assembly: GCA_037074505.1. NCBI lineage: Eukaryota > Viridiplantae > Streptophyta > Magnoliopsida > Fabales > Fabaceae > Albizia > Albizia julibrissin. The sequence goes on along the minus strand of CM073477.1, from coordinate 52,465,991 downwards.
AGACCGCAAATAAAGTCTTAGTCCAACGTTATAAGGAAATGAGAGAAAGAAGCGTATTTATATATATAATAGAAATCAATTGTCAGAAAGAGTTGGAAAGATAAGGATTGAATGAGGAGCTTTACATACCTTAACCTCTCCCTTAATTTGAATTTGGTGGAAGAATTCCTCATCAAATTAGCAATCTTTCCAATGTGCTCTACCATGACAATAAAAAATAAAAATAAACACAAAGATAAGACCATAAAAATAAAAAATATGCAATAATCTAAATAATATATATAAATTCTACAGTTCAAAACCTGTTTGCTTTATTTATCTTTATATCTATCTATAGCCACATAAACATCCAATTTAGTCATCTTTTAATTGACCTAATTGCTATTGGAAGTGCCTTAACTTTGTTGGATGTAATTATTGTATGAATAATATGTCCCTGCGTCATTCATGCAGTGATCAAATTTTTCAATGTTGAAATATCTATCATTTATAATAATAAGCTATGATTAGTTGTTTGGTTGCATTTGCGTGCTGAGACCGCAAATAAAGTCTTTCATCCAATTATCATAAGAAAATGAGGGGGACTGCAATAAAGGAAGCCCCGTATTCAATATTTATAAAAATGATAAGTGACTATTATTTGTCCCTTCACAGAAAATAAATATATAAAAGTAATAACCCACACCAGGTAACAAGGGTTTTCTTCGCATAATCTTTTGTTAATCTCACAACTTAAAGTCATAAATTTCCATCGAATGAATTACTTACAATGAAGGGAGAATAAAAGATGATGTATCCAATGCTATCCAAAAAACTACGCAAAGTTGCAAGCATATTACTGGTGTATGATATGTGTGTGTGTGTGTGGTGAATTCTGTAATCCATGGCTTAATTGTAACACATCCATTATTACAATGATAATATACAATGATGAAAGATAGAATAATATAGTTCCTATGGATGCTCCATATCACGTTGAAAATTTCATTGATTGGATTATGAAATTGGAAATCAATTACTATTACAATGATGAAAGATTGCAGAAAATTTAAGTGATTAGGTAAGACAAGGATTGAGATATAATAGTATTATTCTACAGTATTTTAGCGTGTGGGGCCCTCAATTCTTGTTCGTAAGAAGTTGGTTAGAGGCACTGTTAACAGCCACATAGATCAACAAGCAACATTATAATTTCAGAACTTCTAACAAAGGATATACCTTAGAAAAATCATCCCGCACAGAAAAAAAGATTGCTTGCCATGGATGGTTCCTGCAAGATTGTTACCAATATTAGGTTTATTTTCCTGTGGTTGCTTGCCTTTTTAACCGTTGATTTATTCATATACAAAACATCCTCTAGGATCCTCTGCATCCAAGTGAGCGAGATGCTATTCTTAAGCTTAAGCTTCATCTCCTAGACACTTCAAACAGCGGCTCTTGGTCTGCTGATGATGGAGATTGCTGCAACTGGGCATCAATTGTTTGCAACAACTTAACAGGTAGCATTCTTGAGCTTCACCTTGTAACTTCACCTCCTTCGCCTCCTTGGTATTATGATGCATATAAATCTTATGAGAGATCAATCCTTGAGGGTAAGATACATCCTTCTTTGCTTGATTTGAAGCATTTAAATTACTTGGACTTGAGTGGTAATGATTTTGGTGGCATGCCAATTCCTAGTTTCCTTGGCTCAATGAAGAGCTTAACATACCTTAACATTTCTCAAGCTGGATTTGGTGTAAGAATTCCTGAACAAATTAGCAATCTTTCCAATTTGCTCTACATTGACATTGGAGGCAATCATTTCACAGGAAGCATCCCTCAAGAAATTGGAAACCTCTCCAATCTAATCTATCTGGATCTCAGAGGTTCTTATCAATCCAATATGGATGCATTTTATGCTGCAAATCTCCAATGGCTTGGAGGTCTTTATCTACTCCGAAATCTTGACCTAAGTTTCACAGACTTATCCGTTGCCTCTGAGTGGTTAAGCATTCTTCATTCACTTCCCTTTTTGAAAGTGTTGCACTTGTCATATTGTGAATTTCATCATCATTTCCAACCATCTATCTTTAACTTTTCAAGCCACCCTTGACCTTTCCAATTCTTACTTCTTTGGGCCTTCACTAGTTCCAAAGTTGATATTGCAATTGAAAAATTTGGTTTATCTTCAGTTGTCAAATAACAATTTTCATGGTTCTACCCCTGATGGTATTCACAACCTAACCTTGCTTCAACATCTTGATTTATCTCATAATTTATTTAACTCTTCTATTCTTGATTGGTTGTATAGCTTTAGTCACTTAAAGTTACTTTATCTCTATAGTAACAACTTGGTTGGTACTATTTCTTATAACGTTGGAAACTTGACTTCTCTTGAACATCTTGCTTTGTCTAATAATCATACAGAAGGGCAAATTGTGTTTTCTTTATATCCAAGATAATCTATTCAATGGAATTGTAACAGAGGCCCACCTTAATTTCTCCAACTTATACCTTTTCAATGCTTCAAGAAACCAATTCACTTTACAAGTAAGTCCTGATTGGAGTCCTCCTTTTCAAATCTTAGAATATTTAGGAATGGCTTCCTGGTATCTTGGACCTGACTTTCCATTATGGATTCAATCACTAAAGCATCTGCGTGATTTGGATAAATTCAATCTCTCTCATAATTACATTGATGATGAGCTTTCAAATATATGGAAGAATTCCATTCCTATCCCAAGTATTGTGGATTTAAGCTTGAATAAGTTAAATGGTCAACTACCTGACATATCACTCCATATGATTTACATAGACCTCTCAAGCAATCAATTTTCAGGTTCCATAGCACATCCTTTGTGTTATGAACTTGGTGAGACAGAGAATTTGGAATTCCTCATATTGGCATCAAATAATTTATCCGGAGAAATAACTGATTGTTGGATGATGTGGCCAAACCTTGGAGTGGTGAACTTAGCAAACAACCAGTTGACTGGGACCTTACCCTCATCCATTGGATCACTATCCTGGCTGGAAGTGTTACACCTTTGCAACAATAGTTTCTTCGGAAGTTTTCTGACCTTCCTGAAGAATTGCAGCAAATTGATTTCTTTGGATTTAAGGAACAATCAATTTTCAGGAACAATTACATCATGGGTTGGACAACACTTGCCAAATTTGAAGAGATCAGTTCTCAGGTCAAATTCCTTATCAAATATGTTACTTGAGGCTGTTACAAATCTTAGACCTTACACAAAACAAGTTAACATGACATATACCCAAATGTATCAACCATTTGAGTGCTATTTCAATGGTAGATAGAAATTCATAATCATATATTCGTTGCAAGGAGCAAACAACACAAGGCATTTGATTCTCAAGGAGCTCCTTTTCCTTAAGGGAAGAGTTGATTATTACAGAGCTATTCTTGGACTTGTCACAAGTATTGACCTTTCAAGAAACACATTACCTAAAGAGATACCAATGGAAATCACAAGACTTAAGGGGTTACACTTCTTAAATGTTTCCAATAACTATTTGAGGGGTCAAATTCCAAATAGCATTGGGAACATGGAATCACTAGAGTCCGTGGATTTCTCAAGGAATCATCTTTTTGGTGAAATGCCACCAAGCATAACCAAGTTAGACTATTTAAGCTTTTTGAACTTGTGAAGCAATAATTTAGAAGGAAGAATTCCTACAGGGACATAATTACAAAGCTTTGAAGCATCTAGTTTTGTTGGCAACAGCTTATGTGATCCTCCTCTCACTAATAATTGCACTTCAAGTGATTCAAAAAAAGATGACAAGAATATTGGTCATGGGGAGGGGTTGATTGGTTTTTTGGAATTATGACATTAGGATTTGTGGTGGGATTTTGGGTTGTGATAGGTCCTTTGCTCTATGATAGATCATGGAGATATGTTTATTTCCAATTTCTAGATAGCATGTGGTACAAATTGCAATCTTTTTACGTTAGATTAACAAACTGGGGGTGCATTTGTACTTAGGTTAAAGGATTTGTACAGATTCAAACATAATATTGCATCATTCAACTTTTGCCTCTATTGTGAGAAATTAAACTAACTTGAGGGTTTAAGTTGGCACACATGGAAGTCTTCAACATGACACCATTAGAGGGTTTCATTTGCTTTAGATGTGAAAGTGAAAGTTCAGACGATCGTAAAGACCTAGTTCTATAAGGGGGTTTAGTTATGCTGCTAATATTGTCAGAAAATATCCAGAAAGCTAAATGCCTTTCACTCCATCAATACTCAACATATTCAATTACGTCTTTCCCAATCTCACAAACATTATTGATCAAATATAAAACTCCCACCGACAAGGAATTTTAAGATAACTATATCAGACTTCTTTGTTGAGTATCCTTGGCGCAACTGGTGGGTGCGCTGACTTTCCGCCCCCAGGTCCAAGGTTCGAGCCCTGGAAACAGCCTCTTGGCAATATGTCAAGGTAAGGCTGCGTACATATAGGGTCTCCTTCCTCTAAGCCCGCATTGTGCGGGAGCCGCTTGACACTGGGGTCCGCCTTTATATCAGACTTCTTTGTGACAAATATCACACAAAAGATAATTAAAAGCCAAAAGAGAATAACTAAAACTTAATCCATTAGAAATGTGATTATATAAGGAGAATGAAGAAATTCCTTGCTCTGTTATTCATAACATTAAGTGTAAACAAGGTAGAGGCTCCTATAGAATTAAATATTTATAATGAATTGCGAAGTTTAAGCATGCCTTTTAATTACATATTATTTTAACTCATTAATTACAATATGTACTTAATATTCAAACAAGAAATTAGACCATACAGCAGAGATTTTACCTCAACAGCTATTATATTGGCGTGGCTTTTATAAAACATATCATTGCCGTAAGTTCTATGCCACCAAATTTAGAGATGCGATTGCATATAAAAGCGTCAAATTATTTTAAGACTATTTGGGGGGGGGGGAATGTGCAGTAATTAAAGGATGAGGACAAGGAGGAAGGAAGATGCACTTGCATAGGTAAAAATCATAATTAATAGGAAATGCCAAAGGATATGCCGTAGAAGAATTAGCTATCAATATAAATGTACTCTGTTGTAATTAGCATATAGGACACTATCAGAATAATCCCTTGAAACAAGTGAAGTCACTGCCAAGTAACATTATTTTGTAAACTATAAATAATCAGATTATTCAAGTAGAATTAAAATTTAATATTATTTAGTTATCATCAACACCAATATATATATATTGTACATTAAACATTGGAACTAACAATCCAACTGCTTGATCCTGAATACAGAAGGGAGAAAAAAGAGGAGGAATATAAGAGAAAAAGGGTCTCATGGGCCAATAAAAGGCATATAGAATAAAGAGACCATCAAAATGGGGAGGCAATATGTGAGGATCTTACTAGCAGTAACACTGTATTTGTGTGGACTGATGTGGTGAACCTCCTGTTTGAAAGTAATCTAGAATCTACATACCTATCAGTTTCATTTTGTAACGTATGTGTTATGCAGCATATTTTAGCAGACAAGCCATATCTACTCTTGTAATGTGTTTGCTTTGGATCGGTTAGGGTTTTATGAGTCGTAGTACAAGTAATCCAAGGTTACATACAAATTATACCTTAAAGCAATGAAGAGGAAAAAGAATCTGCACTTCAGAAACTAAATTTCATACGTATGGCGCGCAGTATGAAGATCAAGCTTACCAATCCAATATTGTAGGAACAAGGTTGGTGAAGCTGGCTTTCACCGTAAGTAATTTCAATGAACCACGTTCTTTCTACAGCGTGCAACAATCAGAACCCAGTTAATGCAATCGGAATTGAAATTCAGAATCCGGCCGACTTGTTTCCTCTAATTTGAAGAAAAATAGCAGTTACTAGATGATTTTATTTCGAAAAGTCGGTCTTTTAGAAACTGAAACAGTAAGGTGTGTTTGGTTCCGAGGTAGATGCGGTGGAGAGGGAAGAGAAGGGGATGTAGGGGTAAAGGGTTATTTGTTTGGATTAGATGGGAAGAGAGAAGTTTTTAATAATCTTTGGTTTGATTTAAGAAAAAACAATAGGGAAGGAAGGATAATAATTAATTTATTATTTTTTTTCATACATTAGATTATGCTGTATAAAAAATTGATATGATTATATTTTTTAATTATTTATATTTAAATAATAAATAATATCTTTTTTTTAGATTACATTGGCTGGATTAAATCCAAATTGGGAAAAGCAAGAATAGTCTAATAGTTACTAAGTGACCACTGCATCTAGTGGTGCCGGTCTAAATAATATCTTTTTAAAATTAAATTAATAATTCTCACTCCCATCAAATTAAAAAAAAAATCTTTCTCTCTTTCAAACTCAATTGCAATTTTTTTTCCATTGTCCTAATCTCTTCTTTCTCAGGCTTAAAGAGAGCATTGAGATGTATTGGAAAACTGCAATCAAGTTTGAAGTCTTTGATGTTTGCAATTGGATTATCCATGGCTTTTTCTATTTCAACTTGAAAGCTTAAAAGGAATCTATCCGTATAATTAATGGCCAGAGTTAAAGGTTTAAGGAGGCATGGCAGTATTCACTTTAAGAATCCATTCTACTACTATCCAAAACAAATCAAATTCATTGTTGATGTTCATTGGTGAAGAGAGAGATTAGGTCTTCATCTTCTAAGCACAAATCTTGCTTAAACAGGAGCAGAGGAAATAGAGAAGCATAATAGTTGGTCGGATCAAACTTTGTTGCCAGTGACTTCCACCCAACCAACGAAGATTCCATCACATCATCATTCTCATCAGCGACACTGCTCAGAAAGATGAGAAAAGCGAGCAAGAGTACAAAAACACTACCAACCATATTTGGAATATCTCAAAAGGACTGAGAGTAAATTAGTCATACAAATTGGCTCGCCTCCAAAATGTCCCAATAGGGAACCAAAATAAGGGGAGCCAATAGGAGAGAGAAGCAGATTTTGGCTCCCCTCCTTTATAAAATTTCAAACAAGGGAGATGTTCATTTTTCCTCTATTCCCTTTTCCTACCCTCTACACAAAAAGGCCCTAAGACATATATGTGACCATGAAAGCTAGGGTCAATCATATTTATGAATTTAGTATATATATTAATAACTCAGATATTCATATTTAGAGTTGGAAAATCAAACCAAGCTTGTTCGGGAGGCCTGTTTAGGTCCGAGCCCATCAAGGGTCGGGCTTACGATTTAGAGCCTCCAAAAGAAGTTGGGCCTAAAAGGGTTAGTCTAGTAGGCTCGGGGGCTTAAAAGGGTCACCCTTATAGCCTTGCAGAGCTGAACTTTTTAGGCCTGTTAAATTTTTTTAAAATAAATTAATATTTGTAATATCATTATATTAAATTGTCAATATGACAGACACCTAAGTACCTAATTGTCAAACCCCTTAATATTCTGATATTCGCTATATAATAAATGTGTCGTTCAGATGGCAAACAGAAATAGTGAAACTATACTGATAATAAGTACTTACTGATAATACAGAAAATCCTCATCTAGGTTGAAAAATACATACAGAGTACAAAAGAAATAAATTCCACAACTAAAGATAATCAGATGTAACTCCCGACTATGACTGGACCTTCCTCTGCCAGTAATTACGGTTTTGCCCTTAGAGCCGCTGTCCTTTGCTGGAATATTTTTTAGATGTTGAAAAAGGGTGAGATTCGAATGAATCTCAGTAGTAATGTACAATCAATCATATAAAATGCGATAAATAAATATGCAATGCACCATAATATGTAAAATGCTAACTCATGTTGTATGCATACTGTCCAAGGCCAAACGACTGTTTGCAACCCCGGCTAAACTCGTGTCCATGGTCAAACGATATGTTTAGACCCTGGCTTATTCGCGTGTTGTGCCACAGGCACTGTCACGTTACAGAAAATGGAATACGCAACATATAAATAATCACATAGTGCATGAAAGAAAGAATTACTACCTGGGTCCTTTTCCAGTCCAACTGTTTATCCAAAACTTTTTCTTCGGCTCGGGCTTTTACCAGTTCCTATATATTAAAATTAACAAGTAATTGGTTATTACTTGTATTACTATTATCTTTAATCATATTCTGCTGATTATCTCAGTTTCAGTGGCTTATACACTATATACTTTTGCATAGTGCAATTTTACTATTCTTCAACAAATTGGCAGATTTTTCAGTTAACTTTGAAAAATCATAATTAATTCTAGAAAATTCGAAATTGACTGGGTCCAAAGCCTACATGAAGCTATTGAAATATAGTTTTATGGAAAAATATCAAAATCTACCCAGATTTACAATATTACTCCCAGAATTTCCCGAAATACCCTTATTCCATATTAGTCTCCAGAAACATGGCATGACTTTGAAAATCTATATCTCGTTATATACTTGTCCAAAAATTATGTTCTACCCTTCTGATTCAAGCTATGGATGTCTAATTTAAATCTGAAAAGTTTTATAATTTTTTGGCAAGGTTTGATTTTCCAAACGTTCGACACAAACAAATTGTTTTCCAGAAACACAGTTTGAGAGCAACTGACTTCAAAAATTCATATCTCTTAGTATACTAATCCAATTAACACAAAATATATACAAAATTAAAGCTAAGACTATGTACTTAACTTCTGGAAATTTTCATGGCCATTGGAAAATATTACATAATTCAAAAACACCACGAAATCAACTACTAGAATCTGGACTTTCAGGATTGCACCTGTTTCTAAACCCATCTTTCAAAAATCATAACTCTCTCTACAGATATCCAAATGATGCATTCTACCACTCATTGTAAATCTTGTTATGTCTACTATCTCCCTGTAAAGTTGTGTAAATAATGGATGTGATTTGGTTGGTCAGAAAGCTACACGAAACTGACTGACTCTGATGAACATCAGTTTTGGACAGTCAAACTTCAAAAATTGATAACTTATTTTTTTTGACACCAAATTGAGCTCTTCTTGATTTTATTTCATACTACACATCCTAAAATTTCCATATAAAAAAGAACCAGATGAAAAATCCATCTGTAGCCTCCGTTTGAGCTTCTGAAAGTTTCCGATTAAACCTCTGTTTTCCGGCGACCAAAACAGAGTTGATAAAACTCACATGCAACCATGATTTTTGGACTCTAATCTCAAATATTTTGACTCTACATACTCCTAAACATGTTCCTTGAGTTTTGGGACGTGATTACAGAAGAAAAGGAATCGAAAATCGCATGGAAAACGGACACAAACTTGCTGGTTTTGAAACTGAACGGTAACAAAACGTTTTTGGTGACTTCTCTTGATTCCAACAGCAAAACAACCCAGAAAACAACCACAAATCCAATGGAAATCCAAGGTTAAAGTAGAAGAAACTTACCTAAACACGTTTATGATGTTGTGTGTGAGATTTGGAGCTTGTTCTTCCTTCGTTTCTCTCTTTCTCTTTCTCAGTTTTCTCTGTTTTCTGTTTTGTTTCTGCTGTGTTTTTCTGTGCTTGTTTTTCAGCTCATGTGTTGCAAGAATGAAGATATAAGAGAGTGTTTTATTTGTTGGTTAATGAGGTGATGGACGTGTATGTGTGTGCTGTACGTAAAGGAGGATGTAGGTGTAAGTGTGTGTGTGGTGCAAGTGTGTTGTGTTGATAGCATGAAGTTATGGGCTGTACGTGTGCTTGTGTGCTGTACTATGTGTTGGCCAAATGAAAGAAAAGATAAGGAGTATGTGTTGTGTGCTGTCAAGTGTGGGTGTGTGTGTTTTTATACACATATAGGTATATTTTTATCCTATTAATTACACACACTAGGTCCTAATTTTTCCCTTTGTCAAATTTAAGTTTCCTTAAATTTTGTAGGTTCCATAAATTGGCTTACTATCTATTTTCCATAATTTAATCCTTGCATTAAATTTTTGGGATGTTACAATTCTCCCCCCGTAAAATTAATTTCGTCCTCGAAATTTGTTACATATATGAAGACATAAATTATGGGTATCGTCTCTTCATGTCTTCTTCAGCTTCCCAAGTTGCTTCTCTGGGAGATAACCTCTTCCATACCACTTTGATGAATGGAATACTCCTATGTCTTAATTGTTTCTCCTGTCGATCAATAATTCGGTCTGGTGTGACCTCATACGTCAAATCATCTCGCATGTCAACCTCTTCATATTCAATCACATGTTCTGGATCAGGTTGATATTTCTTCAGCTGTGAGACGTGGAAGACATCATGTAGTCTACTCAAATTTGGGGTAAAGCTATTTGATACGCTACTGGCTCAATCTTAGACAAGATCTCGAAAGGAATGATGTATCTTGGGCTAAGCTTTTTCACCTTTAACGCCCTACGAATGACAATAGTAGGCGAAACCTTCATAAATACGTGGTCTCCAACTTGAAACTCAAGAGGTTTTCGCCTTTTGTCAGCATAGCTCTTCTGTCGACTTTGTGCAGCTAGTAACCTCTGCTTAATCAACTTTATTTGCTCTATTGTTTGATCAACAATATCTGGGCCGTACATCTGTCTCTTGGATAACTCTGCCCAGCATAAGGGTGATTGGCACTTCCTTCCATACAACGCTTCATAGGGAGCCATTTGAATGCTCGAATGATAGCTGTTATTGTATGCGAATTCTGCCAAAGGAAGGAATTGGTCCCAACTACCTTTGAAATTAATCACGCATGCTCTGAGCATATCTTCTAATGTCTGAATTGTTCTCTCAGTTTTTCCGTCTGTCTGAGGATGATAGGCCATACTGAATCGGAGCTTAGTACCCAAAGCCTCGTGTACCGCCTTCCAAAATTTGGAAGTAAACCGAGGATCTCTATCAGATATGATGTTCTTTGGCATACCATGTAAACGTACTATCTCCTTAATATAAATGCCTGCAAATTTATCGGAAGAATAGTGAATGCTAATTGGGAGAAATGAGCTGTCTTCGTGAATCGATTTACAATCACCCAGATGGCATCATGGTTTCGGACTTTTGGTAGTCCTGTCACAAAATCCATAGTGATGCTCTCCCATTTCCACTCAGGAATTGCAGGGTTTTGCAGTAGTCCTGAAGGTCGTTGGTGCTCAGCTTTGACTTTCTGACATGTAAGGCAACAAGCAACAAACCTTGTCACATCCTTTTTCATGCCTGGCCACCAATATGTGGATTTCAAATTGTGGTACATCTTAGTTGCTCCTGGATGCAGAGTATATTTACTCTTGTGTGCTTCTTCCATGATTTGTCTTTTCAACTCAGGTTGTGGTGGAACATATATTCGCTTCTTGTATCTGACTAACCCACTTGATGACAAGTCATGTTCCTGAGTTTCTCTGTTTGTAATCATGTCTCTAAGAGACTGTGCGTGTTTATCTTGCATCTGAGCTTCTTCTATAACTGCTCTTAGATCATTCTCTATCTGACTGACATTACTGCTGTTAATCATGTTCTGGTTAGACAGATTAAGATCCCTAAAATCTTCAATCAGCCTTTGCTCATGAATCATAAGGGCTGCTACCTCTATTGTTTTGCGGCTCAATGCATCTGCTACTACATTAGCCTTGCCTAGATGATACTTGATCTCCAGATTATAGTCTTTAAGTAACTCCATCCACCTACGCTGCCGCATATTGAGCTCTTTCTGATCGTATAAATATTTTAAGCTCTTGTGGTCACAGTACAACTCTACAGTCACCCCATAGAGATAATGTCTCCAGATTTTTAGTACAAATACAATTGCCGCTAACTCAAGATCATGTGTAGGATATTTTTGTTCATGAGGCTTCAGCTGACAAGATGCATATGCCACTACTGGGCCTTGTTGCATCAAAACACATCCCAATCCATGCCCACAGGCATCTGTGTAGACAACAAAGGTCAACTGTGGATCTGAGATTGTTAGCACTGGTGCTGTTGTTAATTTCTGTTTCAGCTCTGTGAAGCTCTTCTCACAACTGTTGTCCCACACAAAAGGTTGAGTTTTCCGTGTTAACTTTATCAATGAAAAAGCTATTCTGGAGAAATTTTGTATAAATCGCCTGTAATAACCTGTAAGATCCAGAAAAATTGTGTATCTCAAATACTGTTTCTGGCCTCTTCCAATTCAGTACTATTTCTACCTTGTTTGAATCTACTGAGACTCCTTGCTGTGAGATCATATAGCTCAAAAATTTAACTTCCTGTAACCACAACCTACATTTGCTCAACTTGACATGGAGTTGCTTACTCTTCAACATGTTCGTCACTGTTCTATACAGCAAAAAGTGCTTGTTGGATCTTACTGCCTAGGGACACTGCCCTAAGTAAACATGTACTTTGGGTCTTATTGCCTTTGTTTTCTGTTTTGCATACTCTGATTTCTTAAGAATTTTCTAAACTGAGGAATACAAGTTCAACAAGTTTTATGATCTCAGTACATATAGTCCGCTAATGATTATAAGTCTCATTACCTTATTGGGACTCTGCCTGATATACTTAGCCTTATGGCTTATGCCGTTCTGTTTTCACAACTCTAAATATTTTGATATACTACACGTTATAACTATGTACGCTAGGCTTACTATTTCTATTTCTGTCTATATCTTTATCTGTCTATAACCAGCTCTGTCTATAAATATGTCCATTTACTCGGGGTTCAGGGTCAAAGGACTATTTAACCGTTACTTCCCGTACGGTGTGCACTATTCAGGATCAAGGCAATGATTTTGTTCCGGACCAAAATGATTGTTTTATCCCTATTTGTCACATCGTGGTATCTTTACTTGTCATATAAATGTTCTAGAGCAGGTATCAACCTATCTGTAATTATCTCATACTCTCAAATAAAATTAACTGTTGCTAGCTTTACAACATGAGTGGGGCAGTTGTTTCTAGAATTGTTAACATCGTACTGTTTGAGAGGTACTTATCACCATTATGCCCTACTGCTCTAGGGCTCATCCCTATCTCTATTTAGATGGATCATCAAAACTCATACAGATTGTGTGACTATAAGTTACATACGTGGTGTCACTGTATACCATACTGGTCATGTTCCTGCAAACCACATAGGTTTATATGGGTAATATCACTGTATATCACGCAGGATGTAACATTGTCGGCCACACCGCCTCAGCCGCATGTTTTACGCACCGCCTCCCGACCATAGGGTTACTTGTGCTTTTCACCAGTGCAACCAGAACTCTCATCTGGCCATGTCAGGGGTGCATTCTGATCATGGGGTTGAATAACATGCTCTGATAAGGCTGCCTCATTGCTGCATTATTGGGACCACTTAGTCATACGGTATACCACATGTGTTGTGTCACTGTCGACCTCACAGGTCATATTATAATGTGGGATGATAATCACTAGTACAACTGACAACCTCTCTTGCAACTTTCAAGAATTGTGAATAGGTTCACTATGCTTCTACTGTGCCACTCTAATATTCTATTTCATCATAACATAAGGGTATATCGGTCATTTCACAACATATTGGGTAGACAGGTACTCCTGTAATAACATATAACAGAGGTTTACAATAGATAGGGAAAACGTGTAACATTATACAGCCTCTGAGCTACTGTATAACATGTTCTTGCTCTTTTACGTTACATAACATGTTCATGTAACTTCCCAGGGGGTCACCCATCACGATATTTTCCTGGGTTGAGCCGCTTAACTTTTAGTACTCGTGTAAAAATACATATACCAGCTCGAAATGCTTCCGACCACCGGTACCCCGTGCCTGCCCTTATCTTAAAAGCCATGTTTACTGCCTCCGGGCAGATTACACAACATGTTCATGCACACTTCCAAAATTTCCAAATTGATATAGGAACATCCAAAATTCATGAACACTTGTATACCTACACAATTTTGCCGTATAAAGCTAATGGAAGCATCAAAATTATTAAGTTCCAACTCTTTCACCACGTCATACACAGGGCAGAAATGTGACAAATAAGCCAACAATTACCCAACTTGCAATTTAAGTCTCATACTAGTTTTATAAGCCTTCCAAACATCATAAAACACCATGAACACAACCAAAATACCATGAATCTTCATAATCATAACTTGACCAAAAACAGGGCAGATTTCACATGGGAAAAATCCTCAACCAACCAACACAATCCATGGTTCAAAATGAAGCTAAAACTCACCTCTTGCTCCTCCTTAGGTTCTTTCTTTGTTTCTTGAACTTGTGTTTTTGCAAGATGGCTGAAAACACCTCCTCTTAAAATTCTAAAACCATAGAGTTGAAGCTCTCATCAAGAGGAACAATGTTTATGAAGGGTGTTTGAGCTATAGAAGAGATTTACTAGGTGAAAATCATGCTAGAACTCTTACCTTGAAGTTGTCTTCCTCTTTCTCTTTCCTTAAGCTTCTTGGACGTCTATGAGAGCTTGGAGAGAGAGTGTTTGATGAGTTTAATTCACTCTTCTTCAGCTTCCAAATCACTTGGCCGTATAACACCAAAAGGAGAAAAGAAATATGCCATGTGTCACATTTTTATGGAGTCTTGAAAAGTTACATGGTTAATTAACCAACCTTAGTTAGCCTCCTTAGTCAAGCTTTCTCTTTCCTCTTCTCTTGTGCAGCTGATTGTAAATGAGGATAAGAAGATGAAGAATGAAGAATGAAGACTTAATGAATTAAAGCCTCTCCCTTTTCATTCCAAGTGTCCAAGCCATTTTTGTTGACTTTCTTGTATAAAAGATGAAGCCATTAATTGATTCATCTCTCCCATTATTCTTGGATGAGATTATAGCATGAAGGGAGGAGATTTAATTTGCTTTTCAAATGTTAATCTTGACCCTTCATCTTGCCTTCCAATTAAGTTTTTGATCATTATAGATTTTAGGCGAAAATTAGATAATCTATCGATAACTAATTGGACTAAAATCATCATACAATTTCTTAAGATAATTCTTTCATTAATTTCACTATCCATTAGTACACTTAGTCCTTAAGTACTTTTTGGGATATTACAATTCTCCCCCCGTTCATTAAATTTCGTCCTCAAAATTTGTTACACATCTCGAGGCATAAACTCTGGGTAACGCCTTTTCATGTCTTCTTCTACTTCCCAGGTTGCTTCCCTTGGGGAGAGTCCCTTCCAGACCACTTTCACAAATGGAATGCTTCGGTTTCTGAGCCATTTTTCTTGTCGATCAATGATTCGTTCCGGCTCTACCACAAAAGTGGAATTCTCTTGCACATCAATATCTTCGTATTCGATAATGTGCTCGGGGTCTGGTTGGTACTTCTTCAATTGTGAGACATGGAATACGTCATGGAGTCTGCTCAAATTCGGGGGCAGGGCTATTTTGTATGCCACTGGTCCAATTCTTGCAAGAATTTCAAATGGACCGATGTAGCGTGGGCTAAGCTTCCTTCTTTTAATTGCTCTACCGATTCCAGTGACTGGAGATACTTTCAGAAATATAGGATCACCAACTTCAAATTCTAGAGGTCTTCTCCTTTTATCAGCATAGCTTTTCTGTCTACTTTGTGCTGCTAGGAGCCTCTTTCTTATAATCTTAATCTGTTCTGTGGTCTGATCAACTAGATCTGGCCCATACAACCTTCTCTCAGATAATTCTGTCCAGCAAAGGGGTGTTTGACACTTCCTCCCATACAGTGCTTCATACGGTGCCATCTGGATGCTCGAATGATAGGTGTTGTTGTAAGCAAATTCTGCGAGTGGAAGGAATTATCCCAATTCCCCTTGAAGTCTAATACACACGCCCGTAACATATCTTCTAGCGTATGTATGGTTCTTTCTGACTGTCCATCCGTTTGGGGATGATAAGCTGTACTGAATCTTAACTTTGTGCCCAAAGCTTCATGTAGAGCGGTCCAGAACCTAGATGTAAATCGAGGATCTCTATCAGAAATAATACTCGTTGGTATACCATGGAGTCTAATTATTTCCCTTATGTAAATTTCTGCCAATTTCTCAGGAGAATAACTAGTATTGATAGGGAGAAAATGTGCCGACTTGGTAAGACGATCGACAATTACCCAAATCGCATCATGGTTTCGGATTCTAGGTAACCCCACTACCAAATCCATGGTAACGCTCTCCTACTTCCATTCAGGAATTTCTGGGCTTTGAAGAAGTCCTGGTGGTCGTTGATGTTCGATCTTCACTTTCTGACAGGTGAGACATCGAGCCACGTATTTGGTTACGTCACTCTTTAGTCCTGGCCACCAGTATTCAGACTTTAAATTTTGATACATTTTGACCACTCCTGGATGAAGTGTATATCTGCTTTTATGTGCCTCATCCAGAATTTTCCCCCTCAGATCAGCTTGTGGAGGTACATATATTCGCTTCTTATACCGAACCAATCCGCTAGGCGAAAGATCATGATCATGAGTTTTACCCCGTGTGATCATATCTCGAATAGATGTGGCATGTTCATCTTTCATCTGAGCTTCTTCAATTTCTGTTCTCAGATTGTTTTCCTCCTGGCTAACACTAAAGTTAGCAATAAAGACTTCATTGGGCATGTTCATATTCATGAATACTTGGTTTGATAAGTTCAGGTCTCGAAATTCTTCTAGCAATTTATGTTCTTGTACCATCATATATGCCACCTGTATCGCTTTTCTACTTAGAGCATCTGCAACGACATTTGCTTTCCCTGGATGATATTTAATCTCCAGGTTGTAATCTTTCAGCAATTCCATCCATCTACGCTATCTCATATTCAATTCTTTCTGTTCATGAAGATACTTGAGACTCTTGTGGTCACAGTATAATTCTACAGTGGTACCATACAGGTAATGCCGCCATATCTTCAAAGCAAAGACGATTGCTGCAAGTTCCAGATCATGAATGGGGTAATTCAATTCATGAGGCTTCAGTTGTCGAGAGGCGTATGCTACTACTCTGCCCTGTTGCATCAGGACACATCCCAATCCCTGTTTACTAGCATCGCTATACACCATGTAGGTTTCACTAGGATTTGGGATAATCAATACCGGTGTGGATGTTAACCTCTCCCTCAACTGTATGAAGCTCTTCTCACATTTCTCATCCCACACAAATGATTGGTTCTTTCTCGTGAGCTTTGTCAATGGTAAGGCAATTCGGGAAAAATTCAGTATAAACCTGCGATAGTACCCAGCAAGACCCAGAAAACTGTGTATCTCAGCCACAGTTTCTGGTCTCTTCCAGTTCAACACTGCTTCTACTTTGCTAGGATCTACAGAAACCCCTTCTTGTGAGATAACATGGCCCAAGAATTTGACCTCTGTAAGCCAAAACTCACATTTACTCAGTTTGGCGTAGAGTTGCTTTTCTCTCAGAATATTCAATACTATTCTCAGATGATTCTCATGCTCTTCTCTACTCTTTGAGTATATCAGAATGTCATCGATGAAGACTACCACGAACTGATCTAGGTATTGTCGAAAGATCCGGTTCATGTAGTCCATAAACACGGCAGGTGCATTGGTTAGACCAAACGGCATCACCAAGAATTCATAGTGCCCATATCTGGTTCTAAAGGCTGTTTTTGAAACATCCTCTGCTTTGACTCGCAGCTGATGATAGCCTGATCTCAGATCAATCTTAGAGAATATACTTGAACCAGACAACTGATCAAGTAGATCATCAATCCTAGGGAGTGGATATTTATTCTTGATGGTTACCTTGTTCAGCTCTCGGTAATCGATGCATAACCGCAGGCTTCCATCTTTCTTCTTAACAAATAATACTGGAGCTTCCCATGGTGAAACACTAGGTCGTATGAACCCTTTCTCTAGTAGTTCCTCTATTTGCTTCTTTAATTCCGCCATTTCATTCGGTGCCATTCGGTAAGGTGCTTTGGATATCGATCCAGCTCCTGGCACAATTTCAATAGCAAATTCGACTTCCCGTTCTGGAGGCAATCCACTAATGTCTTCTGGAAATACCTCAGGAAATTCATTTACTATCGGTATATTCTCAAGTGTGGTTTCCACTTCTGTCTGCGCAGAGAAAAATACCATATATCCTTGGCATCCTCTTTCCAGACATTTCTCAGCTTCAGCTACTGAGAGGAAATTCAAGTTCACACTTGTATTCCTATTCTTTTGCGGATCAGGATACACAAGCCTTCTATTACCGCAGTCCAATAGCACATTGTTTGCCGTCAGCCAATTCAAACCCAATATGACTTCGAGATTATGAAGTGGCAGACAAATTAAATCTACCGTAGACTCATGTCCCATAACATTTACAATACAATTCAAACATGCATTAGTAGTAATTGTCTTGCCACCGACAGGAGTTGAGACAATCAAATCATACGGCAGTTTATGTGTACTCAGTCTTAAGCGTCTAGCACAATCACATGCAATGAAAGAATGACTAGCACCTGAGTCAAACAATGCTTGCAAAGTATTACCATAGAGGAGGATAGTACCTTGGATCATTTCTGGGGACTTTCGGGCCTCCTCATGGGTCATAGCAAAAATTCTGCCTTGATTTCGGGGTCTGGGCTCCGCTGGTCGGTGTGGACAATCTTTGATAAAGTGTCCAGGCTTCTTACAAGCATGACAAATCAGTTGTCCATCACAAGACCTACCATGGTGTGTCCTACCGCATCGAGAACAAGGTTGCAGTGTTTGGGGGCCTTGGTAGCCTTTCTTCTCCGCTTTGAAGGATTTCTTATTGTCTTCTCGAGGTTTGAACCCTTGCCATTTCCTCTTCTGAGAAGAGTTCCCTCGACTTGACTCACTGCGGCTGTTGGCATTCTTCATCGCATGCAAGTCTTTCAGATTATTCTCAGTGATCCGACATTCCTCCACTGCCTTGTTGAATTCATCGAACTGTCGTGAGACCAACCTGTCCTTGATCTCATACTTTAATCCCCTTATCAGCATGTCTGAACTTCATTGTTCACTATCTTGGTTGCTGGCGTAGGAAGAATATCTAGATAGACGAATGAATCGAGCCAAGTAGTCATCAAAGGTTTCCTCACTGCCCTGTTGAATTGCCAAGAACTCTGATTCCTTAGCAATCCTAACCGACCTAGGGAAATACTTCTCATTAAACTTTTCTTGGAACACTTCCCAAGTGACAGGAATGTTCCGAGCTTGTAAAATCATTTCTGTGTTCTTCCACCATCTATCTGCATCCCCTTGCAACATGTATATTGCCATTGGTGCTTTTTTCTCAGTAGGGCACTCCAGTACTCGGAAGATCTTTTCCAACCTCAGCATCCAATTCTCAGCATCTTCTGGGTTAAACCTTCCCTTGAATACTGAAAACTGGTGTTTATTGAGTTCAGTAATCCAGTACTGTAGTGTCTCTCTAGCAGGTGGTATCTGGTTATTTTGAAGTACGTGAGGCTGGGGTACATGAGGCTGGCCCTCAGGCTGTGGAAGTTCCTCCTTTGATTCACTCTCTTCATTTTTGCTTTCTTCCTGATCACTATCTTCGGTTTCAGAATGCACCCTATCTTCATTTTGTTTGGCCTTTACTTCCTGAAGCTCTTTTCGAAGTTCCAGTATCATAGCCTGTTGTTCTCTCAACATGCCTAGTACTTGTTGTATAGGATCAGGTGGGTTCTGGGGCACTTCTAACCCTATTGCAACCTCTGGGGTTGCTGGTCTATTTCTCGGTCGAACCATGATTTCTTTTCACTATCACAAAGAAAAGATTGTACCATTAATATCATATTGCTATGTATATACATATATATATATTCCTTATACCTAAGTATCCATGTCAAGAAAGGAACATACATATATGAGTTTGAACAGTTATATACATAACAACAGTGGCTTTACATTTACATTCGTAACTCAGGATTGGAGGTAGAATCATAAATCAACTTAATCTCTAGAGCCCTAAAGCTAGTCATGGAGCCATTACCATGTACTACCTTTCCTACCCCTGGGTTACTATCCAAGAGTCAGTATACCTACTTAACTATAATTCTAACTTAAAGCTAGAAACTTCTGCTCTGATACAAAAAATGTAACACCCTATTTTTATACCGTACAAAATAGTTGAAAACATGGCTTGATGCCACATGAGAGACCAAAAACAGTTCTTAATCCATTTGGGATCCCAACTTCACTATAGGGTTCGATCCTATAGTTAAGTGGGTTTTTAAAAGATATTTCAAAACATTTTAGTTGTGGTCTCATTTTCATTTTTCAAATTGTTTTAATTCATTCGGGTCTATTTCCATTTCTTAATATCAGAGTACTTACTGAAGTTCTTAGCGGATAATCATAATAAGTTCGCTACTAAAAGGGTCCATCTAGTATTGTCACCCGGTTCTAGATAACTTACATCAGTTACATACAACCTTCCAGGTTTACAGTTGGTGTATTCCTACCACCATGAGTACTAAGTTTACCAAAATACCATTCAGTATTATATACAGATCCAAAAGTTAGATAACCAACAGAAAATAAATTCTAGGTCTTCACTTCTACCCGTCTGTGGCTATCTTCTTCCCATGAGAACTACTTGCCCGTGCTGCAGGTTAGTTATTCGAAAAAGGGTGAGATTCAAAAGAATCTCAGTAGTAACAAATAGCACTCATATAAAATGCACACGAAGAAACATGCCATAACAGCCACCACATACCAAACAATTCAATATTCATTCAACATTCAGAGATATGTTCATTCAATAAATAATTCTATTCAAGGACGTACCGTCCCTTCCCACAGCGCTGGGTATTCTATTGGGCCAAAGCCCTTCTCATCTGAATGCTAAAAGGGCAATTCGGCCCGTTTCATGTTCACAGTTCAAATATGTATAATGGCTATAATATGCATGAAGCAAGATACATAGAATATGAGGGAGAAGTTACTACCTTAACCTTTCCAATATTCTGAGGTGTTACCACTTCTTTGGTCGTCCCGGACAGATATCAAATCCTATATGTGGGAATTCATGAATGGACGGGTTATTATTTAGCCTAATACATTTATAAATCACTTTCTAATGTTGGTTATCATTAGGGTTATTATGGTAACTTTACCAAGTCAACCAATGAGTTAAAATGGTCAAATTATCACAAGGGACTAATTTCTACCCTTGGTGTACAAAGAAATTACAATATGCCATTATATTTTGCAATTTTCGCATAGGCACAAATGCTGGCAGATTTGATCTACTAACTTTAAAAATTCATATCTCTTTGTAAAAATGTCCAATTGGAGTGGTTCCAAAGCTTATGTGACCCTTATTAAGTCTAGTTTCATAGAAAAATACTTACCTTAGCCAATTGGACGCACAGAAATCCAGAATTTCTAGTTATTGGACATTGTTCCAGAATTCTTCAGTTTTACATGACCAAACTTCAAAAATGTGTAACTCCCAACATACACATCCAATTAATCCTTATGACCTATCAAATTAAAGGTCTATGTCTCTACTTTCAGACTGGAAAGTTTCGGAATTTTTGGACAAGATTTACCCCTTGAATTATCACGCACAATATCTACTGTTACACAGGGCAGATTACACAACATGTTCATGCACACTTCCAAAATTTCCAAATTGATATAGGAACATCCAAAATTCATGAACACTTGTATACCTACACAATTTTGCCTTATAAAGCTAATGGAAGCATCAAAATTATTAAGTTCCAACTCTTTCACCACGTCATACACAGGGCAGAAATGTGACAAATAAGCCAACAATTACCCAACTTGCAATTTAAGTCTCATACTAGTTTTATAAGCCTTCCAAACATCATAAAACACCATGAACACAACCAAAATACCATGAATCTTCATAATCATAACTTGACCAAAAACAGGGCAGATTTCACATGGGAAAAATCCTCAACCAACCAACACAATCCATGGTTCAAAATGAAGCTAAAACTCACCTCTTGCTCCTCCTTAGGTTCTTTCTTTGTTTCTTGAACTTGTGTTTTTGCAAGATGGCTGAAAACACCTCCTCTTAAAATTCTAAAACCATAGAGTTGAAGCTCTCATCAAGAGGAACAATGTTTATGAAGGGTGTTTGAGCTATAGAAGAGATTTACTAGGTGAAAATCATGCTAGAACTCTTACCTTGAAGTTGTCTTCCTCTTTCTCTTTCCTTAAGCTTCTTGGACGTCTATGAGAGCTTGGAGAGAGAGTGTTTGATGAGTTTAATTCACTCTTCTTCAGCTTCCAAATCACTTGGCCGTATAACACCAAAAGGAGAAAAGAAATATGCCATGTGTCACATTTTTATGGAGTCTTGAAAAGTTACATGGTTAATTAACCAACCTTAGTTAGCCTCCTTAGTCAAGCTTTCTCTTTCCTCTTCTCTTGTGCAGCTGATTGTAAATGAGGATAAGAAGATGAAGAATGAAGACTTAATGAATTAAAGCCTCTCCCTTTTCATTCCAAGTGTCCAAGCCATTTTTGTTGACTTTCTTGTATAAAAGATGAAGCCATTAATTGATTCATCTCTCCCATTATTCTTGGATGAGATTATAGCATGAAGGGAGGAGATTTAATTTGCTTTTCAAATGTTAATCTTGACCCTTCATCTTGCCTTCCAATTAAGTTTTTGATCATTATAGATTTTAGGCGAAAATTAGATAATCTATCGATAACTAATTGGACTAAAATCATCATACAATTTCTTAAGATAATTCTTTCATTAATTTCACTATCCATTAGTACACTTAATCCTTAAGTACTTTTTGAGATATTACAAATATTCACTTGTCATAATTATTTCTATTTGGCTTTAAAAAATAGAAATATAAACTTATCAATATTTAATATAAAATATAAAAAGCATAAAAATTCGTCACAATTATAAATGGTGAGTTATGCAAATAATGTACTTTAGCTTACGGTATATTCTTTCGTCTTTTTGTAAACGCGGTGTTCTCTCTCTCTCTCGGAAAAGGAATGTAGGAAATTCAATTTTTTTTTTTTTTAGGTTGGTCATTTTGTTTAACAAAAACTTACAATTACAATGTGATTACGGTACACGTTTTCGTAATATACAACAACTATTGACACTTTTAAATATTTATTTGTAAGTTGAGGTAAAACTCCTCTCACATAATTAATTTGAATGTCATAAAAATACTTCTAAAATATTAAATCAAATGTTAAAATTGACATCAATTTATGTTATTTATAAAAAATTAAATCTATTTTTAATTTATATTGTTCATTTTGAACAATTAAATACTAAAAGGATCCAAGTAAAATGAATATATGATACATTAATAAAAGTGTTTAGTGAAAAGGGATAACTTCTCAATGTAATAAATTAATGTTTGAATCTCCTTGCCTCGAACACGATCAACCCTAGGAGGATATTTGTGTTTATAAAAAAAAAAAGGATAGGCATGCATATTTTGATAAATTTGGTGCAATAGTTCAGAAGAAGAAAGTAAAAAAATAATTTAGAAATTGTATTATAAAAATTAAGTAGTCTATTAGTCTATCCTTCTCATTGATTATCCATATATCCCTACAAACATTAACTAAGAGAAAAGAAATATGAGTATATAAGACTGCAAATAAAAGAAGTTAAGATAAAATTTGACGATCATACAAAAAATTCAGAAACAAGATCTATTATTATTTATATTAATGAAAAAGGAAAGTTTTCAAAAAAATATAATTAAAAATAGGAAAAGATAATTTGGTGTTGTGAATTTATCAAATTCCAAGTCATAACTAAAATAGGAATATGAGATTTTCAATTATGACCAAAATGTTATGATTTGATGGCACAAGTTTAGATGTTAATAATAATATCTGTATATATATCAACAATATCATATTTTATATTAACGACTTTACTTTTATGTTTCACAATTTCCTATCTTAAAAATCAGGGATAATTTTGAGAGCACAAGTTTTAGAGGTCAATAACAACATTTGTATCTATATGAATAATATCATATTTTATATTAACGACTTCACTTTTATATTTTACAACTTAAATCAGGACAATTTGGTCAGAATTGAAAATTACATATTCATACTTCAGCTCGGACCTTGGATTTGATAAATTTGTTGTATTAATTTTTTTTTTCATTTTTAATTTTATTTTCTGAAATTTTTCCATGAATAAGACACCAACAATATTCTTTTATTTTTTTAACTTTTCGCATTTAACAATTTTGATTTTCATATTATAAAAAAAAACCTTTCGATTTTTACAAAAACAAGAGTCTTTGCCCAGACATGTGGCTTAGGCTTTCACCATCAATTATTTCAATGCCCCAGATTCATTTGACAATGAGATTTGCTGCAACCATCAACCATCAAAAGCGAAAATCACAGTGAAGTCCTAAAAAACATAAAATTATAAAAAAATCCCGTAACAAATTCTTATATAAAAAAGTTCTTAAACACTATATTATGATTAATTTTGAATATAAAGTTACTTGGTTGCTTCTATTAATTGAAAATATATTGTCGGACATTGACAATTTTATCATCCTATTTTAACAACTGTATCTGTTTAGTTTGACAAGTTTTAAAATGGCAAGTTAATATCTTTATTTTTACAAGCCTGTGTCAATTTTAACAAGTTATTCTGCCTATTTTAACAATTATATCTGTCTACTTTGAAAGTAGGCAGATACAATTGTCAAAATAGGCTGATGTAATTGTTAATGCCCAACAATATATTTTTAATTAGTAAGGATAATCCAATAACTTCATATCTAAAATTAATCATAATATAATTCTTATAGACCTTTTTTATAATGAAATTTGCTGTGAGACTTTTTATAATTTTTTATGGTGTTTTAACCTTATTTTTATTTTCCCATCAAAATGGCTATTGTCCTCAGCTGAGTCACCGATCTTGAATGAAAAGAGCCGTTAACGAGATCACTTAAATTCTGAAATCTTCGGCCTTTCACAAATTGCAACGTTGGGACTTGGAAATCTATTTACACTATCTGCTCCAGTTTTCCTTAACTGAGTCGCCGAAACTATGCTCTATATCCGTCAACAAATATGGATGCCAGAAGCCACAGTGGTGCTGTCGTCAATGTTAGAGTAGAGGATGGATTGTCTCCGATCTTCAATGCACTCCGACTCGAATGGGTTAGATCATGCTCAAAATTGTTGCTATGGATAGACCGCCTGAGGAGCTTACTAAAGGAAAGCACGTACTCAACATTGGTTTATGGCAAGTCTCGAATCATAATCACATTCTCTCCTAGATTCCGTTTTATGCTTATAGTTTCAGAATCTGGTCTGATCATGTTCGACTTGCTATGGACTAAAATGAAGAGCTTATTAGAGGAAAGCTTGTACTCATTAACATTGTTTTAAAGTAAGTCCCCAATCATCGCATTCTAAAGATAGCGTTTTATGCTTCAGTTGTGTGATTTGACTGGTGAAAGAGAAAGTTTTAACTTTTAGTAGGGTTTGAGTATCTGGTGTCTTTTATTGCACTGCAAAGCTTAGATTCAAGCTTTTTGAATGTCTTTCGTACATATCTGAGAGTATTCTATTGGACTGATTTCCTTGCTTTGCCTTGATTATAAAATTAGTCTCTTGTCTGTAATGGAGTTCCTTTAGCTACTTTGTTTGTGGGATAAAATTAGATGAGAGTTTTTTCTCTGACTTGCACTGTGTAGGCATTTTTTATCAAGACGCTTTAACAAGTAAAAAAAATTACCACAATGTTATAGGATCAATATTGTTTATCAAAACACTTTATTCAAACTGGTTCACCAACAGTACAAGTTCACTCCTCTTCTCAATTGCTTGTCTTAATTTTTTTTTGGGTCTTCAGTTAAATTTACATATTAACACACCAGTCATAACTATCTCTTTTCCTTTCTTTTATCTTTCGAACCAAATAGAAAGAATGAGGAGATTTTATTTCCTTCCTAATAATAAAATATGAGTGGATTTTATTTTTTGCATGCAGAATAAAAAAATGAGTAAATTTTGAAGTAAGAATATTTTTATCCTAATAATTAAATTTCATGAGAAATATTTAATAAGTTAAAGAAATATAATTTTTTTTTTTTTGCAAATATAACCTAAGAATATGATTAGAGAATAAGTCTGCCTTTGTGCTTACCTAAATGAATAAGAGAAATAACAAGATCTAAGATAGGAGCACCCGAAAATGACCTCGTTTTGCCAGTGGGAACATCAATAAAAATTTTAAATTTCTTTAATTCATTTTATATATTTTCCATAAAATTTAATTATAATGAGAAAAATACTCTTATTTGTAATTTACTCATTCTTTTCAAATTCAAGAAAAAAATCTACTCATATTATTTTCATTGGGTTAAAAATATAAAGAGCTAATGGGAAAATCTAAAGCAGGGAAAACGGGCTTGGCCCATTTAGGCCTAAAATTGTTAAGGATCGTGTTTATGATTTAGAGTCTTTAAAATAAGTTAGGCCTAAAAGGGGTCACTCTGTAGGGCCACAAGTTTAAACATGCCAGCTCTGTCGCGGTCAGTTTAAACTTGTCAATTTTTTAAAATTTTATTGAATGACTACAAGTTGAGTTTTATTTTTAAAAAAATAATTTTTTTTAAATTGGAAATATTTTTCAAATCATATAGTGTTTTTATTTGAATGTTTTAAAGGAAAAATTGATTATATTCTTACTAAAAAGTTAAGAGAAGTTTTTTGATGACATTATAGTTAGTTAAAAGTCTTATAATTGATTTTTTTTTCAAAAAAGTTACTCAACTTTTAAGAATAATTTATTTAGTTCTTAATATTCTCCAATGAAATTTGTCTTTATATATGAAATATTGAAAGCATCATTTTTTTTATTGATGTAAGATAAATAAAGAGAAATTTTTTTTTAATTGTATTTGTAGAGGTCTGAATGTTATGAAAATTATATTAAAAAAATTAATAACAAACATTAAAAAAAAGTAGAGTATTTATCTAATGAAGAATTTTGTTTTAAGGCAAATGTCACTTATTCTATTTATCAAAAAGGATAAAATATTTAATACTTTAAAAATATTTGCCTTAAATTAAAAAATTTTGTGTTTTAATTTAATTTCTTTAAGAAATGGAAAAAAATATTATTTCTTAAAAGGGCTTGAAGCCCACAGGCTCGCTCGAGCTTATGAGGAAACAAATCAGGCTTCAAAATAGAGATTTTTTATGGGAGTTAGGTCTGAACAGCCAGACCCATTTAAGCTTGAGTTCGTGAAGTGTTGTCCCTACCTATTTTCCCAACTCTAGCAAAATATGACAATAAGAGGTTCAAAAAATATACATGAAGTCTTTAAGAGGTACAAAAATACTACATCTGTCATTTCTCATAAGCATTGGTCACATTTTTCTGTATAGGTCCCAACTATTGTCTACCTCATTCTTGTCATTCACAGCCCAACCTTCTATTTCTTCAACATCATCTTCCAGCCCTGTCTCTCTTCTCCCTCATCCCTCACCGACGGTGCATCCATAGACAATAGGAGCAAATATAAAACATCTATTATTTCCCATAAAGGTTGGTCATAGTTTTTCTTTTGCAGGTCCCATCTACTGTCCACCTTATCCTCATCATCCATAACCCAACCTTCTCTCTCTTCAACATCATCCTCTAACCCTGTCTATCCTCTCCCTCATCCCTCATAGACGGAAATAGACAAAATTTAAAAAAAAAACAAGGTTGTCATTTTACAAATCCAAGGAAAGCAATAATGATTGTATTGATGGAATAGGAGGGGCTTAGTAAAGAAACAGAAATGGAAGAGAAAGAACTAGGTATAAAGAGAAAATAGGAGCTTTTAACATCATGGGGGAGAGAAAGAAACCACTGGGCAAGCAAAAAATCTAAGCGAGAACAATAGGGATTATGATAATCTTAAGCGATTCTCGGTGACACTTTCCTTAAAGTTTCTAAAGGGAAACATTGTTTGACACACTAGAAGAAGAATATTCAGGATTCAAAATCAAAGAAAATAGAAGGGGATGGACAAGATGGAGATTTTCTAGGGTCTTGGATACTCTATATATGTGGCCGTGGGAATGTAGAACAAAGCTAAGTAATTAAAGTGAAAAGAGGAGGGGATTAGTAAAGAAATGGAAACGGAAGAGAAAGAGCTTGGTATTAAGAGAAAAGAGGAGCTTTTAACATCATGGGGGAGAGAAAGAAACCACCAGACAAGCAAAAAATCTGAGTAATACAGTGGGGATTATGATAATCTTGAGCAATTCTCGGTGACACTTTCCTTAAAGTTTCTAAAGGAGAATACTATTTGATACCCTAGAGAAAGAATATCAGGGATTTAACATCAAAGAGAATAGAAGGGGACAAGATGGAGATTTTTTAGGGTCCTAGACACTCTATATGTGTGGCCGTAAGAATGGAAAACACAACTAAGCAGTTAAAGAGTGCTGGTTTAAATGGGTATAAGGGGGAATGATGATTTAGTTTTTTGACATTTTCTTGTCTATAAATTTGTTGTCGGTGAGGGATGAGGAAGAGGAGAAATTTACTCATTTTGTGCCTACCAAAAAATAGGCCAACAATGAACCGGTTCTAGCTTGCCCATTTAAGCGTTAAATGGGTAGGCCATAGGTACCGCTTTGGACTACCCGTACCCATCCATTTGTGTTTTTTTAATAATTTTCAAATTAATATCAATATATCACTCATCTCACCTTTAGACCTTAATACCCTCAACCTTACCTTGTCACCTCTAAACTAGGGCTAAGTATTGGGTAGTCTGAGCTTATCTGAGGGTCAGCCCATAACCTAAGCTAAAGGGTTTAAGGTTTACCTGTGATGAACACAAAACAACCTATTTATAACAGGTTGGAAAAACTCATACGAGTTTGGGTAGGTAACAGGTAGCTTGTTTAGTAGACACTATTTTTTATCTAAAATAATGAGGATTTCCCTACGACTGCATTCATAATTATAACATCACATAACATTCATTATGTTAATTTAAGTCACAATTAGATAGAGAATTTAAAGTTCTCATTCTCAAAAGTCAACAAAACAATTAACAAAAGCATTGGCATCATTTCAATGCCACTAATGTTCTGATAAAAGACCAATGATTAAACAAAATAATCAGTTCTTTTAGTATGAGTGATCCTTCCATTTCCATTCAATCTTAATATGACCTTCAATTGAAATGGTTGAATTTAGAGCTGAACTCTTACTCTATAAAAGCAAGATAAATTATGTTAATCTATATATAATAATGAAAAGATCAAAGATAAAACAATTTAAATTAAAATTGATATAGAAATTACCAACAACATTTATACTCCTATCAAAATTGTCAATATCTAAGTCCTTCAACTTAGGCGGACATGTACATAATCAATTGTGAACACATATGAGTGCCTCTTCCATCTTTTAAAATAGAGAGCTTATGAAGGTATGTAGTACTCGACCACCAATACTAAAGCAGATTTTGAAGACACTGTGGAGACCGGTACATTTGCTTATTATTCTCGCTTATATTTTAAAGCATTCCCTTTCTACCAAGCTAGAAGGTCAAATTTTGGATCATTAAAACCAACTAATTCAGATTGAGATATCCATTAACCTCAAAAACTTGCTCATGCTTGTTACACATTGTGTTGCAGTGGCTAAAAACTTTTGGAATGTAGCATCAATGATAGACGCGAATACCTCCTCAAGTTCAACATAAGGAAATAACACTTTGCTCCTTTCAATGTTGGCTTCTATTTGCTCTTCTATTAGTTGAGATCTAGATGCATCATTAGATGTTTTCCTTGTTCCAGTATTGATTGCATACTGATCATATAGGCGGTGCAAGATACATAACCTTCTTTAATGTGGCCTCACACTTTGAGACATTAGGAAAAATCTTTCTAAAAGCAATTTCTACTTATGTGACTTTGTATCTAGGGTCTAGTATCGCAACATCGACCAGCAATAAATTGTTCTCTCTATGTCCTATCACCTATTGTATTTTAATTGTATCCTAAATGTCATGTTAAACAACAGAGAGTATGAGTTATTTGCATTTGATGCATGCTTGTTTGGATTGCAACTATATGTTGAAAGCATACATTTGTAGTCACATAGTTAGAGCTAGAAAATTTTAAGGTCATTGACTAGAAAAACTTTATAAAAACGTGAAACTCTTTTATAACACCCTAATCATACATACTAAGAGGTTGAGCTGCATCATCAAAATAATCAATCATCATCATCTGGGGCTTGGCTTGAATCAAGTCTAACATTCTTTTTAAAGACTTTGATAATATTTAGTTTGCATCTTCTTCCCCATAAGATACCTTGAATTTCACCTAATAACACAATTTTATTAATATAAAAAAAATAAACATCATACATGTGTAAATAAAACAAATATAGGGTAATATAGATTTAAGTTACCTTGTAGGACAATCAAAGGAAAGTGGACTCTTTGATTTAATTATCTCTTTTAAAAAATGCTCCTTGAATATATTCAACCTTAATGAAGAATACTTAACAAATTTAATTACATGTTGAATAAGCATAATAAACCTATTCATTTCTTTCAGTCCTTTAGAAACAATCAGATTTAAAATGTGAGCAGTGCATTACATATGCATAAAATCACTATCAAGCACTAGACTATCCCAACTCTTCAAGTGTTTTTCAAATATGTAACTACAAAATTAGGGGCTGAGGCATTGTCAACTATAATTGTGAGTTTGTCAATGCCTTAATTCAATAATCATGTCTCAATTGCATCACCAATTGTGTATCCCTTTTATGATTTTCATAACATTTAAATTCAAAATCCACTTTTATAGTTTCCAATCATCATCAATCTAGTGAGTAGTCAAACACATGTAGTTGACATTTTTTATTGAAGTCCAAAAATCTATTGTAAGGGACACAAAGACTTTATATTGCTTAAAATATATTTCTCAACTATTTTGCTTCATCTAGATATTATTGGTAGCAATCTCTAACAATTGTCCATCATGAAGAGACTTTAAACCTTGGTTTAAATTGTTGCAACATCTCTCTAAAACCCTCCCCATCAACAATTTAAAAAGGCATCTCATCCTTTATACAATAAACATTTTGCATTGCTCTTTATTGTACACATCATGTGTCAATATTTGATTAGAATTAAGCGAGAACAAGGATTGTGCTTTACCGAGTTTATTTGGATTTCTTAGGCACATTTCAAGACGTCATTACAAAGACTTTGTCCCATAATTACTTGGTTCGTTTGCATAATGTTGTAAACAATAGTTGCTTTATGCATGATATTTCCCTTTTCTCTCAGGAGGCATCATAATGAAATGTTTCTATGATTTCTATTTTTGCTTTCTTTTTCTAGGTTGTTGAGTTACTTCTCCCTTATTAACTGTTGCATCATCATCTACTTGATTTATGGTTGTATTACTAACTTTAAAGAGAGAAATGTGCAAGACATTCAACCCCAATAATCTGATACAAAAAAGAGAGGAATGATGCCATGGAAACTTCACAAGGAAAGAAGCAAAAAAGATTTCAAATCTCACAAAGAACTATGAGAAACTTATCCATATATCTTATACACAAAATTAGATCGAGTTGAATTGAATCACTAGTAAACAAATATATTTAACAATCTCGCCCAAAAAATTATGTTACAAAGTATGCCTTTTCGACTGTGATGACATGCCCTTCTAGAATAGAGAGATCCAGATACTTCACATAATGGTCAACCTCCTCAACAGTTTCCATTGTTACAAATTCAAACCCTAGTGATTCTATTTCCATGGATAATAACAGGTGAACATCAATCACCTAAAATAAGCAATAAAAAAAAGTAAAATAACAATAAATACAAAACCTCCCAATTTAAAGATCAAGTGTGGCTCAGAACACTTGTGTTAAAGCATCTTTTGACAATTGATCAGCTAGAAGTGCTAGTAATGATGTCAACCCAAGGCAACAAACTTTCTTGTCATGTTCCCTGTAAAGAGATTGTTATGACTTGTAGTGGCATAATGAAACATCAATCTCATATTAAAGACTATAGTTATAATAGAGCACATGACAGGATAAGTAAGCTATTAGTGAAAGAGGAAAGTGCAGGAACACATCTTTACCAGAATTCAATTTAATTTTTGTGGATGTTCATTATTTTTTAAACCCTTGTAGGAGTTGTGACATCCCAAATTTTGGGATTAAAGGCTTATGGATAAGCCTGAATTAAGTTGACTGCTAAGCACCGGTTTAGCAAGAAGTCTAAGAAAACATAATTTATTTCCTACAATCTCTACACCTTTGGTGGTATTAATGGGGAAAAAAGGGTGGATTTAAGAGTACGTTAAGTAACAAAACAAGACAATTAGAGGTCACACACAACATAGTTAATTGGAACACAAATTAGTGTTGCTTCCAGTATGTTTTTCTAATGTGGCAGTCTGTATGTGTGACATTTTTCAATGGGTGAAAGATGTCCAAAGATTATGAAACTTTCTAGAATGAAATTAGACTTATCAAAATTTAATCTGATAGGTCATATAAATCATTTGGAGCTGCACATAAAGAGATATATATTTTTGAAATTAGCCCCAATAAAATTGGTGATTTAGTGTCAGTGACCAAAACTAATAATTATGGGAATGTTGAGCTTTAAGTTGGCCGAAGTTTATATTTTACATAACACTAGACTTAATAAGGGTCACATAACCATCCTAATTGGATATCTATACAATCAGATATAAAATTTCAAAGTTTGATAAAAATTCTGCCAAATTTTCTAGCAAGTGCGAAAATAGAAATAAATGTGTAGGCAAAATGGTCATTTGACCAATAAAGTAAGCAACCACTTTTTTTTCCCTTTAATTTGGATAAATATTTGTTGAAGTAGGGAGAAAGAAATGAAATGTGTAGTCATAATTAATTTGAGAGAAGAAAAAAGATGAGCCAAGTAAATTTCTATATTAATGTACCATAAGATGATATTAAGACGTAAAGCATGAGATATTACAAACACTCTAATTCTCCATTCCTCTTCATTTATTTTGGTCATCCACAACAAGAAAGAGAGAGAAGAGTCTCAAGAACACTAAAGAGTTCTAAGGTTCTAAGAAGCAAAATCCAAGATAAGTAAGCTTGGATTCAAGTGTTCTTGTCTTCTAACTCAAGTAGAACCTCTTCTAATCCCTTATCCTTCTTCAATACCATGTTTGGCAAGAAAACTCAAGATGGAAGAGAGAGTGAACATTGATGCCTAGATAGAGAAAGCCAAGAAATCGAGAGGTAATCTCTAAAACCTTAATCCTCTTGGTTAATAGATTGTTATTATGGTTGTTGTTGTTGGATTTGGCTTTGTTTTTGGTTTGGTTTATGATTTTGGAAGCTTAAGCCCTAAGGGGAGATGCTGCCCAAACTTATATTAATCATGTTTAAAAGGATTTTAAGTGTTTAATCATGGAATTAGAGGTGAAAGGAAGGTAATTAATGGATTGAAATCAAAGAACTTAATTGTTCCCTAATTGCTTATGAATTTTAGCCAACTATAGTACATGGGGTTAGAGTTGGATTTTGGTATTTTTGATAGTTCCATTAGATTGAGAAGGGAAAATTGTATGGGAATATAGGTGTTCATGATTTTTGGAAATTTATATGCAAATTTGGAATTTTTAAAAATTTAAAGGAAGTGCTGTTTGATTTGATCACTAGAGGTAGGGTTGTTGTAAAATGATTTTTATGAATCATACCTAGTCTAAATATTATTAAATATTTCAAAATTAAAATATACATGTAGAGCTTTAATTTTGTGGCTAGAACATAATTTTTGGACAAGTAGATTAAAAGATATGATTTTCCAAATTTGAGCCCTGTTTTTGGAATGTAATCTAAAACAGGGGATGTTTGGAGAATTTATGGGAAAATTATGATGATAATGGTTAAACCTAATTATATTTTTCATGAAAATAAGTTTAAAGACCTTCACATAGACTTTAGAATCATTCAATTTAAATTTTTCTAGAATTGCTTATGAATTTTCAAAATTGGCTAAAGTCTGTCAGTTTTCTGAAAATAGTGAAACTGCACTGTGCATAATTGTACCATGCAAGAACTGTTGAAACTGTAATAGATAACCAAAAAATGAGTTTAGAATGAGCTATGAATAAATAATAACTCATTTATCTTAAATTTGAAATCTTAAGATATATCAAAAGCCTAAGCTGGAGACAGACCTAAATTGATTGTCAGGCAATGAAAGGGCGCGTTCTAGGTAGTAACACTTTCTTTCATGCACTATGTGATTATGGTATATGCTATCTTCTGTAATTTGAGCAAAGTGTCTTGGACACGCTATTAGCCTAGTTGTGGTCTGGGACCTAAATAGGGGCGCTAAGTTAAGTCAGGGTCATAAACAGTTATTTGGCCTTGGACAATGTTCATAAAGCAATCTATCATCTTATATAACATGGTGCATGACATATTTATTTTCACATCGTATATGCTAGAATGCTACTTACTACTAAGATTATTAGTATCTTACCCTTTTCCATAAATGTATAAAGTTTACAGCAACAAGCAATGGCTTAAAGGGCAGAACCATGAATTTCTAGCAATAGAAGGTTTCAAATGAGCTTAGAAGCAAACATTGGTTATCTAAAGATCTTTTATTTATTTTAAAGTCTATAATTATTGTGTACATCCCTTATGGGGAATTCTTGTATATAAACAAACACATTGTATTAATAATATAAATATGTTTCCACTATTTTTGTATGCCTTATGAACAATGTGCTTATTACTTTGCAAAAATTAAAATGTGAAATAGGGTGTTGACAAGAAATGTCTTATACCCCTTCTGTAACTTTCTTCTTAGTAAAAATTTGTTCAATAAAAGATAAAAAAAAATACCTTTTGAAATTTGCACGTATACCACTCTTCTTGACTTGCAGTACCATATAGAACCATAGATTGAAAATTTCTAATGCAACACCTAGCTTTTGCAACATGCCAAGAGTCAATGCTGGAATGTCATAAATAGCAAATGCAATCTGAATATATGTTTATAGTAAATTACCTTACTTTCTTTCCTATCAAATAAATAAATGATCTTAATGATTATGGAAAACTTTAAATAGATAAAGTAAACATCATATAGTAAACCTTGCAAGATGCTAAAGTCTGCATTATTTTAACATATAATATGCTAACAACAAGGCCAAATTAGAAGAAGACTCTTTTGGTGTAAATTTGACCCTATAAACCTAACTTATTCAGGTTTATGTTATTTAAGAGCGAAAGATTTTAAGCTCTATTGAGCATTATTGAAGCCATGTGTGGTTCTAATAAGAGAGGATGAAAAACAAATTAAATTGCACTAAATTAACTTCAGAGATAGGAAAATGGCATGCCACAAGTGTGTAATGGCATTTCTGTATCAAAAATTGAAAAAAAAAAACTTAGGTGAAAAGTGAGCTTATTGAAACTAGCTTGTCAAGAAAGAAATGTAAAGTAGCGATGAGACCACAACACAAACATTGGTGCAAGAGGACTGAGGAACAACGGATGAGTTCAAAAAAGTGACAGAGCTCAGAGTTATCACAAGAAGAGAGGTTCAAAGAGCAAAATTCAACTTTTGGCATTACAAAGAGAGGATTCAGTTAGCGAGTTTTAATTTGGGGCTAATCTTTTAGACCGATCATTATCAAAATAAGGTCTTTTACCTTTTAGACTGGTTATTTGTAAAAAAAAAGGGTCTTAAAAGTAATAAATATATTATTTTTTATTTCTTATCTTTTAGACTGGTTATAAGAAACATAAGGTCTAAAAAATTTCATCTTTTAGATCGATTATTTGTAAAAATCGGTCTTAAAAGTAATAAATATATTATTTTTTATTTTGCATCTTTTAGATTGGTTTTAAGAAACATAAGGTCTAAAAAGTTTCATTTTTTAGGCTAGTTATAATAGACAACTGGCCTAAAAAGTAATCAACTTTTTTTTAATCTTTTTAGAATGGGTGTTCAAAAAACCAGTCTAAATAATATCTTTTAGACCTTATATTAAAGGAATCGATCTAAATTTTTTTTATATTTATGAAATTGCCACCAATTATACTTTTTAGACCTAATCCTCTATAACCAATCTAAATGTGGTAGTCTAAAAGTCTTTTTTGCTACCAGTAGGGAGAACAAAGATACCTCTTATAGACAAGGATTCCTCTCTTCCTTCCCCTCAAAAGAAGGCAAAGGTGTCGAAACCTCTTAAGCCTCCCAAGTCTCCTAAGGTTTAAGCTTTCAAGCCTTGACCAAAGGTGAAAGGAGTAGTGATTTGAGAACCTAATGAGTTTTGACCCAAATCAAAGACAGCGCCTTCTCAAAAAGGGAAAGAGAAAAAATTTCCATAATGAGAGGTTGATATTCACATTAGTCTCTTTCAGGCTAAACTCGACTCTACAATTAAGTACTTCATGCCAGAGATCTATTCTAAGGAAATCCAAATATGGTACTTCTTCTCATAAGGCTACTGCTAGTTAGAATACTCTGGGTGCCTCTAGTTCAGTGAGTCCCTTTCCATCACAGTTGGCTAGAGAATCTGGGTCTCTAGTTCATCCTCCAAACTTAAATACTAGTGATTTACAGATAGCTGATCTGGCTACATTCAACTCTGACTATGGTAACAAAATATTTTATCCTTCTGTTTATGTAGATCTAGTTGCATTAAAATCTGAGATCAACTTAGATTTATATCCATATTTAAGACAATATGCCTCTTGGTTAAGGATTAGGATTGTGTATTGTCCAACCATAGTTAAAGTATTTTACTATAATAGGGTGATTGAAGATAAGTATGATGACGAGGGCAATGTTATAGAGGAGTGTTTAATGACTTCTATGAGGAATTAGATAATCTATCTTACTGTTAAGCTATTGAACACCTATTTAGGGATTGAGGATGCCCCTACTAGACCTTTTTGGGAGTTCTCGTCCCACAAGAGTTTTCAAATACTGAAGCTAAAAGAGCCAATAGACGCTCTTACATTTTCTCCTGGGTCTATGTGCAACATTTTCAAAGTGGTTTGGTATATCTACTCCTAGAGTATGGTCAACAAGGCAAAGAACTTCTATCATTCACCGAGAAGGACTAGTTGATGATGGCCTTAATCCTATCTTAGGAACAGAGGAATGTTGGTGATATCATCTTCTAGGAGATAAGATTTTATTTTCACTCTACCAGGACCACCGCCATTCCTTTTCCTTAGTTAGTCTTCTATATCGTCTACTTGCATAACATTTGGTACTTGGTTCCAGGGGACAAGTTTGTAAAGATTGAAAGATTCGGGAAAGCCCAGCTTGCAAGGATGAATATTACCTTGGGTGAAGCCAGTGAACAGTCTTAGCCTAAGCCAAATAAGAAGAGGGTGAAGAGAATGGAGACCTTAGCCTCCAGAGCAGACAAGGCTTAGTCATCTCAAGCAGGGTCTCCTACTGCTCCTTTCTTCTTAGGGGCTACTATCCAGACATATATCTAGGATGCTCTTCAGGCTGCCATCTTTAAAGTAAATAAGTCAAATGAATATTTTATTTGCCAGGTGGAGTATCATGTTAGATTCTTGTAGAGAGAGTGAACTATAACTTTAAGTAGCTTTTTATATCCAGACCAAGCAATCAACTAGGATTCATAGGATACAGGAGATTATGCGAATTCACCTTAGTATTCCATTTCTAGAGCCATCTAATACCACCATCTTTGTTCCTCCCGTTACCTTTACCTCAGCCCCTCATAATACTACCATCCCTAATATATTGGTACTGTCCCAGTTCTGGATATTGCTGATACCACCACCACCATCCCCGACACTCCTACCACTCCTATATATGATCATATCCTAGTTTGCGACTTGCCTTCTGAGGACCTTGTACTTTACCTAGCATCTCCCTCTTTACTGGATAGATTCATCACTCCACCTCTGATTCTAATACTGATGAGTTGATCATCATTAAGCCAGAACCCACCTTCACTCTACATTCACCTTGTCACTCTTTATCTGACAACACCCTGCCTTTGATCCCATTACTGTTATAGTTATCTACCCTCCATCTCTCGCTTC
Organism: Albizia julibrissin; assembly: GCA_037074505.1. Classification (NCBI taxonomy): domain Eukaryota; kingdom Viridiplantae; phylum Streptophyta; class Magnoliopsida; order Fabales; family Fabaceae; genus Albizia; species Albizia julibrissin. Next base: position 52,428,023 of record CM073477.1, on the reverse strand, counting down.
CTTTAATGATGTCATTTCTATAACTGCGCCTCTCCAAACTGCCCCTCCTCTATATTCTGATATCACTTTTCCCTCTCCCTTCGAACTTTCTCTTGATTACAAAAAGGGGGATAAGAGTGGTAGTTTTGATTAGTTTGTTATTTACTTTATTTGTGATATATGTATTGTTTCTATATGTACTCCTTGTTCATTTTAATGAAATTTGACATTTTCATTATATACAAGTATTTAGTCTTTCTCTGCTTTTGCTCATGATTTCAAACACACTCAAGTTTTGTCATCATCAAAAAAGGGAAGAATGTTAGTTCTTACATTATTATGTTTTAATGATAACAAACCTTGATATATGAAGTGGACTTGATGATTCAAGTCACTTAAGTGAGTTTCTAAAACACTTGAGTGATAGAACTGTATTTAAAATAAACTTGAATCAACAAGACACTCGAGTAAATGTTATTCACTTTAAGTGATCTAAGGTGACCACTCGAGTGGCAGTTAATACACTCAAGTAATACAGCCTAACTACTAGCGATTTTGCAAGTCACTACCTGAAATTCAGAAAGTGGTGCTAGATCACTTAAGTGATTCCCTATCACTTGTAGGTTTCAACAAGTCACTCGCAGTATTTTCTAAAAGTTAGAACAAATCACTCAAGTAATATGCTCAAAGATCACTTGAGCAAATAAGTGATTACTTGAGTGATAGTGATAACTTATAGCTTTTAGCTAGTCACTCGCAGATGGACCCAGAGTAATGTGATCTTAATAGAAGATTACTTGACTGATTCCCATATCACTTGCAAACAAGTGTAAGTGATCCAAATATTCACTCAAGTCACTGGTAGTGTTAAAAAATTTTCCAAACAACAAAAGATGACTCCAGTTACATTTTAAAGTGCTTGAGTGATTTACCTTTCTACAATACTTCTCTACTAGAACTTAAAGTTCATCTAGCACTCGAGTTTTACTACAAACACTTAAATTATAATTCATCACTCGAGTGATCCTGAATCATACTCAAGTACAAGTTCATTATCTTTTGAAAATTAGTGTCTTAAGAATTCAAATGCCTTTTTTAAAAAATGATTACACTTGATTATTACTTATACTACTTCTCAATGTTACTAATCTTGTTTATGTATAAGTTTCAGATGATTAAACCTCAGATTAACTTCAAAAGCAACAAAAGCAAAATTTCTATCAGAACATTAAATGCAAAGTAGAGAACATAGAGCATACCAAAGAGATTGCGTTTGAAGCATTTGTTGTAGTGAAGATTGTCAAACACCTTAACATTTCGATATTCCCAGAGTAACAAGCATAAAGTTCACAAGGCATACAGAAACAGCGGAAATAATACTGATATTAAGTACAAGTTTACATTACAGGAGAATCCTCGTAGGGTTTGAAAATATACACAAAGGTACAAAGCGTTCCTAAGCAGCAAAAAGTGTAAGCATAAATAAACATTTGCAGCAACAGAGAGCTCCGGGTCCCTAATCACCAGGAGCCACCGTCTTGCCTTTCGAGCCACTTGCTTCAGCTGTAAGGTTTTGTATTTTGGAAAAAGAATGAGATTCGAGGGAATCTCAGTAGTAACATGCTTACAAACATATAGAATGTGAAAATGGATATGCAATGTCATGTCATGTAAGATGATCAAACAATATGTGTACACTTGCCTAAGGTCAAACTACATGTTTGCCCTTAGTCGACTTAGCGCCCCTGTTGGGTCCCTGACCACAACTTGGCAAATTGATGTGTCTAGGACACTAGCTCATGTTACAGAGAATGACTTTAAACATATAAATGATCACATAAGATATGCAAGAAGAAATTACTACCTGAATCTTTTCCAAACTCGCACGTTTGTCCTACTTTTGGATTTTGGCTCGGGCTATATCCAATTCCTATCATCATTAAAGTTACAAGTACTTGGTTATTACTTGTAGCATTATCACCTTTAAATGGTATGCTACTGGTTATTTAATGCAGTTACAACAGGTTCTGCACAATACAACTCTGTACAATGCAATTTCACTGTTTTCCAAAAACTGACAACTTGGTCAGCCAACTTTGGAAATTTATAATTAATTCTAGAAAAATCCAATTTGACTGATTCTAAAGCCAAAACGAAGCTCTTTAAATGTAAGTTTGAGGAAAAATAGTTAGGTTTTATCACTCTAACCATATAAGTCCCAGTAATTCATCAAACTTCACTGATCCAGATAGCATTCCAGAAAACAGGGCATAACTTCAAAAATTCATATCTCCCAATATACTTGTCCAAAAATTACAAACTACCTATCAAATTAAAGCTATATATCTCTACTTTAATTCTGGAAAGTTTCAGAAGTTTTGGACAAGGTTTGGTTAACGAAAAACCACGAACACTTCCACTGCTCCAGACAGGGCAGAACCAACATATGTACATACCAACTTCAATAATTTCCAAATTAGCATACAACCATCCAAAAATCATGAACACTTGAATACCTACACAATTTTGCCTTCTAAAGCCAATGGAATCATCAAAATTACCAAATTCCTACTCCATATTCACGTCACCCACAGAACAGAAAATTAAGGTTTTAAGGAGTAACTTGTTGTTTCTTTGTTTTCTCTTGCTTAATCACTTTCTTTCTACTTCTAATCACATGATTAGCTATTTAAACACCAAATAGGAATATTTAGAGAGAATTTGGGCAGCATTTCCCCATGATTATGCTTCAGCCCATAATTGCAAAATAAGAGGAAACATAGCAAATACCACCACCAACAACAACAACAACTTCAACCAAGACAAGAGGATTAAGTTTTAATGATTACCTCTTGATTTCTTGTGATTTCTCTCTCTAAAATGTCTCAGCCCTCTCTCTCCAAACCTCTGATTAACCTTGATAATCATGGTATTCAAAGAGGAGAAGAGATTAGTAGAGGTTCCTACATGATTTGCAAGCAAAATCTTCAAGTATTTATGGTTCTTACCTTGATTTTTGGATAACCCTAGCTCTTCTCTTGCTTCTTGCTCTTGCACGTTCAGCCTTGTTTCTTTTTTTTCTGTTTTGATCAATTGCACGGGAATAATAGATGAAGAAGATGGAGAATTGATGATTAAATGAATCATCAAATGGCTTTTCTTGTGGCAATTCCTTATTGGTCAAGAGCTTGACTTTTATCCCATTCAATCTTGGCCATCCATCTCATCTCTCTTCCCTTTCTAATTTCTGATTCAATCTCCACGGGAATGAGAATGATGAATTGAAAAAGATGATGTCTAAATGAGTTGACAAAGTGGCTTTACTCATGGTAAATCCTAATTGGTCCATGTGTTTTGTTTTTTTTTCTTTCCTAATTAATCCTCACCACATATCAATTTCCTTTCATGCTCTTCATTCCACCGAAAATCATAGAAAATGATGGAGTATATATTGATGTTGAATTATCTCATCATACCCTCTTGTAACTTGTTGACCAAAGTCTTTAACTTTTTTGACTATTTGACCCTACTTGGTAATAATTTACCAAAATAGGCTTATTAATGATCAAATAACCATTTCTCTCTTTTTAATTCCCATTTAACTCAAATTATTATAAATATTAGAGGAAAATAATTATTTCCCACTTTGTGGCAAAATTACCATTTTACCCCTACATTTTATGATTTACCGAAATAAATCATTTCTTGCTCATTCCTTTGGTTTAGCATAATTTTTGACACTTGAAGGAAGCCATTATTTGTGTCATTTTATACTCAAATTTTGGTTACAATATTAGGCCTTTAAGTGAACATTAGTTGCTCCTTTGTGTCCTTGCTTGGCCGTGTTATGTGTAACCGACAATTGAAATTTTCTGTAAATTGTTGCACACCACAATTCACCATTTTGTTCCATTACATGTATTCATTACATAGGAGGAATATTGGTGATTAGAAATGGGGTGTTACAAAGATGAAAGCGACTGAGCTTTGAAATCTTTTAATGACTACAATTTGTCTCTAATAGATAAATTTGAATGCTCATAATGATAATTAATGGTGACTGCCTATAAATAGTAAAGTATTTAAGACAAAGCAACCCGTGAAGCTAACGACAAGTCATCTGTTCATTTATTGATCAATCTACTCTTTGATATTGTCTGATATTCGATTTAAACTTCAGTGTTTAGCTATTAACTCTATGAGAGAGTTCATCAACCTCGTTCAATTCTGTAAAATCTTAAGGTAGTAGGTGTCAAACCCCTTAATATTCTGATATTCGCTATATAATAAATGTGTCGTTCAGATGGCAAACAGAAATAGTGAATCTATACTGATAATAAGTACTTACTGATAATACAGAAAATCATCATCTAGGTTGAAAAATACATACAGAGTACAAAAGAAATAAATTCCACAACTAAAGATAATCAGATGTAACTCCCGACTATGACTGGACCTTCCTCTGCCAGTAATTACGGTTTTGCCCTTAGAGCCGCTGTCCTTTGCTGGAATATTTTTAGATGTTGAAAAATGGTGAGATTTGAATGAATCTCAGTAGTAATATACAATCAGTCATATAAAATACGATAAATAAATATGGAATGCACCATGATATGTAAAATGCTAACTCATGTTGTATGCATACTGTCCAAGGCCAAACGACTGTTTGCAACCCCGGCTAAACTCGTGTCCATGGTCAAACGATATGTTTAGACCTTGGCTTATTCGCGTGTTGTGCCACAGGCACTGTCATGTTACAGAAAATGGCATACACAACATATAGATAATCATATAATGCATGAGAGAAAGAATTACTACCTGGGTCCTTTTCCAGTCCAACTGTTTATCCAAAACTTTTTCTTCGGCTCGGGCTTTTACCAGTTCCTATGAATTAAAATTAACAAGTAATTGGTTATTACTTGTATTACTATTATCTTTAATCATATTCTTCTGATTATCTCAGTTTCAGTGGTTTATACACTATATAATTTGCATAGTGTAATTTTACTATTCTTCAACAAATTGACAGATTTTTCAGTTAACTTTGAAAAATCATAACTAATTCTAGAAATATCGAAATTGACTGGGTCCAAAGCCTACATGAAGCTATTGAAATATAGTTTCATGGAAAAATATCAAAATCTACCCAGATTTACCATATTACTCCCATAATTTCCCGAAATACCCCTATTCCAGATTAGTCTCCAGAAACATAGCATGACTTTGAAAATATATATCTCCTAATATTCTTGTCCAAAAATTATGTTCTACCCGTCAAATTAAAGCTATGGATGTCTACTTTATATCTGGAAAGTTTCATAATTTTGTGACAAGGTTTGATTTTTCAAACGTTTGACACAAACAAACTACTTTCTAGAAATACAGTTTGAGAGCAACTAACTTCACAAATTCATATCTCTTAGTATACTAATCCAATTAACACAAAATATATATCAAATTAAAGCTAAGACTATGAACTTTAATTCTGGAAATTTTCATGGCCATTGGGAAAGATTACATAATTCAAAAACACTACGAAATCAACTACTAGAATCTGGACGTTCAGGATTTCACCTGTTTCTTAACCCATCTTTTAAAAATCATAACTCTCTCTATAGATATCCAAATGATACATTCTACCACTACTTTTAAAACTTGTTATGTCTACTATCTCCCTGTAAATGTTTGTAAATAATGGATGTGATTTGGGTGGTCATAAATCCACACGAATCGGACTGACTCTGATGAACATCAGTTTTGGACAGTCTAACTTTAAAAATTGATAACTTGTTCGTTTTGACACCAAATTGATCTCTTCTTGATTCTATTTCATACTACACATCCTAAAATTTCCATATCAAAAAGAACCAGATGAAAAATCCATCTGTAACCTCCGTTTGAGCTTCTGAAAGTTTCCGATAAAACCTATGTTTTCCGGCGACCAAAACAGAGTTGATAAAACTGATATGTAGCCATGCTTTTGGACTCAAATCTCAAAGATTTTGACTCTACATACTCCTAAACATGTTCCTCGGGTTTAGGGACGTGATTTCAGAATCAAAAACATCACAAATATCACCCAAAATCGTCACAAAACCACTGGTTTCGGTGACAGCAACTTTCCGACGAATTTTCTGAATTCCAGCAGAAGAACAACCCCAAAAAGCTACTGAAAACAGCCTCAAATCTACTGGGAAAGGAAGATAAGGATATATGAAACTCACCTATGTTAGCTTATGGTGCTGCATGTGAGTTTTGAAGCTTCTTCATTCTTCCACCGATCAACTCTCTCACTCACAACTCTCTCTCTGTTTTTTTTTCTGTTTTGTGTTTATGTTTCTGTTTCTTCTCTTATGTTTCAGTTGCTGCATGAATGTTGAATAGAGAGGGAAGAGAGAGTGATTTATGTGCTGTACGTGTGTGCTGTCCTAAAGATGACACAGCAGAAACAAAGAGTAGTTAGGTGTTGTACCAATGAGAGAAGAGGAAGAGAATAAAATGAGTACGTGTGTGTGCTGTCCATGTGTATGTTTGTTGTGCAAATGAGGAGGCTGTACGTGTGTCTTCATGCATGGTGAGTATATGTGTGTTTGTCTCATGTGTTGGTAAGCTTTTAAATATATATATAGGTATATTTTTATCCTATTAATTACACACACTAAGTCCTAATTTTTCCCTTTGTCAAATTTAAGTTTCCTTAAATTTTGTAGGTTCCAAAATTGAGCTTACTATCTAATTTCCATAATTTAATCCTTACATTAAATTTTTGGGATGTTACAGTAGGACCTTGAGAGTGGTTGTGGAATTATAAAGTGTAAGGGGAGTATGTGTCCTGTTGAAGAATTCTCTTTATAATGTGGTGCCAAGAACACGTTGAATCTTGGTAATATAGTGAAAATCTCATAGGCTATCTGAGAATTGGATGTAGGTCAAGAGGTTAAGGTCAAACCAGTATAATCCCATGTGTACACTTTGGTGATATTTCTATAACTCTTATCTTTTAAATTAGTTATTGATTACAATCATTTTTAAATTTTTAATATCACCCAATTCACCCCTCTTGAATGAAACATTGGCACTAACAAGGCTATAGTGATGATTATATAAAAATTATCATACGATCCTTTATTAGTATTCTTGCAAGGATATAGCGAAATAACTCAAGAAAAAACCAAAATAAAAATTGATAGGATAATGATGAAATAGAAAATGAATGTGGTCATTCTATAGACTAAGAAACAACCACATGCTTTACCACACTGTGTAGAATGGAATTCCAACTTCTTTATTATCATTTTTGTCCTAATTTTTAAATTTTCCACCCAATAATAGTTAATAAAATAGACTATTCATTATTGAAAAGAAGAAATTGTTAATTTATATTCTCAAAATTATATTTTTTAGTTATAATCTAGCTTTAATTTGTAAAGTTTTTCATACTCCAATCTCCATGAAAAGAAATGTCCATATTTAATGCCTAATCATATCTAAAAAAAGAGTATTTCTAGTAGAATGCGCAAGAAAAAAATGAATTTTTTTCCTTATTGAGTTGTTATATTTAATTTGCACGTGTTAAAATCATCATTATGCTAAGTTACAATCAAGATTGTTCTTCAATCACAATTCAAATACTTTTTTATTTTTTCAAGTCTTTTGTTATTGGCTTCTTGTTTTTGTGCCCTTCAACTATAGAAAACATATAGGAGAAGATAAAAAAAAAAAAGGGAAAATGACTCATAGGTCCCAAGGGACCAAAATTATAATAATAAAGTCCTATTACATATTGCCAAGTTAGAAAAAAGTCCCTAGGGACTTTTCTGTTACAAATTTCTTGTGTGAAAAGACGATCATACCCCCAAAGAATAAAATAAGAAAGGCACAAGAAAGAGAAAATGTAGAATGAGCAGACACTCAAAAAGAGAAAATGGAGAAAAACTCATAGAAAGAGAAAATGGAGGAACGACGTTATGGTGTCTACAGCAATGTTGAAGGGATTAAGTTTGCTGATCACATCCTTACAAAATGTAATACCTTCAGTCGTCATCTACTGTTATAGCGCTTGAACAGTAAAATCAAAATTTTTTTTCTGTTTGTATGGTAGGTGCATTGAGATTGATGGGTTGGTGAAAGGTTGGAGTTTAGGGCTAATAATGGACTATGTGCTAGGAGGTAATGCTAAGAATTTGCTAAAAAATATAATCTTGACCATTAAAGTTAAGGTTTCACCATGGTTGGATTGTGAAAATTATATTGTGCTATGTTTCTGGGGTTGGTTACAGAGGGAGTACTCTAGGTTTAGTGGGAATAGTTGAATGTGATAGAGGTTTATTTGCTGATAAAATGCTGATATGATATTAAAAATTTTTGTTAATACGTAAAGTTGTCATTATTAATATTGATTTTGTAATTGTGATTACAGTGCTTTATTTTTGGGAAATGTAATAGATAAATTGATCTGTTATTGAGTAAAGTTACAGAAGGGATGCTCTGTTATAAGTAGGAATAGATGAATGTGATGGGGGCTAGTTCAGTCAGGAAAAGCTGAAATGATAATAAAAAATTATTGTTAATACGTGTAGTTGTAGTTATAAATATAGCTGTTATAGTTGTTAGTACGGTGATCTGTTTTTGGAAAATGTAATAGATAAATTGCTATGTTAAAATTCTAATTACCATATGTGAAAGTAGGGACTTGTATAATTTCTAAATACAATGTGTTTTTGTGCCTTAGACTCGTTGGTGGACCACCTAACATATGAAAGGTTGCTGAAGAAGGCAGATTGCTTATGGTGGCTTGTGATACATGAGAGGAACAAATATGCACAAAAGGTTCTATCCATTGTAGTTGGCAACTAACAAGGCAAGAGGAGGAAAGAGACATAGGAATTGTTCTATTATTTTGTATTAAAGCCTTCCTGTTATGTAAATATGTATTTTGCCAGCTCTATGTTATTTTGAAGGAAAGACTTATTATGACAAAAGCAACTGTTTGTGGCAAGTTATGACAAATTATGTAATATGTATTTTCAGTTCTACAACCATGTGTCCTTACTGTTTATATGGTTTTAAATAACATACTCTGCCAATTTTTACAAGTGAGTCAATCATATTCTCAACAGTATGAGTTATCTTTACAATTGCATGGTAATTCTACGAGGCATTTGAAATTCAATGACTGCCTATGAAATTTCAGAAAATGTGATTTGGTGTATTTACAACTTGTTCAGTAGATTCTAATAACTTCATTAGCCATATTTACAACCTAATCAATCATCATGGGCTGCTGGCTAAGCTGACATGAACCAAGTTAGAAAATGTGATTTGGTGTATTTACAACTTGTTTAGTAGAGTTTAACAACTTTATTAGCCATATTGACAACTTGATTAGTCTTCCTAGGATACTACTTAACCTAACATGAATCAAGTCAGAAAATGTGATTTGGTGTATTTACAACTTGTTCAATAGGTTTTAACAACTTTATTAGCCACATTTACAACATGATCAATCTTTGTGGGCTACTGGCTAAGCTGACATGAACCAAGTCAGAAAATGTGATTTGGGGTATTTACAACTTGTTCAGTAGGTTTTAACAACTTAATTGGCCATAATGACAAGTTGATCAATCTTCCTGGGCTACTGCCTAACCTAACATGAACCAAGGCAGACAATATGATTTGGTGTATTTACAACTTTTTCAGTGTGTTTTAACAACTTCATTAGCCATATTTACACATGATCAATCTTTGTAGGCTACTGGCTAAGCTGACATGAACCAAGTCAAAAAATGTGATTTTGTGTATTCAAAACTTGTTCAGTAAGTTTTAACAGCTTTATTAGCCATATTGACAACTTAATCAGTCTTCCTAGGTTACTGTCTAACCTGACATGAACCAAGTCAGACAATGTGATTTGGTGTATTTACATCTTGTTAAGTGGTTCTTAACAACTTCATTAGCCATATTCACGACTTGATCAGTCTTCCTAGGCTATTGCCTAACCTGACATGAACCAAGTCAGACAATGTGATTTAGTGTATTTACAACTTGTAAAATGGTTTTTAGCAACTTCATTAGCTATATTCACAACTTGATCAGTCTTTCCTGGACTATTGCCTAGCTTAACATGAACTAAGTCTGAAAATGTGATTTGATTTTTTACAACTTATTCAGTACATTTCAACCACTTTATTAGCCATATTTATATCCTTATCATTCCTCGTGTGATACTGGCTAAGATGGCATGAACCAAGTTAGAAAATGTGATTTTGTTTTTTACAACTTGTTTAGTACATTTTAACAACTTCATTGCCATATTTACAAACTCATCAGTCCTCGTGCGATACTGACTAAGCTGACATGAACCAAGTCAAAAAATATGATTTTGTTTTTTACAACTTGTTAAGTAAGTTTTAACAACTTCATTTGTTGTATTTACAACATTATTAGTCTTCACAGGATATTGGCTAAGCTAACATGAACTTTCAAAAAATGTGATTTTACTTTTTACAACTTGTTCAGTATATTTTAACAAGTTATTTAGCCACATTAACAATTTAAATGTCAATCCCGATGGAGATTTCAATTTTTATAAGTGCCAACTGCCATAAAAGTGAATCAGCATTTCAACACCTTGTTGTCCCCTAAGGTCTGACACAACAGCTGGTTTGGTTTTAACAATTTGTTCAACATTTTTTAACAAGTAAATTAGTCATATGTACAACTGCATGAGCAATTCTTAGAGGAATGTAGGACTTGACAACTCCCAAGTAACAATATTTGATTTTGTTTTAACAACTTATTCTACATTTTTTTAACAAGTTAATTCGTCATATTTACAACAACATGACTTATTCTCATATGGTTTGTCACTACAGCTTTTTTTTTACATTAACATGTTATGCCTATTTTGACAAGTTACTGAGTTATATTTCTGCGGAATTGTAATTCCCAAAGGAGTTTATAAATTTCACAAGTCCCAACTGTCATAAAAGCTTATCAACATTTTAACACATTCTTGTGCCTTTTTTTTTACAAGTCATTTTGTCAATTTTGACAATAATTGACGCTTGTTTTCACAATTCCTAATGCATCTTTTCACAATTACATGATTTATATTCACAAACTGATTTTCCTCCCTGCAGGAGTTTACAAATTTCACATCCTACCTTTCAGTAAAGCATATCACGAATTAGCAACTACAACTACACATATTAACAAAATTTTTTTATTATCATATCAGCGTTTTCTCACCAAACAAACCACCATCACATTAAACAATTCCCACTTAAAACAAAGCACTCCCTCTATAACCTTGCCCAATAACATAGCAATCTATCTATTACATTTCCTAAAAAATAAAGCTCTATACTAATGACAGTTTAATAGATGTTAAGTGATATTTATAAGATTGTAACAAAAAAAAAGTGATATTTATAAGAGAGGATTGGGCTTAGATAAGAGATTGAACCCAAATAGCTCAATTAGCAAGATTCACTTAAAGAAGATATAAAGATTAAAGAAAAAACTAAAATTGCATCAAAATTCTTCAGGGTAATAAATTATGCAAATAATGTAGCTATCAAATACCCTTAAACTTGGGCAATTGCTTGTCCTCAAGCAATAGGATGGTTAAATCTTAAGGCTGCCAACTGATGAGTGAAATTCTTTCACTCAATTATATGCCTTTTCTTAGGTTCTTAGCTTATTAGACTATTTATTCTCCTCACTTGAGCTAATTTTCTGCAACTAATTTAATTATGTGTGTTTTATAGGTGCAAATAAGAAAATTGAATTGAATTTGGGATAAAGTGGCCCAAAAGAGCCCACTTGGCCATGGCTCACTCAATGGAAAGAAAGAGGAGCCCTCTCAATGATGCAAGGTGGTGATCTGGGCTTAGGATTGATGAGGTGGTGCTATCCTTGTCATTGAAGGAGAGGGAAGCCATACAAGCATTATGAGGCTGGTCATAAGGAGAACTTAAGTGGAGGGTGGCTTAACCCTAAAGCAATGGAGGAAAACAACGTATAAAGAAGGAACTTGCTGAATTTCCTTCTTCTTGTTCCTCTTTTCACTTAGAGCCATCTTGAGTAGAGTTTTGTGCTTGGAGATTCGGTTGGAGGCATTGGAGACCATTCTTGGAGTTCGACAACCTTCTTGGAGTAGAAACCATCTTCTTGAACTGAGTTCTTTATTTATTTTTATGCAATTTTGTTTTTCTCTTTTTATTAGATTTAGATTTATGTTTACCATCTTTTATCTTTCTTGTTGCTCAGGTATTGCTAGCATGAACTGAGTGTTTTACTAGGGACTTGTATGGATTCTTTATAAAGTTCAAATAAAATTCTGTTTTTAATTATTTAATTCTTGCTTGGATGTGTTTCTTTAATCCTTGCTTAATGCCCTAACTAGCTTGATAACCTAGTTAAGGAATTGAAAGATTAGACCTTGGGAAAGGCTAATTAATACTAGGTTCAATTGATTAAAGAACATAAGGTACTAACAAGGGGACTTAGCATAGGTCGTATGCAATGTTAATCTAAGCTTTGGTTAAGGAAGAATATTTAGATGGATTATTGATGATATACAATGTCCCTATGCTTTTAGTTATTTGATAAATTTCATTAATTTGCATTTTTTAGGGTTTAGGTTGTTACCCCACAACTTCATTAATATTTATGTGTTTCCCCCTAAACATTTGGTTTGCATCAAATAAGTTTAGGATAGGCATAGGGTTGGTAACTGGTAAATTGATACTTGTGGCAACTATAATTAAATTATCCCTGTGATATTCGTTGGTTGCATCGATAGTGTATACTTGTACTTTATACCCATCACCAACAATGTTTCAAAACAACAAGATCCCCCCAAACTTACATCCTTGCAAATAACTTAGAAATCCATCAAATCAATACTTATGAGAACCCTTCATGCTAAGGCTACAGTAATTCAAATTCACAAATATTTCAGCACACATGCATAGCACAATCCTCTTATTCAAGCAAGTAATGTCACTCATCTAAGTGTTTACACTCTCAAAACAGTGAATGATACTCAACTCTCTAGGACTTTTCGTAAGCTTGTTTTCTTGACTTCTCTTCATCTTCCTTAGAAAAGAACCTTGGATGTCAAATTGAATCAATAGGACTTTATTAGAGTTGTAATGCCCAGGGAAGAATATCAAAAGAAAAAAAGTAAAGGTAAAGACACATGCTAAAGGATGACTTCAAGCGTATGCAAGTGCATGAATCTTTTCACCTTTTCTTTCCTCTTTTCTTTGAATTTCAACTTTACCTTGCCTACATTTCTTTGGCTGAGTTTGTTTTCAAGACTTGTGCCTTTTCTTTTATTTCAATCTTTTCCTCCCCCCCCCCCTTCCTTTTTTGACCATACTACATACCTGCATATGCCTAAATTAAATTCACAAAAGGTTAGAACAAGGTGCTAAGTAAGAACAATCAAGAAACAAAAGGCCATAAGCTCAAAAAGGGTGACTATGGATAACAATGCACAGGGTAGGCAAGAAAGGATCAAACGAACAAAGAAGGCCTAAATCATCTTGAACTTAGCATGCAAGATCTTCCAAATAAATTTTAAGATTCAATCAAACAAGTTCTAGATAGTCCCTCCTTACTATCATGTCTCACACTCACAACTCACATTTATGCTCAAACCTTGTAAGAATTTGAATCAAGAACTAATGCACATCTTACTCAACATATTCATCAAATATGAACCACGTATAGCCAAAACATGAAAAACTTCAAAGCATGATTTCTTTCTTCCCAATTTGAATGCAAGCACGTAAAAATAGGGAGAATTGTTTTCTTTTTAAAAAAAAAATCTTTAAAATATGGCTAGCCTTAGGATTAACCTATCTCCATACAAAGCCTAATAATTCCTGTCCCCAAACTTAAAATCAACATTGTCCCCAATGTTGCAAACTAAGCACTAATAGGGGTAAAGAAGACAAACGAGACATGCAATTCAACAATGTAACCAAGAATCAAGAGTTTAGAAGAACTCCCTTTTGACTTGAATTAGGCACCCTTAGCTCAATGTAGGGGCTGCCTAGCTGCTCTCCTCTTTGGTTCTTGCTGCCATGTGTCACCTAAAACACACTAAACATTCCAAAGCACACATGAAAAGGAAAACCAACTAAAAACAAGCTAGCAAAACAGAAACTGCAAGCATGACTTCAATTTTTTTTTTTGTCTTTTTTAATAATGCAAGAAATCACTGCACGAAGAAAGCTATAAAAGGGTGCTAGGTTTATAGTCTCTAGCCGACTTGTTACCTCTCACTTGTACTAAGAATTCTACAAGGGGTGAGAGATCTCCCTATTATGGACATCATTCCCCCAATACCTTTTTAACCATTGCCCATTTACCTTAAATGTCCTCTTTGATCCTTCTTCCTCCACTTCTACTGCACCATAAGGATAAGCCTTGGTCACTTTGAATGGAGCACTCCACCTTGACTTTAGCTTGCCAGGGAACAAATAAGTCTTGAATTGAACAGTAGCACCCTTTAGCCAACTTCTATGTGGTATGAAGCAATCTTCTTATCATGCCAAGTGAAATACTCCCTTTTGCCTCGGCCGAGGTTATCAAGAAGAAACCAAATTAATCCAATATAGTGTACAACTCGAGTCGTTTCACTTTGAGGAGCTGATTATGAAACTAATTCCTAGTAAACTAAGTAATTATAATGCAAAATTGACAAAGATAAAATAAGATTGATTGATTTTCAAAACTATGGATTAAATGCAATTAAAATAAATATTTTTGGGATTTTCAAATAACGAAAAATGAAAATGGGTTAAGATGCAAGTAATGAAGATACTCTTAGAAATGTTTTTCAATAGCTATCCTTGCTCAGTTAAAATATTTGGAGAGTTAATATACTAAGCTTCTAATATTCCAAACCTCATTAACTAATGAGTCTAACATCACAAGAGAGACTCCTACTCTTAAAATGCTATTAAGTCCTCTTAGTGTAATAATATTTCTAAGTTTCCTAATATACCAAATTTTAATTGCCACCGAGTCTAATACTTAAACTTATGAAACCATTAATTTAAGCATTATCAAAACCCTTTAGAGAGTGATTATGAAATAAGTAATACATTTAAATTCAACTACAGTTCCAATTCAATCAAAAAATCTAACGTTACGATATTAAATAGATAGAAAACAATAGAATAATAGAAAAACATTTATATAATATTGATGAATACAAATCCTAATTACAAACCCAAAATTTAAAGACCTCAATCAATAAAATAAAATACAGTTAAAAAACAGTTTCAATATATAAATGAATTCTTAAACCTAACAAATCACAAATGTAATAATATAATAAGTTATAGATAAAATAACTTCTTTTTAAAACATATATAAGCTCAAGTCATCTCCTAATCATCTCTAAGAGTACCCAGTTGCTAGCCACTCATGAAAATAACTTCAAGGAAAATAATAACTCTCTGATTCAAACTCCCAGCCATAAAATCACATATTAAAATAACCAATTAGCACTAAACCAACTTGGCTTGCCTGAAATTGAACCCAGAAAACCATAAGGAAACCAGAGGAGGACCGGCGAAGGGAATCGACAATGGTGGAATGCCAGCTTAGTCTGGGTTCTTGTGGCACTCTGTTCTGAATCTGGAATGACGGAAGTTGACGGTGGTGTGGAAGGAAGGTAACGGTGGTGGAGAGCTCGGTGGTGGACAGAAGTTCGCCGCTCTCAGCTCCCTCAGCTCGCGGCCGCTCTCTCTGTTCTGCGACCTTTTTCCTCTGTTGGCATTGAATCAGATCAGACCTTGGCTAGCGGCTGTTGTGGAGATGCTCGCGGCGGCCTGTGGCGGTGGATGATGGCGCCGGCGAGAGATAGGAAGAAGAAGGTGAAGGTGAAGGTGAAGGTGATAAATCAAGTTACCAAGGTCTGTAGGTTCTCAGTATATTCACGGTGCTGGTCTCTTTTTCCATCTTTGTCTCGTAAATATCCAGCCGAAACTGACCTGATAACCAGCTGTAAAACGTTGAGTTTTGGCAGTGATTAAAATGGCATTTTACAAATTCACAAGATTAGACTGTTATTTTTGAAATTCGAGCTCCAAACTGCCATTTTCAGTTTTAATCCAATTTTTTAAATGCCTGTAATTAAACAATAAAACTAATATCAATTATTCTCAAAAAAATCAATGAATATTAATTAACATTATTTTGACAATTTTTCTCTTTTTAGTTCTAATTTAATATATTTACTCTTAATCTCAGTTAAACACAAAGAATACATTTTAATATAAATTATTATGACCAAAACCCTAATTAAAATATAAAAATATATAATTAAAATAGAGATTTATCACCTTGGTCTTTTCCTTGTAAACTGTTGACAGCATCAAGATCAAAATTCAATTACTTTATAGCCCAATAGGCTTGATGTTCCAATTCCACATGTAGGTGACATGCTTTCTCATATACCAACCTATAAGGGGACATCCCTAGGGGCATTTTATAGGCTGTTCTATAAGCCCATGATGCATTATCTAATTTAAGTGCCCAATCTTTTCTAGCAGTCTGAACTACCATCTCAAAGATTCTCTTAATCTCACGTTTTGATACCTTCACTTGTCCACTGGTCCACTGGTTTGGGGATGGTAGAGAGTTGGTGCCTTATGCTTGACCCCATACTTGGGCAAGAGGCTTGCAAATAGCTTGTTGTAGAAGTGGGAGCCTCCATCACTTATGATAGCTCTTGGGGTGTGATGAGTGAAATTCTTTTCCTCTATTATATGGCTTTTTGTTAGGTTCTTAGCTTATTAAATTGTTTATTCTCCTCATCTCTTGAGATAATTTTCAGCACTTCTTTCCTCTTTTGTGCCGCCACCTTGCTAGATACTTTGGGCTCTCCGTTGATCCAATGCTTGATGAACTTGTCTCCTAGGCCCAATGGATGACTTTTACTCAAGATCATTTAGGTGAGAAGCTTGATTGGGTTAATTTAGTCCAATTGTTATGCAATTCAATTCATATCACCTACAATTAAGCAACACACAAATCAGTGTAATATTTGATCATGAGAGCAAAATAAATAGAATAATCAACCATTAAATCTAAGAATAAAGGTAATAAAATATGATAATAATTGGAATTATCAGTTGGGCCTGACATTAACCCTAAAGCTGGCATAAGAAATCATAGGAACCCACTTTCACATAAAACAATCGCCAACATTGAACCAAATAATTGAACACTCGATCAACATGTCAAGATGGACTCCAACATACATATTATTGTACTAAATTACAAACAAAAATAAAAATGCCACTTTTGCGGGGAATGCGATTTGCATTTAGCACATGCAACAAGCCTTTTTAACCCCTAGGTAGCCCCGGTGGACGAGTGGAATCTTGTGAGGGTTTCTAGAGATGGTACCCACAAGCATTCGTGGCATTTTAATTACATCATAATTTTTCTTGTTTGGTCTCATACTTAAAGTTGAAAAAATTAATGCCAGTATAAATGCCGTCATCCATGTTATTGGTAACTGTTTTCCCATTAATAAGAGTGTCACGCTGAGTGTACGAGAAGGGAACGTCACATGAACCCGTTGTTGCTAGCAGACTCACTCTCACCATCATCATTGGTGGCACAGTAACTTTGTACAGAGTCTCCATTACAGTTGATGATGATTTAGTTTCTCCCCACTGGTATTCTCCACTAAATTCAGCCGAAATTTCAATTTTTCCTTCTGCGATGAATGGAACACCGGTTTGGAAGCTAGTTTTGACACCCAGCTTCAATGAAACACTGGCATTCCAAGTATTGCTCTTAGTCTCTGTATAAGAGAGCTTCACTTCTGCATTATTGGGTTCTTGGGTCCTGTTAATGGCAACTCCGGTGGCCATTGTGAGGACTCTCTGGCTGTAAATCCTGGCATCGAAGAGACGAAAATTGACATTATAGATATGCCTTGAAATAACAAGCTCTTGCACCTCCATTCGGGTCTCTTTAGAAATGGTGGAAACTCCAGCATTAAGACAATTTGTCTTGCTTCTGGCAAAAAAAGAAAAAAAAGAAAGACAATTTGTCTTGCCCTCGGTGGTGAGTCTGTTGCAGAAATTATTGTTGCCTAAGTTACGAAGAGCAACGGCATTGTTGTCAACTTTGATTGGCCAAAACAACGTGTCGGAGTTGTTACTGGTGGTGTCATCTGAGTCAGCCCATATCCAATTGGGGCTACGCCTCCAGAATTTACCGAAGTAATCCGACTTTACACGGATGCATCCGTCATGAGTGGTGAAGATCTCGTTCCCAACTCTTGGATCACCTACATCATTTGATGCAAACTCCAGATATTGGCGTCGCTGGATCCAGCGGGCACAGAGATATCGGCCATTGTCGCCCTTGAATGCAACATGTTTAGGCATTATCAATAGTGATTCCCAATCAATGATTGTGCAGACATCGCACGAATCTTTGTCAGGATTTTCTGATCCTGCAAATAAACAGGATTCAAAGGGTGCAGCAGCCCTCCATAAGCATGCATAGTGTCCCAGCTGGACGTGCAAAAATCGGACTGTTTTAGCATCAGCATCTACGTAGATTGGCTTGAACAATGTACATGACCAATTGGATTGGTCTTCCTCGGGTTCATTAGCTCCCGCAACAATCCACCAATGGTTTTGTGTCCACCTCACCCAATATTTGTTATTGTAACAGCATCTTATGTGCATTAGTCCATTCCCACTCTTTGCCATCTCCACTTCGAACTTTGCATATGGGCTCACAACCCCCTCTCCAGAGAATTGGAGAAACCCATGCACCTGCACATCTTCATGTATATAATGCAAGTATTTGTTGCTGTAGTTTGATTTGAGCACCACAAACCTTGGATTGCCTACATCATTTGATGCAAACTCCAGATATTGGCGTCGCTGGATCCCGCGGGCAGTGAGATATTGGCCATTGTCGCCCTTGGATGCAACATGTTTAGGCATTATCAGTGGTGATTCCCAATCAATGATTATGCAGACATCGCACGAATCTTTGTCAGGATTTTCTGATCCTGCAAATAAACAGGATTCAAAGGGTGCAGCAGCCCTCCATAAGCATGCATAGTGTCCCAGCTGGACGTGCAAAAATCGGACTGTTTTAGCATCAGCATCTACGTAGATTGGCTTGAACAATGTACATGACCAATTGGATTGGTCTTCCTCGGGTTCATTAGCTCCCGCAACAATCCACCAATGGTTTTGTGTCCACCTCACCCAATATTTGTTATTGTAAGAGCATCTTATGTGCACTAGTCCATTCCCACTCTTTGCCATCTCCACTTCAAACTTTGCATATGGGCTCAAAACCTCCTCTCCGGAGAATTGGAGAAACCCATGCACCTGCACATCTTCATGTATATAACGCAAGTATTTGTTGCTGTAGTTTGATTTGAGCACCACAAACCTTGGCAATGACATTTTGACTCCTGTACATATACCATAATATTTGAGATTAGAACACTAGCAAACAACTCTTTAAAACAATCTTCAAATCAAGATATGTCATGAAACTTAGGCACCAAACATTTCTAACCCAATTGACTACCAAAAACCTCACTTTAATATAAAGCCCAAACATTGAATTAAACTATAAAGCCGAAAATCCATAATCTATATGACACCATAAATATTGACCTTACTTTACAGGAAAAATTGGATTGTTTGGCTTGTAGAAAAAATCTGAAATTTTTAAGGAATAAAGACACATGTATCTAGTTTCATATGCAACAGATGGTACTCAATTCTAATATATATACACAAAGTTATGACCCAAAGAGTAAGTGTTACTTAGAAAATTCTAAAATCTGTTTTATGCGCAAAGGCAAGAGTTTAATTTGAAGCTTGGGTTGAAATAAGGAATTTGTGAATAAAACTCACATGGAATGAATCTATGTGTATCTATATTGTGATAAATTTTAAAAATACTTTTTCTAGAAAAATTCTTAGTCAAGAGAGTTAAGGTTGTCTAGTTGACAGAGACCTCAAGTTTTGCAGAAAATTGTATCAATATGTATATGACAATTGAAATTGATCATGAAAGAATTAAAACATGAAATTTTCTTAGAATACAAATCTGTATTTCTAAATTCATATGCCTTTGAAATTATATAAAAATAAGTAGTCTAGCTCAAGATATGATCCAAACAATTAGTGCTGCCACACTAGAGTTGCAGAAAACAGGGAATGTTTAATTTCGAAATTTAATTTCAACAACACTGAATCTATGTGCAAATTTAATATGGATTGAAGCCTCATGTGTCTACTTTATAATGCCTTGGGAATTTCATAATTTGGATATCTAAATCTCAAAAAACACTTAAAACATTGACTGCTGCCTAGGGTGGTTCAAATACCAGGCCAGGACCAGGATCACCCCGTCCCGGTTTGAGACCGGGACTGGGAACTTGATCTGCTCTCAGGATCAAATCGGGAATCCCGTTTGGACAAAACAGTATGTATTTTTTTCCTCCGAAACTGCTCATTTTTTTTCCCAGTGTCTGGTTGGGTAAACCACGAAAAGGGGGAGGAAAAGAAACACACTATTGTGCTACAAAACCATGATTCAGTAAAAGAGAAGCTAAACACCTGAAAAATTTTGAGGAGCACTTTTTTTATGTAGAACCATGATTTTAGAGTTTGAAATCATGATTTTGAAAACACTAATTTTCCCCTTTTTATTAATTTGGTGCCTGTCTGGGAAGAAAAAAAAAGGGGGGAAATGACATTATTCATAAAAGAGAACAAAGAAGGGAAAAGGAACTCTGGCGTGGTGATTTCAAGTGCATCAGACAGACAGAGACTATTTGCAATCACAAAATAGGATCCAAATTAATAATTTTCTTCTACTTCCAGTTGGTTAGACAAAAAAAATGAGGGGGCTGTTCAAATAAATGCCACACCATGGACAAACCTGAGCCTGAGACGCCGACGGAAGAGGAGCTGCTGTGCTGAGTGGTTAAGTGCTGATTGCTGAGTTTGAGAGAAGGAGAAGCAGAGAACGAGAACTTGCAAGTCGCAACGGCTAGCCCTGGCGGAGAATTTGAGAATTGATATGACTGGGCGACGGGGTCTGTGATGAAACTCGACAAACAGAGAGTGAGAGAGAGAGAGGATTGAGTGTGGTTTTTTCTTGAGTCTGGATATAATTGGATATTTGGATCCATGTTTTAAACAAAAATTATATATATATATAAGATATCAGGAGTGGGATTCTCAAAACCTTGACCGGAGGTCTCGGTATTTTAACTCCCAGTCCTGATGAGTCCAGGATTTTTTAATCCCCATTTTATCGGGATTGGGACCAGACAACCAATATCAGAACCACATGTACACCCCTATTGCTGTCAAAGATTTTGTAAAAGCAAAATTTCATGACATTTTACAATCTTTTAGGATTTCGGTGGCATTTCTGAGCATTTCTCACAAATATGCTCAACATAATAGTTGTAATTGATTTAATAAAATTTTGAACAATACAAATTTCATGCAAAAACACCAAATACCCAAAACGTTATGTATAAAAGAAAACGTTTGAGTCATTTATATAAATGGTGAGGTAGAAAAATATGGATCATGCAAAAAAATAGTTCTTTTTAGTAATGAAAGCCACAAATTTAAATTTTTCAAGATTTAACTTAGTTCAGACTAATAAAATAAAGAAAATTCTTAAAATAAGAAATATAAAAACATAATATAATATTACAAACGATAGTAACAAGTAATTTGTAATGGCAAGAAATAATTCATAAAATAAGATATTACAACAAAATTAAAAATTTATAACTTCGGGCCATTTAATTCTTATAACTTTAGGCCAATTAGTCTTATGATTTTGGGCCAATTGGTCTCAAGATGAAAAATTAGAATTATATGTCTTCCGGCCTTTTATCTTTAGGAAAAAATTATATGGCTTATGGCCTTTTATCTTCAAGATAAATAAAACTATATGGTTTCTAGCCATCCAATAAAATAGAAGACAAAGAAATATATAACTTCTGGCCATATAATAGGGAATCAAATGAATATGGCTTTCTGACCATATTGAAAGATAAGAAAAGGTATATGGCTTCTAGCCATATAATATCCAAAAAATAATAAAAGGAATATGGATTCTGGCCATATTATATCAAAATAATAAATTAAAGTGATATGACTTTTGATCTAATAATCTCAAAATAAGAATAAAAAGAATATGGCCTCTGGCCATATGATAGGAAATGAAAGTAATATAGCTTCTGATTATATAATTTCAAAATAGGAAATTAGAATAATATAGCTTCCGACCATATAATTTCAGAATATGAAATTAAACGATATGACTTATGGTTATATAATTTTAAAAAATTAAAGTGATTGGTTTTTGACAATATAATTTCACACTATAAAATTAGAGGTGTATGCATGACTTCTGGCAATGCTATCATAGCAATATCAATAATATAAAAGAACTCATGAAGTAGATTAAAGTTAAGATAGAAAATAACAATAATCTCCAATCTAAACCATTGAACTCGATATTTATAATAATCGGTAAATGTATCTCTTTGATTCCACATAAGGGATCATATTATCTCATATAGATTAAAAAAAGGTAAAAGGTAGAGGAAATCGTTAAAATGACTAAAGAAAAGTATACTTTCATTAGAGCTTTCGTACTGATAATATGTTATGAAATAAAGGGAAAGATGAGAAGAGAAGGGAAGAATAAGTAGAAAACAAGAAAGAGAAATTCTGATTCACTATTCAATGTTGTGTGAAATACATAACATATGTTCTTTATTTATAGGCACAATTCTCTAATCTACAATTAGTGTAGATTAGAAATAAGATAGAAAATAATAATAATCTCCAATCTAAACCATTGAACTCGATATTTATAATAATCGGTAAATACATCTCTTTGATTCTATATAAGGGATTAGATTATCTCATATAGATAAAAAAAAAAGGTAAAAAGTAGAGGAAATCATTAAAATAACTAAAGAGAAGTATACTTTTGTTAGAGCTTTCGTGCTGATAACATGTTATGAAATAAAAAAAAAGATGAGAAGAGAAGGAAAGAATAACTAGAAAATAAGAAAGAGAAATTCTGATTCACTATTCAATGTTGTGTGAAATACATAACATATGTCCTTTATTTATAGGCACAATTCTCTAATCTACAATTAGTGTAGATTAAAAATAAGATAGAAAATAATAATAATCTCCAATCTAAATCATTGAACTCGATATTTATAATAATCGGTAAATACATCTCTTTGATTCTATATAAGGGATTAGATTATCTCATATAGATAAAAAAAAAGGTAAAAAGTAGAGGAAATCATTAAAATAACTAAAGAGAAGTATACTTTTGTTAGAGCTTTCGTGCTGATAACATGTTATGAAATTAAAAAAAAAGATGAGAAGAGAAGGGAAGAATAACTAGAAAATAAGAAAGAGAAATTCTGATTCACTATTCAATGTTGTGTGAAATACATAACATATGTCCTTTATTTATAGGCACAATTCTCTAATCTACAATTAATGTAATTCCATAATCATAGGAAATAATAGGAGAGAATGAGAAATAATGAGGGATATGGATATCAACAAATATTATATTCATAACAAATAAAAAGTTGTCTTCAATTAATATCCTATTATTCAATTAATATATATTTGAAAGTTTGTCACTTTTATAATTTAACACAATTTTCTTACATGGAAAATTCAGAAGAAATTCATATTTAGCATATTACAAAGAATTAAAGACATTAATTACCTTGATTAAGCTAGAAAGGAATTTGTTTAAAAAAGGGAAATTTCGAAAAAATTACCTTCAAATTTAAAAATCTCAAATCAATTATGCCTTACTAAAATGAGTTGTTAATTGCTAATTAACTATAGTCAATGCCTAAACTATTAACTACAACAAAAACTAATTTGTCATTTCAATTTTATTAGAAGTATTTGTGTGGAATTTATCCAAAAAAACAAAAACTCAAATCAAGTATTTGTTGCTCTTTATATATTCATCAACGTTGTATTAATTTTTTGTGTTGCTCTTTTTTTTTTTTTTGGTGTCTATTATTCCTCTCAAGTGTGTAGTGAATCCATACTGCGTAACGTGTGGGTAGTAAATGCTTGTTCTTACATAAATTATAAAAAGTGCCCCTCATTTTTCAAATGTTGGGCAATGTATGTGCCTGATGTCTAGTACTATACAATTTTACTCTTCCTGATCATTTAATAACATTTTTTGCAGAGAACTCAAATTCGTTTATGCATAGGCTCTATATGGTGATATATAAAACAAAAGTGTTTGCTTCAAGACCCCACTGCTGATGACTTATGATCGCACCAAAAATAAAAATCCACTTCTACTTGATAATACGTTGCCCAGTTCATTAAAACTGGAATAAATACTTTTAAACTACTGCAACATATACAACTCTGTATAAAAGTTGATTTCTCATATCTGTTCACACACTAACAATTGCCAGTCCTTTTATTTGTCAGCTTTTGAAATGCAGTGAAAAAAGCAATGTCTCTCATGCAGCCTCCACATACCACCCATTCCCACTCATAATATCTTATTTTCTTGAATATGTGGGTTCTAATATTTGACAATTTTGATGCTTTTTTGCTTTATTACATTTAGTCTTACTATTTTCTATCTTTTTTTTTGCTACAATACTTTTTTTCTACTTTCTTCACTTAACCTTTTTCATTTAATAAAAGGAAAATGACAGAAAAATACTGTCAAAATATGTAAAAAATAAAAATAAGGTGGTAAATTTTGATAACACCTAAATGACTAATTTGAAAATTTAAAATGTTGACAAATGTGTGAAATTACATAAGTGCTCTTACTTTTTTTTTATAAAAAAAAATCTTTAAAACTCCTTACCGGCCCCTAGAACTCTGGCACCGCCAATGGTGGCTGATAATTGAATATTTATTACACTCATTTGTATCTCTTGATTATTAAATTTAGATTATTTAGTAATAAATAATGGGCTTTTATGCTTATTTGGGCTTTGAGTGTTTTATTGGATTTAACACATTTTAATAATAAAAATTCCAGATTTACAACCCTTTCCTATTTTGATCTTAACTCTTGAACCAGATATCCGAATGATCTTTTTCTTGTCTCATTTTTTAGATGATTCAAAGGGCAACAATTGATATGAAGACTTGAAGGGCAGATTCGGACAAGAGGATAGTCAAAACTACATTCAATGTTATATGTATTTTTCTGGATTTTTATTGGGCCCAAATTTTGTAATGAAACACCATTTAGTATGGATTTTCGTTTTGGGCTGAACTGATGGACTCTGTCCTATTTGACAATTAGATTTTAACCTAAGTTAGCTGAAACAATAGACAGAATGGATTTGGGGACGTTTTTGGATTGAAATCAGAAGTTCTTAATTCTCTGAAATGTTCTTCGTGTTCTTCATTCGTTCTTCGGATTTTCCAGCCATGTCCGGCTAAGTTTCTGTGATTGACCTATGGATTGAGGATTCACGTTTCCAATTAGAGGACATACTTAAACCGGTAACGTAATTCGTTTCTATTTACTCTAATCGGATCCGATTTCTGGAATAGTTCGAATGTTTGTTTTAATATTCGGATCGGTACATCCCAAGGACACAGTTAGAATCGGGTTACAATGCTACTGACCGATCGCACAGTAGCACGCTACCCATACAAACAGAACCTAGACGATCGTCTAGTCGAGGGATTTTCTGGACGAATACAGAGATTTCGGTTCATCCAGAACCAATCACGAATTCGTTGTAATCTTCGTCCGATGATGGTAGGAAACTATGAATCCCAATCCTAGGTCAGTCGTTTTTAATCTGTTTGGTCCAGTTCGTTTTCGATTTCTGTTTTTAATCTGAGTTTATTGTTCGTTAATAGTCTAATTAAACCCCCCCAATCGATAATTGTTTCGAATGTTTTAGATTGCATGTAAATTCTGTGGGAAACGATCCAGGTTCTCTGTACTGCAAATTCTCATTGAAACTGGTTATTTTGCGAGAACTCGACAATTCTCGACCAGTGGCTCGTCACCAAGCTCTAGCATTCTTATCGTCACTAAAGATGCGTAGTTGGAGTATACGAATCGAACAAGATTCCTTAAATTTGACAGCATTCTTTTATCAAGATTTTTGTTATAAAGTAGATTTTATGTTAAGGATTGAAGGTAATTTATTATTTTAATTGATTATTGATGTTGTGTTGTGGGATGAATGTTGGAGTGGTATGTTAATTAGTTGAAAGGATCATATTTCCTTACCACATGCTCACAAGTTTGATCAAGGTTGAGTGATAAGAGAAATGTTGTGTTGTGGGGTTAAGTTTTCATATTGGTTCAATTTTCTTCCTTCTTTAGGAGTATTGAGTGCCTAAATGCAGGCACTAATTTAATCAGCAAACATTCATACGTAATTGATGGCCATACTTTCTAATTCTATCTTTCAATTAATGTTTCATTCTTAATTGCAGATACTTCCAAGGTATTCCGAAGGCTGTTCTTGAGAATTAGCAAAGGCATGGTTGATCATGTTAATACAAGAATGCTATTACTCTGTCCTTTGACCCACATTTTTTGTTTCTGTAATGATTCTCCATCATTCCCCTTCTTTTGTCACTCAATCAGTTAGATTGTTTTGTATTAGGATCTTTGTCAATAATAATTTCAGTTGTTGCCCCTTAAGAAGAGATAATGTTGTTATATAATCATAATAATGACAATTATAATTGAGACTAGTTAGTCAGCATTAGAATTATTTTAGTTAGCCTAACAAAAGAAAATAGGTGTTAGAGTTAGTATTGTTACTTATATATGCAGACCCCTTTGAATTATTTGTAGCTTTTGTGATGATTTGGAATATATAGCGAATTGATTAAGTTTCTCTCCTCTGTTTTCCCTCTTCTCCCTATTCTTCTCTGTTTCTGTCTGTTTTACCTCTCTTTCTCCCCTCTTTCCCTCTAATCCTAAACCTAAATTTCATACCCTGCATCATAACCGTATATAAACTTATATACAAGGCAGAAGCTCCTATAGAATTGAATATTAGTAATGACACATAATTATTATGAACCTTAACATATGCCTTTTAATTACGCATCATTCTAACACACCTAGTATTACTTACAAAATGTACATAATATTCAAACAAGAAGTCAGACCATATAGCAGAGATTTTACCTCAACTTGGCATGGGTTTTATGCTCAAACATTTATCATTACCATAAGTTCAATGCTACCACATTCAAAGATGCACTTGCAAATCAGTATGAAGATCAGGCTTACAAATCCAATATTGAAGATATCTGAGTCCACGTAGTGTTATGAATTAGTGATCGAAATTTATTTTCTTCAGTAATCTTTGATTCTTTTTCATAGTTATACTCGTAATCAATTTTTATGTCAAAATTTGACTCACGCGCGTTTTCTGAATGAAGATGATGACCTTCTATTATGATAAAAGTTCTCATTGAAACTTGCATGCACGTATTTGATAACCTCCATCGCCATTGTTGCCTCTTCTATCTCTATCTTGCTGTCTCGATTTTTTCATGAAGAAGATTAGGAACAGAGCAGGAGGAATATATAGGTGCAAAGGGATGCATTTGACGGAGCAAAGATTGTAGAAAGGCCGGTCCAGGAAGAGGCAACGGTGGAGGTGGAGGTTCAGTCAGAAAGTAAAGAAGTCGCCGTGGCAAGCTCTTGAAAACTGAGACGACACAAGATCAGAGGGAGAAGTGCGCTGTGAGAGAAGAAGAACGAATGTTCTTGGAAAGGGCAGGGAGGAATGGAACAAATTACTATGATGGGTAGGAGTAAAGTGGGGGGATGCATCATATTGCATAATGATAATATGCTGCTGAGGTGGGCCCCAGGGACAGCTATTTTTGCCTGCTATATATATATATATATATATATATATGTTATAAAAATGTTGATAATAAGAGAGTAGAAGAGAGAAATTCTAGAGAGATAAATTAGAGAGATATTCTCATTCACTTGTACATCAAAATACATAACCCAGGATCCCTATTTATAGAAATTTTTCAGTGCTACAGTAACTTGCTACAGTAACTTTTACGTGTTGCTACAGTGATTCTCGTGATGCTACAGTAACATCCCCCCGTGTGCTACAGTAATGCTACAGTGATGAACATTATTTGCTACAGTATGAACAGTGTTTGCTACAGTGATGAACAGTGATATTTAATCTTACATATCATGTTGACTGGAAGAGCAGGTTGGCCTGGATATGAGCTAATGGACATCCACATAATTAATATTCATAACACTCCCCCTTGGATGTCTATTATGAATGTGCCTCATTAAAAACTTTAACTAAGAAAAACCCAGTGGGATAAAAACCTAGCCAAAGAAAAGAGTACATCATTCATTGATACACTGTCTAGTGCTGCCTCATTAAAAACCTTTCTAGGAAAACCCAGTGGGACAAAACCTAGATAAGGGAAAAAGAGTACAGCGTGTATCGACTCCCCCTCTTGACAACATCAGTTGATATCTCTAAATTTCCGAAGGCCAATGTCATAGACAAGATTTTCAAAGATTGTACCTGGAAGTGACTTTGTGAATAAATCTGCTAGATTTTCACTTGAACTAATTTGCTGGACATCTATTTCACCATCCTTTTGAAGGTCACGAGTAAAGAAGAATTTTGGTGAAATATGCTTCGTTCTGTCTCCCTTGATATAGCCTTCTTTAAGTTGGGTAATGCATGCAGTATTATCCTCATATAGAACTGTTGGTATCATTTTGCCCAAAGATAAATGACAAGTTGTTCGTATATGATGTATTACTGACCTCAACCATACACATTCTCGACTTGCTTCATGTATTGCTAGAATTTCTGCATGGTTTGATGATGTGGCTGATATAGTCTGTTTCATTGATCGCCATGAAATAGCTGTACCTCCACATGTGAACAGATAGCCTGTTTGTGATTTACCATCATGTGGATCTGATAAAAATCCAGCATCTGCATAACCTACCAGTTCATGCTTAGATACGTTTGAGTAGTATAACCCCATATCCATAGTGCCTCTTAGATAACGAAAAATATGTTTTATTCCATTCCAATGCCTTCGTGTTGGTGAAGAACTAAATCTTGCTAATAAATTAACAGCAAATGATATATCAGGACGTGTATGATTAGCAAGATACATTAGTGCTCCAATAGCACTAAGATATGGTACTTCTGGACCAAGTAGTTCTTCATCACCTTCTTCGCTGATTACTCGCGGTCGGAATGGATCTTTATCTGGCTTTAGAGACCTTACAATCATTGGTGTGCACAATGGATGAGATTTATCCATATAAAATCTCTTTAGGACCCTTTTTGTATAAGTTTCTTGATATACAAAGATCCCATTTTTGAGATACTCAATCTGTAATCCAAGACAGAATTTTGTTCTTCCCAAATTCTTCATCTCAAATTCTTTCTTCAAACAATGAATTGCCTTTTGGAGCTCTTCAGGAGTTCCAATAATATTGATATCATCAACATAAACAGCAATTATAGCAAATTCACTATTAGATCCTTTTATAAAAATGCATGGGCATATTGGATCATTTTTGAATCCTTCTTTCAACAGATATTCATTAAGACGATTATACCACATGCGCCCTGATTGCTTCAGGCCATACAGGGACTTATTTAACTTGATTGAATATTGTTCTCGAAAACTTGAATTAGATGCTTCTGGCACCTTAAGTCCTTCAGGGACTTTCATATAAATTTCATTGTCAAGTGACCCATATAAATAGGCAGTCACGACATCCATTAGATGCAGATCAAGCCCTTCTTTTACGGCTAGACTAATTAAATAACGAAAAGTAGTCGCATCCACTACAGGTGAATACATTTCTTCAAAATCAATGCCAGGTCTTTGTGTAAAGCCTTGGGCTAAAAGACGTGCCTTATATCTTATTATTTCACCCATTTCATTTCTCTTTCGTACAAAAACCCATTTGCATCCAACTGGTTTTACATCTTCAGGTGTAAGAACTACAGGTCCTAACACTTTTCGTTTTTCCAATGATTTCAATTCTGCATTAATGGCATCTTTCCATAGGAACCAATCTTTTCTTTGTTGGCACTCGCTAATGGATTTTGGCTCATGATCCTCAATATTATTCATTACATCTTTTGCTATATGATAAGCAAAAATGTCGTCAACGTTGACTTCATTTCGATCCCATTGGATTCCATTCATAACATAATTTATTGAGATCTCATTATTTTCACATATATCAGGTACTTGGGTCTCTTCTGGGACTATAACATTCTCTTCTCGAGATATCTCTACTGGAGATAATAACTCTTCAGGAGATGGCTCTTCTGGAGCTATTAAATTTTCTTGATTATCCTCAATTTGACCATCTATATTCTTTGCTCCTTTTCTTTTTCGAGGATTTCTATCTTTGGAACCAATGGGTCTGCCACGCTTCAGGCGTGCTTTAGATTCATTCATAGTAGATTGTCCTTCAGGGACATCAATTTTAACAGGAGCATTAGCAGCTGGTATATGTGACTTTGTCACTTTCTTAGGGTCAGTAAATGCTTCTGGCATTTGATTAGCTAAATTCTGTAAATGAATTATCTTTTGAACTTCCAGTTCACATTGATTTGTACGAGGATCAAAATGAGCTAATGATAATTCATTCCAGCTAATTTCTTTATCCAACTGCTTGTTTTCTCCCCCTAATGTTGGAAAAAGTGATTCATCAAAATGACAATCGGCAAATCGTGCCGTAAATAAATCTCCCGTAGATGGTTCTAAATATTTTATGATTGAAGGAGATTCATACCCAACATATATTCCCATCCTTCTTTGAGGACCCATTTTAGTGCGTTGTGGTGGTGATACTGGCACATATACCGCACACCCAAAAGTTCTTATATGGGAAATATTAGGTTCCTGACCAAAAACCATTTGTAAGGGGGAAACCTTTAAGTAACTTGTTGGTCTGATGCGAATTAATATTGATGCATGCAAAATGGCATGGCCCCAAGCAGAAATTGGGAGATTAGATTTCATAAGTAAAGGTCTTGCAATTAGTTGCAACCTTTTAATCAATGATTCTGCAAGTCCATTTTGTGTATGAACATGAGCTACAGGATGTTCAACATCAATTCCAAGGGACATACAATATTCATTAAAAGCTTTTGAAGTAAATTCACCAGCATTATCAAGACGTATTTTCTTGATAGGATAATCAGGGTAATGTGCTCTTAATCTAATTAATTGAGCAAGTAATCTCGCAAACGCCAGGTTGCGAGAAGATAATAAACACACATGTGACCATTTAGTTGATGCATCAATTAAAACCATATAATATCTAAATGGTCCACATGATGGGTGTATTGGCCCACAAATATCTCCCTGTATCCGTTCTAGAAATGTGAGAGACTCACTTTCTACTTTGCTTGGTGAGGGGCGAATAATTAATTTTCCCTTGGAACATGCAGTACATGAGAAATCATGGGATTGTGGTATTTGTTTACACTTCAGGGTATGTCCACATGAATTCTCAATTATTTGTCGCATCATAATTGAACCAGGATGGCCTAACCGGTCATGCCAAACATTAAATTCATTTGTAAACTTCTGGTTTACATTAGTAGATTTCTGGTCTGTATTAGTGAACTTCTGGTTCTCAATAACATGTGTTTCAATTGTGTTTATAAATGTATAATATAAACCAGAAGAAAAAGCAGGACACTTTTCTAATATGCATTTTCTACCAGCAACTATTTTTTGTAACAACAAGATATTCTTTATTATTTTTAGTTGTTGTTTCTATATGATATCCATTTCTGCGGA
The DNA here is from genome assembly GCA_037074505.1 of Albizia julibrissin. NCBI lineage: Eukaryota > Viridiplantae > Streptophyta > Magnoliopsida > Fabales > Fabaceae > Albizia > Albizia julibrissin. The sequence goes on along the minus strand of CM073477.1, from coordinate 52,396,122 downwards.
TATCTTTGAAACTTAATAAGTTTCTTCCAGACTTGGTAGAATAAATTGCCTTATCAATGCATAATTTTGTTCCTTCAGGTAATAGAATATTAGCTCTTCCGGAGCCTTCAATCAAATTTATACTACCAGATATAGTCTGAACATTAGCCTTTTGCATTACCAAGGAAGAAAAATATTTATCATTTCTGAGTATGGTGTTGGTTGTTGCGCTATCAACGAGACATAAATCTTCAGGATTGATGCCGGTAATATTCATTCTTCATTAAAAGAAATATAAAAACATAATTAAGATAAATACATTCAATAAAAGTAACATAAAATTCAAATACATAAATAATTATGCTAAGAAATCAGCAACATCCAAATAACTAAAATCCATGTCTCCATGCTCAGAATTCTCAGCCCGATCCACATGATTTACTTCAGTTGTAGATCCTTTACCATTATTTTTAATTGATTCTTGGTCAAGTTCAACTAGCTGTCTTGGTGTACGGCAGGTACGAGACCAATGACCCTTGACACCACAACGATAACATGAACTTTCAGTATTTTTATTTTGCCCACTATTTTCTCTTTTGTGGTTCTTATTATTATTTCCCCACTTTTGGTAGAAATTTAAACCACCACGACCTCGACCTCGACCACGACCACGGATGTAGCCGCGTCCGCGTCCACGTCCACGTCCATGTCCACATCCACGTCCACGGCCAGAAACAGATTCATTGGTTACTACATTCGCTTCTGGGAATGGAGTCGAGCCAGTTGGACGGGATTCATGGTTTTTTAATAAAAGCTCATTATTCTGTTCAGCTACAAGGAGGCAAGAAATTAATTCTGTATATTTTTTAAATCCTTTTTCTCGGTATTGCTGTTGCAGGAGCAAATTTGAGGCATGAAATGTGGAGAATGTTTTTTCAAGCATATCATTATCAGTAACATTTTCTCCACATAAATTTAATTGAGAAGTTATGTTGAACATAGCCGAGTTATATTCACTTACAGATTTAAAATCATGCAACCTTAAATGTATCCAGTCATAACGAGCTTTTGGGAGGATAACCATCTTCAGGTGATCATACCTATCTTTCAGATTGTTCCAAAGAACAAGTGGGTCTTTCACTGTTAAATATTGAATTTTTAAATTTTCATGTAAATGGTGGCGTAGAAAAATCATGGATTTGGCCTTTTCCTGATTGGATGCATGATTCCCTTCTTTAATTGTATCTTCTAGACCATGGGCATTTAAGTGGATTTCCGCATCCAGCATCCAAGATAAATAATTTTTTCCAGTAATATCCAAAGCCACAAATTCAAGTTTTGCAAGATTTGACATGGTTCACACTATTAAAGAAATAAACGAGAATAATTAAAATATGAAATGTAAAAATGCAATAATATATAAAGACAAGAAATAAATTAATAAGGCAAGGTAAGAAAATTATGGCTTCAGGCCATTCAGTTCTTATGGCTTCAGGCCAATTAATCTCATGATAAGAAATTAAATATATATAGCATCTGACTTTTTATCTTCAGGATAAATAAAAGTTATACATAGCTTCTGGCTGTGATATATATGGCTTCTAGTCATATAATAAGGAATCATATAGATATGGCTTCTGGCCATATAATAGGAGATCATAAAGATATAGCTTTTGGCCATATCATAAAAATTCAAATAATATGACTTCTGGTCATATAATTTCAGAAATTGGATGTAGATGGCTTCTGGCCATAATCATAATAATAATATAAATAAACTTGTAAATGATATATATCAGATATAACAATAATAGTGATCTCCAATCCTAGCCATGGAACCCGATGTTCACAACAATCGGTAAAGATATATTTCTTAATTCCATATAATGGCTCAGACTATCCCAGATCTATGAAATAAAGATATTATAAAATAAAGTATAAATTATCAAAGAAAATATAAGAATATCATACCTTTGGCAAAGCTTCGTGCTGATAACGTGTTATAAAAATGTTGATAATAAGAGAGTAGAAGAGAGAAATTCTAGAGAGATAAATTAGAGAGATATTCTCATTCACTTGTACATCAAAATACATAACCCAGGACCCCTATTTATAGAAATATTTCAGTGCTACAGTAACTTGCTACAGTACTTTTACGTGTTGCTACAGTGATTCTCGTGATGCTACAGTAACATCCCCCCGTGTGCTACAGTGATGAACATTATTTGCTACAGTAATGAACAGTATTTGCTACAGTAATGAACAGTATTTGCTACAGTGATAAACCATTGATATTTAATCTTACATATCATGTTGACTGGAAGAGCAGGTTGGCCTGAATATGAGCTAATGGACATCCACATAATTAATATTCATAACAATATATATATATATATAATAAGACCCTTTTTTTCTTCTTCTTTTGATGAACCGGAATATAATTCTCCTGATTAATAAAATCCAACACAACCACAGGTAGGCTCTTGTGATCACGTGGTGGATCCCATGGTCATTTATTGTAGTACTCTTTCTTTTCTCTAGTTTTTTTAATATTTTTCAACGGCGGTTGAAAATTTCATAAGTGTTTTATGAATTGTAATTCACGGAATACGAAGTAACTTTTACGATCTACGAGGTAGCTTTTACGGTTTACGAGGTGCTTTTACGGTCTACGAAGTGCTTTCACGGTCTACGAGATAAATATGTGGAGAAGATTTATCTTAATTTACGTAAATATAAGCCCGATTCAAATAAGTGATAACAAACAAGTTCTACGTCGGAAATAACAATTGGGATGAAACAGCCGACATCTTATTTATAAGGAAGTATTATATGCCTTTAGCCTATAAGATCATTGGCTTCATTGCAACCCCTGAAGCTGTCAATGATGGAAGAGTCAATATCAGATTAAATTGTATTTGCCCACCAAAATCTTAATTCTTATTTGGGAAAAAGCCAAACCATGGTTTTAGAAATATTTTTTTTATAAATAGAGTAAAACTTCTTTCACATATTTATTTTAAGTATTATATACGCACCTTTATAAATTAAAACAAAGAGGCAATTAGGCCTTAAACTCCAAATTTTTTAAGGGTTGCTGGTAATGAAACATTTACATGTAGTTTGGGGCAAGGGCTAAGAATATTGGTGACTTTAATAAAAGGGGTTAGCTAAACCAAAACCTTTAATTATGTGGGGCCCATAAAGACAGAAGAGGAGGTGGGTGTGAGTGTGGGTTTTGGCCTTTTGGGAATGGGAGCGCTGTGTGTACTGTGTATTCACCAGAGGCATTGGATTTGGGTAAATGAATGAACGGACGGACGGATGGATGGATGGATGGATGGTGTGTGAGTCAGACTCAGAACAAAAGCAAAGACCTTTGTTTCCTCTAATGGCTCCTCTCAATGGCCGACACTAACGGCACTTTCCCTCACTCCCCACGGTGTGTGTGTGTGTGTGTCTGTTATTAGCTTTTTTGAAATCCAGTTAATATTTACTCTCTCTCTGTGTCTGTTATTAGCTTTTTTGAAATCCAGTGAATATTTATTCTTTCAATAGTTAGAGAAGACCTCTGTCCCTTACCCCTTAAATTGGGCAAATCATCCCTCTTCCAGTGGTATAATACACAAACAAAAAATAATAGTGGTTGATGAATTAATGTTATATTACGCAATATGCTTCCTACGAGTTGGATTATTAATTTTTAGATATTGAAAAAATTAGTTAAATTAATTATTTATTAAGAATGTACGTTGGTTGTCCTAAAATATACATTTTAATAAGTCTTATTAGATATTATCCCTTTTCTATTGGTTAATAATCTATTTAAAGATATGATTTTTGATAAAAAACAATGACATTATGTTATTCATGTAAGCAAGCCACGTAATGAGATAAGTTTTGCTATTATTGTTGTTGGATATTATCCCTTTCAAAGAAACCGTTTTTAACACATGCAATTAATGAAAAGAGCTTTAAAAAAAATTTAAAAATTGAGAGATAAAGTGGATTGATATCTTCAAAGCATAAGAAACATCTCTACTAATTTTTAGATTTATAATGGGAGGGAGTATTTATCATAAGGTTTAAAACATCGGATTAGTTTATTAAAGTGTTTTGTTCATCAAAAGTTCTGAGAAGTTTCATTGAAGCATCTTGCGTCCATTATTCTTTCTTGCACTAACGATTAAGAAACGGCCTTTCGTGAGGGCATTACTAATGAAATAACTTTATTTGGCCATTGTGCAATCCATCATTAATGACGATCACTGATCACTGTGGGTGAGTTCGAAAGGGCACGGAGGAATGAAACAAATGAAATAACCGTTAATTTCAAAATAACCTTTTTTTTAAAAAACATCGATAAATATTATCCTTTTAAATTTTCCAATGAATAAAAAAAAATCCAAATAAGTAAATAATCTTCTGTCGATCTTTATCCTTATAAAAGATGATCTCTAAACTTCATTCGCCCTTTATAATTCCTTTTATTGGCTTAACGCATCCATTTAATCATTATTTGTCCTTTATAATCATTCTTATTGGTCCATTACCCCTTCATACTCAAATTGATTTATTCAACTAATACCCTTCTTACTCCTTATTATTCATTGGTCACTCAGTGAGAATTGTGTCTCTACTAACTTCTCCTATTTAATATCTTAATCAATAAGGGTCACCCCACTCAACAAGTCAATGCATTAATAAAAAACTAAAAATATTTCAAATGTCATTTTAGGTAAATCTAAACGAATTCAAGTCTGAGATTTTAATTCAAATCCAATATTGTAAACCACTCACTACTTATATACCACTCTGTTCTATTTTTATAATTCACTTGTATCATATTCTTGTAAAACAATAAAAATATTAAATAGATAATTTTTTTTCATATTTGCCTTTATTTATGAAGGGTACACATTTTTTCTCACTTCCTTTTATCTCTTTGCATTCACATCTCTCTCTCTCTCTTTCTTACACACACACAATAATTAATTAAGGATAAAATTATTAAAAGCTTATTTATTACTCTACAAGTAATTTATATTTTAAAACAAACCTTTTGGATACAATAAGTGACTTATAAAAAAAAAACACAGTGGTTTAAGGCTTTTGGTTTTCAAGGTTTCCATCATTGTTCATTGTGAATCAAATCCATCAGTGGGTCAAGATGGAGAGGTTTAAGAGTATGTTTCTCCATATTCAAATCCATTCAATGGGTCGAGATACTTTTAAGTATAAGCACTTAGTTACCTACTCATATAACTCCATGAAAGTAATGCTTTATCCCTGTAGGTCGCACCATATTTAGGAGTTTTTATATGCTGTTAGCGCTGCTGTCTATGATTACCATAATCCTTATTTTGTGAGGTTAAAGTTGAATTTTAACTGAAAGCGTATCTTACAAAACAAGGACGCTCAAAGGACATCTACATCAGCATTCAATCAATGAAAGAGTTATTTTAATTTATGTTGCATTGATGGAATGGTGGTTGTTTCCATTTTATATAATGTAGTTTTCAGCAGACAAGTTTGCAGCCTCTTATTATTTTCTTCGTATTTACCTAACTTACATAAACTCAATTAATACTCCCTCCCTTCTTATTTTTAAGAGCCTAATAACTAAATTAAGTGGTTTAAAAAAATAATTAAAATTAGTTAAAAGTAATAAATATGTTTTAAAATAAACCTTTTTTTTTCTAAACATGCCTTTATTTATAAGGGGCAAATAAATATAAATATAAAATAAATAAAAGTATAATCAATTCTTTAATTAATGCAATATATATATATATATATATATATATATATATATATATATATATATAATGAGGGTCACTAATAGAAAAAACTCATTAAATGTTGAGATAACTCTTGTCGGGTTCTTATAAAAAGAACTAAGATAATTTAAACTTTGGGCTCTTAAAAAAATATCAGATGGAGTATTATATTTAAGAGAATCAACTGACAGGGACTGAAGTGTCACAAATATAAATTGAAATTATGAAGCATAAGAATTTTATAAAGACCTCCAGGAGAATAAATTAATGATATTCCCATGAAATTAAACTTCGAATTTTTTTGATACAAAAAATCCATTATCAGTAGGATCCCTCTGCCATGTCATCCATATTGTTTGAAGATCTTAACTTTTCACCCCTTTCATCCATTGATTCTGAGAAAAATGCATGCACTAGTATAAAATATAGATTTTACACCTGTTTTTTACACTTAACAAAATAGGATATGTGTAGAAAGTGTGACCGGTGACATTTTCATAAATATTTAAAAATGAAGAAACTTTCTACACGTGTTAAAAGACAACACGTGTAGAAAATAAATTGAAAATATTTTTTCTTTAATATTAATGAATTTAATCTAATTTTTAATTTTTTTAAAAATAAATGGCAACTTTCTACACCGGTTGGATCCTAACCGGTGTAGAAAATCATACTTTCTACACCGGTTGAGAACCAACCGGTGTAGAAAGTCTCTTTCAACACCGATTGGGAACCAACCAGTGTAAAAATTATGAGTTTCTACACCGGTTGCAACCTAATCGGTGTACAAGATCACTCAGTTTTTTCCTTACCCGCCAAGACCCTCCTTCCTGCCCTCTATCCCCGCCAAGATCCCCTGCCCTCGTCCCCCACCTCAACTTTTTCCCTCATCCCCCGCCAAGACCCCCTGTTGTCTCCCTTGCAAAGATCCCCTGCTCTCCTCCCTCGCCAAGATCCCCTGCCTGCCCTCTTCCCTCGCCTAAGTTTTTTCCCTCTTCCCCTGCCAAGAGCTTTCTGTCTTAGGGCCCTTACTTGTTCAGTTGGCTGTTAGCAAGAAGATGATAAGAGTGAACAGCGAAGATCGGCAAATCAGCTGTTGCCAAGAGATTTCAAGGCATTGATAATATCGGTGAAGCGAGTGAACATTTGTGAGATTGATTCATAACCCCTATCTCTGACTGAAGGCATACCAGAGACCTTAGGGCTATCTACCTTTCCCTATATGTTCTGTCGACTCGAACTGGCACGGCTTACCTGAAAGCGTGGTAGGTCAGGTCACTTTTCCCTATCAACCGCTACTTCATGCCTTCTCGATGAATCCAAGAGCTAAGGGACTTGCTTTCCTAAAGAGATTTCCCCTGTTGGGAATCCCCTTTTGTGATTGTTCCAAAGCGTGCTTCCCTTTCTTGTTCTTTGAGCTCAACTGGTCATGCTTCTATCTCAGTTGTGCGATTCCTAGCTGCTACTCAGGATTCACATCAAGCGTGGTATTATTCTCGCTGTTCGTGAGGCTCGCTCTGGTGATCCTTACATCATCGTCAAGATGGGTAAGTATAATGCATAAGTTCTCACAAAAGATTTATGGGTATCTCGACCTTTTCTTAGATGTGGCTTTAACAATTTGATAATAGTTCTTGTATCCTATGATTCAGGTCTGCAAGAACTGTACAAGCTGCATTACGGTGCATTAAAAAAGGCATTCAAAATCAAAATCTAATGTCAAGGCCAAAGGTGATTTTGATGTCTGATACGCCTTCTGTAGTTAAAAGTATGAGTCATAACATAAGTGAATTTGCAGAGATAATCTCTTTGTTCTTATTGCATGCTTGGTATACAGATGCTAGTGTGCATCTTTCTAGAGGATGGAATATACGGATGAAATATTCTTTCTCTTTCCACTAGTCAATGATGCTTAAAACAGAAAATTAATTTCCTTGTTGCTAATTTTATTTGTTGAATAATGATTTGCTTTTGTGGTTCAGCACCTCGATTATATTGTCCTCTAAGAGATTTAGCCATCTCATAGTCTTGTTCCCCTCTAAATAAGTTAGCTGTCTATTATGTTGGCCTTTCAAGGATAGTGTTGTGATGGAGTCTTACATTTAGAAGCTACGAGTATTTGTAATAATTGAGTTACATTATTATTCTGCTATCAAGTCAGTTTTTACGAGTGAATTCCATGTTTCCTTTGGTCTCTGTCATAAACATAGGTGGACCAAGTGAGCAGATATTCCGGGGAAGCATTTTCTTGAAGAAATGTCTAGTATATTTATGTGTTTATTTATAAATGGCATGATCCAAGAGGTGATAAATTTTTTTTTGGTGTTGGGGGGGACATTATATCTGACTAGCTCAACTTCCTGTATGACATCAGGATACTTGTCGATGGCGAATGCTGGAACAGACACAAACGACTCACAATTTTTCATATCAACGGTCAAAACTAGCTGGTAATTTTATATAGTTTTGTAGTAGTATTTCTGAACGTTTACGAAACTTGAGTCAATAGAACACATATGGCTTTTTGTCGATGGGACATGTGTGGAACAGATTTGCTGGCTTTGACATTAGATTTTGATTTTGAATGCCTTTTTTAATGTAGAAGTCTGAATGTTTGAGAATTAACAATGTCTATCCAATACCTAATGATTTACTCCTTCTTTTGTTTGGGGATTTGCCTAAATTGAATCCAAATGGTCTGTTGAATTTGGTGACTGTAGGTGTCGTTGATTCCAAAGAAAATAGGTATTTCTTTAGCCATCAAAAGGACCATATGGATAACAAGAGGCCTCCTGGTTCTGGGTACTGGAAAACTATAGGCAATGACAAGCAAATTGTTGCTTCTAAGGGTAACCAAGTGGTCGGGATGAAGAAAATTCTGGTTTTCTGTGAGGCCAAACGTTCCCGTGAGGCTCGAACTCAGTGGTCATGCATGAATTGCGTCTTCTTCCTTCTCAAACACCTTCCTACCTATCACTCCAGGTAACAATATACAAGTATAGATCTGTTACCATTCCATTTAAACATAATAATTTACAGACTTAAAGAGTAATGCCCTTTAGATATGGTTTGTTTTCTCTGGTTTATATATATTATCGGTCAGTACTTGATTCAATACAAAATTCAGATAGACGAATGATATCTCTTTAATCTGGTTATCATAAATTCACATTTGAATCAGAAATACATTTGGCAATTTACAGTACAAATATGAGAACATATAGGATCAATGGTTCCAAATGGTTTCATGCTTGTTCTCCATTAAACAGTTCCTTTTATTTGCTAATTGACGGGTTAATTTTGCGTTCATTTTTAGCATGAGAAGAATTTGTTTATCAGGATGAGTCACCACAATGATTTTTTACAGGTATGCTAGGAGTATTCCAAACTTGGTACCTTTTAGTCTTCACAAAGTTCCATCTTCATTTACTCAACATGACAGTGATTGTAATCAGCTTGGTCAGATGTATGCACATTCATATGACCAATTTAGACATGTTGTTTTTCAAGTAAACAATAATTAATATAATTAACCCATTATTTGTGGGTTGGGGTTTGTGTCTTCTAGCTTTGAATAATCAGAAAATTTTTAGGTTTTTAAGATGTATGACTGTTAGCATGACCAAATTGTAAATGAATTGATTGTTGATATGGGTGTTGTCATTATACCGTGTATATGTCCTTACTTCATATGCTTTAATTTATATTTCATGCACCATCGCTTTCACTGGGTGATGCATATGCTTGTCCATTCTCTTATGGGTCATGTTCTCTATTTGGTTGTTTTGCAGGCTCCGTTTGGTCAGCAGCTCTGAGCTTTGATTATCCGCTGAACTACTAGACGATAGCTGATGGGGACTTGTCAATTTGTACTCTGAAATTATTTTAGCTTTAGGTTTTGAGATTTAGATTCATGTTTCTGAACTCCTACTAGATACCCTATTGTTCCAATTGTAGTCTGTCTTTCGTTTATAATAAAACTCAAAATTTTGGACTCAAATTTATAATAAATTTGATATTTTAGATTAGTTTTGTTGTAATTATTTTTATTTGTCAGCTGTTTGGTTATTTGTTATCATGTAAACGGGTTTATAGCATAATGAATAGATAATTTTTTTTTCAAAAAAATGAGTTTCTACACCTGACGTCTATAGTTAGGTGTAGAAAGTCCCACTTTCTACACCTGACGTGAGAGGTCACGTGTAGAAAGTCTACTTTCTACACGTGACTTATCAAGTGAGGTGTAAAAAGTGGACTTTCTACACCTGACGTCTCAAGTCAGGTATAGAAAGTCACATTTTCTACACCTCACTTGATAAGTCACGTGTAGAAAGTGGACTTTCTACACGTGTTCAAGAACACGTGTAGAAAGTCCGAATTTTCTACACCTTTTCTTTCTATATCTGTCATACGTCAAGTGTAAAAAGTCATTTCCGTCACATGTAAAAAGTCTTTTCTGTACTAGTGATGGGATTGATGCATATGTTGTACTTATTTGACATTTTTAACGTAAAGTCCTATTATTTTCTTTAACCTTCACTTAAACCAATTCTATTATTAATCACATTGTGTTTGAGATTTCTATCTTGATATTGTATATTTAGAGTGCCTACCTTAATGACTTTTTGCCGGGGTTTCTTTTTAACTTATCTTAATGACTTTACATTTTCATATTTTTTTTACTAAACCCTAAGCGTAACATTCAATATTTGTATCCATTTATTCTTATTGGGAAATGTCACAAAGACTAATAATTAATGATATTAATGGCTTATTGGTGTTGACCAATGTGTTGAGCATTGTCATAAACGAATTTTGTTTTAACACATCACTCTAATCAGTTGAGTTTTTTTGCCATCAAAACAATGTTCTTTACCATTTACATATGCGGAAAATCCTGAATTCCATATGTCACTCTATATTAACATCATTTAGTATTATTACTTTAATAGTTTGCAATTATACGAAATAACAGATAACCATATCAATTGGTAAATAAATTTAAAAATTGTACACGAAACAATTTATGGCAATTCATTGAAAGAGGAAAATTCCAACATTTACCCTCAAAGAATTACTCTGTGAATAATAATTAAGAAAAACTTTTGAGAATAACTTGAACAAGGTGCACCAAGATGAACACCCTCACATATATATGTATTGAAATGGTATGGGTGATTGATAAAAAGAAGCACAATGTAATGTCACTTTTTAAAATATGAGAATCGCGGGCGATAAGTATATAAGACTCATAAATCGTATAGCATAGCGGAAACTTATTAATACATGGTACCAGTTTGCATTACCGGAGGATTTCCTATAGGGTTTGATAACACACACACACACACAAACACAAATATATATATATATATATATATATATATATATATATATATATATATGTATGTACAAGAAAATAAACTCAAAAGTCTAAAGTACATACTAAATGACTATAGCTGCATGTAAAGCTCCGGGACCCTAATCACCAGTAGCTGCTGCCTTGCCTTTTGAGTTGCCTGCTTCAGCTGAAATGGCTTTTGTTCGGAAAGAATGAGATTCAAGAAAATCTCACTAGCAACATGCTTACATACAAATAGAATGCGAAAATAGATATGTAGTGTCATGTCATGTAAGATGATCGAACATGTATGTGTGCACTTGCCCAAGGCCAAGCTATACGCCTGCACTTTAGTTGACTTAGTGCCCCTGTGGGGTCCCTGACCACAACATGGCGAATGAGTGTATCTAGGACATTAGCTCATGTTATAATGTATGACATTCATAATGGGCATCACATAGTATATATAAGAAAGATGTTACTACCTGATTGCTTTCCTTTAAAGTCCTTTTCTCTTGTTTTGGAGCTCAGGCAAGGTTAGACTTCAGACTGTCTTTAAGTCCTACAATATGCAAATACCATAGATGTGTTATCACCCATTCACACCTTACTTCAATCTCATGATATTGGTCACTTAGCTTGGTAATTGTAAATTACCAAAATGCCCCTGTAACCCAGTCTATCTGGACCTCAGTAGAAATCATGGTTCATGCTATTCCTACATGAATTCATGTGTAGAATCCATGTTTGACCTCAAATTAGTCAAATTTAGGGATGAAAATGCCCTTGGTAACCCCTTTCTTTTAGTTTTAAATGGATAATTTAGTCATTTCTCATTATAGGGATTTTCTCACTTAATCATCAACATATATTTTACACAATTTTATCATCTAAACCAAATGGAATCATTAGAATCATCAAATTCCATCTCTTTTACCATGTTCAAGACAGGGTCTAGATTTTAGATTCTCAAAAAAATTGTGTTGGTTTCTCGTTCTATCTTACTTAATCACCTCCTTTCTACTTATAATCAAATTATTAGCTATTCAGATGTTCATTGGATAAGGTTAAGAGAAAATTGAATATCAAGGTCCTTTAGATTTCTTCATTTATCTTTCACAATAACAACCAAACCAACCCAAGAATAGCACTAATAGCATCACTTTAAGTATAAGAATCATATTTGGAGGTTTACCTTTGATTTCTTCAACTTTCTCTCTCCTTAATGCCTGAACGGTCTCTCTCTCTCCCCCCTCTTAGAAACTCTTGAAAACAATGGTTCCAAGGAAGAAGTGAGTAGGAAAGATCATAGTTGGATTAAGAAGCAAGAATCACAAGTGCATGACTTCCTTACCTTGAGTTTAAAGAATCCCTAGCTTTTTCTTGCTCTGCCGTCTCAGCTCTCACTATAAAAAAAATGTGTATTAGTAGCGGTTAAGAATATGTATTTGTAGCGGTTGTAACTACTGCAAACAACATTAGTAGTTGTTACGAAAACCGCTACCAAATCTACTATTGCAAGCAGTTTTTGTAGTGGTTAAAAATAACCGTTACTCAGGAGAGAGAACCTGCTAGTAAATCTGTAGCAGTTACAGGTCACCGCTACAATATTTGGAAGTCGACTATCACATTTTCTAAATATTTAGTAGCGGTTAACCAACCGCTACAAATGTAACAATCAAAATAGTAGCGGTTAAATAACCGCTACTAGTTCAAAAAGGAAATAATTAAGAAGAGCACCAAAAGCGGGGACTGAAAATTTTTGAATGTGATTAGTAGTGGCTATGTGACCACTACCAAATTATTTGTTACTAAGGAATTGTCTAAAATTTGGTGCTAATAATTTTAAAAGATTTGAAATATTTCTATCAATTTTGTAGCCGTTGTAGTAACCTCTACTAATTATTATGAAAAATTGAAAAAAATTATCCAATAACATAATTTAATTGTTATAATCTTTTTTTACATGTTAATTAGTTAAATAACTAAACTAAAAATATTTTTTGAAGAAAATTAAATTGGGTATAGAAACAATTAAATTGAGATACATAAATATCAAAATTATATGCATAATAATGAGAAAGTGTAAGTAATGTGATGAATTTGTAGGTAATATGTACTTATTTTGCCGTCCCTTATATATGGATCGTCTTGGAAGTAGAGTTTTTGAAAAATAGTTGGTTAATATCTTGAAAAGAAATTAGTATGAATACTATAAGAAGAAAAAAAAAAGAGATGAAAGAATTGAAAAAAAAATTACCATGTATGATGATCAACTTACTTAGATCTAGAGCTATCGGGAAAAACAATTCTGGATGTGAAAAAATGAGAGAGAAGAAGAGAGGAAAGAAATTGAGAAGTGTATGAAAAGAGTTGATGAGAATGTATTTATAGGAATCTGCGTGACGTTGCTAGCGGTTAATATCACTGTATTTGTAGTGGTTATGTTTTGTAGCGGTTTTAGTTTTGTAGCTGTTTAATGGTTTATCTGTAGCGGTTAATTTGTGAATTTGTAGCGGTTGGTTACTTTATAGCAGTTATATAAGCACTACAAAGTTGATTCAATTTTTTTTAAAAAAATGCATTACATATCAAATTTGGGAAAAAAATCATTTTTTTGACTTAATCATTCTTCTTCATCATCCCAAAAAAATTTTGTCAGAAATATTAGTATGATATTGTTGTGTAGAAAATATTAAATTTAAATGATGTAAATTTAAAAAATTTCATCTAACTATAGGTAAATCATCATCGCCTCTAGGGAAATTTTTTTTGAAATGGGCGGGATGGAAGGACTCACTCTCGTAGGTGATGTTGTCACCATCACCCATGTCGTAAAGGTCTCGAGGCTTTAAGTGAACTACCATGTTCCAATCCCTGTACCTCTCATCCTGGGCATAATAAACTTGGTGTGCCTTTGTGGCAGGAATATAGGGCTTATCATTTTCATATTGACTGGTGTGAATTAGACGAGAGAAATTTACTGATGTAATCCCTAAATCATCTGTTGTGAGTCCTTGGGATGTGGTCATATTTGCCCACAAACAGTTGAAAAGCGTAACAGTGAAATAGCCTTGGAAATTTAGTTTGATGACATCCACAAGCTTTCTATAGTAACGGATACCTCCGAACTGCATATTGCCGTCATTGCTGCTCACGTAACTCCTTGTCCCAAAGGTGCCAAAAAACACTCAAATTTTGAGTTTGTAATCCTTGATCTCGTGATATCGTGTAAAACTTGAAACCATTGACATTGTATGCTATAAACCTTTTTGCATGTCAAGCGGGCCAATTGTGAGGGCTCTGAAATCTGACGAGTGCGGGTTGTGGTCATTTAATATTCTGCGCGCAAACCAAGCGGGGAATTCTCTATGAACCTTTTTGTCAACTTCGAAGGACGTTTGTGTTCGAATTCTTAGTTGACGCTTCACATGACTTCTGAATTCCCTACAATTAATCATGGGAAGATGGTCATGAAAGGTAAACAAAAAATGTGAGGATAGTTGTATAATAAGATATAAGTGTATGATTCTTACTGTAGGAAAGGTTCAACTTGAGTGCAATTAATCAACACATGTCTATGTGCTAGCAACTTCTCAATTGATGTCAGTTTGAAGTTCTCACTTTCTCCAACTGGTTTACTAACACGAGGGATTAACAACTCTATCGATGTTGTTGGCTCAGGTTCAGGACAATCGTCGACATGAGACGGTCGGTTGAAAGCTGTCTCAATGTCATCAAAGTACCTTGAGCAGAAATACAGGACTACATCCCTTAAATAACCTTCAGCTATAGAACCTTTTGGCCACGCCTTATTCCTTATGTAAGATTTCAATTTGCTAAGAAATCTGTAAAGTAAAGAGGGAAATATGATACTAAATGGTGAAATTGACGAGTAGCAAATTTAGAAAGTAATGATGACACACATATGTAAATACAGTACCTCTCAATCAGATACATCCATCGATATTGTACTCGGTCAGCAAGCTTTGTTTCATAAACAAGGTAGACTGTTAGGTGGACCATCACAGTAAAAAATGAGGGAGGAAAGAGCATCTTAAAATGACAAAGGGTAACAATGATTTTGGATTGCAACTGATCGAGCTCCTCAACAATCAAAAACTTAGAACACAACTTCTGAAAGAAGGAACATAGCTTGACTAAAACGATGGACATATATGAAGGAAGGGCATTCTTTATAGCCAGCGAAAGTAACTGTTGAATAAGAACATTGAGTCATGACTCTTCAGGACAGCAACCTTCTATGCTTGCATGTCAATACATTGTGAAATATTGCTTGAATAGCCATTAGGAACTTTTATTTTCTTCAATGTGGCGAGGAAGACTTCCATGTTCGGTTTTGTGAGGGTAAACTTTGTCGGTTGACACTTGTCATGCTCATCAGCCCACGTATCTTTACGAACATGCATGGCCTATAAATCTTTCCTCGCTTGAAGATGATCTTTTGACTTACTAGGTTTGTTAAGCAGCTTGTTTAGCATATTGTCGTATACATTTTTCTCAATGTGTATGACATCAAGACTGTGTCGAAGTAAATTAGTTTTCCAATATGGAAGAGTGAAGAAGATACTTATCTTCTACCATTGCTGAGGTGCAGAACTTGAAGTAGTCCTCTTACTCTTTGGTCCTCTTGTTGCTGAATCGATGTTTTTTCTAAACTCGAATAACATCTTGAAGCTACTGTAAGATATCTACACCGGTTAAAGTTTGAGGAGGTCCTCTTTTTTCCGTTTTCCCATTAAAATGATTCTGTTGCAATCTAAACCTGTGCTTACCTTTGAGAAACCTCCGATGACCCATGAAGCACCACTTTCGACTGTGGAGAAGGCAGACTACGTCAGAGTCAAAATTGCAAGCTGGACATGCCATACCTGTATGCATATTCCACCCGGATAACATTCCTAGCCCAGGAAAGTTGCTTATGGTTCACATCAAGGCTACACACAAGTTGAACAGTGACTTCCCGTATGCGTCATATGTCTCGATCCCGACCTGCTACAGGTCCAGTGATTCCGCAATAAGAGGTTGGAGATAGACATCGATGTCATTACTTGGTGCCTTTTTGCCTGGGATTATCATAGACAAGATGAAGGAGCTTTATTTCATTCATATCCAGGGGGCAAGTTGTATGGAACTAAGACTACTAGCCAAATACTGTAATTTGTACTAAGATTCCCAAAGGGATTAAAACTGTCAGTTGCCAAAGCAACCCGAATATTTCTAGGGTTAGCAGCGAAAGATTGGAATTCAGTGTCAAATACTTTGCAGGCTTCTGTATCTCGAGGATGTCTTAATTTTCCATCTTCATTCTTATCAACGTCATGCCACCTTATATGCTCAGCTGTTTTTGATGACATAAACAATCTTTGTAACCTAGGCTTTAAAGGAAAGTACCTTAAAATCTTTGCAGGTTTCTTCTTTTGTCTTTTCCCTTTCTGAATTGTCTTGTACCTTGATGTGTGACATCGCTTGTAATCCTCCCTACTACTGGCTTCTTCTCCCCAATACAACATACAATCGTTTGGACATGCATCAATTTTCTGGCAGTTCAATCCAAGTCTGTTAATAATCTTCTTGGCCTCGTAGAATGATGCTGGGATCTCAGCATCGGGGAATGTATCTTGCAATAATTCCAGCAACATCGACATTACCTTATCTATGATTCCACACAAGCACTTGATATAATACAATTTGATCAAGAAAGATAATTTGGAGTATTTTCAACAACCTTGATACAAAGGACGATCTGTGTCATCCATGAGGGTGAAAAAATCCCGCACCGCTTCATTTCCAAAAAAACATAGGCTCTGAACCCTGTACTTCATCGTTGAAGTTGTCGTCTTGAAAACTGAACGCATCACAGATAGCAACATTAATAGGATCATGTTCATTTACTTGAACTCCTACTTGTGAACTTTGAGGAAGAGTATAATTGTATCTCATATTAGCCTTCTCACCATGAACTCTCCAGAACGTATACTCTTCCGGGAAAGGCTTCATAAGCAAATGTTCCTTAACAACTTCTTATGTATGCCACTTCTTGAACTTGCATCTCTGACACGGACATATGATCTTTCCATTACAGCCAGTGTGTGAGTAAGCGAAATCTAAGAAGTTGTTTAATCTATCTAAATAAGCTGGAGAATTGCGTGGTAACTTGATCTATGATTTATCCATAGCTAGATGAAAGAATTTAGCGAACAAAGTGAGTAAAATGACAAATGGGACGTCACAAGATGCTTAAATTAGAGTTTCACAACGTTCAAAAATTAGTAGTAGTTCATAAAATCGTTATGCAAACCGCTACAACAACATTTGTAGCGGTTATAAATATAAAACCGCTAATAAGTCATGTAATGTGACTGTTGACGAGATTTCACTAGATTCAAAATTCAAATATTTTCACAACTACTAGAGGTTAGAAGTTCATAACCGCTATAAATAGCACTCACAAATATATCTGACCGTTGGTGGGTATGTCAGATTGACAACATTCAAATTTTGCATCTATAAATACTTGTAGTGGTTACTAATATTAAACCGCTACCAATTGTGTGGGTATTGGTAGCGATTCTTAACCTTTAACCGCTACAAAGAATTTGACCGTTGGCGGGAATGTCATATTCAAAAATCTACATTTTATATAATATGGTAGCGGTTAATACAATTAAACCGCTATAAAGTTAACATTTGTAGCGGTTAATAAATAATAACTGTAACTAATGTTGGTTAATTATTTTTTTTGGAAATTGATTTTGCAAACGACATTTTAACCACAACTAATGTTTGGTTATTTGTTTATTTTTTTTAGAAATTGATTTTGCAAACGAAATTTTAAGCTCAACTAATGTTTGGTTATTTGTTTATTTATTTTGTTAGAAATCGATTTTTTAAACGAAATTAAATAAACTAATTAACAAAACATAAAAAACTTTGTGATAACATAATTAAATTAATTCAAACATTTTGGTACAATTTTTAACAACAAAAGAATAAATCCTAAATAAATAAAGCTAATTAACTAGAGCGTCATGGTCAGGCCCTATCTCAGTAGGGGCACGGTCAGCAAGCTGGTTAGCATGTCCTTTCTCAGGGGCGGGTGGAGGACGGGGCTGGCTAGAGTCAATAGCACCATCATCAGATGGGGGACGATCGGGGTGTACAACGAATCTTGGGACTGGGGGGACCTCTGGGAATGCCTCATCTGGGAACAGACGATTCCACGCCTTGTCCGGTATGAAGTTCGTAATCTCCTGCCACTACGTATGCTGCGTGTAAAAGTAATCAGCCTGCTCCTGCATCTACTGTGTCATCATGACAGATGCCCTCACAACCTCTATCCGGATCTCCTCAATGGTCTCCTCCCTCGGACGTTTGCTCCCGAACATCTGTGCTTGACAAGGTCCCACCTCAGAGTTGCCGTTCTTCCCATACACCATGCTGGGTCTGGCGCCTAACCCCATCCCCCTCATACGGCCTGGGTGCTCGATCGGTCCCAAACCAGCCTTCAGTGGCATAGTGGGGTCCACAGACCCCTGAGACTCCTGGGTCTATGTCTTTGTTGGTTTAGCCTGAAACTGCTGAATCCTTGCCTGCAATTTTATGTAACAAGTTATTATAATCATTATTATTATTAACAATAAATTAGTTATTTTAAACAATCAATTAAAAATAATTTTAATTATAGTACTTACAATAGCTTCCTTTGCCTGCTGAGACATTGGAGTCCCGTCCCGGTGCCTGTGTGTCACTGTAAATAACTCTGTAATCGGTTTGATGGTTCTCCTTCCAAGCCTTCCGCTCCTTAAACAATCGAAACATAAAATTATTATTATAAATACTTAATCAAAATTAAATAATTACTATTAATGTAAAATTAAATGAAATGGTAAAAACATACTAATTCGATGTAGGTCACAGCAAATGTCTTCGATCCAGCCATATGGTGGATCACTTACTGGGCGCAGCTCGCCGTGTTTCTCTAAGATAGAACCTACAAACATTTTTCAAATAAAAATTATCAAAAAATATTAAAAGAACAAAAAATGGTCAAATAATATTCATTTTAAAAAAAATTATCTGCCCCTCCGAACTCCTCTTGTAATAAACAAAACCCGCCCAGTCATTTCGCGGGACACCGTCTGGCACATCCTCGATCAGCTGCTTTAAAGGAATTGTTCCATCCCTGGCCTAGAGGTGGTAGAGATGACTCCTGCTGTTCTTCCAGCCTTCTCCCAGCTTCAGCAGTGTGTAACTCTTATAGCTCTCCTACATGGCAAACCTACCCTGAAATTCAATTAAATAAAAATATCTAAATATGATTATTTTAAATATATAAAATTCAAAAATAATATTTAAAAATAGTTAATTACAAATCATTTAATATAATTAAATGCAATTATTAAATTACCTTGACCTCCCCATCCCACTCTTTATCCTTCAGCCTATTCGGAACTTGCTTCCAAGTTCTGAAGTGAATGGGGAATTGCATCCAATCCGAGCCCAGGTCGCTCAGGAAGCGGTTGAACAGGTGACCCCTATTCTCGACGTGCTGGTCCGTGGGCTCGCTCCACGGAAGCACAACTCGTAATCTCCGGTCCATGATTTTCAGACCGATCATGTCCAGCCTCCTCGAGGAAATATTCCCCTACTCATCTGCACAATTATCATATACGTTGGTTAAATTTAAATTCACATATGATTGAACTGTATTTAAAGATTAAAAAATATTATATTTACCTCTCACTTGTACCTCAACCCCAGTAGACCGGGAAGATGACCGTCGTGTGTGGTCAAGGGCCAGCCCGGCCTCCTCATCTAGAAACTGCTCCAAATCACTGAGAGGAAAATTTTCAAAGTTGAAGATCTCCTCATCTTCGTCCTCATAATAGTTAATGCTGATGTCACCTCCCTCCCTCTCATGATGGCCCAATGGTGTGGTCCCCTCTTGTGAAGCCATCTGCTGGGGCTGTAGTGGGGGAGCCTCCTATGGGGCCTCATGTTGTGCCTGCGTTGGGGCCCCCTTCTGTCGCTGCTCTGGGGTAAGCTGCAGTCATGTGGCCCTACTCCTCCTGCTCTAGCTCCTACTTTGACCCCCACCTCCTCTACTCATGTTGCCACATAGATATTTGTGGCGTGGAATAACCTCTTTACCCTTTCCTCTATCTCCTGAAGTCATTTGTAGAAACGTAAAATTTTGAGGAAAACTCATCAGAAATCCAAATGGTAAGTAAAATGAAAATAATGGCGTTGATATATAGATTCTGAATTTGTATCAGTTATACCATAAAAACGCTACAAAATCCACCTCGTGAATTGTTGCCAATAAATGTGCCAAACCATTGTAGTGGTTACTGTCAAGTAACCGCTACAACTATGAACTTCTCTAGCGGTTAAGCATACAACCGCTACAAAAATGCTGACTGTTCATATGGCTAGACAACATTTGTAGTGGTTTATGTCAAGTAACCGCTACAATAACCTGTCTTTTGACATTCTGTAGCGGTTAGTGTATGCTAAATCGCAACTAAACAAAAAAACTATTAATATTTCTAGCAGTTTACACCAAGTACCCGTTACAAATTAACCACTACAAATGGCGAGATTGGCTCCAGATTGACAGCGATTTTGTGTCTTGTAACCGCTATTAATAAATTACTCGCCATGTGGTGTTAGGTTGGCGCGAAATTGGCTGCAGTTTTGTGTCTAGTAACTGCTACGAATGAATTGCCCGCCATATGGCACCAAGTTGGTATGAAATTGGAAGCAGTTTTGGTTAATTTAACTGCTACAAAGGCTACGTATAACACGATTCAATGTTTTATGTTGTAAATCAGTAGCGGTTTTGACTTTAACCGCTACAAATGTCAGTATTAGTTGTGGTGTTTTTTAACTGCTTCAAAATAACTGCTACTAATCATCATTTTTTTACAGTCTCTCTCTCGTTCTTACTGGTTTTGATTTGGACGAGAATGGAATGAATGGATGAAGGGAATGGTCATGTGTTTAATTAGTCAAAAGCTTACATAGGTGGCACTTTCTCATTGGTCTACACATGCCATCTCTTGTTTTAATATTTCATTTCCCTTCTTCCACTCTTACTCAGCCGAAAATTGTATGAGGATTAAGGGAAAATATTGAGTGCAACTATCCCATTGTCATATTGCAAGTTGTTGACTTTTGTCATTTGACTTTTGACTAGTTGACCTTTCTTGATAATAATTCACCAAATTGGGCTTATTAATTATCAAGTAACCATTTCTATCTTTTTCATTCCTATATAATTGATATCATTAGAAAGATTAGGGAAACAATAATCATTTCCCATATTGTGGCAAAATTATGATTTTGCCCCTACATATATGATTTATTGGAATAAATCATTTCTTGCTTCTTTCCTTTGGTTTTGCCAATTTTTGACATGTATAATAGACCTTTAGACATATCATTTCTTATTTCAAATTTTGGTTATAATAACAGGCCTTTTTATGGACATTAATTGCTCTTTTGGGTCCTTACTTAGCCGAATTGTGTGTAACCAAGAATTGAAACATTAAGGTAAATTCATGCATACCACACTTCACCATTTTATTCCATTAGGTATATTAATTATGTAGGAGGAATATTAGTGATTGAAAATTAGGGTGCTATATGCAACATGACTGACACTTGTTATTGCATATATTTCGGTTATTAATCACACAATATAATTATCTTTATTCAATTTTAATAACTATAAAATTATATATAAATTTATATGCTAAATAATATTTATAATTATATTCTTTAAGATTTGAAAAATAACTTAAATACAATCAGGGCAAAATTATCCGTGTAAAAATATTTTTCCTTCCCTTCCCTCCTAAATCAAATAACTCTCTCTTCCCCCCTTTCTCATCAATTCAAGCAAAGTAGTACTAAAATATTTCCCCTCCTCTATATTAAGTTACCAAACACACCATAAAGTTTTTGTATCTCTTTGTTAATAACTTGGCTGGCACTATTTCTTCTAATATTGGAAACTTGATTTGTCTAGATCATTTTGCTTTGTTTGATTTTGATTTGCTACACTATACAAGTGATGCTTCAAAATGCCCCCATCATCTCTTCTCTAGCTGTTAAATTCCTATTAGTTATCTCTAGGACAGAATTGTGAGGCAAATAAGGGGTGTGAATAGGTAGTCTTTGCTCGTTCAAGCCTTTCACTTAAAAAGGAGTGAAATGAGTGATATTTAAAAATTAAAATTTAAATAAACTTGATGGAAATATTAGAGTTAGAAAGACATCAACGAAGAGAGTAGAAGAGATAGACATGAGATTTATATTGGTTTAGTCTAAAAACTTGACATATGTCTCTCCCTAAAGTCTTTTGGAGTGTTTCACTATTCTTTCAAGATTAGCTCGGCTCTTGGTGCCTTAGTACAAGTGAGCTTCTGTTCAAAGAACACTTGTTCCCTCTTACACTTTGCAATCGATGCCCATATTCAAGGTCTCACTACCTTAAGTAACTCACTGAGAGTAGAATAGATGAAGTGAATCAATCTCTCTCAAAGAGTAGATGAAGTAAACACTGAAGTAAAATAACTTTAAAAAATGGAGCAGAATACTTAGTAATGAATGAAACAATAAATAATGTATTGTTATTCCTATTGCTATACTTTAAACTAATTTGTTTTTTAATAAAAAAGTCTCATGGTGAGGGCATTATTGTTAACTCATAAAATGTGAAATATTTTTTATTATTTGAATAAATTTTTTTAAAGATATTTAATCTTAAATTACTAAAATTATAATCCGTAAATGTAATTTTTTATAAGCACATGCATTCTTTTACTGCATGCAATTTTGTTTATGGTATTGTCAGGTACTACACCAAATTAATCTATGAATGTAATTAATTTATTACGATGGGTAACAATCATCCAATCGCACTATTATAGAAATCACGATATATGACGATTATTAACTGCCATACATAATGGTTCTTAACTGTCATATATGTGGACATTATAAAAGTTTGGTGTAGATACATTAAGGTTCCAAACTATGATTTACTTTGTATCTATTATAACACCCGTTATATATTGAGATCTGGTGAAGCTAAGCTATGTTTAATGCTATCATGATAAATAATAGTTTCAAGTAAACAACTGTTATAAAACTTTATAACATATATAATGGTGCTTTCAAAATAACCGTTATATAAAGTTTAGAAAACATAATGTTCTCTATGTAGCAACCATTATTTATTTACTATAAATGCTAACGGGTTAAATGAAACAACCATCATATATAGTGTATAAATATATAATGGTTCTTATTTAATAACTGTTAGCTTTTGAGGCAACTTTTTTTTTTTAAAAAAATAGGGATTCTCCTTTCGCCCCTATATGCATATAGAACAAAATTGTACACAAAATTGTATATTAAACATCGAGTATAACTATGCAATTTGGGATGAGTCAAGACATTCTATATTTTATGGCTAGGCTTAATGGAACTCCCTATTGTAAAGGGATCAAGGGGTATGCTGCCTCGAGCAAGACTTAATAGAGAAGGAGGGGTTAGATCTACAGTACACTATATGCTCCTTATCGTTAGGAAGCATATGGCATTCTATAGATCTAATCTTTCATTCTCTATTAAGTCTTGCTTGAGGCTATATAGCCCTTAAGCTTTTTACTGTAGGGAGTTCTACTGAGCGTAGGCATAAAGCGAGGAATGTCTTGATCCTTCCCAAATTGCATGGCTATATTAGATGTGTGAGCTTCTATTCTATTATATAGTCAAATCCAACAAGAAAAGCTAAAGTAGAAACTCTATCTAATGCATGCATGCATACATATATACATACATATATGAATGCATGCATACATAAATACATACATGCATCCATAAATACATGCATACTACATGCAAGCATCCATAAATACATACATACATACATACATGCATGCATGCATGCATGCATGCATACATACATACATACATACATACATACATACATACATACATACATACATGAAGAGCTAACTTGGATTGATGGTGGCCTTTAACTCTCTAGGCTAACATGATTCTGATGGAGAGGCGAGTTGTGAATCGTGTTATCCCTATGTAGGTTGTACATGTAGCCTATAGAGATAGTTGTGAATTATGTTCTCTCTCTGTAAGTTATCCATGTGGCTTGTAGCAATTATATACCTCTTAAGGTTATCTGCTACATACTCAACATAGTGAAATCTTTGTAAATCTTTAATGATTTCCTGTAACAAGAAAAGAATAGTAGGACTTAAGTCAAAGCCTAGCTATAAAACACGAAGTGAATAATAATGGAGAATGCAGAATGGAGAGGGGATGTCATACCTCTATATGATTAGAATAGACCACACAAAGAAATGCAACTTGGTTAGGTTTGAAGAACAAAAACGCGAGTAATGAACAAAAATACGTGTTAGAACTTGTGCATTAACTTGAGCAGCTATCCCTGAAAAGCACAGAGAAGGCTTTTATGGATGGTGTGGTTTGACTAAAAATGAAGGTCGACAACTGGAAAAGACGACTAGAGTAGTGGGGTTCCGAGAGTGGTAGGTTGGGGGCTTACATTTGACCTAAGAGGCTAAGACGAGTATTCTAATGAATGAACTGAAGAAGTAGAGAGACATTTAAATAGAAAGGAAATTTTACTTTATAACAGTTCAAATATAACACCCATAATATATTGCTTCATTGTTACATATGTAACGGTTATTGTAAGAAACTTGGGTAATTTTAAAACATATTAAGGTTTCTAGCTAATAACCATTAAATATTTGCAACATTTTTTTAAAAAAATATTAGGGGGTACTACTATTGATTTTCACATGCTTTCATAAAAACACATAAACAAACAATAGTACAATAGACTATCCATAAAAATACAGAATTAACCCAACCTAGTAGCAAGAAAACAACAATACACTGTTAAAACACATAAATTAAATGCTTCTTTTTCTTTTTCTAGTCTTAGCTTTTAGTAAGTTACTTTTTTAGCTTGAAAGCTTCTCTTCTTGTTAAGTAACAATTTTCTCCTCTTCGAAACCCATATGCCTTCATTATGATCATGCCTAACGTATAAAGCATCTTCTTCATCCAAATTTAATGGTTCAAGTGACCTCCCATTGAATGAATCATCATCAACTCCATTCCTCATCTCCTCATCAATCACTTTGTTTGTCAAAAAAACAATAAATCATCCATGTTTATAAGGATCAAGAACATAGAACACCTATTTAGTCTAAAGCCAAAATGAAAGGCACTTTGTTATGAGTGTAGGATGGTACATTTAAAAAGTGCAAGTTTACACTGTCATAATTAAGTAATATAGAAGTGAGTAGAGTATCGTTTCCACGAGGATTAATCACTAAGTACCAAAATTGATAATTTTAATACTATTTAGCCGATCGATTAGTTGGTGATTGAGAATACAAAATAAAAATGATTAAATGAAAATGCAATTGTTGTAAAGACAAATACAATAAAAAGGCCCTAGGGATTAGATTTCGCTTAATAAATTCCGGATTGAATCACATATATATTATAGTCCAATTTATTCAACATGATTCATAGTCCAGTTTCCCTAATTTGATTACTAGCCTTTTCCAAGGTCAAACAATTCTATGATTAATTGCTAACCCAATATATCCGTATATGAATTTAAGCAATTAATCATGCATTAAGATTTATGGAACTCATTAAGACAACACAATCTATATGAATATATTCCTATTTCATATGCAAATTATGGTTTTAATTATAGGATCCACACGCATGCATCTCCTTCCGGTCTCAACATGCATATTAAAATAATCCAAAAGATGGCCAATTAGTTGAAAGCATTAAGAACAAAAATTAAAACTCAATCATGAAGGAAAAATTAAACTTATATTTGATAAGTTAAGATTCAATCTGTCATTAGTAAGCTACGTCATTACCCTAGGAAAAGGAAAATTAGCTCATGATGAAATTAAAAACAAAACAAATATAAAATAAAAACATCATAAACATTGTATAAACATTAATTACAAAAACATAAAAATACAACTACAAGATGTATGAAAATGTAAAATCTAGCTTTCCATATAGAAGGTAAAACTTTCCATGTAGGAGGCATGTAAGAAGTAAAAATGTAAGAAATACATTCTAAAAATAACAACTCTCTCTCTAAAATAGAAGCCATCTCTCTCTCTCTCTTCCTTCTTCTTCATTTTGGGATGATAAGAACATTTATTTATAGGCTTTAATTTCTGGATACTACAGTAACTTCCGTCAGCTACAGTGCTAACGACGTCAAATACAGTACTATGCACAGCCCAAACTGTCAGCTACAGTACTAACGTTGTTGCTACAGTAACCTCCAACTAACCTACTTCACCACCCCATTTCACTGTCCGTATTTTGCTACAGCGACCGTATCCACCGTCTGTATTTTACTTAGTGAATAGTATGTATGAATAGTACTTTTCTCTTAAATGCCTTTTTTAATTCTTCTTAATACGGTACTATCTGTGACTGCAAGAAAATCATTATTTATTTATTAATTACACCCAAATTCATTACATTAAACTCAAATATTATCCACAAAATCATCATATAAGGGAAATAAATATGCAAATATTTTACTTATCAAATTCTCCAACACTTAGCTCTTGGATGTCCTTGGACAAGAAGGATTGACTAATAAGTGCTTCCAACAAAATCAGAAGTGTCAAGTCATAAGCAAGAATACAATTGAAGAATAAAGAGAACATAGTATTCTTGAATCAACAAAAGTATAAACTGATAACTTCATTTGAAAATGAATGAACCAAATTCATAATTGTGACTCATCCTCTCAATCTCTCAAGTGTTTAAGGGTAAGTATTTCGCTCAAATTCACCTAAAAAAATTGCACTACCATAAGCTTACCAAAAATCTTAATCTCCACTACCTAATTCACATGCATAATTCAAATCAAAAGGACTTATTGAGGGTTGTAATGGAGCTAGGGTAAAAAGAATGTAAATAGTGATATGAAGGGCTACATCTAAGAAATAAATAGAGCAGTTGAAAAATGGGTCATCTTATGATTAGACTTATCTCATCTCAACAACCCATAATTTTTATTCAAATACTAAATATATTTTTTTCTTTTTTTTTCTCTTTTCTTTTTTTCTTTTTAATAACTTCTGCAATTCTACAGTTGATGATATACACACACCCACACTTGTCAAAAACCCATTTCGTAAAGATTTTAAATGCTTTGTTAATCTTTCAAATTAGGTAAAAGCACTTGATATATTATTAAAACACATATTAATGGGTTGAGAATAAAGAAATAATTAATCAGGCTCAAAGGGGCTTATCAATGGTATAATTGCAAGGTTGGCTTTTTGGCTCTAGCTAAAAAAAATGAATGCCTTTATCATTTTTGAATGTGCATGTGACATGTAATTTCAACCAGATTTAAAGCAAGTTCTAGAGTAACAATTCAATAGGTGAATATCACCTACAAGAAAGATAATTATTATTGATCAATTTAGCTCTAAAGCTCACATTTAGAGACTTTCAAATTCAGCTCATTCAATATCAAAATTTATCACCAATCCCAACAATCAGTTGTTAAATCATGCTATAAAATCTCTAAACTCAATTGATCTATGCTTTAAACTTATATACTTCTTGAAATCATTGAAAGACACTTACATGATTTTTTTAGAAAAAAATACAACTAATAAGATGCGTCTCAAGAGTTAAGAATAACACTTTACTCTGCTATCTTTTTACACCCCATGCATCTAATGGTTTTACTAACTAACTATCTAATGGAGAAATTATGCTCTCTTTTTTTACTCCTCCCGTAACCTAAATCAGACATTGTCCTCTATGTCTTCAAGAGATTAGAGAAAGTTTTTTTAACAACCTAAACTCACAATAAATTAAACTAAAATACTAAGAGTAAAACCATAAGATAAAGGAAAGTTACAACCGGAGAGTGGTATCTGGATTCTGCTTCTGATTGTTGTTTAAAGATTGCCCACCTATGTGCTTGACTAATCGATCTGGTTGAGGTTCATAGGTTTACAGTTGATCTAGTAGTTGATCAGCAGTTGGTACAGAAATTATGGAATGGCAAGTTGCTTGGGGTATGAATCCTGTTTCCACAGCATGATCAAGAAAAGACAATAGTTTATCATAAAAACCATTAACATTTAACAATCCTAATGGCTTTTTGTGAAAGTTAAGTTTAGCCCAATACGCAACGCTCGAGATCTCATCCATTGTTTCCAGACCACCTGGTAGAGTGATAAAAGCTTCTGCATTGTAGAATACACGTCCAGTTCGTTCAGGTAGGCTTGAAACCTCTAACTCTTGCCCTAAGGAGAAGATGTGATTTTCTAACTCTTTCACCCTTACATTTAAACCTTTACTACCATTAATGGTTGCAGCAATAGCCATACTTCCCCTCAGGCCCTGGATACCTCCCCCGTAGGCAAAGTTGATCTTTCTAGCAGCTAATGCATATCCCAGTTTCTTTGCTGCAGGTATAAAGTCTCTATCATTTCCTGAGTTAGTTTTACCAAAAATGTAGATAAATTTAAATCTACAATTTAGGCGGATATCACTCCTTTTTTCTTTTCTCTAAGACATTTTGTGATTTTACAAGTGGAAGAGTACATATTTATACTACTAAAACAATGACAACAAAATCATACATATCACACGCTTTTCAAAAAGTTTGAAAAAAATGAGTGACATGAATGGCTAGTAGGCCATTACATGAAAAAATTAAGTAAAATGAGTAAAGAAAGTTAAAAAGTTACTGAAAAGATAAGACAAAAGCATGATTATGTATAGTAGTTATGATTGTGGCTCGCATCTTCCTCTGGTTTTACGTCCAGTAACAGCTTAAACACCTTATATGAATTGAGGATTTTCTTCTCATCCAGTTTTCTTATAAATTGGAAAACAGGGTCTTTTAATGTCAGATTCCCAAGACGATAGTACTCTTTTTCTTTATTGAATATGTCAAATAAATCGAGAAGAACACAATAAATATCACCACTAGGATGCGTCTCAAGAGTCTGAATGATATTATCCAATGACTCCTTACTCAGTCCATTCTTTATAAATTGAATTTTATCATCTCGATTTATCGAAAACATACCTTTGCTTCGACAACACTGATCACAATTCCACCTTACACATCTAGAATAGACCTACATTCTTTTAGCTCATCTCTTTTTGGAGTAAGAGCTTCTTCCTATTCCTGGCATATGTTTAATAAATGACTCATGAATCTCACCTATTAAACATACCTTAGCTTTAATGATCTAGCAGGCATCCTCAGGAAGACCCAAATGCTTGAAAGTCTTTATTCTTTCAAATCGACAGTGATAAGTAAAATATTTGTATATTTATTTTCCTTTATATGATAATTTTGTGGATGATATTTGAGCTTAATCTAATAAATTTGGGTGCAATTTTACTGTTCTTATGGATACTGTAGCAGTACTGTAGCAAGCGGTTGGTGAAGTGTGGTAGGTGAAATATGATCACTGTAGTAGTGTACTGTAGCATGTGGTTGGTGAAGTGTGGTAGGTGAAATACGATCACTGTAGCAGTACTGTAGCACTCGAAATAAAGCCTATAAATAGAGAGGAGGAAGTGAAAAGAATGAAGAGAAGAAGGAAAAGGGAGAGAGACCTTGTATTTTAGAGAGAGATTGGTTATTTTAGAATTTATTTCTTACATTTTTACTTCTTGCATGCCTCCTACATGGATGGTTTTACCTCCTATATAGAAGGCCTAGGTAGTCCTCCTTTATTGATGGTATAGGTTGCCACCTATATGGAAGGCTAGATTTTACATTTTCATGCATCTTGTAGTTGTATTTTTATGTTTTTGTAATTAATTTTTATTTAATGTTTATGAAGTTTTCACTTTATTTTGGTTTTGTTTTTAATTTCATCATGAGCTAAATTTTCCTTTTCCTAGGGTGATGACGTAACTTACTAGTGACGGATTGAATCCTTACTTATTAAATCTAGTTTTAATTTTTTGTTCATGATTGAGTTTTAATTATTGTTCTTAATGCTTTCAATTGATTGGCCACCTTTGAATGATTTCAATATGCATGTTGAGACCGGAAGGAGATACATGTGTGTGGATTCTATAATTAACACCATAATTTGCATATGAAAAATAGGAATATATTCATATGGGTTGTGTAGTATTAATTGGGTTCCATAAATCTTAATGCATGATTGATTTCTTAAATTCATATAGGAATATATTGGGTTAGTAATTAATCATAGAATTACTTGACTTTAGAAGAGGCTAGTAATTAAAATAGAGAAACTCGACTATCAATCATATGGAATAAATTAGACTAGAATAGATAAGTGATTCAATCCGAAATTTGTTAAGTAAAATCTAATCCCTAGGGTCTTTTTCTCATATTTGTCTTCATATAATTTGCATTTATATTTAATCATTTTTATATTGCATTTTCAACCACCAACTAATCGATCGGCTAAATAGTATTAAGATTATTAATTTTGTTACTTAGTGATCAATCCTCATGGGAACGATATTCTACTCACTTCTGTATTACTTGTTTACACAGTGTACACTTGCACTTTTAATACACCATCCTACACCTGTAACAAGTTTTTAGCGTCGTTGCCGGGGATTGTTATTATTAATATCAATACAAAGTAATTTTAATACTAATTTGGTAAGGCCAGGCCTACAGGTAAACTGGCTAACTCTTCTTCAATCCCTTCTTCCACCGCTTAAGATTCAGTTGCAAGTCCCAAGGGATTAAATTCTAAGACCCAGGCCGGGAAGTCAGGAACTATGGAATCAAGCCCCGGATTGAATGATTTCCACTCTAATTGGACTTACCCGGAAACCTCATTAGCGGCGTCCTCCTCCCTTTGAATCACTTCTATTCCCAAATCAATTCAAATACCTGGGGAAGGCTGGATTGAATCCTTTTTTACTAGGGTTTACATTATATTTGTCTTCTTTTTGGTGTCTTATGTTTCTTTTCAGGATTTTGCTTAGTGCATGACAAGATCAAAGAAGACTGAATTACAACCTTGTGATTCGGAGATCGAAAGAACTTGTCAAAGAAATCGGAGAATTCAAAAGCAATCTACTCCAATCAATTCGATGGAAAATTCGGGGGGAGAAACAGCAGATACCAAAATACTCCATGACTATGTAATACCAATAGTCATGGAGACAACTTCTGGAATCAGAAAACTGCCAGTAGCAGTTAATAATTTTAAACTTAAGCCTGCAATTATCTAAATGATGCAAGCAATTCAGTTTGGTGGTTTACCAACAGAAGATCCCAACACACATATAGCCAGCTTCATATAAATTTGTGACACATTCAAGCATAATGGTGTTACTGATAACGCCATTAGACTTAGACTTTTCCCTTTCTCAATTAGAGATAAGGCTAAGAGCTGGCTATACTCTCTACCAGAGGGAAGCATAACTACATGGGATGCCTTGGCGTAGAAATTCTTGGCATAATACTTTCCTTTAGGAAGAATAGCTAAATTGAGGAATGAAATTACCTCATTTGCTCAACATGAATTTGAGAGCCTCTATGAAGCATGTAAAAGATACAAGGAGTTCCTAAGAAAATATCCTCATCATGGGTTACCAGATTGGTGGCAATTGCATTCATTCTATAATGGGATGACGCATACAACCAGAATTCTTGTAGATGCTGCAGCTGGACGATCTTTTATGGGAAAGAGTCTAAAAGATGCTTACAATCTTCTTAAGGAGATGGCAACCAGTGAATACCAATGGCCTTCTGAACGTCATGTTTCAAAGAAAGTGCTTGGAGTTCACGAGCTGGATATCCTTACAACTTTGTCTTCTCAAGTTGTATCTATATCCAAGCAAGTGAACTCATTGACAAGTCAAGCAAATGCAATCAGTACTCCTCATGAAACCTGTGATCAATGGGGAGGACCTCATGTGAGCATGCAATGTTAAGAAGGATACCCATCCATGCCTTCTCAGTCTGAGCAAGCTCATTACATCGGAAATCAAAGAAATGATCCATTCTCAAATACTTACAATCCAGGTTGGCGAAATCATCCAAACTTTAGTTGGAAGAATAATCAAAATGTGTTCAAGCCGCACGGGAACTACCAGCAACAAGTGCTTCATCCACCAAATCCACTGTAGCAGAAAGTGAATATAGAAGAGGCACTCGATCAACTAACCATGAATACATCTCAATTCATGGCTAGGACTGACGCTACATTCAAAAGCCAGGAGGCCTAAATAAAGAACTTGGATATTCAGATGGGCCAAATTGTAAATATGCTGAACTCCAAACAACCAGGTACTCTTCCAAGTGACACTGAGAAAAATCCAAGAGAGCATGTGAAGGCAATTTCCTTAAGGAGTGGGAAAGAAATAAAAGATCTTGTAATTCAACAGAAGAAAGATAGAGAAAAGAAAGAAAGTGAAGAAGAATAGAAGGAGGTAGCACAGAAACCTCAAGAGGATGATGTGACACCAGGAAGAATTAGCTTTCTAGATAATCCTCCTCCATATGTACCACTAGTTCCATATCCTCAGAGACTTGTAAAGGCAAAGCTAGACAAATAGTTTAAAAAGCTTCTCGAGGTTTTCAAAAAGCTACATATCAACATCCCTTTTGCAGATGCCCTTGCCCAAATGCCCAGTTATGCAAAATTCATGAAGGCAATTCTCTTAAAGAAGCGTAAACTAGAGGAATTTGAGACAGTTGCACTTATTGAGGAGTACATTACTATTTTGTAAAAGAAATTACCACCAAAGCTAAAAGATCCAGGAAGCTTTTGCATACCTTGCACCATAGGTCAATGTACCTTTGAAAGAGCACTTTGTGACCTAGGAGCAAGTATAAATCTCATGCCTCTATTTGTCTACAGAAAACTCGGTCTTGGAGAGGTGAAGCCTACCACGGTTTTATTACTACTAGCTGATCGATCAATAAAACATCGAGGGGTGTCTTAAAAGATGTTCTGGTAAAGGTGGATAAACTCATATTCCAAGCTGACTTCATCATACTCGACATGGAAGAAAACCAAGAAATTCCTATCATTCTTGGGAGGCCATTTCTAGCAACTGGGAGAACTTTAATAGATGTGCAACAGGGAAAGTTGACCTTACGAGCTTAAGATGACCAAGTATCTTTCAACATTTTTAAGGCTTGGTCCTTTCCAAATAAAGGTGACATCTGTTACAGAGTAGATACAT
The DNA here is from genome assembly GCA_037074505.1 of Albizia julibrissin. Lineage (NCBI taxonomy): Eukaryota > Viridiplantae > Streptophyta > Magnoliopsida > Fabales > Fabaceae > Albizia > Albizia julibrissin. The sequence continues at coordinate 52,362,708 of CM073477.1, read as the reverse complement.
TGACTAGCTGCATAAAAGATGTGGTGACTAAAAGCTGCATGGATCAACCACTCATAATAGGAATAGTATATGTATCAAAATCTACTAATCTTGAAGTGCACAAAGAATATTGGGCAATAAAAGCCTTAAATTCTGACTTAAAGGCAGCTAGTAAGAAGAGACTTCTCCAACTCAATGAGCTTGAAGAATATAGATAACAAGCTTATAAGAATGCAAAGTTATACAAGGAGAAGACAAAAATGTAGTAGGATAACAAAATTTTGAGGAGAGAGTTCACACTGGGACAAAAAGTATTGATATGCAACTCAAGGTTAAAGCTCTTTCCAAGAAAGCTGAGATCAAGGTGTTTAGGACCTTTTACTGTAATTCAAACATGGCCATATGGAGCAGTGGAGATTCAAGAGGGTGATCGAAAATTCAAAGTGAACAAGTAAAAGCTGAAAGAGTATAATGACGGTGCACTCAACACTTTGAAAACTGTCATCACTTTTGAGGAAACAACAAGTCCTAAACTTTAAAATAATAATAAATAAATAAATAAATTAAAAAAATAATTTTTTTTTAAAAAAATTTGGTTTTTGTCTAGCTAAAGACGTTAAAGAAGGGCAGCTATTTGGGAGGCAACCTAAAAAAATTTTCCTTTACTCTTTCATCTCTCTTTCCTAATCACTGAAGCATACTACATTGCATCCTTAAATTTTAGTTATCATAATTGTCATGGAAGAAATTCTTGCAAATCTCAAGAATAGATTTCTACTCTTCCCAAAGATATGCTCAGGAAGATCTTTAGCTGTCTACTTGAGAGAATGAAGACATTCAAGCGTTTAGGCCTTCCTAAGGATGTCCACTGGATCAACGAAGGTAAGGTACATTTAATAGGTGAGATCCATGAATCATTTATTAAACCTATGCTAGGAATGGTAAGAAGTTCTTACTCCAAAAAGAGAAGAGCTTAAAGAATGCAGGTATGTTCTAGATGTGCAAGGTGGAATTGTGATCAGTGTTGTCAGAGCAAAGGTATGGTTTCGATAAATCGAGAAGATAAAATTCAATTTATAAAGGATGGACTGAGTAAGGAGTCATTGGATGATATCATTCAGACTCTTGAGATGCAACCTAGTAGTGATGTTCATTGTGTTCTTCTCGATTTATTTGACATATTCAACAAAGAAAAAGAGCGCTATCATCTTGGGAATATGACGTTAAAAGACCCTGTTTGCCAGTTTATAAGAAAATTGGATGGGAAGCAAATCCTCGATTCATAGAAAGTGTTCAAGCTATTACTGGACGTAAAACTAGAAGAAGATGTGAGCCACAATCACAACTACTGTACATAATCATGCTTTTTTCTAATCTGTCTTATCTTTTCAGTAACTTTTTGACTTTTTTTACTCACTTTACTTAATTTCTTCACGCAATGGGCCACTGGCCATTTATGTCAGTAACTTTTTTCAAACTTTTTTGAAAAATGTGTGATTTGCATGATTTTTTTGTCATTGTATTAGTGGTATAAATATGTATTCTTCCACTTGTAAAAACATAAAATGTGTGAGGGGAAAAGAAAAAGGAGTGATATCATCCTAAATTGTAGATTTAAATCTATTTGCATTTTTGGTGAAACTGACTTAGGAAAGGATGGAGAGTTTATACCTACAGCACAGGAATTGAGACATGCCTTAGCTGCTAGGAAGATCAATTTTGTCTACGAGGGAGGTATTCAGGGCCTAAGAGCAAGTGTGGCTATTGCTGCAATCATTAATGGTAGCAAAGGTTTGTGCGTAAGGGTGAAGGAGTTAGAAAATCACATATTCTCCTTAGGGCAAGAGTTAGAGGTTTCAAGCCTACCTGAACGAACAGGACGTATGTTCTACAGTGCTGAAGCTTTTATCGCTTTACCCGGTGGTTTGGAAACATTGGATGGGATTTCAAGTGTTGCATATTGGACTAAACTTAACTTTCACAAAAAGCTATTAGGATTGTTAAATGTTAATGGTTTTTATGATAACATGTCTTTTCTTGATCATGCTGTGGAAACAGGATTCATACCCCAAGCGACTCGTCATTCCATCATTTCTACGTCAACTGCTAATCAACTACTGGATAAACTGCAAACCTATGTACCTCAACCAGATCTATTACTTGAGCATATGGGTGGGCAATCTTCAGATAGCAGTCAGAAACATAATCCAGATACCACTCTCTGGTTGTAAACTTTCCTTAATCTTAATGGTTTTACTCTTAGCATTTTGGTTTACTTTATTATTTTTTTATGTTTTGCAAAAAAAAAATCTCTAATCTCTTAAAGACATTGAGGACAATATCAAATTTAAGTTTGGGGAGGAGTGAAAAAAAAGCATTATTTCTTTATTAGATAGTTAATTAGTAAAACTATTAGATGCATGAGGTGTGAAAAGATGGCAGAGTAAAGAGTTATTCTTAACTCTTGAGACGCATCTTATTCGTTGCAATTTTTTTTTATTTTTCTATTTTATCTGTAAAAAAAAGAGAGGTCCGATTTAAAAAAAATGAAAAAACAATTTGATGAAAAAAAAATTTGTGTAAGTGTTTTTCAATGATTATAAGAAGTATATAAGCTTGAAACATGGATCAATTGTATTTAGAGATTTTATATAGCATGATTGAACAATTGATTATTATATTTGGTGATGAATTTTGAAATTGTATGAGCTGAATTTGGAAGTCCTTAACCGTGAGCTTTTGAGCCTATTTAATCAATAATGATTATCTTTCTTGTGTGTGATATTCACTTATTGAGTTGTTACTCTAGAACTTGCCTTAAATCTGGTTGAAATTACATGTCACATGCATATTCAAAAATGATAAAGGCATTCATTTTCTTTAGCTAGAGCCAAAAAGTCAACCTTGCAATTATACCATTGATAAGCCCCTTTGAGCCTGATTGATCATTTCTTTATTCTCAACCCATTAATATGTGTTTTAATGATATATCAAGTGTTTTTACCTAATTCAAAAGATTAGCAGAGCATTTGAAATTTTTTGTGAAGTGGGTTTTTGGCAAGTGTGGGGGTGTGTATATTATCAACTGTAGAATTACAGATGTTATAAAAGAAGAAAAAAAAGAAAAGAAAAGAAAGAGAAGAAAAGAAAAAAAAGATATTAAGTATAAGTGTATGGGTTATTGTGATGAGATAATTTTATTTATGAGACGACCCATTTGTTTTCAATTGCTCTATTTACATGTTAATTATAGCCCTTCATATCACTATTTACATTCCTTTTACCCTAGCCTTATTACAACCTTTAATAAGTCTTTTTGATTTGAATTATGCATGTGAATTAGGTAGTAGAGATTGAGATTTTTTGCAAGCTTATGGTAGTTCAACTTTATCAGGTGAATTTGAGCGAAACACTTACCCTTAAACACTTGAGAAGATGAGTCACAATTATGAATTCGGTTCATTCATTTTCAAATGTAGTTACCAGTTTATACTTTTGTTGATTTAAACATACTATGATCTCTTTCTTCTTCAATTGTGTCCTTGTTTATGACTTGAAACTTCTGATTTTGTTGGAAGCACTTATTAGTCACTCCTTCTTGTCCGAGGACGTCCGAGAGTTAAGTGTGGGGGAATTTGATAAGTACAATATTTACATATTTATTTTCCCTTATATGATAATTTTGTGGACGATATTTGAGCTTAATGTAATAAATTTAGGTGTAATTTTACTGTTTATACAGATTTACTGTAGCAGGTATGTAATGTAGCAGACACTGTTCACGTACTGTAGCATGTGGTTGGTGAAGTGCGGTAGATGAAACGCGATCACTGTAGCAAGCGGTTGGTGAAATACTATCACTTTAGCAGTGTACTGTAGCATATGAAATAAGAATATATTCATATGGGTTGTGTAGTCTTAATTGAGTTCCATAAATCTTAATGCATGATTGATTGCTTAAATTCATATATGAATATATTGGGTTAGCAATTAATTATTGAATTACTTGACCTCGGAAGAGGCTAGTAATTAAAATAGGGAAACTTGACTATCAATCATAAGGAATAAATTGGACTAGAATAGATAAGTGATTCAATCCGGAATTTATTAAGTGAAATCTAATCCCTATGGTCTTTTTCTCATATTTATCTTCATATAATTTGCATTTATATTTAATCATTTTTATATTGCATTTTCAACCACCAACTAATCAATCTGCTAAATAGTATTAAGATTATTAATTTTGGTACTTACTGATCAATCATCGTGGGAACGATACTCTACTCACTTCTATATTACTTGTTTACGACAGTATACACTTGCACTTTTTAATACACCATCCTACACCAGTAACAGACAGCGATAGATCTTTCTGAGCACATCTTTGGGAAGAGTAGGAAAGTTGTTCTTGAGATTTGCAAGAATTTCCATCATGAAAATGATGAGGACTAAAATTTAAGGATCTAGTGCAGAGTGCTTCAATGAGTAGGAAAGAAAAATGAAAGAGTAGGAAAATAAATTTTGGGTTGCCTCCCAAATAGCCGCCCTTCTTTAACGTTTTTAGCTAGACAAAAACTAAACCAATATTTTTTTTATTTTTTTATTTTATTTTTTAAAAAATATTTTGATTTTTTTTAATTTTAGGACTTACTTGCTGTTTCCTCAAAAGTGATGACAGTTTTCAAAGTGTTGAGCACACCGTCATTATACTCTTTCAGCCTTTGCTTGTTCACTTTGAATTTTTGAACACCATCTTGAATCTCCACTACTCCATATGGCTCTGTTTGAACCACAGTAAAAGGCCCTGACCACCTTGATCTCAACTTTCCTGGAAAGAGCTTTAACTTTGAATTATATATCATCACTTTTTGTCCCAGTATGAACTCTCTCCTTAAAATTCTTCTATCATGCCACATTTTTGTCTTCTCCTTGCTTAACTTGGCATTCTTTTAAGCTTGTTGTTGAAATTCTTTAAGCTCATTAAGTTGGAGATGTCTCTTCTTACCAATATTCTTTGTAATAGGTGTCAAAATTTAGGGCTTTTATTCCCTAATATTCTTTGTGCACTTCAGGACTAGTAGATTTTGATACACTTACCATTCCCATTACGAATGGTTGATCCATGCAGCTTTTGTTTAACATGTCTTTTGTGCAGCTGGTCAATGTATCTACTCTGTAATAAGTGTCACCTTCATTTTGAAATGACCAAGCCTTAAAAATGTTGAAAGATACTTAGTCATCTTGAACTTGTAAAGTTAACTTTCCCTGTTGCACATCTATTAAAGTTCTTCCAGTTGCAAGGAATGACCTCCCAAGAATGATAGGAATTTCTTGGTCTTTTTCCATGTCAAGTAAGATGAAATTAGCTGGGAATATGAGTTTGTCCACCTTGACCAGAACATCTTCTAAGACACCTCTTGGATGTTTTACTGATCAGTTAGTTAGAAGTAATGAAACTGTAGCAGGCTTCACTTCTCTAAGATCGAGTTTTCTATAGACACATAGAGGCATGAGATTTACACTTGCTCGTAGGCCACAAAGTGCTCTTTCAAAGTTACATTGACCTATGGTACAAGGTATGCAAAAGCTTCTTGGATCTTTCAACTTTTGTGGTAATTTCTTTTACAGAATAGCACTGCACTCTTCAACAAGTACAACTATCTCGAATTCCTTCAGTTTACGCTTATTTGAAAGAATATAAAAATGATTTTTTTTTGCAATTTGATTTTTACAAACTTAAGATTGGATAAAGGTCAAATTATGTAATGTGATTTATATTTGGATTAGCTGTAGCATAAGTGGCTTTTATGAAACTAAAACTTGTTTGAATAATTATTTTGAAAAGTAAGTTTAGATGCAAAATGAATAAAAGGGCATGAGTTGTATAATATAAAAGTTATATAATTTAATAATTTAATAAAAATATTAAAATTAAAATTATAAAAATAAATGTTAGTGTATTCAAAAAATTTAAATGCTAAAAAGCATTTAATTAAATGTATTCAATAAATATAAATATATGTAAGTATAAACTTAAAATATAATACAAACATTATTGGCCAGAAAAATGATATTAAAAATTAAAAAATGATAAAAAAATATGTTGAAAATGATTTTCACCCACCAAAGAATTAAAAATAAATAATGGCAGTGAAAACTAAAGAAACGTAAGTGAAACATAAGGGAGGTGTTGAAGAAGGGAATAGAATATAGAGGTGTTGATAGATAGGCAAATAAGGACAAAATTGTAAGGAAGAAACTCTTGCAATCAATAAAGGTAGAGGAACATAGAAAGGTGAAAAGCTGAGTAGAGTAAAGAAGAAGGTGCGTCATGGGAACCCTGATGACCCAAATTATTAGGAAACTGATGAGAACATTCAGCAAGGTTTATCTTTTAAGGAGAAGCTCCTAAACATTGAGGCTATGCAAGTTTCAAAGGATAACAAAGGAAGTAGTGTTTTTGATGATGCCTAGGCTAAGTACATAGCAAGTTTACAATGCTTTTTCTATAAGGAAGAGCATATTGGTTCCGAGGAGGAGGATATAGACGATGAGGATTGTTCAACCCTGAAGGTGACCTAACTGATCCAAGTTTACAATGGTTCATCCTCTTCTTCTCTCACTGGCGGCAAAACTCCTTCCTTCTTTGCGGCCGGTGGCACAACTCCTTCCTCCATTGTTGTCGAAGAGCTTCCACCGTCCATTTCATCGGGAGGGATCAGCTGAGATACACTGCAGGAGGCATGACACAACAGAGAACAACAACTTCACGAGGATCATCACCATAATCATCTTTAGCCTTCTTCTTTCATCATTGTCATTTCACCATCATCGTTCTTTACTCTATCATCATGAAAGATCATAACAGAGATAGAACGCCTCCTTTATAGTATTTGAACTTATCTCCCTTGATTCTACGTAAACCAACATAGTCATGGCATTCACTAATTTTTTTTATATATAATTTTTAGTGGTTTTCCATGGTTAGGTGCTTGAAACTCTAAAGGTGTTTGTGCTTCTTGAAGCTAATTCCATGAGTGACTATGGGTAAATTTCTCAAACTCTCAAAGATGGAAGTTAAGGGTTTGAGTTCTACATATTACAAAGGGGAGTTTTATGTCTTAATCCATTTGTTCAACTTTGTAATTACAATTTTCTGTCTTGGAGATTGTATTTCTATTGCTAAACCTTTGTTACTTAGTTAAGTACTTAGTTTGGATTAATTTATGATTTGGATTAGTTGATGTTGAACTTTATGTTCATCAATATATATGGTTACATATATGTTTAAATGGAATTCTATTGATTCTCTATTGTCTTATATGGTATTTTTTGGATATTAAGTTGATTTTAGAGTTGTATTAAACTAATTACATCAATTAATTTAAATCACATATTAAGAGTGCTTAATAGCATCTATAGAGTAGGGGTTCCTCTCTTTTGGTGATAAACTCATTAGTTGATGGGGTTTGGTATTATTGAAAACTTAGTGATTTCATAAGTTGCATACAAAGTAGTTTTTAATATTGTTTTCATAAATAATTATTTTCTAGATTTAGGAATAATCATTGATTAATACACCAGACTGAACGATATTTGAGGTTTGGTATTTTGAGGAACTTTGCTTGCAATTGCTAGTGTTTTGTATTGAGTTTTGATTAGAGCTGTTAAACTTGGCCTAGTGTGGAAGTGTCTAATCAATCTAACTCAAGGAAACTCAAAGGGTGTTTTGGGCATTTTTGACTAAGCTATTAAATTTTGATTCTCATTATCATTATATGAACTATGATTGCCCTTGCAAGCAATTTTTAAGAGTTTTACTTAATCCATTTCAGATCAACTATCATTTTATATCTAAAAATACCAAAAACATTATAATTTAGAACTTTTAATATTTTCATATAGTTGTAGTTTCAAAAGACCAAATTTTTCCCTTTTTATTATTTCATATCAATCACTACACTTAGTTTCTAGGTAATTAATAAAAGGCTCTTCGACAGACGATCTGGGATTGCACTCTATATTGTAATTCTTGGCTAAATTTTTGAAGAGGTTACCAAGGCACAAAGCACACGTTTCTTTCATTCGCCATAAACATCTTTGGCAGACAACGATGCGTCAAATATGAGGGATTGCATTTCATATTTGTTTTCCTATGGTAAATATGGTGTAACACCCCAATTTTCAATCACCAATATTCCCCTATGTAACTAATACATCTAAAGGAATAAAATGGTGAATGGTGATGTGCATGAATTTACTACAATATTTTAATTGTCGGTTGTATACAATTCGGCTAAGTAAGGACTCAAAGGAGCAATAAATGTCCACAGAAAGGCCTGTTATTGTGACCAAAAATTTGAATATGAAATGATATGGCTAAAGGTCTATTGTACATGCCATAAATTGGCCAAAGCAAAAGAAAATAAGCAAGAAATGATTTATCGGAATAAATCGTAAATTATAACGGTAAAATCGTAATTTTTCCAAAAAGTGGGTAACGATCATTTTCCCTTAATCTTCCTAATAATACCAGTTATATGAGCTCTAAAAGAGGGAAATTGCTACTTGATAATTAATAAGCCTATTTTGGTGAATTGTTATCAAGAAAGGTCAACTAGTCAAAAGTCAAAGGATTAAAGTCAACAACTTACAAGATGACAATAGGATAGCTGAGATCCATAATTCCCTCTCTTTTCTTATGATTTTTGGTGTAATGAAGTACATGAAGGGAAAATGAGATAATTATTCAATAAATGAGATTTGTGGACCAATGATATAGTGCTACCTATGTTAAGTTAATTATTTAACTTAACTTAATATTTATATAATCATTTCACCATCCATTTCTTTATTCCTTTCCATCGTGCAAACTGAACCAGCGGAGAATGAGAGAGAGAGCTGAGGCGGTGGAGCAAGAAGAAGCTAGGTTTCATTCCAAACTAAGGTAAGCAAGTCTTGATCATGTCATTCTTGCTTCCTAAACCTACTATGATCTCTCTTGCTCATCTCTTTTTCCTTGAATCCATGGTTTTCAAGCATTTCTAAGAGGAGGGAGAGAGAGAAGTCAGATGTTGAGGAGAGAGAAAGTTGAGAAATCAAAAGGTAACTCTTCAAGCTTGATTCTATTGCTTAAGTGAATGCTATTAGTGCTATTATTGGTTTGGTTTAGTTGTTATCGTGAAAGATAGAGGAAGAAATCCAAAGAACCTTGATATTCAAGTTTCTCCAATCCTTATCCAATGATCATCTAGATAGCTAATAGTTTGATTATAAGTAAAAAGGAGGTGATTAAGAAAGACTGAACGAGAAACCAACACAATTTTTTCTGAGAATCTAAAATCTAGACCCTGTCTGGAACGTGGTAAAGGTGATGGAATTTGATGATTATGATGATTCTATTGGGTTTAGATAATGAAATTGTGTAGGGTGTATGTTAATGATTAAGTAAGAAAATCCCCAGAATGATAAATGACAAAATATCTTTAAAACTCAAAAGAAAGAGCTATAAAGGGCATTTTTATCATTTTGGCCCTGAATTTGACCAATTTAAGGTCAAAAATGTATTCTACACGAAAATGTGTGTAGAAATAGATGTGTCATGATTTTTGGTAAGGTCTAGATAGACCGAGGCTATAGGGGCATTTTAGCAATTTGGCATCGTTAAGCTAAGTTAACTACTATCATGAGATCAAAGGAGGGTGTGAATGAGGGATAACTCATCTATAGCATTTAGATATTGTAGGACTTAAGGACGGTCTAAGTCTAAGCTTGCCTGAGTTCCAAAATACGAGAAAAGACATAAGGGAAGCAATCAGGTAGTAACATATGTAAGACCCCAAATTTTAAAGCAAGAGAACTGAGAATAAGCCTAATTCAAATGAACTGTTAGGCCCTGGTTTGGCCAATGACCCAAAAAGGCATGAGTAATTCTCACAAATATCTTAAGGGCAAAATAGTAATTTTTCCACATAGCAAGAAATGAGTATTTTTTCCAATGATTATAGTTATATGGGAACTAAAAAAGAGGACAACGATTATTAAGTGAATTAATACCCAAGAAAAGACAAGAGCCATGAAGCATAAGGCTATGATTAACTACTAGTAAGGTGGTACAATAGGTACAATGAGATAGTTTGAGAATAATAATTCTCTCTATGTGTCTCACTATTTTATTGGATGAAAAAGCATGACAAAGGAAATGAATTATCATGCAAGAAAGCTAAAGAAGTGGACTAATGATTATAGCCACATAAGAGCCATATTTTTAATGACTCATCATCCTTTCTTATTTATTCCTACGTATGAATCAGATAAGAAAGCAGAAAGAACGATAAAATGATAACATAATGAGAAAATGAAAGAATGCAGCGACGGAATGAGAGCGCGGAGGAGAGAGAAATCTTTGGATCGCCGAAACTCTATCAAAACGGCATCTACTCTCCAAGTACCCTTCTCTAACATTCTTCTACTCATCACGAGCTTCAACTCTACAGATTCAGATTCTTGTTTGGAGGTCGTTGGTGCCGTCTCGCCGGTTGGAATGTCGCCAGAATTTTGAACCGAATTCATAAACGAGTTAAGGTAAGCGTATGCTTCCTTCTGACCATTTTAGTTTGTTGATTAGATGAGTATGGTAGAATTTTGGTACTATTCATCTCTCATTCAATTATGTGTTTTAACGGTCCAAACGATATCCAATGCTTGCCTAACTAGTTAAGCATGTAATTATAAGTAAAAAGGATAGGTTTAGGCAAGACAAAACAAGAAACCGATACAACTCTTCTGAGAACTCATAATTGTTACTAAGTGTGTGGCATGATGAAGGAATTGGAATTTCATCTATTGGATTATTCCATTGAGTTCAGAAGAGAAAAATGGGTAAGGTTCATGTTGATGACGAGTTGAGAAAATGCCTAGTGTGTGAAATGACCAAATTGCCCTTTAAGCGCTAATTAATGCTGTCAAGGGGTATTTTCATCATTTAGGGCCTGAATTTAAGTAAACTGAGGTTACCAATGGATTTTACATACAAAATTGTATAGGATTAACCTAAGTCATAATTTGGAGTAAAGTGCAATTGACCGGATACAATAAGGGCATAAGACAGTCTTAAGGGTATTTTAGTAATTATACAACTATAAGTCATGATAACCAACAATATGAGCTGAGAGTGAGTTACAAGCAGCTAATAACTCATTTATCCTAAATGTGTAATTTTAGGATATATAGGTAAACGAGCTGGAATCGGAGCTGGACCAAGGACTAGCCAAGAAAGGTCATATTCCAGGTAGTAACTTCCTTCTTACATATACAATGTGATGCCTATTATGAATGTCATCCATCGTAGCATGAACTATTGTTCTAAACAACCATTTGCCATGTTGTGGTCAGGGACCCAACAGGAGCACTAAGTCGACTAAGGTGCAGATGTATAGTTTCGCCTTGGGCAAGTGTACACACGAACATACGATCATCTTACATGCCATGACATTGCATATCTATTTTTGCATTCTATTTATATGTAAGCATGTTACTACTGAGATTCTCCTGAATCTTACCCTTTCCATAATATGTAAGTTTCCAGCAGTAGTCAGAGGCTCGAACAAGCTAAGAGGTGAATTTCCTCAATTGGAGGTAGCGGACTAAGGTGAGAATAGGAACGTTGGTTATCTGAAGATTTGTATTGATTATTAAGGTTTGTAACTAGTTGTATACCCCTATCATGAGAACTATGTATGAATTCAAGCATTATTGTTGTTGTAGTAATATCAGTATATTTATTCTATTGCTATGTGCCCCTATCTACGTAATCGCAACTCTGAGCAATATTATTGATGGGACAAGGGTCCCTACATGTTTGATCTCAAAGAATTAGAGCTTCCGCATATGCTACTCTGAGCAATCAGAGCATAAATAAGGTCAAGCATATGCTTCCTTCTGACCATTTCGGTTTAAAATTCCGGCAACACTCTGACCAGTGAGACGGCACCAATGGCCTCTAAAAAATAATTTGAATCCGTAGAATTGAAGCTCGTGATGAATAGAAGAATGTTAGAGAAGGGTACTTGGAGAGTAGACGCCATTTTGATAGAGTTTCGGCAATCCAAAGATTTCTCTCTCCTCCGCGCTCTCATTCCGTCGCTGCGTTCTTTCATTTTCTCGTTCTTTCTGCTTTCTTATCTGATTCATACGATGGAATAAATGAGAAAGGATGATGAGTCATTAAAAATATAGCTCTTATGTGGCTATAATCATTAGTCCACTTCTTTAGCTTTCTTGCATGATAATTCATTTCCTTTGTCATGCTTTTTCATCCAATAAAATAGTGAGACACATAGAGAGAATTATTATTCTCAAACTATCTCATTGTACCTATTGTACCACCTTACTAGTAGTTAATCATAGCCTCATGCTTCATGGCTCTTGTCTTTTCTTGGGTATTAATTCACTTAATAATCGTTGTCCTCTTTTTTAGTTCCCATATAACTATAATCATTGGAAAAAATACTCATTTCTTGCTATGTGGAAAAATTACTATTTTGCCCTTAAGATATTTGTGAGAATTACTCATGCCTTTTTGGGTCATTGGCCAAACCAGGGCCTAACAGTTCATTTGAATTAGGCTTATTCTTAGTTCTCTTGCTTTAAAATTTGGGGTGTTACAACATCCTTCTTACATATACTATGTGATGTCATTATGAATGTCATACATTGCAACATGAGCTAGTGTCCTAGACATACCCATTCGCTATGTTGTGGTCAAGGACCCGACATGGGCACCAAGTCGACCAAGGGCAAACATATAGTTTGATTTTGGGCTAGTGTACACATCTGTTTGATCATCTTACATGCCATGATGTTGCAAATTCATTTTTCGCATTTTATTTATATGTAAGCATGTTGCTACTGAGATTCTCTCGAATCTCATTCTTTCCCTACAACAAAACCATTTCAATTGAAGCAGGTAGCTCAAAAGGCAAAGCGTCGACTACCGGTGATTAGGGTCCCGGAGCATGGCATGCGACCATAGATGTTTTAGCATGTACTTTAGATTTTTAGGAGTTGTTTTCTTTGTACAAGTGTATATATAAGTGCTATTGAACCCTTTGAGGGTAACCTCTAGTAATGTAAACAAATACCATCTATTTTCATGTTTCCACTGTGTTACGCTTTATGAACTTACAATGCTTATCAGCCATAGTTATTTATGGTTTTAAAATGGGCGTTACATATAGACATCATAAAGAAGCTTGCTCAAATTGTGATGTTTCTCACACTCATGGTGAGAAGGAGGAGACTCTTATATCTGAATAAGGGATTAAAACAAATATATCATAGCCTTAGGAAAGTACAACACAGGGCAAGATAGAGACCAGCAGCTCGGCTAATGTAGAAGTTACCCAAAGAAGACCCCGTGATTCCTTAGATAGTAAGAAGATAGTTGATACCAGAGCTTTAGTAATGAAGGAAGGTTTAGAGGCGTGGAACTTAATGCAAAGGCCCAGGCGACACTTAAATGGAAATAGTGATCGTGGTGGATTTGGATACCAAAAAGACGAAAATCACGTAAAGACATAGAATAAGGAGAAATCCTCGTGTGTAATTAATAAAGAGAAAATCTCGGTCACTGAGAAGGAAAGATTATCTTCATATGATTCACATCCAACTAATAAAAGCTCTCTATAATTAGTGCGAAAGTCAAACCATGTTTCAGTAAAAATTGGAAATTCCAAGATTTTTGGAAAATATATTAGTCATCATAAAAGATGGGTCTCAATGGCTAATAACAAGCATGCAATAAGTTGCAAATCCATGGAAGGCAAAGGAAATCTCTTTCAAGTGGGGGCCATTTAGAATGGGCCATGTTATTCTGTGGCTCATAATGGAAAAACCCACTTTCTTGAATCAACTAACACATTCTAATCTCTTGTTTTAGAAGGTAGCAATGAACTTTGAAAGAGAATTTAACTTCTACAGGTCATGAGACTCAATATCACATATAAGTGTATATGGGCAGGCTAGAGAACGTTATGGAGGAAATGGAGGCAACACCAACAAACATATTTGATAATGAGGCTGGGATAAATTTTAAAGAAGAGAATAGTGGGTTGGAAATCTTAAATGATACTATTATTAAGGGACTTATAAGCACTCCATCCCTCATTACTAGTGCTCCATAATTTATCTCTTTTGGAATTGTATAGGGTTGGATTCCAAATCTATGCCAGGGCCCATGAAAGAAATATAGAGAAGGTACTCAATTGATTTCATTGCTTTGCTAGAGACAAAGCAAGCCTCCCTCAAGTACGCCTTCGTTGTAAGAAAATGGGCTTTGAAAATTTTGAGGTTGTGGAAGTAAACAGATGACGTGGTGCTATATGGTTTGCTTGGAAGGATGCAGAATACAGTATTACAATTATCAATAAATCAGACTAACTCATTCATGCTCTAATCTAGAAAGGTGCTTAGTGTAATATCCTAAATTTTGGGCTAGACACTTAAGGATAAGCCTATATCAGGCACACTACTAATCTTAGTTTGGGGAGAGTCCCAAGAATGTCAAGAAAAAGAAAGACTCTCGGGCCCTATGTAATCTGGCCCTACCAGGCAGAAGGCTCAGTATGAGTAGATAGTAAGATTAAAGTGTCAGTACAGATGTGCACAGGACATATATATGGTGCCATTAGGTTAGTAGAAAGACGCCACCCAGCTATGCCATGAGGTAAGGGACTGATTAGTCAAGAAAATAGGCCGGTGTAGGTATGTACATGGTATTTTCAGGGTAGATATATGTACCTTGCATTTTTATAGTAGGCGGCAGTATGTGATGCCATGCGGGACCCACACATATACTCTGACCTGGTGTCATTTTATAGACTTCGATATGCGTGACGTAATCCCGAGTTAACACCGATAAAGTAATTTGATTAAAGTAACTTTAATAAAGTAGGTCATGATGTGTAATGATTACTCTGCTTTTGTGTTGGATATGTAAGAAGATGACACTTGTCATCAAAGTACACATCATCATGACAAATACTATTCACACTTTTTGGTTAGCATAATTGGAAGGTGACACTTGTCCCTTCATTATGGGGTACCCTTCTTGCTTTTTTGTTTCCATTTCAAGACAATGACATGTGGCACTAAAGTCAAGGGAAGTCATTGGTTCTCTATCTGGTCCGTCAATTAACTTTTCTAAGCACCATACCTAAGAGTCAGGGAAATTAATCTAGCCTCTTTTCCCCTAACATTGTGCATTGTTAAAGAGGAGAGAGAAGAGGGAAGATAACAAATTGGAGGGACACTTGTCAACACAAGGTGTGATCTTGCAAAGTAAGAAGCCATAAGATAAAGATACATCATCATTTTTCCTTCTCTCCTCTCTGGAAATTTCAATCAGCCTAAAAGAGAAGGGAATAAGTGACTTAAAAACACCACATCACCCTCATTCTTCACCTTTTGGATGTGCAACACAAAGGAGAAGAGAGAGAAAGTGAATCTGAAAAGTTCATGCAAGGTAAGAAGCTTCTTTCTAAGATTTCACCTTCCTACTCACATTTATAGCCAAAAGTGTCTTTATAAACACTGTTCCTATTTGTCTAAGCTTCATTTTTATAGTTTTATTTTTCAAAAGGAGGTGTTTTGAGCTATTTCTCATTACCCTCAGTTGCTGAATCAAATAAAAAATCCTAGAAAGAGTAAGAGGTGAGTAAGAACTTCATTTTGAGCTAATTATTGTGTGATTTGGTGGAGCTTTATGGAATAAGTATTTTTTCCCTAATTTTTAGTTATATGTTTATTCTTAGATTTCATGGTAGTTTGGTCTTATAAATGGTGTAAAATAAGGTTTAAAAATGAGAAATCACAAATTTGGAACTTAAGAGTAGTGCTGCCAAATTTCTTTTTATGAAAGGCATCGATGTTGTGACCTGGTTTTAATTAGTCAAAGCTGGTACAAATACTACAAAATTTTCCATAAAGAAAGTAGACATATTTAGCTTCATTTTGATTAGTAGAATGTGTAAGATGGAAAGTTTCACCTGAAAGGGGGGTGAATTAGGTGATATCAAAATTTTCGCAGTTGATACGGATGTCTTAAGCTTAATGAATAGAGTGTAGAGATAGTAAAACTGCATACAGAGATTTATACTGGTTTGGCCATAATTCCCTGGCCTATGTCCAGTCTAAAGAGGTCAAGGCCTACTTGTTAGATTCCATGTTTTGATGATAACAAATCATGTTTTGGAAGCTCATGGATTAATTAGCAGCAAAGCAATCCATTCTGGTGATCTGTGCAAGATCACTCGAGTGATTTAATTAATCACTCGAGTGATTGCCGATCACTCGAGTGATTTTGTTAATCACTCGAGTGATATTCAAGATCACTCGAGTGATCGCTGAAATCACTCGAGTGATTGCGAAAAATTGCAGATCACTCCAGTAAATCACTTGAGTGATCCACAATTTCACTTCCAGTGATCGCGAAATCACTGCAAGAAAAATTCACTGTTTTGAAAATCACTTCCAGTGATTCTTAATCACTCGAGTGATCCGCCAAATCACTTCCAGTGATTGTGAATCACTCGAGTGATCAGGCTAATCACTTCCAGTGATTTTTTTTTCACTTCCAGAAATTCCCACGGTTTTGCTATTCACTTCCAGTGATTTTCATTCACTCGAGTGATGCGCCAAATCACTTCCAGTGATTGTAAATCACTCGAGTGATGAAGCAAATCACTTCCAGTGATTAGGATTTTACTTCAAGAAAAATCTACTGTTTTACAAATCACTTCCAGTGAAGCTGAGATCACTCGAGTGATCCGCCAAAATTCTCAAATCACTTCCAGTGATCCTCAATCACTCGAGTGATGTTGGATTTTCGCTGAATCACTTCCAGTGAATTGGAAATCACTGCAAGAAGATAACACTATTCACCAAATCACTTCCAGTGATCATAAATCACTCGAGTGATATTTACAAAGTTACAAATCACTTCCAGTGAATTGGAAATCACTCCAAGAAGAAATCACTGTTTACAAAATCACTTCCAGTGATCCCAAATTCACTCGAGTGAAATATGAAATTTTCAATATCACTTCCAGTGAACCAGCAATCACTCTCAGAAGTTTTCAAAGGTTTCAAAATCATTTCCAAACACATTATATTCACTTCCAATGATATTGCATCTTCTCATATGAGGATTTATTGATCAAGTATACATCTTTCTACATTGACCTTGATCCAATTGCTTTCAACTTCATCAACGACAAATGATTTTGCTAGTGAAATTTTATTATTACTGTTTTATCCAAATAGCTTTCAAAATCATGATATAATACTCAGTTGCAAAAAATAGGATCATTCTCTATGATCTTACTATTTCTTTTATAAAAGCATGTCCAGTGATCCATATCAATCTGTATTGTTTAAACGGTTACATTCATAAGTGTGTTATAGCTGTACTCCACTACACACCTAACATGCAACTCAACACTCCACCAAACATGCAACTCAACACTCCACTGAAGCGACAACTATTCATGGTAGCAGAAGCACTTCAGAAATAATGGAAGAAAGTACTGTTACATTCGACAGAAGCATTTATGAATCAACGGACATATTTACAACGGCATTCAAAGGCTACACTATATATGTCAAGCCATTTGGATAATACAATAACGAAGAACGAAGAAATACGCCTGAACTTTCCACAAGTGATATCTTCTAAAAAAGGCTTTAACACTTCATCTGTACTTCAGTTTTTATCTACAGACTCTGAAAGAGAGATTGTCAGTCATACTAAATCATTCTCAATTGTATTAACTTAAGGTTGAGGAACCTTAAGTAGGGATTTGAAATTACCTTGTGTAAGGGGGAGCGAGTGTCTGAAGGAACTTGCTGTTTGTACTGAGGTGCCAAGAACCCACTGAATCTTGGAGGATATAGTGAAAGGCTCAGAAGGACTTCTGAGGACTGGACGTAGGTCAAGTGATTGAGACCGAACCAGTATAAATCCCTGTGTCAACTTTGGTGATATCTCTTCTTTCATTAACTGTGTTTTAAGTTTTGTATATTGATTTTAGATTTGCCAATTATTTTGTAATCACCCAATTCACCCCCCCTCTTGGGTGAAAAGCTTGCTCTAACATTTGGTATCAAAGCACAGGTCTTCTATTTCAGGCTTAACAACCTTAGAAGGATCCGCATGGGTGAAGCAATCCTTCCTGACGGAGCTTCTATCACTAGACCACCTGGTTTCAATGGTGAACATTTTTCCTTCTGGAAAGCTAAGTTCCGTGTGTTCGTAATGGCTACAGAATACGGACTATGGGATGTGATTGAGACTGGGAACTACGTACCTACAAAGACTGAAGAATCTCGAAGAGTTCCTAAATCACAAGCAGAATTTGATGACAATGACAAAAGACTAGTGACTCTCAACAGCAAAGCAATTCTAATGATTCAGAGTGCACTAAGTCAAAAAGAATACTTCAGAATCTGTACGCTCCATACTGCTAAAGAAATGTGGCAAGCACTTGAAGTAGCTCATGAAGGAACATCTGGAATTAAAGAAAATCGCATCAATACTCTAACTACAGAGTTCGATTTGCTTCGTATGAAAGAAGGTGAGTCAATAGCTGAATTTGAACTTAGATATACTCACATTGTTAATCAACTTGCAGCACTTGGAAAATTCTATGATCAGAATGTCCAAGTAAGAAAAATTCTAAAGATACTCTCCAAAGAATGGGAAGCGAAAGTCACGGCAATAGAGGAGGCCAAAGGAGAATCAATGCAATCTGTGGCTTCTCTGTTTGGAAGTCTTTCAGAATATGAAAGCAAGCTAAAATTCAAACGAGAATTGGAAGAAGTTGGCGACAGGAGGAGGAAAGGTCTTGCACTAAGTGCAACAAAAACGAAGACAGAAAACCAAGAAGAAGAAGAGGAGATCGATGACGATGAAATGGGCCTAATGATCAGAAGATTCAAGAAATTCTATAAAGGCCAAGGATTCAGAAATCTTCAAAGAGGTGGAACAAGTGGCAGAAGAGACTCCAAGGAAATCATCTGCTATGAATGTGGTAAACCGGGACATATCAAATCAGAATGCCCTGAGCTATTACAGAAAAGTAAAGAGAAGAGAAACTTCAAATCCTTCAACCGGAAGAAGGCATTTGTTTCAGCAATATGGGGAGATAGTTCCTCAGAAGAAGAAAGCGATGATGAGGAGACAGCCAATATATGTCTGGTTGCTCAAAAAGAAACAGACGAGGAGGTAATGAATTCTGATCCTACGTACGATGAATTACAAAATGAATATGATGCTTTACATTCTGAATTCATCAAAATAGTTAATACCTTGATTACTTGCAAAAAGAGAAACAAAATTCTTGAAGAAGAAATTAAAAACTCTTTGGATAAAGATTGCGAAAAGTGTTTGTCCCTTGAAAAGAAAAATATTGATCTTACCAAAACTCTTGAAAAGTTTACAAAAGGCAGCGAAATGTTAAATGTCATTTTAAAAGCACAACGTCATGTGAATGATAAGTCTGGTATAGGATATGATCCGAACCTAGACAAAAGAAAGGGTAAGAAGAAAACAGGAAGCAAATCCTATCTAAGCTATTTCACACGTTCTGTGCACACATCTAATCCTTTTGCTTACTGTAATTACTGCAATAGAAAAGGACATTACACTTCTTCATGTTTTCATAAAAAGAAAGGAATTATAGGAACCTATAAATGGATACCTAAGAAGAAACATGAACTAGAAGTTATCTGTACTAACCCAAAAGGACCCAAAAGGATATGGGTACCTAAAACTTAATTATCCTTAACTGCAGGTTTGTCTCAGAACATCCAAATCAAACAAATGGTATATAGATAGCGGATGTTCAAGACATATGACTGGGGATCCTGAGAACTTCACCACATTAGTACCAAAGGAAGGTGGCAAGGTGAAATTTGGAGGAAATCAAACTGGAAGGATAGCAGGACTTGGAGAAGTCAAAGACAAAATCAAAGACGTATATTACGTTGAAGGCTTATGTCACAATCTACTAAGTGTAAGTCAATGCACGGATAAAGACAACTGGGTGATATTTGATTCAGAAGAATGCCTGATAGTCAGCAAGAAGGATCTACAAATTGAAAAGAAAAAGTTGAAAACCAAACTCAAAGCAAAAAGGGAAGGTAATTGCTATACTCTTGACATGAATGAAAATATTTCTGAAAATTGTCTTCTAAGTACCACTGATGAGAGTTGGCTTTGGCATAAGCGACTTGCCCATGTTAATATGCATCAATTGCAAAAGTTACTCAAAAAGGGTTTGGTAATTGGGCTACCTAATGTCAATTTCAAAAATGATTTAGTCTGTGATGCTTGTCAAAGAGGAAAACAAACTAAAACTTCCTTTAAATCAAAAATTGAAATTACCACTAATAGACCACTTCAACTATTGCATATGGATCTGATTGGTCCAGCAAGAGTTAAGAGTCTCGGTGGAAACTTGTACACGTTTGTTATTGTTGATGATTTCTCCAGATTTACCTGGAATATATTTCTATCATCCAAAGATGAAACTTTTTATAAATTTATTACCTTTGCCAAGAAAGTGCAAAATGAGAAAGGTATGTCAATTGCAGGAATCAGGACAGATCATGGTGGAGAATTTGATAATCAAGCATTTGCAGAATACTGTGATACAAATGGCATTGATCACAATTTTTCAGCACCAAGAACTCCACAACAAAATGGTGTAGTAGAAAGAAAGAATAGAGTTCTTACAGACATGACTAGAGCAATGCTCAACGAAAAGAATGTGTCTCAAGTCTTCTGGGCAGATGCAATGAGCACTGCATGCTACATCTCAAATAGAGCATATGTCAGAACCAAACTTGGAAAAACACCATATGAACTTTACATGGGACGGAAACCAAACCTTGCTCATCTACACATATTTGGCTGTAAGTGCTTTATTCATAACAACGGTAAGGATAATCTTGGAAAATTTGATTCTAAGGCTGATGAGGGACTTTTTCTAGGATATTCAAATCATAGTAAAGCATTTAGAGTTTTTAATAAACGAACTTGTGTTGTAGAAGAATCAATTCATGTTGTTTTCGATGAATATGTATCCTCTAGTAAAAACTTTGATGATGAGATAGCTAGAAACCAACCATCTATTAATTCTTCTAATCTTGAAGATGACGATTGTGAAAAAGAAGTTGAACTGAGTAATTCAGATCAACCTCGTGCCTGGAAATATGTCAAAAGTCATCCTCTAGATCAAGTAATAGGTGGAGTTAATGAAGGTGTCAAAACTAGAAACAAGGTTTTAAACGAAGTAAGTTTTTCTGCATTCATTTCTCAATTAGAACCTTCTAACATTGAAGAAGCCCTATCAGATAATGATTGGGTGTTAGCAATGCAAGAAGAGTTAAATCAATTTGACAGAAATCAAGTTTGGGATTTGGTGCCCCGGCCTAAAGACCACTCGGTTATTGGCACTAAATGGGTATTCAAGAACAAACTTGATGAATCCGCAGCTATTATCAGAAACAAGGCAAGATTGGTTGCCAAAGGCTATAATCAGGAAGAAGGAATTGATTATGAGGAAACATATGCTCCAGTAGCAAGATTGGAAGCTATACGAGTACTCTTAGCCTTTGCATGCATCAAAGGATTTAAACTATATCAAATGGATGTAAAAAGTTCCTTCTTGAATGGATACATCAAGGAGGAAGTTTATGTGGAACAACCTCCAGGCTTTGAAGATGTATCCAAACCAAATCATGTTTTCAGACTCAAAAAGGCATTATATGGTTTGAAACAAGCTCCTAGAGCCTGGTACGAAAGATTGAGCAAATTTCTCATCGAATTTGGTTTTACTCGAGGAAAAGTCGATACAACTCTATTTATAAAATGAAAACTAAGTGATATTTTGGTAGTTCAAATTTATGTTGATGATATTATATTTGGAGCTACTAATGATTCCTTGTGTAAAGAGTTCTCTGAGATAATGCAGGGAGAATTTGAAATGTCACTGATGGGGGAATTGACCTTCTTTCTGGGTTTACAAATTAAACAAAGAAAGAATGGAATATTCATATCACAAACCAAATATGTTCAAGAATTGCTCAAGAGGTTTGGATTCGATGAAGCTAATGGAACAGATACACCTATGAGTTCAACCGTACTAATGGATGCTGATGAAAAAGGAGTTGATTTCAACATAACTCAATATCGAGGAATGATAGGATCATTACTCTATCTCACAACCAGCAGACCTGATATTTAGTTCAGTGTTGGTCTATGCACAAGATTTCAGTCATGCCCCAAAGTGTCACATGCTGAATTAGTGAAACGAATTTTCAGATATCTGGCAGGCACAAAAGAGTTGGGTATATGGTATCCCAAGAGAGGTAATGAATATTTAGTTGCCTATTCTGACTCTGATCATGGTGGCTATAAAACAGATAGGAAGAGCACAAGTGGACAATGTCAATTTCTTGGAGGTGCAGTTGTCTCTTGGTTCAGCAAGAAAAAAACTACAGTGTCATTATCTTCAACAGAAGCAGAATACATAGCAACCTCAAGCTGTTGTGCACAAGTACTATGGCTAAAACAACAAC
Organism: Albizia julibrissin; assembly: GCA_037074505.1. Taxonomy (NCBI): domain Eukaryota; kingdom Viridiplantae; phylum Streptophyta; class Magnoliopsida; order Fabales; family Fabaceae; genus Albizia; species Albizia julibrissin. The sequence goes on along the minus strand of CM073477.1, from coordinate 52,340,088 downwards.
TTCAGGATCTTGGCATATACCTTAAAGAAATTCCTATTTACTGTGACAACACCAGTACAATAAGCTTTGCGAAAAATCCTGTACAGCATTCAAGGACCAAGCATATTGATGTGAGACATCACTTCATTAGAGACCATATTCAGAAAAGAGATGTCAAGGTGTTATTCATTCCTACACACTTGCAATTAGCTGATATTTTCACCAAACCTCTTGCCCGAGAACAATTCATGCATATACGAAGGGAATTGGGAATGGTAAATCCCAATGAATTGTAAGTTGTTTTTAATCTGTATAAATGTTGATTCCATTTTATTTTGATGATCCCATTACTAACTTAAACATCGGAGTATCTACAAAGTTGTTTTGCAGGATGCTCTGTAATGTCTTCAAGTAACAGGGACAAACAGAGAAGGAAGACATTGGAGTATGTGAAAAGTGTAACTCTGCAATCACAGGTAAAATTAGATAATTAAATTGATAAATTTGTCTCTGGTAAGTCACATGAGTATTTTAATTATTAATTTTGGAGTTACAGCATGGTATCAGATTTTGTGAAGTGTTTTTGTACTTCACTCGAGTGATTTTTATATTTCACTCGAGTGAAAACCAAAATCACTCTAGTGAAAGTTAAAAACCACTCGAGTGAATGTTATAAATCTCTGTTATATCAGTTCCTCTCTCTCTCGCGACTGCTCATCTCCTACCGTCACCTCCATTCACTGAAAACGCTTGAACCCAGTAACCGAAACCCTCTTTACTACTCCTAAACGACAAATCCTCTCAAAAGACACCCCATTTCAGTTTAAATCCTTCCTCCGACAGTTCCGTCTCTCATTTTTTACAGTCTCATCATTTCGCATTTCACTCCCGACTGTCCCCATTTCACTTCTCTCTCTCCATTTGCTTCCGATAGTCTAGCTGTCGTCAAAACCCTCGTCTCCACCAAGTGTCGATACCCATGGCAAGAACAAAAAGGCCCGGCCAATCTCCTCCACCTCCACCTCCGTCAAAAAGGGCGAAAGCCCCTTCTGAACCAGAACCCATTCCACCCAGACCAAGACCCAAGGGGATTCGGATTGAGGAACCCACGGGAATGGCTACCCGTTCACATACCAGCGTGAAAGGGAAAGGGAAAGAAAAATCTGATGTACAGCGAGAAGCAGATATCCAAGAATCAACTTTGCAAAGAAAAATCACACGGGCAGCGAATATCTTGGCAGCCTCTGTGCCTCAGAAGTCACGGTATACTAGTCAAGCCACTGGTAGTCGACAATCTGGGTCCCTGGCTGAAGAACCTACTGAACTCCTTGAACCTCCCTCTGGATTTAACACTGGTAATCTCAGTATCTTGAACTCCATCGTGTTTGCCTCACACTTTGCCAAAAGAACTTTCTGTCCAGTTGTGTGGGTTGATTTGGAGGAACTTAAACAGAAGTTTCATATTGATCTAACCCCCTATTTGAAACAATATGAACCTTGGCTGAGACTGAGAATGTCATACAATCCTTTGGTTGTCAAATATTTCTACTGTAACATGAAAACTGCTGATGTAAAGGATGACCAAGGAAATATCATTGCTGAGAGAATTGAAACAAGTATTAGAGATCAGAAAGTCCTTCTGTCTGGGGATCTTATCAACACCTATCTAGGGATAGAGGATGTTCCATTGAGGCCTCCACGTGTGTTCAATATTCATGAACTAGTTGATATCTTCAGACCAGGACAACCTGGAGTACCTCTACCTAATTCCCCAGCTTCTCTTTCCAATGATCAGAGAGCCTTGTTCTATATTTACTCCCGGAGTATGGTTAACAAGGCAAAGAACTTCACTCATATCACGGGAAAAGATCTTCAGATGATGGCTTCTCTCATGACAAGGAAAAGAAGAAATGTGGGGGAACTCATCTTTCAAGAAATGAGAAGGTTCAGGTTCAACTCATCCAGGTCTACTACCATTCCCTATCCTCAGCTTGTGTCTTATATTCTTTCCCTGCACAACATTTGGCATTTGACACCTGATGGAGATATTGTGAGGATTCCCAAGTGTGGGAAAATTCATCTCACTAGGATGGGAATTACCATTCCTGCTGGAGCATCATCACAGCCTCAGAGACACCATTCACCTCCTCCTGAGGCCAGCCAGAGAGAACCCCAGAGAATGGACCCTTCACCCTCTAAGATGGATGAGGCACAGTCATCTAGAGCAGTCTCCTATGGTCCCTCTTTTACTCAGGCTGCTATTCAGACATATATCCAGGAGGCCATTCAGTCTGCAGTCACTCAGTTGAAGAACTCCAACGCCCAACTGATTGATCAAGTTAATGATCAAGTAGCAGGTTTAGTGGCAGCAGTGAATCATAACTTCAATATCCTGTTTGAGCGCCAAACTGAGCAGACTCAAAGACTTCAGAGAATTGAGGATGCTCTCAGGACTCATCTTCATATTCCCTTCCCTGACTTACCACCTTCATCCTCCCAACCACCTCCTTCAGATTCTTCAGTTCCAGAGATTTCTCTATCTGATCCTCCCATCATTCCTCCCATTATTCCTTCATATTCTCCTCCAGTACCTCCCACAACCTTTATTTCTGATCCTATTTCTGCTGGTGAGATTCCACACACTGACCCCATTCTTCAAACTCCATCGTCTTCATCACATCACACTGCTTCCAGTTCTCACACTGAGGAAATCATAGCTGAGGAAGCCACCACAGAGGTCATAGGACCAAATAACTCCACTTCCACCACTCCTATTGAGCCATCTTCCACCACTTTTTCCTTCCAATCTCCTCCACAACTTTCCATTATTCCATATGTCCCACCTACCCTCTTCTTTCCCACTACATCCACTCAACCCTCTACACCGTCTACCTCTCCTTTAGATGATGCCAAAAAGGGGGAGAAGAGCTGATATGATATATTTTTATATTTTTCTTTTTGATGCATATGTGTTTTAGTTTGTAATTACAAGTTATGTATTTTACCTTTCCTGGACTTTGTCAGACTTTGTCACCGTGTATCTTGTGTAATCTGACTTGACTTTAATCTAATGGAAATATGAGTTTATGATATGATCTTATGAAATTTTTAATGCATCTGTGTTTATGATTGCAGTAGCCAACAAGATCTCATGGAAATGCTAAGTGTATTACAGTCGCCAAATGACTTCAAAAAAAAAAAACAACAAAAAAAAATTCACTTCTTAATGTGCATTTTCTGTTCACGATGGTTTTTGAACTCTGAACTTACATCTTTTACCTTCCAAAAGGTCAAAAACTCCTAATCTTTCAAACAAATCCATTTTCAGCAATTGCAAATCAAAAGTAGTGCAAAAGTTTTCAAAAAGATCAAGTAAAGTGTATTAGAAAATCAAAATCTTAAACTTGATCATATGATATGTTTTGTCATCATCAAAAAGGGGGAGAATGTTAGATTCCATGTTTTGATGATAACAAATCATGTTTTGGAAGCTCATGGATTAATTAGCAGCAAAGCAATCCATTCTGGTGATCTGTGTAAGATCACTCGAGTGATTTAATTAATCACTCGAGTGATTGCCGATCACTCGAGTGATTTTGTTAATCACTCGAGTGATATTCAAGATCACTCGAGTGATCGCTGAAATCACTCGAGTGATTGCGAAAAATTGCAGATCACTCCAGTAAATCACTTGAGTGATCCACAATTTCACTTCCAGTGATCGCGAAATCACTGCAAGAAAAATTCACTGTTTTGAAAATCACTTCCAGTGATTCTTAATCACTCGAGTGATCCGCCAAATCACTTCCAGTGATTGTGAATCACTCGAGTGATCAGGCTAATCACTTCCAGTGATTTTTTTTTCACTTCCAGAAATTCCCACGATTTTGCTATTCACTTCCAGTGATTTTCATTCACTCGAGTGATGCGCCAAATCACTTCCAGTGATTGTAAATCACTCGAGTGATGAAGCAAATCACTTCCAGTGATTAGGATTTTACTTCAAGAAAAATCTACTGTTTTACAAATCACTTCCAGTGAAGCTGAGATCACTCGAGTGATCCGCCAAAATTCTCAAATCACTTCCAGTGATCCTCAATCACTCGAGTGATGTTGGATTTTCGCTGAATCACTTCCAGTGAATTGGAAATCACTGCAAGAAGATAACACTATTCACCAAATCACTTCCAGTGATCATAAATCACTCGAGTGATATTTACAAAGTTACAAATCACTTCCAGTGAATTGGAAATCACTCCAAGAAGAAATCACTGTTTACAAAATCACTTCCAGTGATCCCAAATTCACTCGAGTGAAATATGAAATTTTCAATATCACTTCCAGTGAACCAGCAATCACTCTCAGAAGTTTTCAAAGGTTTCAAAATCATTTCCAAACACATTATATTCACTTCCAATGATATTGCATCTTCTCATATGAGGATTTATTGATCAAGTATACATCTTTCTACATTGACCTTGATCCAATTGCTTTCAACTTCATCAACGACAAATGATTTTGCTAGTGAAATTTTATTATTACTGTTTTATCCAAATAGCTTTCAAAATCATGATATAATACTCAGTTGTGAAAAATAGGATCATTCTCTATGATCTTACTATTTCTTTTATAAAAGCATGTCCAGTGATCCATATCAATCTGTATTGTTTAAACGGTTACATTCATAAGTGTGTTATAGCTGTACTCCACTACACACCTAACATGCAACTCAACACTCCACCAAACATGCAACTCAACACTCCACTGAAGCGACAACTATTCATGGTAGCAGAAGCACTTCAGAAATAATGGAAGAAAGTACTGTTACATTCGACAGAAGCATTTATGAATCAACGGACATATTTACAACGGCATTCAAAGGCTACACTATATATGTCAAGCCATTTGGATAATACAATAACGAAGAACGAAGAAATACGCCTGAACTTTCCACAAGTGATATCTTCTCAAAAAGGCTTTAACACTTCATCTGTACTTCAGTTTTTATCTACAGACTCTGAAAGAGAGATTGTCAGTCATACTAAATCATTCTCAATTGTATTAACTTAAGGTTGAGGAACCTTAAGTAGGGATTTGAAATTACCTTGTGTAAGGGGGAGCGAGTGTCTGAAGGAACTTGCTGTTTGTACTGAGGTGCCAAGAACCCACTGAATCTTGGAGGATATAGTGAAAGGCTCAGAAGGACTTCTGAGGACTGGACGTAGGTCAAGTGATTGAGACCGAACCAGTATAAATCCCTGTGTCAACTTTGGTGATATCTCTTCTTTCATTAACTGTGTTTTAAGTTTTGTATATTGATTTTAGATTTGCCAATTATTTTGTATTCACCCAATTCACCCCCCCTTGGGTGAAAAGCTTGCTCTAACACTACTGAGCTTTTCACTAATTCTCCAAGATTAAGTCGGCTCTTGGAACGCACAGTACAACAACTATTCTCACAAGGAGTACAAGCAGAAATGTTCTAAACTTAGAACTTTCTCTCCCCCACACGCAAGATTTATAAGCAAAGTAATTTTAACGAACTCTCTCAGCTTCTCCTGTAAGGAAACTCTAGCCTCTCAAGGTTCCTTTACCTTGAGATGAATATTACAATGAAAATGTTCATAGAAAACTCTCTTAGAGAGCACATTGAATACTCATTGAAGCTCATAATATGAATACAATAGAATTTCAAAGAATTGTAACTGATAAATCCTTTCATATGTTTTGACTATGTTCGATATATCTTCTTTTTCAGTTTGTTTATAGAGGTTCTTTATATTGGATTTCATATGAACATTGCAATGTATCTGTTATGGAGCTATCATGGGTATTTGAATTCTTTATCCAGGCTGTTAAAGCATGCAGCGGTTACTTGGTGTTGGACCTATGTGCAGATGCACATTTTATTGTGTTTGCCATCTTTGACTTTTACATGCATTTTGTTAATCCAATCATTGAATACCTATCTCACACTTGAAACAACTATTAAACAATGTCTAAGAATGATAGAAAATGAGAATATAATGAATAATTAATATATAAATGTATTTGGATCTATCGCTAGAAATCATGCAGCTTCTGTCAACGGATAGAATTGAGTTTATCAGCCCTAACTCGAGTGCAAAAGTTGTCAAAACTCGAGTGCACCTTTTTTTTAGTTTTCTTCCATTGTTTCTAATCATAAATCTTAAGAGTGTAATGAGTAGACTCGAGTGTAAAATGATAAGAACTCGAGTGCAATTAAACAAACTCGAGTGCAACAGATATTTCCATGTTCCACATATATTTTCTGATGCAAACTCTTGGGAGTGCATTAAGGAACTTGAGTGTGCAAAGGACTAGAACTTAAGTGCAAGCTTTAAAACTCGAGTGCATAGCTTGTTCTTATAATGTAAGTCTTCTCAGGTAGACACTCTCAAGCTAAGACTCTCTGAGCTTGAGTGTAAAAATAGTCAGAACTCGAGTATGATGTGTAGAACTCGAGTGCACCTTATATACTTCAGAGCTTCAACTCACTTAGACAGAAACTCTTATTGGAGAACTCTTGACACTCGAGTGCAAAATCATGTAAGAACTCGAGTATGAAATCCCAGACTCGAGTACACTTGATTTCTCCTGAGTAATGACCTCTCGGGAAAAAACTCTTTCTTTGCAACAATTAGGACTCGAGTTCACTTACGTTTTGAAACTCGAGTGTTACTTGTAAAATTTGAGTGTGCTTCTTATTTCCTAATCTTGGCTCTTTTCTAGAACAAACTCTTACCCAGAACTTCTAGAACTTGAGTGTACTCATCAAATAACTCAAGTGTACCATACCAAACTCGGGTGCATTGGTTCTTGACTATTTTGCAGTTTAAATATTAGTTATGTTTCAACGGCACTTATATTGGAAAATACCAACTAGAATCGAGTGCTAGCTCCAAAACTTCGAGTTCATTCTTGAGTGAAGTAGTAATTTTATAGCTATTATCAACAAAACTTCATGCAATGCTTTTCTTAGAGATTTTAGCACATTATATTTCATTTAACTCAAACATTTCCTTGCAAAACAATTTATCACTATTTTAGCACATTATATTTCATTTAACTCAAAACATGTATTCCAACATTCCCCCCTTTTTAATGATGACAAAACCTTAGTAATGGATTTGTGCGTTTTGAAAAATCTTTTAACCTCAAGAATACATGTTAAAACTAAAATTTTTGTAGCAAAATTGTTTTAAAGTCTTAGTTTTTGAAAAAAAAAAACAGAAATGGAGTCTTTAGAAGCTTAGGTGCTGCAAGATATAAAAACCAAACTTTCACATTGCATTAGTTGAGAAATATGAATCTTAGGAACAAAAGTTAACATCAATGTAATAAAATCAATTTAAGCATAATTCAAGAAGTAGAAACACACTACTTGATCATTGAACAAAGGCAAATACAAATAACTCCCCCTTAATGAAGTATAAACATTAAGTTCTAACTAAAATAATAAAATAACATAGATAAATTCCCAAAACATAAACAGGACTCAAGCTTAGCTCCCCTTAAAGAGCTCAGAAATCATCACTCCTTATTATCCCCCTTTTTGTCATCATCCACAGACGGTGGTATTGGAAAGTTGATATCAGATAATGCCAGTGAAGCACAGAGTACCAGTGCAGTGGTTGAAGGTGTAAATAGCGGTGAGGATGGTTAAGTGGTTGCAATGACAATCTCACAAGTAGGCTGGTCAAAGGTAACATCTACTGAGATTGAAGTGATAGGATCAGTGAAAGTGAAGAGTACAGAAAGATCAGTGGAAGTAGTAGGAGGTAGAATAGATGATGAAGGGCCAGAACCATCATGTGGTGCCAAATCAATGCCTCCAATTCAGTAAATCACTGAGAATGCACTGCTTGAGTTTGGATGATGAGGTCAAAGTTGTGGTTGAAATTATGAACCAATTTTCCTATCTGTTATTTGATCTTAATAATCATCTTCTTAAATTGACTGCTCAGTTACTTATATTGTTGCACCATTTTAGTTTAGAGACAATCAATAGCTTTAGTGATTAATTCCCCCATATAGTTCTGAATAGAAGCACCAATAAATGAAGGGGAATGCGGTCTTCCTTATGCGGAGGATTGAGCCTCATCGATAGTAGCAAAAGGAGAAGTGCCTTTCTCTGTCTCCAAAGGTAATGTAATTCCCATACGATGCATCTGAGTCATACCAAATCGTAGGATTCTTACCTTATCATCCTTATAATGATACCAAATCTTGTTTTATTAAAGGATAAGAGAGACAATCTGAGGTAGAGGGATGTGGGTATTTAAGGTAGATGAGAACCAAAACCTCTCATTACTTGGAAAATCATTTCGTATAGATTTCTTTGGTGTCTAGAAAGTAATGAGGCTATTATGTAGTCATCCTTGTGGGCAAAGTAGGTGAAATTCTTAGACATGTTAATAATGCTTCTAGTGTAGATATAAAATAGGATACGCTGAATGGTAGGCATTTGGATAGGTTTTAAATTCAAAGGTCCCATATTCTCACTAGGTCTTAAAAGTTGATAGACTTGGGTAGGTGTGAATTCAGATATAAGCTCAGAAGGTAGATTGTCATAGCCAAGTATGTGGTTAATGATGGTTGGAGTGATTATGATAGTTTGGCCACTAACAGAAGTCTCATTTCCTTCTTCTATTAATTCACCATTTTTCAAAACTGTGTTTTTCATAGACATGTTAGAATAAAAGGTTCAAACCACAGTAGGTGAATACAATAGATGATTATTAAGTCACAGTTCATAAAAGTCTAGGTATTGTCTCAGGTTAATGTGGTAGTGTGAATACAAATAGTCTAAATCAATGTAAACATCTCGATAGAATTTTCTGTGAGCAAATTCTCGATTGAATACCTTTTTGTCCAATAGTTTCAATGCCGAAGTATTGAATCCTTGTGGTGCCTTTGTATCTTCTTCTTCTTCTGGTACTTGAGATGCAGAGGGAGTGGCAGACATAAAAGGATCAATAGAGGTGCCTGCTTGAGTAGCAATCTTCTTTACCAAGGCATCTAACTTCGAAGCACATATGGCCTATCAGAGTATTTGATCATCATCAGATGAAGAATGCTCACAGGATGGTTCAGTGGCAATGTCCTTACCTCTTCCTTTTACCGATTTTGACTTCAACCGTGTCACAATTGGTTCCTTGATGGAGAGAGTTTTTGATGTTTTAGTAGGAGGAATAAAGACTTTAGATTTCTTGGTGGGACGTTCTTTGACTTTGGATTTTAGACAAGGATGTTTCTTTTGTTTGGGTGACACTTTTGGTGGTAGAGATGGAGTTGAAGATTGAGTTGGTGTGAGAGATGGTGATTGTGAAGCAGAGACAGAGTTTGATGTGAAGCAACAGAGTTTGAGAGGGAATAAGTAGTAGAAGGTGAATGTAGTTCGAGATTCTTGCTTCTTGCCATTTTGGAATAATAGGATTAAGTAAACAAACTCTAAGATTGAAGAATCAGAGATTACCGAACAAATTTCTAGAGTGTGATGAGAACGAGAATGCCAATGGATGATCTTGTTCTTAGGGCTTGGAGAGATTTATGAGAGCAAATATGCTATTTGGAAATGATTAAATAGATGTAACTAATGATTGAAGACACTAATGGAGCCATTTGAAGATGTAAATGGTGGAATCTCAATGGGTCATCGAAGAAATTAAGAGACGCAATCGAGTAAGCGAAGAAGTGTGATGGTTCTGAGCTCTCAGAATTGATATAAACCGCCGCACTTAAGTTCTTCACTTAAGAACTCGAGTTCATTTGTACTCAAGTTTGGTACTCCAAACTCGATTTTAAATGGACTCAAGTTTGCCAATGCAAACTCAAGTTCTACAATTAAACTCCTATATAACCTAGTGTACCTGACTTGAGTGTGACTCATAGACACTCAAGTAAGTCCCCAATTTCATGATTCTTTATACTCAAGTCCTCCAAGATCATTTGAGTAACCCAAGCTGCTCTTTCCACCTGTTTTCATGTTTTGCATTGTACTTTTCTCTGTAAACTCGAGTTTGCTACAGTGAACTTGAATTTTGTCTCTAAACTTCTTATGAACTCATTTTTCACTCAGAGCTCATGTGTACTCTGTTAATCCCTGTTTTACTGAATGTGTACAGAGCATTTCTTGCAAAACAAATTTTTATATACTCCGATGCTTAAGTCAATAAGCCAATCATTAAAACATGAACATAACTATACATAAAACATATAAATAATTTTTACAACTCATTAGGATTCTCCATTCCCAATTCTCTCCTTAAATGCACAAATTTTTCTTTTTCCAATGGTTTTATGAAAATATCAGCAAGTTGAAAGTCAGTTGGAATAAATTCAATGTTGACATCCTTTCTTTGAATATGATCACGTATAAATGATGTCGGACATCTATATGCTTGGTCCTTCTATGTTGTACAGGGTTCTTTGCCAAGCTAATTGTACTTGTGTTGTCGCACATAATAGGTATCTCCTTCAAGTAGATTCCCAAGTCGTGAAGTTGTTGTTTTAGCTATAGTACTTGAGAGAAGTAACTTGCTGCAGCTATGTATTTAGCTTCAGTCGAGGATAATGACACAGTGGTCTGCTTCTTACTGAAACATAACACCAAAGACCCTCCAAGGAATTGACACTGTCCACTCATGCTATTTTTTTCAATTTTGTATCATGTATGATTTGAATCTGAATATACCACCCGATACTCATTTCCTCCCTTTGGGTACCATAGCCCAAGTTCCGTTGCATCTCCCAAGTACCTAAAAATTGTTTTCACATTTTTAGCATGAGAAAATTTAGGAGTAAATTGATACCTTGCGCACATTCCAATACTGAAATGTATGTCGGGTCTACTTGCTGTTAGATAGAGTAATGAACTTATCATTCCTCTATAATTGGTTATATCATATACTTTGCCCTTCTCGTCTGTATCAAATGAAGTAGTTGAACTCATTAGAGTGTCGGCTCTGTTGGAATTTTCCATTCCGTACTTTAACAATTGCTTCAAATATTTAGTTTGGGAAATAAAGATTCTCTTTTTCTATTGTTTGATTTGAAGTCCAAGAAAGAAGTTTAATTCTCTCATCATGGACATTTCAAATTCTCCCTACATAAGCTTAGAGAATTCTTAACAAAGAGATTCGTTAGTAGCACTAAATATAATATCATCTACATATATATGGACTGCTAATATGTCATTCTTATTGTGTTTGATAAATAGCATAGTGTCTGCTTTCCCTCTAATGAAATCTTGTGCAAGAATAAATTTACTTAACCTTTCGTACCAAGCTCTAGGAGCTTGTTTCAAACTATATAAAGCTTTCTTAAGTTTGAAAACATGATCTGCCTTTGAATCATCTTTGAAACCATGAGGTTGTTCTACATAAACTTCCTCCATTATATAACTATTCAGAAATGCAATTTTAACATCTATTTGATGAAGTTTAAAACCTTTTATGCATGCAAAATCCAAGAGTACCCGTATGGCTTCCAATCTTGCAACTAAAGCATATGTTTCCTCATAATCAATACCTTCTTCTTGATTATAGCCTTTGGCTACTAATCTTGCTTTATCTCTCACAATGATTGATGATTCATCAAGTTTGTTTTTGAAAACCCATTTGATTCCTATAACCGGACGGTCTTTAGAAAGAGGTAGCAAATCTAAAACTTGATTTCTTTCAAATTGATTTAATTCATCTTGTATAGAAATTACCCAATCATTGTCAGAAAGTGCTTCATCAATACAAGAAGGTTCTATTTTAGAATGAATGTAGAAAATGTTAATTCATTTAGAACTTTATTTCTAGTTTTAACACCTTCATGAATATCTCCAATCACTTGATCAATTGGATGATTTTTCATATGTCTCTATGCTCTAGGCTGAGCATATTCATCGACATTTTCATTGTTTTTAAAATTATTTTGTTCAGAAATAGTTATATCTGTCATTTTCTTTACTAAGTTTATGTCTTCTTCATCAAGTAACTTTGTTTGAGGCTCATTTTCATCAAACACAACATAAATAGTTTCTTCTACAATGCATGTTTTCTTATTGAATACTCTATATGCTTTACTTCTATTAGAATATCCTAAAAATAAACCTTCATTAGATTTAGGATCAAATTCACTGAGATTATCTTTACCGTTGTTATAGATGTAGCATTTGTTGCTGAAGATGTGCAGATAAGCAAGGTTAGGCTTTCTTCCTTTGTAGCTTATATGATATCTTTCCAAGTTTCTTACGAATTTAAGCTTGGTTAGAGATGTAGCATGCAGTGCTCATTGCATCCGCCCATAATACTTAAGACATTTCTTATCGTAGAGAATTGCTCTTGCCATCTCTATGAGGACCCTATTCTTTCTTTTTACAACTCCATTTTGTTGAGGTGTTCTAGGTGCTGAGAAGTTATGATCTATCCTTTGGTTGTTGTAGTAGGCTTCAAAAAATTGATTTTTGAATTCTCTTATGTGATCAGTCTTAATAGGCACAATAGACATACCTTTCTCATTTTAGACCTTTTAGCAAATGTAATGAAATTAGCAAAAGGTTCATCTTTAGATGCAAGAAATATAGTCTAGGTGAATCTTCATAAATCATCAACAACAACCAATGTATAAAGATTTCCTCCAAAACATCTTACTCTTACAGGACCTACCAAATCCATATGAAGTAACTGTAAAGGTTTTAAAGATGAAATTTCATTCTTGATTTTGAAAGATGATTTAATCTATTTTCCTTTTTGACAAACATCACAAATCATATCATCTTTAAACTTTAGTTTAGGAAGACCAATGACTAAATCTTTTCTAATAAGTTTTTTAAGTTGATTCATATTGACATGAGCAAGACATTTATGCCATTGCCAACTTTCCTCAGTTTTATATAAAAAACAATTTTTTAAAGAGTTGGAATTTAAATCAAGATTATAGCAATTACCGTCCCTTTGAGCTCGGATCTTAGCTTTGATAGATTTTTTGTTAAGCTGTAAATCCTTCTTGTTAACAATCACACATTCTTCTAAATTAGAGATTACCCAATTGCCTTTATTAGTACTTTGGCTTACACTTAAAAGATTGTGACATAGTCCTTCTACATAATAAACATCATTGATTGAAACACCATTTGATCTTCCAACTTTTGTAATTCTAACAATATGTCCAGATTAATTTCCTCTTAAGGTTACCTTTCCTCTTTCTCTAGGTTCCAGTGTGGTGAATTTTTCTCTATTACCAATCATGTGTCTTGAACATCTACTATCAATATACCATTTGTTTGCTCGTGATGCTTTGAGACATACCTAGAATAATATCATTGAGATTTAGTTACCCACACTTTATTGGGTCCTTCATGGTTAGTATGAAACACACTTGGCATGTGTTCCTTTAGAAACCTATTTATCCGTACCAATTTTTTTTCCTTTCTTAAAATGACAAGATGAAGTGTAATGACCTTTTCTATTGTAGTAATTACATGATGCAAATGGATTTGATTCATGCATAGAATTACTGAAATACTTTAGATATATCTCACTGCTACTTTTCATATGATTGTTTTTATTCTATACAGGTTTTTAACCATTCCCAGTTTTATCATGCATAACATGTTGGGATTTTAAAATAACTTTCAAAGTTTCACTACCCTTACTAAACTTCTCTAAGGTTTTTGTTAGATTACTAATTTTCTTATCTTTATCTTTACATTATGCACATGATGAATGTGATATGTTGTCATAGTTTTTGCTTTCAAGTTCTTTCACTCTTTTTTTTAGACATACCATTTCCTTAGCTATCTTAATGTATTCAGAATGTAATGCATTGTATTCATAAAGAAGTTTATCATAAGAGGGTTCTGAGTCACTTACCTTAGAGTCTGATTTTTCTTCTTTAGCTATTAGGCATATATTAGCAACTTCATCATTGTCACCTTCTTCATCTGATGAACTATCACCCCATATAGATGATATGTATGCTTTCTTTCTCTGCTTCTTTTCTTTGTTTCTGAAGCATTCAGACTTGATATGCCTTAGCTTTCCACACTCGTAGTATAAAATTTGTTGCTCTTTGTTTTCTTTCTTGCTTGAACCTCCTTGTTGGTTTATGAAGTTCCATTGACCTCTTCTGTAGAACTTTTTAAATTTCTTGACAATCATTCCCATCTCATCATCGTCAAGATCTTCTTCACTTTTGGATAGTTCAACTTCCTTAATAGCTTTTAGGGCAACTCCTCTTTTCTTTTTATCATCAAACTCTTCTAGTTCTTTATTGAACCTGAGTTTTCCTTCATATTCTGAAAGACTTCTAAAGAGTGCAACTACTGATCTCATTGACTCACATTTGGCTTCTTCAATAGCTGTCACCTTTGCTTCCCATTCTTTTCGTAATAATGTTCAAAATCTTTCTTACTAGGTGGTTGACTAGGTGGGTATATCTTTCCAAGTGCTGCTAACTAGTTAACTAGGTGGGTATATCTGAGTTTAAACTCAAATATTGTTTTTTCATACTTCATTTAAAACAAATCATACTTCGTAGTTAAAGTATTGATTATGTTTTCTTTAATTCCTGGACATACCTTCATGTGCAATTTCTAATGCTTCTCACATTTCCTTAGCTGTAGCCAACGAACAGATTCTAAAGTACTCCCTTTAGCTGAGTGTGCTGTGAATCATTAAAATGGCTTTACTATTAAACATCACAAACCTTCTATCATTCTCGTCAAATTCTTCAAGTTTCTTCTTCACAACTCTATCTTCAACTTTCTTTGTTGCAACATAATCTCCATCTTATATTACATTCCATAAGCCATATTCAGTTTCTATTACAAACACTCTGAATTTAGCTTTCCAGAATGAAAAATGTTCTTCAATGAAACCAGGAGGTCTAGTAATCGAAACTCTATCTGAAAGAATGTTCTCACCCATGGTTGCCATATGAATGGATCATTCTCAAACTGTTAAACTCTTTTGAAAAGACCTTACTCTGATACCAAATGTAAGATGGCAAGTTTCACCCAAGAAGGGGGTCAATTAGCTGATATCAAAATTTTAGTGGTTAATACGAATGTGTTAAGCTGAATTATGAGAGTGTAGAGATAGTGAAATTGTACACAGAGATTTATACTGGTTTGGCCACAATTCCATGGCCTACGTCCAGTCCCCTGAGGTCAATGCCTGCTGAGTTTTTTACTAATCCTCCAAGATTCAGTCGGCTCTTGGAACACACAGTACAACAACTATCCTCACAAGGACTACGAACAGAAATGTTCTAAACTAAGAATTTCTCTCCCCCTCAAGGCAAGTCTTATGAGCAAAGTAATTTCAATGAACTCTCTCAGCTTCTCCTATAAGGAAACTCTAGCTTCTCAAGGTTCCTTTACCTTAAGATGAAGATTACAATGAAAATATTTATAGAAAACTCTCTTACAGAGCAGATTGAATACTCACTAAAGCTCACAATATGAATACAATAGAATTTCAAAGAACTGTAACTGATAAACTCTTTCGTATGTTTTGGCTATGTTCGATGTATCTTCTTCTTCACTTTCTCTATAGAGGTTCTTTATATTGGATTCCAAATGAATGTTGCAATATATCCGTTGTGGAGCTATTATGGGTATTTGAATTCTTTATCTAGTCTGTCAAAGCATGGGGCAGTTACTCGATGTTGGACCAATATGGAGATACACATTTTATTATATTTGCCATCTTTGACTTCTATATGCATTTTGTTAATCCAATCATTGAGTACCTGTCTCACACTTGAAGTAACCATTAAAAAATATCTAAGAAAGATATAAAATGAGAATATAATGAATAATTAACATATAAATGTATTTGGATCCATTGCAAGAAATCATGTAGTTTTTGTCAACACATAAGCTCAGGTTTATCAGCCCTAACTTCAGTGTAAAAGTTGTCAGAACTTGAGTGTATATTAGTGAACTTGAGTGCATCTTGTTTTTCAATTTTCTTCCATTGTTTCTTATTATAAATCTTGAGAGTACAATGAGTAGACTCGAGTGTAAAATGATAAGAACTCAAGTACAATTAAACAAACTTAAGTGCATCAGATATTTCTATGTTCTACATATGTTTTCTAATGCAAACTCTCTGGAGTTCAGTAAGGAACTCGAGTGTGCAAAGGACTAGAACTCGAGTGCAAGCTTTAAAACTCGAGTATATAGCTTGTTCTCATAATGCAAGTCTTCTCAGGTCGACACTCTCAAGCCAAAACTCTCTGAGCTTGAGTGCAAAAACAATTAGAACTTGAGTGTGATGTGTAGAACTCGAGTGCACCTTATATACTTCATAGCTTCAACTTTCTTGGGCAGAAACTCTCATTAGAGAACTCTTGACACTCGAGTACAAAACCATACAAGAACTAGAGTGTAAAATTTCAGACTCTAGTATACTTGATTTCTTCTAAGCAATAACCTCTAGGGCAAAAACTCTTTCTCTAGAACTTACAGGACTCGAGTTCACTTGCGTCTTAAAACTTGAGTATTGCTTGTAAAACTCAAGTATGCTTCTTAGTTCTTAATCTTGGCTCCTTTTTGGAACAAACTCTCACCCTAAACTTCTAGAACTTGAGTGCACGTCATCTTAAAACTCGAGTGTACCATACCAAACTCGAGTGCATTGGTTCTTGACAATTTTGTAGTTTACATATCAGTTAATTTTCAACATAAATGGTACAGAAAAATACCAACTAGACTCGAGTTCTAGCTCCAGAAATTCAAGTTCATTAGCTAGAACTAGAGTTTAGATTACAAACCTTGAGTGAAAGCAGTAACTTTACAGCTATTATCAACGAAACTTCATACAATACTTTTCTTGGAGATTTTAGCACATTGTATTTCATTTAACTTAAAAATTTCCTTGTAAAACAATTTATCACTATTTTATTATCATCAAAACATAGATTCCAATAGAATGTAATTTTTGGACCAGTGGATTTGAAGTTATGATTTTTTTAGAGTTAAACCCTATTTTTGGAAAGAATTTGGTAATTTTGTGGCTGTAATTGCCAGATGGTGATATTTTGCTCTAACAATACACTTAAAGATGGTCACATAGAACTTTGAACCACCTCAACTGGAATTTTCTAGACAAAGTTTTGATTTTCCAAAGATAAGTGAAAAATTTTCTAGCTTTTTAATTCCATACGAATTTAAAGCAAAAAGGGTAAAATGTAATAATTAGGAACTCAAAAGGTTAGGATTAGGCACTTAAAGTGGTTGAGGGCTCATGTGGCCATATTAGTCATCCATTTGTCATGGCTTTAATGTATAGTTATATACCTAGGGCCACGAGATGACAAGGAAGAGGAAAATGGAAGGGATCCCAAGTAACTTCAGTGGTTAGAAGAAAATATACAAGAGGGGACTCAAAGATAAAAGTTAGTGGACTTATCCTACTTGTTTGTATTAATATGTATGCTTGTGTTGATGTGCATGATCGCTTTACTTATCTATGTGTAATATACTTGAATGATTGAAGCTCTATTTTATACTAATGTTATGTCAAAAATCTGAAGCATCAAGCATGCAAATATGTCATTATGTTAACATTAGCCTATGTAAGACAAGTATATCATGCACTAATATTTATCTTACATGCATTATCAGTATTGTTTACTACAGAGATTGCCCCAAATCTTACTGTCCCACAACCAACCATCTAGGCATGTGAGCATAAAAAAGGAGTGCAGGACTATACACCAGAAGAAGTTGCAGATGAAAAGTTGAAGAATTATTACACATTATTCAGTAATGTATTAATATTTGTTATAGTTAAATGTATAACCGACATGTTAAAAGGATTAATTATCCGAGCGTGTTAAATGAATTAAGAATGGGTAATCATATAGTACAAGCCCATTAGTTAAAGGAATTAATAAGCAGAGAAAAAAAAGGAAAAAATAACTTTGATAGTAATGAATGGAGTGAAGAATTGGATTGTAACCCAGTAATAAAATATTATAGTAAAAATGACTTTACCGAATGAATAGAAACCCCACAAATTGAAATAGAATGGTCGGTAATGCTTTTGTAATGCATAGTAAAAGGGTCAAGGGACGAGTGTTACACTAAGAAGACCTAGATTATGTCAGTTTATGCTAGTACTAATCCTAACTGTAGGAGGTGATTATGGAGTAAGTTAAATAATCTTTGTCCAGAGAACAGGTGGCCATGGGTAATAGGAGGAGATTTTAATGATACCTTGTTCCACCATGAGCATCAATCCAATGCGCAAGTGCCTATGCTGGTGGATAGAGAATTTTTTCATTAGTTTGAAAATCTTGAACTACATGATTTGGGGTGCAATGGTCCTTTCTTTACTTGGAAGAGAGAAGGATGTAAAAGTTGTATTGACTAAGTAGTTGTAAATTGTAGATATATGGAGATATAAAAGCTTGTCTAAAACATCTTCCTTGGTTTAAATTTGACTATAGACTTATATTGTTACAATCCACTCCAAGGGAGCCCCAAACTCATTATGAAAGACCGTGCCATATTGTAGCAACTTAGGTTCTCCATGAAGATTTTGCTCGTATAGTAAAACACACATGGAATAGTGAATTTGAATGGGAAGAGAATGTGATAAAGTTTATCGTTAATGTGGGGTATTAGAGTTACAATGTTTTTGGGCATCTTAGTCATAAAAATAGGAGAATTATGGGTCGTCTTGATGGCATTACTAGGTCAACTAGAGTATAAGGGACATCTTCTGCATTAGAGCAGCTCCAAAATCAACTTTGGTTGGAACTAGAACAAATTATAATTTGAGAATACCTTCTTTAAGCCTAGAAAGCAAAATGCAAATGGTTTGCCATGGGTGACAAAAATACAAAATATTATCGTGTGTATGCCAATTGTCAGATAAGAAGAAATAAAATTGAAGCTATTATGCAGGAGTCGAGTGAATGGACTGATGATACAAATAATAATAAGTAAATAGAAATTGAATTTTTTATTAATCTTTTTAGTGAGGAAGATCATGGAAATGCTACTATCCTAAACATTCAATCCTATCCTATGTTACATCAAACAGACATAACAGAATTATAACATAGTGTTTCCAATAAAGAGATTAAGGTTGCAATTTTCAATATGGGTGCTTTAAAGTCCCTAGGTCTGGATGGTTTAAATTCATTCTTCTTTCAAAGCGAATGGAAAACTCTTGGTCAATCAGTGATCAAAGTTGTAAAGAATGCCTTTCAAGATCCCAGCACGATAAGACAATAAATCATACCTTTATTGTGCTCATCCCTAATAGGGACACTAGTGCAAAATAGCATTTTTAGATCGCATTATTTAGACCGGTTATTGCGGATAAGGTCTAAAAGAAACACGCGGTGGCAATTCCGTAATTAAAATCAATGTTTTAGACCGGTTATCTAAAAAACCGGTCTAAAAAAATCTTATTTAGACCGGTTATTTAAACAACCGGTCTGAAAACAAATTATTTAGATCGGCCGCGAAAGTTCATTTCATCAGTTACGTTTCACTTACCCTTCTGCTTCCACCGCCGCGAACTGCTCAAGTCCAACGCAGTGGTGATATTCCGTCGTATTCTCCTGCCACCCTTCTAGCCGCCGCCGCCGCCGCTTCCACCTTCTTTCCCATATTCTATTGTCGGCGTTTGAAACTCCCTCCATCTCCGTTCGTACTTGCCGTTGCTGCGAAGAAGTCACCGTGAGTACCATCATGAAGGGCGGCTGAGCATCTTATTTCTCCAGCCTTTATCTCACTCTGGCGTGTTTTCCAGCCACTGCTGCCCCTCTCCTCCTGCGCCTCAAGCCACGGTCCAAGTTACTTCAAACAGGTAATGTCCCCTGTCTTAATGTTCCGTATAAATAGACATTGTGTATTCACTGTCTGTCCAAGAATATAATCTGTACTATAATTGAACTAGAAATTAAAATAAAAATGGAGAAAAAATGACATTTACTCTAATGGAAATTAATTGGTGAAGCTTAATTAACGGTGTCCTGAACTAGTGTGATTTGATTATTTGAGGATCAGGGTACTGAAAATTGCTAGTTTTCATAGTCTCTGGATTGCTTAAGTTATTGTGTCAAATTTCCTGGCATGTATGCTTATGAATGGCTGATTAGAAAATTGTTACATAATATTCAGTTAGTTTTGAAACTAAATTTGAGAGGTGATTTGAGGTTTAGACTAAAGCAATTCTTGTGTATGTGGTCTAATTTAAGTCCTGAAATTGCTAGTGTATGTTGATACATTTTCCATATTACTTGAAGAAAATGAAACATACTACAATTATATCTTATGCGGAATTCTAATGAAGAATTCTGTTAAACTAGATAAATTGATTATTGTAACCTTTACATACTCCTGCCTTTTCCAGGGCAGTTAATATACAGAAGAGAAGAAAAAAAGGTGTTGAAATATATGGATCATAGTTGGATAAACGCTAAACGGACTAGTGTTGAATATGATAATGGGGTGAGGGATTTTTTGGAATTTGCTAGAAGAAATTCTGGTAATAATTTTCTCAAATTATTGAATTATGCTTAGGAATTTTTTCCATATAATGAGAAATATTTCTTTTTCTCCTTCTCTTTACAAGCTTTGGGATTGCAAGTTCACACAATGTCGCAATTTTCCTGCTATCATTGTTTAATTGTGTTGCTGTGGTTCAAAACGCCTGATAATTATATATTGTTAATATTGTACTGTTTCTGAGAATTGAATAAGTTGATCATGTGTTATTGGTAGTCATTGGAATTGAATGTGTTTGTTTTCAATGATTTTTTTCATAATGTTCATTCTTTGATTGTTGAGAGTCGAGGATTGTAAGGGCCAAGTGTTTTTCCCTTGAACAGACTGACATTTATAGGTTCATACCGATTACGATAACTAAGGTCATATTTAACAAAAGAGGGAAAGGGGAACTAATAAGTTTGCATTCTGAGAAATACCAATTGTTTCTGGAAATAAAAATGTTGTAGTCACTGCTTCTGATTGTCAATATATACATATATGCATATGTATGTAATGTGGCATAGGGGGGATGTTGTTGAATATGGCTTACTGGCCTGGGTAAGATTGAAACAAATAAAACGAAAAAAAAACAAAACAAAATTTTAAGACCGGTTCTAAGAATAACCGGTCTTAAATATATATTTAAGACTGGTTATTAAGAGAACCGGTCTTAAATTGTTATTTTTTTATACTGAAATTTCCCTACTTGTTCCTTAGTTAAACTTTAAGATCGGTTGTTGTAGAACCGGTCTTAAAAGTACATATTTTAGACCAGTTTTTTAACCGGTCTAAAAAGTTTAATACTTTTAGACCAGCTGTATCAAGACCTGATCCAGAACCGGTCTAAAATATCATTTTTAACCGGTCTTAAAAGTGATTTTTGTACCGGTGGGAGTATCCTGAAAAACTATTTGTTATTTTCATCCTATTAGCTTATGTAATTGTTTATAAAATTATAACAAAATTTGTATCTAATAGAATTAAATGTTTCCTCTCACAAGTTATTTCGCTAAATCAATGTATTTTTATACTAAGAAGGACTAGTTATGACAATATTATGGTAGCTCAAGAGATTATTCATTTTGTACGGAACATGAAAGGAAAAAAATGCTTTATGGCTATTAAGATTGACCTAGAGAAAGCTTATGATAGAGTTCGATGAGATTTTATCATGAATTGTCTAGAAGAACTTCAGTTTGCCCCTCCCTTCAGGAAGTGTTCAAAGAGTGTATATTGTCACCTTCTATGCAAATTCTCTAGAAAGGGTGTAAGGAGGACATATTTTCTCCATCTCGTGGCATTAGACGGGGAGATCCTATATCACTGTACCTCTTTATGATAAGTATAGAGAAGCTAGGACGCATCATTCAGGAAGGCTATAGTAGCTAATCGATGGAAATCAATTAAGCTAGGTAAGGATAGCCCTCCTATTACCCACTTATTTTTTACTGATGATCTCTTACTTTTGTAGAGGCTAACATGGACTAAGTGGAGATGATCAAGGAATGTTTTGATAGATTTTGTAGCGTTTCAGGGCAAAAAGTTAATTCATCCAAAAGAAGAGTATTCTTTTCTAACAACGTATATCATATGAGAGCCAACCAGATGAGTAAGGCTCTGGGTTTTCAGAGTACAATAACCTTGGAAAGTACTTAAGGTTCCTCTATATCACGAGAGAGTAACCACAAGGACCTACTAGTTCTTGCTTGATAAAGTAAAGAACCGGCTAAATAGTTGGCAAATTTCAAGTAACTCATTTGCAGGTCATGACACTCTAATCAAATCTGTCATAGTAGCAATGCCAAATTATTCAATACAAACTGTTAATCTTCTGGTACCAGTCTGTGATTCCATTAAGAGGAAGTCCTGATATTTTTTATAGGGTTTATCAAATGATCATAGAAGGATGTATCTTGTATCTTAGGACAAGGTGTGTATAGAGAAAAAGATTGGAGGGCTTGGTATGAAGCATATTAGACAACAAAATCTTGCTTTCATGATGAAACTTGGCTGGGGTCTTGCAACAGATCGAGATTCACTCTAGGCCAAAGTTGTTAGAGGAAAATATAGTTGTAGTAATGATCTCATTCACTAAATAAATATTCAAAAAGAAGACTCAAACACATGCAGTGGAACTAAGAATACCTAACCAAAAGTACAAGTAGGAATTCAAGTAGCAAGATCTAGTAATGCACAGAAAAACTCAGATAGGGATGGGAAAAAAATGGCTCATTTATGGTATGATTTGCTTATCGATCCCTTACACTAGAAAGAGCAATTGCAGCGGGTAGTTAGAATAATGTATGAAAGTTAAAGGTTCCACAAAGATGCAAGAATTTTGTGTGGCTTATGTTGCACAAGAGACTAATTACAAATCAAATGAAATATGCAATGTATGTGCACCTAAATGGCATGTGTGGTCTATGTCAAGTAAATATGGAGGATAAACTCTATGCCCTCAGGGATTGTAGAGATATCAAGAAGATAAGGGAGACATTTATTCCCCCATCAAAGCACAACAATTGTTTTCTTAGGTACTACCAAATGAGTGGTTTCAATTTAATATGTGGTACAAAATAGGACTAAAGACAGACATGGAAGAACATGCTCATAATCATATGTTGGCTAATATAGAAAGATAGGAATGAGATGGTGCACTCTTATCCACAAACGGAGCTTGAGAAACTATATGCTAGAGCCAAGGCAATACTAGGTTGTATGAGTGATACATATCATAAGCTTAAATATGTTAATATGCTTGATGATCTAAAGTTGAGGTAACCTCTTATGGATAGTAGGGAGGAGAAATATATCTCTGTAGAAGTCAATGAGGGATACTCATATGTTTACCATAAAAGCTGCTTATGGAGGTCTTACCATGGATACCAACGGTAAAGTCAAAGAAGTGTTTTATTATAGATTGGAGTCCGAGGACTCACTAACAGTTGAAATATGGGGCATCCTTGTTGGGTTGAAGAGAGCATGGGATAGAGGGCATTGATTAATTTGTTTATGGAGAGATTTCTAAGAGACAATCGAGCTAATTCACAATGAAATACCAAAGATTCATGAGGATCGAGCTCTTGTTTCAAAGGTGAAAGAAATGTGGCAACATCAATGGAAGGTATCCGTTGCCTATGTTGAAAGGGACAAAAATACCCGAGCTAACTATTTAGCGAAACAAGCACTAAATGATAGCCCGGTCAAATGATTTTGTGTCCTGATGCACTGGCAACATGCATGCAGATGGAGGAGTGAAGTGATTCATAGTAGTTTCTGCTTTTCTTAAATGTAGTCATGAATTCATGACCATGAAAAGCTATAAAAAGTGGCTTCTCTCACACCATGGCTTTTAATGACTTTTTGAGAAAAAGAACTTATCCAAAAAAGCTATCTCCAACATGTTAAAAATATCCAATTTGGCTTTTAGTCTTTCTTTTTATGATTTGGGCTATGAAACATTGATCCAAACATACCCTAAAATTTTATATTTTTAGTTTTTCCACCATGGAGAAAGAAGAAGTTTCTAGTATGAAGAGAGAAGAAATTAAATACCTTATGAAAAAAAGAATTGGGTTCCACCTTCCCTTATTCTAAAATAACATTCTTGTACTTATTATAAGTTTTCTTGTAGATGAAAATTTTGGTCCTAATTATATAAGTATGCTAAAAGGTTAATTGTAACACCCCATTTCTAGTCTTCAATATTCCTCCTTTGTAATTAATACATTTAATAGAATAAATAGTGAATTATGATACACACCAATTATTAGAAATATTCAAATTGCCAGTTACATACAATTTGGCTAAGTAAGGACACAAAAAAGTAATTAAAGTCCACTAAAAGGCCTAATATTGTAACCAAAATTAGAACATAAAATCACACAAATAACAGCCTAATATAAGTAACAAAAATTCAGCCAAACCAAGGGGAAAGGAGAAAGAAATGATTTATTTCAATAAATCATAAAATGTAGTTGTAAAATGGTAATTTTTCCAACAAAATAAGAAAAAATAATAATTTTCCCTATTTCTCCTAATAATTTTGGTTGGGGGGAAAATAAAAGGGAAAATGGCTAATTGGTGATTAATAATTCTATTTTGGAAAATTATTACCAAGTGAAACAAAAGTTGGAAAAACAAAGTCAAAAAGCAAGAAGGCATTAATTAATACTTGAAAGATATAATTATAGGAAATGCAAGAAGCCTTATTATCTTCTCTATTCTCTATAGTTTCGGTCAAGGCAAGGGAATAAGGGGAATATATAGATATTTGGCTAATATAACTCAAGAAGGGAAAAAAGTAAGAAGTCAAAAGGTCAAAAAGCACTATAACCAATTTCACTAAGTTGGAAGATGTAATTCCAAGATAATTCAAGAGGCAATCAATATTCCCTTTTACCTCTATAATTTTGGTTGACAAAGGGAAAATGGAAGGAAATAAAATGTGTGGCCAATATTTAATTGAATTATTATTGGCACAAAACTTATGACATAAGCCAAGACATATTTTAAAAAGCTATTACCTCCTCCTTCCTTTCTTCTTTTCAGCCAAAATATGCATCCCCAGAGAGAGAGAGAGAGAGAGAGAGAGAGAGAGAGAGAGAGAGAGAGAGAGAGAGAGAGAGAGAGAGAGAGAGAGAGAGAGAGAGAGAGAGAGAGAGAGAGAGAGAGAGAGAGAGAGAGAGAGAGAGAGAGAGAGAGAGAGAGAGAGAGAGAGAGAGAGAGAGAGAGAGAGAGAGAGAGAGAGAGAGAGAGAGAGAGAGAGAGAGAGAGAGAGAGAGAGAGAGAGAGAGAGAGAGAGAGAGAGAGAGAGAGAGAGAGAGAGAGAGAGAGAGAGAGAGAGAGAGTCAAATATTTCAAGAGCAAAAGAGGAAGGACCTAGGGTTTCAAAGCACAAAGTAAGGTAAGAACTTACAAAACTTTGTGATTGTGCTTCATAATCTTGCTACAACCTCTCTTAATCCATTTTTTGCAAGACAAATCAAGAGTCTTGGGAGAGATAAAGAGCTAAAATCAAGAGGTAATCTACGAAACTTATCCTCTTGGCTTGTTTAATGTTATTGTTGATGTTGTTGGTGGATTTTGTCATGTTTTCTCTTGTTTTTCCAATATGGACTGGAGAAAACCTTAGGGGAAATTCTGTCAAAATTTCCTCTAAACATGTTCATTTAGTGTTTAGGTGGTTAATCATGTGATTAGAAGTGGTAAGGAGATGATTAAGCAAGAGAAATCAAGAAAACATCTCTTTCATTCCAAGAACAAGAGGGTAGAGTGGGAATTTTAAAATTATGATAATTTCATTGACTTTCAGAGACAAAATTGTGTAGGTCAACATGATTTCATGATTTTTGGATGTTTGTATACAAATTTAGGAATTTATGAAGTTGAATGTGCTTGTTGTTTGATTTGCCTCCTGTGAGGCAATGATATTGTGCAATGCAATTCATGAGTCAAACCTTGTCCAAATATTTTGAAAATTTGCAGGATTAAATTAGAGATATAGATCTTTAATTTTATAGGTATTTTGTAATTTTTGGACAATTACATTGGAAGATATGAATTTTTGACATTATGCCCTGTTTTTTGGAATACAAATTGGAATAATGGTATTTGGTGAATTTTTGGGAATGACATGAATGCAGTGGTTAAACCTAAGTATTTTTACACAAATTTTCATTTAAAGAGCTTCATGTAGGCGTTGGAATTAGTCAAATTGGAATTTTTAGAAATAATTATGAATTTCCAAAGTTGACTAAAAAATGTGAGTTTCTGGAAAATAGTAAAACTGTACAGTATAGAGTTGTATTATGCAGAAACTATTATAACTGTGATAAATAACCAGTAAACTGTAATTAAAGTGCAGTAATAGTACAAGTAATAACCAACTACTTGTAACTCTAATTTTATAGAAATTGAAAATAGTCCAGCCATAACAAGTTTAGGTTAGAATAAAAAACTAAAAAATGATTCAGGTAATAGCATTTTCTTTCATATACTATATAATTATCTATATGTTTGTGTATGCCATCTTCTGTAACATGACATTAGCTTAGCTGTGATCTGTGATCCAGCGAAGGTATACATGCATAAGCCTGGGATTCAAACATGTCGTTTGACCTTAGACATAAGTTAAGCTGAGGTGTAAACTTTAATTTGACCTTAGACAGTATGCATACACCACGAGTTAGCACCTTACATATTGCATATTTTTTATTGCATTTTATATATTTGGACTGTCTGTTACTACTGAGATTCTCTCGAATCTCACCCTTTTTCAAACTGAAAACCCTTATAGTCGAAGCAGGCGGCTCAAAAGGCAAGGAGGTGGTTACCAGAGATTAGAGTCTCGGTATAACCTAAAGCTGATACTAGTTATCTGTAACCATTCTTTTTGTTTTTGTGAATGCTCTGTTTATTTGTAAATATTTTTCAAACCTGCGGGGATTCTCCTATAATGTAAACAAACACGTATTATCAATATGATTATGTTGTTTCTATATGCCTTAAGGAATTGTGCGCTTACTACTCTGCGATTATCGAAATGTTAATGGGTTTGACTTTAATAATGTGATTGTTTTCCAATTTTATCCTTATTTATAAAAGTATCCAAATAAAAAAATAAATAATAAAATTTAAGAAAAATAGGGAAAACTCTCATTAGAAATTTAATTAGCGTGAATAATATGATAAATTTATAAAATGATAGTACTCTTATTGAGATTATTCTCACCAATTAAATTTTTAAAGGGGGATTTTTCTCCAATTTTCCATAAATTTTTAAGTAATTTAGTATTTTTCAATAATACATTAACTATATTTTTAATTAAATTCATATCATTTTAAATCATTTTACATCCAAACTTACCTTTTACATTAATTGTCCAAACAAGTTTCAATTTATCTAACTGACTTTTTCTAAAGTCAATTCAAACATAAATCACATTATACAATCTAACTTTTATGTTATCTTACATTTTCAAAAGTCAGATTGAGAAAAAGCCACTTATATCACTACTAATCCAAACACACCTAAATTGTTGATTTTTTTTTGTTTACAAGGAATATTTAAAATACACAAATATCACATTTATTTGGAAAAAATATACTACTTTCCCTTAAACCAATGTATGCATAACACTTGGCTCCAACGCAACTTAGTAAAATTCTTAATATCACAATTGACTTGGTATTATTTTCGTTTGCAAGGAATATTTAAAATACACAAATATCACATTTATTTGGAAAAAATATATTACTTTCCCTTAAATAAATGTATGCATAAAACTTGGCTCCAACGCAACTTAGTAAAATTCTTAATTTCATAATTGACTTGGTATTATTGTGCGTATTGTAACATCTCAAAATTTAATAAAATGATTAATTTATGGGAACTACAAAGTAAGCTAGATTATGGAAGCTATGCAATTTAAGGAATCTTAAATTAGACAAAGGGGAAAATTAGAGTTTAATATGTGTAATTAATAAAATAAAAATATACTTGTGTGTGTGTGTATAATATATATATATATATATATGTATTAAAATAAACACCTACCCACACTACACTGCACCTACTACTCTACACAAGAGACTCACCTACCCACTCTCAACAACTTACCATTCGATGCACACGACAACCTAACATTTCAAACACCTAATAATTAATTACACGACACTTAATCAATTAATCACTCCCTTACCTTTCCATTCATGCATGTCAACCAGACAAGAGAAAGCAAAGGAAATAGAAAGAAAAAAAATAGAGGAAATAGAATAGAGAAAGAGAGAGACGAAGGGTGTCAATAGAGCAAGAAACAAGGAAGCTCCAAACCTCACATGCAACATCATAAACGTGTTTAGGTAAGTCTCCTCTACTTTTACCTTAGATTTTCAAGGATTTTAGTGGTTTTTCTTGGTTGTTTTGTTACTGGAAGTAAGAGAGTCACCGGAAAGTTTATGTCAGCGATAAGTTTCAAAACCAGTTATTGTTTGTCCATTTTGGATGATATTATGGTCTCTTTGCTTTTGTAAATATGTCCCCAAACACAAGGAATATGTGTAAGAGTATGTAGATTCAAAATCTTAGAGATTAAAGTACAAATCCATAGTTGCATGTTAGTTTTCTCAACTCTGTTTTGCTTGCCGGAAAACAGAGTTTCTGCTGGAAAGTTGCTAAAGCTTAAACGGAGGCTATAGATGAATTTTTTATCTGATTATTTTTTATATGGAAATTTTAGGATGTGTAGTAAGAAATAGAATCAAGAACAGCACAATTTGGAGTGAAAATGAATGAGTTCTTGAGTTTTGGATTCATACTGTCAAAACTGACATTTTTAGAAGCCAGTCAGTTTTGTGTATCATTTTGAACAAACAAATATTATCCAATATTTATGAACTTCTACAAGGAGATATTACACATCCCAAGCTCTAAAATGATCATAGAATTCATCATTTGGATATCTGTAGAGGAAGTTATGATTTTTGAAAGTTAGGTCTAGAAATAGGAGGAAATCTTAAGAGTCCAGATTCTGTCAGTTGGTTACGTGATATTTATGAGTAGTGTAATCTTGTCCAATGGCGATGAAACTTTCCAAAAAAAGATTACACATTCTAAGATTTAATTTGATACATAATTTGTATTATTTGGATCAGTATACTTAGAGATATGAATTTTTGAAGTTAGTAGCTGTCAGAATATGTCTCTGGAAGTTAGATTAGTTGTCATGAGACTTTGAAAAACAAAAAATTCACCAAAAATTGTGAAACTTTCTAGATCTAAATTAGACATTCAGATCTTTAATTTGATATATGTTCATAATTTTTGGAGAAGTACATTAGGAGATATGGATTTTCAAAGTTATGCTCTGTTTCTGAAGTGTAATCTGGAACAGTGGAATTCCATGAATTTCTGGGAGCAATATGGTTGAAGTAACCAGGTTTAGATATTTTTCCATGAAAATATGTTCCAATAGCTTCATTTAGACTTTGAAATCAATCAAATTGGATATTTTTAGAATTAATTATGATTTTTCAAATTTAACTGAAAAGTTTGCCAATTTACCGAAAAACAGTAAAATTGCAATATGTAAAATTGTACTGTGTAGAAGCCACTGAAACTGAGATAACCAGCAGAATATAATTAAAGGCAGTAGTAATGTAAGTAAAATGAGATAATATGATAGTGTCTAAGGCACACGACCTAACTATGATCTGGGATCCAGCGATAGTACATGCGAATAAGCCAAGGGTTGCAAACAGTCATTTGACTTTAGATAGTATGCATACAACAAGAGTTAGCATCTTACATAACATGATTCATCGCATATTTATTTATCGCATTTTATATGACTGATTGTATGTTACTGCTGAGATTTATTTGAACTCATCCTTTTTCAACATTTAAAAAATCGTAGTGGAAAGTAGCAACTCTAAGGGCAAAAATATAATTACTGGCGACTGAGGTCCGGTTCAAGTAAGACTGCAGTTGGGTTATCTTTAGTTCTAATATTTATTTATTTTTTTTAGACTCTGTATATATTTTTCAAATCTTATGCAAGCTCTTATTATTATTATATATCTACTATTTATGTATGCCTTTGAACTATGCACTTAATACTATGTAAATATCAAATTATTAAAGGGTTTGATACGTATTAAAGAGGGCAATGTTCCAATAAAAATTATTGCATTCAACTTTTTTTTTTTGGAAGTTTTTCACCATTCCACTTTTAAAAGTTGGGTTATGCTATCGGTCAATTTGGTTCCGACTTTCAAATTTTCCTAACCTCAATAGTTAATGAAAGATTTTGACCAAAAAAAATAGTTAATGAAAGATTTTGACCAAAAAAAAATAGTTAATGAAAGAGACTGCTCATTATTTCCTTTACATTTTTTAAAGTGTGTGATGGAAATTAATTTCTTTTGGTGTCATTTTTTAACTCCGCCTATGTTGATAGCCGGTCCCAAGCCCGGGTAAAGGAGGAGGGTTGTGTTAGGCCCCGACAGCCAACGTAAAACCCTGTCGAATCTTTATGAACATGGATCAACGAAGAAATTGTGCTAATGCTAGGTCGTTGCCTGTAAGTAACGCGCTGTATGGCTCGAGTACAGTGAGAAGTGAGCGAGGGCCGCTGCATCGTCGCCCGGATGTAGTGTTAAATGAGCAAGGGCTACCGCTTTCTTCTGAACGGAGGCGGCTAAAGAAGCTAGTTCATGAAAACAGGATCAGATTTGGCACTTGGAACATTGGGACTTTGAGCGGAAAATCGTGGGAGGTGGTGGGAGTAATGAAGGATCGTAAGATTAATATCCTGTGTCTCCAGGAAACTAAATGGTCAGGAGAAAGGTCTAGAGAAATTAATGGTTTTAAGCTCTGGTACACAGGAAAAGTCAATGGACGGAATGGTGTTGGTATCATTGCTGACAAGGAATGGAGGAAGAATGTGGTGGACGTTAAGAGGATTGAGGACAGAATTATTTCCTTAAGAATGATTGTTGGAAAGGATACTATTAATATTATCAGTGCGTATGCACCTCAAGTAGGGGCAGAAGTACATCTTAAGGAAAAATTCTGGGAAGATTTGGAGGGACTAATTCAGAGTATCCCACTAACTGAAAAGATTTTTATTGGAGGTGATCTTAATGGACATATTGGTAAGGAGGCAGGACCTCATGCAAGAGCGCATGGTGGTTTTGGATTTGGGTTACTCAATAATGAAGGTCAATCTATTATTGATTTCTCCCTCGCATATGATCTCAAGATTGTCAACACTTGTTTTAAGAAGCGAGAGGAGCATTTAATAACATACAAGAGTGGAGCCGCAAGGTCACAGATCGACTTCTTCTTGGTAAGGAATTCTGATAGACGATTCTGTACTAACTGTAAAGTGATCCCTGGGGATGGCGTGACAGCACAACATAGGGTTTTGGTCCTTGATGTGAATATTAAGTATGTAAAACAAAAACGCCAGCAAGTTTTAAACCCAAGGGTCAGGTGGTGGCAATTAAAAGGGGAAAATAAGGAGATTTTTAAGAGAACTCTCTTGGAGGAGGGGGAGTGGGAGTTGCAAAGAAATCCAAATATCATGTGGGAGAATATGTCTAAAAAGGTCCAGCAGGTTGCTAAAGCAATTCTGGGAGAATCAAAAGGTCTTGGTCGTCAAGACAAGGAGACTTGGTGGTGGGATGAGACTGTTCAAGAGAAAACCAAGCATAAGAAAGATTGTTTTAAAGCCATACACTTATGTAATAATGCTGAAAATTGGGAAAAATATCGTATGGCTAAAAAAGAGACTAAAAAGGCAGTGAGTGAAGCTCGTAATAAAGCATATGAAGAGTTTTATAAGGAGTTAGGGACAAAGGCAGGAGAGCGTAAGATTTACAAGATTGCAAAGAACAAGGAGAGAAAATCAAGAGACTTGGACCAAGTGAGGTGTATAAAGGACGAAGAAGGAAAAGTCTTGGTTACTGATGGAGATATTAAGGATAGGTGGGAAGCCTACTTTTATAAGTTGTTTAATGAGGGTGGAGAAGGGTCTCATTGTGACTTGGAAGATTTGACAACTCGAGAAGGTGACCTCAATTTTTCATTTTATCGCAGGATTCGAATCGGCGAGGTTAAAGAAGCTCTCAAGAAGATGGAAACTGGTAAAGCTGTCGGACCTGATGGTATTCCTATTGAAGTTTGGAAATGTTTGGGCGAGGAGGGTGTGTCGTGGCTCACAAAATTATTTAATGAGATCTTACGAACCAAGAAAATGCCAGATGAGTGGAGGAAAAGTACTTTGGTTCCTATTTATAAGAATAAAGGGGATATTCAGAATTGCGCAAACTATAGAGGAATTAAGCTAATGAGCCATACAATGAAATTGTGGGAAAAAGTGATTGAATATAGGTTGAGGTTGGAGACTGATGTTGCTGAAAACCAATTTGGATTCATGTCAGGAAGGTCTACAACAGAAGCGATTTATTTATTAAGGGGGATAATGGAAAAGTATAGGAGTAAAGGAAGAGATTTACACATGGTCTTCATTGATTTGGAGAAAGCTTATGACCGGGTGTCAAGAGATGTGCTTTGGAAAGCGTTGGAAAAGAAGGGGGTGAGGATTGCATATATTAAAGCCATTCAAGATATGTATGCGGGGGTTACAACCAATGTTAGAACGTCTGGAGGTGTTACAAAGGACTTCCCTATAAGGATTGGACTACATCAAGGATCAGCTTTAAGTCCTTATTTGTTTAACCTAGTGATAGACGTCCTAATTGAACCTATAAAAGAGGAGATCCCTAAATGCATGCTTTTTGCGGATGATATAGTGCTGTTGGCTGAATCTAGGGAAGAAATTAACTCCAAACTTGAGATATGGAGGCGGACTTTGGAATCGAGAGGTTTTCGTCTTAGTAGGAGCAAAACTGAA
Organism: Albizia julibrissin; assembly: GCA_037074505.1. Classification (NCBI taxonomy): domain Eukaryota; kingdom Viridiplantae; phylum Streptophyta; class Magnoliopsida; order Fabales; family Fabaceae; genus Albizia; species Albizia julibrissin. Next base: position 52,307,160 of record CM073477.1, on the reverse strand, counting down.
TATATGCATTGCAAATTTGATAAGAGACAAAGTCAAAGTGAAGTGGAAGTTAAATTGGGTGGGCAAGTCATCCCGCAAGTGACAAAATTTAGATATTTGGGATCAATTATACAACAAGATGGTGAGGTGGATGGAGACGTCAATCACAGAATTCAAGCCGGATGGTATAAATGGAGAAAAGCTACGGGAGTTATTTGTGATCGTAAGGTACCTAATAAGGTAAAAGGAAAATTCTACCGCACTGCTATAAGACCAGCAATGCTATATGGTAGTGAATGTTGGGCTTTAAAGGGATATCATGAACATAAAATGGGGGTAGCAGAGATGAGGATGTTAAGATGGATGTGTGGCCATACAAGAAAGGACAAGATTCGTAACACTCATATACGTGATCGTGTTGGAGTGGCCCCTATTGACGAAAAAATGGTAGAAAATCGTTTGAGATGGTTTGGACATGTTCAGCGAAGGCCATTGAGTGCACCGGTGAGAAGGGTTGATCAAGCAGAATGGAGTCCTGTCAAACGAGGTCGAGGAAGACCGAAAAGAACGCTTAATGAGGTCATTGAGAGAGACCTTTTAATTAATAATATATCGAAATCCATGGTCTTTGATAGAGCACAATGGCGTCGTGCGATCCATGTAGCCGACCCCACCTAGTGGGATAAAGGCTTTGTTGTTGTTGTTGTTGTTGGTGTCATATTCTAACTCTATAAAGTCCAATTTCTTTTGTAGTCATATTCTAACCTTATAAATCTTTCATAACTGACTTATTTTTTCTATTTGTCTTAAAAACGGTAAAGTTAAATTCTTTTTTAATCGTAATTTGATTAGATTAATACAATAATTTACAACAATAAACATATACTCCCTCCGATCCTTAAGATAAGACATATTTACCTAATTTGATTAGATTAAGGTAGTTAGTTAAGTTAGTTAATATAATACAATATCATAATCATCTTTTCTAATTCCCTATTCTTTCTCCTCTTTGATTATTGTTGATAGAGTAGCATTAATAGAGATAAATTAAAAAAAGATTAATAAATATGAAAATATGTTTTATATTTAGGACAAAGATCAACTCCTCAAATATATCTTATATTAAGGATATAAGAGAGTATATAAAATCATAAAACTATGCAAGCTAAAAGACAATAAACTTCCTTGAATTTTTAATTAGTTGCACATTATCTCCCTTACTTTTAAAATTTTAAATCTATGACCCTAATGTTTCATGTTTTAACTATCACCTTCCCTATCATTCAAATTACTAATAAAGTTGATGGTTTTTTTTATACCATATTTTTTTAATATTTTATTATATATCATGACATTTAAAAAATAAAACTTGGCATTTTACATGTTTTTTAGCCAACTTTTTAATGTAAAATATTTTACAATTGATCTAACTTGTTGTTGTTATTATTATTATTATTATTATTATTGTCCATATATTTAAAAGGGCAATGTTGATGTGGTCATTATATACTATTGGTGTTTGTATGAAAGTTGATTATATGGACTAATAAACAACCCTAGTCACAACATGTGGAATGGGATTCCGACTTCTTTGCTATAATTTTTGTCTCAACTTTTAGATTTTCCTCACAATGGCACTTCATGAATGCGACTATTCATTATTTGGATCTATATGTTTGCTGTATCTGATGGGAATAAGAATGCTATATTTGTACGTGTTAAATTTGGCAAAGTTATAATTAAGATACTTTGGCTAACCTATACGTTTGTTCACCTGAGCGGTGTTTCACAAACTCATAATCAATTAAAAAAGTTATTTCACACTTTATGAGATAGAATTTTGAATAATTAAATTTGAAGCATACTTTGTTATTATTTAATTGTCAAGTTATCATTTAAATTTACTCTGTTATCATTTTTCACAATGTGTTAGCATTAATAATTAAAAATACACTTTATAAATTTTAAAAAGTTGGATTATAATGTTGATCTATGAAAATTACCATACGATTCTTTGTTAGTATTCTTGCAAGGATATAGCAAATAAGGGGAAAAGAAGATAGAGGAAATTGTTAAAATAACGAGAGAGAAGTATATCTTTATTAGAGATTTTATGTAGATAACATGTTATGAAATAAAGGGGCAAATGAAAAGAAAAAGGAAGGATGAGTAGAAAGCAAAAAAGAGAAATTCTCATTTACTATTTAGTGTTATGTGAAATACATAACATATGTCTTTTATTTATAGGCACAATTCTTTAATCTGCAATTCCATAATCATATATAGGAAATAATGGGAAAGAATAAGAAATAATGAGGATACAAACATCTATAAATATTATATTTATAATAAATAAAAAGTTGTCTTCAATTAATAGTCGATTTACTTCTTGTCTGATTCAATTAATATATATTCGAAAGTTTGTCACTTATATAATTAAACACAATTTTTTTTACCTGAGTAATTTAGGAGAAATTCATACTTAGCATATTACAAAGAATTGAAGTCATTAATTACCTTGATTAAGCTAAAAAGGAATTTTTTTTAAAAAGGGAAATTTCAAAAAAATACCTTTAGATTTGAAAATATCAAATCAATTATTCCTCAATAAAATGAGTTGTTAATTGCTAATTAACTATAGTCAATGTCTAAACTATTGACTATAAAAAAATCTAATTTGGGATTTCGATAGTATTAGAAATAATTTTCTGGAATTTATCCAAAAAAAATATTCTAACATTTAAAATATGTTGTAATATGTAAATGGCAATAAATTCTCAAAACTAGTGGTTTTCTTTTTCTTTTCTTTTTTTTTTGGCCTGCTGTAAGTTTTTGGCCAGCCGTAAGTAGTGGTTTTGCACTAACTGAAATTGCCCGAGCTTATTTTATTATGTGTACTCATGGGTGTCAATTTTTTGTCACTGAGGTGGTGGACATGATTTAATTTTTAGTTTTCTTATCATATGATGCAGAGATTGGTCATGTATGTACTTCACACAAAGGTGCATTACAGAAGCAATATATTTCTCATTCTAATATTTTATATATTTCAATTAATAAGAATCCTTTATATATTCATCAACGTTGTATTTTTTGTGTTTTTCTTTTGTGCGCCAATTATTCCTCTCAAGTATGTAGTGCATCGGGGCGAAACACGTGGATAGTAAATTCTTGTTCTTACATAAATTATAAATAGTGTCCCTCATTTTTCAAATGTTGGGCAAAGCATGTTCCTGATGTCTAGTACTATGAAATTTTACCCTTCCTGATTATTTAATAGCATTTTTTGTTTTTTGCAGAGAACTCAAAATCGTTTATTCATAGATTCTACATGGTGATATATAAAACAGAAGTGTTTACTTCAAGACCACACTGCTGATGACTCATGATAGCACCAAAAATAGAAGTCCACTTCTACTTGATAATATGCTGCCCAGTTCACATTTGTCAGTCCTTTGATTTGTCAGCTGTTGCAATGCTGTGGAAAAAACAATGTCTCTCATGAAGCCTCCACATACCACCCATTCCCACCCATAATATCTTATTTTCTTGAATACGTGGGTTCTAAAATTTGACAATTTTAAGGCTTTTTTTTTTGCTTTAATTACATTTAGTCTTACTTTTTTCTATTTTTCTTTTGCTACAATACTTACTTTCTTCATATAACCTTTTCCATTTAATAAAGGGAAAATGATAGAAAAATACTGTCAAAATATGTAAAAGATAAATAAAGGTGGTGCGATTAGATAATTCTGAAATAACTTATTTGGAATTTTGAAATGTTGACAAATGTGTGAAATTATATAAGTGCCCTTACTTTTTTCTTCTTAAAAAAGAAATCCCTAAAATCCCTATGCGGCCACTGGAGCTCCGACAGTAGCCCATCACCAAAGTTCTGTTGTTCTTGCCATCATCAAAGACGTGTATCTGGAGTATAGGACTCGATCAAGATTTCATAAATTTGACAACATTCTTTTATCAAGATTTGCACTATAAACTATATCTTATACTAAGGATTGAAAGTAATTTATTGCGTTAATTGATTATTAATGTTGTGTTGTGGGGTCAATATTTGAGTCACATGTTGGTTGGTTGAAAGGATTATATTTCCTCGCCAAATGCTCACTGGTTTGAATGACATTGAGAGATAAGAGAGAGATGTTGTGTTGTGGGGTTAAGTAATCATATTGGTTAACTTTTCTTCTTTTCCTTAAGTGTGTTAAGTGCCTAAATGCCCTAATGTAATAAGCAAACATTCATACATAGTTTATAGACATACTTTCTATTTCTATCTTTCAATTAATATTCCATGCTTAGTTGTAGATATTTTCAAGACAATCCAGACACTGTTCTTGAGAATGAACAGAGGCGTGGCTACTCATGCTAATGCAAGAATACTAATACTCTATCCTTTGACCCAAATTTTTTGGTTCTGTAATGATTCTCCATCCTTCCCCTTCTTTTGTCACTCAATTAGTTAGATTGGTTTGTATTGGGAACTTTATCATTAATAATTTCAGTTGGTGCTCCTTAACAAGGGATAATATTGTTATATAATCATAATAATTACAATTACAATTGGGATTAGTTAGTCGGCATTAGAATTATTTTCGTTAGCCTGATATTAGAAAATAGGTGCTAGAGTTAGTCTTGTTGCTTATATATACAGACCCCTTCAAATTATTTGTAGCTTTTCTAATCATTTGGAATATACAGTGAATTGATTAAGTTTCTCTCCTATGTTTTCCCTCTTCTCCCTATTTGTAACACCCTAAATTTTAGGACAAGAGAATTGAAAATAAGCCTACAATAAGTGGACTGCTAAGCTCTAGTTTAGCAAATGTCCCAATAAGGTACGATTTTAATCCCTACAATTCTTAACAACTTTGGTGGCATCAAAAAGAAATAAAATGGTGCATTAAAGAGCATATTAAGTGACAAAACAAGACAATGAGTGGTCACACAACAAGGCTATGTTGGGAACCCAAATGAAATTTGCGGCCAGTGTGTTTCTCTATGTGGCAGTCATGATTGTGTGACATTTTTCAATGGAAAAATGATATTCAAAAATTATGAAACTTTTCAGAATTAAAGTAAACTTATCAAGCTTTAATTTGATATGTTATATAAGTCATTTGGATCTGTACACAAGGAGTTATGTATTTTTGAAGTTAGCCTAATAAAACAGGCGATTTTCTGGGGCAGCTTCTAAAAAAAATATTCTGGGAGGCGTGATCTTCTAATTGGCTAAAGGCTATATTTTTTCTTACGACTAGACTTAATAAGGGTTACATAGCCTTTAGAACCACCCCAGTTGGATGTCTATACAATTAGATATAAATTTTCAAAGTTTGATGAAAATTCTGCCCAGTTTTTCACTAAGTACGAAAATGGAAAAAATGTAGGGGCAAAATGGTCATTTGACCAATAAATCAATAATCTGAGATTATCCCTTTTCTTGGGGAGCAATTCGGTCAGCAAATGGAAAGCAAAAGGAAAATAATCACTTGATTCAAATTAAAAGTAAGAAGAAATCATTTTGGCCAAGTAAATTGATGTTTGAAAAGTCAAAAAGGTTACTTGTGATTAGTTGGCCATAAACTAATATTATTGTAAGGTGTAAGTGGATATTTATGAGAACTTTATTCATGTTAAAGCCTGCAAAAAGTCAAATATGTCATGCTAATTGGCAAATATATCTTATATTTCAAAGAGGTGTAAGATAATATTTAATAAAATCATAATCTCCTTTTTCAAGAGCCAATTTCGTATGACATGTGTAAGGGGAAAGAGAAAAAGCTTTTCCTTGACTCTTTCAAGACTCATTTTCGGCCAAGTAAATGCGGAAAGAAAAAAGATGATGATATAAAGCAGTTGGCACATGTTCATTGCAATTAAATAAAATATTTGAGGAGGTGAGTTGGGATATTTTTTATAAGACCATTATCCCTTCATTCTCTTTCATTTTCGGCTGAATCAACAACCATAGAGAGAGAGAGAGGAGAGTTTGAAGAAGCAAAGGAAAAGAAGAGAGCAAAGTTCAAGAGGCATCTAAGGTGAGTTTTAAGTGATTTTTCACTTGTTCTTACCTTCTAACTCCATGTAAACCTCTCCTAACCTCTTCTCCTCTTTGAAATCCATGGTTTTCAAGACAAATCAAGAGAGAGAAGGGAGTAAACAGTGATTTTTTAGAGAGAGAAAGCTAAGGAATCAAAGGTAAATCATGGAACCTTGCCTAACTTGTTGATTTATGTTTGTTGTTGGTGGTGTGATTGGTTATTGGCTTGGTTTTCATGACTTTGTGGTTTTGGGAAGCTCAAACCCTAAGGGGTTATACTGCCCAATTTTCTAATATTCATGAGGAAAAGGTGTTTAAGTGATTAAACAAGTGATTAGAGGTGAAAAGAAAGAGGTTTATGGATTTAAAATCAAGAAACAACATTTTCCCTTAATTTTTCAGATCTGGTCTAGGGGCATTTTCGTCCTGTTTGGTCTGGAACTTAATCAATTTGATGGTTCCATTGAGTTTAGAAGGGAAAATTGTGTAGGGTTTATGTAGACTGCGAAGTAAGAAAAGCCTAGAATACAAAATGACCAAACTACCCTTAAAACCCTAAGTTAGGGGCTGCCGAGGGTAATTTCATAATTTGGGCCTGATTTTGACTAATCTTAGGTCAAAAATGGATTCTACACACAAAAATGTGTAGGATTAGCCCGGGTCATATTTTTGGAATAGTACAATTTGACCGGGTACGAAGGGCGTGGACCGGGTTCCTAAGGGTATTTTTGTAATTTTGCAGTTTTGAGTCAAGATAACCAACACCATGAGTTTAGAATGAGTTATGGATAAATAATAACTCGTATATCCTAAATTTGTAATTTTAGAATATACCGATAGTCTGAGCCGAAGATGGAGCTGGACCGATTGACAGGCAAGGAAAGGGCGCATTCCAGGTAGTAACTTCTTCCTGTGTATACTATGTGATTACTAAATGTTGTATATGTCATTCACTCTAACATGAGCTAGTGTCTTTGACACACTAATTCGCCATGTTGTGGTCAGGGACCTAACAAGGACGCCAAGTAGACCAAGGTGCAGACATATAGTTTGGCCTTGGGTAAGTGTACACATAGTTTTGACCATCTTACATGACATGACATAGCATATCTATTTTCGCATTCTATATGTTTGAAAGCATGTTACTACTGAGATTCCCCCGAATCTCACCCTTTCCATAAACATTTAAAGTTTCCAGCAGCAGACAGCAGCTCAAAGAGCATAATCGTAATTACTGGTGACGGAAGGTTCCAGGCCAATACGAGAAGAGGCGTTGGTTATCTGAAGACCTTTATATTTGTTAAGGTCTGTATTATTCTGTACACCCCTATGGAGAATTCTATATGTAATCAAGCAATATTGTTTCAATATATCAGTATATTTATGCTATTTCTATATACTCACTGAGCTACGCAATTGCTACTCTGAGCAATATCAATAATAAGACGGGGTCTTACACTGTTCCTCTCTGTTTCTCTATGAACCTTAACATATGCCTTTTAATTACATATTATTCCAAAACATACGAGGATTACTTACAATCTGTACATAATATTCAAACAAAAAGTCAGACCATATAGCAGAGATTTTAACTCAACACAGCTAATATATTAGCATGGCTTTTATACTCAAACATATATCATTGCCATGAGGATCTATGCCACCAAATTCAAAGATGTGCTTGCAAATCAGTATGAAGATCAGGCTTACAAATCCAATATTGAAGAGATTTGAGTCCACCTAGTGTTATAAATTATTGATCAAAATTTCTTTTCTTCAATAATATTTGATGCTTCTACATTGTTATACTCGTCATCAGTTTTTATGTCAAAATTTGACTTATGTCTGCTGAATGAAGATGATGACCTTCTATTAAGATAGATGTTCTCATTGAAACTTGCATGCACATATTTGAAATGATATCAAGATATTTGCACCAGTTATATGTGTTTGTGTGTGTGTGTCTTTGTGAATATTGGATATATATTTTTCTGAGTCTTCAGCAAGAATGATGGAATCGACATTTGGCTTAGTTAGTTAACTTATAGTTGTAAAAATTATATGCTTAGATTCATCCATAATACATCTATAAAAAGAAAAACACTTTCATCAAATGAAATATATTATACAATGGTGTGACATTCAAAGTTGAACTACATAATATTTTACAAACTAGTTTATTTCTTCCATTGCCTCATCATAGAAAAGCATAATATGATTACAGGAGAGATAATAAACGACTTATCTTCTAAGAACAGCAACATCCCAATGCAGATTTGGCCTTTGTTTCTTCTCAGTAGTAGCAACGAGATTGCAATTTATACCACATCCTGTCAATGAATTGGAAATAATCATACCTCCATGAAGCACTGTAGAGCAAAGGACCCACCACTGCCCAAAATCCCACAATAAATCCAAATCCCATGATCACAAAGAACCAATTGATTCCATTCACATGTTCAACTTCTTTGCCGTCTTTGTTGTTGGAGGTGTTTGATGAACAATTGTTGAGTGGAGGACCACACAAATCATTGCCAACATAACTTGATGCTTCAAAACTTTGTAATTGGGTACCGGTGGGAATTTTTCCAATCAAATTATTGTATGACAAGTTCAACATGTTCAAAAAGCTCAATTTGGACATGCTTGGTGGAATTTCACTTGAAAGATGGTTTCTTGAAAAGTCTATAGACTCCAGCGACTCCATATTGCCAATACTTTGAGGAATTTGGCCAATAAATTGATTATTTGAAAGGTTCAGATAATGAACTCCCTTGAGTCTTGTCATTTCTGTTGGTATCTCTCCAGATAAATCATTATATGAGAAGTCGATACTTGTGATGAGACCAAGGTTGGTGCTGTAATCATAAACTCTTCCTTTCAACAATAATGCTTCAACTAACAATTGCTCATAAGCTCCTTCAAAATAAACATAAGAATCTAAAGTACTATTTATTACCAGCATGGCACTCAAATTCTGGACACATTTTGGTATATATCCTGTAAACTCATTGTGAGCGAGGTCCAAGATTTGTAAGACACTCATGTTACAAATTTGATGAGGAATTGAACCGGAGAATTTGTTCGATCTCAGAACAAGAATCTTTAAACTTGAAAACCTTTGGCCAACCCAAGATGGAGCCATTCCGGAAAAGTGATTCTCTCCTAGATCCAACAAAATCAGGTTGGTTTTGTTCCTTAGAAAGCTAGGAAAATTTCCAGAAAAATTATTATTGCGAACTTTCAACACTTCCAACTTCAGCAAGGATGCCATAGATGTGTGTAAGATTCCAATGAAATGGTTGTTTTCTAAGTTCACTGTCACAAGATTCGGCCACTTCATCCAACAATCAGGTATTTTATCTGATAAATTATTTGATGCCAATTTAAGAAACTCTAACCCATCAGTCTCCTCTTGTTTATGACACAAGAAGTTAGCAATGGATCCTGAAAACTTGTTGCTTGAAAGGTCTATATAGATCACATTTTGTGATACATAAGGTAATTGGCCATATAACTTATTTGAGATTAGATCAACAACACCACCATTGAAAGTAGTGATGTTTATCAGTATGTTTGAAAGCTCTCCTTCAATATGATTGTGGGAGAGATTCAAATACTGACGATTGCCCATTGTGCCCCAAAACAAAGTTGGAATAGAATTGAAAATCTTGGTGTCTGATATGTCCAGATAGCTAAGATGCTTTAGGGATTGAATCCATGATGGAAAGTGGGGACCTAAACTCCATGAAGCCAAACTTAACAACTCCAAAAGTTGAAAAGAAGGATTCCAATTAGGGTCGGCCTTTAAAGTGAGTTTGTTTTTCTGTGCCGAGAGTGTTTGTAGTTGGGAAAAATTTACAAGGTGGGCTTCTTCGACAACTCCTTCAAAGAGATTATTTCCCAAATAAAGTCTATTCAATTTAGAGAGTGATCCCAAAATTTCAAAAGGATTTCCAACAAGTTGATTTTTAGAGAGAGAAATATGCACCAAAGATGTTAGATTTCCAAATGATATAGAAATGGAACTGTTAATAGTGTTGTTCCAAAGATGAAGATATATCAAAGATTTAAGATTTCCTAATCAGCTAGGAAGTGCACCTTGAATGGCATTACTAGATAGATCAAGATATTTTAAAGATGCAAGATTTCCCAATGAGCTATGTATTGGACCTTGAATGGAGTTTTCAGAAAGATCAAGTTCCACAAGATTTTTAAAAACACCAATATGATCTGTCAAATGGCCAGATATATGAGAACCACTCATATAAAAAATCTCTAGTGCTTGGGAAACACACCCTACCGAAAGAATTTTTAATATTTCAAAAATTTGTTGGTTGCACTTGTTGTTTGAAAAAGCCAGTTCTTTCAAGTTGCAAAGATTACCCATAGAAATTGGAATAGGCCCTTCCAAAATATTATCACTCAAATCAAGAGTAACAAGAGAAGTCAAGTTTCCAATGTCACTAGAAATTGTGCCAACCAAGGAGTTGTCAGAAAGAATGAGAGACTTTAAATTACTCAAACTGTACAACCAATCAGGAATAGAAGAGTCGAACCAATTTTCAGATAAATCAAGATGTTGAAGGACCGTTAAGTTTTGAATACCAACGGGGATGAGACCTTGTAAATCAATACTATTTAATTGAAGATGAACTAACTTTTTTAGTTGGAATGTCCAATTTGAGATCAACGAAGTGCCAAAATCAGAACCAGAAAGATCTAGGACACCAAGAGATGAAAAGTTTAAGGTGGATGGTTCATAATAATGGGTGAATTCACATCTGAACAAGCGCAACTCTCTCAAAGAGGGAAGTGAATGTAGAACCTGCAACCAATCAAAGGCATTGGATAGGTTCACATAACTCAGCTCAAGATATTGTAAAGAAGAAAGTGTCAAAACCCATTGAAGATTTTTAGGAGCTATTGATGACAATCTATTTCCATCCATGTCATATTGATAATAACCTCCGAGATGAAGATTGATTAGATTTGAGAGGTTTCCAATTTGACGTGGAATGATTCCTTTGAAATTATTAGATCCAAGGTCAAGATAGTGCAAATTGGAGAGATTTCCAATTTGATGAAAAATGCTTCCATTAAATTCATTACCTCTGAGATCAAGATATTGCAAATTGGACAACTTTCCGATTTGATGAGGAATGCTTCCTTCCAAATTATTGCCTCCAAGGTCAAGATAGATGAGATTGGAAAGATTCCAAAATTGAAGAGGGATGCTTCCACCAAACTCAGCATGAGATAGGTTAAGATATGTCAAGCTTGTCATTAAGCCAAGAAAATCAGGAATTTGCATATCTCCAAAATAATTACTGCTCAAATCCAAATAATTTAAATGCTTCAAGTCAAGCAAAGAAGGAGGTACCTCACCACCAAACACTGATGTCTCATATATAATCATGTCTTTCAACTCAAAAGAGGGTGGAGCTGTGAGGTGAAGCTCAAGAACATGGCCTGTGATGTTGTGGCAAACAACTAAAGCCCAGTTGCAGCAATTTGTATGAGGAGACCAAGAGGCAAGTCTATTGGAAGGATCAAAGAGATGAAGCTTCATCTTAAGTAAGGCATCTCGCTCACTTGAAATGCATTGTGCCTGAGAGGATTCTCTGCAAACGTATAAATCAACATTTGATAAGGTAAGTAACCAAACAAAAATGAACACAACAATATTGCACGAACCATCCATGACAACGTCAATCAAAGAGGTTTTTACTAAGAATTTTTCTGTTTTGATGATGGACATACAATTCTTGAAAAAAGAGCTAATATTTATAATGTCACGTTGCGGATCTAGAAAGCAAATTTTGAGTTTCAGTTTTTGTTGCAAAAACGAGTATTTTCCAGTTTTATTTTCTTTTTTATGCCCAATAAGATATATGAATGCAAAAATTATATTCGAATTATTTTGTTTCACCTTTTTGAATAAAAACTAAATTTGTTTTTAACTTTTCTTTTCTTGGTTATTTTAGCAGGAAACTAATCCATGGCATAAAAAGGAAAGGAAAAACAAATCCTCGTCTAAATAATTTTTTTTAAATCGTCCTCTTTTTGGTAAAGTTTAAAGTTGTTCTTTTAACTGAAGTATAAGTTTTTTTCTCCTAATTTCTTTATTTAATGATATTTTTTATTAATTATTTCTAAATTATATATCATATCATTTTGTTATATATATATAATAATAATAAAGATGAAAATTTATTAAATTTTAAGAGATAGTTAATGAGATTTAATATTTACTGTTAGCCTTTGTGTACATATTTGTTTGTAAGAAGTTAATGGAGGACTACCTAAAAGTCATATAATTAATATTATCTTTCCGTCCCGACTTTCAAAATTTCCACGCGAATAGGATTTTTTACTTTTTTGCCCCGCCACGCGAATAGTTAATGAATGAGCCAATTCATTATTAATGTGGAGAAAAGTGTTGTTAAAGTATTTGTTCTGTTCAACCAAAAAAATAAATAAATAAAACCGTATGCGTTGTATTTTTTTTTTTTTGGGATTGATAATTGATAAGTACTACTGTGCTTGCTGGCAAGGATCGAATCTTAGTAAGGGCCATTCTATGATGGCCATGCCCACTGTACCACCAAGGTGCTGGCTATGCATTGTATCTGTAGTGGAAAATTATTTTGTGATCATCCTCTAATTGGCTTATTGTTTTTGTGCGTCTCAAAAACAGCAAAGTTGATTATGTCAAAATAATTATTATGTGTGCGAAATGACTTTCCATCCCCATTATGTAACATTCTAAAAATTTAATGCAAGGATTAAATTATGGAAATTAGATAGTAAACCAATTTATGGAACCTACAAAATTTAAGGAAACTTAAATTTGACAAAGGGAAAAATTAGGACATAGTGTGTGTAATTAATAGGATAAAAATATACCTATATGTATATAAAAACACACACACCCACACTTGACAGCACACAACACGTACAGCCTCCTCATTTGCACAACAAACATACACACGGTACCATACACAAACACACACACATTCTCTTCTTTTCTCTCATTGGTACAACACACACACATTCTCTTCTCATTTGACCAGCATATACAGCACACACGTACAACACATATTCACACCTACACCATTATCATTTCCCTCTTCTATTCGGCCAACACACATACACGTCCATCACCTCATTAACCAACAAATAAAACACTCTCTTATATCTTCATTCTTGCAACTCATCAGCTGAAAAACAAACGAAATAGAAAACATAACAGCAGAAAATAGAGAGAGAGAGAGAGGAAGGAAGAAGAAGCTTCAAATCCTACATGCAAGCCTATAATCTGATATAGGTAAGTTTCTTCTACTTTAACCTTGGATTTCCATTGGATTTGTGGCTGTTTTCTGGGTTGTTTTGCTGCTGGAATCAAGAGAAGTCACCAAAAACGTTTTGTCACCGTAAAATACCAAAATCAGCAAGTTTGTGTCCGTTTTACATGAGATTTTCGATTCCTTTTCTTCTGTAAACACGTCCCAAAACTCAAGGAACATGTTTAGGAGTATGTAGAGTCAAAATATTTGTGATTGGAGTCCAAAATCATGGTTGCATGTGAGTTTTATCAACTCTGTTTTGGTCGCCGGAAAATAGAGTTTCTATCGGAAACTTTCAGAAGCTCAAACGGAGGCTACAGATAGATTTTTCATCTGGTTCCTTTTTATATGGAACGCTTAGGATGTGTAGTATGAAATAGAATCAAGAATAGCTCAATTTGGTGTCAAAAAGAATAAGTTATCAATTTTTGAAGTTAGACTGTCCAAAACTGATGTTTATCAGAGTTAGTCAGTTTCGTGTGGTTTTATGACCAACCAAATCACATCCATTATTTACGAAAATGTACATGGAGAAATTAGACATAACAAGCTTTAAAATGAGTGGTAGAATGTATCATTTGGATATCTCTAGAGGAAGTTATGATTTTTGAAAGATGAGTTTAGAAACAGGTGCAATCCTGGACGACCAGATTCTAGTAGTTGATTTCATGGTGTTTATGAATTATGTAATCTTTCCCAATAGCCATGAAAATTTCCAGAATTGAAGTACATAGTCTTAGCTTTAATTTAATATATAGTTTGTATTAATTAGATTAGTATACTAAGAGATATGAATTTTTGAAATCAGTTGCCCTCAAACTGTGTTTCTGGAAAATAGTTTGTTTGTGTCGAACGTTTGGAAAATCAAACCTTAACAAACAATTATGAAACTTTCCCGATTTAAAGTAGACATTCATAGCTTTAATTTGACAGGTAGAAAATAATTTTTGGACAAGTATATTAGGAGATATAGATTTTCAAAGTCATGCTATGTTTCTGGAGACTAATTTGGAATAGGGGTATTTCGGAAAATTCTGAGAGTAATATGGTAAATCTGGGTAGATTTTGATATTTTTTCATGAAACTATATTTCAATATCTTCATGTAGGCTTTGGACCCAATCAATTTCTATTTTTCTAGAATTAGTTATGATTTTTCAAAGTGAACTGAAAAATCTGTCAATTTGCTGAAGAATAGTAAAATTACACTATACAAAATTATATAGTGTATAAACCACTGAAACTAAGATAATCAGAAGTATATGATTAAAGATAGTAGTAACACAAGTAATAACCAATTACTTGTTAAATTTAATTTATAGGAACTAGTAAAAGCCCGAGCCGAAGAAAAAGTTTTGGATAAACAGTTGGACTGGAAAAGGACCCAGGTAGTAATTCTTTCTCTTATGCACTATATGATTATTTATATGTTGTGTATGCCATTTTCTGTAACATGACAGTGCCTGTGGCACAACACGCGAATAAGCCAGGGTCTGAACATATCGTTTGACCATGGACACGAGTTTAGCCAGGAGTTACATCTGATTATCTTTAGTTGTGGAATTTATTTCTTTTGTACTCTGTATGTATTTTTCAACCTATATGAGGATTTTCTGTATTATCAGTGAATACTTATTATCAGTATAGTTTCACTATTTATGTATGTCATCCGAACTACACATTTATTATATAGCAAATATCAGAATATTAAGGGGTTTGACAATTTTGGTATGAAAGCAGTGGTTCTGGCCACAGTGTGCGCAGTTCTGGCAACATAATAGTATACTGATATGCTTAATTATAGAGTGACAAGAACAACGAAGTGAATTACTTCGGCTGGTTCACAGTCAAGCCTTAGAGAAACAGTAAATACCTAGAGGGTAGTATAAGGATGACCTGGATCCGTTGGGTAAGGCCAGAGAGTGGGCCTTAACCTAGACTAGAATCACCAATAGGCTGACTAGTGTCAGACAGATAAGCTACAGAAAACTTGTTGGATCTCACAGAGAAAATCACAGTGTATGAGTCCGAGTGCATGTATCAGCACTGATATGCAATCCCTACACAATACTTTAATGCCCGAAGGCAATAAACATGGCTTTTAAGATAAGGGCAGGCACGGGGTACCGGTGGTCGGAAGCATTTCGAGCTGGTATTTGTATTTTTGCACGAGTACACAAAAGTTAAGCGTGCTCAACCCAGGAAAATCTCGAGATGGGTGACCCCCTGGAAAGTTACATGAACATGTTATGTAACGTAAAAGAGCAAGAACATGTTATACAGTAGCTCAGAGGCTGTATATTGTTACACGTTTTCCCTATCTATTGTAAACCTCTGTTATATGTTATTACAGGAGTACCTGTCTACCCAATATGTTGTGAAATGACCGATATACCCTTATGTTATGATGAAATAGAATATTAGAGTGGCACAGTAGAAGCGTAGTGAACCTATTCACAACTCTTAAAAGTTGCAAGAGAGGTTGTCAGTTGCACCAGTGATTATCATCCCACATAACAATATGACTTGTGAGGTCGGCAGTGACACAATACAAGTGGTATACTGTATGACTTATGTGGTCCCAATGATGCAGTAATAAGGCAGCCTTATCAGAGCATGTTATTCAACCCCATGATCAGAATGCACCCCTGACATGGCCAGATGAGAGTTCTGGTTGCACTGGTGAAAAGCACAAGTAACCCTATAGTCGAGAGGCGGTGCGTAAAACATGCGGCTGAGGCGGTGTGGCCAACAATGTTACATCCTGCGTGATGTACAGTGATATTACCCATGTAAACCTATGTGGTTTACAGGAACATAACCAGTATGGTATACAATGACACCACTTATGTAGCTTATAGTCACACAATCTGTATGAGTTTTGATGACCCATCTAAATAGAGATAGGGATGAGCCCTAGAGCAGCAGGGCATAATAGTGGTAAATACCTCTCAAACAGTATGATGTTAACAATTCTAGAATCAACTACCCCACTCATGTGGTAAAGCTAGCAACAATTAATTTTATTTGAGAGTATGAGGCAATTACGGACAGGTTGATACCTGCTCTAGAATATTTATATGACAAGTAAAGATAGTACGATGTGACAAATAGGGATAAAGCCATTATTTTGGTCCGGAACAAAATCATTGCCTTGATCCTGAATAATGCACACCGTACGGGAAGTAACGGTCAAATAGTCCTTTGACTCTAAACCCCGAGCAGATGGACATATTTATAGACAGAGCTGGTTATAGACAGATAGAGGTGTAAAAAGACATTGAAATAGTAAGCCCAGCGTACACAATTGTATTGGGCCATGTTTTCTCATAGTAAGGAGTCTCAGTAGATTCAAACAAGGTAGAAGCAGTACCGAACTAGAAGAGGCCAGAAACAGTATTTGAGATACACAATTTTTCTGGATCTTATAGGTTATTACAGGCGATTTATACAAAATTTCTCCAGAATAGCTTTGCCATTGATAAAGTTAACACGGAAAACTCAACCTTTTGTGTGGGACAACAGTTGTGTGAGGAGCTTCACAGAACTGAAACAGAAATTAACAACAGCACCAATGTTAACAATCTCAGATCCACAATTGACCTTTGTTGTCTACACAGATGCCTGTGGGCATGGATTGGGATGTGTTTTGATGCAACAAGGACGAGTAGTGGCATACGCATCTCGTCAGCTGAAGCCTCACGAACAAAAATATCCTACACATGATCTTGAGTTAGCAGCAATTGTATTTGCACTAAAAATCTGGAGACACTATCTCTATGGGGTGACTGTAGAGTTGTACTGTGACCACATGAGCTTAAAGTATTTATACGATCAGAAAGAGCTCAATATGCGGCAGCGCAGGTGGATAGAGTTACTTAAAGACTATAATCTGGAGATCAAGTATCATCCAGGCAAGGCTAATGTAGTAGCAGATGCATTGAGCCGTAAAACAATACAGGTAGCAACCCTTATGATTCATGAGCAAAGACTGATTGAAGATTTTAGGGATCTTAATCTGTCTAACCAGATCATGATTAACAGCAGTAATATCAGTCAGACAGAGAATGATCTAAGAGCAGTTATAGAAGAAGCTCAGATGCAAGATAAACACGCACAGTCTATTAGAGACATGATTACAAAGGGAGAAACTCAGGAATATGACTTGTCACCAAGTAGGCTAGTCAGATACAAGAAGCGAATATATGTTCCACCACAACCTGAGTTGAAAAACTTTAATGAATTTTGTTATGATGGGATAAATAATAATGCTCCCATCTATTTTTCTTGCAGGGATTAGTCGCCACCCAAGAATTGGTAGCTTCAAGGAATAATTAAAAAATCAGGTAAAAAAAAAGGAATAATTAAAATTAAGAAATTATCAGTTTCAGATTATAAATTTTTTTCCTTATTAATTGTCAACTATAATTAATATATATATATATATATATATATATATATATATATATATATATATATATAATTTATAGAGAAGTTATAATATAAGAAAGTCACATGCCAAAACTTTGTATAGCTATCACCTTAACTCCCAAAACTGTGTTTGCAAGACTCTTAAGTATATGATACCAAAAAAAAAAAAAAAAGCTATAACTCACTTCTGAAAGTGTCAAGCGAATTTTACAACTGTGCACTGTAGTTTTTACGTAGATATAACTCAATCTATATACTTTGACTCATTACAACTTAATTCGTATAACTTTAATCATTTATAATTTAGTCCCTATGTTTCAAAAAATAAAAGGGAAAATTAAAATAAATGTGACATAGAGAAAATTATTTTCATTATAAAGGACCATAAAAATTGTAATTACATAGAGATCATATATCATAATATAAATTTAAAATTACTAAATTGACCCTAACTAAACTTTCTCCATTATCTCTTGTATTCATAATTAACAAATAACTGTAATAAAAACTACAACCATCTATCATTCACATGTCACATACTCACATGAACGATCATATCTCTCTCTTTTTTTTTCGCCAAATTTCATATTCATGTAATCAATACATTATTTAATTAACAACAATTAAACTTATTTCCTTAATGGTTTTCACCAAGTTCCATATTCTTACATTTGTGTATATTTTCAAACCCTACTCCTGTAATGTAAACTTGGACTTAATATCAGTAATATTTCTTCTATTTCTGTATGCTTTGTGAAACTTTATGCTTATTATTCTGCGAATATCGAAATGTTAAGGGGTTTGACAATTGTGTAAACTGATTAATATGTTTTACAGTAAGTATGAGTATGTCTGTATGAGTGAACTATTATTATATATTGTGACGTTTCATGCATGAACAATGCAGTTAAAGTTTGTTTGTATGGTCTGCCTGCTATGTGGACGTGGATAGAGTTTAAGTTTTACAGCCATATAGATCCGTTGATAGTACTCATCGAGTTCGCGACGCTACGCATTATAGATCGTTCGTCTTTTAATTTCTATTTACTATTTTACATTGTTGCTGTTGTTTTATGTTGCTCATATATTATATCTTATATATGATTGATTTTTATAGGTGAAGTTGTAATTACAAACCTCGCAACTGAGACTACTGTTCATTTCAATGCTAACTAAATTGAGATATTGGGATTTGTTGCTCATGCGAGGTTATTGGCTTCTCAAAAACAATATGCAGAACAGAAACCGAAGCAAGAAGTGAAGGAATTTATGATATGAGTAGATCATATTTTAAGTATAATTATCCACTTAGTCGTAGTTTATAAGGTTATCTGTCGAGTGTGCTATTACCTGTTTTTGTTATAACGTGTTTTAGTTAATGGCTTATGTAGTTAGGGTGAAAACTGATACGTTAAGATAATATGTCTTCTACGATATAATGTCGTCAGGTTTCCAATCACGGTTTACCATATTTTGTAATTGTTGAAATCTTTCGTTTGTTGTGTAGTAGTTGATGAAGAAAGTTAATTAGATTTTGCGAATGGTTTGGATTGATGTGAATTTGTTTTAGCAAAGAGTCTTATTATTGATAAACAATTTATCACTGAGTTTTAGTTGTATATTTAATATACTCTGAGTACTTTTCCCAACAGAAAACCTTAATGTTTATTTTTCAAGTTTATTAAAATACAATGCTGTTAACTATAATTAATACTATTTTCTGAAAATCTCAACTCTCAAGTATCCCAGTTCCAATGCTATTTTGACATATGGCTCTCATTGCGAGTCTGAGACCCATCATGTTTCTTCTAAAAGTTTATATTTTCCCGCCGAGGGGACATGAACGTTCATACTGGACAAAAATTACAAACCAAATTGACAAGAACATTTATAGAACTTGATAGCCCCCAATTATTTATGTCTTGTGTGATTGATTAAGAAAAAAGTGGGGGGGGGGGAAGGAATGCAAGAAAAGTTAGAGAAAAATGGTGTTTAAATATATTCTCTGAAACTATTTAAAATAAGTTTACGTATAAAATAATACTTATGAGTATTTAAAAAAAACGTGTGTGGAAAGTTGACAGTGACCACTTCTGGGAGAAATAAGATATTTTTAAGCTATAAAATAATGACTCTTATGTTATTTGTAGCCATAATAAAGAAAAAATAATAATTTAAGAACATTATAATTGGAATAAAATCGAAAGTTGACAACATTCATAGGTCAATTAAAAAATTTAATTATAAGTTATGTAACTTATGAATTGAAAATTGGGGAGTGGAGATGGTGGTTTATCTTTTATTTTTTTAAATCAATTTAAAGTTTGTATAAATTTTTAGTTTTGCTTAAAAATATCCATGAAATATTGAAATTAAGTTATAATTGTGCAAGATACTCATAAATCATAATAATACTTCCTCTTATCTTAATCAGTGCATATCAACTTTAACTACTTAACTTGACCTTTAGACGTCTGTCTAATCATCAATATATCTTTTAATCGAGGATACACGAAGTTAAGTTGACAGTGACCACATTGGGAAAAATAAGATATTTTTAAGCTATAAAATAATGACTCTTATGTTATTTGTAGTCATAATAAAGAAAAAATAATAATTTGAGAACATTATAATAGGAATAAAATCGAAAGTTGATGACATTCATATGTCAATTAAAAACTTTAATTATAAGTTATATAACTTATGAATTGAAAATTGGGGATTGGAGATGGTGGCTTATCTTTTATTTTTTTAAATCAATTTAAAGTTTTGCCTAAAGTTTTAGTTTTGCATAAAAATATCCATGAAATATTGAAATTAAGTTATAATTGTGCAAGATACTCGTAAATCATAATAGTACGTCCTCTCATCTTAATGAGTGTACACCAACTTTAAGTATTTAACTTTACCTTTAATTTAGAGTTCCAATCAATATATCTTTTAATTGAGGATACGCCAAGCTATAATTTATGATGATCAAAGATGAAATTGAGAGATTCACCATAAAGGTTGCATTGTTATGGAAGCACTAATCAAAGTTTTTAAAACACTACTAGAAAAAACACTTTTAACGTTCTTTATTTGGGACTTTTAACGTCCTTTTATGAGGGGACGCGTATGCCAGCGAAGTAGTAAATTTGGACTTTAGACGTCCTTTATAAAGAGACGCCTAAAGTCCTACTTTAGGCGTCCCTTTGACCAAAAGGGACGCCTAAAGTAAGGATTTTAGGCGTCCCTTTGGCCAAAAGGGACGCCTAAAGTCCCCGTTTAGAATTTTTTTATTTAAAAATTAGGGACTTTAGGGTCCCTTTTGGCCAAAGGGACGCCTAAAGGGGTTTTTTTTTTCATACGGTGCCATTTGTATTTTTTCTGGCCATATCATTCTGAAAGCAAACAGAAACGTATACACAAAAAGGAAACATACAGCACGCAGTTTATAATTAACAAAACACAACATCCACCTCTAATGAAACATTCATGCACTACATTGTTGACAGAAATGTTGTCCACTAATATAATAAACAACTACTAAGTAAATGTACATGAAACGATAAACTTCTACAAATCAATGTGTTGAAGAATCCTCCCAGCCAACAAGTCTCTGATCAAATTAATGTCTTCATATAAGTAAGCAGCATCATTATCAAAGATCTACAAATTAGAAAATATGATTATACGAAATCAATGAAATTAAAGGATTGTTTAGCAATTCAATTAAAATACAACCAAAATATTATCATTTGATTACCTGTTGAAAATCATTTGTAACGCCACTTTGAATGATATTATATATGTAAAGTAAAACATAATAGCCACATTCAGTACCACCTGGCTGTTGAGGGCACTATAAATCAAAAGCAATTGGTTAAAATCAATAACATACATCATTTATAAAACAACCGTAAATAAAATAACTTAAATTATATTGGAACCACATACTTTGGGATAGAACCACTTTGGCTTGCGAACAACTCTACCCTCACGTGACCCGCCAAGCATTCTATATGTTTGGGTCGCGCTACCATTAAAATGTAAAACATTTTAAGTTAGAACCATTAAAATGTAAAACATTTTAAGTTAGAACAATTTATTTAAATCAAGCATTTCTTTAGTTAATAAAAAAGAAATAACTAACGTGTTGAAGACTGATTTTGTGTCTTTGTCTGGCTTTTTTGTCAAGGAATCAAACCAATAGATTTCATTGAGGCGTGGGCAAACAACACACAGGCTCCAATGGTAACTAAAACAATACACAGATTAAAATGAAGTTTAGATTAGAAGAAAATTATTTCTCAAACATCCAAAAATAAAATTTTTTACTACATACCCTTGAACAATTGGCGCTAGATAACATCGCAATTTGGTCGCTGCCATTGTGAAGCCCACATAATACGTCCTTTGTGCGACATCATTTTTATCCGATGTCGTATTTGCCGGACACAAGAATCCGTATATATTTGGTCTTTGCATATCAATGCACATGTGGTAGAAGGACCTAAAATAGAAATAAAATGACCAATGAATTATTGAACTTATGAAATCTTGAACTTAGAAAAGAAAAACTAACTAAATGGCAAGTTTGACCCATCCTGCATCTATCTCCTCCAAATGCATAAACTCCTTAAGATCTTTATTGTCGATCGTGTAGGGATACGTCAATTGTGTACCCACAATCCCTAGAGGCATATTGAAGTCGACTTGGGGAATACCTTTGTACATCTGTTGGAGCCGTGCTAGAAAGGGTCATCTCAGCGCATGTTGCTCCTCCTATAACCATAGAAAACAAAACCAATTATATTACAATGATGCCAATAAATGTCAAGTGATATGAATATAATTCCTACCATTGGTGGGGTTCCCAACGTGCCAATAAGATATTGAGGCCAAAGGATGAAACCTCCAATTGCCTGACCCAGCGTGGCAATCTCAACGTCAGGGATAGGGATGGCTGCACCTTCTTCCCCCTCATGAACACGTGTCACTGTTACCCTACGTAAATACTGTGGAATTTGATTATGATAGTGGGTGGTAGCTTGTGTGTAAACGAGATCATCGGTTACAACACGAATCATGTATGTGGTGTCCAAATAGAGGATACACGATTCACCCGACTCCGGAGTAGCAGAAGGCTGGCCCAGTGGTTCTGTTATGTGAGAAGGCTGGCCGGGTGCCGAAGATATTTTCCGTCACAAATTCTCTCATCAGAATGCCATCTCAACTTCTTCGCTTTTGTTGCGGTCGCAAATAAACGCTTAAACCGTGGTATTATTGGAAGATACCATAACACCTTCGAAGGTTGCCTTTTACTTGTTGTCCCTTCTCTACAACCACCGTCTTTCTTCACTTTATATCGTGATGTTTTACAGTTAGGACACTCACTAAGACCTGCATACTCCTTTCTATACAATACACAGTCATTAGGGCAAGCATGTATCTTTTTGTACTCCATACCCATCGTAGACAATATTTTCTTTGCCTCATACATACGGTTTGGAAGTACATTATCTTCTAGAAACATCACACAATAATTCCAATAGTAATGTAAAACTTCTATCGGTCCATCCACAAGTTGCCTTTAAGTTCACCAAATGCAATGTTCCCGTCAGTCGTGTGTACTTACTCCCAGGGTATAATGGTGTCTCTGCATCACTCCGCAGGCTGTCAAATTCATGTGCCTGGGCGAAGGATTCAACCTCGGCATCGTGAATCATTTTCTCCATTCTATCTTGCTCTATAACATCCACTCCTTCCTTCTTGTGCGACAGACAATCAGTTACTTCCTCACCATGCCATATCCACCTTGTGTATCGAAGATTTATTCCATCACAAAGTAGGTGATCCTTTATATCATCAGCATCTCGTCGACTCTCGTTTAAACAATTCACACAAGGACAAAAATACTTCCCATTTTTAGTTGGAGCATTCCTTCTAACAAATTCAATAAACTCTTCCACCACATTCTCATATTCTTCACTAGTTCTCAAAGCATTCACCCAACTATGATCCATTGTTTTACCACCTAAACCATTCCCAATAACACTCAAGTTTATAACAATTGTTAACTATGAGATTGTCTTTTATCACTTTTTTCAAAAAACATTTCGGCAGCATTTCCCATTAAGTGTAAGATCCCACAATTTTAATAACAAACTATTTCACCTTAATTCAAAAAAAAAAAAAAGTAACTTAGGCAATTAAGGACAATATCAACAATTTAAAATATCAATTTTTCTTTAGGGAACTAATATGTTTAAATTAGTACAAGTTAAAAGTTCTATGCACCTACATAATATTAAAAGATCTATACATGTATTCATTATTTCAAACCAATGAAATTAAAATCAATTGGTTAATGTTGAAAATTACTTGTTGATAACTTGTTTTATAAAATAAAACAAGTTATATGCATGTTTAGATTTTAGACTTAAATTGCATTTAGCACTCTAAAATGTGTCTTTTTATATAGCACTCAGAGCTTCCTAAACATGTTTTATTTTATAATTAAATAAATTATATAACTTATTTAATCTAATAAAATTAGTTAACTAGCAAAACTATATGTACTTATGGAATCTCTAGCATACATACATGTACTTATGGCATATATGAGTGGCTTATAGTTTCTAGCAAAACTACAACTTTAAATTAAACGGTCGATCATGACATTAACTAAAGTGAAATAAAATAAACCAAAAGCAAAAAAAACAAAAAAGCTTACAGGTTGGAAAATGGCGTGATGAAGAGGTTGGGAGGGAGGAGGCGCGCGCACCACCATGAGAGAGGGAGCTCCGATGCTGTAACTGTGAGATGATAGAAGGAGGAGATGAGAGAAAATGAAGAAGGAGGGATACAGCGGTGGAAGGGAGACGGTGGAAGGAGGCTAGGTGTTTTTGAGAGAGGGAGGAAGAGTGAACGAACGGAATGGAGGGAAATGATGAAAAAGTGGAGAGAAATATGTTTAGGCGTCCCTTCTCCAAGAAGGGACGCCTAAACATATAAATAGGCGTCCCTTCATACAGAAGGGACGCCTAATGTGGGGTTATTAGGCGTCCCTTCTTGTCTCCTTTAGGCGTCCCTTCTTCAAGAAGGGACGCCTAAAGATTAAAAAGTCTCTCTTTATTTACGTAAATGCCACTGCGTACAGTTTTTACTTCCCTTTTCAAAGAAGGGATGTCTTTATGTGACGTTAAATCCCTTTTATGTAGTAGTGAAACAAGCAGAAGACTAGACATGAAAACTACAGAATAGTGCATAAAGTGATAAAAGTTACATAACACCAATTCTAGTGATACAAGTTATTAAAATAGTATACTTGTACGGCAATTGGTCTACAAAAAACGGATCCTTTTTATTTTATTTTTTAAGTAGTATATATAAATTATAGCACATTTTTATAGCATAAATCAAAGCAAATTACTTCTAAATAAATTAATAAAATTGTCAATATATCAATTTAATATAATATAATATGTAATTTTCATAAAATTATGAATAGTTCAGTTTTTTTATTTATTTTTCCAATGTACAAAGTTATGTCCAAGTCCAAATAGGATTCTCCTTATTTGCGTCACACAGGGTCGTACTTTTTCCTTCATCTGGGTCAGGGTAACAGTACTTATTCTTTATCACGACGAATATACCGACTGCTTTGTAATAATTTAAAGCATTCATATTACCTCCAACAAGGAAAAGAAATGGATCGCAATATTGACGAGTTTTGCCTCTTTACTTCACTTCCACAAGAAATTATAATGGAGATACTTGCTCGTCTTGGCCGAAATAGCTTTTGCAGTCTGGTAAACACAAAAGCATCTTGTAAGCTGTTGAGGCAGTTGGGTGAAGAGAAAAGGGTGCTTCAAGTTGCAAACACAATTGAGATACCTCCATACATTGAGGAAATTAACTCAGCTGTTGCTCGTATTCTCGATTGTGTCAAGATGCTGGTAATATTTATATGTTGTTTCGCGAAGGTGAGATTTTTTATTCATCAACTTTACCTTTCTGAGAACTAAGTCAAACCTTAAAAGTCACTTGGTAACCATTTGCGCCGCAATGCAATGAAATACCAAAGATTCATGAGGATCGAGCTCTTGTTTCAAAGGTGAAAGAAATGTGGCAACATCAATGGAAGGTATCCGTTGCCTATGTTGAAAGGGATAAAAATACCCGAGCTAACTATTTAGCGAAACAAGCACTAAATGATAGCCCGGTCAAATGATTTTGTGTCCTGATGCACTGGCAACATGCATGCAGATGGAGGAGTGAAGTGATTTATAGTAGCTTCTGCTTTTCTTAAATGCAGTCATGAATTCATGACCATGAAAAGCTATAAAAAGTGGCTTCTCTCACACCATGGCTTTTAATGACTTTTTGAGAAAAAGAACTTATCCAAAAAAGCTATCCCCAACATGCTAAAAATATCAAATTTGGCTTTTAGTCTTTCTTTGTATGATTTGGGCTATGAAACATTGATCCAAACACCCTAAAATTTTATATTTTTAGTTTTTCCACCATGGAGAAAGAAGAAGTTTCTAGTATGAAGAGAGAAGAAATTAAATACCTTATGAAAAAAAGAATTGGGTTCCACCTTCCCTTATTCTAAAATAACATTCTTGTACTTATTATAAGTTTTCTTGTAGATGAAAATTTTGGTCCTAATTATATAAGTATGCTAAAAGGTTAATTGTAACACCCCATTTCTAGTCTTCAATATTCCTCCTTTGTAATTAATACATTTAATGGAATAAATAGTGAATTATGATACACACCAATTATTAGAAATATTCAAATTGTCAGTTACATACAATTTGGATAAGTAAGGACACAAAAAAGTAATTAAAGTCCACTAAAAGGCCTAATCTTGTAACCAAAATTAGAACATAAAATCACACAAATAACAGCCTAATATAAGTAACAAAAATTCAGCCAAACCAAGGGAAAAGGAGAAAGAAATGATTTATTTCAATAAATCATAAAATGTAGGTGTAAAATGGTAATTTTTCCAACAAAATAAGAAAAAAAAAATAATTTTCCCTATTTCTCCTAATAATTTTGGTTGCGGGGAAAATAAAAAGGGAAAATGGCTAATTGGTAATTAATAATTCTATTTTGGAAAATTATTACCAAGTGAAACAAAAGTTGGAAAAACAAAGTCAAAAAGCAAGAAGGCATTAATTAATACTTGAAAGATATAATTATAGGAAATGCAAGAAGCCTTATTATCTTTTCTATTCTCTATAGTTTCGGTCAAGGCAAGGGAATAAGGGGAATATATAGATATTTGGCTAATATAACTCAAGAAGGGAAAAAAGTAAGAAGTCAAAAGGTCAAAAAGCACTATAACCAATTTCACTAAGTTGGAAGATGTAATTCCAAGATAATTCAAGAGGCAATCAATATTCCCTTTTACCTCTATAATTTTGGTTGACAAAGGGAAAATGGAAGGAAATAAAATGTGTGGCCAATATTTAATTGAATTATTATTGGCACAAAACTTATGACATAAGCCAAGACATATTTTAAAAAGCTATTACCTCCTCCTTCCTTTCTTCTTTTCAGCCAAAATATGAGAGAGAGAGAGAGAGAGAGAGATTGATTCAAATATTTCAAGAGCAAAAGAGGAAGGACCTAGGGTTTCAAAGCACAAAGTAAGGTAAGAACTTACAAAACTTTGTGATTGTGCTTCATAATCTTGCTACAACCTCTCTTAATCCATTTTTTGCAAGACAAATCAAGAGTCTTGGGAGAGATAAAGAGCTAAAATCAAGAGGTAATCTACGAAACTTATCCTCTTGGCTTGTTTAATGTTATTGTTGATGTTGTTGGTGGATTTTGTCATGTTTTCTCTTGTTTTTCCAATATGGACTGGAGAAAACCTTGGGGGAAATTCTGTCAAAATTTCCTCTAAACATGTTCATTTAGTGTTTAGGTAGTTAATCATGTGATTAGAAGTGGTAAGGAGATGATTAAGCAAGAGAAATCAAGAAAACATCTCTTTCATTCCAAGAACAAGAGGGTAGAGTGGGAATTTTAAAATTATGATAATTTCATTGACTTTCAGAGACAAAATTGTGTAGGTCAACATGATTTCATGATTTTTGGATGTTTGTATACAAATTTAGGAATTTATGAAGTTGAATGTGCTTGTTGTTTGATTTGCCTCCTGTGAGGCAATGATATTATGCAATGCAATTTATGAGTCAAACCTTGTCCAAATATTTTGAAACTTTGCAGGATTAAATTTGAGATATAGATCTTTAATTTTATAGGTATTTTGTAATTTTTGGATAAGTACATTGGTAGATATGAATTTTTGACATTATGCCCTGTTTTTTGGAATACAAATTGGAATAATGGTATTTGGTGAATTTTTGGGAATGACATGAATGCAGTGGTTAAACCTAAGTATTTTTACACAAATTTTCATTTAAAGAGCTTCATGTAGGCGTTGGAATTAGTCAAATTGGAATTTTTAGAATTAATTATGAATTTCCAAAGTGGACTAAAAAATGTGAGTTTCTGGAAAATAGTAAACTGTACAGTATAGAGTTGTATTATGCA
Organism: Albizia julibrissin; assembly: GCA_037074505.1. Taxonomy (NCBI): domain Eukaryota; kingdom Viridiplantae; phylum Streptophyta; class Magnoliopsida; order Fabales; family Fabaceae; genus Albizia; species Albizia julibrissin. The sequence continues at coordinate 52,278,784 of CM073477.1, read as the reverse complement.
GAAACTATTATAACTGTGAGAGATAACCAGTCAACTGTAATTAAAGTGCAGTAATAGTACAAGTAATAACCAACTACTTATAACTCTAATTTTATAGAAATTGAAAATAGCCGAGCCATAACAAGTTTAGGATAGAATAAAAAACTAAAAAATGATTCAGGTAATAGCACTTTCTTTCATATACTATATAATTATCTATATGTTTGTGTATGTCATCTTCTGTAACATGACATTAGCTTAGCTGTGATATGTGATCCAGCGAAGGTATACATGCACAAGCCTGGGATTCAAACATGTCGTTTGACCTTAGACATAAGTTAAGCTGAGGTGTAAACTTTAATTTGACCTTAGATAGTATGCATACACCACGAGTTAGCACCTTACATATTGCATATTTTTTATTGCATTTTATATATTTGGACTGTCTGTTACTACTGAGATTCTCTCGAATCTCACCCTTTTTCAAACTGAAAACCCTTATAGTCGAAGCAGGCGGCTCAAAAGGCAAGGAGGTGGTTACCAGAGATTAGAGTCTCGGAATAACCTAAAGCTGATACTAGTTATCTGTAACCATTCTTTTTGTTTTTGTGAATGCTCTGTTTATTTGTAAATATTTTTCAAACCTGCGGGGATTCTCATGTAATGTAAACAAACACGTATTATCAGTATGATTATGTTGTTTCTATATGCCTTAAGGAATTGTGCGGTTACCACTCTGCGATTATCGAAATGTTAATGGGTTTGACTTTAATAATGATTGTTTTCCAATTTTATCCTTATTTATAAAAGTATCCAAATAAAAAAATAAATAATAAAATTTAAGAAAAATAGGGAAAACTCTCATTAGAAATTTAATTAGCGTGAATAATATGATAAATTTATATAAATGATAGTACTCTTATTGAGATTATTCTCACCAATTAAATTTTTAAAGGGGGATTTTTCTCCAATTTTCCATAGATTTTTAAGTAATTTAGTATTTTTCAATAATACATTAACTATATTTTTAATTAAATTCATATCATTTTACATCCAAACTTACCTTTTACATTAATTGTCCAAACAAGTTTCAATTTAACTAACTGACTTTTTCAAAAGTCAATTCAAACATAAATCACATTATACAATCTAACTTTTATGTTATCTTACATTTTCAAAAGTCAGATTGAGAAAAAGCCACTTATATCATACTAATCCAAACACACCTAAATTGTTGATTTTTTTTTGTTTACAAGGAATATTTAAAATACACAAATATCACATTTATTTGGAAAAAATATACTACTTTCCCTTAAACCAATGTATGCATAACACTTGGCTCCAACGCAACTTAGTAAAATTCTTAATATCACAATTGACTTGGTATTATTTTCGTTTGCAAGGAATATTTAAAATACACAAATATCACATTTATTTGGAAAAAATATATTACTTTCCCTTAAATAAATGTATGCATAAAACTTGGCTCCAACGCAACTTAGTAAAATTCTTAATTTCATAATTGACTTGGTATTATTGTACGTATTGTAACATCTCAAAATTTAATAAAATGATTAATTTATGGGAACTACAAAGTAAGCTAGATTATGGAAGCTATGCAATTTAAGGAATCTTAAATTAGACAAAGGGGAAAATTAGAGTTTAATGTGTGTAATTAATAGGATAAAAATATACTTATATATATATATATATATATATATATATATATATATATATATATTAAAATAAACACCTACCCACACTACACTGCACCTACTACTCTACACAAGATACTCACCTACCCACTCTCAACAACTTACCATTCGATGCACACGACAACCTAACATTTCAAACACCTAATAATTAATCACACCACACTTAATCAATTAATCACTCCCTTACCTTTCCATTCATGCATGTAAACCAGACAAGAGAAAGCAAAGGAAATAGAAAGAAAAAAAAATAGAGGAAATAGAATAGAGAAAGAGAGAGACGAAGGGTGTCAATAGAGCAAGGAACAAGGAAGCTCCAAATCTCACATGCAACATCATAAACGTGTTTAGGTAAGTCTCCTCTACTTTTACCTTAGATTTTCAAGGATTTTAGTGGTTTTTCATGGTTGTTTTGTTATTGGAAGTAAGAGAGTCACCGGAAAGTTTATGTCACCGATAAGTTTCAAAACCAGTTATTGTTTGTCCATTTTTGATGATATTATGGTCTCTTTGCTTTTGTAAATATATCCCCAAACACAAGGAATATGTGTAAGAGTATGTAGAGTCCAAATCTTAGAGATTAAAGTTTAAATCCATAGTTGCATGTTAGTAAGACTGCAGTTGGGTTATCTTTAGTTCTAATATTTATTTATTTTTTTTAGACTCTGTATATATTTTTCAAATCCTATGCAAACTCTTATTATTATTATATATCTACTATTTATGTATGCCTTTAAACTATGCACTTAATACTATGTAAATATCAAATTATAAAAGGGTTTGATACGTATTAAAGAGGGCAATGTTCCAATAAAAAATGTTGCATTCAACTTTTTTTTTTTGGAAGTTTTTCACCATTCCACTTTTAAAAGTTGGGTTATGCTATCGGTCAATTTGGTTCCGACTTTCAAATTTTCCTAACCTCAATAGTTAATGAAAGATTTTGACCAAAAAAAAATAGTTAATGAAAGATTTTGACCAAAAAAAATAGTTAATGAAAGAGACTGCTCATTATTTGCTTTACATTTTTTAAAGTGTGTGATGGAAATTAATTTCTTTTGGTGTCATATTCTAACTCTATAAAGTCCAATTTCTTTTGTAGTCATATTCTAACCTTATAAAGTCTTTCATAACTGACTTATTTTTTCTATTTGTCTTAAAAACGGTAAAGTTAAAATCTTTTTTAATCGTAATTTGATTAGATTAATACAATAATTTACAACAATAAACATATACTCCCTCCGATCCTTAAGATAAGACATATTTACCTAATTTGATTAGATTAAGGAAGTTAGTTAAGTTAGTTAATATAATACAATACCATAATCATCTTTTCTAATTCCCTATTCTTTCTCCTCTTTGATTATTGTTGATGGAGTAGCATTAATAGAAATAAATTAAAAAAAGATTGATAAATATTAAAATATGTTTTATATTTAGGACAAAGATCAACTCCTCAAATATATCTTATATTAAGGACATAAGAGAGTATATAAAATCATAAAACTATGCAATCTAAAATACAATAAACTTCCTTGAATTTTTAATTAGTTGCACATTATCTCCCTTACTTTTAAAATTTTAAATCTATGACCCTAATGTTTCATGTTTTAACTATCAACTTCCCTATCATTCAAATTACTAATAAAGTTGATGGTTTTTTTTATACCATATTTTTTTAATATTTTATTATATATCATGACATTTAAAAAATAAAACTTGGCATTTTACATGTTTTTTAGCCAACTTTTTAATGTAAAATATTTTACAATTGATCTAACTTGTTATTATTATTATTATTATGATTATTATTATTATTATTGTCCATATATTTAAAAGGGAAATGTTGATGTGGTCATTATATACTATTGGTGTTTGTATGAAAGTTGATTATATGGACTAATAAACAACCATAGTCACAACATGTGGAATGGGATTCCGACTTCTTTGCTATAATTTTTGTCTCAACTTTTAGATTTTCCTCACAATGGCACTTCATGAATGCGACTATTCATTATTTGGATCTATATGTTTGCTGTATCTGATGGGAATAAGAATGATATATTTGTATGTGTTAAATTTGGCAAAGTTATAATTAAGATACTTTGGCTAACCTATACGTTTGTTCACCTGAGCGGTGTTTCACAAACTCATAATCAATTAAAAAAGTTATTTCACACTTTATGAGATAGAATTTTGAATAATTAAATTTGAAGCATACTTTGTTATTATTTAATTGTCAAGTTATCATTTAAATTTACTCTGTTATCATTTTTCACAATGTGTTAGCATTAATAATTAAAAATACACTTTATAAATTTTAAAAAGTTGGATTATAATGTTGATCTATGAAAATTACCATACGATTCTTTGTTAGTATTCTTGCAAGGATATAGCAAATAAGGGGAAAAAAAGATAGAGGAAATTGTTAAAATAACGAGAGAGAAGTATATCTTTATTAGAGATTTTATGTAGATAACATGTTATGAAATAAAGGGGCAAATGAAAAGAAAAAGGAAGGATGAGTAGAAAGCAAAAAAACAGAAATTCTCATTTACTATTTAGTGTTATGTGAAATACATAACATATGTCTTTTATTTATAGGCACAATTCTTTAATCTACAATTCCATAATCATATATAGGAAATAATGGGAAAGAATAAGAAATAATGAGGATACAAACATCTATAAATATTATATTTATAATAAATAAAAAGTTGTCTTCAATTAATAGTCGATTTACTTCTTGTCTGATTCAATTAATATATATTCGAAAGTTTGTCACTTATATAATTAAACACAATTTTTTTTACCTGAGTAATTTAGGAGAAATTCATACTTAGCATATTACAAAGAATTGAAGTCATTAATTACCTTGATTAAGCTAAAAAGGAATTTTTTTAAAAAAGGGAAATTTCAAAAAAATACCTTTAGATTTGAAAATCTCAAATCAATTATTCCTTAATAAAATGAGTTGTTAATTGCTAATTAACTATAGTCAATGTCTAAACTATTGACTATAAAAAATCTAATTTGGGATTTCGATAGTATTAGAAATAATTTTCTGGAATTTATCCAAAAAAAAAATATTCTAAGATTTAAAATATGTTGTAATATGTAAATGGCAATAAATTCTCAAAAGTAGTGGTTTTCTAGACGGAATTAGAGACGGAATTTAGCGACATAAATTCCGTCGCTAATTAGAGACGGAAAAATTCCGTCCCTAAATTCCGTCTCTAATTAGAGACAGAATTTTCCTTCTCTAATCCGTCGCTAATTATTTTTTTTATATATAATTTAAATTGCCACATGTCTACAACATAAGCCTCCACATGTTCCTCACCGGCGGCCGCCACGTGTACCAATCAGCCACCGCCACCTTGCCATTCTCCACCGCGCGCCACGTGTCACAAATCACAAATTGGTTGCTAGTGTCTTTGCCAGTTGAGCTAAGAAGAACCTGTGAAAGTTAAATGCAAAATCATATATATATATAAACATAGACACACACATTCACACATACGTACGTACATACATATAATATATATATATATATATATATATATATATATATATATATCACTTGCAAACAAAAATAGAAATACATAATTTTATATATTATTGAATATTTTAATTTAGTTTTCTTATTTTATTTTATGTAAGTATTCTACCTAAATTTTTATTATTAATATATTTTTTTATTTATTTTATTTTATATTTTATCTGTTTGTATTTATAAAATTTTCATTTTATTTGTATATAATATATTATTAAAAATTCAAATATATTATATTATAATTTTAATTTCAAAAATAAATATGAATTAATAATTTTTATTTATTTATTTTAATATTATATTATAAATTTAAAATAATTTAAAATTTAAACTATTTTACAAAAATTATAATTTTGAAAAAAAAATCGAATTATTAAAAAATTTAACTATTAGAGACGGAATTAGCGACAGAAATTCCGTCGCTAATTAGAGACGGAAAAATTCCGTTTCTAAATTCCGTCGCTAATTTTTAGTGACGGAATTTAGCGATGTAATGTAATTCCGTTGCTAATCCGTCTCTAATTAGCGACGAAAAAATTCCGTCTCTAAATTCCATCGCTAATATTTAGAGACGGAATTTAGTGACAGAAATTCCGTCTCTAATTAGTGACGGAAAAATTCCGTTTCTAAATTCCGTCGCTAATTTTTAGTGATGAAAATTACTGACGGAATTTACATTCCGTCGCTAATCCGTCTCTAATTTAGAGACGGAAAAATTCCGTCTCTAAATTCCGTCGCTAATTTTAGTGACGGAATTTGTGAGGGATTAGGGACGGATTAGTGACGGAATAAAATTTCGTCGCTAAATTCCATCGCTAATCCTGTATTTTTTTGTAGAGTCTTTTTCTTTCCTTTTTTTTTTTGGCCTGCTGTAAGTTTTTGGCCAGCCGTAAGTAGTGGTTTTGCACTAACTGAAATTGTCCGAGCTTATTTTATTATGTGTACTACATGGGTGTCAATTTTTTGTCACTGAGGTGGTGGACATGATTTTAATTTTTAGTTTTCTTATCATATGATGCAGAGATTGGTCATGTATGTACTTCACACAAAGGTGCATTACAGAAGCAATATATTTCTCATTCTAATATTTTATATATTTCAATTAATAAGAATCCTTTATATATTCATCAACGTTGTATTTTTTGTGTTTTTTTTTTGTGCGCCTATTATTCCTCTCAAGTATGTAGTGCATCGGGGCGAAACACGTGGATAGTAAATTCTTGTTCTTACATAAATTATAAATAGTGTCCCTCATTTTTCAAATGTTGGGCAAAGCATGTTCCTGATGTCCAGTACTATGAAATTTTACCCTTCCTGATTATTTAATAGCATTTTTTTTTTTTTTTTGCAGAGAACTCAAAATCGTTTATTCGTAGATTCTACATGGTGATATATAAAACAGAAGTGTTTACTTCAAGACCACACTGCTGATGACTCATGATCGCACCAAAAATAGAAGTCCACTTCTACTTAATAATATGCTGCCCAGTTCACATTTGCCAGTCCTTTGATTTGTCAGCCGTTGCAATGCTGTGGAAAAAACAATGTCTCTCATGAAGCCTCCACATACCACCCATTCCCACCCATAATATCTTATTTTCTTGAATATGTGGGTTCTAAAATTTGACAATTTTAAGGGTTTTTTTTTTGCTTTAATTACATTTAGTCTTATTTTTTTCTATTTTTATTTTGCTACAATACTTGCTTTCTTCACTTAACCTTTTCCATTTAATAAAGGGAAAATGGTAAAAAAATACTGTCAAAATATGTAAAAGATAAATAAAGGTGGTGCGTTTAGATAATTCTGAAATAACTTATTTGAAATTTTGAAATGTTGACAAATGTGTGAAATTATATAAGTGCCCTTACTTTTTTTCTTCTTAAAAAAGAAATCCCAAGAATCCCTATGTGGCCACTGGAGCTCCGACAGCAGCCCATCACCAAAGTTCCATTGTTCTTGCCATCATCATAGACGTGTATCTAGAGTATAAGACTCGATCAAGATTTCATAAATTTGACAACATTCTTTTATCAAGATTTGCACTATAAACTAGATCTTATACTAAGGATTGAAAGTAATTTTCCAACGAACAAGGCCTTTTTCGAATATGCCAATTCATTTGGGACCCTGCGGATCCACTCTTTTTCCTATTCAAAGATCAGTCTTTTGTCTCTGTGTTTTCCCATCGAGAATTCTTTGCAGATGAAGAGATGTCAAGGGAGCTTCTTACTCCCCAAACAGATCCTTCTACATCTATCTCTAAACGCTGGTTTATCCGTTAATTGATTATTAATGTTGTGTTGTGGGGTCAATATTTGAGTGACATGTTGGTTGGTTGAAAGGATTATATTTCCTCGCCACATGCTCACTGGTTTGAATGACATTGAGAGATAAGAGAGAGATGTTGTGTTGTGAGGTTAAGTATTCATATTGGCTAATTTTTCTTCTTTCCCTTATTAAGTGCCTAATTGCACTAATGTAATAAGCAAACATTCATACATAGTTTATAGACATACTTTCTATTTCTATCTTTCAATTAATATTCCATGCTTAGTTGTAGATATTTTCAAGACAATCCAGACACTGTTCTTGAGAATGAACAGAGGCGTGGCTACTCATGCTAATGCAAGAATACTAATACTCTATCCTTTGACCCAAATTTTTTGGTTCTGTAATGATTCTCCATCCTTCCCCTTCTTTTGTCACTCAATTAGTCAGATTGGTTTGTATTGGGAACTTTATCATTAATAATTTCAGTTGGTGCCCCTTAACAAGGGATAATATTGTTATATAATCATAATAATTACAATTACAATTGGGATTAGTTAGTCGGCATTAGAATTATTTTCGTTAGCCTGATATTAGAAAATAGGTGCTAGAGTTAGTCTTGTTGCTTATATATACAGACCCCTTCAAATTATTTGTAGCTTTTCTAATCATTTGGAATATACAGTGAATTGATTAAGTTTCTCTCCTCTGTTTTCCCTCTTCTCCCTGTTCCTCTCTGTTTCTCTATGAACCTTAACATATGCCTTTTAATTACATATTATTCCAAAACATACGAAGATTACTTACAATCTGTACATAATATTCAAACAAAAAGTCAGACCATATAGCAAAGATTTCAACTCAACAGCTAATATATTAGCATGGCTTTTATACTCAAACATATATCATTGCCATGAGGATCTATGCCACCAAATTCAAAGATGTGCTTGCAAATCAGTATGAAGATCAGGCTTACAAATCCAATATTGAAGAGATTTGAGTCCACCTAGTGTTATAAATTATTGATCAAAATTTCTTTTCTTCAATAATATTTGAATCTTCTACATTGTTATACTCGTCATCAGTTTTTATGTCAAAATTTGACTTGTGTCTGCTGAATGAAGATGATGACCTTCTATTAAGATAGATGTTCTCATTGAAACTTGCATGCACATATTTGAAATGATATCAAGATATTTGCACCAGTTATGTGTGTGTGTGTGTGTCTTTGTGAATATTGGATATATATTTTTCTGAGTCTTCAGCAAGAATGATGGAATCGACATTTGGCTTAGTTAGTTACCTTATAGTTGTAAAAATTATATGCTTAGATTCATCCATAATACATCTATAAAAAGAAAAACACTTTCATCACATGAAATATATTATACAATGGTGTGACATTCAAAGTTGAACTAAATAATATTTTACAAACTAGTTTATTTCTTCCATTGCCTCATCATAGAAAAGCATAATATGATTACAGGAGAGATAATAAACGACTTATCTTCTAAGAACAGCAACATCCCAATGCAGATTTGGCCTTGGTTTCTTCTCAGTAGTAGCAACGAGATTGCAATTTATACCACATCCTGTCAATGAATTGGAAATAAGCATACCTCCATGAAGCACTGTAGATCAAAGGACCCACCACTGCCCAAAATCCCACAATAAATCCAAATCCCATGATCACAAAGAACCAATTGATTCCATTCATATGTTCAACTTCTTTGCCGTCTTTGTTGTTGGAGGTGTTTGATGAACAATTGTTGAGTGGAGGACCACACAAATCATTGCCAACATAACTTGGTGCTTCAAAACTTTGTAATTGGGTACCGGTGGGAATTTTTCCAATCAAATTATTGTATGACAAGTTTAACATGTTCAAAAAGCTCAATTTGGACATGCTTGGTAGAATTTCACTTGAAAGATGGTTTCTTGAAAAGTCTATAGACTCCAGCGACTCCATATTGCCAATACTTTGAGGAATTTGGCCAATAAATTGATTATTTGAAAGGTTCAGATAATGAACTCCCTTGAGTCTTGTCATTTCTGTTGGTATCTCTCCAGATAAATCATTACATGAGAAGTCGATACTTGTGATGAGACCAAGGTTGGTGCTGTAATCATAGACTCTTCCTTTCAACAATAATGCTTCAACTAACAATTGCTCATAAGCTCCTTCAAAATAAACATAAGAATCTAAAGTACTATTTATTACCAGCATGGCACTCAAATTCTGGACACATTTTGGTATATATCCTGTAAACTCATTGTGAGCAAGGTCCAAGATTTGTAAGACACTCACGTTACAAATTTGATGAGGAATTGGACCGGAGAATTTGTTCGATCTCAGAACAAGAATCTTTAAACTTAAAAACCTTTGGCCAACCCATTCCGGAAAAGTGATTCTCTCCTAGATCCAACGAAATCAGGTTGGTTTTGTTCCTTAGAAAGCTAGGAAAATTTCCAGAAAAATTATTATTACGAACTTTCAACACTTCCAACTTCAGCAAGGATGCCATAGATGTGTGTAAGATTCCAATGAAATGATTGTTTTCTAAGTTCATTGTCACAAGATTCGGCCACTTCATCCAACAATAAGGTATTTTACCTGATAAATTATTTGATGCCAAATTAAGAAACTCTAACCCTTTAGTCTCCTCTTGTTTATGACACAAGAGGTTAGCAATGGATCCTGAAAACTTGTTGCTTGAAAGGTCTATATAGATCACATTTTGTGATACATAAGGTAATTGGCCATATAACTTATTTGAGCTTAGATCAACAACACCACCATTGAAAGTAGTGATGTTTATCAGTATGTTTGAAAGCTCTCCTTCAATATGATTGTGGGAGAGATTCAAATACTGACGATTGCCCATTGTGCCCCAAAACAAAGTTGGAATAGAATTAAAAATCTTGGTGTATGATATGTCCAGATAGCTAAGATGCTTTAGGGATTGAATCCATGATGGAAAGTGGGGACCTAAATTCCATGAAGCCAAACTTAACAACTCCAAAAGTTGAAAAGAAGGATTCCAATTAGGGTCGGCCTTTAAAGTGAGTTTGTTTTTCTGTGCCGAGAGTGTTTGCAGTTGGGAAAAATTTACAAGGTGGCCTTCTTCGACAACTCCTTCAAAGAGATTATTTCCCAAATAAAGTCTATTCAATTTAAAGAGTGATCCCAAAATTTCAAAAGGATTTCCAACAAGTTGATTTTTAGAGAGAGAAATATGCACCAAAGATGTTAGATTTCCAAATGATATAGGAATAGAACTGTTAATAGTGTTGTTCCAAAGATAAAGATATATCAAAGATTTAAGATTTCCTAATGAGCTAGGAAGTGCACCTTGAATGGCATTACTAGATAGATCAAGATATTTTAAAGATGCAATATTTCCCAATGAGCTATGTATTGGACCTTGAATGGAGTTTTCAGAAAGATCAAGTTCCACAAGATTTTTAAAAACACCAATATGATCTGTCAAATAGCCAGATATATGAGAACCACTCATATAAAATATCTCTAGTGCTTGGGAAACACACCCTACTGAAAGAATTTTTAATATTTCAAAAATTTGTTGGTTGCACTTGTTGTTTTAAAAAGCCAGTTCTTTCAAGTTGCAAAGATTACCCATAGAAATTGGAATAGGCCCTTCCAAAATATTATCAGTCAAATCAAAAGTAACAAGAGAAGTCAAGTTTCCAATGTCACTAGAAATTGTGCCAACCAAGGAGTTGTCAGAGAGAATGAGAGACTTTAAATGACTCAAACTGTACAACCAATTAGGAATAGAAGAGTCGAACCAATTTTCAGATAAATCAAGATGTGGAAGGACCGTTAAGTTTTGAATACCAACGGGGATGAGACCTTGTAAATCAATACTATTTAATTGAAGATGAACTAACTTTTTTAGTTGGAATATCCAATTTGGGATCAACGAAGTGCCAAAATCAGAATCAGAAAGATGTAGGACACCAAGAGATGAAAAGTTTAAGGTGGATGGTTCATAATAATGGGTGAATTCACATCTGAACAAGCGCAACTCTCTCAAAGAGGGAAGTGAATGTAGAACCTGCAACCAATCAAAGGCATTGGATAGGTTAACATAACTCAGCTCAATATATTGTAAAGAAGAAAGTGTCGAAACCCATTGAAGATTTTTAGGAGCTATTGATGACAATCTATTTCCATCCATGTCATATTGATAATAACCTCCGAGATGAAGATTGATTAGATTTGAGAGGTTTCCAATTTGACGTGGAATGATTCCTTTGAAATTATTAGATCCAAGGTCAAGATAGTGCAAATTGGAGAGATTTCCAATTTGATGAAAAATGCTTCCATTAAATTCATTACCTCTAAGATCAAGATATTGCAAATTGGACAACTTTCCGATTTGATGAGGAATGTTTCCTTGCAAATTATTGCCTCCAAGGTCAAGATAGATGAGGTTGGAAAGATTCCAAAATTGAAGAGGGATGCTTCCACCAAACTCAGCATGAGATAGGTTAAGATATGTCAAGCTTGTCATTAAGCCAAGAAAATCAGGAATTTGCATATCTCCAAAATAATTACTGCTCAAATCCAAATAATTCAAATGCTTCAAGTCAAGCAAAGAAGGAGGTACCTCACCACCAAACACTGATGTCTCATATATAATCATGTCTTTCAACTCAAAAGAGGGTGGAGCTGTGAGGTGAAGCTCAAGAACATGGCCTGTGATGTTGTGGCAAACAACTAAAGCCCAGTTGCAGCAATTTGTATGAGGAGACCAAGAGGCAAGTCTATTGGAAGGATCAAAGAGATGAAGCTTCATCTTAAGTAAGGCATCTCGCTCACTTGGAATGCATTGTACCTGAGAGGATTCTCTGCAAACGTATAAATCAACATTTGATAAGGTAAGTAACCAAACAAAAATGAACACAACAATATTGCACGAGCCATCCATGACAACGTCAATCAAAGAGGTTTTTGCTAAGAATTTTTCTGTTTTGATGATGGACATACAATTCTTGAAAAAAGAGCTAATATTTATAATGTCACGTTGCGGATCTAGAAAGCAAATTTTGAGTTTCAGTTTTTGTTGCAAAAACGAGTATTTTCCAGTTTTATTTTCTTTTTTATGCCCAATAAGATATATGAATGCAAAAATTATATTCGAATTATTTTGTTTCACCTTTTTGAATAAAAACTAAATTTGTTTTTAACTTTTTTTTTCTTGGTTATTTTAGCAGGAAACTAATCCATGGCATAAAAAGGAAAGGAAAAAAAAAAAATCCTCGTCTAAATAATTTTTTTAAATCGTCCTCTTTTTGGTAAAGTTTAAAGTTGTTCTTTTAACTGAAGTATAAGTTTTTTTCTCCTAATTTCTTTATTTAATGATATTTTTTATTAATTATTTCTAAATTATATATCATATCATTTTGTTATATATATATATATATATATAATAAAGATGAAAATTTATTAAATTTTAAGAGATAGTTAATGAGATTTAATATTTACTATTAGCCTTTGTGTACATATTTGTTTGTAAGAAGTTAATGGAGGACTACCTAAAAGTCATATAATTAATATTATCTTTCCGTCCCGACTTTCAAAATTTCCACGCGAATAGGATTTTTTATTTTTTTGCCCCGCCACGCGAATAGTTAATGAATGAGCCAATTCATTATTAATGTGGAGAAAAGAAGTGTTGTTGAAGTATTTGTTCCGTTCAACCAAAAAAATAAATAAATAAATAAATAAAACCGTATGCGTTGTATTTTTTTTTTTTTTTGGGATTGATAATTGATAAGTACTACTGTGCTTGCTGGCAAGGATCGAATCTTAGTAAGTGCCATTCTATGATGGCCACCATGCCCACTGCTGGCTATGCATTGTATTCTGATTTTAAAAGAAAAAAAAGTATGTGTCGTGGAAAATTATTTTAAAAACAGCAAAGTTGATTATGTCAAAATAATTATTATGTGTGCGAAATGACTTTCCATCCCCATTATGTATCTTATATGCAGTTAGGCTATCGCTTTAAGGAGGGAAGAAAGTATTAATGGGGCGTTGATTCTTTTCTGGTCATAATCCAACTTCATAGAATTTTTTCACAATTGACTTGTATTAAACTTTTTTTCAAGTCTCCCACTACTGAATTTTTATTCTTATACATATAGTCATAGAAATTCATCATAAATTTATATATTCACCCTAATTTTTTTTTTAAATTTGCAATAAAAATTTACACTCCGAACTATTTCCTAGCAAAAGTGGCTGCATGCACATTAATGTAATGTGCATGTGTGTGTATAGTGTATAGTGTTATAAATTAAGGGAGCATTGTAAAAATATACTGTAATTATTAATTCTTTTTGAAGCCACATTCTCACATGCCGTATTCTTCAGACTTGATTCAACTTATCTTTCTTTTGCTTTTCAATTCTTTTGGCATTGACTTACTACTCTTGTGCCTGTCAACTATGGCATACATATATGGATACAATTATAAAATTCACAAGAATGCTACATCCGAGCACCATACTTTGATAAATTTTGCAATGAAAAAAATTTAGAAGTTCAAATTACTCAAAGGCTTAAAAAACTTTAATGAATTTTGTTATGATGGGATAAATAATAATGCTCCCATCTATTTTTCTTGCAGGGATTAGTAGCCACCCAAGAATTGGTAGCTTCAAGGAATAATTAAAACTAATAAATTATCAGTTTCAGATTATAATTTTTTTTCCTTATTAATTAATTGTCAACTATAATATATATATATATATATATATATATATATATATATATATATATATATATATAAATTTATACAGAAGTTATAATATAAGAAAGTCACATGCCAAATCTTTGTATAGCTATCACCTTAACTCGCAAAACTGTGTTTGCAAGACTCTTAAGTATATGATACCAAAAGGAAAAAAAAAAAAAAAAAAACTATAACTCACTTCTGAAAGTGACAAGCGAATTTTACAACTGTGCACTATGATTTTTACTTAGATATAACTCAATTTATGTACTTTGACTAATTACAACTTAATTCGTATAATTTTAATCATTTATAATTTAGTCGCTATGTTTCAAAAAATAAAAGGGAAAATTAAAATAAATGTGACATATAGAAAATTATATTCATTATAAAGGACCATAAAAATTGTAATTACGTAGAGATCATATATTATAATATAAATTTAAAATTACTAAATTGACCCTAACTAAACTTTCTCTATTATCTCTTGTATTCATAATTAAAAAATAACTGTAATAAAAACTACAACCATCTATCATTCACATGTCACATACTCACATGAACGATCATATCTCTTTTTTTTTTCCACCAAATTTTATATTCATGTAATCAATACATTATTTAATTAACAACAATTAAACTCATTTCCTTAATGGTTTTCACCAAGTTCCATATTCATTTAATCAATATATCATTTAACAATTTAGATATAATAAATTATTTATATTTTTCTAATTTTATTAACATTAATTGAATTTTCTTAACAGACATAAATTTTCATCTAAAATAAAAATAAATTGCATAGAATTGCTTGGTTTGACATATATAATAAATTATAAAAGACCATGAGTTTTGTCAAAATTATATAATATTTTAATTAATTTTTTTATTTTTTTAAAAAAATGATAATTAATTTTCATGTCCTTATAGTTTTTTTTCCCTTTTTATCAACTTATACTTTCATCTTCTTTTTATAAGGTTCTTGTAGTTTTTTTTTTTACCAGGTTCTTATTGTTTCACCAAATATTTAATCATGTCATTGTAGGTTATGTGGTATTTAATTCATTAATTTAATTAAAAATTAAATAAATGAATAATATTAAAATACAATTTGATAATAATAAATTTAAGTAATGATTATATGTTTCAAAAAATAATTAATATAATTAATCATTAATTATTTATAATTATTTATAATTATATTCAATTTTTAGAAAAATTTATCACTATAATTCAAATTTTATAATTATCAAAATAAATAAAATTTAAATTTAAATATAAATAATATAAATATATGCTTAACTAAAAAATTATGAAGAATATTAATATAATAAATAAAAATGAATGATAAAAAAATTATCATAATAATTTATTATTTATAGAATATTAGTATCTGTAGGTGTATGTCTGCATGAAAGTTGATTATAGACTAATAAACAACCACATGCTTAGTCGCAATGTGGGGAATCTGAATCGTGCCCAATAGAACTAATTTGTTGTCATGGACAACAATAAACCAACTCATTTTCAGAGATTGCAAGTGACGAATGATTAGGGCCCAAGTCAGAGTATGTTTATGTCCAACATTGCCTAGCAAATCCCATCCACCCATATATCCATAGGAGAAGATAAAGGAAAATGCTAGCCGTTGTTTTTCTTTTGACCAAAAGATTATGATTTTATTAATAACCAATAACATACGGAAGTATACATCAGAACCATAATCCATCAGCAAACAATGAGAACTGAAAGCTAAACTCTACTAAAGATAACAAAATACAATCATCACTCCTCCACAGGCCACTTTAGCCAATTCCTTTCCTCACAGCTTGTTGTCTTCCAGAGTCGGCATCAGATCTAAGACGGCATCAGACCTAAGACATCGATCATCACTTGCATCCTGAGATAAAACCTCTGCCAGCAGAGATGTTGGCTTAACCACCCACCCAATAGGGCACATCCCTTTTCTAGTTTCATTAGCAACCACGTCTGCTGCTTTATTTCCTTTTCTAGCCATTGTTTCATTTCTTATTTTCTTTCTTGTTTATTTTTTCATTGGCCGAACATTATTCCTTTACTTTTTCCTCTAATTCTTTCTCCTGGACAATATATCCTAAAGCTTGAACTTAGTCATCCGATATATATAAATTCTTTAAACATTTGTGCCTTCTCATAATCTATTATCAGTAATTACCTCTAGACAGATAAGAAAAGCCTTCAACTTGAACTTAGTCTCTTGTAAATGATGGAAAGCTTATATTTGCAAATCTAGCATGCATTCACGCAAGTGCTGTCTCAACTCTTCAAGTTATGAAACTTCCTTTCCAAGAAATATTATTTCATGAAAAATGTAAGTGCCTTGCATCATATTCATGAAATAGTACTCATAATTATTGTATGTCAATATAATTTGATTCAATTTTAATTTTGGTCCTTATAATTTTAAATCCTTGATTTTTGTTCATATAGTTTTATAAAAATTTGGTTTGAATTTAATGATTAATCTGTATACTTTAAACTTAGACCAAATCTTCATGAAACTATAAGAGCAAAACGAACAATTTAAAACTATAGGAACCAAAACAAAATTCGATCAAAATATAAAGATCAAGATACTAACCCTTTTTTGTTTTCAACGTTGAAATATGGGTCACCAATGCTAAATTGCTAAGCTATGATTATTTGTTTGGTTGCACTTGCGTGCTGAGACTGCAAATAAAGTCTTTCAGTGTAACATTCAACTTTTCATTCACCAATATTCCTTGTATGTATTTGTGACATCTAATGGGATAAAATGGTGAATTATGGTGCACATAAAATGATAAAAACACTCCAATCGGTGGTTATATACAATTGGCTATGCTAAGACACAAAGGTGCAACTCTTGTCTATTTAAAGGCCTAATATTGTAATCCAAATTGGAGCATGAAAGAGCACAAATATTGGCCCAATAAATATGTTGAGTTTCGGCCAAAAAAAAGAGGAAAGAGGAAAGACATGATTTATTACAAAAATCACAAAATATCTAGGCAAAAGGGTAAATTGCCAAACAAAACCAAGAAGCCATTAATTATTTTCCTTTTTCCTTGTGATTTTTGGTCAAAATGAAGAAGCAAGGGGGAAATAATTTACTTAGTCCAAATTAATCAAGGAGGAGCAATATTAGCGAAGTAAAATTAAAGTCGAAAAGTTAAAAAGCAAAGATTCTGAAAAGTGGCCATTGCATATTGATTACAAGGGAATGGATAAAGGTAATTGAAGAAGCCCATTTAGTTACTTGGAGGGCTCATTTACGTCACTTTTGGTGAGAGGAAAGAGAAGCATTTATGTTAAGTTAACAAGGGATATATAAGCCATATGGAAAAAGATGATGACAATTAAAAATTGGCATGTGTTCAATTATAATAAAATACAATAAAAGTAAGGAGGTGGATGAAGATGATATTTTAAGAAGGCTTTTTCTTTCATTAAGAGATCATTTTCAGCCAACTTCAAGAACCAAGAGAGAGAGAGATAGAGCATACGAAAGTGAGCTCAAGAACAAGGGAACAAGAAAGTTCAAGAAGGCAAATCCAAGGTAAGTTGATGAAAATTCAAGTGTTTTTGCCTTCTAGTTCATGTAATAATACCTCTCCTCACCTCTTATCTTCATGAATAACACTTGTAGCAAGAAAAATCAAGAGGAAAGATAGAGAGGGAGTCCACAGTTTAGAGAGAGAAAGACAAGGAAATCAAGTTGAGCACAATAACTTGTTGTCTCTTGGTGATTATTGCTTGTTGTTGGTGTTAGATTGGATTTGTGGCCTTGTTTTCATGGATTTTGTAAATTGGGATGATGAAACCCTAAGGTGTTATTCTGCCCAAATTAACCCTAATCATGATTAATAGTATTTAAGTGGTTAATCATGGGATTATAAGTGAAAAGGAAGTGCTTAACCAAGTAGAATCAAGAAAACACAATTTCCCCTTTTAGTTTGCTAGTTTTGGCCAGACATGGAACTAGGGGATGGAGTTGGAATTTTGTGTTTTTGATGGTTTCAATGGATTCTACATAAACAATTGTGTGGGACAACATGTGGTTGTGATTTTTGGATGATTGTGTATAAATCTAGAATTTTCAGAAGTTAAGACAAAGATGCTGTTTGATTCGTTTTATGGAAGCATGTTGGTTGCAAGGTGTTTTTTGATGGTCAAACCTAGTCCAAATATTATGAAATTTTACAAAATTAAAGTAGACATTCAGAGCTTTAATTTGATGGGAAGAACATAATTTTTAGACTAGTGGATTAACATATATGATTTTTCAAATTTAGGCCCTATTTCTAGAATGAAATCTGGAACAAATGAGGTTTGACACATTTTTGGGAATCCTGTGACTATAATGGTCAGATTTGGTTATTGTTATGTGAAATTTAACTTAAATAACTTTATATATAACTTGGAATCAGTCAATTTGGAGTTTTCTAGATTTAATTATGAATTTTTAAAATTGACAGAAAAGCTGGCAATTTCTAGAAAGTCTGCTAAATACACTATACAAAAACTACTGTAACCGTGTTAGATAACCAACATAATATGATTAAAAAATAGTAGTAAAACAAGTAATAACTAGTTACTTATAAACTCTGATTTATAGAGATTGATAATTGCCCAAGTCGGATCAAGATAGTGGACATATGGTATAAGCAAAAAAAAGGGATTTCAAATAGTAACTATATCTTTCATACAGTATGTGAATGTTTATATACTTTATGTATGCCATCTCTTGTGATATGAACACAGTTCCTGGGGCATACTACCTAGCTATGGTCTAGGATCCAGCTGAGGTATACGGAGAAGTTCAGAATCCAAATAGCTGTTTGGCCTTGAATAGTGTGCACACACACAATACAGTATGTATTTTCATTTTACATTATATGGTGCATTGCATATTTATGTATAACACTTTATATGATTGATTGTATGTTACTCCTGAGATTCGTTTGAATCTCACCCTTTTTCAACATTTGAAAATATTTCAGCAGAAGGTAGCGACTCTAAAGGCAAAACTATAATTACTAGCGACTAAAGGTCTAATACAAGCATGAGTTGCTATTAAAGTTTGGCCTTGTTTATGGAACTAAATCTGGAACAATGGTCTGCAACAAAATTATGGGAATAATTTGTGTACATTGGGGAAACCTATCTATTTTTCCTTAAATATATTGAATGAGCTTCATTTAGGCTTTGAAATTAGTGCAATTGGAGTTTTGTAGAATTATTCATGATTTTTGACATTTGGATATTGAATCTGAAAGCTGTTTTGGGGCAGTGGAGTGTAATCATAAAATCTGGACTCGTGGACATTATTAATACAATAGTATGATTTTTAATGAAAAGTAGACGTGATAGGAGTCACATAGGACTTTGAATCACCTCAATTGGAGTTCTATAGAATTAATTATGAGTTTTCAAATTTGGTGAAAAATCTGTCAGCTTTATGTCTTATGCGAATTTTAGACTTAATGGCACAAATGTAATTTGTATGAACTCCAAGGGTGAAAGTAAGCCTTTAGGTCTAATGTGGGCTATTGGACATTTACTTTTTATGGCTCTAATGATGTTATCACTTACCTAGGGCCATGAAGTGACAAAGAAGAAGCAATGGTTGGTGGATCAATGGACAAGAAGAGAAGGACATTAAGTCTAAGAGGTAGTAAACTTATCTTTTCTGCATGTATGTGATATGTATGTCTTGCATTGATTATGTGACTGCTTTGCCTATTTGTGTGGAACATGTATGATTGGTTGAAGCTCTGTTATATTTGTGCAATGACCATATGTATGTCATGATATCGAGCATGCAGCATGTCATTATGTTAGCATGAAATAATGTAAGCAAGCATGTCATGAATTAATATATATCTGGCATGCATAGTGGTAATGTTTGCTACTGAAATTCTCTCAAATCTCACTCCTCCCAACCAACCATTTAGACAAGTGAAGATGCAGGAGGATGCACGGAGAAGATATGAAGTTGAAGTGCAGTTGTACTTAATGTAATTGATTTACAATTGATAGCCTTGTATAGCTTTGAATTTCACGTATGTATATGAGTGTATGAATGTAGTGTAAGCAGAAAATAGCTCAAATTTCATTAAAAATGTAAGAGAATCGCTCGCATACTCTGATGTAATGAGATTAAGAGCCGATGAGACATTATGATGTAGTGAAACTTGTGAAAATAATTGAAATATTTTTTTTACCTGCTGAAAAACCCTCTCAACCCTAGGTTCAAGTCCTAAGTTGAGATTGGTGATTTGTGAACAATTTCAAGAGTTGGGTAATCTTGATTCGAATCCTGGTCCCACCAGTAATTTCACAACTCATTTGCACTCATATGAGGCTATGAAAGTAAGGTATTACATCATTCCTATGGATGCTCCATATCACATTGAAAATTTCGTTGATTGAATTATAAAAGTGGAAATCAATTACAATTACAATGATGAAAGATTGCAGAAAATGTCAAAGAGACAAGGTAAGACAAGGATCGAGATATTATAGTATTCTTCCATTGTATTTTAGTGTGTGAGGTCCTCAATTCTTGTTCATAAGTTGGTTAGCGGCACTTTAAATAACAGCCACATAGATCAACAAGTAACATTTTAAATTTCAGTACTTCTAACAGAGGATATACCTTAGAAAAATCACCCCGCACTGAAAAAAAAAAGCTTGCTTGTTATGGATGGTTCCTGTAACATTGTTACCAATGTTAGGTTTATTTTCCTGTGGTTGCTTGCCATTTTAACTGTTGATTTAATCATATACAAAACATCCTTTAGGATCCTCTGCTTTCCGAGTGAGTGAGATGCTATTCTTAAGCTTAAACTTCATCTCTTAGACACTTCAAACAGGCTCACCTCTTGGTCTGCTGATGATGGAGATTGCCATAATTAGGCATCAGTTGTTTGCAACAGCTTAACTGGTAGCATTCTTAAGCTTCACCTTGCAACTTCACCTCCTTTGCCTCCTTGGTATTACGATGTATACGAGAGATCAAGGCTTGAGTGTAAGATACATCCCTCTTTGCTTGATTTGAAGCATTTAAATTACTTGGGCTTAAGTGGTAATGATTTTGCTGGCATGCCAATTTCTAGTTTCCTTGGTTCAATGATGAGCTTAACATACCTCAACCTCACTCAAGCTAGATTTAGTGGAAGAATTCCTCATCAAATTAGCAATCTTTCTAATTTGCTATACCTTGACATTGGAGGAAATCATTTAATGGGAAGTTTCCCCCAAGAAATTGGAAACCTCTCCAATTTAATCTATCTTGATCTTAGAGGTTCTGATCAATCCAATATGGATGCATTTTATGTTGGTAATCTCCAGTGGCTCGGAGGTCTTTATCGACTCCAACATCTTGACCTAAGTTTCACCAACTTATCCATTACCTCTAATTGGTTAAACATTCTACATCCACTTCCCTCTTTGTGTTGCACTTGTCATATTGTGATTTTCATAATCATTTTCAATCATCTACCTTTAACTTTTCAACTCTAGCCATCCTTGACCTTTCCAATTCTTACTTGTTTGGGCCTTCACTAGTTCCAAAGTGGATGTTCCAATTGAGAATTTTGGTTTATTTTCAGTTATCAAATAATAATTTTCATGGATCTATCCCTCATGGTATTCAAAACCTAACCTTCCTTCAACATCGTGATTTATCTAAGAATTTGTTTAACTCTTCTATTCCTAATTGGTTGTACAGCTTTAGTTACTTAAAGTTACTTTATCTTTATAGTAACAACTTGGATGGCACTATTTCTTGTACAGATTGCAACCTTGGTGTTGTTAGATTAATAAACTAGGGATGCATTTGTACTTGGGTAAGAAGACTTTTTAAAGTTAAGTAGATTTTTCAGCTGATGTAGTCTATGTTTTTTTGTTCTCTTTCATTATCAATCAGATGGTGAGGTTTTAATAAGCCATACCTAACCAGTTACACACATATAGCCGCAAACTAAATGGAAATATTTTGTTGTATATTATATAACAATCAATCTAAAAGTGACAATAGTAAAGCAGAATTGCCACAAAAAGTGAAAGCAATTAAACTTGAATAACGAAGATATAAGATCATTCAGCATAAAGAATAAAATGAAAAAATATAAAATGCTCATGAGCAAAATTGTTTTTGTTGCTGAATAAAAAACTAAAGAAGAAAAGCATTACTATTAAATAACTCTTACAAATAGGAACATAATATTAGTTATGCTGCTAAAGTAGTCAGAAAATATGAAGAAAGCTAAATGCCTTTTCCTACATCAACCTTACACATATCCAACTATGTCTTTCCCAATTTCACAAACATTACTGGTCAAATAAAAAAAAACAATCTCACCAACAAGGATTCTTAAGACAACCCTATCAGACTTCTTTGTGACAAATATAACATCAAAGAATAATTAAAAGCCAAAAAAGAACAACTAAAATTAAGTCCAATATAAATGTGACTATAAACAAGAGAATGAAGAAATTTCTTGTTCTATTATTCATAACATTATATCAAATTCATCACTATTAAGAAGCCTTGTAATAAGATTTTTAATTGCATGTTATTCTAACATATTGATCACAATATGTACATAATATTCTAACAAGAAATTAGACCATATAGCAGAGATTTTACCTCAACAGCTAAGAAACCTGTAAAAGTTTCAAATTATTTTTAGACTTTTTGGGGGAAATTGTGCATTAATTGAAGGTTGAGGAAGGGAGATGCACTAGTATAGGAAAAAAAATCATAATCAATAGAAATATGAAATGATATGCCGGAGAAGAATTAATTATCATATAAAATGTACTTTGGGGTAATTAGCAGATAGGAAACTATTAGAATAATCTCCTAAAACAAGTGAAATCACCACCATGAAACATTAGTTTCTAATCTATAAAATAATCTGATTATACAAGTACAATTAAAATTTAATATATTTAGTTATATTTAATATATTTAATATTTGGGTTAATATAACTTTTGGTCCCTGAAGTTTAGTCCAATTTTGATTTTGGTCCCTCAAGTTTAAAATCTGTG
This sequence comes from Albizia julibrissin, assembly GCA_037074505.1. NCBI lineage: Eukaryota > Viridiplantae > Streptophyta > Magnoliopsida > Fabales > Fabaceae > Albizia > Albizia julibrissin. The sequence continues at coordinate 52,255,425 of CM073477.1, read as the reverse complement.
GTTTTGGTCCCTGAAGTTTGGCCCGATTTTGGTTTTAGTCCCTCAAGTTTGAAATAGGTGGTTTTGGTCCCTGAAGTTTGGGCGATTTTGGTTTTGGTCCCTCAAGTTTAAAAAGGACTTGATATATTAATTTAAGCTTAGGGACCAAAACCAAAATCGGGTGAAACTTGAGGGACCAAAACCACCGATTTCAAACTTGAGGGACCAAAACCAAAATTGGGTCAAACTTCAAGGACCAAAACCACTGATTTCAAACTTGAAGGACTAAAACTAAAATTGAACCAAACTTTTGGGACCAAAAGTTATTTTAACCCTTAATATTTTCTAGTATAACTAATAATCCAACTACTTGATCTTAAATATAGAAGAGAAAAATGGAGGAGGAAGGTGGGCACTGTAAGGGAAAAAAGGGACTCATGGGCCAATAAAATGAGGGCTTTTAGCTTCCCCTCCAACCCCTTATTTTGCTTCCCTCCAAATTGGGATTTTTTTAGGGGAGCTAATTTTTATGACTTATTTACCCTCAGTCTTTCTGAGATGTGCCAAATATGGCTGTGCATCTGAACCCACCAAACCCAGCATCCTCAATCTTCAATCCAACCCATTTCACTTACCTTGCATCATCCTACCCACTCTTGCTTTGATTTCCCATTTGGGTTATGTGTCTCAAACCTGGATAGGGAGTGTTTGCATCACCATAGAAATTCATACCTTACTTTGTGTTTGGTTTATCAGTGGTTCATTAGCAAAATTGTTGTAAATATATGAATACATGTGTCGGTGTGTCAAAGAAACTAGTCCCATATTTCTTGGGAATAAAAGAGTATAAGTCTATATATATAATCATATTGTATTGGGCATGTAAAGAGGCCAAGAGGAGTGGTAGGCTTGCACATACAACAATGGGCCATCGAAAGGAAAATATAGTAGAAATTCGGTAATTCCCCCCTGCGCAGGAGTAAATACTTGGTATCAGCACTTTTTGTAAAAATATTTCACTCCCAGGAAATATAATTTTTAGTTTTCTTAATTTATTTCAGAGGCTTACTGAAAAGAATCCATATTTTGGGGTTTAAAGTTTATAACCCTTCATGACTGAAAGTTGTCACCAATCGGGCACTTTCCAAAATGTACTCTCCATTGTTAACGTACAAACCCATCTTTTTGGTAGTGTCTGTTCAGTCTCGAGAGACATGTTGTCCCAATTGTCTTGCATCCGTTGGTTGTCCGTGGACCATACTTATAAAAGGGGCTTATACAAAGTGCTCAAAACTAACTTTCTAATCTCTCCTCCTCTGCATAGTTTTTTCTTGTTGCTGTTACTATTATTTTCTACTAGTTTTGCTACCTTGACTTGATCAAGAATGGTCTGTTTAATCCTGGGGAGTACTCTTCCTCTTTGTCGGTAGTTGCGTAATAACTCTATAGGACAATGTTCTCGAACATGACTCAGATCATCTGCGTCTTTGTTCTTCCAGATTGCTCTTGAACCATAATAATGGAGAGAAACTGATAGGTATTATTCAGTGGGAATGGTTTTAATTTTGGCTTGTTATGAAATCTCTAAGAAGGAATTACTGCAAAGTAGTGCCCACGAAGAAGAAAACAATAATAGTGATCGATGTTGGAGAATGCAAAGAAGATAAGGTTGTTGAACTTTAGGCAGATACAGATATACATTTGGGAAATACCACACCTTTGCTTTGCTCTTTTCGAAGCAAAGAGGAGAAAAATCCTTTAAGTTTAATTCACATTTATATCTCTCAATGATGCTCTTTTCCATTCCCTCCCTCCCCATTTTTTCATTCAAATTCCTTCTCTTAGGGTCTGTTTGGTTAGAAGGAGGAGAGAGGAGGGATTTTGCTTATTTTTCCTTGATTAGTGTAATATCCTGAATTTTGGGACAAGAGGCTTGAGATTAAGCCTATAATATGTGGATTACTAGACCTTGGTTTAGCAAGTGTCCTAATGAGGCATGATATTATTTCCCAAAATTTCTTTATATCCTTGGATATTAAAGGGAATATTATGGTGAGCTGGAGAGCTCAGGGAAATATTAAAGGTGGGGGCAAAATAGTCATTTGAGCAATAAGATTATTTCCCTATTATTGATGCCCAAATTAATTAAATGGAGACGGAAATAATGGAAAGAAGCCAAAAATTGTTTATTATGATAAATAATTAAAGGTGAGGGCAAAATAATAATTTTACCATAAGATAAGAAATAAGGATTTTTCCCTCATATTCCCAATGATTTGAGTTTAATGGGAATTAAAAAGAGGGAAATGACTACTTGATAATTAATAAGCCTATATGGGTAAATTATTATCAAGCAAAGTCAAAGAGCCGAAAAGCTTAAGGCTTTGGTCGACCACTTAAGGTGGTATAATGGGATAGTTTAAGAGTTAATTATGCTCTCTTATTTCTTATTAATATTAGTGGAATGATGAAGGAAAAGAGGAATGAAACTTGTTATGCAAGTAATGAGACAGTTGAATCAATGGGTGGTAAGCCACTTGGATGATTTAATTGATCATCATTTCCTTCATCCTTTCTTATTCTATTTCCCATGTGGATTAAAATAGAACAAAAGGGAAGAGAAATCAGAACATAATGTGAAAAGAGAAAGAGAACGGAGAAACAACAAGAACGCAGAGGAGAGAGAGAAGAGAAAGAAAGTTTGTGATCAACGAAACTCGACCGAAACGGCGTTTTCTCTTAAAGTACCTAGTACAAACGTTCTTCTTCTCATCCTGAGATTTGATTCTATGGTTTTAGATTCTTTTTTAGAGGTGTTTGGTACTGTCTCGCCAGCTGGAACGTCATCAGAATTCCAAACTGAATTCAGAAGCGTGTAGAGGTAAGCGTAAGCTTCCATTTGACCATTTTGGTTTGTCGTTTAGATGAGTATTATGAGAGTTGGGTACTATTCATCTATTATTCAATTAGTGTTTTGGAGGCCAAAACAATGTCCAATGGATGTCTAAGAAAGGGAAAAACCAACACAACTCTTCTGAGAACTCTAAATTGGCTGCCTGGGTTGTGGCATAAGGATAGATTTGGAATTTCATAAATTGGATGATTCCATTGAGTTCAGAAGAGTAAATTGTGTAGGGTTCATATTGATGAGGAAGTGAGAAAAGGCCTAGAGGGTGAAATGACCAAATTACCCTTGTAGCTCTAAATTATGACTGTTAAGGGGTATTTCCGTCATTCAGGCCTAAATTTGACTAATATGAAGTCATAAATACATTCTACATATGAAATCGTTTAGGATTAGCCCAGGTCATAATTTCTATAAAAGTACAATTGAGCCGAATGTCACGACCTGTTTGGCGTGACCGTGTAAGACCAAATAAAAGACGGGCCATCTGGTCTTGCCATTAGGTGATGGGAGGACGACATTAGTATTTGAGCATTGTTCTCTTTAGACGCTAAGGTCTCACTGTGAGGGGGGATGATGCTGTCCCCCTGATGAGCCCATGGCAGGGCGAAACCAGTTTGCACTATATCTGGTAAGGCTGGTCCCTGGGGGAGGTGGTACCCTCAGGACGCTGCACGGGCACTGTGAGCTGCGCCGGACTCTAAGCCCGTGATAAAGTGGTATCAGAGCCAACCTCGCTCCATGACCGTTGTGGTGGCCTCCCGTGGATGGAATGGGATGGACCCCTACTTGGCGATGGGGGCATCGTGTGGTTTGGGTGGGGGAGCTTGTCAGGGGTTTTAGGGCCTATAAAAGGCGGGGCGCTAAGCACCCACAAAGGGTTGTGTGGGAGGGGCTGGGATCGTCAAAAGTGCCACGACCCTGGTAAGTCCCACATCGTCTGGTTCGAAGTGGATCCTTGGGCAAAGTCCTTCTCTCAGCTAGCACGAGGGCGTGCTAGATGTTGGGTGGGGGAGACTGTCACGACCTGTTTGGCGTGACCGTGTAAGACCAAATAAAAGACGGGCCATCTGGTCTTGCCATTGGGTGATGGGAGGACGACATTAGTATTTGGGCGTTGTTCTCCTTAGACGCTAAGATCTCACTGTGAGGGGGGCTGATGCCATCCCCCTGATGAGCCCATGGCAGGGTGAAACCAGTTGGCACCGTATCTGGTAAGGCTGGTCCCTGGGCTAATCCTAGCATATCTATTTATGACCTCAGATGGTTCCTGAAGATGGCGAGATTAAGAGGTGGTAGAGTTGGCAGTAGAGACCAAGGTAGAGGTCGCAGTGGAGGCCGGGGTAGAGGTAGACACGTAAATGATAATCAGGAACCATCTAACTCGATGCAACAGCTGTTAGGCATGATGACGACACAACAAAACATGCTGAGTTTTGCCAAGGCTCACGAAATCTATTTATGACTTCATATTAGTCAAATTAGTCAAATTCAGGCCTAGGACCAGCCTAAATTATGGCTGTTAGTCAATTTGATATGCTACTGGCCCAATCCTTGATAAAATTTCAAATGGACCAATATACCTAGGACTTAGCTTCTTTACCTTTAATGCCTTGCCAATACCGGTGATAGGCGAAACCTTCATGAACACATGATCTCTGACCTTAAACTCTAAAGGTTTCCGTCTTTTGTCTGCATAACTCTTTTGTCTATTCTGAGCAGCCAATAGTCTCTGCTTAATTAACTTGATTTGCTCTGTTGTTTGATCAACTATATCTGGCCCATATAACTGCCTCTCAGACAACTCTGTCCAGCATAAGGGCGATCGACACTTCCTTCCATACAATGCTTCGTAGGGAGCCATTTGAATGCTTGAGTAATAGCTGTTGTTGTATGCAAATTCTGCTAGTGGAAGGAATTGATCCCAACCTCCTTTGAAATCTAATGCACACGCCCTCAACATATCCTCTAGCGTCTGGATTGTTCTCTTAGTTTGTCCGTCTGCCTGAGGATGATAGGCCGTACTAAATCAGAGTTTGGTACCCAAAGCCTCATACACCGCCTTCCAAAACTTGGAAGTAAATCGAGGATCTCTGTCAGATATGATGTTCTTTGGAGTACCGTGAAGTCGTACTATCTCCTTGATATAGATGTTTGCAAGTTTATCGGGAGAGTAGTGTATACTAATCGGGAGAAAATGGGTTGTCTTCGTAAATCGGTCTACTATCACCTATATGGTATCATGGTTTCGAACCTTTGGTAATCCTGTCATGAAATCCATGGTGATACTCTCCCATTTCCACTCAAGAATTGTAGGATTTTGTAATAGCCCTGAAGGTCATTGATGCTCGGCTTTGATTTTCTGACAAGTGAGACAACGAGCAACGAACTTGGTTACATCTCGTTTCATGCCCGGCCACCAATACGCAGACTTCAGATTATGGTACATTTTAGTTGCTCCTGGATGTAGAGTATATTTACTCTTATGTGCTTCTAGGATTTTCCGCTTTAACTCCATCTTCGGTGGAACATATATTCGTTTCCTGTATCTGACTAGCCCACTTGATGACAAGTCATGCTCCTGAGTTTCTCCCTTTGCAATCATATCTCTAATAGACTGCGTTCGTCTATCCTGTGTCTGAGCTTCTTCTATGACTGCTCTCAGATCATTCTCCACCTCACTAACATTGCTACTGTTAATCATAATCCGATTCGACATGTTGAGATCTCTGAAATCCTCAATCAGCCTTTGCTCGTGAATCATGAGGGTTGCTACCTGTACCGCTTTACGGCTTAATGCATCTGCCACTACATTAGCCTTGCCTGGATGATACTTGATTTCCATATTGTAATCTTTAAGCAAGTCCATCCACCTGCGCTGTCGCATGTTGAGCTCTTTCTGGTCATACAAATACTTTAAGCTCTTGTGGTCGCAGTACAGCTCTATGGTTGTCCCATAGAGATACTGTCTCCAGATTTTTTAGCGCAAATACAATTACTGCTAACTCAAGATCATGTGTGGGATATTTCTGTTCGTGAGGCTTCAACTGACGAGATGCATACGCCACTACTCGGCCTTGCTGCATTAAGACACATCCCAATCCATGCCCACTGGCATCTGTGTAAACCACAAAGGTTAACTGTGGATCTGGGATTGTCAACATTGGTGCTGTTGTTAATTTCTGTTTCAGCTCTATGAAGCTCCTCTCACAACTATTGTCCCACACAAAAGGTTAAGTTTTCCGTGTTAACTTTGTCAAAGGCAAAGCTATTCTGGAGAAGTTCTGTATGAATCGTCTATAATATCCTGCGAGACCCAGAAAACTACGTATCTCAAATACTATTTATGGCCTCTTCCAGTTTAGTACTGCTTCTACTTTGTTTGGATCTACTGAGACCCCTTGCTGTGAGACTACATGACCCAGAAATTTAACTTTTGAAAGCCAAAACTCACATTTGCTTAGCTTGGCATAGAGTTGCTTGCTTCTCAACGTGTTCAATACTGTTCTTAGATGATGTTCATGCTCTACTCTGCTTTGCGAGTATACTAGAACATCATCGATAAAGACTACTACGAATTGGTCTAAGTATGGATGAAAAATTCGACTCATGTAGTCCATGAACACAGCAGGTGCATTGGTCAACCCAAATGGCATTACTAGAAACTCGTAATGACCATATCTAGTTCTGAAAGCAGTTTTTGGTACATCCTCTGCTTTCACTCTGAGTTGGTGATAACCAGATCTCAGATCAATCTTCGAGAACACACAAGAACCCGATAATTGATCGAGTAAATCATCGATTCTGGGAAGTGGGTACTTGTTTTTGACAGTCACCTTGTTTAACTCCCTGTAATCGATACAGAGTCGTAGACTCCCATCTTTCTTTCTGACAAAGAGCACTGGAGCTCCCCATGGCGAGACACTAGGTCGGATAAAATTTTTCTCTAGCAGTTCTTCAATTTGCTTTTTCAGCTCTGCCATCTCACTTGGCGCCATTCTGTATGGGGCTTTAGATATCGGGCCTGCTCCAAGCTTAGTTTCAATTGCAAACTCCACTTTCCTGTCCGGGGGTAATCCACTGATATCCTCCGGAAACATATCAGGAAACTCGTTTACGACAGGGATATTCTCCAATGATGTTCCAGCCTCTGATTGCATAGAGAAGAATACTATATACCCCTGACAACCTTTATGTAGGCATCTTTCAGCTTCAGCTACGGAGAGAAAGTCTAGGTTGATTTCCGCATTGGGTTTTGTTGGTGGATTAGGGTAAATGACCCTTTTTCTTCCACAGTCTAGCAAAACATTTTTTGTAGTTAGCCAGTCAATTCCGATTATCACTTCTAATCTCTTCAACGTGAGCATATAAGGTCTATCGTGGACTCATGTTGTTCCGCATTTATGATGCAATTTAGGAAAACTTCTGTTGTGACGAACCCGTTACCCGTAGGCGTGGATACCGTCAAGTCGTAGGGTAATCAATACACACTCATGCCTAGTCGTCTTACACAGTCGTATGCGATGAATGAATGACTAGCACCTGAATCAAATAATGCTTGTACTAGATTACCATTGAGAGAGATCGTACCTTTGATCAGCTTTGGTGATTTTTGTGCCTCCTCTTGAGTTAAGGCAAAAACCCTGCCCTGAACTTGCTGCCTCGGCTCTCTAGGCTCTTGCCGCTGTCGAAAATCCTTTGCGATATGTCCTGGCTTGTGGCAGTTGTAAAAAATAACCTGCCTGACGGGTGCTGATGCCAGCTTCGTTACAGCTTGCCTAGCTTGACTACATGTCTGGCCAGGATGGTAAGTATTACTACAATATCTGCAAATTCTGTTCTCAGTGGGTCTCTAATTACTACGGCTGTCGGGCTGGTATGGCTTCTTGTTACCCCCACTAGAAGAACTACCTTGATATCTGCGTTTCTGACAAGAACCCCCACCACCAAATGTATTCTTATTTCTAGCATTGTGGTGAGAATACAACTCTAACAAATTGTGTTCTGTAATCCGGCACTCTTCGACCGCCTTATTGAACTCTTCGAAGTGCTTAGAAACAAACTTCTCTTTTAGCTCAGGCTTTAACCCTTGAATCATCATGTCTGAACTCAACTCTTCGTCATCATGATTTTTTAAATAGGAGGAGTAACGGGACAATCGGATGTATCGAGCCAGATATTCATCAAAGCCTTCCTTCTCACCTTGCTGGATTGTGAGGAATTCAATCTCCTTGGCCAGTCTCACTGACTGAGGAAAATACTTCTCATTGAATTTGTCCTGAAACACTTCCCAGGTCACGGGAATATTTCGTGCTTGCAGGATTGCTTCAGTGTTTTCCCACCATCGATCAGCATCACCTTCCAGCTTATAGATTGCTAAACGAGCTTTTATATTATCTGGGCACTCTAGTACCCTAAAGATCTTCTTCAAACGGGATAACCAGTCCTCTGCACCTTCAGGATCAAACTTTCCCTTGAACATAGTGGGCTGGTGCTGCTTCATTTGAGTTACCCAGGTTTGCATGCTATCCTCTCCAACTAGAGGAACATTAGGAACTTCTGTTTCAAATTCTGGAGGCTGTTCATGCCCACCGCCTTGTCTACCAAAGTTGTTATGAGCTTCTGTATCTACATTTTGCTTCTGCTACACCTCCCTTAGGTCATTTCTTAGTTCATTCAGCATGTTTTTGAAAGATGACATCTTGAGGATGTCGCAGCTCAATTCGGAGGCCATTTTAGGCTGATTTGGTTGGTCAAGATGATGTTTATGTGGCTCTTGTACGAAATTGCACTGCTTTTGGAAAGCTTAGCTCAAAAGCCTAAAACTTTTCCAGCAGTCGGACGTTCAAACCAAGCCTAATGGCGGCCCAAGAATAGTTATTTGAATGCTCTGGAGGTCTAGTTTCGCATGAATCCAAAGTTGTCTGATTTCAAATTTTATAGCAGAAGTTATGATACTTTCTTCACTAGTTGCCAGAATAGTTGAACAAAGTCAACGATCCGGCCAAGGTATCTTGAGCTACGAAGCTCCGATTTCAATTATTCTTGTCCTATTTGAAAGATCACATGATGAGGAAGGTGTGAGTTGGTTTTCATCAAATTCAAAGATGGATAAGGCTATCAACCAATGATGAGTGACAGATAACAGTGCAAATATACACTACCAGTGTAGGGATAGCAAATATTCACAAGGTTTAAAAATATCATTGTTCCCACAGGGATCAAGATGCTAATTACTATCCCCAAATACTACCTACGGCTTTAGTTGGTAGAAATCGATGAATTGGGAAAACACTTAAATATCAAAAGAATGCAAGGAATTTAAATTGTAATCAAAAGAAGCAAATAGATATGATCTACCAATTTACTAAAAGCCTAGGGTCATGTATTTCATTAGTGAATCCATTTATGATTCTTCCATTACCAAAAGCTAAGATAAGACATATCCTTCTTTTTAAGGTAGATTTCAATTAACTGAATTCTTGTTGTGGATTATGTCAACTGAATCCTCTAGGGTATCTAATTGCTTGTTCCTAAGTCAATTAGCCCAATTCTTGATCCTAATAGCTATATGCTCTTGCATGATTAAAGATCAAGTCTTGCATTAAGATTAGGGATTCTTTATGATTGCACAAGACCTATACTAAGTTTCCTTGTTAGTATCTTGTGTTCTTTAATTAACTGAACCTAGATTTAACTAGTCTTTCCCAAGATCTAATTAATTCTTTCAATTCCCTAATTAATTGGCCAGATCAATTAAGGCATTAAGAACATATTAAAGAAACATATCCAAACTAAGAATTAAGCAATCAAAACCAGAATTCACATAAATTTCATCGAAGAATCTATACAGACCCCTAGAGAAGTTAATTAGTTCATGCTACTCAAAAGTGAGCAACAAAGATGAAACAAAGAAAGCATAACAACGAAAATAAGAAGTAAAAGTTAAAAAAACAACTGAATTAAAAAGCATAGAACTTGGCTAATCATGGCTTCAAGCAGAACAATAACACATCTCCCTAGAAGAATGGCTTCTTCCTTCAAGAATTGCTCCACTCCACTCAAGAACCAAGATGATCTCCTCCAAGACTTATCAAGACTCTTCAAGAATTGCTCAATAATGTTCAAGCCAAGCTGAGACAACAACTCCTCACACTTTTCTATTTAAGCACAACCTATTATGCTGCTCTTACTAGCAACTTTCGTCCATTATGACTCCCACTAGCAGTAGGTATGATGGTTGCTAATTTTTCAAAATTTCTTTTTGAATTATGACCCCACTAATAGTAGGTATCCAGCCTTTTTTTCTTTCTTGCTAGTCTTTCTCTTCAATTTGAACTCCTCCAAGTCTCAGCACTCCAATCTTGGTCTTCTTGGCTGAGTTGGCCCCACCTTCTCAGCATCCAATCTTGATCTCTGCAGTAGCATGCCCCTCAACCCCTATAATGACAATTGAATAGATGTTAATGATATTTATAAGAGAGGATTGGCCTTAGATAAGAGATTGAACCCAAATAGCTCAATTAGCAAGATTTCCTTAAAGAAGCTATAAAGATTAAAAAAAGAACTAAAATTGCATCAAAATTCCTAAGAATAAAGGGTAATAAATTACGCAAATAATGCAGCTATCAAATACCCCTAAACTTAGGGAATTCCTTGTCCTCAAGCAATAGGATGGTTAAATCTTAAGGCTGCCAACTGTTGAGTGAAATTCTTTCACTCAATTATATGATTTTTCTTAGGTTCTTAGCTTATTAAATTGTTTATTCTCCTTACTTGAGCTAATTTTCTGCAACTAATTTAATTATGTTTGTTTTGTAGGTGCAAAGAAGAAAATATAATTGAATTTGGGCTAAAGTGGCCCAAAAGATCCCACTTGACAGTGGCTCACTCAAGGGAAAGCAAGAGGAGCCCTCTCAATGATGCAAGGTGGTGATTTGGGCTTAGGATTGATGTGGTGGTGCTATCCTTGTCATTGAAGGAGAAGGAAGCCACATAAGCACTATGAGGCCGGTCATAAGAAGAACCTAAGTGGAGTGCCACCTAGGCACTTGATGGGAGGCGCCACTTGGATGGCTAGGATGAGAAGGGTGGCTTAACCCTAAAGCAATAGAGGAAAACAACGTATAAAGAGGGAACTTGCTGAATTTCCTTCTTCTTCCTCTTTTCACTTAGAGCCATCTTGAGTAGAGTTTTGTGGTTGAAGATTCGGTTAGAGGCATTGGAGACCATTCTTGGAGTTTGACAATCTTCTTGGAGTATAAACCATTTTACTAGGGATTTGTATGGATTCTTTATTAAGTTTAAATAAAATTCTCTTTTTAATTATTTAATTTTTGCTTTGGATGTGTTTCTTTAATCCGTGCTTAATGCCCTAAATAGGTTGATCACCTAATTAGGGAATTGAAAGATTAGACCTTGGGAAAGGCTAATTAACACTAGGTTCAATTGATTAAGGAACATAAGGTACTAGCAAGGGGACTTAGCATATGTCGTATGCAACCAATAGAATTCTAAACTTAATGCATGAATTAATTCTAATGAACATGGGAACATTGCCTTTAGGATTAAGGAGCAGGCTAATTGACTTAGGAATAAGCATTTAGATACCTTAGAAATTTGGTTGGCACATTCCAATTCAAGGGTTAAATAGTTAGATTCAACCTTAAAGGAAGATTAGGTTTTAATCTAGCCTTTGGCTAAGGAGGAATATTTAGATGGATTATTGATGATATACAATGTCCCTAGGAGTTTAGTTATTTGATAAATTTCATTAATTTTCATTTTTAGGGTTTAGGTTGTTACCTGACAACTTCATTAATATTTAAGTGTTTTCCCCTAAATCATTTGGTTTGCGTCAAATAAGTTTGGGCTATGCATAGGATTGGTAATTGGTAAATTGATCCTTGTGGGAACGATAACTTTTTAACAGTGTGATATTCATTGGTATTGCATTGATAGTGTATACTTATACTTTATGCCCATCACCAACAAAGTTTCAAAACAACAAGATCCCCCCAAACTTACATTCTTGCAAATAAATTAGAAATCCATCAAATCGATACTTATGAGAACCCCTCATGCTAAGGCTACAATAATTCAAATTCACAAATATTTCAACACACATGCAAAGAACAATCCTCTTATTCAAGCAAGCAATGTCACTCATCTAAGTGTTTACACTCTCAAAACAGTTAATGACACTCAACTCTCTAGGACTTTTCATAAGCTTGTTTTCTTGACTTCTCTTCATCTTCCTTAGAAAAGAACCTTAGATGTCGAATTGAAACAATAGGACTTTATTAGAGTTGTAATGCCTAGGGTAGAATATCAAAAGAAAAAAAAGTAAAGGTAAAGACACATGTTAAAGGATGACTTCAAGCGTATGCAAGTGCATGGATCTTTTCACCTTTTCTTTCTTCTTTTCTTTGAATTTCAACTTCACCTTGCCTACATTTCTTTCAGCACTTTGGTGGAGTTTGTTTTCAAGACTTGTGCCTTTTCTTTTATTTCAATATTTTCCTTTTTTTTCCTTTTTGACCAAACTACCTGCATATTCCTATATTAAATTCACAAAAAAGGTTAGAACAAGGTGCTAAGTAAGCACAATCAAGAAACAAAAGACCATAAGCTCAAAAGGGGTGACTATGGATAACAATGCACAGGGTAGGCAAGAAAGGCTCAAACGAACAAAGAAGGCCTAAATCATCTTCAACTTAGTATGCAAGATCTTCCTAACAAATTTTAAGATTCAATCAAACAAGTTCTAGATTGTCCCTCCTTACTATCATGTCTGATACTCACAACTCACATTTAAGCTCAAAACTTGCAAGAATTTGAATCAAGAACTAATGCACATCTTACTTAACATATTCATCAAATATGAACCATGTATAGCCAAAACATGAAAAACTTCAAATCGTGATTTCTTTCTTCCTAATTTGAATGCAAGCACATAAAAATAGGGAGAATTGTTTTTTTCAAAAAAAAATCTTTAAAATATGGCTAGCCTTAGAATTAACCTATCTCCGTACAAAGCCTAATAATTCCTATCCCCAATCTTAAAATCAACATTGTCCCCAATGTTGCAAACTAAGCACTAATAGGGGTAAAGAAGACAAACAAGGCATGCAATTCAGCAATGTAACCAAGAATCAAGAGTTTAGAAGAACTCCCTTTTGACTTGAATTAGGCACCCTTAGCTCAATGTAGGGGCTGCCTAGCTGCTCTCCTCTTTGGTTCTTGCTGCCATGTCTCACCTAAAACACACTAAACATACCAAAGCACACATAATTATGTACCTAAAAACAAGCAAAACAGAAACTGCAAGCATGATTTCAAATTTTTTTTTTTTTGCTTTTTTAAGTAAAGCAAGAAATCACTGCACTAAGAAAGCTATAGAAGGGTGCTAGGTGTTGGAAATTGTGCCCTAAGGGCTAATCATTGTACCTTAAACATTATTGTTATTTAAGAATTTCTCCTTATTGTTATCATATCATTTGCATGTTTACTATGATAATTGTATCCTTGGATGAACTATAAAGATTATCCTAAATGTCCCTGGTCAATTATCTATGCGGGAGCAAAGATGAAATAAGACCAGTATGACTTTGATGAGGTATAGAGATACAAATCAATGTCTTAGGCACTTATAGGAGTATAAGGTGCTGGACCGACCCGCTATGAGAAAGTTGCATGGATTAAGTCATAAGCTTATCTCATACATATAATCATGTCGCAGAGCCCTCTGACCTGAGATCATCATAGATTCCTGCATGAAACTTGCTAAGTTTTGACCTAGTCAAAAGTCACCTTTGACCGGGTGATGATAAAGGCTACAATCGGGCTTAGGAGTTTTCATGAAGAGGAATGTGAGTGATCAAGATGGAATTTGTCCCTCACATTAGTTAGAGATATTACTGGGCCCCTCGATGAGTGAGTCTGAGAAATGTATGGCCATACTGTAATGGGAAGGAGTTTCCATTTCTAATTTCAGGCTACTCAGGAATCAGGAAAGTGATGGTCAGGAACAGGAGGATGACGTTGTCCATGCCTCATCCTTGACCGAAATATCGTGTGACAAAAAGGGATGTGACATGGTTGTATAAAAAGTTGCATCGTATCATCGATCCTCATGTGAATTGGGTAGTCGCAATGTCTTGCTAGAGGCCGCTTGCGACTTGTGGGCTAGAATAGTTTTGGCCCACTGCCAACTTCATGTGGGCCTACAGGGTCGCACACAAGAATAGCCCAGCACGAGCTATGATGTCCAGATTCATTGAATCTAAGATGTGTCTAAGATTCAATGAATATAATATTTTACCTAGGGTGGATGAATTATATATATATATATATATATATATATATATATATATATATATATATATATAATTCGAAAAATATAATAATAATATATATAGATTATAATATTATTATAAGATGTTAGTTTTATATTTAATTTATTTGATAAATTAAATAATTAAAGCTAATAAAGATATCATATCTTAGATTTAATTTATAAAGATAAATTAAATCTATTGGCTCTTTAATTAAACTAAATGAATATGATAAATTAAATCTGTTTGACAGATTTAATCAAATCAGATTTATTTGATTTAATTTGAATTTCAAATTAATTAAGATTAATTTTGAGATTCCAATACGGCCCACATCAGATATAAAATTTGAAGGGCTAGAGAACCCTAGGCCGTACGAAGAACTTGGAGAGCCGCGAGAAACCCTAGAGAGGCATCTTGGAGGCGCTAGCACGCTGCCGAATTGAGTCTTGTTCGTGTGGATACTGGTAGAGGGAGGCGACCAGAGGTGTTGACTCCTATAGATCGAAAGCATGAGAAACACAAAGGTACTATTCTAACTACTCGATTTAGACGTCTTTGATAGATCCACGATTGGGATTCGAGGTTTTTAAACGGTTAATTTTTCCGCTGCGTATACGATTCCCAACACTAGGTTTATAGTCTCTAGCCGACTTGTTACCTCTCACTTAGACTAAGAATTCTACAAGGGGTGAGAGAACTCTCCAATATGGACATCATCCCCCCAATATCTTTTCAGCCATTTCCCATTTACCTTAAATGTGCTCTTTGATCCTTCTTCCTCCACTTCTACTGCACCATAGGGAAAAATCTTGGTCACTTTGAATGGACCACTCCACCTTGACTTTAGCTTGCCAGGGAACAATTTAAGGCTTGAATTGAAAAGTAGCACCCTTTAGCCAACTTCCATGTGGCATGGAGCAATCTTCTTATAATGCCAAGCCTTGGTCTTTTCTTTGTAAACTCTTGGTAGCATCAAGATCAAAATTCAATTGCTTTATAGCCTAATAGGCTTGATGTTCCAATTCCACAGAGAGGTGATATGCTTTCCCATAAACCAACCTATAAGGGGACGTCCCTAGGGGCGTTTTATAGGCTGTTCTATAAGCCCACATTGCATCATCTAATTTGAGTGCCCAATCCTTTCTAGAAGGCCAAACCACCTTCTCAAGGATTCTCTTAATCTCACGGTTTGATACATTCACTTGTCACTAGTTTGGGGATGGTAGAGAGTGGATGCCTTATGCTTGACCCCATACTTGGCCAAGAGGCATGCAAATAGCTTGTTGCAGAAGTGGGAGCCTCCATCACTTATGATAGCTCTTGGGGTGTGATGAGTGAAATTCTTTCACTCTATTATATGCTTTTTTTTCTTAGGTTCTTAGCTTAATAAATTGTTTATTCTCCTTCTTGAGCTAATTTTGCAGAACTAATTTATTTATGTGTGCTTTGTAAGTGCAAATAAGAGAGCAGCATTGAATTTGGGCTAAAGTGGCCCAAAAGAGCCCGCCAAAATGTGGCTCACTCAAAGGAAGGCAAGAGGAGCCCTCTCAATTATACAAGGTGGTGATTTAGGCTTAGGAGTGATATGTAGTGCTATCCTTGCCATCAAAGAAGAGGAAAGCCACCTAGACACTTGATGAGAGGCGCCACTTAAATGACTAGGATGAGAGGAGTGGCTTAACCCTAAAGCAACTCAAGGAAACAACGTATAAGAAGGGGGAACTTGCTGAATTTCATCCTCCCTCTCCCTCTTTTCCCTTTGGAAGCCTTTAGCTTTAGTTTTTGCTTGGAGATTCGGTTGAAGGCGTTGGAGACCATTCTTGGAGCTTGACAACCTTCTTGAAGTGGAAACCATCTTCTTGAACTAAGTTCTTTATTTATTTTTATGCAATTTTGTTTTTCTCTTTTTATTAGATTTATGTTTACCATCTTTTATCATTCTTGTTGCTTAGTCTTGATTAGCATGAACCAAGTGTTTTACTAGGGACTTGTACAGATTCTTTATGAAGTTTAAATAAAATTCTGTTTTTAATTATTTAATTCTTGCTTTGGATGTATTTCTTTAATCCGTGCTTAATTCCCTAACTAGCTTGATCACTGATAATTGAATATTTATTACACTCATTTGTATCTCTTGATTAATAAATTTAGATTGTTTAGTAATAAATAATGAGCTTTTATGCTTATTTGGGCTTTGAGTGTTTTATTGGATTTAACATATTTTAATAATAAAATTCCAGATTTACAACCCTTCTCTATTTTGATCTTAACTCTTGAACCAGATATCCGAATGATCTCATTCTTGTCTCATTTTTTAGATGATTCAGAGGGCAACAATTGATATGAAGACTTGAAAAGAAGATTCGGACAAGAGGATAGTCAAAAATGCAGTCAATGTTATATGTATTTTTCTGGATTTTTATTGGGCCCGAATTTTGTAATGAAGCACTATTTAGTATGGATTTTCGTTTTGGGCTGAACTGTTGGGCCCTGGCCCATTTGGCAATTAGGTTATAAGCTAACTTAGCTGAAACATTAGGCATAATGTTGTGTGGCCGTTTTTGAGATTAAATGCAGAAGTTCTAAATTCTCTAAAATGTTCTTCGTGTTCTTCGTTCGTTCTTCGGATTTTCCAGCCATGTCCGGCTAAATTTCTGTGACTGACCTATGGATTGAGGATTCACATTTCCAATCAGAGGACATACTTAAACGGGTAACGTAATTCGTTTCTATTTACTCTAATCGGATCTGATTTCTGGAATAGTTCGAATGTTTGTTTTAATATTCGGATCGGTACATCCCAAGGACACAGTTTGGATCTGGTTATAGTGCTACTAAACGATTGTACAGTAGCACGCCAGGCATACGAACAGAATCTAGACGATCGTCTAGTCGAGGGATTTTCTGGACGGATACAGAGATTTTTGGTTCGTCCAGATCCGATCACGAATTCGTTATAATCTTCGTCGGATAATGGTAGGAAACTATGAATCTCAATCCTATGGTCAGTCGTTTTAATCTGTTTGATCTAGTTCGTTTTTTATTTCTTTCTTTAATCTGAGTTTATTGTTCGTTAATAGTTTGATTAAAACCCCCCCAATCGATTATTGTTCAAATGTTCTAGACTGCTTGTAAATTCTGTGGGAAACGATCCAGGTTCTCTGTACTGCAAATCCTCATTGAAACTGGTTATTTTGTGAGAACTCAACATTTCTCATCAATCACCTAATTAGGGAATTGAAAGATTAATTAGACCTTAGGAAAGGCTAGTTAATACTAAGTTCAATTGATTAATGGACATAAGGTACCATCAAGGGAACTTAGCATAGGTCGTATGCAACCAATAGAATAATTCTAAACTTAATGCATGAATTAATTCTAATGAGCATGGGAACATAGCCTTTAGGATTAAGGAGTAGGCTAATAGACTTGGGAATAAGCAATTAGATACATTATAAATTCGGTTGGCACATTCCAATTCAAGGGTTAAGTAGCTAGAATCAACTTTAAAGGAAGATTAGGTCTTAGTCTAGCCTTTGGTTAAGGAAGAATATTTAGATGGATTATTGATGATATACAATGACCCTAGGCCCTTAGTTATTTGATAAATTTCATCTATAGCATTTTTAGGGTCTAGTTTATTTACCCTGCAATTTCATTGACATTTAAGTGTTTTCCCTACATCCATTGATTTGCATCAAATAAGATTAGGATAGGAATAGGGTGGGTAATTGGTAAATTGATCATTGTGGAAACGATATTATTTTTAACCTTGGGATATTTATTGATATTGCACTGATAAGTGTATACTTGCGCTTTATACCCATCAATTTTTTGTCGCTGTTGCAAAAACTTGATGAGGAATAAGTGGAAGACCAACCTATGCCAGTGATATAGTTTAATTTGTGGGCTAAGATTGCTAAGCTTGATAATTGATTTTGTTTATGCAATTAATTATTCGTGGCTGTATTTTATTAAGTGACTAGGTGAGTTGGTGATGTGTTAAGTTTTAAATGTAGAAATAAACCCTAACAACCTTTAGTGCAAGTATACACTATCAATTGTAATAGGGTGGTATTCCAAGATATCAAACCCACAAGGAATTGCTACAACCTTTAATTACTAAAATTATCTTAAATTAATTCTATTTGGTATAACCGAAATTTGAAGATGACAATAAGAAAAACAATAAAAGAAAAAGTAAATTAAACAAGGCAAGAATTAGAGATCACGCAAATCAAGTAACCTGTATGAGGAAAGACTTCTTTGATGATTCAAGGCGTTAGGGTTTCACAACTTCCCTGGCAATCCTAATTAATAGCCTTCCAATCCTTACTTTCTTGAAACCTAAAGATTACCAAATAAATTACTATTAAATTATCTAACCCTTATGTCCAAGTGATTAGATCTTTACCCAACCTAGGATATGTCATGTCTATCTCTAGATTATTATTAAGGCGTTCATTAAGATTTAACATCCGTCATAGTACTCAAACTCACCTCTCTGCACAAGATTATATGTCACATATCTAATGAAGAGGATGAATGAATCTAATCCTAAAGCCTTGCACCTATGAGTTATAGATGTTCTTTATCAATTGAACCTAGGGAGTTGAATTATCTATGTCTAGACTAACCCAAACCCTTTCACATAATTAGGTGATCAATCTAATTAATTAAACATGATAAAGAAGTGATCTTTAAAAGAATCTTGAAAGTATTGGAACGGAAACTACTAACTATTCATGCTGGTTCCATTGCTAGCCCTAACTAAGGAAGTAGAAACACATCATCATAAGAAAAATAACAACTTTAATTGGATAACACATGAAACACAAAATTGTTTAAAAATCAAAAATAAGAAGAAGATGAAGAATGGTGTAGAAGAAGAAGCTAGGCTTCTCTGAATTCCTAGTGCTATACTCCCACAATAATCCAAGCTTTTGTCCTCCAAGCTCTCTAGATCATGCCTCACACAAGAACAAGAGTGCTCTCACCCAATTCAAGTCCTAAACTCGAATAACTCAACCCTCCAAAGCTTTGCATAAGATACCTTTAAGTAGAAGAAGATGCCTCCTTGCTTGATCTAGCCATCCATCCATCTGTTGATTGGATGGCCAATCAATTACCAAAAATTTATGCAATTAGCTTAATTTGGGATTCTTTCCTTCTTTACAAAATCAGGACTTTATTTACTTGCAAAATTTCTCCTCTTTCCTCTTTTGTGCCGCCACCTAGCTGGATACTTTAGGAAGTTTCCTCTTCAAATGGTGTAGATGGGTTGGGCTCTCCTTTGATCCAATGCTTGATGAACTTCTCTCCTAGGCCCAATGGATGACTTTTACTCATGATCATTTAGGTGACAAGCTTGATTGGGTTAATTTAGTCCAATTGTTATGCAATTCAATTCATATCTCCTACAATTAAGCACCACACAAATTAGTGTAATATTTGATCATGAGAGCAAAATAAATAGAATAATCAACCAATAAATCTAAGACTAAAGGTAATAAAATATGATAATAATTGGACTTATCAGTTGGGCCTGACACTAACCCTAAAGCAGGCAAAAGAAATCATAGGAACCCACTTTCACATAAAACAATCGCCAACATTGAACCAAATAATTCAAACAGTGAACAAACTACCCATGACTTCATGAATCATCAAAAAGGCAACTAGGCACTCGATCAACATCTCAAGATGGACTCCAACATACATATTATTGTACTAAATTAAAAACAAAAATAAAAATGCCACTTTTGCGGGGAATGCGATTGCATTTAGCACATGCAACAAGCCTTTTAAACCCCTAGGTAGCCCTAGTGGACGAGTGGAGTCTCGTGAGGGTTTCTAGAGATGGTACCCACAAACATTCATGGAATTTTAATTACATCATAATTTTTCTTGTTTGGTCTCATACTTGAAATTGAAAGAATTAATGCCAGTATAAATGCCATCATCCATGTTATACGTAACTTGTTGCCCATTAGTAAGAGTATCACGCTGAGTGTATGAGAAGGGAACGTCACATGAACCCGTTGTTGCTAGCAGACTCACTGTCACCATCGTCATTGGTGGCACAGTAACTTTGTACACAGTCTCCACTACAGTTGTTGATGTCTTAGTTTCTCCCCACTGGTATGCTCCACTAAATTCAGCCGAAATTTCAATTTTTCCTTCTGCGATGAATGGAACGCCGGTTTGGAAGGTAGTTTTGACACCCAGCTTCAATGAAACACTGGCATTCCAAGTACTGCTCTTAGTCTCTGTATAAGAGAGCTTCACTTCTGCATTATTGGGTTCTTGGGTCCTGTTAATGGCAACTCCGGTGGCCATTGTGAGGACTCTCTGGCTGTAAATCCTGGCATCCAAGAGACGAAAATTGACATTATAGATTTGCCTTGAAATAACAAGCTCTTCCACCTCTATTCGGGCCTCTTTAGAAATGGTGGAAACTCCAGCATTAAGACAATTTGTCTTGCCCTCGGTGGTGAGTCTCTTGCAGAAATTATTGTTGCCTAAGTTACGAAGAGCAACAACATTGTTGTCAACTTTGATCGGCCAAAACAACGTGTCGGAGTTGTTATTGGTGGTGTCATCTGAGTCAGCCCATATCCAATTGGGGCTACGCCTCCAGAATTTACCGAAGTGATCGGACTTTACACGGATGCTTCCGTCATGAGTGGTGACGATCTCGTTCCCAACTGTTGGATCACCTACATCATTTGATGCAAACTGCAGATATTGGTGTCGCTCGATCCAGCGGGCACTGAGATATTGGCCATTGTCGCCCTTGAATGCAACATGTTTAGGCATTATCAATAGTGATTCCCAATCAATGATTGTGCAGACATCGCACGAATCTTTGTCAGGATTTTCTGATCCTGCAAATAAACAGGATTCAAAGGGTGCAGCAGCCCTCCATAAGCATGCATAGTGTCCAAGCTGGACGTGCAAAAATCGGACTATTTTAGCATCAGCATCTATGTAGATTGGCTTGAACAATGTACATGACCATTTGGATTGGTCTTCCTCAGGTTCATCAGCTCCCGCAACAATCCACCAATGGTTCTGTGTCCACCTCACCCAATATTTGTTATTGTAACAGCATCTTATGTGCACTAGTCCATTCCCACTCTTTGCCATCTCCACTTCGAACTTTGCATATGGGCTCACAACCTCCTCTCCGGCGAATTGGAGAAACCCATGCACTTGCACATCTTCATGTATATAACGCAAGTATTTGTTGTTGTAGTTTGATTTGATCACCACAAACCTTGGCAATGACATTTTCACTCTTCTCTCAAATCACTTCTACTCCTTCTTAGTGAACCTCACTCTTGTGCTTTGCTTTACTCCAACCTGTTATTGCTATTTATAGCAATAACAATGTTATTGCTATTAATTATTACACAGTATGAAAAAGATGTGGTGTGGTCCCTCTTACATACTCTTTCAAAATTCATATTTTCCACGTTCGTTTTGTGGTGTGATATATGCAATCACGGGTGCCGGTCGCCACATGGCAGCATATCATACCAATGATGAAAGGCCCATGTATGATTCATCTTGGGTCCTACAATCTGCCATTCTCCAGAAAAGCCTAGGTTTGTGAATCAGACCGGACCAGCCGGTCGGACCCGGGAACCGGCGACCCGGTTGCCAAACCGGGCCAGTTCGGTGACCGGTCCGGTTTGATATTTTTAAAAAAAAAAATTTTTAGAATTTTATATAAATAAATAAAAAATATTTAATTTTTTACCCGTTTGACTTCATTTTAATTCCGGTTTAACTTCGATCTAATCTATTTGACTCATTACACCCATTGATTCAATCACCGGTTCCAGAACCTGGAGAAAAGCATAAAGCAAAAAACAAAAAGGAAAGCAGCCGACCCAAGATAAGTATCCGTAGAGTCATCTCAGCCGACGCTATCTGCCAAAAGAAAAGAAGGAATACGGATCCTCTGATGTTATCAATTCAACCGCATAGTCATATTAGCTAAATCTCAATCGTTAAGATGTTTAGTGGTCAGCATATTCCTGCGTTCTTATCGGATGTTCTGTTTCAGCTTCCTCTGTCATTCCTTTTCTGTTGAATAAATTATGCAGCGTTCTTATTGGTTGAATGTCTCCAGTATAGATGGTCTCTTTTTTGAAACCTTGCTCATAGAGCCATAGTACCAAATTTTTTGCGCATTGGGTTTACCATTATTAGCATCCAGTGTCCGTTAAATATAATAATTGATCATACCATTAGGACAATTACAATATAAATAAAAACAAATTTAAGTAGAGTTAATGATGTGCCCACCCTTAAATGTAAACACCAAGAAGCAAGGGTCTTTTTATTGTCTAACGCCCTGCTAATGAATTCATCTCCCAGAAATCTCGCATAAGCTTGCTTCATATCTTCCTTCATGCTGTCACTCTGGTTATTGAGATTGTCAAGGTGGATGAACTTGATCTTGTCCTAGAGATTGCAGGAGAAGAAGAAAGTATGGTATAGGTGTTTGAAATGTAGAAACAACAACTGTTGGAGGGACTTCCAAGCATATTAGCCAATGGGCTTATTATATGAGAATGACTTCTTTCTAGATTGACCATTGAAAGTGTAATGCTTTCTCTTCTTGGATTGAATGAGGGTCTTCACTACTACAAATAAATATAGCTCTGGCGCTTATTTTAATATTATTTGTGGCGCTATCCTAACGACACTAAAAGAAGTTGTAGCGCTACCCACAAGCACCACAGCATGTATATATATATTTTTATTTAAATATCATCTAGGGTGGCGCTTTCTTGAGGAAGCGCTACAGGAAGTTCCAACTTCCTTGAGGAAGCACCACCCTAAGCCCTTTTAAAATTTCTTTTATTATTTTTTTAAAATTTTTTAAAAAAAGGGCTTAGGGTGGCGCTTCTTCTTTTTTAAAAAAATATAATTTTTTTTAAAATATTTTTAAAAAAAATAAAAAAGGGCCTAGGGTGGCCGTTTTTAAAATAAAATTAAAAAAATAATTTTTTTAAAATTTGTTTTAAATTTGTTTTTTAAAAGAAGGTCTAGGGTGGCGTTTCCTCAAGGAAGCGCCACCTTAGACCATTTTTTTAAAAAAATAATTTTTTTTGTATTTTTCATTTAGAAACATATAATTATAATTAATAATATATTTTAAACATATTTTTATATCTCTACAACAAAATGAAGAAAAACAAATCAAAATTAAATAACTCCAAAATGATATAAATTAACAAATAACTAATTAAAAAAATCACTACTAAGTAAAATACAAGTGTTAAAAATAAATAATTATATTATTTATGCAACTCATCAATATAATGTTAACAATTATTGCAACAATAAAAAATTATAACTACTACATATCTTCACAAATAACCTATATATAATAGTATTTAATTTTATCTCATTTATTTTTCGGCATACAAAAATGAGAATAATTTTTTCAGATTTCATAATAAATTAAATATAAAAGATATTGAGCAAATTAAACTATTAACTGCTAATAAAATTATATTTGTAAGCTCAGAAAAAACTTACAGTATAGAGGAAGTTTGAATGGAGTGAGTGAAATCTCAAACACAACACCTGGAAAAAAAATTAATAAAGGAAAAAAAGAAAGACAAAGTTGCATATAGGTTTAAATTAAAAAAAAAGTGGTTAACAAGACAATGTGTTATACGTAGCTTCAAAATATTCAAAAAAAAAGGAAAAAATGAGTGGGTACAACTTACAGGACGAAATGAAACTATAAGGAGGATGAAATGAGACCAAGATGGAGGAGTAGTGTCAGTTTGGTGCAAGAAATAGGATAAAAAGCAATGAGCAAGGAGTGTCGCAAAAGTAAAAAGAGGAGGAAGAGAAAATGTGAGAAGTGATGGAACAAAAAAATGAGATAAATGTAAATCAAACTTTTGGACGGTCATTAGTAGAAGAGAAGGAGAAAATGTGGGAACTAAAAGGATAAGGGTGATGACACGTGTTGGATGAAGATTGGAGACTAAGAGGATAAACGTGATGAAAGCAGATTGAGGGAGAGAGAAGGGTTTGAATTTTTCTTTTAAGAAAATAATACTTTGTGTGGCGCTTGCTAGGCTAAGTGCCACACAAAATACGTAGCAGCTATGACACTTCCTTGAACAAGTGTCACAGCTGTTGTTTCAATTTTTATTTTTTTAAAAAAAGACTTTAGGTGGCACTTCCTAAAGTCACTAGGAAGCTGTGGCGCTTCTTCAAGGAAGTGTGACACCCTTCTCTAATAGCCAAAGATAAGTAGATATGAGTAATGAAATCATTCGTGGGACCAAGATTTGAACCCATACTACCCAAATCACACCTTAGTTCATAAACTCCCAAACTTAACTTAGGACTTGAACCTAGGGTTGATATGGGTTTTTCAGAGGGTAGAAAAAACTTTTCAACATTTACACAATTTTCACCACGTCATCAAAACTCATTAGCTCATACTTTTGTTCTATCAGAGTATATGCGAGCGTTTTACCTTTAATTTAACTGGAGCTTCTCTCTGCTAAAATTCATACATATCAGAGCCATTCTCTGCTTAACTTTATTCGTTTAATTACATAACTACAATGCATAGCCACACACAGCTATCGAATATCTAAAGCGATTATAACAGAGCGCCTTGCGCTATCAACCTTTCATCTGTCCTTGCAATTCCCCTTTGCACATTTCCTCGCATTCTTCGCCTGTCTAAATGGTTGGTTGGGAGGAGTGAGATTCGAGAGAATCTCAATAGCAAATATTACCACTATGCATGCCAGATATATATGAATGCATGACATGTTTGCCTATACTATTTCATGCCAACATAATGACATGTTGCATGCTCGATGTTATAACATACATATGGTCATTGCACAAATATAACAGAGCTTCAACCAATCATACATGTTCCACACAAATAGGCAAATCAGTCTCATAATCAATGCAAGACATATATATCACATACATGCAGAAAATGTAAGTTTACTATATTTTACTTGATGTCCTCCTTATGCACCTTGATCTTCCAACCATTGATTCTTTTTTAACACTTCATGACCCTAGATAAGAATGAAATCATTAGAGTCATGAAGGGTGAATTCCTAATGGCTACGTTCGCCTCAAAGGCCCACTTTCACCATTGGAGTTCTAATCAATTACATTTGGCCAATTTCTTACTCAATTTCGCATGATAATCAAACTACCATCGGTTTTTACCAAACTTTGGAAACTCATACTTAATTATATAGAACTCTAATTGAGGTGGTTCAAAGCTCCATTTGATCCTTTTTAAGTATAATTCTAAGGAAAAATATCATTTTTTGGAAAATACCAACACAAAATTCCCAGAATTTCGGAAAATATCACTGTTCTAGATTTTTTTCCAGAAAACAGGGCCAAACTTCAAAAATTCATATTTCCCAACATACTTGTTCAAAAATTACAAACTACCTATCAAATTAAAGTTCTATGTCTCTACTTTAAATTTGGAAATTTTCAGAATTTTTGGACAAGGTTTGGCCCTTCAAATATAACATACAAGAACATTATTCTAGACAGGGCAGATTATCAACATGAATACCCAAACTTCGTAAATTTCTAAATTCATATACAAGCATCCAAAAATCATGAACACTTACATACCTACACAATCTTACCTCCTAAAGTCAATGGAAGCATCAAAATCATCAAATTCCAACTCCTCTTCCACAACAACACAGCACAAAAAAATCAAAGTTCTCGGGAAGAGTTTGTCGGTCTCGTGTTTTCTTTGGATTAATAACTTCCTTTCTACTTCTAATCAAATGATTAGCTATTTAGATATCGGTTGGACATCGTTTAGCCATTAAAATATCCTTTAAAACCTGACATAAATAGTACCCAACTTTCTCTATACTCATCCAATCGACAAACCAATCGGTTAAAAAGGAAGCTTACACTTACCTCTACCCATTTCCGCAAACGGTTCGGAATTCTGGCAACACTCCGGCCAGTGAGACGGTGCCAATCACCTCTAAATGAGAATTCAAAATCGTAAAAATGAAGCTCGCGATGAGTAAAAGAAGTTTCCTAAGGGGCACTTTGAGAGAGAACGCCGATTCGGTAGTGTTTTGGCTCCTTGAAATTTCTCTCTCCTCATTTCTCCATTTTTGTTCTGCACTCTTTCTCTCTCTTCTTTATGACTTCTGCGTGAAAATGGTGAGGAAGATGATGAATTAATGGTTAAAAGAATTAACCATCACATTTTGCCACATGTCAAGCCATGATTGGCCCAAAATTCCAATTTTCGCACTTAATTGCAAAACTGACAGAATTTTCATTAAACTTTGAAAATTCATATCTAATTGTACAAATGTCCAATTGGAGTAATTCCAAAGGATATACTACCCTTATTGAGTCTAGTTTTAAGAAACAATATAACATTTGACCAATTGGAAGCTCACTTTTCTCAGAATTTTAATTTTTGAATGTTGTCCCAGAAAATAATTAATTTCGCTAGGCTAACTTCAAAAATTCATTTCTCTTTATGTACAATTCCAAATGACTTATATGACCTATCAAATTAAAGCTTGATAAGTCTAATTTAATTATGGAAAGTTTCATAATTTGTTATCATCATTTACCCATAGAAAAATGTCACACAATCACCACTACCACACCAAGAATTTCACCGATGGCAAAATTACTTTGTGTTCCACTTTACTATATTATGTGTGACTTCTAATCGCTTTATTTTGTTATTCCCCGTGCTCTTTAATACCCAAAAGGATATAAAGAAATTCTTAGGGAATTTAAACATGCTCATAGGGATATTTGTTAAACCAGGGCTTAACAGTCCACTTGATCCAGGTTTAATCTCAAGCCTTTTGTTCCAAAATTCAGGATATTACAGTAACCACCACCTAAAGTCTTTTTTTTAAAAAAAATTAAAAAAATCTAGAAGAAGCTGTGGCCCTTCTTGAAAGAAGCGCCACAAAAAGTGCGTCGCTAATGCCTATTTTTATAGTAGTGCTTGGATTGAGTTAGGGGCTTGAACTAATTGACGGTCTTATGGGCAGTTTCTTTTAAGTGATTGACATCTTGGTCGGCTTGCATACTTGAAAGTCTCATAGATAAAAATATATTGTTTTTTGAAACAACCTTTTTGGATAATATATTAATTTTTTATATTTATATATTAATCATCTTGCATATTTAAAAATAAATAAATAAAATATTAGTAATTTACTGTGTTATATTACGAAAGTTACCACTCTATATATTATAAAGTGTAATTTTTAATAGTAATATACCAAATTGTGTTACTGAAATATTTTATATTACAAAGTGTAAATTATAATTATAACTGACCATTTAATGTAATAAAATTATTTATAACTATTTAATCAAATTTGTTAAATTTAATCGTTGGATATAATGTGCTATAGAGAGAGAGATCAAACATGTCAAACTTCAAGCAAATAGAATAACTACAAGAATTAAATTTATTAAGCTAAGTATTTATTACATTGAAACTTTCTTGAATTATTGAAATAGTTAAAAGTGTTGAATTAACTTGAAATCTGACCTACATGACCTACATGGATAAAACTTCAAATCTCGTGGTTATCGTGGTTTTTGAGTGGGCCTCGTACATCAATTGTCATATCTGATGAAAAAGAGGTGGTGTGGGCCCTCTTACGAACTCTTTCAAAATTCATATTTTCCACGTTCGTTTCGTGGTGTGATATATGCAATCACGTGTGGTATATGCAATCACGGGTGCCGGTCGCCACATGCCAGCATATCATACAAATGATGAAAGGCCCATGCATGATTCATCTTGGGTCCTACAATCTCTGCCATTCTCCAGAAAAGCAGAAAGCAAAAATCAAAAAGAAAAGCAAGTATACGTAGAGTCATCTCAGCCGACGCTATCTGCCAAAAGAAAAGCAGGGATAAGGATCCTCTATGTTATCAATTCAACAGCATAGTCATATTAGATAAATCTCAATCGTTGAGATGGGGCTTGCACTGATTGATGGTCTTAGTGAATGCGTAGCTTCTTTTGAACGATGGACTTCTTAGTGGCTTGCATACTTGAAGTAGGCAGCGAGGCCACTTAATGAAACTGCCTATAGCCTCTCCACTATATTTGTGTCCTTAGTGATCACAAGTATCATATAGCTGGGGTTTATGTCAGTATTAATTTGTACCTTTACATGTTTAGGAAAGATATGCTCATTATGAAGCATATTATCCTTCGGGAGGTTGAACATGCGACCCATTTCAACTGTATGGTGTTCAGGGCTATCGGCAAATCATTTAACGTCCACCAATTCCTTAGGCAGATCACAGCTTGAAAATGTGCAGCTGCTTCTAGTACTTGAACTATCACTTCCCCCTTGTTGCTTCGTACAATGCTCCTTTATCAGCTCCTGTGTGAGAAAGAGTATTTGTTTCCGTATTTCATTGCATTGTTTTCTAGAGTTTTTCTTATTTTTCATCTATGTTATTTCTTTAAGGTTGTTGGTGACAATAATATTTTGTCTTCACTACAAAAAAACGTCAATTTCTGACGGAATTTGAGACCGAAAAAAATTCCGTCTCAAAAGTCGTCCAAAAACCGTCACAAATTTTCTGATGGAATTTCCCACGGAAAAAGTCTGTCAGAAATTCTGTCGCAAATCGGAATTTGCAACGGAATTTTTCTACAAAAAAAATCAGAATTTGAGATGGAAATTTCCTACGGAAAAATTCCTTTGGAAATTCCGTCGCAAAATCGAAATTTGCGACAGAAATTTCCCATAGAAAAAAGTCCGTCGGAAATTTCGTCGCAAATCAGAATTTCCAATGGAATTTGTGATGAAAATTTTCCACAAAAAAATCAGAATTTGCAACAGAATTTGTGACGGAAATTTCCCACGAAAAAAGTCCGTTGGAAATTCCATCACAAATTGGAATTTCCAACGGAAATTCAGAAATTTCCGACTGAAATTCGGAAATTTCTGACGGAAATTCAGAAATTTCTGAAGGAAATTCAGAAATTTCCGTCTCAAATTCCGTCGGAAATAGATATTAATTAATTTTTTTAATTTTTTTATTTAATTAATGATTAATCTATTTATTATGTATTAATTCTCATCTTCCCTGCATTTCTTCTTCTCACTAATTTTCAAGTTTATAACTTTCTTGAGGAATCTTTGTTTGGTTAGTTGGAAAAGTGGGGAAAAAAAGGTTTATGCTAACCAATGTTTTTTAGAAATGATCGGTCATTGAAGTTTCATTGCAGATTTTAAAATTTATCAATGAGCTTTTAAGAGAGTTTCATATGATATGACTCTAAATATTTCAGAGGGAATTCTTGAAGTACTCAGAATAGTGATAAAATGCCTGTAGAGACCCCTAGAGGCTCTATTTATAATGTTTGAGAGCTTGTAATTTCTAAGCATTTTGAAATGATGAAACTATTATTTTATAATTATTGTAGGGTGTGAAAGATCTAAATCTTTTGGCCAGCATGAGAGATCTAAATTGATTATATTAATTTTTTAAAAATTTGATTATTTTAAAATTATATGTATCATCAAAATTTGATTTGAACGGCCGCATAGAAGCACAATGGAGATAAAAAAATATTATCAATGAGCTTTTAGTTGTGTGGTATGAATTGAGTGTGAGAGAATCATAACAAGCTCTAAATGAGAATTCCATCGGAAATTTCGTCGTAAAGCCTAACGTAACGTTTTTGGTCAAATATTATTGCTTTATGATTTTATGCCTTTATATATCAACATTAATATATGTTAAATCAAATGAATATTTTTGTTTTCTAAGAAAATAATCAAAAAATAATTCAAGCATGCCATGCTATGATAGTATTAATGAAATAAAATTCATTTTTACCAATATTAGCTTAAACTAGAATGATTTTTCTTAACACATAAATGTGATTTTTTAGAAAAGAATTTAGTTAATATTTCAATTTTTAAGTTTTTTATTATTTAATATAAATTATTAATATTAATTACTGTTTTCTGACTAGCAGTATGTAAATTTCATATACTTTTATGGATATTTTAGAAAAAAGATGCAAAAGGCACTTAAAATTTCATAAAACGGTTTATATCAATACAAAACTTTCCAAAAAATCTCTGTGTGCGTGGGTGTGTGAAACATAGTAAAATGTATTCTTAATATATTTAATTAAAATCATCTAAAGATCTTCAGAAATTCCGTCAAAAAGTTTCTGATGGAAAATGTTAGTAGGAAATTCTGTCGCAAATCCTAACGTAACGTTTTTTATGAAATTACATATGGAAATTTCGTAAGAAAATTTGACAAAATTTATTCGTAGAAAATTCCGTCAGAAATATGTGTTAATTAATTTTTTTAAAATTTTTTTATTATGATTTATTTAATTAATGATTAATCTAATTATTATATATTAATTATATTATAATTTAAAATTTAAATTATAATATAAATAAAAAAAATTATTAATTCATATTTATTATTGATATATATATATATAAATTTTTGATAATATATTATATACAAATGCAAATACAAATTTTATAAATACAAGAAAAATAAAATATATAATAAAATGAATAAAAAAGATATTAATAATAAAAATTTAGATATAATATTTACGTAACAAAAATAAGGAAACTAAATTGTAATGTTTAATAATATATATATATATATATATATATATATATATATATATATATAATTTTGCACTTAAATGTCACAGGTTATTCCTAGCTCAACTGGCAAAGGCACTGACACACACGTGAGAGGTCATGGCTTCGAATCTCAAATTGGTTACAAAAATGCAACAAATTTGTGCTATCAACACGTGGCGGGTGATGGAGGGAGACACATGGCACACGATGGAGGGTGACATGCGACGGTTGACCAAGACAGGCGATCAGAGGCAAGGTGGCGGTGGTTGGCAGTAGCGGCTGCCAGCCAAAAGTTTCCGTTGAAAAATGGCGTAGGCAAATTTGCCACGAAATTTGCGACGGAACAAATTCCATCGCAATTTTCCACGGAATTTGTTTCGTCGCAAATTCCCACACAAGTTGTCATGCAAAGTTCCGTTTCAAATTGTGAGGGAATTTCCGTCGGAAAATATGTTGCAATTTGAGACGGAAAGTCATATTCTGTCGCAAAATCAATTTGTGACGACACTATTTTTGACGGAGTTTTTTCTGTCGGAAATTCCATCGCAAAATGGTTTACGACGGAATTCTGTCACAAAAAACCTCCGTTCCGTCGGAAATTACCTGTTTTTTTGTAGTGTTTGATCAATCCAAAGCCCACACCTCTAAGAAGACTAGGATGGTCAAGCCCTAATGTCTTGGCCAATACATCCTCTTTCGCTAAAAGGCAGCCCTGTGTAGTAACTTCCTGAGACATGGCTTGCTATGCATTTAACAATAATGTTAATATTGATAGTTAATTAAAAATATTACTTTCATAAACCGATGACTAATATTAATACTTATGATTTTTTTGACGACCCTTTTCACTTAAAGATTGTCATGAGAGCCATTTTTATTTTGTCTCACCATCAACCAAAGTTCATGATAAGAAGGTCTACTACCGTCCCCATTCCACACGCTAATTTATGTGCTTTCTACCAGCTTGCCTCTAAACAATGGAAGTTGCAAAAGCTTCTCGGGCCTCAGTAATATGCGAGTGAGACCTTCATTTGTCATTTTTATACACATGCCGAATGGTTTCATTCCACAACCACAAGATTTCCACGTGCTGAGCAAGATTTAATTTCCACATGATCTTCAGAGTGTTTTATAACCTCCCTCAAGTTAAAAAATGCACATATTCAAAGCTGAAGGATGATATGGTTTCCTTTCCATATAAGGACATTGCTAAAACACTAGGCCAATCAAATGAAACTAAGTAAAGCCAACCTAGGGGCAAGGGAAGCAAGCTTATTTGAAGCAATCAAACCTATGAAAAAGCTCACATATGGTGGCAGTTTATTAGCTTCAACATCTGTCCTCAGTCTCACTTAAGCGACCTTACAAAAGAAGTTGTTCTCTTGGTTTTCTTCCTGATGACTAAGCTGCTTGTGCAGCTAGAAGTTGTCATTTACAATGCTCTACTATACTGAGTCAATCACCCTCACAAGCTGATGGTTTTTCCCCATTTGATTTCTTAGTCACATACAAAAGCTGGAGCTGAGGCCACGGATACTGACATTTCACTCATCTTTGCACCCAAGTTCAAATATGATCAAGTACCCAACTTTCCTAATGGCAAGGATGACGCTGGCTGCCCCATCACTTTGGCCACTATGAATTCTCTTCTTGAAGAAGTCAAACAGAAGGAGCTAAAAAAATAAGCGTCACTTGAAGAGGCTGGAAATCATTATGGAAAGCATAGCTGGCAAGTTAGGGGTCAATATTCCTACTCCAATTGAGGATGAAGCAAATTTGGGGAGGGAAATTTTGTTCATGAAGGGAGCTGAGGGAGTAGCAGGTCCAAGTATAGCAGCTTCAAACTATGCATTTGTTGAATCCTCGACTCCAGAGTTTATTGAAGATATTGATGATTATCTATTGTTGGTGTCAGCCTTGTCTTTTGTTGTGTGAATGCCTAATTGGATCTTAATCTCTGTTATATGCTACTTTTAGGAGTTTGTGGTTTAGTTTTAGGACTTTATTGGATATTTTGATGGAGCTACTAATAGCTCATTCTTTTGACTTATCATAAGCAATTGGTGGCTCACAACTTTGAATGATTATATTGCTAATGATTTCATATAATATCTGTCTATACATTGTTGATCTTGCTTGGATTCTGTTCTTGGCTTCTTGTGCAGATGTGTATAAAAATAGTCTCTTTTGTTAACTTAAGTTGACAGTATGGACACTCTTAGTTTTAAGTTTGGGGGAGTGGATGAAATTTTGAAATTTTAATGAAGCTGAGTGTATAGTGATTATACAAAATTTTGAAATGAGTTTTACAATTTGATTGTAAAGGGTTGAAGTGTATGAAATTTCACAAGTTTATAAGAAAAGATTTTGAATTGATGAATTGTTTGTCTAGAATTGAATAAATGGTCCTATGATTTGAATAGTTGCGCAGTATTAATGCTTGACAGGAAATATGACCAGAAGCAAGGATGGTTCTAACTTCTGAGAAGTTAGGACTTAATCTTTCCAATATAGGGATGTAATTTTTTGCAATGATGATTGATGAAAAATAAGAGTGCTTCTAACTTTTGAGAAGCTAGGACATACTCCTTTCTTTTTGATCCTATTTATAAGAGTCTGATAACTTAAATTACATAGTTTAAGAACATAATTAAAATTAATTTGAAATGATAAGTATGTCTAAATTCTAAATTTTTTCCTCAAGTATGCTCTTATTAAAGTAAATAAGAGGGAGAAATAGAGTATAAACATAAGTATCACCAATCTTTATAATGAGGGGTACAAATAGAAAACAACAACAACAACAAAGCCTTTATCCCACTAGGTGGGGTCGGCTACATGGATCGCACGACGCCATTGTGCTCTATCAAAGACCATAGATTTTGATATATTATTAATTAAAAGGTCTCTCTCAATGACCTCATTAAGCGTTCGTTTCGGTCTTCCTCGATCTCGTTTGACAGGATTCCATACTGCTTGATCAACCCTTCTCACCGGAGCACTCAATGGCCTTCGCTGAACATGTCCAAACCATCTCAAACGATTTTCTA
The DNA here is from genome assembly GCA_037074505.1 of Albizia julibrissin. Lineage (NCBI taxonomy): Eukaryota > Viridiplantae > Streptophyta > Magnoliopsida > Fabales > Fabaceae > Albizia > Albizia julibrissin. The sequence goes on along the minus strand of CM073477.1, from coordinate 52,221,458 downwards.
CCATTTTTTCTTCAATAGGGGTCACTCCAACACGATCACGTATATGAGTGTTATGAATCTTGTCCTTTCTTGTATGACCACACATCCATCTTAACATCCTCATCTCAGCTACCCCCATTTTATGTTCATGATATCCCTTTAAAGCCCAACATTTACTACCATATAGCATTGCTGGTCTTATAGCAGTGCGGTATAATTTTCATTTTATCTTATTAGGTACCTTACGATCACAAATAACTCCTGTAGCTTTTCTCCATTTATACCATCCGGCTTGAATTCTGTGATTGACGTCTCCATCCACCTCACCATCTTGTTGTATAATTGATCCCAAATATCTAAATTTTGTCACTTGTGGGATGACTTGCCCACCCAATTTAACTTCTACTTCACTTTGACTTTGTCTCTTATCAAATTTGTAATGCATATATTCAGTTTTACTCCTACTAAGACGAAAACCTCTCAATTCCAAAGTCCGCCTCCATATCTCAAGTTTGGAGTTAATTTCTTCCCTAGATTCAGCCAACAACACTATATCATCCGCAAAAAGCATGCATTTAGGGATCTCCTCTTTTATAGGTTCAATTAGGACGTCTATCACTAGGTTAAATAAATAAGGACTTAAAGCTGATCCTTGATGTAGTCCAATCCTTATAGGGAAGTCCTTTGTAACACCTCCATACGTTCTAACATTGGTTGTAACCCCCGCATACATATCTTGAATGACTTTAATATATGCAATCCTCACCCCCTTCTTTTCCAAGGCTTTCCAAAGCACATCTCTTGACACCCGGTCATAAGTTTTCTCCAAATCAATGAAGACCATGTGTAAATCTCTTCCTTTACTCCTATACTTTTCCATTATCCCCCTTAATAAATAAATCGCTTCTGTTGTAGACCTTCCTGACATGAATCCAAATTGGTTTTCAGCAACATCAGTCTCCAACCTTAACCTATATTCAATCAATTTTTCCCACAATTTCATTGTATGGCTCATTAGCTTAATTCCTCTAAACAACTCATTAAATGTTCAAACACCTATTGATGGCATATCATAAAAAACATTAATAAAATTTAAATTTTGAGCTCTTATAAAAAGAATAGGAAGAGTATATTATGTTTGATTTAGGTGTTTAACAATATTTCATCCAACAGTAACGATATTCAACCTGTGGGCACACGGGTATTTTCTCTTGTTTATACTAAAAAAAAACATTCTATATTGGTTCAAGATATAACCACGTAGAAAAGGATTTACCATAAGATCAATTTTATCTCAGATTCAAGGCAAAGCAAGATAAACACAAAGAATAATGAAGAGATCTAAAAGCCCAAATACTTTAAAAAACAGTAAGCATGAAACAGCAATCTAGACTAGAATGTGATGATTGGAGACTTATGAATATTGATAAGAGAATTGAAGCACCACAATGGATAATGATAGACCACAAGCAAAGCAAACAATGTACATCGAGAGGTCTGAAGGTAAAAAAAAACATGGAAGTAAGCTAAACAAAAAGTAATGTACCTTTGATTTAACAGCTCCTGATGTTGCAAGTACACAATGACTCCTATTTATACTACTCAACCATGATCAGAAGCAACTGAAATACAGACCGGAAGGTAAATGGAAAAGAAAGGAAATGGCAGACAATAAAGATAAGATAAGGTAAAAGAAAAGTAATGTCAAGAAAAAGCAATGTCGGCCATTTGTGCATTGTGTATTATTCTATTTCATTCTGTTTGTTTCTTTTCTGCTTCAGTTAATACTTTCTTTTACAACGTATTCTAAAATATTTGAACTGGAAACTATGATAATCATTATGTCATATTTCGTTGTATTTTATTTTTGGATAAAGGTGTAATTATGGCCCTGAACTATTTTCAGAGGTGTAATTTTGGCCCTGAACTATTTTTGGGTGCAATTTTGACCCTGAAATAATAAAATTGGAGTAATTCTGGACCTCACCTAACGGAAGTTTCACTTCAGTTTGCCATGTCATCATATTATTTGGAGAAAATAACCATTTTGCCCTTACAATTTTGTGAAATTTTGCAATTTGGCCCTTAGCAATTGTGTGACACTTTTAAATTAGTAAATGACCTCCAACAATTCTGAAAATTTTCAAAATAAAAGTATACATGATAAAATTTAATTTGATAGGTCATATGGAATTTTATTTAGTAAAAATGACCATTTTACCCTTACAATTTTCGCAATACTTGAAAAATTGGCAGATTTGTCACCGAACTTTAAAAATTCATATCTAATTGTATATATATCCAATTGGGGTGGTTCTAAAGCCTATATGACCCTTATTAAGTCTAGTTTTATGAAAAAATATAACTTTTAGCCAATAAGAACCTCAACATTCCCATAATTTTTAATTTTTAAGTCTGCTTCAGAAAAGTGTTAAATTCGTTGGGCAAAATTTAAAAATTCATTTCTCCTTGTATATAACTCTAAAAATTACATATGATCTATCAAATTAAAGCTTATCATGTTTGCTTTTATTCTGAAAAAATTTAGATTTTGTGGATGTCATTTACTAATTTAAAAGTATCACACTATCTGACGGCCTCAACAAGAAAATCACATTGATCAGTTATTTGGTACACAAGTTGAAGTTGCTGCCATTGTGATTTTCTTGTTGAGGCAGTCAGATAGTGTGATACTTTTAAATTAGTAAATGACATCCACAAAATCTAAATTTTTCCAGAATAAAAGCAAACATGATAAGCTTTAATTTGATAGATCATATGGAATTTTTAGAGTTATATACAAGGAGAAATGAATTTTTAAATGTTTCCCAACGAATTTAACACTTTTCTGGAGCAGACTTAAAAAATAAAAATTATGGGAATGTTGAGGTTCTTATTGGCTAAAATTTATATTTTTTCATAAAACTAGACTTAATAAGGGTCATATAGGCTTTAGAACCACCCCAATTGGATGTATATACAATTAGATATGAATTTTTAAAGTTCGGTGACAAATCTGCCAATTTTTCAAGTATTGCGAAAATTACAAGGGTAAAATGGTCATTTTTACTAAATAAAATTCCATATGACCTATCAAATTAAATTTGATCATGTCTACTTTTATTCTGAAAATTTTCAGAATTTTTGGAGGTCATTTACTAATTTAAAAGTGTCACACAATTGCTAAGGGCCAAATTGCAAAATTTCACAAAATTGTAAGGGCACAATGGTTATTTTCTCCAAATAATACGATGACGTGGCAAACTGAAGTGAAACTTCCATTAGGTGAGGTCCATAATTGCTCCAATTTTATTATTTCACGGTCAAAATTGCACCCAAAAATAGTTCAAGGCTAAAATTGCACATTTGAAAATAGTTCAGGGCCATAATTGCACCTTTACCCTTTATTTTTTGGTTCTAATAATATCATTATGAAATCTATCATGTTGAAAAGTCACATGATGTTGAAAAATCGGAGTAGATAGTGTTATGTTTTTACTTTTTCCTAAATTTTGTATTTTTAGTTGTTTCATTCGATAAATATTTATGCTGAGAAATGTAATTAGTTTTTCACACAGATTTTAGACGTTAAGATTTAGGTGATGTAGAAAAATAGTCGTTCTGTTTGATGTTATAAGAAACAACCATTGCACAGACTAGACTTAATTTAAAAAGCAACACTAAGATAATTTTTTATTTCTTAGTCCTTAATTTTTCATTCTTCCTTTACTTACTTACCTATATCTGAGATGAAAAAATAATTTTTTTTTTTTTTGTAGCTGATGAAATTAATATCAACGGAATGCTGAACGGTTGCAATAAATATGATGTATTACGCTCTTCAGGTAACTCTTCCTTTACGAGACAAACAATTAATTACATTGGAGGAAGCACAGGTAGTATTTGAAACCTTTTTTTGGTAATAAATAGTTTCCTCTTTCTCCAATATTCAATCAATGCGTTTTACTGTAGAGTTTTTCATTCGTATCTGGTATTTATTATATATGATATCGTGTTTTAGATCTCTTGGGCAGGATTGAGGTATTTTTCTCGGTGATTTCATTCATGATTGAAAGATAGATCCGAACTGTTGTTAATATGGATCCGACGGTGGAGATTTTCGTATGTTTCGTTTCTTTTTAAAACAACGTTTTAAGTTCTCACCTGCATTGTAAAACCAAACCATTAAGCTTCTTACTTTTTACTCTCTCGGACGTTTCCTCTCATCAAACATGGATCATCTGCCTGCAAAACTTATCGACGACCTTGAAGAAGGGACTCTCCAAGGTCGGCTCACCTTGATGGTTGATTGCATTATCACTAGAACTATTGTTCAGTCATATATGTTATAATCGTCTAAAGACAATAGAAAAGTAAAAGCCTCATGTTATTTATATAAACCATACTTATTTATCAGAAAGCTGTATTACATATACATTGATTGAAAAAACGACATCGCAAATATACACAAGTATTTAGGGAATATAACTATTTCTACGTCATATACAAACTATATCGTTTGCTATAATAATATCTTATATTTTTTTTATCTGAAGGACTATAATACTATCTCTGACCAATTTTTTAAAGAAATTTCTTTCATAACAGTTGACAGTAATATAAAGGAAAAAAATCCATTTTTCTACAACATAAATGCTGAAAGTTAATGTAAAAGCTTTCAATCGGTGAAGCAAGTATTTATGGGAATAAAGTTGACAGTGGTGGAGGAATATTTATTGATGATGTTAAATATAGAATGGCCTATGGTGGTTGAGTCACGGGAAAAAAAATATTACAAATGGTTGTAGGAAGTATAGCCCCACTCTTCCTTTCCAGAGTTTTTATTGGTGAGTGACTAATGTATAATCCATTTAGTGCACTCATGCTGTACAATAATTTATATTATATTTTTTAGTAATTGAATCATACCGTTACATCTTATTTATTTTTTTCGGTGAGCAGTTTTGATTATATTAAAATAATACGAGTCATTATATATTAACACAATATTTAGGGAGAGAAATTGTATATATATTTATGCCTGCAGACATGTATATTATTATTATTATTATTTTTTCATACTCGGAGCAGTTTCGTTTAACGTCGGTTTCCTGCAACTGAACCGTTGTGTTGTCTCACATACTATGCTATATAACCAGAGAAGAACCAACCTTATTTCTTCTGTACAAGATGTCTTTATCATCTAGCCGTAAACTCTATTATAAACACCATTCGCACCAGTCCTACAATATCTGGTACATACGATGGAAGAATTGCATGAAGGAATTATCGATGACTTAGATGTCAATGTTGTAAAATGCCGACTGCATCTAATGGTGAATCGGTTAATCACTAGAGAACTGATTCGCACTAATGAAACACGGACTCGATTTGTTCGTGACTATATAGGCGTGGACGTTGTCTTAATATGATGAAACAGTTTGATGTTGCAATATTTAGTTTTCGTTAGACGCTGCATTTCATAGTTGACTCTGAACAAAACATTTTATCTGGTATCATAGGGTACATTTATACTTGGCTTCATCCACTATACTTGTGCTATGGATGCATTCCTTGGGAGATTGACTGAGCATCGTGCGTTCTTTATTACTGGCATGACTGTAGTATACGGCGGTGAACGCTTGCACGACTTTTTTCACCTCGTGTTCGACGAACACACTACTACAGGAGAGTAGCCGCAACCTGCCACCACATTGTCTAAGAGTGATTTCATGCTTCGGTGTCGATAATATTCCACCATTAGACAGTAGAGTTATTGGTAAGTAGTCCGAACTATTACTTTTCATATAATCGTTTTGGGAGTATTCACTTGGCTACAGTTACTTTGTCTGAATCAAGTTCTTCTTTTTTTCCAGCACTATGTGGTTACATTCGCCGTATTGGTGCAGTACAGTTCGTGAAACGGACGGGTGTGAATGAGAAAGAGTTGGTGTTGTCTCTTGAATGCTGCAGACTTGCTTTTCAGTGGTACATATTATTTCACATTATATCAATTATCAAGTTTACATTTTAAACCTTCACAAAACGATTGATATATTTTTTTACATATAATTTAAGGGAGGTGAAACGAGTTGATTGTATTCTTCCTGGCATGTCAGTTAACTGTATTAAGCAATGCATTGACGCTACAGGGGTATTATTGGAGGAGGGTGCTCTGCAGTTTATTCTCGTGGAATATCGTGCGCCAGGCCAACGCACATCACAAGGTGTGGATATGACCACTTCATTGAAATATAAAATTCTTCACTTTTTTATACATATATCAGGGTGTTCTATATATCTTATATTTGATTTCAATTTCTTTTTATACAGATATCCCTACTGTTTGGTCATTTCGAGATGCCACCAGAATACTCATAGATCCTAACATTCCTATTGTACGTTCACTTAAAGATCATTACTTGCCCATGTAAAAGAACGTATTGTTATAGTACAATGTATTGTCTTCTAGGTCGATAGTATTTATTATGTTATAAATTGCACTTGCTATAGATGTATGTTACTTTGTCATATAGATACATGTTGTATCATGTTTGAAATTGCTTCATATTTACGATGCTATTGTTTTACATTTTGGCTATTTTCTTATCTATCAACGCTATCATTTTTTTATAATGATATGATGTTTCAAATATGCATATGTCATGTTTTTTCTCGCATTGGGGTCTCTTTCAGGTGTTGAATATACATATATTTAACATTAATGGTTTTATCAGAAGATAAACTTGGTAAAAAGAATCATGATGAAAAGTTCGTATTATTTGATTTTAAGTTGATCATTCAAATGTTTATTGTGTAATAGTATATTTCATCCAACTAAAGTAATCAATGACTTTTTAATTACCTGGAATGAATAATTATGAGATTAGACGTCATTTCATTTTATTTTCTATCCACCTCTAATAAACAACCATATATCTTAATCAAGAGATTATGTATAGTCCTCATATTTTTCACTCATTTTATGTAAATTTTAAATTCATTTTATGTAAACTTGGCACATTTGTTATCTGTACAAATATAAGTTGATGTTACCATATATATCAACCCGACGCGGGAGTTTTCTAGTTTATTTCAAAAAGTTGGCCTTTCACAAAGTGTAAGGCTAAGGGTGTGTTTCGTTCGGAGGGAGGAGAGGGAAGGGGAGGGGATAATGAGGTAAGAGGTTACTTGTTTGGTTTGGTTTGTTATGATGTGTAGATGGTTTATAAAGTGTAACTAACACTGTCTTAAATAAGTAATATAGAAGTGAGTAGAGTATCGTTCATACTAAGATTGATCACTAAGTACCAAAATTTATAATCTTAATACTATTTAGCCGATCGTTGTAAATAAGTAATATAAAAGTGAATAGAGTATCGTTCCCACGAAAATTGATCACTAAGTAAAAAAATTTATAATCTTAATACTATTTAGCCGATCGATTAGTTGATGATTGAGATTAAAAAATAAAAATGATTAAATATGAATGTAATTGATGTGAAGACAAATATGAGAAAAAATCCTAAGGATCATATTTCACTTAACAAATTTTGGATTGAATCACCTATCTATTATAGTTCAATTTATACCACATGATTGATAGTCAAGTTTCCATAATTTAATTACTAACCCCTTTCAAGGTCAAGCAATTCTATCATTAATTGTTAATCCAATATATTCTTATATGAATTAAAACAATTAATCATACTTTAAGATTTATGAAACTCATTAAGACTACACAACCCTTATGAATACATTTCTATTTCATATGCAGATTATGGTTTTAATTATAGGATCCATACACATGCCTCTCCTTTCAGTCTCAACATACATATTGAAATCATTTAAAAGGTGGCTAGTCAAGTGAAAGTATTAAGAACAATAATTAAAACTCAATTATAAAAAAAGAATTAAAACTAGATTTAATAAGTTAAGATTCAATATGTTATTAGTAAGATACATCATTACCCTAGGAGAATGAAAATTTAGCCCATGATGAAATTAAAAACAAAACCAAAATAACTTGAAAACTTTATAAACATTACATAAAACTTGATTATCAAATTCTATAACATAAAGATACAACTACAAAATACATGAAAATTGAAGCATATATCTAGTCTTCCATATAGGAGGAAAAACATTCAATATTGGTGGCAAATTATACCATCAATAAAGGAGAATACCTAATACTTCCATATAAGAGGTAAAACCTTTTATGTAGGAAGCATTTAAAAAGTAATACAATGTATGAAATTAATTCTAAGATAGTGTTTCTCTTTTAGAAATTGTAAGGCCTCATCTTACTATTGATATTGCTCAGAGTAGCAATTGTATAGCTCAGTAGGATCATAGAAATAGCATAAATATACTAATATATTAAAACAATATACTTGATTACATACAGGATTCCCCATAGGAGTGTACAGAATAATTACAGAAGTTAAACAAATAGAAAGGTCTTCAGATAACCAATGCCTCCTCTCGTACTGGCTCGGAACCTCCAGTTTCCAAAAATTACCGTTCTGCCCTTCGAGCTGTTGCCTACTGCTGGAAACTTTATACATTTATGGAAAGGGTGAGATTCAGAGAATCTCAATAGTAATATACTTTCAAACATATAGAATGTAAAAATAGATATGTTATGTCATGTCATGTAAGATGATCAAAACTATGTATACATTTGCCCAAGGACAAACGATATATCTGCACCTTGGTCTACTTGGCGCCCCTGTTTGGTCCCTAACCACATCATGGCAGATTGGTGTGTCAAAGACACTAACTCATGTTACAGTGAATGACATATACAACATTTAGTAATCACATAGTATACATAAGAAGAAGTTACTACCTAGAACGATCTTTCCTTGCCTATCAATTGGTCCAGCTCCATGTCCGGCTCAGGCTATCGGTAGATCCTAAAATTAAAAATTTAGGATACATGAGTTACTATTTATTCATAACTCATTCTAAATTCATTGTACTGGTTATCTTGTATCAAAATTACCAAAATACCCTTGGGAACCCGGTCTAAGCCCCTTTGTACCCGGTCAAATTGTACTATTCCAAAAATCATGACCAGGGCTAATCCTACATAATTTCTCATGTAGAATCTATTTTTGACCTTAGATTAATCAAAATCAAGCCCAAATTATGAAATTGCCCTTGGCAGCCCTTAACTTAGGGTTTTAAGGGTAGTTTGGTCATTTCACATTTTATGGCTTTTCTCACTTCACAGTCTACATGAACCCTACACAATTTTCCTTTCTAAACTCAATGGAACCATCAAATTGATGAAATTAAAGACCAAATAGGATGAAAATGCCCCTGAACCAAATCTGAAAAATTAAAGGAAAATGTTGTTTCTTGATTTTAAATCCATAAACCTCCTTCTTTTCACCTCTAATCACTTGTTTTATCACTTAAACACATTTCCCCTATGATTATTCACTACTAAATATTGAGGATTTAACGTCCCTAAAAGATGTTCCTTTTTAAAAAAGGGAAGTAAAAACTAGACGCGGTGGCATTTACGTAAATATAGAGAAATTTTTGTCCCTTTAGGCGTCCTAAGAACGAAAAAGGACGCTTAAAGAGGCACATTAGGCATCCCTTCTTAAAGAAGGGAGGCCTAAAAGGTAACAATAGGTGTCCCTTATCTAAGAAGGGATGCCTAAAGGGAGGTAAAGGGTGGCTGACATGCACTAAACAATAGGCATCCCTTCTCTAAGAAGGGACGCTTATTATTTTGCATGTCAGCCATGTGGCTGACATGCAGCCTTTAGGCGTCTAAAGGGATATCTTTAGGCGTCCCTTCTTGCCTAAAAAGGTGTCCTTTCCCTCCGTGTGCTTTCCCCATTTCCCTCCAACGTTTATTTTTCGTTCTCTCCTCTCATGGTCCCGAGTATGTCCGTCCTCCTCCCTCTCTCATAAAACTCAGCTCCTATAGCGACGGCCTCCTCCTCCTCCCTCTCTCAAGAAGCTCATCCACCTCGATCTCACTACGGTATAGCTACATACGCTGTTCGTATCCCTCTCTCACCGTCTCCACCACAAGGCTTCAGTGAACCTCCTCCCCCATAAAGGTACAGCTCACGCCTCCCTCTCCCTTTATCTTTGACGCTGCAGCCATTATTTTCTATGTTTGTCATTGGCATGGATTTTGTATTGGTTTTTTTTTATAGACTGAGATTTTTGTTATGGTTATTTAAGGGTTTGTTTGGAATATGAACAAATATCAATTATGTCTTTATGCTGTATGCATTTTTGCTTCTCCTTTTTCAATTTTGTAATACTGAACATGTACAAGTGCTTATAATTATCAATATGCATAATTATGTCTTCATGGATTTTATTGAGACTAATTATTTTATACGAAAAAAATGAAAAATACTCTCAAAGTTATATATATATGCACACATAAAAACTCATCTTTAGTATAATGATAATTTTGATTTCATTACATGTCTCTTGATATAGTTCACTACAAAGTTAAAATAATTATGTGTCATAATAATAATAATATAAGTCTAAATTTTTTAACACTTCCTTCTGAATTTTTTAGTTTAATGATGAAAAATTAGTGGATTGTATTGTTGATAGTGTTCTAAATTGTCTCTGATAGCTTGTTCTGTTTTGCATTTAGTTGAACTGATTTATTATTCAAATTTTAGGATGTCTTAAATTTAAGAGGAAATGTTGCCAATTTTTTTTTGAAAAAAGTTATAAAAGGAAATCTCATTGTTGACAATTATTCTAAACTTTAGCATTATTGAGAATGACTTAGGTAAAAAATGGATCATAGTTAGATGAATGCTTTGAGAACTAGAGAAGAATATGAGAATGTGGTGGAAGAGTTTATTGAATTTGCTAGAAGGAATGCTCCAACAAAAAATGGGAAGTATTTTTGTCCTTGTGTTAATTGTTTAAATGAGTGTCGGCGGGATGTTGATGATATAAGGGATCACCTACTTTGTGATGGAATAAATCTTCGATACACAAGGTGGATATGGCATGGTGAGGAAGTAACTGATTGTTCGTCGCACAAGAAGGAAGGAGTGGATGTCATAGATCAAGATAGAATGGAAAAAATGATTCACGATGCCGAGGTTGAATCCTTTGCCCAGGCACATGAATATGACAGCCTGCGGAGTGATGCAGATATACCATTATACCCTGAGAGTAAGTACACACGACTGATAGGAACATTGCATTTGGTGAACTTAAAGTCAATTTGTGGATGGACCGATAGTAGTTTTACATTACTGCTGGAATTATTGTGTGATATGTTTCCAAAAGATAATGTACTTCCAAACCGTATGTATGAGGCTAAGAAAATCTTGTCTACGTTGGGCATGGAGTACAAAAAGATACATGCTTGCCTAATGACTACGTATTATACAGAAAAGAGTATGCAGGTCTTAGTGAGTGTCCTAAGTGTAAAACGTCACTATACAAAGTAAAGAAAGGCGGTGGTTGTAAAGAAGGGATAACAACTAAAAGGAAACCTTCGAAGGTGTTATGGTATCTTCCAATAATACCACGGTTTAAGTGTTTGTTTACGACTACAACAAAAGTGAAAAAGTTGAGATGGCATTCTGAGAGAGAATTTGTGATGGAAAATATCTTTGGCACCTGGCCGACTCTCCACAGTGGAAGAAGATAGATGAAATGTTCCCTCAATTTGGCAGCGAGTCGAGAAACCTTCGGGTTGGACTTTGTACAGATGGAAACAATCCGTATAGAACTCTTACTAGTGCACATAGTTCGTGGCCAGTTCTCCTTGTAATATACAACTTACCTCCCTAGCTATGTATGAAGCACAAGTACGTTATGCTTTCTATGATGATCTCTAGACTAAAATAGTCAGGGAATAACATCGATGTGTACTTGGCGCCTTTGATTGAGGACTTGAAGAAGTTATGAGAGGAAGGTGTGGATGTGTTCGATGATTATAAGAAAGAGTCTTTCAAGTTGCGTGCAATGATTTTTACCACGATAAATGACTTCCTTGCATACGGAAATTTGTCAGGGTATAGTGTGAAGGGTCATAAAGCATGTCTAATATGTGAAGCAGACACACACTTCTGACAAGCATTTTGATGGCTTACCAGAGCATGGAATTACTCCAAGGGTATTAACCGGGGAGGAAGTTTATAGTCGGATAGAACGTATCAATGTCACCTTTGGTAAAAATCAGATGACTGCGGGTGAAAAGAACATATGGAAGAAGAGGTCAATTTTATTTGATCTTCCATATTGGCGTTGTCTTGATGTAAGACACAGTATTGATGTGATGCATGTGGAGAAAAACGTGTGTGATAGCCTTGTCAGTACTCTTTTGTACATCCCAGGTAAGACCAAGGATGGAATGAGCGTGAGAATTGACCTTGTTGATATGGGAATAAGAGAACGGTTATATCCACAACTAAGAGATGATGGTAGGAGGGCATATATGGAGCCAGCAACGCACACGCTATCAAAAGAGGAGAAAAGAAGTTTGTGTGGGTGTCTGCATGAAATTAAGGTCCCACAGGGGTATTCTTCTAATGTGAGCAGGTGTGTGTCAATGGACGATTTGAAGTTAGAGGGAATGAAGTCCCATGACTATCATGTGTTGATGCAACAATTGTTACCAGCAGCCATTAGAGGCATTATAAAAGATGAAGTGCGAACTACTATAACCAGATTGTGTGTTTTCTTTAATGCTATCTGTAACAAAGTCATTGACACTGAGAAGTTGGATGAATTAGAAAATGAGGGTTATATAATTTTGTCCCAACTAGAGATGCATTTTTCGCCATCATTTTTTGATATAATGGTGCATTTGGTAGTTCATTTAGTAAGGGAGGTAAGGCTTTGCGGTCTAGTTTACTTGAGGTGGATCTACCCTTTCGAGCGATACATGAAGATCTTAAAAGGGTATTCTAAAAATCCTTATCGACCTGAAGCCCCAATAGTTGAACGATATGTAGTTGAAGAGGCTATGGACTTTTGTAAAGATTATCTATCTGGTAAAAAAGAACAGTCTCGGCATGAAGAGGGGAGAAGCAAGGGAACACGAGGACTTAAAGTAAAGACTGTGGGTCGTGAAGAGGTGTTGCAAGCACACTTGTATATCCTGAATAATATGGAAGAAGTTCAGCCGTACATAGATAAACACAAAAAGACTTTAAAGAACATGAATCCAAAGAAGAGTGACATGCAAATAGCTATTGAGCAAAACAAGACATTCGTACGGTAGTTTAAGGAGAAGGTTTTGTATGAGACCGGTGTGTCCGAGACAATCGACTGGCTAGCTTGGGGGCCTTCATTTCAGGTTGTTATTTGGACTGGTTATGATATAAACGGTTATTCTTTCTACACAAAAGAGCAAGATGACAGAAGTACCATGCAAAATAGTGGGGTGATGGTTGAAGCTGAAGCTACGCACTTTTCTAGTTCCAAAGACAAAAACCCCATATTTGCATCAATGGCTTATTATAGAGTTATAGAAGAAATATGGGAGATGACCTACAATAAGTTCAAAGTTGCTTTGTTTAAATGTAAGTGGGTTAGCAATGCTGCTGTGGTAATATATCCACAATTTGGATTTGTCTCAGTCGATCTTCGAAGAGTTGGTTATAGAGATGAGCCCTATTCTAGCAAGCCAAGCGAAGCAAGTGTTTTATGTCACAGATCCTGCAAATAAAAAAATATCCATCGTACTTCAAAGTAAGAAACAGAAGTATGGTGATCCAACCTTCAACCTTGATGACACACCACCTTTCATAACAAATCCACCTATAGGAAGTGAGGTTGAGTTGGTAGATGATGAAGAATATTCTGCAAGAAATGATTATTGTGAAGGAATATGGGAAACAATATAAAGTAAGACCTTTAACTAAATAAAACTGTATTATGTCCTATGTGCTTTTTTCCCTTAATATAGTTTATACAGATACTTGCAATCTATTTACCTCTCTGACAATGACTTTTTTGTGTGCAGGAATATGTCAAATTCTAGTCACTCAAGGAGCGATAGCAAGCAGCATGATGGAAGGCAAGTAGTTCCACCCGTTCTAAGAAGAACAAGGGGTGTCATGAAGATGAGTGTATTCGCGAAGTGCTACCACCATAAACAGGAGAGGGTTCACGTGGACTTCGATGCCAACATGAATCCAGAGGGTCCTGAGGAAGACCACTTCATTAGCTATCTTGGTTTTTTGGGTTAAAGCAAAGTCCGAATCATCTATGATAGTTAGAGGCAGGTTCCGCCAAAAACAAAAGACATGATTTGGCAACAAATTTTAGTACATAACTTTCGATACATGATCTGCACACTAGTGTAAAATAGCATTTTTAGACCGCATTATTTAGACCGGTTATTGGGGATAAGGTCTAAAAGAAACACGCGGTGGCAATTCCGTAATTAAAAGCAATGTTTTAGACCGGTTGTCTAAAAAACCGGTCTAAAAAAATATTATTTAGACCGGTTATACAAAAAATCGGTCTTAAAAAACAATTAAGACCGGTTGTTTAAATAAACGGTCTTAAAAGTCAATAATTTAAGACCGGTTATTTAAACAACCAGTCTTAAAACAAATTATTAAAATGAATAAAAAAATCACGATATTATTAAGACCGGTTTTCTAAATAACCGGTCTTAAAAGTCAATAATTTAAGACCGATTATTTAAAAAACCGGTCTTAAAAACAAATTCTTAAAATGAATAAAAAAATCACGATATTATTAAGACCGGTTTTCTAAATAACCGGTCTTAAATATCAATAATTTAAGACCGGTTATTTTTATAACCGGTCTTAAAAGTATTTATTAAGACCGGTTATTTGAATAAACGGTCTTAAAAGTACTTTTAAGACCGGTTATTTAAATAATCGGTCTTAAAAGTCTGATTTTCAAACCTAGAACCGCCGCGAAAGTTCATTTCACATTTACGTTTCACTTCCCCCTCTGTTTCCACCGCCGCGAACTACTCACTTCCAACGCAGTAGGTGATATTCCGCCGTATTCTCCTGCCACCTTTCCAATCGCCGCCGCCGCTTCCACCTTCTTTCCCATATTCTGTTGTCGGCGTTTGAAACTCCCTCCAGCCTTTATCTCACTCCGGCGTGTTTTCCAGCCACTGCTGCCCCTCTCCTCCTGCCCGTCAAACAGGTAAAACTCTGTTAATATAATGGCTGCAATTTCTTTCATCGTTCGGGATATTAATAATGGCTGGATTCTGGACCGTGCTTGTAGAATTGTTCATGCGAAATCTGTGTTTTTTGCTGAAGGCTGAAGGGCTAGCCCTTCTTGATGCTATTTCTTATTATTTAAAATTTGAGGTGTCAAAATTAAAACAGAGTAAAAATAAGAAATAAATATCATATTAACCCGTTTTTTGTTAATCCTCTTGGTGGACAATTCAAACCATGCCCTTATCAACCTTATTTTTAATCCTTTGATCTATTCACAATTGATCAATGACTTTGAAATCTGAGGTACTAGTAGTAGTAGATGAAGGAAGCGTTTAATTAGGTATATACTGCATATGGGTGTGTGTGTTTGGAATCAATCAAATATAAGAGTGAAATTAGAAATTTAATCTATAATTAATGAGTTAACTAACTCTTTTTGGTATATAAGAGGTAGTTAATTTAGACTTATAAATAAAAATAGAATGATATACACAAAAGCAAATAACAGTTGGGAAGAATGTGAGGGGTGGATAATAATAATGCTCTGATTGAGCAAGAATTGATAAATGGGTTGGGATAGAGACAAGATCAAGGACACAAATTTAAGAGGTTTCTACCAAACAAAAAGTCCAGAAAGCATCATGATGAGATGACAATGGAAAACGATATATCAAGAGAGCTAGAGAGGGGAACCAAGACCAGTTGTCTTATTGACCAGCTGGTAGTATACATGCTCATTTTAAATCCATAAATACTCCATCCTTGTCATCATTATGGTCTTCAGATCATGCACCACCAATCCACCATACGGTAAAAGTCTTTTGTTTTTTTTGGTATTTAAAAGTTTAGGTGGGTACGATAAAAGTCTTTAAAGACGATGATTTGTCTTTGATTCCAAATACCCAATAAAACAATCATGTGGGCTCCCTTACACTCATTTTCTCCCGGGCCGATACTATCTGTTATACTCTCCCACTTCACTTGCGTAATCTCAGCAAGTCACTTAATAACTCAACAATTTGTCTTAACAGTACAATGACGGATCCGGTGCATCCTACAGCCGAGGATCAGGTGCATCCTACAGCCGAGGATCAGGTGCCTCCTATAGCAGAGGATCAGGTGCACCGTACTGCTCAGCACAGCGAGCCTCAGAGTGTTAATCAGGGGCAGTCATCGGGTGAGCCGAGTCACCAGCCTAGAAGGAGGGGCAGGACGGCCACACGGTTGAGGGATGTTTCCTTGAGTCGGTCTGCCGGGGAGAGGATACCGATCCAGTTCGATCAATACTGGAAACCGATCGGGCCGAATGCTAGTCGTTTCAGGAGTTTTATCGGCCTCCTCGCACGAAATAAGCCTAGCATATTGATAGAGGAGTGGAGGAATGTCGACAAAAATGTGAAGCAGCATATTTGGGACACTATTCAGGTATAAAATTCCCTCTGTATGTTTCTTTTATCAAATTCGTTTCATTACTGTCACTAACTCCTTTCATTCATGAATAACAGCTCACCTACGACGTTCCTCAGAGTGAGATCTTGTATCACAAGACTATGACATATTGTTGTGAGCGCTGGAGGAAGTTCAAGACGAGTCTGGCGAACAATTACGTGCATATCGAGGTGCCAGCTGGTAAGCCACGCCTACTCCTTGCAGCAAGTACTCGTACATCGATGAAGCAACATGGCAGGAGTTTTTTAGGCTTCGGACTACTCCAGAGGCTTTGGTGAGATAACTTATTTTGTACTTTATGTACTTATCTTTTGTCTTTACTGTTTGTAACCTTTTTTTTCCCATTTCCTATTCGCAGGCAAGAAGGCAAAAGGCACAAGCGAGCGGCAGGAAGAATGATTGCCCCCATACAATGTCTCGTGGGGGATACGCAAAGGCCGAGAAAGACTTGTTGGCGGCCAAACGGAGGAGATTGGAAGAAGCTTCTCAATCCGATCCTTCTGTTCTACTATCTCCACCATCTCCGATACGGCGTGAAGAGTTGTGGTTGCATGCTCGCCGGAAGAGTGGTGGATCCTATACGAGCGACCAGTCTCGTATAGTCGGTGAAAAAATTGTAAGTATCGTTGTTCTTATTAACTGTTTAATAAAAAATTTTCATTACTCATGTGTGTTTTTTGTATATCTCACAGGAGGAACTTAAAAAAAAAAGCCGAGGGAACCTTCAAGTCCGAGGGGAGGAATGACATTCTCACGGTTGCTACTGGAAAACGTGAGCATCCAGGCCGCGTCAGGGGAGTTGGAGGAGGGGTGGGTATAAAGGATTACTTTGGATCCTCCTCACGCAGTTCCTCCTCCAACGTGGTCACGAGAGACGAATTGGAGCGTATGTTGGCCACTGCGAGGGCGGAAGCAAGGGCTGAGGCAGAAGCATCATTTAATGCACTATTGGATGCCCGGTTGAGCAAGATGAAGGACGAGGTATATGTCATGGTGAGCACAAGACAAGACACCGCTCCTGTCCATGCACAATCGCTCGATCGCCATAAGCAGAGCACCAAAGGGAGTTGTTGCAAAGTGGGACAGTCATCAGAGGGTCCTGGAAAGGACGATGCTGAGCCTTGTGATTTATATGTTGAGGATCCTCTGAGACGGTTAGTTGCACGGGGGAGTGTGCACAACCTAGGATCAACTGTTCACCACCTCGAGATGACAGATGATCAGGTTAGGGTGTCAGTTGAGGAGGTTATTATCTTAGACGCACCTGTCCCTATCCCTTCTGAGGAGTTCAAGATTGTGGCCGATGTCTTGGGTACTTTCATATCATGGCCGAAGAACCTTGTTTCTGTTGGAGCTACGGATTCCCCGATCAGAGCCCCAAGTCCAGCTCCCGTCCCTCGTGAAGTTTCACAGCCTCCACCACTGAATGTGATGCAGCAAGTGATTCTGATGGCATTTGACACATCTTTCCCGACTAAACATTGGCCTATGGATTCAGTTGTTGGACCGTCACGGGCGGCATGCTATCTTGAGAGGGATGATTTAATGTCCATGGTCGCTCCTAGACAAAATCTTACGATTGCGATTGTCCAGGTTTTTTTGATGTAAGTATCTTCTTCAATTTGAAGTAAATATCTTAAAAATTAGGCTCTGTAACCTTAATTTGTGTGCTTCCATTTTTGTAGGTACATGAATCGTAGGTTGGTTTCCTCTGGGCAGAGCGCTAAATTTGGATTCATGTGCCCAGCTCATGCCACAGAGAAAGGGACCACTGCTGCCATCAGACATAGATATTTATCACAGAGGCTTAGTGAAACAGAAACTGACTGTTTCTTGGTTCCTTATGTGCATGGGTAAGAAACATCAAATTTATATTCCGAAACATCACATATAATGCTTTATATTTGCTTAACATTCATCTCTTTTTTTCAGGGATCATTGGCAATTGGTTATTCTGTGTAAGGCTAGTTACACAGTGATCCTCCTCTGCTCCCTCCACTTCAAACCGGGGACTGACTTGAAGAAGACCATGAACTCGTAAGTTTTCTTGCTTTATTACCTTTTGTGTGCAAAGTTTGTGTGCAGAATAAGTAGTCTTTGTGATTTTGATCATAGGGCTATGCGGACTTTCCTACACGCTAAGTGTGGTAGGCATGTTCGTGACTTAAAAGACCCTACATGGATCACGCCAAAGGTTAGTACATATTTGTTTTCTTTAAGATGCGTTTCATAAGCTATGCTTTTATGCTTGCTTTGATGATATCATGTTCTTTTTCAGACCCGTAGGCAACCACCGGGCTCCAACTTATGTGGTCTTTATATTTTGAGGCAGATTTACAATATTATCAGCCTCGACACAACTGACTTTACCGAGGAGGTAATAAATGTATATTTCAAATATTTTGTATTACTTTATTGTTTTTAAGTTAGTAAGTTAATGTTTTGTTTGGCTTCGGTGTTACACATACAGATGTTTGATCTTGCTGATAACTTTCCTGAAGAAGATATTGATTTCATCCGCAATTGTTGTGCTGAATTCATTTATGAGCTTTTACAAGATTAGTAAGTTTTTGAATCCGATTTATGTTGTTCTAATAATACTTATGGTTTTCATATATATCTAACTTGGTTTATATCTCTGTTTAGGACAAATTCTTGGATATTGGTGATACTAGTTGGCTGTTGATTCAGGCAGGGATCACTATTGTCAATTTTCCTCCACTTTTTTCATTTCTCTGTAAAGCTTACGAATTTTTTCCATATAATGAGAAATATTGTACTGTTTCTGATAATTGAATAAGTTGATCATGTGTTATTGGTAGTCATTGGAATTGAATGTGTTTGTTTTCAATGATTTTTTTCATAATGTTCATTCTTTGATTGTTGAGAGTCGAGGATTGTGTATTGGTAGTTTCTGGAAATAAAAATGCTGTAGTCACTGCTTCTGATTGTCAATATATACATATATGCATGTGTATGTAATGTGACAGGGGGAATGTTGTTGACTATGGCTTACTGGCCTGGGCAAGATTGAAACAAATAAAACGAAAAAAATCAAAACAAAATTTTAAGACCGGTTCTCTTAATAACCGGTCTTAAATATATATTTAAGACCGGTTATTAAGAGAATCGGTCTTAAAATATTAAACTTTAAGACCGGTTTTATTAATAACCAGTCTTAAATATATATTTAAGACCGGTTATTAAGAGAACCGGTCTTAAATTGTTATTTTTTTATGCTGAAATTTTCCCTACTTGTTCCTAGTTAAACTTTAAGACCGGTTGTTGAAGAACCGGTCTTAAAAGTTCATATTTTAGACCGGTTTTTTAACCGGTCTAAAAAGTGTAATACTTTTTAGACCGGCTGTATCAAGACCTATTCAGAACCGGTCTAAAATATCGTTTTTAACCGGTCTTAAAAGTGTTTTTTGTACCGGTGGCATTTAGATCTTTATTCCTATTGAAATCTAATTTTCTCCTTTTTTACAGCAAACATTCAATGTTCCTGACACCAAAGACATGAAACAGCACTGGATGCGGGAGGTTCGTTTGCGATGGAAGGATTTTAAAAATAAGCTCACGCAGAGATATATTAAAGGGGAGAAGAGACATCTGGATCCATGTAAGGAATATTCATATCTATCTCCAGAGGACTGGAGGTTGTTTGAGGCATCACGACAAGCTCCTGAATTTTTGATAAATTTTTTGTCTTCAGTATGAAAATTTTTAATTTCAATATAGTTGATGCATTAATGACTTGTTTTTCATTTTTTCCCTTACACAGGAAGTAAGTGCAGCAAACACAAAGAGGCAAGTAGCAAATCAGTACCAGCATTGCATCTCTCGTGGTAGTTACAAGAAGCTGGAGCGGGCGATGATGGCAGTAGAGCTAGAGAAAATGAAGGAAGCTGCGAAATCGGATCCTTCCATTATTGTACAAGCGCCAGCTCCTCCTCCGCGTCACAAAAAATGGAAAGCAGAGAGGATTAAGGGTGACAAATATATAAATCCGGCTATTGCTGAGGTTGCCTCGAGAATTGCAAGTAGTAAGAGCATAAGTACTTAATTTTGAAACTCTTTCACATTTCCATAGTTTAATTTTCGTTTATAACGAATTGTATGCTACAAGACGAACTCGAAGAGCAGAGTAGCCAAGGTTCGTTCACTCCTAGTGGACAGATGGACATATTGGCAACGACGATTTGGAAGGCTGAATACTCCGATCGTGTTAGAGGGGAGCCCAGGGGAGTTGGTATCGCGAAGTATTTTGGCAAAGCCTTACAAATAGCATCACAAGCTGAACCTAGTAAGTAGTTTGTGGCTAAGCTTTGCGATCAGCTTCGAGAAGAGCTCCGAGACGAGCTATTGGCAGAACTACGTGGTGAAATAAAATCATTGTTTGATTCTAAAATGGACAGTACTAAGGTTAGAACCCAGGAATCCCCGCCCTTCCCCAACACTAAAGGAAGTCACAAACCACCGGAGGAATCCCTTGGATAGCCTTCCCACACTCCACAACTCGTTGGCGAGGCTTTCCACAATCCGGAACCCCTTGTCCAGCCTTCCCACACTCCAGAACTCGTTACCGCTCCTTTCTACAGTCTTGTCTAACCTTCCCATACTTTGGAACCCTGTGGCCAGCCTTCTTAAACCCTAGAACCCCTAGGTCATGCTTCTCACACTATAGAACCACTGGGCCAGCCTTCTACCACTCCGGAGTTGGGCAAATCGTGTATCCTCTATTTGGATGCCCCCATGATTCGTGTTGTTGCCGATGCTCTCATTCACACACAAGCTACCACCCACCATTATAATCAAATTCCACAGTATTTACGTAGGGTGATAGTGACATGTGTTTATGAGGGGGAAGAAGGTGCAACCATCCCTATCCCTGACATTAAGGTTGCCACGCTGGGTCAAGCAATTGGAGCTTTTATCCTTTGGCCTCAATATCTTATTGGTATGTTGGCAACCCCACCAATGGTAGGAACTATATTCATATCACTTGACATTTATTGGCATCGTTATAATATAATTGGTTTTGTATGTTATGGTAATAGGATGAGCAAGATGCGATGAAATAATGTGTCTTAAAAATAATTTTAAGACCAGTTATTTAAATAACTTGTCTTAAAAATAATTTTAAGATCGGTTATTTCATTAACCGGTCTTAAAAGTTATCTAATTAAGACCGGTTATCAAATAATCGGTCTTAAAGGTCCTAACTTTAAGACCGGTTATTTAAATAACCAATCTAAAAAAATTATTTTAAGACTGGTTATCAGTACAACCGGTCTTAAAACGCCGTGGATTTTTTATTTGCATTTTAATCAGATATTTAAGACCGGCCGGCCTTAAAAATAAATGGATTTTTTAATTCATTTAATTACACTTTGCTTTTGAGACCGGTTTTTTAGAAAACCAGTCTAAATAATATTTTTAAGACTGGTTATTTAAATAACCGGTCTAAAAAGTTTCTGTTAATTACAAAATTACCACCACGTGTTTCTTTTAGACCTTATCCGTAATAACCGGTTTAAATGATGTGGTCTAAAAAGGCTATTTTGCACTAGTGGAGTCCTTACCTCTTCTTGAAACTTCAAAATTCACTTCCTCTCTCTCTCTCTCTTGTTCACTCTTGTCGAATTGAAATGAAATGAGAGAGAAATATATTTCAATTGAATCACCAAATATATATGAAAGTGGAGAAAAAAAACTAATGGTAGTAGTGTCTTGCCTTGTGTCCACTTTGTTTGTTCTTTCTCTTCTTTATTGTGTGCTTTGGACGACACTAATGAAAGGGTGAGGGAGTGATTGATTAAAAGATGGTTGTGGTGTTAAGTTGGTTATGAGACAAGATAATGAGGACTTGTTGAGTGTTTTGGAATTGTATGGCATCTTGTCATGTTCCAACGTTATTATTTATTTATTTTATCTTTTCTTTTACTTTTTAAGATTAAATCTTGACCCTTAATTTTCATTTCTCAAATCTATCTTTGAGATCAAATTTTAAATCTCCTTTTTGCCCTTGTACAAGGCAATATTGACTAAATTGCCATTGAATCTTACTTAGCTTATGTGGTTAAATTTTGGCCAGGTAAAATGGCCATAATCATCCAAATCTTCCCTTCTTCCAAAAATTAAATTTAACACCATGTAAATGTTTCTTTTTGGAACATTTAACCCTTGAGTGAATTTTTTGGATATTACATTTCTCACTTCGTAGTTTATATGAACCCTACACAATTTTCCCTTATAAACTCAATGGAACCATCAAATTGATGAAATTCCAATCCAAATAGGATGAAAATTCCCTTAGAACAAATCTGAAAAATTAAGAGGAAAATGTCGTTTCTTGATTTTAAATCCATAAACCCCACCTTTTTACCTCTAATAACATATTTAATTACTTAAATACCTTTCTCCCATGATTATTAGGAAATTGGGCAGCATAATCCCTTAGGTTTGAGCTTCCTAAAATCACAAATCAAGGCAAAACAGCCACAACAACAACAACAACTACTACCAAGAATTATCAATAATCAATAAAAGAAGCTAGGTTCTTTAGTTTACCTTAGATTCCTTGAATTTCTCTCTCTAAAATGTCACTGTTCACTATCTCCTCTCTCTTGAGTTGTCTTGAAAAATATGGATTTTATGGAGGACAAGAGGTTAGGAGAGGTTTTCATGGAGTTAGAAAATAAGAACAAGTGAAAAATCACTTAGAACTCACCTTGGATGCCTCTTGAACTATGCTCTCTCTTCTCTTCTTGTGTTTTCATATGAGCTCTCTCTCTCTCTCTCTCTCTCTCTCTTGCTCTCTTGGATAATGGAATGGAGAAGAGGAATAAAGTGCTCTTCAAATATCTCTATTTTCTTTATGTTTATTATTGTTTAATAAAATTTCCATGTGCTTGAATTTACTTGGCTATTCTTTTTTCTCTTGAATTAATTATGGCCAAGCAATTTGATTTTATTTTCTCTTTCCATTTGACCTCAAGAGGGGTTGCTGAAGAATTCAATGAATGCTTTTAAAATATATCTCATCTTGCCCTTTAACTAAGATTACTTTTAGTTGCAATTATTGACAAAATTCATCACCTCTTAAATCATTTTGGACTAAGTAATTAAATTCATTTTTCTCCTTGCTAGCTAACCAAATTGTTCCCCAAGAAAAGGGAAAAATATCATCTTTTTGCTTTATTAGTCAAATGACCATTTTGCACTTACATTTATTATTATTTTCGCACTAGTTGAAACTTGAGCAGAATTTTTATCAAACTTTGAAAATTTATATCTAATTACATAGACATCCAATTAGGGTGGTTTCAAAGGCTATGTGACCCTTATTAAGTGTTTTAAGGAAAACTATATCCTTTAGCCAATTGGAAGCTCAAAATACCCAAAATTATTATTTTTGGACGCTGCCACTGAAAATTGCCAAATTTTCTAAGCTAAGTTCAAAAATACATAACTCTTTGTGTACTGCTCCAAATGGCTCATATGACCTATCAAAGTAAAGCTTCATAAGTATAATTTTATTTTGAAAAGTTTTAGAATTTTTGGACATCATTGGCCTATTGAAAAATGTCACACAACACGATTACCTCACTAAAAAGCTCACTAGCAGCAACACTAATTTGTATTCCAACATGCTTATGTTGTGTATGACCTCTAATTTTTTTTGCCATTCCCTATGCTCTTTAATACCCCAAGGGTATAAAGGAATTTTAAAGAATAAAATTGTGCCTTACAAGGACCCTTGCTAAACCGGAGCTTAGCAGTTCATTTGTTTCAGGCTTATTCTCAATCCTCTTGTTTTAAAATTTGGGGTGTTACAGTTCTTGATGTAACACCCCAAATTTTAGGACAAGAGAATTGAAAATAAGCTTACAATAAGTGGACTGCTAAGCTCCAGTTTAGCAAGTGTCCCAGTAAGGCACGATTTTAATCCCTATAATTCTTAACACCTTTGGTGGCATCAAAGGGAAATAAAATGGTGCATTAAAGAGCACATTAAGTGACAAAACAAGACAATGAGTGGTCACACATCAAGACTATGTTAGGAACCCAAATGAAATTTGCCGCCAGTGTGTTTCTCTACGTGGCAGTCATGATAGTGTGACATTTTTCAATGGACAAATGATTTCCAAAAGTCATGAAACTTTCCAAAATGAAAGTACACTTATCAAGCTTTAATTTGATAGGTCATATAAGCCATTTAGAGTTGTACACAAAGATATATGTATTTTTTAAGTTAGCCCAGTGAAACTAAAGATTTTCAGTGGCAGCGTCCAAAAACAATAATTCTGGGAATGTTGAGATTCTAATTGGCTAAAGAATATATTTTTTTATTAAAACTATACTTAATAAGGGTCACATAGCCTTTAGAACCACCCCAATTGGATATCTATACAATTATTTATGAATTTTTAAAATTTGATGAAAATTCTGCCCAGTTTTTCCTCAAGTGCGAAAATGAAAATAAATGTATGGGTAAAATGGTCATTTGACCAATAAAGCAAGAAGCTGATATTTTCCTCTTTTCTTGGGGAGCATTTCGGTCAGCTAGCAAGGAGAAAAAGGAATTTAATTACTTAGTCCAACATAATTCAAGAGGTGATGAATTTGGTCAACAATTGCAACTAAAAGTAATCTTAGTTAAAGGGCAAGATGAGAGATATTTTAAAAGCATTCATTGAATTCTTCATCAGCCCTTTTCACGTCAAGATGGAGAGAGGAAAAGGGAACAATACACTTGGCTTATATTTAATCCAAGAGGAAAGATTATAGCCAAGTATTTTATGCACATGTGAG
Source organism: Albizia julibrissin (assembly GCA_037074505.1). Lineage (NCBI taxonomy): Eukaryota > Viridiplantae > Streptophyta > Magnoliopsida > Fabales > Fabaceae > Albizia > Albizia julibrissin. Next base: position 52,196,031 of record CM073477.1, on the reverse strand, counting down.
TTGGCATTAAACAATGATATTTCTAAAGCAAATAGAGATGATGCAAGTGGCATTCAATTATTTCCTATTTCCCTTGACATTTCGGTCAGCAAAATGGGGCAAGCAACAGAAATATTCATTTAGTGAATATTAAAGCAAGAAGAGAAAAAGAAAATAATGACCAATCACAAGCAAGCTAGATATTAATTAATTTCTCATCTTCTCATTCCCATCTTCATCATTTCGTCCAAGCATGGCATCCAAGGTGAGAGAGAGAGTTCGTATGGAAATAGAAAGGAAAAGTGAAGAGCAAAGATCCAGAGGCAAACAAAGTGAATTCTAGGTGATTTTTCACTTGTTCTTGCTTTCTTCTTCATGCCAACACTCCTCTAATCTCTATGCCATCTTGAAATACATGTTTAGCAAGCCAAAAATAAGGGCAAGATGGAGGAGAGAGGTGGCACCTAGAGAGAGAAAGAAGAGAAATCAAAGGTAAAGCCATGAACCTTGCTCCTCTTATTGATTCTTGCTTGTTGATGATGATTGGTGGTTCATTTGGCTTTGTTTCCTTGATTTTGTAAATTTGGGAAGATGAAACCCTAAGGGGAAATGCTACCAAAATTTCTCCAAATCATGTTCAATTAGTGTTTAATGGGTTAAACAAGTGATTAGAGGTGAAAAGAAGGAGGTTTATGGATTTAGAATCAAGAAACAACATTTTCCCTTAATTTTTCAGATCTGGTCCAGGGGCATTTTCGTCCTGTTTGGTCTGAAATTTCATCAATTTGATGGTTCCATTGAGTTTAGAAGGGAAAATTGTGTAGGGTTCATGTAGACTGCGAAGTGAGAAAAGCCCTAGAATGTGAAATGACTAAACTACCCTTAAAACCTCAAGTTAGGGGCTGCTAAGGGTAATTTCATAATTTGTACCTGATTTTGAATAATCTGAGGTCAAAAATGGATTCTACACACAAAATTGTGTAGGATTAGCCTGGGTCATGATCTTTGAAATAATACAATTTGACCGGGTACAAAGGGGCGTGGACCGGGTTCCAGGGGTATTTTTGTAATTTTACAGTTTTGAGTCAATATAACCAACACAATGAGTTTAACATGAGTTATGAATAAATAATAACTCATTTATCCTAAATTTTTAATTTTAGGATATACCGATAGCCCGAGCCGGATACGGATCTAGATCGATTGACAGGCAAGGAAAGGGTGCATTTCAAGTAGTAACTTCTTCTTACGTATACTATGTGATTACTAAATGTTGTATATGTCATTCACTGTAACATGAGCTAGTGTCTTTGACACATCAATTCGCCATGTTGTGGTCAGGGACCCAACAAGGGAGCCAAGTAGACCAAGGTGCAGACATATAGTTTGGCCTTGGGCAAGTGTACACATAATTTCGATCATCTTACATGACATGACATAGCATATCTATTTTCGCATTCTATATGTTTGAAAGCATGTTACCACTGAGATTCCCCCGAGTCTCACCATTTCCATAAACATTTAAAGTTTCCAGCAGCAGACAGCGGCTCAAAGAGCATAATCGTAATTACTGGTGACGGAAGGTTTCGGGCCAATACGAGATGAGGCGTTGGTTATCTGAAGACCGTTATATTTGTTAAGGTCTGTATTATTTTGTACACCCCTATGGGAAATTCTGTATGTAATCAAGCAATATTATTTCAATATATCAGTATAGTTATGCTATTTTTATATGCCCACTGAGCTATACAATTGCTACTTTGAGCAATATCAATAATAAGACGGGGTCTTACAGTTGACACAACTTATAAGCTCGTAGGTTGCTCACAGTTTTGTGTGCAAGGTCCACAGTCAACTCAACGAACTCAATGGTTTCCCTTTTGTTTTTTAATGTTGCTCTCAATAATTGTTGACGTTAGTAGACGAAAGTTTGAGCACTTGTGTTGTTGTTTTGTTCATTATGTACTTAATGAAGATCAATATTTAGTATGCTTTTTATTATAGATATTTTTTTCCTTTTAAATATATTAGTAGACTCTAACTTGGATTATGTATGAACACCGAAAATCAACTTCTTTGTTGGAATATTGTACGGAATGTAATATCCGGATTTTTGACTACGGCAACTGAGATAAAATTATCTAAATATATTTTAGCTACTATAAGGTAGAAGAAAGATTTCATATTCTCCCACAGAAAAGTTTAATAATTTAGTTATGCCACGGTTTATTAATAATTAATATAACATTTTGCACTCTTCTTAATGTAACCTTTTTATCTAGACAACTGACTTCATTGGATATATCATTTACATGTAGACATTAAACTTCTCTACATTTGTAGACAAGTTTGTGAAAAATATTTTTCTTGTGATCATGGTGAACATGACTATATATATGAATCCAACTCTGTTTGAGTAGAATTGTTTTTGAAGAACATGCATAATGATTTGATTTTTTCATTCCCACAACAATAACTAATTAGAGAATTCGTTATAAAGACCTTATTGGAAGCTTTTTTTTCTAAGTGTGATTTACCGAATATTTAAGATTGTTTACACTATATAAAGAACAAATATTAAATACATGCAAGATTTTTAAACAAAATGAAAGATTTTTTGTGCAGAGGAAGTTTCTTTGCAGTCAAAGTTTCCATTTCACAAATAGATTTTTAATAAGATATTTTTAAACAATTTGCCTAACTAATTATTTAGATTCACATTTTTTGCATAAGTATTCTAACAGTGCATCAGCCCATTCAATCCTTTTGACTACATTGTGTTTGCACGGTCTATTCTTATATAGGGTACATATAAGCAGGGCGAATATAATTATTGTATAATATAAATTATATTTAAATCCATTACTGAATTCTGCTCAAATAAATATCTTATGTAATTAAATTTGTTGCAACAGAAGCAGCGGATACTGGACTTTACTGGTTATGTTCAAATATTCATCAAACTATTCAAAACGATCGAAGGACTAAATCATACTGGATGATCATCATATGGCGTAGAAAGTTGTCAGCACCCACATGGGTGTCGATTGTTAACCCGACTTTCAATTCTTATTTGTCATTAATTAGCTCAGTGTGATTGTCAAGTTGTTCATATATTGAACATGACGTTGAACATACAGGAATCTGAAACTGCAGTCTTTTGAAAGATTTATTCAATGAAAGTTCAGAGTTTAATTTTCCAAGTCTTCTTTAATATGATGCAGGTATATTTATTGAATATTACTGTGTTGTACTTCTATCGGTATCCGCTTGCTTCATTTATAACTTTGTTGTTTAATTTATTATATCCATATAAATTTTTTGAGAAGCTATGTAGATAAAATAGGAAGCATCAGTGGTCTGTTGTCTTGTACTTTATGTATTCTGAGTATGAAGGTGTAAACATAATATCTCACTACATATTAGTTGGGTTCCGGAGGTTTCCACTGGTAGAGGTATCGGTATGTCCGTGTTCAATCGACGTATTAGTCTGAAGGAATTAAGACCATGTAATGGCCTTGGTGATATCGTGTTAGTGTGTTGAAGATCATTGGACGTAATCGGCATGATTTATTTTGTGATGATTTTGACTATCAGTCGACATGGACATCAATGGATCTTATTGTTGTCGATATCCAGGTTTGTTTTGTATGTAAGCTTAACTAAGGATTATCATAGATACATATGCAAATGACATCTCCATTTATTTCATCGTAGGGTACAAAGATGAAAATTTGTTGCCCAAATGAAAAGTTGGTTAATAGATATCAACCTCTGTTTACTGCTGGGTCATCGTACTATATATCTAACTTCATTGTCCTCAAGCTTTTAATGCTATCCACGATAATTACCAGTTACAGCTTAGACTTATTGTAAGCACTGCGCATTCTATATTACCACCTCACAAGTTTAGGCTGAAATCGATTGGTGAAATAACAGATTCGTCAACATGCGATCCAAGAGCGATTGGTTAGTGTTAAATAATAGAATTCATTGTACAATTAGTATATATTATTAACATAGGATGCTGTCTTTAGTGTGGTTCTTCCTATAGTACACGTGTGTTATGTACAATAGAGAGTGAAATATATCCTACGAATATTCTCTAGGAAAGACAACACTTTTGCAATATATAAAGAATAGTAGAGTTGGGCATTCAACCATCTGCCCATTCTCTTCATGTCAAACATTTCGACGTCCTTCTTTGTCTCCCTTTTTGTCTCCCTTTGTCTTTTAAACTTGGTACCAGAGCCTGGCCAACAAATGGCTTATTCATCATCATCCTCATCTGCTATCTCTGCTTCCTCTGCTCTTACCTCACCGGCCATAAAAGCGTATGGTTTATTCAACTCCTCCAGTTAGACCATGTCGATCAAACTTGGCAGGGGTAATTTCCTTGTCTGGGAGTCAGTTGTCCTTCCTCTCATTGAAGGCAACTGTCTTGAATCTCATGTGGATGGTACTGGCGTAGCTCTTCCTCGGCTCGTTCTTGGTGCTGTAGGAATGATCAACCCTGATTTTACCGAGTGGCACTCTGTTGATCGTATACTGGTCGGGTGGCTGCGGAACACCATGACACAAGAAGTTGTAGCTCAGTTGCTTCATTGTAAAAATGCTCGTGATCTCTGGGAAGGTGCTCGGGAGCTAACGAGTGCATCTAACAAGGCTAGAGTGATGGTTTTCAAGTCCGAGCTTCATAATATAAGGAAAAATAACATGAAGATAGAGGAGTATCTGACAAAGATGAAAAATATTTATGATCAACTTGCTTTAGCTGGTGCATCAATTTCGACAGATGAACTAATTATGCACACTTTAAATGGTCTAGATGCTAATTATAATGTTGTAGTAGTAAAGCTGATTGATCAGGTTGGTCTTTCGTGGATTGAAGCACATGCGTCACTCTTATCGTTTGAAAGTCGTCTAGAACAGCTTAATCAATTTTCTTCTCTGAGCATACAACCCACTGCAAATATTGCTCATCATGACTCACCTAATTCACACTACTACTCAGATTCCAGTCGATCTTCATGGCGTGATTCGAGATCTATCTTTTGAGGTCGTCGAAATAAAGGCAGAAGAGGCAACTATAACAACAATAGTACAAACAGTTCTGGAGGCAATAGACCTTACTGTGGTCTTTGTGATAAGGCTGGCCATGTGGCTGCTAACTTTTATCGCCGTTTTGATCGCACTTTCAAACCACCACCACTTGATTCTGGACGTTACAATCCTCAGGCTCTCTATGCTGGTCCCCAAAGCATTACTGATCCATCATGGTATATGGATAGTGGTGCAAATTATCATGTAACTCCCTACACTGATCAATTGGATCAAGTGAACAATATTGGTAAGTCCTTTCTATCTACTTGCACTGGTAAAAAAGCAAGAATCTATGGTATTGGCTCTAAATCTCTATCTAAATCTCGTCTTCAACTTAATGATGTACTTGTGGTGCCCTCAGTGACTAAGAATTTACTTAGTGCCAATAAACTTGCTGAAGATAATCTGGTTGATATTCATTTTATTGATACGAAATGTGTTGTGAAGGACAAGGTGACCGGTCAAACGTTGATGCAGGGGAAGGCAAATCAAGGAATTTTTCTCATGAATAGTGATTGAGATCAAGCAATTGCCTGTTCTGCAGAAGTGGCAACTTCTCTTCAAAATAATACTAGCGAGTTTCTTAAGTGGCATTTTAAACTGGGTCATCCCAGTAATCGAGTGTTAAAGCAAGTCCTGAATTCTTGTAATGAAAATGTTCGTCTCAATGAGAATTTTGTTTGTGAATCCTGTCAGTTAGGAAAATCTAAATGTTTGCCATTTCAAAATTCCTTGACTCATGCTACTTCTCCACTGGAACTTATACACACAGATCTTTGGGGTCCTTCACCAGTTCAATCTGTCAATGGGCACCGATATTACATACATTTCATATATGACTTTAGCCGATTTACCTGGCTCTATCCTTTAAAACACAAAAATGAGGTTGTACATGCCTTTAATGTGTTTAGGAAATATGTTGAGAATCTGTTCAATTCCAAAATCAAGAAACTTCAATGCGACAATGGCACTGAATATAAAGCTTTTATTCCAATAGCTCAAGAAGCTGGTATTGACATGAGATTTACTTGTCCATATACATCAGAACAAAATGGAAGGGCTGAGAGAAAACATAGGCATATAGTCGAGATGGTTCTTACGTTGCTTGCACAAGCTAGAATGCCTCTGACTTACTGGGTTGATGCATTTTAGACTGCAGTTTTCTTAATCAATAGGTTGCCGACTCCAGTTATTGACAACACAACTCCTCTGTTTCAACTATTCAAAATAGAACCAAAGTATAATGAACTTCAACCGTTTGGATGCACCTGTTACCCATGCTTGAAGCCATACAATACTCATAAATTTGATTTTCATAGTCAGAAATGTGTGTATCTAGGACTAGCACCTCAACATAAGGGATACAAATGCTTGAGCTCAACTGGTCGCATCTATGTATCTCGTCATGTAGTCTTTGATGCAACCAGTTTTCCATTTGTTGCAGGATTCTTGAATCGAAAAGTTGTTTCATCTTCAAATTCTGAGGCCATAATTCCAATGATCATCAACACTCCTAGTTGTTTAGAAGCTAATAAAAGAACAGAAGCCACTAGTGTCACCTGTCAATCTTCATCTTCTGAACAAGGCATAGGTGAAGTCTTTGTGCAATCATCTGAGTCAAGTTTAAGTAATACTATATCACCAATTTCTGAATCATTAAATGTGCAGCCCAACAATAATGAGGAGTTTGGTCTAGTTGAGCCTAATAATGTTGCAAGTAGTAGGCCTAATAACAGTGAGGTGAATCAGCATCAAATGATCACAAGATCAAAAGCGGGTGTCTTTAAGCCTAGATATCCATTTGTTGGCCTTTTGAAGTCAGAGGATCCAACCACTCTAAAGAATTTGGCCAAACCAGCGAATGTTGCTGAAGCACTTGCCTCTTCATATTGGCAAAAAGCTATGTTAGATGAATTTCAAGCTCTGCAAAGAAACGGCACCTGGGTTTTAGTTCCTCGAAGTCAGGCTCAAACTCTTGTTGACTGCAGATGGGTGTTCAAAAACAAGTTTCGAGCCGATGGATCACTTTTGAAACCAAAAGCCCGGTTGGTAGCAAAGGGGTTTCAGCAATCTCAGGTATAGACTATGGTGAGACTTTTAGTCCAGTTGTAAAACCTACAACTATTCGAATAGTTCTATCAATTGCTGCAACGTTTAACTGGTCAGTGAGACAACTAGATGTGAATAACACCTTTTTAAATGGCTATTTGCAAGAAAATGTTTTTATGAAGCAACTTGAAGGATTTCAAGATCCTCAGAGACCTGAGTATGTCTGTAAGTTAGTTAAATCCATTTATCGGCTTAAACAGGCACCCAGAACATGGTTTGATCGCCTTCGACCAACTCTAATAAATTGGGGCTTTCGGAATGCTAGAAGTGATATTTCACTCTTTTATCTCAGAGCTCAAAAACTCACGATCTTCATCCTAGTGTATGTTGATGATATCTTGGTAACTGGAAATAGCCCGACATATATGAGTTAGTTTATCAGTCAATTGAATACTCAATTTTCCCTTAAGGATCTTGGTTCAATTTACTATTTTCTTGGTTTAGAAATTTATCGTGACTCTACTGGATTTTATCTGAACCAAGGTAAATATGTATTGGATTTATTGAATAAGTTTCATATGTTAGACTGTGCCCCTGTATCTACACCAATGGTGACTGGTAAATCTTTCTCTGCAAAAGGAGAACCGATGAAAGACCCTTTTTTGTATCGAAGAGCAATAGGATCTTTACAATATTTAACTACAACAAGGCCAGACATAGCCTATTCTGTTAATAAGTTGAGCCAATTTTTAGCTAATCCTACAGAGATACATTTTCAGGGTGTCAAAAGAATATTCAGGTATCTAAAAGGAACCTATAATTATGGTTTGTTGATTCAGCCATTTCACTCTTTAAGACTCACTGCTTTCATTGATGCTGATTGGGCTGCAGATTTGGATGATAGAAGATCAATGGCTGGTTGTTGTGTATATCTTGGAAATACCTTTGTATCTTGGGCTTCTCGAAAACAACAAATTGTGTCTAGATCTAGTACTAAATCAGAGTATAGATCTTTGGCAGATGAGGCATCTGAACTTAAATGGTTGTACTCACTACTATTTGAGCTTGGATTAATGCTTCGAGAACCTTCTATTATATGGTGTGATAACATCAGTGCAAAAGCTCTAGCAGCAAATCCAGTACAACATGCAAGGAGTAAACACATAGAAATTGATTTGCATTTTATACGTGATCTGGTGATCTTAAGTTTTATTGATGTTCGATATATCCCATCATCTGAACAAACGACAGACTGCATGACTAAAGCCTTGTCCTCTCCCAAGTTCACACACTTTAGAAACAAACTCGGTCTAGTTGTTACACCCTCTCCTTTGAGGGGGAGTGTTAAATAATAGAATTCATTGTACAATTAGTATATATTATTAACATAGGATGCTGTCTTTAGTGTGGTCATTCCTATAGGACACGTGTGTTATGTACAATAGAGAGTGAAATATATCCTACGAATATTCTCTAGGAAAGACAACACTTTTGCAATATATAAAGAATAGTAGAGTTAGGCATTCAACCATCTGCCCATTCTCTTCGTGTCAAACATTTCGGCGTCCTTCTTTGTCTCCCTTTTTGTCTCCCTTTGTCTTTTAAACTGTTAGAGAATGCTGACAATCTTAAACTCATTTGCTTTCTCGAATTTTTTTTTATCGAAGGACGTGATTTTGTTCATGTAGATGTTGTTGGAAAATTAATCTCAATGGATGAGCTACGTAAGGTTCATATACGAGGTAAAAGGACAATGCACATTTCCTTCAAGTTATATGACAACAGGTTGGTTGGTTTCTTGAATTTCTTTTTACCATATATTAAACGTTTACCATATATTGCATCCTGATTTTGACTCAATAATTTAATTCTTTGAGTGTAATGTAGCAACAATTGTTTGAAGGTGCTTTTATATGGGATTCCAGCATTTACCACATGGGTTGAATATCAGCACTATAGAACCCACGATCCATTTATTGTGCTCATACAGTTTGCTACTGTGGACATTTTGAACGGTGAATATTGGTTTGTTAAAAAATGTGTGTTTTTATTTTTTCTGATGCTATGGTAGCAAACTGATATGTTCTCTCTTTTTTTCCGCAAGACGAAACAGTACTCACGAACTTTGCAACTGCTACCACTGTTCATTTCAACCCTAATTTTACAGATGTCGTCGCTTTTCGTAATGAAGCAAATTATATCGTTTCACTCGATAAATTCCGGTAGACAGAGCAAGCCAATATATTCATAGAATTCCTTACTTAAATTTTATAAATCCACTATATGAACGGGTGCGAATTTTACAACAACATAGTTATCTCATCGTAGTTTCATGTTTAGTTGAACATGTAACATCCCAAAAACTTTAATGCAATGATTAATTTATGGGAGCTAGATAGTAAGTTAAATTATGGAATCTATAAAATTTAAGGAATCTTAAATTAGATAAAGGGAAAAATTAGGACCCAGTGTGTGTAATAAATAAGATAAAAAATACCTATATGTATATAAAAACACACACACCCACACTTGGCAGCACACGTACAGCTCCACCTTGCATTATAATTCCCTTCCATCATTAGCAGACACACATCCCATACATACAATCACACATGACATCTCCATGCATATCACGTTTGGACAGCAAAACCACACACGTTCACACCTACCTACTCTTCATTTTTCAATCTTCATTCGACAGCACACACACGTCTAGCCCCTGCCATAAATAAAACACTTAATCACCTCTCCATTCACTTTATCTTCATATCTTTATTCGACCAAGCAGCTGGAGAAAACAGAAGAAACAGAAAAACATAATGGAGAAAAGAGAGACATGAGTGAGAGATAAACTGGAGGAGCAAAACAAAGGAAGAAGAGAAACAAGGAAGCTTCAAACTTCACATACAACATCGTAAACGTGTTTTTGTAAGTCTTCTCTACTTTAACCTTGGATTTCCATAGGATTTCAATGGTTTTTCTTGGTTGTTTGGCTGCTGGAATTAAGAGAAATTCACCGGAAAGTTTCTGTCACCGTAAAATACAAAAACTAGTCATTGTGTGTCCATTTTACATAGGATTGTTTGTCTCTTTGCTTCTTTAAATAAGTCCCAAAACCCACGGAACATGTTTAGGAGTATGTAGAGTCAAAATATTTGAGATTGGAGTCAAAAACCATAGTTACATGTAAGTTTTCTCAACTCTATTTTGCTCGCCAGAAAACAGAGTTTCTACCGAAGCATTACAGAAGATCTATCAGAGGCTATAGATAGATTTTTGGTTTGATTATTTTTGGTATAGAAATTTTAGGATGTGTAGTATGAAATGAAGAGCACAATTTGGAGTCAAAATGAACGAGTTATTGATTTTTGAATTTAGACTGTTAAAACTGACGTTTTTCAGCATTAGTCAGATTTGTGTAGCATTATGACTAACTAAATCATATCCAATATTTATGAATATTTGCAGAGAGATAATATAGATCCCAACCTTTAAACAAGTGGTAGAATGCATCATTTGGATATCTGTAGAGGGAGTTATGATTTTCGAAAATTGGAAAACAGGTGCAATCCTGGAAGTCCAGATTTTGGAAGTTTCTTTTGTGGTATTTGTGAGCAATGAAATCTTATCCAATGACCATGAAACTTTCCATAATGAAAGTACATACTCTAAGCTTTAATTTGATACATAATTTGTGATACTTGGTTTAGTATAATGAGATATATGAATTTTTGAAGTTAGTTGCTGTCAAATTATATTTCTAGAAGTCAGATTGCTTTTCATGCAATTTTGGAAAACAAAAACTTCATAAAAAATTATGAAACTTTTCAGTTTTATAGTAGAAATTTATACCTTTAATTTGATATATAGATCACAATTTTTAGACATGTACATTAGGAGTTATATATTTTCAAATTTATGCTCTGTTTCTGGAGAGTAATCTGGAACAATGAGATTTTGTGAAATTTTGGGAGCAATATGGTGAAACGAATCAGCTTTTGATATTTTTCCATGAAAATATATTTCAAGATCTTTATTTAGGCTTTCGAAACAGTCAAATTGGATTTTTATAGAATTTAATTATGATTTTTCAAAATTAATTGAAAGCTAAAAAATAGTGAAATTGCACTATGTAAAAATTGTACTATGTAGAAGCCACTAAAACTAAGATAACCAGCAGAATATGATTAATGGTAGTAGTAATACAAGTAATAACCAATTACTTGTTAACTTTAATTTATTGGAATTGATAATAGCCCGAGCCGGAGGAAAAGTTTTGGATAAACAGTCAGACTGAAAAAGGACCCAGGTAGTAACTTTTTCTTTCATACACTATGTAATTATTTATATGTTGTGTATGTCATTTTCTATAACATAACAGTGCCTGGGGCACAACAGGTGAATAAGCCAGGGTCTAAACATGTCGTTTGACCATGGACACGAGTTAAGCCGGATTGCAAATAGTCGTTTGGCCTTGGACAGTATGCATACAACACGAGTTAGTATTTTACATGTCAAACCCCTTAATATTCTGATATTCGCTATATAATAAAAGTGTCGTTCAGATGGCATACAGAAATAGTGAAACTATACTGATAATAAGTACTTACTTATATTACAGAAAATCCCCATATGGTTTGAAAAACATAAACAAATCTAAAAGAAATAAATTCTACAACTAAAGATAACCAGTTGTAATTCCCGACTATGACTGGACCTTCATCTGCCAGTAATTACGGTTTTGCCCTTAGAGCTGCTGTCATTTGCTGAAATATTTTTAGATGTTGAAAAAGGGTGAGATTCGAATGAATCTCAGTAGTAATATACAATCAGTCATATAAAATGCGATAAATAAATATGCAATGCACCATGATATGTAAAATGCTAACTCGTGTTGTATGCATACTGTCCAAGGCCAAACGATATGTTTGCAACCCCGGCTAAACTCGTGTCCATGGTCAAACGATATGTTTAGACCCTGGCTTATTCGCGTGTTGTGCCACAGGCACTGTCATGTTACAGAAAATGGAATACACAACATATAAATAATCACATAGTGCATGAGAGAAAGAATTACTACCTGGGTCCTTTTTCGGTCCAACTGTTTATCAAAAACTTTTTCTCCGGCTCGGGCTATTACAAATCCTGTAAATTAAAATTAACAAGTAATAGTTATTACTTGTATTACTACTGCCTTTAATCACATTCTACTGATTATCTCAGTTTCAGTGGCTTATACACTATATAATTTTGCATAGTGTAATTTTACTATTCTTCAACAAATTGGCAGATTTTTCAATTAACTTTGAAAACTCATAACTAATTCTAGAAAAATAGAAATTGACTGGGTCCAAAGCCTATATGAAGCTATTAAAATATATTTTCATGGAAAAATATCAAAATCTACCCAGATTTACCGTATTACTCCCAGAATTTCCCGAAATACCCTTATTCCAGATTAGCCTCCAGAAACATAGCATGAATTTGAAAATCTATATCTCCTATTATACTTGTCCAACAATTATGTTCTACCCTTCATATTAAAGCTATGGATGTCTAATTTAAATCTGGAAAGTTTCATAATTTTTTGACAAGGTTTGGTTTTCCAAACATTCGACACAAACAAACTGTTTCCAGAAACACAGTTTGAGAGCAACTGACTTCAAAAATTCATATCTCTTAGTATACTAATCCAATTAACACAAAATATATACCAAATTAAAGCTAAGACTATGTACTTCAATTCTGGAAATTTTCATGGCTATTGGAAAAGATTACATAATTCAAAAACACCACGAAATCAACTACTAGAGTCTGGACGTTCAGGATTGTACCTGTTTCTAAACCCATCTTTCAAAAATCATAACTGTCTCTACAGATATCAAAAGGATGCATTATACTACTACTTTTAAAGCTTGTTATGTCTAATATCTCCCTGTAAAGTTTCGTAAATAATGGATGTGATTTGGTTGGTCAAAAAGCCACACGAAATTGACTGACTCTGAAGAACATCAGTTTTGGACAGTCTAACTTCAAAAATTGATAACTTGTTCGTTTTGACACCAAATTGAGCTCTTCTTAATTCTATTTCATACTACACATCCTAAAATTTCCATAACAAAAAGAACTAGATGAAAAATCTATCTGTAGCCTCCGTTTGAGTTTCTGAAAGTTTCCGATAAAACCTCTGTTTTCCGGTGACCAAAACAGAGTTGATAAAACTGATATGTAGCCATGCTTTTGGACTCAAATCTCAAATATTTTGACTCTACATACTCCTAAACATGTTCCTAGGGTTTAGGGACGTGATTTCAGAATCAAAAACATCACAAATATCACCCAAAATCGTCACAAAATCACTGGTTTCGGTGACAGCAACTTTCCGACGAATTTTCTGAATTCCAGCAGAAGAACAACCTCAAAAAGCTACTGAAAACAGCCTCAAATCTACTGGAAAAGGAAGATAAGGATGTATGAAACTCACCTATATTATCTTATGGTGCTGCATGTGAGTTTTGAAGCTTCATCTTCCTTCCTCCCTCTCTCTATTTTCTGCTGTGTTTTCATTTCTCCATGTTTGCTTCTGTTTTCTGTTCTTGTTTCTTCAGCTCTTTGGACGTGTATGTGTGTTGGCTGAATAGAAAAGGGAAATGATAATGGTGTAGGTGTGAATATGTGTTGTACGTGTGTGTTGTATGCTTGGTCAAATGGGAAGAGAAGGAGTAGGTAAGTGTCATTGTTTTGAAGGTGTATGTGTAGGTATGTGTGTGGTACATGTGTGTGTTTGTTGTGATGGGAAGGAGTGACAATGCATGGATGGTTTTATACGTGTGTGTGCTGTCAAGTGTGGGTGTGTGTGTTTTTATACACATATAGGTATATTTTTATCCTATTAATTACACACACTGGGTCCTAATTTTTCCCTTTGTAAAATTTAAGTTTCCTTAAATTTTGTAGGTTCCAAAAATTGACTTACTATCTAATTTCCATAATTTAATCCTTGCATTAAAGATTTGGGATGTTACATTACATATCATGGTGCATTGCATATTTATTTATCACATTTTATTTGACTGATTATATGTTACTACTGAGATTCATTCAAATCTCACCCTTTTTCAATATTTAAAAACATTCCAGCAGAAGATAGCGGTTTTATGGGCAAAATTGTAATTACCGGTGACTGAGGTCTAGTTCAAGTGAGACTGTAGCTGGTTAACTTTAGTTCCAAATTTTTATTTCTTTTGAACTCTGTATATATTTTTCAAATTCTATGGGATTTCCTGTAATATAAACAAGCGCTTATTATCAGTATATTTATGTTATTTATGTATGCCTATGAACTATACATTTAATACTATGTGAATATCGAATTGTTAAGGGGTTTGACTGAACACCTATTAGACATGTTTACTATAGGTAGATTCAGTTATATTGATAATTATTTTTCAAGTTCGATGCAAGTGCTGTGATCGAAATTCCGTGATGTGTGAATGCATTTTATATTTCACCATACTGTGTTATGTAGATTGTCTTATACTGGACTTAATTTCATAAGCAAAAATAATTTAATTTTCTATTTGTTAGTTCTAATTTTTTCATTTTTCATTTACTTACTTACCCATATTTAAGATGAATAGAAAAAATTTTCATATCTTTTAAAGAAATAATTATTTCACCAATTTTATTTGTGTGGGAATGGTATTATCGACTAAGTTTTTATATATTTAGCAATATGATAACAAGTTGAGATATTTTTTATTTCAAGCAGGTTGTTCTAATATTTTGAAGGATAACTAATTGCCTTTAGATATCAATTATTTAGTAATAGGATCACATTTTATCAGTATATATATGATTCATATTATTTTTTTCATCTTAAATAATTGACTGATGTTATAATTTAAATATTATCACGTATTTATTTAATTCTTTTTTTCTCATCCTGGATTTTACTAGTAACAATATTTCTAAAATAGTTGAACTGAAAATTATCATAATCACTATCTCAGATTGCGTTCTTATTTATGTTTTGATTTTAATAATATCAATATCAAATCTATCATGGTGAAAAATAATATGATGTTGGAAACTCTGAGTAAATAGTGTTATGTTATTACTTTTTCATAAATTCCTTATTTTTGGTTGTTTCATTCCATTATTATTTATGCTAAGAAATGTAATTTCTTTTCACATTAATTGTAGGCGTTAAAATTTTGGTGATGTTCAAAAATAGTCCTTATTTCACAAATTTTTTTATATAGAAAAGAAAATATGGACGTTGTTATACAGTTAGCACTATCATTACAAGTTGAGCTATTTTTTATGTCAAACGCTTTGTACTAATCTTCTGAAGAATAAATAATTGCGTTTCAATATGAATTATTTACGAACTTATTATTCATTGGAGTTTTTAGTATACACATTTTATCACAATATATATATTTCATATAATTTTTTCCATGTTAAATATTTCACCGATGTTGTAATTTAAATTTTGTACAATTACTTATTAATTTTTTTTTTCATCCTGGATTTTATTGGTAACAATATTTCAGTTAAAACCGTATAGTTAATATGAAGTTATCATAAATTATAATGTTCTTTTCTAAATATGAACATCAAGAGCTTTTTTTCTTTAGAATAATACAACAATTCTATGATTTTATTAGACTCACTTTTCTACGTGGTATCTACTTTTAATTGAAAAAAGTTAACGGTACAAAAACGCAAACACAAACGATTTCTATTTCAATTCTTTATGCCTTATAAGCACACAATGACTGCTATTTATACTATTCAATCCCTCAACCATGATCAGAAGCAACTGAAATTCAGACTGGAAGGCAAACGGAAAAGAAAGGAAATGGCAGACAATAAAGATAGGATAAGGTAAAAGAAAAGTAATGTCGGCCATTTGTGCATTGTGTATTATTCTGTTTCATTCTGTCTGTTTCTTTTCTGTTTCATTCTCTCGATGTTGGACGGAGTTTGTCCTCGAGTCAAAATTAGCATCATCATCATCAATATAGGAAGATAATTCAGCGACGTTGAAGGTGATCGAAATTCCATAAGCTTTTGGCAATTCAACCTTGTAAGCATGATCATTGATCTTCTCCACTATCTTGAACGAACCTTCAACTCATGGAGATAATTTGGCATTTGGATGCTTTAGGAATCGCAAATAAATCCAAACTAAATCTCCCACATTAAAGATTCGCTGCTTTCGATGCTTCTCCCTTTGTGCCTTGGTTTTCTGAATTCTATCACAGATCCGCTCATGTAGTCTCTTGATTTCTTTGACCCATTGGTCTGCATCTACGTTGTAATATGGCTTGTCAGGGGGGACTTAGGTGGCATTTTATCAGCTAGCACATTTGAAAATGATGTAACTCCCTGCGGTGATTGTTACGAATTTAGGATGGTGTATTTAGAAGTGCAAGTATACACTGTCGTAATCAAGTAATATAGAAGTGAGTAGAGTATCGTTCCCACGAGGATTGATCACTAAGTACCAAAATTGGTAATTTTAATTCTATTTAGTCGGTTGATTAGTTATAATTGAGATTGCAAGATACAAATGATGAAATATGAATACAAGTTATATAAAGACAAATATGAGTAAAAGCCCTAGGGATTAGATTTCACTTAATAAATTCCGGATTGAATCACTTATCTATTCTAGTCCAATTTATTCCACATGATTGATAGTCGAGTTTCCCTATTTTAATTACTAGCCTCTTCCAAGGTCAAGTAATTCTATAATTAATTGCTAACCCAATATATTCATATATGAATTTAAGCAATCAATCATGCATTAAGATTTATGGAACTCAATTAAGACTACATAACCCATATGAATATATTCCTATTTCATATGCAAATTATGGTTTTAATTATAGGATCCACACACATGTATCTCCTTCCGGTCTCAACATGCATATTAAAATCATCCAAAAGGTGGCCAATCAATTGTAAGCATTAAGAGCAATAATTAAAACTCAATCATGAAGGAAAAATTAAAACTAGATTTAATAAGGTAAGATTCAATCCGTCATTAATAAGCTACGTCATCACCCTAGGAAAAGGAAAATTTAGCTCATGATAAAATTAAAAACAAAACCAAAATATATTCCAAACATCATAAATATTGCATAAAAATTAATTACAAAAACATAAAAATACTACTACCAGATGCATGAAAATGGAAAATCTAGCCTACCATATAGGAGGTAAAACCATCCATGTAGGTGGCAACCTATACCATCCATAAAGGAGGACTACCTAGGCCTTCCATATAGGAGGTAAAACCATCCATGTAGGAGGCATGCAAGAAGTAAAAAAAAATGCAAGAAATAAATTCTAAAAATAACAACTCTCTCTCTAAAATAGAAACTCTCTCTCTCTCTTCCTTCCTCTTCTTTTCTCCTCATTTTAGGGTGCCAAGAAGCTCTATTTATAGGCTTCATTTTCGGACTGCTACAGTGATTTTGCTACAGTGAACCGACCACACCGTCCGCTACAGTAACCCGCACTGCTACAGTAGCCGACCACACCGTCCGCTGCCGTGAAACTGCTACAGTGCACAGTAAACAGTCCGCATGAACAGTGTATAGTGAATAGTCCACGTGAATAGTAACTTTTCCTTAAATGCCTTCTTTAATTCTTTTTAATCCGGTACTATCCATGGCTGCAAGAAAATCATTATTTATTTATTAATTACACCCAAATTGATTACATTCAGCTCAAATATAGTCCACAAAATCATCATATAAGGGAAAATGAATATGCAAATATTTTACTTATCAAATTCCCCCACACTTAGCTCTTGGACGTCCTCGGACAAGAAAGAGTAACTAATAAGTGCTTCCAACAAAATCAGGAGTGTCAAGTCATAAACAAGGACACAATTAAAGAATAAAGAGATCATAGTATTCTTGAATCAATAAAAGTATAAACTGGTAACTTCATTTGAAAATAAATGAACCGAATTCATAATTGTCGCTCATTCTCTCAATCTCTCAAGTGTTTTAGGGTAAGTGTTTCGCTCAAATTCACCTGAAAAAATTGCATTACCATAAGCTTGCCAAAAATCTCAATCTCCACTACCTAATTCACATGCATAATTCAAATCAAAAGGACTTATTAAAGGTTGTAATGGGGTTAAGGTGAAAGGAATGTAAAAAGTGATATGAAGGGCTATTTTTACTAAGTAAATAGAATAATTGAAAAATAGGCCATCTTATGAATAAACATGGCTTATCTCATCCCAACAACCCATAATTTACTTTTTTTTTCTTTTTTTTAACAACTTCTGCACTTTTGTAGTTGATGATATATAGACCCCCACACTTGTCAAAAGCCCATTTCACAAAAATTTCAAATGCTCTGTTAATCTTT